>JALGPY010000002.1:69269153-71977486 GCA_023055425.1 Linanthus parryae
ACTAAGTTAACTCTTGGGATAAACTCTGCTTAAATTAAATAAGGGGGTTTAGGTGATACGCAAAGGTATCGGGTTGACATTTTGTGAGAAATCGACAGAACTCCCAAGTAGCTTATAGCCTACCGTGCAATTCTAATCAACTAAACTGTGATCAAACGAAGATATTTCTCTCAAGTCATCTGATGAAAATTAACTGAAGACTACAAATTATTATATAGTAAAACGATACTAACCCTAGACTCCTACGGGCTTGACAAACCCGGTCCCTACTAGATAATTAAACGCAATAAAATAAATAAATACACAACTAAATAAATGATTAATAATAATCATAGTCATCCGTATACTCTGGCTCATCACGGTATCGCGGTGTCGTGTGCGGATACATGTATCTTCCCGTATCAACTCCCCTCCCGTTGAAAATTGCCTTGTCCGCAAGGCGGGTCGAATAATTAGACGCATGTGTGGGATAATTCCTACTGATGTAATCTGGCCCAAATTTGGAATCAAGTGACTTGGGCTTAAAATTATACCCAAATTGATAATTGGGCCTACTAGAATTCAGCCTAAAATTATCCCTTGGCCCAAATTTATTGTGAGCCCCAGATTGTTTCACATGTGTGTGTGTCGTACGGATGCGGGAGAAAACAAACGGAGGTTGTTCATCAAAATCCACTGCTGCGTAAGACACCCTCCTGGTGGTGTCATCTTCAAAGTCCTCAGAGAAATCAACCATCCTGCTCATGGGTTCGTTATCACGAGAGACGGCAAGGGTCGCGTTGGTTGGGCGGTTGCAACGGAAGGAAGCCGCTTGCCATCGGCGTCGAGGATGGTGGTACACTCCGGCCACGTTGGCGTCGTCGCTGGCAGAATTAGGGGGTTCAGGTGGGTGCGTTTTGACGAAGAGGCGGTCAATTGGGGACTGTTTCTTCGTCGGGCGTGACTCACCCATCGTCTGGGTGTTCGATGGCGCAAAGGGGAACGCTGCGGCCGCCTGGAATGGCAACGTTTCCGGGTGTAATTGGAGCAGCGGTGATTTGTGGATGGGATGAATTGGGTCCTTGAGCCGAACCTCCAAAGCCACCAGTCGTGTCTCTACGGCGGCTAGGTCAAAAACCTGCTCCCGATGTTGGCCGATCTCCAAAGCCGTCAGGCGTGCATCGATGGCGGCTATGGCGGATTGATATTCTGCTTGGTCGTTTTCCAATGTGTGCAACCTTGTGTTGATGACGTCAAACCTTGTATCAATGGTCTGAGTCAAAGCTTGCAATTCTTGGACTGTGTGGTTTTTAGTTCCGCGATTGCCGCCAGTAACCGGTCTCCCATGGCTGAGGAACAGTGTCGTTGTTCGTCGTGCCGACAACACAAATTGAATCATAAAATGTTGAAGTGATACTATGTTTTGTGGGTGTTGAATAGCTACTGGGTTTGTTTTTGGTGAGTTGCAGAGATGAGAAACAAGGCGAAAGTGGTGGGTTCGTGAGAAACAAGGTGTGGTGGGTTTTTTTTGGTGGATTTGTATGGTGTGAAAAGGTGTACGGAGGAAAAGGGAGAAAAAAGTTTATGGTTGGTAGGCGGTTGTGATGGGGGGGCGCAGAGAAAATTTATTCCGCCGGTAACAATGAAAGCACCAACTTGATACGTAAAGGTACCGGTTGACGATTTTGTGAGAAATCGACAGAACTCCCAAGTAACTTATAGCCTAACACGCTATTCTAATCAACTAAACTGTGATCAAACGAAGATATTTTCTCTCAATTCATCTGATGAAAATAAACTGAAGACTACAACTTCTTAAATAGTACTACCTCCGTTTCTTCTCTATCACACCGGTTTGACTTTTTGACTCGTATCCGGGTCACTTTGACCGGGTGATTTGGATAGCAAAACGATTCGAATTTTTGATAATTTTTGCACTGTGTTATAGAGCAACTTATAATCTACAACACCATGAAAAAATTATCAAAAGAAATTATCGTTTTGCTACACAAATCACCGGGTCAAAGTGATTCAGTGAATAGTGACAAAAGTCAAACCGGTGTGATAGAGAAGAAACGGAGGTAGTAAAACGATACTAACCCTAGACTCCCGCGGGCTTGACAAGGCCCGGTCCCTACTAGATAATTAAATGCAATAAAATAAATAAATACACAACTAAATAACAACTAAATAAATGATTAATAATAATCATAGTCATCCGTACTCTGGCTCATCACGGTATCACGGTGAAATATCCCGTTATTTAGAAACGGATATTTTATAATATAATATTAGGTGTTAGTATGTTAAAACGGGTATTTTATAATAATTTTTGGGTGTTAATATGACATTGATATAAGTTTGGGGTACTAGTTGTTATTATTTAAAAGTTAATTTAATTTTTTTAATTACCTAGGTGCTTTTATGTATTTATTATAACTATTATAGTGTCTTTTATTTAACTAAGGGGGTGTTAGCTGTACTAAGCCTAAAGTTAGTGGGGGTGAAAGTGTCTTTAATCTAAAACCTATCTTCTTCTTCATCTCCTACAACGAACATGAGAAGTTTTCCGGCGATTTCGCCGCCCCAACACCACCACCGCCTCAAATCATCAACAAACTTCGTAAAAACAGTCCCAATCCGATGCAAACTCATCAAGGCTCGATAATTTAGCTGCAAGCAATCCAATTTTGTCAATTTTTTGTCCCGATTCAAAATCGAAGTTTTTGAAGTGGGTCTCCTTCCACTCGCCGGATTTCCCATCTCTTTAGCCTATTTAAACCCCTCAAAACCCAGAGAGAATTCACACCAACTCAAGCTCTCAATCTCTCTCACCCATCTCTCTCTCTCCCGCTCGGATTCGCAAGCAGACCCGACCGGAGCCGAGTCCGCTCCCCACGTCGCCGCCGTGCTTCGTCCTCCTCGTCGCCCGCCGTCCTCGCCGTCGGCTGTTTTCCACTGCCCTCTGTCCGCCACCACCACCGTTCGTCGCCACCGCCGGCCTCATCCCCATCCTCTTCTCAATCGGGTACAAACCCGTTTCTCTTTCTTTGTCTTCTCTGTTTTTTTTTATTTCTTTGTTTTCACATTTGTTGATTTTCTTAGTTGTTTAATAATATAATCTGGGAAGGAGAGAACAAATAGGGCAGTGGCCCAGTGGTTAAAGTATTGCTAGTATTGAAGTTGGTCTTGGGTTCGAATCTCAGAATCTCTAGTAGAAAACTTTATTTTTTACTACTCAACACTCAAAATTTAAAAGATAAGTTTTAGGAGAGTGAAAGCCCTATTAAAAACTCTTGAGAATTATTTCTTTTATGAATTTATTTCCTTGTTTAAAGCTAATCTTTAAAAAATAACACTCTTGGGTCATGTTTTATAGTAGTAAAAAAATTAGATAATATTATAAGTCATGTTTTATAATAATAAACGATAAGTTTTTATGAAACTTGGGGAACTACTAAGGGGGAATTATATACACATGCATTGCATATAGGACTTTGTTCGTGTTTGTGTGCTAGCACTGTATTAAATAGGAAATTATAAATTTGTAGGCAACAAGTTCTCCGACGAAGGATACGTCGAGTACGACGACAAGTTTACTGTGATTGGGATTTGTTGAGGTAAGTAAACATGCCAGGCCTAGCGCCCATATCTTCTTTCGTGTCTAAACTGCTTTTAGTGATTTATTGTCTCAAAATTTGAATATCTACTTGAACTGTTTATTTGAGAAAGTTTACTGATTTTATAAAGGTCATTCTATCACAACTATCACATGATTAATAAGACGTAATAACGTAAAGTGAAAGATTTGTACGGGGGAACACTTTATTATTTTGGGATCGTTGTTGTTGACTACGGTCACTCATCCTACTTTTATTTGGTTGCTTGGCCGCCACAAGCCTTGGGTTGCTCCTCGTACTTACTCCTCTGACCGCAGGAAGTCTTAGGCGGGTGTCGACACTTATGGTCTTGTGGGTGTGGTATTGGTTCGCACCTCGTTGTCTGATTTTGGTTTCTCCCTGTGTCAACATGGTGATATATGTTTTTTCTAAAAGATGGATCTTTATGGTTGAAAATTGGAAGTCCCGATTGGACAAATGAGAAAGAGTTTGGGAATGTTTCCCCACGTGACATGCTAAGAGGAAAACTCAATTTATACTTATACTCTTACTCGAATTCTCTACTCTTCAACCTTATGTGTCGTTTCTATAAACTGCTTCATAATCTGTTTACATGTCTGGGTGTTGCTTATTCAGTATTTTCCGCTGACTTTGGAAACTGTGGTGTTTCTTTTTTATTTCTGCACCACAGGGTTAGGTGGAAGCTTGGAGTAACGGGAGCGCGACTCGACATACATAGGAAAAGTTTAGTAGATCACATTTATTTACTTTAGAACTTCAGTTAGACTTCAAATCTCTAGATTTGAATAATGCCCATGTTTGTGGCGAGACAAGTTTGAAAGTTTTAATTATTTATTTTAAGGATTTGGTTTGGATTTTCTGTTATAACATCTCCTTGTATCCGGGTTTAATCTCGGGGTACGGAGTGACATCCCCGGGCTTCCGGCTTGGTTGTTTTAAGGGTGTTACAGTTGGTATCAGAGCCTGGTTATCCAAAAAGGAAATCTAAATCGTGTAGGGAAATTTAAAATGGACATAAGGAAAGAATTTAAAATTTAACAAGTCGTTGGGAATTTGGGTAGTCTTGGATAGGGCTGTTATGTATTTAAATCTTTGGAAAATAGGCTTAGTAAGCAAGTATTCCCACCCACCCTCTCCTGGCTAAGAATTTTGGCCTACCGATTAGCTAAAGAATATGGGTATTAGCCGTTCATGGGAGTATGGGTTAGGTAATCACGAGTTGGGGATTGTTTTCCAAACCCTTGTGTGATCAGATTGTGTGAAAATGCATGTAAAACTAATTGTTTGATGATCAATATGTTATATTACTTGGTTAGTTGCTCATTATATGACATGTATTGTTTTTCTTACTTATACGTTAGGGTATTGTATGAATGATACAATAGGTTATACTGTAGGATTATGGCTAATAGACCACATCAATACTACACCAGGAGAAGTAGCCAAGTCCCAATGGCAGCCCCAAAAAACAACAACAACAACATGGAGCATTTCTTTTCCCAATTCACTCAAATGGCTCAAAATATGAACAATGGAGATCATAATACGTCCAACTGGGCTAAGAAGGTGTCTGACATGAAGCCTGAAAGCTTCAAGGGCAATGAGGATCCAGTGGAACTTGAAGATTGGATCGATAATATGGAAAAGATCCTTGAATTGGTTGAGTTCCCTGACAACCGCAAGGTAGTTTGTGCGGCGTTCTACCTCAAGAATGAGGCAAACATTTGGTGGAGGAACTCGCGTCAAGCTTTCTTGGCTCAACCCAAATTTAATTGGTAAGCTCTTCAGACTGCTCCTCGCACTCGCTTCTATCCATCTCATATACAAGATCAGAAGTACATAGAGTTTGTGAACTTGAAGCAGCGAAGTGATTCTGTAACAGAATACTTCAAAAAGTTTATGGAGCTAGCCCGATTATCAGGTCACCTAATGCCTGATGAGGCAACAAAGGTTAGGAAGTTCATGTCAGGTCTACAACTCCATCTGCAGAAAGACTTAATGTACAGAACATATAACACTCTTCAAGAGGCGTATGATAGAGCTGCAGCTGTTTGGCGCATCCAAGAGGCGCAAGATGAGAATCGTGGAAAGCGCAAGGGTGATAATGCTGCGAGCAATGATAACAACCAAGGTAGAAACAACCAGGGTGGTCAAGAAAAGAAGTTCAAGCCCAACCATGGAGGAAGTAACCAGGGTCAATACCGTGGCAACAAGCAGAACAATGGAGGTGAACCTCATCGCCGTTACTATTGCAAGTGGTGTCATCAGGACCATCCTGGAGTGGATATCGCAGGAAACTTGGTCACTTGAAACAATTGTGGCAAGAAGGGACATCGTGCTTTTGAGTGTCGTTCACGGTCCAATGGGAAACAGTAGGTGAATCAAGGAAGTGGGAGAACCAACAACGCTCCAGCTAATGCCAACAACAACAATGGAACTGGTACAACAGCAACAACAACACAAAATGGGAATGTTTCGCGGATTGCGGTGATTAGCAAGACCCAGGAGAAGTGGTAGATTAAATAAATAGCATGGACGATAGTAAGTTCTCGTCCACCCTCGCCAAGTAACGGGAGCGCGACTCGACATACATAGGAAAAGTTTAGTAGATCACATTTATTACTTTAGAAGTTCAGTTATACTTTGAATCTCTAGATTGGACCAATGCCCATGTTTGTGGCGAGACAAGTTTGAAAGTTTTAATTATTTATTTTTAGGATTTGGTTTGGATTTTCTGTTATAAAAGCTCCTTGTATCCGGGTTTAATCTCGGGTACGGAGTGACATCCCCGGGCTTCCGGCTTGGTTGTTTTGGGGGTGTTACACGCGGTGTCGTGTGCGGATACGTGTATCTTCCCGTATCATTAGGTTTCAAAAACATTAAAACTTTTAACAATGCACTTTTCTGTAAAAAGGCTTGGCATATTCTTTCAAATCAGCGTTCTTTAGCCTCGATTTTTTTATTTCTAAGTATTGTAAAAGAAACTCTTTTTGGTTGCACAATGCTCCTCCAAATGCAACTCCGATGTGGATGGCAATTATCAAAGGTAAGAACCTCTTGCAAGGGTGTCTCAAATGGATGCTTGCTGATGGAAATCATATTTTGCTTACTAAGCACCCTTGGGTTTGTGATGTCCCAGGAGATTCTATCAAGCAATTTTTGCTTCCCACCTATAATGTTAAATGGGTCAAAGTTCTAACAAACCCTTGTCCCTTGTGAGGGAGGAGGAGTTGCATGGAATCACTCTCTTCTGATAAATATTTTCCCTACTTGGATTGTTAATCTCATTCTTATTACCCCCCCCCCCTGAACACTGCCTCAAATAAACCAATTTGGATTCTCAACAGCAACCAAAAATTTTCAGTGAGATCCCTTTACAACCATCTTTATAATCCGTTACCTCATCCCAATATGAGCCCGAAGCTTAATTCATTTAACCCCATTATAGTCTCTCTTAAATGGAAACACCTTTGGAAACTTTAACTTCCCTTTAAACTCAAATTCTTTGCATGGCAGCTAGCTCATCAAATCCTACCTATGAGAGAATTTCTGAGCTCTAGAGGGATCAAATGTAACCTTAATTGTATTTTTTGTCTTCAAACAAATGAAACTATGGATCACCTTTTTATGAAATGTGATTTTCCAAAATCCCTTTTTGCTAAACTCAACATTAATATTTTCACAACAAACTTCACTCAATGGATGGATCTTTGGATTAAGATAACTACTCACCCACATTCTCAGAACATCTCTTGGATTATGGCTTGTTGGATCATTTGGAAACACAGAAATGCAGCCATCTTCAAGGACAGCACCCGTATGATTGAAAATTGCTATTTTGAAGTTATCAATCTAACTGCTCAAATTTCCAATGTCTTCATGACCAATTCTACACAGTAATAGGTTTGCAAGCATACAAGAAGAAGAAGTCCAAAGCTTCCAGTTCTAGTTCCACAGTCCAGAGAAGGTCTAGAGCCACAAGCAGAGATAAAGGGAAGGCCCAATGATACCGGAGAGTGAAGGAGAGAAGAAGAAGACAACAGGGTTTGCAGCTGCTATTGAGCGTTTCTTGGAGGATGGACCTACTGAGGAGCAATGGAAGCTTAAATTCAAAGAGGAAGAGAGGAGGATGGAGGAGATAGCAGCCATGTACAAGGCTAAGTCACAAGGGTTCATTTTGGTCAATGGGAAAATGGTGGATCCAAACGAGGAAGCCCTCTTCAAATTTCTCAAGGAAAAGTCAGGATCAAAGAAGGGAAAATCTGTTTGAAGTTCCTAAGTTGTGGCTTGATGTGTTAGTCGAAGTGTTAGTTTAGGTAGTGGAGGGGTGTTGGAATAGATGCCCTAGAGGCAATCTAGTTTAGTATGAATTATTTGTGGCTAGAAATTCATTTATTATTTATTGGATATTTAATATAATGAAGTCCTTAGATTTACAATTGTGTTGTTTATCTTAAATATCCCTAGTCAAGTATAATGATTAAATGGGACAATCATCTATAGACTAGTATGGGGTTGGATTGATATGGAGATATCATGATCCAACACATAGGTGTGCATTAGGGAATGTTGCACTGGATTGACCCATCTCCGAGAAGGCTACATACACGTTATGTTGAGTCACAAGCGCTTCTCGCGGTGCAATGGTATTGTCATCCTTAGATTTGAAGTCAATAGATATTCTAGTTGTGGATTATTGTGATCTTGGTAGCGTTAAACGCTACACCGTAACTGGGTAGTTATAAAGGCGTGTACTGGATACAATAAGAAGCAAGCTTAGAGATCGTAGTGGACGTAGATAGAATTTGTCCCTCCCACATAACGGGAGCAAATATCCTACGCCACTCGAGGGATAGTGCTTATAGAATGTCTGGCCAGACTCAAATAAATCAATATGGAATATTGATGTTATTTGCACGAATGAGACTATTCGCATGGATCGAGAAACTATGGATTGGATATACGAGTGTGACTTGTGTGTCTCGTGTCCAATCCGGATATAGAGACAAAGGGATGAGACAATTACTCGTACAAAGGTTGTCAAGATGACAATTCTATTAGTTGGCTAGAATGGATGTTTTGCTAGAGACCGCTCCATATTAGCAAATAGTTGCTACCAACTAGATAGAACATATGGGGTCACACGCTACATAGAGTTGAACAAGATTTGGGAATTAATTAATTGGATTAATTAATTATAAGGATCACTTTGCAAACCCTTGCAAACTTAGTAGGGACTAATTTGCAAGGAAGGGACTAAATTGAATTCTAGTAGGACTAGAATAAGTCCTTTAGGTAGTTGGCAAGGAGTTGCTGGACTATATAAAGGACCTTCCTTCCTTCCTTCCCACATAACTTATGCTCATTATTGAACATAACAAAGAGTGGGAGAGAACAAAAGGAGAGAGAGCAAGCAACAAGGGAGCTGACCGCCCCCTTGCCGCCGCCCCGTCCCCGTCGGCCACAAGCAGGCCGAGCCCTCCTTTTGGGTCTCGTTTTGCGTGATTCTTCTTCCTCTTCCTCTTCCGGGCTAGCACCAAGGACTTGGGAGATCTAGGATCAACTCTAGGCGTGGATCAACCATAGAGAACGTGACACAATTCGCGTTTGAAGTCATCAAAGGAGAACCCTAAGGTGTGTTATTGATTTCTAACCCTTACCATCGTTACGTCTCTTGACTTGTGATCCTTGGAGGGTTTTGCATGGTTTTATGATTGTTTATGCTTCCGTTGCGCATCCATGAATCAAAACCCTACAGTGGTATCAGAGCCACAGGTCGTAGAGCATAAACGTGGTTTATGTGTTACGTTTTTGTTGTTTTACACCTTAATTTGATTTCTTATCGCGTAAAACAAGACAAATCAAGCATGGGATGCAATTTGTCAATAATTAATCATAACAAGATCCAATTTTTGCATTGGATGCATCAATTGGTGAGTTTGAGAAATTTTTAGGATCTTAGGTCTAGGGTTTGGGCATCCTTGGGGAAGAAGGAGTTCTTCCAAAACAAGGAAACAACAAAACTTGGGCACCAAGCAAGGGAGTTGTTTTGGAAACAACTCCCACGACCGCCCCCCTTGCTTGCCGCCCAAGATTGGCCGCCCTAGGGGCAGGGCGGCCCTAACTCGCGGCCTAGGCTTGCGGGTTTTGGGCCGGGCCGGCCCTAGGGCCTTGTGGTTCACCTTATTGGGCCCGGGCAATTTGATTGTTGGGCCCATGGACCGTTTTAACCCTATAAATCCTAAAATCAATTAAAATTGACCAAGCACGTTAAAATTGGATTTTAACTGTTTATGTGCAAATCGCATGGTGATTGGATATGGCCTTAGGATGTGGTTTGATGTGGATGTTTAATTTTGTGGTTTGGTTTTACGGCCTGCGAGCTGATCAATTAATTGTAATAATTAGTTAGGGTTTCATGGCCTGCGTGCCATTTTTTTCTCAACTTGTGAGATTTATTTTATTTAGTATAGAAGTTAGCTAGTGCTAGATAAAGTAGATTGTTAGCCAAGATTGAAGAAAAGAAGCCCAAAGCAAAGAAGCCACAAAAGATGGAGCATGGAGCATGGAGCATTCCACATGACTACGAAGGATGAACCAAAAGATCAAGACGCATGGAGACGTGTTTGTTTTAGGGTTCATAGATAATTCCATTGGCTTGGAATTATCTTAGTCTAGAAAAGGCCATATCCACATCACGTTTAAATTCTGTTTTGTGGTTGTTTATTTCAATGTCTTATTATTGTGTGGTTGGTGTATGGATGATGCATGCAATTAGGATAATAAGATAATTAGACAACCCGGATCTATTATTTGGAGTTGTGCCCAAACTCAAATAGATAGATTAGTTGATATTGATCAACAAAACAATTAAAAATTGAATTCAAAAATCCCTCAAAATTCAAATATTGTGTTCTTGCCTTCTCGTTATTTAAACACTCATTATCATCATTATTTACCAAGCTCGTGCATGCCAAAGCATGGCGACTAGGTTCATCATGATGGAATGCGATGGCACGTAACAATGTGCAATTGTTTAGATAAGAGGTTGAACACAAATAGGCTATTAATTTGATTAAGAAACCTAGAGGCAATCAATTGGGATTATCCATATGGATGGATAAATAAGGAGTTATTTGCCCAATTGAACCAAGAGTTGCATATGGGATGCAATTGGAATTGTTCCTACCTAAAGTAGTCGAATTATGGGTGACTTGCCAAAGCAAGCTCATAAGGAGATGAAAGATGGATCTTGGCCCACTAGAAAATATAAGGATATTTTCCGCATTAATATCTTGAGGGTTATTAATCCGTAGAAAAATAGTGGGAGCTATATTTGATAAACTAGCCATTATTGAATATAGTCAAAAATTCACAAATACTAAAACTTGCGTATTTTCCTTTTTGTAGAATTCCAAATGGCAAACAACTCATCGAGTTCACAACATTCCCTACGATCTGTCCTTGAGAAGGAAAAGCTCTCTGGAACCAACTTTCTTGATTGGTACAGAAACTTGAGAATTGTTCTCAAGCAAGAGAAGAAACTGTACGCAATAGAGGAGCATGTTCCAGAAGGTCCAGAGAACCAAACACCTGCTGCCCTAAAGGCGTATCAAAAGCGTGTTGATGACGCTAATGATGCGGCCTGCCTTATGCTTTGCACCATGACTTCTGAGCTTCAGAAGCAACACGAAAACATGAATGTTGTCGATATGATCGAACATCTAAAGCAGCTTTTCCAAGAGCAGGCGAGGGTAGAGAGGTATGAGGTCTCAAAGGCACTGTTCAAGTGTCATCTGGCAGAAGGGAACCCGGTGGGACCCCATGTACTCCGAATGATCGGGTACTTGGAGAATCTCGCCCGACTAGGGTTCCCGGTCGGCCAAGAGTTGGCAACCGGTCTCGTGTTGCAATCGTTGCCCGAGAGTTATGGACAGTTCATTATGAAGTATAACATGAACGAGATCGTTAAACCACTGCCAGATTTACTCAATATGTTGAGGACGGCTGAACAGAGCATCAACAAGGGTAAGGGCAAGGCCATAATGATGGTACAGAAAGGAAAGGGCAAAAGGTTTGCCTCTTCCTCCAAGGGAAAAGGCAAGTTAGTTGCCAAGTCCAAGGAACCTGCCCTTAAGCCTGTTGGTAGCATTGCCAAAGGTGTGACTAAAGGTGAGTGTCACTACTGCAGTCAGCCTGGACACTGGAGGAGGAACTGCCCAAAATATCTGGAGGACAAGAGGCTTGGAATAGTGATTCCACCACCACCAGGTATTTTTGTTGTAGATGTCAATTTAACTTTCTCTACATCATGGGTATTAGATACTGGATGTGGATCTCATATTTGTCGAAATATGCAGGATCTAAAGAGAAGTACAAGATTGGCTAAAGGAGAGGTAGATCTGCGCGTTGGGAATGGAGCAAAGGTTGCTGCGTTGGCCATAGGCGTGTGCGAGCTATCTCTGCCTTCAGGATTAGTTTTAGAATTAAATAAGTGCTATTTTTTGCCTGCTATGAGCAGAAACATTATTTCTATTTCTTGTTTGGACAAGGATGGTTTTATTATTTCAATAAAGAACAATTGTTGTTCCTTTTATTCAAATAATATTCACTATTTTAGTGCGCAATTATTTAATGGACTTTATGTCCTTGATCTAAGCAATCCTGTCTACAACATTAATACCAAGCGGATTAAAATAAATGATTTAAATCCTGCTTATTTATGGCACTGTCGTTTAGGCCACATAAATGAGAAACGTGTATCTAGACTCCATAAGGATGGATTACTAGACTCATTTGATTTTGAATCATTTGAGACATGTGAGGCTTGTTTATTGGGAAAAATGACAAAGTCCCCTTTCAATAAGAAAGGTGAGAGGACTAGTGAGCAATTGGCGCTCATACATACCGATGTGTGTGGGCCATTTGCCACGCCATCCAGGGGTGGTTATGTCTACTTCATTACATTTACTGATGATTACAGTAGATATGGATTTGTGTACCTCATGAGGGCAAAATCCGAATCCTTTGAAGTGTTCAAAGAATTCAAGAATGAAGTAGAAAAGCAACTTGGCAAAAGTATAAAGGCTCTACGATCGGATCGTGGAGGAGAATACTTGAGCCAAGAGTTTGACGACTATCTTAGAGAGTGTGGGATTGTGTCCCAACTCACTCCACCCGGAACGCCACAATGGAATGGCGTGTCCGAGAGGAGGAATCGAACCCTATTGGATATGGTTCGATCTATGATGTGTCAAGCCGATCTTCCATTATCACTTTGGGGCTACGCTCTATTAAGTGCAGCTTTCACCATTAACCGTGTTCCATCTAAATCACTCATGAAGACACCATATGAGATGTGGAGTGGGAGGCGTCCCACACTGTCGTTCATGAGGATTTGGGGCTGCGATGTCTATGTAAAACGTTTACAATCAGACAAGCTAGGGCCGAAATCGGATAAGTGTAAATTTGTGGGGTACCCTAAGGAAACTAAGGGTTATGACAGCTTGAAAATGAACTAGTCTGGGACATATTTTTACCATTGGTTTTAACCCTGTGAGAGTTGAGTTTGCCCATTTTCAGCTTATTTTCCACCTGATACGAGGCAGATATTTATGGGACATGATTGCAAGAATTGAGTAATTTCATGCATACTTTTGTTTGTTGGATATGATCGCGGGTACATGTTATGATGTGCAGGTAACAGGTGCCGAGAAATGCATGGGATTGACTTGGATGGGAAGCAGCGTATCAGGAGAGCTGAGCAGAAAAAGAGCAGGAAAGTCTAAGTTGTGCGTTCAAACGCAACTCACCTGCGTTCAAACGCACCAGATGGCAGCAGCGGGAAAATGGCGGAAAAAAGGTTAAGGCGTGCGTTCAGACGCACGGCCTGCGTTCAAACGCAGGGTTCACATTCAGAAGTGCGGAAAAGCTAAGGTGTGCGTTCAGACGCACACCCTGCGTTCAAACGCATGACTCGACATCAGAAGAAGAAAAAGACCAAGTTGTGCGTTCAAACGCAGGGGAGCTGCGTTCAAACGCACGTGTCCGAGAAGTCAGAAGCCAGAGGAAGGAAAAGCGGTTAAGGCCTGCGTTCAAACGCAGGATGAGTGCGTTCAGACGCACTGCGTTTGAACGCAGGTGAGTTGCGTTTGAACGCACGGAGGGTTTCCAGAAGCTTCCAGGACGGGTCTTTTTTAGGGTAAAACAGGAATTCGTGCATCAGTTTTGGAGACTGTGGCAGTATAAACGGAGGTGTCCCAGCACTGAATTAGGGTTACACATACACACTCATACATCTATCATCATCATCACAGCAGCCAGTTTCAGAGCCGTCAGGATTGGAGCAGTTTTTCAGTATTCAGCCAATAACTAGTTTGATCTTTTCTCTCTTTTATGAAACGTTGTTTTTCAATAATGCAAGCTAGCTAGACATTTTTCCTAGGTTCTCGGTGAACCTAGGGTTTATGAATTCAGCAGACTTGGTTGTTTGATTTTCAGATGCATGGCTAGTTGAAGCCTTAATACAGGATGGATTGTTTATTATTCTGTCTTTGATTTTATTTACATACATGAATGGCTTGATCAGCCAGGAGTGTTAAAGACAGGATCTGGTGCGCGAGAGTGACCAGTGAGAGTTAGGAAGAAAAGACAGGATTTAGTACTCTGCCTTGATGGACCGAGAGGTGAAAAGAATCAGGGGATTAGCCCAGAAGCATTAGACCAACTGTTAGACGTTTAGGGGGAGACCGAGAGGAGAACCTGTAACCCTAGCAGACTTAGAACGAACCTGCAGATTTAGGTGGACCGAGAGGACCCAAAAATCTGCAGGAGAGTGATAGGTGCATGAGACCGAGAGGAGATTGTACTGTTGGTATGCTGGCATAAACAAAACCACCGTGTGTTTCTGAAATCGAATATACCATGAAAGCTGGAGATTAACCCTAGGGGATCCTGGGACCTAGATTCTTAGAATTACTGATTTTTACGACTACAACAATTTCTGCAAATTATTTAAAAGAAAAATAAAATAAGCTTTTCTAAATATCGTTTTATTTACTGCAATTTAGTGAGTAGAATCAAATCCCAACCTTCCTCCTTTCTACAAACTTTGTGTCTAATTCTAATTCTAATAAGCAAAACTTAAACTGTTCTCGAGGGTTCGACAACCAGAGTCACAATTACATACTCTATATTACTTGATCGTACACTTGCGAAAAAGCAGATAGATTTACGCTGTCAAATTTTTGGCGCCGTTGCCGGGGAACGGTTACAGTTTTGTTAAAAAGACATTAGAATAAGTCTCAAAGTTTTTCTTTTTTTTTACGTTTATTTTCTTTTGACTTACTGCTCTTGAATTCTGATTTTCAGGGTATTCTAGTTTATGTCCAGATTGCCTAGCAAACTGGTATCACCACTTGAAGATCGCGAAAAACTTTTCAGAGAGCAAAGCGCAGACACCGAGCCGCGATGTCTGAGCACGGAGAAGACACAACAACCGAAACAGGAACACCCACAGGACAGCAGCAACGTACTCCAGCACAGATGGCTCTTTACATTGAAGAGCTGATAGCCGCAGGCTTTGCTGCCAGGAACAATCAGAGGACTTACAACAGGTCTGGGAGGGCAATAGTCGAAAATTTTGAAGTCCCAACCGGAGGACATCAACCAGCTATCGTGGTGCCACCCATTACAGCAGAGCACTTCGATCTGAAATCATCCACCATTCAGACCGCCCAGACTCATTGTCCTTTCCATGGGAAAGCAGATGAAGATCCAAACGACTTCCTTGGAAAGTTTGAAGATTACTGCAACAAGACTAAATATAAAGGAGTCGAAGCGGATACGCTAAAGCTGATTTTATTCCCATACTGCTTGTTCGGAACAGCAAAAGACTGGCTGGAGGCAAGACCACCGAGGTCCATCACTACCTGGGATGGGTGTGTTACTGATTTTTTGGCAAAGTTCTACCCCGCATCCCGTGTTATCAAGCTGCAGAGTGAGATCTTATCGTTCAAACAGAAGATGGGGGAAACGGTGGTAGACGCATGGGACAGGCTGATGAGACTTGTAAAAAAATGCCCCAATCACGGCTTCGGGGACGCAAAGATTCTGCAGGTATTCTACCATGCTCTCGACAGGGAGAATGCCGACAGGATTGATCGGTAAGCTGGGGGTAACTTTTTATACCATGTGGATAAAGATGGAGCATACGAACTGATGAAACAATTAGCCAAACAGGATACTCGCCTGTTTGATGACCGCAGGCTCACAGCGGTAGTAGAACCAGTGGCTGACGACAGGATTGACAACCTCACGAAAGTGGTACAGGACTTAGTTAAAAAGGTGTATACAGAGAAGAAGCCAATGGCATCAGTGGAAGAACCTGACCTTGACGCGGCAATTCTGGAGCTTCAGACCGAAGATGCCAACTATGTTCAGCAGCAGTGGGATCCTAGTCGCTACAGACCAGGCACACGTGACCATCCAGGGTTTCGCTACGGAAATCCCAATGCAGCAGTCTATGCACCAGGATTCCAGCACAGGCCACAGGTACAACAGACGGCCCCAGCACAGCACGCATCAGCAGCACCACCATAGCTAAATTTGTCACAGCAACATTTTGAGTCCTATATGGAGAAATTCAATAAGCAGTGGGAAACTAGATTCGCGCAGATGGAGTCATTAACTGCCGATGTAAGCCAAATGAAGATTGATATCCGCAACTTGGAGGTGCAGAATGGTCAGCTTGCACAGAACCAGGCAGAACGAGCCCCAGGGAATTTACCATCAAATACAGTGAACAATCCACACGCTCAAATCAATGCTATCACAACTCGGAGTGGAATTGCACTGCAGGATCCACCGTATCCCAGTCATGCACGTGCAGAAAAGTAAAAAATTATTGAACAGGAAGTGATTGACAGGGAAGACAGCTCAACCGTAAACTCTCAGAAAAGGGGTTCGGTCGAGCAGGAAGCAGAGCAGACTAATGAGGGTACTCCAGAAATAGTGCCTATCTCTAAGGAGGTACCCTACCCTCTGAAGACACGCAAGAGAGATGACAGCAAAGACTACGCCAGATTTCTGGAGGTATTCAAGCAATTACAGATAAACATACCTTTTGCCGAAGCACTTGCCAAAATGCCTACTTATGCGAAATTTCTCAAAGACATATTGTATGGGAGAAGGCGAATGAGTGACTTCGAAACAGTGAATCTGACGGCAGAAGCGAGCAGTTGTGTGAAAAATGGTATACCACTGAAAAAGAAAGACCCTGGCAGCTTTGTTATTCCAGTAACCCTGGGCAGTGCATACACAGGAAAAGCCTTATGCGACTTGGGCGCCGGCATCAACCAGATGCCACTGACCATCTTCAAAAGTCTGGGAGTCGGAGAGCCACGTCCAACAAGAATTATGCTTCAAATGGCTGACAGATCTGTGAAATCCGCCTATGGAGTAATTGAAGATATCCTGGTAAAAGTTCGAGAGCTTATTTTTCCAACAGACTTTGTGATCCTGGACATGGAGGCTGGAGAGGTCCCGCTAATCCTGGGCAGGCCTTTCTTAGCAACCGGTGAAGCCATTATTAACTGAAAAAGTGGGAAGTTGTCCATGCAAATCAACGAGGAAAAAGTGAAATTCAATGTTTTCAAATCTCTCCAGCTTCCTGACCATTATGGGCATGAAAACTGTTTCGCAGTAGAGGTTATTGATGATCAGGAGAATGAGGAAATGGAAAATTTATGGGAAGAATTTGAGGACGTGTATCCAGAGGAAACAGAGGAGCAGCAGGATGAGCAGATCATGGGAACAGAAAGCTGGGTCACGCTTTATAGGGACGAAGGAGGCGAGCAGAAAATGACACTGGTCCCATCACTCCAGGAACCACGAGTCCTGGAATTAAAACAGTTGCAGACCACCTCAGGTACGCTTTTATTGGTGAAAATAATACTCTGCCGGTAATTGTTTCGTCTCTTTTATCTCAGGAACAGGAACAAAAGCTGCTGGAGGTACTTCGAGAGCATAAAGAAGCAATCGGATGGACAATTGCAGACCTAAGGGGAATCAGTCCTGATTACTGCATGCACAAAATAAGAATCGAAGAAGGAAAGAAGCCAGTCATCCAGCCTCAACGGAGACTAAACCCAATTATGAAAGATGTGGTACGCAAGGAGGTCATGAAGTGGCTAGAAGCAGGAATTATATACCCCATATCAGACAGCACCTGGGTCAGTCCTGTCCAGTGTGTACCAAAGAAAGGGGGTATTACAGTAGTACAGAATGCTGATCAGGAGCAGATCGCCCAGCGCACTGTCACTGGCTGGCGAATCTGTATGGACTATCGGAAGCTGAACGAGGCCACACTGAAAGACCACTTTCCGCTGCCATTCATGGATCAGATGTTGGACAGACTAGCTCACCATGCTTATTACTGCTTTCTTGACGGGTATTCTGGCTACAACCAGATCTATATAAATCCAGAGGATCAAGAAAAGACGACGTTCACCTGCCCATATGGAACGTTCGCCTTTAGACGGATGCCATTTGGATTGTGCAATGCTCCAGCAACATTCCAAAGATGCATGATGGCTATTTTCTCTGATATGATAGAGAAAAATTTGGAAGTTTTCATGGACGACTTTTCGTTGTTTGGAGACAGCTTCGAAGACTGCTTATACCATCTGGCCAGAGTTCTGATCCGCTGCAGAAAAACAAACCTGGTACTCAACTGGGAAAAATGCCACTTCATGGTTACTGAAGGAATAGTGCTGGGACACAGGATTTCCAGCAAAGGACTGGAAGTAGACAGGGCAAAAATAGAGGTGATCAAGCAGCTGCCGTATCCAACCACAGTGAGGGCAATTAAAAGTTTTTTGGGCCACGCAGGATTTTACAGAAGGTTCATTAAAGATTTCTCAAAAATTACAAAGCCACTATGTAATTTGTTGGGAAAAGATGTGCCCTTCGTATTTGATGAAGCCTGCAAAGAAGCCTTTGACGTGCTTAAAGAGAGGCTGACAACTGCACCCCTTATCACAACGCCAGACTGGACCCTCCCGTTCGAGCTGATGTGCGACGCCAGTGATTACGCAGTGGGCGCGGTACTGGGACAGCGGAAGGACAAGGTGTGCAGTGTCATCTACTATGCCAGCAGGGTCCTGAATGATGCACAGATTAATTATGGGACTACAGAGAAGGAGCTGCTGGCAGTCGTGTTTGCCCTGGATAAGTTCAGATCCTACCTGGTAGGTTCAAAAGTCATCATATTCACAGATCACAGTGCGCTGAAATACTTACTGGAGAAGAAGGATGCAAAGCCAAGGTTGCTGCGTTGGATTCTGCTAATGCAGGAATTTGATGTCGAGATCAGGGATAAAAAGGGAGTTGAGAATGTGGTAGCTGATCATCTATCTCGCCTGGAAAACCCTACAGAAGAACTGGTGCCCATTCAAGAAAATTTTCCGGATGAACACATTATGAAGATCAAGACCAACAGACGGCCCTGGTATTACGCCATAGCCAATTATTTGGTCAATGGAGCACTCCCTGAAGACATCACCCCTTGGCAGAAAAAGAAGTTTATTTCAGACTGCAAGCAATATTTCTGGGACGATCCTTATCTGTTCAAGCAAGGGGCAGACAATATTCTCCGTCGCTGCATTCCATGTCACGAGATTTTGGAGGTAATACAGCACTGCCACTCAGCACAATGTGGGGGACACTTCAGCGGACCGAGAACAGCCCACAAAGTACTACAGTCAGGATTTTTCTGGCCAACAGTCTTCAAGGATTGTCATGATTATGCGCAGAGTTGCGATCGCTGCCAACGGACAGGAAATATTTCCCAGCGGAATGAAATGCCCATGACACTTTGGCAGGAAGTCGAGCCTTTTGATGTTTGGGGTATCGATTTTATGGGTCCATTCCCTTCGTCTCTGGGAAATCTCTACATCTTACTGGCAGTGGATTACGTGTCAAAATGGGTGGAAGCAATAGCCTGTCAGAAGAACGATGCGGCAGTCGTGGAAAGATTCCTCAAACGTAATATATTTACCAGATTCGGAACACCGAGGGCCATGGTCAGTGATGAAGGTTCTCATTTTATCAATAAGGTCTTTGCCAAGGTTTTAAAGCAATACGGGGTGTCTATCCATAAGGTGTCACTGCCTTATCACCCTCAGGCAAACGGGCAAGCAGAGGTGTCCAACAGAGAGATAAAGAGCATACTGGAAAAAACTGTGAATCCTGGACGTAAGGACTGGTCGCTAAAGCTGGATGATGCGCTCTGGGCATACAGAACTGCTTATAAAACCCCACTGGGGATGTCCCCTTACCAGTTGGTGTTTGGAAAAGCATGTCACTTACCAGTAGAACTGGAACACAAAGCATACTGGGCAATCAAGCAGCTAAATATGGATCACAGTTTGTCGGAAAACAAACGAAAGATGGCACTTCTCGAACTAGAAGAATTCCGTAGAACTGCTTATGAGAGTGCCAAAATTTTTAAAGAAAAAACAAAGAAGTGGCATGACAACCGCATTCTACCAAAGAAGATAGAAATCGGGCAGAAGGTTCTCTGCTACAACTCAAGGATGAAATTCTACCCAGGGAAGCTGCGCTCAAGATGGTCTGGACCATTTATTGTGAAGGACATTACATCATGGGGAGTGGTGGAGCTGGAGAACCCGAGGGATAATACAGTTTTCAAGGTGAATGGGAACAGAGTCAAGCCATAGAGGGATCCTCAGGAGATCATGGAGGTAGAGACAATCTACCTCGACCGTCCGTGATTACAACAGAGGTAACAAAGTCGGGCTGTCGACTGTAAATCACAAGCGCTGGTTGGGAGGCAACCCAACATAGATTAGTTTTTTTTATATAATTTTTACAATGTTCATAATTTGAGAGAAAAGTGAGAAAGAGGGGTTTAATGTTGAACTCAGTGTTTCAGGAATTAGAGGCGTGCGTTCAAACGCAGGAGACACGCGTTCAAACGCACATGTGCGTTCAAACGCAGACACTCTGCATTCAAACGCAGACCCACCAACAGACAGAAGAAACACTGGAAACGGCTAACACTTATGCGTTCAAACGCAGACCTCCTGCGTTCAAACGCAGATCACACAGTGAAGATTTCCAGCCACCAAGTGGTGCGTTCAAACGCACGGAGAAAAAGATGGGTTGGAAAAACCTAAGGACGTGCGTCTAAACGCAGAAGGTGCGTTCGAACGCAGGAACCAATCAGCAAAGAATTTCTAGAGTCAAGGCAAGCGTTTAAACGCAGATCATGTGCGTTCAAACGCAACTCATCAGAAGCATTGCAGAAGCTAAGCATTGCGTTTAAACGCAACTCATGTGCGTTCAAACGCAAATCAACAAGCCCAGAAAATTCATAGAACTTCAAGCACTGCGTTCAAACGCACACCATGCGTTCAAACGCAGATCAAGAGAATTTAAACTTTCCATAAAAGTGGAAGACGTGCGTTCAAACGCAGAAGCTGCGTTCAAACGCACATTCGAGCGGGATCAGAAATTTCGGAAAAATTTGAAAAAATTTGAAATTTAGGGGCCATTCTGCAATTTCTGAAAATTTGCCTATATATACTGTACGGATGACAGTGACTTATTTTCACCCAAGTCATCCTGTTTTCAACTCTCTCTCTAGAAATTCTCTCTGCCCTAGCAGCCGCCAGAAGCAGTCTGCCGCTAGCAATCTCCGACGACCACCGCAGGACCACCAGAAGGTCAGGAACAGTGTGGGGGTGGTCAAACTCATCCGATCCAAACACCGACAGGACCACTTCAGAGAGCAATTTCCAGATTGTACCCGTAAGATTCACTCCGGGTAGCCAGGTTCTATCTTTTCCTTCTCTTTGAATATTTTCATTTTTTCTGTTTGAATCTTGAAATGGATGAGGATAGCCCTTACATGAGGCCTCATAGGGCGATTGCACCTTTGAACATCATAGACTGTAGATTGCTTAGGGTTGACCATTTCTGCGACCATAGGTTTGTTAACATGGAGGCTCACCGTTTCT
Organism: Linanthus parryae; assembly: GCA_023055425.1. Classification (NCBI taxonomy): domain Eukaryota; kingdom Viridiplantae; phylum Streptophyta; class Magnoliopsida; order Ericales; family Polemoniaceae; genus Linanthus; species Linanthus parryae. Next base: position 69,290,815 of record JALGPY010000002.1, read on the forward strand.
TTCTGCAAGACAAAAAGATTCGGTATGACATACCTGCTGAGAGGACCTTTCCCTGTGATAGAGTAGCAATGGGGGATGAACTGTTCAACTATACTGGGCAGGATCATTTTGGGGATTTGTTTACTGGTTTCACCAATCTGCAAGTCAGTTCTGTGCTGGCTAAGGAGATTTTCAGCAATCTCCAGCAGTGCATGAACAGTGAAGCCCAGTCAATTGACTGGATTTACTGCAGAAAAAGATGGATTCGAATCACCCCAGAGAGTATCCGAGAGAGTCTGGGTCTGGAATTATTGTTGGATGACTGTCAGTTTCAGGAACTGAGGCGTCATCCATCTGAACAGCTTAGTGAGCAGATCTTGACCACCCTGTGTGCTGGTGTACCAAGCGCTGCTTGGTACTATCCTGAACGGAGTCCTTCCTACCGGAAACTCCCTGCGACCTACCTGATTCGAGAGGCGAGATTGTGGACTGAGTGGGTAAATAACAGAATTGTGGGTATTAAACACTTTACCCGCATTGATTATAACATTGCCCTTTTGGTGTACTGTCTGATGGCCCGAGAGCCTGTGAGCCTCCCGGAGATTATTTGTGAGTTTTTCCGGGAACGAAGAGAGACCCACAGCAAGAAGGGTTTGGGTCTCCTGGGGATGTTAACAAAAATGGCGCAGGATTATCAGGTGGTTATCCCTGGCGAGCTGAGAGATATCCGACCAGTGCAGGTACGCAAGTACCGAAACATGAGATGTGCGTTGCATGAGGCCGTGCACGGGCCTCCAGAATTTTTCCAAGTGGACGATGATGATGATGATGCTCCACCTCAGGGTGGGGGTGTTGGCATGCCACCACCGCCTCCTCCCGGTGATGGGGGTTTTCCAGCCTCACCAGGTCCCTTCCGACTGCCACGATCTGCCAGTTCCAGTGAACACAGGCAGGCCGACCCCGACTTAGGGGAGTCCAGCAGAGGGGCCAGGCGCAGTTCTTTTGGGCGCCTGGAGAGGACTGAGCATGAGGAATGGGTCAGAAAGAAAATTAAGGCCCAAGAAAAAGTACAGAACTACCTGGTAAGGATGGTCAAGAAAATGGCCAGGGGTCTTGGAAAGTTGTTCAAGACCCAGAAGCATATTTACCACGCTAACACAGCCGCATTGAGAGCTCATGAGGCGGCACTCGCTGAAATTCAGAGCAACATGCGTGGTAAGAGATTTAACTTTCCGGACCGCTATTCGAGTGATAATTGTCCCAGCTGGACAATGGAGGATAGCCGGCCGTATGACAGCTTCTCTGGCCATGACCCCACACCGAGTCCGGAACACGCTGACAGCGTTGGTGACCCCGGCAGACCCGGTACCCAGTACCCACCTAGGCAGCATGCAGACCCAGGGGCCAGCAGTGCCCATCCCGGTGCCAGCCATGCTGGTACTGCTGCCGCAGCACGCCATGCTGCGAGGAAACGCGCCAGGGGCGAACCCCTTCACCAGCTCCAGAGCCGACTGACCAGTCTACTCCGGAGAACACAGATTCTAGTTACAGGCCAGATCAGTAGAGTCGCGAGGACGCGCCACCTCTAGTGTGGGGGTGGGGAATCGTGTCCTCCTGCATAGCCGTGTCAGCATATTTTCGTCCATTTTATTTTTAATTTTATTTTCATTTTTGAGTCAGCACGTTTTTTATGTTGAGTCTACCCACCAACTTTTCTGACCTTGCATGATAAAAAAAATAAAAAATAAAATAAATAAAATAAAATAAAATATAAATAATTTAACAATTTTTTTTTAGAAAGGGCAACTTAGGACCTAGAAACTGAAGAGAACCCAATGAAAGAGCTTATGAGAGTAGGAAACACCGTAGTAGGGATACTTCAAATTTTAGTGTTTTGTGCGCAAGTCTCACGACAGGATGTCGCGGGTATTCAGGAATGTGGAAAGTAGATAATAGGCATACTTTTGGCTTCTCTAGTGTGCTAGGTGGATTTGGTCCTTAGATAATTGAATATTCTGTTTCTCGTGGAAACTTGTGGACTCTTGGAATCTGGGGTGGACCTTCCTGTAGAGTCAGTTTTATGAGGTACAAGTCTTTGGCCTAAGCGAAGTTGGGGAATGTACACCACCATCCCTTAATGTGGTTCCAAGAGAAAATCCGAAAAAGCCCGCACTCTTAAAGCTCTACTGCACGGTTGTAAAAAACAGAGGAGGTAAAAAAAAGAAAAAGAAAGAAAAAAAAAACAACAACAATCTAAAAAAAAAAAAAAAAATATTTGTGCTTAGAGGAGAAACAACATAATGTGCTTCCATTCACATGGAAAATTTGGATTCAATCCAATTTAGAGCTTAAGAGGGAAATTAAAGTCAAGCCGTATTACACAGGAGTTGTGTCTCCCAGCAATGGGACAATTTGCAAATCAAACGCAATAACGGCTAAGAGGGTCTGAAAACCTCAAATGACTTGGCGAAGAAAAATTATTTGTTGACTTAAAGAAGCCTGGACCCTCTAAGTCAAAAGACGTGCTTTATCTTGGTTGGTTTGGTGGACGTTTGGGGACACCTTAGTGAGTTTGTGCACAGGATCAGTTTATACCATTTCTTGCTGCGCGTTGTGGAATTTCAAAATGAGCTTGTGAGGATTTGATTATTTCAGTTTATGATAGAGAGGTTGCCCAATCTCGGGAAAAGAAAAAAAAAAATTGCTGTGTCTTGAGTCAGTTTGTGTATATTCTGTATCTGAGTCAGTCATCTATTGAGTCTGTTGGTCTGTGTCATGAATCTGTGAAAAAGGGGAGTATGCAATTAAAGTATGCAAAAGATGGGTCTGCAAGGCAGTATGCAAGGGTCTACTCGGGACGAGCAGAGTTTAGTGTGGGGGTATTTTGACAGCTTGAAAATGAACTAGTCTGGGACATCTTTTTACCATTGGTTTTAACCCTGTGAGAGTTGAGTTTGCCCATTTTCAGCTTATTTTCCACCTGATACGAGGCAGATATTTATGGGACATTATTGCAAGAATTGAGTAATTTCATGCATACTTTTGTTTGTTGGATATGATCGCGGGTACATGTTATGATGTGCAGGTAACAGGTGCCGAGAAATGCATGGGATTGACTTGGATGGAAGCAGCGTATCAGGAGAGCTGAGCAGAAAAAGAGCAGGAAAGTCTAAGTTGTGCGTTCAAACGCAACTCACCTGCGTTCAAACGCACCAGATGGCAGCAGCGGGAAAATGGCGGAAAAAAGGTTAAGGCGTGCGTTCAGACGCACGGCCTGCGTTCAAACGCAGGGTTCACATTCAGAAGTGCGGAAAAGCTAAGGTGTGCGTTCAGACGCACACCCTGCGTTCAAACGCATGACTCGACATCAGAAGAAGAAAAAGACCAAGTTGTGCGTTCAAACGCAGGGGAGCTGCGTTCAAACGCACGTGTCCGAGAAGTCAGAAGCCAGAGGAAGGAAAAGCGGTTAAGGCCTGCGTTCAAACGCAGGATGAGTGCGTTCAGACGCACTGCGTTTGAACGCAGGTGAGTTGCGTTTGAACGCACGGAGGGTTTCCAGAAGCTTCCAGGACGGGTCTTTTTTAGGGTAAAACAGGAATATCGTGCATCAGTTTTGGAGACTGTGGCAGTATAAAAGGAGGTGTCCCCGCACTGAATTAGGGTTACACATACACACTCATACATCTATCATCATCATCACAGCAGCCAGTTTCAGAGCCGTCAGGATTGGAGCAGTTTTTCAGTATTCAGCCAATAACTAGTTTGATCTTTTCTCTCTTTTATGAAACGTTGTTTTTCAATAATGCAAGCTAGCTAGACCTTTTTCCTAGGTTCTCGGTGAACCTAGGGTTTATGAATTCAGCAGACTTGGTTGTTTGATTTTCAGATGCATGGCTAGTTGAAGCCTTAATACAGGATGGATTGTTTATTATTCTGTCTTTGATTTTATTTACATACATGAATGGCTTGATCACCCAGGAGTGTTAAAGACAGGATCTGGTGCGCGAGAGTGACCAGTGAGAGTTAGGAAGAAAAGACAGGATTTAGTACTCTGCCGTGATGGACCGAGAGGTGAAAAGAATCAGGGGATTAGCCCAGAAGCATTAGACCAACTGTTAGACGTTTAGGGGGAGACCGAGAGGAGAACCTGTAACCCTAGCAGACTTAGAACGAACCTGCAGATTTAGGTGGACCGAGAGGACCCGAAAATCTGCAGGAGAGTGATAGGTGCATGAGACCGAGAGGAGATTGTACTGTTGGTATGCTGGCATAAACAAAACCACCGTGTGTTTCTGAAATCGAATATACCATGAAAGCTGGAGATTAACCCTAGGGGATCCTGGGACCTAGATTCTTAGAATTACTGATTTTTACGACTACAACAATTTCTGCAAATTATTTAAAAGAAAAATAAAATAAGCTTTTCTAAATATCGTTTTATTTACTGCAATTTAGTGAGTAGAATCAAATTCCAACCTTCCTCCTTTCTACAAACTTTTTGTCTAATTCTAATTCTAATAAGCAAAACTTAAACTGTTCTCGAGGGTTCGACAACCAGAGTCACAATTACATACTCTATATTACTTGATCGTACACTTGCGAAAAAGCAGATAGATTTACGCTGTCAGGTTACTACTTATACAATCCAACCGAGAACAAAGTGTTTGTTGCTCGGACCGGCGTGTTTCTAGAAAGAGAATTTGTCTCTAAAGAAGCAAGTGGGAGGAATGTAGAACTTGAAGAGGTTCAATAACCACAAACCACTGAACCGATTATGGAACATGAACAGGAACCACAAGTAGTTGTGGAGTAACCTGTTCAGGTAACACAAGAGCTTCGTAGGTCTAGTAGAGTGCGCCAGGAACCCGAGAGGTATGGACTTCTCGTAACCGATTCCGGTGACATGATGCTCATAGATGAGGAGCCTACTACCTATGAGGAGGCCATGAGTGGCCCAGACTCTCAGAAGTGGCTGGAAGCCATGAGATCCGAGATGGAATCCATGTATACCAACAAAGTATGGACTTTGGTGGAACCACCCGATGGGGCGCGGCCCATAGGGTGCAAGTGGGTCTTCAAGAAGAAGATCGACATGGATGGTAATGTGATTACCTATAAGGGCCGATTGGTGGCTAAAGGATTCAGACAGATTCATGGTATCGACTATGATAAAACCTTTTCACCAGTCGCTATGACCAAATCCATCAGAATCCTACTTGCGATTGCAGCATACCACGACTATGAGATTTGGCAGATGGATGTCAAAACAGCATTCCTTTATGGGAATCTCCTCGAGGACGTGTATATGATACAGCCGGAGGGTTTTGAGGATCCAAAGCAAGCCAACAAAGTCTGTAAGCTGCAACGATCCATTTATGGATTGAAGCAAGCTTCTAGGAGTTGGAATCGACGTTTTGATGAAGTAGTCAAAGAGTTTGGCTTCATCAGAAACGAAGATGAGTCTTGTGTCTACAAGATGGTTAGTGGGAGCTCTGTAGCTTTTCTGGTCTTGTATGTGGATGACATACTACTCATTGGAAACGACATTCCCATGCTGCAATCTGTTAAAGATTGGCTAGGAAAGTGTTTCTCAATGAAGGACTTAGGGGAAGAAGCCTATATACTCGGTATTAAGATCTATAGAGATAGATCTAAGAGGTTGCTAGGCCTAAGCCAAAGTACATATATTGACAAGGTGTTGAAACGGTTCAACATGCAAGATTCCAAGAAGGGATTCTTGCCCATGTCACATGGAATCACTCTTTCGAAGAGTGGTTGTCCCTCCAACGAGATTGAGAAGGAACGCATGAGTAGAATCCCCTATGCCTTGACCATAGGATCTATCATGTACGCCATGTTATGTACTAGACCAGATGTGTCATATGCCTTGAGTATGACAAGCAGATACCAATCCAATCCGGGTGAGAGTCACTGGATTGCAGTCAAGAACATCCTAAAGTACTTAAGAAGAACTAAGGATGCTTTCTTAATATTTGGCGGTGAGGAAGAGTTGCGTGTAAGGGGTTACACTGATGCAAGCTTCCAAACCGACAAAGATGACTTTAGATCACAATCGGGATATGTGATTTGCCTGAATGGAGCAGTGGTGAGCTGGAAGAGTTCCAAGCAAGAGACGGTAGCTGATTCTACAACAGAGGCTGAGTACATTGCTGCAAATGGCGCAGCAAAGGAAGCTGTTTGGATCAGAAAGTTTGTTTCTGAACTTGGTGTGGTCCCTAGCATTGCGGATCCAGTTGAGTTGTTCTGTGACAACACAGGGGCGATCGCGCAATCGAAGGAACCCAGGTCGCACCAGAAGTCCAAGCACGTGCTCAGGAAGTTTCATCTGATTCGAGATATTATCGATAGAGGAGACGTTCGGATATGCAAGATTCCTACACATGATAATCTGTCAGACCCGCTTACAAAGCCTCTCACGCAGTGGAAGCATGAAGGGCACACTAGGAGTATGGGCATACGAGATGCGCCAGATTGGCAATAGTGCAAGTGGGAGACTGTTGGAATAGATGCCCTAGAGGCAATCTAGTTTAGTATGAATTATTTGTGGCTAGAAATTCATTTATTATTTATTAAATATTTAATATAATGAATTCCTTAGATTTACAATTGTGTTGTTTATCTTAAATATCCCTAGTCAAGTATAATGATTAAATGGGACAATCATCTATAGACTAGTATGGGGTTGGATTGATATGGAGATATCATGATCCAACACATAGGTGTGCATTAGGGAATGTTGCACTGGATTGACCCATCTCCGAGAAGGCTTCATACACGTTATGTTGAGTCACAAGCGCTTCTCGCGGTGCAATGGTATTGTCATCCTTAGACTTGAAGTCACTATATATTCTAGTTGTGGATTATTGTGATCTTGGTAGCGTTAAACGCTACACCGTAACTGGGTAGTTATAAAGGCGTGTACTGGATACAATAAGAAGCAAGCTTAGAGATCGTAGTTGACGTAGATAGAATTTGTCCCTCCCACATAACGGGAGCAAATATCCTAGGCCACTCGAGGGATAGTGCTTATAGAATGTCTGGCCAGACTCAAATAAATCAATATGGGATATTGATGTTATTTGCACGAATGAGACTATTCCCATGGATCGAGAAACTATGGATTGGATATACGAGTGTGACTTGTGTGTCTCGTGTCCAATCCGGATATAGAGACAAAGGGATGAGACAATTACTTGTACAAAGGTTGTCAAGATGACAATTCTATTAGTTGGCTAGAATGGATGTTTTTCTAGAGACCGCTCCATATTAGCAAATAGTTGCTACCAACTAGATAGAACCTATGGGGTCACACGCTACATAGAGTTGAACTAGATTTGGGAATTAATTAATTGAATTAATTAATTATAAGGATCACTTTGCAAACCCATGCAAACTTAGTAGGGACTAATTTGCAAGGAAGGGACTAAATTGAATTCTAGTAGGACTAGAATAAGTCCTTTAGGTAGTTGGCAAGGAGTTGTTGGACTATATAAAGGACCTTCCTTCCTTCCTTCCCACATAAATTATGCTCATTATTGAACATAACAAAGAGTGGGAGAGAACAAAAGGAGAGAGAGCAAGCAACAAGGGAGCCGACCGCCCCCTTGCCGCCGCCCCGTCCCCGTCGGCCACAAGCAGGCCGAGCCCTCCTTTTGGGTCTCGTTTTGCGTGATTCTTCTTTCTCTTCCTCTTCCGGGCTAGCACCAAGGACTTGGGAGATCTAGGATCAACTCTAGGCGTGGATCAACCATAGAGAACGTGACACAATTCGCGTTTGAAGTCATCAAAGGAGAACCCTAAGGTGTGTTATTGATTTCTAACCCTTACCATCGTTATGTCTCTTGACTTGTGATCCTTGGAGGGTTTTGCATGGTTTTATGATTGTTTATGCTTCCGTTGCGCATCCATGAATCAAAACCCTACAAGGGGAGCATGGCAGGTTTGTGCTCCGTGGTCTGTTCTTATCAACGTACTTGTACCCATCGTTTTCTATCAATTGAAGTTTCTCGACGTTTAAGCAAAAAAAAACTAAGTTGACTCTTAGTCACAAATTGTATAACAACCCTTAAATATTCAGTTGTTGCACAAACAACCCTTACACTATCTCATAATTCTAAAATAATCCCAAGAAAAACTTTAAAAAAATTACGCCATGCACAATATAACGGCCATAGCTTACTCAGGACAACTCCAAACCCTATCAGATTTTCACCTCCACATTTCACGTTTAATAACAAAACACGGCAGAAGATGCAGTAAACTGAGATACAGTTTGCAGAAATTAAGCTTCTTGAACATAATGAAGGTTTAGAAAAATATGCAGTAAGCTGGGATACAATTTGCAGAAATTTGGATTGTTGAGCATAATGAAAGATTCGTAATCTTGTGCCAGGTATGATGTCAAAATGATTCTCAGTAAGACATGCCATGTTAAAATATAAAGTGGCATACACGTTGTCAACCAATTATTTATTGTTGTCTCATGAAGTATATTATTTACACAAATTTCCTCAAAAAAAAGTATATCATTTGCACATAGTTATGCCATATCAATATTTAATGGCCTAGAATGCATTGAAACTTAAACTTTTACTTAAACTTTTTGCGGAGGCTAATGTACGTCCTGGCTCCACACGGAAGAAACCGGCTCAGCCGGTTTTTGCCGGTAATTACGGTTTTACCCGCTAAAAGACAAAAAAATGGACCCCAGGGCGCCGCCATCAGAAATTTGGATAGAAATGTAAAGAAATGGATAAAACTGTAAAGATGGAGATAAAAGTACAGATAGAAATAATTAAAAGTGAACAGAAATGAATAGAATCGGATAAAACTTAAACAAACCAGATAGAAACACAAACAACGCTCTACAACTAAGCTATTACAGCAGATTTGCAAGCACTAAAGGTTTAAAAGGAAGATACATGACTTGTGAAACATAAAAGTGGACAGAAGCACACCTTGCAACTGTCGTTTCACTTAAAAAAATAACAATCATTGCGAAAAGTAACGCGAATGCAAGAACGATGATGCATGTGTGCGATATCCTTTGTCTCCTTAGCATTTCTTGATTTTCAAACCTCATTCGTCTTGTTTTTCAATAATTCTGGACCATCGTTGCATTGTCTCCTCGCAAAAGCATGGAGGTTCTTCGTCCGCCCATACAAAGTAACTACATTGAGACCCCTGAGGCAGTGGGCACCGGTAGAAATCTCGACCTGAGTTCTTTGTGTTAGGACCAGATCTTCTCATCACTCGTATCCTTCCACAGTTACAATACCTTGGTCCATACTCGGGGTTACGACGGTATTGGTTAGAGGAGGAGTTGAATGAGGAATGTGACATGGTGGTGATAAGAATTTGGGGATATTAGGAGGAGGAGAAGATGGTGGAGAGAAGGAGTTAAATGGCAGATGTGCTTGTGCAAGAGTGGTTGGGTGTATAAGTAGGAGAAGGGAAGGGTGGTTTGTTGTTGGACATAAATGTGGAGTAAAGGGTTCATAAATACAGGTTTGACTACACTGATACCAAAGTATATGCTGATTAACAAAGTAAAGGAATCAGTGAATGTGGTCACGAGTGGGAAACAGATTTGACCAAAATGTAGATAGAAATCCAAAACATACAGACAGTATTTATGAACAGGTAGAATGTAATGTAGTTCACATGAACAAAAATAGTTAAGTTAATGGTTTTGAAACCACAACCACACAACTATTACAGCCACAGAAAGAGTCACCACCCTCATTGTCAACATTGTCAAACAAACAGACATAAACAGGTAGAATGTAGATAAAAATCCAAAACATACATACTTTATTTATGTCAAACAAACAAACATAAACAAAAAATGCAGATAAAAATCCAACACATACATACTTGATTTATAAACAGGTAGCATGCAATGTAGTTGACATGAACAAAAATAGAGTTTTGGAACCACAACCACACAACTATTACATCAACAGAAAGATTCACCACCCTCATTGTCAACATTCTCAAACAAACAGACATAAGTTAAATTGTTTTCAAAACAACACAAAATCACATATTTCTCCTAGTGATGGACTACTCAAAAGTAACGATTCCTAAAGGTTGAATAGACGTAGGTATGTCCATGTACTTTCTGGCAAATAAGTCCTCATTGTTTTCCTCATATTTGAATCTGTCCACAGCATCAAGAAGGTCCCGTCGGAGGTCGTTGAACTCGGAACGGCCAATTTCATTGGCGAGCCATATTCTTATGTATTTTTCATTGATCTTTATCCTCCGAACAGAGTCTGGGATCAGCTCCCTCAGATTTGCCATGTAGAAGCACACGTATGCTCCACAATCATAGCTGGAAAAAGGAAAGTAAATAGTATTACAGAACAATTGGATAAAAATGTAAACAATCTAGAGTGAAACATTAGTATGAAGACATTACTTGTTATGTTGCCTTGGAATGTCAGGCTTTGTCCAAACAATCTCCCACTTTTTGATGTCATGAACAGCTCTATATTCTGGCAGGGATATGCTGAAATATGTGTGCATTTTTCCAAGCTTCTCACGAATGGCATCCGGTAGGTAAATGTACCTCGACATCGGATCAAGGATGTACACTTTTTTCTCAATAAAGTGCAATACCATGAGAAAGTAATGCGTTTCGTGGATGTTGAGGGGAATAGAAACCTGTACATAAGCCAAAGAACAAACCAAGTCAAAAATGCCCTTCTTATTGACACTTGGAGGACTAGGACGTAACGCTTACCATAGACATCGAGTTCATGTCCCCCATGTACAACGGATTTATCCCACCATTTGCATTCTTCTGACCCAATGGTTGTGCATGAAAATGACCGCATTAAAGAAATGTAGTATTGATCAATTAACAACGAAATTAAGTGCAATGATTCCAGTGTTTTAATTACTTAAAGCATACATGCATGGAAAGAACCGTATCTTCTTTTCCTCATCAGTCCTAAATTTCTCTTGGAGGTGGAGGATGTGGGACATGCAGTCGAGCATCTGCAGATTGAATGGATACAAGTTTGGATAAAATTTTAAAACAATCAAACAGTTCTGTTAACGTTCTAATTTTACAACATAACATTCATTTTGAAAATAGAACATAAAGTAAAGATTATTTATTCATTTACCGTATCTCCTAAGAAGGTAGGAGCCTCCAGATGCCATGAATAATCCCATGCTATAATAGCCATTCCATTTATATCAACAATGAGGTTACTGTAGAGAAAGGGTACGTTCCATTTAATCAACAATGAGCCATTCCATTTATAAATAAACAATGAGATTGATCAATCACAAACATTTTAATTTAGGGAAAGGGTACTCAGTATTGAAATGGGGTCCGTAGTTCCCGCTTCTCATTCATGCCCTCAACAGCCTGACGGCTCATGTAGAAATGCAACCAGCAGTCTTCTACTTCCGGCATAATTGGCAGCACAACATCAAACGTGCCCTGCATCCTTACTCTCTCCGAGGTTCTCTTTTGGCCCTTTACTGTCTCCCTCTCCCCTCCTCTTCCTCTTCCTCTACCTCTCCCTCTCCCTCTCCCTCCTCTGTTCGATGGACTGACAGTATTCTTTCCGATGGGAGGAGCTGGCACCTTAGGTGATCCATGAGCAGGCCTGATGGGTGGGAAAACCCTTGGTGATGCATGACCAGGCATGGTGGGAGTTGAAGATACTTGTATTGAAGACTTCGGCGGAAGCTTGTTGGATGCTGCCTGCAATAAGAAACATATGGATAGAAATCAAAACATGACAATATGACACATTAAATGGATAGACATATAACTTATCAAATTGTTTCAAACCATTTAAGTGTTCTCTTCTGAAACTTCTACAGGTTTGAATGGACTTGTAGCTGTGGTATCTACAGTACTGTGCTGTTGTGGCTCTTTTGGGTCAATTTCGGCGTTGCCCTCGGATTCTTATTGTCTGCCCTATCTTGAATTTCCATCATTTTTTTGTTCCTCCTCTTCATGTTCTTCTTCCTCCTCTGCAGGGTACTGCATTTGTTTACCCAACCTCTTCTCTAGTACCCTCTGCACGGCCTGTTCGACAACGCTTCCTATTTTTTATTGACCATTAACATGACCTCATCCCACTGCTCTCTTTTGCTGAAATCAGGTTTGAAATCATCTTTCCTGTGTGGGAGTGGAAGCAACTCCAGCTGCATTGTTCAAAATACAGGGATATCAGATATGTACTTGCTGATAGAAATGTAAACCACATAGAGTATATTGATGAAGTAACAGGTCTTACTGTATTCATGTACTTTTGTACAAATTTCCATCTGGAATTCAGGTTGTCAGTGTCCCATAGCATCAGTCTAGGCCTTGTCTCTGCATCTTCACATCCTTTAGGGTGTTTGTGGTGCTTTGGAACGAACTTCTCCAAATACACCATCTGCACATACAAAACAGATTTGTTATACATTTGGATAGATATTAGAAACAGAAAGATATACAAGTAAAATGGACAGTTACCATTGGTATCAACAAGCAACCAGCCCCTCGGATTGCCTCCTTCAATTTAACCGGAGTGTGCTGAGCTTTAAGGAACTGGAGCCAAGTACCTGCCTAGTTAACATTTTCTAGCCTCTCCAGATCCATGACATACTGAACCAGTGTGTTTCTAACTCCTAGTCTTGTGTTGGGCATCCCAAAACATGCCAAAATGAACACCACTGCCCTCCTCTTCCACTCATCACTTAGTATCTTATTCTCTTTTTTCAGGAACCAGGGAAAGTAATCAGTGACATCTGTGCATGCCTTAGTGAGGTCAAGCTCACAGGCCAATTTCTTCGAAATCACATCGGATTCCTCTTGTTCAAGAATTTCCCCTGTGGTACTCACCCCAAGCAACCAGCCAACTGTCTCATCTGTGATTCTGTACTCCCGAACATGGGCAGAGATAGATTGTGTGGCAGGGTCATAGGCATCGTATATGAAAGCATTGAAAGGTTTAGGTGTATACAAAATGTCCAAATGCCTTAATCCCCCCAATCCTATCTTCTCAATCCATTCCTTCTGCTCATCAGTCATTCCATGGTAGAGATCGCGAATCTTTGGAAGGGACATGTAACTTTGCCACCTCTCTTTTTTCCCACCCTTCTTTTTATGTCCTGATTTTGCCACAACTTCCCTTTCCTTCAACCTTTCTACCACTCTTGCCTTTTTTGAAACCCTCTTTGGCTTTATCTGTAGGACACCTTGCTCCTCTAAAATTTCTCTTCTCCTCCTCTCCTGAGCTGCTTCTTTAACGTATATGTCTCTTTGTTCCTCAGTCATGGAAAACCAGTCTTCCCTTATCTTGTATGTAATGTCTTTTGTAATGGAATCAATACCCTCAACATTCTTGTAGTAGTCAATCCTCTCCATCCTTCAAGACAGTTTAAAACAAGTTCAGAGATAGAAAGATATGTCTGTAATTCAAATAGAAATCTAATACATTCAAATCACACTGTCATGGCTCAGTAATATCAATAATAAACAAAGCCATAAAATAGCATATTGGACTGTATACAGATCAGATAACAACTTAAAGCACATAACTTAAAACAATCTAGGTTGTGGATAGAAGTGGAACTCACCGAAACCGGATGAATGCTCTAGTAGCTCCAGTAGATGATTCTTGTTGTGGTGCTGTTTCTCTTTATGGCGCTGTTTCTTTTTGTGGTGTTGTTTCTTGTGGTGGTGCTATTGCCTCATTGTACTCAGCATCCTCATGTTCCTTTTGTTTTGAAGTGGATCTTGATTCCACCCTGTAGTCATCACCAATTTCTGTCTCAGTGGATGCTACATCCTCTTGCATCTTTCTTTGAGCCTCTTCCACCCATTCTTGCTTTGCATACTCATCCATTACATTCCATTCCCGAATCATTGAATTTCTTTGACTCTTGTTCGGCTGTCCATCCTTCCTCAGTTTATAATTGTGTTTCCTACTTTGGCTGCACAAACAACTTCCTAGTAAAACTCATATAAGACAGTTTAAAACAGACGATGAATTGTTTGAAGGATACATATGATGGATAGAAATGTAAAATATGTGGTATGCTCTGAGAATATTATAGAGCTACAGTATGCACAATTGGACCAACCAAACAGGATACAAATGATGGATAGAAATGTAAACTTTTTAGTATGCTCTGAGAATATTATAGATCTACAGTATGCACAATTGGACCAACCAAACAGGATACATATGATGGATAGAATTGTAAACGTTCTAGACAATATTTCATAATTTGCAGACAGAAACTTTGAACGGATATGAAACAACTCACATGTACAGTTCCAGAGCAACCTCTTCAGTGTGGTCAATATCCTCATGTGGGCTTGGGTCTCTTTCCTTCCTCTTCTTCACTGTTTTCTTGGTTTCTTTCTGTTGTATTATTACCCTGGTTGGTTTTTCTTGCTTTCTCTGTTTCCTCTTTGGTTTGACTTGTTCTTTGTTGAAGTCCAGCCTTCTCTTCAGTTTAGGGCTTTTCCGGCTACCTTCTTCGGTTTCAGTTTGGGATTTTGGGGCTGGGGTAGGGGTTTCCTTGTGAAATTCCTGTGGTTTCTCCACATTCTCACCTTCTCCATCCCCTACATTCCCACCTTCTCCAGACCCTAAATTCGGCGGTAAATGGTCACCGGTGGGTTTCAATCCATCAAAAACACACAAAGCAAGTTCAGAAGTTGGAGTACCTGTGGCTAGTGCACCGGTTGTGTCCTGAATTTCATCAATTTGATCCACTGGTTTTTGAGTCTCTTCAGCTTCTTCCCCGCCTTGGATGATGTCTTCCTGCTCTTTGCTGTTATCTGGTACTCCGATTGTCTCTTGGGTTTCTTCAGTTTCTACAGCGCTTGAAGTATTTACTGGTGGATTTGCAGTTAGATCTGTGTTTTCATCTTTACTCTCCGGTATGGAGGTCTCCGGAGTTGCATCGATTTCCTCTTCATTTTGGGCTTCGGTGGTCGCCGGAGGAACCTCTGTAGTTTCAGAGACATGCCCACTTTCTTCAACATCCATTGTAATCGACTTGTTCACTTCATCACAAACATCCATCGTGATTTTTGAAGGAGAAACGGATTCATCAATGGGATCCATGAAATTACAGAAGATGAAGTAGAGAAGATGAGAGTTTGGATGAGAGAGAGAGGTCTGTGGTGGTTACAGAAGATGAAGAAAGAGTTTGAGAGTTTGATGTGAGAGATTCAAATCAAAAATTTGAATTGAATTGACTAGTTGAGATGATGACTGAATTGGGAACCCAACTGCCATCAATGGTGGTGGTTTCACTAGCCGTTAATAGGGGGCAGTTACTTTTTGCAGCAGACGAGACATGTCATGGAGAAAGACAATTATACCCCCAATCCAGTTGCTTTGTATTTTTATCCGAGACAGCTATCGGATTTGTATGTTTTACATTTTATCCAGAAGGGTTTAGGGTTTAGGGTTTAGGGTTAAAAATGTCTAATACGCTTAATTTGCCTTCTATCTGTTTTGTGTTTCTATCCAGAGGGTCACAATGTCTGTTAGAACAGAATTCAATGTTTAATATTTATTTCATCTTCATTATTTACTGGAGAGAATTAATTTTGGCGTGCTAATGATAACTATCAGGCCTTGAGCCGCAACATTAAAGATTTATGTTGTTTCCAATGCTAATGTAATTTCCAATGATAATAATCATCCAACTCTTTGCATTCTGCATTATCAGTTTGAACTGAAAATACAACTCTCATTTTGAACTACAACTCTCTGCATTCTCCTCCAAAACAATGGAGGAAAATAGTGTTGTGTTTGGGTTACATGTTCCTGCAGATAATAGCTCATACCTTCCAGAAAATTGTGGCAACTGTCCAGATGGTATTTCAAACAACGTGGAAACAGAGGTGAATGCATCTCCTAAGAGGAAGTTTGATCTCAATGAGCCTCCTCCCACTGATGATGACGCAGATTTCTCCAATGTCATACACGATAATGATATAGTGAACGGTAAGATATATTATTGGATGTTTTTGATTAAGAGTATGATGTAGTGCACTAGTTACTTATAATTGTGCTTCTTGTTTCAGATGGATCACTCTCTGAAGAACAAATCATGGAGAATAGGTTCAATAGCGAAGAAGAGGCGTACGATTGGTACCTTTTGTATGCATTTGTAAATGGATTCGGCATTCGGAGGGATAACCGTAAGTGTTTCGACAAATACGGACAACAAATCAAGTCAAGAATCTTCGTATGTGCCCGGCAAGGCCATCGATTAAAGAAGTGCTACTTAAGGCCTGAGAGGAAGAGAGAGCATAAGAATGACACTAGATGTGACTGTCCAGCACGAATTCGTATTGCTCGATCTACCCCGAACGAACAGTTTCATGTTAAGCAAGTCACTTCTGAGCACTCGCATCCCCTAGCGGACCCCAAAGTAACACACCAGCTTAGGTGTCATAGGAAGGTCAGTCAACATGATTTGGAACACGTTATTTCACTAAGGGAAGTGGGTATAAGAACTTTTGAAGCATTCCAATTAATGGTCTCACAAGCCGGTGGTTACGCCAAAGTTGGTTCCACTGTCAAAGACCTGTACAACAAGTTACAGTCATTGAGAAAGGCTTACTCTAACTCTGGAGATGGGCAGCTGGCCTTGCAATACATTGACACCCTTGAGCATACCCACGGGGGTGTCTTCAAAAGGTATTGTTTGAAATACTGTCCATTTGTTTGTTGTTCTACTCTATATGCCTTAGATTTCTATCTGGTATATCAAATTACTATACTGTTTCATGTCGGTTTACAATAATTGTCTCTGTGCTTATAAATACTATCCAGAATCCTGAAAAAAATATCTCTGTTTTTCAGTTTCCAGTTGGGTGAAAATCAACAGTTACAAAGCATTTTCTGGCGTGACGAGAGATGCAAACGAGATTATGTAAGGTTTGGAGATGTTTTGGTGCTTGACTCCACCTACAAAACCAACATGTACCTAAAGACTCTTGTCATACTCTCCGGTGTTAACAATCACTTTCAGACGTGCGTTTTCGCAGTTGCAGTTCTACAAGATGAGACCACGGAATCGTACAAATGGGTATTAAATTGCTTCCTAGAAGCAATGGATAACAAGGTACCCATATCGGTCATAACCGATGGAGACTTGGCAATGAAAGCCGCTATTGCGGAAGTTCTTCCACTAGCGAAGCATCGTTTGTGTGCATGGCATCTATGTCGCAATGCCGAAGGAACCCTAAAGTTGGGGTCAGAATTTATGAAGGACTTTCGAAAATTCTTGAGAAAGAGATCCGATGTTAACCAATGGAACGATGATTGGCAATACATGGTAGACAAGTGGGGTATTGCGAACAAGCGGTGGGTAACGGGTGCCTACATGACGCGCCACTTATGGGCAGAGGCTTTTCTCAAGGAATTTTTTTTCGCCGGTCAGACAACTACACAAAGGTGTGAGAGTATCAAAAAAAATTTCAAACAATATTTGAACTGCAAGAACAATCTCCTCGATCTTAGTAAGGGAATCATGCGGGGTATCGAGAAGCTTCGTGAGAACGAGCGAGGCCAACATTGTACTTCTGACCAATCACTTCCTGTTCTAACAAGCCAATTTAAGCTACTTGAAGAGCATGCGGCCATGTTCTACACCAGGAAGGCAAGTCAATAAAAAGCTATTGGTGTTGAAGAAATACCTGAATATGACATAGATGCAATCTATGTCACAAGGGAGAAGGAAAGGGCATCTCTAGTAAGTTCACATGATACACTATCTCTTATGATTGCTTTAAACTGTTATCTGTAATGTTTAGGTTTCAATCTAGTTTGTCTATTGAAATATCTGATATCCTTTTTTCACAGAACAGTTCTTTCCAGTGCTTTCATTCTTATCTATATGTTCATAACTTCTATCTAACCTGTCAAATACAATATCTAAAAACTTTGATCTTTTTCCTGGCAGCACACCGTTTTCTGTCAACATGATAATACCATGCTCTACTATTCCTGCAAGAGGTTTGAGTCATCACATACGGTTTGTGGCCACATTATTTTTGTGCTCTTTCATAAAGGAGTTAAATTCATTCCGGAAAACTTGTTATCGAAACGATGGCACAAGACGGATAGTGACTTCTACAAGAATGATCCAGCCATGCAGGAGCCAAAAATAAGACGGTGTGACGATCCAAAAACCCAGGCATTTCGTCGGGGTTGCATGAAGGGACGAATGGAGATGATTAGTGACATGGGTGGAACATCACAAGAGACTTACGACTATTGGCAAAAACATGTTGACTTGATGATACGGGGTCTCAAGGACATTATTTTGAAGCAAGAAAATGATGAAGAGCCCGTGGTTAATGTCAAATCACAAGAGTACGCCCACGTAATGCCTCCATCCAAAGGTGATACAAAACCAAAAGGGAGCTCCAAAAATGTTCGAAAGAAGTGCGGGAGATGCCAAGAATACGGACACAATCGAACTACATGCCCGAATCCTCCAGTTGGTGTTTCCGGTCAAGATGTCGGCCAATCTCAATCGCAAGCGTCGCAACAAACTATGATTTCCAACTGCGATTACAACTGGTCCGAGGGAATGGGTGACCAAAACTCTTCAAGACGTGTTGGGAATGACTGGACTGATTTATTCTAGGGATTACATTAACAGTGTGAATGTTTTAGTTAAGTACCTTGACATTTTTATCCGTTATTTGACCCTTTTTGTCTGATCATTTACTGTGTTATCCGGTTCCTTGCGTTTTTATCCACTGATGTGAATTCTGGATAATTCTGAATCAGTTTCTTTGCATTTTTATCCAAATCTGCGCGTTTTTATCCACTGGGGGTGGTGACCTGCTAGAACCGGTCACCACCCCATGATTTTCCGTGTTTTTTGTCCGGTAGTGGGGGGGGCACCGCAAAAAAAATTGCAAGACAGGCCCCCGGACGCACACTAGACACACCCTAAACTTTTTGTTTCTCTGTGGCTTGTTAATTTAACATAGGGTGATGATTTTTTTTTTAAAAAAAAGAATAGGGTGTACAACTTTTTTTAATTACAGTACAATAAATCTTTAAAAGTCCAAAATACCCCTTAATATTAATGGTATTGATTCTATCATTAAAACTCTATGTCTCAGTAATAAAAATTATAACATATGACTAGAATTTTTGCTTTTTCAATACAACAAATTTAAGGGTAAAAGACAATTTGCACCCTCGTTAGATGGGTTATATACAAAAAACCCCCTGTTGTTCATGGATATATAAAAATCACCCATGTCGAGACAAAAACTCTCCTGCCAGTTGACGGACTTTGGACAAATACCACCTTTCTGTTAATGTCAAAAGAGAGAGGGTGCAATATGACTTTTTTATGGCTATTTTGTCCCTATTTGTGTATTTTAGTTTATTTTTTCAATATCATGGTGTTCTTGACCACCACTCTTAATGTTCTTGAACACCACTTCCACCACAACCACCAAATTCCCACCAGCACCACCCCCAAATCAATTTTTACCTCTAATCATGAAAAACTAGAAACATCACAAGAACACACACCAAGTCCCAGATTCAATCTTCACTGCACTGCACAGCCACATCAAGTATCAATTTCATAATAGAATTGATGAACAAAAATAAAATTCACGCAATGGTCAATTGAAATCCATTGCAGTGCTAGCCAAAGAACTAATAGTCTTCTCCCATTCGAAACGAAACACAGAACTGAAAATCAACCCCAATCAAGAGAGAGAGAAAAAATATAGAGTCTTTACACCATGAATCGCAGATTGAGGGTTGAGTCGCCGCTGAAGAACATCGCAGCACCGGGATTAAGCCCTAATAGCAAACTAGAGACTTTGGACACCACAAAAAACTGTTTTTTCCTGATGGAGTTTTTGATTCCCAGTCTCTCTCCTCTCCGCCAATAGCCTTTGGTACTGATGGAGTTTTGATTCCCGTGCTTGTTCATCGAAAAGAATGCTCTGTTTCACACGCGGGTGTGCTCTGTAGTCCGGTCAAATATGTCGCCGGCGACGGAAACCTTCGTGTTGGTTACTTTTCTGCTTATTTCAGTGATAACCCAGTTCGATTCTATCTCCAATTTGATAGATTCAGAGGTTGAGAGGACCGATGAGGTGGGAATCAATTCTGGGTCGAGGATAGTGATAAGAGAAAACGAAACGATTCAGAGTGGAACGAAACCTTCGAGTACCAACGGTGATTCGGAGGACCGATGGTATTTGGGGATTTGGTATGCTTCGATTCCCTCTCCGGGGAGGAATCGTTCGTTGGCGTCGGTGATTACAGCGGAAGGGAAATTAGCGGTGGAAGTCACCGGCAGTGGAATGTTGTGGGAGACGGAGAATGAGATCGCCGCTGTTGAAATGAGGCTTTTGAAAGAAGGGAATTTAGTGCTTCTCGCCGGAAACAGTGAGGTGGTGTGGCGGAGCCAGCGTCTTCGTCGTCTGTTGGGTGGAGCCTTCGTCGTCCTCTCTCTCTCTCTCTGTATTATGTGGTAGACCACATTGAAGAGGACGACGAAGGAGGATGGCGGCACTCGAAGTGGAGATGGCAGTGATGGTTGTTGTGGAGATGGTGGTGGGTTGTGTGTAGGTCCAGGAATGTTGAATGTGAAAGGGAAAGAGAGAGGGATTTAGGGTTAGAAATGAGAGGAGATGGAGAATAATTGGTACATATGTGGTGTAATTTGCTTTGATTCGAAAGATATTTTTGTCTTTTCACAGTTTCGTTAGTTGCCGTTGGTAACCCTTAACTAACAAGGGTGGTTTTTGTATATCCCCGAAAAGCGAGGAATTTTTTATATACAACCCATCTAACGAGGGTGTAAATTGTCTTTTACCCTAAATTTAATGAATCTGAATTGGCGTAACAATTAATACTTTTAATAAAAAAAAAAAACCAAAATAATGAAGCCGACAGGGTAACAATGTACCTTTTGTTATGAAATATATAATTGATATGGTGAATATTCACAGAATATTGTACTACCATGTATAGATGATACTAATCGGCCCCCACACCCTATATAAATGGTGGTTTGGTGGAGAATAATACAGACTTGATATTCCCCCATACAGTGTTCTCTCTTCTTTACTCTTGAGTTTATAACACGTTATCAGCACGCTCTACTGGAAGAGAAGATCTATGAAGATAAAAGGTACGATTATTTTCATTATGAACGTTGTCAAGAACAAGATGATCAAACGAAAAACTTAATTTTCGATATTGATTGTCTAATCTCTGGTTTGATTTAAAGTTGATTCAAATCAACTGTACATCGTAACAATAATTCTTCTTTACGATTTCTTATTTATATCAAAAGAAGAAGAAATGTAACTATGCTATGGGTTCATGAAAAAACAATTTGTTTTCAAACCCTACAACTCGATCTATTTAGATCTAGAGAGGCCGATATAGATCTAGAGCAAATGTGTGCTCCGCTTCATGCGTTTTGTGACTTTTTTTTTTAATCTGCAATCTGGTCCCTAAAAAAATGCACCGATAGTTGCACATACTGCCCTCTAGTGAGCAGTCGTGGTTGTATATTTTTAATATGCAACATTTCTTTATTGATCTCTATAAGAATTGTTGGTTGAGTGATTCTATATCATCCCAATATTGATGCAAATGTTTGGTTGAGTGACTTACGATCCTCCCTATATCTATGAATTTTTTTTGGTTGAGTGATTCAAACAACATCTATGAATTTTTTTGGTTGAGAGATTCAAGATCCTCCCAATATCTATGTAATTTTTTGGTTGAGTGATTCAAGATCCTCCCAACTCCTTGGTAATTTACAAGCTTCACATTGAATTTTTCATGCCATTTTTTGACAACACAATCGGATTCACGATTATTAATTTCCCAAATTAAGATTATTAAAAGAAGTTCTTCGAGATAGATCTTTGAATTAAATATGTATCCTTTTTTTCATAAATCTATTTCATATAATTTTAAGTATATAATACTGTGAAGTTGTATATGTTTCGAAAAATATTTATTTCTCTTGTTTATTAATTCTAGAGAAATACTACAAAATATGTTGTTCATTAGTATCAAGGTTTGCTTCTTCTATTTACATCGTCTCTACATCTTAATTTTTTTTCTTGATTGTTATGAAGCCTCTATTTCTTTTATGGCTCGCACAAGAGAAAAAAGAAAGAGACGCAAAAAATGCATAAGCCCCTAGTGTACTTGTTGACTCATGTTATGGAAAAATTTGAGTTATGAAAGGTACTCTAAAAGAGGTAACTGTCGAACTAGAAGTTCCGACGAATGAAAACAAAGAGCCTCTATTCAAGGATGTACATGAGACCTTTTATGGATCATAAAGGTAGCTTTTTAGCACCTCGTGTTTCATGAAACACAAATGATTCCCTTGAATATTGAGATTCAAATTTATAGAACTATTTAAGTTTTATACTTGAATTAATGGGCATGCCAAGTGGTTTTGTATAATTCAAATAAAAGACATTCTCCGTAGAAAATTTCTTCATACAAATGGCTTGATGCATTACATCGCCTATCCAACGTAGAGAATTTTGTCATAAAAATAACTTGATGCATTGCATCGCCCAACCAACGCCTAATTTATGCGTTGTGATTCCATATCAAATCTCATAGAACATCCAAAAAATTATTATTCAGCCCCTAAAGTGGTTTGGATATTGTCAATCTCACAATTGAAAAAAGTGCATATCTTATATCGAGCACCTAGAAGACATATCGTCTCTAGAAGAGATCAATGGTTTTTGACATGAACTCGTCAAGAAATATCAAGATTGAGTTCGTCACCGTTGGCATTACTAAGTGATTGGTTGCTTGAATAATTGATATAAGACTTCAAATAGTCTTCATCATTATTTTTAGATTGACTATATATGCACTTCTTAGGAATTGTGCAATATTTATCCACACGGATGAATTTTTATGCATGCTCTAACTATCCCATTTGAACCCCTTTAAAGGAGGAGCATGAGATTATTGTCTTATCATAAGTGAAACTCCTATCCCAAACAGAATAGTATTTTAGAGTTCTGGAGACTACAAATTTGAATTATGACAAATTGTATCTCCTAAGCAGATACATTCTCGCCTTATTTTTTTTGGCTCGAGTATCTAAATATGCATAAAGCACATTTTTGTGATATTGATCACATAGTTCATGTCATGAGGGGGAGGAAATACCCGATTACAAGACATGAATTTTAATTTAAATGTCTCATTCAAACTTGATCCAAACAATCTTATAAATTATGAGACATATGAAGTATGTAAAGGTTGCTTCTGAAACTATAAAGATCCACCATAAGGGTCATGATCTTGTTAGTTCCAATTAGACTGAAGTTGAGAACACAAGAGAATCATCAACAAACGATCAAACAAACGTTGGAAAAATCAATGCCCATAAAGAGGCAACAACTCCTGTAGAAGTTTTATCTACATTTGAGTTTATTCATATGATCGTTGCTTTTAAAGTGCTCGAAATAATATGATTTCTTTAAACCACTACAAGTGGAATTGTGTTTGACTATTTACTGGCCAAAATCAAAGTCAACACTCGTGTGTACAAATATACACAAGCTCTGCAGTTAAGAATGCATCGAGCATATATGTAAAGTACTTTAAAGTACTTGAGATGCCTCTAGCATACATGTTCATATAGAATAATATATTCAAATGTCCGCAACCTATTGGTTGAATGTGTGAGACTATTAAAAGAGAAATAGGCAATATTGCAAGCAATGCCCATATGTTTCTCATGGTTATAATTATAACCAACAAATCCTCTATTTCATAAGAGTGATTATGATATTTCGTTTAGTATAGACGACTGCGAATAGAAAAGTAACTAGTTACACAAAATGATCATACGAAACACTATATGTGAAATCCATGGAGGCTATTGCCCATGAGATATACTTCTTTGCTAAAGCAAATAGAAGATACACACTCGCGAGTAGTTTAGGTGCATATGCATATTATTTAGTATGACGAAAGTCTCATGAGTATATAACATTTCATACTTATTAGCTGATAGTTTTTATTACTATCTTGAATAATCATGTTGCATCATATTATGTTAGACATTATGTGTTTCCCATAAATTCACTTTCAGATATGAAGTGTGACATCAAGATGATGCAAAGAGGGGGAGAATAAATTACAAGGCGATGTACTCTTTTTCCTTAGCCGAGATTTTTATCCCACAGGGTTTTTCCATGCAAGGTTTTAATGAGGCATGAAGCCATGAATGAGTTGAAGACTACACCAAATCTCCACTCACAAGATACACTCTTTTTCCTTCGTCAGAGCTTTTGTCCCAACGGGTTTTTCTTGACAAGGTTTTAACGAGGCATTGTATTAGTGAATATTCAAGGGGGAGTGTTATGCAATATATAATTGATATGGTGAATATTCACAGAATATTGTACTACCATGTATACATGATACTGGTTGACCCCCACACCCCATATAAAGGGTGGTTTGACGGAGAATAATACAGACTTGATATTCCTCCCTACACTGTTCTCTCTTCTCTACTCTTGAGTTCACAACACCTTTAGAATATTTCAAAAAATAAAAATCTTCACTCTTTAAAAGAGTGAATATCCAATAATGTGCTCCTAAAATGTGTTATTCTAAAATAACCACACATGTAATCTCTATTAACAAACAGACCCAGAAATAAATCTCTCATATCTCTCATTATTTAACCTGCATTCATGACATCGATGAACGCCCAACACATCCTCTTTGCGCGTAAGTTTCAAATCATCCTATTTTGTTTCCATATTCCTTCATCCTCTGCTGCATCATCGCTAAAAGAAATAGCCCGGCAGACTACATTCCTACATCTACTGTGTCACTGCCAAAGGAAATCACTGGGGAAATATATTGGTTTAGGGAATTGCAAGAAGCAAAATAAGTAATTTTTTCGTGCCGCTTCAGACTTTTCATCTATTTTTTTAATTTTTGTTCATGGCCGAGAGGGTTGTGAGTGGAACAGACCACAAGGTATGGCAGTTCTTGTTGTCTTAGGGCACGTTTGATGCAGGGATAAAGAAGGGGTACAGTAATAACAATACCAGTAGGGGGTAATAACTGGTGTTTGGTGCAAGGATAATTTCAAAGGGGATTCAATCTCCCCCTTATTATTTATACCCCTTATATGTCTAACATCTAATACCACCATGTAAGTGAGATTGAATACTAAATTTTAATACTCTTATTTATACATGTGCAAACAAACATTTTACATAATCCTTCCTATATAATTATGAAGGAATATCATGATCTATCACATACAGATCTACAACATGAATTATAGCGGAATATTCATGTGTGCACCTTTACTTCCTTAGCTCCTAGCGCAGCGGATGATCGTAGGATGCTTGCTTTCACGTGCCAACCTTGCTCCCACAGTCTGGCTCGAATCACTAGGACGAGAGCTCAGATCCACACCAAGTTCCACCAATGGAGGCTAGTTAGGGAGGGAGGCTAGGGTTCCTAGAACTGTCTTTGATCAGCACATTATCTTTACACAGTAGTGTATTGTGTATTATGTCTCACATTAAGCATATCATAATGTTTAGGAGGCTGTCTCCTTATATAGACAGACTTATACCTAGTTTGCACATAACCCCCTAGGGTTTGTGCCTTTGCTAATAACCCCTTAAGGTTTGAGCATTATTGCAACCAACCCATAAGGTTATAATATTTGCATTGGGCACCCCACATGGGCGCACAAAATGCTAACATATCCCACTCGCACAGTGGGGCTGCACAATCATTGTTCATCTAGTCTCCCCCAATCTCCAACTATTATCATATGCCAAATTAATTTGTGGTCGTGGTGTGTGACTGTGAGAGAACCTTCATTTCGGGAGTTCCATACTCTAAACTCATACTAGACGAGCTAGCAGAAGGCGCACTCAAACTTAGAAAATAATGCAATACATATATATCTCTCGTATCCCCCAGATTCTGTCAATTGTCATCTCGTAGACCATGAGCACCTACCTTGTACTGAAGGTCGTGCACCAATTAGTCTACATCTCCTTTATTATATTCATATCCTGCATGATCCCATAATATCTTGCAGGTGGTCCCAATGAAAATAACAAAGAGTGATGCTATAAGAATCTTCCTTTCCATCCATTGTGCCGCTTTGATTCAGATTGGCTGCTTTCCTAGCAATTCCTCGAAGGCCGAATCATTCATAGCAGTAAGGTACGCTAAAGTAGCACCACCGATTCGTTTCTCCACGACACGGATAAAATTACTAAGGGTATAATGTGTCAATCATTTTTATATGATCGACGAGGCTCACACGGCGAGGAATCTCAGGGACTAGCTCTACTCGCCACCTCATGTCACTCATCAGCACGCGTTATCTCGGGAAGATATGCGCCATAGTGTTTGGACTCTAATCAGAGCAAATGTCCTATCCCATAGGGACCACTATGCAGATATAAGTCTAACAGCCCTTATGACTATTAACTCGAGTACTTAATGTTGCACATATGAAAATCGAAATCAGTTCTCTCATCTGGCCTTCTCTACGCAGACTATACATGGCTTGGGGTAGTAACCATGTTCGAATGGCCATAAACCTATCTCACCTTGGAAATTATTCCAATGCGACGAATGAATCCGTCTAACAGGGTCTTGCACTGTTTATAGATGTCTAACTCTTGTCATAGGCCATGCGCCTCATATGACAGGCGTCACTTATCATATCATAGGCTTCTAGCACTTTTGGGGATTCTGTCTCATCTTCTACTCACTTAGACTATCCAGGATATCGTAAAGACGGTTACTCGTGTGAGGGAGACAACCTAGTGTCCGCGCGACATGTTTTATGCTAGCACAGGATATGTAAACGTATCATACACGTATCGAAAAACATGTAGCATAATTAAACAAATCCAATTAAAATCCAACAATCAATGTCTCATATTCTCATCAATCATCTTTCCAGTGATCGACTACCAAGTCCCAATTCCCTAAAGTAACCCAAAAAGACGATTCTTATGTGGTTTAGGAGTGGGAGGTGCCTACACTTTGGCCCGTAAGCGATCTACTCCAAGATTACTCTTCAGGTAGTTATTTCACCTTTTGTGAAATGGTACCCTTTCCTATGTGTTTGATTTTACCGTAGTGCATAGCCATATGATAGGGCAACGCATGGTAATAGGTTTACGGACAGCTCATAATCTTACCAGATACCTTCTTTTCAAAGCACATTTTTGTCCGGTGACAGAACACGCAATCGTGCTTCGCTTCCATGATCGATGGAGCGATCTAATATGATTGTGCAACACTTACGTTGTTGTACCATGCGATGTGTATGTCATCTAGAATGGACTATAGCTTAGGCGAATCCGCGTGTATCAAGGTACCCACCCTAGTCAGCATACATAGCTGCCTAGTCGAAGCATCATCTCTGATAGTCATACCACGTGATCCTTCGTATAGAGTATCCTTTTGGTTGCAATCTAGTGTCTTAAACTGGATTTCCTGAAATCCGATCCTCCGATTACATGAGGTTTGTGGGGTCTTGTTACACACCATAATGTATAAAGGACTCCCACTGCATCGGGTACTCTGGTCATCTTGTCAGTATTGTATGGTGTCCTCTAGGGCACATATTCAGGCTCGTAAAATCTTGCAACGATCTACATGAGTATCCTATTTCGGTCCAATATATGTAATCGTTTAAGCATCTTCTTGGTTTGCGCCTTTTGCAACAATGTAATAAGTTCCTATGAACGAGAAGCCTTCTCACCCTTCCAATATCGAGAGGATTACTACTCCTTGGTGGAAATCAAGTGATATCCTGTCCTCCAGCTCTGGCGAATAGTGTGTCATCGATATCAAGTGACGTGATTATCAACTCTCTACTGGTTAGAGTGATATTCAGCAGTTTCCATCCGTTATCGTAAACATGTAGTAAACGATCCCACAAAGAAATACTATTGTCTAGAGGACTAGCTAAGACCACATTTGGACTTAATTAGTTTGCACCCATTTGTGCATTTGACCTTATGTCTCAAAACCCTGTGGCCGAGTCATACTGATCACCTCTCTAATTTCTCCATCGAGAAATTCAGTTGTCACGTTTATCTAGAATGGAGCTCTAAGTCCATCATCACAACTATTGCTGATAAATGCAAGTCATATGCCTTATCATGCTTCCGTCTGGGTCTCTGATTTACCTTGGAAATCCATTAATCTCCAATAGTCTAATAATCCAGTTGAAGAGTCAACCTAGTCTCAGACTTGGTTTCCCCCTTATAGACTCTTTAATCTTCCTGTAAAGCTTCCTTTTTCATTCTTCATAATTAGGGGCCGATAAGGCATAGTATTCTATCCTATCGTTTATGCAAGGTGATCCTTAAGATCATCCCTTCGATCTCAAGCAGTCGATGGGGTATGCTACTATGAGCAATTCCTTTGCATAGTAGGATCATAACTTTTCCTCATCCCTAAGGATGGGCACCTTGCTTGGAAAGTCACTCCCACTGTTCAAGGGATCTTTGAGGAACTACTTCCTCATAATCGACTTAATGAACGGGTATCTTCCATCGGTTCCTCCATGATCGTGGAGATCATCATCTCTATAAAAATTTCCCTTAATTATGGACATCTCCTTATGATAAATCATATATATATCTTGTGAATCTATTTACGTTACACTACTAATCGATTGTTGCATTTCGAATACGCAACCCATAGAGTACTTAGAATAGTATGAGAAGATATGTTACTTCGTGAAGATACATTTCTTCCATCTAGGGTTAACTTTCAATTCATTTCAAGTGATGAAAAATCCTGAAGCGATAACCCAGGTTTATCTTCTTGCGTGGTGACCATCATGTCTTCCCATTCGATGTCAAATCGTCGACGGGGTACGCTACAAAGAGTGTTCCTACGCAAAGAGGGTTCCCCCACATAGTCATATTCTATGGTGGGCTGCCTCACCTGGCTAGTCTTTCCCACTGTCCTGAAGATCCGTAGGAACTGTTTCCTGTTGATCATTCAGGGATGGGGCGTCATCCAGTGAAACATCTATTTCATACAGACTTACTTATCTGCGAACCTCTCCCTAACTTCGAAAATTTAGTTAGATCATGAGCTACCGATCCCTATGGCCTAAGGTGACCTCATATAGGTTGCCTTTTGGTCCACATATCGTAGGGCGTAGTGGCTAAAGACTTGGTGGGTATTTGGTTGAGTACATCGACAGCCGTTTAACAAAGCGTCTCCTCAAGATAGGGAACATGTACTTTGAACGTGCTATCATACATCGAACCATCTTCAGGCAGTATCCTACTACTCCTATCCGCAACAGCATTCTGCTGCGGAGTGCGGGGAATGCACAGCTGCCTTACTACTCCTTTCCATCACATAGCTCTTGCTAAGATAGACACTCGCAGCCTCATTCTGGATAAGGGACATATCCTCTTATCCAGTGGTTCTACCTTTTGTAGATACCTGTCTGAAGTACTCTAGTGCCTCAGACTTATGTGGCCTTTAGCACACATATTTGAGACGCGTACATTTGCCTACAAATGTGATGGAACAGTAAGCACCATGTCTTAGCTTTAACTTTTAATGGATCACAACAACAGAATGAATAATATGTAAAGACTCAATAGTCCTTAATGCTCTACTGGATGGTTTGCTTTTGGCCTATTTTGTAAGGCAAGAATCACACACAGGTAAGGGTATCTTGGGTACAATCCAAGCAGGCATGCCATAGCTAGCCTGAACCTCCTTTGTCCTGATATTGTGTGTCTCAATCAAGCGCACCACATATCAGAATCTTAAGTCACTACTCTAGAGGTGAAATCTAAAGATTCTGAGGCGTTACATATGCTAGAATTCAAGAGAGCATAACCATACATAACATGACCAATTCTAAAGTAAAAACTGTGACCAAAAACAACTTTTGGTGGCTATTCCCTCAAAGATAATCTAATGGATCCTTAGACGAGAAGTTAGTGCCATGTCTGGCCTTTTCTCTAGTCTTAGGAAAACATCATTTTTCTCCTTTGCATTTTTCAGTCTTGGGTATTGGTCCTATACCAACATGGGCCCTATATTACCTTATCATTGCCCCACCTGCTCCTCGGTCTTAATACTGGGCTAGGGACTAAAATTGCCGATCATACTTCATTCACAGCCTTTAGAAATCAGATATTGCTTAGACTTCAGAGTTATGCTGAACTAGTATTCTTAGCAAACACTTGGTTTCTTAGATCCTAGAACGGAGCGATGTTTGGTCTTATCCAAGCATCTTGACACTCTCAAAGTGTGTCATATAACGTTTTCACGTCATTTTCATGAAATGTGGCAGAGATAGCATCAAATTGCTAATCGCAAAACTTAAACCTCTCATCATAAATGGCAAGAATCTCATACTCTATAGTCGAGTGCAAATTTTATGACATGAGTCTCTACTCATGGTTTAAGGATGGATTTATGAGTCACTACTCACAATTTTAATGTAGGCAAATGGCTAAGGTGGATCCAAGATTCTTCTTTGGCTCATTCCTACAATCTTTGAATTTCAAAGTGGTCTAGAACTTGCTGATGAGGTCATTTCCCCCCTTGGCATAGCATGCTCTATGACATTTATCTTGACTGCCTCCCAACATTGGTTAGCCTAAAGATAATGTCTATGTGCTGTTGTGACAACTAATCATCACAGGTTCGACCATACTTGTAGGTGGTTTGACAACCTATGTCCAACGATTGGTTACATAGTACGATGACTCGTCATATCGTTTATCGTCACCATTTTAGCCTTTACAGTTTCGATTTAGATACGATTGATCTTGAGACATTGCTTAGGAAATTAATACTAGCATTTATTTAGCTCCAAAATAACATGAGACATAGATTAAAATTTAATAGTTCCTCATAAGGACTCCACCAAAATCTAGTAGAAATTCTAGGAATCAAATATCGTCACTTATGATTCCCTATTAGTTTTAATCATGTAAGCTCTTTTGTTTTAGTTCTTTAGCATGCGAGGTTATACAGTTACAATCACACGCAGTTATAACATAAAACAAGCCCAAGCATAAATAAATATGCAATGGATGTGGCCCCTAAGGTGCACTCCAACTATTGAGAGTACGTCTTGAGAAAGTCTTGAACTTCCCGCCTCATGGATCTCGCCTATCTCGAGTACTCCTCTTGAAGCTCCTTGGTTCGTCTATTTGCTCCATGCACCTTGCGCCATAGCTTTTGGTTTGAGATTGAAGCTTCTATTCTTCAATCTCTACTAGCTATCTTATTACTAGTAAGAAGTAACCTCATAGAGGCGATTGAATGAGAAGAGAAGACACTAGAGTATATAGAGAGGTACGACACGCAGGCCGTATTTTAATTGATTACAATCTCAACCAAAACCAAATATGAAAACATCTAAGCCACATCCATGCACCAAACACATCCATTCAACCCACAACAGCATGTATAATGATAAAATAAACATACTGAAATTTTCCTGAAATTTCCAGTAATTCCTGGAAATTAATAAGCAATAATCTAATCAACTAAAAAGATCGAAAATTTCTCTAAACCTCCTTAGGTCTCACCACCTATGGTAGACAGTAGGGAAAAATGCAGTAAGTCTCCAGAAAAAATTTAGGCTCAAAACAGTGTGTTTAAGGTCGTCTAATTGCCTCGGGAAGTGTGATAAACACTAATTAATTAATCTGGAAATTATTTAAAAAAAAATTCCAAAAATTGTGAAAAATTCCCAGAAAATAGAAAATTTAATTCTGAGTCTGTAGAAAATAATTTGGCAAAAAATAACGAAGGGAGGAGGCTCCACGGGCCATCAGGCGCCGTCGCGCGTGGGCGCGTCCGCCTCCGTCACGCGTCGTCGTCAGTCTTGTGCCACGTCAGCGTGCTACATGGCATGCCACGTCAGCCATACACTGACGCCAGATGCCACGTCAGCATGCCACGTCATTTGTTGCGTTAGCACACATGTGGCTGTCACGTCACTGCCATGTCAGGCCTTGTGCTGACATGGCACTGTCACGTCACCTGCCACGTCAGCATGGCGCTGCCAGCCTTAGGCGCGTGGCCGCGCGTGGAAGCGGCGTCGGTGGCGCGTGAAGCCCACGCGCCGCCTTCCCGACCTCCGTTTCTGATGATCCTTATACCATTGGAATCGTCTCTTTGCCCTGATTCCGATTCTGTATTCAAAAATCAATTCTAACAATTTTTGAAAAAACATGAATTACAAATCTGATCAAAACAGTCCAGATTTATACAGTTCTGAATATTAAAATATTCATAACTTATTCATCGTTTATCCAAAAATTATAAAATTTATATTTCTAGAATCCTCGTGAAAAGCTCTACATAACCATATAGGTTTCGCCTACATATTATGAACTTTCAGAAACTCGATTTTCTAATCAGATTCGGGTTCGCATTACGAGACACGAAAAACAAGCATATGGCTCTTATACCAATGAAGGTTTATCGTGATCTATCACATACAAATCTACAACATGAATTATTGCGGAAGATTCATGTGTGTACCTTTACTTCGTTAGCTCCTACCGCAGCGGATGATCGTAGGATGCTTGCTTCCACGTGCCAACCTTGCTCCTACAGTCTGGCTCGAATCACTAGGACGAGAGCTCTAATCCACACCAAGTTCCACCAATGGAGGCTAGTTAGAGAGGGAGGCTAGGGTTCCTAGAACTGTCTTTGATCAGCACATGATCTCTACACAGTAGTGTATTGTGTCTCACATTAAGCATATCATAATGTGCAGGAGGCTGTCTCCTTATATAGACAAACCTATACCAAGTTTGCACATAACCCCCTAAGATTTGTGCCTTTGCTACTAACCCCTTAAGGTTTGAGCATTATTGCAACCAACCCATAAGGTTGTAATATTTACATTGGACACCCCACATGGGCGCACCAAATGCTAACAAATTAATACTCAATTAATATCAATACACCATATAATACTAGGCCCCATGTACCCCTGTTTTCTAATCCCGACACCAGACGTGTCCTTAGGATTTAGGAAATGTTTGAAGTTAGACAATTCGTCTCATCCATTCAGACTTGTATTTATGCTAATTCTTTTACGGATTCCAGAGTCCTACTCATTGATTGTCCTATTGCTCTTGGACTGATAGAGTTGGCTGCAGCACGAGCGTCCAAATTCAACATATTGTTCCTATGGGTCTTGTATTGGAGTAACTCTGCATTTAGAAAGGGAATCAAGCCCTTTAAGTTCAACGTACTCTGTTTAATTCTATAGATTCACCATTGGGAGCATGGAATCAATTATCAAATCCTCCAATGTTCATACTCTTCTGCGCTCAAAGTGAATGTTGGCAGCAACAAAGTTAGATTTTAACCGAGTAAATTTTTATTTTCATTTTATTTGACGGTGTTGGAAAAGGATTTGGTGTATTAACTAACTGAGTCGTGCTATGGGGACAAAAACTTGAACAGAAAGAGATGTGGCATATGTCACATCAGTAGATGCATAAATATCACCCCATAATTATACTTTCAATTTCCTTCACAATCTTTCACATCGAATTTTTATTAATGACATGTTGTCATACACATCACTTTATATTTAATTTTTTGTAGAAATTTTTGTTCACCTAGACTTTTTCTAACTAGAAACGGAAACGAAATAATAACAGAATAAGAACATAAAAGATATTTTTGTAATGTAAAGTGTCATTTACCCTCTGGATTGTGTGTATCTTAAAGTGATTGTGATATCTTTTTTATTGGTAAAAAATACATTTGATTTATTGGATTATGCCGTGTGTACGCTTTTTCCGTTGACCAAAACACCCCTTTAATCATGCATGGACTTTATAAAAAACAAATACTACGAGCTACAAGTGGGCAGACACAAACAATTATATCGTGTTCCTTGCGAACTTCAATTTGTAAAAAAAAAAAAAAAAAAAGAAGTAGAATAAATTAGCTGTCCTCGTGAAGTGCCAGAGCAGGCTTGCTTGCGTGCAAAGTAGACATCCATCTCTGAAGTCAGCTTAAAGCTGGGAATACTACAAATTGTGACCCTGCTGCCATGAGCATTTCATCCTCCAAAAATCATACCAGAAATGGAGATCCACTTCTCCTTCCTTCTTCTCACCATGTTCTCTACGTTCCTCATAAGTTTATTATCTCTACTGGTGTCGAGTATATCATCAGCTACCAAAAGAAGAAGAAATATTCTTCTACCACCAGGGCCATGGAAGCTACCCATCATTGGAAGCATGCACCACCTATTCAGTTCAGTGCTGCTTCCTCACGCAGCTCTGGCAAACTTGTCACAGAGATACGGACCACTCATGCACATGAAGTTCGGAGAAATCTCAGCAATTATCATATCCTCCCCTGAAATGGCCGAAAAAGTATTGAAAACCTTTGACAGTACTTTTTCCAGCAGACCGAGGCTCTTGCCGAGCAGAGTAGCATTATATCCAAGCCAAGACATTATGTTCGTTCCCTGTGGTCCTTACTGGAGGCAGATGCGCAAGATTTGCAACATGGAGCTCCTGAATGCTAATAACGTCCGCTCCTTTGCTTCTATTAGGGAGGACGAAGTAATGCAGGTGGTAACATCTATGAGAGCTAGCTCCCTCGAGAGGGCGCCTATCAATATTACAGAGAAGATTTCTCCATGACCGCTGCTATAACAGCTAGAGCAGCATTTGGGAAACGATGCAAAGACCACGATGCAGTCATAAATCACATAAGAGAAGGGGCTCAGTTAGTAGCTGGGTTTGATGTGTCGGATATGTTTCCTTCACTCAAAATACTTCACCCGCTTAGTGGACTTAAGGCCAAGTTAGTTAGCTCTCAGAAGGAACTCGATGAGGCCATGCAGAGGATTGTCACACGTCATCAAGAGAATCTGGCGAGTTCTGGGAGTGGAAATGGTGATTTGGGGAATGAAGATTTGGTCGATGTTCTGCTTAGACATCAGATGAATGGTGACCTCGAATGCCCGATCACAACAAACGGTATCAAAGCCGTTATTATGGTGAGTTCACTATCCATATATAAAATTGCAACACCCGGGGCATAATTTAATTATTTTAATAACCTTTTTGAAGGGTAATATTGAATATATATATATATATATATATATATATATATATATGAATTGAGCCGGGACATTCATGTACTTATCATAAGGGTATTATTGTTTTTTTGTTTTTGTTTTGTTTTTTGCAAACATAAAGGTATTATTGTTGTTAGATACTCATAACTAAGTATTACGAGTTATAGTACAATATTGAAATAGTAATGGGATGGCGGAGCCAGGATTTGATTAGTGAAGTGACACAATTTCACAAAACTGCTTGAGGGCGCACGAGAAAAGTTTTTGGGGGTGCACAAATACAAATTATTGAATGACACTCTTCAGAACTTTATCTATTTTAGGAGATACACTGGTAGGGAAATGATTCTTACAAAGCAGAAAATGATTCTGACAAAGCCACTAACATCATTTGTACAATTTCATTGCTCATTAGATGCATAAATAATGTTGGTGGTTTTGTAAGAATAATTTTATGTTTTGTAAGAATCAATCTTCTTAATTCAAACTTGAGGGTTGCACAACAGAATAACAGCCCTTGCATCCTCCGCACATCCGTACAGTGTCTGTGAGAACTTAACAATTGCTCCTTTATTTGTAAGAGATTTTTATTTCTTACAAATAAAAATCTCGTCTCTAACAAAATATCACTGTTGATCTATTTTGTAATGTAGGACATGATCGGTGCTGGTACTGATGCTTCTTCCAACACAATAGTGTGGGCAATGGCCGAAATCGTGAGAAATCCAGAAGTGAGGGAGAAGGCACAACTTGAACTGAGGCAAGCCTTCAAAGGGAAAGAAATAATAAGTGAAAAGGATATCCATGGTTTGAAGTATTTGAGACTTTTGATAAAAGAAACTCTAAGGCTGCACACTCCAGTTCCCCTGACGATTCCTAGAGAATCAACTGAGCAATGTGATATCGATGGATATACTATACCCGTTAAGACACTAGCTATGGTGAATGTTTGGGCTATGGGACGAGACCCTAAAATCTGGCACGACCCAAATAGATTCCAACCAGAAAGATTCGAGGGAAGCTCGGTTGGTTTTCGTGGAACTGACTTCAATTATATTCCGTTTGGAGCAGGACGAAGGGTTTGTCCCGGAATTTCATTTGCTATAGCAAACATCGAGTATCCCCTTGCTCAACTGTTGTACCAGTATGATTGGGATCTTCCGGATGGGATGAAGCCCCAAGATTTGGACATGACTGAGAGGTTTGGTCTAACTGCTGGGAGAAAAGATGACTTGTACTTGGTTGCTACCCCTTATGCTCCTCCTCCCTACGAAGATTGATGATTTTACTTGAAGCTTTCTTTGTGCTTGTTTTCACTGTTTACGTCCTTCTGTGGGATCGATTATGAAATAATAATCATAATTTGGTTTTCTACCAAATTAATGATTGTAGGGCTTAATTCCCATGCAATCGATCAATATATGCAGTCTAAGTGCGTGTTAAGTTCTTGCTTTTATGGCTGTTGGATTATACACTACATGGTGTCTATACATTTTAGGTGGCATTGGGACTTAGGGTCCGTTTGGGAATGCTTCTGCTGTTAGCACAGCTGTTTTCCGACAGGAGAAGTAGTTTTAGTGCGTTTGGCAAAAATAAAAACAAAAATGCTAAACATGCCGAAACTAACACCCCGGAGAGAAGCCGAATTGCCATGTCAAACCCCACTATGTATTAATAAATCATTAGCTTTTTCTATTTCTCTCTCTCTCTTCATAGTTCTTTTCTCTTTCATCTTCTCTTTCTCTTTCTTCACTATCTGCGTTTATCTCACCCCATCTCTCCACGGCTCCATCTTCAAACTCTGGCCTTTCAGTTTATTGTAGATCAGGTTGAACATATTTTTCCTTGTGTATGCAACCCAAAACTTTTTTCCTGGCAGTGTATCTAATTCTATAGTATAATTTGAATAGAATAAATTGCATAGAGCAACTTAGCACATTCCCTCTTCCTTCATCTTCAGTCTCAATTTTCGATCCATATTATCTAGAAGAGAAAGCATAATCAGCATGCTTAAAACTGTAATTGATTTTATGATAACTTTCAGTTACCTGTTCTTAGACTTTTTCGGATCTATGACCTTGAAGCTTTGCAATTTCCTCTCTAGAGCAAACAAATTTTCATGGGTTCTTTTTATGCACTTAAAAATTGTCCACAATCTGCTTGCAGAAAGGAATGGTGAAAGAGGCCATTGAGATTGAAGGAGTGATGGGGTGGAGATTATAGACAGAGCAAGAGAGAGAGAATAGAGAGAGATAAGAAGAAACAGAGAAGAGATAGACACAGTAGAGAGAGAAAAGTAAGCATCACAATTAATTATAATTACAAATATAATCTGACCTGGACAATTCGGCTTCTCTCCGGGAGTTATTTTCGGCGTCCCTAGCATTACTCAAATAAAAATGATCTGTCTTTTGGACAGTTTCTGCTGTCCCACAACAGTTTTCACGAAGCAAGGGGGATTTCTAGAAAGTGCTTTTGATTAATTATCTACATCCGATTCTAACCTTACAATTTTTTTAAAAATTAATAGTTATCTTTACGGAAATGGCGCGTGTCATATATTTGTCATTTTACCATCTCACAACAATTTCACAATTGATTTTACCAAACACAAAATTACTATATCAATATTTCACTGCGCGCGGCTTTCATGTGATATTTAACAAACAACACTTTATTTAAAAGTCACAGCAGCATTCCCACAATGATTTTCCACAGCAGCTTCTAGCACCGCCACAACATTCCAACATTCCCAAACTAGCCCTTATGAGAACAACAAAAGTGAGGCCCTTCATTTGTAGATTTTAGCGAACCTAATGAGACCCTTTATATGAATGGTTGTACTATGATGTAGTATCACGAATGATTTATTTTAAAGTGTGTGTTAGAAATTATGTGTAGGTGTAGCGCTTTGGGGGCTGCTTTGTAATTGGCACAAACTTCAAAGGGGTACGCTGCAGTAAGCTAGAAGTTTGTCTATAAATATAGACAGCTTCATAGTAAATCAGTACAAGTGTGTATGTCATTCGTAGGAATCCTAGTTCATTCTCTAACACTCATTCAAATGGCCGAACTTGGTGAAACATGGTGTTTGCCTGTCCATGTGATGCACAGCGATTTCTGATAGATTTGAGCACGTGAGCACAAGTAGGACTGCAAATTAGGCGGGCTGGGCGGATTGACGCCCTTGTCCAAGCCCAAACCCGAATTCTGCAGGGTTGCCCATGAAGGGAGGCGAAACCCTGGACCAGTTTGATTGCATGTCTGCTATACGGATTAAAATTTGTCCGTTTATCAACAAGAATGCCATAACCCTACTAGGCGGAATTAGGGTTCATACATGCGTCCTAGCTAGTTGATGTAGGTCTGAATCACTCCGGATCTTCTCCCGTATTCCTGAAGTTCCTCCTGGATGCAAGTGTGTGCTTGCTGCTTCCAGAATCTTTCTTGGCCTCCAAACGAATTGCTCTCACTTTCGAAAACCTAGATTTCGGTGTGTATCTTAAGCATACGAATTCTGAAGACTAAGGAAACTTATATAGGCTACGGGAGAGACCTGGAGGAGAAAATACGAATCAGGCTCCTAACTTTATTAGGACTTCTGGTTCCACCCAAACCTAGCCCGAATAATGTTGATAACAGTTAGTCCCATTAAATAACTGTTATTGCACTCATGTTTGTATTCTCAAAAATACTATTTCAAGCTCCTGTTATTAAATACTTATTATCTCCCCATGTTAAGATTACAGATATATGTCGATTAAATTAATTACTGACTAATTCATTTAATCGACCTCTTTCCAATTCCTTGATCCTTACCACTTACTCCCTCCGTCCCGTCCAATTCTTGAATTTTTCCTTTTTGGGACGTCCCAACCAATTCTTGAAACTTTCCTAAAATAGAAAGTTTCTACACCCCAAAATACCATCTTACCCTTAATAAAAAAATAGCATATTATTTTTAATTATACCTAATTAAATAGATTAACAAACTAATCTAAATGATTAGACTCAAATACAAACTAAAAGACAAATCAAACAAATCCAACTAAAAAAAAGCCCAACCCAACATATTACTAACCCTAACTTATCTAACATCAGACAAGTTCTCCTCCTCCACAGAAGTTCTCCGCCCCCTTCCTCTCATTCCATTCTTCCACAGACCCTTTTCTTCACAACAACTGCGTGGACAGAGAGAGAGAGAAAAATCGACGGCGTTGGCGTTGACGACGGCATTGGCGGTGGTTTTGCAGCTTTCGACGACCTCTCTCTCCAATATTATAGCAAGGAATCGACGGCGTTCCATCTCCATCTCTCTTCTTCTTCCGCAATCGATGCTGATTAGCGGCGATGGCGGGGGTTGAGTAGCTTTTGTGATAAGGAGGAGGGAGAGGGAGAGAGAGAGGCCGACGGTAGAAGCCGCCGTCGCCTCCATCTCCATCTCTCTATCTCTCTTCTTCTTCTTCTTCTGCAGATCGAAGCCGACGGCGACGGATTCAGCGCATGAAGGCGGTAGAGGCTTTAACAATGGTGAGGGTCGACAGATCTTCGGTCGATTTGTCACTCCAGAAGGTAGAAATTGTATTTGATATCTGGTTTTGGATCTTCTTCTCTGTTCATCTTCCTCTGTTCTTCTTCTTCTTCATCATCTAGGTTGTTATTAGATTTTATTTGAGATCTGATTTTGGTTTGATTTGGAAGTGTTCTTAATAGTGTAAAATTCTGTTCTTGATAGGTTAAATGCCAGATTCATCAAATGGATGAGAAATGCAGAGATGAATGGAAAAATGTATGTTGTTGATAGTGTAAAGATTTGTTCTTGGTTTGATTTGGTTTGGTTTGAAGCTATCATCACAAAGATTTGTTTTGTAAATTTATGTTCATACTGGTAATGATGTAGATTTGTTCTTATAAGTAATCATAATAATGATTGTAGCACATTGTTTTAGTAGGTCTGTCTTGGCTACAGGAAACGGTATAGTTCATACTATAGTTTCAACTCAATGTGCTTATAGTATACTGAACGAATGTAGCACATTGTGTTGAAACTATAGTATGAACTATACCGTTTCCTGTAGCCAAGACAGACCTACTAAAACAATGTGCTACAATCGTTCCGATGGTTTGTCTAATTCCATCTAGATTGTGAACTCATAACTTTCATTCCACAAGAACCGAAGATAAGATCTTTTGCGTGTAAGCTAGACTCTACACACCAGATCTTCTACTATGTGGAACAATAGACAGCTATGCACAATAATAATATAATGCAAAAACATTTCCCAAACCCATTCTCATAAATATCAAATTCAGATAATTCAATACAAAAAGCATGACTTTTAGTATCCAATCCAACAGCCCAAGCCCAGCCCAGCCCGGATTAGGTGCTTCGCCAACCCGTCCAAGCCCAAATTCAAATTAACTAATCCGGGTTGGGGTTGAATTCGGGTTTGCCCATTCAACTAAATAAATTAACATAATTATCACATTCAGCTCAATTAAAATTGTTCCTTAAAGCTAAGTTAATAACTTACATATAAAAATAGACACTTCAATTTTTTTATTTAAGGCTAAAAGATAATGACTATATATTGTTAGAGTGGATTAAAAAGATATCCGTTTACACAAGAGAATACTAGATATTTTGTGGAAAAAATCTATTGTTTCGAACATAAACATAATTAAAAATATCACTAATAATTAATAGAAGATTCTTGATAAATATGCTATATAATACTATCCCTATATAAAATTTATAGGTAATGAGTATACAACTCGGGCAATTCGGGCTGACCCATCGTTTAATATTCATACCCAAGCCCGACCCTAATTGCAATTAGGGTTGAGAATTTCTGCCCGAGCCCGTCCAAGCTACTCAAAACATGTGCCCAAGCCCGACTTTAGTCTGGGCTGGGTTCGGGTTGGTCGGGTTCAGCCCGTCCAAGTTGCACCCCTAAGCACAAGCGCAACAAAGATACGGGATCTCGTATGCGGACGATTACGCTACAAGAGGTAAACCAGTTTAATCACTTCCTGTATCTGATTAAATGTCTAGGGCTTACAGTTGTTGTAGATATAATCCTTCATTGGTAACGAAGCCCTAAGTTTGTGTCCATGGCTCGAAACCCGATAAAATCTATACATATAACCACTACCTTGTATTCTGTGCCAGAAATTTGAGTATGTAAATCATCGGCTTAATTACTTAATGCATACCCCCAGTATGCTAAAACTCTCACGTTCCAACCTCCCGTTCTAAAACTAGCTTATTGCATTCCCCATTTGCAAAATAAACATCAATGTGAAACTGGTAAAAAATAACATCCCAACACTAACGGTGTTAGAGGGTTAAAGTTGTCAATATGTAATATAGAATGATAATGATAGAAAAATTAAAAAAGTTAATAAAAAAAGGGATAAGATAATCAAGAAGATAAAGAGCAGTAGAAGGAGTCCAGTAGAAGAGTCCTCTGGGTTTCAATTGCTTCTGGGTTTCAATCAAGCGAGTGATATTTGTTTGGGTTCGTCCAGGCAGGGAGAGATAAAGAGGGCGATCGAAGGATTTTCTGTTGAAACCTTGGTTTTGTATTCGTTTTGAATCGAAGTTGAAATCCATTCAGGTGGGTTTTGGATTCTCCCATTCTCTGAATCTCTCCACGGACCAAAAGAATCCCATATGAAGTTTACGAAGTTTACCTCTGGGTACTGAGTGAGGGCTGAAGTTTCCGATTGTTGAGTCTCAAACAGAGCTTCAATGGACGGGAGCTCTGGCCCTAACATTTCAGGTGTTTGGGACTAAGATGGGTTTTCTTATTGGTGTTAAATGGTAGGATGAATTAGGAGTGATAGAGGGTGTAGGTTTAATTTCTAAGGGATTTTTAACTTTGCCGTATTCTGAAACTACCCTAGCGGTGATGGTGATGCTCACCGGAATCTGGGTATTGGATGGCGGCAGTGGTGGTTGCTGTAGCGGCTGAAACAACCCTGGAACCTACGGTTCCTTGCTAGTGCAACCAAACGGAAATCCAAGTGCATTTATTGATATAAAACCGGCAAAATCCTCTAACAATAGTCTTGAAAGAAATAAACATATGACATTGTCTAAGTTCTCTAAATAAAATACTTCCTAGATAAATGAAAATCCATCCTAGCATCCTGATCCTAGCTCCAACTTACGTGTGCGCGTTTCCCCCACTTTATTCATAATCTGCGTGTTTTCAAATAGCAACAGCCGACCGCAGAAAACGTTTATCAGTAAAAATTGACTAAGCATACATCATAACATGTAAAACAGAGTAGGCTAACAGTAAAAGAATAACCATATTTTAATCATTGCTTTGGTTAAGGCGTAGCCTACAAGCCCCAACACGTACGATGTAAACAGAGAGGTCACGATGCAATAAATCCAATAATGGGGTACATTCTTGGGTATACCAATTTCTCCCCGGACGTTAGTAGATAGCCCTTCGCTATCCCGCCCAAGCCATTCTAATGAGACTTTAAGTGTCGACGCCATTATACAGTCATGACCTAAACATGCATAGGTAGTACTCATAGATTCCACGATAAATAAAAGGGTATGTACCTTAGGGAAATCACTCAATTGTGTTCCCGGCAGTAGCCTTCACGCACATCCTTTGTACATCATTCCCAATTCCATTATCATTCATTAATCCTTCCACATGCTTCACACGAGTACAATAAGTTTGAAATCCACATGCTTCTCAAAATAGTTTCACAGTATTGAAGTAACTCACACAAAGCATCACACACATTTTGACAGTTGAAAGTGTTGTGCATATATACTTACTTGGATTGGAAGAGAGATCGTGACACGAAAGCAAACAACCTCCTAGTACTCGTAGTATGGATCCTCCACAAATTCACCGTCTATGAACTCGGTGTCTACAATAGAAAATATTCCTAATCAATATTCCGCTAACTACAATAGTGCACACGGTCTTATATGCTAGTGTAACCCCCCACATATTCCCAATTAAATCTTATAACGACCTCATCACTTATTAGTACTAACCTAGCGAATATTTATTTAAAATGTATTTTTTTTATAAAAGAACTAATTAAAAACAAACTTAGCTTATTTATTTATTGACAAAGTAAAGATAACTATTTAACTTCAAAAGATTAAATTAAAAGCTAAAGAATCGTTTATCATTATTATTATAAAAGTTACATTAAAACAAAAATGTTATTAACTAAGAAAAACTTATTTTTTCAATTTACACAAAACTATGTTATTTAGTCGCAAACGGGTATAACTAGTACTTATTTGCATTAATAATATACAATTAACAAAACAATGATATTTTTACTATGCAAAAACAGATTATTGGAATATTTAATTAAAACAAGGTATGCTAGTTTACACTAAATAGATAAGAAACTAATGTTACTACTAGTATCCCCAAAATTTTCATAACATGCAAAATAACCCCCACAAGTTACAACACAACCCAATTCAGTTTCTTTCCCTTTAAAACCCACTGTAACAATTTGTTTCCTCCAAATCAACACCACAGAATTGAGTTCCAACCAACATCATTCCTACTACTAACAGATTTTGTAATGGAGGCATGGTGGAATTGAAAACATAGCCAAATAGAATTGGAATTCAACAAGGCTCGGGATGTTTTTACCGAATGAAGGAAACGGAGACGACGGCGACAGAAACGATGGTCGCGACCGGTGACTGCTGCTGCTACAACTCGTCGGACGACAAGGATGGCATCGGAGAGGATGACGGAGGGTGGCGGCGCTGGTGAAAACGGCGGAAAGGAAGTCAACAGAACCAGGCTTCGGCTGCGTCGGGCTGGTGATTTGGTGAACAAACAGAGCAGAGGGAGAGAGCGATTGGGTTGGTGATTTGGTGAACAAAATCTGAGTTTGGGTTGGGGGTTTAAATAGGGTCGTCGGGAAGAGTTTGAGAGTGAAGGGGAATTCGCCGGAGGGAATATTTGGGTTGAAGTGGGTTTCGAATCGAGCCACGATTTCGGCAAAATTGGGTTTCTTGGTGAGTAATAATCGGGTCTTTGATGGATTGGGAATGAATCGGGACAAAAATTTGAGTTGTAATGGTAGTGGTGTTGTAGTTGGAGGCGGCAATGGAGGTTGTCGAGTCGGAGGAGGAAACGGGGGGCAATTGGAAAACTACCAGTCTGTGAATTGGTCTTAGAAAAATGCATTCGGGTGAATTGGTCTTTGAAAAATACCCTCCTTTTTAAACACTAGTTGTTAGCAGCGTAGTGGGGCCATCTGTCTCTCTCGTCTCCATTCTCTCTCTCTCGTCTCCATCTGCCTCTCGTCTCCAACTGTCTCTCGTCTCCAACTCTCTCTCTCGTCTCCATCTCTCTCT
Source organism: Linanthus parryae (assembly GCA_023055425.1). Lineage (NCBI taxonomy): Eukaryota > Viridiplantae > Streptophyta > Magnoliopsida > Ericales > Polemoniaceae > Linanthus > Linanthus parryae. Next base: position 69,335,354 of record JALGPY010000002.1, read on the forward strand.
CTCGTCTCCAACTGACTCTCGTCTCCAACTCTCTCTCTCGTCTCCAATCTCGTCTCCAACTCTCTCTCTCGTCTCCAATCTCGTCTCCAACTCTCTCTCTCGTCTCCAATCTCGTCTCCAACTCTCTCTCTCGTCTCCAATCTCGTCTCCAACTCTCTCTCTCGTCTGCATCTCTCTCTCTCGTCTCCAAACACAATAGTTTTTTTTATAGAAAAGGCCACCCTTATACATACCAAAACTGGGTTGATCACTCCCACTACTAAGATCATTACAAAACTGCACCAACTAGTTTATGTGCTCTGGCATTTAACTCTCTGGGTACATAATTAATTGAACTAGAGAAATTTTTTAACAAGGCTGAACAGGGAGGCTCTGGTCCTCCAATTCCAACGGCTAGCAACATTGTTTTTGATTGCATTTACTATCACTTGAGCATCAGTTTCCACAGAAGCCTTAAACCAACCTTTCCAAACACAATAGTTAAATACTCTAAAAACAAACCCTAAAAACGCGTACTCTCTCTCTCCAACATTGAATTGTTTCTATCTACCTCAACCTACCAAGTACAGTTGAATTTACTCCAAATGTAAACTTTATGAATGTATACCTTAAACTCCTCAAGAATATGGCTCATTTGTCACTCTCATTGGCTCCAGTTCTCCCATAGAAGTATCCCATTTGTCTGTACAAGTCTCTCTCTTTCCTCACTTTTGTTCTTCAGCTACGGTAAAAACTTAAACTCCCATCTCTGTACTGTATGTTTGTCCTTAGTATATGTTGATCACAGTACTCTGAAATGTATGGTATTCTCATTTATTTACTTTCATCCTTCCAATATGTTCATCACATTACTCTAAAATGTAGGTTTATTTCTGCTCTGTTCTTCATTATTATTGGTTTGATGTGTGTTGTTGTATGTGGAGAGACTGGGACGAGTATATTCAACGTCTCTGTCTTCTCATAAGACTGAGACGTGAACTATGCTCGTACCAGTCTTCCCCATGCACAACTGGGAAGAGCAAGACCTGCCAAACTGGGACGAGAAATCTCTCGTCTGGCATTCAAATCACAGACGAGGACTCGTCCCGGTCTGGCATTTGATAGACTCGTGGGACGAGTAATCTCTCGTCCCAGACTGGGGTGTGACAGACTCGTACGAGTACGATAACCAAAGATGACAAGACAGGGACGACAGAGACGAGCATACCCTAAACCCTAAACCCTAAACCCTAAACCCTAAACCCTGAAATCCTCTCTTATAATGAAAAATGGTATTCAATATTAAAATTGTAAGTCCTAAACCATATAATCATGTAATCTAAACTATAAACTCAAAATCCTACAATCATCATATCTTAATCATGTAATGCCTAAACCTTATACATACCATTAAATCAAGTAACATCCTCCCAAAATCCTACATTTGTAGACACTAAACACTATAACCAACTAAGTATCATTCCTATAGACACTAAAGATGTTAATTGTAAGTCCTAAACCATATAATCATGTAATGTAAACTATAAACTCAACATCCTACAATCATCATATCTTAATCATGTAATGCCTAAACCTTATACATACCATTAAACCAAGTAACATCCTCCCAAAATCCTACATTTGTAGACACTAAACACTATAACCAACTAAGTATCATTCCTATAGCCACTAAAGATGTTAATTGTAAGTCATAAACAATAATAATACTAAACATGAATCCCTAAATCACAGATCATCCAAGCATTTTAAGTAAACCTAAGATTGTACACCTAAGACTGGGACGAGTATACTCTCGTCCCAGTTGTAAATACAGGGACGAACATTCTCTCGTCCCTGTTGTAAATACAGGGACGAGTATACTCTCGTCCCAGTTGTAAATACAGGGACGAACATTCTCTCGTCCCAGTTGTAAAAACAGGGACGAGTATACTCTCGTCACAGTTGTAAAACACAGGGACGAACATTCTCTCGTCCCAGTTGTAAATACAGGGACGAGTATACTCTCGTCACAGTTTAAAATAAATATGTTGTCTGAGCTGGTGGTGGTCCCTCTCCTTCCTGAAAAAAGTACAGAAATTCTGTTCCCCAAACCCTAATTTCATCCAAACCCTAAACCCTAAAATCATTCTCTCTCTTTCTACTATGCGAACCCTAAACCCTAAAATCATTCTCTCTCCTGACATGTAGAAATGGTGAGAAAATTGATGTTCCGTGCTGTCTGGAATGGTGAATGGACGCGTGCCGAAGGTAGACACATATACATAGGTCATGCCGTGAAGAATGCAGTATTCAAGATAATTCAAGGCATTACCGTGGAATCTTTGGAGCACGACAGAGTTATGGTTGCCACTAATGAGGCAATGGGGCAAAATAATCTTGCATTGGCAACTGTTGCGGTAGATTGTACAGAGAGTCGTGGACAGACTGGTGTGGGAAGGCTAGACGGTCTGGACATAGAGATTAAAGGTTTGTATACTGGGAGGGCGTTGTCCCACCATATCAGAACGGTTGCAGGTTCGAAGAGATGGACTTTTTACGTATATAAGCGAGACCAGACTCGTATTATACTGCGGTGCGAGAATCGGGAATGCAAATGGATGCTTGGGGCTTACAAGCAAAAAGATTCCGTGCACTACCAGGTGAAGAAACATAACCCCATTCATACATGTACGGCATGCAGCGTAGATGGGAAGCACCGTAACATTAATAGCGAAGTGATCGCGTATGAATTGCTGGGAATGATGGGCCAATCAAAAAACACACCCACTATCAAGGAAGTACAGAACATCGCCTTAAAAATGGGAAGTAGAATATCGTACTGGCCGGCATGGTATGCACGTCAAAGGGCCAAACAGATGATCCAGGGTACTCGTGCTCAAAATTACGCTGATCTTCCCGTGTTTATGGCATTATGTGAAATTCTGAACCCCGGTACTAAATGGGATATGGGAGTGGACGAAGGTGGTGTTTTCTTGTACTGTTTCCTTGCGTTCGCGGCACAAATTCAGGGGATACCGTATATGCGACCAGTAATTGTCATCGACATGTCGCACATGAAGAAGGAACCCCTGCAATTGGTCGTATGCACAATGGTTGATAGCCAGAAACAGTGCTATCCCATTGCATGGGGACTAGTGGACAATGAAGACACCGCTGCATGGACTTGGTTCTTAAACAGACTGAGGTATGTTGTCCAGGATCATGAGGAGTTGACGTTCGTTTCAGATCGGCACCGGGCTATCATCAATTCAGTCAAGGCCGTGTACCCCTTATCCAACCACGTCCACTGCTATTACCATTTGAAAATGAACGCTCTGAAGCATTACAATACACAAAAGTGGGTGCCTCATTACCACAATGCGGCCTACACATTTGATAAGGACGCGTGTGAGTCACATCTGATAGACATGGGTATTGAGTGCGACAAAGTAAACAGCGTTAACGACAAGACCGTCGAACGTTACTTCCGGGATGCCGGTCTAGAGAAATGGGCAAGGTCCCATTGTAAAACAGCACGATTTGAGATTCTTACATCCAACTATGCTGAGTCCATTAACTCGTGCCTGCTGCCGACCAGGTCTGACAAAGCTCTTACAATGTTCTCCCAAATAAGCGATCATCAGAGCGAGTGGCACCTTAAAAAACGAAACCTCGGCTTTGACATGGGCAACACCTACCTGACTGCGAAAATGGAGAAAAGAATGTTGAGTCGTTCTATAAAGTGTATGGATTTTCGAGTGCGACTAATTTCAGAGTCTCTGTATGAAGTCCGCGGTAATCATCTGAAAACTCAAATTGTGGAATTCAAAGCTGGACATTGCCTCGGAACCTGCACGTGCGGCAAATACCAACAGATGTGGTTCCCGTGTGTGCATGCGTGTGCTTGTGCAAAAGAACTCAGAAAACTTGGCCGTTACGATGCCGACCATGATATGAAGGTCATGTACGCCCACACAAGCCGGTTCTATTCACTGGAAAACTACCATCTGGCTTATGCAGGTACAATTAAGACTCCTCCTAACCCAGCAACTTGGACCAGCGCAGTCACAAGCGAAGTACCTGCACACATAAGAAGCATTCGCCCACTTCCACCGAAGAAAGTTGTAACAGTTGGGAGGGACAAGGAGAAAAGACACAAGCCAATGGTCGAAACCGTTCGTGAAAAAAAGCGAGGAACGGGAACGTACGGATGTAGCCATTGCCATGTAAAAGGGCACACCAGAAAAATTTGCCCTCAATTGAAAAATTAATGTTGTGATAAAAGCCGTTGTTCTTCGTTCTTTGTAATGTAATTATTAGTTCGCAACCTATTTTGATGATTGCGCAAACAATATATCTGTTGTTTCGATCAATTATTGTGTTTTTTAATTTGAATATGCATTTTATTACATAAATAAACAATATATCTTTTTCTTGTGTTTTTTACTATAAATATGCATTTTAATACATAAATAAACAATATATGTTTTATTTCGATCAATTCTTGTGTTTTTTAATATGAATCTGCATTTTAATACATAGATAAACAAATTCTTTTTCTAAATTTATTTAATATGAATATGCATTTCTTACAAAAAAAACTGTTACGTATTTCAACAATGTTATTATTACACACCTTCTAGAAAACATGCATGCATGTTTTCTAGAAAACATACATGCATGTTTTCTAGAAAATGCAATTATACCCGGCACATGAACCGTTATCTCTCTCCGTCTCTTCATCTACCCAGGGAGCACTACAAAAGCCACATTTCTCTCCAAAACTCACCACATTCTGAAATGGCAAAGAAGAAGATACCAAAGGAGTGGGACGAGGACAAGGAGGAGGAGGTGTCCGAGGACGAGGACAAGGAGGAGGAGGAGGACACTGAAAGGTCCGAGGACGAGGACGAGGACGAGGACGAGGAAGAGGATGAGGATGAAGAGGAAGAGGAAGACAGTGACAGTGAAACTGACCGTGAACAGTCCTATTTCCGGGCAAAAAGGGGATCTGAAACTACTCAGTACAGTGACGATGAAGACGAGGAAGATGATGACGACTCCGTGGATTGGCCGCCATCTCCGCCATGGACGCCGAAGAAAAGAAACAGAGACGACGACAGCAGTGAAGAAGATGATCCGGAGTTCTGGCCTCGCAGTCCCAAAAAGCCCAAAAAAATGTAATCATGTTCATGTTTTTAAGTTTTTTAAGTTTTTTATGTAATGAAGTCTTTTATTTCTGAACAATTTCATCTTTCTATTATAAGTGTTCGAAGTTTTTCTTAGTTTTTTTCTGGAAAACACAGTTACTGTGTAAGACGAGCTTTTGCTCGTCCGGGTGTTGACCTGCTCGTCTCAGTATCAATGTGGCAATATACTAAGACGAGCAGAACTCTCGTCTCAGTATATTGCCACACTGAGACGAGAAAAAACTGAGACGAGAAAAAACTGGGACGAGAAAAAACTGGGACGAGAAACAACTGGGACGATGATGTGTATAGGTTTGTTTAAAAATTTGTCTAATTAAGTGTTAATTTAGTTGATTAAATTGTGTAACCCACGCGTGGGTTACACACGCCAAACATAAGTGAGAGACGGGTATTTTTCAAAGACCAATTCACCAGACGGGTAGGACGCCAATTCTTTCAGGAAACGGAGATTAACATCTCCTGTGAGTGTAGAAGATGAAGGGTGAAGTAATAAGGTGGGGCGGGATTACCACATGACGTGGTGGTCGATTACGTAATAGTTAATTAAAAATTTACAATTGGACACGTAAAAAAAATGTAATGTTATTTTTACTAACTAAAAACTTATCAAACCCCTATAACTTTTACTAAAAACAAAATACATAAAAAAAAAGTTCATTAATATTATGTTTTATTAACTTATAATTATATGTATGTCTAAAAATAATAATATATATATGTATAAAAAATTAACAAAACTATTTTTATAATCCTATTAACAACCCAAAATATTCAATAATCTCCTAAAAATACCCCCAAAATTACGGGGTATTACATCACATCTCCCTTAAAACAGAGCTTCGTCACCGAAGGTTAAACTAACTCTACGATGCAATGTATGAAATTCTAATGCACAAGTAATAGCAGGACATGTAATACGAAACAGGAAGGGTAATTCAAATGCACGGCTGTTAAATCACATCTCCCTTAAAAGGAGTGACGTCCCCGTCACTCGACTCATACCTGGTCGAAAAGGTGTGGGTAACGCTTTTGCATGTCTGCCTCGGCTTCCCACGTCGCTTCTTCAGTGAGATGGTTCGACCAAAGAACCTTAACCAACGTAGTTGACTTGGTACGGGTTTCCCTAGTCTTTCGATCTAAGATTTTGATTGGTTGCTCTTCATAAGTGAGGGATGGATCAAGTTAAACTAGTTCCGGATCAAGGATATGGTTTGGGCCATGAATATACGGTTTGAGTTGAGAGACATGGAAAACATTATGGACTTGACCTTGGTTGTTAGTAAGATTAAGGCGATAGGCTACCTCTTCGATTCGATCCAAAACTTCATAGGGTCCAATGAATTTAGGACTTAGCTTTCCTTTCTGGTTAAACCACATAACCCCCTTCGTGGAAGAGACCTTTAGGAACACTTTGTCACCAATCTTAAATTCAAGTGGTCTCCTCTTCGTATCCGCGTAAGACTTATGTCGATCTTGCGCCGCTTTCATCCTTTGCTGAATCATTCGGATCTGGTTCGTCGATTCCTCTATCATTTGAGGTCCTAGAATGATTGTCTCGCTAATGTCTCTCCAACATAAAGGTGTCCTACACTTCCTTCCATACGACGCCTCATAGGGTGCCATGCCTATGCTAGCATGATAGCTGTTGTTGTAAGAGAATTCTATAAGTGGTAACTTGTCCACCCATGAACCTCCAAAGTCCAAAATGCAAGCTCTTAGCATGTCTTCCAGTGTTTGAATCGTCCTTTCGGATTGTCCGTCCTTTGCTGGGTGAAAAGCTGCGCTAAATCGCAACTCTGTTCCCATAGCTTTCTGCAACTCTTTCCAAAAGTGAGACAAGAAATTCGGGTTCCTATCCGAAACGATTGAACTAGGTACTCCGTCTAATCTTACAATGTTCTTAATTTAAGAATCGGATCTCTTTTCCATGTCCCACGTGTCCTTCATGGGAATGAATCTAGTTGTTTTCGTCAGTCGATCGACTACCACCCAAATCTGGTTAAGACCATTTTTGAAACTGGCAAGGCGATAACGAAATCCATTGAGATGGAATCCCATTTCCATACTGGTATCTCCAAAGGTTGCAACATCCCTCCTGGTCTCTTATGCTCGAATTTGACCTTTTGACAAGTCAAACACCGAGATACAAAGTTTGCTACTTCCTTCTTCATACCTTTCCACCAAAAATTCTTCTTTAGATCCTTGTATAACTTGTCTCCTACTGGGTGTACCGAATATGGCGTGTTATGAGCTTCCTTCATAATCTTTTCCTTCACTTCCGCACATTTTATTGGTACACACCTTCGTCCTTTGAACTTTATGCTTTCGTCTTCCTCTACTTTGAAGTCAGCTGCTTCGCCTTTACTGATCTTCTCCTTAATATTTTGTAGAAAAACATCCTCCTTCTGAGCATCCTTTATTTCCACAAAGATATCCGGTACTATTGTCAAACTGCACAACATGTTAGACGTGGATCCTTGTGTGCATACCTCAATCTCCAACTTTCGGAACTCCTCGTAAAGCTTAGGTGGCAACACCCACATTGCATTTGCGGTATGATCCGTCTTCTGGCTCAACGCATCTGCTACTACATTGGATTTTCCTTCATGGTATTGGAGCTTAATATCATATTCCTTCACTAACTCTAACCACCTCATTTTTCGCATATTCGGCTCCTTTTGCGTGAATATGTACTTCAAACTCTTGTGATCCGTGAAAATCTTACACGTCGTACCGTAAAGGTAGTGCCTCCATATGTTCAGTGCAAACACGATAGCTGCTAACTCCAAATCATGAGTGGGGTAGTTCTCTTCATAAGACTTCAGTTGTCTGGAAGCATAGGCAATCACTTTGCCATCTTGCATCAGAACGCATCCTAGGCCATGCTTCGAGGCATCACTGTATACCTCGAATTCTCCTCCTTCGGTGGGTATGGTCAAAACAGGTGCTGACATTAACCTATCCTTCAAAGTTTGGAATGCTTCCTCACACTTTCTATCCCATATGTACTTGCTCGTCTTCTTCATTAATGTCGTCATAGGTTTGGCTATCTTAGAGAAATCCTTCACAAACGTTCGATAGTAACCCGCAAATCCTAAGAAACTTCTTATCTCCGTCACGCTCTTTGGTGTGGGCCAGTCCTTTACTGCCAAAATCTTCCCTGGGTCCACTGACACACCTTCCTTGGATATAATATTCCCTAGGAAAGGCACTCTATCCAACCAAAGTTCACACTTCGATAACTTTCCGAACAACTTCTCCTCTCTTAGGGTTTCTAATACTTCTCTCAAATGTTGCTCATGTTCTTCCTTCCTTTTTGAATAAATTAGAATGTCATCGATGAAAACAACAACAAACTTATCTAGGTACTTTTGAAGAACTCGATTCATCAGTTCCATAAATGCTGTTGGAGCATTGGTGAGACCGAATGGCATTACCGTAAACTCGTAGTGGCCATATCGACTATGAAATGCCGTTTTAGGAATATCCTGTTCAGCTATCCTAAGCTGGTGATATCCTGACCTTAAATCGATCTTCGAAAAGGTATCGTCTCCTTGTAATTGGTCGAACAAGTCGTCGATCCTAGGAAGTGGGTATCTATTTTAAACGGTTACACCATTTAACTCCCGGTAATCTATGCAAAGTCTTAAACTTCCATCCTTCTTCTTCACGAACAAAACTGGTGCCCCCCCATGGTGTTACACTAGGTCTGATGAATCCTTTGTCTAATAACTCCTTGAGTTTCTCTTGTAATTCCTTGAGTTCGGCTGGTGCCATCCTATATGGTGCCTTCGATATCGGTCCAGTCCCTGGAACTAAATCTAAAGCAAAGTCTACGGCTCTCTTCGGTGGCATTCCTGGCAGCTCTTCTGGAAAGACATCTGGAAATTCTCTCACTACTGGAATCTCTTCTAACTTTTCCCCTTCTTTCTCCTGATCGTGGATCGTACAGAGGTATGCCTTATGCCCTTTCTTCACATAGGATAGGATGGATAAGGCTGACACGATTTGTATTTTGGGTCCGCTGGTTATACCCCTATAGGATAGGTGTTCACCTTTCGGGCCACGGAATCTAAATTTTTGGTTGGCACATTCTATGGTTGCTTTGTATTTGCTAAGCCAGTCCATACCTAAGATGATGTCTAGATTTCCTAGATCGAAGAGGATCAGGTCAGAAGGTAGCTTGACTCCTAAGATTTCTAGGTTGATTCCAGGATACATAGTTTTACAAGGTGTGATTTCTCCACTAGGGGTTGAAATGGTAATAGATATTGGGGTAGGAGTTGGCAAGTCTAACTTCTTAGCAAAAGTAGATGATTATATCCATTATTTTTTCCACCGTAGTTGTTGTTTCCACGGTTGAATCCTCCATTTCCTCCTTGATTTCCACCGCTGTTACTTATTGCGGTTCTTACTCAGCATTCATACCTTCGATGGCCTAGCTTTCCTGAAACAACCCAGGATCTCGGTTCAGGGTTAAAGAGACACTCGACAACCAAAAGTAGAAATGTACTATTAAGATTACATTTCGCTTAATGTACATAACAAAATTTCGATAATAAGTACAATTTAAAACATAACATTTGTGATCTACTAAGTGGTCTAAGTTAAGCTATACTTCTTCGTCTCGTTCCAGCGTTCCCATCCCCCACTTTGATTGACGACCTGCGGTTTTAAAATGGCAAAAGCCGACGCAGTTTTGAAGAAATTGATCTGTAAAAACTGAGTAAGTACACACTATGACATGTAAAGCAACGAGTGGCACGGAAGCATGAGTTGAAACAAATCAGAAGATTTAAACAGTAAAACTATCATATTGGAGAATTTGGATCAACTTGAAGTAACCGAGTACCAAAAACCCCTCAATTTAATAACATTGAGAAACCACGAGTAGTTGGTAAAATATCCAGAGTAAACAAGTTCATTTGAACTGATAACGATAGTACTTCATGAGTAGCCAAGATTTACAATTCATTTCAAATCAATTAGGGCATATCAAGAGCCACAAACAACATTAATAAGTAGCCAATTTTGAATTTCGACTTCAATCAACAGTTTAATTTAGCTGAGGCGTGTCAAGAGCCACCAGCAGGATCGATGTAAACAGAGGGATCACGAAATAATCACTAAGGGTTCCTTCTAGGGTCTATCAAACCCTATTTCACCCGAGCGTTAAGGGAGCCCATTCGTCAACCCCGCTCACAACATTAGCTAAAAGGCCTTAAGTGTCGACACCCCTATACCGTAGTGACCCTTACAAGTATAAGTAGCACTCTATAGCTCAATAAACCCCTTGGCCTCAATATCTTGATACATTTTGGCTCATTGGGGGCGGATTTTTGAACATTGACGTTCTATCCAATAATAAGAAGCATTGCTTCAATGGTCTTAGCCATAAGAAAATGGAGGACCGCTTGACGCCTCCCACTAGTAACAGGACTCTGTACATCGTCCTAAGTCTATTAGAGGTATTTTATTTCTTCTCTTTCACATAACCAAAATCGGAATATCAAAATTTCACAAGTAATTTCCGGGAGTTCTCAAAGGAGATGAATAAAATAGTTTAACAACTTTTGAGTGGAAAACATGCATTCTCATACTATTTCATATAACAAACATTCATTTGAAACATCAAGCACATACGCAGATTTTGATATGAAAATGTCGTACATATGTACTTACCACTGAGATGAAGCACAATTAAAATCAAGAAACTAAGTCTAGCACTCCGACGACAACCGCTCTCTCCTACGAGGTCGATGTCTACAATCACACGTATGACGTACTCGTTATAACCAATTTACACATTTATAATAAAAATTCAAACCTACATGTCACATTGTCCTAAATGTCACTAATGCACATATAATGATGTTTAATTATCAAAATAAATCCAAAAAAAACACCTAGAAGTTCAAAAATTTAAGTTTTCTAAAAAATGTGAAACTACTATATCAAATCACCTAGAATTGTAGCTCTGACTTTGGAGACATATTTACCATATCAAATCATCTCCTAAAATTTTGAAATTAATGTATGATGAACCTACATGTGTCTAATTTCATAAACACCAAGAAAATCATGCATAGCTATTATAAAACTCAAGTTACAAAAATAACAAACACTGCTATGCAGAGACATGTTGGGAAGAAAGTTTAAACTTTGAAGAACAATTACTACTACTTGAAGAATAGGAAAAATGCCCGTATTCTCCAGAATGAATCCCTTATGTGTCGAGTTTCATCACAAGAAAGATTTGGTGACATAGGTTTCTGGAAATGAGATTTTTAACAAAAATGGTAAAACTTGTCCAAAAACAGAGTTTCAGAAAACTTGCAACTTAGAATGAGCATATCTCTCTAACCAAAAAGGCTATGGAGTTGAATTTTCTTTCAAAATGACCCTCTCTGAGTCTAGTTTTATAATATGAAAGAGTTAAAAATTATACAGAGACAAAATTTAGAGATAATATATGTTTTTCACAAACTGGTCAGATTGCAAAGACATGCAATTTTCACCAAGAACACTCAAAACATGATCAATCCACTTCCATCATACATGCAACTTGAGAAATATATTTTTATACTCAAATTCAACAAATTAGACATACAAAAAGAGATCAAACAAGAAATTTGGGGAATCATGTGAAGAATTTGAAAAAAAAAAGTTTAAAGTCTCCAATTCATGTTCTAGACACACATGCAAGCAAAGATCAAGAAGTTTTCTATCATTATGATGAAAGTAACATCAAAATGGACAAATTTAAAGAGGAATGAAAGCTTACAAATGAGCCTTAAGAGATACATTTGGGAAAATGATGGTGCTTGGAGAAGCTTGAAGTCCATGAGAGCTTGAAAACCCCTTCAATGGAGGGAATTTTGATGTAAGAGGAATGTGATGATGAAGAAGATGATGATGAAACTAACATCACACAAATAAAAATAGAAAAGAGATGCTTACAAGACCTTGAGGAGCTTAAAATCATGAAGAAGATGAAGAAAATATCTCCCCCCATGCATAGTATGACCTTGAACTTGAGTTTTTCATGAATTTGAAGGAGAAAAATGAATTTTTGGTGGTCTTTTTGTGAGGTGTACCTCCAATACCGGGAATGGAGTCTTTGGAGAGAGATGGGAGAGTATTTGAGTGTTCTTGAGGAAGATGAAATGTAAAGAAATGAAAGAGATAGAGTGTGGGTGATGAGTGATGAAAGAGATTATTAGTGATGGGGTTGATGGAAATGAAATGATAGATATAGGAAATAATATTTTATTAGAGGTGACCAAAGATATAGGGTGGAAGAGTTAGATTCATATGAACAAGAGATGAAATGTTAGTTGGGGTAGAAAATGTAAAATTGATAAATGAGAGATTTCTTTGTGAAAACTAAAAGTTGAGGGGTGAAAATATAATTTCCACTTAATAGGTAACACTAGCAATGATAACTTTCATAAATAATAAAATCTCCAAATCATTTTAAATAAAACACTTTGTATAAATCATAATAGAAAACTACAAGTATGTCCTAGATATACAAAATGTGTTTCATATAGTATCATCTAAGTTTCAAAACCTACAAAATAACTCCAAATTATATATATATATATATATATATATACATATATATATCAAATGACACACTTGTATTTTGAAACCAATAATAAGTCAAGAACAAGTTTGAAATAAAAATTTCTTAAATTTCTCATTTATATTTCGAAATTACTATATAATCCCCAACTAAAATACGGGGTATTACATTTCCACATTTGAGGCAAGTCACCTTCATGCCTTGGCAGTTCACTCCTGGGTGATTTTCGCCGCATCTCTTGCAGTGGCAAGTCCTTACCTGGCCCTGTCCACCTTGACCTTTGTTCCCAAACTGGTTGGTGGGTGCTGGGTTGGGACGAAACCTCTTATCTCCACTATCGTTTCCTGTACCGCAATTTTGGGATCCACTTGCTGCTTGTGCCTCGGTCTTTCTCTTCTTAGTTTCTTCATTGTTCTCGTCAATCAAATTTTGGGCGTCCTGAGCTGCCCCATAAGCATCCATGAGGGTGTCAATTCGGAACGTAATCAAGACCATTCGAAGTTGGAAGTTTAAACCTTCTATAAACCTCTTGATCTTCTTTGCCTCGGTCGGCACCAGTTCCCTTCCAAACCTCATCAGCTTCATGTATTTCTGATGATAATAATAAGAGATATCACTTGTTTCAAGTTCATGAATTGTTTGAACTTCCTATTCTTGACATGGTCAGGATAGAAACGTTCTCGTCACGCCGCTTTCAGTTGTTCCCAGCCAAATCCCTGCAGGGCAATAAGTTCTTCTCCCTTGGCTGACCACCAGTCGTCAGCCTCTTTCTTGAAGTAGAAGATGGCTACTCCAACACCCTGATCCTCAGGGTAGCGCACAGATACTAGGACTTTACTGAAGTCCCTGATCCAGTTTTCCAAGGTAGTGGGGTCATCCGTCCCATAAAAGAAGTCCGGGCGGAGTTCAGCTACCTTGCTCATCACATTTCCCCCATTGTGGGTATTCTGTAGGATTTGGGTGAGGGCTTTTCTGGAATTCAACTGGGTCCACAGGTGTAATTTGTCCGCCATGCTGACCTTTTTGACCTTGTTGACCTCCTTGATTCATGTTCCTACTTGTCTTGAACGACACCTGGTATAATATTGCATGGTACCTTATAAATGTGATCTTACTTAATACCATTCTGACATATGTCATTCTTACACGCAAAAAATGGGCTTAAAATAATCATGTCATGTCATATAAAGGGTCTCCAGGTGCAAAGGTTGGTGGAGCGGGTGCAGTAAGGGAGGTTGTATGAGAAGAGGCAAGAGAAGTCTCAAAAATGTTCTCCACCACGTATACACTCATAATCTCAACGGAACTAATCTAAAAAAATCTAAGATAATTAAATTACATCTATAACATATGCTGAGCAATTATCACAGTAAGATCCATAGCACACAACAATCCTCAAATCCAGGAATCAGGGAAACTCAAAAGGGTAGCTAAGAATACATCTAAACTATCCCATAACCCCGACTTGTTTAAATTACAAAGTCTTTTGTTATCCTATATTCATTTTAATTTTTTTAAAAAATGTTGATTAAATTTTATATTTAGTGGAAGTCATAAGGTAGCACTAGCGTTGGAATCGTCGGCTCTGATACCAACTGAAACAACCCTGTAACCTACGGTTCCTTGCTAGTGCAACCAAACGGAAATCAAGTGCATTTATTGAAATAAAACCGGAGAAATCCTCCAAAAATAGTCTTGAAAGAAATAAACATATGACATTGTCTAAGTTCTCTAAATAAAATACTTTCTAGATAAATGAAAATCCATCCTAGCATCCTGATCCTAGCTCCAGCTTACGTGTGCGCGTTTCCCCCACTTTATTCATAACCTGCGGGTTTTCAAATGGCAACAGCTGACCGCAGAAAACGTTTATCAGTAAAAACTGAGTAAACATACATCATAACATGTAAAACAGAGTAGGCTAACAGTAAAAGAATAACCATATTTTAATCATTGTTTTGGTTGAGGCGTAGCCTACGAGCCCCAACAAGTACGATGTAAACAGAGAGGTCACGATGCAATAAATCCAATAATGGGGTACATTCTTGGGTATACCAATGTCTCCCCGGACGTTAGCAGATAGCCCTTCGCTATCCCACCCTAACCATTCTAATGAGACCTTAAGTGTCGACACCCCTATACAGTCATGACCTAAACATGCATAGGTAGTACTCAAAGATTCTACGATAAATAAAAGGGTATGTACCTTAGGGAAATCACTCAATTGTGTTCCCGACAGTAGCCTTCACGCACATCCTCTGTACATCATTCCCAAGTCCATTATCATTCATTAATCCTTCCACATGCTTCACACGAGTACAATAAGTTTGAAATCCACATGCTTCTCAAAATAGTTTCACAGTATTGAAGTAACTCACACAAAGCATCACACACATTTTGATAGTTGAAAGTGTTGTGCATATATACTTACTTGGATTGGAAGAGAGATCGTGACACGAAAGCAAACAACCTCCTAGTACTCGTAGTATGGATCCTCCACAAATTCACCGTCTATGAACTCGGTGTCTACAATAGCAAATATTCATAATCAATATTTCGCTAACTACAATAGTGCACACGGTCCTATATGCAAGTGTAACCCCCCACATATTCCCAATTAAATCTTATAACGACCTCATCACTTATTAGTACTAACCTAGCGAATATTTATTTAAATTGTATTTTTTTTTATAAAAGAACTAATTAAAAACAAACTTAGATTATTTATTTATTGACATAGTAAAGATAACTATTTAACTTCAAAATATTAAATTAAAAGCTAAAGAGTCGTTTATTATTATTATAAAAGTTACATTAAAACAAAAATGTTATTAACTAAGAAAAACTTTTTTTTTCAATTTACACAAAACTATGTTATTTATTCGCAAACGGATATAACTAGTACTTATTTGCATTAATAATATACTATTAACAAAACAATGATATTTTTACTATGCAAAAACAGATTATTGGAATATTTAATTAAAACAAGGTATGCTAGTTTACACTAAATAGATAAGAAACTAATGTTACTACTAGTATCCCCAAAATTTTCATAACGTGCAAAATAACCCCCACAAGTTACAACACAACCCACTTCAGTTTCTTTCCCCTTTAAAACCCACAGTAACAATTTGTTTCCCCCAAATCAACACCACCGAATTTAGTTCCAACCAACATCATTCCTACTACTAACAGATTTTGTAATGGAGGCATGGTGTAATTGAAAACAAAGCCAAATAGAATTGGAATTGAAACAAGGCTCGGGGTGTTTTTACCGAATGAAGGAAACGGAGACGACGGCGACAGAAACGATGGTCGCGACCGGTGACTGCTGCTGCTGCAACTCGTCGGAAGACAAGGATGGCGTCGGAGAGGATGACGGAGGGTGGTGGCGCTGGTGAAAACGGCGGCAAGGAAGTCGACAGAACCGGGCTTCGGTTGCGTCGGGCTGGGCTCCGGTCCGGCGCTGGGTTTTCTCGACAAACAGAGCAGAGGGAGAGAGCGATTGGGGTTGGTGATTTGGTGAACAAAATCTGAGTTTGGGTTGGGGGTTTAAATAGGGTCGTCGGGAAGAGTTTGAGATTGAAGGGGAATTCGCCGGAGGGAATATTTGGGTTGAAATGGGGTTCGAATCGAGCCACGATTTCGGCAAAATTGGGTTTCTTGGTGAGTAATAATCGGATCTTTGATGGATTGGGAATGAATCGGGACAAAAATTTGAGTTGTAATGGTGGTGGTGTTGTAGTTGGAGGCGGCAATGGAGGTTGTCGAGTCGGAGGAGGAACGGAGAGTAGAAGATGAAGGGTGAAGTAATAAGGTGGGGCGGGAGTACCACATGACGTAGTGGTCGATTACGTAATAGTTAATTAAAAAGTGACGTTTGAACACGTAAAAAAATGTAATACGACACGTAATTTTTAATAACTAAGATCTTATCAAACCCCTATAACTTTTACTAAAAACAAAATACATAAAAAAAAGTTCATTAATATTATGTTTTATTAAATTATAATTATATGTATGTATAAAAGTAATATATATATATATATATGTGTGTATACAAAATTAATAAAACTATTTTTATAATGCTATTAACAACCCAAAATATTCAATAATCTCCTAAAAATACCCCCAAAATTACGGGGTATTACAGCGGCGACGGGGTAGGCCGCTATTATTCATATTTTTATTGGGTGGATAGTTTTACCCACAAAGAAAAGTATTTGTTTGCCAACTGACGGTTTAGTCCGTTAAATTGTGGATGGAAATTTTTTTCCAGTTTCACATTGACATCTTTTTTGCGAATGGGGGATGCAATCAGAGAGTTTTAGGAGTGGGGATTGCAATGTGAGAGTTTTGACATACTGGGGGTATGCATTAAGTAATTAAGCCTAAATCGTATACCAACGCATACATCTTTCCGCAAAGATTCTAGAGATTTAAAGTTTGTAATTTTTGAATAAACGAGTTGAAAGTTATGGCCGTTTTAATTTTCTGCGTGGACTGCACGGTAGAAACTAGATCTATAAAATGAAAGGTGATTCTCCAAACGTTTTAAAATTTAGATTTGAACACGTGTTGGAATGAAGACGAAAAACCGAGCACGACGATGTAGAGATCGCTGGAAACGGAGCACGAGAAGGCGGCGCGTGAGGCTCACGCGCTGACGACGACGCCACCATGCGCCTAAGGCTAGCGGCGGTTGCTAACGCGGCACTAGGGCTGATGTGGCATGCTGATGCAGCGGTGAAACGTCAGGGAGATGATGTTGTGGCTAATGATGTGGCACTGAAGTGGGAGTGACGTGTCAACTGACGTGGCATGACATGTGGCAAGCAAAAACCATCCTAGTCGCTGGTGTAGCAGCCGACGTTTCCCTGGCTCGACCGCCACGTGGCGTCCGAGTCAGCAGTGCTGACGTGGCTTGGCTTCCAAAAGTGTTGTGTGGCGGCGTGCGCCTTCCTCCCGCCACCATTGTTTGTTCAAAGTTTTTACAGTATGCTCAGAATTTTTTTTATTTTTTATTTTTTGTGTATTTTTTACAGCATGCTCAGAAAAATGTTTGCTTACAGTATGCTCAGAAAAATATTTTTGATTTTCGATGCGTTCTCGAGGGCAGTGAGTTGCGTATCAAACTCAGTAGTGTCCAAGTCGTCGACTTTGTTGGCAAGGGTTTTCATCAGTTCCTGAATTTTCTTACTAATATCGTCGTTTGAGGTCGACATGATGAAAGCAACAATTGATACCGGGGTGGATATTCGTTGAAATACTTTGAGAAGTTCCGATCTCCAAGAATATGTTGGTGTAGTCCACCTCATTGTGGGTGCGACACACCGGATAATTGCTCATTTGAGTAATTAATAAACAAAGAGAAAAAGAAACAAAAAAAAAATATATATATATATTTGAAATGGTTGCTGGTTGTTACCCAGCAGGTGTACTCGCTGGTGAGTAGTGCACATGTGTGCATTGTGTGTGTGGTGTGTGATTGGCCAACGTGGCATGTTCATGGCCAATGATTGGATTTGTTTCTCACATTAGTGAGTGGGGGCTGTACCACACACTGAGTGAGTGTGGAGAGGTGAAAGGAACGGGCAAAGTGGAGAAAGAAACCAGAGGCTTTTCTGGGTTTTGCAAAGGCTGCGACCAGCCACTTCCGGCAAAGATTCAACGGTGAAAGTTGGTCCGTTTCGCCTCAAATTTCAGGGAATTGATCCTTGTGACGAGCTCTTCCAATCTACCGGTTCGGATTATCTCCTCTCCCTCTCTTTGTGTTATCCCCAATTGTTAGTAAAGTAGGGTTTCTACTTTGCTTGTTCATCTAGTTGATGTTGGTGGGGGTTGTTGATCCCAAGATAGGTGATTTCTATTAGAATAAATGGACTCAGACGCATTGGGCTTCAAGCAGCTTTGGGCTTCACTCAAACCAGACAAAGTATGGGCCTCTTATTTACACACACAAAGCCCAAATCCCTTAACCCATTTATGGTGCTGCATTAGGGTTTCATTTGTGTCTCATCTAGTTGGATCCAGAACCTTCCTCTCTTCTGTACCGTTCATATTCCACCCGTTGGATTACAATCCAACCGTTGAGATTATTGATGTATTTAACTCTCTCGATTCTGCTGATTCATGTATCGGTCGATTCATTACTGTCTCTTGATATTATCAATACAAAGTCTTTTTATTCCTTATTGAAAGTTATGATTCAGTTTTTCCATTTGTGTTCTTCGTTTCTGCAACTCTGATTTCTTTCATGGTATCAGAGCTTTTGCCTCTGTCATGCTCTCTCAAATCACTACCATGGCGACTCCAAATCCTCTCGCCCTACTCTCTAATATTCACAACCTTATGCCTCACAAACTTGACGGCACCAATTTTATCTTATGGAAGCATCAGCTCACTTCTATTCTTAAAACCCAATCGTTATTTGGGTTTCTTGATGGTTCTTCGCCATGTCCGGCGCAGTTCCTTACCGGCGATGATGGTTCACCCACCGATGTTATAGATCCAGCCTATACGGCCTGGCAGATTCAAGATCAGGCACTTCTAACCCTTATCAACGCCACTCTGTCTCAAGAAGCTCTCTCTCAGGTTATTGGTATTACTGACTCTCGCACCGCTTGGCTTACTATTGAATCTCGCTATGCTTCTCTCTCTCGTGCAAATATTTTACAACTCAAATCAGATCTTCAAAACACAAAGAAACGTTCTGACTCTATTGATCTTTACATGCAAAAACTCAAATCGCTTCGAGATAAACTTTCTGTTTGCTCCGTTCAAATTGATGAAGAGGATATGCTTTTGTATGCCCTAAATGGGTTACCAGTTGAATATAACTCGTTTCGATCTGCTCTACGTCCTCATTCAACACCAATTTCTTTTCAAGAACTCCATGTTTTATTAAAAGCAGAAGAACAAATGCTTGATTCTCAAACTGGTTCTACTGAATCCTCTACCCCTTCTGCTTTTTATTCCAATTTTTCAAACAACCCTAGAGGCAGAGGTCAGTCTAATTCTGGACGTTTCACTTGGCCCAATCGTAACCCTAGTCCTGGTCGGGGTAGTGGTGGTCGTTTTGACCACACCAGAGGTCGATCCTTCGGTCAAAGAGGTGGACAGAGAGGTGGTTATGGTCAGAGAGGTGGTTATGGCCAAAACCCTAATTACAACAAAGGGCGTGGTTCTTATAATGGTCAATCTACTGACTCCTATTCAAGTTCCTCCAACTTCAACAAAGGGAACAAGGCTCCAATCAATTGCCAGATCTGCGGCAATGACTATCATTCTGCCTTGGACTGTTATCACAGAATGGATTTTGCCTATCAAGGAAAAAATCCCCCAGAACAGTTAGCTGCAATGGCTGCCAGCACCAACTCTCAAGTCTCTCCTTCAAATTTCTGGTTAACTGATACAGGTGCTTCAACACACATGACTGCTGATCTCAAAAATCTATCTCTATATGATCCATACAATGGTAATGATACTGTCACCATTGGTAATGGCTCATCTCTATCTATTCAAAACTCTGGTACTGCCCTTCTCTCAACTTCTACTTGTTCTTTTCAATTATCTGATACTTTGCATGTTCCTGCTTTATCTGCAAACTTATTATCTGTCAATAAAATGTGCTGTGACCACAATGTGAGATTTATCTTTGATAAAACCTCATTCTGTATTCAGGACATGGCTACGGGCAAAATTCTTTACCAGGGTTTGAGTAAAAATGGATTATATCCCATCCAAACTCAGTCTGTCTCAACCAAGTCTTCTCCTCAAGCCTTCTTGGGTCAACAAGTCAAGTCTCCTTTATGGCATGCCCGTTTGGGCCATCCCTCTAACTCAGTTTTGTCAAAATGTGTTAAATGTTCTTCTAGTAAATCTAAACTTCATAGTAATGTGTGTGAATCTTGTCTTGCTGGAAAAATCACCAGACTACCTTATGAACAATCTAATACTGTGGTGCAAAGACCTTTGGAAATTCTGCATTCTGATGTTTGGGGTCCTGCTAGTGTTAGATCTTATCATGGATACAAATTTTATGTTTTATTTATTGATGGGTACTCAAGATTTACTTGGTTATTTCCTTTACATAACAAATCTGAAGTGTCTTCTGTCTTTGAGAAACTGAAAGCTTTTGTTGAGAAATTACTCAAATGTTCTATAACTGTTTTAAGAACTGATGGTGGTGGTGAATATATGTCCTATGTGTTTCAAACTTTTCTTAGCAATCATGGTATCACTCATCAAAGATCTTGCCCCCATACACCTCAACAAAATGGAATCTCTGAACGCAAACACAGACACATTGTTGAAACAGCTGTTACCATGATGCACAATGCTAGTTTACCTTCATATTTCTGGTATCATGCTGTAGCTACTGCAACATATTTGATAAATAGAATGCCTAGTCTCAATACAAATAATAAATCCCCTTTTGAAATACTGTTTGCTAAGAAACCAGATTATAACAAAATGAAAATCTTTGGTTGTGCATGCTATCCACGTTTGACTCCCTATATCACATCTAAACTATCTCCAAAAACCAAAAGATGTATTTTTCTGGGATATGCAGAAGGGTTCAATGGTTATTTATGTTTTGATCTAAGTGATAAGAAATTTTATGTAAGTAGGGATGTCATCTTTGATGAGTACTGCTTTCCATGTTCCAATAATTCTTCATCTACTTTTTCTATACCTCCTGCTAGTACTGACTTTACCTCTTTTACAGGAACAGATACTACACATAATGTCCCTCCCCCCACCACTGTCCCTCCCCCACCTTCTGTATCATCCTCCCATGATGATACCCCTACTGCTGAGGACATTGGAGGGGTGCAGCCTGCTTCTGACAACTCAGTTTCCCCTGCCACTTTGGTTTCAGGACAGGAGGCTCAACCTTCAGCAAGTCCAGGCTTGGCATCTCCCTCCAGTCCTATGATGCCAAACCTTCCAGCTTCTCCCTTCCCTGGTCATTCCATGACCACAAGGAGCAAGTCAGGTATTATTAAAAAGAAGGTTTTATTTTCTGCTCCAGCTCATACTGGATTTCACACTGTCACTACAATTGCTGACCCTCAAACATTTACTGAAGCCAGCAAGTACCCAGAATGGTGCAATGCCATGATTGATGAACATAACATTTTATTGAAACAACATACTTGGTCTTTGGTTGCTCCACCCCCTAATGCCAATATCATAGGCAATAAATGGGTGTTTCGCACCAAATACAATCAAGATGGGTCTATTGCTAGATATAAGGCACGTTTAGTGGCCAAAGGCTTTCATCAAACTCCAGGTTTGGACTATGATGAAACCTTCAGCCCTGTGGCCAAACATGCCACAGTCAGGTGTATTCTTGCTCTTGCAGCCACTTTTTCTTGGCCATTACAACAGATTGATGTAAAGAATGCTTTCCTCCATGGTTACCTCAAGGAAACAGTTTACATGACTCAACCCCCAGGTTTTCAAAACCCACACTTTCCTCATCATGTCTGCTTATTACACAAATCCATTTATGGATTAAAACAGGCCCCTAGGACCTGGTTTGATCGTTTTACTGCATTTCTGCTTTCACTGGGTTTTATCTCCTCTTATGCTGATTCTTCTCTGTTTATCAGACATGATCACTCAAAAATTACTATTTTACTTCTACATGTTGATGACATTATATTGACTGGCAATGATAACTCTTTTCTTTCTTCTCTTGTTCTCAAACTCCACAAAGAATTTGAAATGACCAATCTTGGTCCTTTAACATATTTTCTTGGTCTCCAAATTCAACGCAATAGTTCTGGTATTTTTATCCATCAAGCAAAGTATATTTCAGATTTATTAGCAAAGTTTAACATGAGTTCTTGCAAAACTTGTCCAACTCCTTTGGCTCCAGGAGTTAAATTTCATCTTCTTGATGGCAAGCCTCTTGCCAATCCTACTATATTTAGACAACTGTTGGGAGCTCTGCAATATTTGACATTTAGCAGGCCTGATATAGCCTTTGCTGTGAACCATTTATGTCAGTTTATGCACCAACCAACTGAAACACATCTGGGTGGTGCTAAACGAATTCTGAGATATTTGCAAGGCACCAAATTTCAAGGCATGCTTTATACTTCTGGTCATCTTCCTATTCATGTTTTTACTGATGCAGATTGGGCCGGGAATCCTACAGATAGACGAAGTACAACTGGGCTTGTTATATTTTTGGGCCCAAACCCAGTTCATTGGGCCTCAAAAAAACAGCCCACTGTTGCCAGATCATCAGCAGAAGCTGAATATCGTGCCTTAGCCACAGGAGCTGCTGACATCTCCTGGTTTCACAAATTATTTCGTGACCTTCATCTTTCTATCCCTTCTGCTCCTGTTTTATTTAGTGATAGTAAATCTGCTCTAAGTATGACTGCAAATCCTATTTTTCATGCTCGAATGAAACACGTTGAAATTGACTATCATTTTGTACGTGAAAAAGTTATCAATCATGAACTAACTGTTGATTTTGTGTCCAGTACAGATCAAATTGCTGATTTATTTACGAAAAGTTTACAACCAGCTGCATTTCAAGATTTAAAGACTAAACTCATGGTGCAACTTCAGCCACCATGAGTTTACGGGAGGCTATTAGAATAAATGGACTCAGACGCATTGGGCTTCAAGCAGCTTTGGGCTTCACTCAAACCAGACAAAGTATGGGCCTCTTATTTACACACACAAAGCCCAAATCCCTTAACCCATTTATGGTGCTGCATTAGGGTTTCATTTGTGTCTCATCTAGTTGGATCCAGAACCTTCCTCTCTTCTGTACCGTTCATATTCCACCCGTTGGATTACAATCCAACCGTTGAGATTATTGATGTATTTAACTCTCTCGATTCTGCTGATTCATGTATCGGTCGATTCATTACTGTCTCTTGATATTATCAATACAAAGTCTTTTTATTCCTTATTGAAAGTTATGATTCAGTTTTTCCATTTGTGTTCTTCGTTTCTGCAACTCTGATTTCTTTCAATTTCTTGGATGTGATTATACTCTAGTGGTACTAGAGTGGTGTATCCTACTATTGTTGATTATAGTGGAAGCTTTGAGTCGAGAGAGGCTCCGTGGTTTTTCCCGATTTCGGGTTTTCCACGTTAAAAATTGTTTTGTCTCATTTTTAGCTTATTGTCTACTTGCAATTGTGGTGCTCTCCGTTTAGTTGCATATTCGTGGGGAAAGTTTGATTCTTTGGGTTACTTGCTTCCGCTTCGACTTTGTTGATTTAGTCGTGTTTTGAGCCCGGATTCCCCAACAAGTGGTATCAGAGCCAGGTTGATTGTTGTTGGCTCGGGTTGTAGTGTTGACTAAAATGGATGAGCATAGTCTTGGTGGCACGATGATCAAGTTGACTTCGGCAAATTATTCTATTTGGAAACCGAGGATGGAAGACTTGTTGTTTTGCAAGGATTTGTATGATCCTGTCGAAGGGGATTCTTCGAAGCCGGCCACCATGACAGACAAGGCATGGGACACATTGCATAGGAAGACTGTGGCCACTATCAGACAGTGGATTGACCAAAGCGTTTTTCACAACGTCGCCAAAGAGACAAGAGCGGATGTTTTGTGGAAAAAGCTAGAGTCTTTGTATGAGAGACAGACTGCTCAGAACAAGATGCACCTCATGAAGCGGCTTGTGAATTTGAGGTACAGGGATGGCCAGAGTGTGTCTGAGCATATGAGCAGGTTTCAGGAGCTCATGAATCAGCTGACGGCGATGCGGATTGTATTTGATGATGAGATTCAGGCGTTGTTTCTTCTCAGTAGCTTGCCGGACAGTTGGGAAACTTTGACAGTGGCTCTCAGCAATTCAGCTCCGGATGGAAAGTTGACTAATGACATGGTCAAGGATAGCTTGTTGAATGAAGAAGCTAGACGGTCCGAGTCAGGCATGAACTCGGAGGCTGAGGCACTGATTTCAGAAAAGAAACAGGATAGAGGGAGAAGTCACAGCAGGGGTCCTAAGAAAAACAGGAACAACTCGAGAGGCCAGTCGAGTGATTGGAAGAAAAGTGTGAAATGCTACCATTGTGGGGGTATGGGACATTTCAAGAAAGAGTGCAGGAAGCTGAAGAACAAGGGACAGAATGGGTCAGACAACAAGAATGAGAAGACAGTTGCTACGACGACTAAGGATGATACTCTCATTGTCTGTGAGGAGAATGTTGTCAGTATAGCTTGTCAGAGCAGCAGCTGGGTTATTGATAGCGGGGCATCCATTCATGTTACCTCCAGGAGGGAGTTCTTCTCATCTTACCGACCAGGTGACTATGGTGTGGTCAAGATGGGGAATGATGGTGTGTCAAAGATCATTGGCATGGGTGATGTATTCTTGGAGGCTAACACTGGAAGCAAGCTTGTTCTCAGGGATGTCAGACATGTTCCAGATATTCGGCTGAATTTGATTTCTGCAGGGAAGCTTGATGAAGACGGGTATAGCAATCATTTCGGTGATGGGAAATGGAGACTTACTCGGGGCTCGCTGGTTGTTGCTAGAGGGATGAAGGAGTGCTCACTGTATGTGATGCATGCGAAGCTTACCAGTCCGGTGGTAAATGCAGTTGATGATTCCTCTACAGAGTTGTGGCACAAGAGATTGGGTCACATGAGTCAGAAAGGACTTGATGTCCTAACCAAGCGAGAGCAGCTCCCTGGTATTAAAGGTAATCCTTTGAAGCATTGTACTCATTGTTTAGCTGGAAAGCAACACAGATTGAGTTTTCAGCATTCTTATGGTTCTAGAAAGTCTGCTATTCTAGAACTGGTACATTCTGATGTTTGTGGACCCATGAAGACAAGAACACTTGGTGGTGCGAGATATTTTGTCACTTTCATTGATGATCATTCAAGGAAAGTGTGGGCATACACTCTTCGGAGTAAGGACCAAGTGGCTGATGTGTTTAAGGAGTTTCATGCTAGTGTTGAGAGGGAAACTGGAAAGCCATTGAAGTGCATCAGGACTGACAATGGCGGTGAGTACAAGGGTTCCTTTCACTGGTATTGCAGGAACCATGGGATTAAGCATCAGAGGACACCTCCCAAGACCCCACAGCATAATGGTGTAGCAGAGAGGATGAACAGGACCATGATTGAGAAGATCAAATGTATGTTGTCACAGGCAAAGCTGCCAAGAACCTTTTGGGGTGAGGCGATGAGAACAGCTGTGGATTTGATAAATCTCTCTCCTTCAGTTCCTTTGGAGACAGATATACCTGACAGGGTTTGGACAGGTAGAGATGTGTCTTACGATCACTTGAGAGTGTTCGGGTGTCGGGCATTTGTACATGTCCCGAAAGATGAAAGATCAAAGCTTGACGACAAATCCAAGCAGTGTATCTTTCTGGGTTATGTCCATGAGGAGTTTGGATACCGGTTATGGGATCCAGTTACCAAGAAGATTGTCAGGAGCCGAGATGTGGTATTTCTCGAAGATCAGACTATTGAGGACATTGATAGATGTGATAAGCCTCAGGCTGATGGTGATGATTTGGTGGACATGAGTCCAGTTCCTACTCCAGCTGAGCATGGTGATGAGATAGTGCAGGATGATCAGGGTGATGCAGGTGATGTTGATCCACCTCTAGTTGATGATCTGGCAGATGCACAGGATGAGGTGTTACCTCCAGAGCCACCAGCTCCAGCTGTTATAGAGTTGAGGAGATCTAGCAGAGATCGGCAACCCTATCGGAAGTATTCTCCGTTCGAGTATGTGACACTCACGGATGAAGGGGAGCCAGAGAGCTATGATGAGGCCATGACAGTTGACAAGAAAGAGAAATGGCTGAAAGCCATGGAATCTGAGATGCGGTCCTTACATGAGAACAACACCTATGAGTTGGTGGAGTTGCCTAAGGGTAAGAGAGCACTCAAGAACAGATGGGTCTACAGGTTGAAGTAAGAAAACTCAGAACCAAGGTATAAAGCAAGATTGGTTGTCAAGGGGTTCAGACAGAAGAAAGGATTAGACTACAAGGAGATATTCTCACCGGTGGTGAAGATGTCGTCTATCCGGGTTGTTCTAGGTATAGCTGCCAGCAGAGACTGGGAGATTGAGCAGCTTGATGTCAAGACTGCGTTCCTTCATGGTGATTTGGAGGAGGAGATCTACATGGAACAGCCGGAGGGTTTCAGAGTTCAGGGAAAGGAGAATCTGGTGTGCAAGCTGAAGAAGAGTCTGTATGGCTTGAAGCAGGCACCAAGGCAGTGGTATAGGAAGTTTGACTCATTCATGGGGGAGCATGGATACAAGAAGACAACTTCAGATCATTGTGTGTTTGTGAAGAATTTCTCTGACGGTGATTCGATCATTCTTCTTCTGTATGTCGATGACATGTTGATCGTTGGTCGTGATGCCAGCAAGATTACCAGGTTGAAGGAGTTGAGCAAATCCTTTGCTATGAAGGATTTGGGGTCCGCGGAGCAAATTCTGGGTATGAGAATTTCGCGAGACCGGAAAGCCAAGAGGCTTTGGTTATCTCAGGAGTCCTACATTGAGAAGGTCCTGAAGAGGTTCAATATGGACAAGGCGAAGCCGGTTAGTACACCTCTTGCGGGTCATTTCAAGTTGAGTTCAAAGCAGAGTCCCAAGACAGAGGCAGAGAAGGAAGACATGATGTCGGTTCCATATGCGTCTGCGGTGGGTAGTTTGATGTACGCCATGGTGTGTACGAGGCCGGACATAGCTCACGCGGTTGGCGTTGTCAGCCGGTTTCTCTCCAATCCTGGTAGAGAGCATTGGTATGCGGTTAAGTGGATATTCAGGTATCTCAGGGGTACTTCTCAGTTGTGTATTTGCTTTGGAAATGGTGATCCTACTCTTGTTAGTTTCACGGATGCTGACATGGCTGGTGATATCGATTCGAGGAAGTCTACGTCTGGGTATTTGAACACTTTTGCAGGGGGAGCAGTGTCGTGGCAGTCTAGGTTGCAGAAATGCGTTGCATTGTCTACTACCGAGGCTGAGTTTATTGCAGCTACTGAGGGTTGCAAGGAGTTGCTTTGGATGAAGAAGCTGTTACAACAGCTGGGTTTGAAGCAAGAGAAGTATACTCTGTACTGTGACAGTCAGAGTGCGATCCATCTCAGCAAGAACTCGAGTTTTCACTCGAGATCCAAGCACATCGATGTGAGGTATCATTGGATACGGGATGTGTTGGATGGGAAGTCAGTTGAACTTGTCAAGATTCATACCGACGACAATGGTGCTGATATGATGACGAAGTCCGTACCGGTCGCGAAGCTTGAAGTGTGTAGAAGCCTCGCGGGTATGGAGTCCTCCACATGAGGTGGAGGGGGAGATTGTTGGTGTAGTCCACCTCATTGTGGGTGCGACACACCGGATAATTGCTCATTTGAGTAATTAATAAACAAAGAGAAAAAGAAACAAAAAAAAAATATATATATATATTTGAAATGGTTGCTGGTTGTTACCCAGCAGGTGTACTCGCTGGTGAGTAGTGCACATGTGTGCATTGTGTGTGTGGTGTGTGATTGGCCAACGTGGCATGTTCATGGCCAATGATTGGATTTGTTTCTCACATTAGTGAGTGGGGGCTGTACCACACACTGAGTGAGTGTGGAGAGGTGAAAGGAACGGGCAAAGTGGAGAAAGAAACCAGAGGCTTTTCTGGGTTTTGCAAAGGCTGCGACCAGCCACTTCCGGCAAAGATTCAACGGTGAAAGTTGGTCCGTTTCGCCTCAAATTTCAGGGAATTGATCCTTGTGACGAGCTCTTCCAATCTACCGGTTCGGATTATCTCCTCTCCCTCTCTTTGTGTTATCCCCAATTGTTAGTAAAGTAGGGTTTCTACTTTGCTTGTTCATCTAGTTGATGTTGGTGGGGGTTGTTGATCCCAAGATAGGTGATTTCTTGGATGTGATTATACTCTAGTGGTACTAGAGTGGTGTATCCTACTATTGTTGATTATAGTGGAAGCTTTGAGTCGAGAGAGGCTCCGTGGTTTTTCCCGATTTCGGGTTTTCCACGTTAAAAATTATTTTGTCTCATTTTTAGCTTATTGTCTACTTGCAATTGTGGTGCTCTCCGTTTAGTTGCATATTCGTGGGGAAAGTTTGATTCTTTGGGTTACTTGCTTCCGCTTCGACTTTATTGATTTAGTCGTGTTTTGAGCCCGGATTCCCCAACAGAATAATTTAGAAAAGAAGAGATAAAACGTAGAACTGAACTTCAATTGATAATTGTCTGACTGAAAATTAACATATCCCAGGTACCATATTTATACTACTAACTAAGAATAGTAATCTCTGCCCTATTTCTAATAATAATCTTATCCTGATTCTAATAAAAATAGTAATTCTAATAATAATAATAATACTGTTCTAATTCTTATATGATTAGTGATTCATGTTGTTAAGGAATTACGTCTTCCTCTCATCCATGAAACGTTTTAATTGAGTCCGGAAACGCGTTCCTCGCTTTACAAAGTTGCTTGTGGTGCTTCCCACGTTATCCGTGGCCGGCCCATCCATGTCACGTCCGTCTCCTAAGGCTACGTTTGTATCACATACGGTCTTCGCACAACGCGGCATGGAACTCCAAGAGGTCCGGCAAAGTCTAATTTTGCTACAAAGGGTTGTGAGGAAAACCGGGGGCGACTGGACGAAAGCCGCCATAAAAGAAGCGTCGCCGACGCCCTCATCCTAGCGAGACAGCGCATCCTCTACCTGGTTGCTGATGCTGGTCTTATGCTCCACCCGGAAGCGATAACCGAAAAATTTGCGGACATAGAACTGTTTGTCCGAGATCTGAATAAGTTGTTGAAATAGGTCCGTGAGACTGCGCTGGTCCATGCTGATCACAATAATACTCAAATTTTGTCTGACATGCTATTACGGTAGTCTGTTGAGTCAACTTAGATAGAGTGCCAAAGTAATCACGATAATACTCAGAGTCAACGCAAACCTTTACCTCATCCAAGAATGCTGGCCTAGAGGTGAGCAAATAATTGGTCTTCTTATACTGCAACCGCCATTAAGAATAACGCCCACTAGTTCCAATGGTTGATCCGGTGGAGTACGGAATAAATTAAAATATTATTGGACTTGAAAAATACACCGTTTGAGATTCTCAAAAAAAAAATACACGTTTGAGGATCTGTACTAGAGAAATTGGGCGGATCCATACGGAACTTGTAGACGTGGTAGTCGCCGCCAAAAATAATTTCTTGCGCATAAGCTGGCCAGCGACCTCCAGTCAGGGGGCCTTAATCTGCGGGTTGCCGCAAGAAGTATTGATCCTCCTGGAGCGCTAATCGCCCTGGTGCCTGGTTCTGAGTATCCACAACGATAGCTCCCTAAGTTATGGTTGCCATGGCTAATGGCTGAGATCGGTCTCCTCTAATGCTAACCTCCCTTTGACAGCATCCAATTGTGTATTAAAGAAGTCTCTAGGTCTCTGAGCGTAGCCAGCAGCTGCCGCATAGCCTTTTCCGTAGTCTGTGGTTCAGGGTTCGACATCCTGAAAGAACCTGTTGATAAAATTAGGTATCTCAACAGTTATTCGAAACGTTGCAATCTCCAAGAACATACAGGAGAAACAAGAGGAACTGAATGCCCTAATAATCCAAAATAACATAAAAACCCCAAAAGGTTTGGACTGCTAAATTAACTAAATGTGAAATGATTAATTCTTAAAATCACCAAGTCGCCTTGAAGGACGACGTGCTCGGGTCCCATGCCAAACCGTTTCCCTTTGTGCGTCTCCGTGTTCATCTCCGTATCCTTGTGTGTATCACAATCATTGGTGTCTTGAAATCCAAGAAGCCATCACTAATAGTGTCCAGAAACTCTACCGAATCGGAATATAGAAGCCTTGCTAGTGTGGCTTCTGAACTGAAATGGTTTCTCTTTTTAGTGTCTGATCTAGGAGTGAAGCTTTATGGGAATCTTGTTGTGCATCGTGATAGCAATTCTGCAATGGAGATAGTTGACAATCTAGTCTTCCATAACAAGACAAAACACATAGACATTGACTGTCATTTGATCATCACTGCCTCAAAAGAGAATCATCACTCTCAAGCATGTTCCAACAACCCATCAGCTGCAGGGCCGGCCTTCCCCTTAGGCAGCTTAGGCAACCGCCTAAGGCCTCATATTTAGGAAGGCCCCAATTATCTAGATCTCTTAGAGTATCTCCAGTTAGGGATGGCAATATGGTCCGATCCGATCTGAGATCCGAGTGATCCGAGCCGAATGGATCGGATCCAGATCCGATCCAACTGAAAATGGATCGGATTTGGATCAGGAAAGCCAGACCCGAACGGATTTGGATCTGGATTTGGATCTGAGGGTAGATCCACCGGGTTCCGACCCGATCCGATCCGACGTATATGTGTGCTTTACAAATATACCCCTATTACCTCACAACGTACATTTACAAGAAGAATACTATAGTAACTCCAACCTACAAAGTTATTTCTTTTATATTTTAGGCTTCATAACTTACAAACATGACTTAGCGTATGCAATAGTGTTTACTTTTTTAGATTGTTTTTTCTATTTTATTGCAAACTCGAGCCGGATTCGATCCGAATCCGATCCGACTATGTACTATATGGATCCACGGATCGGATTTGGATCAGCTGAATGAGACCCGATCCGATCTGATCCGAATCCGGTGATGATCCGAACGGATCTGGATCGGATCTGGATCTCATTTCTCGTGGTTGGATCTGGATCGGATCTGGCCTGATCCGATCCGGATCCGGCCCGTTGCCATCCCTATCTCCAGTAGTAGTAGCTAAAAGTTATTTATATTTTGATGAAAATCAAACATTTTTATTTTAGATATTGTAAAATTCTAGTAAATGCTCCAATAGTGTTAGTTAAATGCTTAACTAAATAGCAAGTGGCACCTTCTCAATATTTCCTGCAAGAGAATTTTAAGGAATTAAGGCCATCACCGCTAAGAACATGGGTAAAGAAAGTATGAAGTTATTGATCTGGCTCTTCAAATATAGTGAGCAGGATAACTATCCGCTAAAATAAAGAGTAGAGTAGAGAGCCTATTGGAGGTAACATTTTTCTCATCTTATTTATATTTTAAAAATAACCGCTATATAGATGACATATTGGAGATGCTCCTATATGCATCTAATGCATATTAAAATAATTGCTATAATTACTAAAGAGAGAAAAATGCTAGTACGATTGAGGGAAGAGGGAGATTATGGAGGATAATTAATTAGTTAAAGATTTGAACGTGCTGAGAGAAAAATAATAGGAGAAATATTAGGAAGGTGTTATATTAGGAGAAGATAATGATGAGACTGGGAATGATTGTAATCAGGAGTTATTAGGAGAGATTTTTTTTCCAACGGAAGGAAAACTTAGTAGGAAACTATGTAATTTCCACACACATATATATATATCAAACATATTTATTCCCAGCAACAAGTCCTCTCGAATTCCATTTTGTTATAAATTTTTCTATTACTCACACAATCTCGCTGGTCTTTTGGTTACCTATTCAAATCATTCTTTCGTTTAGCTAATTTTCAAGATCGTCATGGTTCATGTTGCTTTACAGCTTTAGTATTGCTCAAGTCAATTCCGATTTCAAGCATTTTATTCGGCAATTCAACTGGGAACCTTTGTAGCCGTTCAAACTATACCAAAATCAGGTTCTATGGTTCTTTACTTTAACTGCGTAGGCTCTCTTTTTTCATTTTTATAATTATTGTTATTCAATTGTTCTAATATTGTTAGTTGGTTCATGTCAAGGAGGAAGTATGAATCAACTTAAGAAAAACTCGAGAAGAGAATGAAAAATAGAAAATTTAATAAATTTCTGAAATTGTGCTATGGATTATGTGTTTCAGCCTAGTAAAACTCAACCAATGGCTATTTCAGTAGCACAAAAATAAGGAATCCTCATCCGAGATGATGCAACAATGGCGAGCAATTCTACACATTTCAGTCTACACTTTTCGAATTGCTTGAAATATTTGAAAAACTTCGATATTAAGTTAGAAGGAGAATCATATTGCTATCTCTTTTTTTGAACAATATTGCTATCTTTTGGGTGCAAAATAATATTGCTTTTTTCAAATATGTCAATTCTATAAACTTTTTTGTTAACTAATATAACACATCTTAGAAACACTATTGATTCTCGATTCTGAAAGAAATTCTATTGTCTCTCTTATGCCCTGCTTTCTTTACCTAATTTAGTTACCTTTTAGTTATTTTTAAATTGCTTACTTTGACTTTGTTAAATTTTTTAAAAAGTTGTAGGTAACTTTTTTTAGAAAAAAATTGTTTACTTATGTTCTATTTTAGCTCCTAAAAAGTAGATTTAAGGAGTAAAAAGTAATAAAACTTGAAGTTAGAAAAAACTAACTTTTTTTAATCTTGAAAAAAGGTAATCTTAAAAAAAGGTAAAAAAAAGTTACATAACTTAAATTGTAATTAAAATGAGTAAACTATAACTTTTTTTATGACATAAAAAAAAAGTAAAAAGTCACCTAATTTTAGGCAAAGGAAGCATAGCCTTAATTTTGAAAGTTAACACCATTAATCTAATTCCACGTTAGGCCCCAATTATACATTTTGCCTAAAGCCTCTAAAACCTTTAAGACGGCCCTGATCAGCTGGCTGACTGCTCATCAAACCCCTACATCCTGCAGTTTCCAATTTCCTTCTCTCCAAGTTGGGCGTGATGGTCATATACACTCAGAACTTGAGTGGGGATATTGAAATATAATGAAAGTTAGGGGTGGTTTTAGCACTTATCTTTACTTTCTTATGTTTTGTAATAAGTAGGACGATGTCGTATTTGGACTCTTAATGACACCGTTCTTTTCAAAATGGAGTGCGTGGCACACTCTCAGTTGTTGTTTATGAGTCGATTAGTTATTTATATCGTTACTTCCCTTATCCAATGTGTCATTGAATTGGAGAGACAAGAACGACTATAGGTCCTGCATTCATTTTCAAGTTTTGTTTAATCAAATTCTTCAGAGCTTCTGTTCTTCAACACTTGCCCTGATTTTTCACTTACACATATTAAAAGTATTGGCTCTAAACTACCACTCTGTTCCACCTCTTCCTCCCCAATTTGACTTTGACCACTATTTACTGAAACACTTTGACTCGGTGATTTTGATAGCAAAATAATGCAGGTTTTGGATAATTTTTTCATAGTGTTGTAAAAAGTTGTCAAAAAGTCGCATCATTTTGCTTCACCCGGTCAAAGTGACTCAGATAAGAGTCAAAAATTCAAGATGGGGAGGAAGAGGTGGGACGGAGTGATATAAGTTATGAGACGTGAGGATAAAAAATCTCCATTAATTATGAGTTACTTTTGAATCATTCGCTCACATGATTCTAATATTAATATATAAACAAAAAAGACGGAATGACTTACTGATTCGGGATCAGAGGGGTAAAAATCATGTTTGGATGCATAATTCCCCAGCATTAAAAGTATTGGCTCTATCGGTAGTGGGAGAACATCTTATAAATATATATATATATATATATATATATGTGTGTGTGTGTATATATATAAGTAGGAAAGTATATATATAAGTAGGAAAGTTCGGAGGTGAAACCTGTCATTTTTTATTAACAATTATTGTAAATATGATATTTGTCATTTTACATGTCTATTTACACAAATCAACCAATAAGAAATCGACATAAACACACATATTGTTTCATATGATTTTTAGTGATAGTCAATTTGCCATTAATGTTCATTCTTGATTTTACGATGTAATTTTACCTTCAATACGAAAAGTTATCACAATTTCATGTCAATGATATATTTTTTTACAACTATTAATATAAATCATATGTTGTTGTATAATAATAAGTTCGTATTTATTATCGTATAATAAGCTCAACAAATAACATGGATACATGAATTTTGGATGTGTTCTTCTCATTGCTAATAAAGAGGTTGCTCTTCTAATAGATTCTTCACTATTCAATTTTATATGTGTACACACACACACATATAAATATATTAAAATTTAGACGATATTGTATCATCTTCACCTTCAATCACACGATTCATAAACTCATATTCAAACTAAACATCCACAAGCAATTTATATAGATCTATATTGTAACAACCAGAAATTCAGGGTCTTATTTTAGGATAAAATAGTGAACCAGCACGACGATCAAATGCCTACCATCTGCGGATCACCGCTGGTACCAAAACAAAGACTCGTCTGCCAAACAGGTAACATTCGAGCCACCGACTCAAGTATCAAATAGAACATTAAATTTCAATAAACACGTAATCATTTATTTCATAATAAAAGATGATAGAGTAGTAAGTTGAAAAAGTGATCTTTATATACAACTGATAACTAATAAACGAGTACTACAATCATAATTACAATTCTAGACAACTATCAAAGCTAATTAATACTCCTCGAATCTACCATCCGATCGACCCGTCATAACCTGCAAAATATTAGGGTGAGCCAAACAGCCCAGTAGGTACCGCCTAACCACTGGCGTAGAGATATAGTAACCAATTAAACTGCAGCAGGTTATCAAAAAATAGCATTGATCACGCAACACACCAATATCATGCTTTACGAGCAATATTTAGATAACAGTTACATGTGATGTCTAGACAGTCAATATCTCAACAGATATATAGTCACATATACACTGTAACTACAGTAGACGTGGAGACTAGATTTCCCCTACCTCAACTCCAGCGAGGCTACGAGATCCCCTATAACGTCTGAATTGTGTCTCTCAGAGTATCCTCGACTCAACACTCTCACTCACTTATCAAGTATTTGACTAACATCTGGAATGAAAGTTTAGTTTTGTACTGTGTCCTACTTATTGGGGTAGTCGACCAATAGAGTCGCGACATGTTGGGGTTTACGTGGCGAGTTCAGGAGCCACTGACTCGCCGAGCTTGACACGTGTCACACGATGGGGACACGAGGTGTGTGGCACGTTGCCACGTGTCATGCATGCAAAGCCTTATGTTTTTAACGTAGCAATGCATGGTCGCGCATGGAGTTCTGTTGAAGTCTTCATGTGAAAGTCGAAGAGCTAATCCTTCTACCAATATAAAAGAGAACATCCCCCTGTCCACGTCGGCGCCACATCACCGTTTTTGCTGACGTGGACCAATAGCAGAGGGCCATGTAATTTGACTGGTAATGCCTCTAAGTCCAGTGAAGCTAATACCCTTAACTGACTTTGATATTAACAGCTTCCCGGCTTTGGTATTCATGTAATTATTGGGTAGGAAGCCTGCCCCTGTGTTCTCCTCATTTTGCTTCTAAACTAATTTACGTAGATACCCTTTGCCCACTTCGCCATTTCCAGCTTTGTCGGTTGGGTATTTCTATAAATAAGTGGGGAAAAATGCCCCTTTGTTCTGTTGTGATTGCTTCGCACGCCACGCTGGATCAGTGATTGATGTGGGGGTAGTCAATGGCGGTGCCTTTGAAAATAGATTAGATCTGTCAGTTTCCAGGCTAATGCAAGGAGGGAGGAGGCGGTGGGTAGGGTTCGGAAGAGAAGCTTCACTTCAGCAGCCAAAGCTCGAAAATAGCTTAGATCCGTCAGTTTCCAGGCTAATGTATGGAAGGGTTGTTTTCCCCCAATTTCCAGGTTCGGAGCAAGAGAATGCTTCTGAGGGAAGAGGTTGCATTCGGCGCTGCGAAGGATGTGGGGACAAGCACCACTTCTGTTCTTAGTGGGGGAAGGGTTGCGATTGACGGCAATAACCACTGGAATCGTCCAATCGAGTTGTTGTCGGAGCCTCTGCTTGTTTCTTCCTCACAACGCTCAACCCCCTTCAGGTACTCCTGCTATCTGAGACTCAATTTGTTCTTTTCCAATTGATTTCTTTAAGGTTCATGTTTACTACTGTAATATTCACGTGCCTTTTCACAACCACGAGTCATACCCTATTCCACAATATACGGTTTACCTGCTACGTGTTGATGCTCTATGTACAAGGTTACCCTGATGAGAGTCCAACTTTATCAGCAAGGATCTTGATGCATAAAGAGATGTCTGTTGTTGACCAAAATGCTGATTCTCTGCTCTTTCAGATAATAACTGATGACGTCTGAGCAAATTAGCAATTTTTTCTCGGGTTTCAAATGGTCGTGCTTCTTCTGATCGTATATTAGGCCATTGCTACCAAAGCTAATGCTGCATTTTCCCTTGTATTTGTATGCAAATTGTACAACATTGGCTAAATAGAATGTGCGGCCGTCAAGTTTCGACTCTCTAATCAAGCGAGAACGATGCAGAGAAAGGGGAGGAATCAGTCACTTGCGCATCTTTTTTTTGTTCGGCAAAGCTAGCTTCTCTAGGTTAGTTTCTGCTTGTCTCCTTCTTAATTTTTCTTCGATTTAACTGCTCTGATAGTTGATTCTAGGCTTAGGATGTCAAATCTTTGTGTCCAGATGAGTTAGGTGGCGTTTATGTTTGATTTGGTTCTTGAAGAAACGCATCACCTAGGCTCAGATTCGAGCAACTCTGACTTTAAATCGGCGTTTTCAACTCATTCATCATTACCTAAAGAAAAAGAACCCATACAATTTAATTTTATCAACTAAGTAATAGGACTCTGTTTAGTAATAATTTTGATTGTGGCTCACAGGTTCTCACCTTCTTCTTTAAGATAATGCTCTCTTCTTGGACTGCTTACAGTAATTTCGTAGCCTCGAACGTAAATACTGGTATGATTATTCCATCTCCTTCTTCGTACACCAAGTTTTCTCAGTTGCATGTTCTTCCCAATGTTAATGATGCTTAAGGTCATGTTATACACCATTTATCGAAACTGCAATTTCTTAGCTCTATTATTAACTAAGTCACTCAACACTCTTTGGTGGAAGCCTTTTCTTATAAAGCATTTCCCTCGCGTCTCTTCCCGCGGAAAAGTACTTAACCAATTACTTAGTTAGGTTACTGTTTTATCTGAATATTGTCATTGCTTCATGAATCTTTATGGTCTGGTTCTTTTTTAAGAATTATCTGACACTAGACTACCCTTCCTATAAGAAGTGACGCTCAGTGACATTTGGTAGTTCGTGTTATGTTTACGAACATGTTTACTGAACGAGTATATGAGCTCAGCTCACGAGTCAATAATTCATGGAATTGACGAGCCCTAACGAGCAGGGCCGACCCAAGAGATTTGCGGGGCCTGAGGCAAGTGAAAAAATTGAGGTCCTCCATTTGAAGAGAAAGTGTACACAAAAAAGAGTTTGTTTTTTTTTTTAAGGAAATAATTATAGACTTTTAACAACTGTGTGTAATGTATTAGTTTCATCTAAGGAATATATCAGGTTAACTTTAATTGATGTTAAGTGAACTAACTATAAGTAAAAAAAATTAAAATATTTTTATCATCAACCAGATTCGAACTTGAGTCAAGTTTGTGTTGCAAAAATATAAATTACTGTTAAACTAACATAACATTGATTACAATTTACAATATTGCAACAGATAAAATGTTGCTATAAAGCCCTTCTACTATTCAACTAAACCAAAACACCCCCTTACAGTCTCATTCGACGACCCGATGTCAAGAACTCAGAAGACTTCGAAGTCCACCCAGAACTGTAAATGCCAAAACCTACCCAACGTACACTGTGTAACTTCAAGAACACCGTCCTTAGTTCTTTCTCATACGAAAAGAATTGTCAAAGAGGGGGGATTTTAAAAAATGTTGGCAAAGAGGTGGGCAATATTAAAACAGAATATAAAAAAGGGGTGTTTAAAATTCAAATGCAAAATCTACAACTTAATCGACTTTAACCCTAACTAAAACACAAAACAAATCAAAACCCGACTGTTAGTCTCACCTCCCTCGATGCCTAAGACAAACACGGGCACCCGACTTTGATTTTGCTCCGAAACCCACCCCGAACCACCCATCGACGGCGGCGAAAGGCCACGGAGGCGGCGAACGTCGACGGAGGCGGAGAAGGACGACGTAGGCGGCGCTCTACAGCAAGCCCCAACTCTGTTTCTCACCTCCCTTGATGCCGCCCAGAGTGAGGCTCCCCCGACGGCTCGTTCTACAGGACGAATCGGAAGAAAACGATGGAGTAGGAGGAGAAGAGCGGGGGGACACCTACTGAAGTACAAGTTGGAGAATCATCAAACCCTCCACCTCCTGTGCCAAATCCAACTGTTGAAGAAGAAGAAGAAGAAGAAGAAGAAGAAGAAGAAGAAGAACATGTATGGTTCTTCAATTTATTTTAAAGATTGTTGAATTGATTTGAAATTAAAGTGGAAATTGAACTGAGAAATCCTAGATTGAACCAAAAAATTCTCTGATTTGTGAATGATATGAGCTGTGAATAAAAAAAAATTGGGTTTTGGTTGAATCCAGTTATCTACCAAAATTGGTAGACAACCCAAATCTGAGACTCAGGCATCTACCAAAATGGTAGACCATTTTGGTAGATGCCTGAGTCTCAGATTTGGGTTGTCTACCAAAATTGGTAGACAACCCATTTTGGTAGATGCCTGAGTCTCAGATTTGGGTTGTCTACCAATTTTGGTAGATAACTGAACCATTTGGTCGATATCTGAGATTTGGGTTGTCTACCAATTTTGGTAGATAACTGAACCATTTGGTCGATACCTCAGATTTGGGCTGTCTACCATTTTGGTAGATAGCTGAACCATTTGGTCGATACCTTAATTGAGACCATTTTGGTCGGCTACTTGAGTCTTAGAGCACTGTTACTTTGTAAGTTCGGTTACACCAATCTCTAAGATCACAAATGTCTCCTGATTGAAATCCACCATAAATTTTATTCAAAATTTTGAGTTTTGGTTGAGTCCAGTAGTCGACCAAAATGGTAGACAACAGTCAACCATTTAGGTAGATGCCTGAATCTCATATTTTTGTTGTCTACCATTTTGGTCGACTACTGGACCATTTGGTTGATGTCTTATCTAAGACCATTTTGGTCGACTACCCGAATACTTTTCATCTAATTTGATCATTTGTGGGCACTTATTCGGGTTATTTTGTGATTATTTTTGCAGCATCATGAAATTATCAATGTAGCGGATCCTTTGTTGCCCGAGCGTGCATACGTAGGAGATTTTGTAGATTTGAGGATAAGTAATAAGCGAAAATATAAAGAGTTTGATGATGAAGTTCCTGGCAATATAATGAAAATAATTAGAGACAAATTGCCTAACTTGAAATGGCTATATGAGTTGCCGGCTTCAGAGTTGAAGGCAATGATCACTGACATGATGCGAGATCAGAAGGAGTTCATTGATCAGAAGTTCAAAAGAGTTGAAGCACGAGCAGGATCAAAAGTTCGAAGAGTTGAAGCGTGGTCATGAGCAGGCTGTGGCTGACATGAGACGGGAGCAGAAGGGGTTGATTGATAAGGCTATAGATACTATCTTGCAGAGCATTCCTCACCATCCACCAGAGCCAGTTGGGGGTGAAGACTTGGTAAATTGAGTGACAATGTCTATGTGTTTTGTTTTTTGGTGACTTTGAAACATGTTTTTATACATTTTCATACATTTTTGTGTTTTGATAGTTATAGTTAATTGTTAACAGTTAATATCGGCGAACAGGAACCTAATAATATGTCTAGTCCCCCGCTAGATCCATTTGCATTTGATCCAAGAAATGTAGTGGTTAGTCCCACTCGATGGGAGTGCAATACCCCGCCTACTCCTGCACATGACGGTTTAGATCTCGAAGTAGGGGAAAACATCGAGGTTGATGGGACTGGGACAATGGTGATAAAGAGGACATTTGCTGACTTTACTGGAACACCAATGGAATCGATGCCATTACCCAAGAAGAGGAAGATTAGAAGCGAAGACATGTTGCCCTTCAGCTATTTGTCGGTGCCAGATCATGGAGCAATACCTCTATTCGAGAAGTGGGTTCATACTGGGATGCGTAATCCGGATAGAATTCGTTGTGGACTTAAATCACGCCGGAAGAGATTTTTCGAGAGGGGATTTCAACCGCACTAGGATCTACAACCGAAATGTGATCTATGCATTCGGTTTGCTGATTCTCATTATAGACTTGATCCTCTCCCAGAATGTCCTCTAGCCCTACAATAGAATGAGAACCCAGTCTATAATCCCAATCTAACTCAACACCCCTCTGCGACGAATCAACCTCGTACTGTGTTGCTGTCATCCTTCTAGGTGACATCTTTCTAGGATGATGATCAACATTGACAGTTACATATATTGGTGCCACCCGATCTACACTGTACATCACAAATAGATCGTCTACGTCTTCGTCATCACTAATCACACATGGAGGAAGACCAACGTTACGATCCCCTCCGCTCCTGTGATAAATATTAAGATGTTCTATTGCACACTCCAATTCCATCTTATTCTTGATTAAAGTGACCAAATCCGAGTATGTAATGCCCCTAGTGATCGGAAAACCCTTAGTCATTCTCTCACCCACGAACATATGACTTCCGTCAACATGATTCCAGTCCCCATAGCATGTAACGGCGGCTTGAATGCTTCCATACCTAAAAAATAATAAAGACTTCAAGTTATTATACCAAAACCCTAAAATACAAGCAAAGTTTGTGTTCACAGTTGTCTACCAAAATGGTTGACATGTTGACCAAAATGGTCGACACGTTTAATTCTGAATCAACATGTCGACCAGTTTTAGCTGTCGACCTTTCTTACATGTCGACCAAAATGATAGACATATGCAATTCTGAAACATGTCGACCATGTTTAGCTGTCTACCTTTTGTGTCTAGATGTCGACCATTTTGGTCGACCAGTAAAACCCAGAAACAGAGTCTACAATATGTCGACCATTTTTAGCTGTCTACCTTTTGTGTCTAGATGTCGACCTTTTTGGTCGACTACTAAAACCCAGAAACAGAGAGTCTCGGGAACTTTTCTTAACGATGAAATTTCGTAAAATATCGACTACTTGATCTTCTAAAGCACAATGAAACATGTATTTATGTGGAGAAAAGAGTATACATTGTACATATTCACTCTAACAATGAAACTTTTACCTTAAATCTTCAAAAACAAGGTTTAGAAGAGACCCAACAATGGAGGACTTGAGCTTCAAGAGAGAGGTAGAGAGAGACTGAGATGCTATGTGTTTTGTGTTTGAGGGAGGGTTTGAGATGTCTAAAAGTGTTAATTTAGCAGGTTGTTGGGGAATTGAATGGGGTGGGTGAAGAATTTATGTTTTTGGAGAGAGAGAAGATGGTAGGTGTAGTGTATCTCATGCATAGTTTTCATAACCGGACCGGTCATCGAACCGGCGAGGGCATGATTTATGGTTCGACCGGTCGAACCGGTGGTCCGACCGGTAGAACCGCATGTTTATTTAATAATGTATAAATTAATAAATATATATATATGTATTATATAAATTGATGAGTATGTATATACAACACAAAAAATGCATCATTTCAAAAAAAACACAAAAAATGCATCATTAGAGAGTGGTAGTCCACTAAAATTTGCAAAAACCTTCCTCAAAAAAAAAAAAAAAAAAAATTTGCAAAAACCGCTTGAACCGGACAAAAACCGGCCGGTTAGGCGGTTTTCATAAAACCGGCCGGTTTTAACCGGTTTTGGCCGGTTTTTTAGCAACAACGGTCTAATATATTAACCGGACCGGTCTCGGCTGATTTTACCGGTCGAACCGGTCGAACCGCCGGTCCGGTCCGGTTATGAAAACTATGATCTCATGTGTGCATGGAAGAGGGTGGTGGGGCTGTAATTTTGTTCAAGTTTGGAGGGTATTTTAGTCATTTAACTTATAATCCATCTCATTACATATCTCCCCCTTGTTTGACAAGGGTTAGATATGTGCCACTTAGTTGACAAGAGGGGATAGATTTTCCCCTCTTTAGCCAACAAGCCCTTTCTCATACCCAAATCAGAAAGCTCTCAGCTTTTAGCGATTTCAGGGTTTTCTTGAAATTCTCTTGGCGATGGGTGCAGAACCCATCTTTCATCACTTCATTTTGCTTCTGACTTGCTGTCTCCTGGGCTCTTCCAGCTCTGTGAGTCGATTCAATGCTAATTGTTTCAAAAATTTGATGCAATACTGATTGATTATATATAGTATGTTCAAAAGGGGTTTTGTCCTTAGACCTGGTCTCTGATTTTTGAAGTGCACTTAGCTGCTTCTGAGAAAGGATATAGAGTTGAATTGCTTTTTTTCTTGGCTCTTATGTTTTGAGCTACAATTTCCAGATTCTGCTCATCTGAGTAGCGCATTCTTGGTACATTTCACATTTCTTTTGGTATTTTTTATTTTTTTATTTTTAGGGTTTTGATTTAGGGTTTAGTTTTTTAGGGGTCCTGTTTTAGTTTTTAATAGTCATGCTGGTATTTTTGCCAGTTAAACTTGCTATAAGAATAACCCCATCTATTTTTCCTCTTGATATTTTGTAAGATTTCTCTCCAGGATTTAAGGCCATCTGTTTCTTCCTGAATTTATTAAAGCTTGACGTGTTTCCCGTGTCTAACTCTTACACACGTTCACTGCAGTGTATCTGACCCCTTCACCGGCTGACATGTTTCTTTTCCGAATCGGTATTCCATTTGCCTTGGAGAGATTTAGATTGCGGTCAACAATCAAGTCTATTCTTCGATATTGGTTTACTGCAGTTGATTGGGTGCTTGGTTTGACAGAGTTGTTACTACCCAGACCTGAGGGAATGGTGGTCAACAAAGTGGAAATGGGGATCCAGCAAGAGTGGATATATTGCATGCAGATGTATTTGGACATGACGGGAACGTGAGAGGACCTCTGGCTCGGGATGATCTGATCAGGAGCAGGGGCGTGGCAGACAACTCTAACTTGGTGGAAGATTACGAAAGTGATGAGCAGTCCGATTCAGAGTAAGTTATATGTCATAATTTAGACTGTATTCAAATTATATCATTGGACGAGT
This sequence comes from Linanthus parryae, assembly GCA_023055425.1. Lineage (NCBI taxonomy): Eukaryota > Viridiplantae > Streptophyta > Magnoliopsida > Ericales > Polemoniaceae > Linanthus > Linanthus parryae. The sequence goes on from JALGPY010000002.1 coordinate 69,379,093, forward strand.
ATTGGTACGAATTCTCATCCTTAGGCTTGTTTGTTGATCGCTTGAATAGTCCTATGTAAAGGTTATGTAGGAAATGTTCATTAGAAGCCTGATCATTCTACGCAAAACATGGTATTAAATAAGTTTACAATTCCAAAATATGATTAATTAACACTTATCTATTTATTCCATGTACACTAATGCACTCGGAAGGAAGAGGGGTAAGGATCAGATATATGAATGGCCTTTGACAATTGACTTCCATCATTGACCGTGAAGTCAATTGTCAAATGTTTGGTCGCCCTGACTCCGACTACCTCAAACACCGCTGGAAACCCGCCAATTGTGACATACCAAGGTGAGCTCGACAACTACTACCTTCACTTTGGATAAAAAATTTGACATCCCAAAGGCATTGATGGATGAAGTTTATTATTATTATTATTATTATTATTATTATTATTATTATTATTATTATTATTATTATTATTATTATTATTATTATTATTAGGTTCAACGGCGTGATTTTTTGTCGAGAATGAGAGGCAAGATGGTGATGTTTGTGGGCGACTCGCTTGGGAGGAACCAATGGGAGTCTTTGATATGCATGACCACAGCCGGAGTTCCTCAATCACCTACCAAGTACATAATTGGAGACCCTCTCTCGACTTACAAGTTTCTGGTGAGTTCAATTATAAAAACTAAGCCATACATGCGCGGCTTACATACACAAAACAGAACAACATGAACTATGGTCTTTTGTTGTTACTTGTTAGTGTGGTTTGTGTTTTCGGTATTAGAGACGCCTATACACTTAAACATTTTGGTAATGATCCAATCCAATTTTGCTGGTTTTCTTTGCTTGCTTTCAGGATTATAATGTCTCAATCTCATTCTACAGAGCTCCTTATCTTGTTGACATCAACCTGGTGCAAGGAAAGAGGATTTTAAGATTGGACGACATAATAAAAAACTTTAATGTGTGGATGACTGCCGATGAGCTGTCTTTTAACCCCGGTCACTGGTGGTCTCACAAAGGAGTCCTCCAAGGGTAAACAAACTTGCTTAATTCTCTTAGTTTTCTTTGTAGTCATCGAAAACTAAACATTAGGCTGTTTTAATAGTGTATTGAAAATGTAGCTGTCTGAGAGACATTGAGGGTTCAGTCAACTGATTGGGATAGGAATTAAGAGATGAAGAGGACATGGTAATGTGCAGGAGGGACTACATGGAACTTGAAAGAAAATTGTAACAAGACATGGATCGTTTGGCTGCTTTAGACACAGCACTGAGAACGTGGGCTAAATGGGTTGACACCAATCTTGACCCGGAAAGAACCCGGGTCTTCTTCCAATCCGTTTCACCCACCCACTACAAGTAATCTCTCTCTCTCTCTCTCTCTCTCTCTCTCTCTCTCTCTCTCTCTCTCTCTCTCTCTCTCTCTCTCTGATTAATATTAGTTGAATGCCAGCTCTCTCATAAATCATTGGGAGGTGCTTTTTGGGTAGTATTTTTTTAGCAACTGTGAGTTCCGCCCCCAACGTACCTAAGCTTGCTAGGGTATGTGGAAACTGACATATAATTGCCATAGAAGTTTATGATATTTATGAATATGTATGTGTACGATCACAATCTAGAACAAATGTAGGGTACTCTCTCCAGTCTTGAGTCTAGACAACTTATAATTGATGTGTTGGTGATTAACTAGATTTGGGTCTATATGTCAAATAAAAGAAGTGTAAAAATCACTTAGGCCCCCATAAGTTTGATGGAAAGACACTTTCACCCCTTATCGTTTGAGAAATCAAATAAGGGTAAAAGACACTTTGAACCCCTACAATTTGATGTAAAGACACTCTCAAATTGTAACATCGTTAGTCAGGGGCGGTTGTTTGTCACTATAGTAATTTCGGAGGCAAATCTCTCATAGAATTGCAGTAGTTCAATACTGGTGAACTCGTGAGGTTTACCGTTAGTTTCAGGGTAAATGATAAAAATCACTCCTGAAATATGACTAATTATCAAATCAGTATCATGTAGTTTTGATAATACCCAAAATTATCCTTTGAGCTAAATATGAGACAAAAACCACCCCTCCATCGAAGCCGGTTACTTTTACTCATGGGGACCACGACTGGGCATTATTTTGGACTATTTTGCCCTCTTCTTCTTCTTCCCCTTCGTAGCAACTTCATACTACAACAATATCCGCCGCCGCTCTAGTAGAATTTGCCAATAAGCAGTTCAAATCAGCCACAACTAATGGTTCTAGGTTTCAATTTAGGAGTTGCTGGTTTCTATTTTGGTATTTAATTTGTGGGTTTTAACAAAATTATGAATTCAAGAAACTAAGGAAGGGAGCAGCAGTAAATTCAGAAGCAATTTTTTGACGGTTGAAAGCATTTACATGCCTAATGTTAATTATTCATGAACACCGAAAGATTATAGATTCAGCTTCAAACACTCAAATTTCCTATAGCAAACCCAAAACATCGTCTTGTTCATGAGAACAGAACTAGTTTGACTTCTAAACTTATCGATTGACCAAGTGAGATGTTAAACTTATTTATTTATGGAAAATCAGACCCAAGGAAAAGAGCCCCGGAGATATGAATTTGACGAATCAGACGCGTTTCACCGTTGCCATCTACGGATCTGAGATTTCCACACCACGGGCTCCATCTCCTCCGCCACTGCCACATGGCCATCTTTAGCCGTTCTGGGGCCCTAGGCGACTCAGTCTTATACATGATTAAATTAGTTTGCATATGAGAATGTTAAATTAATTTGCATTTCAATCAAGTTATAATACACGGTATATATGTATAATTTGATCTCAATATCTAGTTTTATATATTAAATAACTAAAAGTACGAGTAAATGCGACGACTTTGTCAAAATAATTACTAAATTTGTTGTCCTAGTTCATCAAAATCTACAGCGTATGTTATAGTATATATTTTATTTTTATATTTGTTGTCTTTCTTTTACATTTGAGAAATATGCAACTGGTATATTATGATCGATATTACAAACCGAAGTGTAAATGTACATAATTGTTACTTGTTAGTACTAGCTTGCAGTCCTGCTAGCTTGGAATAAAGAATTTTGAACAAGTTCATACACTAGACCAATAAAATGGAGTATTCATCCTTGTAGGTGCAAATAAACTAATGGATTATTCATAATTGTAAGAAGAAACCATTATTTTCAAAAACTACCCCTATATCCTTCTGAAATTATGAGGCCCTCCCCTAGTGGGGGCCCTAGGCAAGATAGAATTCGGCCTAAAGGGAAAGACGGGCTTGCACTGCCACCACAAGCAAGGACGGGGCACAGAGAGACCAATAGGTGTGGAAGTTAGTGTGCAGTTTGAGACCAACAGTCTTATCACATATGGTAACATTATTGGCTTATAGATTCAAGTAGCTATCCGAATACAAATCAAGGACTTGTAAATTAGTTGCTTTATCGCATCCTAATTTGAACGGTTCATGATAGGGTCCCCTGATGTTTTACTCCCAGTAAGAGAATTCATGAAATCATGAAATTCAGTCAATGTTAAATTCCATTGCTTTGTTGTTTTCTGGATAAAGATAAGGAATCGCAAGAACTAATAGAAACCTGATCACACAGAAATTGGCGTTGGGAACTGAAAACACAATTCCTACTGGAGATGGGTATGATGTGCGACGGTGGAGGAGTCCAGAAAATTGATGTACATATTAGCGTACCAGTGTATTTTTGCTAGCTCTAATCATAGGTTCGTTTTTGGTTAGTTTCTTCTCCATCTCGTCCTCAGTTTACTTTCCTTTCAGATCGAGCAATGAAGATAAAATAAACAAATCAGACTTCTGGGTTTTTCTGGGTACTTCTCAAAATTTTCTGGGTGTTGTTAATTTTGTTCCATTTTTCCGGGTATTGTTCAACTTTTTCTGGTTATTCCTCAAGTTTGTGTGATTTGTCTGACGACTTGTGATTGATTTAGTGATGGATAGGTATGTGGGAAGTGTAAAGTGAATAAGTAATGGCATATGCTGATATTGTCTACACTATAATAGAGATTAAAAAGGGTTCAATCGATTGCAGAGGCGATTTAACTGTTAACTGTAGCAACCCCTCGTAACTCCAGTTGCCTCATAACTCCCCATTGGAAATTTGTGCTACTTGGATATCCATGATTTTTTATGAACAGTGGCTTCATAACATCTATCACGGATTTACGACTAATGCATGAACTGAAAATCTATTTTTGTAGTCAGTGTGAGGCCCTTATGGTTTGCGCTCCGGTACAGTTCACCTTTGATGTTTTGACAGAAAGTATTGCAGTTTCCCTATATGTCTTGCTTTTTTCTATTCCTCCGTGCAATTTCCATTTTCACATTTGTGCTCTTGCATACCATTCACCTTTACTATTACCTTGCAGGTTATGGGTAATCATCTTGGCATTACAGTAGGTGGAGCAAATGGCCATTTTGAGTTGAAAGTATACAAGCCTGTGATCGTCAATTCCCTTTTACATGTAAGTCCGATAAAAAATTCATGGGATAACATGTTTGCATTGGTTAAGTCACATTAGCCTTGCCGATTGGCAGATCTCATTGTCAATGATGCATTTGGTGCTGCACATAGATCACATGCCTCAATTGAGGGGGTTACCAAATTCTTGAAAGCCATCTGTCGCTGGTTTCCTTTTGCAGGAGGTTGGGTAATTTTATGTGGGTATTATTTTCCTATGTGGCTGTTGTGTAGACGCGTACAAGTTAATAGAATTGTAGAAAAAAGTTTGTTCATGCAGTTTACGCAACATATTTAGCAAGCCTGAGCATCCAAGCCACCAACTTAAGGAGAGAGTTACTTGAAATATTCTTTCAAGCTTGAATAGCGTATTTGCTATCTTCTCCGGCCTGAAGTTCTTAACAAATAATTCAAGAAGTTGCCCTTCTATTTAGCATCACTACTACTATGGGAATGAAAGCTTATTTCAATGCCTTTTCACTTGAGTGCAGTAGATAAGAATAGATAATGCGTTAACCTTCAATTTGGTAAACTATACCAGCTTGGCAGTGAACTTTGTGGGGTTATGAATCGCTGATTGTTTGTTGCTTCCTTGCAGGAAAGAATAAAAGTAAAATCCAAACACTCCAGCTTGAGCGGACAAATGCTGGGAAAGAAGAAACTACGGCTCCTGATTTGCAAGTGTCGGAGATACTCAGCCTGCGAATACAATATCCGCTTAAGCTTTCTGAACAACCAGTAGAGAGGAAAAAGGCGTGTCATGAAGTGCAGAGAAAAGCAACGCATCAATTACACTACAGCTAGCTTCGAATCCATTAAGAATATTACCTTGCAATCTTGGAAAGCAATATCTTTTCAAAGCACATGGTTTGATTACATTATAAGCATGCCATTTGTGCGTTAGCAGGATATAATGTCTTGAGTGATTCATAAATTTGTCACGGCCATTGTATCTTTTCAAAGCACATTTGAGCCCGTCATTGGGTCTATTTTGGGGAAGTCCGATGTAATATGTAATTCCATTAAATGATCTCGCTCACTTATAATGGCACACCTTCTGTAGAAGGTATGATTTCTTGCTTCATCGTGGTTTCCTAGAGCCTCTTGTGGCAGTTGTTGCTGTGTCATTAACTTTTCGTGTTTCTTAAAATTGCACTTCCAGCCTGAAACCGCTCCGCGATCGATTCACATAGGTCGTTGTAAAGGTACCCCGCGCGTTGCGCGCGGGGTAAAACTAGTTATCATCAAAAGATTGAATTTTGTTAACAACTCCAATTTTACTTCCTTCACAGTCTTAATTATATTTTCTTTTATTCTCAACCCTTAACCATGCAAGAGTCCCACTTAACTGCTCATGTAAAGTTCATGCCACAGACACACAAAATTAGTATACCAAGTTAAGCTACTTTACCCTCTTGATATTAAGAAAGTGTCACGTAGATGAAAAACATATCCTTTTTCTAGAACTAGCGATATAAACATAAACTTTATGGTTAAATTATCTACCACAAACATATAAAACAACTAGAAATGACTAGACATCTAGCTAATTAATATTCACTGAAGTTTTAAAATTACAACTTCGCACATAATCAAGTATTCCACTTAACTTAAATGTGACATATAACATATGAATGCGTATTATTATTTTTATCAAAAAAAATCTATAAATGTGAATATTACATATATTCTTACAGACATGTGTCAATTCTAATTGGCACTCTTATTACCTTAATATAAATAAAACAAATACACACACACACACACACACACACACACACATATATATATATATATAAATACAAGTACTAATTCCTTAAAAAATGTGATACACCAATATCTTATGTTTTAATACGGATGGTAACATTCAGCAAGTTACATGACAATAAATACTAACTTAATATTTCAATTGTAGTGTCAATGTACACTTTTTTATGTGTTATTGTACACTGATTTTTACAAGTGTATAATCTCTAGTTGTACTACATTATTTAAGTATTATTAAATATAAGAGGGAGGAGAAGATTTTTTCCTTGCACGTCCCTCTCGATAGATTCTTATTAATTAGAATTAGCGGCAAGTAATTTGGATTTAAACTTAGTATACTTAGTAGCTTTGGACTGACTTCTAAACGATCAGATTTATTAGTCACAATTTATTATTGAATGTAACAAAACTATGATTTTTTAACTCTTGCGTCACGACCTTTAATTTTTCCTTTTGTTGTATACTCATATTACGATAATATAGATTTTATAAATTAAAATTTGTGTTGGTTCATTATATGATAAATAGGAGAACATCATTTAAAAACAACTACAAGCTAATAGAAGAAAGCATCTCGAAACTTGACAACTACATATTATATATATTATGTTGGTTTGTTATAAATTTCTTATTTTTTGGAGGATATAATTTTTTTTTCGGTACTAAACGTGAGAGGGTACTCCAACAATCAATCTGATCTTAACTTCACAATTGGAATGAAATACTTTGTTCACAAAAAATGAAACAATTTTGATCTCATTTTCGTACACCAAAAGAAATATAGTCAAATATTTGTTGATTTACCCCTCATTTATCAATGTTGATAGAGAAACAAAATTTCCCGACACGGAGCAGTAAATTTCTTAAAGGAACATCAACGGAAAAATTATAAATTTAAGACTACAAAGCGAAATAATGAATATGTAGTGAGTTGAACCTTACGTCTAGTTTGGGAATAATTCCCTGAGATGATAGTTGTGCGACAACGGAATCAGGGTCTTGACAAACCGAATACACCATCAATGGTTATCTGGGCCTTCTCTAGCATTTTTGTGGCTTGAAGCGAATAAAAAAGTTGAGGCCCTCAAGTATTTTCTACAAATGATTTGCACATATCTTGTGTGGGAACATGTTATGCAGTATACGTGCAACATTCGTGTTGGCTCCACGCTTCATATTTTATTTTATTTATACAATTTTTATATGTTCCTAGTTCATAAAATTTTATATTTTATTCTAAATTGTCAGGGTGAATGATTCATGAAAAATCCTCAAAAGAGATGTGATGTATGTTTCTGAAGTATCTCAAAAAAATATATAAAATATATAAAATTGTTGAAGAAACTGTATATAAATTGTTTGAAATTTGAGGCCCTCTATTTTTTCCAATAAATCAAATGTTGTGTTAGTAGTGTGCGGCACCGTCTCTTGAGTTACAGGGCAAATTTTTGGATCCCTATGAACCATTGTTATGTACTTAGGGTCTATCATATTCTTTTCAAATCCAATCCATCTCAAAAATTATGATTATATTTTTACCTAATTGGGTTTTAAATGTTGATTTTGATGATGTGTTTGTTTGTGTGAGCGAGTGTGTGTTTAGGAAGGATACATCGTTTTCATCATGTCTTCTCCTTTTACCGGCCCCTCTACCTCTGCGGATCAAACCAATTTGGCTAGCACAGATCCACTTGCTATCCTGGCACCATATGAGAACAAGGTTCTAACGGATGTGCAAACTTTACAAAAGCTTCACCGCCAGAACCTTGAGATTCAAATAGGGGGTGAAGCCGATGAGTTGCTTTTTCTCGTCCCCGATGAGTGGGACGAGGAGAAAATTGCCGAACTGAAGACCACTATTCAAAAAGAATTTCGATTTTATTATTTTTGTATTTCTTAGAAGACGCCCTTAGAAACCAGATGAAATGTTGGGAGCATGATCCCAAAAAAGGCCTAATTTCATGGAGATCGAGGAACAGCTGAAGGAGATGGAGGAAGAGGTGATCAGCCTCATTGGCAAAAAGGCGTGTTTTAGATGCATCTCATGAGAAAGGAACATGTTGTCCAGTATACGTGCAATGTACGTGCTACCTTCGTGCTGGCTCGCATGCCTCATATTTTTATTTATTTGTATAATTTTTATATATTCTCAATTTATATAATTTATATTTTATTCTAAATTTTCGGGGTGAATGATTCATGAAAAATCCTCATTAAGGTGATACCTCTTAAAATGGGAGATGAACTCCCACCTAAGTTTTTGAAAGATGTCACTGCTCGTCACAGAATCAATCAGCCCGAACTCGTCTTAGAATTCATAGGTACTTGTCGCTAACCTGACGGGGCTTGCATTGTTACTGAGTTCTTTTAGCCGAGGTGCTTGAAAAGCTATATTGATGAAGGGAAACACCAGTGGCACAACATTCTCCGAGTGGTGCAAGTCGCTTCCAAGATAGATGGGGCTATGAGATTTGTCCATGACAGGGGGTGATCCACTGCAACTTAAAGAAAGATTCCATCATGGTATGTGGATTGCCTGGCCATGAATCATTTAGATTGACAAACCTTGATTTCGCCACGCTTGAGTCAGAAGCTCCAACCAGGGCGGCCGAGAATCCAAGCGTGGAGTGGATGGCTCCCGAGGTACAGAGACAAGGGATTTGTGATCGCAAAGCTGATGTCTTCAGCTTTGCTATATTTCTTTGCGAGCTTCTCATGAAGAAGAAGCCGTATGATTCTATGAAATCATATCAAATTATTCGTCAGGTACTGAGGACGAAGCTGAGACCACAGCTTCCAAAGAAGTTGAAGAAAATGTATCCAAGACTCCCCTTAATGGTTTTGAAATGTTGGGAGCATGATCCAAAAAAAATGGCCTAATTTTGTGGAGATCGAGGAACGGCTGAATGAGATGGAGGATGAGGTGATCAGCCTCATTGGCAAAAAGGCGTGTTTTAGATGCATCTCATGATGAGGGAACATGTTGTGCAGAACGTGCAATGTACGTGCTACCTTCGTGTTGGCTCGCATGTTTTAAATTTTTATTTTATTTGTACAATTTTTATATGTTCCCAATAAATATAATTTTATATTTTATTCATAATTTCCGGGGTGAATGATTCATGAAAAAACCTCATTAATGTGGTACCTCTTAAAATGGGAGATGAACTCCCACCTAAGTTTTTGAAAGATGTCGCTTCTCTTCACAGAATCAATCAGTCCAAACTCGTCTCAGAATTAATAGGTACCTGTCGCTAACCTGACGGGGCTTGCATTGTGACCGTGTTTTTTGAGCCGAGGTGCTTGAAAAGCTACATTGATGAAGGGTAAAACCAGTGGCACAACATTCTCCGGGTGGCGCAAGTCGCTTCCAAGATAGCTGGGGCTATGGGATTTGTCCATGACAAGGGGGTGATCCACTGCAACTTGAAGAAAGATTCCATCATGGTATGTGGATTGCCTGGCCATGAATCATTTAGATTGACAAACCTTGATTTTGCCAAGCTTGATCCAGAAGCTCCAACCAAGGCGGCCGAGAATCCAAAGGTGGAGTGGATGGCTCCCGAGGTACAGAGACAAGGGATTTTTATGAAGAAGAAGCCGTATGGTTCTATGAAACCATATCGAGTTATTCTTCAAGTACTGAGGACGAAGCTGAGACCAAACCTGCTGAAGAATTTGAAGAAAATGTATCCACACTCCCCTCAATGGTTGAGAAATGTTGGGAGCATGATCCCAAAAAAGGCCTATTTTCGTGGAGATCGAGGAACAGCTGAAGGAGATGGAGGAGGAGGTGATCAGCCTCATAGGCAAAAGGGCGTGTTTTAGATGCATTTCATGAGGAGGGAACACGGTGTGCAGTATACGTGCAATGTACGTTTCGTGTTGGCCCGGATGCTTCATATTTTTATTTTATTTGTACAATTTTATATGTTCGCAATTCATATACTTTTATATTTTATTCTAAATTGACGGGGTGAATGATTCATGAAAAATCCTCATTAAGGTGGTACCTCTTAAAATGGGAAATGAACTCCCACCTAAGTTTTTGAAAGATGTCGATGCTCGTCACAGAATCAATCAGCCCGAACTCGTCTTAGAATTCATAGGTACCTGTCTCTAACCTGACGGACTTGCATTGTGACCGAGTTCATTGAGCTGAGGTGCTTCAAAAGCTCCATTGATGAAGTGAAAAACCAGTGGCACAACATTCTGCGGGTGGTGCAAGTCGCTTCCAAGATAGTTGGGGCTATGAGATTTGTTTATGACAGAGGGGTGATCCACTGCAACTTAAAGAAAGATTACATATTGGTATGTGGATTGTCTGGCTATGAATCATTTAGATTCACCAATCTTGATTTCGCTGCGCTTGAGTCAGAAGCTCTTACCAGGGCAGCCGAGAATCCAAACGTGGAGTGGATAGCTCCCGAGGTACAGAGACAAGGGCTTTTTTATCGCAAAGCTGATGGCTTCATCTTTGCTATATTTCTTTGCGAGCTTCTCATGAAGAAGAAGTCGTATGGTTCTATGAAATCATATCAAGTTATTCTTCAGGTACTGAGGACGAAGCTGAGACCAAAGCTGCCAGAGAAGTTGAAGAAAATGTATCCCAGACTCCCCTCAATGGTTTAGAAATGTTGGGAGCATGATCCCAAAAAAAGGCCTAATTTCATGGAGATCGAGGAACGGCTGAAGGATATGGAGGATGAGGTAATCAGCCTCATTGGAAAAAAGGCGTGTTTTAGATGCATCTCATGAGGAGGGAACATGTTGTGCAGTATACGTGCGATGTACGTGCTACCTTCGTGGTTGCTCACATGCTTCATATTTTATTTTATTTGTACAATTTTTATATGTTCCCAATTCAAAAAGGCGTATTTTAGATGCATCTCATGAGGAGGTTAGTCTCTCTACAACTGCAAAGCAGTATTCCCCGCCTACATTTTCACATCACATGCTTAGAGTCTTGTTATTTTTTGTTGGAGTTATAAGCTAATAAAAATTTGACAGACTTAACTTTTCTCAAGTTGGACCGAATAGGGGGAGGAAACATATATCAAAATTCACTATCACATTTCGTAATAGTTATATCGTCAGTTTAATCGTCTGTGCTCTCTAGTGTTTGAGTTTCCCAGTATTTCAGACCGAAATTGGACATAATCGGGGGATGCATTCTGAGATTGAGATAGAAACGAAGTTGTGATGGGATTAATAAGCACTAGTAGTCAGTTGGTGTTTCACTCACTTTTTCTCCGTCGGTTGTATGATTTTCTTTGACTCCAGCTTCATGCTTTGTAAAGCTTTACGGGATAATCTCTCCGGTTTTAGTAGGTTCTGATTAAATGGCCAGTCTCCGGAATGTTTCATCACTTTCAATCTATACACCCTGCCTTGTTTTCCAAATATCTTCAAAATTTTTCTTAAGGTGGATAAGTATTTGGGATTATTATTACATCTTCAGTGAATTTTAAATTTTTAACCTGCTGAGGGTATATCTTAAGAAGTATTGTACACCACAAAGTTTCAAAGCCGGAACATGAACATGTTATCGAGTGCTGGCAAGTTGGCCTTTATTAAGTATGTTTTTCTTGGTGGGTAAATGACAGATAACACCCTTGTGTTTTTTGCTCATTACCAAGTCGCTACCCTGTGGTTTGGAGTTTGGACCTATGTTACCGAATCAAAACTGAGAAGAGTGTTTGTTCTTATTTGTTTTTTTAAATAAGGTCTTAATCAAGAAAATTGGTTCACTACCCGTCTGGAGAATTGGTCTTTGAAAAATACCCTCTATTGACTTACGTTCACTTGTTGACCTCACTTGAGGTTAACAAGTGTAACTAACTCAATTTTTACTTAATTAATCTCCTTTTTATAACAAAACGACACAATTTACACGTCACTCTATCTCTTCTCTCTTCTTCACAACTGGGACGTGAGATTTCTTTTCTCGTCCCAGTATATTGCTCGTCTCAGTTATGCTCGTTCCAGTTTTCAAGGCTCGTCCCAGTTATCATTGCTCGTCTCAGTCTGGCAATACACTGGGACGAGAGTATCGCTCATCTCAGTATATTGCCATATTGAGATTGGGACGAACTATGAATACTGAGACGATCGATTTCTCGTCTGACACAGAAACAGTGTTTTTTCCACAAAACACATAGCAGTTAAGATTGAACAAAAATGAAAAAAAAAATATTTTATTAACAAAAAAGTTAAAAACATTACAATTTTGGATTTTTAGCGTCCCAGGGAAAGACACCGGGGTCCTCATCACTCTCATCTCTCATTCTCTTCTTTGCGGCCGGCGGAGGAGATGGCGTCTTCTCCGATGAAGAAGAGCAAGCCGTGTCCCACCTCCAGTCTTGGTCTTCTTCTTCATGTGAGAGTTCAGTGGTTTCCGAACCCTTTTTTGGTGCATATGCAGTTTCATGTGCATATGCAGTTTCATCTGCATATGCATCTTCTTCTTGCTCTTCACTTTTGTCTTCTACGTCAGTCTCCTCGTCTTCATTTTCTTCACTTGCTTCACTCTCGAACTCTTTTGGTGGGCTGTTTTTGGCCATTTTGATGGGATGATTTTGGGGAGATGTTAGCGCGCTTTTATAGATGTAGAAATTGGGTAGATGAAGGGACGAAGGGAGCTTTACAGTTTGTTGTGATGTACTTAAGTTTTGCATGTTTTCGAGATGTAATAATTTGGATACAATTTATAGAAAATGTGTCCAAAAGATGTTATAATTTGGACACATGTTCTAGAAAATGTGTGTCCAAAATCAAAATGTGGCTTTTTTTAAATGAATTTAAACAGTGGATTATCAGATTCTAGTGGTTACATTTATATTTATTTTAAAACTCATATTTTATTTATCTAAAATAACTTATTTGCCAATTATTTATCTAACATTTACCCTCTTAAAATAATTGCTCTAAATTGCAAACTGAAGTTAGAAACAAAAGATAAATTGTTTGCGCAATCCTCATAAGAAGTTGCAGGCTAGAGATTACAAAGAATGTACAACGACTTGTATAATAACGTCAATGTGGTAAATGAGGGCAACTCTTTTTGGTATGCCCTTTTACATGGCAATGGCTACATCTGTACATTCTCGTTCCTCGCTTCTTTTCACGCACGGTTTCGACCATTGGCTTGTGTCTTTTCTCCTTGTCCCTCCCAACTTTCACCACTTTCTTCAGTGGAAGTGGGCGGCAGTTTGTTATCTGTGGAGGTACTTAGCTTATGTCCCACGTTGTTGGGTTGGCAGGAGTGTGAATTGTCCCAGCATAGGCCTTGTTGTACTAGCCCGGTGAATAGAAAACACTTGTGTGATAGTACATGACCTCAAAATCGTGCTTGACTTTGTAACGGTCAAGTTTCTTGAGTTCTGTTGCACAAGCACACGCATGTACACACGGTAACCACATCTGTTGGTATGTGCGCACGTGCAAGTTCCGAGGCAATGTCCTGGCTCGAAGTCCACTAGATGAGGTTTTAGGTCATTACCGCGGACTTCGTACTGATACTGTGTAACTGCTCGCACGAAAAAACCTATACACTTTTGAGCACGTCTCAACATTCTTTTCTACCTTTTTGCAGTCAAGTAGGTGTTTCCATTTCAATACCCTTGATTCCTTTTGCGACGAGCCACGCGCACTGTTGGTTGCATATTTGGGAGAACATTGTAAGAGCTTTGTTAGACCGGGGGGCCAGCAGGGACGAGTTAAAGACTCGTACGAGTGGGTTGGTCGTCTGTGATTTAAATGCCAGACGAGAAATCACTCATCCCAGTCTGGCAGGTCTTGCTCTTCCAAGTTGTGCATGTGATAGACTGGTACGAGTAAGATACTCGTCTCTGTCTTCTATGAGAAGATAGAGACGATCATATTACTCGTCTCAGTCTTATGATAAGACAGAGACGATGAATCTACGCGTCTCAGTCTCAGCACATACAATTAACACACATCAAACCCAGAATGAAGAACATAGAAGCAATATAACGAACAAAAACTATAGTAGCATACATTGTAGAGTAATGTGATGAAGATATTAGAAGGATGAAAGAAAAAAAATTAGAATACCATATATTTTAGAGTACTGTGATCAACATATTACAAGGACAAAAGTACAAAGATGAGAGTTTTATTTTTTACTGTAGTTGAATAACAAAAGTGCGGACAGAACGAGACTTGCACAGACAAATGGGAGACTTTTATGGGAGAACTGGAGCCAATGAGAGTGAAAAATGAGCCATATTCTCGAGGATTTTAAGGTAGTACATTCATAAAGTTTATAGTTGGATTAAATCCAACTGTACTTGGTAGGTTGAGGTAGATGGCAAAAATTCAATGTTAGAGAGAGATACCCGTTTTTAGGGTTTGTTTTGAGGTGACAAGGGTAGCACGTTCATATAACAAATATCCCCATGTCATCACTTGCTTTTGGAGACGAGGGATACCTTGTGTTACTTTTGGAGACGAGAGATACCTTGTGTCCCCACTAGCTTGCTAACAACAGTTTTTAGCAACTGCTTAAATTGGAGGGTATTTTTGAAAGACCAATTCAGCCAAGTGCATTTCACAAAGAGCATTTAAGAGAAAGGTATTCTCCCGATTCCCCCGTCTTTATCATGGGACTGCCATGTGTGGATGCAAAAGACATGCCCTTTTCGCAACTTACAAAAAGTGGAGATTATAATGTGAAATCAGGGTGCAATAATTGTTAATCATTTAGGGGGTCAAAAAGTTTTCTTTTTTCCTTTTCTCTTTTAAACCAGTGTGTTATGTGGACTTACATTTGGTCCCTTGCTTGGAAGATGACGTTGCTAGAAACATATGAAATGTTGTTATGGCTTGACCAGTCAGAACTGACGTGTGGGAGCTCATATCGGTGTACTCTTTGTTCCCTTCGTAATAAGGACTCGGAGACAGAGTTCTATTTATGTTTGCAATGTCATGGCCTTTAATTTTGATGGTTTTGTTTATATTTCGTCCTTTATGCTTAGATGATATTTGGTATATCCTTTCGCTGAATGCTTACTTTTTTTACCAAGAAGCTTAACAAACTTGAGCTTACTCTCTCCATTCTCTCAGGATCTTCAAAAAACTGAGAAGTTGCTTTATTAAGAAAAGTAGGCGAAAGTCTTAAGTACCCCTGGTAAGTGACTAAAGCAGATAGTGGAATCCTAGGTGACAGAAAGTTTCTTTTAGTGGGTGTTTTTTGTTAAGGGTATCATGGTATTTTTGTTGCAACCGAAAGGGAAATTTGGAAGAACCTGAGAGAACAGGCAGAGTATATGAGTTTGTGACTGTGCTGTGAGATTATCATCAGAGGAGAATTTATTGACAGAGTGGTGGTGCTAGCAAGTGGGTAATGAGAAAATGATAGCGAGATGCTATCAAGTGGGCAAACAAACACACACGAACACAAGGGTTTTTAACCCAACACACGAAACTTCTTCTTCGATCCTCCAAAATACGGTAGAACAATGTTTTGTAGTGATATTAAAAGATTAAAAGACACTACCCTCCCCTTAAAATAAACTTATACGCTACCCTCCCCCTAAGTTGAATGAAACATAATAATATAAAATAACCCAACGAATTAAAGACTAAATAAATACTAGTTTCGAACATAATCCTTGAGATAACCCGGAGGGTGCCGAGCTCGTCCTCCTCGTCTGGTAGCTGTGTCGCCTAATGGATGCACATCCGTATCAAAAAATGTAGGTTTTTAACTTTGAATTGGGTGCTCTATCGATTTCCATACTGTGACTTCCACTCAAGGAAATTCGAATACGGTCTGTTTGAATTTTGTTTTTGAGGGTGGATTATTATTATTGTTGTTGTTGTTGTTGTTGTTGTTATTGTTGTTGTTGTTGTTGTTGTTGTTGTTGTTGTTGTTGTCGTCGTCGTCGTTTGATGGAATGTTGTTCTCTAATTGCTATGGTATCTGTAGCTAAATTGTCATCGTATGATTATTGTTATGTAGAGCTAATGATCTAACCTTGTACAAACCAGCTATAATTGAAGGGATCGGCAAGCAAGGAAGGGGGACTAATCATATTGCATGACATGATGGGATTTGAAATCTAAGCTCTGTTGTGTTCAACTTTGTAGTACATGTTATATGTAAAAGAGACAGAGGGTGTAGGATGGCTTCTCTGCTACTTTAGTATTCCAACCTCTTCTTTTTGGTTTAAGTTAACTTCATAGTGATAAAACTCAACTAACATTGAAGTGTAGTAGTAGTTGTGGGGCGCTCTGACCTCTCTCTAGATTTCTAGAGAGAAAGTCGGGCGGTGGGATCGGCCACCTCCACCACTTTCTTGGTCTCCTTGTGGAGATGTTCCTCATGTGGATATCTTGACTCCCGATCTACACCTTTCCTTCTCTTTCTCTATTATTGGATTCTAGATCTGATTTTGCAGATGGGTTTTTTCGGGCGATTTTTGCCACCAGATTCTCCAAGGTCTCTCTGGCGTTGCCATCTTCAGCTTGGGTGCTCTGCGTTTTTCGCCATCCGAAGCCATCATCACCGCCTGATTTTCTCGCCGGCTTCTCCTTCGCCGCCTTCGCTGTCCTCGCTGAGGCTAAGCGGTGGCTTTCCACGGCGTCTACGGGATTTCTCAATGTTCCTCGCGCCCCCACCGATGCCTATCCTTTAAATCTGATTGTGGGGGCTTTGGATTCACTGTGCCGCTGTAGGGCCTCACCACAGCTCCTCGGGGCTGGTTCTTCACTGTGGCAGTGTTCCACCGCCTCACCGACCTCTTCAGCGACGTGCCCACCGCCTCACCGTCCTTCATCGGGACTTAAAGTTTGAGGCGTGCATCATCTTCATCCCTGGACCTTTCTGGTGCTTATCCAGAAATTGGTTTTAGGCTTTGTTTGGTTTCCCACCAACTTGTCCTTGGGGCTTGTTTGGTTGTTTGTTTGTTTCTCATTTTTTTTTTTCTTTCAGATGCTATCCATGTACTTTACATGTTTTTCTTGTGCCAACCTTAGTTCCCTTATATAGTTTTGTATCTTCGGTCGGCAACGTCACTTTGTGAATTTCTGGTAATAATAGTTTACTTTTTTTTCAAAAAAAAAATCCTATAAAAATAATGATAAATTAGTTAGAAGATTTATTTCATTCAACTCACATTTTATTTTTCAATCATGTAAGGTTATTTTGGAATCTCGACATTGTTTTTTAGCGCTTCCTTGCACTTTCACTTGTATTTAAGAAAGTAGTAAGATACATTTTTTATACGTTATATATATAATAAAATATCATGTGTCATGTTATTTGAGAGATTGTAAGGATTTAGACTTGGCCTTAAATTCTAGACCGAACATTCGTATGCATGTCATATAGGGTGATTACAGTTATTAGTTTGGACAAACTGCGGTTGTTGACTACGAAATTTGTAGGCGGAGATTTCACTGACGAAGGGTCCGTCTACTACTAGGAGTAATTCGCTATAGTTGTTATTTGATTGAGGTGAGTAAACATGCCAGGCCTAGCGTGCCTAACCCTAATCGTGTCAAATGATATTTCACTTCTTGTCTCAAAATGAATTTATGTGTTATGTGCATTGTGTGGCACATGAGTATCTGATTTAATTGTTGAACAACTGTCTTGAAAATACAACACTAATCTAATAATAAATAATAATGTAAAGTGGAAGAGATGTGCGGGGTCGTTACATGGTTACTAGCTTGGTCGTGTTGACTTCGGTCACTCCACCAATTATATTTAATCCGGTTGCAGTGTCCCGGATAGCTCCTTGTACTCACTCTTCTGGCCGCAAGAGTCTTAAGGGGTTGTCGACACTTAATGTCCTGGATGCTTGCGAGATGGTTGGTTCTTCCCCCGCATCAACAAACTAGCAATTTGGTTTGGGATTTTATGTTTATTAATGGGAAATGGAGGAATGTGAGATTTTGGAATCCCCTCATTTGGATAATGAACATGATTCGAAAAATATAAATGAACTTGGAATTTCTCATGTTTTCCACCAGTGTCAAACTTTACTTCCCCTATGCAAAAGTTAATTGTTACTATCTCTGTTTCTTCTCTTTCAACTGTCGTTGACATTTTTACCCGTAATTGGGTTACTTTGACTCGGTGATTTGGATAGCAACACGATATAATGTTTTGGGATTTTTTTCACAGTATTGTAGAGTCAAGTTTAATCTACAAGATCATGC
This sequence comes from Linanthus parryae, assembly GCA_023055425.1. NCBI lineage: Eukaryota > Viridiplantae > Streptophyta > Magnoliopsida > Ericales > Polemoniaceae > Linanthus > Linanthus parryae. The sequence continues at coordinate 69,397,549 of JALGPY010000002.1, forward strand.
AAAGATTACCAAATTCGTGTATCATTTTGCTAACCAAATCAAGGAGTCAAAGTGACTCAGTGAATAGTGCCAAAAAGTGAAGTAAGCTGAAAGAGAAGAAACAGATGTAGTACGTGACAACAGTTTATCTTTTTTAAATTGTACTTCATCATCATTTTACATGCTTGGGTGTTTGCTCGCCAGTATTGGTTGCTGATTTTGGAAAATGTGGTGTCCACTTTTTGTTTTCTTCACCCCATGTTTAGATGATGGGAGTTTGGCTTAGCGGAGAACGCAAAATCATCACCTGGACGTCTAGTACTTCCGTTTGAATAATTAATAACTCATTTTGGTTATCAATGATGCTTTAGTTTTGTTAAATGCTCGTGTTTGAGGCGCAACATTGAATTGTAATAAAGTACTCCTTTAAAACTTTATGGTTGTGTTACTTGGATCCACTTTTAAATGTCCGTGTATCCGAGTTTCATCTCAGGTACGGAGTGACACCCTCCCGGGTTTTCGGTGTGGCTAATTTGAGGGTGTTACAAATATCATGTACAAGCTCATTGTTAGCTTACTCTGCTGGAATACCCTTGATTTGGACTGAAAAAGCATTTATGGCGAAGTAGTCTTCATCAATGACTGTGTTGGGGATCCATTTGCGGATAATGACCACTGTGCCTAGTAGGTTCCAGGGGCTGCCTTCGAGAAGGTCAGCAAAATTATCCTCTTCCGAGGGATCCAACAAGAAAGTGTGGTCGTCGAAAAGTTTAACCTTCATTCTTTCTGCAAGTTTCCAAAATTTATTCATAGCGATAGCGACTGCTTTTGAGTCCTAGACGATATAGTCTGCGAAAAAAGCCAGGAGACATTTATCCAGTTTCATCCTTTTTGGTAAGAAAGATTGTCTATCCGGAGTGTGAAAAGACAAACCCTCGCTATGGTGAATGAAGTTTGAATGATAAGTGGAGGGTTAATATGATGATTGAACAGAGAGAAAATCAGTTGGACGATAGGAGTGCTCCATTCACAAGCACCGAAAGAAGAAGAAGAGGGGTGGGGAGAAGTGTAACAAGAGCAACTGGTGAGAAAGAACAAGGATGCAAGATGAGATGAAAATTTAGACAATAAGAGAACCGTAGAACCATAGTTTTAAAAACCAGACCAGACCGGCCGGTTCGACCGATTCTACCGGTGAACCGGTGGGTAACCGGTCCGATTTGAGTAATAGACCGTAGATGCAGAGAACCGGTCAAAAACCGGCGTTTTTCACTGAATCGGTGAACCGGCCGGTTCTGACCGGTTTTGCCGATTTTTGCACAAATTGTTGAAAACCCAGATAGACAGAAGAAAACCCAGAAAAACTTCATAGCAGCGTCGATCTTCCACCACGAGCGCCGCCACCGTCGATCTACCGTCGCTGCGAACGAAACCAACACCACCAAAAGTGGGTAGATCTTACAGATCTGGAAGTAGATCTTACAATTATGAAGGAGAAGAAGCAGGTGAAGAAGAGGAAGAAGAAGAGGAGAAGCCGCTCCGCCGGGATCGTAGAAAGAAGCAGTCTCCGACATCTCCGTCGTCCTCGCCATCTCCTTCGTCTCCTCTCTGTCCGGCCAACTCTCTCCCTCTCTCACGTCGTTCTCTCTCTTTCTCTTTCTCCCGTCTTTCTCTCTTTCTCTCTCTCTCTCGTCTGCGTGTGTGTGAGAGGGTAATGTGAATGTTTATTTCAAAAACTATATCTTTCTATGACTTTTAGTACAACAACTATCTAACTCATATTTAAACTTATCCAACTCTTATGAATGTTTATCTAAAAACAAATATATACTTATATATATATATATATATATATATATATATATAGCCATTACTAAAAATAAATATTACAACACTAAAAAAATGGAAAAAATATTATAACAGTAAATGAGTTTCAAATTAAAACTTTCTAGTATTTTTTGGTATTTTTATCATGTTTATTATTTTTTGTATAAAAAATAAACATATATATTATTAAATAAACGTGCGATTGAACCGGTCCGACCATGAACCGGTGTCTCACCGGTTCGATGGTCGATCCGGTTTTTAAAACTTTGCGTAGAACACTAAGGTTAAAAAAATAAAGGTCATAAGACCCAGTTTCTAGAGAGAAACTTTTTCTTGATTTTTATAGCATTGGATTACTTTCAGAGATGGCAAACAAAATTGGAAGGAAGATATCATCGGAGTGAACACATCCAAGCTTTCATTGCTAACAGAATCCTGGCTATCCATCTCCCGGATGCCAATATCAATGACAGATGGTTGAGTTATATGAATCAGATTGTCCACTTCTCGGCGGACTTAAGCAACGGGTGATGCCTAAAGAAGAAAACTGGGGGAATATGGGGTCTTGATATCCCTCATAAATGGAAAATCTTCTTTTGGAAGTGTGCTCACTTGAAGTTGTTCACTCTCTCCCTTCTCAGTCAACGTTTTGGCGTCATTTCCGAAGGCCAATAGGCTGCCCCAAGGTTTGAACTCAAGACCTCAAGATAAATGTCCAAAGTCTTAAGAATGCTCACCCGACCAACTCAACTACACTCAGAAGGTACATCCTGCGTTCCTGATACGCAGACCATGTTCACTTTCTACCATCTTGCTCGTTTCTTAGTTACCAAGCTAAACGAACAAGTCTCTAGAACTCTCCGACCCGACCCGACCCGACATTATAAATATTCACATCGTTCATCTCCTCGTTTCACTTAACTTTTCTCTCCTCTTCTCTTCTCTTCTCCGGCGGCGGCTCTGCGAATCATCGCCGTCTAAAAAAGCTCCGATCAAGTACCTGACGCGAAACCAATGGAGGGTCCTGATCAAGTCGCTGATCAGCAACCAAACGACTCCGGAACCCACGACCTCAAATCTCTCTTCTCTTCCTCTGACCGAGACTTCCTCGTCCGCAACAATGGCCATCAGGTTCGTGCCCTTCCTCTTCTTCTTCAGTCTCCTGTGTTTCTGCTACCTAATGATGATCCAATTGAAGAATTTTTATCATGGGTTTTGACTCGTTTTGGTCCTTGATGTTGATTAATTCGTGAAATTAGATTTTCCATCTACCATCTACCCTCAGTTTGGTTCTCATTAAGTCGTTCTTGTTAGATTTATTTCTGAGAGTGAGAGATGTTGCTTTAATTAGCTTAAAACCTTACATGAACACAAGCATTAGCTGAACGGTTTGCTTGCTAGACTTGAAGTCAACAAACTCTAATCAAATTATGCTTTGATTGATGTTCTTGTACTCAATTTACCATGATCATAAGAGTCACAAATTTAAAATAGTATTGGCACATTTGGAATATATGGTACTTCTCTTTGTTTGAGCACCTCCTAAGGGATTGCAAACAGAAAACGAACTAATCGTAAGATTTAGGTTTAGAATTATTGGACAGCACATAATCAGCTAGTGGAGAGGTATTATACTATATTGAAGAGGGAAATCAACTTAGAAAACTCGGGTTAATGCTGTTAATGCTAGTACAAATTTCAAACTCAAAACTTACTTTTATATAATCACACGGAGACTTTTGAACTCAAGACAAGAGACTTTCGAAATCAAGATAAGACTTCAAGGTAAACATTTTAAGACTTGAGTACTTGGCCTCGAAGAGTGATACTGTCTTTGTGTGATTTTCTTCCTATTTCATTTTTGCACTCTTTTTATATATATGGCTGTTCAGGTTACAAGATTTTTCAAAATTTAGCAGAAAGAGAAACACTATTTGCGGTTGCCTTGTAGTTCATAGAATCCGGTGAGAGGTGCTTTCTTTAGGGTGTTGATGAAGTGACCTCACTGAAACCTAAGAGTTTTATCTTGGATTCAATTCAAATACTATTCACACATTTTCTTTATAGTGTTGATGAAGTGACCTCACTGAATCAAAGTGAAGAGTAGGCTTTTCTGAACTAAAGCCTTCTTGGATTCAATTCGGATACTATTAACTATAGTTTTCTCAACAGTTTACGGATTTGGTTTTGCTAAGACTCTAATTTCTTTGGGATCAATTTGGATATGATTAGTTATAGTTTTCTTCACCGTGATCGCATGCTTCATTCATGATTAGTTGGAGAGAGGTCCATACACTCCTCCGCGAAAATAGGTTGAGTTGGATGAAATTTCATCTGTTATTGAAAAAGCTATATTTAGCGCCTGAAATTCAAGCTTGCACTTGGGAACATATCTTGTGGATCTGACAATCTAACAAGACGAACTATGTATGTTTCAGGTCCAAATTGACAGTTTGAAAGGGAAAAAAGTTGGCATATACTTCTCGGCCTCATGGTGTGGTCCGTGTCGACAGTTCACCCCGATTCTAACAGAGGTTTACAATGAGCTCCTCCCAAAGGATGATTTTGAGGTGGTATTTGTTTCTGGAGATCATGATGAGGAATCATTTACAGAGTATTTCTCCAAGATGCCATGGCTTGCCATCCCATTTTCTAATTCGGACGCTCGTGACAGCTTAAGTACACTATTTGAAGTTGCAGGAATTCCTAGCCTTGTTATCCTGGATGAAAGTGGGAAGGTCTCGACCGGAGATGGAGTTGAATTCATCCGCGACTATGGGGTTGATTCTTACCCTTTTACCTCTGAGAAAATCAATGAAATTAAAGAGCAAGAAGAAGCAGCTAGAAGGGACCAATCCTTGAAGTCCATCTTAGTGTCGCCTACTCGTGACTTTGTGATATCGGCAAAAGACAAGAAGGTGAGTTTCAGTAACATGGTCAAAATTTGAAAGAAATGTGATTTAGTTTCTGTAATTTAGTCACTTTTTCTTACAAGTGTTTTTGATCCAGGTACCCGTTGCTGAGCTTGAAGGAAAGACTGTGGGCCTTTATTTCTGCTACCCTTCATACCCGATATGCGCTGAGTTTACTCCAAAGCTTGTTAAAGTTTACGAAGAAGTCAGGGCAAAAGGAGAAAATTTCGAGGTTGTGACAATATCTCTTGACGAAGTCGAATATACTTTCAAACAGAACTTGGAAACCGTGCCTTGGCTCTCGCTGCCCTTCAAGGATAAAAGCTCTGTAAAAATCGCTCGCTATTTTGACCTTTGTGATATACCCACATTGGTTATCATTGGTCCAGATGGGAAAACTCTCCAAACAGATGCTGTTGAGACCATTGAAGAATATGGACCTCTGGCATACCCTTTCACCCCTGAAAAATATGCTGAGCTTGAGGAGTTAGAGAAAGCTAAACAGGAGAAACAGTTATTGGAGTCAATTTTGGTTTCAGGAGATCTGAATTTCGTGATTGGGAAAGATGAAACCAAGGTAAACTTTTTCGATTCTTGATATAATCCTCCCTGGAGAATGATCCTTCCCTCTCTGTCTTTGCTGGTATAACTTACTTGTAACTTAAGCTGACTTAAAAGTTTATGTCAAAAAATCTACGACAACAAAGATGAAGAAAAATGACATGCATGTTTGCTGTAAAAGTCTCAAAGTCCAAAAGTTCTAAAACAGATTAAAAACCCCAACTTTTTCTTAAGCTCATTTTTACATTAAGAACTTATCATTCAAATCCAAAAGTCCAGCTTATAAGTCACTCACAAAACTACTAATAAGTTGTCTTCAACTTATAATCCACAATTGACTTATAAGCAGCTTATGAGTCCTACCAAACTCCTCATAGTCTTATTTGGGAAGCCTATCTGCCTCTTTCTCTTATGTAGATATTTGCTAACCATGAACTCTCGTATTCAGGTACCGATTTCTGATCTTGTTGGGAAAACTATCCTTCTATCCTTCTCAGCACACTGGTGTCCTCCATGCCGTGCGTTCCTACCTAAGCTTATCGAAGCCTACAATGAGATAAAGGAAAAAGACAGCAACTTTGAAGTGATTTTCATCTCCAGTGACAGAGACGAAGCCTCCTTTAAAGAATACTTCTCTCAGATGCCGTGGCTGGCTCTTCCATTTAAAGACGGAAGAGATGCATATCTGAAGCGCATTTTCAAAATCCGAGGAATCCCCTCGCTGATTGCACTTGGGCCATCTGGGAAGACTCTCACAACAGAAGCCAGAGAACTGATCATGTATCATGGAGGGGGTGCTTATCCTTTTACAGAGGAGAGGTTGAAGGAGATTGAGGAGCAATACAAGGAGATGACAAAGGGGTGGCCTGAGAAGGTGAAGCATGAGACACACGAGCATGAACTTGAGCTGACTCGATGTGGGGAGTATTTGTGTGATGGGTGTAATGGAGAAGGTAGCGTTTGGGCTTACCATTGCGAGGAGTGTGAATTTGATCTGCATGCCAAGTGTGCTCTGAATGAAGAGAAAGGAAAAAAAGAAGGGGGTGAAGATGATACCAGTGCTAATGTAGAGAAGAAAGAAGAAGGGTGGGTTTGTGATGGAGATGTCTGCTACAAAGCCTAGGAAGAAGATTTGTGTTTTGATACTGTATGATCTTGGAAGGCTCATATTTACTACCGTGTTGTGTGGTTATTATACAGTAGTACTAGTATGCTAGTTTGTGAATCTTTGCTGGTTGATTTGTCAGAGTATTGTGTGGCATGAAGGAGTGCAATAATATTTACTGATTTAACTCGGGTTTTTTTTTGGCCGAAGTACATGGAACATCATATAAATCATATTCTATAATTTTATAAATCATACAGGACAGGACATCAATGAACTGCCTCAGGGGGCGGCTAAATGGCTAGTTCTGTTGAGCTTCTTTAAATACTCAATTTGGCTCCTCGTTGGAAAGCAGAAATATGATTTGCACCACATCAATCTGTCACCACCTGCCCAGCAATAATCCTTCTTCATTGTCTCCTTAAATTCTGCTAATCAAGAACCTCAAAAAGCTGCTGAACCAGCCCGTCAGTTTATGTCGGTTTGATGTTTGCCTCGACGAGGGAGGCTTTGATTGGTTGTTGATGACATCATTGCCTGCATAGTTAATTCTGATTGATGAAGAAATCCCATGTTTTGGGGTCCTGGCCGAAAATGACAGGAAGATTCGACAGAAGAGGGAGATTTTTTTGTATCATTTGGGAGAACGGAATCGATGGCTATCATCATCATCATATTGCAATACCAAGGGAAGTTGGTCCTAGTGGTAAGCAGGTCTCGAAACCATGTGTATGCAGAAAATTCCCACTGAAAGGCTCACCTACCTTAACAGGCAAGCGATTAAGGGGCGAAGCCCCAGTACCGGATGCGGAAAAAAAAAAAAAAAAAAAAAAAAAAAAAAAAAAAAAAAATCATACTGCAATTGATCCTTTTTATCAGTTAATTATTCCTCCTGATCTAGCTAGGGATTACCCCCTTCAACATCAGAAAAGTTCCAGGAATTTAGAAGAATTGGCTAGCCAGGGGTGATCAGAATTCTGTAATTATCAGATCCTTTAATTTGAGTTGCTGAAAAAACAACTCTGTTCAAGTGACATGTATGAAACTTCTCAGAGGTGCCAAGGATGGCTCTCCCATTTTAAGATGAGACGCTTGCACATTTGAGGCGCGCAATTTTAACGTCAGAGGAATGAGTCGCACTTGGGTCAACTGGAAGAGAGAAAACAACAAAGGCAGAGAACTTATCATGGAGGGGAGCTTGTATATCACTTTAAAGTATAAGAAGCATGAAAGCAACTTCTTCACATATCAATAAGATTTTATTCCAATAAGCTTATTCATTAAACAACATCTGCCTCTACAACTGAAAAAGGACAATATCAGCAACATTTATTCTTTCTTGCTACATGTTACTAGCTGAAAATATCAATTTTCAAATACACTGAGAATACCTAGACCTATAATTTCTTACTACATACATTGGAGAAGCAAAGTTATACTAATCGGCAATCGCCATAGAACCCTGATTTAATCTCATCTCTTGGATCACTCACCTACAGCTGCTGCCGGGAACAACATACAGAACTGCCTCCTAACTGCTTCAATTTCCATTGAAGCTTAGTCTAAGCACATAGCATTATCCGCTTTCCACTTAATGCCTTTAGGTTGTGTTGTACATTACTGGTGTTTTTCCCTAATTTAAAAATTCTTTGATTCCATCAATGCCATGATTTTCATGGTCCATGAATGCACCCAATGCTCCAAGAAACCCTTCATGCCGTAAAAACATTGCTTTTGCCTCTCCTTTTGACCTGATAAACAACCATTTTGAGAGGTTTAGGTCAAATAAGGACACAAAGTTGATTACGTACGTACTTTCTAAAGTAGTATAAGCATTAGGGATGATAGCTACCAGAAATGAACTGCAACAGATATTGTGTCCATTGTATAAGCATGCCCGCGAATGAAAAAACCTCCAAAGAATATCCGCTTGAGTCCAAAACGAAGTGCGTTCAGGTATGCAATCTGAAGGAAACAAAAGTCGCACAATAATTACATAAAATCCAATAGATTTCCAGCGAATAATGTAGTTTTACTCAGGTATGATGCAAGGAATATCTTGGTGAAGCAGCAACATGTATAACTACAAGTACAACTTACCTGTCCAATATTGTTCGAGATCATTCTAAGTAGGGACCTGGAGATATCTTCAGGGCTATAGTCTTCAAGGTCTTTATTCTCGGAAACAGCCTTGCCAAAGCTCGAAGCAATTGTTGTTGATGAGAGGCCAATCTGTTACCACAGAAACTAGTGTTCAAAAGCCATTATAGCCCAAAGAAACAGACGCCATATCAATAAGCTGATTTGAGGGAGTAATATGTCCAAAACCCAAAAAAAGTTAACAATTGACGATGATACTCTTGCCCAACATCTCAGTAAGTACGGCAAATTCAAGTAGCTAGCTTAAGCTAAAGTTGTCTTCAATGTATCCAACTCTTAGCATATTCCAAATGATGATCTTCTTGTGGCTTAGAAGAAGATTAAGTTCTAGGTTTATTTAAATTATCAGCCCAATTTTAGCGAAAGAGCAAGTTTAGTTACATGGGAAAAGAATTACAGCGTAAAAATTATCTTGTCGAACATTTATATAATCTTATTTTGAATGTTTGTTTGACAGATGAAATGGTATGACCTATTAGTCACTCAAAACAATCTGAAAACAGCCGACTTTGGTAATCATTTTCAGCCCCATGAAAAATTAATACAGCTAAACTCACACACCACATCAATTTCTCATTCCCAAAGGCGTCTAGTAAAAAGATTAACTGAAACGATGAGAAAGAATCTTGTCAAGGAAATATAGTCTCAACTCAATCAAAAGGCTCAAACAACCCCGAAACTCATGGAAAAGATTGGTCTGCAAGCAGTTCGCATATTCTATTGCCAGTAGCAGGCCAGTAGTATTGTCAAAATATGTCAAATAAAAGAAATTACCTTTGAATAATCCAATCCACCATAGATGTCTCCAACTAGCATGTCTATAACTCTGTTGTTTCCCTTGTGACTCAACTCCAGTAACTCATCAAAACTGAAGCAGAATTAACTTGGTCAGGGAAAGATAACCTGAATATTTAAATCAATCTCTATCTATAGTTTTATATAAAATCATTAAAACGGTCAGAGAAGAACTACAATACACCAAGTGACCTTCCATGGGAATTATGGGTGAGACATGGACGTTTTGACTCAAAATGACACAAAAGTGCAAATGGCATGTTTTCTTTTCTGGCTCTGTAACATGATGTGTTGTCCAGATTTGATGATCATTAACTCTTTCAATTGATCAACACCTTTAACAATTTCCTAAAACATATATCATGTGAAACATAATACTAACTCTTGGTTTTTCTTTTCCTCCAAAAGATTATTATCTTAATCTTCAATTTCAAAAGCTGTGTTCCTTTACCTTAAAAGATCAAATTCAGCAGAATGAAAAACTTGGATAGTATATGTCAAACAATATCAAAATGCGCTGGTCATTGATATCTAAATTGTAAGCTGAATATATCTGCCAGTGTTTCCTCTCACTCGGCCATCGCTTCCTAAAACTTCCAAGACAAAAGGAAAACCAGATAGAAATATGAAGTAAACTAATTCAAGAGACGATTTCTTGAGATAATGGATTGAGAAGTGAGTATCACGGGTATGTCATTAACAAATCACTCGAAAATGTCTAACGGTCTGTTTGGATAATAGAGGATTGGGGGTGGATTTGGATTTGGGGTGATTTTGGATAATCTACTGTTTGGATGCATTATACAGGCTTGGATTTGATTTGGATGAAATCTAACCCCCCAAATTGTGAATAATCTGAAATTCCAACCGAGCGGGTGTCATTGAAATTCAGTGTCCCGAGTAATGCGGCGTAAGGCAGGTTTAAAGCTTCTAAAATCAAATTTCCAACTGCAAGTTGTAAAAAAAAAATGCTTGTTAGGTGACTCGAACCCTGATCCTCGGCCTCAGTCAGGCACGAAACTCTTTCAGGTTAACCGCGTGCCACTGAACCAAGACCGTATATGCGTCTCTTTTGACATTGGATTATACCAACAGACGATCAAATCCAAATTTATAACTAGACTAATAATACCATCCAAACGGAAAATTTCAAATCGCCCGGGCATTTGAAATTTCAGAATTTGAAATTTTGGATTTCAGATCCAAATCCAAATTCAAATCATGGTTACCAAACGCAACCTAGAAGGATTCCACCGCGTAGTCTCGTTATGTTTTATCCCATCCTTCATTACCTACTCTTTTTCTTACGTTAACATTGTTTCCTATTTTGAGACAAATTCATCCCTGTTAATATTGACCTCCTTAGGGAGAACAAACGTTTCGGTATCAATCCAATATAAATTGGCCAATCCGTATCCTTCCTTCTCCTTCCAGAATTTCAATTTCATGTAGATTACTTCTTTCGACACCCTCAATTGTGGACTCTTCATTTCCTACTCTTATTAATCTGCATGAAAGCGCAAGGAAAGAGAAAAAAGGTAACCTCTTGCATTTTGTTAAAAGCTTTCCCAAACCCAAGAATGTGCCACCACCAACACTCGTTCCACTGACTCTCTCAAACTTGCCATCTCCATCTACCTACAGCGCACAAATTTAGAAAGTTTGTTTAACTGAGAAGTTTAGAAGAAACACCATAAATCAGCTAGGAAAAGTAACTTTAAACTGAGTATAACCTTGATCATACTAACGCCAGATCCAATATTGACAAGAAGATAGGGGTACAAGTCATTGTGATCAATCTGCACATACTCTTCGCGTCCATCCATGTAGGTGAACGCTTCTGGGTGGACAGCCTACTTAACAAAATGGTAAAAGAATCGAACCCGTCAGCCAAATTACAATTGAAGAGAGAAACAAAACTGACAACAAAATAAGTTAAGATACAATCCGCAATGTCTGGCATCCATTATATAGGACTTTTTCTATTTTGTTAGAAAGTAACTGCAAGCCCACACAACAAGCCTGCTTTTATCCTTCGAATTGCATCCCTTTCAATATCTCCACCTTTATAAGTATCTCTGCCCATTAAGTGTAATTAAATTCTTACCCCCCCCCCCCCCCCACCATCTGTATTCTTGCTATAAGTACACAATTTCCAATTAACACAATCCTTTTATTCATTAGTCGAAATTCTGAAAATCTAAGTGGCTCTCTTGACAACCTATTACACATTTGCTCCCTACCATTCAATTAACTAAAATACAATTTAGCATGTCATCATAATTCATAAATTATCAGTTCATAAGTAATACACAGTACTCTGTATGTTCTAAGTAGGTCCCGTCATGTAAGGCTGAATTGGAATTTCACTTGTTTCTTAAGCAACCTACCTTTTAATCACTCTGGGCATCTAAAAAGTGAATCTACATTGTTGACCAGACTCTACTAGTGGGAGCTCTGTAGCTTCTTACACAAACCATTCCTCTTTGCAAACCTACGAATACCATATGCAGATTTTCTTCCCATTTCTCCATTATTTACCCAAGTAGGAGCTGGTGAAGACCATTAGGAACTATAGTGAATGAAAAGAACTAAACTCCAATGCAGAAATATGTCCGACAAACAACGTTTAAATAAACCCAGATGCAGAAATATGTCCAGCAAACTATGTTTAAGGAGAATCATATATGTTTGTTTAAGTGTGTTTAAAAGAAAATAACATAACCAATGGTGCGTGTCACAAGGGTCTATTGAAATTTTATGCATGAATAATCTATAGCTTAAAAAGACTGATAATCTTATACAAATGTCAGTGCTAAGCGAAACAAAGGCACGACATTCACTTCATAGGTTTATTTCCCAAGTATACAATAGAGCCAGCCCAATCTTCTTGACTTGCCTTGCATATCAAGTGTATTGGCCCATATATGGGAAAGAAAAGTTACTGCATTAACCTAAATCAGATGTGCAAAGGAAATTGTGAAGTAGTTTATGTCTGGAAGCTACCAAAGCTCGTCAAATCATTCTTCATCCACTTGTGAAATGTGAACTAGGCGTGAATTCAGGATCTAAAACAACATTGCGTATAATATGGCAGAATAGTGTTACCCCATTGTACATCTTTTCCTACTCAGAGCAAATTAAATATGGGCGAAAAAAGGTTTACCATACTTCAGTTTTTTTAGTGGCACTCTAGAGCACATCCGGGCAGGGGCGGATCCAGAAATTTGACCCAGTGGGGGCTAAGAAAAGAATTCAGTTTTAATGACGATCTTTCGATAAATTTAGCAAAATTTAAAGGTTAAAATGATGACTTTAATAGATTGCTAAATCGAATATGTAACACGAGTGGGGTCTAATGTAATAATATTGACGGAATGTAGGGTAAATATTGTATATACCAAAACTTGAGTGGGGGCTAATATAATTAAATAACCAAAACATAGGGTAAAAATTGTAAATTTCAAAATTTGAGTGGGGGCTATAGCCCCCACTTGTCTCCATATAGGTCCGCCAGTGCATCCGGGTGGATATTTCCAAACGACGACCTAACTCTTTGTCTTCACCGTTCACCCATCCATGCGGATGATTTCTGTATCATACTATTTAAACCTCTATCCTCCCTCAAGGTACTTATTTGGTTCAAGAAATGTACTAGGTTGTAGTCTTCACTCTTCAAGAAAAAGACTCAATAGTGAGGATATGAACTGAAATCTCACACAAATATTGATGGGGTCCACCACTAAAAGCTTGTATCATGTTACTAATATATAGGAAAATTATAACGTTTCACCAAGAAGATCTCGTCAATCTCCCCACGATTCTTCTTCCTTTCTCCATGATTCTTCTAATAAACCTGTCTCTCTTCATGATATTTTCTGACTAATGGGAACTTCAAGCTTGACCCTTGATTGAAGACGCGATTAGCCTAAACAGACCGGCGATTGAGATCCTGAATCGATGAATTTCAATATCGTGGCTCATTCTTCTTGATAATCTATGTTCTTATAAATCGACGTTACACCCAGATCCCTGATCTCGATGGCCGGCGATCCGCGATGGGGAACGTGCGGTCCAGTTTGAAGATCGCAGCTATATAGGTGAAACCTGGTAACCCTGTCCCCACTCTCCTTTTAGGGCTGTCATGCCCATATCTAACTGCTGACCTCAATTAGTTTGAAACACTCCGCCCAACCCAATCCCACTACAGATACATGCATATATGTGAATAGGTTAAAGCCATATTGTCTACGCCACTCTCTGTACCAGCTAATTCTGAACTGCTAACCTGGCAAGTATTCGACATATACATGTGTGTATTTCTGTGTATACGTAAAATGTGCCATCACTACATACATGTGGGGGAATTATGCTCATCCATTCTCTTTTGAACACTGTTAGTCTAGAAATATTATAAACAAATTTCACATTTCAAAACTCTGGCCTACTATTTTGCTCCATTTTCCAACTAAGCTAAACAATCAAAAACCAAGGAAAGGTGCGCACAGCAATCACAATACAAAGTAATTAAACATGCAGAGTTTCACCTTCAGCAGAAAATTTGCTCCAGTCACAAGACAATCCATTTCATCGACCTTGTCAAGGCTTACACCAAGTTTCTCTTTAAACAGATCGGCAAACTTGTAAGCCCCGCCACCTGTGGCCTTCACAAAGGTCATAGCTAGTAAGTGAAGGTGTATTTCGGAACATTATAATTCAATATGGAAAAATACGAGCATGCAAATAAGGCATGTCAGGAAGCCATGACAGGGTAACATACTGAGAGCGGCAACTTAGAATCTTATAGCATCGATCGAGCTTTAACTTGCTGTAAATGTTGTTTCAGTCCGTAGGACAATCTATTTTTTCTAACGCTGTATCTATGTAGCACTGAAACGGGAACGGGGACGAGAACGGGGACGGGGACGCCGGAACGGCAATTTTCAGAAATTGGGGAGACGAAACGCCGGGGGAACGGCAGAAATATTTACATGTAAACATATATAATAGATACACACACATTTATTCTAATGTAAATGATACTTAAATACACACTAGACGAAATTGAAAGACAATAATTAAGATCAATACGAGGAGAACACACGTACCCAATATATATGTGGAGGTACTTCAGAAATCAGAGGTCGTCTTTGAGGTTTTCTGGAAGTCTTGAAAGTATCCAAATTGTTTTCTCATCGTTTAAATATAGTGGCTAGGGTTTAGACTGGGGTCGGAAACCTTGATTGGATTAGTAATATACATCATATTTTAGTTAGAAGTAGCATCGCTTAATCTTTTTAAATTTATTAAAAGACACCCGAGTGTTATTTTATACCCAGGGACGTCTCCAAAATGTTCCAAAAAGGGGGAACGCGTCTCCGGGAAGTTCCCCATAAGTTCCGGACTCATTACTTTTACCGGAACGCCATGTGGCGTTCCGGGAACGTTTCGGGGAGTTCCGGAGTTCGGGACGTTCTCGGAACGGGGACGTCACCCTACATGGAGTTCCCGTGCATCATAGCGCTGTATGAATAGTAGAATTATTTATCAAGTCCTATCAAGAGTATTCACACACAGTTCATAGATATAGCACATTGTTTCTCAGTCTCCGATTCATTGTGGCTTGAAGACAACTTTGGATGGCAATCAAGGCCAGAGGTACAGCATTCCTAATGATAATCCAAGTGCGACGTGATATTGAAAAGACTTATAATGTTGCCAACTGGGAGGTTTTAGCTACTCGTGCTTGGTCAGATAAGTATTACAAAGAGCGGGAATTGTTGGACCAAATTGGCCTAGCCATAATCCATGAGTTAGGTGTTATATGCCAATCGCCAGGAGGTTATTTCTAGAACATCACAGTTTTGCAACAAGTCAACCTCTAATGCTCATCATTTCTACATAAGCCTTTGTAGGATGGGTAATCATTTTCAATGTTATGTCATGGAGGGAATAAAGAAAGGCAAATCTGGTAACAGTGCTCTGTTTGTGTCTGCCTACTGTGACGAGTTTCTAGTCTTATGAGATACTAAGACTCTTCAACTGGGTCATTTGTGATATTTTGGGACAGTCTAACGTGTTTCCTAAGGTAAAGGTTGGTTCCTTGGAATCTACGATCATTTCCATTAAGATCCTCAAGATTGTGATCTTTTCCATTAAGATCCTTGTGGCTGGACTAAACAAAGACAGGGGAAGGTTCCAGAAGATTTATAATAAAAGTTGAGAGTTAATTTCCCTTTGCTTGACTAGATACACTAATGAATCAAAAGGTTGATTCATTTTAATAACGACCTGGTTTTAAAGACTACTGCAGTTTCAAAGAAGTTTCATCACTTCAGGGGTGTAGTTTAAGAGGAAGAATTAGAGTCAGATATGGGGAGAATGTGCTATTATGGGGAGAATGTGCTATTATAGAGAATTTACGTTTCGTTGTGTCGGATGAAGGTGACAGGAGGTGTTCCTTTCCCATCTTTGACTCTTGATAGAGAAATATGCATGTTTTCACTTGTTCGGGATTAGAAGTATCTATCAAAATATTTCTGAGTAAAGGCCAGCAACTAAGACAAGAATGGTATGTGAATAGGTTCTCTATACTATCGTTGTTCTTGGCCATGAGGGAGACTCTTATCAGGGTAGCCAACTGCTGCTGGTACTTCTACCATTTGTATAGTATGCTGATGTATATTGGTTGCTTTGTAGCCCTTCCTAAAATCCAAGTGAATGATCATGTTTTACGATGGAGTTCTATCATATGATATGGTTTTGGCGGTTGATAACCTAGTGAGTTGAGACTTGAGAGACTACTTTGGTAAATGCATTGCATGTGCAAATGTGACGTGAAGTTTATCCGTCATTTTCTTACAGTCTTCCACCAGACCAGATCCACCCACCAAAAACAATTCATGTGGGTATTCTTGTTCAGTACACCGTTATTCGAGTTTATTTTTCCTATTGCACTAGATGCTCACTTCTTGAACGAAGAAGGTTGCAGTTTAGGAAACTGTTTCTAACATACACGGATATCATTTTAGTTGTCTACCCATACATACAAACATCTCAGAGGGATTGATCACATTCGCTTCGTGTTAATATCCTCCACGTCCATTGTGTTTGTTACCCCTCTCCTTCATAAATGGGATAACACATGTTCGTTACCGTTAATCAAGAAAAAGGTGAGTCTGCACAAAAAACTGTTCCATTGAACCATGTTGAATTCGTCAATCCCAACTCACTGAAAAGCCAAGACTGATAGATCCGTGGAGTTCTTATCTATTTGTTGCTTCCTTGGAATTCTGAAGTTCTTCCCGTCACTTCATCATCCATTGAGTACGATGGTTTTGTTTCAATTTTAGTTGGCTTCCCTCTTGAGTTTATCAAGTTTAACTTTTGGAATGTTATTTCATTTCATCACTACAATCAATCACTTTAAAGACCAGTAGACAACTTATCTTCAGATTCCAGGATCTCTTAATAGATTCTCTGAGTTTCTTTTCATATACTGTGATTAATGGACTACCATAGTGTAACCAACTAGAGGGAAGAATTTAACGGGAATATGAACACTCATAATTGCTGCAAAAGATCTTAAAAAGCATGCAATGTTGCATAGAGAAGCTATCTAAGTTCATATGAGAGTAAGTTAAAAAGTCAATCAGATACCAACTTACACTTGTGCCAGTATTTGATAAAAGAAAAAACTTACTTTCTCTATGCGTAATAAATTAATCTGGTAAAGGTGTAAAATAAAGAAGCCAAGGTCCAGCACGGATATAAAGTATATAGAGAGGGACCGCAATTCGTAATTTTGTTCTGTATGATGATTATCACACCCAGATCAGATATCGAATCAGAACAAAATAACAAGTACCCCTTAGGTAAACCAACAAATTTGTAACATGTGATTCAATCATAAATGTACCTTTATAATCTTCTTGTCATGACCAGAAGAATGGTGATTCATACGACCTGCATTAATGTTTTCCCATAAGCAATGAAAGCCACAACAGTAAATGAAATAATTAGATATGTAGAATCACATTCAGAAAGAATGGCGTTTATCAATTTTACTCCTAAAAGAAACCCAAGCAGCCTCATGTAGGCCTCCAAAAGTTACATACAAAGCTACTGAACAGAAAATTCACCTAGAAGAAATAACAACTAACAACTACAAAATGAACGCTGAAGGGTCCATTGGTGGTGGCTCAAATCCTTTGCTTTTATTTCATGTTGGTAAAACTGGACAACTAAAAGTTATTTACCTCTGAAAGAAACCTAGATGGAGAAATCACGTTTCAACTTCCTCTGCAGGAAGATATTAGTCTTTTCAAACAATTATCCTAGGAGGCACCGACACTCCAAAATAGGGGCCGTACCCGTGTTTTTGGATGCTCAGGACACTCTGACCCCCGTACGACACTCCAAAATACGTGTCAGATACTCTGGATGGCATGTCAGGGTATTTTAGAGAATTTTATTAGACTGGACACCTGAGGGACACTACAGGGACACTTACTAAGACACGGCAGTCCCCCCTTTATGTTTTTTGGACTTCCACGAGAGGTCTTTTATGAAATATTTGAACTTTAAGTGGGTTAATATATGAGGCTAGAGTAAATATAAAATACAGTATATGATTGATTGAGGACCCAACGAAAAGGCAGCCTTTGTGGACAAAAAGTTCAAGGGAGGCTTTAAGTTCTCATTGGCGACAGCTACGAGGGTTTTCACATATACAAATCGTCAAACTTAAGCACAGGTAAGCTACTCCCCTTTCTCTTCTTCTTATACTTACTCGAGGCTTTTCTATTATGTAAGTTGGAACCAATCATTTGGACATCCGTCAGTATAAAAATAGTACAAAAATTCATATATCTAGATATTATATACATATATATATTATAATTAGACACCTGTATCCTTATCCTTGCCGTGTCTATATCCTCACTTTTTAAGAAAATTTTGTGTCCCGTGTCCTATCCCGTATTGCATCGGACACACGTATCCATATCCGTGCTTCTTGCCAATTATCTCTGTTTATTTCTATCTTCTTTTCAAGTCCTTAAACTCTAAAAGCAGTCGGCATAATAACCTCCATGCAAAGGTGTGAATTGATGCAGTACTTGTTCTCAACAAAAACATCACTTAAAGAAAGAAGAGGCTGATAATTACTTCCCCTCACACCAAAATTGAGGTATATATAAACACACACACACACACACACACACACATGTGGATTGACATCTTAAAACCCAAATACAGCTTCTTCATCTCCTAATATATGCAGAATAACACAGTAGAGTAACTCTCCAGCCTTGCTTAGGACCATCGCCCTCAAATGGCCAGCAGTGCGATCAAATCAAATCAATCCAGCTGCGCCTGCGACAACCAATCATCTCACATACAACCTCCCATACCCCATAGCACAAACACACAATACCATTTGGCTATAGCTGTCAAAACACCCTGGCGATACAAGATTACCGGACTGGAGATCTTTTTTAACTCTGAATTTTGAGAAAAGCAGCCACAAAAATCATCATATTTTATGCGTACATAAGGGGCAATGTAATTTCACATTATTTCTTAGCCTTGAGAGTATTGTATTGTTATTGTGTACTTGTAACACTGCTCCTGAACATTGTTAATACCTACTCATTTGTATAGCATATTCAAGGGAGCTAATTCATGATTTTAAAAATCTATAATTCAAATAAATATACTTGTAAGAAGATACTAAATATATAGGAATTCAAACCTCACTAATCAGGAGGTAAATCACTTCTGCATGGCTACTTCAAAACTGGATAGGCACAGATCTTTTGGGTTCTCAATACGATAAAAAATGGTTAAATAGTAAAACTAATAGTTGCCAAGAAAACTTGATCGTTATAAACTGCTAAGATATATGTATGTGTTGAGATAAACAAGAACTTCTACCTTATCAAAATAGGCATCAGTGAGATTCAACCTCTTCAAAAAAAATTGGCTGGGGAGAATCAAGCAGGTTAGATGACGTTGGAGTGCCGGATGAATCGTTTGAGAGTGTGAAGTTGAAATTTGAGACAAACTAGCTGAGAGAAAAGGGTGAGCCCTAGTCTCAGAATAGTATTGATAGGTTCAAAACAAAGAAGATTGACATCCTTTGTATTATCAATCTACTCTAGTACTCCCTCCGTCCACGAATTAGAGTCCTGCTTTGAACTTCCATCTTTTTAAGGGAGCATGTAATAATTACACTGCAACTCACTTTTTGAAGTGTCATTTTCTGCTTTGTCCCTACCTTTTCACTTTCCTATATAATAACAGTTACCTTTTTAGGAAAATTGAGAATGCAGCAACTAAAAACGTAAGTGTACAATATTATTGGGATATCCTATATAGGAAACATGGACTCTAATTTGTTGACGGATGAAGTAATGTTTGTGCTGTAATTCATTTTCTTGATTTATTAGTACACATTCATTAATTGATTGTGTCATCTAGCTTTCATTTCAACTGGAAGTTCCCAATCACGACTATGAATCATGTTCAAGTTCTGTTAATAAATGCTATGGGCATCTTCATTCCTACTTGTTCATTGGTAATTGAAGAAGCTTGAACTTCAATCTATTTTGGATTCGTTTTTCATGTGTTCTCGAGGGTATGATGCATCTCCCTCCTACCTGAAAGCTAAACCCAGCCATAAAGGTAGTAGATAGTACTTGTTTTAATGGTTGAGACTTGAGAGAATCCTACTTTAAGAAGTTGCAATCTTAGGGAAGAACAAGCGAGAAGAAAAATGAAAATTCCTAGGAATCATTTGCTAGGGAGGAAACAAATATTTAATGCCATTATGTTACCGTATCAAATCGCTGTCAGTGAAGTTGTTAATACACGGCAAAAGATTGGGATGAAACTAGAAAAGTCACCACTTCTTACTATATCACTCCCATATGTGATTCATTCATCCCTGTTCACTGACTTGTTGTCTCTGAGGGCTAATTTATGATTAGTATATTTGAACTTTGGACATAGTAAAGCAACACACTACCACTTTTTCTAAAGAAAATATAAAAGTTGGGAAAGGTTACATTATATGCCCACAATAACGACAGATTTAATTTGTTATAGGCTCCTAACAGTATCTTGCCATATATTCTTCCGTCACTCGGACTCTTCATTTGAGGCGAAATAAGCACCAACAGCATGGTTGTGATTCTTGTAACATTTACAAGTTGTATCATGGACATGCACTCTATACCAAAGTGAAACAGTGCGAGAGTTTGCAAATGGGTCTTCAGGCTGAAAATAGAGTTTCTAACAGTTGTTCTTTACGAAGTACTGATACCTTTGGGTTTTACATGTGTGTTCATAAGTTAGTTACACAGATAGAACGCCTAAATAATCTAGATTTCAGTCACTAGACTCACTAGTCACTCCACTTGGCTCAAACATTATACATAAAAGACAAAACCAAAAAGTAAATCTACAATTATTGGAAGGTCGAATAAGGGAGCACAAAAATATAGTATTTACATACCAATTTTTTTTCCAAACAAGTATTTACATACCAAGTAACTGTATGATAACTATATATATAGTTATCTATATATATACACACACACACACATATATATATATATAACATCATGCGGTGTTTCCGTATCAAAATACAACTTGCAGGTACTTTCTAGTTTAGTCCCGATCTTGTAAATAAATGGAGCTGACACAACTTTTGGGTCCTCTGGCATGACATCCACACCCAATTTCTGTCTTTCTGAAGATGTTTGGTTACTAAAGTAAACATCCAAGCGTAATTGAGGAAGCTTTTGAGAGGATACATTCGCTAATATTATTTATGTAAGCCTTTAACCAAAGCATCAATGCAATTTCATAATAAAACGCTATTTGCTTTCACCAACACTTTTTCAGATTGGTGTATCTGCATGTATGTTGACCGAAATCCTTAGGTTCAGAAGGAAAATGAACTATATGCTGATTAAGCAGCTTCTAGTAAATAAGCAAGCTTAACTCAAACAAATACAAGCTACCCCAAGAACAATCTAATTGAGGTACTACTTCACATATTCACACTTATGTACAATTATCTTAAGATTAACCCTTAACCAACAATGGCAACAAGAAATATCATACCTAAGCGGTGAAGCTGCTTCGATAAAATAAATTCCAGGCATTCACTGATCTTGGCTGTCTCAAATCTAGCGAAGTGGAGTCTCCCACCAAGGACAGGATAGTCATAACTACCATTGGGAACACCCCGGTATCCCTTGGAATACTCGTTATCCTTTTCGTCAACCAAACCGTTCTCGTAAGGGGCGGAATACACCAATTTGACGAGGGTACCTGAACAAATTCAGGCACTCAACAAAATCATCACTCTAGTCTAGGGATCTCAATATACCACTTGAAATCAGAAAATGAATATATCTTAAGTCAATGTAACAAGATCCTGGCCTAAGTTTTTAGACTAAACGATTCAGGAAGCATGAATTATTCAGCAACCATATCAAACCTGTGTAAGGAAGCATGAACTACCTCCGTTTCTTCTCTAAGTCCACAGTTTGACTTTTTGACTCGTAACTGGATCACTTTGACCGGGTGATTTGGATAGCGAAACGATGTAATTTTGTCGGGTTTTTTTCATGGTGTTGTAGAGTACAAGTTAATCTACAGCACCAAAAGATTATCAAAAATTGCATCTTTTTTATATCCAAATCACTGGGTCAAGTGATACAGTGAATAGTGGTAAAAGTCAAAACGTGGACTTAGAGAAGAAACGGAGGTAGTTTAAGTATTGTGCGTGCCCAAATTCGGGACAAAATAATTAGTGGCACAGTGTCCATTGAAAGTCCAGACACTGTGCTTATCATGAAACTAGATCACAGGAGAAGAGAAAAGTAGAACAAACACAGGTAACCCGGAAAGGTACCATATGCTATTGCTACTGATATGAGAAAAAAAGTAGATAACTGGTAAAAATTAATGTAACAGAATGGATCAATGAGAGGGAAGTGGCAAAGAAACAGGGAATTGATTCTACAGAAAAGTGAGGGCAGTGTTTAACATCGAAAAACACTTACAAGAGTTTTAACCAAAGGTAAAAGGAGAGCAAGATTTATTTCTTTTGATGACCATGGTGTCCGGGCCAGCTTCCACACACCTCAACTAAATCCACCAAGACCCCCAAATCCGGCCAGGTTAAGTCCAGAGTGGGCCCAAAAAAAGTATACTCCCAAATCCCAATTTAAGTGTCTTCCTTTCCTAGAATGGATGTCCCAAAATGAGTGTCTTACTACCAAAAAGTTACTTACTTTTTCACTTTAATTCCCTCCACATCCCTTGTCGAATCATTACTTTTTCACTTCCTAAGAAAAGTATCACTTACAACAAAGGAAATTTTAGTATATCTAACAAGTCAAAAGCACATAATTAATCTCTGTGAAAAGTCCACCCTAACACTCAAATTGGGACGGCGGGAGTAGGTGTTTGTGGGGTTCAAAACTTAGACCCCAGGTGGAGCCAAAACACGGGACCACGGCCCTTATCGCTTAACCAACCCCTTGGAGCTGTACAAGGAAAGCAGGAGTTGTTCTCAGTTCCCTGTTACCATTGGCTTGTAACTTGTTGTGCAATAAACGAAAAGTAAGATGCTTGACACAGCTTCTATACCAACAAAAAGTGGTGTTAGGATGGCACCTTCTTCCTAACAGCTGGAGTAGAGAATAAAGTAAGGTCCGCGTAAAGCTTTGATCTCAAGCTTGCTCAGTAACAATCTTCAGCAGTTTAAGGCTTTTGAAGCTTTAGGTCTCGACTATGCCTACCTTCTAACTCAATTAATGTGAAGGAGGAAATGGATGGCATGATATCTTGTACCTTCCATCAGCAATGTGCCCTTGGAGTTTGAAAGAGAGAATATTCCGGAAAAGTATCAAAATAACAATCTATGAGGAATATATATGTCATAAATGGAAAGGTATAATCCATTAATCCATGGTGATCAAACACTAGAGAATTATATTTAATATTGAGAAAAATGTAATCAGAGGTTGTGTTCAAATTCTTTTATGTAAAACTTCAACAGTGCGCAATCACTGAATCAGACACATTCAACATCTATAAACAGCCACATAATCGAGGTCATTTTGGTCCATTTGAAATCGAAAGGGTAGGTAGATGAGACTTTTTCGAGTTCATTTTCACAAATAGATATTATACTGCATCAGTTGGTCAAGACGAGGCTTCAATTATCCTGAAGTCAAATTTTCCATAACGAGGCACAGCGACTACATGGCTCATTATATTTCAGTTAAGAACCTAGCCTCTCGCGTTCTGATGTATCAATCCTTTTGGAATTATGTGAACTGCTGTGGATAAGTCTCCAGATAATTAAAAGTTTACAGCTACCTGCCCTCTTTGATATGCCTGTGACGATCATCAGTTTCAGTAATATGGCTAAAATTCTACACAGGAGGCTTCTGAAGATTATAAGATTCCACGTCAAACGGGAACACCTGGTCAACTCATGCATTTATGCCTATTGTCATAGAAGCCGCGTGTAGGAAGGAATATTTGACTCATGTATCCTTCATAATCCTAGTACCATAAGAAATCCGTAAAGGACATAAGAAATGATACTATGCATATATGCCATCACTTTGAATTTTTTTGAAGTGAAGTTGTGCCTAGCTTGCCTAGCTGGAAACTTGCAATTTATTTCCTTATCAAAGAATGTTAAAAACCATCGCCAGTTGTGTATCTTCAGGGCATCTCCAACCCCATGGGGAGGGGGAGGGGGAAAATCGTATAAAAATATGGCTAAACTCCAACCCTGTGAGCGGAGGGGGAAAATCTGCTGTGGGGAGAAATTTTTCCTTGGGTGTGGGATGGTTAGGGGGGTGCTGAAGGGGGAGCTAAGTATTACGGGTAGAACAGCTTTTGGGTGTTACAGTTGTAAGCCTGAAATTTATCAATCAAGGGTATAAAAGTGGAAATGCAGAGAATCATGAGAATAAAGACCAGCAGTGAGGACACTCATTGGCCACCTTCAGGTGACATACACTTCAAGGGTGATCAAATCAGAATCTTATTGACACCTTACACTCCCATGCTGTCCCAATAGCAAGCTTTTGTGAGACACATTAAATCGTTCTCCACTAAGGAGACTTATTTAGGCAGAAAATTAGAAGCTACACAAAGATGAGAACCAATCCACCTTCTTTTTTTCCTTGGATAACAACAATCTACATCAAGCAACTGCTTGTGCATAGCGTCTATGAATTCTGGAGGCCATAAACTCAGAAGGTCATATTCTAATTAAAATTCCAAAACTCACAAGAATCTCAGACATTGTGGTGACAATTCCAAAGAGGAATTTGAACCTCTGAGTGTTAAATTTCTTGTTCCCAAGTTGAATTCTCCGCCACATCAAATTCTCAGACATCGTGGCGACAATTCCAAAGAGGAACTAACTCAATAATAGGATCATCATTAACAGGACAAAAATCATAGATAAACCAATGTAAATACAAGTGGGAAATGTTGATTGAGGACACATCTTGCCATTGAAAAATGATCTATGCGTAATCATCAGGTTTAATAAACACCTCAATGATCTTTCCGTTGAACCCAACAAAGAAAACTGCTCGAAATCCAATATTTTCATACACACAGGGCCATGAAAGACGTGATCTAAGCGTGAGGAAATCAAAATTCAGATCGGAAAGAAATCGAAACCCACCTCCGATATCGACGGCGAGGTGTGATTCTCGATCAGGCGATTGCATCGGCGGCGTAATCTCCGGTTCCCTCGCGTCCATGATGACTTGGGTAGGCCTCGTCTTCTCCCTCAAATAGAACCAGTTGTCTGTTGTCTCTGATGAGCATGCATTCGTCAACATTTAAACATGGAATTTAAAAAAGAAAGTAACAGTGTGCTGCTGCCGATCTGTAGTTGGTCCAGAGACGGAGAATGTGGACTCAATTTTATCCTTCCCACCTAACCTAAAGCAGCACCCTTGAAGGGATCGCCCCATTATGGTCTACCCCTTATCCGAAGACTGCTCTTGCTTAGACTTTTCCAAGCGTCGCGACAAGAAAGCAGCCCTGAACGGCTTGCTCAACGAATTTGGTGGTTGGCCAAATAAGTCCAAAGTGACATTCATTCCTCATTCCAATACCAAAGAATAAGGAATATGCAAATTGGTGCTATCTCAGTCAACGTTCAAAAGCCTATGCATGAAATTCTGAGTTCGAACTCAATAGCCGACAAATAAGCAAGTCAAAATATCAAGAATGATGTGTGTTTTAGAAAAAATAAATGTGCAAGAAGTGTTGGAAAACTTTAAATTTTGGATGGTAAAATATGTAGAATTTAATTCTCATTTAAAGATGTTAGATCTACAATTGAGAGTTGTCCAAAATAAATAATGGGTGAATGAAAATTATTGTTAAGTATGGGTGTACAAATAGGTCATTTGATGAACGCAATTTAACTTTGGGTGCGTTGTTAATTAAAGTCGCAAATTAATAAATGTTGGAATTGCTAATAAGTTTATTAGTTATCGACCAAAGGTAGTTATTGTTAGTTACTACCACTCCGTCCCTTCTCAAATACACCATTTTGACTTTTTCATCCGTAACTTGGTCACTTTGACCCGGTGATTTGGATATCAAAATGATGCAATTATTCGATAATTTTTTTATGGTCTTTTAGAATAAAAGTTACTCTACAATACTATAAAAGAATTATTTAAAAATACAAAGTGACCCAGTGAATAGTGGTAAAAGTCCAAATGGTGTAAAAGAGGTGGGACTGAGTGGTACCTCTGTTTCTTCTCTTTCAAGTGCGCTTGACTTTTTAACCCGTAATTGTGTCACTTTGACTCGGCGATTCGGATAGCAAAACGATGTAATTTTTTTGTAATTTTTTCATAGTATTGTAGAGTAAACTTTACTCTAC
Source organism: Linanthus parryae (assembly GCA_023055425.1). Taxonomy (NCBI): domain Eukaryota; kingdom Viridiplantae; phylum Streptophyta; class Magnoliopsida; order Ericales; family Polemoniaceae; genus Linanthus; species Linanthus parryae. The sequence continues at coordinate 69,423,845 of JALGPY010000002.1, forward strand.
AAGATCATGCAAAGATTACCAAATTCGTGTATCGTTTTGCTTACCAAATCACCGGGTCAAAGTGACCCAGTGAATAGTGTCAAAAAGTGAAGTAAGGTGAAAGAGAAGAAACAGATGTAGTACTAACGTCCAGAGTTAGTTATTACCATGAATAGACATCTATTCATTTGCACCCCTTTGAAGGGTCACCTACACTATTATAAATAGAAGACTTCTCCACCCATTTGTGCATTCCAACATTTCCTTCTACTCTCCTAATTCCCTACAAAGTCTTCCTACACTTTGTAGAACCTACAACTTTCGGAATTTCGAATTCCTATATTCCAATTCAATTCCTTCAAGAGAGATGTCATGCCATTGCGGTTCGTAGGGTGTAAGCGGTGTACTGACTTCTTTCACGGTGAGAGACGATTATTCTGGGAGGCGGTTTGTTCAGGATCAAGTAGTACCAAAGGGAGCAAATAAGGCCTTAAGGACATCGAGTCAATGCTCGAGATCGTTTCTAATTACTATTCATAATCGACGACTTTTGTAAGTATTTTAATTCGTCTTTACTTAGTTACTTTCTATCATACAATTTTGTTTCTGCTTCTTCTCCATCTTCTTATTTTCGGTCCAGTTTCGATTGTTCTCCAACAATCTTAAGGCTTTACTTATCGAAACTGGTTTTGCCGCTTCTTTGGTTTTCAAGTCGTGTTTAATTTTTTTTTTTTGTAATCTGAGAGTTTCATAGTACTCATAGATTGTTGTATTAAAGAGTTTTTATAGTACTCATTGATACAACGGATTGCAAAGAGTTTCTGTAGTACTCACTGCATAAAAATTATGGTTTACCGATTTGTATCATTGAGAGTGAATTTTGCTACGCGGAAATTCAGTATGCATGAGTTTGGACAGAATTGTATTTTATCGTTTAGACATTGAAAACGATCTCGGATCAATTTTCGTGAAGCATGAAAGTTGTAGAGAACGGAAAATGAAGCACTGGGAAGAAACGGTGCATCAATCGGGGTTGTAAAACTCTAAATATCGTTGGTTAAAGTTTCTGGTTCGCAACAGAATTTTGTACAAATTCTGACTTCAATTTTTGAAGGATAACTGGAACTATAGACCTCGGATCAAGGCGAGTCATATATGAAAATTGTGTATCTCGATGAGACGAATCTAATGGATATGGTCTTGATGTCAGATTCACATCATAACGCCTCCAGAATCATGGTCAAATTTTTTGAAAATAATATCGTATCAAGCCGAATAGTCTATGCAATTAGACTTCGGAAAATTATCACGTTTAAAAGTGCATGTCATATTTTGAAACGTAAGAATTTGGTTTCTTAATATGTGACTACTTAGAAAGGATTCAAACTTGATCTTTGAATCCAAAAGTTGTAGTTGTTACGCACGACATTTGTGTGAACAGAGCGTTCAAAATTAAGTAAATGAACATGATACTATATAGTATAGTAGGTTGTGTCGTGTTATTTTGATTTAATTCGCTAATTCAATTAATATGATTATTCAATATTTTTGGATATGTCGAAATAAAAGCTTCGTATGAGATGATTTAAAGTAACGTAAGTACGGTGGTGTTATCCGTTAGTTTAAAACCATATTGATCTTGAATATTTACATATTCAAATATTTTTGTGGGGGGTCTATTTATCAATAGATCAATTATTTGGCGTACCAAGAGTTTCAAGCACTCATGGAAATCCAAGAGTTTGAAAGTACTCATGGGTTGTCGATTTAGTGTCTAGCAAATCAAGAGTTTTTATAGTACTTATGATTTGTTATTTTACTACATCATGACGTCATTTGTTAGAGAACATATATCAAGAGTTTCAAAGTACTCATGGGCATCGAAAAATAAATCAAGAGTTTTATAGCACTTATGATTTATTCATTCAATGCGTATATGTGCTTCAATTAGGCATACGAAATAATAAATTTTGGAATAACTTATATTTCGGCATCCTTTTGACCAATTGAGAACAAATACTACCACGCCTCTTGAATTAATCCACTCAGATATTTGTGATTTGAAGTTTCTTCAAACAAGAGTTGGATAGAAGTACTTCATTACATTTATAGATGATTGTACACGATGTTGCTATGTCTATCTTCTACGAAGTAAAGATGTAGCAATTGACATGTCCAAACACTATAAATATGAAGTGGAAAATCAATCGGGAAATAAAATCAAAATGGTGTGTGGCGATCGTGAGGAAGAATACGAAGAACCACTTAAGGACATATGTCTAGAAAGTGGAATTATCCACCAAACTAGGGCACCCTATTCGCCTGAACAAAGTGGCGTAGCCGAGAGAAAGAATAGGACTTTAAAAGTGATGCTAAACACACTACCCCTAAGTTGGGGATTACCACGAAACTTGTGGGGGGAAGCCCTATTAACCGTCAACCGTATCCTTAATAGGATATCTCGGAAATATGTTTGGAAAACTCCATATGAATTATGGAAAGGAAAACTGCCATCTTAAAAATACCTCAAAGTGTGGGGGTGTCCCCCAAAGGTGGCAATACCGGTACCTAAGGTGAAACTTGGACCGAAGACGGTAGATTGCATCTTTATTGGGTATGCTCATAACAGTTGTACATATCGATTTTTGGTTATCAAATCGAAAATCGAAGACATACACGAAAATAAGGTATGTCGTTTGGTGAAATCTCTTTACGGTCTCAAACAATCACCAAAACAATGGCATATCAAATTGTGTTGGAATAGATGCCCTATAGGCAATCTAGTTTAGTATGAATTATTTGTGGCTAGAAATTCATTTATTATTTATTGGATATTTAATATAATGAAGTCCTTAGATTTACAATCGTGTTGTTTATCTTAAATATCCCTAGTCAAGTATAATGATTAAATGGGACAATCATCTATAGACTAGTATGGGGTTGGATTGATATGGAGATATCACGATCCAACACATAGGTGCGCATTAGGGAATGTTGCACTGGATTGACCCATCTCCGAGAAGGCTACATACACGTTATGTTGAGTCACAAGTGCTTCTCGCGGTACAATGGTATTGACATCCTTAGACTTGAAGTCACTAGATATTCTAGTTGTGGATTATTGTGATCTTGGTAGCGTTAAACGCTACACCGAAACTGGGTAGTTATAAAGGCGTGTACTGGATACAATAAGAAGCAAGCTTAGAGATCGTAGTGGACGTAGATAGAATTTGTCCCTCCCACATAACGGGAGCAAATATCCTAGGCCACTCGAGGGATAGTGCTTATAGAATGTCTGGCCAGACTCAAATAAATCAATATAGGATATTGATTTTATTTGCACGAATAAGCCTATTCCCATGGATCGAGAAACTATGGATTGGATATACGAGTGTGACTTGTATGTCTCGTGTCCAATCCGGATATAGAGACAAAGGGATGAGACAATTACTTGTACAAAGGTTGTCAAGATGACTATTCTATTAGTTGGCTAGAATGGATGTTTTGCTAGAGACCGCTCCATATTAGCAAATAGTTGCTACCAACTAGATAGAACCTATGGGGTCACACGCTATATAGAGTTGAACTAGATTTGGGAATTAATTAATTGGATTAATTAATTAGAATGATCACTTTGCAAAACCTTGCAAACTTAGTAGGGACTAATTTGCAAGGAAGGGACTAAATTGAATTCTAGTAGGACTAGAATAAGTCCTTTAGGTAGTTGACAAGGAGTTGTTGGACTATATAAATGACCTTCCTTCCTTCCTTCCCATATATATCTTATGCACATTATTGAACATAAAAAAAAAAGAGTGGGAGAGAACAAAAGGAGAGAGAGCAAGCAACAAGGGAGCCGACCGCCCCCTTGCCGCCGCCCCGTCCCCGTCGGCCAAAGGAGGCCGAGACCCTCCTTTTGGGTCTCGTTTTGTGTGATTCTTCTTCCTCTTCCTCTTCCGGGCTAGCACCAAGGACTTGGGAGATCTAGGATCAACTCTAGGCGTGGATCAACTATAGAGAACGTGACACAATTCGCGTTTGAAGTCATCAAAGGAGAACCCTAAGGTGTGTTTATGATTTCTAACCCTTACCATCGTTATGCCTCTTGACTTGTGATCTTTGGAGGGTTTTGCATGGTTTTATGTTTGTTTATGCTTCCGTTGCGCATCCATGAATCAAAACCCTACAGTGGTATCAGAGCCACAGGTCGTAGAGCATAAACGTGGTTTATGTGTTACGTTTTAGTTGTTTTACACCTTAATTTGATTGTTTATCGCGTAAAACAAGACAAATCAAGCATGGGATGCAATTTGTCAATAATTAGTCATAACAAGATCCAATTTTTGCATTGGATGCATGAATTGGTGAGTTTGAGAAATTTTAGGATCTTAGATCTAGGGTTTGGGCATCCTTGGGAAAGAAAGAGTTCTCCCAAAACAAGGAAACAACCAAACTTGGGCACCAAGCAAGGGAGTTGTTTTGGAAACAACTCCCTCAAGGAGGTTCGGCCCCCCTAGGGACCGCCCCCTTGCTTGCCGCCCAAGATTGGCCGCGCTAGGGGCCGGATGGCCCTAACCCGCGGGCCTAGGCTTGTGGGCTTTGGGCCGGCCCGGCCCTAGGGCCTTGTGGTTCACCTTATTGGACCGGGGCAATTTGATTGTTGGGCCCATGGACCGTTTTAACCCTAGAAATCCTAAAATCAATTAAAATTGACCAAGCGCGTTAAAATTGGATTTTAACTGTTTATGTGCAAATCGCATGGTGATTGGATATGGCCTTAGGATGTGGTTTGATGTGGATGTTTAATTTTGTGGTTTGGTTTTACGGCCTGCGAGCTGATCAATTAATTGTAATAATTAATTAGGGTTTTATGACATGCGTGCCATTTTTTTCTCAACTTGTGAGATTTATTTTATGTAGTATACAAGTTAGCTAGTGCTAGATAAAGTAGATTGTTAGCCAAGATTGGAGAAAAGAAGCCCAAAAGCCAAAGAAGCCACAAAAGATGGAGCAAGGAGCATGGAGCATTCCACAAGACTATGAAGGATGGACCAAAAGATCAAGACGCATGGAGATGTATTTGCTTTAGGGTTCATAGATAATTCCATTGGCTTGGAATTATCTTAGTCTAGAAAAGGCCATATCCACATCACGTTTAATTTCTGTTTTGTGGTTGTTTATTTTATTGTCTTATTATTGTGTGGTTGGTGTATGGATGATGCATGCAATTAGAATAATAAGATAATTAGACAACCCGGATTTGTTATTTGGAGTTGTGCTCAAACTCAAATAGATAGATTAGTTGATAATGATCAACAAAACAATTAAAAATTGATTTTAAAATCCCTCAAAATTCAAATATTGTGTTCTTGCCTTCTCGTTATTTAAACACTCATTATCATCATTATTTACCAAGCTCGTGCGTGCCAAAGCATGGCGACTTGGTTCATCATGATGGAATGCGATGGCACGTAACAATGTGCAATTGTTTAGATAAGAGGTTGAACACAACTAGGCTATTAATTTGATTAAGAAACCTAGAGGCAATCAATCGGGATTATCCATATGGATGGATAAATAAGGAGTTATTTGCCCAATTGAACCAAGAGTTGCATATGGGATGCAATTGGAATTGTTCCTACCTAAAGTAGTCAAATTATGGGTGACTTGCCAAAGCAAGCTCATAAGGAGATGAAAGATGGATCTTGGCCCACTAGAAAATATAAGGATATTTTCCGCATTAATATCTTGAGGGTTATAAACTAGCCATTATTGAATATAGTCAAAAAATTCACAAATACTAAAACTTGCGTATTTTCCCTTTTGTAGAATTCCAAATGGCAAACAACTCATCGAGTTCACAACATTCCCTACGATCTGTCCTTGAGAAGGACAAGCTCTCTGGAACCAACTTTCTTGATTGGTACAGAAACTTGAGAATTGTTCTCAAGCAAGAGAAGAAACTGTACGCAATAGAGGAGCATGTTCCAGAAGGTCCAGAGAACCAAACACCTGCTGCCCTAAAGGCGTATCAAAAGCGTGTTGATGACGCTAATGATGCGGCCTGCCTTATGCTTTGCACCATGACTTCTGAGCTTCAGAAGCAACACGAAAACATGAATGTTGTCGATATGATCGAACATCTAAAGCAGCTCTTCCAAGAGCAGGCGAGGGTAGAGAGGTATGAGGTCTCAAAGGCGCTGTTCAAGTGTCATCTGGCAGAAGGGAACCCGGTGGGACCCCATGTACTCCGAATGATCGGGTACTTGGAGAATCTCGCCCGACTGGGGTTCCCGGTCGGCCAAGAGTTGGCAACTGATCTCGTGTTGCAATCGTTTCCCGAGAGTTATGGACAGTTCATTATGAACTATAACATGAACGAGATCGTTAAACCACTGCCAGATTTACTCAACATGTTGAGGACGGCTGAACAGTGCATCAACAAGGGTAAGGGCAAGGCCATAATGATGGTACAGAAAGGAAAGGGCAAAATGTTTGCCTCTTCCTCCAAGGGCAAAGGCAAGTCAGTTGCCAAGTCCAAGGAACATGCCCTTAAACCTGTTGGTGGCATTGCCAAGGGCATGGCTAAAGGTGAGTGTCACTACTGCAGTCAGCCTGGACACTGGAGGAGGAACTGCCCAAAATATCTGGAGGACAAGAGGCTTGGAATAGTGATTCCACCACCACCAGGTATTTTTGTTGTAGATGTCAATTTAACTTTCTCTACATCATGGGTATTAGATACTGGATGTGGATCTCATATTTGTCGAAATATGCAGGATCTAAAGAGAAGTAGAAGATTGGCTAAAGGGGAGGTAGATATGCGCGTTTGGAATGGAGCAAAGGTTGCTGCGTTGGCCATAGGCGTGTGCGAGCTATCTCTGCCTTCAGGATTAGTTTTAGAATTAAATAATTGCTATTTTGTGCCTGCTATGAGCAGAAACATTATTTCTATTTCTTGTTTGGACAAGGATGGTTTTATTATTTCAATAAAGAACAATTGTTGTTCCTTTTATTCAAATAATATTCACTATTTTAGTGCGCAATTATTTAATGGACTTTATGTCCTTGATCTAAGCAATCCTGTCTACAACATTAATACCAAGCGGATTAAAATAAATGATTTAAATCCTGCTTACTTATGGCACTGTCGTTTGGGGCACATAAATGAGAAACGTGTATCTAGACTCCATAAGGATGGATTGCTAGACTCATTTGATTTTGAATCATATGAGACATGTGAGGCTTGTTTATTGGGAAAAATGACAAAGTCCCCTTCAACAAGAAAGGTGAAAGGACTAGTGAGCAATTGGCGCTCATACATACCGATGTGTGTGAGCCATTTGCCACGCCTGCCAGGGGTGGTTATGTCTACTTCATTACATTTACTGATGATTACAGTAGATATGGATTTGTGTACCTTATGAGGGAAAAATCCGAATCCTTTGAAGTGTTCAAAGAATTCAAGAATGAAGTAGAGAAGCAACTTGGCAAAAGTATCAAGGCTCTACAATCGGATCGTGGAGGAGAATACTTGAGCCAAGAGTTTGACGACTATCTCAGAGAGTGTGGGATCGTGTCCCGACTCACTCCACCCGGAACGCCACAATGGAATGGCGTGTCCGAGAGGAGGAATCGAACCCTATTGGATATGGTTCGATCTATGATGTGTCAAACCGATCTTCCATTATCATTTTGGGGCTATGCTCTATTAAGTGCAGCTTTCACCATTAACCGTGTTCCATCTAAATCAGTCATGAAGACACCATATGAGATGTGGAGTGAGAGGCGTCCCACACTGTCGTTCATGAGGATTTGGGGCTGCGATGTCTATGTAAAACGTTTACAATCAGACAAGATGGGGCCTAAATCGGATAAGTGTAAATTTGTGGGGTACCCTAAGGAAACTAAGGGTTACTACTTCTACAATCCAACCGAGAACAAAGTGTTTGTTGCTCGGACCGGCGTGTTTCTAGAAAGAGAGTTTGTCTCTAAAGAAGCAAGTGGGAGGAATGTAGAACTTGAAGAGGTTCAAGAACCACAAATCACTGAACCGATTATGGAACATGAACAGGAACCACAAGTAGTTGTGGAGCAACCTGTTCAGGTAACACAAGAGATTCGTAGATCTAGTAGAGTGCGCCAGGAACCCGAGAGGTATGGACTTCTCATAACCGATTCCGGTGACACGATGCTCATAGATGATGAGCCTACTACCTATGAGGAGGCCATGAGTGGCCCAGACTCTCAGAAGTGGCTTGAAGCCATGAGATCCTAGATGGAATCCATGTATACCAACAAAGTATGGACTTTGGTGGAACCACCCGATGGGGCGCGGTCCATAGGGTGCAAGTGGGTCTTCAAGAAGAAGATCGACATGGATGGTAATGTGATTACCTATAAGGGCCGATTGGTGGCTAAAGGATTCAGACAGATTCGGGTGGGTCGCCGGAGTGGGTGGCGGCTCCTCGTCGGGGAGCCGCTGCTGCTGCTGGTGGCGTGTAGCAGAGAGGGAGAGGAGGGAGTGAGGGAGAGATGAGAGGTGGTTGTGGTGGTGAAGGTGGTGGTGATGGCGGGCACGGTGGTGGTGGTTGTTGTGTGCCCGTGGGTTTGCAAGAGAGAGAGAGAAAAAGCTTTGTTTGTTTCAGTGAGTTTTGAGTGAGAGAGAGGTGAAAAGGACAACATCAATTAAATAATGAAGGTTACTTGGAGGAGTGAATTTGCTCCAACCGACTTTGGCCTTTTTTTTTTGTCAACTAGCTAGCTATGCTAGGGTGCCTTAGGAGTACCAAATGGGTGGTCAATCTAGTGGGTTGGGTACACACTTGTTGCATTTAAATAACTACATAAAATGATAAATAAAATACACGATTAAAATGTCGTTTTCTCTAGAATTAATATACGAACTTCCCGAAAATATTTTCAACCCAAAATAATCTAACTCATTATTCGCAATAAAAATTGAATTTGTTTCTGAATTACCCAATTTACCCTTCAGAATTTAACGGTACATATGTTGGTATACTTAAATAAATCACATAAAATGCTAAATAAAATACACAATAAGAGACCGTTTTCTATAGAATTATTATACGAAACTCCCGAGTATATTTTCAACCCAAAAATTACCAACTTATCGTTCGAAATTAAAATTACATTTTCTTGTCTCAATTACCAATTTACCCTTTGTATTAAACGGGGTATTACATCCTTCCCCCCTTAAAGAAAAGCTTCGTCCTCAAAGCTAAAATCAAACAATTATTTGTGATGCTAAAACCACACAACCAGCCACTATTTCCCGTAGTTAGAAGCACAAAATCTCTCATAAGCGCTAACCATCATTCTACGCGCATAATGTGATATGAAAGGTATATGAATTATCTAGTAAAGTTATAACTCATTTAAGTTACAAAAATGGAAATTCTAGACCCGAAATAATGATACTAAGGTTTTAATCATGTAGCGGTCTCACGTAGCAGTTCTAAACGAAGGGTGCTAATCGAAGGGTTACATCCTCTATCCTCTCCCCCTTAGAGGAGTGACGTCCCCGGAACTCAATAAAATTTTACCGGATGGATTGTCATACTTGGCTAACACAAGTCGTGGGTACACTTCTTTAGTTGTAGTATATGGACCGTATCACTCTTGTTCCAAAGTAAATCCTTATTTTGAAATTACGTCTATTTCCCAAAATAGATTGAGATGGAAATTAGGGTACCCTCCAAGATCCTATGGCCGTAACTGACAATTAGAATTCGCCTTCCTATTTATATTTCTTATCAAACCTATATCGTTTACCCGTGCATGTTCATCTAGTCGGAGGTTGCTTCACCCAAATACCACGTAAGATATTGTTTCCACTAGCCCATTTTCGTCTAGATAACTCGTTTCACAAGGTCTGTTAAAGAAAATTTATAACATTTGTTTCAACAACGAAAACTTAGAGTAATCCCATAAACTTCTGTAACACCCAAAAATAATCAATAAGAGAACAAGCATCCCATGGACCCAAATATTTATTTAGCGATAAGACTCCCATTTCTCACTTGCACGAGCAAACCGTACTAACTACCAGAAGTCCGAGTCTGCACCATAATTCGATAGACATAGCCTAATTACACCAAGTGATCGAAATATTTCAATAAATCTCCAAAATCTTGATAAAATATTAAGGTCACATTTAGTACGTACTTGATATTACCAGTGGTCCAGAACGTAAATCAACAAGGAACTTAAAATGTATTCCCCTGATACACAACACATAATCCTACTGTTTTCGTGACTCCAACAGTAATTCATGACTCAAAATTTCATGCTCCTCAGGTGATGTTCAAGTGACAAAACTCCATACAGCAATGACAAAGAAACTATCAACTTCTTAAACACGCAAGCGCTTTATTCATCCCAAACATGACTTAAGAAAATAACGAGCAAGACTTTAAAATAAACAGTTCTTCTTAATCTAGCTACCAACCCAAATTTCATGACGCCACTTAGGGATCCCATAATACTGTTTCAAATTACTAGATAAGACTCAATTCGAAAGACGAACTCCCAAGAAACTTATTGTGATTCAATCTCCATAGTCAAACATTGATTAAACGAACAATTTATATCCCAACAAGACATTAACAACAAGACCTCAATGAAAATTTATGGGAATAGTATGTACCTCAAGTGAGGAAAAGTTAGGCCACCGAGACATAATATTATGCTACACAACTCCATAAAGCTTACAAAGACTTACTAGTCCACAAACATAATGGTGAATTTTCGACCACCTTAATAACCAAATTATTCAGGGTAGTTGATCTAAATGATAGAACTCCAAATAGGCATCTCAAAACCGAACTTAGTGTCTCCAAACCAAGTTAGCCTATCATGTGTGTGCCCAAATTCGGGTACAGTATAATTAGTGGCATCAGTGTCCATTGAAAGTCCAGACACTGTGCTTATCATGAAACTAGATCACATAAGAAGAGAAAAGTATAACAAACATGGGTAACCCGGAAATGTACCATATGCTACTGCTACTGATATGAGGAAAAAATAAATAATTGGTAAAAATGAATGCAACAGAATGGATCAATGAGAGGAAATTGGCAAAGAAACAGGGATAATTCTATAGAGAAATGAGGGCAGTGTGTTAACATCAAAAAACACTTATAAGAGGTTCAAACAAAGGTAAATGGAGAGCAAGATTTTTTTTTTTGATGCCCGTGGTGTCCGGGCCAGCTTCCACACACCTCAACTAAATCCACCAAGACCCCCGAAACCGGCCATGTTAAGTCCAGAGTGGGCCCAAAAAGTATACTCCCCCGTCCCAAATCCCCATTTAAGTGTCTTCCTTTCCTAGAATAGATGTCCCAAAATGAGTGTCTTACTACCAAAACGGTACTTACTTTTTCACTTTACTTCCTCCACATCCCTTGTCGAATCATTACTTTTTCACTTCCCAAGAAAAGTATCACTTACAACGAAGGACAATTTAGTTAATCTAACAAGTCAAAAGCACATAATAAATCTCTGTGAAAAGTCCACCCTAACACTCAAATTGGGATGGCGGGAGTAGGTGTTTGTGGGGTTCAAAACTTAGACCTCAGGTGGAGCCAAAACACGGGACCATGGCCAACCAACCCCTTGGGGTTGTGCAAGTTGTTCTCAGTTCCCTGTTACCATTGGCTTGTGAAGTAACTTGTTGTGCAATGTGCAATAAAATGAGAAGTAAGATGCTTGACACAGCTTCTATACCAACAAAAAGTGGTGTTAGGATGGCACCTTCTTCCTAACAGCTAGAGTAGAGAATAAAGTAAGGTCCGCATAGAGATTTGTTCTCAAGCTCGCTCCGTAACAATCTTCAGAGATTTAAGGATTTTGAAGCTTAACTCGACTTGCCTACCTTCTATCTCAATTACTGTGAAGGAGGAAATGGAAGGCATGATATCTTGTACCTTCCATCAGCAGTGTGGCCTTGGAGTTTGAAACAGAGAATATTCCGGAAAGTGTCAAAATAACAGTCTATGAGGAATATATATGTCATAAATGGAAAGGTATAATCCATTAATCCATGGTGATCAAACACTAGAGAATTATATTTAATATGGAGAAAAATGTAATCAGAGGTTGTGTTCAAATTCTTTTCTGTAAAACTTCAACAGTGCGCAATCACTGAATCAGACACATTCAACATCTATAAACAGCCACATAATCGAGGTCATTTTGGTCCATTTGAAATCGAAAGGGTAGGTAGATGAGACTTTTTCGAGTTCATTTTCACAAATAGATATTATACTGCATCAGTTGGTCAAGACGAGGCTTCAATTATCCTGAAGTCAAATTTTCCATAACGAGGCACAGCGACTACATGGCTCATTATATTTCAGTTAAGAACCTAGCCTCTCGCGTTCTGATGTATCAATCCTTTTGGAATTATGTGAACTGCTGTGGATAAGTCTCGAGATAATTGGAAGTTTACAGCTACCTGCCCTCTTTGATATGCCTGTGACAATCATCAGTTTCAGTAATATGGCTAAAATTCTACACAGGAGGCTTCTGAAGATTATAAGATTCCACGTCAAACGGGAACACCTGGTCAACTCATGCATTTATGCCCTATTGTCATAGAAGCCGTCTGTAGGAAAGGAATATTTTACTCATGTATCCTACATAATCCTAGTAACATAAGAAATCCGTAAAGGACATGAGAGATGATACTATGCCTATATGCCATCACTTTGAATTTTTTTGAAGTGAAGTTGTGCCTAGCTTGCCTAGCTCGAAACTTGCCATTTATTTCCTTATCAAAGAATGTTAAAAGCCATCGCCAGTTGTGTATCATCAGAGTATAAAGAAATTTGGTAATTGGTGTAAGGTGTGTACCGTGTATTAGCAATTGGAAACAAAATATTCAACTTAGGTTTAATAGGGTCCTAAGTAGACACACCACACATCAATAAAACGATGCGCACAAATGTGTAGATTTGAACTACTTTGACATTCTCCCACTCAACGCATTACTGAAGATAAAACCAGGCATTCCACATCCCTGTCCTGAAGGGGGAGCTCAGTACGACGAATAGAACAGCTTTCGGGTGTTGAAGTCGTAAGCCTGAGAAGTTATCAATCAAGGGTATAAAAGGAAATGCAGAGAATCAGGAGAATAAAGTCGGGAGGAGTGAGAAGGACACCCATTTGCCACCTTCAAGTGACGTACACTTCAAGGGTGATCAAATCAGAATCTTCTTGATACCGTACACTCCCATGCTGTCCCGATAGCAAGTTTTTGTGAGACAGATTGAATCATCTTTCACTAAGGAGACTTATTTAGGCAGTAAATTAGAAGCTACACAGATAAGAGAATCGATCCACCGTTTTTTCATTGCATAACAACAATCCTACATCAAACAACTGCTTAGGCATAGTGTCTGTGAATTCTAGGGCATAAACTCAGAATCTTCTATGTAATTAAAATTCCAAAACTCAGTAGATTCTATGTTCAAAATATTCTATGATTATCAGGTCATTCTGCGGAGGATTTAAACCTCTGATGTTAAATTTCTTGTTCCCAAGTTGAATTCTCAGGTACCTCAAATTCTCAGACATTGCGGTGACAATTCCAAAGAGGAACTAAGTCAATAATATGATCATCAGGAAAAAAGAATAGATAAACCAATGTAAATACATGTGGAAATGTTGATTGATGACACATCCTGGATAAACAGATCATCAGGTATAGGAAACACCTCAATGATCTTTCCGTTGAACCCAACAAAGAAAACTGCTCTAAGTTCCAATCATTTCATACACACAGGCCATGAAAGACGTGATCTGAGCGTGAGGAAATCAAAATTCAGATCGGAAAAAGGGACAGAAATCGGATGAACCCACCTCCGATATCGACGGCGAGGTGTGATTCTCGATCAGGCGATTGCATCGGCGGCGTAATCTCCGGTTCCCTCGGCACTCCACTCTCCATGAATATGATGATGAACTTGGGTAGTAGCCCTCTTCTTCTCCCTCAAATACGAGTTGTTCTTGGTCTCTCTGAGCATGCATTCGTCAACATTTAAACATGGAATTTATTTAAGAAAGTAACAGTGTGCTGCTGATCTGTAGTTAGTCCAGAGACGAAGAATGTGGACTCAATTTTATCCCACCAAACCTGACCTAAAGCACACCCTTGAAGGGATCACCCCCCATTATTATGGTCTACCCCTTATCCGGAGACTGCTCTTGCTTAGACTTTCCAAGCGTCGCGACAAGAAAGGAGCCCTCAACGGCTTGCTCAACGAATTAGGTGGTTGGCCAAATTAGTGAAAAGTGACGTTCATTCCAATACCAAAGAATAAGGAATATGCATCTACCACTCCGTCCCACACAATTTTGACTTTTTTCACCCGTAATTGGGTCTCTTTGACCCGGTAATTTAGATAGTAAAACGATGTAATTTTTTGACAATTTTTTATGGTCTTCTAAAATAAGAGATACTCTACGACACTACGAAAAAATTATCTAAAAAAATTACGAAGTTTTGCTATCCAAATCATCGGATCAAAGTGACTCAGTGAATAGTAATAATAGTTCAAATGGTGCAAAAGAGGTGGGACGGAGTGGTACATGAGATTTTGAGTTTGAGATACTGTGACAAATAAACAAGTCTTAGAAAAAAATATCGAGAATGATGTGTGTTTTAGAAAGAAAAAAATTGCATGAAGGTTGTGAAAAAAAAAATGTGATTATAGTTGATTTTGTTATTTTTTTATAGAAAATGGAGAAATATTATTAAAAATATCAACGCTTAAAGATACCATTATTCTTTATTAAAAAAAAAAGATACCATTATTCTTTTTCTGTAACAGTTGTTAATTAGCAGCTGACTATGTTGGAAGTTCACTCTTAGACATGATATGTTGTCAATGTCTGTTGCGCCACCACACGCGCAACATTGTTGAGGTGTCTTTGTACGAATCTCATTTCCATCTTGGAGAAATTCAAAATTTTCTAAGAGATGTCTTCCACTATGAACTTCACGAGTGTTTTATCATCTTTTGGGCCTCTCTCGAACGCTATAACTTGTTTGATTAGAAGCGTTGCATGTCCCTCAATTGAAATTTTGGTGATGCCCATCTCAACCGCCATACCGGTTTCAGTACGCAGAACCATCGCTTCGATTTCCTTAGCACTGTTCCCAAACGCGAATTTCGTGGATCTAGCTTTCAAGCGATATCCGTGATGATCTCGGATGACAAGTCCAGCACTGGTTTGTTGATCGAGATATTCCCAGGCACTATCGAAGCTTAGTTTCGCCTCCCCTTCATGTGGTGGTTCCCACTTTGTGATACGGATATTCACCCGTCAACAGTTATAGTGCCATGCACGAGAACTCCAACCGCCCAAGTACCACGAGCTTTACATTAAACGGTTCTTTCCCGAGCCCGTTTAGTCGAACCGTTTTAGGTTATGTCAGTCTTTTTTTCCTATTTTAAGTCTTGTAATTTAACAATTTCATTATCAATCAGAAAAGTAACATTTCAATTGTGTTCAACGTGTTCGTGTGTGTTGGAGATTCGGAGCACCTCGAATAGCTCTAAACCGGATACTTCGGTATCACTTTGCTTCGACTGGGTCCGATATGAAGGATTCAGGTAATTATGTGCTATATCTATTCTTTTATAGATGAATCTATTCATGAATTTTTTTTATGAAATGTCAACTTCATTCCTGAAAAAACGAGAAGTACAAAACATCCAGGAAAAAAGGAGCTACTACTATACAACTACAAAAACTAAGAAACAAGACAAAAAAAGCTACTTACACAACTAATTATATGGGATGATTATTCAAACTAAGATTTTTTGCCGCTATAAAAGTTTTGACAACCTCAGCACGAGAGACCTTTGAAAAGCTGAAAAAATTCAACCGGCTAAAATCACCCTTTAATTTTGGCAAAAATGGAAGCATCATGGACTATTGGGCTACTCCTCCCTTGAAATAAAGACAAAAAGCGGTAGAACAGTCAGTATTAATGTTAATGCAAGTGATGTTATGATGCAGAGCAAAATTAACCATGAGTTCTACTACTAGCAATTTCACTTGAAAGGCGCTAGATGTGTAACACTTTTCCTATAATCCACTGAGAACCATCCGTCCCTGTTGTATGCAGGCCAAAGCTGGAAGTAATATCACTTTTGTTCCAAGCTCCATCTACATTAATGTTCACAATTATTTTGTGGGCAGTATCGTGACTTCCTTTGTCAACTAATTTATGAAGATGAGGGGGCAAAATGTAGAGCTTCTAACATTTGAGTACGTAACTTGCTTGAGAATGAGTTTTCATTTTCCATCATCCGCCTGACTGCATCCAGTGAGAAAACATTATTATAAAAAACATTAATTCACCTTCCTCTCCACATTGCCAGGAGAATATGGATTGCAAGAAAATCCCTCGAACCAACAATGCTCCAAAGGCTACCCTCAAAGTTGGCCCCACCATGTGGTCTAAAGTCACAATCGTTCCACAGAGGTCAAGAAGCATTACATTCAAAGAAAAACGGTCGAGGGTCTCTGAGCCCTGTTCATGGTGAGGCACGGGTCCATCCTGGAGTTGAAGCGCAATTGAGAAAATTGCAGGTCGGAAGCTTCTTGTGAGCACATTTCTAGATAAAGAATTTTAACTTCTATGGGAAATCAATCCCCATGTAGAGCCCGACCATTGCTTACATTTCCATAGAGCTGGAAGAAAAGCTTTTGAAAGGGGAGTAAGCAGGTAGAAATACAGCACAAATACTCTAGAGGGGGGTGAATAGAGTATGTCAACTTTTTGTAAAACTTGTAAAGATAAGAGTTTCTGTGAAGAGCAATGAAGTTCAAGGCCTTGAAAATAGTTTCAAGCCTTTGGAATGGAATACAGTTTAAGTAAAGAAACGGACAAGTCTTTTTCAAGGCCTTGAAAAGAGTTTCAAACCCGTGAAAACATACTAGTTTGAATGCTGTAAAAAACTAAGTATGAGACTGAAAATGTAAATGCAAGAGACACAGGATTTATAGAGTTAAGTCCACTTGGACCTACGTCTCTACCTCAGGGATCTTCTCCCTGCAGGATTTTCAACACAACTTATTAATCAAAAGCTAAGCCCTAGATCTCAAGCACAGAGATATGCCTTACTATGTTGCAGCTTGTGGCTCTCTCTAACCTATCTAGTACCTGCTCTAGCTAACTGATTAACTAAGAATTATCGATTGTTCACTTTGAACAATCCTTGAGAATAAGAGCTAGAAGTAGTATAAGAATGATATACAAATTAAGCTCAGAATTGAAGTACACTGGAAGTGTAAAACTGCAATGAAGAATGCAGTGATCTTCTGTGAAATGGATTGTGAGAATGATGTGCTTCTTTGATGCTTGTCAATCCTGAAATGTGTCTCTCTTTTTTCCCGTTGAGTGTTGTTCTTGTTGCTTCAAAATGAGCTCTATTTATACAGCTCAGATGCTCTGCAAATCTTCCCTGGTTTTCAGCAACAAACTTCTTGTTTTGTAGGCAATATCTTTGACTCTTTTAACAGCCTTATCCAATGGATAGTTGATCATAATCTTCAGAGATATTATTCTGATCTTGTCTTTAAACAAATTGAGAAGTTGTCAAGAGTGTCTGATTGATCACAGAATCACATTCTCTCAATGTTTCGTTTCCTGCAAAATCCAGATTAGGAAACCAATCATGTAAACTAGGAAATACAATTTCCCTGCAAAACTAAGCCAAACAGGTTAAACAAACGAGGTCTATGTAAATCAAAAGCTTTTGTTTTTCATGATGAAGTAATAACAGATCACATATAGGGTGAGAGAGTTAGAATAAAATCAAAAGTATTCAGAAAAACTCCCCCTTAGAATATGCATACAGGTCAGACACTTTCAAGGCCTTGAAATAGCTCTCATGTGAAACCTGTGATTCAAGGCTTTGAAAACTGGTTCAAGGACTTGAAATAGCTCCTTATTTCAAGCCTGTGAAACTTGTGAACTTACAGCTTTCTTTTTTTTCTCACAATGGTAGTTATAGCCTGACTTTGCCGTTAAATGACATGGTAAAAGGCCATAAAAGCATATCACACTCAGAGATAGCCGTCAATAATAGTAATAGTACTTTTATAAATAAAAGTCCCACATCGGACTTAGTCTTTAGAACAATGTACTTGTCTATATATTGAGTTGTAAATAAGAAATCAGGAGAGGACAATTTCACAATCTATCATGGTATCAAAGCAACCCTAGTGCAACCGCCGCCGTCGCACAGCCTCTACCAGTGCACTGCCGCCGTCGTCACCTATCGGTCTGATCCGTCTCTTCGCCGCTTCCGCCCTCCTCTCCCTCTTACTCCCTTTCCGTCGCTCTCTGCGACGCACCTTTTCCTCCAAGCCGTCGCCCTCTGCGATCGCAGACCTTGCTGCCCAGTACAACGGCGACCCCTGTCGACGCAACCTCGCTGTGAATGACGACCGGACGCTCTCTCACACGCGGTCGGAAGCCTCTGTTCTCGTGATAGGCTTCGATTCACGCGCTGCCCTCGTCTTGCTTCGGGTCGTCTTCTCAGTTCATCGTTCTCAGCCGTCCAATTC
Organism: Linanthus parryae; assembly: GCA_023055425.1. NCBI lineage: Eukaryota > Viridiplantae > Streptophyta > Magnoliopsida > Ericales > Polemoniaceae > Linanthus > Linanthus parryae. Next base: position 69,442,436 of record JALGPY010000002.1, read on the forward strand.
GCCGTCCTTGCGGCCAATTCAGGGGTAACATCGCTGCCGCTTCAACCTGCGTACCTCTCTCTCTCGATCTGGTCGCTTCAACCTGCCTATCGTGCACCGCCTCTGTTCGCAGTTTGTTGGACTCCTCTCAACAGACTCAATTTGTGGTCACTTTTGCACTGCTCAGTTTGTTCTCCTCCACGAGTCATTTTTTCTCAACATCTCATTATTATATTAGGCTACCCTACATAACTTGTGGTGAGAAAGTTATTAAATTGTGGGTCCCTTGTGTAGTATTGTTTGGTTAGCAATTAAGTTGTGGTGAGAAAGTTGGAAAGGCCACACAGCCACAAACCTGTGGCTAAGCTTCAATATTTTTCGGGTCACAATTGTTATTCGTGGGTTACAATAGTGAGTCACTGTTGTGGGTAATCCGTTGGTTGCATTATTTGGTCACTTGTCTGCTTATTCATGGCTATCGGAAAATTCGACTCCTCGGCCGCCTCCAAGGAACAGCTCCACCCAGTGTCACATCATCGTCATAATCACGGTGGTCGTCGTCATAATCATCTTCGTTGTACTGCACCACCGGCCTCTCCTCATGGAAGTTGGGTGTGGTATCCCACCTCCTCATTTTCAGCTGCCCCACCATGCTCCTATCCCGCAACGAAGGCATGGGCACAGTCAGGACCCTCTCAGCCTACATCCATGTCAGGTATTCTTGGTCCAGGACCTGCTCAGCGTCCATAGTTTTTTGTTGCCACTGCGGGTCCGTCTCCCTCTGTTATTGCTCGGAATCCAGAACTTGCTGGCATGACCCTTAATCCTCCGGATAAGACTTGGTACATGGACTCCGGGGCCTCCTATCATCTCACATCTCAGACAGGTACTCTCTCCTCTGTCTCATCCAGTTCTCCAGTTTCTAACATGATGGTCGGTAATGGGATGCAAATTCCAGTGTGCGGTTCCGGTCAGCAGACTATTACTACCCTAGCCCGTCCCCTACACCTTAAAAATGTCCTACTTGCTCCGTATATTATTAAAAACCTTGTCTCTGTCCGTCAGTTCACCATTGATAATAATGTCTCTATCGATTTTGACCCGACTGGCTTTTCTGTGAAGGATCTTCACTCAGGGACCCTTTTACTTCGAAGCAATAGTTCAGGGGACCTATATCCTCTTATTTCCACCCCGTCCCCCTCTCCAGCCAAGTTGATAACTCCGTTTTCGGAGTTATTTTATTGCTTATTTTGCTACATTTTGTGTGCTCATAATAGAGAATGTTGCGTCTTTTCGAGTAAATCATGTGTTTATTTGAGAAAATTAGTTCGTATGCTAAAATGTGAAGTCCGGGCGTTTCTTGCATCATTTTACACGCTATTTATCTTATTTTGTCACATTTGATCTTCACGGGGTGTTCGTGTTGTGATTTTCAGGGCCGGAGCAAGCGAGAATCAAGTGGATAGAGGAAACGAACTTCGGAAGTAAGGCGAGCTCGAGATTTGGTAAGGAAAGCGAGAGTTGATGGATCAAGTGCTAGAGAGGCTCAAGAGAAGATGATACGATTGTTGAGGCATGAGGAGAGCTCAAAATGGAGGATTGAATGAAGAAACGATGCCCGGGAAGTGATTCGGAAGCAAGAAGAACAAGTGGGAAGAAGATGGAAAAATTTGATGAAGTAACTAGGTCGCACGACCTAATAGTAGGTCGCACGACCTAGTTGGAGATTTCAGCGAGTTTCAGTAGGTCACACGACCTACTATACAGGTCGCACGACCTGTTCTGGGCAGCACAGTAGGTCGCACGACCTACTTAACTAGGTCACACGACCTAGTTCGGGCAGAATTGTTTTGTAACTTTTTGGGGTTGCTTTGTAATTACTCCCAACTTGTTCTAAACATTGGGAGAACGTATTAGACTTGGTTAGGGCATGTTTTTGGGGATTATCACGTACTCTATCACGTTGAAGAGAGCTTGGAGCTTAGGAGACGATCAAGGAAGCTTGGAATCATTCGTTTGACCTCTAAAACTCCGTTTCTTCTCTAGTTTTGTTATTTGATCACGAAACTTTGTACGTGAATCATGTTTTTGAGTAGCTAAACACTTTTATCTCAGGGTATCTCGTAGGGAGCTAGGGTTTAATCACGATATTTGTGATTTATGGATTTGATTTCATGCTATTATGCTTAATTGATGAACTTTTTATCTAGCTATGTGTATTTTATGTGTTTAATTCATCTTTGCTATCAATAGACGTATTGATAGGATAGAGCTAGGTTATGAAAGTTAGAGACATCGATATTCATTGCCCGGAAAATTGAAATACACACTAGCCGTATCTAGGGTTGAGAAATCTTGCTAGTTAGCTAAGAACGAAGAGTAGATTAATGATCTTAATGCATACTTGAACTTGTTTAGGCTAGAGACATCGGCTTTGCTAGTTTAAGTATTGGTGTTGGTTGAGACATCTTCAACACATTCATGCTCGTTTAGCTAGAATAATAAATCATCGTGTTAACAAAACATAAATCCGAATTCGCGAGAAATACCTAGTGACCCGTAGAGATATCCTGATTTTGTCAACTTATTGAGATACTCCTAAAAATAAATCTTTATTAATCGTGAATTAATTCATCGAATTAATTGGGATAATTGTCCTTTTTCAATTTTAGTAGAATTTAGGAAAACAAACAACGCGCTTAGCCCACGTAAAGTTAATCATACTAATTAGTTCACGACAAGTCCTTTGGGTTCGATAAACCCGGATTTCCGGATATTACTACACACGACGGCCATACACTTGTGGTTAGATTGTGTCAAGTTTTTGGCGCCGTTGCCGGGGACTTCGGCTGAATTAGTTAGAATTATTAACTTTAGGGAATTTTATTTTTGCTTTTGTTTATTTATTTGTTGATTTCACCTGCTTCCTAGCGAATTATTGTGCAGGTATTTTGGTGATCATGTGGGGGCAGAATTACTATGGGCAATCTCCAGTCTACCAGCCGTACTACGCCTATGGAGATATGTACACCCCTCCTCCTTGCAATCAAGAAGATGAGGAGATGAAAGAAATATTGAAGCTAATGATAGCTCAAATGGACAGAATGGAGGAAGGGATTAATAGGATGGATGAAACTCTCCAGCTGAAGGGACAACACTTGACAAAACTTTCGAGTGCATTGGCATATGCAGATAATGACGATGGGCCAAGTAGCATCATTCCTGAATTAGTTGAGGAGTGCGAAGAGGAAGACGAAGAACTCCCAGAGGTCTATGTTTACAATGCTGTTCATCATGAAGTAATAGATCATCGGGCTGCTTCAGACTCGGATTCGGACTCAGATTGGGATGATATTGTGAAGCCTATACAACTTGTGCCTCGCATAATTCCGGAGCCATGGCATGAATGGGAGAGTGTGGACATTGCGAGCTTATGGCCCACTGAAGATATTTGCTTTGAAGAAAATCATGAAGCTAAGGAATTACCGCAGGGAGATGTTTGCAAGGACATGTATCATGAAGTTCCTCCGTCTAATCCATATCTTTTGGAGATCATCAAAAGGGGTGAATCACACGAAGAGGACCAAAGACCCCAGTTTTATGCAATACATGATTTGCCACCTGTGATACCAAGACAAACACTAGGACATGAAGCAGTCAAGACGGCACTCCTTGCCATTACCGTTCCAACTGAGATTCTATTTCCACATGACAAGTCCTCAATGACGTTGATTGTGAAAAATTGAAAGAAGAAGTAGAAGAGGAGAGATATAGGGGATCATGATGTGGTGAATGAATTCTCGAGAAGACCGGTGATCAAGGAGTGGAAGCACATAAAGAAGAAATTTTTTCAGGCCGTCTTCTACAATTTTTTTGCGCCATACGCATCTCATGCACGCTTACTTGAGAAGAGACAAAGGGAGAAGCGATGGTGGAAGAAGAAAAAGTGGAGACAAAAACCGACTTAATCATATCTGAGGTAACTGGGTCGGGTCGTCGACCTTAAATTACAAGGCGCTTGTTGGGAGGCAACCCAACCTATTTATTTTCTTAACTTAGAGAGTGCACTTTTAATACAGTTGCGTTGTGTTTTATTTATATTATTTATGGAGAGATGAGAGAGAGGGACTAATGATGTTTCCTAGTGACATATTTGAGCAGGTTATGGTAGAGTCTACCCCGGTGTGCCATGGCACACACGACCTTTATGGGGACTCGTGTATGCGAGTTGGGGATTCTCCAAGATACAGATTTTAGCAGAGGAGGGCAGTCTACCCCGGTGTGCGAGAATACACTGACCATTGGGAGCATGGTGGCACCACTACTATGCTTGGGGACTGCTTGGCGCGATTTCGTCCCCACCCTTGAGGTGGTTGCGAGTATCTTTTTCTTTTGCTGAATTATGTGTTTCTTTTATTTAGTATATGTCATGCTCCATCTCATCTACTGGCCTACACATTGATTGCTGAGTCTTCTTGCATACTCTCTAAATTCGTTGAGGACAATGAAGCATTCAGTGTGGGGGTGATTTTTCTGAATATTAGCCAAGTCCGTGCCTGCATGAACCAATTGCATTTAGGATGTTTGTGTCGTAGTGTGTTTCGTAGTCTTTGTCGTAGAGTTTGTTTGTGTCATAGTGTTTTGTGATATATTTGTGTTCGTATTATATGATTGCACGTTTTCTTACTTTGAGTCTCCCTACCATAGAGTATTATCGAGTCTTCTTTCGAATGGCCTTGCATGTAGAGTAAAAAAGAAAAATAAAATAAAAATAAAAAAAATTAAAAAAATTTGAGAAAGGGCAATAAAAAAGATCTTAGTATTGGTAGAATCGAGGAGTGTGAGAAATTTAGGCATAGGGCGTGACTTGCGACCGAGATAGACAATGTGAGTTCCCCTTAGTACGTATAGAGATACTGTCTTTACGGGAGTGCCTACCTATTTTTATACACTTACTTGATTTTCAAATCTGAAAGTGTGTGCCTAGTTTTCTTACAAGAGTTGAGCTATGTGTGAGCTAAACGAGCCGAACATTCATGTGTGCGTCTTAGGTAGTCGCCAACCCGCCTCGTAGTGGCACACGAAACAGTTGTGCGAGGATGTGTATTAGAGCACTCACTGCTTTTAGATCTCACCTTGTAGGACTATTAGAAAACCCGATTTGAACCTTGGATTCTTTGATAACCTTTTGACCTAGGGTGACGAGTCTTGGCTTTCATCATTGATTGTTTAGAATCACCATTTTAGTGCGTCACGAGGGAGTAATAGTTGAGGGGGGTTCGATGAGGGAGTAATTCATGATATACTTATGTGAGTTCTACAATATCGCTTATGCTTCATTTGTGATTTACGAGGGGATGCGAGGGTGAGTGAGAGTAGGCTTGCGCACTTAGGTGTGGCGGTGTTCTGTCGTTACACCATGGACACAGTTGTGGAGAGTTGTGAGTGCGTGACATCTAATACGCACAAATTGGGTTTGGTGATTTAATTGGTGGATCGTGTTAGGTACCGTATCTCATTCATCGTGGTGTAGGAGGTTTGGTTGGATTAGGCACGATACTTACATTGTTTTGACTACTTGAGAGGGGACGTGGCTACATTCGAGTGTGGGGGTGTCGACTTTTGACCACGGACATCGAGATTGAGCTTGCGACGACTCCATCCCCACACATGTGCTTTGATTTGTTTGCGGCTTTGTTTGGTGGCACCATGTACTTCATAGAGTTAGGGGAAGATTTTATATGTGATACTCATTCATTGGATTGTTTGTTTTCTTCCCCTAACATATTCGTTGACTACTCTTGGAAGACCACTCGTACATTTGAAAGGATTGTGTTGATTGTGGAATTTTATTTGAAAAAAAAAGAAATGAGAGAGAAAAAAAAAATGAGAGAAAAAAAAAGAAAAAAAAATAGAGAAAAAAAGGAGAGATGGAATAAAGGAAAGAAATTGATCTTAACGTAAATCGAGTGGAGGAAGCAACTATTTCGGTAACGACGGTTTGAATTTCGTGCACGACTCAATACGGTGGCCACGGGATCGTAATTGTACCGGGGTTTGAGGGAATTGAGGGTCGGAGACGGTGAGTTTCAAGTTGCGGTTTCTATCATCGTGGTGAGGGTGTGTGAGATGTGAGTTATAATGTGAGAATGTGACGCTTTAGGACGTGTTTCATCATGATTATCCTTATGTCCCTAAGCCTCAACATTCTAAAACCGTTAGCGGATTAGGAGCTCGTACCTTGGATGTGGCTTAGGATAGCGTAGCCTCTTACTTATCGGCACACGCGAAGAGGTAGGATACTCTTGTACTTAGTAAGGTTATGTTCTCTATACGTTCTAAGGGAAATTCTTGTTGTCAAGTTTAGTTTCAATTCACGCCTTTTATCTAAATTGATCATCACTCCATGAGAACCGATTTAAGGACTTGAGATTGCCCGATCTCGCCAAAAAGACAAAGAGTTCAGTTTTGTATGTGTGTGTAAATATATGTGTTTAGGATCGAGTCTAATTTGCATTACATCATATTACTGCATTAATCGAGTTGTGATTTGAGTATTGTTTGCGTCAAGTCGGCTAATATTTGGTTATGTATGCAATATGGTGGGTTGAAAGCTAGTTGATTTTGTGGATTGGACATGATGTGAAAGTTTGGATTTGCACGGGACGAGCAAAATGTAGTGTGGGGGTAGTTGATAACTCCGTTTTCGGAGTTATTTTATTGCTTATTTTGCTACATTTTGTGTGCTCATAATGGAGAATGTTGCGTCTTTTCGAGTAAATCATGTGTTTATTTGAGAAAATGAGTTCGTATGCTAAAATGTGAAGTCCGGGCGTTTCTTGCATCGTTTTACGCGCTATTGATCTTATTTTGTCACATTTGATCTTTGCGGGGTGTTCGTGTTGTGATTTTCAGGGCCGGAGCAAGCGAGAATCAAGTGGATAGAGGAAACGAACTTCGGAAGTAAGGCGAGCTCGAGATTTGGTAATGAAAGCCAGAGTTGATGGATCAAGTGCTAAAGAGGCTCAAGAGAAGATTATACGAGTGTTGAGGCATGAGGAGAGCTCAAAATGGAGGATTGAATGAAGAAACGATGCCCGGGAAGTGATTCGGAAGCAAGAGGAACAAGTGGGAAGATGATGGAAAAATTTGATGAAGTAACTAGGTCGCACGACCTAATAGTAGGTCGCAGGACCTAGTTGGAGATTTCAGCGAGTTTCAGTAGGTCACACGACCTACTATACAGATCGCACGATCTGTTCTGGGCAGCACAGTAGGTCGCACGACCTACTTAACTAGGTCACACGACCTAGTTCGGGCAGAATTGTTTTGTAACTTTTTGGGGTTGCTTTGTAATTACTCCTAAATTGTTCTAAACATTGGGAGAACGTATTAGACTTGGTTAGGGCATGTTTTTGGGGATTATCACGTACTCTATCACGTTGAAGAGAGCTTGGAGCTTAGGAGACGATCAAGGAAGCTTGGAATCATTCGTTTGACCTCTAAAACTCCGTTTCTTCTCTAGTTTTGTTATTTGATCACGAAACTTTGTACGTGAATCATGTTTTTGAGTAGCTAAACACTTTTATCTCAGGGTATCTCGTAGGGAGCTAGGGTTTAATCACGATATTTGTGATTTATGGATTTGATTTCATGCTATTATGCTTAATTGATGAACTTTTTATCTAGCTATGTGTATTTTATGTGTTTAATTCATCTTTGCTATCAATAGACGTATTGATAGGATAGAGCTAGGTTATGAAAGTTAGAGACATCGATATTCATTGCCCGGAAAATTGAAATACACACTAGCCGTATCTAGGGTTGAGAAATCTTGCTAGTTAGCTAAGAACGAAGAGTAGATTAATGATCTTAATGCATACTTGAACTTGTTTAGGCTAGAGACATCGGCTTTGCTAGTTTAAGTATTGGTGTTGGTTGAGACATCTTCAACACATTCATGCTCGTTTAGCTAGAATAATAAATCATCGTGTTAACAAAACATAAATCCGAATTCGCGAGAAATACCTAGTGACCCGTAGAGATATCCTGATTTTGTCAACTTATTGAGAAACTCCTAAAAATAAATCTTTATTAATCGTGAATTAATTCATCGAATTAATTGGGATAATTGTCCTTTTTCAATTTTAGTAGAATTTAGGAAAACAAACAACGCGCTTAGCCCACGTAAAGTTAATCATACTAATTAGTTCACGACAAGTCCTTTGGGTTCGATAAACCCGGATATCCGGATATTACTACACACGACGGCCATACACTTGTGGTTAGATTGTGTCAAGTTTTTGGCGCCGTTTCCGGGAACTTCGGTTGAATTAGTTAGAATCATTAACTTTAGGGAATTTTATTTTTGCTCTTGTTTATTTATTTGTTGATTTCACCTGCTTCCTAGCGAATTATTGTGCAGGTATTTTGGTGATCATGTGGGGGCAGAATTACTATGGGCAATCTCCAGTCTACCAGCCGTACTACGCCTATGGAGATATGTACACCCCTCCTCCTTGCAATCAAGAAGATGAGGAGATGAAAGAAATATTGAAGCTCATGATAGCTCAAATGGACAGAATGGAGGAAGGGATTAATAGGATGGATGAAACTCTCGAGCTGAAGGGACAACACTTGGCAAAACTTTCGAGTGCATTGGCATATGCAGATAATGACGATGGGCCAAGTAGCATCATTCCTTAATTAGTTTAGGAGTGCGAAGAGGAAGACGAAGAACTCCCAGAGGTCTATGTTTACAATGCTGTTCATCATGAAGTAGTAGATCATCGGACTGCTTCAGACTCGGATTCGGACTCAGATTGAGATGATATTGTGAAGCCTATACAACTTGTGCCTCGCATAATTCCGGAGCCATGGCATGAATGGGAGAGTGTGGACATTGTGAGCTTATGGCCCACTGAAGATATTTGCTTTGAAGAAAATCATGAAGCTAAGGAATTACCGCAGGGAGATGTTTGCAAGGACATGTATCATGAAGTTCCTCCGTCTAATCCATATCTTTTGGAGATCATCAAAAGGGTGAATCACACGAAGAGGACCAAAGACCCCAGTTTTATGCAATATATGATTTGCCACCTGTGATACCAAGACAAACACTAGGACATGAAGCAGTCAAGACGACACTCCTTGCCATTACCGTTCCAACTGAGATTCTATTTCCACATGACAAGTCCTCAATGACGTTGATTGTGAAAAATTGGAAGAAGAAGAAGAAGAAGAAGAGGAGAGATATAGGGGATCATGATGTGGTGAATGAATTCTCGAGAAGACCGGTGATCAAGGAGTGGAAGCACATAAAGAAGAAATTTTTTCAGGCCGTCTTCTACAATTTTGTTGCGCCACACGCATCTCATGCATGCTTACTTGAGAAGAGACAAGGGGATAAGCGATGGGGGAAGAAGAAAAAGTGGAGAGAAAAACCGACTTAATCATATCTGAGGTAACTGGGTCGGGTCGTCGACCTTAAATTACAAGGCGCTTGTTGGGAGGCAACCCAACCTATTTATTTTCTTAACTTAGGGAGTGCACTTTTAATACAGTTGTGTTGTGTTTTATTTATATTATTTATGGAGAGATGAGAGAGAGGGACTAATGATGTTTCCTAGTGACATATTTGAGCAGGTTATGGTAGAGTCTACCCCGGTGTGCCATGGCACACACGACCTTTATGGGGACTCGTGTATGCGAGTTGGGGATTCTCCAAGACACAGATTTTAGCAGAGGAGGGCAGTCTACCCCGGTGTGCGAGAACACACTGACCATTGGGAGCATGGTGGCACCACTACTATGCTTGGGGACTGCTTGGCGCGATTTGGTTGTTTCGTCACAAGTTTCATGCAGATTGCAGCTTGCAGCTCTATAAGGCGCGTCTTGTGGCTAATGGTAAGTCTCAGCTAGTTGGGGTGGACTGTGAGGAGACATTTAGTTCAGTTGTGAAGCCATCCACTATTTGTACTGTTCTCACTATTTCAGTATCACGTTCTTGGCCTATCCGGCAGTTGGATGTCAAGAATGCATTTTTACATGGTGATCTTGCTGAGACTGTTTACATGCACCAGCCACCAGGGTATCGTGACCCACGCCGACCTGATTATGTTTGTCGTCTTCGTAAATCACTCTATGGTCTGAAGCAGGCCCCTCGTGCTTGGTTCCGCGGTTTGCCACGTTTCTTACAGATGCAGTTGGTTTCTCTAGTTGCTCTTGTGATGAGTCTCTCTTTGTGTACAGCCATGGTACTGATCTGGTCTATCTTCTTCTGTATGTGGACGACATCATCATCACTGGCTCCTCTATGCATCTCTTGGATTGAGTTGTTTCTCGCCTATCTGGCGAATTTGCTATGACTGATCTCGGCCAGCTTCATCACTTTCTTGGTATTGCGGTCACTCGGGATTCCAGTGGTCTGTTCTTGTCTCAGAATCAGTATGCCACTGACATCCTTCGTCGTGCTTCTATGTCGGCTTGTAAGCCTACTGTCACCCCGGTCGAGCCTGGCAGTAAACTCACGGCTGAATCTGGGCCCCTAGTTGCAGATCCCACATTGTACCGCAGTCTTGCTGGGGCACTCCAGTATCTTACTTTCACTAGGCCTGATATTCAGTATGCCGTTCAGCAGGTGTGTCTTTTCATGCATGACCCGCGTGAGACGCATTTTCATGCGTTAAAACGCATCCTTCGATATGTCAGTGGGACCCTTGAGTATGGACTCCGGATATCTGCCACCCGTGCTGACAGCCTTACTGCTTATACTGATGCCGATTGGGCCGGTTGCCCTGAAACTCGTCGCTCTATGTCCGGCTATTGTGTATTCTTGGGTGACAATCTCCTCAGCTGGTCCTCCAAGCGACAGGCCATCGTTTCTCGTTCTAGTGCCGAAGCTGAATACCGTGGTGTGGCCAATGTTGTATCTGAACTCTGCTGGCTTCGGAACCTACTCCTCCAGCTTCGTATTACTCCACCTCGAGCTGCTGTGGTGTACTGTGACAACGTCAGCGCCGTCTACTTATATGGGAATCCTGTCCAACATCAGCGCACCAAACACGTCGAGATTGATCTTCACTTTGTTCGTGAGAAAGTTCGGTTGGGTCAACTTCGCGTGTTACACATTTCGGCAGATTACCAGTATGCCGACATCTTCACCAAAGGGCTTCCTCGAGCTCTTTTCCAGCGTTTTCTTTCCAGTCTCAGTGTTCGAGAACCTCCCGCTGTGACTGCGGGGGAGTAATAGTAATAGTACTTTTATAAATAAAAGTCCCACATCGGACTTAGTCTTTAAATTAGAACAATGTACTTGTCTATATATTGAGTTGTAAATAAGAAATCATGAGAGGACAATTTCACAATCTATCAGTCAATTGGATGGCTAGAATCCTTTTGTCTATGAAACCAATGACATGGGCCATGAAGGCGTCCTCTTTCCATCTTTGAGCGCCATCCAAGGTAGAGATCCAATCTTTGACTGTCATTTCTGAAGGTATAGAACATGTATCAGAAATATCTGAAGAGGAGACAACAATCCCCGGGATGCATATGTCATCGAGAATGTTGATGCTTTCACCACTCCCTGCATACCATCTGACACTTTTCAGGCCGAAGATGCGTTGCTGGGGCAACATGTGTCCATAAAGGGAAATTTTCTCTCCAATATTTCTGCAAAAACACTTCCGAAATAACCAATTTCATGTTATGAAGAATGCGTCAGACTTTGCTAGCAAGAAGGGCCTGATCATACCAATTGAAATTCCTAAGACCTAACTCATATCCATGAAACCATGCCAGAGGTATCTTCCCCAACCAAATTGGTTTGCCAATTCCAAGCTCTCCAACAAAACGAATAGAATCACGAGTATCTCTTGTTGGCTGCTTTTGGAGTACACGAGTCTCCCCATCAGGCGTACCATCAACAACCACATGTAATTTATCAACGTCTCATCGTCTATGTTCGCTTGTTTGTTCCTTTCATATAGAATTACTTCAAATTTACTAATCTGATGTTATTTTCTCCCCATTGATCAGTGAATATGCTATAGGCCCATTCAATTCGTGTTATTCGATGACTTTCACCGTTGGTGTTTTCGAAACTCATGTCGGACATCAGAATAAATTCATGCAGCCCAAACCTTATGGGCATCCCGTTGATAGTAAACCAGAACGCATTATCCATTTTGCCTGCATTCTCTTATAATGCATAATCAGGTTCACAATCTGACCCAAGAACTCACCCTGACCACAATCTAAATCCAACAAAAACTTCAACTTCAGGAGCACTCTATTAATCTTATCCTTCACATATGGGCGAATCCTCGCCAAACTCGAGCCCCAATGTATAATGCTCACTCGCATCGTGATATTATCTTTCTCGATATGACATTTGAACACGGGATCCAAAACCTCTCGCAAGGTCGATGCCTTAATTAACTGCACCTGCAACGATATTGCAGAGTAATAAGTAAATTTAATAACAAATAAAATGAGCTAAAATGTTTTGATTATTAAAGTCATAACAAAAAGTTGTACAATTTTTACAAGTTTGTTTTTATAAGTCTTCAATAATTAGCCTCTTTGTTTATAAGTGTTTTTCACAAGTTATAAGTTATTGGTGATTAGCTATTAAATTATTTTAATACTCAGTATTGATCCATAATTTTCCAAGTGTATGAGTTCAAGTGCTTTTTCATAACTACATGTATATAGTCGTCACTTTAAGTTTTCATTCATCAAATTTAAGGCTTGTTCGTCCACTTTTCTGTCACATTAGTCTTATTCTGAACTAGATGATTAGTCGTGAATGATCTTGAGTCAGACAAATGACGCAGCCGAATGGATCTTGAGTGCCTTACTCATTCGACTTACTAGAGATCCATTCGTCTGGCTAGTCGTCTTGTTTTGAACCAGGCGAATGGTCATACGAGACGAATAGACAGACTCATTCGTCTAGACCCAAAATCAAAGACCTTTCGTATAAACAATAGACGTTCGTCTTCTTCGTTTGATTCTTCAGCATACGACGGAAAATCTGACCAAGAATTATGAGATTTCCATATTTAAAGCTAACGATGGGGAACATACCCCTTTTGAATGATCAACGGTGGCGGTGGGTAATAACTCCGTTTTGGAGTTATATTATTCCTTATTTTTGCCATGTTTTGCGTGCTTATCATGGAGAATTTAATCGTCTTTGAGCGTTTTGTGCTAAAATTGTGAAAATTGAATTTTTGAGCGTTAATCGTTAAATCCGGGCGTTTCTCATATATTTTTGTTGCTTTTATTGTGATATGATCGCGGGTTCGTGTTTCGTGTTGTGGTTGGCAGGAAATAGGACGCGAGGATCAAAGGTAGTGAAGAAACGAGCTTCGGAAATAAAGAAAGCAAGGAAAACTCAAGAAAAGAAGCCAGAAAAAAGCTAAGGCAGGAACTCTTCCCACGAAGAGAAAAGCTCTTCCCACGAAGAAAAGACTTAGCCAAAATTCCAGTTCTCTTCCTGTGACATGATGCTGTCTCAAAATAGGAGGACTTTTGCAGGAAGACTTCAGACAATCTCTTCCCACGAAGAGAAAGTGTCTTCGCACGAAGAGATTGCCCAGAAAGCCAGAAACGTCCGGGGTCTTTTTGCAATTATTAGAAACTTTGTTATATTATTCTAGGAACGTATTTAAGTGTGTTAGGTCAACTTTTTGAGTAGTTTTTGACGTGAGACACATCTTTTGGAGATCAAGGAGCTATTGTGAGAGCTTAGGAGCTTTGGATCATCCGTTTGGATTCTCAACTCTTCTCTTTTCTTGATTTTTATGCTTAAACTCATGAGACTTGTCGTTTTGAGTATGAATATGAGTAGCTAAACGTTATTTGCTGTGAATTCTCGTTTGGTGTAGCTAGGGTTTGATCTAAATATCATGTTTTGATGATTGTGATTCATGTTTTAGCTTAATCTCGCGTAATCTTTCATTATTATGATTATTTACGTTTGTAATCAAATTATCTTTGCGAGTAGCTAACGTAGAGATAAACTTAATTAGTTTTCACGTGGTAACTCCGTGAGAGTTAGTCGGTAAATTGAATAATCCACCTAGTCGAATCAATGTTTGGTAACTCGACATCGTTAACTAGGATGTTAAAGTAGAATTGTGGTTTTAATGCATGCTTTAAGTTAGAATAGACTTGGTAACTCGGTTTGTTTTAGTTTAAAGTATAGTAAACTTACTTGGTAACTCGGTGAGTTTAATATTGCTTGATTAATAGTGAAAGATACGTGGTTGTTTTACAAGTCAAAACATAAATTTAGCTCAACCTAGTGAACCTAGAGAATTCCCGGTGTTTTTTTCCCTTATATTACAAAAACCCTTAAATTCATTCTTTATTAATCGTGAATTATTTCACTTGGTTAAGTAAGAATATCGCACTTTTATTTAAGTAGAATTAGATCAAAACACAACGCGCTGTGCCCACAAAAGGTTAAGAAATTCTAATTAATTTACAAGAAGTCTCTTGGGTTCGACAACCCGGTTTTCCGGAATTTATTAATACACCGACAGCTGTACACTTGCAGTTGGAGCGTGTCAAGTTTTTGGCGCCGTTTCCGGGGACTTCGGCTAAATTAGTTATAATTCCTAGCCTTAGGGATTTATTTTATTGTTTATATCTATTACTCACCTACTTTCTGTGTGTAATCTGTGTTTTCAGGTTGAACTTCACGGTGCATGTCCCGTTCTCGAGACGAGCCTTTGCACCCAACACTTGAGGACTCGGAAACTTTGTTACGCGCACAACGTAGAGACAAGAGGAAGACAAGCTCAGTTGCTATGGATGACGAAACTAGAGCTGAGTTTGAGAGGATCTGCAAAGGTATGCAGGATGCGGAGGCAGCTAGAGCAGCAGCTGTAGAGGATGCAGCCAATAAAGCACGAGAAACTGAGGAGGTGAGGGCTCAAATGGCTGAGATGCAGGCAATGATGGATCGCTTGGTTCCCCCAAATCCACAACCACGTCCTGGTGTGGGGGCACAAGTGGCGAACATCGGTGGGAACAATAATGGGAATAATGGGGGAAACAACAGGCAGAACAATGCCGAGATTGAAGAACGCCCTATGGTGGATTATTTCAGGACTACTCCAGCGTGTTATAAGCCTACCATTGTCAGGCCACAGATCAATGCCCAACACTTTGAGTTGCGCCATATGATCAATAAAGTTCGTGATGAGTGCGCATTCAACGGAGCTCCAGGAGATGATCCCAATCACCATCTGCTGGTATTTGAGCAAATCACATCAACCCTGCACGACCAACGAGTTCCAGATGAAACAGTTAAGCTATTACTATTTCCCTTCTCCTTATATGGAAAAGCCAAGAAGTGGCTTATGGAGCTGCCAGCTGGTAGCATAGTGACATGGGCGGATTGTTGTCATGAGTTTCTGAGGAAGTATTTGCCACCATCCAGAGTCGCTCAGCAGATGGCTGAGATTGCAAAATTCACTCAGGAAGAAGACAGCTCATTGGGAGATGCTTGGAGGAAGTTCAGCCAAATTCTCCGTAGATGTCCGAATCATGGGGAGCCATGGCACAAGCTCTTCCATTATTTCTACACTGCATTAGACAAGGAGACAGGTGACCAGTTAGATATGCTAGCTGGAGGTAATTTTATGGGGCTTGGAGCACAGCGAGCTCAAGATCTGCTGAACAACGTGTCAAAGAGAGAGTCTACACGAACTGAAACTCGTAGGTACTCCAAATCGGGGGATGCAGCCTTAGTCAACAAGATTGAATCTATGGAACAAAAGCTGGAATCCATGACCTCAGCATTTCACGGCATGCACCCTCCATCACAGAAGCCCATGGGTGAATTACTAGCAGATGAAAGCCAGGGATATGATAATAGTGTTGAAGATGTGAATTTTATGCGACAGCAGCAATGGCCTAACACCTATCATCCCAACAATCGTAATCACCCCAACTTTAGCTATGCCAATCCAAACAGTGGGTTATATGCACCGGGTCAGCAGCCAAATCCTCCATATCAGGCTCAGAGACAAGAACCGCAGCAGCAAGCTCCGCGGCAAGAGGAACAAGAGACAAATGCTTTATTGAGAAAGTTACTAGCTAATCAAGACAGGATGGAGAGCACGATTGTCTCAATCCAAGCAACAATAAAGAGCCACGAGACTCAGATTGGGCAGATTGCCAATCAGAATGCTAAATTTCCGCCAGGTATGCTTCCTTCCAATACCAATCTTCCTACTGAGCAGCTCAAAGCTATTACTACTCGCAGTGGTGTGACTACTCAGGATCCTCCATATCCTAGCCATGCGAGAGCCGAAGCTACAAAAGCTACAGAGAAGGAATTGGGTGAAGAGTTGCCCAAGGCCGTGAGTCCCCAATCAAAGGACACGGTTGAGAAGAAAGAAGAGTCCAAGAGCACTCCCGATCCGGCTACTTATGAGCCACGAAATCCATATCCGGCGGCGATCAAGAGGAATGATGAGGAACACTTTGGGAGATTTATGGATATATTCAAACAATTGCATATCAACATTCCTCTTGTAGAAGCACTTGCTCAGATGCCCAGGTACAAGAAGTTCTTGAAGGAAATTCTATGGGGGAAGAAGAGCATAGAACCCTATGCCACGGTAAAGCTAACAGAGACGTGTAGCACTTTCATACAAAGAGACATTCCCAAGATGAGGGATCCAGGCAGTGTCATTTTAGGCTGCACTCTTGGGGGTGGATATCATACACATGGTCTCTGTGATTTGGGCGCGAGTATTAATCTCATGCCATTGTCTCTGTTTCAGAGATTGGGCATTGGGGCACCGACTGCAACGACCCGTGATCCCCAAGCCTTCCGTTCCGGACCGAAAAGCCCAGGAGGGCGATGCTAAAGTGTTGGTGGAAGTCATAAGCAACACATCCATATGTTACATTACTATTAAACATTTCGCAAGTCTTTATATATTACATCTATTGGACATCACATGTTGTTCTAAAGTTTTCCACACGTCACTACTAAAACATTCCGCTAGCGCTAGTCATACTAGCTTACTTTACTATTGGTGGTGATATCCTTCTTAGTGCGTCCCGTACCCAGCTATATCGTAGTCCTCTGCTTCTAAACCTGCGGTGGGAAGGAAAACAGAACCGCAGTTTCTAAAGTCAGCTGTGAAATGCTGAGTAAATAAATACCCTAGCTCGTAAACAGATGACGAGGCATGTCTTATTCTCAAAACAGTAAGAGGAGGAAATAAATCTTTTTAAAAGAGTAAACAAATCACACCCAAGTATTAAAGACGCAAACCAGAGTAAACTTGAGGAATGGAGCACAAACTTGAATAAAATCTTTTCTTCTCAATTCTCTTCCTGAAATCTCAACGGGGAGTGTTAACCCCCAATCTATTCCTTCTTTCCTTTCCATAAACATCCTTGTCTCAGAGAAACCACATTTTAACTTAGTTGATGCGGGGAAGGAACTACTATACCATCACTAGCAACCATGACCTTAACTGTCGACAGCCCCCTAAGACTTCTTGCGGTCAGAGAGGTGAGTACATGGAGCGATCCGGCAGGTTGCGACCGGATTAAAATACACAGGCCGAGTGACCGAAGTCAGCACGACAATAATCACAGGCCGAGTGACAGAAGTCAACTCGACAATAATAATCACAGGCCGAGTGACAGAAGTCAACTCGACAATAATAATCACAGGCCGAGTGACAGAAGTCAACCCGACAATAATAAGCTTCTCCCGCACAACCATTTCCACTTTACGTTCTTTACGAGTTATTATTCTTCTTGTGACAGTTTCAAAGTAGACATCTCCAAAATGTAACAAATCTCGAGTAAAACAATTGATAGCACAAAACATATTTTGAGACAAGTCCAAACAATCATGTACGACACGAAAGGAGCTAGGCAAGCTAGGCTAGGCATATTTACTTACCTTAGTCCAGAAGCGTCTGAAAGTTCTAGTCGTAGTCCTTGCCTATGTAAACTTCACCTACAAATCGGAGCTTCTAAATTGTCACAATCCGAACATAGTATTTCAAGCCTTATAGAAAGTCCTACTAAGCGTTTTTAGACTAGCCCGAACTCAACGTCTTCTTTCACTAGTTATTTCTTAATAGTGAAAATATATAAATCGACGCATACTTTGACAACTATATAATGTTTTAGAAAAGTGATTATTTATTTTAAAACATTGTTGGTATTAAAAGACACTAAATAATAGTAAAACGAGTAGTTATAATTATGAAAAAGACTTATTGTAATTATAACGGTTTAACCGATATTTAAAATAACACGTTGTCAACAAACTTCTTCCGAAAACGACACTATAAAGTTTATAAACTAGCCAATATCAATTTTTACATGTATTGAACAAAATCGATTTGAAGACTAAGTAATTTAAGCAAACTTTATTTAAATTTTAATAAAACGTAACTGTTTAATTCTTTAACGAACAACTCGGTTACTATTTCGATGCCCGAAACACTTTTCCGTAACCGGGACGAAAACTATTATTTTTAGAAAATATTTTTAATCCAAAAATAACATTTTTATTTTTCGCGAATAATATGAAGTTTATATAAACAACGACCGCATCCCCCGGGTTTACTTTAAAAGACATTAGAAACCCCCTTTCTACTCACAAGGCAGTTCATTAAAGGACACCAGCCCCCTAAAGATTTCCCTAAAATACAAATAGTACCCTATATGCATACTACAACAGTTTTACATTAAAGACACTTTAACCCCTTTTACATAAACATCAAATTCCTCCAACTAAACATGAATTCAAGCATTCAAAGTTTGATTTTGATTGTTTAAACGGAATCTAGACGAGATTTGGAGCATACCAAGGTCAAGAATGACCGAAATCGATCAAGAAACGAGGCTATACGGGTTTGCCGCCGGTGGTCACGCAGTGCTCTTCGCCGCCGAAGATGGAGGGACTCTAAGCTTCGGCTAGGACCTGGGTTCGTCTCCTGGGAGCTCTAGGAGGTGATTGGTACTGGTTACAGAGGTTGGGTGGCGCCGGATTGCTTCCAGCGAAGCTTTCCCGTCGGCTCAAATGGAGGCTCGCCGGAATTGCGTCGGCTGCTTCCAGGGCTTGGTTGCTGCTTCTTCTCTCTCTATTTGTGCTCTGGTCGAGAGGGAGAGAGAGGAATTGAGAGGAGAAATGAGCTGGGTTGAAGTTGGGTGGCTTCGGGTTGTTCCCGTCGGGAACAGGGGAGGTGGTGGTGGCGGCTTTTGCCGCTGCTGCTGCCTTGCTCTGTTTCTGGGCAGAGAACAGAGAGATAGGGAGAGAGAGAATGAGAGAGAGAGACTAGAGAGGAGATGGAGATGAATGGTGGTGGTGGTGGAGCTCCTGGTGGTGGTGGCGGCGTTGGTGTGGTTTGGGAAGGAGGTGGAGGTGATAGTAATGAAGGGGATGAAGGAAAGCTTGTAGGAGAAGGGTGTTGTTTAAATTGGGGAGGAAGCTAGAGTTTGAAGCTTCTAGTGGAAGGATGCATTGGTGGCACAATCTTGCCGAGCAAGATGAAGGGAGGCTTGCCAAGGAAGATGGAGGAAGTTGAGGGTGTTAAGCATTTGAGAAAATACTAAGGTGTGGGTGGCACACCATGGGTAGTGTACTAGTGTATCACACACAATCTCGCGGTGTACCCGCGTTAAAAATAAAATAAACTCGCGTATATTTTTACGCATATACAAATTCAATATTTATCTAAAATCTTAGAAAATTTCTCAGTTATAAAAATATGATATTTTACCTGAGTCTCAATTAAAAATAATATAGCGCTTTATGAATTACCGATTTACCCCTAGCTATTTGACGGGGTATTACACCGACCCCTGTGAAGATGGGTCTGCAATTGGCAGACAATTCTATAGTTACGGCAAATGGGGTGATTGAGAACTTGCTCGTCAAAGTGGGTGCATTTGTATTTCCAGCTGACTTTGTGATAGTGGATATCAAGGAGGATCGCGATGTTCCACTCATCTTTGGAAGACCATTGTTGAAAACAATGCGCGCAAATGTGGATCTAGAGACAGAGGAGTTGACTATCAAGGCTCTAGACTCATCACTCGTGTTCAAGGCATTTGTTCCGAGCAAGGGGAAGAATAAATTGGCCATGATCAAGTTTAGAGAAGATCGTGTGGATCCGTCTCTTGGGTTGCCTACCGTTTTGCATCCAGATCCACCCGAATCAGAGAAGAAGCCAAATGTGGCGAGTGCACATGATGTGGTGCAGAAAATCAAGAGCAAGAAATTGAAGGAGGAGGCACGTCGTGCTAGACCTCCTTAACATATTTTGAGGTAACTGGGTCGGGCCGTCGACCTTAAATTACAAAGCGCTTGTTGGGAGGCAACCCAACCTATTTATTGTTGTAGAGTAGGTTTTAATACTGTTTTGTAGTTTTTTATTTCATTTATTTGAGAGGTGCGAGAGAGGGGATTTAATATTTCCAATGAGTATGTGAAGGAATTCTAGGTGAAAGGCCTATTCCGGGCCCCCCTTCTTGATGCGCGAGTGAAGACTTGCACGAAAAACGAGGAAGAGCAGACCAAAACGCGTATCGGGACCCGGAATGAAGAAATAGAAGATTGACGCCATTCCTACACTTACTCAACACACGCACTTGAGGAAGATCATGATCCCGAACTCCCCGTCTTGATATACGCAAGAATTTGATTAATCAACGGAGAAAGCTAGCTCACTGGCACGGATTACGAGGTGAAATTTTGAAGAACAGACTAAAAACATAATTGAACAGTGCCAACGTGTGCGGGTGGTCGAGAGCTTTCTGTGGACAGGTGGATCGCGTAAATCGGAGTCCGGACGAAGAAGATAGGCCAAAAAGGATGTTATGCGAGCAAAAAGGCGTCGAAAAAGCATCCGGAATTGCCAAACGGGTCTTTGGAAGGGTCAAATTGAAGAATAAAGGATTCCCCGGACATTGGGAATCTTTTATGATGCAAAAGGAATCTCGAGGTCGAGGAGATTCATGAAGAAGCAAAGGCACGAGTGAAATGGCGAAAAAAGGATATTTTAGCGGCTTAAAACATCCGGAAATTTTCAACGGATCTTCGAGAGCATGAATTTGAAGAAAAAAATATTCCCCGGACTTTGGGAATCTTTTATCATCTATACGGGATTTCGAGGACGAGGAGATTCATGAAGATTCGAAGAAACGAGTAAATAGTCGAAGGAAATCAAGCAAAAGTGAATTTTCTTAGCACTGTCAGTTCTCTTCCTACGAAGAGAAAAACTCTTCCCACGAAGAGTTTGTACTTAGAAAAAAAAATGTGTCTTCCTGTGACAGCCTTCTGTCTCAAAACAGGAAGACTGTCACAAGAAGAAGAAGAGCACATTCTGGACATTCTCTTCGCACGAAGAGAAATTCTCTTCGCACGAAGAGAGTGCCCATAATGCGTGAAAGGTCCAAAAAGCCCGAAATAATGCAAGATGAAGGTGTTTCTTGAGGGGTATTTGGGTAAATTGCACTAAAGGGTATATAAACCCAATTGACCCGATTCATTATTCATCAGTTCATCAGTTCCCTTCCTCCTTCTTCTAGTCACGAACAGACCACGTCCCTCCTCCATAGCCGCACGACACAACAAAGCTCCACCACCTTGTTTATTCATCAAATTCAACAACCAAGTAAGGGTTTTGCTCGCGACAGAGAGGAGAACAAGGATTTGAGGGTGGTTTTGAGTGAGAGTGAGAGACGAGAGAGAAATCAGAGGAGGAAGAACCAGGGTTCCGAAGTGCAAAACCAAAAATTGGACCACTTGGAGGGGGATTCAGCCAAAAGTTCAAGAACAAACATCGACGGGGACTACGAGGAGAGTAAGGAAAGCACAAATTTTTCACTTTTTCTGAAAAAATTTTCACCGGTCAGTTTGGCCCTTCTTGGTGAATTTTTCGCGGAAACGACACCTGTAAGAAAGGTACTCCTGGTGTCTCAGGTACTATCTTAACTAGCAATTTAAATTTTACGCGTCTAGGCACGATTGAGTAAAAGCCAATTTTTAATTTCTTTCGCTTAGTTGCGAACCTTGGGGGCGATCGATTAGAGTCCTAGGTGTTATCTGTTTAATTGCTACTTGTTAGTTGCTTTCGGTTACACTTCCTGTCACAGTGCACAATTTGAATTTTCATCTTATTTGCTTGATTTGCTAAATGGCCTCAAAAAAAAAGAGAAAGACGGAGGCGAGGATGCCCCGTACTCTGAAGAGGATGAGTAGAGGAGAGAGAGCTCTCGTGCTAGGATTGTTGAGTCCTCGTGTGATCGTTGAGGACAACGATGCATCCTAGTGTGGGGGTGGTGGTATCCTTTTTACTAGTTAGTATTGCGTCTTTGCATCGCCCGTGTCAGCATTTAGTTAGAGGTTTTTGGTTATGTCCTTATTTTTCGCTTTATTATTCATATTTTTGCGTGCACGTTTTGGTATTATTGAGTCATCCCACCAAAGTATCGAGTCATTAGTCGAGTTGGCCGTGCATGTAGTATACGTATAAAAAAAATTAAAAAATATGAAAACCCAAAAAAATTAAAAATTTGAGAAAGGGAAATCGAAAGAAGCTAAAAATTCGGTAAAATCGAGAAGTGTGAGACTTTTAGGCATAGGGCGTGAATTGCGATCGAGAGTGACAATGTGAGATTCCCTTAGTAAGTATAGAGAAACTTTCTTTACGGGAATGCGTGCCTATTTTACACACGAACTTAATTTTGTCAAATCTAAAGTGTGTGCCTAATTTTCTTACAAGAGTTGAGCTAGGTGTGAGCTAAACAAGCCGAACGTTCTTGTGTACGTCTTAGGTAGTCGCCAACCCGCCTCGTAGTGGCACACAGAACAGCTGTGCGAGGTGTGTATTAGAGCACTCACTGCTTATAGAACTTACCTTGTAGGACCACTAGTAAACCCTGTTTTGAACCTTAGATTCTTTGATAACCTGTGGACTTAGGGTGACGATTCTTGGCCTTCATCATTGATTGGTTAGAATCACCGCTTTAGTGCGTCACGAGGGTGTTGTAGTTGAGGGGGTTCGATGAGGGAGTACTTCATGCTATACTTGTGTGAGTCTTACATATCACATACGCTTCATTTGTGATCTTCGAGGGGAATGCGAGGGTGAGTGAGAGTAGGCTTGCGCACTTCGGTGTGGCGGTGTTCCATGGCATTACAACATGGACACGAGTGAGGAGAGCCGTGAGTGTGTTCCATCTAATACACACAAAACTTGGGTTGGGGGAATTGAATAGGTGGATCGTGCTAGGTACCGGATCTTATTCATCATGATGTAGGAGGTTTGGTTGGATTAGGTACGAGACATATATGTGATTGGCTACTTGAGAGGGGACCGGATTACATTCGAGTGTGGGGGTGTCGACATTTGACTTCGGACATCGAGATTGAGCTTGCGACGACTCCATCCCCACACGTGCTCTATTGTGTTAGCGGCTTCGTTTGTTACACCGAGGATTTCATCGAGATAGGGGAGAGACATTTATTTGCGATTCATACGTGTTGATTTGGATATTATCTTCCCCTATTATCATTTTTAGCTTGACACTTGGAAGACCACTCGGGACGGATATTGAGGAAATTGTGCAGGAATTTGAGAGATTTTCAAAAAAAAAAAAAATGATGAAAAAAAAGAAAAGAGAGAAAAAAAGGAGAGTTGAATAAAGGAAGAATGAAAAGTTTTGTGGAATAACGAGTGGAGAAGCAACTAGTTCACGAACGGGAAATTTTGGCTTATACATCATTCATGACAATAGCCGCGGAGATCGTAATTGTACCGGGGTGTGAGGGGATCGAGGGCCGGAGATGGTGAGTTTCGGGCTTGGTTTCTATCATTGTTGTGAGGGTGTGTGAGATGTGGTAATTGTGAGAATGTGACGCTTTAGGATTCGAGTTGATTATTATCCTATTTGTCCCTAAAGCCTCATCATTCTAAACCCGTTAGCGGATTAGGAGCTCGGACCTTGAACGTGGCTTAGCCTAGCGTAGCCTCTTATTTTGTGGCATACATGAAAAGGTATTGCGTTCTTGTACTTAGTAAAGCTAGGTTCTCTATACTAGCTAGGGGGGATTCATGTTGACGAATTTGATTTCAACTCATTCCTTGTGTCTAGATTTCTCATCGCTTCGTGTGAATCGGTTTAGGCTAATGGAGATTGCCCAATCTCGCAAAAGAAAAGAAACAAAATAATGTTATTTCAATACTTGCATTGTGAATATTGCATTTGCATATAGTTGCATTGTGTATAATCGAGTCGTGTCGACTAGTAAAAAGGATGGTTTGTGAATTGATCTACTCGGAATCGTATGCAAATTGGTAATGGTTAAGTATGCAAATGATGTTGTGATAAGTATGCAATGGCAAATGTGGTATGTATGCAAAGAAAGTTTGGAAATTGGGAAATGTTTGAGGAAGTAAGATGAGATTGTGAGAATCGGCTTGAGGATTTGCTCGGGACGAGCAAAATGTAGTGTGGGGGTAGTTGATAACTCCGTTTTGGAGTTATATTATTCCTTATTTTTGCTATGTTTTGCGTGCTTATCATGGAGAATTTAATCGTCTTTGAGCGTTTTGTGCTAAAATTGTGAAAATTGAGTTTTTGAGCGTTAATCGTTAAATCTGGGCGTTTCTCGTATATTTTTGTTGCTTTTATTGTGATATGATCGCGGGTTCGTGTTTCGTGTTGTGGTTGGCAGGAAATAGGACACGAGGATCAAAGGTGGTGAAGAAACGAGCTTCGGAAATAAAGAAAGCAAGGAAAACTCAAGAAAAGAAGCCAGAAAAAAACTAAGGCAGGAACTCTTCCCACGAAGAGAAAAGCTCTTCCCACGAAAAAAAGACTTAGCCAAAATTCCAGTTCTCTTCCTGTGACATGATGCTGTCTCAAAATAGGAGGACTTTTGCAGGAAGACTTCAGACAATCTCTTCCCACGAAGAGAAAGTGTCTTCGCACGAAGAGATTGCCCAGAAAGCCAGAAACGTCCGGGGTCTTTTTGCAATTATTAGAAACTTTGTTATATTATTCTAGGAACGTATTTAAGTGTGTTAGGTCAACTTTTTGAGTAGTTTTTGACGTGAGACACATCTTTTGGAGATCAAGGAGCTATTGTGAGAGCTTAGGAGCTTTGGATCATCCGTTTGGATTCTCAACTCTTCTCTTTTCTTGATTTTTATGCTTAAACTCATGAGACTTGTCGTTTTGAGTATGAATATGAGTAGCTAAACGTTATTTGCTGGGAATTCTCGTTTGGTGTAGCTAGGGTTTGATCTAAATATCATGTTTTGATGATTGTGATTCATGTTTTAGCTTAATCTCGCGTAATCTTTCATTATTATGGATTATTTACGTTTGTAATCAAATTATCTTTGCGAGTAGCTAACGTAGAGATAAACTTAATTAGTTTTCACGTGGTAACTCCGTGAGAGTTAGTCGGTAAATTGAATAATCCACCTAGTCGAATCAATGTTTGGTAACTCGACATCGTTAACTAGGATCGTTAAAGTAGAATTGTGGTTTTAATGCATGCTTTAAGCTA
The DNA here is from genome assembly GCA_023055425.1 of Linanthus parryae. NCBI lineage: Eukaryota > Viridiplantae > Streptophyta > Magnoliopsida > Ericales > Polemoniaceae > Linanthus > Linanthus parryae. The sequence goes on from JALGPY010000002.1 coordinate 69,467,997, forward strand.
GAATAGACTTGGTAACTCGGTTTGTTTTAGTTTAAAGTATAGTAAACTTACTTGGTAACTCGGTGAGTATAATATTGTTTGATTGATAGTGAAAGATACGTGGTTGTTTTACAAGTCAAAACATAAATTTAGCTCAACCTAGTGAACCTAGAGAATTCCCGGTGTTTTTTTCCCTTATATTACAAAAACCCCAAAATTCATTCTTTATTAATCGTGAACTATTTCACTTGGTTATTGCACTTTTATTTAAGTAGAATTAGATCAAAACACAACGCGCTGTGCCCACAAAAGGTTAAGAAATTCTAATTAATTTACAAGAAGTCTCTTGGGTTCGACAACCCGGTTTTCCGGAATTTATTACTACACCGACAGCTGTACACTTGCAGTTGGAGCGTGTCAGTGGGGAGGGTTTCAATGGTGGGGAGGGGAAGAGAAGTAGATGACGAAACAACCACGACAGAAGATGAATAAGATGAAGCCATGGATATGAAGACGGAGAAGTTGAAGAGGGGGAGTTTGCAAAGAGAAAGAGAGTGACTTTGTGAGTGCAGGATTTGAATTGTAAATATTATTCAAAATTTTATTAGTTTCTATTTAGTTTGGCGTAATTTCAATTTTTACTCTCAAATGAGGTCAACATCTTAGTTAGATTTTTTTTCCCGAAAACTGTAGCTTTCATTAAAGAAAAGGCTATCACAGATAAAACAAGACCTAGAAACATCTTACATAAACAGAGTGGTACAACCAACCAACTCATAAGATAATGCCTTGCTCTAGAAAAGAGCAAAAGATAAAAAGAAAAAATACAATGGATATTTCCAATAGATATTGAAATTTAGACACCATCACGCTTCCACATACTGACCCTTGAGTTTCCCAAAGAGAGAAGAGGAGTCACCGTCTGCACCTCCGGCCACCGAAACACCATTGAAAACTCAGTACGGATTCAAGAATAAGCTTCAAAACATCATAAACATGTCCTGCAAATTAAGACCACCTCCGGCAAACATTCATTCAAAGCACCTCCAAATTAAAGACCTCTCGCAGAAACTTCAATTGATCTCTTGTAAAATTCGTCCTTGAATAGATCGGCTCCATAGCATTGCCCCCGAGAAGATTAACACATCCGATTTCAACTGCGGATGGACACCATCAACAAACCCAAAAATAACAAACAATGTAAACGAAAAACCCTAATAAACAACACAAACAAACGGATCTGGGCTTGGGGAAATGGAGAAGGGGCACAACACAGGATGAAGAAGATGGTGAATGGTCGGCTTGGCACGTGAAAAGGAGCGGCATAATCCGCAAGCACCACACCACAACCGACTGAGAACATCACCATCCTCCGAAGAAAGCCCTGACTTGAAGCTCTGAACCCATATCTGAAAAGGAGAGGCAAAGAACAGAGGAACAAGGAGTAAAAAGGGGGGGGGGGGGAATCGCCGCCGCTACGAGGAGCGACGACGGTGAGCCCGACGGCTATTCCAGCGGAGACTTCAGGGACTAATTTGATTGAACGGTAGAAGAGACAGTTGAAGAGAAGAAAGGTTGAAGAAACTTGCTGGAGCAAGATCGAAAAACTCGTAAGGAGTACTCTCTCTCTCTCTCTAACTTTCTCTCGCTAGAGAAGGCAGATAACTACATCGTAGTCAGATTCAATGAGGGTAGAATGCGACGACGAGTTCATCGATGTGCTCACCCTTTATTTTCACTTCTTGTCTGTCAAGTTATGAATATTTGTAACTATTTATTTTATATATACAAATATAAAACATTCACGTTACGATGAAATTTAATGATGTAGGAAAAAAAGTGGTACCATCTAGCATTTCCTTTTTTTATAGTATATTTTTAATAGCAGCCTCATTCTTGTCCTGCTATTTCTCCACTTGAGAGGCAAAAGAAGGAGCACCACACTTCCAGTGCGCGGGAAACGCCATGAGCTCTCTCTCTCTCTGACGACTGAAGACGAAGAGCCATGGATGTGAGTTCACCACAACATCTCTGCGAATACGTGAGTTCTCATCCTCTCTCTCTCTAGCTTCATTCGCCTCTCAATGCTTTCACTTATTCATCCCTCTCTCTATCCACCGCAGTTAATTTATTCAGCGATTCAGAGATGTCGTAAGTCCGGCAACTTCTGCAGACTATCAGTCCTTCTCCGACCATCGCCTCCGCTTTCCGGTCATCCTCTAGTTCAAATCTCAGGCACACTCTTCAGTCTTCCCCAAATTTTCCAATTTCTTCTATTACCTGTTTTTATTACAAACTTGCCCTAATTAACTGAATTGAATGGAAATTAATTTGCCCTTTATTGTAATCAGTTTCGGATACGGGCGTCGGAAGCTGCTTGGAGGAGTTCCAATGTTTGAAATATGAAGTGAATCCAGTTTCAGATGAACAACATTGGGGTATGAGATGAGTAACACATTCTATTCGTTACTAGTGCGATAAAAGTATGATGATTCCCTAAGTTTCAATGGCTGAGATTGTCTTATTATTAAGTATTTAGTTCTTAGGATATAGTGGGGATAAGTTATTCAATATGTCACATTTTGGGATGACTTATTCCTCATAACAGGTTATTATCTAAATGGGGATAAGCTATTCCACATGTCACATTTTGAGGGATAGCTTACTCCCCATAGCAGCTTATTATGCAAATGTTTGCTAAACATATACTAGTGGGTTTCAAGTGTGTGTTGCCATGGTCATGTTAGCTTCAAGTCGGCGCAAATAGTCGTTACGAGTAGCAACGATAACTAAGAAAGCCAGACACAATGGTGTCATTTTTGAGTAAAAATGTACAAATCTGCTCATTCTTATAGTATATGCAAACTTTAGATTTTGATAAGAACATTATGACAACTGTTTTTTTTGGCACAGACATGTGTCTCAGCAGATCATTTTCACTGTGAATTTTGACTATGTAAATTGATTCATGTCTATGCCGAACCAGAATCAAGGCGAATAATCTCAGTTTGAGGGAGTTTCTGTAATATTCATTCCTTATATTCCAACTTTCGAAACCCCCAGTCGCAGTGCTACTGGCATTTTTTTGTCGTGATTAACATATCCGGAACTGATTTAAAGCAATCTCAAGTTCGAAGAGTTAGTATAAGAGTGGAGAATGACGTGGAAATTGAGTTCTTTGGAAGGCTTGCCAATTAATAGGGAAAATGGTGATATGACTTGTCATGCATGTCTGGGTAGTCTATGTCTTATAGGAAGTCAGTCTTTGAAATGTGTAATTGTGTAGTTATATGATATTTGCTTTTCTGTGCATTGCAGATGGATCAATTTCTCTGACTACTACATGTAAGTTCATTCCTTACGAAAATAACATGTTCGAGTCTTCTTTACTGCTACATGGATTGGAGTTAATTTTTTTATGAATTGGTACATTGGCCTTTGTTTAAGCAGTCAGCCATCTGTGGCATGTGCCGCTGAAGTTGCCTCGATACTGATGCTTGTTTGTATTGTTCACTGATGTTTTTGTTGATAAAATTACGTCCTTTGAGTGATGTAGTTATCAGATGGAGCTCAGTTCAATATATGACAGACAGAGTCTAATGTGAAATCACGATCTCACAATGGTATTATTGAAAAGTTTATCAATACAAAGTAGAATACCAAAATTATTGCACAAAACTATCGAAGGCAAAGCTCATATAGTTGATTACGGGCTGGCCCGGTGGTAATGGTCTAAGCCTCTTAGGGGTTCTCACCCAACATTCCAAAGTTCAAGCCCCATGAGAACTAAAATCTGTTGGGGGTCATTGGAGGTTTGCCCAGTGGTTAATTTCAAGGCCCCGTGGGATTAGTTGAGGTGCACACAGGTTGGCCTGGATATCCACGACTAGAAGTGAACGGGACATGTGCTAGTATGTCAGTTAGAAGTCTGGTAATACAGATGGACATTTATCTTCTGTCTAGATTTCGTAAAAAGTTGTCTTCGCGCGGTTGCTGTGTCTGGGTATGAAGAACATATGTCCAGTATTCCGTTCATGTATAGTATTATTTCTTATTCCATAGTCTTTAACGATGAGCTGCTTTTCTGCGGGTTTCATGTTAAATATATGGTCCTTTTTGTTATTTGGAATGGTTGTAGCTATAGAGGATTTGGCTGGTAGAAAGCAAGTAGCTCAGGGAGAGCATTGTGTGCTGCAAGAAAAAAATGTACACTACTTCATTTCTACCTCAAACTGTTGAAGGTTTGAGTGCAAGAAATCTCTGCTTTTCGAGCTTCTATCAGTACTTCCATCACTTGGTTTACTGAGAGATTGACAATGGTTGACTATGATTCAGTAAAACACGAAGCTTTTGTGTGTGTGTGTGTGTGTGTAATGACCATCGCACCTTTCTTAGTAAGATGATGCTGTGCTATCACGTTGAAAAAGGGCGCACTGGGTTTGCACTCTAAAGTTTGCGTTTGAATCTAACAACTAAGCGTTCATTTTAAGTGTAGACTTTTGCTTTCTATCCCTGGTTCTCGTGTTTAGCTATTTGAGATTTACCTGCCTTCATCCAACAACGCAGGTATGAGTGATGAAGAGATATTTCACTATCAGCTGAATCTAGCAGAAATTGTTCCCTCGAGAAAGCTGATAAAGCTACCACCGAGTACTAAGAATGGTACAAAGTTCAGGCATGCAACTTCTGACACTTCTTTCTTGTCAATTTTTTTCTATTTCTTGACCATTCGTTTCATTATTTCTTCTCCAGTGGAACTGAGGCAGGTTTTTCCGTGTGTGGAACTGTTGATGGTTTTATAGCAAAGGTCACTAGCTTTCTCCAAAAGGTATTCTGATTCATCACCATTTAGAGTCCAAATTATTTCTCTTGCTCTATGCAAGACAGTGGCGATTAGTTAATTTAAATAGTATGCCTTTGATACATCTTGTCTTCTTCTCATGCATCTTGTTTTGTTTTTGCAGATCCTCATTCTAAGGATGCATGTACGTTCAACTTACCTTCACTCTCAGTTCTCCATAAGTTGGAATTACCACTTTCTTCTTTCTGAAATTTGAGAATTTGTGGCTTGAAAATAGCTGAATCTTCTCAACTTAATTGAACACTGTTTATCTGAATCATGTTGCACTCATTTGCCAGAAAGTACCAATATCCCATTGATTGATAGTTAACCAGAAAGCACGCTACACTCTTGCAATTTATCTGATATGCCATACCATAAAGCTAAACTGAGTAATGTTTGCCATTCAAACAGCATATAAGGCATCTCTTAATGAACTTAACGTCGTATCTTTGAATAAATTTAGCAGTGAAGCTATAAATTAATTATCCAAGGTCGAGTAAACCAAAATGTTCCAGACAAGTGTTCCGCTAATTATACTTTGTCGGTAGAAAATTGAAGCAGTCAGTTGATAATTATCTTTTTTATTTTCCAGAATATTGCAATTGAACTGATGGTTCAATCTGATGACATTGGTGGATCACAATGTGAAAATCTTGTTCCTGCAAATGAAAGCACTGCATTACTGTTTGCTGCTTCAAATATTGAAAGGTTGAAGTCAGGCCTTGAGGATTATGTGTTTAAGCATGGAAACAATTTAAAATATAAGTGCCCATCCTGTTTTACTGAGAGGTAAGAGATGGATTCACTGTGCAGTTTCTTGATTATATTGAGTTCTGAGCTCCTGCTGATTGTGAATTGGCACAGTCAAACAGGGGCATTATCTGCATCGCCTTCGGATTTGTTTTCCTCAGTTCCTCAGTTGTCTTGTTCTTTGCTTCCAGTTCCTGGATAATATTGAATCTAGTATCATTGTAGAGCTTTACACAAATATGAGACATTTTTCTTGATAATTCTCGATGTCTCATTGTACTGCAGTTGCCCCCTTTCAAAATTATTGCAAATACATGTATGAAGTTGATTCATGTTGCACATTTTCTTACCATCTCAAAGGTCCTCGATTATTCCTGAATGGTGCCATCTTTTGCTTCTTTAAAGTATAATTGTTATGGAAAACCAATCCCTGTTAACATACTTATCCTAGCTGAATGCTTCTGTTGAACATGAATTTCCTTAACACACCACGTACTTCCTTTAGACCACAGTTGACTTTAACTGTGTGCCAATTTGTGTTTCTTTTTGCTTCTACTTGATAAAAGTCTTGCCATGGCGTATGCTTCTGAATAGATGGTTGTTTGAACTTTAAAAATATCTCATGAAGCTGCAGGAGTTAATTCTATGCATGTTACAATCATGTCAGTCAGATAAACTTTCATGACAAATTTTCCTTGATGATCTTCCACAGATTTCTTACTATAATGTTATCTTAACCACATTGCGAAAAAGACACTGTTATGACATTGCTACGTACAATTCTTCCAATATTGGCTCATTCTTTCTGCATAGTCAGTACTTCTGTGTTTCTCTGATTGTGGTAGATCAGTATGAAATCTAAAACATTAATTGGGATCACTTACCTTGTAGTGCCCTGTATATTGATGCTATTTTCTGTTTTCTGCTTATTAGACATGAATGTGCCTTTATTGAGGTAGCCGGTTTCATGATATACTTAGACCCCTCTTTGATTATCTCCTTCTCCCCAAGGATGTATATATTGACACAAGAAACGCAATGATACCATTCTGGCATCTCTAGATTGGGAATATTCGGTATTCTGGTTTTAGCAGGATTAAGAAAAGTATTCAAAGTATCCTGAAAAGGTTCCACATTAGGGTATTTAGCTCTGTGGATTATCTCTGATGGAGCCTACCGGCCTACCCATACTCCACCATGCATTACACTACGTAACGTATTGTGTCCCAATTCACGTTTCACGCATGACATGAATCAATTTTCTTACCAACTCTGACCCAGATATAATATTGGAGGAGCAAAGATCTTGATACTGTCACAACGTTTGTTTTCCGATTTTTTTCCTCCTTAATCCAAGATATTGTCACAAGTTGGGTATGTCACAACGAGGAGCTTGATCCTAAAGAAGACATTATTTTGTTAAGCAAAAAGTGCTTTTAAATAGAAGAACTTCAAGGATTTTCTGATAAACAGCCTTCATTAATTAAGGTATGTGCCTCAGGGTACATTTGAAGATTGGAAGTGGAGTAGCACACCGAGCGGAGAGCCGCAAAAGTGCGGGACAACATATTGAAGCAGTAATTATTATTAGTGAATTGCCTGAGCCAGCTGCTTCTTCCTGCTTGAGGTCATATGACAGGAGAACACAGGTACAAATTTGTAAAAGACGAATTGCAGAATTATTTCAGTCTGCTTTTTATTGTGTTTAGTGCGGAACTAAATTACACCAAAAGTAAAATGAATTTACTTTGTCAAGCGAAACAGTTGAAGCGAGGAAGGTGTTCAACTGTTCATACTGACTTCATAATGTGTCCTGAATATTCTATTTCCAACGATGAACATATTTTATCAGGCTATTATAACTATATCTCTGTATTTTTTATGGTTTACAAGAAAATGAGAAGTCGATTCTAGACAATGTAAACTGGACATAATGAATTTTGGCACTGCATTTGTTTCTTGATCCTGCGTGCTCTTAGGGGTATTAGGAAAGCATGTTTAGCTTGAGATATTTGTAAATCTTGGTCCTTATTGATTTTATGCAAAACGGAAAATCAAATTGCAAAAGTTTCCACTCAAAACTTAAAAAGTGACATGAATGAAATATCTTCAGATATGGTACTGAAGTCCAGTTAAATATTATAATGAGTTGAGGTATTGATGCCTGGTTACCTTCCACCTTTCTGAACTTATATTAAGCTAGGAGGCTGTAAACAAAAGAAGAAAAATGTCATTTGAAAAGTCAAATGTAGTACTAACAATGATCAAAGAATCTAATGCAAGAGGACATCGAAGAAAATTAACCTGTATTTACCCTCTGTGAAATTATACACGAGTCATGTGTTCTGAGACATTTACGAGTTCTCTAATTAATCACGACCCTCCTTTTTTTCTTTACCTTGTTAAATTGACACCCGGCAACTGTTCCCAGGTTTTATATTTCCAGGATTTCTCGCCTTGTTCAATTTCCCAATCATGTCTGAACGGATTGACGAGCACTGACTGGAAAAGTTATGGATTGACTTTGAAGAGTATTGGGGATCAAGATGGCTATGCTATACTAGAATGGGAGAACTTACCAGAATATGCTTACATTGATATTCTCCTCCACTGTTATAGCAAGAAATATCCAGTATACATTTCCAATGACCCCCGTTTTGATATTTTGTGATATTCTTTCTGTGCTTATAATCTTTGCCTAGATTCATTTCCTGCTGTATGCAAATTGTTTTTCTTAACTTGCTCCCAAAGTGACGATGCCAACAGCTACAAGGAAGACTTATCTTGCTCGAAGTCTAACCAGAAAGGCTGTTAAGCTTGCCTTGGATGATCTGAAGGAGAAAAACAGTGGATCTCTACTCAGTGCCCATGCTCTCAAGGTCTTCTTCTATCTCTCCTCTCATCTCATGATGTAAGCAAATAATAATTTTGAGATTAACATTTGGAGTCTGCCACTCAGGGATCCTGACCCTATGTTTAGAACCGGAAGTTCGAATAAGAAAAGAAACAGAGACTAATAATGCCAATATATGGAAACCGAGTGAAAAATGTTAGTTCGAAGAGATCATGATTTGTCTGTAATATTATCCATTTTCAAGTCTACCATGTCCTCACTTTCTCGAGTTTAGCATAACTAATAGTTGTACATGTACATAGAAAATGAAGTACCGTTTGTTGGGGGATAATTGTTAATTCATTCCTGCAAGCTCAGGAAGATTTTAATGGTTAGTGATTTAGTGAATCATGTTACAACTTTGGCCTTCCCCTTCATATGTAAGTTGACAATGGATGTGATTCATACGAACATCAATATCCCTCCTGTATCGCCCTGGTTACCAGTTAGGGTTCGCGCATTAGTTACTTGCACACTGGTCCTCCTGCTCCTTGTGTTGCCATTATGATTCATCTAAGAAGATTTTGTCTTTGATTCTCAGATTTGCAGTTATGCCCCTGATATTGCAAGTACAGTAAGTGGCTTGATCATGTCTTCCAATGACTTGCAATTCCAACGAGAATGCCTTTCACTTCTCGGGCTGCCTCCCCTAGAAACTGAAGGAGCAATTGTGGAAGATTCCATTAAGAGAAGGATACTATCAGCCATAGAGATGAATGACCGAAAGCCTCCAAAAAGCCGAGAAGCTGCACCTTATCTTTTCGAAGATGACTACTTCCAGGAAGAGCCAGATGTGCTAAATGACGAATATGAAGACGAAGAAGATTTTGGTTCTTTGGACCTATAGTATAAGACAGTATTGTATTGTGACATCTATCTATATACTCTGCAGTAAAATTGTAGATTCTTTGTCTGCAAATTAGTTCTTAACATCTCTGAACTTTTATGTTGCTGAAGACAGGAATATTTGCAACCATAACTGTTTAATATTCTCTCCACAGCCCAGCGGCCCAGCCACACTTTTTTTGGTTTACAGTTCAGTCCCAGTTTGCATGTAGTGATGTCTAAATGCGCCAAATGTCCATGTTAGATACAAATGTCCAGTGGCATCATTGCATCAACAAGTACTGTGTTTTTTTTTTTTTTTTTTTGAGAAAAGAACTCATTGAATTAATTAAACTGGGTCTGGGCTTGAGAGGCCCATTACATCAGTAAAGAGTGCTTTCGATGCCCAATGGGGCTCAAATAAGAAAGTTTCTTCATCAGAAATAGTGAGCCCATATTTGGCGTGCAAATGGGCCACTTGATTATTTCTCCTGCTTGTAAAAACGAACCGGCATGAGCTGAGAGTTCTAGAGATGTTGACCGCTTCATTTAACACAAAACCCACTTCCCATTCCGACTTTCCATTTCCTCTCTCCATTCTCTTGAGCTCCTCTATCACTGTGAGTGCGTCGGTTTCGATAACCAGTTTCCGGCAACCTCCATCGATGGCGAACTTCAATCCTTCAAGGATAGCTAGCCCTTCCGATGTTCTGGATCTGGTTCCGAACGGAATCCGTTTGGCGAAACCCCTGACGTATCTCCCCTCCCTGTCCCTGATGACCCCTCCGGCTCCGGCGACGCCTCTGGCTTTGTCCCATGCGCCGTCGACGTTGAGTTTCAGTTCATCTGAATCCGGCGGACGCCAGGTCTGAGACTGAGGGATGGAGTTGATTGTGGGGTGCTCTAGAGATGCTTCATATTCTTCCAACTTGTTGATTGCAGATCTGACTAGATCTGTTGCTTTTGAAACTTTTCCGTTGAAAATACACTGATTTCTGTTACTCCAAAGCTCCGCCAAGCACATGCAGATAAGTTTCAACTCTCCCTCTTTAAAATCTGATTCCATCACTTCTTTGATCCAAGAACTGAATTCTATGTGTCGGATTTTCAGATCTCTGTCTGGAAAAGCAATTCTCCAGGTCTCTTTGGCCACCGGACAACGGAGAAAAATATGGGTTTCGTCTTCTTGAAAGAAACCGCACTGAGCGCAATTGGTGGGAATCATTATATTACGGATTGCCAGATTCATCTTGGTTGGTAGAGCTTTCCTCCACCCTCGCCAGATTGGGTATAAGTTTCTTTTGGGGATCTTCAACTTCCACAGTTTGGTAAGCCACTTCTCTTCTGGAGTTGAGCCTTGATTGTTGTCATGTTGACCATTTGAAAGCTTCCTTGCTAGTTGATAACCCGATTGAACACTGTAACTCCCTGAATCTGTGAAATTCCACAACAACTTATCTTCTTCTTGAGTATTTGCTATTGGGATTTTGATTATGTCTTGTACATCCACCGGCCAAAAAACTGACTGTAATTTTAGCAAATCCCACTTCGCTGTGCCTTGAATAATGAACTCCTGAACCTTTAACTGGTTAGGGGGAGGATTGGTGATCGGGCGATAAGGAAAATCTTTCGGGAGCCACGGGTCGTGGAACGCATCAACCCTGGCTCCGTTTCCAATTCCCCATCTGAGCCCCTGTTTGATTATATCTTTGCTAGCAATAATGCTCCGCCATGTATAAGAACATTGAGAAGTAGCGGTGGTATTTAATAAACTGTTGCGATTGCAATATTTGCCAATTAATACCTTACTGAGAAGGGTATCTGTTTGAGTTAAAATACGCCACAACTGTTTGCCCAGCATCGCCAAATTGAACGCTTGAATATCTGCAAAACCAATGCCACCTTTTGATTTGGGTTCTTTGAGTTTATCCCAGGCAATCCAAGAGATTTTTTGTGCATCTTCCTCATGACCCTAGAAAAACTTTCTGCAGGTATTCTCAATTTTCTTACAAATGGATTGAGGCAACTTGAAGCAGGACATGGTGTAAATAGGGACAGCTTGAGCCACTGTTTTGATCATGATTTCCCGGCCAACAAAAGATAAGGAGTTACGCTTCCATGTTTTGGCTTTGGCTTCAACTTTTTCGGTAACAAAACTAAAATCCATTGACTTATTTTCCCCAGGGATGTTGGCAATCCCAAATAGCGGTCGTGGGAATCCACCAGCTGTACACCACAACGGCTGCTCAAAAATTCTTGTCTTTGCTGCTGGACGTTGCTAGAAAAGACTATAGCACTTTTTTTGTAAATTAATTTTCTGCCCCGATGCTATCTCATATAGATGTAATAAGTGTAAAGTGTAATCTATAGCCTCCTCGCTAGCATTAGAAAAGAGCATACTGTCGTCGGCGAAAAAAAGATGGTTGATGGAAGGGCTGTCCCTTGCTGCTTTCAGTCCAGTCAAGAGACCATTACTCGATGCAGCCGTGAGATTTCTCGAAAGGACCTCCCCACAAATCAGAAAGAGATACGGTGAAAGAGGGCAGCCTTGACGGAGCCCTCGCTGAGGTATGACTTCTCCTACACTTCTGCCTTCAAAGGAGAAACTATATTTAACCGTACTAATACACTCCATCACCAAATTGATCCACTTGCTACCAAAACCAAAGCGATCCATACTTGTCTTTAAAAAACCCCACTCAACACGATCATAAGCCTTTGACATATCTAGCTTTAACGCAAAACTACCAACTGTAACACCCCTAATTCTCGAGAGAGTTCTTAGTGCAATATCAAGACTTTGGGGGCGAATTTGTAAATATTCTGTCACGGCTTTAATGTGGGCATTTTGGAGAGTTGGCGACATTTGGACGTCGTTAAGATGATTTTGAAGCGCTAGAGATGTTCGGGGTGGTTGTGCAATTCTTAGAAATTAAATAGAAGCTATAATTCTAGTTTGTACACTAAAGTTTAGAAAACTACACTTTCACCCCCCCCCCCTTTTTGCATGCTTGCCACTTGTTCAAGCCATTTTGACACCTCCTCCTTAGGTGGTAACATCTCCAACCTCCCTTTTCACCATCCCAATCTGGAAAAAAAAATCTCTCTCTCTCTCTCATCCATTCTCTTCTTCTTCCTCTCTCTTCACCATGCAACCACCAAGAACACCACCACCTCCACCAAGGAACTACCACCAAACAACCACCAAATCCCGACCTGCTACCACCTGGAGTAACCCTCACCACAAGGATCAAAACGCCCCAAACAGATCGTGATTTCATCAAGAATCGAGTGAGAAATTCGGGTTTGAAGGTAAGAACCCTAGTTCGGTTTTTCGTCGATTTCTCCCTCCTCGTTGCAAATCATCACAATTAACACACATATTCTTGTCCCTTGTGTCGAGGCGAACCTGGAAAGCACAAGTATGCCCTGCAAATCGCCGGATTTTGCTCCAGCCACCGTGCCGCCGCCGCCAAACCTCCATGGCCGACCAAAAATGGTAACTCCTTCATTTCTCCACCAAATTCGATGTTCCTTACATCAATGTGATCCCCATGACCTTAGGAATGCATTAGAAGCATAAAAACCTGCCCAGATTTTGGTTAGGTTCGAGTTTTGTTTCATTTTTCACTCTTGGTTTGTTTTTCCGTCATGCATAAACAGCCCCTGTTCAAATGATCATATCTCTCTCGTTTTTAATCCGTTTTGAGCGATTCAGGACTTTCTGGAAACCTCAGACAATTGGCTACAACTTTCATGTTTTAAGTTTTGTCAAATTCGGTCTCTAAACCACCTAAAAATCGAATTGAAGTTGCTGTGTTCGTGCTTGTTCATGCTGAGTTTTTCCCACCAGCATTTTTGACCCAACTTTGGATCTCTGTATCTCCCTCGTTTTTGGTCCGTTTTGAATGATCTTTAGCTTTCTGGAATCCTTGGAGAATTGTCTACAAGTTTCATGTTGATTTCTCGGTCCAATTTGATCTCTAAACCCTCTGAAATTGGTGTTGAACATGGCTAGTTAGCGAAGTGGTTGATGTGTTCTTCGCTGCCAAGTGCCAAAAAAATTCTAAGTATGAAAAGTCATGGTGAAACACCCATTTTCTAACCCTTGTATCTTCTTCAAAACTTAATGAAATTTAGATCTGTTTTCTCCTATGTGTAGCTGGTATATAATACTTCAAATCATCGTCTCTGGGTCATGCTCAAACTTATAACGGATTGCTCACAAAACGAGCCTAAAGTTGCTAGGTTAAACTCGTGAAGCACTATCGAATTTTTCTAAGTATTGAATCGTAATTTTCATCCAACTTTGGCTAGCGATATTTCTTTGAATAGTTGGAGTTCTTAGGAGTTCAAATATGTTCTGGAATCTTTGATCTACCATCTTCAAAACCCTGTTCTTATATTTCCAAGTATCCCCCTCAATTGATCACAAATCAGCTCTAAAGTTGACTAGTTGAGTCGATTTTCCTCTATTTTTGACATTTGAATTCGACATTCTAAATGACATTTCTAGCCTTAGCGTTCTTCATGAAACTTGCTCGTATTCATATTTTGAGTCTAAATATCAAGTTTGACCAAGTTTGACTTTTCGCAAACCCTAGTTTGACTGAACTGTATAGGAGGGGCAAAATAGTCATTTCACTTAAACTTTGAATTGAGGTTAGTTTAGTAACTTGGAGTTTGTCAGCATGTCTTGTATGCGTGTTTGGAGTACTTGTATGTAATTCTGGGCTAGGGTTGACCAAGTCAAATGTGGGGGTCTTTTTGTAGTTTTACTAAACTTCGAGGGCCTATGTGCAATTAATTAAAACTTTGCATTTGAACAAATTTAATGTTTTGAGACCAACAACCTGAATTTAGAAGGATATTTGGAGCCTTAAGAAGGAAATATTTGACTCGGGAGTGACCAAATCAATAGTTGGGGTCTTTTTGCAATTTTAACAAACTTTAGGGGCCTAAGTGCAATTTATTGAAAGTTGTAGATTTCAATTCTAAGTTCATATGGATGAGTTGAGAGTCATTCTTGGATGTGGTTGGGCCAGTATGAGTGTAATATGGGGTCCAGGCACAATCAGGGACTGTACTGGACAGTTTCAAAGTATTAGGGGCATTTTGGTCAAGTTAGCTTGCGTGACCTGCATTTTATTGCATTCTTGCATAAAACCTCATATAGAGGATATATGCTAATAGTTTGTATACTTGACTTGTTTATATCCAGCCGACGTTAAGGATCGTTCGAAGTAGACGTACGTTTTCGTGTTGCTGCGTTTATTGTGAGACTCGGAGACGAGCGTTGTAGGATTGCTAGCGTTGCTTTGCGCCTTTCATGGCTCAGAGGTAAGTACATATGTACGACCTTTTCATATCAAAATATGCGTAAGTGCTTGATGTTTCAAATGAATGTTTGTTATATGAAATAGTATGAGAATGCATGTTTTCCACTCGAAAGTTGTTAAACTATTTTATTCATCTCCTTTGAGAACTCTCCGAAATTACTTGTGAATTGTTGACATCCTGATTCTAGTTATGTGAAAGAGAAGAAATAAAATACCTCTAATAGACTTAGGACGATGTACAGAGTACTGTTATTAATGGGAGGCGTCAAGCGATCCTCCATTTTCGTATGGCTAAGACCATTGAAGCAATGCTTCTTATTATTGGATAGAACGTTAATGTTCAAAAATCCGCCCCCGATGAGCCAAAATGTATCAAGATATTGAGGCCAAGGGGTTTATAGAGCTATAGAGTGCTACTTATACTTGTAAGGGTCACTACGGTATAGGGGTGTCGACACTTAAGGCCTTTTAGCTAATGTTATGAGCGGGGTTGACGAATGGGCTCCCTTAACGCTCGGGTGAAATAGGGTTTGATAGACCCTAGAAGGAACCCTTAGTGGTTATTTCGTGATCCCTCTGTTTACATCGATCCTGCTGGTGGCTCTTGACACGCCTCAGCTAAATTAAACTGTTGATTGAAGTCGAAATTAGAAATTGACTACTTACCAATGTTGTTTGTGGCTCTTGACATGCCCTAATCGTTTGAAATGAATTGTAAATCTTGGCTACTCATGAACTACTATCGTTATCAGTTCAAATGAACTTGTTTACTCTGGATATTTCACCAACTACTCTTGGTTTCTCAATGTTATTAAATTGAGAGGTTTTTGTTACTCGGTTATTTCAAGTTGATCCAAATTCTCAAATATGATAGCTTTACTGTTTAAATCTTCTAATTTGATTCAACTCATACTTCCGTTCCACTCGTTGCTTTACATGTCGTAGTATGTATTTACTCAGTTTTTACTGATTATTTCTTCAAAACTGCGTCGGCATTTGCCATTTTAAAACCGCAGGTCGTCACTCAAGGTGGGGGATGGGAACGCGAATCGAGACGAAGACGTTTAGCTTGAGTTAGATCACTTAGTAGATCACATAGCTTATTTCAATCCCATTACAAATGTAAACTTATATTCTCAAGATTGTTTTTATTCATTAACTAACCGAAATGTAAGCTTAATAGTTAATAATCTACTTTTGGTTATCGATTGTCGCTTTAACCCTGAACCGAGATCCCGGGCTGTTTCAGATGGTATCAGAGCATCGGTTCTCCGGTTAAAGTGACTTTTCGATTTCCATTAGTTGAGAATAAGAAGATAAAACGTTTTCAAAATTTAAAATTGATTAGGATAACCCAATTTGGCAATAAGGAGTAAACAAGCCGTCGGGGAGTTTGGGTACTTACGTATTGTTCAACTCGATTTGTATTTACTTGTTGATTAACTGTTAACTACTTATTGATATGTGATCTATGCGAAATCCACTTGTTAATTATATGTTGGTTATTCTATGGGCATGTTTAGTTGCTATATAGAAATGATTTATCATTGTTGTGTGATGCGTATCCGCGTTCCTTTGTTGATTATGTTAATTAGTCGACGAGAGAGTAACGACGCTTTGATCTAGAAGACCATGAGACCAATCTTTTCTTACCTACGAGAGATGACTTTTATGATTATATTTTGTTTTGTTTCATTTTGAGTTTATTTGACACAGTCATTTCCAAATTAGACAGTTCAAACAATAAATTATTTATTAAAAAAAAATGGTTTTCCAAAATTATTTGGGTGTCGAGCTACCAAATGCCAAGTGATATGGACCACTTTGTTTATCAGTCCGCTGGCGCGACTCTTAGTACGACGGTACTATAAGTTGTACCCACTGTGTAGACTAAGTTGGAACATTTGAAACACATGCGAGTTGTGTTAGAGAGGCACGTTGTGTGACGACACATAGTGTTCTTTCTTCCTCGTATGCCTGGAACACTTTAGGTGATTGGTTTATCTAACCCTATAGAGGTAAGACATCATTTTTAACGCGTATGATTCAAGCAAAATGACAGATTAGTCTTGATAAAAGTATTTGTCTAAAAGTTTCGAGATTTTTATAAATTCTAGCAAATTTTTGAGTAATTTATAAAATTGAGAACTTGTATGTTGTTATTGAACTTTCAAAATCTTGTTTCGAACTTTTACTTGTACTAATCATATACGAAACCCAAGTGTGGTGCGAGTCTAGGCTGGATAGTAGTATAGACCCATAATAAACCCCGTCTTGTTGAGAGTGAGAATGAGGAACCTCTTCCCGTTAAGGTATTGCTAGCTGAAGTAAGGAAGTCATCTTTTGAGAGCATGATATCCGACGAGAGCGCTTTATGTACTTGTCTGGCTAAGTCATATAGACTGAGTCACTGTGCTACATTTCATGTGCATGTCATGTATGTGGGTAAGTATAGTACGAGATCTTCGGGGACGAAGATTCTTTTAAGGTGGGTAGATTGTAACACCCCTAATTCTCGAGAGAGTTCTTAGTGCAATATCAAGACTTTGGGGGCGAATTTGTAAATATTCTGTCACGGCTTTAATGTGGGCATTTTGGAGAGTTGGCGACATTTGGACGTCGTTAAGATGATTTTGAAGCGCTAGAGATGTTCGGGGTGGTTGTGCAATTCTTAGAAATTAAATAGAAGCTATAATTCTAGTTTGTACACTAAAGTTTAGAAAACTACACTTTCACCCCCCCCCCCTTTTTGCATGCTTGCCACTTGTTCAAGCCATTTTGACACCTCCTCCTTAGGTGGTAACATCTCCAACCTCCCTTTTCACCATCCCAATCTGGAAAAAAAAATCTCTCTCTCTCTCTCATCCATTCTCTTCTTCTTCCTCTCTCTTCACCATGCAACCACCAAGAACACCACCACCTCCACCAAGGAACTACCACCAAACAACCACCAAATCCCGACCTGCTACCACCTGGAGTAACCCTCACCACAAGGATCAAAACGCCCCAAACAGATCGTGATTTCATCAAGAATCGAGTGAGAAATTCGGGTTTGAAGGTAAGAACCCTAGTTCGGTTTTTCGTCGATTTCTCCCTCCTCGTTGCAAATCATCACAATTAACACACATATTCTTGTCCCTTGTGTCGAGGCGAACCTGGAAAGCACAAGTATGCCCTGCAAATCGCCGGATTTTGCTCCAGCCACCGTGCCGCCGCCGCCAAACCTCCATGGCCGACCAAAAATGGTAACTCCTTCATTTCTCCACCAAATTCGATGTTCCTTACATCAATGTGATCCCCATGACCTTAGGAATGCATTAGAAGCATAAAAACCTGCCCAGATTTTGGTTAGGTTCGAGTTTTGTTTCATTTTTCACTCTTGGTTTGTTTTTCCGTCATGCATAAACAGCCCCTGTTCAAATGATCATATCTCTCTCGTTTTTAATCCGTTTTGAGCGATTCAGGACTTTCTGGAAACCTCAGACAATTGGCTACAACTTTCATGTTTTAAGTTTTGTCAAATTCGGTCTCTAAACCACCTAAAAATCGAATTGAAGTTGCTGTGTTCGTGCTTGTTCATGCTGAGTTTTTCCCACCAGCATTTTTGACCCAACTTTGGATCTCTGTATCTCCCTCGTTTTTGGTCCGTTTTGAATGATCTTTAGCTTTCTGGAATCCTTGGAGAATTGTCTACAAGTTTCATGTTGATTTCTCGGTCCAATTTGATCTCTAAACCCTCTGAAATTGGTGTTGAACATGGCTAGTTAGCGAAGTGGTTGATGTGTTCTTCGCTGCCAAGTGCCAAAAAAATTCTAAGTATGAAAAGTCATGGTGAAACACCCATTTTCTAACCCTTGTATCTTCTTCAAAACTTAATGAAATTTAGATCTGTTTTCTCCTATGTGTAGCTGGTATATAATACTTCAAATCATCGTCTCTGGGTCATGCTCAAACTTATAACGGATTGCTCACAAAACGAGCCTAAAGTTGCTAGGTTAAACTCGTGAAGCACTATCGAATTTTTCTAAGTATTGAATCGTAATTTTCATCCAACTTTGGCTAGCGATATTTCTTTGAATAGTTGGAGTTCTTAGGAGTTCAAATATGTTCTGGAATCTTTGATCTACCATCTTCAAAACCCTGTTCTTATATTTCCAAGTATCCCCCTCAATTGATCACAAATCAGCTCTAAAGTTGACTAGTTGAGTCGATTTTCCTCTATTTTTGACATTTGAATTCGACATTCTAAATGACATTTCTAGCCTTAGCGTTCTTCATGAAACTTGCTCGTATTCATATTTTGAGTCTAAATATCAAGTTTGACCAAGTTTGACTTTTCGCAAACCCTAGTTTGACTGAACTGTATAGGAGGGGCAAAATAGTCATTTCACTTAAACTTTGAATTGAGGTTAGTTTAGTAACTTGGAGTTTGTCAGCATGTCTTGTATGCGTGTTTGGAGTACTTGTATGTAATTCTGGGCTAGGGTTGACCAAGTCAAATGTGGGGGTCTTTTTGTAGTTTTACTAAACTTCGAGGGCCTATGTGCAATTAATTAAAACTTTGCATTTGAACAAATTTAATGTTTTGAGACCAACAACCTGAATTTAGAAGGATATTTGGAGCCTTAAGAAGGAAATATTTGACTCGGGAGTGACCAAATCAATAGTTGGGGTCTTTTTGCAATTTTAGCAAACTTTAGGGGCCTAAGTGCAATTTATTGAAAGTTGTAGATTTCAATTCTAAGTTCATATGGATGAGTTGAGAGTCATTCTTGGATGTGGTTGGGCCAGTATGAGTGTAATATGGGGTCCAGGCACAATCAGGGACTGTACTGGACAGTTTCAAAGTATTAGGGGCATTTTGGTCAAGTTAGCTTGCGTGACCTGCATTTTATTGCATTCTTGCATAAAACCTCATATAGAGGATATATGCTAATAGGTTGTATACTTGACTTGTTTATATCCAGCCGACGTTAAGGATCGTTCGAAGTAGACGTACGTTTTCGTGTTGCTGCGTTTATTGTGAGACTCGGAGACGAGCGTTGTAGGATTGCTAGCGTTGCTTTGCGCCTTTCATGGCTCAGAGGTAAGTACATATGTACGACCTTTTCATATCAAAATATGCGTAAGTGCTTGATGTTTCAAATGAATGTTTGTTATATGAAATAGTATGAGAATGCATGTTTTCCACTCGAAAGTTGTTAAACTATTTTATTCATCTCCTTTGAGAACTCTCCGAAATTACTTGTGAATTGTTGACATCCTGATTCTAGTTATGTGAAAGAGAAGAAATAAAATACCTCTAATAGACTTAGGACGATGTACAGAGTACTGTTATTAATGGGAGGCGTCAAGCGATCCTCCATTTTCGTATGGCTAAGACCATTGAAGCAATGCTTCTTATTATTGGATAGAACGTTAATGTTCAAAAATCCGCCCCCGATGAGCCAAAATGTATCAAGATATTGAGGCCAAGGGGTTTATAGAGCTATAGAGTGCTACTTATACTTGTAAGGGTCACTACGGTATAGGGGTGTCGACACTTAAGGCCTTTTAGCTAATGTTATGAGCGGGGTTGACGAATGGGCTCCCTTAACGCTCGGGTGAAATAGGGTTTGATAGACCCTAGAAGGAACCCTTAGTGGTTATTTCGTGATCCCTCTGTTTACATCGATCCTGCTGGTGGCTCTTGACACGCCTCAGCTAAATTAAACTGTTGATTGAAGTCGAAATTAGAAATTGACTACTTACCAATGTTGTTTGTGGCTCTTGACATGCCCTAATCGTTTGAAATGAATTGTAAATCTTGGCTACTCATGAACTACTATCGTTATCAGTTCAAATGAACTTGTTTACTCTGGATATTTCACCAACTACTCTTGGTTTCTCAATGTTATTAAATTGAGAGGTTTTTGTTACTCGGTTATTTCAAGTTGATCCAAATTCTCAAATATGATAGCTTTACTGTTTAAATCTTCTAATTTGATTCAACTCATACTTCCGTTCCACTCGTTGCTTTACATGTCGTAGTATGTATTTACTCAGTTTTTACTGATTATTTCTTCAAAACTGCGTCGGCATTTGCCATTTTAAAACCGCAGGTCGTCACTCAAGGTGGGGGATGGGAACGCGAATCGAGACGAAGACGTTTAGCTTGAGTTAGATCACTTAGTAGATCACATAGCTTATTTCAATCCCATTACAAATGTAAACTTATATTCTCAAGATTGTTTTTATTCATTAACTAACCGAAATGTAAGCTTAATAGTTAATAATCTACTTTTGGTTATCGATTGTCGCTTTAACCCTGAACCGAGATCCCGGGCTGTTTCACCAACTTTATCCTTTTTGCGATATTTCATCGTATGTAATAACTCATATGCAAGAAGAATATTATCAGTAATTAGGCGGCCAGGAACGAAAGCACATTGAAACTGCGAAATAAAACTAGGGAGAACTTTTTTGAAACGGTTCGCCATAGTTTTAGTCACTAGTTTATAAATAACTGAACAAAGGCTTATAGGCCTTAAGTCGGCTGGGGTGCGCACCTGTTTAGCTTTGGGCAGTAACGCGATGATGGTTTTGTTGAATTCCGCAATGCTCTTGTCACCATTCAGAACACTTAAACATTCTTCAATAACATCTCCACCGACTATGTCCCAATTCTTTTGGAAAAAAGTTGCCGGAAAACCATCGTAACCCGGGGCTTTGATTGGGCCCATTTGATTCAACGCTTCTTTCACCTCAGTGCTTGTATACGGCAAATCGAGCATGTTTCTGAAATCTTCACCGACTGTTGCTGGGATGTTTTGTAACATTGGTTCCATATCTGTCGACGATGGATTGGCCGATGTGAAAATGTTGGTGAAGTACTCAGTAAGGACAGAGATAATCTCTTCCTCATTAGTACACCAGTTCCCATTGTGGTCCTCTAGACCTTTCAGAGCATTCCTGGCTTTTCTAATAGTTGCTTTGCGATGGAAGAAGTTAGTGTTGCGATCACCTTTGGCTAGCCATTGGATTCTACTCCTTTGGAGCCATAACTCTTCTTCCTTGTGGAGTAGCCCGTTAATTTCCGATTTGAGATTAAAAATCTCTATACGACTGTCATACCGTTCACTTGACTGATCCAACTGAGCTAACTTGCTTCGCAACTCTGCAATACGCCGACTAATATTCCCCACTTCACTTCTTTCCCATTGCTTTAGATTATAAGCAAGGTTGTTAAGTTTGTCCTGCAGAGGGAATTGCCTAGGCATGCCTTGCCAGCAGTTAGCAATAACTTCTTTACAACGCGGATATTGATGCCAAAAAGCCTCATATTGGAATCTACGAGGCTTCTTTTTCCCAGGACTTGAGTTTTCCCACACTAACTGGATCGGGCAATGGTCCGAGACAGTCAAAGTTAGATGGGTAACCCTGCTGCCTTGGAATAATTGCATCCACTCAATATTGGCTACAACCCGATCAATTCTCTCATAAATAATTTCCCCATTCCTGGGATTACTTTCCCAAGTGAAGTCTTTGCCACTATAACCCAAATCGAAAAGATTAAGGTCTTGGAGAACTTGCCGAAACAAACTCGAACCTTGTTCGTCAAAACTCCTTCCGCCTTTCTTTTCGCTTGAGCTAGTCATGGCGTTAAAATCACCTAGGACACACCACGACCCAACCTTGTCTCCTCTGATTCTTTTGAGCAATTCCCAAGAGTGATGGCGTTCCCGGTTATCCGGATTGCCATAAAAACAAGTTAACTGCCACGAAACATTGGATACTTCGTCAAGAACCATGCAATCCATGTACCACGTTGAGCTAGAACAGACGGAAACTTGCAGATTGTTTCTCCACATTAGTGCGAGACCTCCGCTTCTTCCCCTACTATCAACGCTAGCGCCTGAAAAATTGCAAAACTTACTTCTAACTTTCTCCATCTCCCTACCTGATAGCCTAGTTTCCAGCAGAAAAACTAGACTAGGGCCATGACTCTTCACAATATTGCGAAGAGCCAGAACATTACGAGGGTTGCCCAGCCCTCGTATGTTCCAACTGATGATACTCATTTGTTCAAGGCGGACCGGATTCCGGTCTCCGCCTTGTTATTATGTAAGTCTGGGTTTGGGGCCTGTTCTTGAGCACTTGAGTTTGACGAGAAAACCAACTGCCTTCCCTTCTTGTTGGTGAAGTTTTCTACTGCCGATTTATGAGGAGGGGGACTGAAATAAGTTGTGGAACCCTTACGCTTAGCAAGGTCTTGGTTCATGGAGTTGACTCTCTCCATCACGGATTTGCTAGGCACCCCTGTAACTGCATCAGCGACCGATCTCGCAAAATTTGTTATTAAATCCATTGGCTCAACCTCTGTTTGAGTAGCATTACTCGAATCCGCTATTACATCTGTGGTGGGTAGCCTCTGCTTCTCTGTTTGTCCTTCACCTCCTGCCAACGGGTTCTCATACATTATCATGGTGTCCTCCTCGATTTGTGATAGTGGATCCTTCAAAACAGCTTCTGTGTGGCCACCAGAGTTGTTCTCATTCAAATGTTCCTCCGCTGTTTTAGCTTTCGGGGAGTTATCAATGTCTTGACCCATCGGTTTTTGCTTTGTTGATCTCATTGCTGGGTGGTAGAGCAGATATGGCCCATAACCTTCTTCTTCTTTTTCCTTTTCTGCTGTTGATAATTCCTCACAATCGCATCCTTCATGAGTTATGACCCCACACCAGCAACATAGGGATGGAATACGTTCGTACCTGAAGTCTAACCACATGCGTTCCCCTCTGATTTGGACGTGGGTACCTCTTGGTAGTGATTCATTGACTGGTAGGCGGATTCTCACCCTGAGAAAGTTTCCTTCATCTCCTTCACTGTAGATCTTCGGATCTGCATCAATGACTTCACCCACAGTTGATGCAATTCTACGTGCAGCTGGCTCGCTTACGAACTGTATGGGGAGACCAAGGACTTGAATCCAAACATCAAAGTTCCGGAAAACTACTTCTTTCGTTCGATCTCCCAGTTTCCAACTCTGTAGTAGTAAGATCTTTCGATTGAAGATCCAAGGACCCCCTGCTGCTACTCGATCTAGGGTTCCTTGATCCGGGAAACAGAAAAGAAACGTGTTGAAATCTACTTCAAGGATGTTTACCTTCTCCCCGTTAGTCCAGATCCTCCTGAACATTCCTCTCATGGCCCCAGCATTAACCTTTGTCTCCGACGCAAACATCCCGATTAGGCACCACGAGAAGTTCTTATCAGCTTGATCACAAAACTCATCATCAATGATTACAGTATTGTTTTCCTTCGGTGTGTATTCAGCCGGAATTCTGTACGCCATTGAGAACGCCGCCGCACTGTTGATGGACTCCGCCGCTAGGGTTTTTTCTCCGTAAAGAACGGAGCACTCAAAAACTATCTTTTTACAAGTACTGTGTTTTTGCTGCGGTGAAGTGTACAATCAACTTGCAATCTGATGTTTGCGGATTGCACATAACTTCTGTGGGGGAAGTCAGAGTCCAGCCAAATTTGAATTATTTGTCCTTTCTAGTGGCAATGACAGTAATATTTTACATGTTCAAACTTCATAGATGGCTGCTACAAGTTTTCTCCAACAAGTTATAATAGTTTAGTAGCATTTGTTGTTAACTTTGACCATGACTACCCAAAATGCTTAAAGGAGGAATTTGCTAGACCCATCTCAGGAACAGTATGATCAGGCAAGATTTAAGCACATGGAACAAGACCGTGTATATCACTCTGTCAAACGAGGGATGTAAAAAACAAACAATTTTCATCAACAGTTCATAATAAGTAGCAACAATCATCATCATATAATCAGAACCTAAACAAAGATTGCTAGGTCACATAGCCCACAAATCTCTCTATTTAAACATATCCATTGCAAAATCCTAAATGAAAACTTAAAATCCCCTTACAAAAATCACAAAAGATTGTAGCCATAAATCGTCTTACAAAAGGAATTACAATAAGCAAAAGGAGACTACTAGATAATAACCACCCTGCATCCACGACACAACGAACTCTCTTTCCTTCATGCCTGTACAAACCCAGCCAGAAAAGAGAACAATGCCTTGTTAGGGATAATAAACAGTGTCAATGTCGTCATACGTAACTAAGTAAGTTGAGACCCTTGTAACAGAGTAAGAAAAAGCAGTTCATGAACTTGCCTTGTTAGCGATGTTGTTGGAGAGCCAGTCAAGACCCTCATAGAGACCCTCACCGCTGGTTGCACAGGTGCTTTGGATGTACCTGTGAGAGACAAGAAGAAAAAGTAGAAATTTAGTTGCTGAACCCCATTCAAACAGAAAGAGCCACACAGAAGAAGTCAAGTCAAATCAGTAGTTACCAGTGACGCTGGCGGAGAGAGTTGAGGCCGAGCTTGTCGGTGATTTCAGCAGCGTTCATTGCATTGGGAAGATCCTGTTTGTTAGCAAACACAAGCAAAACTGCATCTCGCAGCTCATCCTGGAATTGGTGAAAAAAAAGTTAGAATCAAATGTCAAAATCAGTTAAGGGAGTAACATATGCTTCTCAATGGCTGTCTTGGGCAACATAAGCGGATAGGACAACAGAACAAGTTGGAGATTATTCACAAAACCATCTCCGCCAATCATAGTAGGCATCAAACCTCTCACACGCCCATACAAGAACGCTCCCACTTCAATTTCTGTAAATTGCCCATTCTTACCCACCCTTGGTTAGAAACAATAACCGCAATTTGTGCAAGGCATCTCACATTGGCCAAGCTATAGCCCACTGGATGCCCAATTAGAGTAAAATTGTATCCTTTTGCAACTTTACGCTCCTTCATACACAAACGTATTAGGTACTTCTGTAACTGATAAAATACGTGAACCGTACAATTCTCTAAGCTTCACGTTTCCCATCCCACTAGATATATTCCCAAAACAATGAGGTGGTCCCTTCGTTTTCAATTCACCACTATGGATTCTAAATCAATCATAATTTTATAGAGCAGCTTCTGCAAATTGGCAATATCATTTTGAGTAAAAAGACTCAGCTATCACATTAGAAAGTTAGTTTTGTGACCTAGGCAAGAAAACTGGTATTGGACAAACAGACTACAAGTTACTTTGGACTTGGGAGCCTCTTCGAACGATGTTTTCTTCAAAACTTTATCAAGAGGTCTGCACGATAATAGTAACAAATAGATGGTGGAGTACCTCGTTCAACATGCGGTGCAGCTCATCCCTGGCCTCGACAACACGGTCTCTGTCATTACTGTCCACCACAAAAATGAGACCCTGTGTGTTCTGGAAGTAGTGCCTCCACAATGGGCGAATCTGCATGAAGAATATATCCCAGTCATTACCACTACAACTAGCCAGTTCCCAGGAAAGGAACAGTTAGGAGAACAGATCAACCAGTTCACTAAGATGCAATATATCATGCGACTATATGGCTATGCATTTATCATAAACAAATAACAAATGTTTGTACCTTGTCCTGACCCCCGACATCCCACACTGTGAAGCTGATGTTCTTGTACTCAACAGTCTCGACATTGAACCCTGATTAAATTGCAAAATTTTGAAACAAGTATTAAAGGACCGAATATATGAATAAAGTTAGCAATAAGAAGTATCCTTATGGAGGCAATATGAAAAACGCCTCATGCTGGCCACACAATCACATTTCACAACTTCGGAAAGCTTTGTGGTTGTTATTTAATCAGTGTTCCAACAGTTCAATTGTACACATACCCTAGGACTAAGACTTACTGCATAATCTGATCCCAGATTCCTAATTGCCTCTTCCATTCAATACCCTGAAGGTCTATTTTGAAACGAAACAAAATGTGGCGACAGTTTGGGCAAAAGTGAAACTTTGATCAACAACAAAAAGGTCTACAGTTGATTGAAGTATCACTATATTCATCTGAGGATTCCTATATTTCCTTACAGAACTAAAAATTGCCAAGTACGACTTTTTTGAACTCTTCACAATTCTCTGATACCTAACCTAGCACAGATTTCGAGATCATTGATTCCAGACATTTCTTAAGTGTCAAAAGTGGCAAAATCCAGACACCGTTCCCTAGAAACATGGATATGGATCCGACATGCAGGTGGATAATCTCAGATTATGAGATTTTCAAAAAATCATTTAAGAATAATTCATAATCCTTTAATCTGGGTTGTCCAAACATGCTCATGGTATGCTTCTACAAATTAAAATGCTGGCCTTTTCATGGAATCCAAGTTGCCGTACTAATTGATACTTTGAAGATTCTACAGGAGGAGAGGATTGAAGGATGGATAATTTTTCAAAATAAGGTTGAGATTTGATGGACAAAAAAGAAAGACTCACAGGTCCAAAGTGCACTTTTGAATAATGTGCAAGGTGTTAATTTGGATACATACTTATAAGATCATGTTGCATTTCAAGTTAACTTCATAGATGTGTCCCCTTCTACTATCTACTTCTAGGTGGACTTTTCACAGAACTTAGGGGCGTGCTTTTGACTTGATAGATTTTCTATAATGTCCCTTAGTTTTATGAGGTACTTTTTTGAGGTAAGTGAAAGGTGCTTTTGACTTTATAGATTTTCTATAATGTCCTTTGTTTTACGAGGTACTTTTTCTAGGGAAGTGAAAAGGTACGAATTTGAAAAAGGGTACGGAGGGACGTAAAGTAAAAAAGGTAACTTTTGGTAGGAAGACGCCTATTTTGGGATATCCATTTTCGGAAGGGAAGACATTAAACTGGGATGAAGGGAGTGACCGTAACTCCCAATAGCCAACTTAAATTTCCATTACAGCATCTCCATTCTCCATCGTGTAGCTTCTGTTCGAACAAAAATTTGTTCCATTCACATCACCCTGAAAGCTATGAGGCAGTCACTTATAATATCGCTTCTCAACGAAGTACTGCACATATCATTTTATCTGATTTCATGATTCAGCTTTCTTTCTACACAGATCTAATGCCCAGAATGAGACCACCTGCTCACGGAAATTGGCCTATCGTTTGAACACCTATTATGTGGGCTAAGAAGGAACAAATAGTACTAGTGTATAATATGAGAGTATTGTTATTTGAAACGGTTTATCCGAAATATAGTCAGTTTGGGTGGGTGATTGACAGCTGAGGTGAGCAATGAAATTGCCAAAAAATCTTTACAAACATGACAAAAAGTATCTCTGTTCGTGTAGTCTGAACTATCTTCATATTTCCTCATCATAATAATTCAGTAAATTACCAAATCCCATAGAACGGTCATCTGCCTAAGTTATACCACTCCAAAGAAAGTCTATGAGCATGGGTGGGAGCATGGACAGACAGTTGACACTTGACAGGTATATTGAACTCTGGACTGAGATTCTTCAGACGCATTATATAACGTATGTAGAAATTACAAACTAAAGTAATAAGAAGAATGGTCTACACAAACACTTCCGAAGTTTTCATCAAACATTGCATGTTCCGTATCTGAAGAGGAACATGCAAAAAGCTACAAAAGATCTAAGGCCTCATCCTCACTTCCATGGTGGCTTATTGCAGGATATGGAACAACTATCCACAGTAAATGAAGATTTTACCTTCAACATTCAGTGAAACACAACTCAACCACTTAAATTATGGCCAGCTTGCCAGGAGTATTGAAATACACCATTACATATAAGAGCAAATTCAAAAGACATAAAAGCTCGGAAGCCAATTGCCTTCACAATATTTTAATCACAGTTAAGAGTTCTCTCATAGTGAAGAAAATTATGCTAGCAAAATGTATGACATCTATACGTTCAGAGAACCTCAAATGCAAACATCACATCACTCAGTACAGAAGCTTACCAATGGTAGGAATGGTTGTCACGATCTCTCCAAGCTTGAGCTTGTACAAAATGGTTGTCTTACCAGCTGCGTCGAGACCAACCATAAGGATACGCATCTCCTTCTTGGCAAAGAGCCGGCTGAAAAGCTTGGTGAACGTCAAACCCATCTTTGCTTTCTAGCAGTGAATCCCTATAAAATGAATCAATTATAAACTATGATTGACCAATAAACAACTAATTCGTTTGACAATAGTAACCAGACAAACATTATTAGACACAATCCTTCACATAGATCAGCATATCCACAAAGATTATCACTCAAAAAGAAGGTTCCAATAGGTGCACCCCAGATCACACTATAGTTTGAACACATGACACGTTCGACATAGCATAAAGTCACATAATTCACCGAAACCATTAACCAAACTAACTTGATTACTACCACATACTAATTCCAAGTACATAATGCCAATGCTTCAACATGATTCTACAAATACTTCAGATGACAGAAGATCCATGACAAACACAAAGTTACGCAATCAAATGCAAAATCCAGATCACATACAACCGTCGGTGGCCAATGCAAACGGATCTGAAAGCTAGGGCATGATGTCATCACGATTTCAACAATGACGATACTTCCTCCGTCACGAATTCGGATCCAAAAAACACACATACGTTCGCTCATTACACACATCACAAAACTATCTCAGATCCGTATCGTAATCTCAAATCAAGCAAACAAAAACTCCAAAAACCTAACATAAACCAGATCAAATGTGGCTAAACAACCTCAGATTCGAGATCAATCTACAAAATTGAATCGCAACATAGCAACAAACAACGAATAGAACAACATCAAGTACCTCAATTCGATAGGGTTACGGAGATTTTCAGAGAGAAAACGAAGATGCGAGAGAAGTGAGATATGAAGAGGAAGGTGTTTGGATTGTTTACCTGCTTGCAGCTTTAGCGGAGGGATCTGAAGAGAGAGAGAGATGCGAAGCTTGAAACCAACGCGCACTGATATGGGGAGGAGAGAGGAACAGTGAGGAGACGGAGGATAAATATAGGACCATTTCGTGTTGGGTTCCAGACTGCCATTCGGTATTCGAAGATATTACGAAAATGCCATGAAGTTGAATTGCGGAGAACTGGAGATTCATTCTCTGCGGCTCGCTTTCTCGTTACGCTGTTTCATGCAATCAGCTCCTGCCGTGTGTAACTTAGTTAGTTTGGTTGGAACTCTTGGTGTGATTTACATTTACAATTAATTTACATAGTGGTAATTCGGATTTGGTAAAAGTCAAAATGGGACTAAAGAGAGACATAGTGGTACTAGAGAAACCACCTGACATGTCTATATGGTGGGGAACACCAATCGGTTTTTGACAAACGTGCATTAGTTAGATGGAACCACTAGTTTTCGAATATTTGTCAAACACTGATTAGTGTGCCCCACTATGCAGGCATGTCACATGGTGGGACTAGCCTCAATGAATACTTTCTCGATTTACAGAGTGGTACTTGGGGTTCGAGTTCTTACGTACAGTGCCCTATATTTTACTGTAAATTTCTCTGCCACCATCTTCTTGACTTCTTGTTTTTTCTTTAAAAGTTCTCGACTTCTTTACCGTAAGTTTGACTTTCGTGCCGTTTTGGTACTTATAATTTCAACTGTAGCATCCGTGACAACTAAGCTTTCAATCACATGCAAGCCTGACCAATCAAAGCCCCAGTTTGTGCATTAAATGACCCAAGTCTGAGTCTAGATTAAAGCTCGTTTGGTTAAAGGAGCCGAGGTTACAACTGGAGAGTGTTCAACTCGTAAGGTCTAAAGTGTTATTTATATATGTAGAGACTTGAAACTTGTTGATGTTCATATTGAAGTTTATGATATGTTATTGAGTTGGCTTGCAATAAAGAATATGCTACCGGAAACAGGCATGAGCCTTATATCTTTTTCCTTCTATTTTTAAATTTTAGTATAAACTTGATACGGGTATCGTATCAATATTATTTAGTCATTTAGTTATTTATCAGTTTATTTGTTATTTGAGTTATTTAATTATGTTATGTGGTTATTTAGTGATCCGGGCTTGGCCCGTAGGCGTCTAGGGTTAGGTTTAGAGTTTACTAGTTTTTCTTTTTAAGCAATGTCGTCTTTCATTATTTGAATCAATGAAAATATCAAAGTTTGAGAGTGTCTTGTGTTAGTGTTCCTGTGTGTGGGGATTTGATAGTGTCTAGAATTATCATGTTACGTAAACCATAACAACCGCATACATTTGTGTATCAATACCACTTCGTACATTCTCTTTTTTTCCCTTTTGACTTTTACCACTATTCACTGGGTTACTTGGACTCGGTGATTTGGATAGCAAAAATAAACAATTTTTTGACATTTCTTTCATGGTGTTGTAGAATAAGAGTTACTCTACGATACCATGAAAAAGTTATCTAAAAATTAGTCGTAGAATAAGAGTTACTCTACGATACCATGAAAAAGTTATCTAAAAATTAGTCGTTTTTCCATCCAAATTGCCAGGTCAAAGTGACCCAACTACAAGTAAAAAAGTCAATAGAGGAAGAAAGAGAAGGAACAAAGTGATATTGTGTTGGATTGTTAAACAACGTTTTTTACTACATAACTGAGACGCAGTAGGCGGATTTTTCGTTCTTTGAAATGAACAGTATGTCATGAACTTTGGATAACTAAATGCATTTGCGGTACATTTTTGCATTTATATGTTCACTAATAAAGATTATGTGCTACATTTTCATTTTTTGTTTAGATTGTAGGTTGTAAAAATTATTACTTAATACTTATATATGCTTTTGGACAAGTTCTAGGACCTAATGAGATTGAAATCTCGAGCTCTTTAGTTGACGAGCCTGAGCCAAGCTCGAGCCGAGCTTGAACCTGCAATTTGTTTTAGTGCAAAGCCTGAGCTTAACATGTCAAGCTCAAAACAAGCTCGAGCCGAGCCGGGGCCTAGATTTTTCTCTAAGAGGCCGAGCCCAAACCATATAGTATTTGCATCGACTCGGCTCGTTTGCACCCCTACCCATGACTGATGGACGGTTTATTTTTAGATGACATAACTTCAGCACATATATTTTGTAAATGTTAATAAAACTTTAAAAAAGAACCACCTTACCGTCAATTTCTTCACCATCGTTCTTTCTCTCTTTCTTTTGACTCTTATTATGTGAACCCTATCCCGAAACCACCGTCGCCATCCCATCTATCTCTATTTCTTCCATTCTCTGACCACCCAGTCACTACAGTTGTCATATGTATCACCATACAATGCACAAACAACCATCCAAACTAGGGGTGCAAGTTCAAATCGGAAAACTGAAAACCGAATCGAACCGAGCTAAATCGTAGCGAAGTAAACCGAACCGAGCATGAATTGTAAAAAACACAAACCGAACCGGTTAAACCGCACTAAATCGTTCAAATTATATTGCATATATTTCTTGTACCATAAACATAATATTACTATTCTTTCTTGTACCATAAGCAATTTTTGATAGTTTTCTCTAGGGCTCCGTAAAGTTCGGAGTAAGAGAAGTCTACCGTAACCCTAGTTTCTTCATGGCGCAGTCGGCACCAGAAACTCCGTCCATGCCTCCATCTATGACAACCTCCACATCGGTTCACGACCACCCTTCAAAAGCAACCACAGGAGGCGCCTCTTATCCGTGCTTTGATCCCCTACTCACTGAAGAAGATGAAGAAGTAATCGAATTCGATGACGAGCGCTGCCTAGCCGCTATCCAGAAGTATTAGCACTGCCTACTGGGCTCTTTCGCCCTCAGCAGCCATGTCAACACTTGGTCGATGAAGCTTCTATTCAAGAAAATATGGCTAGAAGGGGATCAAATCGAGATCACAGAAACAAGAACGAATATTTTCTTGTTCAAGTTCCCCAACAAGCAGGCAATGGAGCGCGTTCTTGCTGGTGGTCCTTGGATTTTCGATAATAACATGCTACTTCTCATCCCCTGGGAGATCAGAGAACAGATCGACAGTGCTTCTTTCAACGCAATGGACCTCTGGGTCCAAGTGAAGAATCTACCCCCTACCTCTTCACAACAGAGGATGCCCGCAATGCCGTCTCTCGGTTGGGTACAATACTCGACTCCGATGAACGGATCATGTCCGGGGATGGCGACTATATGCGCGTTCGAGTGCGAATGAACGCGGATAAACCAGTCCGTCGGGGGTGCTTTCATTAGGGTTCTTGGCAAAAAACATTGGGTGCATTACAAGTATGAACGTCTTCCACACTTATGCGAGTGGTGCGGCTGCATTAAGCATCGTTCGTTCGAGTGTAAGACCAGGCCAAATCAAGGAGAAGAGAGGATGCCGGGCTTCGGATCGTGGCTCAGGTATAAGCCTCCGCCCCGCAAGAAGAAGGCAGTTAAAACCCCAGTGTCTAGGCGGGCCTCAATCAGTGGAGAAGACGCGGACGTGGGCGATGACCATGTCGAAGATTTCTCCAGTGAGTCAGAAACGGATTCATCCCCTTCGAATAACTCCATTGATGATGAGATGGCTCTTCACAGTCACACAGAGGTGGATGATGAGATGAACAACAAGGGTGGTATATCTTTTCATGATAACCCCCTTGGTCACCGCCCCACTGCAAAGGACCCGGAAGACAAAGGGAAGGGGATGTTCATGGATAATGCAACGAGTTCGCAAAACCCGAGAATGAAGAAGAAGAAGCCTGTTACGACAACCCCCAATAAGCCACCATCCAAACGAAAAGCTTCAGGCCGAGCAACGACCCCGAACACGACTGGAAACAAAGTTCCCAAAGCCCGCAGACCTTCTACTGGCAAAACTGATTCTCCTGTCCGTAACTTAGCCAGCAGAAACAACAACAAATTGGTTTCCGACTCTCGGATTCCAACAACGGAGGGGGGCGCCCAAAAGACCCTAAATGCATCATTGGTGGTGGCTGCTGAGCAGCACCGCCACGCACAATGAGTCTCTTGAGTTGGAACGTTCGGGGACTTGGGAACCCCCGAAACGTTCTCTCACTTTGCGACCTTGTGAGAAGGCGCAATCCCACCATGGTTTTCTTTGATGGAAACCAGATTGTATGCAACGGAGATGGAGTCGATTCGTTACAAGTTGGGCTTCGCAAGCGGCTTCTACGTTGATTGCGAGGATAGACGAGGTGGTTTGGGTATGTTTTGGTCCAGCGAGATTTCTTTTTCCTTGATCAACTACTCAAAGTTTCATATCAAGGGTTATGTGAGTTGGCCGAACTCAACAGACTCTTGGGTACTCATGGGGTTTTACGGGGACCCGGTTCGTCGTGAAAGGATGCACTCTTGGAAGTTGCTTAGGCGACTCAATCCAAGGAACCAAGCGTGGTGTGTTGTGGGAGATTTCAACGCCATCGCCTCTAGTGCCGAGAAGGAAGGTGGGAGACCAGTCACGTTCAGGAAAATTGAGGGATTCAGGCGGGTTATTAGTCGATTGCAACCAATTTACTTGGGCAAACAACAGGCCCGATGAAAATTCGATCCGCGAGAGGATTGATAGAGTTCTCGCTTCAGACAGGTGGATTATTTCCTATGGAGGAGCACGGGTGAACCATCTGGTCTCCGAGACATCAGATCACTGTCCCATTGAGTTGATTTTCAACACAAAAAATGCAGTTAGAAAACAAGCCAAAAGCCGGTTCCATTTCGAGACGGCATGGTTACAGAATGAAGATTGCGGCAGAGTCGTTGAAGAAGGCTGGAATGGGGCAAGCGGGGTCCTGGACAAACTGGGCTGCGTGGCGAACAAACTGTCTAGATGGGATATCGAAGTTTTTGGCAGCGTAAAATCTCGTCTCCGTACTCTTCGTAGTAAATTGGCATCCCTCGGACTATCCCACCAGAGCAGCGAAGTAATAGCTGAAGTTAGAAGATGCAAAGAAGAGATAGCAAAGCTACTTGCAAGTGAAGAAATACTTTGGCGACAACGGTCTCGAATGCTTTGGCTCAAGTACGGAGACAACAATACCAGGTATTTTCATCGTAAGACGAGCATTAGGCGGGCAAGAAATACTATAGCGGGTATTGAAACAAGCAGCGGAGTGTGGACTGAGGATGACGCTGAAATCCTTAGTACTTTGGAGAACTATTTCTCCAGCATTTTCAAGAGCACTGAGCCTCGGAGGGTGGATATGGAACCTTTGCTCAAACCAGTTGAAGACTTACTCAGTCCAGCAGACCGCAACAAGCTGGATGAGGATTTTACGGAGGACGACGTGTGGAATGCCCTTTGTGGGATTGCTCCAGAAAAGTCGCCGGGCCCAGACGGCTTTCCTCCTATCTTTTATCAGAAATTTTGGCCGAAGATCGGATCGGAAGTAACAGCATTGTGTTTGGAGGTCCTGAACAATGGGGGAGATGTGAGCTCTTTTAATCACACCCTCATAGCTTTGATCCCAATGGTCAAACAGGTACGTAAAGTCTCAGATTTGCGACCCATATCATTGTGCTCTATAGTTTATAAAATTATCACGAAGGCGTTAGCTAACCGCCTGAAAGCTGTGCTCCCTAGTCTGATCTCCGAAAATCAGAGTGCTTTCGTGCCAGGACGCCTCATTAGTGATAATTTTCTGGCTGCTTTTGAATTATTGCATACTATGAAAAAGCAAAAAGGTCGGGTGGGTAGTATGGCGCTGAAGCTGGATATGAGCAAAGCGTACGACCGTGTCGAATGGGATTTTCTCAGAGCCGTTATGGAACGGATGCGATTCAGCAATAAGTGGAACACCGTTGTTATGCATTGCGTATCCTCAGAAGCTTATAGCCTGATAGTTAATGGGAAAACGGAGGGATTCATAAGACCTGAGAGTGGGCTTCGTCAAGGTTGCCCTCTTTCCCCTTATTTGTTCATTCTGATTAGTGAAACTCTGTCGAGAAGCTTAACTAACCGTGTCATGGAAGGTACTCTATCTGGTCTAGCAGCATCAAGGGGAGGCCCAGTCGTTTCCCATCTATTTTTTGCTGATGACAGTTTGATTTTCACAAAAGCGGTCACTAGCGAACTTGTCTCTTTGCTTGAGTTATTTCAGGAGTACGAAAAAGCTTCAGGTCAATCTCTCAATTTTCAGAAGTCCGCAGTCGTCTTCTCAAATAATGTGAGCAATTTGGACAAACAGTGCTTTAGAGGCTTACTCGGCGTCCAGATGGTGGATAAACACGAAAGCTATTTGGGTCTACCATCCTCTTTCGGTAAACAAAAACGTGCGGAGTTCCAAAAAATTATTGAAAGAGTGAGTGTCAATCTGAAAGGGTGGAAAGAGAAATATCTATCGGTTGCGGGAAAGGAGACTCTTATAAAGGCTGTAGCGCAAGCAATCCCAAATTATGCTATGAGTTGCTTCCTTCTCCCCATACGTGTATGCGACGATATCGAGAAACTCATCAGAGATTTCTGGTGGGGAGACGACTATGAGAAGAAGTCAGCACACTGGATTAAATGGGATTATTTGAAAGATGAGAGAGAGAAAAGGGGCCTCGGATTCAAGGACCTCCACGATTTCAACATTGCCATGCTCGCGAAACAAGCGTGGAAATTGATTCAGCAACCATCCAGTCTTCTCAACAGAATTCCCCAACACAAATATTTCAAGAACAGTTCGCTTTTGAAGGCAAAGGAAACCACAAGTATTTCATATGCCTTCCGGGGTATTTTGAAAGGACGTGATCTGCTAGAGAAGGGACTATGTTGGCGGGTAGGGGACGGCAACAACATCGATTTATTTCATGACCGGTGGATTCCTAGACCAAACAGCTACAAAACAATTACTCCGACACCTGAGATCTCCAACCTTAAAGTGGGCGATTTCATTCGGAATGGATGCTGGAATGAAAGAAAACTTGTCACCCACTTATGGGATTTAGACGTACAGGAGATACTAAATATTCCGATCCCCTTGGAAGGGACGAGAGACAGTATGTATTGGGCTCATTCAGAGCCTGGGACCTACACAGTGGCGTCAGGATATAGGCTGCAACGGCAGCTGAACGAAGAACTGACTGAGAACTCAGCAGGTTTCAACCGGACCTGGCTGAGGAACATCTGGGCGCTCAAACTCCCTCGGAAGGTGGCTTTCCCGGTCTGGCGCATCTGGAAAGAGTCTTTGCCAGTTGCGACAAGAGTTCGCAAACGTGGAATTCAAGTGAACATAGCTTGTTGTTTCTGCAAAAGTCAACCGGAGACGGAAAACCATTTGTTCATGGAATGTTCTGTTATTAGAAGAGTTTGGATCGAGCTTCTGGGAGAGGACTTCGTTTCCACCTGCCAGACAAGCGTAAAGGAATGGGTCGAACACATTTTTACAAGGGAACAACTTCACATTCGAAAGAAATGGTCAGTGGGGGTCTGGGTCATTTGGTTTTGCAGAAACTCAATCCGTTTTAGAGGCGAAAGGTTCAATTCGGAAGGAATCCTTGACAAAATTAATGGCCACTTAAGTTTCTTCACAAACTCACTGTTGAAACCTCAGATAGCAGCAAAGGAGGAAAATGTAGTGGCGAAACATAGATGGACGAAACCGCCGGAGAACTGGACTAAAGTTAATTGTGACGCAGCAAGGTCTAACGAACTTGGCTTAGCTAGACTGAGGTGCATTATCCGGGATTCAGAAGGCGGGTTTGTGGCTGGAAGATGCATCAAGACGGGCTTTCATCACTCAATCCTTCTGCTGGAACTCCGTGCTCTTAGGGGAGGCTTAGAACTGGCACGCAATGCACAATGCTCTCGTCTGGTACTGGAATCGGATAGCCTCCTAGCTATCAACTTAATTGAGAAGAGAAGACATGACCACGACATTGGAGAAGCAAGCGAGGAGGTTAAAGAAGAACTTCAAAACATCAGGCTTCTACTTGAGACTTTCATGGAGTGTAATTTATCTCATGTTTGCCGAACGGGGAATGAGGCTGCACACCTGTTCGCACAAAGGTCACTACAGTTGTCTAATTCCCTCCTTCATACTGTAATACCCGATTGGGTTAACGATACACTTGTTTCGGATGCAGAGCCTGTTGGCTTCTGAATGAAATGCTGTTTCTCAAAAAAAAAAAAAAAAAAAAAAAATTACGTTCATATTCCTTTAGTTCATGCTCGAATTTCTAGTAAAAGATTCATAGAAAATCAAGCAAGTGGTTGTAGATTGATTGAGTTTACTTTAGTCTCTATATTAGAACTTTTTTTATTTACATAATTTCTATCCTTTTTAGGTTAATTTTTAAAAAAAATAATGTGTCTTCTTAATATGTGAACCACAAGTTTAATCTGAACCTCGTAAAACATTGTCCAAAAGAAAAATTGAACCTCTTAAAACCGAAACCGAGGCGAAACCGAACCGCGATTAAACCAAACCGTTCTGACTCGATTTTTTTTTGCTCAAACCGGACCGAACTGAGCCGTTTGCACCCCTATTCCAAACAGTCTGCAGTAACCAACCACCTTCACTTTAGTCTACCATGAAAGTAGGCGACTTCTTTCATCCAAGCCCCTATCGAACACAACCCCAGGCACTCACTCCTCCACGCTCGACATTGACTCCATCGACTAAAACCAAAATCGAAGCCAGATCTGCCATGGATTTCGGCAACGATCTGGAACGAAAAAACCCATAGCCAAAGAAAACCCAAACCACCATACCCACCACAATATCCCTTCAAAATGTCACGAGTGGTTTCTGGGTTGCACAGTGACAGAGGGCGGCGGTGGTGATTACGTGGTTGGCTGATCGGAGAGAGATAGAGATGGGTTGGTGTTGTTGGTTCCTAGCTAGGATTCATATAGCATATAACGAAAGAGGAAGAAAGAGCGATGGTGAAAAAGTTGGGATATGGCAGTTATTTTTTGCAAGTATTTTGAACTTCTACAATCTGCAGAAGCCTCCCGTGAATATACTCCATCCTAAAATGAGTCTTCCATCTGATTATAACAAATTAGAAGTATATGAATGCTTGAAACTATAGTGCTGAACTCACAGAAAAATCAAGCCTATATTGCAATTAAGCCTACATATTCATCTCAGGAGGAGATACAAAATAAACACCTTGCCACTTGGCTAGGTGTTAATATCCAATTTTCCATAGTGCATAGATTGGAGCGGTCTATATCCATCTCCTTATCATTGTTTTTCTTGCTTGATTCCGGAGATTATCTCATTGCCAATCATAGTTTGGCCATGTGTGTACCAGCAAGTCCGGCATACAGACAAATCTCAATGCAAATACACGTCAAAGTCTCAAAACACAGGCACCGTCTGTTCAAGATCTAATGGGAGAATGGTCTTCTGTTCAAATATCTGGGTCCGGAATTGGCACAACAGAGTGTCACGTATCAACATCTATAAATGCCCTATCAAACCTAAAAATGTCATAAGTGGTACAATGATGTGGTAAAATATTGCCAACAAATAAATATATTTACAAATATATACGCTTCGCTGCTTCCTTCCGATTGGTATCCTGGGGCCCAGGAAGTGTCTCCCAACGAAATTAATCTGGAAGAGAAAAGAAAGGATCATAAGTTAAACCACCGAAGAAAAGAACAAAGGATACATAGTGTTATCAAGTTCTCAACCTGTAGCAACTTCTTCGACGCCTAACCATAGGGGGGCTTATAATGTTCTAACACTGGCAACCTAAGAGATAAAGCAGTGCATTTTCCTTTCACCTTTCACAAGTACTTGTAAATTCGATCAGGCGTCGTGCGAAAAGTGGGTTTCCATCTGGGTTAACCTGTTCTAAGGAGGTTGTCCAAAATTACCAATCTGTGGCTTCAACTTCATCAAAGTGATCTTGCTTGGTTACGTCAACTAACCTCACTGAAATGGTCGTTAGAGCATCTCCAATAGATTATGTAAACCAGTTTTGTTAGGTATATTATAAATAATTTGGTAAAAAATGGGCTCCAGTAGCATATGTATCTTGATAGGTAAAACACAAATTATGTATCCACTTCGCCAAACTTAACGATGATTTTTTGTTATGTAAAATCATCTTCCTCCCTTATTTATGTGGGTAATGACATGTTTCCTAAACTTTCTCACCAACTTCCACTATTTTCTCTCCATGTGTCCACATTTTTAGCATAAAATAAATTAAAAAATGCTAATACATATTTTTTACCTAATCCCTACTGGAGAAGAATCTTGAAAAATCTATTATTTGTTTTGTAAAAGAATAGTTTTCTCAATAATTTACCTAATTTTTTCCTCATAGTACTGGAGATGCTCTTACATATCTGTAATGTTCATATTACAGTCCAAAATACTCTTAACAGTAAATTACCCCCAAACTCAAGCTCCTTGTCTGCATTTAGAGCCTCTTCTCTTGATCAGGTTCTAGAATTAAGTTTTAGTGGGTACTCTGATTTGGATCGATTGGTCTCAATTTTAGGGGGTTGGGAGTGACTTCACAGAAAACACCTGGGAGGCACGTGATATTTTGATGAAGTTGAAACCACGCGTTGGGTATGTTAATGTGGACAGCCCCCAAAGGCCCAAACCACTCATTGGGAAGACTGGATTAGAAGAGCTTATGCTTAAGTTGCAGGTGATGAATCTTCCGTTATATTTCATTATTTATTGTTCCACTTGTTTATATAACTTTGTATAATAGTATCTGATCTTCCACAATGGAAACAAAAAAAGGAGGCCTCAACTTTGACAATTCAGTTGGGGAACCAGTTGGATGAAAAACAAAAATTGGAATCGACATTTGAAGAGTCCAAACGGAAACTGCTAGGTGCAAACAACCCGAAATATATTGACGAGATAAATGAGCAACTGCAGATCATAATTGATGAAGTGCACAGTTTGGAAGAGCTAAACCAAGTGCTTCTCTTGAAAGAGCGTGGAAGCAATGATGACTTGTTGAAAGCGCGAAACGCATTAATTCAGGTGCGACGCTACTACTTTTCTTTTCCCCTCGACGTACCATTTCAGTATTTTTTTGTCTCCTTATAAGACCATTCCTAAAGATTACCATTGAAATTAAGGCAACATTAAATTAATGTTCTGTGCTTGACCAAATGAAAAGGGTACAGAAAATAAAAGGACTTGTTGCAAATACCACACACTCACACAGGCACATACTAAGTTTACCCAACTTTGAATGTTACCTTCTCCACCTCCAATATCCACTTATTGCGTCCAAACGTAAACTGAATGCAGTTAGCATTGGTAAAATAATTCTGTCCAATAGCTTGAAATGGGTATATTTGTCTAAACAATATTTGTCAAACCAAACCTCTATTTGTGGGTGGTAGGATGGTTGTGAGGTTTGGGTTTTGAACATGTGATGGTTACTACAGGCTCGGGTTTAATGGTGGTGGTGTTCACTGATGAGAGCAAGAAATACAGAAGAGGAGGAAGCAGATAAGGCAGAAGTCAAAGTCGTTCTTCTTTCTGTTAGTCCATAGACATAGTGTGAGCTTCCAAAACCAATTGGACGCCTTTGGCTTCTGAAGGCATAAGTGAGTTTCAGAATTGAAGCAGGCAACTAGCAAATTTGGGTAAACTAGGGGTGTGGAATTTGCAATTATTAATTGAGCCACAGTAAACTATAACCTTTTCAAACATAAGAGGAAAATGATTTACAAGATCACTTACATCAACATGAATAACCCCTTCAACGATCACCGCCAGTACTGGGCCCACCTATGAATGGTCTCAACCATTTGAGGGAACAAAGCGCTAACACTCTCGTTAATAAGATCCTGGAAGAAGTGTATGCATTCTTCGTCGTCCAAGTCCAGTCGGAACTTCTCTTGAAGCTACATGTATTGCATAAGATTCAGTCGGGAATCGCCAAGAAAAATCCCAACAAAATACCGAATAATTGGGCAAAAACTGAGTGTGGTACAATCATAACAATTTACCTTGAGAATGCCTTTCTCAGGGTCAGAAGCTATATCAGGAATATTGGAACCAGCCATTAAATGAAACAGATTTAGTATTAAGTTACTGGATTTCCTGAGTATGTTGTATGCCTCACAGCAGTAGGACTTGAACCTAGTGTAGTATTGGCTGCAGAGAGAGAGTGTAGAACACATTTAGCTCCTTAGAACATCAAAAACTCTGAGAGCTTCTTGTACACAACAGAGGAAATAAGTATTAAGTGAGGAAAAACCCAGAAGTCAAATACCTTTCTGCACCACCCATAGCTTCAACCATTTCTTTGCACAACTTCATTGGTGGCGGAAATGGTTTTGGATCTCGACCCAAAATAAAACCAAAATCAACATGGAAAAGGCGGCCATCATCAGTAAGGAGAAGATTGTCAAGGTGCCTAAAGACCACCAAATCAATGGATGAGTAAGTGTGCCAGAATATTAGACATCAAGAATCGCCAGTGTCACAGGAGACCAAAGAGCAAAAGTAATTAGTGTTTAGAGAACCAACGGAAAATCAAGGACAATCACAGATTGGGTCCAGCATAAATTGACTACACATGTTTAGCCTGACGAGCATATATAATATTAGAAGAAAGGAACTTGAAAGAAGCAACACGAACAACCATGATATTCGGAGTCCTGACCACCAAACCCTCTAAATACAAATAAAGCTAAATGAAGAAACAGTCCCACAAAACTTTCAGTAGAGGTGCATGATACAAGTTTCCTTCTCGCACGGGCATTTTGCAAAAGTTCGACAACTAAGTAAGATAGGCTCGTGACTAACACATCTCAGGTGTGAACCAATTAACTTTGTACGCATTGATAGTGACCTGAAAAAACTTGAGAAAATTCAGATTTTTCAGTTTAACCATCCAATTAATTCAAACAATGCCATATAAGCGACACAGGCAACAACCACAACAAAACCATTGGATAAAGCACATATTTGTAGTGGCTGAAAATGCATGAAATAAATGAAATCTTCAATTGTTTATTCAATAGAACTGCACAGTGTCTCTAACAGTTCCAGAAGAATTTCAAAAAAATCAAAATTACAAAATAATGAATTTAAATCAGAGCTCCAGAAACATATACCAGTTTGTCCAGGAACTCAAAAATCATAATGGATAGAATAGCCCATAAGATCCTTACTTAACATGGCTATAACTGTAGGACTAGCAAATTTTAATATAGCAAATACAATACACCTAAAGCATCTTTTAACTGTGTCCTAGCATCTGAGAAATTACCTGTCACCAATGCCCAATATGTATGTGATCACTGAATACCCAGCACAGCTTTTTATAAATGTTTCGAGACAGGTGGTTGTAATCCCAAATGGTCCTTCCTCGTCAGGATGAATCTTCTGCAGAT
This sequence comes from Linanthus parryae, assembly GCA_023055425.1. NCBI lineage: Eukaryota > Viridiplantae > Streptophyta > Magnoliopsida > Ericales > Polemoniaceae > Linanthus > Linanthus parryae. The sequence continues at coordinate 69,510,760 of JALGPY010000002.1, forward strand.
AGCTAATAATACTCCGGTTCTCTGAGAGAATCTGATGTTTTAAGAGAACAGTGGAATCAATCGACTTTCATGTTTCACAGTTCCATTATAGTGCACAGTTCTCAACGAGTTCTAACTATCAGTGTTATCCACTGAAGCATACATAGTAAGCAATATTCAGAACTCCTATTACTCAACCAGAATCTGCTATTACTTTGTTTTCATCGATGCATGCTATATCAGTGCAGAAACAAATGAGAGAAGAAAAGCAGCTCGTACACCAGTAGAACTATCATTAACAAGCGTTCATAACCTATGCCACCAACGATAAGTAAATAAAATGAAGGGGAAATCTGAAACTGAAACCATTATTCCATGTATCTCCCCATATCTAAAATCAGTAGCAAAAAAGAAGCTTTGGCGCCGTAAATCGCTAAATAGTTAAGGCATGAGCTTATTTACTTTCAGAGCTACAACCTCTCACACATTACTTATACAAGCACAGATATTGACATGGTATAATTAATTATCTGATCTCAAACTTGGCTTAGTGAATTTATTTCAAAATCTTGATAGGCAGCAACACAAGTTTCCCAAGGACTACATAGATGTTGACAGAATCAAACATGAAACGGATTGATCAAATTAAATATATTGGAAAATAAATTGGTGGGGAGACCATCAAGATCGCAACTATAAGCAATGACTCCTGCGCCACCAAGAAGCATATTTTACCTGTGCTAAAGGACTGGATGATATAAATTCCAGCATGCCTTCATCAGTTCCAGTTGCAAGTACTCTATATGGAGTCAAGTGAAGATCAAGATTTTCCAGTTTGAGCAAGCGATCCATAAGCGTTATCATTTGAATAACCTACAGGGAAGAGAAGTGTTAAGTCCACAGTCTCTGTGGTCCATATGTGCAACATACAGGGAGGGAAAGTAGCAACATCTGCAGAACAAAGCTACATTTACCAGTTGGTCTTGCCGCAGATCATCTCCTTTCTTAAATATAATTTTGCAGCTACCACCACCTGCAGTGCTAAAAGTCAACCTCAAAGGACTCAGCGTACTTTTGAAAATTGACGATTCTGACGGAACAATCCCTGTTATGAGGACGCTTGGAGCTAATGGTGACCGTATAGGCTGCCAATATAAACAGACATATTTTAAAACTATTGAAATAAGTCCCGAGACTAACCACTTTTGTATCGTATAGTTAGTCAAAGTAAGGTAAGGAACTTTTCATTCGGAAAATACCTCTTCGAAGTAAGTGAGCTCACTAAGAAGACCTGAAAGAAGCTGCCTGAGCTTTTCAATTTTCTTCTGTGTCCCACCCCTTATATTTCTCACGTCTCTCATAATAGAACACAGTTGAGCAGTTAGCTCGGTCTGGCGAACCAAACTCTGCCACAACTTAAATCCATCTTCCTCTGCATTCACTCCAGATCCCAACTGTTACAAGGTTCACTAATCAGTCAACATTCAATCGCTGAAGTGACCGGATCTGATAAAGATTACATATACAGTATCGCATGTATCTGTTGCACGAGTAAGAGATACTCTGAGAAACTAGCGAGTAGGAACAGGTGTACTTCAATAATGCACCGAGCTAGCTGATTATAGATATCCACCAAGCTTCATACCACTCTGTCTCTTGTCTTTCTCCCCATCCTGACTTTTACCACAACTCACTGGGTCACTTTGACCTGGTGATTTAGATAGCAAAATGATGCAATTTTTTATAACATTTTTAAGGTGTTGTAGAGTAAACATTGCTCTATAACACGATGAAAAAAATATCAAAAACTTGAATCTTTTTACCATCCTAATCACCCGGTCAAAGTGACCCAGATATGAGTCAAAAAGTCAAGATGGGGAGAAAGAGAAGAGAAGAGAAGAGAAGAGCAGTAATATAGATCTCAATACATATCAAGATAATCATTGTTCTTTTTCTAATTGGTGATAGATAGTTTGTTATATGGCATGCTTCAATTTTATGAATGAGACAAAACAAATCTTCAGTCTACTCGCTCTAGAATTAACAAAATAAGTGTAAAGACAATAAAACGAGAGATTGCTGCACCTTCATCATATTTTCTTCCAAAAGGTCATAGGTACAATAGAAACGTTGTGCATATTGAGGATCATGGAGTTCAACAGTAACATACCACCGCAGAAAACTAGCCAACTCAATATTCCTTAATGCTGCCAACATTCAGAGATAGATTAGTCCCGAGGTCAATAATTTAATAATAGTACAATTCAAAATCTGGTAGGCACAAGTTAACTGATTTGGGTTAGAGATGTTGTACAGCGTTGCACAAGGAAATGAGAAAGGCGAGATTTGTCGGAGCGCTCGAATCGTAGAGCTTGAACTAGTTGAAGCAAGTAACATTGTAGCTCTTCATCGTCAGCTCTTTCCAAAACACTGACAGCATAACCACGAACCTGTCGAGAGACATAATAGGGTTGGAGAGATGTATAGAGCCTATCCACAACATTGAAAGTAAAGGAGATCATGATACTACTTGTTGCAGTAGATACTTCACCTATCTAGTGAAATAACTGGAGATTAACAAGAATTATTACAGTTTCTCAAAAACTATCTTCCCTCTCCTAAAAATGAGTCACTATAAAAACATGACTGGGGAACTCGGAAGTAGCTTCTCACTCTAAAAACTCTAGAAGTGGTAAAAACAAAACACGGATGAATGCATGTCTTCATTTATAAAAGAAGTAAGAACATGTAACAAGTTAAAAGTTCCAGAAAGGACAAATGAATTTGGAAAAATAACCAAGCAGGTAGACAGATGTGAGATGGTCGTGTCTGTGTAAGAGAGACAGACAGAGACCAGAGTCAGTGTGCGTGTACATGTACGGGGTGGTGGTGTAGCAGGTACAGGAGTAAAGTATGGACACGATTCACTAAAATCTGTGTTGCCTCTATAATAACTCTTGATAACTTTAGATGTCAAGAGTTATTATAGAGGCAACACAGATTTTAGTGAATCGTCGTATTTTCAATGGCCAAGAGATGTCAGTTCACCTATTAAGGGCCCAGTTCGTACGGACTTTACGATTTTGGTTCGACGGAACTTATTCCAACTCTCCCTATGCACTATTAGGCTTTCTAGACTTGATCAACTCCTAAGTTGATCTTGGTTTTGTTTGCCCTATTTTTGGTGAATAAAATTTTCTTTACCGATCAAAAAAACAAAAAACTTTAGACGTCAAAAAATTCTGAACAGAATAAGGCCAAAAACTCATTTGCTTGAGTCCAATGAGGGTGCTTCCAGTGACTAGAATATCAAAGCACGTCTTTCACAAAACTATGTATCCTGAACTCTGAGTTGGGTAACAACACACATGCATACAATAATCCCAAAAAGTAAATTGCCATCTTGCTTTGTAAAAGTTATGAATCTGAGGATTAATGAACTAGAAAAGTTATTTCTCCCCCAACAAAGCTACACATAGTTCAGGCTTAAAGTGGCTTCATAATGAAAACGCTGTCAAGAAATCAGTTATGTATGCCATTTAAAGCACCCAAAGTGGGTAGAAAACAAACGACTAAAAACTGTCTGCATGAGAAAATTCGCCAAACCACTCAAAGTTTTGTTCTCCGTATTCAGCTTCATAATTTACTTTGTTTGTGTGTTTCGATGTCAGATATATGTGAAAATGTCGAAACTTGAATGTAATTGTGCAACATAAAATGCAACGTAGCTAATCGTACCTTCTAAATGATATTCATCAAACAAAAAGTTAGCTTTCATCTCATTGTATCTATCTTCAGTGCCATACTATGGCAATCCTTGCTTACTTCCATTATTAACATCACTAATGCAATATAAAAGTCCGGCTGAGATATGTTGTCAAACCTTACTTAGACAGCAGGCAAATGCCAACAAATGCATGTGTGCATATTGCACTGGCTTCTCCACTTATAAAAAGGTAAAAACTAGTGGGACTTAATCTTTATGGGAAATGGGTCAAGGGAACCGGCAAGATGAGACATCAAGTATAATCAATGAAGGTGGAAAGGCACCAATTCTCTATGGTTTACTCAAGAAACTGGTAATCCCTGGACAAATACAGTTGCAGTTCTATCTTCATTACCTTTTGAGGTATTAAAGAGCAATATTATTGCTATTCTTGGTTGATTCCATTGATGTATTATCTCTGCCTATTGTGTTCTTTTTCTGACATCACTAACACAATATAATATTTTAGTTAAAATTTGCCTCCAGGGTTCAGACGTTCTGTAGAGAAGAATCGCAAAAATATTATCAACATGCAAGCAGGCATATAAGTACTGACCTCTTCGCTTTCGAAAACAGGAGATAGCAGCTCCAGAGCATCACATACATCAATTGTAACCCACCGACCCATCAGTTCTAATGCTTGCTTTGCTTCCTGTAAACAAATAGAACATATTGTCATCTAGATTGTTGATATTTGAAGAAACTAAAAAAAAAAACAGTGTTGAATGCATTTCACAGTTTGTGGCAATCTGTCAATGTTTAACAGTTGACTCCTAAATGGTGTACTATCTCTAGTATGCCATGTCAATGGTGCACCTCTTATCCATTCATTGTTAGCAACGGAAAAGGTTGCGTTTGCATTTACTCAGACTTAAAGCATTACATTATTGTGTTGGGGTGGCTGGGAGAAAAAAATCATCCACAAGAAATCAACTGCTGGTGATAGTATTTTGAAAGAAGGTGGGTTTTTGGGTTGTTCTGAGGACTGGAAAGGGTAACCTTTGAGCTGTAGTTGCAGTACCCTCTATTTCAATCCTTCAGTGAATTTAATTGAAGCAGAGGCATCATTTTTGGAATTGAGATTTCAGTGCAGCGTGAGTTGGAAAATGTGATAATTGAACTGGATGGTTCTCATCGTGACTCTTGATAATTTACAGTCTTTGCAAAGTTATTTCCCAGACTCAGGGAGTGTCATTGCTGAAACTCAATCATTATTGAGGGAAATCAAGAGTCATATCAGGTTGGGGTAAATCTTATGAATGTGAATTATTTTATAGCGAATACGGTTTTATCACTTCTGAGTGATAATTATTTTCTGGCTCATTAGACTGTTTGGTTTAGCCCCTTTCGAAGCACATGATGTTGATGTAACTATTGTGGTATATGACCTCTATCACAAACTTCGATTCTCCAAAAAAAAATTAAAGCTCCCAAATGTCATTTTTTACCCTGACAACAACTAGAAGAATAGTTATTTGTTACTTGGCAGTTCTTCCTGATTTCATAAATTTTGGCGTTTCGCGTCTCTATCTCCTGCCGTCCTGTCTCCGTCTCTGTGCAAACATAGTTCGGCACCTACATGATTATCCTTTGAGAAGCTGGCCTATTTTACACGTTAGACATCTTTATACTCCGTCAGATCTTCTTTGTTGTAAGCGCCAAGTTTACTAATAACACACAGCAAGAATGTACAGAACCAGCTGCACACGGGACAGGTTTTCAAAGCAGGACTGATAATAAGTCCTTGCCGTGTACGCGTGGAGAGCTTCTCCACAATCCAAAAAATGCACAATGGAACGACAGAACCCCAATGTATCTTCAAGTATCACGAGTTCCACTTATTAATTCATTAAGTTCTTCCACCCATCTTCAAAACTCCTCCATTGTCAGTAACTACCCCCTTGACAAAGATGCTATTTCACGATAGAGCCAAAATATCACGAGAACACTTTCTGAGTATCTAACATTTCATGATGGCTTACATTTCTCAGCAAACATCACTTGCAAACTCCCCTTCAAACAGAACAGGATGGATTTAATCACCTATTGCTCCAAATGCACTTTCATTGTTTCATCCAACAATTTAAATTTAATGAACAATATAACAAGTATGTTCCACATTCTCTTACATCCATTTCACCTCCATTATCTCTCGACCCAACAAAATTTCCTTTCGAATAAGACCAAACTACATAGATTTATACAGACCAATCAAGGACTAAAGCGCATACAAGGCAAAAGACAAGTCTGGGTACAATAATTCGCCTGCTCCCAAGGGACAGGTTTGGGATTGATAGAGGGTCTTCTAGAACAAGTTTGTTAGATTTGAGGATCCGGGGGTTCTGCACATAAAAAGGGAAGGAAAAAAGGTGCAGGAGGGACGAGGAAATCAGGAGAGAAGTAGGAGGGGTGCCACAGTACACAGCATAAGCCTTATTAGGCTTGGGGATTCCAACGGTCAGCGCATAAGGAGGGTTTGGGGTTGGGGGGGGGGGGGGGAATGCGCATTCAGTATGCACATCAGCTCTGGTGACTCTTCTCCGCATTACTGTGTGTTTTAAGATTCTGTTCTAATTTATGCAAACCAACAAGCAATCCTTTCCATCTAGCTATAAGATCAGATAGCTTATCAACAGGTTCTACAATAAATTTTCTTACTCTGACTTTGAAAGTTGAAACTGTTTGAGGGTGACCATGTTTCTCCAAGTCGCATGAACATGTACCTTCCCTGGTTTGCTGTATGCCTCTACTCTCTAAACTTAAAATATCATAGTCAAATCTATTGAGGAAGTTACACCCTATCTTCAAGTGTGCTTCTCTGCAAAAAGAGAAAAATTCTAGAGTGTGAATCTAAGAAGCACGGGCACTCCATATAGGTTGCCATATGCGTATCCGTGACTTCGCAGAAACTGATACACACAGGGGACGCCGAGAAAGGTCTTCGAAATACGAAGTGGGCATTAAGAATTTCAAATTTGCTTTTAGGACCAGACATGTCGGGAAGATAATTTTCGCTCTTCACAAAGGTGGGGAGATGGATGTGAGCTGTGAACTAAATGTGTGGGAGCTTTTGGAACTCAGGCTCATAGTTGTGTTATAGGAAAACTGGGGGAAGGGGCTATACATTCACTTAAAATAAATCCCAAAGCAGCATGCATAAAGAACAATCGGAAAAACTAACCCCTAGAAACAGAGGAGCGAGTGACAAACAAGAACAAGTGATGAGTTGGCAGAAAACTTGCCTGATTTCTCATGTTCTTAAGATTTCTTGGATTTTTTTCAGATTTCTCTTTCCCCCAGCTCAAATATGAACCCCGTTTCCTTCTCCTTATCCTTAAAGTTCTCTGTTCTTTATGTTTTTGAGAAAAGAGTTCTATCTTCTATGCTCTTTAATCTGATAGAACATTGATTAACTATCTCGCCTCTGTGGAAGGATGGTATTTTGATCGGTGACTGCAATTATTGATGTTTTGTGAAACGAAACAGATTGAAACTTGGTACTTCGTTGCATTTATTTAATGTACATGTGAATACTTACGTAACATAAAAATAGATGGATACATATAATTGGCCGTCTCCCCAGTTTCTCAAAATAGGCATTCCAGTGTTTCCGTTTCATCTCGCCGCCGTGCTTCATAACTGGAAGTTTTCATATTCCAGTGGTGATTACTAAAAATGGGTGGAAAGTCAAATATCCACATCAAAACGCAGCTATTTTGACAAGTTTCACAGTGGGCAAGGGATCAGAGCAACAGCAGTATTTATGCAATGATCTCATAATGAAGAGTGTGTAAGGGGACTGGGGAGATAGAAATTAGGAGCTTATGACAACGATAAATAACAAAATTAGGAAAATTACAAACAAACCTGAACATCACTCCATTCCACACAACGAAGGAACTTTGTGAGGGCCCTCTTCTCTGACATCAATGAAAAGCGAAATTTCCATAAGAACTGCCTTTCATCACCATTTAGGATTCTTGTTGGAGGGAATTTCAGTATTCTCTGTATTGACCTGATATTCAAGGAAGAGGCATAACATAAAATTCACCATTGATCAATAGACAGAAAGAGACATGCCCAACATTACACAACCGAAGCACTGATGTATCTAAAGAATTGGCTGGAACGAGAATCAGAGGACACATAATTCCTGGTTACCTTTAAGATATGATGCAAAAGGGAAAGAAACACAAAAAAGATTCTGATGGTAACAAGCCAATAAATTATTTTCCCTGGAAAGTCGGCAAAGTAAAGCCCAGCAATAAGGCGTTAACATTGTCACTTGTATGAACTTCACTTCAAGGATTCATGACATACGTTTCAAAATATTTCATTTTTACTAGGACGAAAAATACATTTTCTCAAAGACCTATGACATACTTTTCAAATATCGCAATAGCGCATATCTATGTCACCTTCCATTGTCAGCATGGTGAATGTATTTTTCAAAGTCACACGAGTCACAAAGTTTTTCTAATGTCTAATTCTATAGTCCTTGCATGCTCATTGTGAAGTATCTGATTAATACCTGATACCATATTTTATCGGCTTTTCCAAAGGTTTAGATCATTCCAAATATCTTTTTCACTGGCCTAACTTCAACCATAATAAATTTAATGGAACCTTTCGAAAGAAGAAAATACAAGAACAAAATATGCGTAGTTTCATTATATGGAGTAATAAAAATTTAAAAGAGTTCATGAACAATTCTGCACTTACTTTCTTTCGCTGGAACTTGGTTTAAGATCTCTGTCAATAATGCCTCTTGTTAAACTCCTAGCAAGCTTTAGTTGCTTGTGCTCAGAAGGATTTACTTTTCCGATCTCCGGGTCCCATACAGTAACTAGTTCATTGATTGTAGCTATTGGAGAAGGTACGAGGAAATTTGCTCCAGGTTCCTGCATTTCTGACAGTTATTTACCTCCATGGGAAAGATAATACATGAAAGAGACTGCTGACCAAGTATTCTTGGAGGGTTCTACCCCTGGCACTTATTCCAGCTCAAAAACAGTTGGAATGAGGTAAGAAATTGCAGATTGGCAGTGAATATAGAAGAAAAAAGATGCTGTTTATCGAGGACAGTTACAATTAATAAAATCACAGTAGCATTGCATTCCGAGGTAGAAGTTTGAGGTGAAGATACTTCAGAATATAAGTTAAGAACAAGTAGGAAGAGAATAATAATGACAATTTAAGAGAAAAAGAGTGTTGAATGGGAAAAAAAAAAAAAAAAAAAAAGAGAAGCTCTGGTAAGAGAGAAATACATCTTGAACGAGTTGAATCATACACACTCATAAGGCAACAGGTGTAAATACAAGATTGAATTAGAAAGGCCTCTTACTGCTCTTGACATGACCACCAATTTCTGACTAAATGAACATAATAACTTGAGGGAAAATATTCATTATAGATAGTAAGTTTAAAACGTTGAAGCGGATAGGCAAATCCCAAAGGGAGAATGGGGTGAAAGAAAATACAGTTATCACGAAAATAAAACCCAAGGGATGTGATAAGACTTCCTGTAACCAATCACTAACCGCTCTCCCAAAAGAAAAGTTCAGACCACTGTGCCCACCCTGGCCCCTTATGAGAACATTTTAGAGCAGTAACTATGAGACACAAATCTAATAGTAGTCGACCTGCAGTAGGAAAGAGAAGAGAAGGAACTTGCAGCCCTACCTAAGTCTTGTCACACACTAGAGATAAGTCCACAGCATAACTATCTCAAGTCTAAACACCACCACCCCCCCCCCCCCCCAACCACCACCACCACCACCACCACCCCCCCCCCCCCCATCCCTCTCTCTCTTCTTATGTAAGTGTGACATCAACATTCCAACCCCTGCACACCAACAGCATGAACAACACACAGAAGTGATAGAAACATCCAATAAGATCAATGTCCTGTGCAGGATGCTTAGGGCGATCAGTACACAGTAGGGCAGTAGGCTAATAACATTGCATCGCCTTTGGAGGAAAATTGCTATATTTGCAGAGCATCAGAGGCAAGTATAGACAGCATTAAATGTGATTCCTGGAGACTGAAATTTCTACCTGGAAAACAACTCGGTGTTCAAAACTGCAGAACTCAAGCACGAGGTATAAGGAACTCCCTTTTTTACCAGCTTCACGTTCCTTGATTTTTTCCATAGCTTTGAATGTGAGTCGATCTAACCAATCAACTCGTTGAATCTGACCCCTTTCATACTTGTTTAAAAGCTTCTCAAGGCGCTCCAACTCGCCACGCTCCTCCTTGGGGACCTATGTAATCATCGTAAGTAAGTAAGATCATTTGTACATAGAAGTAAATTACAACAATTAACAGCAGGAAAGAAAGAATAGGGACCTTCCCAGGAGTGGTTGTCTGAATGGATCCATCAGCTTCCTCTCCGCGCCAAAGCCTAAGCTTATGCCTTCCTGTTTTAAGTTGCTTTTTGGTGTTAAATAGACTAATCGTAGCCCCACCAAGTAATCCTTCGTCTTTTCCGCATGATACATCCCAAACCTGCATTAGATCAATCATGTAAATAACTAAAGGTTGCCCGCAACCAAAATGGAAATATGATGGATGTATAACAAGCAATTCAACAATGGTAATTTTCTTGGCTTAGGGGCTAGCAAGACTACCATCTCAGCGATAACTCAGCAAAAAGGCAAGAACAAGTAAATGAAAAGTACAAGAACTTCAATCAGCACTTCTCTAATTACTATAAATGCAAATTAAGATCGCATATCACATGATTCCAGAAGCTTTTGGTTGCTTTCAGCAATAAATTATTCCACAACAATATTAATATCGAGTTATGAACTGAAAGACTTACCGTCAACGCGACTTGTGCGTTTGCTGTCAGGTCTCGATATTTTGTACTCAATGTAATGAGTTCATTCCAGCAATAATTCGGACCAGTGGATTCTAACCTGACATGTAAATATTTGAAATGAGCATGATAATAAATAAATCCTTCTCAGAGATGTATCATCTAATTTAACAGCATCAAAACACATTGTCTTTTCTTATCTCTAGTTCAAAACAACAAGGGAATATGTTGCTGAACCTTGTCCTCACAGGAAGCCCAAATGGTGAACCATCGATATACAGTGCGCATTCGACGTAGATCTCCGGCCGGCTCTCTTCAGCAGTGAAGTCATCTTCTGCTGGAGAATTGAATCAAACACCAACACAAGCATAAATCTCTAAAATAATGATTCGGAGCAAAGTTTTGCCAATGTCAATAAATCTAAGTCGATTAAGAACTTGAATAACCATAGGAGGTCCATAGCTTCCATCAGTATAGCCGTAAAAGATATCAAAAGAGAGATTGAGAGTACCTGAATTGCAAGGCTTAGGCGCAGGCAAGTTTCCTTCGAGCCTCTCGACCCGGAAGGTAACTGGTAGGTTGATGTCGCACGATAAGAAGAACCGAAACTCTTGATTGCTCATCTTCAGAAGCTATGGTGGACCATTACTGGGAATTTGAGGAGTTCAATTCGTCGAATTAGGGTTTTTAGTAACGACCAATCGCTGTAGGTCGTCGTGAGAATCAACGGTTCGTCGCCGGTCGAAGTTACACCCTACGCTATTGCCGGCGATGACGCAATCTTAGGGCTAGGCTCCTATGGCGTTTGGATTATCAGTGTGTCGTAGTGGAGATGACGATGGTTCGATCAGCTCTCTCAGTTGGTCTGGTTCTGAGCTGGGAACTTCAAACCTCCAATGGCGAAATTCAGATTACACAAGTAAAAGGTTCGATCTTGCGAATTGCGTGTAAATTACTTTATAAACCACAAAACTTTGACAATTGACACAATAGCGCTGTATAGTGCTTACTTTTTTCAAGGTGGTTCAAGGTTGATACTGTTTGTGTTTAAAACATAAACCAGACCGAATGTATCGTATGATATGAACTAACCAAATCAAACCGTTCATTGATTATGGGTTTGGTCCGGTCTGGTTTGGTTCGATCGGTTCTCTACCCTCAACAAAGTCAAATATGTTCGAGTTGGAAGGAAGAAACGGGTCGGGTTGAGAAGAAGAATCCATACGTGGAGAGTAGGGGTGCAACTTGGACGGGTTGAACCCGACCAACCCGAACCCAGCCCGGACTGAAGTCGGGCTTGGGCACATGTTATAAGTAGTTTGGACGGACTCGGGCAAAAATTATCAACCTGAATTGCAATTAGGGTCGGGCTTGGATACGAATATTAAACACTGGGTTAGCCCGAATTGCCTGATTTGTATACTCATTACCTATAAATGTTATATGTGGAGATTAGTATATATCATATTTATCAATAATATATTATTTTTCTATTAATTATTAGTGATATTTTTAATTGTGTTTATGTTCATAACTAATAGATTTTTTTCCATAGCATATTTAGTATTCTCTTGTATAAATGAATAATATTTAAATTCACTATAACAGTATAGAGTCATTATTAATTTATTTGCCTTAAATAAAAAAAAAAAAAAGTGTCTACATTCGGGATCTATTTTTATATGTAAATTATTAACTTTAAGGGGACAATTTTGATATAGTTGAATGTGATAATTATGTTAATTTATTTAGTTTAATGGGCTTGCCCGAATTCAACCTAAACCCAAATTGGTTTGTTCGAATTTGGGCATGGACGGGCTGGCGGGGCTCCTAACTCGGGCCGGGCTGGGCAGGGCTTGGGCAATCCCGACAGAACTTGGGCTTCGGCTATGACAAGGGTGTCAATCCGCCCAGCCCGACCGAGTTGCAGTCCTAGTAGAGAGTGACTATAAGGCTAAAGAGAGGGTTTACTCCTACAAAATATAAGCCCACCAACTCTCTCACTATTCAAAACTGGATAAAAGAGCTGGTTTAAAAAGAAAACGAAAGGAAACATCTATTTGGATTGGTTTTGGACTGCTTCGACCTTTTTGATTATTTGAAAAGCAATGAATGAGTTTGTTTACACTCAAGAATATATAGACACTGAGCAGTAGCTGAATCTGGCCGAATATATGGTCTTTGCTCCTGGAATAGTCATTTTTACTAAGCAATCCATCAGAAAACAATTACCTTTAATTCAGTAGCCTCAACCATCATTTTATCGTTATCATATCATTATCCTTAATGTTAATGCAGCAGATTAGTAGCTGCTTCCAAGAGTGAAGTCCGCAAGTTCTGAAGACTCTATGTTTGGCTATGGTTCGAATCAACACTCTGGTCTATAAGCTTTAATGTTTTGGTATCTAACAAGTTTGGCATCATCTATGTTTCTAGTTGAACTTCCCATAAGTAGTTGAAGTTGCTCTTCTTTTGGACGTACTTAGTTTTCTAGCAGCTTGATCTGTGTAGTCTAGCTTTTGGTAAGCAGGATGAAGTCTAGACAGCAAGTACTTAGATTAATGTTTTGTTTGTACTTCTAGTTTGTTGTTAGCTAGGTACAGGTCAGGGTCTTCTGATGTAAGTTACGCTTTTATTAATGATGTTCTATATTATGGTCAACAAAAAAGCAACAGATTGGGCCTGGGATTGTGCTTCAAAGAGGGTTAAGGGTTAGGCCCAAAAACCATCGGATGGAATGGGCAGAAAGATTGAAAACTGGTTGGAATGTGAGAAGAATTGATCCCAAGATGAGCCATCATCCATTAAAAAGACTAATTGTCCTTGTCTTCTTCCTCCGCCATTGTTGAGCCACCATTTGAGCCTAGATAATTAAAGGAATGCAATCGGGTCGTCCAGTTTGGGCCGAACACATTGAAAGCTCTTATAAAAGGTGTAAAAATTTGACTTTCGCGCCGCCATGTGAAATTGGAGTGAACCATGAAAGGGAGAGCTTGAGTATTTGTCTTCCAAAACATGCAAAACTCCATCAAATGAGCTTGATGTGTCAGAATGACCATCATGCCCACACCTAAAACAAACCCAGCAAATGTTTTCGTATCAGAAGAACACCCATTTTGGAGGAGCATCAATTTTCAATGGAATTAATGTAAGCTCCGGGCACTAGAGGCTCATCTAAATGGATTCTAACCTTAATCCGAAATTCTACCATGTTAGACAGTCGATCCAGATCCCAATCCACATGCAACAAGTTTCCAGCTGCGTGGCCTAAACTTTCAGCAATATCATAATAAAACCCTCCATGGGCATACATGGCATTTTGATCCATACCTCTACGGCGTAAAAATTGGCTTCTAAGATTGCAAAGTTTGCCGGCCTTTCTTGAAGGATAAGAGTCTTGCCACGCATGGGCAAGTGTGGAATGGTTTAGGAGGAAAGTTTTGTCTTCCGGGTCGAAGCAATGAAACAACAAACATTGACCTTTCTTCTGCACCCACATCTTGTCTTTGGTGTGTTGGTGATTTTAGTGTCATCGGCCATTTATGTAATCAGATTTACTTACGACCAAGTAGACATTGGCATTACATTGTACACGTTAGGAGGTGTGGAGTACACGCGTGCATACAACTATGTTAGTGACTTGGACAAGGAACTCGCGGACGACTGCGGGGGTTCGGGGGCAGCGCCCCCGGTGGGGTCCAAGGGGCAACGCCCCTGGCGGTCAGCGTGGAAAAATTGGATTTTGACGTTTCGGTGCTTCACAAAAAACGTCTCCGATTTAATTTTCTGTTAAAAAAACGGACTGAAATCTGGCGGTTGTAACCGCCAGATTAACCGCCCTCTCCCTCCCTATTTGTCAGTTTGGTCGAATTCAGAAACAAACAGAAAAACCATATTTGTTCTTGAAGACTCTGTTTTATCCGATTGGAGATTTCATGCACAACGCCGAAATACTTTAATCTGAGAGTGATATCACGACTCAGAGATCATCCAAGTTCAATTGTTCCCGTTCTAAACACCACCCAGATTTCCTACATGGTGTGCCAGAACTCATCCACAATGGACTGAATAACCCGAACAGAAAGATGGTGATCTCGATAGAAATTTTTCGATCACACAATTTTTTCAAAAGGGCTCGATATACATTGACCATTTTTGGTTCATGTTGGATGTTGAAACCTCTCTCATAATTTATTCATCCGAAGACGCATGCATTTGAAGGATTATGAGAGAGATGGAGATGTTGAGACGAGTGATAAGCCATAAGAGTGATGAACAAGATTAGCGGCTAAGAGGATAGTGAGAAAAAGAAAAAAATATAAAGTGATGGAAACGGAAAAAGGAACGGAGAGAGTAATAGAAGGTGATGATAGAGAGACTTGCAGGAGAAAACACAAAACACTAGCAAAAGAGTAGAAACGATAGCGTCGTAAAGAAGGGTAGAAAATGAAGAGGTGATGAATGGTGATTGGGGGAGAAATAAGATAATGATGGTCGAATATTGAGAAGAGGTGGGAATCAAAATAGAGGATTTGGGAAAAAGATGAAGAAAAGAAGCAATGATAATGATGAATGCTCATGCTTGAGAAGTTGGATTAGACAAAGCTTTCCCAGAGAGAAAAAACAACTATTCATTGTTCCACTTCAAGGTGTCAGCCCGAGCCAACCCACACCTGATTTCGGCCCGGCCCGGCCTACCCCCCAATACAGCCCCTAAACGGCCTCCCCAACCCCTAGCCCGCCCCAGCCCGCCTAACCCCCTACCCCACCCTAGGTACAGATTGGCACACCCTCCAGCCTGGCCCATCCCGCCCCTCTGAGCTGGTTCGGCCCGCTCAAAACTTACTTTTTTTATTTGTATTATTATTTATTTATTAACTTTTAATATTAAAAAAATATTTTAAATGGCCCATTCTCGGGGCGTCAAATTCTCACACCCTGACTCGGCCCCGTACCCGACCCACTCCACACTTCGACCCAGTCCGTACGCGCCCCCTCTCTGTCAGCCCGGTCTGAAACCACCCGAGTCCGCTCCAGGCCGGCCCGCTCTCACATTGAGTTCCACTACTTATAACTAAGTTATAAGTTGTCTTCAACTTAGAGCATCTCCCACAGTGCACCAAATCCTATATTTGATAGTAAAATTTGATGTTTTCGGCCTCCCACAATAAATTACCAAATTACCAAATCACCAAAAAAATGGTGATTTTTTTAGGCCTCCCACAGTCGTTGACCAAAAAAATACCAAATCACCAAATCCTATACTTGGTGTAGCTTTTGTGAAATGGTGAAGTGCATCTCCCACAGTACCCTCAAATCCTATCCTATATCACCAAATCCTATTTTTACCATCAAATTTGATGGCAAAAATAGGATTTGGTGTAATCTACACCAAATTTTTAATTAGTTCTTAGGGCATGTTTTCTCATTACTTTCATGGTAATAATATTCTCTAATGTAATAATGTAGCATTTCGCCTTTACAGTATATACGTCATCCATTTTTCTTCTCCCACTTTGTATAATGTGCTTTTGAGCCATAGCGTGTTACGTAATATTTTCAGCATCATGTTGTGGGATGATAAAATGAAATAACTAATGTAGTTGCAATAGGTTTGGCCGAACATAATACACTGATGTTAAACTTCAAGAACTTCAGTAACCTTCTTGTACATATTTTCATTTAGAATGGAATGCAAGAGAGAAAATTTGAACATACTCCCCACCCCCAAAATAAGATTGAAGAGAGAACAAATTCAGAGAAAGACTTACTGAACAATTAAGTGTGTGCACACAATTGATTAGTGTTAAAAAATATTTTTAACAACTAATATAATTAATCTTAGTGATAAAAAATAAATATAAACAAAAATGACGACAATTTCATGTAATATAGATTGGGTAATTTTAGATTTTTTGAAGTGTTATTTAATCATTTTACAATTTCGTGTAATATTATTTTGGTAATAAAATATTTTTTTATTTTGATAGTTATGAAATTCATGATTTGGTGATAAAGTTGATGATTTGTTGTGGGAGGCCAAAAATCCCATTCTCTAAATTTGATGAAATGGTGAAATAACTATTTGATGTAAAATTTGGTGAAAACTGTGGGAGACCAAAAGCTCTATTTTTTCACCAAAAATGGTAAAATGGTGTTTTTGAGGGTTAACTGTGGGAGACCGAACCATTTTTCTCCACCAAATATAGGATTTGGTGTAAAATTTGATGTCAACTGTGGGAGATGCTCTTAGGACATGTCCACCAAGGGGCTTTGGCCTTGGCACCACCTCACCCTAGCCCTCTCCAACCCTCTTTTTTCACTATTCACCTCTCCACCCACACTTTCTAGCCAAGGCTAGAGTTGCCCCAAGGCAAGAGGTTGGGCAATTCTAGCCTCTTGCCTTGCCTTCTAGCCCCAATGCCACATAGACATTCCACTCAATTTTCACCCTCAAACACTAGTTTTGCATACTTCCAAAAAAGAAAATAAATACTAATTTTGTATATAAAAAATGATGTTTCAACTAGAAAACTGCTTTGAAAAATAAATTGAAAAACTGTTTTGAAAAAAAATACCAGATTTAACAGTTTCGAAATAAACTAGTTAAAAACTTTTTTGAAAACTAGTTTTTTAAAAGCTGTTTGAAAAAGTATTAGAAAAAAAAACTATTTTGGATTTGAAAAAAGCTGTTTTCAGAAAAAAAAGTTTTGAAAAAACAAGTTTTCAAATACCAGTTTTGTAAAAAAAAAAAAAAACTGTTTTGAAATGAACTAGTTAAAAACTGTTTTTTTTTTTAAAAAAAAACTGTTTTAAAAAACTGTTTTGGAGAAGTGTTAGAAAAAATAAACTGTTTTGGATATGAAGGAAAAAAAAAACAGTTTTGAAAATACCAGTTTTGAACAGTGTAAAAAAACAGTTTTGAAAAAGAAATGTTTGAAATAAACTAGTTAAAAACTGTTTTGAAAAAGTGCTATGAAAAAACCTGTTTTGGAATAACTTTAAAGAAAAACTGTTTTAAAAAAAACTGCTTTGAAAAAGCTATTTAGAAAATATTTTGGATGAGAAATGTTATTAAAATCAATAACTGAAATATTATTAAAATACAAAATACAGTATTTTACAATTATTTTAAAACAGTGAACAGTGTCTTGCCTCTCCCCCTGCCCCAAACGGGTGGAAACAGACTTCAAATAGTAGTGAACAGTGTCTTGCCCTAGAGCCCCAGAGCCCCTTGCCTCCTGCCCTGGTGCCTCAACGGGTGACCATGCCTTAACAATCTAGAATTGACCAAACTTGCCTTATGATCTTTGTTCGTAGTATTTTCCTCCGATATTAACAAGGGGTCCATAGAACAGAACCACAGGAGAGACTGGTACCTTCCCTCGGGTCGGTGGTATATTCTTTCTTCACCATCACTATACAAACGCACAAAATCACCCCCCATCGGCCCGGCGAATCACCGGATCTCACATGACCAGAGCGATGAGTAGCAGCACGAGGCCATTCGGAACTTCCGCCATGACCACCACCGCGACGACGACCTTAACCCTAGAACAAAACCACCAGCCTCCGCAAACCCTAACCCTGCGTCTCAATCGCAAGAAGAAGAAGGTCTCGTGGAAGGAAGGCACCGTCGACAACGAGTTCCTCAACAAGAAGAGCTCCAAAAAGTGTTGCATCTTCCACAAGGACAAGCCCTTCGACGACGACGACAGCGACGAAGAAGACGATCATCGCTGTGATGATCATGATCATAATTCAGAAAAGAGCAATGATCGCAATCACGGTGGCGAGGGGTGTTGTTCTAGCAGCAATTGAGGAATTGTATGATTGTATTTCATATATAAAAGTATGTGAAACTTGAAAAGGCTAATGTCATTGTTGCTTTGATTGAGTTTGGAAAATGTTTGGGATTTGGCTACTCTCTTCAAAGTATTGAATTGGTTGGTTGATATCAGTAGTATAATTTTATAGCTATTCCTGATTGTGTTATGTGTAGCCTTCATTTTTGGTGCATTTTGTTCTTGAAAGCTAGGTCAGGCATTGTTTGCTATGCTTATGTGCTATGAAATCAATATGGGAATCTAAAGAAGATCATATTACTTACCCTATAGTGACTGTTCTGTGAGTTTCTAGTAATAGACTGAAATGGTTTACTCTTTCGTTCTGTGTTTCATTCTAATTAACTTTATTGACACGAAGACTAGCACACACTTTGTTAGAGTTGAACTTTTGGGAAGT
Organism: Linanthus parryae; assembly: GCA_023055425.1. Taxonomy (NCBI): domain Eukaryota; kingdom Viridiplantae; phylum Streptophyta; class Magnoliopsida; order Ericales; family Polemoniaceae; genus Linanthus; species Linanthus parryae. Next base: position 69,529,570 of record JALGPY010000002.1, read on the forward strand.
ATTGCAGGTGGACATGCATTTCCCGTAGATCAGGCCACTATATTGGCCTTGTGGTTGGTGGTGAATCAGCCTTCCACGAAGATGGCTATGATGAGAATCTCTTTCAATGGCATCCAAGCACTCCGGTTCTTTGCCTTTGAGTGCCAAAAGTGTTATACAATATCTGGTGAAGCTTATATCCCCTTCAGTAGTTATTTTTTATTTTTGTTTTAATTTTCTGACAATGTATGTGTGTGTGTCTGTGGTTTGTTATGGATGATAGAAATTGAGAAAACATGATCAGTAGTGAAGATGATAAGTCATCTTAAAGTAGTTCAGGGTTGCTTTATATTAGTAGCTTTTTTGATCTTTGAATTGTACTGTTATTGCGTCGGAGTGTCCATCATGAATCTAGGTTATTTCAGAGTTCAATAAAAATCTTCTTGGCCTCCCTCAAACTTCAACTTGCTGCATATCCCTTTCAAGTGTGAAGGAAGCATATCTACTAGTACTCTAGTGGACTTGCTTGTTTTGAGTTGCTATCTATTCTTCCTAGAACTTCGCGTCATGGAATGGTTTTGAAATTTTACATGGAATTTTGAGCGCTCTGCCATGCTGCATATGTATGGTGTGAATGTGTGAATTTCAGGCACTGGTTTCGGAATTTTATTTGGGATTTCAGGTGTGTATGCTATATGTGGATACGTGATGCTATTTGGGATTTCGAGTGTGCATGCTATGTGTATAGTGGTGCATATTATGATTTATAGGCATGATTGACATCAGCTTCATAAGACATGCAACTGATTTACTTATTCAATGATTTGAGTATAAGTAGTTTCGTTTCTTCTTTTTAATTCAAACTCTGGGTGGTACTCAAAGGATCACCTTAATGTTACTTATTTTTGATAACCTGCAGAATGTAGTCCCTTTAGAGGAATTCCAACTTCTGAAGGAGACTTAACATACTACAGATCGATCCACTGAGTTAATTGATTTCAATTGCTGTCCTCTATTGTGAGTTTTGATAACTTGAGTCTCTAGTCATGAAAGATCAGTTTGGTGACTAAAATTAAAGAGCTAAATGGTCACACCCAGGTTGATCCCTGTTTGTGGTTAGTGGTTACTATTTCAATATCCTATCAAATTGAAATAAATAAAAATTTAGTGATGGTTCAGGGTAGCAGGAAGGACTAGACCGGAATTGGTGTAGAGGTAGATTATGGCTGAAATTCACTTTATGTTGGAGTCACAGAGGAGAAAGGAAGGGAGAGAGCTCGAGAAACCATATATAGAGAAAGAAGCAGAGCAAGTCATTGGGTGTTTGACTTGTTTTTAAGTTGAGGGAGGTGTTCTTTATTGTGGTTAGTGTTTCTAGACACAGGATTGTCCTCTCAGTAGTACAAAATCTGTGCGCAGAGCAAGCCAATTGCCTTATCCAGCTTTACAGTGGCGTGGCTGGCACCAAACTCTCGTCGTGTCGCGTCCACTAGATTACTTTTCTCAGTCAAACCTCTACCGGGTTCTTTATGAACAGTGTATTTATGTGTCCCTATTTGTGACGGGTGTTAGAAACCCACTCTCTAAAAGGTGCGATCCATGGAGAGTCAACAGTCCCCAACTCTAGGCTCCAACCACGAGTCCTTGAAGATCTTTCTTAGGGAAAGGATTTGAGCTCAACCTTGTTCGAAGTACTGGCATAGGAGCGGTGTGGCACTGAGCATCTCAATGGCTAGCCATGGTCTAGGGTGTGGCATTAGGATATGGTCAGCCTGTGCGGAGAGTTGATGGCTAGCCATGACAAAGAGTTCCCCTGTTTCAGCGGCTTTTAAACTTGGCTTTTCTTAAGAAAAGTTTAAATTTACTCTTCATCCCAAGGTCTGTTGCACAAGGCTCTGGCTACCGACAAGACACATATCAGAGAGTGAAGCAATCCTGGAAGATCCTTACAGTGGACGGCAGATAAGATGTATGTCATACTTTTTCTCTCAATAGGTTCACTGAAACGCTAGAAGTCCCGAGAGTCAAGCATGTCTCTTCTGTTGATGTAGGTGCTTTTGAACTGGGACAATGTCAGTCTTGTAGGAGCTTGGCAGCACATGCACACACAAAGGACACTGTCGGTGATAAGAGGCTAACTGGGGTGAGGTAGCAAACTAGTTTGGGGTGTTGACTGTTTCCTGTATGCCTAGTTCTCTCTGAACTCTTTTTAAATCACAACCTGTCAAAGGGTTAACGAAGGAGATGCCGCCGCTGGTTCTATGCTTAGTGATGTGTGTGTGTGTGTGTATATATACAAAGTCCAAAACCTTTTTTCGCTGCTTCTGAAATGATTAACAAAGTCCAATACAATAGCAGCAAAGTGAAAAACAGCAAAAACAAATGAAATAAAAAACAAAACCTTGACAGTAGCTGCTTCAGTGCCAGCCACTTCCCTTTTGCTTGCTCTATTTACCTCCAGAGCTTCCTGGTTGACCACGTTCATGATTTGTGGTGGTGGAACAGTCAGTAATGTTTTTGGCTCCCTGTTCTGCCAACAGTTAGCACAGGAGTTGGCTTCCCTGTAGATTTGTTTTATCTGTCCATTACAGACCGCCAGCATGGTTTTAATGTACATGATCTCTCCTTTATAGCTAATGATTCTCACAGCTGCGCTTTACAATTGCATTGGCAATCTCTTGTGCATCAGTCTAAAAGATCAGTCCCTTTCCATCCTTTGCTTTGAGTGAGTTCCAGGTCTTTCATGAGAATTTCCATCTCAGCTTCAATAGGGCTAGTGTGCTTGAGTCTTCCTTTGGATCCAGCAATCTAATCTCCTTTTATCATTCCTCGGAATTCCTCCATAGCCTCATCTACCCACAACTCTTGCTGCACCATCACTATTTATCTTCATTCTACCTGTACGAGGGGAAAACCATTGAGTTAGGGTGATGTTAGGAGAAGAGTTTGAGATTTGCTTGCCAAAGATATTAAGTAACTCCTAGGCAGCGTCTACGCTCATTGTGATGATTCTTTGGTAGCCCACATTGTGGTTATTGAATGTTTTGTCATTTCTACTTTTCTGAAGGCACCTGATCAAAGCAAGAAAAAGGTCACTCCAATTGCGATTTCGTTTGGAAGTGGCATTCTCTTTTAACCAATCCTCGATTTCCATATCCTTAATCCTTCTATACTCCCTGCTATTGAGAAACCTTGTCAGCCTCGTCGAAATCCCTAAGGATGTGTTTGGTGTGTTCTCCTCCTGCAGATGACATCTTTCACAGCCAAAATTGTCAGTAAGCATCTAAAGCATCTATTCACATTAGTGAAAAGCTTGCATGGTCAGCAGGCTACAAGAACATAGTGATTCTGTAAGGGACTCTATTCACATTCGGTTGCATGGTCAGTTTCCCCAACTTAGTTCTTTGTTGCATCTTATGCCCGGTGTCATTCAGATTTATTAAGTCCTATCAGCTCACCTATATTGTTCGCCATATTTTCTGTTGTTGCTCTTTATGTTCTTGATAGTGATGTGGTCTTGTGACTTCTTCAATCTATTAGATCTTATCTATCTCAAAATTCTTAGGCTAAATTTAATTTTCTGCTCAAAGGTCTTTTGACCAACCATAATTGATGTCATACATCATTACTGATTTGACAACAGTTTTACAAAGCTTTGTTTTGGCTTAACTCGAGCTGAGGATCACAAAACATTTTAATTGCTTTTAGTTCACCCTTCTCGGATAGGACCGCAAGTCATACCTAAATCTCTGTCTGTCTGTCTGTCTGTCTGTCTGTCTCTCTCTCTCTCCACTTTAAAGCATGCTCGAGGGAAAACAAAACCTCAGAGGTATTTTTTGTCCGTCAAGCTTCACTACATTCTTTTACTTATATTTTGCGGTTGTGCTACTCTCCCTACCTTTAGGTGATGGTGTTTACTGCATTATACATACACTCAACATTTGTTCACTAACGGACTCTTGAGCTGTTACAAGTAAGCTACATGACATGTTGACGATATATCATTTTTAATGTCCTGGGCCTGTTCACCAATTATTATTACAATAAAATGATTTATAGCTAACCCTTCCTGTAAAGACTGTTCCCAGAGTCTCGATTCCACATATTTTTCATGCTCTCATCATACACAATGTGTGTCTGGTGGCTCTTTTCAGACTCCCTTACTTTATGTAGGTTGTCTTTTTCCATAAGCAATCCGTCTTTTCATGAAACAAATATGATGACCTGTTTTTGGAATGAACATAAAGAATGTATAGTCACCTCTATATTTATATCGATTCCAAAATATGTAATGTACTGAATTGGTGATACTTCCCTCCCTTTGTTAACATGGAATTTATATATTACAATGGATAGTTGGCAGAGAAGCTACATATAGTTTAGCATGCAGCTACTAAGCTGTTTATTCTCATGGTGTGAAAGAAATGTACCTGGCTAGAATTTTACAAATGCCACCTCTAAATATGTGCTATTATCTTCCTAGCTAGTATGAAAGGGGTTGGAAAGTTATTCCAACCACAAAGTATAATATACACCTGATTACACCTACACTTTGCTAACATGACTCCTGATCAATTTGATTCCAGTTGTCTGATGGCTTGCGAACTTGTAAACAATCAACTGGAGGGATGGTGGGAGAGTGCAACTCTCCAAATGTTTGCCAGCAGAAGGCATCGTCCATGCGGTACTGTTCTTGTTGGGGTTTTAGCTCTATGTCAGTTAGAGTGACATCTACGCATGGATGGCTGTCGCTACAGGCAAGATGTACTGGTTTAACAGTGTAAGTCCCTCTTATCTTTTCAAATGTGATTCCAGATAGAGCCACTGCTGAAGATTGATTACTGCATTTGCTTTTGTCACAATAGTATTGGTCAATCACAACTGGGAGTTGGACCCCAGAAACTTGAATGTTTGAGAAGAGTACCCCTTGAACAGACCCTGAACCACCCTGAAAATTGTGCAGTATCAAGTTAAGAAATGAAAATTAAGTCATGACTTGAAACTATTAGAACTTGTTTTGTGAAGAATATGAACATTAGAGTTCTCAGTTTAGGTAACCACATAAATTTAGTTCCCAGGCATTCTATATGGAAGGGGAAATTATGAAATCTTGAACATGGTGATTCCAAAATCTAGCACAGAAGTTTGAATTTTCTGAAGTATGTTGACTACTTCAGTCTTTTTGTTTGATCTGTAATTTATTGCTGTAGTTTGCTTTATTTGCAACTTTTATGTTGAACGGCGTTGCTTGGTTATGGGAGGTTACCATTTAAGTAGTGTTAGGTTAGTTGAACTGGTACATGATTTCTAACCTGCCACGTCTTTATCCTGACACCATTCATTGTATCATGCATATTGATATTTCGAACCGTAATGTTTGAGACGCAAGCCCTGGTGTTATACTTTCCCAGTCCTCCAATGCTGATTCCATGTCCAGGCCCACAGTTTACATTCTGTATGTACACATTGCTGCATCCAGTTTGTATAGAAACACAATCATCTCCTGCAGAAAGCAATAGAGTTTGAAATCTTAGATCAGTATTCACTTTCTTGGTCAACCTAAGAGGCAATTGGAAGGGGCGGTGGTGTTTGAGCCTTGAACAGGGTCAAGGTAAACTACTTTAACTCACAACCACAGTATGTCTCTATTTAGATGCAATGGGATCTTATGGTGATTTCCCCTTTTTTGTTTCTTATGCTTTAGTAATATACTGGATTGTCAAACAGAAGGATGCTAGGAAAGCAGAGGGATGCCCTGGATAGCACTGCGAGGCATGCCCTAACAACAACCGTTTGGGGGGGGGGGGGGGGGGTGGACTCATACAAACGACTTATTGTTACACATCATAATAAAGTTTTTAAACTTGGGTGCTATGAAGAAAATAGCATGATCGTGGTACTGAAAGGTCTTTTTCCTAGTAGTTAAATATTTCATATCATTAATTGGTCATTTGTATCTATCACGGTTGAAGTTTCTTAAGAATTTTGGATCTCAAAGGCCTTTCTCGAATTAATTGTTGTTAGCCAGTTAGAGCCTGATAAGCTATAATTGAATAATCCAATTATGAATATCGAAGTTGTTACCGCATGAAAGATCAATGTTGCGGATTAGGACATCTCTGGAGTTTTGTAAATGGATCCCATCTGTGTTGGGACTGTCACCAGGAGATGCGACATTCATACCGAAAACTGAAACTCCTGTGCAGTAGTCAAACTTGAGATGACACTGGGGACTGTTTTGAATGGTTATCCCCGAGACTGTCACATTAAAGCTACCATAGAATCTTAGTGCCTGTGGAATCAGAGTACATTTTACCATGTCAGATGAGTGGTATGGTTAAGAAAGCACTTGTGGGTTTTGAAGTGGTTCTTACAGTCGGCTTAACGCTTGGCATTTTCCCAAGTGAACTGCTTACCTGCCACAAGTTTTGAAGTGTAGGATTTGTAAGGCTTCAATATGTGACAATTTACTGCAGAAAAATAAATGGAAGCCTGTTGAAAAGGCTTACAGGAGTTGGTGGGTCTTCTTCAACTGTGCTGTTAAATTGGATCAGTTGTTTTGATTCATCACTTGTGGGTTCATCATATGTGGAATCTTGCCACCAGACTGAGCCGCTTCCATCAATGGTTCCCGTTCCTTGGACTGCGATTCCTGCTAGTTTTGTAAACTCAAGCCATTGCAAGAGACCAGAACCCCAAGCTTTAGGGTTGGTTGGAGCAATGATTGTGCCATCAATCTAAAGAATTGGTAACTTTTAAGCACTTGAAAATTTTGAATTGCAGTTAAAGTTTCACACTAAACATCCTAAAAATCCAAGTGATGGAAGTGGGAACACAGGTGTTTGATGTATTGACTACACAATTGAGTTTTCATCAATTGAACCTATTTCTAACTGTAGATCATGACTTACATGAAAGATAATATTTGGTTGGCAATGAGGACCAGAGAATGAGATGGGTCCAACAAGAAACATGAATTCCGATGGGACCATGATTGTTGATGCCTGTACTTGACAAGCAGCCGCCCATGCTGCCTGAAATGCCTGCGTTCCACCCCAACATAAATTTGTCAGTAACATAAATAGACTGGTAATTTTTCTTCGCTAGCTGCAAAGGAAGAGTATGCAATTTATTTATCTATTTATTTATTTATTTATTTATTTATTTTTGCCAGATCTTGCTAATTCAATTTTGTCAGTTAATTGGGTACTCTCCGAAAGCTTCGAGGCAACACATGTCCATGCAACCACGGCCATGTATTGATTTATTCTTTTCCTAATTTTTGAGGAAAATCTTTCCCCTTTTCTCGAGAAGCATATTAAATATCATTCTTAGTGATAATATTTTGTTATTGGCGTGACTTGATGCTAAGATTTATATGGGATTTATAACCATGGATGCAGTATCGAATATTAACTACAAACTGATGTTCTGTGACTTATTATAGTTTGAAGAGCATGGAATACAAGATACCTTTGTGTCATCACTAGCTCCATCTCCTTTGGCGCCAAAATCCAAGACATTAAAGATAGTGGAAGGAGCATTGCTGTAATCATTCTCCGGCGGTGGTGGAGGTGATGGAACACTGCCTTTTGATTTATTAGTACCACCGTGATGGTTATTACCACTGTAACTCTTTCCTTTTTTCTTGTACATTGAAGCTGCAACACTTCTGGTTCTCGCATTGCAAGTGTCTGTATGAGATGACACAATGAAGATTGCAACAAGTAGCATACATGTAAGTCTTCTGTTACTAAATACAAGCATGTTCAATGTTTGGAGAAATAGTTAGATAGCCAAATGTACTGATCTTTAGGTTTATAAAGGGAGAACAATATCAATTATGTCATTCACGGGTCTATTCAGCTGCTAGAGATTGTTTTTCATTCTGTGCTCCCTTTTCTCTTTTATTAATGATTTTCCTGCTTTCATTGTGATTCTTGGTTGGAGCTTAATCAGCCTACTTTGGCCACATAGCAACTTGCTTGCATGTGACTCATGAAACTGAAATTGGAATTTTCTAGTGCGTTTGCATTAAAGGAATCTTTCCTCCTCATGAGAAGCAAGTTGTTTGACTGTCAAGTGTTAGATATAAGACTTCTAACCCAAACTGGGTTTGGGGCAATTTAGTCCTGTTTATAGTAAAAGAAATTTGCTATTTTCCTTTGGGTAAAAGACACTTTCATCCCCTCAGGTTTGATGCAAAGACAATATTCTAAAGTTTGACAGACATAAGGGGTGAAACTTGAAATGTCATTTCCCAGACAGGAAGGGGTGAAAGTGTTTTTGCATCAAACTTGAGAGGGTGAAAGTGTCCTTTACCCTTTTCCTTTTGTATCCACTATCCAGAGTCTGGTCATTGTTGTTTAATTTTTTTTTGCGTGCCAGCATATCTCAGGCTATATCAGAGTAGTACTCTCTTCTAAGTTACAAGATAGGACGTAGGAACCCGGTAGTTTTGTTACAAAAAAGTGATGTTTCCGCGGTGGTAAATCTCACTATCACATAACCCCATGGCCATTGGAGTTAAACTTAAACCAACCCCAAGTGTTGATCTGTCTAACATAATCTAAGGGCTGGAATTTGGCAACCATTACCCTTCCATGTTAATATGTATATTTCCCTAAGTACTGTTGATTTGTCTTCTGTGTTGCTGAGAATATAATTCTGTGCAAGCGCAGAAGCTTTTCAAGCAAGTGGGGGATGCCCATCTACTGATGATATAAAGCAAACATAAGTAAATAAAAACATTATCCTTGTTTCACTGTTTCGGCGTGGTAATTTTAAGTGAAGAAGGTAGGTTTGCTCTTTCTGCATCTCTTTCATGAATTCTTAAGATGTACTTCTAGTTGTATCTTTTTCAACTCTTTCATTTTACAGCTGAGGAGACATGTGAATGGGTCCATAGAATGCCATGCATTGATTATAGCAGCTCTTTATGATCACAAGCAACAGTCACGTTCTACAGCCTTTTTTGCATTTTCTTCAGTGATCAACAACCACTAAAGCTCTCCCAAATTAATTCATACTGGTACGTCCGTTTCTTTTTCTTCACTACCCCATGCGCGTTGCGCGTGGGGTAGCTCCACTGGAACGGCTGGAGAGATACGTTTATATGAATTACGGTGATACATCTTAGTAACTTTTTTTTTTGCAAACACATCGTAGTAAAATTAAAGTGGTAAATGAACCTTTATGAGTTCCAACAGTGACCTTGAACTTTATTACAGAATTTCTTGCAATAATTCTAGTTGAAGTCCTGAATTTACACAAATTACAACACATGGAGTCTTCTAGCTCGATTTTCAGGTACGAGACTGATAGGTTGTAGTGGATCAGTCCAAAGCTGCGTGGCCTACGGTAGAGCGCTTTGCTGCATTCAGGAGTGTAATTGGTTAGGAGAGTGCAATAAGTAATAGGAAAAGTAATGCATGGTGAAGAATTTATTGTCAAAATTGTTACAATCGGCCTGAGAGCTCGCTGCTGATATGGTAATAGAAGATTTTGCTCAACAGAAATGCAGAAAAATAATGTCGTGAAGTTAGCACTGAGCATTAGTAACATGATCCTGAATTGAATAATTGGTAATGTGTGCAATAGTTGAGTCATGTTTTGGATGGCGTGAACAATATGCAAAGTGATTAGTTTAGATATGTTCTTGGTGAAAGGACATTTAATGGTTCAGCAGTAATCCGAGGAATTGTAAATCCACAATCTTCGGAGAAGAAAAGCAAGGGGTAGATCAATCAAGCCATACCACTATGTTATCGTGTTAACATATACAGATTGATGGACACTTATCTGCTTTTGGTAACAAGGGGTAGACTATGGCAATCTATCCACAACAATGTGTGAAAATGCCACCACTTCAAATAGTATAGTTTCTTAACTCGTATAAGTATGGAACCATTAAGGGAACCTTGAGATTAGAATGGAAAACATGAGTGTTAGATAGGTTGAAATATAAAACCGGGAATGTGTGATGTATATAGGAGCAGAGCTCCATGGAACCATTAATAGGCCGGATGAAGAAATCAGCTACACCGTACACTGGTTGCTTTCCAAAATAAAGGTAGGATCACGTTTAATTGAGTTTCCCCAAATTATACATCTTGAATTGCAAGCAATCACAACCATTAACTTGTTGGATCTTATTAGATACTGGAATTAAACCTCTTGCCAACGTTAAAGAGACTTAAGCTTCTGAATTACGTCGAGCTTTCTTTCAATGTGTTCTCTAATCAGCCGGCTTTCCTTCAATATTTTTCTCTTTTTCTTAAATGGTCTGATAGAGGGGATCCGGAGTGCGTCTCCGCTGCAAGAATCGTCGTTCGGAGATGAATATTGGAGCTATTTGTGAAGATCCGGACTGTCCTTTTAAATGGCTGGTTACCTCATCGTCTTCGGAAAAGTGTTGTTGAATCAATTCAAATGGACGGCTTTAGTATATCCAATATGAACAATCCATTCATGTATTCTCCTTCAAAACAGACACTAACGAATGTTCTATGCTTGGAACGATTAATGGACCGTACATGTAGTCTTTTCTATAAATTGGTAGAAAGAGCATTGTTAACTAATGTTTTCATGATTCCAAGATTTCTTGGATTCTCTAACTTATTGCATGCTTCTAATTAGATTTTCACTCAAAACATGGACGATGATGATTATGAAGTACGAACAGTCTCTCTACTCGATGTAGCTCCACATGGTATGAAGATTACTTTATATCTGATTCTAGCGACAAAATAAGATGGAAATCCGGAGATACCATGAAACCTTAATGCAATAGCAGATAACCAATACGATCATGAAATAAACCTTTGGATTCCCTTCATTGTTTTGGGACTGATCTCCGCTTTCGTCCCATGAGTCTTCAACCTCTTCATCGTGACCTCATCCACCCATTCCAACCAATCCAACATCGCACCACCCATTCCAACCCATCCAATATCGCACCACTGCACCACAAAATACACCTAGTCAGCTGTGCCCTGATCTTTGGCAATCATCTTCACCAGCGGCCTGCTGTATTCCACCACATTGGAGACCAATGTGGTCCAATAAGCCGCATAACGCTCCCTCATCTTGTGCTTCTTCTTCGCCTATTTCAAGCCCTCTGTCGATGTCTCCTTGAGTCCGTGGGCGTGTTGCCTCCACGACCTCCGACTCCTTCACCTTCTCCGAGACCTTCTGCACATAGAAGCTGCTGTAATGTTCCAGTAATGTGTCCAGCTCTAGAAGCAAACCCTCTTGCCCTATCTACGCTATCATCATCCTGAAGATTAACAGATTTCCGTGACCACTTCAAAACACAACAGACGTCCAATAAAGGTGTAATTACAACGGTAAGAAAGACGAATGAAATCGATGAAGTGCTCTCACTCAATTTTTTTTCCGGCTGTTCGATGAAAAAGAAGCTATCATTTGTTTCACCTCTAAAAGTATTACTCTATGAGATTAGGCCAGGTTTCTGTTTCATAGAAAGGTACTCAATACAGGAAAAATGATTGGGTCCAACTGAAAATAGGTTCGTCTAAATACTCCGCACCCTAGTCACAACTAAAGAAGGGTTTGAAGCACTTGCGCATATCTATATTTTATCATTATGATCTTGGCTACTTCCTAGGAAAACATTCCTTCTATGAATTTATTTCTTCATCTTCTTTGAAAAGCTTTGAACATTAACTGAAATATTACCTTAAGAAGTCAAAAAGACCAATTCCTGACCCGTAAACAAAAGGGAGAAAAGTAACCTAAATAGAGCTTACATCGAATTCTCCTTGAAACTAACAACACTTAAGATGTGCCTCTCGCCGAACGACTTGTAGACATCTATTCTTCGTATACAATTGGAACATCAGATGTCTCCCCAGGTTCCTGTACTGCAATCACTTTTTTAAGTTTTTGTCATTGCTGGTTAAATCATAAAAAAGAAACAACAGATCATTATTGTAAGCAGTTAAAAACAATCATGACTTAATTTTTGAAGATGCTGCTTAATGGGAAATCAAAGGAATCTCTGATTTCTTTGCTTCTGTCTCCTTTAGTTTAGTTTAGTTTAGTTTTGAAACTTGTCATGCATTAGAAGGTACTCTGGCGTAGCGTATTTGAAGTTTTGGCTCAAAAAGTTTTCAATGCCGGAGTAAAAAAAAGTGCTTCACTTGTAGGTCGAGTTAGAATCTTCACAATTCTCACTTGCAAACCGAAAACCTATTCTAACCTCGTATTTCCCAAAAGTGCTTCAGAGAGTAAAAAAAAATGACAAAGACCCTAATAACCCAACAAAATAAGTAGAGCAACGCGTATCAATCCAAAGAGTTGAACAGGAAAACTCAAGTTATGTTCACTATCCGTACACCAATGGTGAACTCGGTAAGATATTGACATAGGAGCTTCGAATTTGATTGTTTTCACATTTGGCAAGGCAATTGCTGGAAATGACGGGCCTTCTAATGTATTTTATTTGTTATGCAGAAAAACCTAGTCTAAACCAAATCTCCGTGGTTCGTTTCTAACTTTTGAAGATATATTGTTCTGTCTCCCCTAAAGCTCCACTGAAAAAGCAGCGATTGGAGACCCCGATTTGTCTTCTGATAAAGTTGCTACTAGTTGGCAGAATCTCATGGAACAATCTCCAGAGAAAAATGGAGTATTTTCTTCTGAATTTTTAGCTTCCACAGGGTCTAAAAAATGGTGCCCAAGCTTCAAAATTGATGTTGTTGTTCTGATCTGAGCTGTCACTTTTCTTGATTCGGCAATATCATTTGTTGTATCATTCCACACGAGACGATCACTTCTTGGAATTGTAGGAATAGGAACCGCTTCAATAGCGTTGGTATCCACACTCCACACAAATTGACCAAGTAGGGTGAGATTCCACGTCCTGTATAGATTGATAAAATCACTAACCCGAGGGACAGGTTCTGGGATGGGAGTTAGTATCTTGAGATTGTTATGATTTGGTATAAATCTATCCAAAAGTGTGAAGCTATGGCCATCTCCCAAACACCACCAAGACCCCCTAATTATTAATTCTCTACCATGTATTAGGCTTCGCCAAGCATAACTCGGACTATTATCAAGATCTGCTCTAAGAATAGAAGATTTGGGGAAATATTTACCTCGTCGAACTCGCACCAATAGAGAATCTGGTTTTTGAATCTGCCTCCATACTTGTTTTTGCCAACATAGCTTGGTTAAAAGCTTTGAAAGTTTGTAATGTAAGTATATCAACATGATCTAAATACTCTAGAACGGAGGGGGGTTGAATAGAGTATGCCAACTTTTGCTTAAAAACAGTCTTTTTTAACTAGAATGGAGTATGCAGTTGATATCTCAAACCTTTGAAAAAGATTTGAGAAACTAGAGATATAACTGCAGAACACAGAAGCCTCAAAACTTTGAGATTTGGAAAACTCCAAAGCTTTGGAACTTCTTGCTTAGACTGGAATGAAAAGATAATAAAAGTAAGCAGCAAGAACACAAGAAATTTACAGAGTTCAGTCACAATTGAACCTAGTCTCTGCTTGAGGGATCTTATCCCTCCAGGATTCTAACACAACTTCTTATTAATCACCCAGATTTAGCCCTAGATCTCAAGCCCAAGTGAGCTACCTTTCACCTATACAGCTTGTGGTTCCCAACCTATCTAGTTCTATCTACAACCTGTTGAAACAATAAGAAACTCTTTGTTGTTCACTTGAACAACTAAACTTCTAAGTTTGCGAGGTTTAAGAACACAAAATGATAATACAAGTTTAGTACAAATGTGAAGAACATATAATAGAAATAAGCAATAAAGCTTGGAAATATTCTTCAATCTCTGATGAATGATCTTGCTTTTGCAGTGTTAATGCCCTGATGAATAGAAGAATTGAGTGATCTGATCTCTCCTGTTTGTAGCACACTTCAATTCTTACGTTGATCAGCCTCTCCTGATCTGTCTCTCTAAGAAATTCAAAGTACTGATCTCTTAAATAACAGCCTGCAACAACCAGAGAGTTTTTAGGAATTGAATGCCTAAAACTCCGCTCCCCTGATTGATAACGCCCAAATAGGGGTTATTTTATAGCCTGAAAAGATGTGTATGTGTGATGGAAAACCGCGTTTTAGCCAGAATTCACCCTCGGAAAGCCTCGGTTTTAGGAACGAGACGTTTATTTGCTCTTCGTGAATTTCTGCAAGTTTCGTACTTTTATTGGATATGATCGCGGGTTTTGTCATGTTTTTACAGGAATAGGTTCGGAAAGTGCATTGGGATGCGTGTCGAGACAAAACCAGGTTCGCCTCGAGAAACGTGCAGAAAACGCTCGGAGCAGGATTTGACCGAGACTGGTACAAGGGAGAGCGGAATGGAAAACGGAAAGACTGGAGGAAAAACGAGCAGAGAAAACCGATCGAGGAAGCTGAAAACGCCAAAACCGAGAATCACCGAGATGCGCTCGGTTGACAATATCTTGAGCTTGACTTGGAATTTTGAAGTGAAACCAGGGGCAAAAGAACGGAGACGTCAAGGGCTTTCCGAAAACAGGTTATAATGCTGAAACGGAGTCCGGCCGAAAAACCGACTCCCGTCAAGTGTGGGTCCCAGTCAGGCCACGCCCGAGTAAGGAGTCTCGGTTTCCGGTGTCCGGAGTCAGGAGCAACTATTTCATGTTCGTGACGATTTCCGGGACAGTTTTGGCCTAGGGGTATTTTGGTTATTTTGGCACCGGGCCCGGGTTTCCGGAGTCAAGTTCAGATTTTGTCTTCCAAATTCAGTCAGCAGTTTACCTATGGCCAGAGTCAGAATTGGACAGAATTTGGAGCGGTTTTGACCCAGGGGTATTTTGGTAATTTTGACAAGTTTCGGGTCAAAACGCAAGACGGGAATTCACGGAGCCGGAAATGAAGCAGGCATGCGGGTGAAGGATCCAAGGAGGCTGAGAAGCCGAGCATGCAAGTCGAGAAGATTGGCACGTTTCCCGAGGAAGATTGGCACGCAGCCCGAGGAGCCTGTCACGCATCCCGAGGCATCCCGAGCAGTTTGTCACGCATCCCGAGACGGACGAAACACACTCCGAGAAGATCAGCAGTCATCCCGAGGCATCCCGAGGAGTTTGGCGCGCAAACTGAGGAGGCAGCTACCTACGGAGTTAGCTACGCTGCTAACTACGCAGGTAGCTACGCAGCTACCTACGCAGTTAGCTACGCTGCTAACTACGCATGTAGCTACGCAGCTACCTACGCAGTTAGCTACGCAGCTAGCTACGCAGGTAGCTACGCAGCAACTACGCAGGTAGCTACGCAGCTATCTTGCGCAGTTGGCCCGTTTCCCGAGGCGGTGGCAGACGACCCGTTTCCCGAGGCGGTTTCGGCCCAGTGGCAGTTTCGTAATTTCGGCAGTTTCCAGAAACGTCTCCAGCACTATATAAAGACTCGTCCAGTGCACACAACAGGACAGCACACAACAAGACAGCACACAACAAGACAGCACACAACAAGACAGCACACAACAAGACAGCACAACCGGAGGAGTCTGAGCATCCCGGGAGAGCACGAAAGCGCAATTCCAGATTCGAAGACCCGTTTGCTTTTCTTCTCTCTTATTCAAAAACTGTGTTATTTTACGTTATGAATTTCAGTAGCTAAACTTTTACCTAGGTTCTCGGTGAACCTAGGGTTTCGTTTTCAGAGATTAGTTCTACGTTTTGACTATGAATTCATGATCGTACTATCTTAATATCAGCAGCTTTATTCGTTATTCTGTCTTTGAATTTTACTGTTTATGCATGATCGGAGTAGCTAACCAGAATTGCTACAGACCCGAGCCGGTAGGTGAAAACGTCCGGTTAGGATTAGGAAGAGAAGACAGAATTTAGCACCTTACCCCGATGGGCCGACTAGCGAAGGGGAGTTAGGACTAGCCTGAAATCGTTGAGACCAACTGTTAGAGAACTTGACCCGGGCCATCAGGACAGGTTAGAAACCCTAGCAACCTTAGAACGAGACTGCAGACTTAGGCAGCTTAACAGGAATCCGACAGTCTGCAGGATTGTGATAACGTGCAGGAAAAGAAAAGATACTGCACAATTGGTACGTGGCACGGATAACGAGACTGCTGTGTGTTTTCATGTCAAACAAAGAACGAAAATCTGAAGAACCCTAGGGGATCCCGGGACCTAGTATCTCAAACCCTAGTTTTACAACCTTAAGATTATTCAGAAAATTCTCGCAAAAAGATTTACGTTTCAGTTATCTAATTTCAGTACTTAGTTAGCAAGCAACTCCCAAAATATTCCTCCTTTTTACACTCTGTTCGTTAAAACTGATTACTAGAAAAACCTGCAAAGTCCCTGTGGGATCGATAATCCGAGTCGAAAATACTCTCTATATTACTTGATTCGTATACTTGCGAATAGCACGCTAAATTGCGCATCAAGTTTTTGGCGCCGTTGCCGGGGACTTTTAGGGTTTATTTAGTAGTCCGAATTAATTTTCAGAGTTTTTATTTTTATTTTATTTTATTTTTTATTTTTCTGTTATCTCACTGCTCTTGAGATCTCTACTTTTTCAGGATGGGCGACAATACCGAGAAAACGCCAGAACTGCCCGAGACACGTACTCCAGCCGAGATGGCTCGGTACATCGAAGATCTGATCACAGCGGGTCTTGCTGCCCGGAGCAACCAGAGGACGTACAACCGGTCTGGGAAGGCGTTGGTGGAGAATTTTGAAGTCCCCACGGGGGGGCATGAACGAGCTATTGTGGTGCCCGAGATCACCGCAGAACACTTCGACATAAAACCATCCACCATCCAGACTGTTCAGACCCTCTGCCCATTCCATGGCAAAGCTGACGAAGATCCAAATGACTTCATCGGGAAGTTTGAGGACTATTGCAACAAAGTCCGGTATAAGGGAGTTGGAGCCGAGGCGCTCATGCTAATACTCTTTCCATACTGCCTGTACGGAGTAGCCAACGACTGGCTCGAATCCCGTCCACCCAGGTCCATCACAACATGGAAGGGGTGTGTCACCGATTTTCTGGCCAAATTTTACCCCGCCTCCCGGGTCATTCAATTACAAAGCGAGATTCTGTCATTCAAGCAGAAGACAGGGGAGACGGTGGTAGACGCATGGGACAGATTGATGAGATTGGTGAAAAAGTGTCCAAACCACGGTTTTGGAGACCCGAAGATCCTGCAGGTATTCTACCATGCCTTAGACAGGGAGAGTGCTGACAGGATTGATAGAGAAGCCGGAGGAAACTTCCTGTACCATGTGGACAAGGACGGTGCCTATGAGCTGATGAAGCAATTAGCCAAACAGGACACTCGCCTGTTTGACGATCGCAGGATCACGGCCCGAGCCGAGCCAGTGGAAGACGACCGGATAGACAATCTGGCCAAGATCGTTCAAGATTTGGTCAAGAAAGTTTACTCAACTGATGCAGTAGGAAAAACAGATTTGGACACAGCCATCGAGGGGCTCGGAAACGAAGATTCCAATTACGTACAGCAGCAGTGGGATCCGAGCCGGTACAGACCGAGTACGAGAGACCATCCCGGGTTCCGGTACGGAAACCCGAACGCAGCAGTTTATGCACCGGGGTTCCAGCACAGGCCACCAGCCCAGCAGGCTGCATCGACGCAGCAGGCTCAGTCGGGCCCATCTGCACAGCAGTACGACGCTCAGATGAAGGAGATCAAGTCCATGTTCCAGACCATGGAGTCCCGGTTCGAGCACATGGACGCCCTGACAGCCGACGTGCAGATGACCAAAACGTCACTGCGCGCTTTGGAGGTACAAGTTGGACAGTTAGCACAGCAGCTAACGGAGAGAGAGCCAGGAAACTTGCCCTCGAATACAGTGAATAATCCACGTGCTCAGGTCAATGCCATCACCACTCGGAGTGGATTAGCACTACAGGATCCGCCGTATCCTAGCCATGCACGTGCAGAAAAATCAAAGGAAATCGAGCGTGAAGTACTTGGAAAGGATAACAGCTCAGCCGACCGCCCCCAGCCGAAGGGCTCGGTTGAGCAGGATGTAGTGCAAAAGGAGAAGGAAGCAGAAACGGTACCTGTCTCCAAGGAGGTGCCGTATCCTTTGAAGACACGAAAGAGGGATGATAGCAAGGACTACGCCAGATTTCTCGAGATTTTCAAACAGCTGAAGATCAACATACCCTTTGCGGAGGCGTTGGCAAAGATGCCCACTTATGCCAAGTTCCTCAAAGATATTTTGTATGGACGGAAACGTATGAGCGATTTCGAGACAATAAATCTGACGGCAGAAGTGAGCAACTGTGTGAAGAATGGGCTACCGAGGAAGAGGAAGGACCCTGGCAGTTTTGTCATCCCGGTGACCCTAGGTAATGCTTACACAGGAAAGGCTCTGTGTGACCTAGGGGCCAGTATCAATCTGATGCCTTTGTCGATTTTCAAAAATTTAAAATCGGTGAACTCAGGCCCACCAGAATCAAGCTGCAGATGGCGGACAGATCCGTGAAGCAGGCTTACGGAGTTATTGAAGATATTCTGGTGAAAGTCGGAGAATTGATTTTTCCGGCAGATTTTGTAATTCTAGACATGGAGGCAGGAGACGTGCCACTCATTCTGGGCAGACCGTTTTTGGCTACCGGAGAAGCCATGATAAACTGCAAGAGCGGAGAACTGACCATGCAGATCAATGAAGACAAGGTGAAGTTCAACGTTTTCAAAAATCTGCAACTACCGAATTATTACGAGCATGAAGACATCTTCGTAGTGGAGGTAGTCGAAGAAGGCTAGGAAAACGAAGAGATGGATGAGCTATGGGAAGAGATTGATAGAGTGGACAGAGAGAACGAGGAGAGATTCCAGGAGGAGCAGGCCATGCAAGCCGAAAACCGGACCACTTTACAGCTGGACGAAAAAGGTGGACAGAAATTGGCCCTGGTCCCGTCACTCAAGGAGCCACCGACCCGAGAGGTTAGACCGCTCCCGAGCCATCAAACTTCAGCACAGCCAAAGCAGTTTCAAGTAGGTCAGAAATTACGTCTCTGCGATTCTCGGAAGCAGTTTTTCCCGGGAAAATTGAGATCTCAGTGGTCAGGACCGTTTATCATCAAAGTGGTACTTTCATGGGAGGCAGTTGAATTGGAGAATCAGCATGACAGTACAACTTGCAGAGTGAGCGGAAACCGGGTCAAGCCATATCTCGGCCCGGAAGCGGACGTAAGGCCTGACGATTTTGACGTCCCTTGAGCAAACATGAGGTAACTGGGTCGGGCCGTCGACCGTAAATTACAAGCGCTGGTTGGGAGGCAACCCAACGTAGTAAGTTAGTTTAAATTATTTCAAGTTTTATTTTCAGTTTTGAATTTTGAGAGAGGTAAGATGAGTGGGTATTGACTTTGAATTGAGCATGTGCAGATACAGCAGAGCAGAAAACGAGAACAAAAAGGAGTAGAGAGAAAAAAATTATGTTTATACGCAGGCTGTTGCGTATATACGCAGCCTGCAGTAAAATTTCAGAATTTTGAAAAAAAAAACATATTTTTTTTTTACCTGCTGCTTGCGTATATACGCAGACCTGCGTATATACGCAGTCAGCAGCGAAAATTTCAGGATTTTGAAAAAAAAAAAAAAAATTGAAAAAAAAAATTATTTTCGTTGCTGACAGTGAAAATATGGAATTTTTTTCAAAAAAAAAAAAAAAAAAAAAAAAAAAAAAACTTTTCAAATTGCTCCATGTTTGCGGTACTGCGTATATACGCAGGCAGAAGAAGAAAAAAAATATTTTTTTTCGGACAGCAGCACGTTTTTGCCCCATTTTTCTCTCTCTACCTCCATACACAGATCCGTGGAGTTTGAAGCGAATTCAGAAAATTTCGTAGAAGGAAAGGCAGATTTTCAAAATCTTGAAGAATCGACCCCGGTGTGTTCTGGCACACTCGACCGTCACAGGGACTCGTACGAGTTGGGGATTTTTCAGGAACAGTTTTTCTGCAGAACCGAGCAATCGACCCCGGTGTACGGAAGTATACTCGACCATATGGGAGCACATTTTCAAACACAATGGTGCTCGGGGATTGCACGTTTGAAGAGCGCACATAGAGCCCGAAAGGTTGACAGCTTCCGTCGAGAAATTTTCTGGCGACCGGTCAACGGTCCTGCTCCACCGGAATCTGCGAGAAATTCCGCACCTGTAAGAACTGACTCCGGGTGCACAGGTTCAATTTCTGTCTCTCGCTTTATTTTTCTGCATATGCTACCAGTTGTTCCCATTCGATGAGGCAAGCCAGCTCATCCAATCCAGATTGTATGCCTAATGATTAGTACCATGAGGGCATGGCACCATCCAGTGTGGGGGTGGTGGCGTTGTAACTGCATTACATTTTATTAAAAAAATAAAAAAAAAAATTATTAAAAAAAAAAAAAATTGAAAATTTTGAGACTGGGTGAAGGATTTAGCTTAAAACTGGAGAGAGCTTAATGATATAAAATTTCCCGAAGTGGACGAACTTAGGTGAGGAAGAGCTGCGAGAATCTGTCTAGGGGAGTTAATAGAGCCAATACACTTCAGAAAACGCAAGTAGCTGTCTCCCGAGCAATGTATCCGACTAGCTGCCAGACCACCGTCACCAGGTAGTCGTCAACCCGCCATCACGGTCACCACATCATTTGGTGGAGTGATAGGCCATAGGGGACCTCACGTCCTGTCTCGCGCCTTAGGTCCACTAGTGAGCCCCGTTGATCCATTAATCCTTTTCTTCGTAACCGTTTGACCTAGGAAGCCGTTTTTTGATACTCGCATCATTGTTAGTATTTTTACCTTTCCTACGCGTCATGGCACGAGGGAGTTGAGTTGAGGGGGATTTTCTGGGGTAGAGCAGAATTGTCATATTTGATAGTGGATGAGCTTTATTTTTATATTTGAGGGTGTGTAAGGGTGAGATAGAGACGGCAGCACACTTCGGTGTGGCGGTGACTCACGACATTACACCGTGAGCACAGGAGGAGAGCCGTAGTGCGTAAATTTTCCGCACGACATGGGGGACTTTGGGTTGACAGGGTTACTGGAGGACGCGCTGTGCTATTTAGACATCCTTGGAGTGAGGAGGATCGGTTGGAAAAGCGCGAATATTTTACAGATTGACTACATGGTTCGGAATTAGTGTGGGGGTGGTCATTACAGATTATTTCAGTATTTTTCAGCCACCCCACGTTTTTTGGTTTATCATAGTGTTGGTCTGGTTTATATTGTTTATTGTGTAGCCCCGCAAAAAAAAAAAAAAAAAAAAAAAAAAAAAAAAAAAAAAAAACGAAAAAAAAACGAAGAAAAAAAAGTATCAAAGGCAGAAAATTCAGGGTGCTTGATTGATTTTATTTCAAAACGCCAGGCCGGCTATTTTTATCACAGTTTCACATTCGTTCACAGTTGTGGCCGCGAGAACGGCAGTTACACCGGGACTGGGGAAATTGAGTGTCTAGAATCTTAGGTGATTTGGGTCAGTTTCTGTCATCTTGGTGAGGGAGTGTGAGATTGGGGTATGTGTGAGTGTGCTGTGACGTTTAGGACATCGCTTCTAAATGGCTTATCCTACCGTCCCAAAGCCGGCAGATTTACATTACACCCGGAGTAAAAGCACGGAAGGTGTGCGTTAGGGATACGCTCGGTTTGCGTGCAAAAGCGGAAGTAAGTGGTGTTCGTGCTTGTTCCTAACCTAGGCTGGCCGCGAGTTCTTCCGATCACCGCAGTTTCTGAAATTTAGGGGAATATGAGAACTTGATGATGTTC
Source organism: Linanthus parryae (assembly GCA_023055425.1). Taxonomy (NCBI): domain Eukaryota; kingdom Viridiplantae; phylum Streptophyta; class Magnoliopsida; order Ericales; family Polemoniaceae; genus Linanthus; species Linanthus parryae. Next base: position 69,551,316 of record JALGPY010000002.1, read on the forward strand.
AGTTTGAGTTGAAGAGATTGCCCAGTCTCACCAAAAAAAAAAATATAAACTGTTTTTATAATATTAATACTGTTTTTTTAAAAAAAAAATAATTGCAGGTACACCGCTCTGGATTGATTCGGGATAGTATGCATTGGTAGTATATTGCTGGAGTCTGCTCGGGACGAGCAAAGTTTAGTGTGGGGGTATTTGATAACGCCCAAATAGGGGTTATTTTATAGCCTGAAAAGATGTGTATGTGTGATGGAAAACCGCGTTTTAGCCAGAATTCACCCTCGGAAAGCCTCGGTTTTAGGAACGAGACGTTTATTTGCTCTTCGTGAATTTCTGCAAGTTTCGTACTTTTATTGGATATGATCGCGGGTTTTGTCATGTTTTTACAGGAATAGGTTCGGAAAGTGCATTGGGATGCGTGTCGAGACAAAACCAGGTTCGCCTCGAGAAACGTGCAGAAAACGCTCGGAGCAGGATTTGACCGAGACTGGTACAAGGGAGAGCGGAATGGAAAACGGAAAGACTGGAGGAAAAACGAGCAGAGAAAACCGATCGAGGAAGCTGAAAACGCCAAAACCGAGAATCACCGAGATGCGCTCGGTTGACAATATCTTGAGCTTGACTTGGAATTTTGAAGTGAAACCAGGGGCAAAAGAACGGAGACGTCAAGGGCTTTCCGAAAACAGGTTATAATGCTGAAACGGAGTCCGGCCGAAAAACCGACTCCCGTCAAGTGTGGGTCCCAGTCAGGCCACGCCCGAGTAAGGAGTCTCGGTTTCCGGTGTCCGGAGTCAGGAGCAACTATTTCATGTTCGTGACGATTTCCGGGACAGTTTTGGCCTAGGGGTATTTTGGTTATTTTGGCACCGGGCCCGGGTTTCCGGAGTCAAGTACAGATTTTGTCTTCCAAATTCAGTCAGCAGTTTACCTATGGCCAGAGTCAGAATTGGACAGAATTTGGAGCGGTTTTGACCCAGGGGTATTTTGGTAATTTTGACAAGTTTCGGGTCAAAACGCAAGACGGGAATTCACGGAGCCGGAAATGAAGCAGGCATGCGGGTGAAGGATCCAAGGAGGCTGAGAAGCCGAGCATGCAAGTCGAGAAGATTGGCACGTTTCCCGAGGAAGATTGGCACGCAGCCCGAGGAGCCTGTCACGCATCCCGAGGCATCCCGAGCAGTTTGTCACGCATCCCGAGACGGACGAAACACACTCCGAGAAGATCAGCAGTCATCCCGAGGCATCCCGAGGAGTTTGGCGCGCAAACTGAGGAGGCAGCTACCTACGGAGTTAGCTACGCTGCTAACTACGCAGGTAGCTACGCAGCTACCTACGCAGTTAGCTACGCTGCTAACTACGCATGTAGCTACGCAGCTACCTACGCAGTTAGCTACGCAGCTAGCTACGCAGGTAGCTACGCAGCAACTACGCAGGTAGCTACGCAGCTATCTTGCGCAGTTGGCCCGTTTCCCGAGGCGGTGGCAGACGACCCGTTTCCCGAGGCGGTTTCGGCCCAGTGGCAGTTTCGTAATTTCGGCAGTTTCCAGAAACGTCTCCAGCACTATATAAAGACTCGTCCAGTGCACACAACAGGACAGCACACAACAAGACAGCACACAACAAGACAGCACACAACAAGACAGCACACAACAAGACAGCACAACCGGAGGAGTCTGAGCATCCCGGGAGAGCACGAAAGCGCAATTCCAGATTCGAAGACCCGTTTGCTTTTCTTCTCTCTTATTCAAAAACTGTGTTATTTTACGTTATGAATTTCAGTAGCTAAACTTTTACCTAGGTTCTCGGTGAACCTAGGGTTTCGTTTTCAGAGATTAGTTCTACGTTTTGACTATGAATTCATGATCGTACTATCTTAATATCAGCAGCTTTATTCGTTATTCTGTCTTTGAATTTTACTGTTTATGCATGATCGGAGTAGCTAACCAGAATTGCTACAGACCCGAGCCGGTAGGTGAAAACGTCCGGTTAGGATTAGGAAGAGAAGACAGAATTTAGCACCTTACCCCGATGGGCCGACTAGCGAAGGGGAGTTAGGACTAGCCTGAAATCGTTGAGACCAACTGTTAGAGAACTTGACCCGGGCCATCAGGACAGGTTAGAAACCCTAGCAACCTTAGAACGAGACTGCAGACTTAGGCAGCTTAACAGGAATCCGACAGTCTGCAGGATTGTGATAACGTGCAGGAAAAGAAAAGATACTGCACAATTGGTACGTGGCACGGATAACGAGACTGCTGTGTGTTTTCATGTCAAACAAAGAACGAAAATCTGAAGAACCCTAGGGGATCCCGGGACCTAGTATCTCAAACCCTAGTTTTACAACCTTAAGATTATTCAGAAAATTCTCGCAAAAAGATTTACGTTTCAGTTATCTAATTTCAGTACTTAGTTAGCAAGCAACTCCCAAAATATTCCTCCTTTTTACACTCTGTTCGTTAAAACTGATTACTAGAAAAACCTGCAAAGTCCCTGTGGGATCGATAATCCGAGTCGAAAATACTCTCTATATTACTTGATTCGTATACTTGCGAATAGCACGCTAAATTGCGCATCACTGATCTGCTTCTTTCAATAGCTATGTTTGGATAGCTATCTGATTTGCTTATGGACGTTGGAACGCCCAACAACCCTGCATACACTCAACAAACAAGATCAAACAATATCCAGACAAACTAGCATTAAGATCTGATCAGCATTATGCTAACAGTTCATGGAGAAATTAGGCTAAGTTTTGTCTGATAACAAAAACAGTTTGTTCATCCAATTAAATGGATAGACCAAATAACCATTATAGAACAAGTATTAATAGACTAGTATAAGTAAATATCACATTATAAAATCAAATGAATTGACCTGCATAAACAGATCTGGTTAGATAAACTTAGCTGTAAAAAGTATTCAGAAATTCTCAAAGCTTTGAAGCTTTGACTACTAGTTAATCACAAAGAACTTGGATTCCCAATCCAACTCAGTCCTGTACATTGTGTTGTACTAATCAAAATATGATTCCATAGAATTTTTCAGAACACCATAGAGAATAACAGAATCATTCAAAACACCAACTTATAGACCTGCAAAATATAGAACAGTTAAGGGCATATAAGGCAACCGACAGTGTCTCAAAGCTTTGGAGCTTTGACACATGTGTTTCTGTCTTTCATCATCAAGGAATCAAATCTCCTTATTTGTATATATCCACATATTGACACCAAAGAGCTTCTGATCTATCAAGCTTTAAGATCCTTGAAGCCAAGCCCACCTTATTTTCTCGACCTTTCGAATTTTCCCAAGCAAACCAATTGATTCCTCTCTCCTTATCTCCTTTTGACCACCAAAATTCACGGATCAGCGCTTCCATCTTATCACAAATTCCATCCGGTAGCTTAAAACAACTCATGGCGTAAGTTGGTAAAGCCTGAGCAAGCGCTTTAACGCAAACTTCCTTACCCGTGATCGGAATAATGTTACCTTTCTACCCCTTTAATCTTCTACCAAAGTTGTCAGTCAATGAATTGAAGGTGACAAATTTATATCTACCCATGGTAGTAGGTAGACCAAGATTTATTTCTACCCATGGTAGTAGATAGACCCATATATTTTTCCTGTCTAGATTGATAAAATTACTAACCCGAGGGGCAGGTTCTGGGATGGGAGTTAGTATCTTGAGATTGTTATGATTTGGTATAAATCTATCCGAGAGTGTGAAGCTATGGCCATCTCCCAAACACCACCGAGACCCCCTAATTATTAATTTTCTACCATGTATTAGGCTTCGTCAAGCATAACTCGGAATATTACCGAGATCCGCTCCAAGAATAGAAGATTTGGGGGAAATATTTACCTCGTAGAACTCGCCTCAATTGAGATCATGGTTTCTGAATCAGCCGCCATACTCATTTTGCCAACATAGCTTGGTTAAAAGCTTTAAGATTCTTGAAGCCAAGTCCACCTTGTTTCCTCGACCTTTGCAATTTTTCCCAAGCGAACCAACTAATTTCTCTCTCCTTTTGACCACAAAAACTGACGGATCAACGCTTCCAACTTATCACAAATTCCATCCGTTAGCTTAAAAAGATCATGGCGTAAATTGGTAAAGCGTGAGCAAGAAATTTAATGCAAACTTCCTTACCAGTGATCAGAATAGAATTACCTTTCCACCCTTTTAAACTGATACCAAATTTGTCAGTCAATGAATTGAAGGTGACAATTTTTTTTCTACCAATGGTAGTAGGTAGACCCAGATAATTTTCGTGCTGTTCGACATCTTGAACACAAGTGGCGTTGAGTAAGCTAACTCGCACATCCGTAGGAACCCCCAAAGAGAAAACGAGATATGATTTCTCTAAGTTTACTTGCTGGCCCATGGCTGTACCGTAATCTTTAATTATTCACAACAGAGTGTTCATATGCTTTATTTTTGCACCTGTAAAAAATAAACTATCATCAACAAAAAGGAGATGGTAGACCACTGGTTCTCCCCTAGAAGTTGTCACCCTTCTAGTCTCCCTCTCCCACTGCTTTAAAGATAGCACGTGAGAGGAATTCACTGCAAATCAAGAAAAGATATGGTGAAAGTGGGCAACCCTGACGAAGACCCCTTTCGGGTGTCACACTGCCCGCAACGGTTCCATTACGGACAAAAGCATAAGACACCTTTGAAATACATATTCGAACGAGAGAGTTAAAATTTGGCCCGAAACCAATATGAAATAAAGTTTCACGAATGAATTCCCTTTCTACTCTATCATATACCTTGCTCATGTCGACTTTCAGTGACAAAAATATCTTTCCTTTCGTCCTGGTCTTTAGAGAATGAATGAATACAAAAGCAGTGAGAATATTATTGAGATGGGTCGCCCCTGAACAAAGGCGCCTTGGTTCCAAAAAATTAGATTTTGGAAGAATCCTTTTTAATCTGTTAGCTGCAGCTTTTGCAACAATCTTGTAAATCACTGTACACAAACTAATAGGCCGATAGTCATTGGGAAGCCGAGGCTGTACTTCTTCGGAATTAAAGCAATGAGATTAGAGTGAAATTGCTCTAGACTAGCACCCTCATTTAAAATTCTCAACACCGTAGTCGTTACATTATTGCCAACTATACCCAATGTTTTTTTTATTGTAACCTCGCATTGAATTCATTCGTACATGGTCCTTTATCAGGGGCCATTTGGAAGAGGGTCATGTGACATCCGTCGGTCGTATAGGGAAGCTCCATCTTGTTCCTCATGTGTTATACCACCCTTCAGAGTTTGCAAAACTGGATCAATTTCATCTATAGACGGATGGGTGGAAGTAAACAAATCTCTGAAAAGATTTTCAAGAACATGGGCAACCATATTATCCGTAATCCATTGGCAATTCCTATCTTCAATACCTCAAAAATTATTTATAGCCCTTCAAATAGCTGCTTTTTGGTAGAAAAACCTGGTGTTTTGATCGCCATACATTAGCCACATAGTACGGGACCGTTGTGCCCACATCATTTCTTCACACCTGAGAATATCATTATACTCGATAGTTAGTTGCTTTGTTTCGGCAATTACCTGGTTTGACTATGGCAGCTGACCGAGAGCTTCAATCTCCATTCTCAAGCTTTTCTTTTTCTTCTTCACACTCCCAAATGTGTTCGAATCCTACAACTTCAGGCCTTCTGCTAGCTTATCGAGCTTCTGCCTCAGTTGAAATTGATTTTCCCCTTTCTAGTTATGCCGCACCACATTTTCAAAATCTCGTGCGTAAACCACATATTTTCGCAATGAAATCTTTTCACAACCCTTCTTCGTGCATGCGACCATTCAAGAAAGACCGGGACATGGTCCAAATTTGGTTCGCAAAGATGGGTCACCTTTTCACCTTGAAATTTATCATCCATCTAGAGTTTATAATAAGTCTATCTAATCTATCTCGGATATTGTCACCATCCGCTTGGTTGTTACTCCAAGTGAAAGAGTTACCCGAAAAACCCAAGTCAATAAGTTCCACTTCATTAAGAACATCTTTAAATTGAGATAATTGACTGTAACTTACCCCCATCCCTCCTTCCTTTTCCATTTTTTTTGTCGCCGCGTTGAAATTACCGGCGACACATCACGGACAAGGTGTATGTGGAGCAAGTCTTCTCAGCAATTCCCAGGAATGATGTATATCTTCCTTGTTTGGAACTTTGTAGCAACTCGTAAACCTACAGCTGAAATCCGGATCACTCTCGACAATAGTCACATCAATGAATCGAAGCGATTTATTGTTGAGATGAACTTGCATGCTATCTTTCCGAAGTAGTGCAAGCCCCCCACTCTGCCATTTGCTGCTCACAATAGCACTATTTTCATACCCAAGCTTATGTTGCACCTTCTCCATCTCTTCGCTACTCAACTAGTTTCGATTAGAAAAACTAAGTTAGGAACTTGCCGCTTCATTAACTCATGAAGCGATATGAATGTGCTCGGGTTACCAAGCTCGCACACATTCCAAAGGAGAAGACACATTATGCTTGGCAGGGGTGCCCCGCACCCGCTGCCAATGTAACGTATTGAGTCTTGGAGGCTCTCACATCCTTTGGTGGAATCTGCTTGCCAGAAATGTAACACCCCATGATTTCAGACCTAGCCCAAACCGCTAAGATGTCCCCTGCACGAGGAGTTTTACCTCAATGTGTACGGAGTAGAACTTCGGCCTCATACCAAATCATAAATAACAAAACATCGATCTAATTTAAACAACTTATTACAATAAAGAGAATGACCAAACGCGGTCCTTAACATGAAAACTTGAAAACAAAACTGAATTGTTTGTAAAACAGGAAACTGATGATTGAGCTAATGTGATTCCTCGATCCAAGCTAGTGATTCGTTTCCCCATAGCCTGCAGCGATGCTAACCTGTGGGTCTTCAAAGTGGCAAAAGCCGATCACATTTTTTCAAAAAAGTTAGCTTAAGCTGAGTAAGAAATACCTCAACATGTAAACAGATTGCTGGGCACATGTAATCAAACAAGTAAAGAAGGAGGAGTAAAGCCTTAAGTTAATAACATAAATGCAAATAAGAAAGATAAAGAGATAAATTTGGCTTTGAGATTTCATCTTAAAATTTCTTTTTAAAAGTCCTCCTTTGAAACTTTTCTGGCGGCCACCTCGACACGTTTCACGGGAGTAACTAGCTCTACTGCCCCATGAGCCCCATAGATTCAAATTGTACGAGCGAATGCAGAGTTCTCGCCTGCCTCAGAAATATATAACTCATGGTTACCTCGTGGGTCTATCAAACTCAACTTTAACCCGACAGTTGTGAAAGCCGCTCTAGTTATGGCCTTCCCGCCTCAATACTGACCTACAAGACCTTAAGTGTCGACACTCCCTAGAGGATAGCAACTCCGCTAGAGTAGTACAAGTAGGAACCCCCAATTCCTCATGGTAGTGTAGGACTACAGGTACCGAGGGTAAGCCAGAGTTTGGCCCCCAAAATCTCTTGACCAACACGTATGGTCCTAAACAATATAACAGCTGTAGTGAACTAAAGAACCGCTCGTACAAGATATCATTCACTACGTTACTTAGTGTCTTATGAAGATTTCTTGAAATATAGTGATTATCGATTCAAACCAGAGATATGAAACTGGAAAGGAAAACATGGATTGCAATATTTATAAGTTCCAAGTAAAACACATTTCATGCTCTCAAGAGAGAGATTTCAGTTTCACACTTTGTGTCAAAGTAGACATGATTTTCCGAGTTTCAACAGATGGATAGTACGATAATCAAAACAGTAACCAATTTGGCACATAACACATCTTGGAAACTCATTTTGATAGTAGAAGAGTCGAGCATATAACTAACCTTAATTAGAAAATCCAAATCCTTAGCCTCGACCAAGCAGTAATTGTAGTGCACAAATCCCTCGTCTACGAAATCTCAGTCTACAAATAAACGTGATTCTCCAATCAATACTGTGTTTTGATGAATCTCCAATCAATACTAACATCTATACAATAACATATACGTTACACATGTCCTACATGAATGCAGACGAGATGATGCTACCACAATATATACCCACTAGCCAATATTTTAAATAAAGCTCGTATTTCTTGATCGGGTGACAAAATAGGTTGTAACAATAGTATTAGTAACGTATAAAATTTAAAAAAATATCAAATAACTAATTTCTTTAAAAGCTTTATCGAAGAAAACATTTTGATTATTATTTTATCAAAAAATAGTTGTTGTATTAAGAGCATTGAAATAACCCTGGAACCTACGATTCCATGCTAGCACAACCAAACGAGAATTCAAGTGCAATTATTTAATAATAGCCGGAGAAATCCTCCAACAAACATTTGAAATAACAAATGGCATTGTCTAAATTATTACAGGACTGCTTCCTAAATAAATGAAATATTTCCTAGCTGCCTGGTCCTAGTCTTTAGCTTACGTGTACGCGTTCCCTCACTTTATTCGTAACCTACGGTTTTTCAAATGGCAAAAGCCGACGCAGTAAAAGTTTGTCAGTAAAAACTGAGTAAGCATATACCACAACGCGTAAAACAGAGTTTTGTCTAAGGAGAAAAGATTGTCAGAGTAACCACATATTAATAATTCATTTGGTTGATGCGTATCCCGCGAGCCCCAACATGTACGATGTAGACAGAGAGGTCACGATGCAATAAAAAATAAAATAGGGGTTCGGGATATCACAGTCCATCCCAATTCACCCCGGACGTTAGTAGATAGCCCAACGCTACCCGCCCAAACCATACTAATAAGACCTTAAGTGTTGATACCCCTATACAGTAGTGACCCACACATGCATATGTAGTACTCATAGTTTCCACATCTTAATAAATGGGTATGAACCCTAAGGAGGATCGTCTTACTTTCATTGTATATCGTCCTAATGCAGTATCATATTTTCCTTCCGTAGCCTTCACACACATCCATTGTATATCGTCCTAATGCCATTATCATATTTTCATCATATCACATGATCATTCTAGTAACCACAAGTAACTATATACTTTTCAAAGAGATATTTACAAGATAGATTTCAATAATTAAGACTTAAAACAGGTGTACGATACACAAGTAACACACGCCAAACACATTTTGATAGTTGAATGTGTTGTGCATATAAACTTACTTGGAATGAAGAGAGCTCGTCACACGAAAGCAAGCAAACTCCTATTAATCGTAGTATGGATCCTCCAAAAATTCACCGTCTATGAAGCCGGTGTCTACAATAACAAGTATCCTAATCAACATCCACTATCACGACAATAGTGCATACAAATCCTATATGCAATGCATACAACCCTTTATTTATTTTCCCAAAATTTACTAAAATAAAAGTATGATTTTTATTTAAAATATAGTTTATAAAAACTAACGCTTATTATAAAAACTTACTATAATTATATATATGTAACCTGTAAAATATTTTTTTTAGAATATAGAAACTATTTTCCTAATTAATAAAACTATTTTTTATTAAAATAGAAACTTATTAAAGTATAAACATAATAGGTTCCCCATAAAATATAGGTTTATAATAAATAAACCAATTTTTCAGAAACTACCACCAGTACCCTCGCAGATCAGTAACCGACATTAGGTACACCCAATGTTTGGTACTACACTTTTTCACCCCCATATACATACACATACATATGCGCACAAACCCAAAAAATCTCAAAACCTCCATCACCCAAACCCACAAATTCTCTTACACCCACGTATCCAAGTTGAATTGAACAAAATCATGTATGGGAGACTTATGTAGCGCCATAAGAACAACAACAACCAAAGGGGTAATTGGGTTACCAGTTGAAGAACGGCGACGATGAAGGGAGTGGTGGTGATCGCTCAGGTATAGTATGATTAAACGTGCAAAATAGCCAACTTTAAATATTCTCCTATCACACGTTAATGTGATCTGAGAGTCGAACCCAATGGATCGGGGTAAATTCAATTAAACTAAGATATATATCCTAAAACGATACAAGAGTTAGAGTGGTTGATTTTTGGGTGTTTTGAACTAATTAACTGATGACTACTGTTACCTATCTAGTTACTTTTAAAGAAAATCTAAAAAGAGTGCAAACAACTTGATTCAAGTTTATGATATATAGGAGAATAATGGGTTAGGGTATTATCATGCTTAAGCATCTCGGGATGATGTATGTCCAATTCAAGGGTAATAACCGGGTTACACTTCCAACACTGACTATTGATTTAACAATCATCTAGGCAATAAACACAATGCTTCATACCAACGACATAGACTAATAAATATAACTATCAGATTAATCTATCTCAGAGATCATAAAATATGTGTTCACTACGATAACTTCATATAAAAACTGAGTAAACTATGTTGATTGTATAACTCATCTCACGGAATGATTATCTAATCAAATATATGGCCTCTTCAGACAATCTAGGGCCGAAGTCTCACAAATGCAAGTTTGTGGGATACCCTAAGGAAACTAATTATTTCTACAATCCAACTAAAAACAAAGTGTTTGTTGCTCGGTCCGTTGTGTTTCTAGAAAGAGAATTTGTCTCTAAAGAAGCAAGTGGGAGGACTGTAGAACTTGAAGAAGTTCAAGAACCACAAAGCATTGATCCTACTACGGAACATGAACAGGAACCACAAGAGGTTGTGGAGCAGCCTATTCAAGTAACACAAGAACTTCGTAGGTCGAGTAGAGTGCGCCAGGAGCCAGAGAGGTATGAACTTCTTGCGACTGATTCTTGTGACACATTGCTCATAGATGATGAGCCTACTACCTATGAAGAGGCCATAAAAGGGCCAGACTCTCAGAAGTGGCTTGAGGCCATGAGATCTGAGATGGAATCCATGTATACCAACAAAGTATGGACTTTAGTGGAACCACCCGAAGGGGGCTCGGACCAAGGGTGCAAGTGGGTCTTCAAGAAGAATATTGACATGGATGGTAATGTGATTACCTATAAGGGCCGATTGGGGGCTAAAGGATTCAGACAGATTCCTGGTATTGACTATGATGAAACCTTTTCACCAGTCGTAATGACCAAATTCATCCGAATCTTGCTTGGTATTGCAGCATACTACGACCATGAGATTTGGCAGATGGATGTCAAAACAACATTCCTGTTTTGGAAACTCCTCAAGGATGTGTATATGACACAACCTGAGGGTTTTTAAGATCCAAAGCAAGCCAACAAAGTCTGTAAACTGCAACGATCCATTTATGGATTCAAGTAAGCTTCTAGGAGTTGGAATCGACGTTTTGATGAAGTGGTCAAAGAGTTTGGCTTCATCAGAAACGAAGATGAATCTTGTGTCTACAAGAAGGTTAGTGGGAGATCTGTTGCTTTTTTGGTCTTGTATGTGGATGACATACTACTCATTGGAAACAACATTCCTATGCTGCAATATGTTAAAGATTGGTTAGGAAAGTGTTTCTCAATGAAAGACTTATGTGAAGCAGCTTATATACTTGGTATCAAGATCTATAGAGATAAATCTAGGAAGCTGCTCGGCCTAAGTCAAAGTACATATATGGACAAGGTGTTGAAGCGATTCAACATGCAAGATTCCAAGAAGGGATTCTTGCCTATGTCACATGGAATCACTCTTTCGAAGAGTGGTTGTCCTTCCAATGAGATTGAGAAGGAACACATGAGTAGGGTTCCCTATGCCTCGGGTATAGGATCCATCATGTACGCCATGTTATGTACTAGACCAGATGTGATATATGAATTGAGTATGACAAGCAGATATCAATCCAATCCAGGTGAGAGTCACTAGATTGCAGTCAAGAACATCTCAAAGTACTTGAGAAGAACTAAGGATGCGTTCTTCATATTTGGAGGTGAGGAAGAGTTGCGTGTAAGAGGTTACACGGATGCAAGCTTTCAAACCGACATAGATGATTTCAGATCACAGTTGGGGTTTGTGTTTTGCCTGAATAGAGTAGCGGTGAGCTGGAAGAGTTCCAAGCAAGAGTCGGTGGATGATTCTACAACAGAGGATGAGTACATTGCTACGAATGGCGCAACAAAGGAGGCTGTTTGGATTAGAAAGTTCATCACTGAGCTTGGTGTGGTTCCTAGAATTGCGGATCAAGTAGAGTTGTATTGTGACAACACTAGGGCGATCACACAATCAAAGGAACCCATGTCACACCAGAAATCCAAGCACGTACTCAGGAAGTTCCATATTATTCGAGATATTATCGAGAGGGGAGACGTTCGGATCTGCAAGATTCCTACAGATGAGAATCTGTCAGATCCACTTACAAATCCGCTTGTTCAGCGCAAGCATGAAGGGCACACTAGGAGAATTGGCATACGAGATGCACCAGATTGGCTCTAGTACAAGTGGGAGACTGTTGGAATAGATGCCCTAGAGGCCATCTAGTTTAATATGAACAATAAATTGGCTAGAATATTCATTGTATTATTTATTGAGATATTTAATATAATGAAGTCCTTAGATTTACAATTCTGTTGTTTATCTTAAATATCCCTAGTCCATTATACTGATTAACAGGACAATCATCTACATTATGAAGATATCATGATCCAACACATGGGTATGCATTAGGGGTAAGGACATACTGGATTGACCCATCTCCAAGAAGGCTACATACACGTTATGTAAAGTCACAAGTGCTTCTCGCGGTGAAAACGGTATTTTCATCCTTAGAATTGAAGTTACTAGATCATCTAGTCCTGGAATATTGTGTTTTTGGTAGCGTCAAACGCTACACCGTGACTGGGTAGAGATAAAGGCGTGTGTCGGACACAATATGAAGCAAGATTAGATATAGTAGTGATGTAGATAGAATTTTTCCCTCCCACATAACGGGATAAAATATCCTAGACCACTGGAGGGATAGTGCTTATAGAATGTCTGGCCAGACTCAAATAAATCAATATAGGATATTGAGGTTAGTTTCACGGATAAGGCTATTCCCAGGATCGATGAACTATTGATTGGATATACGAGTGTCACTTGTATGTCTCGTGTCCAATCCGAATATTGAGACAAAGGGATGAGACAATACTTGCACAAGGTTTTTCGGATGACTATTTCTATTAGTTGGGGAATATGGATGTCTTGCTAGAGACCGCTCCATATTAGTAAATAGTTACTACTAACTAACTAGAAACCTATGGGGTCACACGCCATATAAATTGAATTAGGTTTGGGAATTAATTAGTATGATTAATCAATTAGAAGGATCAAAACGCAACAACTTGCTAACTTAGTAGGACTAATATGCAAGTTGGACTAATCCGAACTTGAGTAGGATTAGGAGAGGGCCTTTATGTAGTAACAAGGAGTTGTTGGACTATACAAATTATGCTCCTAGCTTCCTTTTCTCATAACTAATGCTCATAACATAAGTTGAGTAGGAGAGAAGCAAGGAAAGAGAGCAAGCAAAGGAGCCGTCCGCCCCCTCTACCCGTCGGCCACAACAAGGGAGGTCGCCCCCTCTCTTTCGTCTCCGTTGCGTGATTTCTTCATCCTCTTCCATTCTTCCTAGCTAGCACAAGGAGTTTGAGGATCTAGATCCCAATCCTAGGCGTGGATCAACCATAGAGACATGACACTATTCGCGTTTGAAGTCATCAAAGGAGACCTACAAGGTACTTGACACGAATCCTTCACTATCGTTATGAATTCTCTTCCCGTGATCTTTAGAGGGTATTGAATGGATAAATTATTGTTTATTCCGCTGCGTATCCATGATCAAAACCCTACAAGAAGTACCAATGTACAGGAAATATGTCTAAGAGGGATATGATGCTCCTGAATCCCATCCTCGTGTGCAAAATTTCTGATGTTTGGGTCATAGACTTCATGGGACCCTTCCCACCTTCTTTTGGATTTGTATATATTCTGGTAGGAGTGGATTATGTGTCATAAGTGGGTAGAGGCTGTTTCCACTAGGAAAAATGATCACAAGGTGGTAGTGCAGTTCTTGAGAGACCACCATATTTTTATTCGTTTTGGAACCCCACGAGTTGTGATCAGTGACAGATGAAGCCATTTCATTCACAGAACTTTTGAAGCATTGCCTCGAAAATACTCTGTCACACATAAGCTGGCTGCTCCATACCACCCCCAGACTAGTGGGCAAGTTGATGTCTCAAATCGTGAGATTAAATCCATTCTAGGGAAAACGGTAAGGCCTGATCGTAAGGATTGGTCCTTGAGGCTTACAGATGCTCTTTGGGCATACCACATAGCCTATAAAACACCTATTGTATAGTCTCCATACCGTTTAGTCTATGGGAGACCTTGACTTACCAGTAGAGCTAGAACATCATGCTTATTGGGCAATGAAAGCATGTAAGTTTGATGCTCAAGCTACTGGAGAACACCGGAAACTCCAACTTAGTGAACTTGAGGAGATGCGATATGAGGCGTATGAGAGCTCCAAATTATACAAAGAAAAAATGAAGCGCATTCATGAAAAAATGATCTATAGTATATCATTTGAACCTGGTCAGAAAGTTTGGTTTTTCAATGCCATACTGAGGCTATTCCCTGGTAAGTTAAGGTCTAGGTGGACTGGACCATTTGAGGTTGTCGAAGTGTATCCATAGGAGCAGTTCGTATTAGACATCCTAGTGATGGTTGATTATTAGTGGTTAATGGTAAAATTCTTAAACCAGTTATGGGGTCGCTTGAGCAAAACATAAATACTGAAACACTTCATTTAGTTGACGCGGTTTATGAGAATGAGATTTGATTTGGCACACGTCTGGCTGAAGACATTAAACTTAGCGCTACCGGGAGGCAGCCTGGGTTTTGGTTAGTTGTTTAATTTATTTATTTAGTTATTTAATTAATATTAATGTAATTTTCTGTTATTAGAGTTAGTTAGGATTGAGCAAGTTAATTTGTTTTGAATTAGTTGCTAACTGTGAGCCGAACAGGTGCTGTTGATTAGTGTGCTCGTGTTGTGGTTGCAGGAAAACAGATGAACACAAAGTAAAAAATAAAAATAAATGGTCAAATAGCAAGCAAAATGGCACACGGAGTTGAAGCTCAAGCATCTTAGCTACATGGATTGCAGAGAAGGATTTGACAGCCTCGTGCTTCAGGATTCTATTGAGCCCCAACAATGTTTTCAGTCACCTGAAAGGGAAGTCTAAAAACTCTCTCTTGGTTTACTGTTATTTATTTTTGCGTACAAGTTCCTGATTTCCTGCTTGCTCTGCCACTGTTTCTACACCCGATTATTTCTCATTGCGGTTGCATTGTGCACTATGGTCACTGAACGGAGGGGTGTTGTATGTTTCTGGTTCATGTTATGGCTCATATAGGTGCAAAAGTGTAAAATAAATAAATAAAATAAATAAATTCTAAAAAGATTTTGAAGAGAAGTTGTTTGAGATGCTTGAAATGAGATATGAAGTTCCACTGGTCCTAGGAAGATACCGATTAAATATAAATATGGTCTGTGGCATATGCGAATGAAGGCCAAACTTAAAAGTGCATTTTAGGAAAGAACTTTTGCTTGACTATAGTTTTCTCGTGCACTATTTATAGCTTTTCCAAACCAACGTGACAGTGAGTTTTTTCTAGTTGAAGCCTAATATTGTTTGACCCTCATCTGAAATGATACCGAGAATCACAGGAGCATAGTGTTGAGCTGGAATGTTATACCAGTGAAGTTAAAACTGAAATGTGCACTAAGTGCTCTAAATTTATGAGAATGCCAATATATGTCTAAGGAAATGCCTTCGAGTAGATAGGGTAGCTGCGGTGCCCCCGTGTGCTTCTCAAGCCAAAGATCTGCCATTGATTAACTAGGGTAGCTGCGGTGCTCCCGTGTGCTTCTCGAGCTAAAGATGCTTTCCGGTGAATTGCTATTGCCTAACTAGGGTAGCTGCGGTGCTCCCGTGTGCTTCTCGATCCAAAGATATGCTAGCGATTAACTAGGTAGCTGCGGTGCTCCCGTATGCTTCTCGAGCTAAAGTTGGATTCACTACACGTCGCAAAAAAAATATATGTTTTGAAAATTATTGAAAAGAAAAAGCATCCCTCTTCATTTGAGGAATAATGCTAAAGCTCCCCATGAGTTCATCTTGTTGACACTACAACCCATTGCTTAGCTTTGACATCACTTAGGACTAGTGGCTTATCAATGCATTCCTCAACAAATACCTGCAGTACACGCGCCAATTTTAAACGTGAAATCCACAACTTACTCAAAAACACAAAAGCGCACAAAAATAACACAATTCCGTGAAACACTAACAAACTTAAATAATTCAAATTAAGCAAGTAGAGGCCTCATTTTACACTGCAATTAGACTATATTTTACACAATAAAGGGCCTAAAATAACTATCAAATAGAGAGTTATCAAGCAATAGTTTGCTTCAAGCGTTCTGGTCTTCAAATTACTGCAGCCGTGGGGAATTTTCCGCAATGGGCGAAAGCCTGACGGAGCAATGCCCACGGGGAGGCACTGCACCGACTACCCGAGATCACGGAAGGTGGCACGGTTGCCAGACGTCATAGAGGATGCGGCACCCTGAAAAGAAGAGCGGTATATCGCCCTAATGGCTCGTGCGGTTGCCCTCGCTCCATCTCTTTTCCTTTTCCATTCAAGAGTTCTTATGTAGAGAAGGGGTGCCTCCTCACAAAAGGGGTCGCAGACAATTTGACCGAACCTGCTCCTGCTACGACATTTGCACATTTAGATGCTACTACCGTACTAGGCCTTTTATGAGTTAGTCCTGGTAAAGCCCCCAGGCGGAGATAGACCTATTCCTTTTCGACTGCCTCACACCCAATTTCTCATTAAGAAAAAAGTCACGTGCCTTTTTGGGTCAATCCTCAAGTACTTATAGTGCCCAAAACGCCCTCAAATATTTCTAGGACTACTCCAGTGATAGTTTAACACAACTCGATAAATACGATTACATGTTTTTTACAATGCAGCTTCACTTCCACACTGTTGTTATTATAACCAACCAAGACGACAAAGCCACACCTACCCCCTTATGAACAACTATCCTTCCAATAAGTTATCACAAGGACAAGGCGTCGAACATAATTCTCTCCCGCTACTGTAAATGGCACAAAAGAACCGGCGCCGATCCTACACCCGTGCCGTGTTGCGGGTACATCTTTATGTACAGGAATCTGCCGCCACATACTTGTAGGTGGTAAAACCAAAACATATATAATGGACGATTGTGCATGAGAAATAGAGCGCATCCAAATGAACCTCAAGTATGGGAGAAGTTGGCTGGGTTAAGACAGTAGGAACTGCACTTTGAATTACAATTCATGGTGAATGTCGATCAACTGAAGCATATGATGGGCAGAGAACACAACAACTGCCAAGGAAATATTCTCTAAAGAAAACTTAATTATTGCGGATCTATTTTCATCATGTGGTTTGAGGAACAAAGTTGCACTGATTTATAATATTAGGTGAACTATATGTGAATAAGTTAACTTCTTGGCAAATATATAATCTGCCTTCCCCTTCAAATTGAAACGCTGATGTTTGTTGTGACCAGCATATATGTATATGTGTCTATTATAGCATGAAGTTAGTAACATACAAATATTCATTACAGTTAAGGCATCTCGTCCTCTGCATAATACTGCACAAAATTATCATTACATTGATTGGATTCCGCTTCTCCACTTACTATGAACCCCATTCCATCTTCGCTTCAATTTAGCATCATACATTTCAATTTAGGATACTCTCTGTGTATCCTTTGCAGCGGTCCACTGTAGTGAATCCTTTTGTGACCTCCCAATGCTTGACCTGATGCAAACACTTTGCAACAAATTGGGCACTCATGGTTCTTGCCATCTGTAAACACACTACTTTTTTCCCCAGATTCGGAGATACCAATTGATTTAGACTGCTCTGTTATCATTCCAGGCTGAACTTGGTGTTTATCAATTTGCACATGACATGATTGAAGTTCAGGCTTCGTGGCATGACCTCCGGAACCTTCTATTTTAAACTTCTTATTCCTGTTCCAAAGCATGGGATCTAAGTTTTTAAACTCAGGTTCCGTTACTCCAATCACTTCATGCCCAGTGGACGAAACAGGACAATCAAAACCCTCTGTTGACTTCGACATCGCATGACAATGTTCTGACAATTTCATCTTTGGACTATCATTGGTGAAATGTGAGAAACCTTTAAACAGCATCATTAAATACATAGCAGCTTCTTCCGCTTCTTTAACATCAGAAAGACATGCATAAAAGCTGGAATTAGCCAAGACCAACTTTCTGTTCACCTTCTTCCTGTTTGTTGATCTCTTCTTTCGCACCGACCACAGAATGACGTAATCTGATGGGTTTTTTATAGAATCACCTGAAATATTACATTTTTTGGGATGATATCTCTTATTTCCAGAGAGGATTTTGATTGAGTTGAAACCTTTTTCGCATTCCTTGCAGGCATTAGCTCTTGTTTGATTGATTGAACCCTTTTCATTCTGACATGCTATTGAATTTTTTTTCTTTGCATGGCATGATTCAGAGATCCTGCGACATTTTCTAACCTTTTCTCTGTGCACATTGCTAGCATCTAAGGAACCCCGGAGAAGAGATTCCGGGTCATCCTGTTCATCTGAAGTATAGATCGAATCTTCGTATGTTAAAGCATCTGGGGGATTATCTCCACCATCGTCTTTAACCTTCATATATACGGTTCTTTGCCGCTCTGTCTTCTTGCTTGATATTTCGCGGAAATGACGTCTCACATGACTTTATTCTGTCATCCTACTACAACAACTCTTTCAGATAAAGAACACATGCAATGTAAAATATGCGCTTATTCCACCATGATGTAAGCCACCGACCTTTACCACCTATGAGGTAATTTCTTGTTTGATAATTCTTTTTTTCCTTTCTCTCTTCTTCCATCAATCAAAATCAAATATCTCTTTTACATGAACAAGTACATGCATGTGTCTTAAAAAATGAGCTAAATTACTATTGATCTCCTCTAGTTGCTTATAAATAATTCAAGTTTTATGTAGTTGTGTCTTATAGAGGAAGTAGACATATGCATTTAAATAAATAACCGGATTCATTCTTCTTAGAGACCTTCGGTTGCCTATATAAATGTTCCCTGTAATGAATGTCAATCACAAGCAATTCAATTTACTTCAGCGATCTCTGCAGTGCCGTAAACACTCTAATACTTGATATTTCTATTCCGTTGTGTGTTTCTATTTGTTGCATGCACGAAATCGTTGCCTACATCTTTGCAGTGAAGTTTCATTATTTTGGTGTGATTCATAAGGTCGTATTATATTCGCATGCATTTATACGAATAGTCATATATTATGTTCATATTATATAGTTTAACTTCATATAAATAGCACCACTCCATCCCATGTCTTTTACATCATATGGCTTTTTACCGCACAAAATAGTACCACGCTGTCCCATGTCTTTTGTATCATTTGGCCTTTTACAGCCACTCTCCGGGTCAATTTGACCATGTGACTTCGATAGCAAGTTATCAGAGCGACTATGTTATTCCATCTTATTCTAAAGCATAAGGAGTGTGCCTATTTAGCGTAGAAAACAGCTGTTGTCCATATTTGAAAAAATTCGATGTCGTAAAAAAATTAGGACGTAATGATATAGTCTGTTTTCCAAACAGATGGCCAGCCAGTACGAGGGCACCGCAAATCAAATTAGCAGAAATGAATATCCGACGCTAATGAAGAGTTCCAGTGACTGAAGGACAAGATAAGCTGACGATTTGTCCGCGAACCCAGCAGTGCGCAATAGTCCAGTGGCACTTCTTCTGTTTCCGGGCAGATCAGCCCGACGAAAGAGTGACGAACACACTTTCTGCCGCAACATACTCGCGAGTGGTAAAACAGTCGGACAAATGATCAGAGGGATTCAGAAAGACATTATGAAAAACCAGAGGAGTTTAGAGAACTTGAATGAGCTGGCCATGGGCAAACGAGAACAAATAACTGTAGAAGCAGAATATTTGGTTAAGATTTAATGCATTAAAAAGGACTCTCAGATCCCTACAGGACGAAGAACGAGTAATACAAGCCCAGTTAGCCAAAAAGAAGATACATCTTCATCTGCAGCGTGTTTACACCATTTGAAATCGTAATTTGATACTATAAAGTAGTGATATGATTTTTTCGGTGACATATATATGGTGTAGTTCATTGTCCGCTTGATTAGTTGACGTATTAAAAAAATTCGTGGGAAAAATATTCTATTAACAAAATTATGGTAGGTCTAATTAGATGGCATACTGTGCTGATACAAGAGAAAGTAATGGTAATGGTGAGGTTTGGTATGACTTATAAGCAGCCTATAAGTCAATTCCGGATTATAAGTTGAAGACAACTTATAAGCAGTGTTTGGTATGCAACTTATAAGCTGAACTTATGGATTTGAACTTATAATTTCATAGTGTAAAAGTTAACTTCAGAAAAAGTTCGGTTTTTGAACTTATAAGTTATACCAAACTCACCAAATTTGATCACTACTATTTTTTAAGGAGGTAAAAGTCCCCTAAAAGCTCATGGAACCCAACTTTTCCAGGTTTCAGTTTTACACTACCAAGAAAAAAGCCAAAATCCAAAAGCTGAAAAAAAGGTCCTGCCAAACATTTGAAAAAAGTTCAAAGCAGATTGGAAGTCCAGATTAGAGTAGAGGTTGAAAATAAGTCATACCAATTGTGTTTTTTAGGTAATCATGGCCTAATATAATATTGATTTATTGTAGTCTCAAATGTCTTCCCCTGTTATGACGTTCAGGTCTTCATATTTATTTATTGTTAATGTATGATTTTTTTGCTGCATGATACACTTGATTTGAAAGACCTAGCCATTATACATTTTAGTGATAACTTGGATTGGCGAGAAAGAAGGTACTCATTTTATAATAGAAAAACATCTCTGCCGCCACTGCATGTCTTCGGCATTTTCAGATCAGAGACTTTTCCCCTTCCACGATGTAGTCTTATCCAGCAAAAAAACGTGCCATCCTTCACTCAGACGTTACCTTCCTTACCACTATCCGTGCACCTGCCTCCACAATCTCTTTTGTACAAATGCACCGTCCTCTCTTCCTCCTGCGACATCTCTTCTTCCAGATCGGTAAGTAAATCCGTCTGCTCTTTGTAAGTACACTTTCTCTGCTATCTCTCTGGAAACTCTGTCTAATAGTTTCACTAATTGCACTTCGTATATGTAGCGATAGCTGTTGTTCTAGGATCAAAATTAAGAAGGGTCTCTTAAAATATACTCTCTCCTATTGTTTGGTAAATCTTACAAAGTTCAGAGGTCAGTGTAATGACCTCATACCTCCCATGTTCGAACTTTGTTGAGTTTTATTGAGCAATGCCCTCATGCAATTGGGCACTTATATTCCTAGGTTCCCTTATTGTGCATTCTCATGCAGTACGAATTAATTGCCAACCTTTTTTATTTGACTCTCATACACACCAATCAAAGCCAATGGTGGGCATGAAAAAATAATTAATGATTCGAGTCATCTAAAGATATACTATGTACTTCCTCCGTTCTCTCTCCTCTTTCGATTTTGAATTTTTTATATGTAACAATGTCAATTTGACCCGGCAATTTGGATAGCAAAATGATATAACTTTTGAGTAATTTTTTATGGTGTTGTATAGTAAATTTTACTGTACAACATTATGAAAAAAAAGTCAAAAAATTGCATCGTTTTGCAGTTCAATCATCGGATCAAAGCGACCCGATGAATAGTGACAAAAGTAAAAATTGGAAGAAAGAGAGAGAATGGAGGAAGTATAGATTAATTGCGGTTATATCATTATTGGGGTCTTCTAGATATTGTCATAATTTCTAGGGAAAATTGGGTCGTAATTGTGTCGTAATCATACCAATATAGTAATAATTGTAACTGCTATCAAAAACGAATTCATGATGTGCCTAATCGCCATCTGCATACACACATTACCACCACCATATTAAATAACTCCGACATAGATTTACCAAACGCATTAGTCTAAAATTCTGATTTGTCCCTACACTACTAGAGCGAGAATTGGTCCTCCATGCAATCAACAGAATTAATGTGCCACTACATTCTGTGCATTTTCTTCGTCGCCTGCCGATGTTATTTGAACGTGCTATGTAAAACGTTTTCACAATGGAGGGAGATCCATAAAAAATGCACAATATGTTACAGAATTTTATGAAATTGTCATTGTTAGGTGAATATACTTCTCCTCGATTTCCTGAGTTCTTGTTCCCAAAATAATCTTTTCTCAAGTTGGTTTTTCTTAATTCTTTATATGGTGCCAAATAACCTTATTTTTCCATTTTCATCAATTATAATATAACATTATTTTGATGGTAAAAAAACAAATGATAATAATTCGTCCGTGCTCCAAATTTAAGGGTGCACTGAGCTCTAAATGGTTGTGTCCGTTCTTCATTTCGATAATCTACTTACAACATCGTGCATCCTCGTGTATTTCATGTTTTGGCAATTTCCCTGGAGTACTTGTTGCTGTAATTGCTATGAAATAGATTGTTCTTGTTTTTTCCGTCCCTAGATATGTTGCTAAATTTTTGTCGAGTTCTGACATGCTCATCCATTGTTCGATACATGTTTTGTATTTATAATAAATCAGCTGATGTGGCTTTCCATTGTGACAGACTCCTTACTCGTTGGTTACGACGGAGGATTCCGCCTGTGCCCAAATGCCTACTAAATTTTCCTGTGATTGCTACAGAGATGCAATGGAAAATGAGGACAAAAACACAGCTGACCTGTTACTGCCGATGACCCATCCTCAACAAGTGCCACTGCCACGAGTGGGGAGACAAGTCTGCGGCAACAGGTTTCTGCTGCACAATCTATGGCTGATATGAGAAGGCTGACGGACGAGGAAGTTGAGCGATCGAGGAGGAAGGTCACACTGCTGTAGAAGGATATTGCTTTTAAAACGGGAGGAACTGCAAATAGAAAAGGAGAAGGTGCAGTTGCTGGAAAGAAACTCGCGCTGGATGAAAAACAAATTGTTGTGGAGAAGAGGCCGATAGCATGTATGGAATCCTGGAAAGAAACATATTTCAAAGATGAGGGTGCACCCCCAGCGAACACTGCTGGAAAAAGAAAAAGAGAAGATGACTCTCCTCCACCCACTCAGGAAAAGATTGCGAAAGATTAAGATGGTATGATGCGTTACCCTCCCACTGAAGCTAATCATCATATGTCAAGATTTTTTGTGTGACATGGATTACAAACATATGCAAACATTGCATCTTTTGTTTTGTTAAATTAGGCGAAATCCCTAGTCATGTTCTGTAAATGGGGCTGCGTATGCTAAATCCTCACTTATGCTTAGTGAGTGGGCTTCATGTAAGGGTTTTGGTGTGATGTTGGGATGTCGATTCCATATGTTTGCTTATTTCATGCTGCATATCCTGTTTCTTATAACCTCCTGCTACCATTGGGTGCAATAACACATTCTTCGCCAAAATGATATCCGTCCGAAAATCCAATTGTTCCTATAGATTGTGGGACAACCATGTGGCACCAGGAATTGGAGTTTACAAAATGACTCGCTTGGGAAAAATATACTGCATCGCATTCAATCTGGCGGAGGAGAGGGTTTCCCATCTGATAACGAATCTTCGGATTTTTTAGATTTCCAATATCGTTCTTCTTCGGATTCCTCTCCCGTTTCAACTAAATATGACATTTCGACTGAGTCTTTACCTGCAGTTTTGTGTGGGTCTTCGTTTTCATATTTGTCTTTCGCGCTCGCCTCGTTCTCACTATATTTTTTTTGAACGATATTTTTTCTACTCTTTCCACCTACATATCCCGTTCTTTCTTTGATGACCTGCTTTTGGCATAGTTACAATTATCACTTCGGTGCCATGGATTGCATGATTTTATAGATGGTAACAACTCGGTCGGTCTATGAAGAGACATGGTCGATAGTTAGCACAAATTCGCCTACTCAGGAAATATCAAGGATATCAATATAATGCTGGCTTGCAACATCCATTGCGAATTACCAATTATGCGAATAAATAAAAAATTACCCATATGCTCGACGGTTGCAACATATCATATGCCGTTTTATCGCAATGAAAGCACTAATTTGCACAAAAAGCTTTCCGACACGACATTTCAACCTTTCAATCCAAGATAATCTATTTTAGTTTTGCAGGTTCAAAATTTCTTTCACACTGTTGAGTTTAGCTGCAGTTCAGATACCTGATCTCTATACATTTCCCACCTCAAAATGCAAATTACGAAATTGTAGTATCTCTCTATATTACTTTCAATTCTATTACTTTCTTCCGCCCATTTTTTTCTTGCCCAATTTCGTCATACTAATCCATATCTATTACACCGATAAATTTAGCATTATACATAGCAGAGTATTTGTGCAGCCAAGGTAGTACCCTGATTCATTGTTGTCATGCAGTTGCAAAAAATGAGCTGCACAAAAAACTTTCCGACACGGCATTTCAACCTTTCAATCCAAGATAATCTTTTTTAGGCTTGCAGGTTCAGAATTTCTTTCCCACTGTTGAGTTTAGCTGCAGTTCAGATACCTTATATCTATATACTTCCCACCTCGACATGCAAATTACGACACTGTAGTATATCTCTATTACTTTTAATTCAATTACTTTCTTCCGCCCATTTTTTACTTGCCCACTTTCGTAATACTGATCCGTATCTATTAAACCCATGCATGTAGCATTATATGCAGCAGAGTATTCGTTTTATCAATCGGTATCCATAGCTTTATTCCAACATATCCTTACACTAATTTGTTAAGTACAATCGGTATCAACTTTTACCTATAGTTTTGTCAACGCGTTGTATAGTACACACCCGCAAGTAAAGTCGGCCCGCGCACAATGCCGCGGGGCAAAACTAGTGATATTTTAAAATGTAATTTTATGTATTGCATAACAGTGAAATTGATTTGACAACATAAAATTGGCTCTTACATTTTTGACAGGTCATTTGAAGTTGTGTTGGAAAGATATTTTCTCATCTTTGCCATTTTTTAATTCAATTGAAAAATGTTGTTATGTAAAAGGTAAAAGAAAAAAACATTGCTATTCTATAAAAAAAATTAAGATTTGGTTTCACTGATCTTTATTTTATGAATGTACATTTTTTTTGAAAGTAAGCATCAGATTACTTAGAAAGGTTTACAACAGTTGTTAATCCAGACAATCCTATCATGGATTGTTGTTACCTCTTTTCTATTGACATATCTAATGAGAACCGAGTTGAAGCGAGTCGCTATAGAGTAGATGTCGGTGCAAAGAGTGCGAATTCGGTAATCACACGAGATGTCGTTCAGACTTCAGAGTGTTGACTGTGATCAAAGAGTCAGTCAGGAGTTCCACGTTTTTGTAACCAAACGAGAACATCCATCGAAGGGCTTGTGAGATTCCGTGTTTTTCAGCTTGCAGAGCCGAGTTCGTTTTGAAAAAAATGAATCCGTCTTCAATGGATTGATTTGTGCGCATCCATGCCGAAGTAGCTGAGGAGTCCTTCTTCCACGCCGCATCAATCATAAAAGAGTGATAGGAGTTGGTTGTCTCTCCTATTCTCCAACAAGAAGTTTCATCAGTAGGCGTAAGTAACAGGAGTTTGCCATTTTCGTTAATGGTGCGGTTTCTTTTGGAGTGAGAAGTGATCGTCTGACCAAGGGCTACAAGTGAAGCTCTTGGAGTAATGGAACAATTGTTGTTCATTACCACTTCATTTCGATGTAACCAGATTTGTCTCATGGTGAGGAGAAAGGTGATTTTATCCTCATTGCAGGGCATGGAAGGAAAAAGATCTCTAAAAATTGATATGAAGTAGTGCGACTGGCCGGACGGAATTCGTGTTCCAAGTGGAGAACCAAACCATATTGCTCTAGATGAAGAGCAATCAAAAAGACAGTGGTGAGTAGATTCGTCAGAGAGATTGCATCTTTTGCAAAGGGTGGAGGAAATGTTGACGCGGCGCTTCTCAAGATTAACCATGACTGGTAGGGCATTTGAAAGGATTTTCCAGAAGAAGAAGGTAATCTTTGGTTGCACTTTAAGACGTCTAATCATTTTCCAAAAAAGTGAGGGAATCTGCGGACATGTATGGCAGTGAAGAATCCAAACTTTTTTTAAGAGTGAGATAACCAGATTTTACCGAATAGATCCCGTTTGAGTTGTGCGGTCAAACCAAGTGATCATTTTGAGCAGATAAGGGGATATAGATGTCATGATAGACCTTGTTAGTTGCGGGCCAAAAAACTGTTGAAGAAGAGTTGGCTTCCACTTCCGCGAGTCTAAGTCAATGAAATTGTTGACCCGAAGATCCGGGTAGAAAGCGGTCATCTCTTGAGGCAGACAAAAGTTTGAGTTAGGGATCCATTTGTCGCGAAACAGGTCAATGGAACAACCATTTCCAACCATCCAAGTCAAGTGATATTTCAGAAGTTGCGAGCCCCAAATGATACTTTTCCATCCCCAAGAGGCTGAGGGGGGAGCAGAAGTTTGGAGGATAGTTTTGTTTGGACTATATTTCTCGGTGAGGACTTTGGCAAGTAGGGAGCCTGGGTTGTGGAGAATACGGTAAGCTGTTTTGGCAAAGAGAGCTTGATTCTGTAGTTGTAAATCTCTAAAACTGAGACCCCCTTCCGAAATAGGTTTGAATAATAAGGACCATTTCCTCCATCTAATTCCTTTGCTACTCCCATTTGCCCATAGGAATTTTGTGATGATAGTTTTGATATTGTTGAAGAAAGAGACTGGAGCCTTAAAGACGGAAAGCATGTATGTTGGTAGGGCTAATAATGTTGATTTGATGAGAGTGCACTTGCCCGCAAAGGAAAGAGAATAAAGTTTCCATGCTTGGAGTTGATGATGAAAACGCGTAATAATTCCGTCAAATAATTCCTTTTTTTTAGTGTGAAGTCCATCACGCTACCAAGATATTTACTGGGCTTCTGCACGAGATTAATATTGAGAATGCGGGAAAGATTAGCTGCATCATCATTCTTCATTCCTGGGCTAGCAATAATCTCCGATTTCTGGAAATTGATCTTTTGACCAGATTGGTAGCAAAAAATTTCAAGTGCTCATTTCAAAACCCAAGCTCTTGAAAGGTCAAATTTTTGGAAGATAAAAGTATCATCGGCAAATAATAGGTGAGTAACCGAGGGACATTCCCGACCAATTTTGATACCTTGGAGACCTCTGTCAGTCGCTAGGAAATTAAGGAGGCTTGAGAAGGCTTGAATAAAGATGAAAGGCGATAAAGGGTCACCTTGACGAATACCAGCTGTCGGGTTGAAGAATTCCGTTTGTGTTCCATTGATCAGGATTGCCGAGGATACGGTAGTGATACATGACATAATGGTGCGGATAAAAAACCTTCCGAAGCCCATTTGTTCGAGGCAATTTTTATAAACTTCCAAGAAATTCTGTCAAAGGCTTTATTCATGTCTAATTTAAGACCGAAAAAAGCGTTCTTTCCACTTTTGCGATTTTTGATGAAGTGGAGGGTTTCATGAGCAATCAAAATGTTGTCTGTAATGAGCCGTCTTTTGATGAAAGCATTTTGATTTTCGGAGACAAGACTTGGAAGAACCGATTTGACTCTGTTTGCCAGAACTTTGGATATGATCTTGTAAATAGCGTTGCAGAGACTGATGGGGGGGAAATCTGAAGCTGATAAGGGATTAGATTTCTTCGGGATAAGGGCAATCAAAGTCTTGTTGCTTTCTTTGAGAAGATGACCTGTGACCAATGTGTGTCTGACCGCCTTGATGACATGAGTCTGAACTGTATCCCACTGAGATTGGTAAAATTCCATGATGATCCCATCTGGACCTGGAGATTTATTTTTACCAAAATCGAAGACGGCTGCTTTGATTTCTTTATCTGTGAAAGGGTCTTCCTGTAGTAAAGATTGTTGATCCGTGAGTCTCTTTTCTATCAGTTGGGGAATGTCAAGGCTGGCTAAGGGATTCTAACTAATGTCAGTAGCGTGAGATGGTTGGAGTAAACTTTTGAAATGTTGGAGCATATGAGCAACAATTTGGGGTTGGGAAGTGAGGAAACCACCTTCATTCGTTTGAATAGCGTTTATGATCTGACGGTTCTTGCGGATAGTGGCAGATAAATGGAAGAAACGAGTGTTTTGATCACCATAAAGCAACCAGTTCTGCTTAGATCTTTGCTGCCAATATTTTTCAAGATTAAGTAGGGTTTTATCATACTTGTGGCGGCATTCGGATTCCTGAGCAGTCAGTCGTAGAAATTCCAAGTCCGACATACAAGAGTTATGAACAAGCTGTTGTTGTAGGAAACGGAGGTGTTCTTGTAACTCCATTAGCTTTTTTGTTGGCGATTGACGGGTTAAATTGCTCCAATTAATTAGATGTTTCATCACAAAGTCTTGTTTACGAAGTAGAGAGAAAATAGGGGAACCTGTCACATGAACTGACATAGCTTTTGAGATAATAGGTTGGGAAGCCGGGTTGGCGAGCCAGAAGTGTTCCATTCTTCTCGGACGATGATGACCGAGAAGAGCACCATAAGTATCTAATAAGATGGGACTGTGATCGGATCTCTGAATGGGCAAGGTAGTGGCAATCGCATTAGGGAACATGGAGACCCATTCTTGCGTGACATAAATCTTGTCAATACGTTCGTAGGTGCGATGTATCCCTTGTCTATTGTTCGTCCAAGTAAAATAAACCCCATGATTATCCAACTCAAATAAAGAGTTGTTAACAAGGAAGTCTTGAAAGAAGTCCATGCCTTGACACTTGCGAGTATTGTTACTTAATTTTTCGGAAGGATGAGAAATTTGATTGAAGTCTCCTAGAACCACTTTCGGCAGAGAGCATTCTGAAAGATGATGTTGAAGTAGTTGGAAAACGTCTGCTCTTTTGGAGGCTTCTGGGTGGCCATAGAAAAGAAATAAAGCCCACGAAAGTCCATTTGATTCCACAACAGTCAAATGTAAGAACCAAGTACAAGCAAAATTAGGAAAATGGTCATATTGTTGTTCCATGCCGACCATAAGCCTCCTTTCGAACCAGTAGCATCAGAACCAAAATATAGCGGGAGTCTAAGAGAATTTCCAAGAGATTGAAGATTAGCTACTTTTTTTTAGTTTCTGACAAAAACAAGAGGTCATTTTTATTGGCGGAGCAAATACCTCTTAGAGCTTGAATTGTCAAGGGTTGTCCAATACCTCGACAATTCCAACTTAGAAGTTTCATTGTGTTGGCGGAGATCGGTCCCCAATCTCCACTTTGCTCAGAATCAACTCAATCTCCAAATGGCAGTAGTACCAAATAGTTTCGAAGGAGTAGTTTTCTTCAAAAAAAGCTCATTATTTCTGTTCTTGTAAAAAGCTGTCGATCAAGTCTTCATCATGGTCATACTGAATCTGAAAGTTCCCCGAAGCAGAAATCAGATTCCTTTTTTTGAGTGGCAAATCTTTATCAGCTGGGAATTTGAAAACTGTGTCTCTCTTGGAATTTGGAGAAGCTGTGGTCGAAAGGCTAACACTTTGGTAGTTTTGTTGTTGTGGGGGGCTGTGAGTTTTGTCCTCTTATTGAAATCTTTTGCTAGAGCCAACTTCCCGTGAGACACGCCAAGATCTACCGCGAACACGAGTTGAGAAGGATGGAGGAAAAGATTCATCGTCACTGGAATCGCTATCATCGGGGTGTTGGGGAGGGGCGGGCATCTTTCCTTTGCATTTTTCAGTGCTTGGTTGAGTGGCTTTAGTGTTGAGGTTTTCTGGTTGGGTGGGTTCATTAATTCTCAGTGGAGGAAGAGAGGATGAGAGGTGTTGCCGATGATGAAGATCCGGCGCCTTAACTGGAAGGGAGGGTTTCTGGGGCTGGGAATTGGAGGAAGTGAAGTTGAAATCAGCCAAAAAAGGGTCGAAATCCTCTTGGAAGAGTGTTGGAGCTGTTAGGCCCAGTGAGTTCATGAAGTCAGCCCATAACATGTTTTGGACCATGATTTCTTGAGAGGTGGGCACAAAATTTGGGTCCAGAAGGTCTGTGAAGAAGTCCACGGGAGATTCAGTGGATGGGCCCTCTCGAGTGAGTGGTGTTTGGGCCTGGCCCAGTTCCTCAGTTGGGTCTTGTTCCACTTGTCGGGTATGTTGCTGGTGTCTCGGAGTCGGGTTTGGATCTGGTACCGGGTTTGAGCTGACCGGGTCCGGGTTTTGATTTGGGTTTAGGGGGTTCGGGAGATCATCAAACTCCCAATTAGGGTTCTCCCATGCTTGAGCATAAAGTTCCATGAATGGATCGGAATCAGGCGATGCCGGTGAGGCTACCATTGGAGCCATTGTAGTTGGTAAATTGGCGATATTTGGTGGGGAGAGATCGGCGATGTGTGACCTTCTGAAATTGGTGTTAATCCAGGATGAAGGGGGAGGTGGTGGATTTGAGGCAGAGTGATGAATGTGGGGTTGAGGTGGAGGTGGTGGTGGTGGATAGAGGTTTCTTGATTCGGATAGAACGATGGGTGCCGGTCTGTTTCTGGGATTGCGCGGTGTTTGTCTGATTCTTGAAGCATAAAGACTTATGGAAGACTCGCCAAGAACCCTTGCATTGAATCGATCGGCAAGATACTGAATCCTGTCCTCAATTATTCGAATGGCGAACACTGGATTGGTTTTGCATTTATTGATATTGTGCCCAATCACCCACACGCCCGGCAGATCCTATAGACCCTTTCGGGTTTACAGTCGATCCAAACGGGTTTCTTGTTGTGATCCAGCAAATAAAAGCCTGCTAGAACTGGCTCTTCTGGGGGTATCCACACTTGTACTCGTAAACATCTATTAGCTCTTGAGGAGGCATAATCAGTATCAATAAGTTGAGGAAGACCCACAACAGAGGCTAGCATGCCTCCAGCTGACTGGTTGAAGTATCTCAGAGGGACTCCATGTAATCGTACCCACAGTAGAATTTCAGGAATCACATAGTGTTGAAGTGCTATGTTTGGGTTCCAATGACTAACCACAAGAAGTGCTCATTGGACAACGTAGGGACCTCCAGTGATGACTGCAACTAGCTCATCAAAATTGTCAAAATGAACTACATAAAGATTTTCATACCTGTGAACCACTTGCATGCCAAAAGTAGGTTGCCAAATTGATCTGACCATCTCCAGAACATGGTTCGATGAAAAGGATCTATAATCTTGAATGTAAACTGTAAGGTTTTGATGATATGTTGGAGTTTGTTGGTTGGAGACAAAATCCGGCATATCCAGTTCAACTCCCAAACGGGGGAGGTCATTGGGGGCGGTTGGGAAGATCCTCCCTTCTACGAACTGGTTGAATGTAATTGTAGGGCCTGAGAGTTTCATGGTTATTGTGAGGGAGAAGAGGGGTATTGACGTCATATGGGTCGGGAGGGGGGGTCTCGTCTGGAGGAGGTGGAGTTTCGGACATTATGGGTTGCTTGGTGGATGAACGGAGAGAGACAGAGGGCAATTTTTGGAGAAGAAGTCTAAGAGATTTAGTTTTCTTTCGGATTTTTGGAGTGATGAGATGAAGAATTGGAAGGGGGGGGGATTTAAATCCCGTAGGCGAGATCTGTGAAGATCTCTCTTCATTACCGTGATTTAGAGGGAAAAAGATAAGGTAAAGTAATAATTAAGGACTGCCTCACCTGATTGGTTTAATTCACCGTGGGAGAAGAGATTGCAGAACTGAAGATCAGCAATTGGGGGAGTGGATCTTGGGAAGATGCAGTAATGGCGTGAAGGGATAGAGGGTGGCCGCCAGAGTGACAGTGTAGGCAATGATGGCCTACGCTGTGGCTGAGAAGTCGGCCGGAGGTTTCAGTTCGATGAGATACACCAGTTTCCGATTGACACTGCGTAATGGAGCTCGAAGAACGCGATGAGTCTCGGGGAGTGGGAGAGAGCTCTCTCGGCTAGAGAGAGAAAATTTTTGTTGTGTAGTATGTTGAATGTACATTGATATGCAAAAAAAAAAAGAAAAAGAAAAAAAAGAAAGATTTGGTCTAGAACTTTTAAAATTTGATTTTCACTCCAATTTTGTTTATATTTTTAATAGTTGTTTATTCAATGTTTGTAATGCAACCAAAAAAAAAAGAGAATGTGGTTGAAGGAAATGTTATTCTGACTTAAGGAAATGACACTGAGCATTCGAGAGAAAAGTCTTTGTCACTATTTAATGCCCATTTATAGAGAAATCAAAAAATAATTGTTCATTTTTAAATGAAATGTATTTTTAATGTATGGCATGTTATTGAAATTGAGTTGGCAAAAACAATTGGCACTTGCAGTTTTGGCATATCATTAGATATTGACTTGTGATTCTTGGGAATACTTCAAAATTATTCTTAAAAACTATGAGCGTAGGAGGTTGATCATATGTCTTACCACCTTTCCTGCTTTTTTATGTACCAGAGAATACCAGTCTGTCTCTCCTTTTTGTTCACTTTTGTCACTATTTACTGGGTCACTTTGACTTGGTGTTTTGAATAGCAAACCGATGTAATTTTTTGATAACTTTTTCATGGTGTTGTAGAGTAATAATTTTTCTATAATACGGTGAAAAAATTGTCAAAAAATCGTATTATTTTGCTATCCAAATTACTCGGTCAAAGTGACCCATATACGAGCAAAAAAAGTCAAGTGGAAACAAAGAGCTGAGACAGACTTGTAACATTCAGGGCACGACTAAACTAATATCAAAGATATTCAGAAGGAAAATTGTAAGTTTTTTTTTTTTTTTTTTTTTTTTTTTTTTTTTTTTTTAATACTTCTCTAGATTTGTGGGGTCAAATAACTATCAAAACTCTTGCATCTATTAGTTAAGTGCTTCATACAAAATTTAAAGATTTAAAAAAAAATCTTTTTTAGTACTACTACGTTTTTTTCTTATCTATGTCCTCGCATAACTTTTAACGGTCACTTTGATCCGGTGATTTGGTTAGTAAACGATACAAAATTTTGATAACTTTTTTATGGAGTTGTAGAACAAAATATGATGCACAACACCATACAAAAATTACCAAATTATCGCATCATTTTGCTAATCAAATTATCGGTCAAAGTGACCTTCAAAAATCGTGTGAGCACGTAGGAAAGAAAAGGGTAAAATTAAAAAGTCTGTTCGACCTCAGAGCACAACAAAACTAACACCAACAAAGTAGTAAAAATTGCAAGAGTTTTTGTTGTTTTTATGAGCTTTTATTGCTTTCTTAGTAATATTCTTTTTTTTATAATAACATGAGAAAGTAGCTAATTAGTATTGATTTAAGTAATAGTAAAAAATGGTGGTCCCATGGCTAATTCCAACACATTTGTGGGAGTTCAAAATTCGTGAGAACTTTAATTTTTCAAAAGAAGAGTGAAAACTCTCAAAAGTGACGGTTTAATTACAAAGTTCGAACACTTTTTTCACCTCCAATATCTTTTGTGGTCCCAATATTCTATTCGTGCTATTATAAAAAAAAAATCACTACTTTTTAATAAAACATTTCCTTTAGGGGATGCAATCCAAAGTTAAGATTAGATTGATCTAATGAACTAAAAATCATTTTAGAGTCTGCCGTGCTATTTTATTTTATTTTATTTTATTTTATTTTATTTTATTTTATTTTATTTGTATATTTTTTTTTTGCAAACTTATTTTATTTGTATATATGTCTATGTATCGCATGTTATTGAAATTGAGTTAACAAAAAGTAATTGGCTCTTGCAATTTTAGTAATGCAATTGGCCATTCATGCCACATAATACGGCACATGTACTACTATGTTATTAAAATTGAGTTGACAAAAAGTTAACTTACAATTTTGTCATATCATTAGAAATTGACTTGGGAAGATGCAATTGGCCAATCATGCCACATAATACGGCACATGTCCTATTCAAAATTATGATGCGAGTAGGAGCGCCTAAGGGCGTTCGCTGCCCAAAACGTAACGTGGGACATTTTCTAATTATTTAGATAACGTTTAGTTCGTTGGTAAAGTGTCTTTGAGCATGTTATAAACTTCGTCCGGACTTTCTTTACGACTTTTTTCCGGATTGTATTAGGTGGGTTGAACCGTTAAAGTTAAGTTAGGGATAAAGTTTGTCTATTACTCTCTCTTCTCTCATGTTTTTTTGTCTCTGGAATACCCCGATAGTTATCAACCAGGTAACAGCATACCATTTTTTTTTGAGGAAGAGCATACCTGTTTTGTATTTCCTCTGTTGATGGGTAGATATTTTTCAAAAGTAGAGTGTTTCAGCAAGAATTCATTAGCCCCGTATCTTAGAATTGGAATGCCATAGTTTTTTATTTTAGTTGCGATGATTAAAAGAAAATTATAAGTTATAGATATAATAAAACAATAGAAATCATAAAGGAATGATTAAAACACACATAAGTATCACATTCTCTAAAAGAAAAAGAAAAAATCACATTCTGTCGAATTTCAGGGTGTGAGGTCATCATCCCGGCTTCGCGTCAACGCTGGTTAACTAGAGTAGAATATGAAAAATTATTGCTTCTGAAAAAATGAATAATTAACAAGGCTCAGAAAGCGACCCTCAATTATGTTAAACTACAAAAGTCTCCCATGTTCTGAATATTTGCAGTATCTCTGCTGGCCATATTTGTTCACTTAACACCGTCACATACTTCTACCCTACTACGCCCATTGGACATTTTATTGACTATAAATCAAGTCCCAATTGTGGTACATGGAGTGAGGAGGCTGATGGTTTCAGCAAAATATTTGGCGATTGCATGCTAGTTTGTGCTAATTTGAACAAAGGATTAACGTCAAATTAACATGGCACAAATGTTTTTGGTGAATTAATTAGACGTTACTATAATTTAAATTTTAAATTAGTAAGTTTTAGTTTACGCAAAAAAAAGAAAAAAAGAAAAAAAAATTGAACACAATAGTTGGGCATTGGCTAATTGAGGAGTCAGGGGGTTTCATTCAAAATCGAAAAAACTGAAAAAATGCTGAAAAACAAAAATGTAAAAAGCGTTTGGCATGTGCTGAAAACTTTGTTTAAAATCAAAACCACAATCGGCATCACTTTCAACTTTTGGCGCTAATTTACTAAAATGTCATTGTGTCACATCTGGTAAATAATTGTTATTTTTTTTCAATCACTAAGTGTAACGATGTCTTTAACCACTTAAACTAATTAAAAACATTTTTTTAATATCGGTGTTTTTCTTTAACATGTGTTTCCACTTTGTTATTTATTTGAACAGACTTCAAAGATGTGTTATTTGAAAGAAAAGAAAAAGAAAAAGAAAAAAGGCACTGTGAATAGTGGCAAGAGCTTTTAAAAATACCGTGTTTTTTCAGTTTTTTTAAGGGATCCCGTTGTTTAAGCACATACTCTCATATATTCTTTCATACTAACTCCGTTCTCTCTATTTCTTTCATTTACTGTTTATATCATTATACTGGATCGCATTGACCCGATGATTAGGATAATAAACCGGTGCAACTTTTTGACATTTTTTGCATAGCGTTGTAGATAAACTTTTTTTCTACAACACCATTCAAAAATTATCAAAAAAATATCTAATCTTGATACTCAAATCACCGGGTCAAAGTGACTCAATAACGAGTCAAAAATTCAAACTAAGAAGAAAGAGAGAGAACGGAGGTAGTACTGTGTTAGTAAACCGTCATCAATCAATCAGGTGTGCGTAGTTTCTCAGAGTTGAGGGGGATTTCGCATTTCTATCAAAGTACAAGGAGGGTTAATGTAATGCACCAAGTATAAGAAAGAGAAAACTAGAGTTTGATCATCACATTCTTCTCTTTTCACTTCCTTCGGTATTGATGGCGAGTATCACATTTCAGAGCAGGACCTCGCGGTCCGATAGGCCCATAACACTAGTCATACTAGCATTCTCCTTGTTCTGGGTAATTTCCACTTTTTGGTATTTCGCCAGGTCAGCCCCTAACAGTTTTCTGACACTAGAAACAACGAAGCCTGTGGTTTTCCTCTCTCATGAATCTTCATCTCTCATTGATTCTTCATCATCATTATCGGCGAATCCCCATGATTTATGCCGAGACACACGAGAAGATACTTTCTACGATGATCCAACTCTCGATTACACTATTGACGGTAAACCTATGAAGAATTGGGATGAGAAGAGGCAACAATGGCTCTTAACCCACCCGACGTTCAGCAGCGGCCGAGAGAGGGTACTAATGGTGACGGGATCACAGCCGCAGCGCTGCCGAAACCCTAACGCCGATAATTTACTCTTGAGGTTTTTCAAGAATAAAGTCGACTATTGTCGAATCCATGGCCACCAAGTGTACTACAGCAACACATATATTCACCCGAAAATGAAGTCTTTTTGGGTCAAGTTGCCTGTCATTTATGCCGCGATGTTGGCCCACCCTGGATCCGAATGGATCTGGTGGGTCGATTCGGATGCGGTCTTTACTGACAGGGGTTCTCGTTGCCATTGAAGGATTACGAGGACTACAACATGGTGGTTTCGGGTTGGCCCCACGATGTCTACGAAAAGAAGAGTTGGACCGGTCTTAATGCCGGCGTGTTCTTGGTCCGGAATTGTCAATGGACCATGGACTTCGTACGAGAATGGGCCAGCATAGGCCCAATTAGCCCGGAATTCAAGAAATGGGGTGAATTCGCACAATCCACCTTGTCGGACAAGGACACTTCGTACCTAGACGATCAATCTGCCCTAGCCTACTTGCTGGTGACCCAAAGATTGAAATGGGGGGTCAAGGTCCTCATAGAAGGTTTCTACTTAGAAACTTTCTGGCCCGACGCGGCTGAAATGTTTGAGAATATCACGGAGAGTCACGCGAGAGCGGAAGGTAACGTCCCCAAGCTAAGGAGGAGACGGGCAGAGGCGGAAATGATGTGTTACTTCGCTGAGAGGGAGCGGAATTTCGACTTTATAACATACAACGACGTCTCTCAAATCGGTAAGATGAAGAGGCGGCCGTTTTTGACACACTTCTGCGGGTGCGGACCGTGTAGCAAGACACGCAACTCGGTTTCCAAGAGTCGGGCTTGCTCGGCAGGAATTGAGAAGGCGTTAAACTTTGCTGATAATCAGGTTCTTCGCAGTTATGGGTTCGTTCACAAAGATTTGAGCAATGTCGAAGACGTTTCGCCATTGCCGTTTGAGTCATAACAAGATATCGCCGTAGATAAACTGTATTGTGTGTATTCCTTTAATTATATATGAATAAACCGGTTTGCATTCAAGATTCTTTATTATTGTAATTTTGTGGTAATATTCGAAATTGCGCTTCTCAAAAAAAAAAAAAAAAAAACAATATATAGTATATCTCAGAATTTCGTGGACTAAGTAAGCATAAATGAATACCACTAAGAATTCTCTAAAATATAAAAATTGTACTTTTTAACCGCGTGTAAGACCTCACATGGACTTTTGACTCTGAACATGGACTTATAAGCATATCTAAAAATGGAAGTTTCCCAGTACAAAAGAAACTGAAAACAACGATGCTAAAGTGATACTACCTCTGTTTCGCCTGTTTCAGCCTACTTCACTTTTTGTCACTATTCACTGGGTTACTTTCATCGGGTGATTTGATTAGCAAAACGATACAAGAATTTGGTAATCTTTGTATGGTGTTATAGAGGAAAGCTTATTCTAAGATACCATGAAAAAATTGTTAAAAAATTACATCGTTTTGGTACCCAAATCACCAAGTCAAAATGACTCAGTTACGGGTTAAAAAGTCAAACGCAGACGAAACAGACGAAACGGAGGTAGTACTAACGAACGTAGAAAGATGTCAGAAGAAATGCGCAAAATTTAATCGGCATTGCCTATTTATTACGAAAGTAATTGAAATTTCTGTCTAAGTGACTATCATGGCTTAATTAAATTGTGGGATCAAATGACATTGGTCGTCACTAGGGCTGAGCAAGAACCCGCCAACCCGGCCGACCCGGCCGGTCGAAACCGACCCAACCCGTTAGTGAACAAAACCGAATGGACTTCGATTGGGTATGGGTTAAGAATCTCCAACCCGGCCTATGATTGGGTGATTCGCGGGTCAAGGGTTTCTTTACCCGTTAAAACCCGACCCGACCGTTTATTACACCCTGCATAGATTATACAAAAAATACCTATCCACCTCTAGTTGTTCTCCACGACTCCACCTCTCATCTGACTAGTACTACTACAATTATTATATACAACTACCAATATATATCTAATACTATTAAATATATACAACTACAAATATATATCTACTACAATTATATAGAGAGGAGAGAGAGAAAGATGAGAGAAAGAGAGTGCTTCAATTAAGAAAGTCTGAGAGAGAAGAAAGATAAAAACCGAAGGATAGAGGAAGAAGAAGATGGCGGTGAGCTGCATTCACTCTCCGTCGACGACGTATTTTTCTCTTCCTAGCTAGCATCGACGGCGATGACGAGAGAACGAAAGAGAGCGGCAGCGGTGAGGAGAGAGCAGCGGAGGTGAGTAGAGAGGGTCGACGACATACTCTTCTCTTCCTCCCTCTCTCTGTAGATCCCTCTGTCTGTAGATCCGATTGGCCTTGATGTATTTTATCTCTTCGCGAAACCCGACCGAACCCGATCAAAACCGGCCGAACCCGATGAACCCGTAAACATCGGGTATCACTGGTGTTTCGACTGGGGTTGGGTCGAGATTCTACATACCCGGAAGGTCGGGTCGGGTGCCGTAATGCCAAAAAAACCGTCCGACCCGACCCGTGCTCAGCCCTAGTCGTCACATTGATGTCCTTGAGTAATAATTAGTAGAGGGCTAAATTGTACTCCCATCTGATTTGGAATTTCAAAGATTCAACGTCATATGCAAGGGCCGGCAAAATTTAGCAAGGAGATTGATATTCTAAATGACCCAAATGATATGTCTCTATAGTATATTAGGTCTTGAGCTTGTGTATTAACATTTTTTTATGATATTAAGAACCTCAAAATAAGTCCTTTAAGTAGTCACATTATTTATCAATACAAAACTAAAAGTTACACTTTGGTAGGATCTTACGATCCCATCCGATCCTCCGATCCGTGTATCATGTGGACCACTCCACGATTCTACACAGGATTACGATCCCGAAAACCTTGGGTACTATACATTTATTCTAGAAGATCAGTCTCGTACAGTAAAACTTATATAAATTAATACTCGATAAATTAATTGTTATGACAAACCACCTCACGAACATTGAACGAATTAAGAAGAACACGAGTATTTACGTGGTTCGCTAGCAAAATATTTGCTAACTACCTCCACGGTGGAAAATCACTCTTTGTTCACTTAAGAGGAACAATTACAACTTGTATTGCATGCATAGCTAGTGACCCCTATAATCCTTTATATAGTGCTCTGAACAAAAGAAACCTCACGTCATTAGGAAATAAGCCACTGCCCACCAAAGGTTTCCAAAAGAGATTATGAAACAATTTTGTGGCCTATTTTGATTCATAGCAACCTTTGACCTATGATGGCATCACTACTCCAATAATTTCAAAACCGAACCGTCATTGACTTTTCAATCCAAGGCATGCTAAAAAAATCTCCACCTTGCCTTGAATTGTCTCGTCAACAGCAGTTGCTCCTCTTCTCCTAAACAAAGCTACGTCTCATCCCCGATTGTCTCTCGTCACAGAGACTTACTGGACCCCCACCGGGTCCGACATGCCCCTAAGGGCCTCACTGGCTCAAGATGTTGAGCAATTCCAGATAATGCTGGAACTTGCTCTCCGGAACCGGTTTGGTGAACATATCTGCGGGGTTGTCAGCTGCCCCCACCTTCTTTACCTTGATCCTGCTCTCGTTTCTCTGAAAATTGTAATACCCCGTCTTTTTAGTATAGAATTAATGAATTTTTCGTTAGTTTAAATATTTATTTTTCGAATATATGACCAGTTGGGAGGTAGTTGTAATTAGAAGGTATCAAATAGTTATGGCTGGGGGTTAATTTTGAAGTTATGGGAACTAGGAGGGGGTGTAGTTGCCTTTTACTAGTAGTTACTTAGGGAATCAAATTTTTTTTGTTTCCCAACCTTCCTCTCTCTCCCCGTACGTCTGTTCTCTCCCCCTCTATTTCTTGTCCTTCTTCTTCGGGAAACAACCACCACCAGCCCCAACACCATCACCACCCCCGAGACCTCCACTCTCATCTCCTTCTCTCCCTCTACCTCTCTCCCTCCCTCACTTAACAGCAGCAGCAACAGAAGGCAGCGGCTACCACCACCTCCGCTGCTACCGCCGGAGAAACCCGACGGAAACACACACGCCATCACCCCCACCATCTCCACAACCCATCTCTCCCCTCTGTTTTGTCGGCAGAAAGCAGCAGCAACAGCGGCATCAAGGCCGCAACCTCCCGACGAGAAGACCTGCCGGAAATAATGGCCGGCAACAGCCCCGACGGGGGAAGCCTCCACCACCACTGCTCATCTCTCTCCCCCTCAACCTTCGTGCCACATCTCCCTCGATTCCTCTCTTACCGACGAGCAGAACGGAAGCAGTAACAGCAGAATCGCAGCCACACCGTCGCCGCCGCCAAACCACCATTTTTACCGGCCAACCTTCGAGCCCAACAAAAACAGCAGCACCCACCGCCTAAAATTCGTTCCAATCGCCTCCTGGAGGTCCGAGGAGGCCAGAAATACCAACC
Organism: Linanthus parryae; assembly: GCA_023055425.1. Lineage (NCBI taxonomy): Eukaryota > Viridiplantae > Streptophyta > Magnoliopsida > Ericales > Polemoniaceae > Linanthus > Linanthus parryae. Next base: position 69,592,052 of record JALGPY010000002.1, read on the forward strand.
ACCGGAGCCAAGGACGTCGGATGCAGCCCCGTCGAGCTCCATCACCGGCGCCGCCGACGGAGAAATCAAACCGCCTCGTTTCTCAACCGTTTTCAGCAATTTTTAGCTTGGGTAAACTCTAAATCAATTAATTTTACGTTTTAGTCAATCAAAATACAATCTTGCTAGCTAGAATCGAATCTAGGACGAGAAATCATACTTGTTTACGTTTTCAGAAAAAAGTGTCTTTTCATGAAACTTGGGGGTAAAAAGTGTCTTTTACCTAAACAGTCTAAAGGTTATGGGTAGGGGGTTGTTGTGTACTTTCTGAAAATCTAAGAGTATTTATTGTGACGTATAAAACTGTTGTTCTAGTAGGAGGGGGTTTTTGATGTCTTTTTGAGAAAATAATATTTACATGTATAAGTATATACACAGATAAACAAATATAAATACATATAAGAAATTAAACATAGGGCATTTGGAATTAAATTAATTTCGGATTCTTATAATTAATATTTAAGTATGCAAAAATAACTTGGACACTAAAATTTTACAATAAATAGTTGTTACAGAGTAGACTAGAGTTGTTCAATATACTATTCCTATTTATCCAATAATGAACATCGTTTCGTTTAATTAGCTAATCTCAAAGTATCATAAAATTGACATTCTAAATGAATTGGTTGTCTAAATATTGTTTTTAGAATAAACTAGTTACGAAGTAATTTGAGAAATATTTATGAATAGTTTCTTTACTTAATACTTTATCTAAATTAAGAATAATTATCTCTCATGCTTATAAATAGATGTTAAATAGTACTTATTTTCCTAATAAATATTGTCATGGTAGCATCCCCTAAACAAACAAGTAAGTATATAGTCTTTTTATGTCACTATTAAGAACATAACTCCAATATCTGATTTTGTAAACTGATCAATTTATTTTCTATGGAGAAATCACTTTGGGAAGGTTAAATAAAATTGTAAGAATATTGAGAATAAAGTGTGTCGTTGTAAAATGAATGCTAAGCTAGTTAAGAATATTTAAATCTAAACTTAATTTCTCACTCCTTAAAATATGCTAGTATGAAGTTGATATTAATGTTAAATAATTATAATATGAGGATATCATTACTAAACCAGTACACTCTTGACGAATAAAACGACAAGAGAGATTTAGACTTCGTATTAAACTGAGTTAGACTCTCTTACGACGGAACTAGAGTTCATAGCTACTCACATCGCTTACTTGCATTATACGTGCTAGTTGAATTAGAATTGAAGTTGATTAGAAATTATATTTGTAGGTGACGAGTTCATAGACGAGGCTTCCGTCTACCCGTAAAAGGCTTACGTGCTATTTGTCGTATTATTGAGGTGAGTAAACATGCCAAGTCTAGCGTGCCTAGCTTCCTTCGTATCGAAATGTGATTTTATACCTGTCTCAAAATGTATTTTATGACTTACTTGCTTTACTTGAGATTGATTACTTTTTGAGATAAATGTTTTGAGAATGTCACACGAGAATAATAATCCATTAATAACGTAAAGTGGAAAGAGTTGTGCGGGGATCGTTATTATTATTGTCGATGTTGACTTCGGTCACTCGGCCTGTGATTAGATTGGTCGGGTTGGCTTCGTCCACCCGACCCGTATTATTTTAACCCGGTCGCAACCTGCCGGGTCGCTCCATGTACTCACCTCTCTGACCGCGAGGAGTCTTAGGGGGGTGCCGGCACTTAAGGTCTTGGTAGCTTAGTGAAAGTAGATCTTCCCCGTATCAACAAATTAATAATATGAAGCTCTTTGAGAAAGATATTTTTATGAAAAGAAAGAAGAGATAGATTGGGAATGATATTCCCCGTTTGAGATATGAAAGGAAAGAAGAGATAGATTGGGAATAATATTCCCCATTTGAGATACAAGAGAAGGATTGACATGCAAGATAAGAAGAAAGAGAATTTCATACGTGTTTCAGTATTCATACTTTATTCTTCAAGGATTTATTCAGTGATTGCTCATTCCCATTTATGATTGTTTTTGAAAGAATATGCCTCATAATCTGTTTACAAGCTTGGGTGTTTACTTACTCAGTATTTCATTGCTGACTTTAGAAAAACTGCGGTCTTTGTTTCTTTCCCCCGCAGGTCTTAGGAGCTGAATAATGGGGTAGCGGGATTCGACATTCATCTAGTATTTTCCGCACGCTTAGTAAAGATGAACTCTAGACAACATGGATCTTTTGTATAATGTACAAATTAATGTAAGTTTGTTCTAAAGTATGTAATAGATAACTATGACAGTGTTTGTTCTCGATTTACGCCACTTCGTTTTGAGTAGCACCCTCCTAGGCTCTCCGGTCCGGAACGGAAAGCTTGGGAGCGAGGGGTGTTACAAAAATGATACCTGAAGTCGATATGCTTGGTCATTTCATGATGAAACTGGTCCTTAGTCAAGCAAATCGCAATCAAGCTGTCACAGTAGACTATCGCCTGATCTTGATGTAGCCCTAGATCATTGACCATTCCCTTAAGCCAAATTGCCTCCTTCGCTGCTTCTGTTAGAGCCACGTACTCCGCCTCCGTGGTGGACAAAGTCACCGTCGGCTGTAGCGTCGCCTTCCAACTCACAACAGATGCTCCCAGAGCAAATACATAGCCAGTCATTGATCTTCTACTATCAATATCCCCTACATAGTCCGCATCCGGGAAACCAGCTACCAAGATGTTTTCACTAGCACCATAACATAGGCCAATGTCTGACGTACCCTTAAGGTACCTGAATATGCGCTTCACCGCCTGCCAATGGTCCCTACCCGGATGAGCCATAAAACGATTAACAACCCTAACAGCGAATGCTATGTCCGGTCGAGTGCAGACCATAGCATACATGAGACTTCCAACTGCGCTAGCATATGGAACCTTGGACATGTACTCCTTCTCCTCCTCGGTCTGAACGGTGTACATTCCTAGCTTGTTGTTAGTTGCCATAGGAGTATCTAAAGCTTTAGCTGATAACATCCCGAATCTTGCTAAGACCTTCTTGATGTATCCCTGTTGTGATAAGAAAAGCTTCTTCTTCTTCCTATCTCTGTAGATCTCAACTCCCAATATCTTCCGAGCAGCTCCCAGATCCTTCATCTCAAATTCCGCGCTAAGGGACCTCTTTAGTTCTCTGATGTCCTTGATATCCTGAGTTGCAATCAGAATATCATCCACATACAGAATCAGGTAAATACGTGATCCACCATGCAACTCTTTGTGATACACGCAGCAATCATACTCGCACTTGTGGTAACCAATCGTCAACATGAAGCTGTCAAACCTCTTGTACCATTGCCTCGGCGAATGCTTAAGTCCGTAGAGAGATCTCTTCAGCTTGCACACGTGGTTCTTGTGAGAGGCTGAAAGAGTCCCCTCTAGGGCTCGCATTGTATTCATTTATATATAGCGTATTTACAATAGGAAATAGGAAATTACATTCTATTCCTACTAATTACAATACTATAACTAATACGCCCCCTCAGTCGGAGCGGGAGGAGATCGAAGGCTCAGGCTGGACCTGAAACGCTCAAATAAATGTCGAGGCAAACCCTTTGTGAAGATGTCTGCATAGTGATAATCAGCAGGAATATGTAGAACACGGAGTTGCCCGAGGAGCACCTTCTCACGAACAAAATGCAAGTCAATTTCCACATGATTCGTGCGATGGTGTTGTACTGGGTTACCAGATAGGTAAACCACACTAACTTTATCACAATAAACCACATAAGCACGAGGGGTGAAACCTGAAGCTCAAGTAGAACGTTGCGAATCCAACATAACTCAGAGACAGCGTTGGCCACACCACGGTATTCGGCTTCAGCACTAGATCGAGAGACGGTGGCCTGACGCTTAGATGACCAGCTAAGTAAGTTGTCACCAAGGACAACGCAGTAACCAGAAGTGGACCGCCTAGTGTTCGGGCAACCAGCCCAATCAGCATCAGTGTATGCAGTGAGACCATCAGTATCAGTAGCAGATATGCGAAAACCATAATCAAGAGTACCGCTAACATACCGTAGGATCCGCTTCAAGGCATGAAAATGGGGTTCCCGCGGATCATGCATGAAGAGACAGATCTGCTGAACTGCATAGGATAGCTCAGGGCGAGTGAAGGTAAGGTACTGTAGAGAACCTGCTAAGCTCTTGTAAAGAGTAGGATCAGAAACAGGAGGGCCAGATTCCCAAATAAGTTTAGTACCTATCTCAACAGGTGTATCAACAGGCTTACACGCGCTCATGGAGGCACGAAGAAGGATGTCATGAGAATACTGGCGTTGAGACCGAAACAAGCCAGAGGAATCCTGAGTAACAGCAATGCCCAAGAAATGATGCAAGGGGCCAAGATCTAACATGGCGAACTCACCGGACAATTGTGCAACAATCTGCAGTAAAAGAGCCGAAGAAGAACCGATGATGATAATGTCGTCCACATAAATAAGGAGATAGACAGTGTCTGAGCCGCGCCGGTAGACAAAAAGTGACTCGTCACAATAGCATCCAGAAAAGCCAACTCTGTCGGTGAGGAATGTAGCAAACTGCTGAAACCAAGCCCTGGGGGCCTGCTTAAGTCCATAGAGAGACTTCCGAAGACGGCAACATAAGCAGGACGATGAGGATCACGATACCCAGGGGGCTGATGCATATAGACAGTCTCCTCCAAGTCACCATGAAGAAAAGTGTTCTTAACATCAAGTTGTCGAATGGGCCAAGAGCTAGAGACAGCTAGTGTAAGAACTATGCGAGTGGTGGCAGGTTTAACCACTGAGCTAAAAGTCTCCTCACAATCCACACCCACCATTTGGGTTTTTCCATTGGCAACTAGACGGGCCTTATAGCGCTGAAGAGTACCGTCAGCCCGATACTTATGTCGGAAAAGCCACATAGCCCGAGGTATGTTTCCCTTAGCAGGGCGAGGCACCAGGTCCCAAGTGTGGTTCTTAACTAGAGCGCCAAACTCATCATCCATAGCAGCCTTCCAGTGTGGGTCCGATACAGCAGACACATGGGAAGTAGGTAAGGGCGCGATGGAGGGAGATGTTTGGGCATGTAGAGTAAGACGCTGAATGGGCTTGGTGATGCCGTGTTTGGATCGGGTGGTCTTTGTGGGGAGTGTGGAGGGGGAGGAGGAGGAGGTGGTTCAGCTACCGCAAGAGGTGGAGACAAAGGGCTAGAGGGACCCATAGGAGAGGGGGCCGAAGGGCCACGGGCGACCATGGGTGATCCTAACGGTACGTGTGTGGGAGGAGAAGAGGGAGTATGATACTTTCGGATAAGAGCAGCGGGAGGAAGGCTCTCGTCAGGGTCAGGAGACCCAAACCTTTCTGCCACAGCTCCCCATAAGCTTTCTCCTCGCTCTGCGCGTTGTGTCTTTCTCGGATACCCTCCGAATTTTAGAGGTTATCGCTGTCTTGACCTCCCACGGGTAAAGTACACATCTCTTGTCATGTAACTTTCGATGAGTCTCTCTTCCCCTTCTCTACCGCTGGCTCTGCCTCCCCTCCAGGGCTCGCATTGTATTCATTTATATATAGCGTATTTACAATAGGAAATAGGAAATTACATTCTAGTCCTACTAATTACAATACTATAACTAATAGTTCTCTCTTCCGGGAACTTGGAAAGCTGTTTTGACATCCAATTGCTCAAGCTCTAGGTCGTGGTGTGCCACCATTGCTAGTAGCACCCGGATAGAAGTATGTCTGACTACCGGTGAGAAGATCTCATTGTAGTCGACTCCCTCTTTCTGACTGAACCCTCTTGAAACTAGCCTTGCCTTATACTTGATGCCCTCTCCAGATGCAGTTCCTTCCTTTCTTATGAAAACCCACTTGCAATTGACTATCTTCCTTCCCGCAGGCAGTTTAACAAGCTTCCAAGTCGAGTTCTTACTAAGAGACTCCATCTCCTCCCTCATTGCGGCTATCCATTGTGCTGACTCAGAACTAGATATAGCGGCCTTGTAGGAGGATGGCTCGTCCTCTACCTCTTCCGCTACTTGTAATGCATATCCCACCATACCATCATATCTGTATCTCGTCGGAGGCTTGATGACTCTTCTTTGTCTTCCCACCGCAATACTCTGATGATCCGGTCCCTCTGGTAGAGATGCATCTTCACTATCAGACTCTTCTGCTTCTTCCTCTTCGGCTTCCGGTGGTGGTGTAGGGATTTCGGAATCCATAGGATCAGTAGGATCCGACTCTCCCTCCACCTTCTTCTCTGCATCCCCAAGCTCCATCTCCACGGAGTTCTTCAACATATGAGTCTCATCAAAGACTACACTTCTGCTAAGTATAATCTTGTGGTCTGCCCATATCTTGTATCCCTTCACACCTGTTTCGAATCCCATGAATACTCCCTTCTTAGCTCTTGGTTCTAGTTTGCCATCATCAACGTGATAATAGGCAACACAACCAAAAACTCTCAAATCCGAGTAATCCACTGCTCTTCCGGACCAGACTTCTACAGGAATCTTGCATCCTATACCTGTGTGCCGGCTCCGATTTATGAGATAGCATGCCATGGAAACTTCCTCTCCCCAAAAACCTCTAGAAAGACCTGCATTCAAAAGCATGCACCTTGTTTTCGCTAAAAGTGTTTGATTCATTCTCTCGGCTACATAGTTTGCCTGCGGTGTGTGCCGAACGGTGCGATGGCGTGCTATTCCCTGATCCTTGCAGAATCCATCAAACTCTGATGAACAAAACTCTAAGCCGTTGTCCGTGCGCAGCCTCTTCACCTTCTTTCCCACCTGATTCTCTACTAGCGTCTTCCACTCCTTGAATCTTGCGAAGGCTTCACTCTTGTGCTTCATCACGAATATCCAAGTCATCCTGGAGTAATCGTCTATGATGCTCAGAAAATACCTATACCCGCCAATCGCCTCGACTCGAGATGGACCCCAGCTATCCGAATGGATATAATCAAGAGTACCTTTCGTTCTATGAACCGCCTTAGGGAACTTGCTACGCTGTAGCTTCCCATACACGCAGTGCTCACAAAACCCTAGGCTCTTGGACGCATGCCCGGTGAGATATCCCTTCTTGTTAAGTTCCTGCATTCCACGTTCACTCATATGACCGAGCCTCATATGCCATAACTTAGTTAGATCAGCTTCCTTAATCTCGGATGAGACAACTCCAGCAGAACCGGTGATCGTCGAACCTTGCAACATGTACAAAGTCCCATTCTTGACTCCCCTGAGAATCACCTTAGAACCCTTGCAGACTTGTAGATCTCCACCTTCACCTTTGAAACTGTATCCCTTGCTGTCGAGTAGACTCAAGGAGATCAGATTCTTCTTAATAATTGGTACATGCCTGACTTGCTCTAAAGTACATAACTTCCCTTCATTTCGTCTTCAATCTAACTGAGCCACTCCCAATCACCTTACAGACGACTCCGTTTTCCATGTAGACAGACCCTCCATCCATTTGCTTGTACATCGAGAATCGCTCCTTGTTAGAGCAAATATGATAGGAAGCTCCGGAATCAAGGACCCACGTATCCTGAGAGTGCGTGACAACATCCGCCATTAGAACGTAATAATCCTCGAACGAGTTACCTTGTTCTGCTACGACTGCGGATCCGTTCTGCCCCTGTTGTCCTCGTTTCAGGCAATCTCTCTTCCAATGCCCCTTTTCCTTGCACCAAGTAAAGACATCCTTGGGAAACTTAGAACCAGAAAACTGTTTTTTCTTGTTCTTCTAACCCTTCTTGCTTACCCCTGTCGCCACCAGTCCGGAAGCATGGTCCTCTGTACATGTGCCTGCACCCTTATGACGCAACTCTCTAGCATGGAGTGCCAATCTGACCTCCTCTAGAGATAAGTCATCCTTGTTCACAATGAATGACTGCATGAAGTTCTCATATGATGGAGGTAACGAGATCAACAACAATAGTGCGGCATCCTCATCACCCACCTTCTCGGCAATATTATGCAAATCAAGGATAATTGTGTTCAATTGATCAAGATGTTCTTTGAGAGCCGTACCTTCGAGCATCCGCAAAGTGAAGAGCCTTTGCTTTAGCATCAACTTGCTAGTGAGACTCTTCGTCATGTAGAGACTCTCCAACTTGAGCCAGAGCTTCGCTACTTCCTTCTGATCTGTGACCTCGATGATCACGTCATCCGATAAGCACAACATAATGTTTGAATGTGCCTTCTCCTCCATTGCCTTGAACTCCGCTGATGAAACATTCATGCCTCCCTTCTCCGCTGTCAAAGGTGGCCGCAAGCCTTGCGGTTTGAGCAAAGCCTCCATCTTTATCTTCCACAGACTGAAGCTGTTCCCTCCTGTCAACCTGTCGATCTTCAACATCGTTCCGGACATCGTTCTTGGTGGATCTTGAACCCTAGTCGCGTGCCCCACCTAGATCGCAAAACCCTGGCTTTGATTTCACCAAGTTGTGAAACCCTAGCTTTGCTCCGCCTTGATCTTGATCTTAAAACACCGTCAACCTGGATCTGATACCAATTTGTTGTGACAAACCACCTTACGAACAATGAACGAATAAAGAAGAACACGAGTATTTTACGTGGTTCGCTAGCAAAATATTTGCTAACTACCTCCACGGCAGAAAAGCACTCTTTATTCACTTAAGAGGAACAATTACAACTTGTATTGCATGCATAGCTAGCGACCCCTATGATCCTTTATATAGTGCTCTGAACAAAAGAAACCTCACGGCATTAGGAAATAACCCACTGCCCACCAAAGGTTCCAAAAGAGATTATGAAACAACTTTGTGGCCTCTTTCGACTCATAGCAACCTTTGACCTATGATGGCATCACTACTCTAATAATTTCAAAACCAAACCGTCATTGACTTTTCAATCCAAGGCATGCTCAACATTAATAACTTCGATAAAATTGATAATTTTTCCAGTCCCAACTTGAGACCAACACAAAATTGGACCTCAATCGATAAAATAATAATTTTTTGAAAACCTAGTGTATATATATTGGTCCCGACGAAACTATAAATTAATAATTACTAAAATATTCTAAATTCTAATATTGGCTAGTGAAAAATGAATCTATAGTCACTTATTTTTTGTTGAACTTCATATCTATTCTGAGTTCATATTTAAATCTTCTCATTGCACTTAAGAGTTGGGTCATTGTCTTCTCCTATTGCAAGCTGTGAAGAGTTGTTGCCGCTTGCAATGCTTCTTTCCGAGTGACCGGTTCCAATGCTATTGAATCATCCTCAACATCGTCATGGACCAGATTTTGAATAGTATCCGCCACAATTTCTTCAATGCTTTGAACCACGTAATATTCATTACTTTCACTAGGTTAATCTAGGAAGTGATTCACATCCATTTAATAAGGATAAACCTGGTTTGTTTTTAACTAATATACATTGTAACTAGTAAATTGGACTTCAACTTGTAAAGATCATACGTACAATCTCTTTACATTAATAAATTATTAATTTATCGATATAATAATATCTCCCTAAATTAATAAAATACTCCGGTCCCAACATTATTAATTTATAGAGGTTTTACTGTATAGTAATTATAACAACCTGTGATGTGCTACATTCATGGTTTGTGAGTTCATGAGTAAAGAACATGAATCCAGTGAGATAGTTTCATCAATAATTTTTTGTGAAGTAGTTATGTAGTAGTATGATACATCAGTTACATGTAATAACATACTTCTGTTTTTATGTTCGAAAACATCGTGTATAGTACACTAGGGATGAAAGCGGTTTGGTTTGGACCGGTTTTGGCACCCACCCGAACCAAACCGCATGTAACGGTTTGGGAAAAACCAAACCCAATCCGGACCGTTCATGGCTCAAAACCGAACCGAACCTTGAATGACCGGTTTGGTTCGATTTTAAACCGCGGTTTCTGGAAATATATTATTTCATTTAAAATTTCTCCATAGTTCATTCAACAATCAAATGCTTGCTAAAATTTCTATGTCAAGCAATTAAAAAATAAAAAGAAAATATTACATCATTTCTAGAACTTTTTAATGGGTTGGGTTCGGTTTTGAGGTACATACTTTATATGATAAATGTGTAGAAGTTGTCAAGGTTGGTAGTTGTATAACCTAATATGCTACATAAACGGTTCGGTTCGGTTTATACGGTTTTGTGGTATCTCAAACCTAAACCGAACCGTATTATACGGTTTGTGATTTTCGCAAATCTTGACCGAACCGTAATAGCTTCCAAACCGAACCGAACCGAACCGACCCAAACCGCCCGGTTCGGCCCGGATTGCGGTTTTTCCGGTTTGAACTTGCATCCCTATACTACACCAATTGATAATAAGTTGTGGACGATATGGAAAAAAGAATTGTAGTTTACCTGTACTGCATCCAGATTTGACAACTACGGAGGGCAAGTGCAATGAAAGATAAATTTGCTTAACAAGAAGAATTCATACTGGTTCAAGGATGTAACCAAAAATAAAAGTAGCCATTTTACTGGGCAAAAACCATGTAATTGTATGTTACAAAAAAAAAAAAAAAATAACTTCTTCAAGAATACAGCATAAAATTGCTCCTATAGTCCTATTGAACTTGGTATAATGCTTCTCCATTAGCTTACCTGCAAACTATTGAGTGTATCGCCAAAAAAAAATGACAGTCTTTATTAGCTTTTAACACATGATTTTGAATTTTTGATGGAGTACTATGTTGTTATCATATTTTACAACGTTGTAGTCCTGTAGGCTGAAGCAAATCAGAGCTCAGTATGAAGGATTGTCTCTGTTCTGGATTCTGCAACAACCTCTTCTTCCTGGTTGATGAAGGCTTTATCAGTGGAGGTCAGGCATTCAGCTGAAGGCTGCACATATCCGTAGTTAATACCAGCGGCGGAGTTGCAGAAGGTCTCGGCCGTGCCATCTCTCCTCTCCAGGTCGATGTTGTTCAAGACTATGTGCTGGCATGGAACGGTGTCACTACAGAGAAATCTCATAGCATGTTCGCTCTTTGACGTCCCGCTGATGTTTCGGTACATTATTTCACTTACTTGCACAGCTGATGTCTAAAAGAACCAAAGAGAGAAATAACTTAATTTATGTCAAAACCAGATGTTAAAAAGAATCAAAGAGTAGTAAGAAGAAAAAAATAATGCATGTTTCCCCACAAAGGTGTTAACCTTACTTTTTGATAAGAAATATCACAGTGGTGATTTTAAGTGTTCAAGTGATGAAAATGGAGGGACTTTGTACCTGGTTCAGGCAAGATTTTGGGGAATCGCAGTAGAATTGGTCGATGATGATGGGATATGAAACATCCTCCATCCTCACGTTCTGATAGCGTATTGAACGAACATAGCCTTGTCCTCCCTACACCAGATACTGGCCATTAAAAATCAAGGAGAAACACATTCCTTGAAAAAATGTAGTTCTGATTATGGCAGAAATGTTGGATAAAATGGAAAAAATTGACACATAAGTTGGGGAATATACTTGTACATGGATGTCAACATCAATCAACTTTTATGTTCAGTTATCAGTCAAGTATGGATTATGAGATAGTTTGTTGCTTTGTTAGATCTCTTCACTTTTCGGAATTCAGACATGTAGAAATGTGATCATAAGTTGGCATAAATCCGAGGACGGAATAGATAACTGAAGATTCAAGATAATGGAGGTGAAAAAAACACCGTCGAAACATAAACCAATATATGCTGTAAGTGGGCTTGGAATGGAGTACAAAATTACCTGCCATGTCTTAATCCTTAGGCCATTAGTGGTCTCTCGGAGGAATGCTGTATCCAAGACAACCTTAGTCACTATTCCTGTGGAGTTGTCCTTGCCTAGGCTTCCTATGCTGGAACAAAAGTAGTACACACAAAAAGAATTAATCACAAGGAACTATGAATCATAAACACAATTGAGGATAGTGAAGAGTCTTTGAGGCTTTGAGCTAGAGGATACCTGATTCCATGACCAGGTCCACAAAAGATTGTCTTCATTTTGATGTTTGAGCTGCCGTTGACAATTGAGATACAATCATCTCCTAAACAGCAGATGTGAACCGAGATCAGTAAGCGTGAAATAAAATGAAATTCTTTACAAATGTTTAGTCGAAAGCTTTGTTTTCCAGGATAGGGAATGAGATGGCAGGGTGAGAAACCTGTTCCAATTTTGCAGTTTTGGAGTACAATGTTTGTCGACTCTGTTATATGAATTCCATCCGTGTTTGGGCTGTCTCCAGGAGATGAAATTTGTACGTCAGTCACGCGTATGGAGTCGGATCGTGAAATGATGAAATGCATCTGTTGGCTGTTCCGAAAAGTAAGTCCTTTCACCCTTATTGCCGAGCTTAAATCAATAGTTAATGCCTGCAATACATCTTAACATTGGTTAACGAACGAGAAAATTATATCTGTTTTTTTTCATATTTATGATGTAGTTAGGTTCTTACGGTTGGTGCTCCTTTGCAAGGCTGTCCAAAAAAAAAAAAAAATCAGCAAAATAAACATCATCAGAGAAACGATAGAAACTGGAAAGTGCTCTTTTGATTGAATTAGAGTAATGAATCAATTAGAGAGACATTACATTGGTTTTATTCTTTTTGCAAGATGCTGCCCACCATTTGCTGCCTGAACCATCAATAACTCCACCTCCCTGGAAAGTAGCCCCAGTCAGGTTGGAGAAACCAAGCCACAGTCTCGGGTTCTGTGGGTCCCAGTTTTTCGGCTCAGCTGGCGCTACAATTGTTCCTTCAATCTGCAACCAGAAATGAGAAAACCGTGTTAGTCTTCCAGGACTATATCAAATCCAGATTCAATATAATATCGTTATGGTGTGTGCATTACCTGGATCACTAACTTGTCAGAACAAGGCCCTTTGAACTTTGTTGCATTCACTAGATAACGCCGTCCCTTGGGTATCAAGAGAACTGCTTTCGGCGTAGAGCATGCCTGTGTCCACGCCTTCCCAAATGCCTAATGAAAGTTCCAAAAAACATGAAAGTAGTGAAAGCTTGATCACAAGTAATTATGTACTGTACTTCAAATTGGTGTAGTTACGCCGGTTTTTCAAGAATGATCACCTTGGTATCATCAGAAACTCCATCTCCGACCGCACCAAATGCATCCACATTCACAAGAACTTTGCTACCATGTTGACTCGTCCATGGCGGATAGCCAAAGAGTTCCTCAACACCTATTTCTGCCGCTTCATCTTCCTCGTCTATGTCAAAGCTTTCTAGCTCCATGAGAGTGGCAATATCTTCATCAACACTTCTTGCTGCTGCTGCTACCTGAGCTAGAGCTACTATAAGAAAGCCAAGGAATAAACCTAGGAAGACTCTATCCATCTCTTAATTGGATTTTGGTTGTTTGGCTTTGGTTTTGCATAAATCAAGTGTTAGACAATGAGGTATTAACTTATATATGCAGATTAGTGTTGCACAAATGAAGTGTTTTTTGTTGGGGGTGATATATGCTTGGCTTGGAAGGTAGATGATGAAAGGGGCGGTTCTATATATTCTTCTTTATAGGCCTACACTTGAAGTGTAAGAGAAAGATTGTTTTTCAAGGCCTTTTGCTTTACTCTTCAAACTTGTGGATCTGTCTCCACTGACAATTCTTTCAGTAGTGGAAGTGTTCATGGATTGCTATTATATTGATAAAAAAATCTATAGGCTTTGCCCTTTTTGGGAAATTCTTCAATGACATCCACCAAATATCATCTGACAACCTTGTATTTGACAAAACCTAGGACTATAACATGGGTTAGAAGCTATTTATGTGGGGAATGAGTTTTCAACTTCTACTTTATGGTCACTTGTTTTTAACTCAAAATGGTGGAAGAAGAGCTAGAAGAAGCTTGTGTTGGGAAAAACATGTCTAGTTGTCAACATTATTCAACTTGATTACTTGACTTCTGTAACGGCAAAGGATTATACGTTTGTTGATTATATGTGATCATGCAGGGTGGTATTGTGGGTTAAAGACACTTTCACCCCCTCATGTTTGATGAAAAGACACTTCCACACATTTCATTTGGGAAACGACACTTTCACCCCTTTAGTTTGGCACACTTTTCACAAGTTTTTCCTTTTTTGAGAAATTTCACAACTTCAGTTTATTGTTTTTCTAGGAAGCTTCAGTTTATTGTTGACGTGTCAATCTACAATTTTCATATATTGTTTCCTAATTTGGTAATTTATCAAAATATTAGTACTATCACTAACTTAAACTTGAGGCATAAGCAATAAAGTCAAACTGTGAATATATTTGGTGACATTGAGATAAAATTTGCATAAAAATATGATGAGCCATGGTTGACCATCCATTGATGTAATTTAAAAGTGTTATACCCTAATATATATTAAAATTTCCCATAATTCCAACCTCTTAATGTAAACATTTTGGCTATGGCATTGTGAACGGAGTTGCAGTTAGAGAGAGAATTTGTGCTATTTCTTCTGAAAGCAGATTTAACGATTTGATAATCAAAGCATCAACAATATTGAAAATAGATAGAAGATGAAAAGAAACGTTTCTGATTCATTGAATTAGATGATGAAGAAACCCTAAAGGCGGTGACTAAATACAGTGTTTCTAGACCGTTCGTGAACGGTCGTATATGACAGCTGTAGAAGAGAATTTATACAATGAAACCGGAGCACAATACACCATTTAGGGTTTTACAAAAGAGCTGGGCCAAGACTGATTGGGCTTTAATACGGGCTTCACCAATGTCTTAATCTTTGGGCTTTAATAATAATTTGGGCTTTCATTTCTTGACTGAGCCCAAGACTTCATATGTTTAACATTCCCCCGTAAACTCATGGTGGTTTGCGACACACCATGAGTTTAGTTGCAAAACCAGAAAATTGAGCCAGAAGGAGAGCTTTGGTAAATACGTCTGCAACTTGATCTGCACCAGAAATAAAGTCAACAATAAGTTCATGATTTAGAACCTTTTCACGCACATAATGATAATCAACCTCAATCTTTGGGCTTTAATAATAATTTGAGCTTTCATTTCTTGACTGAGCCCAAGACTTCATATGTTTAACATTCCCCCGTAAACTCATGGTGGTTTGCGACACACCATGAGTTTAGTTGCAAAACCAGAAAATTGAGCCAGAAGGAGAGCTTTGGTAAATACGTCTGCAACTTGATCTGCACCAGAAATAAAGTCAACAATAAGTTCATGATTTAGAACCTTTTCACGCACATAATGATAATCAACCTCAATGTGTTTTGTACGTGCGTGAAAAGGGGATTATAAGATAAGAAAAGAGCAGAAAGATTATCTGTCCAGATGACAGGAGAAGTAGGAATTGAAAGTTTTAAATCACGAAACAGCGTTTTGAACCAAGAAATATTTGTTGCACCAGTAGCTAAGGCACGATACTCTGCTTCAGTAGAGGACCGGGCCACAATTTCTTGTTTCTTGGAGGCCCAGTGAACTGGTTTTGGGCCCAAGAAAACAACAAGCCCAGTTGTACTGCGCCGACTGGAAACATCACCAGCCCAGTCAGCATCAGTAAACACATGAAGAGGCAAGTGTCCAGGTTTATCCAGAACACCATTTGTTTTGGTGCCATGTAAGTAACGAAGAATGCGTTTGGCACCACTTAAATGATTCTCAGTAGGAGCATGCATGAATTGGCAGAGATGATTCACAGAATATGCAATATCAGGTCTGCTGAATGTCAAATACTGTAAAGCTCCCAAAGGTTGTCGAAAAATAGTAGGATTTGGTAGAAGAGGACTGTCTGACGCGAATTCTTTACGCGCTTAAACGCAAGTATACAGTCAAGTAGTAAGTGGAGTATTTTACGACTCCGAGTATCGAACCCAAGGGAATTTACGATTATTAGTTAACTAGAAAGTAATTATGAGATATCTATGTAACCGGTAAGAAGGGTTTGGATTTTATAAATTTGTCGCCCACAAACAAGCGACTAAAATTAAATGACAAGTAACTAAATATTTTTGGGGAATTTTCACTTTAAACGAAGATAAATTGTGATGTAATACGATTAATGAGAAAGAACTAGGCAATTGATGTCCCTAGGGTTGTTAACGATTTCCGGAATTATGCATGAAACACTCTACTCACGTTCTAGTTATATCGGGTAATGCTCATCACGATCTTCTCTCGATCTCACGTGAATTTGTGTAAACAATAGATTTCGGGTCCTCTCGGTCCACATCCGTCTACTACTACAATCTAATTGATTTGCTAGACTTGTTCACCGGGTCCTATCGGTCCACCGAATTCACTAAGTTCTAACAAAAATCAATTGAAACTACCCTCACACGATTAATCAAGTTTCTATCTCCTCTCAGTCTCAAGAAACTACAAGATTACCTACAATATTCTTTAACATGTATCAAAAAGTTCACTTTCGTGCAACAATCTCAACGACTAGTATCCTAAGGGTGATCAAGCCAAGAATACTACGAATGAAGTACAAGAATATGTAGGATAGAGCCTTCATAAAATTTAAGCAAACACATGTATCATGTCCAAAATCCGGAAAATCATCCAAAAAACCCTAGTTTCTCATCAATCACCTAGCTTTAAGAAGTTTAGCTAGACATAATATTGTTCAACATAAACAAAATCATAGAGTTCATGAAGAATAGAAGAAGAAAAGATGATCAAACGCTTGAATCTTCAATGTTGATGATCTTCCAAGCTCCAAGCTTGTTCTCCCTTCTTCCCCCCAGCTCCAAAGACTTCAAATATGTATCTTGTTCTTAGGTCGTTCTCCCCGTTTTCTACCAGCTGGGCACGCTTTTTAATGAAAATTAGCCGAAATTGCACTTCAGCCCCTCTACTTTGTAATTCCCGGACAGAATTATTTTCTGATTTTGCGCGGGCTGTATCTCCCTCATATAGACTCTTCTTCGGGCCTACCATATACCGTTGGAAAGCTACGGATGTCTACTTTCCAATGCCGCAAGTCTTGCTTCAAAATTCTTTGTAGATTTTCCTGGGAATCGAAAAGAGTGCAGGCTGGTCCTGTGTGACTTTTCCAACTTTTCTTCGTTTGTGCATCTCCTTTTCTCCTCTTCATCTAGCTCCATTCCAACCATATCCAAGCCTCTCATAAGCTCCATTGCACCTATTTTACCTGAGATACACAACACTAAACAACCCGTGCAATTATCATAGCAAATATGAGAGAAAACATGCACAAATAAGCTAGAAACACAACTTTTCACTCTTAGGCTTAGAAATAGTCAAATTCACATATTTGTGCAAATATAACATATAAATCATGTGAAATAATACTAATACAAGTACTAAGAAAGTATAATAATAACTCCTAAAAGAGATTTATCACTGTCAAGTAAATAATATTTGGTTCCAGGAGCTAAAGGATTACTGCTGGGTTTACATTTTGACATGTTAAATCGTTGCAAAATATCAGTGATGTATTTCTCCTGATGAATAAAGATGCCTTCATAAGATCTAACAATTTTCAATCCAAGAAAATAAGTTAAGGGACCTAAATTTGTCATCTCAAAGGTGTTGTGAAGATTTTGAACAAGTGCAGTAGCAAAAATGGTGTCATTTCCAGTTAGAATGATATCATCAACGTATAATAAAAGAACAGTAATTTTGCCATTAGAATGGCGTATAAAAAGGGAGGAATCTGCATAAGAGGAAGTGAAACCCAGAGAGTACAAGTAATTTGTAAACCTTTCGAACCAAGTTCTAGGGGCTTGTTTAAGCCCATAAATGCTTTTTTTGAGTAAAAAAACATGATTTGGAAATTGAGGGTGGATAAACCCCTGAGGTTGTTGCATAAATACAGTCTCACGAAGAACACCATGAAGGAACGCGTTTTTAACATCAAGTTGCTGTAAAGGCCAGCAAAAAGTTGCAGCTAATGCAAGAATACAACGAACTGTGGCATGTTTTGCCACAGGACTAAAAGTTTCAGTATAATCCAAGCCAGGGGTTTGATGAAACCCCTTGGAAACTAGTCTTGCTTTATAGCGAGAAATAGAACCATTGGGATTGTACTTAGTCCTACAAACCCATTTATTGCCAATAACATTGACATTGGGAGGACACGGTACTAAATCCCAAGTGTTTTGTTTTTGAAGACTTTCAAATTCATCACTCATGGCATGAAGCCATGAAGATGAGATGAAGCTTCTTTGAAGGAGAGAGGATCAGAAAGAGTAGATGTAGGTGCAGTATGAAAACCAGAGTGAGTAGTGACAGAACCTGTAAAGGGGAGTTGCTTCTTTGTTATTCCAGACTTACTTCTGGTTCTCATGGGATGAGAATTGATGTGGGTGTTTGAGTTGGGCATCATTGGACTGGTGGATGCATCTCCAGTGTTGAAGGTGGGTTGGTGTGCAGGAGCTGTAGTATCTGAGGGTGCAGTATATGTGTTTGCAGAACCAGAGCCCACCTCAGCAGGTTGCAGCACACCATTAGTGTCCTCAGCAATGTGTGAAGTGTCTGGGAAAGACACTCTATCTGAGGGGAGGGACGTAGTGGGGGGAGGGACAAAACCTGGAATAGAATAATCAAAAGAGTCAGTATGTGAGGAAACAGTAGGATTAGATTTAGCAAATGGAAAATTGTATTCATCAAAGATAACATCCCTACTAATAAAGAATTTATTGCAACTGTTATCAAAGCACAAATACCCTTTGTAACCACCTGCATAACCCAGAAAAGTGCATTGTCTTGTCCTAGGAGATAACTTAGATTTAACATAAGGAGTTAAGCATGGATAACAAGCACAATCAAAGATTTTAAGCATATTATAATCAGGCTTCTTATGAAATAACAGCTCAAATGGAGATTTGTTAAATGTGTTAGCACTTGGAATTCTATTGATCAAGTAGGTAGCAGCAGAAACAGCATGATACCAAAAATAATTGGGTAAAGAAGCATTATGCAAAAGAGTAATAGCTGTTTCTACAATGTGACGATGCTTTCTTTCTGAAACTCCATTTTGTTGTGGAGTATGAGGACAGGATTTCTGATGCACAATACCATGATTACTTAAATAAGTTTGAAAAAGAAAGGAGGTGTATTCACCCCCTCCATCAGACCTAAATACAGATATAGAACAACCAAGTAATTTCTCAACAAAGGATTTAAATTTAGGAAACGTGGTGGCAACTTCAGACTTATTATGCAAAGGAAATAACCAGGTAAATTTAGAGAAACCATCAATAAACAAGACATAGTATCTAAAACCATGATAGGATTTGGTTGGGGAGGGACCCCAAACATCAGAGTGAATCAACTGTAACGGTCTAGTAAAAACAGTAGATGATTGTTCATAAGGGAGTCTAGTAATTTTTCCAGCGAGACAAGATTCACATAAAGTAGAAACAGCAGACCTTGAACATTTAACACATTTGGATAACACTTCATTGGAGGGATGGCCCAGACGAGAATGCCACAAAGGACACTTGACTTGTTGACCCAGGTAAGCTTGAGGAGTAGACTGAGAAGAAGACTGGGACTGAATGGGATATAGACCATACTCAAACCCTTGAATACAATTTTATCCGTTGCCAAATCCTGAATACATAATGTTTTGGCATCAAATATAAATCTAACATGATGTTCAGCACATAATTTATGAACAGATAACAAATTTGTAGATAGATCAGGTACATGTAAAGTATTGGAAAGTTTAAAAGAACAATTCGAAGTTGAGAGATGAGCAGTACCAGAATTTTGTATTGGAAGAGCAGAACCATTACCAATAGTGACTTGTTCTTGACCTTGATATGGTTCTGAGAGAGAAAGATTTTTAAATTCACCAGTCATATGAGAAGAGGCACCTGTGTCTGGAAGCGAGTAGGTAGGAGATACTCCCTGAGATTGAGGTCTAGCAGTTAGAGCAGCAAGTTGATCAGGTGGAGTCTTTCCCTGATAGGAAAAATCTATTATGTGCCAACAATCAAGTGCTGAATGATAATCAACACCACAAATCTGGCAAGTGATAGGCACTCTCCCATTCTTGTTATAAGTGGAGCCTTGACTGTTGTAATTGGTATTGCCAGAATAAGAAGAAGAGTTGTTTCGGCCGCCACCCCGATTAGGGTTTTGACCATAACCTCCTCGAGAGCCAGATCGCCCCCTGTTGTGGTCAAAACGACCACCTCTCGAACAAGAACGACCAGTGAAATTAGAGATACCACCACCACGAGGAAAGTAACCAGATCTACCACCACGACCTCTTGAAGAATTAAAATTTTTTTGAGAATAAAAGGCAGTAGGTAGCCCCGATTCAGAAACAGTAGACGAGTTTTGAGCTTCTAACATTTGTTCTTCGGTTTTTAATAAAACATGTAAATCGGTGAAACTAATAGGGGTGGTGTGAGGACGAAGAGAAGATCGAAAACCATTGTATTCAACAGGAAGGCCATTTAAGGCATAAAGAAGCATGTCTTCATCATCGATTTTGACAGAAGAGGCTAAAAGTTTGTCACGAAGAGATTTAAGCTTTTGCATGTATAAGTCAATAGAGTCTGATTTCTTTTTCATGTTTTGAAGATCTGATTTGAGTTGTAAGATATGGGAACGGGATAACGAAGCATACCGTGATTCTAGGGTTAGCCAAACAGATCTAGAATCAACCTCACCAATAACCAAAGAAAGCGCCTCGGAGGAGAGAGTTGCATTAAGTAAAGTAAGGATGGCCTGATATTGAATATGCCAGGCGGTGTAGAGTGGATCAACCGTCGTTGTAACGGTGCTGTCATCGGAAGTGAGAAACTGTGCCGGTGGTGGAGATGAACCATCCAGAAACCCAAATAGAGACTGGGTTTTGAGAATCGATGTCAATTGATGGCGCCACAAAACATAATTTGTGCCGTCAAGTTTGTGAGGCATGAGGTTGTGAATATTTGTGAGTAGAGCAAGAGGATTTGAGGGAGAAGACATGATTGTGGTTGAGAGCATAACAGAGGAGGCTCTGATACCATGAAAGCAGATTTAACGATTTGATAATCAAAGCATCAACAATATTGAAAATAGATAGAAGATGAAAAGAAACGTTTCTGATTCATTGAATTAGATGATGAAGAAACCCTAAAGGCGGTGACTAAATACAGTGTTTCTAGACCGTTCGTGAACGGTCGTATATGACAGCTGTAGAAGAGAATTTATACAATGAAACCGGAGCACAATACACCATTTAGGGTTTTACAAAAGAGCTGGGCCAAGACTGATTGGGCTTTAATGCGGGCTTCCAATGTCTTAATCTTTGGGCTTTAATAATAACTTGGGCTTTCATTTCTTGACTGAGCCCAAGACTTCATATGTTTACAATCTTCAACCTACACAATCACCCTTACATTTAGCTATGGGGTGTAAGTGTATTTTACCGAAGGGGGTAGGAGGGAAGTGTAATTGTATCAAAACATATTATAGTAAAGATATTATACGTACGCATTGGCTTGGTTCATTGCAGAGTTATTGATTAACAAACTTAAACAAAACCAATTAGACCGGTTTTAGAAAAAATGAAATCTTCATAAATTAGTTAACCATAAAAATCACAAAAACTTGCGACATTGGGTTTGATTTGGCTGTTTATTTGTTTTTTCATACACGTATAGTGAATAGAGAAGCCTACTTTGCAAGAATGGAATATGAGGCTAATAATGTGAAATGGTAGATGGGTATGTAACAACAACTCCTTGCCATGTCTAAAGTGATACAAATGTTTGTGGAGGAATAAACTACATTCATTGAGTTGGAGAAGTTGTACAATGGTAACATACTGCACAATAAAGTTAAAATAACAGTCTAGCTCCTTACAGTCTTACATATTAATAATAACCCATGTTTGTTACATACCATAACAGCCTCCCTCAAACTGAGGCCGTCGGGACAAGCAAAATTTTGGAGACCAAATTTGATCGGTCGAAGTTACAGACTTCAGATGAACTGTGCCAGCACAGAGGCGATGGCGAGTAAAAGTTGTAGTCCATCTCGATGTATTTTGTTCTCGCCTGGAAAATATAGTTGAGACCAATTTGGATGGCAGTGCGGTTGTCACAACAAATCATTGTAGAAGAAGACCGAGGCACTCCCATATCAGCTGTAACCATCGAAGCCAGACAAACTCTTGTGTGGCATAAGCTAATGCACAATATTCAGCTTCTGTGATGGTCTGGGAAACAACCGTTTGCTTCTTGTTGCACAAAGAGATAAATTACTCGCCCAAGAAGAAACTGCATCCAATAGTGGATAGTTTTTCAGTTTGATCAACTGACCAATCATCATTAGAATGTAGAATGGGTGTGGACTCAGCAGAAAGGTAGAGACCAAGAAACATAATACCCTTCATGTAACACCCTCATCCTAGAGTGCTCGAGAATTACATTTGGATCAACTAGACTCTCCCGAGATGCCCTCTGCCAAGCACGGGAGTGCTCAGCAATGAGTCTAAACACAACAGTTCTGTTACGCGACAGAATTTAAGAAATGTAAACTTAAAAAAAGTTACAACTGTAGCTCATATACTCTGACGTGTTAAACTTCTAAGTGTTTGTCAACTTCCCGGCATCCCGCGTACTCACCTGCCAAAAATAGAAGGCAGTGACGTCATGACATCAGATTACAATAAACAGAAATAAAAAAGTAGATATTGATATATGGGATTTTGAAAGCGTTAAACTTGCACTCGTAAACATGTATCCCAGTGTCCTAACTCACATCAAGTATTAAAGTGAATGGTATACTAGTAATTCAAATTATCGGTTAAAACAAAGTTAAGCCAATTCCTTATTCAGTTCCCCATTCCTCTACCACCCATTACTCCATCAAGACATACTAGACCTTAAGTGTGCACACTCTCTCTGGATCGCAACCTAGAGGCGAAACCTAGTTGTCTAGCTGGGAGCTAGCGATGTACCAGCTAAAGCCCGTAGTTCGGGTCCCATAAATGTTTGACCATACAGAGGTCTAGGGTACAGGTGTTAGTTATTAAGTATACAATACTTTCATGGAAAATACTCATACTCACCTATTTATTGGCACATATAGACGGCCAACCTCAACATTTGTAATTCCCCGATTTCTGTATCTTGTACTCACAAAGACATACGTACAACTAATTCATTATTTCTCAATAGTAAATAAGCAATCATGTCCTTACTTAGCATCCTACCTAGTGTTCCCGAACAACGTCGCTGATTCTCTATCCCGAAAACCTCTACATATACAAGTGTACGAGTACTTATTAGTGCAAGTCCTCTTTTGTGAGGTAAAATGCATATGAAGTATCTTTCTAGCTATCTACCCCTGAAGTCTCGATCTTATCAGCATAATCCATGACTGTTCCTGAATCCCTCAATTATGTTTAGCTACTAAGTCACAAAGTTAATAAGACAATAGAAGTTCTCAAGTTCAAGTTATTTGCATTTAAGCCCCTAATATTTGGAAAATTTACATTTTAGCCCCTGCTTTGACTTGATCTTCCTAACACAGTCAAATTATGCTTAATAATATGAAATCAACTCTTAGAACTCTCATATAGTTGTAGGGCTGAAAACTACAACTTTTAGTTATTTGTATGTAGCCCCTAAAGTTTAGAAAAATACAAAAAGACCCCATCCAGTTGATTAGTTTTATACTAACCCATTATAGCTCATATGACCCCAATTATCCATACAAGATATGTATATGGCTTCCAAGATATTATTCAAGTCTTGATACAACTTTATGTGAAATTATAGTTTGGCCCCTCTTATACAAATTTGGTCAAATAGGTATTCACCGTAGGTCAATCTTGGTCAAACCTGACAGTGAGACTCATATTATAAATATGAGCAACTTTTCTCAAGATTGTGAGACCAGAAAGGTAATTTTGACTGATAAAATAAAAAGTAAAAGTTTGAGGGAATTCATCACAATTAGCCAACTTCAGAGCTAATTTTAAGAATAATTGAGAAAGAGTTGGAGAAAACTGAAAGTATAGTTTTGAATATGGCTGAACAAGGATTCAAATACATATTCAATTTCTTAGAGACTCAGAGTATACAGGGAGATATCGCAGATTGAAATTGACAAAAACAAGTCAATTTCTATACTTGGTCATAATTCACATACTTAACAGAAACAACACATCTTGCAGCTCTCTTTGGCTCAACATTCAGGTAGCTAAACGGTTGATTCGCAAGAAGCAATTAAGTGAGAGTTGCAGTTTGAAGCACAAGGATTGATCAGAAGAAAGTCCCATGCAATTACATGAAGTGAGGAGTAAGATATAGTGTCTGAAACTTGACAAAAATCACTGCACAAGAATAGGTTATCTCGAGAACAACAAGGTATCATGAATTTAACATCAATTTCAAGCTATTTAGAGACCAAATCACAAGAAATAACCAACATAGAAGTTATAGCCTGAAGTTCAGAGAGTACACGTGAAAAAGATTGTAACCATAATCTCCTTTGTGATACTGTTGAACATGGGTATTTATAGAAGTATTGCTATGAGAAGGAGAAACATAAGTAGGCTCACTAGCACTACCATGAGAAGACAAGTGCATCTAGGTATTGATGTATTGCATCATCTCTTGACACTGGTCCGTGTGAAAGGAAAAGCACCTTTGTCCACTATCCCAGCTGCATTAAAAGCACCATCACTTGTCATATTGTGTGCTAGTGGTTTGTGCTTACTCTTAAAGTTGGCAAGGTAGGCATGGAGTTTCCAAAATTTAGCCTTAATGTGTCCAGTCCCCTCACAATGATGACAAGTGAGGGTGGAATTAGCAGTACCACCATGAAAGTAATACACAGTTGCAAAACTACCAGAGTCTAGAGATACCTTGAGGAGGACCATCATAAGTACGGCTATGTTGAAAAGGAGAAGAGTACGTCGCTGCAGGAGTAGAATATGAAGTATGAGATTACATAGCCATGGCAGACATTAGGGGGGAGCAAAACCCTCCCCAACCCGCCACCCCGAATCGCCCCGCACCAAACCGGTTTGAAATTAGCATAAATCGATGCTACTTAATTGGTTACAGTTCTAAATTCGCCAACCCTAACGAAATTCGATCGATCATCGTTTCGGAGTTGGAGAAACCGTTTAAAATCGGTCCGGCCAGATTTACACATAAAAGTTACAAATTTTATTTAAGTACATGGTCTAGAATTAAACTTTAGAATTCCACACCGTCATTATAATTAATATTTCTCAAGTTATTCTTCTTTTACAGAAAATTGCCTAATATTTCCGCCTCCAAAATGTATATATACACATATTACGGAAAAATTAACCAAATTGAGACATTTTTTCTAATAAAATTTCAAGATTTTCCAACCCGCTTAACCGGTCCGATGGGTTTAACATTCTCCAACCCGAACCTGGGTCGGATAAAAATTAGGACAAAACCGGTCCAAACCGGTCCGTGCTTACCATAGTAGGTATAAAAGAGTTAACACCATCACTTATGGCTCCTTGCATATTTTGTTGAAAAATCTTTGCAAACACCCTATTCAGACTGGGTAGTGTAGGGTTTTGATTCATGGATCGCGCAAACGGAAGCATAATCAAACAAATAACCATGCAAAACCCTCCAAGGATCACAAGTCTAGATGCATAACGATAGTGAAGGTAAGAAATCATAAACACACCTTTGGGTTCTCCTTGATGACTTCAAACGCGAATAGTGTCACGTTCTCTATAGTTGATCCACGCCTAGAGTTGATCCTAGATCTCCCAAACTCCTTGGTGCTAGCCCGGAATAAGAGGAGGGTGAAGGAATCACGCAAAACGAGATAAAAAGAGGGGCTTCGGCCCTCTTTTGGCCGACGGGGACGAGGGCGGCGGCAATAGGGGGCGTCGGCCTCCTTTGTTGCTTGCTATCTCTCCTTTTTTCTCTCCCACTCTTGTTATGTTCAATAATGAGCATAAGTTATGAGGAAGGAAGGAAGGAGGGTCCTTTATATAGTCCAACAACTCCTTGTTAACTACCTAAAGGACTTATTCTAGTCCAACTAGAATTCAATTTAGTCCCTTCCTTGCAAATTAGTCCCTACTAAGTTTGCAAGGGTTTGCAAAGTGATCCTTCTAATTAATTAATCCAATTAATTAATTCCCTAATCTAGTACAACTCTATATAGCGTGTGACCCCATAGGTTCTATCTAGTTGGTAGCAACTAATTGCTAATATGGAGCGGTTTCTAGCAAAACATCCATTCTAGCCAACAAATAGAATAGTCATCATGACAAACCTTGTGCAAGTAATTGTCTCGTCCCTTTGTCCCAATATCCGGATTGGACACGAGACATACAAGTCACACTCGTATATCCAATCCATAGTTTCTCGATCATGGGAATAGCCTTATTCGTGCAAATAACATCAATATCCCATATTGATTTATTTGAGTCTGGCCAGACATTTTTAAGCACTATCCCTCGAGTGGCCTAGGATATTTGCTCCTGTTATGTGGGAGGGACAAATCCTATCTACGTCCACTACGATTTCTAAGCTTGCTTCTTATTGTATCCAGTACACGCCTTTATAACTACCCAGTTACGGTGTAGCGTTTAACGCTACCAAGATCACAATAATCCACAACTAGAATATCTAGTGACTTCAAGTCTAAGGATGACAATACCATTGCACCGCGAGAAGCGCTTGTGACTCAACATAACGTGTATGTAGCCTTCTCGGAGATGGGTCAATCCAGTGCAACATTCCCTAATGCACACCTATGTGTTGGATCGTGATATCTCCATATCAATCCAACCCCATACTAGTTTATAGATGATTGTCCTATTAATCATTATAATCGACTAGGGATATTTAAGAATATAACACTTATATTCTAAGGACTTCATTCATGTTAACATATCTCCATATCGATAACATAATGACTCGTAAATCCATAAATGTCACAATTAATTGATTGCCTCTAGGGCACAATTCCAACAGTCTCCCACTTGCACTAGAGTCAATCTCCTGCATCATATGCCTATTGATCTAGCGCGGCCCTCCACGCTTACACTGCGTAGGGGCGAGACATATGCTGGCACCTTGCAAATATTCACATCTCCTCTATCAACAATTTGATTGAGATCGAATATTCTGAATAAATGCATCTTATGCATTAATTTACTCAGTCCTCTATGTTAGAATCAGTGGCTGAATCTTGCCTGGAACCTTTCCAGCTCACAGTCGCTCCCACTAGGTCAAAACTCAAAACTCGACTTATAATCTGAATCTTCTTTGTTAGATTTGAAGTTCGCATCACTGTAACCCCTTACAGCAAACTCTTCATATTATCTATTTATCAATAATTCATCCTTAGTGCTTCTCAAGTACTAAAGGATAATCTTGATAATTTATCCAGTGACTCTCACCCGGATTTGACTGGTATCTTTGTGTCATGCCTCATGACACATCTGGTCTAGTACATTCCATGGCGTATCTCGTGAATCTAATTCATACGGTCCGTTCCCAATCTAATTGGAAAGACAACTAGTCTTCAAAAGACCAATTCCATGTGACATAGGTAAGAATCAATATTCTTTTCTCGTTGAACCATTTCAACACCTTTGTCAATTTATGTACTATGACCTAAGCTATACAACCATCTTGATCTACCTCTACAGATCTTCACAAGTTGCTTCGCTTAAGTCCACCATTAGAAAGTCAACTCCCTAGTCAATCTACGTAAGACTGCCAAGTAGGGGCAACATTCCTAATGATTAAGTATGTCCCCACATACAAGACCAGAAAAATAACTGTGCTCCCACTAACCTTCTTGTAAACACAAGTATCATCTTCAATTTTGATGGAACCAAACTCCTTTGATCACATCATCAATTTGAAGATTCCAACTCCTAGAAGCTTCATTCAATCTATAAATAGATTGCTATAAGCAAGATACAAATGGATTTAAGCATCACAACTGGGAAAGATTTCGTCATAGTCTATACTATGAACTCATATGAAATCCCTTTCCTGCCAATTTTCTCTTATAGGTAATCATATTACCATCCATGTTGGTTTCCTCATAACCCACTTGCACCTTTTAGGTGGTTCCAACAAAGTCCATATTTCGTTGGTATACATGGATTCCATTTTGTATCCCATGGCTCCTAGCCATTTCTGAGAGTATGGCCCACACGTGGCCATCTCATAGGTTGTAGGCTCATCTAGATGAGCAATATATCAGGGGTTATGAGAAATCCTTATTTCTCTAGTCCCTTGATATATCCTACCTGACCTACGAGGTTCTTGTGTTATCTGAGTAGGTTGCTCCACAACACCTTGTGATCCTGCTCATGTTCCATCAAAAGGATCAACGTTTTGTTGTGGTTCTTGAACATTTCAAGTTCTACTGTCCTCCCACTGTTTCTCTTAGAGACAATCTCTACCTAGAAGCACCGTAGTTCGAGCAACAAACAGTTTGTCCTCGATTGGGTTGTAGAAATAATATCCTTTTCAGGATATCCCACAAAACATTTATCCGACTTGGGTCCAATTTTGTTTGTAAACTCTTTTACATAAACTTCATAACCCCAAATCTTTATGAATGACATACTAGGACACTTTCCTAGTCCATATCTCATATGGCGTTATTCATATTGTGTTTTTGATGGAACAAGGTTAAGGGCGAAATTTGCTATAATTAGAACATAGCCCCTAAAAGTAAACTGGAAGTTCTTTTTGACTCATCATGGACCGAACCGTGTCCTACAAGGTTCGAACTCTCCTCTAAGACACGCCAAACCCATGTGGCGTGCTCGGTGGAGCGAGTTTTGGATCATATCCAACACTCCCATGGATTCTTGTCAAACTCTTGGCTCAAGTACTCTCCTCTATGATCCAATCGTAGAGCCTAAATACTTTTGCCAAGCTGATTCTCTACTTCATTCCTGAATTCTTTGAACAATTCAAAGGATTCTGATTTGTTTCTTCATAAGATACACAAATCCATATTTATCTGATCCTATCAGTAAATAAGATGAAGTACTGAAAACCATCTTTAGCATTGTGCTTAGCGGCCTTCATACATCAATATGTATGATTCCCAAAAGATCATATCTTTGCCTAATAAGTCTTACACGTCTCATATGATTCAATAATCAAACGAGTTCCAGAAATCCATCCTTATGGAGTTCTAGATATGTATTTCTTATTTATGAGGCCTAAACGATAATGCTAAAGATAAGTGAAGTTCATATCATTATATGCAAACCTCTAGGTATTAATGTTATAGATTAAATTATCATGATCATGGATATAGAATCCCCTTAGACAAAATTGCATTACAACAATGCATACTATAATAAATGGAACAACATTTGTCCTTTTATTATGATAGGGAGCTTTCTTGTCCAAACAAGAAACTATGATAATGGTCCTACTCATAGTAGGGACATTATCGCTTTTGTCTAATTCATGAACAATTTCTTAAAGGAAGAAATAATTCCCTACGGCTTTTCAGCAACCCTTTGCTTCATAGCCCCACGTGTAGGATTATTTCTTCCTTATCCAATTGTCTTCGTCTCTTGTGATCCTCCACATTTCTATAAATGTGAGATCCTCATCTAGTATCATATACTTATGATGATGAGATAGACACATTGATTTATATAACAAAAATACCCAAATTGGAATTCATAATTCCTTTATTATTTACTTTCAGGCACTTTGGGTAGTTTCTCTTCCTCTACACCATCTATGGGACTTCAAGGCAACTTGGTTTTAGCAACAAGCTTGCTTTATACCCATGGGGTTGGCGCAAACTATTTTGCCCTTACCCACGTTGTTACCCATTAACAACTTTGCCCATGCCCATTATTAGTGTTTTGTTTAGTGATTTTTCAATCATATTGAGTAAATCAACTTTAAAACAAAACTATAATTGCATCCAATGCAATTCTTGGTCCACTTGGGTGAATAACCTTTTATTCTTTATCTATCTCATAGATAATGTCCATTCACTAATGTTTCAATCATATTGAATCAGCTTATTTGCATAACCCAAAGTGGAGCAACACTTCAAACCTTTCATGTCTAGCTCGCTCTTTTGAAAGAGCTTCTTTCAATGTATGATCATATCATACTTCTCCATGTTTCTCTTCTTGCTTCCAAAGCAGAGTTCATGGCGGCTAGCATGAGGCAAGTCATAACCAAAGAACCATTCTTTGGTGTTCCTTTCATAGGTTTTAGTGTGTTTTGGTAGTTGGTAGGAAGAGAACTTTATGTTCTACGAAGTACAACAATTTCCTTTTATTTGAGAACAATTCTCAATTTAATACCAATCTAGATTCCAGACAACTCGTCCATCTTATGGACATCTAGTCGTGTTTTGTTTGTTTAATGCCATGGGTATTTAACACCAAAAGGATTATGCAAAGTTTGTGACGTTTTAACTATATTCAACAAGGATTTAATTTGTTAAATATAGCTCCCACTATTTTACTACGGATTAATAACCCTCAAGATATTAATGCGGAAAATATCATTATATTTCCTAGTGGGCCAAGATCCATGTTTCATCTCCTTATGAGCTTGCTTTGGCAAGTCACCCATAATTCGACTACTTTAGGTAGGAACAATTCCAATTGCATCCCTTATGCAACTCTTGGTTCAATTGGGAAAATAACTCCTTATTTATCTATCCGTATGGATAATCCCAATTGATTGCCTCTAGGTTTCTTAATCATATTAATAGCCCAGTTGTGTTCAACTTCTTATTTAAACAATTGCACATTGTTACGTGCCATCGCATTCCATCATTATGAACCAAGTCGCCCTGCTATGGCACGCACGAACTTGATAAATAATGATGATCATGAGTGTTTAAACAACGAGAAGGCAAGAACACAATATTTGAATTTTGAGGGATTTTAAATTCAATTTTAATTGTTTTGTTGATCAATATCAACTAATCTATCTATTTGAGTTTGGGCACAACTCCAAATAATAGATCCGGGTTGTCTAATTATCTTATTATCCTAATTGCATGCATCATCCATACACCAACCACACAATAATAAGACAATAAAGTAAACAACCACAAAACAAAAATTAAACGTGATGTGGATATGGCCTTTTCTAGACTAAGATAATTCCAAGCCAATGGAATTATCTATGAACCCTAAAGCAAACACATCTCCATGCGTCTTGATCTTTTGGTCCATCCTTCATAGTCTTGTGGATTGCTCCATGCTCCATGCTCCATCTTTTGTGGCTTCTTTGGCTTTGGGCTTCTTTTCTCCAATCTTGGCTAACAATCTACTTTATCTAGCACTAGTTAATATCTATACTAAATAAAATAAATCTCACAAGTTGAGAAAAAAATGGCACGCAGGCCATAAAACCCTAATTAATTATTACAATAAATTGATCAGCTCGCAGGCCGTAAAACCAAACCACAAAATTAAACATCCACATCAAACCACATCCTAAGGCCATATCCAATCACCATGCGAATTGCACATAAACAGTTAAAATCCAATTTTAACGCGCTTGGTCAATTTTAACTGATTTTAGGATTTCTAGGGTTAAAACGGTCCATGGGCCCAACAATCAAATTGCCCGGGCACAAAAAGATGAACCACAAGGCCCTAGGGCCGGCCCGGCCCATAACCCACGCGGCTAGGCCGCGGGCCAGGGCCGCCCAGCCCCTAGGGCGGCCAAACTTGGGCGGCAAGCAAGAGGGGCGGTCCCCTAGGGGGGCCGAACCTCCATAGGGAGTTGTTTCCAAAACAACTCCCTTGCTTGGTGCCCAAGTTTGGTTGTTTCCTTGTTTTGGGAGAACTCATTCTTCCCCAAGGATGCCCAAACCCTAGATCTAAGATCCTAAAATTTCTCAAACTCACCAATTCATGCATCCAATGCAAAAATTGGATCTTGTTATCATTAATTATTGACAAATTGCATCCCATGCTTGATTTGTCTTGTTTTACGCGATGAACAATCAAATTAAGGTGTAAAACAACTAAAACGTAACACATAAACCACGTTTATGCTCTACGACCTGTGGCTCTGATACCACTGTAGGGTTTTGATTCATGGATCGCGCAAACGGAAGCATAATCAAACAAATAACCATGCAAAACCCTCCAAGGATCACAAGTCTAGATGCATAACGATAGTGAAGGTAAGAAATCATAAACACACCTTTGGGTTCTCCTTGATGACTTCAAACGCGAATAGTGTCACGTTCTCTATAGTTGATCCACGCCTAGAGTTGATCCTAGATCTCCCAAACTCCTTGGTGCTAGCCCGGAATAAGAGGAGGGTGAAGGAATCACGCAAAACGAGACAAAAAAGAGGGGCTTCGGCCCTCTTTTGGCCGACGGGGACGAGGGCGGCGGCAATAGGGGGCGTCGGCCTCCTTTGTTGCTTGCTCTCTCTCTCCTTTGTTCTCTCCCACTCTTGTTATGTTCAATAATGAGCATAAGTTATGAGGAAGGAAGGAAGGAGGGTCCTTTATATAGTCCAACAACTCCTTGTTAACTACCTAAAGGACTTATTCTAGTCCAACTAGAATTCAATTTAGTCCCTTCCTTGCAAATTAGTCCCTACTAAGTTTGCAAGGGTTTGCAAAGTGATCCTTCTAATTAATTAATCCAATTAATTAATTCCCGAATCTAGTACAACTCTATATAGCGTGTGACCCCATAGGTTCTATCTAGTTGGTAGCAACTAATTGCTAATATGGAGCGGTTTCTAGCAAAACATCCATTCTAGCCAACAAATAGAATAGTCATCATGACAAACCTTGTGCAAGTAATTGTCTCATCCCTTTGTCCCAATATCCGGATTGGACACGAGACATACAAGTCACACTCGTATATCCAATACATAGTTTCTCGATCCTGGGAATAGCCTTATTCGTGCAAATAACATCAATATCCCATATTGATTTATTTGAGTCTGGCCAGACATTTTTAAGCACTATCCCTCGAGTGGCCTAGGATATTTGCTCCCGTTATGTGGGAGGGACAAATCCTATCTACGTCCACTACGATTTCTAAGCTTGCTTCTTATTGTATCCAGTACACGCCTTTATAACTACCCAGTTACGGTGTAGCGTTTAACGCTACCAAGATCACAATAATCCACAACTAGAATATCTAGTGACTTCAAGTCTAAGGATGACAATACCATTGCACCGCGAGAAGCGCTTGTGACTCAACATAACGTGTATGTAGCCTTCTCGGAGATGGGTCAATCCAGTGCAACATTCCCTAATGCACACCTATGTGTTGGATCGTGATATCTCCATATCAATCCAACCCCATACTAGTCTATAGATGATTGTCCTATTAATCATTATAATCGACTAGGGATATTTAAGAATATAACACTTATATTCTAAGGACTTCATTCATGTTAACATATCTCCATATCGATAACATAATGACTCGTAAATCCATAAATGTCACAATTAATTGATTGCCTCTAGGGCACAATTCCAACAGGTAGAGGATCCATCAGCAACACTTGATCTCTGACTGAAGAGTAAGTGGATTTGAGACCCATCATAAATTGCATAACATGCTCCTGCTGCAACTTACTATGCATCATGCCCAGAACATTGCAAGTACAAGATTGGAGAGCACCACAAGTGCACGTAGGCATCTATGTGCAATTATATAACTCATCCCAAAGAGACTTAAGCCTAGTAAATAAGAAGCAACGCTCAGATTTCCTTATTTAAGATTAACTGTAGAATTACTGAGCTGAAAAATCTTAGGGAGATTCCGTTGAGAAAACTTCTACAATATCAAGTCAGGTATCCTTAGCAGTAGTACAATAAACTACACTAGAATCAATTTCTTTACTAGGACGATTTGAGAAGCCAGGAAATGACCATTCGGTCGTAACATGTCCACCGTGAATAGAGATCAAAAGAGAGATGAGGCTCCAGAATGACACCAATAACAAAATCCAGTTTATTTTTAGCCTCAAGAGAAACTATCATGGACGGATACCATAAATTGAAGATCACCATTAAAAACTTGAGAAACCAATAACATACCTTGCGAATCTGCATAGAGAAGGATATAGGGAGAAGTACCATCTATGGTTCAATAACCAGAGACCAGACGAGGAAATTTCTGCATCAGGAAGAACCATGGTGAGTGACTAGATCGGTGCAGTCACTGCAACCCTAGTAACTCCGACAAGAGAATAGACCGGTGAAACTCAAACACTCGGCTCTGAGACCATATTGAGAAAATGAGAAATCGAGAGAACTAGCGAAGAATTGGGTTCAAAGTTGCAGAAAATCCTACTACCTATATAAAAGAAGTTACGGCCAGTTTGCGTGGCAGTGGTGGTCCAATTACGTGCTGCCAATTCGGACCAAGTGCCAGCGAAATGCCTACGTAATTGTGACGTGTAGAAAAGGTCGGTTATGCCCTTGCTGACGTGGAACGGATAGGCTGTGGTTGAAGGGCGATTTTGTCTTTTGAAATGTCTCTGGTTGGTCTGGGCTGTGGAGCATGAACTTCGTAGTCGGTGATCTTCTTGGTGGGACAGGTGGCGATGCTCCGAGTAGCTGTGGCTGGTCTCCGGCAATCGTTAGTGGGACAGGTGTCGACTTTTTGCCATTTATTCTTAAGAATGTGGGAGAAGGCTCCTCTGATGTTTGTGTCATTTGCTGATCTATTGTCACCAGGTTAGTTCTTTCGTCTCTCTTCGTCTCCGTGTTTTCTACGGCTTGTGGGTTTTGTTTTCGCCGGCTGCCGGAAATTGGTATGGTGGGTTGTGCGTTATCCGGTACTTGGTATGTGTATCGGTTTGTCAGGTTCTGTAGGGTTGTTGAATTGGGTTTTTCGACTTGGGTTTTACTTTTTTCTTTTTTTTCGGGCAGTTGGTGGTTGGGGGGGGGGGTTTATTTGGTTGATTGTGGATTGAATATTTACTCTGCCATGTGGGTTGTTTTAATACTTACCTGCATGCGTGTTTTTTATGATGATGATTAACAAATAGGTATTTCTATGTGGTTTGATTGCTTGCATGTGTGTGTTCTGGGGTTTTATTGTTGGCTAATGGCGTTATTACTGCATGTAGAAGTGTGCTATATATACGTACAGGCTTTGCATGTGGTGGTTGTAGCCAGTTGATAAGATGATGCCTGGTTAGTATGATTCACATTTGCTTACATTCAGTGTTGGTGTTTGCAGGTTGATCAGCTGTTGGTTCAGCAAGGAATTCGTTGTGATCGCTTATCTGGTATGGTCATATCTGTTAGAGTTGGCAGTGTGTGTTTTGTTCATGCCTGTTGTTTGTTGCTGAGTTTCTGATCTGGCTTGCTAGCGTGTGGGATTTGTGTCTTGCCATCCCTTTGGTTTTTTGTTTGTTTGTTTGGTTGAGTTAATTTTACCTGGTTTAATGTGTAATGCTGGCTCAGTGTCTTAAGCTGGTGCGTTTATTTTAGTAATGAGGCATCTTGGTGAGGTTAGAATCGGTATAAATCATGTGTAATCTGGATTGATGGTGCGACTGAGAATTTGCGGTGTAAATGTGGTTTGTCTACTGCTTGGTTATTTGGTATAGATTTTGTGTCTGTGATGTTGTTATCGTGGTTGAAGTTAATTGATGTTTGTGGCTTTTTGTAGTGTGTGGCCTGTAGTTTCTAAATGCCTACAGGTAGTCTTGGGAAACGTACTCGCCGGGGTTTAGTGGGGGAGGAGCTAGCACGCGGTTCAGGATTATCTGCAGAAGTTAACACTCCTGGCCCGGCTCTTCGGCCGACGGGTAGACCGCGGTTGGAAAATGCGGATGGTGGGCCTTCATCTGATCGCTTATCTGGTATGTTCATGTCTGTTAGAGTTGGCAGTGTGTGTTTAGTTTCATGCCTGTTGTTTGTTGCTGTGTTTCTGTTGTGGCTTGCTAGCGTGTGGGATCTATGTCTTGCCATCCCTTTGGTTTTTTGTTTGTTTGTTTGGTTTAGTTACTTTTACTTGGTTTAATGTGTAATGCTGGCTCAGTACCGCGGTCGGAAAATGCGAATAGTGGCCCTTCATCTGCAGGAGGTAATATGGCTGTCGTAGCTCCGCGGCCCTCGGGTAGACCGCGGGGGCGTATTGCGAATCCCAGCCCGTCTGTGCCCAATGCAGATGTAAGGGGCTCTGTTACCGGTTCTGTTGTCTATACCGCGATACCAGGTAGTAGTGTGCAAGCACCTAGGTATCCTTCCCCGTATCCCATGCCTGTTGGTTCCATGGCTATGAGGGGTTTTGGGCTGAATAGACTGTATGTTGGTGTTGCGGCCGGATATGGTACTGCTTTGGATGCCTATAATGGTTTACCAAATACTGTGCTGTCCTACATGCCAGCTGTGTCATCTGGGTTGCTGAATATTGCTTCAGGCGCGTCGGTTTCTTCATCGCAAGGTTCATTACAGCATCCACACACTGTCTATGTGCCTCCCGGGAATAGAGGAACCTCTGTTGTACCTCCTGCTGTATCTGTGGGTGAATGTAGTAGTCGTGCTGGCGGTGCTGCTCCAGTTCCCCAACCACCCCGTTAGTCTTCTGTTCTCGATTATGGTTTCATTTGTATTTATATGTGTTTTCAGTTATGGTTTGATATCTGTTAATTGGTTTTTTATTTGGTTGTGTAGGTCAGAGGCGTACGAAAAAGTGGGAGCGGGGTGCTCCGCCCCCGCCTATGGAGCCAAGCATGCTGCCCTCTCCACGGAGATGTCCACATTGTGATGCTAAATTATTTGCGTACGAACCGGATGGCTTTTGCTGCGGTGAGGGGTGTGTAGTCCTTGCCCCCCATGAGATCCCAAATTCGTTGGCAGAGTTGCTCTTGTCTGACAATGTGACTAGCGAAGATTTTCGGAACAATATTCGTGCATACAATTGCCTGTTTTCCTTCACTTCCATGGGTGTGAAAGCTGATCCTGACACGAAGAATAAAAGCAAAGGGATCTATACATTCCGTGTACAAGGGCAGATATACCACTACATTAATGATATGGGTAAAAGACACTGACCACCCCTGAGTTTAGGACAAATTCCACTCCGCTACCCTGGCTTTTGGAAAAAGACAATCTGCACCCATTTAACGGAATATTCCGTGGACACCTAGCACCCTTCTGTTATGTTCCGTTAGAAAAATGGGTGATGGAACTTTTTCAGACCGTATTACCCCTGTGCATTTTCTGGATTTTTTTGCCCATATTCATCAACAAGAACCCCAAGAACATCAAGATGATTCACTAACATTACATAACCCCTATCTAAATCAAATTCATTAAATGAAAAAAGGAACACAAAAACACAAGAACACAAATCAAATTAACCCAAAAATTCATCACCAAAACAGCATCTTCCAAATAAAAAATCCTAATTTAGACAAGAAGTTTGACTAGTTGATGAAGAACAAGACCAACCCAGCAAAAATTTAATTAATTATTTGTAGATCCAAACTCTTTGATATACATTGTTTGGCAATTTTTTTACCTCCACTCCTACAAAACAGATCTTTGCTAGTCAAACTATCGAAGCCCAAAATTTAATTCATTATCGTGTATGACTGGTGGCTGTGTTCCAAAATGGTTGCTATTCACATCACCAAACTTACAATCCATGGATTAATTTCTCTAATAACTCACGAACAGAGAACAAAAAAAAAAGATAAACAGAGGAGAGGAAGCGAGGAAGAGGAATAGAACCAGTTTTATCTTCGCCGTCGTCATATTCAGATCCGCCTCGACACCGCCTCTCTTTGACAATTGTTTTGCATCTTCTTCCTCTTCTCATCCCCAACACCGGAAGAACAAACCTTCATCTTCCCGTCCGGCGACCAATACAACGACAGCCTCCCTTCGTCGTCCTCTACGGCGACCACCACAACCACCGATGCGCCGAGAGGAGACAGTAAGAGACGCCGAGAGACAGAGGGAGGGAGGGAGGGAGATGAGATGAACCAACCAGATCGGGGTTACAAATCCATCGATCGGAGATAAAACTGGTGGTTTTTGACTTGAGCACCCTTTGTCGATCCATCGGAACACATCGTTCTGCGAGGAAGAGGAATAGAACCAGTTGCTCTTCGTCGATCCATTCCTGGTGGTTTTTGACTTGAGCACCCTTTGTCCGACGATGGCGACGTGACGATATCGGCGACCTCTCTTCCCTCTTCGCCTTCTTCGTCGTGGCAGAGAGAGCTCGGGGAGAGACGAGCCGAAGAAGAACATATGATGGCGGCTGAGTTTCACATTGGGGGAAGAGAGAAAGAGGGAAGAGAGAGAGACTAGGGTTGGAAATGAGTGAGTGAGAGGAGTTAGGGTAATAAATAGGGGGTAATTTTATAACATCTTAGGGGTAATTTGGTCTTTGTTTCTGCACTGTTAGTAGACCGTCGGTCTCCATCCAAAAAAAGGTGCAGATTGTCTTTTTCCAAAAGCCAGGGTAGCGGAGTGGAATTTGTCCTAAACTCAGGGGTGGTCAGTGTCTTTTACCCTAATGATATTGATCCTGGCCAACAACCTCCTAGATATCTACAGGTTTATTTCTATGATCCAGCCTTCCAGCTGCAAAGCCGATTGAAGGCTTTTGAAAATCTTGATCCGGCTGTTATTTCATGCTTGACTGATATTCTAGAGGCCAATCCTTATAACCAGTCATTTCAGTCTATTAGTGCAAGCCCTGAATTTGCTGATTGTGATGTTCGGATTAAATGTGATCCTGGACTTGATCAGCGAACGCAAAATTTACCCACATCTGATCAGGTTGCAGCAATTTGGATTGACGATGAGTCGCGCGCTGGTAAATATGTCCGTGATATTAGGGTGAGGCATAAGGGTGGTGAACCAAAGAGTATTCAGTATCATCTGGGTTGTTTTGATCCGCTTCAGTATCCTATCATGTTTCCTCGTGGGCAGCCTGGATGGCATTCTAGAATTTATAAAAAACCTCCGAAAAAGAAGCCACGAAAAGGTAGTTTGATGTTGTTACCTACTATGTGTGAGTTCATATTACCAGTGTCGTTGTGTGTGGTGTGTTGCTGAATAATGAGCCTCTAACTGCAGGTCCAAGTGATGCGGAGTCTAACAGTGCAACTGTTAGCTGTCGTCAGTATTACTGCTACCGGTTACAGATGCGAGATATACGCCGGTCATCGATGTTGTTCTTTGGGCGTCTGCTTCAGCAATACATGGTCGATATGTATGTGAAACTTGAGACAAGCAGGCTAGATTATGTGCGTCAGCATCAGGACACCATCCGAGCGGATCTTTACCAGGGAATACTGGACAGCATCACTGCAGGGGAGATGAACCCAAATAATGTCGGGCGTCAAGTCGTGTTGCCGCCGTCTTTTGTAGGTGGGCCCCGTGATATGAAGCGTCGTTACCAGGATGCAATGGCTTTGGTGCGTAAATACGGTAAACCTGATTACCTTGTCACGATGACATGCAATCCCAATTGGGCAGAGATTCGTGCGGAGCTTCTACCATTTGAGCAACCTCAAAACCGGCCTGATTTAGTAGCGCGAATTTTCCGGGCGAAAACAGTAGAATTCAAGCGGGATTTGATTGATAGGGAGATACTTGGCCCAATTGCTGCTTACACGTACGTGATTGAGTACCAGAAGCGGGGTCTACCACATGTGCATTTCCTACTGATTCTAAAAAAAATTGCCAAGTTAATGAGTCCTGATAGAATTGACAAGTACATATCTGCCGAAATACCTGACCCGCATGCAAATCCTCATTTACATAATGCAGTGAAGAAACATATGATGCATGGTCCATGTGGTGAGTTTAACCGACAGTGCCCTTGCATGCGACCTAAAACTGGCTGCAAGAACAAATATCCCCGGGAATTTTCAGATGTTACAAGGACTGGTGATGATGCATTCGCAGTTTATCGCCGGCAAAGAAATGGCCGAACTGTTGAGGTGAGAGGGCAAACATTGGACAACAGGTGGGTTGTGCCGTATAATCCTTACTTGCTTGCTAAGTATGATTGCCACATAAATGTGGAAATATGCTCAACCATAAAGGCTGTAAAATATCTGTACAAATATATATACAAAGGTCACGACAGGGTTGTGTTTCAAGTGATATCGGAGCAGAAGGGTTGCATAGATGAAATAAAGGCTTTTCAGTCTGCTAGATGGATTTCCCCGCCTGAAGCTGCTTGGCGTATCTTCAAGTTTCCTTTGAATGAGATGTATCCTCATGTCACTGTCCTCCAGCTTCATCTACCTGGAATGCAGTCCATTGCATTCAACAAATATACGAAACTTGCGTATATCGCGACGGATAAGAAATATAAGAAGACGATGTTAACCGAATATTTTGAAACAAATAAACGGGATCCAGAAGCTAGGCGGTGGCTCTACAGTGAGTTTCCTGAACATTATGTATGGAATTCTACGAATTCGGAGTGGACGCCTCGGAAGAGAGGTGATGCTATTGGTCGTATAGTGGCTGCTAATCCCGCGGAAGGTGAGCGTTTCTTCTTGCGTATACTACTAATGCATGTCAGAGGTGCAGAATCATACGAGCATCTTCGGACCGTCAGTAGTCATGCGTGTGAAACATATCGTGATGCTTGCGAAAAACTTGGGCTGCTTGAGAAAGACACTGCATTGGAAGATTGTTTAGAAGAGGCTACAACATTCCAGATGCCACACACTTTGCGACGACTGTTTGCCACCATTCTGGTCTTCTGCCAGCCGAGTAATCCTCGGCAGCTGTGGGAACGATTTTATGCTAAGCTTTCTGAAGACTACCGTCGTGGAGAAGCCTATAGTGAAGGTCAGGTCCTTTCAAGAACTCTAAGACA
The DNA here is from genome assembly GCA_023055425.1 of Linanthus parryae. Taxonomy (NCBI): domain Eukaryota; kingdom Viridiplantae; phylum Streptophyta; class Magnoliopsida; order Ericales; family Polemoniaceae; genus Linanthus; species Linanthus parryae. Next base: position 69,632,814 of record JALGPY010000002.1, read on the forward strand.
TGTAAACATGGTTCTTGAGTCAATGGGAAGGCAGTTAAGAGATTATAACCTGCCGATGGATATTAATGGTTCGGATGAAGTTGCACCGCTAAATCGAGAGATCGATGAAGAGTTAGCAATTCCTATCCCTCCAGAGGACATTGCGGCATCAAAGCAACTGAATGAGGACCAGCAAACTGCATATGATGTAATCATTGATCATGTTTTGCGAAAGAAAGGTGCGTGTTTCTTTGTTGATGGGCCTGGTGGAACTGGGAAGACATTCCTTTACAGAGCTATTCTCGCTCGTATTCGTGGCATGGGTTATATTGCATTGGCTACTGCCAGTACAGGTATTGTAGCATCCAACTTACCTGGGGGTCGAACAGCGCATTCTCGCTTCAAGCTACCTCTGGACACAAAAGAGAGGAGTTGCTGCAACATTGGGAAGCGGATTGCCTTAGCAGAGCTGATTCGACAATCAAGTGTAATTAATTATATGGGATGAGGTCACAATGGAAAAGAAGCAGAATATCGAGGCTTTTGAATCTATGCTCCGCGATATATGCTCGAGCAACGAATTGTTTGGAGGGAAGGTTGTTGTTTTCGGTGGTGATTTTAGGCAAGTACTTCCTGTGACAGTGCGAGCAACGAAGGAGGAATGCATATGTAACAGCATTGTTGCTTCACACCTGTGGCCTCATATGCGCCTATTACGTCTAACGGCGAACATGAGGGCAATACATGATCCATCTTTTGCGGAGTTTCTACTATCAGTCGGGGATGGCAGCTCGCAAGAAAATGATGAATCCTTATTAAAGCTACCGCAATCTATGGTTGTGCCTTTTGTAAATGAAAGAGCATCGATTAATGCTTTCATTTATTACGTTTACCCTAACTTTGAAAGCGATTGCTTGAAATCTGATTACCTTGTCTACCGGGCCATCTTGACACCAAGAAATGATTGTGTTGATTTACTGAATCAAATTTTACTTGATAGATTCCCTGGTAACACACATGTCTACACAAGTTTTGATCATTGTCTTCCTGGTAGCCGAGATAACCATTCTTTAGAGTTTTTACATACTCTTACACCTAATGGACTGCCTCCTCATGAGCTGCGCTTAAAACGTGGTTGTCCTGTGATGTTGTTACGAAATTTAGATCCATCTGCCGGGCTGTCTAATGGTATTAAACTCATTTGTAAAAATCTCCTCCCTAATGTCATACATGCTGAAATAGCTATAGGACACAATAAAGGGAAGGATGTCTTCATACCTAGGATACCACTCAGGCCATCTGAGACAGATAACTACCCAGTTGAGTTTGAAAGAAAACAATTCCCGGTCAGACCATGCTTTGCTATGACAATTAACAAGTCCCAAGGCCAAACCTTGCAGTATGTTGGTATTTATCTTCCTCAACCAGTATTTTCACATGGTCAACTCTATGTTGCATTATCTCGAGCAACGTTGTCTGCGTCAGTGAAAATTTTAATACATCCACTTGATAATATCCAAACTGTTGACAGTACCCAGAATGTTGTGTACAAACATCTGCTGCGTCGAGCATCGGGGCAATTATAATAGTGATTCGCAATAGGAATGGTATATACTATATATACATACATATATATATATATAATCTTTTGTGTTTTTTTATTATTATCTATTTATTATTAGTATTTTTTTTTTGTCATGCTTTCGTTTGTGTCACTGGATATACGACACATGAAATTATGGCCCCGAATATGTGCTTACTATAATCTTGCCTGGCTGCATTATTATGGTTTAAATTTGTTGTTCGCTTGATTTTGCTATATTAAATGTACTTGCTGCAAAGTTAAACGATTGCATGATTATGCATCAAGTTTTTTTTTTACGATCTGAAAAGCATGTAACTACAAATGTGGTGCTTATATATGCTGTCTGTGTGTTGTTGTTGTAAACTAGGGATAGAAAGTGATATGCTGAAGTTATCTGCCCTGACTGATCAATTGAAAGAATGGAAGATTAAACTTCGTGTCGTCGAGAAGTACCGTGCAACAACAGCTCGATTTGGCAACACTAAGTATCAGCGATATGTCCTTTGTGATAGCGAGGTTAGTTAACGAGTAGTACACTGACCTCACCCAATACCTGTGTCATAATTATCATTACCTGCTTTGTCCTATGCAGGGCAAAAAGATACAAGCCACAGCCTTTGACTCTGAAATTGAAACGTTCGACAAACAGCTACATCCATATCATTCATACTGGTTCAGTGATGGAGCTGTACGCCGTGTTAACCCGCAACATCGCTACATTGATCACGATTATGTCCTTGTTCTGGATCCTCAGATGAAAATTGTACCAGTCGAAGATGCTGCAGATGAAAGGGGAGCTGTTACGTTCAATTTCAAGAATCTGACTGACGCCCGCGACCTCATCGGGAAACCTGACAAATTTGGTAGTTTCCCCCAATATTTTAGCATTGCATCGCTTGCTGTGTTGTTTATGCGTTGCTCTTATTTAGTTGTGCTTGTTATTGATGTGCTTGCCGTGGCTATCTCTGTTCGTTCCATGAAAATTTACATACTCACAATATATGTATCCATGTGCAGATGTTGCAGTGATAATCATAGCTGTCATGTCGCCGAAAACAGTGCCATGGAAGGATTCAAGTGCTCGTTCGAAGGTTCGAGATATAGTTGTTGTCGATGATACGTAAGTTTTTGGATGTGCCTTGCTTACTTCTAATATACTGCTCTGCGCCTATTCTTGTTAGTTAGGTATGATCATATTATAGGCAGTGGAAGTTCTTGAATCAATAGTATAATTAAATATTTTCTCCTACACTGCAAATATTGCTTTGTTATGCTCTGTAAAGTAATAGAAGAATGAAAGCATACCAGGTCAACATTAAGCTTGTACAATGTGACTTGTGAGCAATGAACCATCAGTGTATGCAATAAAGATATTCTTGATTTGCCTGATAAATTAATATGACCATGTATAACACTTGTATGTTCCTTTGATTCATCAATTTTGTTTAGTTTATACTGGTATGGAATGCAGATATGAAATATACATGTTATATATATGTAAGATGCCTTTAGTTATTTATGATGCTGAAAATTGTTATGTAATCGATGATATCATATCGTGTCTTTTCCCTTCCCCTTACTGAATCTTATCCACTCTATCTATTTGCTGTGTTCTCTAACTTCATTTGCCTTGCCAAACAGTTTGAGTCCAGTGTGCTTGTCAGCTTGGGATGAGATAGCAACTACTGATGCAGAAAAACTGGCCAAGTTAGCAAAGTCCCAGCCAGTGGTCATCGTCACTAATGTTGTGGCATCGAAATACTCCGGTATCAACATGCTATCTTTTGCTGAAATGTTGGTGTATGATATGTTATGTTTGTATCTACTGTTATATTTATAAGTGGTTTTGCCTGTGTCTCCCAGGGTTCTCCTTGAAAACTACCATGTCTACGATGTTCTTGACTGACGTTCCTGATGCACGAGTTGATGAATTGTTGGATTGGTAAACTGCCTTCATTATCTACCTATATGTAGTGCATAGGTTGTCGTCTGGTAGTTTATGTTAACAATCTAAAGATATTGCAGGCGTGATGCTAACTACGAGAAAATTGATGCTATCAGTGACCCTGAGATGTTACTGAAAAAGAAAGTTGCCAATACTTCTACATCTGAGTTCAAACTTGTGAAGATTGCAGATTTACCAAGTAGTCCGGTAACTTGTCCTGTCTAGCATTGTAATCGTGAGCAAGTTTATCTACGATGTTCCCGATTGAATTAATGTTATTTTGCATTGCAGCAGGCTGGTTTTGATGAAGTCTGGGTGAGAGTGTCTGTTGTTGTAGCACCATGTAGTCAGCGGCCGTGGTATACCGCATGCAACAAGTGCAACCGGGCTACTAACCACGTGCTCGGCGAAGTATTTGCTTGCCCAGGCTGTGAAAAAAATGACTGCATTTCTGCACCATGGTATGCCCCGTTCAATCTCACATAATTTTTTTGAAGTTAATGTTTACCAATTCAATAACTCATGTCATCTGTGGTTGTATACACAACAGTCCATTTGTGAGCAACGGTGTTTTTCTCATGTAATTATATGATTTCTAATTGTGATGTAAAAAAATTGATATCGTGCAGGGGGCGCCTCGGAGTTCGAATTGGTGATGGCAGTGGTGAACTTGAGGTTGCTATATTTGGACATGCTGTTGAAACAGTGCTAAATAAGAGTGCGGTCATCCTGTCTGCAATGACTCCCGATGTAAGCTAACTACGCCCATATATCGCAATTTTGAGTTGAAATGCGGCTGATTCCATGTGATGTTGATTAATATAGTCGTCTTATATTGGCATGCAGGAACAGAGCGATGTGTTGTCCAAGGCGAATGATGCAGCGGTAGACAAACGGTTCTATTTCCGCCTGGCTCCATCCAGCAGCAAGAATCCACGCTGGCTTAACAAGTGGAGTGTTCGCCAAGTTGAGATTGCATAAAATTAACTCTGTGATGAAGGCCTGTAAAACTATGTAATCAGATATGTATGTAGATATAAGGACTGCACTTAGCAGTGCATTCTGGAGACAGCAGTGCATAAAATTAACAACTTGTGCTTACACAGTTGTTATTTTTATGCCTTTTGCTAATATTTTTTGTGCAGTTTCAGAGCAAAACATGTCAGTCATTTTGTGCATATGAAGATGCCATACTATATAGTTTCCTGTTCTGTTGTAGTGGTAGGGTAAAGTAATGTCTCGAATCATAGCAGAGACCTGGGTATTTTTTTGGGTATACCTTTGGGATAACATATGTGTAAGATAACATATAATGTTTTGTTTGTTTTGTATCGGTGCTTTTCCTTCATATATATTTCATACGCCACTTCTAATATTTATTTATTGCACATCCATCTCTTTAACATATCCAGCTTCACATTGATTGCTGGCAATCCAATGTTGTTTGACGTCAGTAATTTTCTATGATTCATGTATTTGCATACATTATTCAAGTTAGTGTCTGATTATTGTTGTGTCATTGTAAAATAGACGTCTTTTATAGACATCTATACGAAAGTTATTATGTACACATTGTTTTGATGCAATTAGCGGTTAGTTAAATTTACCTGCGTACAAATCAGGCCGGTGTGATAGATGACATAGCAATTTAAACTTTGACGAATACAAAATCGTAATAAGATCAGTTATTAATAAAATTGCAACCTTAGTACAATGCAATACTAGACTCCAATTTATACGTAATAATCTTTCGTATAATTTTTAAACGCTGATGCAGATATATTAATTTCTTAAACGAAGACTCAATTAGTTCCCAGCAATCAACTATTATGTGTTAGTTCTCGATTAAACTCAGCCTGCACTGCAATTTTAGTCGAGCATAATAAATTCATCGCGCAAAACTTCGTTGGGTATTCATGACCACCCACTGCTCCTCCCACCCAACCCTTCATATTGCAAATCTTAGGTATCGCCGCCAGGATTCACCTGCTTCAGGTATGTTTCGTTTAGGGTTTTACTTCCAAATTGTAATATCACATGAAAAAGAAAGGGGTTAGAACAAGTTCATAAGAATACTTGCTTATATACGTATACCCAACTCATTGAAATCAGCTATCATCTGTTTGTGTTATTGTATTCAACATTTTCAATCTGTAGTGTTTGCAATTGCGAGCTTGTAGTGACAATCTGTTTTTCCCCCTTCGATATTGTTTCTGTACTTTTGCCTGTAAGTACTATTTCATCAAAGTATGCATGCTCAAGATGCCGAAGATTTGAAATGTGTAAATGAATAAATATATAAAACACGAGTTCTTGGGTACTTTGAACCGCATTATGTTTGTGTCACTGTGAGAATGCATAACTATGTTATGATCCTTCCGGTTTGTCACTGTAGTGTGCGTTTGTGTGTGTGTGTGTGTAATACAATATGAACTTATTAAAGAACTGATGTGGTTGCCATTTGTATACACAGCCTACATTCTGTAATCAAACATTAGCAGTTAAGGCCTCAGTATTGGAATCAGTATGAATTTCTTCAAAGTTATCGTATCCAGTGATCCAGAAAATGACAGACTGGTAAGCTTATATATAAAGCTTCTAATATCAGTATATGCCTATGTTTTAAAATAGTTATTGAGTACATGTTCTGCATACAAGGAACTTAACAATATTATTTCAAGCATGCAATCTAATCAACCGTTGTTCCGCTTGCAGTCCTTGCCCCGTATCTTTGTTGATGTATACAGGAAAGATGTTGGAAAGATTGTCCAGCTACGAACTCCCTCCGGCGCAATCTTTGACACGACGATTCTTGCAGGCAACAATGAACTGTATCTTGGCAATGGGTGGAAAACTGTGGTCAAATTCAACTCAATCACTTTGGGATATTTTGTTTTCTTCAAATTTAGAACGAATCTGAGCTATGATATAAGGATAATGGATCCAACGTGCACCGAAATCACTTACCACAGTATTGTTAAGCAGGAAAGCAACGCTACTGCAGGCATTAAAGAAATAGCACCTCGCTTCTTCAAGCTTTACGATCCATTTAACAAGAAAGATACCACCCTGGTAACAATCTTGGGTAATTTGTGTACGTGTTCTCCTTAATTACAATTTATTGATTAGCTACCTCTGTTGGATAACCATTTTCTTTGTGCAGCGAATCCCTCCAAAGTATGTTGCTCGTCACTACGACAGCATTGCACACATTGTTTACCTACATGTGCCCAACGGGGCATCGTGGAATATCTGCATCGATCAAGTAGAAAATGAGCATTACTTTGGCATGGGATGGCTTCAATTTGCCAGTGCTTATCGCATCCCTCCTAAAGCTGTACTTATGTTCAAATATGAAGGCAATTTGAATTTCAAGGTCCGTATCATGGATGAATCTGCTGTGGAAATCAACTACGGGCTCAATCCTTCCGTCTTTCGAATGGGTCCACAAGAAAATCATGCTCTCGCTCGTGCGCAAGCTCACAACACTGAAGTGCCATTCTTTGCATTCCGCATCATTCATTCGTACACTACGAGAAAGGGCGGAGTTGTAAGTACTTAATTTCTAATTCCTTGGGATATTTGCATTGATGCATGATATCAACAGGTTATTTTAAATTGTGCAGAACATTCCTACATATTTTGTGCGAGAATACTTGACTGGTACCCCGAACAAAGTGTGGCTAGAAACATCGGATAATGGCTACATGAGATGGGAAACAACATGTGGTTTCACGCATGCAGGAAATCCTTTCCACCGTCGTCTTGCTTGGTTTAAATACGTGCTGCATTCTCAGCTAGCGCTTAATGATGCATGCGTGATTGAATTGGTAGATCCCAGTATTCCAATGTTTCGGGCAACAGTCTACCGCCAGTAATTTGTCATGCGTAACAATCATCTGTGGTATTTGTGTATGCTTTTTGTTATGTTATTTCTCATTTATCCCCCTTTTGCAGAACTGCATTGCTAATGTAACCAGAGTAAAGCTAACAGTTGCCTGTTTTAATAGGCTTTTGTGAACAGATGTTTCATACCTGTGTCGTAGACATCATCTGATTTGGTAAAACTTGGTGTTGATCATATATGAAACCTCAATTAATGCTGAGGTGTATTTTTTGATGAGTGGTGATCCGGTGGTAACTTCACCACACTGAAATTTCTCCGATATATATAGTCTGGTCAGTTGTTTGTTTAATTGTGGTCAATTTTATGCTATTGTAATTGTGTGTGCATTGTGATATTTATGCATAGTATTTAATGACATCTACGTATCTGATTAAATATTATGAACTGTTATATCGTTCAATTGCTAATGCACAATGAAATTATCGGTAATATACTATTTATTGTATTCTAAAGTACATAACATATGATTTTGTATAATAGATGTTCAAAGGGAATACAATCACAGTCTTAATACTGTGCGTCTACGTTCATATCATATCTGTAATAACATCCATTCCATATTATAGGAGAAAATAAACAGTTACATGAAATATACTTTTCGTAATATATGTTGGATTGTATTGAATTTTAAACGTCTGATAATCCAAGATACAGCAGTAATCTTGCTCATATTTTTCTCATCTGATTCCTATTTTGTGCATTTTCGTGGTATATTATTATGCAACGACCACCAATAACTTTCCATAATGAAACTAACCAAAGCAGGCATCCTTGATATGAACTTCAAAATTTATAATAGCCATTCATGCCCAAGTAATAGATTTCTAACATAAATTATGCGACATATTACAAATAAAATATAATAATTAATTTATTTTCTACGCTTTTCCTTTGAATTTTTTTCATTAACATCGTCGGCTTTCATTTTCAATCGTTCCTGTCGCTCTGCTCTTTCTTTACGTCCTGCCTCCCTCTGTCGGCGAAACATAGCTAAAATAGCTTTCTTATTCCTTTCGTACGATCTTGCCGTATCACTGTCGCATGCCTCGTCTTCGTCTTCGTTTCCTGAGTAAACTGTAGTCTCAGATCCTTTGCCAACAACATAATCATGCCGATGCCATGTTTCCGAATCAACTTCATTATCACTTTCACTGCTCTCCGTGCTTACAGTATACTTAGGCTTCTTCCGCTTTTTGACTTGACTGTGTCGCTTCCCCTTGCTGCTCGATTTCTTTTCTGCAGTGTCTGGAGACTTTCTTGCACCGTCCTCTTTCTTGTCCATAGCTATTCTGATATAATGTTTTTGAAAGTTTTAGGAATGTTTTTATAACAACAGCTATATAATGGAAGATGAAGAGCCCACTGACTGTTTTAATCTCCACCCACTGTATGCATTGCATAGATCCCCTTTTCAATGTTGTATTTATTGTTGCATCTATATAGATACAATTTCCCACCATAGATTGCATTAAAGAGTTACACAGTTTTGTGTAATGTATCAAAGGTACCTGCATCAGTTTCGAAATACAGTGTCTCTGTATATTTCTCGTTTGTATATCAAATAAAAATTAAAAAAAAAAGAAAAGAAAAAAAAAACGAACAAACAAAATAAATCTCTGATTGATTAATACTCGGTGCTGACACTGTCCGCATACGATACAATCCAAATTGATATTGTTACTTTCTATAATCATTTGTAAAACCATTACCAATTCAAAGAATCGTAATATAAAGCACCCCTAGCCATCGTCATCTTTGCTGTCGTCAGAGTATAATGTTGACACCGAACCTTAACCAGAATCACGTACGCGTATACCAATACTTATCGTAAATGGGATGTAGTTTTGCTATTACGGCATCTTACGCACATTAGATGAAGTTGTCTTTTGTTCAACTGTGTTGATACTGTTACCAACTGAAATATTAACTGCCATACATTTATAGTTACAAATGCGTATGAAATGTACTCCAATGCCACTTCATTCATATCCAAATCATGTATATAAATGAAGACACAATTACACGCATCCAAATTTATACACGTGATCAGAATACATGAGCGCCAGAAGACACGGCAACATATCCATTTGCTACTATCGAAATGCGTGCCATAATTTGTCAGCTATAATACTAAATCTGTCTCCCTCTCCATACAACCCAACGTTGCACCACCACAACAACTGGATAGACAAAACTGGGAAAATTAACAATCGCTGCCTTTGATGTCATCTCCAAAGGAGGAGTCGTCAGACCCATCCGCTACATCCCGAACTTTACTCAGTGCAACAACTTTCCAGGGTGAAATCCCTCCTAGGAGCGTGCCTAACTTGCAAAGTAAGTATTATACATTCAGTCATGCTAATCACCGATAACATAAATGTGCATGTGTTTTATGATTTGTGGTGTAATTCTGTGCATAATATATGGTTGATACAGGGATTGCCAGAATAAGTGTGTATGGCTTTGCAGCTTCTGCAACAAGCAGTGGTGGTATCGGTGCAGTTTGCCGAGACAATGAAGATAACTGGATGCTTGGTTTCATAGGAAAATTAGACGCAACAAATAAACTTGAGAGTGAACTTTGGGCAATCTATCACGGCATTCACTTGGCTTGTGATAAAAACTGGAGTAACATAGAAATACAGACTTCATGCTACAAAGCAATAAAGATATTCCATTTTGTCAGAGATTTTCCTGCAGGTATGAGAAATCAAATCAACCAGGGGCATATTCTGTTGCGAGACATGCACATAGCCCTAAATCATATCGACTACTTAGAAAATTGCGTCGCCAAACAGCTTGCAAGTATGGGAGCACAGCAATTAGATGAATGCAAAATTCTATATGAAGCCCCAGAAATTATACAGGATTTGATTACAGAAGACAAGTTAGAAGCGTGTAGTCGTTATATGTCACCCAGTGATACGGATTAGCTGCATAATTCCAGCTATTTGCATCATATTTTGAATAAATGTTCAGCGTGTGGTTGTTTGGCATATCGAAATTACTGATTCTGATGCTGCTTACTTATATTGTTACAGCCGCATGTATAATCAGGCGATAAGGTCCTCTATGCTTAAGACATCAAATCGACCAAATGCATAACCTTATTATTAACCTATATAGGTGAGACAGGGTATTAGCACATAAGTCTATATAGCCTTGCAAGCACGTAGCTTCAATAATTTCTAAACATGATCAGTCTAAACAAATTCAAAAGATATGTGAATATTTGCACGATGCTTCTTTACCTAGATCACATTCCACTAACTATTACAATCGAGATTCATACTGGTTTTTTATAAAAAAATGTACCGCTATATTTGCTATCTTATCGAAATCGACATATGATCCAACAGTATCCGCTTTACTGCTTCCCATACTGGTCCCTACTATTGTGCGCTAAATATATTATATGATGTTCCTAAAATAGTACGCAACTTAATACTTGCGTACCAATTGTATACTTGTTGGTTTGAGTCATGTAATTAACAATTCGTATCATTACATGCTTCATTTAATATTCTTCGATTACTGTGTTACTTGTGAACTGAATGTATTACATTGATAATGTCCTCCGTACATATACCTAATTTTCAGGTTTTTTTTTTTCCTTTTTTTAGCAATATATCACTTTAATTCCGATGTTGATCAAACAATCAACTTCTCCAGCTTTTACGTATGTAGGTTGTTGTTTAGCCTCTTCACGTGTCGTGTAATTCTCCAGCACCACCCAAAAAATAGCTTATTGCCCTACCCATACAATCGTATACATACATTTTCATGGAAAACTTGATAACGTGGTCCTATAATTGTAACTGCGAAAATGCAAATACCGCATACATCCCTTGTGTGTATAGTTGACCGGGAGAAGAATTGAACTTGTGTAGTGGGATTTGTAAGCTACGACAACCATTATCGCCGACAATAAGCTAACGCAATGGTCATATATCTGGCACACAATTTGTGCATTCATTCATACCAATAGATTAATCCTACCTTTGAACAGCTACACAACATATGTGTATAACGTATTATCACAATATCACACATGTTATATGTAATATACGAATTATCTTTTCCCTGATTGGTTTTCACAAACCACAATCTTTTCTCACACAATGGCTATCTTCCCAACTAGACTAGGTATGCGTGCCAGTCAGTTAACGTATGAAACATGCTGAGACTGGCATTTTCATCACAAACATCAAAAGTTGCTATTCAACTTTAGAAGCATACCGACACTACATGCAAGCTTAGGAAATTTGCGTCCAACATGCAACTTTGACAGCTGATACATAACAGTATTGTGGCAACACTTCATAGCCCTGCAAATTCAGATCACACACACAACTTGTGATAAGCTTGAATCTTATAGCCATCTAAAAGGCAAGCTCAGTATAACATACTGATACATTTGAGCTACTAACAACTGATCAATTATACCAAATCCATCTCATTGTCAGTTTCCCCATGAAATAGAAATGCGTGCCAACAAATGGATAAGTTATCTATGCAAAACTGACAATTGCAGTGAAATGATGATGAACACTCTGAATGCTTTATCGGCTAGCTTGCTCACATGCATTCTCAACATATGCCTATCTACCATGCAACCCAAACACTTGGCATACAACAGTATTGCACCCACACACTTGGCACAAACAATACCATAACAACTTTAACCATCTGTAAAACTACATCGCAGTCATTTCACGAACCATAACATTGACGATACTACACTATTTATCAGTGTAATACAGTACTATCCTGTTGTTGGAAAATTGACAAGTAGCAAATTACACAACATGATCGAATATGTACAGAAATACGTCTCCTTCACTAATTTCTAGGTATCGGCATGGATACGAAACAATCTTTGAATCCCCATCTAACAATACACATGATTTTTTTCTAATAGAGCACATTACCCCACATCGTATTCTTAATATACTTCCTAAACAATTTACCACTTACCAGTTATGCACTATATAAACCATTAGCTGCCCAAACGAGACATGCATCCAGTACCATTAAGCGCATCTTATGTTCCAACAATTGCACCACCAACATTCAATCGCCAGACCGAATATCATGACACCATTCACGATTGCAGAACTTCAGTCGGCATTGGTATCATTACTTCACGCAATACTGTTGTCATATTACTTTCCAATGTCAGGTCATGTAAGCTCTTACTACACAACAATGTGATATTTAATTGAATCACTGCCACATTTTTCTCAGGAAGCATACAATGAAGTTTGGATAAGAGTTTGCATTCGTATCATCCCAACCACACAGCAGGGATGGTTCAATGCATGTGATACGTGCCAGCAAGAGTGTATTCATTCAAACTGTCATAGTTGCCGCAACTCCCAATCCAACACTACTCCCAGGTTAACCAGCTATAACACATGCAAATTCACATTTAAAGATGTTTAGATCAATATTTTACACACAAATATTTATTTCGATACAGATGCCGTCTCATGGTTGAGCTCAAAGATGACACCGGTACAGTGAATGTTACGCTGTTTGGGCAAGCGGGGGAAACTGTGCTTAACACAACAGCTGCAACCTTGGCCCGAATGACGCTAGAGGTGTTAATATAGTACTTACAAATAATACATCATATAACTACATAATACAACATCGATAACATATTTACAATGAAATTTGTGCCTCACTTCAATGTTATAATGTAACACCAGGAATGCCAGTCTCTCATCATCAATGCCAACACAAGCAATGCATCAACACCTTTCTATGTGCGTGTTGTAAAAGGCGTACACCAAACCAATCGCAGCATATTTAGGTGGGTGGTCCGCCATGTTAAGATTGCATGAACGTGACGACGCAATGGCAATAATAGTGAATAAGATCCAATCGTGAATATGTATCGACATAAAATTCTCTCGTGACGTACTTTGTTATATTTCATTTCTGTTTGTTGTACGATATGTGGTGCAGTACCATGTTTCCGTGTGGCTTTGTTGCATTGAATAAAATTTCGTTATATTTTCTACTTTGCCATTATTGTTGATACTGCATAGTGTACAGACTCCTATAATTGACTGTAAGTACAACAGCGTAGACAAGCAAGGATTACTTATTTTGCATATCTACTTCGGCTATAACCCAATCCCAACTATGTCGACCATGTAATTGCATGCATACCGTTATGCTGAACAAGAGGATAAGAATATGCATATATAACTAAATCATGTTGACACTATAACCAAGAGCATCGTAATTAACATTCATATATCACTTCATCCCAACTTTGCTGAGCATGTTTCATTTCATCGATATGCGGTGGCCTCGGTGTACGCAACACATAGTAATGCGTGCCGTTCTATCCTGTGCACAATAGTTCAACTAACTAAGTAGGGCAATCATCCTATAAAAGCAGTACCTCCAGAATCTATACTATTATCAACATACAGCATTGGTGCGACGGCTTTCAATGGAAGTCAGCAACATATCAGCAGTTAGGGCTACTTTGGTGAGTTGTTTCTTCCATTTAGTTATCTTGTCCACAGCATAACAATTGCAAAAAGCTAACACCTAATTAATTATACCTCACAGCCCTTATACAGAGAAACATGGATTAAGGTATCAATGACTGCAATACCAACAACCCAGCAGCCATGGTTCAAAGCATGCCGAAATTGCAAAAATGAGTGCTTGGGACAGATCTGCAATAAATGCCGCAATTCTACCCAGGATGCAATCATATGGTTAGATAACTATTCAGTGTACAATATATGCAACAATTATTCTACTCTATACTACATTTGTTCTTGACATGAAATATATGCAAACTAACAACCACACAACCCTTCGATGCAGCGGCCGCCTTTATGTTGAGTTACAAGATGACACTGGGATAATGGATGCCACAATATTTGGGCTACCTGTTGAAACTGTCTTGGACAACACCCTTGTCACAATGTCAACAATGTCTGAGCAGGTATTCTTATCTTTTAAAATAGGCAATGTATATATTCGATAACAACACCAACCACAATTTCATATTCAGGAACAACAGAATCTCCTACTAGCCGCAAATGCGAGAGGAACATCACAGAAATTCTACGTCCGCATACTCAGATGCACACAAAACAGGAACCCAAGATTAACAAGGTGGGTCGTTCGCCGGGTTCAAAAAGCAGACTAAACACTTATAAGAACCATCACTGAAGGCAAATATAGTACAGGCTTTTATAGATGCCATGCATGTTGACTGCCAATGTACTTTCCTTGCTGCAATGCTGCAATATCGAGTGTTTATCTTTTTGCTGTTTTAATGTAATATTCACAAGTTTTTAAACTATTCATGTTATGGAGAAGCTACTATCAGCTATGGATCCGATTACTCTAAATATAATATACCTACATATCTTAAGACTATTTACAGTGACCGGCAATGACAACCACATTTCTCCGCTCATCCGACAAACAGACGTCCAAAGGGTATTGGCAGATGGATCTAATATTCGTAAGCATTTCACAGGACAACTAATCAAAACTTGTATAGATGTGTGGGTTATGAAAGCGTCTGACAAGTAAAATTTCTATCCAGATATCACAATAAGCAATCCTTCATGTCAAGCCAGCTAGGTCCACGATGTACTCAGGCCTGAAGCAATCAGATCCAAAATTAGAGTAGGCATGTCCGGTGAAAATGATGATCAATGTTCTCACATATACAAAAGGCACAACCATTGATTGTGATCAGTGGTTACAACTAATATTGTTTTATCAATAAAATGGATTGGTTATCCACTAATTATTTATCGTCGTTACGCATCTTGTACGTTTGCTACATCACATTCAACTGGTTTAGCCAACTACCAATTTGGCTTAATTACTCATAACTTTCCTAAGTGATGTTTCTCTGGAAAAAAAATGCATTGTACCATGCTGTAAAGAATTTATCACTTAGTTATGTACATGGATAAATATAAATAAGTAGGTTGCTGGTATTCTTGTAATGCGTGCCATCGTATGCAAATTATTTACAGATGACATTACCACCCACACCAGGTGATTTCAGTGTTACAGCATGTCTCAGTCTGAATGCGAAACAAATTTCTAATAATTATAAAAAAAAAACACAAACAAAAACAGCAGAGAAAAAGCATTTAGCACAGGACATTATATAACTATATCACATACAGCTCAGGTACCTACCAACCCTTGCATCAAATGTTACTATAAATACTAACATACAGATCAACTACCTCATAATGCACAACAACCAAGCACCATTGCTTTGTTCCATAAGCTTTGTTTGCACCTCGCAAGAACAATTCATCCAAGCATCAAAGTTTGTATCGTCTTCAAAGATACAAACAAGAAATGACACTCTGTGCAATAGTCGATCTGCCATCACTGCCGGTGAGAATTTCCTTCGGTAATGAACAATCACTGCCAGCTTAGTAATGCAGCTTTCCCAACAGTTTCATTTTAGATTGTATGTTTTTTTATGACTAACTGCAGGCTACAATACGCGAGATTTGGGTACAAGCCACCGTTCATGCTTTACCAACAAATCAGCAAGCATGGTATTACGCATGCAAGCTGTGCAATCGTGTTGCAAATCGTTATCCAAACAACAGATTCCAATGCTCTGCTTGTCAAAATAATGATTGTGATGCTATACCGTGGTACGTAATGACACTAACAAGCATTACACTGTAGACTGTATCAACCTAAGTTTACACAACATCAATTTAACACCTTTTTTCAAAGAGGACGCGAAATCTAACTGCCAAATGTTTTTTTTTTTTTTTTATTTTTTTGCTTGTTTCTCCCCAGGGGACGTATAACTGTGCAACTTCATGATGGTAGTGCCGAACTCCAGGTACGCATCTTCGGACAGTCAGTAGACACTGTATTGGGGATAAATGCAACAACCATGTCGTCAATGTCGGCTGAGGTATGAAACAAAATTTCTCGATTTAAAATTATACCCCATACCCAAATAGCTTATTATATTCGGCACTGGGTTTGTTTCAAGGAACAACAAAGCGTGCTTGAGTCCGTGAACACGAACAGCGGCGCAAGAAGATTTTACTTCCTCCTTTCCCGGTGCACCAATGGAAATGTATTCCCAATGAATGGTTGGACCGTACGCTATGTAGTTGAAGCTTGATGCACGCTCACACATAAAAACATAGCCCTATCGACGAACTAATAAAGAAAATATGCCATTGTCGTCTTTTATGTTATTGTAATTAACGCTCTGTTATCAGTTAATGTCCACGTAATATTGTAGTTCGGTCTGCATAATATGATGTCCCCGCTACATTTGTTACACATTTTATCCTTACTTGCAAAGTCAATTATGCGGTAGAATAGCGAATTAATATAAAACACATGCTAGGACGAATAAAAATCGAATCGCTGATTTTAACGACGATTTATACGGCCATTTACAAGATTAAACTCAAATCATAAATGCAACAATAGTTCGGATAGCTATTGAAATAGTATTAAACCATGCTTTTGTGACAGTGTGAACAACAACTAAACGTATACTATTACACGGATAAATACAGGCTGGGCATCATAACACATTAATCGCTTATGCTTCTAAGTGCAAGTAGATCGCACTGGAGTGTTTTCACAAGTTATATTTGCTTAAATTCTTTTTGTGGCATTGTAACTCGTTCGATGCAAGCGTCATCCTGCAAATACATCATTGAAATTAGATGAGGTGTTTTGCAACACACCACCACCCGCAAGATGAATAAAATACAATTAACCCTGAATTTAGTTTTCAGATCCCTTTAGGAAAGAGATTCCGAGTCCATACTCGTGTATCTGCTAATTATTTATAATTCTCGTATTAAGTTACAAGTTTTGGGATCATTGATATTGTTATTTGCGAAAAAATTTTCTTACACATTTTAGTTATGAGGAAATATCTTACAAATAAAGTCGACTTCCCTATCACATCTACAAGCATCACACAATATAATGTCTTCGTTCCGCGCCCATCCTGATCTCCATCTGTGTTGGGGTTGCGATGCACAGCAACGCTGTTTCTCCGTCTGTATGATTGGATTTTTAATCCAGATGCTCCTTAAAATCGACTTAACCTTTTGCCGGTACTCCTCCAATTTTGTTTCTATCTCCTTGACTTTTGTCATTCCACAGAACAACTCGATTCCCTTCTCACGGTATTTATCTCCACTCAACACCAAAATGATGACAATTATATAACGTGCTTCTCCAAGTCCAGCTTCTGCTGCTTTTTGTAAGGCGTCTAAGCCATCACTATATCGGCACAAACTGAAGTAATCAATCTAAAATTTAAAAAAAAGAAAAAAAAATGTACGTCAGTTTATGTCACTTCACAACGATTAACTTAGCTTTTCTTCTTGCTCCACGTTATGATAAATCAATATAACTGCCGCTTACCATTCCTTGCCTAAATAGAGCTTCTGGGTTCCCACTGTCATTGCATCTCTTCATAAATTGCGAGAATCCCCAAATCCACTGCTGACTGGACCGCCATGGAACGACGGGGAACTTCTTAAGTGACACCTTCTCGTATACGCAATTATAGTTAGATGCTTCATTGAACATCTTCAAACTGCTACATGTTGCAAAAAATTGCAGATAATCATCAAACTGGAAGGGGTGAAAGTGTCTTTGCATCAAAGTTGAGGGGGTGAAACTGTCTTTTACCCCTATAATATGGTAAAGTTTCCAGTATAATCCCTCACCATCTAATGTGTTTACATTAATTAGGGGTTATTGTTTGAAATAGACTAAACAAGAATACATTCAGAAATCAAACTACAAATGTTCTGAAACTGGTGATCGCCTCCTATTCCTCCCATCACCAACACCTAAAGAATGAGCCTTTGCTCAACAGACACTACTTAATTGCTCGAAATTGAGGGCTAGGAAGACAGCGGATAAAAATTGGTTTATCGTGTTTATTAAAATGTAAGAACATAGACATAATCTCTGTCTGCAATCTCTATGTCCAGTGGCACTCTTATATGGAGACCAACCCCCACTCGAATTTTGAAAATTCCCAATTATTACGCTATATTTATTTATCTTATTATATTAGCCCCCAACTCAAAGTTTTAATATTCACAACATTTAGCCTACATTCTATTAATATAATTGCATTAGTTCCCACTCGTATAATATATTCACTTCAACAATCTATCAATTCGTCATTTTATCCATTAAATACTTCAAAATTTATCAACAGATCCGTCATTAAACTTGAAATTTTCTTGTACTCACACGGCCAAATTTTAAATCCGCCCATGTCTGTGTCAAAGCTTTTATAGAGACAAAAAAACACACTGGGTCATGTACACAAACATGGTAAGTGAAAATAGAAAACTCTCCAACTCTATCAGTATGATATGATAAAATCCTTCTTATTCTAATACTATTGCTATTGATATTCAAATTGAGCTTTGAAGATTATGAATACTTAACGAAACAAGGGAGATAGAGAAGCAGAATAACATAGAATATTACCTTTTCTTTGCGGTAAACAAATCATCAGATGAACAAGATCCCAAAATTGCCAATATTTCTGTGATTAACTCTTTCGGGAGTGAGTTGATGGTGGAGGAATTGCTCTCCTTTGTGTTCCTTCTTCTTACGGATGACCTCAGCGGCGCCATAGTTGTGTTGAAAATAGCTAATTGTGTTCTTGTTCTTGGTGCTGCTGCACTACAGAGAGAGTTGATAGAAAATAATACGTGGAAAGTGGTTTATATAGAGAGTTGGTGCATGTATATAGATAAGTCTTCGGTACAAATAATGAGTATCACTCTGTATCTTAAATATCAAGTTTGAAATAATAATCATTAACAATGCACTGGGTTGTGCATGAACTGGTAATATACAGCACCTGTTCATATCATGATTACATTAAACTGATTGACATGCATATTTAAGCACACACATCTCCAATAAATGCAATCTGCAATACAAGTCAATCAAGCATCGTCTACTGCCAAGCATACTCAACTTGAGAAAACATCAATACGCATCAAGCGAAGACGATGCACAAAGACGATGTTATCCACACATCTCAGACCAAAAAAAATATTAATCGTTCGATCAAGCAGACACGATATGCATCAATCCATGAATAACATAGTATGATACATCATTCTAAACGATTATTAAATTGTGAAGAAAGCAAACTCTGCATTGATACATGAAATATAGACGAAGATGACATCAATCCATAACCCCACCACAAATTAAGCATGACCAAACTCAACATTAATACTCATAAGACGTAACATGAAACTACGATCCACCATAACATAGCACAAAAAAAAAAAAAAAAAAAAAAAAAAAAAAAAAAAACCTAGACACTCTATAATCTTGGTTTCTTCTTGCATGAATCTTGAACATCTTCTCCAGTATTCTTCCTCTTGCTGCCCTTATCTGGTGTCGCATCCAGCGGAAGAATTGATTTCTTCATTTGCAAGCCTTCGCTACCTCCAGCTATGACTTTTTCCTTCTTCTTTCCACCTGAACTGGAAGAACGAGATACAGAATGCTTCAACTTCAGCGGATACGAGGAAGCCGTATCAGTTCCCCAGAAGTCATCCTCTTCCTCCGCATCTGAGTACACCGTAGTCTCCGAGCCCTTCCCGACCACATAACCGTGTTCAGCCCAACTCTCCCACTCAGATTCGTCAGTCGTGAATTCTTCCTCACTCTGATATTTTTTACTTTTCCTCTTCTGCTCCTTGCTCTTCACCTTAGTAGTCTTTCTCTCTTTGTCATCGGTATTTTCCTTACCAGAGTCCATTGAATTACAGTATGTTGTAACTTAGGCCAACTGCTTACGCTTTTATACTAGAAGTAAGTAAGGACGTCAAAAGACCATAGCAAGTTTTCATGACCTTTAATTAAACTGATGAACATGATTACTTAGACAGACACATCTTCAGTAAATGTAATCTGAAGGACAGGTCAATCAACCACCAAACACTGCAAACCCTACTCAATCTACTTAAGAAATCTTCAATGCACATCAAGCAATCCATCTAAATGATGAAACCTAAAGCAGAAGGAGAAAGATTGTGACTCATTGGGGAAGGTAATAGGCGTTGACAATAGAATAGATTGTGCATGAACTGTTAATACATAGCATCCGTTCATGTCCTCTCATTGAACTGATTGACATGCATATTTACACAAACACATCTCCAATAAATGCAACCTGCAAGACAGGTGAATCAAGCACAAGATACTGCAAGCCCAACTCAATCTACTAAATAAATCTTCAATTTACATCAACCAATGCATGTAAATGATGAAACCCAAACCAGAAGGACATAGATGTTGGGTGGTTGGACAAGATAACAAGCATTGACATTGGAAGGTAACATGTTATGAGTATGATTTTGTTAGGTTAAGGAGCTCATGATGCTCATGAGAGAGCAAAATAAGATAATTGTAAATATCAATTAAAAACACAAAGAAAATTCCCGATACCTATCTCACAAACATTGAATATCTGAAAGCACTGCATTATATCAGCCGCTAGAAGTTTCCCAAGTTTGACTGCACAACCCATATATTATGTAGTTATAGCCCGATAATAAGGAAGATTGCCAAACTATATCATTGTAAAACATATTACTCAATATATGTTGCCAAAAAGACAACACCTAATTCAAAGGCAGGTGCAACCAATATCTATGTAGCCAATTTAAGTTGCCATCAATGACACGCTCGTCTACTACTCATGTACTACCTCACTATGATGCTGAGATACTCTATGCATACTATCCCGTTATTTTAATCTCGTGACTATACAATGTAATACAAATGTGATGCACCCAAACACGGTACGTAAGAATCCTGAATTAGCAAATGTATATCTCCGCCCATCAGACAAGCAGACATGCCAAGGCCACACCGCGCGCAACGCGCGCGGGGTGGAACCTAGTAAACATAAAATGAATACAAAACCTAACTCATATCAACTTCAAGGGGAGGTAGGTGCAAATAAAGAAAAGCATTAACAAAAGCATAAACCATTGGGCAACAAGTGACCAATTGGGTTGTGCCACACAACCAACCGACTAACTAATCCCTGTTAAGCTAATAACTGATTAATGTAAACTAAAACATACTCAAAGCAGTGAAACGTTGTTGTTCCACTAAAGTTTAAAGACTAATCAAACATAACGGCTAAGACGATCTGACGGTCACATTTAGATGCTCCATTCTGATCACACGATTACTGTTTCTCCTTACTTCATGTCATTATTTTGAGATCAAGTTCAATTCAGTCCAACGAGTGTGAAACATGTGCAGTGTTCCAAGAAGTTATAAATAAAGTTATCTATTAGCGAACATGTGGGTGTAGTGCTTACTAATACACATATGTAAATCATGTAGTCTATTTTATGTTATTCAAATATATACCAATTTTACAAATGGGTGCTAGTTCAGTGAAGCCCCGGCACAAGGCCCGGGTTCGAGCCCGGCTATAAGATGTAATTCTCAAAAAAAGAAATATTACAATTCTTACTAGTGCGTTTAATTTGAATTTCAATTAATTCAATAATTACTCCGATAGGGTACTAGTACGTACAGGTAATAGATGTGTAAATCTCATTCAGTGTTGTCCAAATATTATTGCAATCTCAAATGTTAATTTGTTTTTTTCTTCATTTAAGTAATATTAATTATTAATTATTTTTATTTATTATTTTTAATATTGCTGTAACCAAATAATATTAACGGTTTATTAGTGTCATTAAGTAATACGTTTGTTTTCTTCAAAAAAAAAGTAATACATTTGTTGGGAGGAAGTTCATTAATTTCATTAAGTAATACTTAATATTTCCTCAAAAAAAAGTAATACTTAATATTTAATACTTAATCTTATTTGTCCTGAAAAAAATACTTAATCTTATTCAAAAAAAATACTTAATACTTAATCATATAGCATTAATTATATATTAATTATTATTATTTTCCTCAAAAAAAATATTATTATTAATATTATTATTATTTATTACATTTAATGTTGTTCAATCCATCGGGACATTTGTCTTCTTTCCCAGTCTTGAGGCCCTCTTAATAGAGCGTGCACACAGTCTCGTACCAGGTGCGCGTAGCCTTCCCAATTCGTATTTCTGACTGTACAAACGGGAATCTTCTTCATGCGGCATTCTCAGAATTTGCTCGCAGCACATTGTACGTGACCTCCCCCCCTCTCTCTCCATCTCTGCAAACGCCTCTCCTCTAAAACCCTTCCTCTCCGTCGCCGTCGCTTCATCTCCGCCGTCCACTCCCATCCCCTGTACTCCAGCCACCGCCACCTCCGTCCCCTTTCTCCGATCACTCACTCAAATCGGTGATTGAAGCAGCAGAAGGTAAAACATCTGATGATTCTCTCATCTACGATGGATTTGAACCTTCGATTCTGGTTTTATCTTCTGTGAAATCATGCTTTTACTGTTCATTGGAGTAGTCTCTGTTTTCTGCATGTTGTGTGTTTGTGCTCTGTGAAGGATAGAAATGTTGTACGGACTAGGTTTACTGTTTTGCTTTTTGAGAAATCGGTAGATTCCGGAGCTAATAGAGTACTGGAACGTTGGTTCTGGAATTAGAACAACGAATTGAAGATGATAATTTTTTTAGAGCAGAACAGAGACTGTGGTTGTGTATGGTGTTTGTGGGTTCTTTTTTTATCCCCTTTCAGTGTTGGTTTTAGCTCTATACATTGCTTGATTCTGTGTAAGACGTTCTTATTTTGGGATTCCATGAACCCTCAGCAGCTCAGCTACTGTGTGATTTATGTATAATTGCTTTCTTTTCCCGGTATTCAAGTTGCTAGCGGGCCGGGCCGGGTTTAGGCCGTGCCGAGGCTAGGTGGGCTGGGGGGGCGCACAGAGGTAGGGCGGGCCGGTCCGGTCCGTGCCCGCGCCGTAGCTGCGTGAGAAATGGCATGTGTCGTGCTGTGATGGGGGCGGGTCGTGCCGGGTCAAGTCCATTTTGTATAGTTCGTGCACGGGCCGTGGCCGGGACGGGCCGGGTTGTCTTCGGGAGGAACGTGACCCGGCCGTGCCACGAGTTGAGCACGCCTTTGAGCGGGCCGTGCCGTGACGGAGGGTGGAGTGGGTCCTGCTAGGGCCGTGTTATGCGCGGGTCGGTGCGGGCACGCGGGTCGGCCCGTATTGACACCATGACCCGGTATTGAACATTCTGGTGTGTTATCTGACTTTTTTCATTTGCCACCATGCCTTTCTTTAACTGTACCAAGGGTTTAATCTAGGATTTCCATGACATCTTAGCTATTGATTTTAAGCTACAAGATCTTCATGATTCTTGCATTCTGGTGTGGTAGGATTTTTTAACTATTAAATCCATGGATGGTTAAGCCAGAATGTTGTGATGTACCAGTAGCTTCTGTTTTCCTAATTTATCTAATACCATGAACTTGTGTTATCATGTTCTTATTGTTTTATAATCTGCAAGTCTTGTACATGAGGGCTGCATGTCAACTGTGGTTACATACATGCATTTTAGTTGAAAAGCTTCCTTTCTTATGTCCTAAAGTGCCTAGTGTATTGTTTATGCAGGTTGGAAGTCACTCATCAGAGGAAGCTCATCTTATTGGAACAATGGTAATATACCTCTCTAATTTTATCTTTATGTTTAAATTAGTGTATCCATTTTCAGAATACATGAACTTGATCCTCGCCACTCATTTAAGCCAGTTTTTTCCATCCAAACACCCATTCTTTTTTCTTTGTGAAACTAACTTGTTATTGTCGAACCTTGTTTCCACTGAGCTTAATGCTATTGTACCTTATGTGGCTACGAATATTGCACTGCATTTTTAACTCGCCATGCTCCCGGGAATTCCCCTTCCCAGATCTTCTAGATCTTTTACCAGAATTCACTCCTTCATTTTGTGTTCTATTTGATATTACCCGTGTTTTCGAGGAAATTGTACCTCTTGTTATCTGAAAGGATATGATGTTCGGAATGCTATTCCGAAAATGTCAATCACTTGAACTATTAGTGTAGCTTGTCTATCTTCACAATCTGCTTATGAAAGTATTTGGACACTGGCCGGTTTATATAATCCTGATGTCAGCTATGTCTGGAATATCTTACTTTCTGTAGGATGGTAACTGTAGCGAACACAGCCTCGGTGTTGATTGGAATACCGATGACGACCTTGAGATTGGACTCTCTTCTGGTTTAGGTGAAGCAGATCATGGACGACAGCCTCCACACTACAGAGAAGTAACTCCCTTTATAATCTAAAGTCATTTTTTTTTTCTCCCAAATAATGTAACAGAAAACTTTTACAAGCAACAGACGTAAGCTCTCTTAAAGATGTAGTTCAACACCTTTTGTTTTGTTTCCTGAACAAGTGTAACAGAAGTCAGAAAGTATGAACAGCACTTGAGCTTACTTCTCTTGAGAGGAAATTTTATGTCCTTATTTGATACTTATATATGTTTATAGAGGAAGCTTCAGAACTTAGAGCCTTATGAACTGAAAAGATATGATGTTTGGAATGTACATCCCAAAATGTGGATCACTTAACAGTAGCATAGCTAGTTTATTTAATAATTTGTTACGCATTGATACAAATCTGCGTTGAAGTGCTATCTTAATTTTCTGTAGGATGGGGAGGGTGTTAGCGAAGACAACATCAATATTGATTGGAATACTGATGATGATCTTGAAATTGAGAGCTTTCCCTTCTCATCCGGACCGGGTTCAGCAGCTTGTCCACCAGAACTCACACACTCTAGAGAAGTAAGTTCCCTTTAAGATGTAGTTCACAGTCGCACTTTTTTTTTTGTTTCCTGAAGAACAAAGTAGAAAGTACGAACAAGGCTCAAACTTAGGGTTTAATATCTGATTTTTGATATATATCAGTAAGTGCATCTCTAGTCGTGTACAGTCACAGTCTGAATACACTTACTTAATGTGTGTGATTGATATTCTTCATAATTTTTAAGTGGACTCTATAAAATTCTGCAAGTTTGATAGTAAAATTACGTACTTCTATATTTAAAAAAACTAAGAGTATCGCCAGATTAATAGTTGTAAGAAATATGATGACTCCATTTGGTCAAGCATCCGCGCCCCTGCCAAATTTCAATGCTCACTTGATTCTTGGGGATTCCCTTTTACAGTAGGTTGTACTTTAAATTGGGGCCTAAATCATGTGACTTAGCTTGTAATGCATCTTATGTTTACAGTCAAGTTCTTCTCGCCGAACCAGACTCATCAGTCACTTTGTTGGAATGGGATTCTCTGGAAACATGGTTACCAGAGCAATTAACGAAAATGGTAAACCAATACTACTCTTAACATTCGACATACTATGTTGCCTGTACTTTTCATATGACACATCTCTGCAATTTGATTTTTGACTTATGTGATGCTTTATAGGTGAAGACAATGCAGAGGCAATATTGGAGTCTCTTCTCACATATAAGGTGATGAGCTCTTTCCTTTATCTCAGTGTTCATATACTATGCTGACTGAAGGGCTGTCTAGGTTCTGTTCATCCATTTATGTTATTATTTGCAAATGTTGCAAGAAAAATACCCTAAAATAATAACAATAATAAATAAATAAACAACAAGATCTCTTGGTGTCTGTATGATGAAACTTTGTGTGGACCATATATCTGCTCAATTTTCTTCGAAAATGAATATCTGAATCATATATAATCCATTTACTAAGGGAGCTAGGGGTTTTTCCTTTCACTTTCTTATGGGTGGCCTCTTTTGATGGCCAATCAGATTTATAGTAACGTTTGAGATTTGTTCTTTTTTTTTGTTAATCATACATAATAACAGCAAATATTATGACATCCATCAATATATCATTTTAGCACACTCTCTTTCCCGATAAGTAGTAATAGTCCCAACGGGACGAGTATTTCCCTAGTCGATTCAATGTGAACCAACATTTTGACAGTTCTTAAAAGGACGAGATGGACATACAAGTGCAGCAGAGAGTTCTAATATTGGTGACTCTCAGCTCTTCAGGCCTATCAGCGGCATGGACTTTCAAATAGCTAAAACTCGCTTACTCTACATAACAATCCCACAGCTTTTCTGGATTCTTTTTCGTTTTCTCTTTTCTTTTCAAGACTGCTTACGGGCACTTTAAAATTGTGATTTTCTAAACTAGTCTAATTGGAAACTTTTAATAATTGAAAAATGAAAAGTAATGGTGATTCTTTGCTTCAGATACGAAGACATTAGATCAAAGCCCATAGTTGTGAGAATGTGATGTTCGTTAAGCACATAAATTGCATAAGAAACTTGATCCTCATTAAGCACAGAAATTGTGGACAGCAAGCACCATGATTGAAGATGTGTGTGATCCCATTTAGACCGTTTGCTCCATCGATCCATACTTGAAATGCAAGTTTTTATTGTTAAATCTAGTCAAACTTATATCAACCACTTGCAGTTTATCAATATGGTACATACTATATTCTGTTTTTATTTCCTTTATTGTGCTTGTTATTCATATATGTTTAAAGTATTGCAGGTTGTTGAAAGCGAGGCCCAAGGGCAGGGAGGTGCTCCGCGTGATCCATGTTCGTCAAGTTATCATAACAACATTCGTGATGATGTCTCAAGTGAGGGCAGCTGCTCTGGAGAAAAGGTTCCATTCTTTTCTTGTTATTCAAATTTTTTTAAGTCTGCACGTTTTCTGGTGACACCCTGTTTCTTCTGGTTCAATGGAAATCTTCACAAAAGGAAGAGACTGACAAGTATTGGGACTTAATAGGAATTAATTAACTGAATGCCTGAACCGAATGGAAACTGGAACTCAGAAGTACTCAAACTGGGTAAATTACATAGGGGTGGATGTAAGAAATAGAGTGTGTAGAAATGCGGGTGGCATTTCAAACAAGGTGATGATGGAAACACTACATGCTTAGTCACAAGTCTAACCAAGGGCTTCGAACTTTTGACATTACTAAAGTACTAAAGAGGTCGACTGTTCAGTTACAGAAAAAAAAAATGACCAAGTACTTGGAAGGACAATTAACCGATACAAATATGTTTGTCATTTATGTAATATTGTTATTAGTTTCAGTGCTTTCGTTACCTTACTTGATAGATAAGAATAATCAGTATCAGGGGAGAACCAAGATATCAGATTGGAAGTGTTAATCTGTCACCATGCTCTGAAATATCAGAAGAGCATCGTACTTTGTTGGTGGAACAAAAGTTACATCAGTGGATAAGAGAGGAATGTCTTTTTTCCTTCGTTTTATTTTTCTTAGATGAGCATAATTTATACACATTAAAAGCACAAATAATTATTTTAGAAAACAAAAAGCGGACAAATGACTACTCCAAGTCAAGTTTCAGCAAGTCCAGATCCAGATACCCTTGCGAGTGTTACATAATTGTTAGTTATTTCGGGACTTTTCTGTGCCTTTAATTGTTAACTCCCATAAAAAAAGGTTTTCGTTGTTCTAGTTACAGGAAGAAATAAACTATCTGGCGGAGGAGAAGGACAGGACGGTTTCGGCTCTGTTGGAAATGGGATACGAAGCTGAGGAGGCTTTGAAAGCTATAGACATGTGTGGTATGTATCCTTCGCTGCTGATCGTTACACTAGCTAAGTCTGCTGTGTTAGCTTACCAAATCAATTTGTCTAAAATATTCTTATGAGACCATCATACTTGGTGCTACTAGTTTAAAAGTATTTCGACGGTGTTGGTTTCTTGTTTGGTAATTTGGACACTGCACATCTGTCTTCTTTGGAGCTTTTTAGTTCCTTAACAGTTCAATTTTATCATTGGAAGCTGATTAAAATTGTATGTAACTGCCTTCCAAGGAGTAATTCATATTGCTCATATATATCTTTGTTTTTAAATGTAGGAATTGACTCTTCGTTTGATGTGCTTTCTGATTTCATCTGCGCTGTCCAAAAGTCAGAGGAAGCTGATTTTACTGATCACCTTCGTGAAAGAGTTGTGTTCTCTCCCGTTAAAAGGGTATGTTCATGTATATATTGCCTAATACGTTGCATCTTCCATTGGTAGATGCTGATTTCTGAATGCAGTCTTACATAACAATGTACTTTCTCTTGGGAACAGCCAATGCATACCGAAGAGAATGAGATGCACAAACTTAAACGCCAAAGGGAACTTGAGAAGAGGCCATGGAATGTAGATGATGGAGGGTCACATATACAAGATCCATATACAGATTTCGGGGGTCAAAAGAGGAAGTATCAAGAAAATGGAATGTTCAAAGCTAAACACCAGATGCCATTTGTGAAGAGGCCATGGAATCTAGATGATGATGTTCTGCGTTTACCAAGACCAATGATAGGTTTTGGGGTACCTGGTTACCCATTTCCTGGTACTTATAAAAGAAGACTTCCTGAAGTTGCTGTTGGTCCGCCTTACTTCTATTTTGAAAATGTAGCACTCACACCAAAGGGGGTTTGGAATACCATATCAAGATTCCTAGATGAGATTGAGCCAGAGTTTGTAGACTCTTTGTACTTTTGTGCTGCTGCCAGGAAAAGAGGCTACATTCACAATCTTCCTCTCAAGGGCCGCTTCAGGACTCTCCCAGTTCCTCCACAAACTATACATGAAGCTCTTCCTTCGACTAAAAGATGGTGGCCTTCGTGGGACGATAGGAAGAAGTTGAACTGCATTCTGACTTGTGTAGGAAGTGCTCCACTCACTCAACGAATAAAGAAGGCTCTAAATGATTGCGATGGGGAGCCTCCTGCTAGCGTGAAGAAATATGTGCTAAGGCAATGCAAAAAGTGGAATCTGATCTGGGTTGGAGAGAACAAGGCTGCTCCGCTTGAACCTGATGAAATGGAAATGTTGATGGGTTTCCCAAGGGATCATACCAGGGGATGTGGCAAAACTGACAGATATAAGGCTCTTGGCAATACTTTTCAGGTTTGAGCATTCTTACCACATATTTTCAAGCTTAATCTGTTCCTTTATCTATACTGTCAAAAGATTTTAGGATAAAAAAATGCAATGAAAATAAAATAAAATGACAATATCTTATTTATACTGAAAGTTTGAAATTGCTTTGTCATAATAGGTAGATACAGTGGCATATCACCTTTCTGTGTTGAAAGATATGTATCCTATGGGGATAAACGTCCTGTCACTCTTCTCTGGGATCGGTGGAGCTGAAGTTGCATTGCACAAGATTGGTGTTCGCATGAACAATGTGGTATGTGTGGAGATATCGGAGACTTGTAGAGACATTGTGGAAGGCTGGTGGAGGCAGACCAAGCAAAAGGGTAATTTATATCACATGAGAGATGTTCAGGAGGTGACGGCTGCTAAGGTGGAGGAATGGATTAACCTGTTTGGTAGATTCGATCTGGTGATTGGTGGGAGCCCGTGCAACAATCTAGCTGGTGGAAATCGCCATAGCAGAGAAGGTCTGGAAGGGGAGCATTCTTCGCTATTTTTCCATTATTACCGTATTTTAGGCATGGTTAGGCGTATGATGAGGTGAGCATAAGACTGATAGCTGATAGGGAACTTTTAAGAGTAGAGACAGTGATAATTTTATTCTAATTTAGACGGTCTATCGTAGAACAGTGATTTTTCAAATTCTTCAGTAAGTTATATCTTGATCTGCAAGTTCAGAACTTGTGATTTTGCACTTGAAGTTTTGCAGCTGTATTTGGAGTTCTCATTTGTTGGTAAAGTTTTGCTCTATTTCATTGTGCAATATTGTTTAATTTTCTGCACAATTTTGGTATTTCACAGGACTGATATCTTCCCCTAGATACAGTATATAGTAGGATGCTGAAAAGTTACTCCATTTAGCTTCTTTCTCATTTTTCTCCAAATATTTCGTGCATAATTTTTTTTCTCATGAGGGCGTCTCGGTGATATCAACTTTGATGAGTAGTTATTGAGGAGTTACAAAGAGTCGCACTCGATCACAGTCAAGATTCTAGCTTCTTTTGAAGTTTTGAACACACTTGTTGATCAAAAATGGCTGCGTAGTGCGTACGAACATGCCTCAAGCTCTGACTTTATGAGACCTAGAACTAGCGGAGTTTATTTTTTCTAACACCTTGGGTTAGTATGAGTTTGACACTGAGATTGTGTTTTCACCTGGTTGGAGATAGGGCTGGCTGTGGGCAGGACTCAGGTGGGTTCGCGCCGGGCCGGGCCGAACTGGGATTTAGAAATAATTGGTGAATTCAAGCCCTAAACATTAATGAAACCTCCAAACCCAATCCAACCCACAGGCCAACTTTTTTTTATACACAGCTCATGTATTAAGAAAAATATGCATATCTTCTTCCTTTGAGCACTTCACTGTGAAGAACTTAACAAGCTCAGGCTCTTTCAGTTGTAAGAGAATTCATTTTCTTGGTGGAGTGCGCTAGGCCAAGGCAGTAGCGCGCAACACCGAGGCGACACACTCGAGAGGCACCTAATAGCAGGAAGCTATTATGATGGAATGGTCAGCTACTTTTATGAAGAAATGTTCAGCTACTTGGTTTCCTTGTTCTCATGGGTCAACAACCCATCTAATATTGAAAGTTTAGAGCAACTTGTATCAATTTGGCAACCTTTATACTCCCTGTGGCTGCTTCATAGTGAAGTTTCAGAACCAGCACACAAGTATATATGGTGTTCGCACGGACCAGGCCAGGCTGGGTTTGGGCCAAAATATCAGAACCCACTCTCGACACATAAGTTGTTCGTGCTCAAGGTTGAAGCCTTGGCAACCCTGTTTACAAACATATTTGTTTAGAAACAAAATTTTTCCAAAAAGAAAAAAGCATTTGGCAGCAATATTTTTTGGCTTGTTGGCTGTTTTCTAAGCCTGTTTTTCAAAAAAGAAAAATTGTCGTTTCAAGAAACACTGATTTTGATTTATTTTTTTCCATTTTAAGCAGATACAAAACACGCTCTTTGCCCTATCAATATCACGCGCTGGGCGAGAAGATACCACGGGTGTATTTTATTGGTTAAGTGAACATAATTAAGGTTTAGTGATTATTGCTCTTACCATATTTTATACACCACTACATGAAAATGTATATAGACAATTCTTAAAATAAATCATCTGTGGTACTACCACCGTGTTACTGAATATCTTCCCTGGGCTGGTATCTATTCCATTGGGTTAATGTCCAGTATGACTATAAGCACTCTTACTTTATGAGACATGAAACAAATATTGTTTCTTTATTGAATTATTAAATCCTCAAAAAAAAAAGTTAACCATCATTTACGATAACTCCCTTGATGTTAACGTTCATAGAAGAACAAATTATTGGACCCCAACTCACGATCCTCGACCACTAGGCTAATCCCTCGATCTTTGATTAGTTTAATTTATGTAGTCGAAACTGCATGTTAAGCTGAGTTGAGATGTTGCAACCTTCAGCAACTACTACCTGCTCAAAATTTTAGATATTCTTTCCGCTGTACTCCTAATTATACATAAGTACAACTTCTCAAAAATTATACGTGAGTATTAAATGAAGGATGTCATGGGTTGGGTTAAGTTAGATCAGGTCAAAACGTGTGAAAAATTGAAAATGTAAATCAAGTCCAGCGCATCGATCGGGCCAACTTTCAAACCCAAATTCAACCAATGAGCCAAAATAATATTACTATTTTACTTAAAATGTTAGCATTGATAATTAAAATTTAATTAATATTATGTGTTTTTTTAGGGAATTAAAAAAGTTAATTGGGCCCATGCAGGGTGAGTACCCAGCCACACAAATTTGTTTGATAACGTCAAACCAGAACAATGTAATGGAGTTTACTAATCCCTCGGTTTTACATTAATAGAAGTTCGAGCTTCCTCTAAAAAAAATTAATTAGTATTTTGTTAAATTATATAATTAAAATTAATCATGCGTCTAACACATTTAACATTTTGTAATTTTTTTTTTCTACATCAACTAATTAATATATCATATTAAACACATTGTTTGTTGTTTGATCAAATTTAAATGCCATACACCAATTGTGGGTGTTGTATACATTTGACATGTTTATATGTGTGTTGGTGGAGCTTGAATATTGAGCCCAAACCTAAGGCCGGCCGAAGTCGGTCAAATCCAAACCCTTAAAAACCTGAGCAGGGTTAGGCGGGTTGGTTGGGCCACTAGCTTTAACCAAATTGCTATCTCCCTCTTTGGCAAATATATATATATATATATATATATATATATATATATATATATATATATATATATATATATATATATATATATATATATATATATATATATATATATATATATATATAGTATCTCTCTTTGAGTTATTTTGAGGAAAACCCTTTGTAGTTTAGGAAATATCAATTTTGTCTCTTACTTTTAACTTGCAGAGACTCTTTCAATCACTCTGTTACTAGTTTCCCTCACTCTTCCCCTCTCTCTTGCGATTAACCAGAATCACCGTCGCTCGACGATCAACCACTAGTCGTCGCCGGCGACTCGCTCTCCGTACTACCGGGAATCATTGTCCTCACCGGAGCCAGGTAAGCCGAGCTCAGAACTCTTCTCTTTCTCATCCAACCGAGCCGAGTTAGCATGTTTTACGAATTTGATTTTTTGCGATTACATTTGCTTATCTCAACCCTTGGTAGACTATTGTTTCGTGATTCTACAACATATTTATACTGTTATCCTCTCTAGATGGGTTAGGGTTTTACTATTTGGGACTTTGATAACTTAAGAGTTGAGGAATTTTAGACCCTTATGTTTATTTCGGTCATACGGTATTTGATTTGGAATTTTAGACACAGAGTTGTTAACCTTTGTTCTTGATTGTTGGATTCTCACTTTGGCTATTGGATTTTTAATTTAGTTTTCGCCTTCCTCAGTCATAAATTGAGAAAAATCTCCTGATGGGAGGGATACTGATAGATAGACCTGGAATGGTCACGTCCATAAGAGTTTCTTCACATATAATTTGAGTTCAAAATTACATTTATAACAATATAGAAACGTCAAGTTTGTATGATCCTGGCAACATAAATTATATTACTTCATTCTCCTAGCCCCTAGGTCTTGGTGAGAAGCTTGTTGTACATCAGTTTTCATAATATTGAACAATGTTAAATGTTTTGGGTAGAGATTTCAGTTATTAACGGTACGTTTCAACTTCTCTACTGCATATCACTTTGATGCCTGTTTAGTCTTATTGCAATTAAGAAGAGTCTACCATTCTATTGAAAATTGTTTCGTAATTGAGGTTCTTGGTGGATTTGTTATTCACGTCATATATAACAATATTTTTATTTATCAACTTAGCGATTATAACATTGGCTTCAAATGTAGAATGACAATATTGGATTTTTCGTGGTTTGCTTAAAGTTTGGTTGGCAAGAGATTCTAAAGTGCCATATGGCAGTGCTCACAACGTGCTCCAAACTTGTGGTATGCCATTTTCACTTAAAAAGTACTTGAACAGAAATCAACTGTGCCGTGTCTCTGGTATATTTTACTGTACTTATGTAATCCCAGAAAAAATGAGAACTACAGATAACCCCGGTTTCTTAAAGCATAGTTCAATTGTCAACCTTGTGTTGCATAAAGTGCCATAAAAAAATTATCTCCTAATCTGTCATTTTGTCCCGTCTCTTTTTGAGGTTCTTCCTCATCTCACGTCTCGCTCTCTCTAGTCTCTACGCAACACAAACAACGGGTTTTTGTTCTTATCGTTTCCGCGTCCTCTGCCTGAGGAGATTAGAGTTTCATATCTAAATCTCTGAACCGGATGCACTCTGGCACTTTGGTGGTCATCGGCTCCAGATACACCCAATAATCTCTAGGTACGTGGGCAACCCCAAATGATTATATGGCTTTAGCTGAAAATTTGTTTAATTGATAACTGTAGAGCTCTGATATGTTGAAATTTGGGGGTTTTGATGCTGTAAATCTGTACAAAGAACTTAAGGGTTCTGCTATGTTGGAATTTGGGATTTAATGGTGAGAATCTCTTCAATTGATGAATTTTAGGGTAATGCTGCGTTGGAATGTAGGCTTTTTTTTGTCTGCTTACTCTGTGCAGGGGGTTTTCAATATTGGGGTTTTTGAGGTTAGATTGTGCTTGCCCCCACGAGTATTATTTGGTGACGTTCTTAAGTTTGTTAATGCCCTGTGACGAACCTATTAAGCTTCTTAACTTAGGTATTGAATAGAACTCCCCCACACTTGATTCGTTCTAAGCTTCAAACCCTCCTTCACAATTGTTGCTGGTGAGCTCACAAGGATCAAAGCCCCTCCAAGCGTTTCACTTTGGAGCACTTCGGATTTTTGTGTTCTTGAGCTTTTTGAGAGGGTTTGAGAGGGAAAAGGTGAGGAGATTTTACCCAATTTGATTACAATTCTTGTTTGTGGAGATTTAGATAGATCAACTTCCTTGGGCTCTTTGCTGGAAATTCAGTCTTTTCAATCACATTATTGATCTGTTGGTCCTCTTATGGCTGCTTCTTTCAAGGTCTTCTCCCTCTTTAGAAATTATAGTCAGGATAGGATCTCAGTTTAGTCACAGGCTCAACGAAGATAGGAACTTCCGAACTTACAAAGAAAAAACCTCATGTTTCAACATATCTGAAACCCGATCAGGACTTAGCTTATGAGACTTTTGTCGTTAATTTATCACGTTTTAGTGACCTTACATACAGAAATTGCCCCCCTCCCCCCTCTCTATTAGATTTCTGGATCCACCACTGCCTATGCCATAAAAAGAAGTTGGCTTACAAGTCTGTATTTACAAATTTTAGTATTGTGAGGACAAAATCCCTAAGGTTCAGTTTCAATTGTAAATAAGCTGTGTTCTCAGGAGTTTTCCGTCGTCTATCATACTGTACACCTCGACCATTATAATATTGACCTTACACCTAGTGTCCACCATCATTTTTAATTAAGTTTGAAATGACTGGGACCATTATCTCTCCCCTAAGTTTATCTCCCTCTTAGTTCTCTACTTCAGCAAAATTATGACCAGATAACCACCTGGCTGCAGTCAGTGCATATTGTCATTCAGTTGTCACCAGGGTCGCCATCTAGATAGTAAGCAAAAGGTACTTTTCTATACTACACCAGCCCCCAACTATTATGTATCCCTGGATTTCAATGACCACTGAAACTCTCACCATTGAGAAAAAATAGGTTCATCTAATCCTATTGCTGCTGGGTGAAAATAAAACTAGTTTTCCAAATATGAGAATTCATTTATCATGTTCTTTGCATCAATGATGATGGATGCTCTATATGTGGGATAAGTGGGGGCGACACTGGTATCTCAATGCCTTTCTACCAATTATAGTATACATATCCAGAATTTGAGAGACCGATACAGTTCTATTCAATACCTAAATGACAAGATTTAGGATTAACATATTGAAAGGCCTTGGAAAGCTTGTTTGGGGGGGGGGGGGGGGGGGGGGTAAACTCTTTTTTAAGCCACAGAGGCATCCTTTTCTCACACCTTGTATGGCTAACTTGACACGTGTGGGCTATATAGCGCTGGAACGGCAATTTTCAGAAATCGGGGAGACGAAATGCCGGGGGAATGGCAGATATATACTAAGTTACCTGGAACGCAGATCGTTCCGGTTCGTGTAACGGGATTGCGGAACGCCATACCCAACGGAATTCGGTATGCCAAGGGTAGGCTTCTTTGGATACCTTTATAGGAGTTTAATAATTTTCCACAAATCATGAAGTATAAAACTGCTCAATATATACAGTATTTAAAAGTCAATACTCAAAAATAGATGTAACTTAACATATCAAAATTTAATTTTCCTTTCTACATACATACTTTAGGTGAAAATAGTGAACAAAATTGGGATCGCCAAATTAAGTGATCGGGATCGCTGGTGTTCCACGTTTCGGAACGCGCGATCCAATTCGCAATTCGCGGGGGTACAAGTGAATTGTGGTAACACTCACACACACACACAAATTTGTTCTAATGTAAATGATACCTAAATACACTTAAAAATTATAAGACGAAATTGAAGGACCATAATTAAGGTAAACAAAAAATTAAGATCAATACAAGGACACATGAGAATTGGAGGTCATCGAAGTCTTTGAGGTTGTCTGGATTCTGGAAATCTTGAAAGTATTCAAACTATTTTATCTCCATTGAAGTATAAGCAGCTAGGTTTTAGATTGGGGTCGGAAATCTTGATAGGATTAACAATATGCATCATATTTTACAAGAAACATTATCTTTTTTAATTTATTAAAAGACACCAGAGTGTTATTTTTACCCGGAGAGTCGGAGACGTTTCCGAAACGTTTTAAAAAAGGGAAACACGTCTTCGGGAAGTTTCGGACTAATTACTTTTATCGGAACGCCACATGGCGTTCCGGGAGCATACTGGGGAGTTCAGGCGGAGTACGGGACGTTCCCGGAACGGGGACGTCACCCTACATGGAGTTTCCTTGCATCATAGCGTGTGGATCATGAATCATAATACTGTCTCAGAACAAATATAATGCCATAGCATAGGTTAAAAGAAGGGGAAACCGAAAACTCAAAGCTTACCGGTGACTTTATTTGTATTTGCTCTCAGTTAAAATCTTCTAACTCTGCTTGGTTATTAGTGTTGCACATTTTCACGACACTTACTGTACTGTTTCAGCTACCGTCGCTTTTACACCTACTGTTACTGTGATACTATGATTTAAAATCATACTTCAAATATTTGAAGTTTGCAGTATTGAGCAGATGGTCCGGAGGTGGGAGATGGCTCACAGAGAGAGGAGATATCAAAGTGTTCAATGAATGACCAGATTTGAATCCCTGGCTATTAATAATGCCCCTCCTGCTGATGATGGTCCAAGTTCAAGTTATATCCTCTTTCTGAACGGCCAATCTTTCACCCTCAACTTCTGGGTTGCATGTGAGGTTTTTGTTATCATATCAAAATGAGAGCACTAGCTTTTGAAAGGCATTATGATATGTACTTATCTCTTGGCTCTAGGTCTTGCGGATTGTTATTCACGTGGGAATAATTAGTTTTGGGTAGTGATCTAGCCTGCTGTAGT
Organism: Linanthus parryae; assembly: GCA_023055425.1. NCBI lineage: Eukaryota > Viridiplantae > Streptophyta > Magnoliopsida > Ericales > Polemoniaceae > Linanthus > Linanthus parryae. The sequence continues at coordinate 69,670,308 of JALGPY010000002.1, forward strand.
TGTTAACTAAAAAGATTAACTCCCACTGTTTTTAATTCCAAAAAATGGAAAGAGAAAAGTTATTGTGATAGTCCATGGTCCACCCACAGTAGTTGCCTTGAAATGACAAAAAGGTAATTTTCATGTAGGAATTCAGTGGTACAGAATATTGGGCGCTGACTGATTATGTTGCCCATTTGTTAGTAATCTTCAAATTTGGTGAACTGGCCGAAAGCTTCCTCTGCATTCAACCACTGTCTCAATATTTCCATCCTATTATGCTAACGTGTACCTTTGTTGTTTGACCTTAACTCATCAGATAATCAGATACTTTTTGAGTCAGAATCAAAAGAATCAGCATGCCTCAAAACAGAGACGGGCCACCTGCTGTTCGCGTATATACAGTGTGCGATGAATCAAAGTAAATGCAGACTCTGAAGTTGCTATTTGTTTTATGTTGCTATAGTAAGACTAAGCAACTAATTTCATGTTAATTTTGACTTCTGCGCGTGGCTTGACAGGTATTTGATTGTAAGGAATGTTCCATCACTGAGATGTGGTGACGAGTTGTTAAAGTTATTCGGGTCATATGGGGAGGTTGAAGAGTAAGTATGCTGCTTTCTCTCTCTACTTCTGGCATGTAGTGCTCCTCAACAAATGGAGATCTGAGCGATGCTCCCTTATTTTATTGTATGTCTCCTGCAGATGCAAACCAATGGATGGTGAAGACTGTGAGCCATTTACTGAGGTGTTCTGGATCAAGTTTCGTCTAGTCAGTAATGCCAGGTGGTTAAAATTATTACTCTGTAGGGTTTGCTAGAGTTCACAACTATTGGTAGTTGTGTCATTGTGTGTGTGTGTGTTTGTCAATACCTCGTATTATTATGATACCCTTGAAACCAAATTGGTTCCTATACTGAGTCATTGACTTGCATCATGGACTCGTGTCCACAGGTTTGCTAAAAGAAAGCTGGATGAGTTTGTGTTCCTAGGGAACCGATTACAGGTTTCATATGCACCTCACTATGAGAACCTTGCAGACACAAAAGAGAAGTTAGAAGTACGGCAACAGGAAGTTTTAGGGCGATTGAATCGTAAGGCTCTTTCTTTCTTGTACTTTTTCTAATCGAAGTTGTTACACTTGATTCGATTTTCTCGATTTTTTTTTTTTTTTTTTTTTTATCATTCTTTTAATATATGAATGATAACAGCTGGAAGAACCAGAGGATCCTTTGGTCATAAGCCCAGGACGTTGAATGACCCATTATCAACGTCTCCACCATGGTCAGGCCACAGTGCAGAATTGGGTAACTCTCACCGAAGGTAGTACCTTCTATTTCAGATTTGAAACGGATCTTGTTCTTCGGCTTTCCTTTATTGTTTGATCAGGATTAATAGGCGAGTTGTTAATCTTAATGCAGGACTACTGGTGAGTTGCAGCATTTTTCTGAACACAATATTTCTTCCTTGACGAGGGTTACTTCTGACGAGGTTAGCATTCATCTATGATATGATAATAAACTCGAAAATTCATCTATGATCTGATAATAAACCATATGGGCCTTATAGAGTTATAGTTCTACAGAACCATATAGATGTCATGAATAAGATTAGATAGGAAAGATTTGTGAGTTTGTTGCTAAGAGAGGGTTTCTGGATGGGAATTTTTGGCTGCTGGGCATGGAGCATTGCTCTTGGGGGATTGAGGCGGATATAGTTATATATGCTTAGTAATGTGTAGTCTGTTGAAACTGCTTGCTTTTATCTATTTGTACTTACCAGAGTTGAAGAGACGATTCTTACTCCTGACAAATTTGTGTGGCTAAATTGTACGTTAGTTGGAGTGTGTGGATTGTGTTTGGTTTATATTTCTTGGGTGGCGCCATGCTTTAGTGCCGTTTCTTTTGCACTTGGTAATGGTTTAGTGCTTTTTGTTTCAGAACATTTTCCTTTGAAACATCATAGGGTAAATCATAGATTAGTCCTGTTGTAGAACTGCAAGTTTTTTAATTTGTCCAAGTAGTCCAGGTCCAAGGAAAGAAAGGAACATTTTGAGAACACAATCGATGCCATTTCTAGTATCAAACTCAGAAACTGATAAGCACGTCACTAAGTGACACGCAATGCACCTCAGTGATCTTCATCCATTGGCACCTGGTATCCGTTGCGCATCTAAACGCTTTTCAGCCAGAATTGCTTTGTCTTTACAGCTACTTGTTATTGCCTGTTACTTCCTTGACCTTGATGTTTCTCCATAATGTTATTCAGGACTACTTCCCATCAGATTCTATGAATGAGACGGTTCGTCTGATTAGAGAGAAGCTACGCGAGGTAAGCCAACAAACCCCACTACATTCTGACTTCAACTTTGTTATTTATGATTTCCCTCATTTCCCCGTGCTATATAATAGATTCAAGCAAATCCTGAAACTGACGAAGCTGGGCCATCCAAGAAAACAAGAGTAGACAATCGGCGGAGAATTTGAGTAGATTTCGTTTAGTTATTATTGACGACTCTGATCACATTATATATAACTATTTTCATGTTTGTAGTTCTTTTAATTCATTATTGCGTCATTATTGCGATTGAACGTATACATGTATTCTTTTGCTATTCTACGAGCCGCCGCTCTTTCTGCTACTAACTAGTAGACTGTTGGAGTTGTACATGTCAGGTTTCGAGCGTGTGCGCGCGCACACACATACTTGTCCCTAAGGGGAAGGGGCAATGAAAGTTCACATGTTTGTGTTTATAAATCGCTAGCTTTTGTAGCAGATGCGTCAATGATTCAGCCGGGACTGCTTAGACTGAAAAAATGTTTCTTGGAGAGACGAATTGGGCCCCAAACAAACACGTACTATTAAGTCATGAGATACAGTATATGATACTTGAATAATATGCCAAAAATTCATTATGGAAAACAAGGGATGTCGGTTCAAAGGAGAAAAGTTGCAAATTGAACCAAGCCTTAAATTAAACATAACACAAACTAAATGAACTCCGAAACAAACCGCTTAAACTGATACATAGAAGCATGTACCCGATATATAATATTATTATTCTCTTTTTTTTTTTGCGGAACTAGAAGAACTTCATTAAAAATTTACGAAAATACAAAGGAAAGTTCGCTAAATAGACGACTTAGTTTAACATCACGACCCCAAGACACCAAGACTAATACTAGATCATAGCCCTAACAAGAGAGGGGAGGGATAGACAAGAGCCCAACCCTCAAAGCAAAACCATACAAAACCATACAACCCACCATACAACCCACCAAGTTCAAACCATCGTTCAAAAAGATTACAAAAGATTTCAAAGAGACCAAAATACTACCAGAATATACCAACTCAGATGAAACAACTCAAGACAACCTTCTAAGCGTCAATAAAAGGAATCACAGCTGACATCAGTTCATCATCTGGGAGAGGAGGAAGATCAACACCAGCACCTTCATGGAGGACTTTTGCATCAGTAACAGCAACATCCCCAGCAGAAGCAGCTTGATCACCAGAGGAGCCATGAACAGAGGAAGAGACAAGAACTGAACTTTCTTCCTTGTAAGCAGGAGCTTTTGCATGGGACACAAACGCTGGAGGCAGTACTGCAAGAGGAAAAGCATCAGAGACTTCCACTAAAGCTTGAGGCGCCACTGGAGTGAACTGTGGATCAATATGAACTGGCCCAGCTTTCCATGAGAAGTTGCCTTTCTGAACTTCAACTTCCACCCAATTGTTAGCAGCTGAATAAAACTAAGAGATTAGCAAATGACAAGGAATGCAGCAAGAGCTTCAGCTTGATAATACATTTGGTCTACAGAAGAATTATGTTGATCAAATAATTTCTTATTTCTAGAAATCCAAAGGATCCAAATAATAGCTGGGATCCAATGCCAGTTTTGAATGGAGCACCTAGTTTTCTTTCTCTTTAACCAACTTAGTATCCACTGCTGAATATTAATAGTGTTAGTATTAGGCTTATAGATGGTAGAAATGGGGGCTCTCTCCCAAAGCTGTTGAGCCACAATACAATGAAGGAAAATGTGTTGAGGGGTTTCAGCAAGATTAAGATTGCATCTTGTACAGGAGGGATTAATAGAAGGAATTCTGAAGTGTATGTTATCTAGACAAGATAAAGAGTTAGTGAAAATACGCCAAAGAAGATGCAGAAGATTAGCAGGGAGGCCAGATTTCCACAGATTCTTCCAGTGAAATTCAAAGGAAATAGAGTGGAATTGGATACGATTGCCAGATAGGTTTGGGGAAGAATTATTGAAGTTTTGAAGTAGATAGGCTGTTTTGACAGAGTAGACTCCATTGGAGGTAAACTTCCAATAAGGGGTGTCATGATCTTCATTAAGTCCAAGAGGAATACTCTGAATTCTATTACTAAGCCAGGGTGGGAAGAGATTCTCCACAAGGTTTTTGTTCCAGCTCTGCCCATTCTGTGAAACTAACTGCTCCACCCTCTTATAGCTGTTATCTGGGTCAGTTTGCCTCAAACAATCCTCAATAGAGGCCCCTGGAACATCTGGAATCCAACCATCACTTCTTACCATCAGAGAACGGCCCTTGGCAACTTTCCATTGCAAACCCAGGGATAGGGTACTTCTTCCCTTGCAGATGTTTTTCCAAGCACAGGAAGCTGTAGTGGTAGTTCTAATAGCCAGAAAATGTTGTCTTTTACAGTACTTAGGAATAAAATAAGAACTGAAAAAACTTTTTGAGTCCTTAACTAGTTTCCAACAGTTTTTGGCTATTAGAGCATTATTAAAACATTGTAAGTTTTTAAAACCCAATCCCCCTTTCTGAGTTTGATTGCAGAGAAAATCCCAAGAGAGCCAATGAATACATCTTTTATATATTGAGCCAGCCCAGAAGAATCTTGAAAAAATGGTTTGTATGTTATCACAATCTTTCTTAGGGAAAATACAAACAGACATAGGGTAAACTAGGTAACTGTTGAGAACTGATTTAATCAAAGTGGCTCTACCAAAGGAATTTAGGAGCAGACTTTGCCAACCAGCACACTTCTCAGTGATTTTGAGGATAGTAGATTTAATTAAGTCTTTGTTGGACCCTTGCTTATCTAGCAGAACACCTAAATATTTGCCTATAGATTCCTGTGGCTCTAAACCTAAATTGGTGGAAAACTGCAGTTTATCAGACTCAGAACAGTTAGGACTAAAAACTAGGGAGGATTTGTCAAGGTTGATAGCTTGACCTGATTCAGAAGCATATGTGTCAAGAAGAGTTTTGATATTTTCACTAGTGTTGGGTTGGATTTTGAAGAACAACAAGGTATCATCAGCAAATTGAAGATGAGAAACAGTTTGCCCCTAGCAAAAGGAATTCCTTGAATTAAGTTGTCTGATTTAGCCATTTGGAGGGAACTAGAGAGAGCTTCAGCACAAAGAGCAAAAAGAAAAGGAGATAGTGGATCTCCTTGTCTTAAGCCCCTGTGGGGGGTGAAAGAGTTGGACTGAGATCCATTGACAATTAGTGAGTATGTTACAGTAGTGACACATCGCATAATAAGCCTAGAGAAATGAGAGGGGAAGTGCATTTGAAACATCACTTGCTCAAGGAAATCCCATCTTACCCTATCAAAAGCTTTAGAGATGTCCAATTTAAGAGCCTCTAGCTTTGGTTGATGAGCAGTTTTAGCTTTGTGAATGGTGTGAACTAGGTCTTGGCCAATAAGGATGTTACCTTGGATGAGTCTATTTGGAATGAAGCCATTTTGATTGACAGAAATTAGGGATGGAAGGACTTGTTTGAGCCTATTAGCTAAGAATTTTGCAATAATACGATACAAAACATTGCATAAGCTTATTGGTCTAAAGTCTGTTACTGATTGGGGATTGTTAGTTTTAGGGATGAAGACAATGTGAGTTCTATTCAGTTCTTTAAGCATATACCCTGAATTTAGAAAAGAAAGAACAGCTGAAGTGATTGATGTGGAAAGAAGAGACCAATTTTGTTGGAAGAAAGCTGGTTGAAAACCATCTGGCCCAGGTGCTTTGAGGGGTGACATACTAAAGACTGCATTAGAAACCTCAGAAGCAGAAAATGGATTAGAAAGAAAATTTTGCTGGTCAAGATTGAGTGTTTTTGTGATATTAAAGAGGAGGAAGAAGGAAAATAGGCCATCATTTTGTTGTGCAAGGTCAGAAACTAAGGGGGAAGGTTGAGAATAAATATTAGAGTAATGATCCAAGAAAGTTTTCATGATGGAAGGTTGATCTGAGATTGAAGTGCCATCAGAGAGTTTGATATTGCATATTGAGTTAAAATTTTTATTTATTTTAGTATATGCATGAAAGAATTTTGTGTTCTTACTGCCTTCTTGGAGCCATTTGCAACGAGCTCTGTGAGCCCAGAAGATCTCTTCAAAATTAAGAAGATCATGAAGATGCTTGTGGCAGGCTACAAAGTTAGAGGCAGCAACAGGGTCAGGGAGTAAGGCCTGGTGATGGGCAATATTGGCTTTGGTCATAGATATTTGGTTGGCTAATGAGGGTTTGGCCATACCCCATGATCTGAAAGCTCTTAACGTAATAGAAAGAAGCTTAACCACTCTGAAGCATGGAGAGCCTCTAATAGGAAGCCTCCAGATAAAGTGCAAGAGATCTTTAGTTTCTGGGGTCTTAAGCCACCATAATTCAAATCTTCTTGGCGGGTTAACACGAATAGAGGTGGAGTTTTGAAGTTTGAGGACGATAGGGGAGTGATCAGAAACTCCAATACCCAAGTTGTGCAGGGTAATACAGGGGAAGAGAGATAGGAACTCAAAATTGCACCAAGCTCTATCTAATCTCTCAAAAGTGGGATTAGAGCTAAACCTACAATTCAACCAAGTAAACCAGGGGCCTATATTTTTTACTTCAAACAGACCCCATTGGTTAAGATAGTTGAAAAGTTGATTAGCTCCTCTGATAACAGAAGCACAAGGCCCAGCTTTATCATGAGGAAACAGGACTTGATTAAAATCACCAATAATAAGGAGAGGGCTATTAAAGGGTAAAATTTCATTGAATTGCTTCCAAACTTCTTCTCTTTTGTCAAAGTTGGGATGACCATACACTAAACCAATATAGCAGGATTGTGAGGAGGAGAAGTTGAGATTAAGTTCCAGAAGAATGAGATTGCTAGAGGACCATTTGGGGGATATGGTGAAAGCATGAGAGTGCCATGCACACCATAATCCCCCACTAGATCCAACTGGATCTACAGAGAGGTGATTTTGGAAACCTAATTTTCTAAACTTTCGATTAATAAAAGAGGAAGATTGCTTAGTTTCTGACAGGAAAATGATCTCGAGTTTGAAACAACGGGTCAGGGAGAAGATCTCACGAATTGCAGAGTCCTGACCCAGACCCCTGCAATTCCAACTAAGAAGACTCATGGCTCTCTTGGGGGTTGTTCTGGCACAACCACCCCAAAGCCCATTTTAGGTTTTTTAACAGAAAAGGAGTGAGTTAGGGAATGCTCATTCAAAGGTCTGCATCGTTTTTTGAATTTAAATTTGAAAAAGTGTTCGGAGAAAGGGTTAAAATTGATTTGCCTAATTGAATCATAAAAATTCAGAGTACCTTTGATAGTTTCTGGCTTGGAGGATGTCCTCTGCCTCTTACCCTTTCCCTTGGGATCAGCGGTCTGTTGCCCTACTGCCTCTTTTGGCTTTGCCGTCTTCTTGAGAGCCTGAATTTGGAGTGGTTTCGTCTTGACTGGCATCTTTCCTTTGGCTTTCTCTGTGACTTTCTCTGTGACCTTCTTGGCAATCAGTTTCTTCTCTACCCCTGGCACCTTCTTCCCTACACTCCTCTTTCCTCTTGATTTCTTTGGCACAGAAGGACCACTCTCTTTCAACATCCTATCTATCTCTGCTAGATCTTGCCTTCTCTGCACCTTTTCTGAGTCTGGTTCAGTGGTTACTGTGGGAGAGAAATCAGGGGCTCTTATAGCAAAGCTTGTGTGGTCAAGTTTTTTGAAGGTTGTTGGGAGTTGTCTCACCATTGTGGGTTGTGACAGAGAATGTGAGGGAATGGAAGAGGGAATGGAGTAGGTAGTAGGATTCTGCGAAACTTGACTCTGAGAGAGAGATGTGGGATTTATAGTGCAGATAGGGGGTAGGTTACAGAGCTCTTGGAACAAGGAATCGCCTCTTTGGAATCCCAAATGCATGCGTTGGTTTAATGCTAAGTCATTGAACCAATCGGCGTGAAAATGAACCGGTTGCGTCTGTTGGGAAACAGAAACATTCATGGTGCCTCTTGGGAAGCATGAATGCATTTGTGAGGCTAGTGGAACCGTTTTGGGTTGTGGCTGATACATTTGAGGGGCCTTTGACTGATGATCTTCCACCATGGATGTATTTCCTATAAAAGGAGGGTCACTCTCAACTCTTGACTTTTTGGAGATCTCATTGTGGTATGGTTCAGAGGGGGGGGGGGGTAAAGTAGTTCGCAGAGTCTGTGGATGATGTAGAATGATCAGAGAGTTGATGATTAAGTGGGATAGGGGGACCTTGGTTAGGGTCTTGGAGTGTTGGGACATCATGAAACTCATAGATGGGGGTTTTACTAGTATCAAATTTCATAGTACGGTAAGGGCCATGCTTAGAGTGGAGTTTGAGAAGGCGTGTAAACATTTTCCTCTGAGGATTCACATAGAAGGGGTAGGAGGAGAGGTGGTGTGATTGCAGGTATCTGGCCTCCAACTTGTCCAAGACTTCTACCAGGTTAGTACTGCATCTCTTGTTATCATGTCCAACACAGCCACACCTGTAACAGATCTTAAAAATTCTTTCATACCTGAAAAAAAACCCATTTCTTTTCTTCTTCTCCTGGGACATTAACATAAGCTCCTGGGGTTAGGGCTTGATCCAGAGAAACTCTGACTTTAATACGTAAGCCATGTAGTGCTCTAACCCTATCAAATGACCAATCAACCACAATCAAGTCTCCTGCTAAATTACCCAGTTTTTCAGCCGTATCACGATCAAAACCTTCTAGAGGTATGTTTGGAACTTGAAACCATAAGTCAGCTTTAGAAAAATCAACTTCAGAAAGAGCTTGATTATTTTGTCTCTCTTTGAAAATCAGGGATAAGCCATGAATGGAAATAAGAGATTCATTGAGAAAGAACTCTTTGTCCTTAGGATTTTGAAAATGAAAGAGATAAACTTCAACCTTCTTCTCAATCCAAACTGATCCCAAAGTTTTCCATGCTTTGCAGATTGCTTGCTGAATAACAAGAGGAGAAAGAGAATTTTTACCAACAAATTTGCCTACCAGTGTATGCTTCATGATTTCCCGGAAGGTGAAAGCTCTGTTGGGATTCAATGAGATCACTGACCCCCTTTCATCAAGTCTTTCCTCCATGGAGTCATTGGAAGAGGGACTACTAACATCAAATTGGAAGGGATTAGACATAAGAAATCAAAGAGAGGCAAAGAAACTGGAATAAGCTAAAGGCAAGAAATGAAAGTGGATCAAACAACAATCAAAACATCATAATATAAACAACAAGAAGAAACCTGCACCCAAAGATATGAAAAGATTTGATTAGCAAGATAAGGGAGATAAACACGCTAGCATCAAAAGGAACCAATGCATGCACAAGAAAAAAATTGCCAAATCTCGGGAGGATGCAAAATTGGCCTAGCCGAGAGTTACAATGCATGAAATGATTACAGTGTAGGCCGTAGGGCATGGGGGTTTTCCAGATGGGAGAAGTAGGGGAAGAGGGTTAGAGGAAAATCAAGAGATTTGATTGGAAGCAACAACCAATCAATACATACAATATCAGAGTGAAATTGTAGAAGACGAACGGTTGAATCAGTTTGAATTGTAGTTTTGATTTCAGAGTGGAGTTGGGTGGAGTTGAGGATTGTGGCTCAAAGAGCAGTGGGAGAGGCTCTGGGGAGAGAGCAGTTAAATAATTAAAGTTTTATTATTCTCTTATGTTATGTTTAAGTAAGTATTGAAGATTTATAATTCGTTAACTCTAGATTAAGTTTTGCGTAAAACATTTTGCGTAAAACATTGTAAGAAAATCAGGAAACGGTGTCAGAAATTCGCAAGTCTATTGTAGTATATGTCTGGATTATAGCACATTTTTATGTTAAATACTGTCATTTTTTAAGTAACAATATATGTAATGAGGTTTTAGCGAGCATAATTACGTAAAGCCAAGACCGGCAAAGAACCCTTGCGAGATTAAATAGAACCGAGGTTAGGATTTTGTCGGCTCAAATCGAACCGTAGTTTTAGTGGCTTATTCCAATGAAAATTTCTAAGATATTCAAAAACCTATACTCTGACTACGAGTTTCTAAATGAGCTTATATTGGTGTTTTTCCATAAATCGGCGATAATTTTTGTTTTTCGGCCAAATAAGCTAATTTCAGTGGAAGTTTCCTTAGAAACTTGTCCTGAGAAGCAAACTCTACAAAATGAAGCCTAAAGGAATCACTCTTTTTATCATATCTCTTAGAAAAATGGCATATAGTGCTCAGGGAGTTGTTTTGTAATTAGTTCAAACTCTAAGGAGATAGACTGCAATTAGTTATAAGTTTGTCTATAAATAGAGACATGTTCACATTAATCAAGTGCTTATGTTAGTATAGACATACCTAGGAATCCTAGTTCTCTCTACAACATTCATTCAAAGGGGGAACATGGTGTGAAACATAGTGTTCGCCCTCGAGGTTCGCATTGATTGCTGGGAGCTTTCGAGCACATGAACACAAGTGTAACAAATATCAGGGATGTCGTCTGCGGACGATTACGCTACAAGAGATAAATCATTTTAATCGCTTCTGCTATCTGATTAACTCTATAGGGTTTACTGTTGTAGCAGAAATAATCTTCATTAGTATCGGAGCCTTAAGTTTGTATTTCGTGGCTCGAAACTCGGTCTAATCCGTACCTGTACCCACTGTCTCACTTTCGTGCCGCAAATTTGACTATGCAAATAATATATCATCGCGTAGATCTTTCGACGAGGATTTCAGAAATATAAAGTTTATAATTTTTTTTTAAAAAAAAAGTTATGGCCGTTTTTAATATTCAACTTGAACTGCGCGGTAGAAACCAGATCTTTATAATAAAAGACGATTTTCCAAAAGATTTATATCTGAACACATGGTTGGAATCAGAACGGTAAACCGGGCATGATGTGGAGATCGCCGGAAAAAGACCACGCGGCCACGCGCCCTCACGCGCCAGAGGCTGGCGGCGGCGGTTGACGTGGTTCTAGGGTAACGTGGCATGCTTACGTGGGAGTGAGACATCAGTTGGATGCTGATGTGGTTGCTGACGTGACGTGGCTGATGACACGGACTGATAATGTGGCATGTACATTCATCCTACAGGGTGACGTGGATGCTAACGTGGTGCTGATTGGAACGCCACATGGCGTCCGAGTCAGCAAGTGCTGACGTGGAACTAATCCGTGAAGAAACGCGTGACAGAGGCGAACGCACCCACGCGCGGCATTAAGTGTGCCTTCCTTCCGTTATAATTTAAGAACTTAGTTTCCCGTTGTACTTCAAGAATCCAACAAATCTTCCCCCTAATAGATGTGGGATACACACACACAGAGTCACATCCTTACACATGAAGAGTAACTACGGATAGTGAGGAGCTCCTTTCACCAGCTCATCCATGAAAGGGACCTACAACGGTAACTACGGATGCTATCATATTCTATTTTTCTTGTTAGAAACAAGAGCGGAAGCACGATACCACTTGTTAGGAACCAAGAAGAGACGATGAACGAAGAACAAGATGAAGAACAACACACAAAGATCTAACTTGGTTCACTAGTTTTGAGACTAGCTACGTCCATGGCCAAAACAACCCAATTTATTGATGAGAGAGCTAATTACAATCAACGATACACCACACTATGGCCAAAAGACATAGCGGCCACCCCACACCAGTAAGCCACGACCCTAGGTCCTTATATAGGCTTAGGATACCGACTTGGTGCCCAAGAAACAAAGAAGATACCAAAAAAAACAAGGAAACAATGTCCAACTACCCTATCGAATTATTCGGACCCGTCACTATCAAATTGTTCGGACCCGTCGAACTGTTCCCAGACCCGTCGAACTGTTGCTTCTTTGCTATAATCTTCAATGCTTCACCAATTCGATTTGATTGCCAACTTCAAGGTAGGTGTTTTGATAACCAATTCATAAAAAATCTCCACCTTGATAAAAACGCCCTAGCGATCAATCCAATGCTCTCATCAATCCAACTGTGGATAAGTCTCTCGATCAAGAACGCCTCCACCAAAATCCCGATGTCCCGCAGCTAATTTCGAAACTCAATTCACCAAATCGTTTTTCCAATTGCTATTCGTCCTTTCAATGAATATGCCAATTGTGGATGCACCTCCAACAACCAAATTCAAAGTGCTCCACCCAAACCGAAACGATCAACCAATCAACCAATAAAATGTATTTCCAAATTTGCAGTATTGGAATACATCCACTATGCGCCACAACAAGCGCGTCTTTGCGTCTCAACAAACACAGAGACTTGTGTGTCTTAATCAACAGACCACCAATGCACCATGACACAATGCATCGCCCCAACGTCGTTTCAATGACATTTAACGACAAAAGTGCCTATCAATCAATCAATGTCATGCCAATTGCGCAACCAAGAACCGCACCAATGCGCAAACCGATACACGCTCAATAATCTGCTAACAATTAATGTGTGCATAATAACATGCCACCAATCAATACATGCCCAATAACAACTAACTAACCAATTCGCGCCCAATGACGCGCTACCAACCAATCGTGTGCCAACACGACGCGTCAATTGCTCCATGCCACGAGCCAAATCCGCCAGTTGATTCGATTCATCTTCACGTTGACTTGAATCCTCATAGAGGTCATAACAAGATCCACGTACCCAATGCTCCACTTCGGAAGCCCAATTGTACCAGAACGCCAGATCTCCAAAACGTCAGATGCACGTGAACCGCTATATTCGCACATGAAATAATACAGAGCATTAATGCGCTCTTTTGAGAATTGCATTATCGCTTACGTTGACCAAGATAGCGAGCTGACCTTTTTTGCTAAATGGGGCCTCCAATTTGATTGTAGTGATGTTGTTCTCCATACGCCCGAGTGGGCTCAGCCTGTACTGGATCAAAATTTAGCGGGCCAGAAAAGCTAATAATAAATGACCCAATTTTCTTTTAGAAAAAGTTCAAACAAAAAAAATTGTTACTGAATAAGCCTAAACCGAACAAAACACAAACTGAAACGAATTCCGAAGCAAACATTTTAAACTTATTTGCATTGCAGTCAGGTCATAATATAAAGTATAAAAGGATTGAAGATAAGTTACTAATTTGTTAATTCTGGATTGAGTTTTGCATAAAAGATTGTTAGAAAATCAAGAAACCACGATAATATATTTGATTGAGTCTACTATACATTATATGTCCCTTTTTATTACTCTTTTATGTTAAATATTATTTTTAAGTAACAATATGTATTACGGTTTTAATGAACATAACCACGTATAACCAAGACTCACAACAAATCAATCGAGATTAAACAGACTCTTAAGGTTAGGATTTTGTCTGCTCAAACCGATATGTAGTTTTAGTGGCTTGTTTCAATGAAAAAAAAAACACTTAATACACCTAATGGTACCCAAATGAGCCTGTATTGGTATTACCCCTCGGATGAGGGATAATATTTGTTTTCCGACCAAAAGAAGCTCATTTCAGTGAAGTTTCCTTGGAAGCTTGTCCTGAGGAGCAAACTCTACAAAATGAAGTTTGCAGGAAGCTTTCTTCTTCCTAAATCCATCTCCTACCTTTCATCTGATTGCTTATTTTCCTTGTAGGCAATTAAGGTTTTCACCCACTTGGTTAATAATAATATCCTGAATAATGATATCATTAATCACCAGGCTCTGATGAAGAATGTTGATGTTCCATTGACCCTTGCCTTCAACTTCTCTCCCTGTCAATTTGGTTCTCTATCATCAATAGCTTTATTACCAGGTCCACCACCAACAAACATTCCAGAAACAAAATGTCGTCGCCATCACTAAAATCCCCACAACCAGGCTCTCTGATACGAGTTTATCTTTGTTCAACTCCTTTGTGTGTTCCAGAGCTACTAATAATATCAACCCAAATTCCATACTAAGTTCCGTATTTCCCAAAACCGCCATGCAGTTTGAAGAGCAGCATTCATCAAGTTGCTAGAGTAGAACCCTCGAACTAAGCTCAACACTAACACCAAGAACATCAATGGCAAATTACATGTGCCCCCTAGTGCAGAATCTAATCTCTGCGGTACATGAACCAAAAACTAAGTCAGTCAAGGCCCAAGTCCTCAGAAACAACTATAAGAGGCATCAAGCTCCACTCCAAACCCCGTCTTTGAGCAAGTTCCTTACTCCAATGCTCCAGCAAACTCTGCCAAATCCACCAGTCCTTTTCCAGAGTGTTTACAAGAGCAGCAGAACACAGTATATTGTAAAAATGAGAATTAGTTAATCACCAAACCAAGTTCAGGTAATCCAACAAATATAATTGCCATAACCCATGAAACCAAACCCACTAGAACTCGCTCTAGCTCGAAACAAAGCATAAAAAACAAATGCAGGATAGCATGAAAGATCGCCTGAGTTCGATTCCAAACTTGTCCAACAAAAAAGTTTTAAAACTCCATAAAAGTACTTGTCCAACAAAAAAGTCTAACATAAAACTCCATAAAAGATGAAAAAAAAAGACAGTTTAAGTAAAGTTTTTGTCCGTTCAAATGCCGCTCCTAGCATACTTCTCTTCAGGGAAATTGCACCTCCATGCTTGCTGTCTTCACGAAGTGACACAGGGCAAGCGTTGAGTACGCCATCGCAGTCCCTGCAGAGTTTTTGTCAGTTCAAGTGCCGCTCCTCTTAGCATACTTCTCTTCAGGGAAATTGCACCTCCAGGCTTGCTGTCTTCACAAAGTGACAAATAGGGCAAGCATTGAGTGCGCCATCGCAGTCCCTGCAGAGGCACAAGTGCCTGCAAGGCATCATCAACATGCACGACTCCTTAGCGTTGCAAGCCCTGCACATCCTCAGAGGACCACCACCACCACCATCCCCAGCCGCCGCCGCCGCCGATGACGACGGCCCGGCGCCGCCACCGCCTCCACCGCCGCCGCCAGGAAGGTTAAGAAAGTTGCTGAGAGAGGAGGCGGTATTGAAAACTTCGCTATCCCCAAATCCTTCCTTTCCCTGGTCTGGAGCCTGCGCAATCGCCTGCTGGAGGTTGTTCTTCAGGATCTGAACCACCGACTCGTTGTACTTGGCTCTGTAGTGCCAGTTCTGGGCTTCTGTTGCCGCCTGCTTTATCCTATCCACCAGTGCCATGTTCTTCTGATTTATGTTCTCTATCACTTGATCCCTCCCGCGTAACCTCTGGCTCATACCTTTGTCAAGGGCGCTCATAATGGTTATAAGCTGCCTCTGGGTTAGCTCTTTCACGCCTCTGATCATGTTCTCTTCCTGTATAAGCATCACAAGTACAAAATCAAGATGCTAAACCTAAGGGAGATAACTTCAAATACAAAGTAAAACATCCATTTGCAGAAGCTATCGGCAATAAGGCTATTACTCAGAAATCCCCTCCGGACAAGAAGATAACAAGGCTAAACCATTGCTTATATCACAAAATCCAACAATCAAAGTTTTCTAAAAGTAATCAAAGTTTAGATTTTTCCAAAAAGAAAAGTAGAGTTTTTCAAAAATTTGAGCAGGATTATGTGTGTAACAAATAACCTGCTGAATTAGACAATTCTACAAGCCCCTTGCATCTCGGAAAATCAAGAACTCAATGTTCATACAAATCCAACATATTTCAGCATGTTTCTGAGTGTAATGAATTCCGAATCGCTGATCAGAAATTTCTTAGTTACTTTGTAAGGCTTCAAGAAAGGATTTTCTGTAGATTGTAGCTTAAGGGGATTCACTACGCAACTGTACTACAATACGTGTCTTCTAAATTTGTTTCCATTACTCTTGCAGAAAATTTCCGTCTACTTTCTTTGTGTTTACTTTTTCTTTAATTTCCCAAGATATAATTTTCCTTCCTTTTTCCTAATTCCAAACACACCCTATGACCCTAAGGGCATCTCCAACCCTATGGGGGGAGGGGGAGGGGGAGGGGGAGGGGGAGGGGGAGGGGGAGGTGAGGGGAGGTATGGGTTTGGAGATGCCCTAAGGAGATTCACTATGCAACCATACGACAATATGTCTCCTTCACACCTCTGATCATGTTCTTTTCCTGTATAAGCACCACAAGTACCAATCAAGATGCTAAAACTAACGGAAATAACTTGACATACAAAGTAAAACATCCTTTTGCGGAAGCTATCAACAATAACGCTATGTACTCAGAAATCCCCTCCGCGAGGCGGATCCAGGAATTTGTTGCAGTGGGGGCTAAGATGAAAGTTTAAACAAAAAAAATATAAACCTTAGTTTAATTTAAATTGGGTGGGGGCTATAGTGCACTTTCTGGAACACTAAATTGGATAAACTAAGAAAAAATATGGGTAAAATTTCAATTGGGGAATTTTGAGCTACAGCCCCCACTACCCATCATATAGATCCGCCATTGCATCCAGCAACAACAAGGTCAGACTTTAATATACAATACCCTCCCAACTCATGACTCAGTATCCCAGACATATTGCCCCCATGAATGGAGTCTAAACTACAGCCAATAGCACAAAGTACAACAATCAAAGTTTTCTGAAAGTAATTAAAGTTTTGTTTTTTCAAAAAGAAAATTAGAGTTTTAGAAAAATTTGAGCAGAATTATGTGAGTGTAATGAACTCGGAGTTCCAGATCAGTACTTTTTTAGCCTTCAAGAGAGGATTATGAGAGTGTAACGAATCAAACATACTTCAGCATGTCTCTGAGTGTAATGAATTCGGATTTCCAGATCAGTACTTTTAAAGCCTTCAAGATAGGATTTTCCGTAGATTGTAGCTTTGAGGGGATTCGTACTATGCAACCATAGTACAATATGTCTCTTCTAACTCATGCTTGAACAGAGAGAATTATATTTACCTGAACGATTATGAACCGCTCAAGTTCCTCGCGCTGCCTCTCAAGCACGGTACGAATGTTGTCGTCGACAACGGTAAACCCCATCGACGGTGCTACGGTCATGCTCCCACTCGCAGAAGTGACTGAGGAGTTGCGTTCGTCATCGTCGTACGACAGCTTCAACCCCGTCGACACTTGATTCTGAGGTATGCTAGCTGACCTATCAGCTTCATCCTTCAAGGCGTTGTTGTTGTAGTTCAGAGAAATCTCAACCTTGGGATGCCTCAACATAGTATTACTATTGCCCCCTTCCCTCGCTCTTTTGTTAGGCCGCAGCAATGGCGGCTTATGCTCATTCGCAAAATAGTTCACTGGGTCCGCATTTCCCCCAACGGGCACTGTAGCAAAACCATGAAGTAATCAATGAAAATAGCGAGAACAATTACAGCCAACGATATAGAACAAAACATTGACATAGTTTTACAACAGAGGAAAGCTGGAACCAGAAATAAAAAATGCATGGTAATGTGACTCTAAGGCTCTGTTTGGTTCGCAGTAAAATGTTTTACAAGGGAAAATATTCTACACGTAAAATATTTTGTGCGAAAAAGTTGTCTCTGCAATTATTTTCTCGTGTTTGGTTGGCACTTGCTAAAACAGTGGGTCGTGATGGCAGTCGCAGTGATTGGGTGGCAGAGAAGGTGGGTGGCGGTGATGGGTCATTGTGAAGGTAGGTGGTAGTGGTGGTTATTGGCGGTGGAGGTGTTAGTATGAGTTGTTGTTGTGATCCTTCACTCTCCGGAAAATGGCTTACGGATTTGAAATGAGTAAATCATTTTACATTATGTGACGGAAAACATTTTAGAGGAAAATATTTTACCTCCAACCAAACAGCACCAAAACACCAAGACAAGGGAAAGCATTTTACAGGAAAATGTTTTACCACCAACCAAACGCAGCCCAACTATTAGTACTTTATTCAACCAAAGATTGCATTAATCCTTTCAGCAATAAGAAAATAGAAAAGGATCCATAAAGTTTATGCAGGCAGATAACCTTTTCCTTTAAGGCAGACACAGACAGAGGCCTCGGTTCATATCTGATGAAATCTTTTCACAGAATACCTCTTCGACGGTTCCACCACAAAATCTTCAAAGAAAAATGGAGGCTACATGTATCTAAAATTCTTAATATGTACAAAAGAAAATGACCCATTTCCAGATTCGCATTAATTTTACATTTTTATGTTGGCTAATTTAGGTAATCACTTGTAATGGGCGGTGTAACATCCCTTTTATTAATCTAGATTCTAGATAAGAACACACAGTAGTTCAGATAATTACTAGCTCGAACTTCCATTTCCTTGGCTTGAATAGTGAAAAGAACATAAGAATGCCTCCGACAAATTACCACTAACTACTATCATATGATATGAGATGAACATTTACCCTAAGAAACCAATTATTTCCTGCTTCTTGCAAATTTTTATACACGTGCTCTATGATTCCTAATTTTCACAGACAAAAAAGAACCAATATGCATATGTATATTGGTTCATGATTTACGATACAGATCTAACAGAGCAGAGGCATACCTAATGAGTGACTATAATCAGGATATGATAAGTAACCGATGATACAAATACTACCTTTTGGACACGAAAACACACTCAACAAGGGGTATAAAAGCCCCTGGGAGCTTTTACTCCGCATATTAGAGTACTACACATTTAAAAGAAGAGAAGGAACCATGAGAACGCAAAACTAACCCGCAACTGGTAGAAATCAGCGTGAATAGTCTAGTAACCAACAAAGAGAACCAAAACCAGCAGAGAGGGAAATTACATGCACAAAGCAAATTGCCCAACTACATACTACAAGGCAGCACCACAATGTCATGATAACAAGCAAAATGAAATGATAGCATGGAAATTACATACAAACCAAAACGTTACGAATATCATGAAGATGATATACGGTACACAATAAGACAATAAACATGCACAAAGCAATTACGCAACTGGAAACTCCCGGGCAACACTACAATGTAATGATAACATGCAAAATGTAATAATGGTATTGAATAATGAAAAGAGAGCTCACAGTTTCCAAACAACTGTAGTTGATTGGAGGTATTAGCATATGGTACACCATTCTCATCAAGGAGGAGAGGAAACAAAGAGCCATTGTTATTGTTGTCGTTGTGGTTATTGTCGTTGTTGTCGTTGTTGTTGTTATTGTTATTGTTCCCTCCCAACATTTTCCAATAAAACTATCTAACTTGACTTCAAGAAGAGCGAACAAAGATGAGGCCACCAATCTGCCTGCAAACCGGAAGAAGTTATATACTGAAATAGCATAAGCAGAAAAGACATCAGGTATTCTAGGAGCTTTGAGAGAAAATCGAACTAAAATGCTGACATTTCTATGGCCGTATCATGAATATCCAAACTCTCATAATTGAACAAATACAGTTTCAATAACAGGTTGGTGTCCTTATCGAGACAAACACGTGTAAAATGCACCGCAATATATGTTCCATAATCCCATTGTATCTAAATATTCAATGAAGCGTACAATTGAGCGACAAGAATCATCATAAGGAAACTAATCAATTAGTAACTCGGATCCACCAAAAAATTATATGTATCCTTCCAATTCCTTTAATTTTGTCGTTTATCGTATCCGTATTTATTACTAAGATTTAACAGTCCGCATTGAAGAAATAGCATTTCAGGAAATGGTAGTTTGCGCTGACTTTTCATATATTACTCAACGTGAATCTCGCACGAATGAATCTCAGTACACATGCACACACATAACCCTACGTCGATGAACTAATCAGAACCAAAAATCACCACTAGGTTACATATATTATGAACTTATGACTTAATTCAGGGCAATTTTGTATGCAGCAGAAGGTTAGAACACAAAGGTTCACCTCAGAGCTAGGCCACTCTTTTTTAAGCACTGCGATAGATATGGTGAGAATGTCAAAATAAATAAAAAAATGATGAAAATGAAGCTGGGCAAGCAAGAGCAAAATCACTTTGCTTGACGTGAATTACTCTTGAATCAATCTTGATACACACACAGATACATAAACCCCTCTATGAACTCGATCATATTATCAACCTCTCAATCAGCACAAAAACAACCAGTTGGTTACATACATTATGAACTTATGACATAAAAGTAAATTAGGGCAATGCATATGCAGGAGAAATTAAATGTATCCTTGCAATCGCTTTAGCTTTGTCGTTTATAGTGTCGGCATTGGTTACTAAGAATTAACTGTCTGTATTGGAAAATTGGCATTCAGGAAATGGTACTTAATGCTTGACTTCTCGTATATTACTCAATGTGAACCTTTCGCGAATGGAACTCAGTACACATGCAGACACATAAACTCATAAACCTACGTCTCTGAACTGAAACATGTTATTGTCCCCTCAATCAGCACCGAAAATCACCATTAGGTTACATACATTATGAACTTTTTACTTTTGCCTTAAATCAAGGTATTTATATGCAGCAGACTGTTAGAACACAGAGGTCCACGTCAGAGGCTCAGAGCTAGGTCACTCTTTCTAAGTACATCTATAGACATGGTGAGAGACTGGGAATACGAGAAATTGATGAAAAAGAAGATGAGCAAGTAAGAGCAAAATCATTTTGCTCGATGTCAACTACTCGTGAACCAATGTCGATACACATGCAGAAACAAAAAGCCCTCTATGGACGCAATCATATTATCAACCCCTCAATTAGCACAAAACCACCAATTGGTTACATACATTATCAGCTTATGAAGTAAAGGTAAATTAGGGCAATGCATATGCAGCAGAAGAATTAGAACACTAAGGGTTCTCCCTGTGACCTATGGCACTCTTTAACGACTGCTATAAACATGGTGATTGATGGCGTAGGAAGATACATATGGATGAAAATGATGAGCAGCAAGCAAGAACAAAATCATCATGCTCTAGTAATCAATCAAATCTATTCAACCATCACTTGCATCATCAGGGGAAAAAAGGCAACTGTACCCAGCAGATATCACATATACAGAGGAAAAAAACAGATAGATTCTGATGATTACACTAAATCGACAACTAAAACCACCCAATCTATTAAAAGGAAAAGGATCGGAGAAAATCCATAGAGGCATATGCATGAAAACCAATCAAGATTTCACTTTGAGGACTGAAACCCACAAACATCAGCCAAAACTCAATCAAGAAATGGGTTATACCTCAAGAGAAGCCACTGATGAGCTGAGAAACCAAGCCCCAGAACTCGAGCAGATCCTGTAGTCATCAAAGTAGAAATCAAGCACAGACAACAAAAGAAATCAAACTTGTTATGCAACCCCAATGAGTAAAATTCAAGAAGAAGAAAACCCACCTTGAGAAGATCGATTCGATGTTCTCTACAGAGAGAGAAGAGAAGAGTCATCCAAGAACCGATCAGAGGCAAATGGGTGTTTATAAAGAGATCGGGAGAAGAAGAATCTGGAGAATGAAAACAGCCAAATTCATGATTAAGTACGGTCAGAGAGAGATGGGTGAGACAAACGGATTGGCGTTGGTGGGTGTATCTGTGAATTTATAGAGGGTTTGGTTTTGATTGAGAAGAGGGAAAAAATCAAGAAATTGGATGAAGGATGAAATGGGTTAGGGTTTTAGGACGAAAAAGAGGAAGTAACGTCTTCCAAGAGGGACCCACCGCCACTACTACAGCCACCACCATACCCGCATCTCTCTTGTCTCAGCCTCTTGCTGGATTGGATTCACTCACGCTATTCCCACTCTCTCTCTCTCTATTTCATATTTTTCTCAACCCAAAGAATCCATTTTTTCTTCAATGTATGATTGAATGCTCCTTGTCTTACCCTATGCCCCTTCTCCTACTTTCTAACCACTTTCTTGCCATTGTCTTCTCCTTTCATTGCCCCCCTCAATCTTCTTGACAAGTGAATGGTAGAAATGTAAAAAGTATACCCTACATTTAATGAACTTTAATTTTAATTATTAATATTTTTTTAATACAATCATTAATAAAATTGATTTTGTACAACTTTTGTGAGAAGTATATTGTATTTAAATATGCTTTTTAAATACAATATGCTTCACAGACAAAAAAGAACATTTACCCTAAGAAACCAATTATTTCCCGCATTAAACTTTTATACACGTGCTCTATGATTCCTAATTTTCACAGACAAAAAAGAACCAATATGCATATGTATGTATATTGGTTCATGAGTCACAATACAGATCTAACAAAGCGGAGGCATACCTAATGAGTGACTATAATTAGGATATGATAAGTGACCGATGATACCAATTATTTCCCGCATTAAACTTTTATACATGAGCTCTATGATTCCTAATTTTCACAGACAAAAAAGAACCAATATGCATATGTATGTATATTGGTTCATGAGTCACAATACAGATCTAACAAAGCGGAGGCATACCTAATGAGTGACTATAATTAGGATATAATAAGTGACCGATGATACAATCACTACCTTTTGGACATGAAAACATACTCAATAAAAGCCCCTGGGAGATTTTACTCCGCATATTGGAGTACTACACATTTAAAAGAAGAGAAGGAACCATGAGAATGCAAAACTAACCCGCAAGTGGTCGAAATCAGCGTGAATAGTCTAGTAACCAACAAAGAGATCCAAAACCAGCAGAGATGGAAATTACATGCACAAAGCATATTACTCAACTAGAAACTACAAGGCAGCACCACAATGTGATGATAACAAGCAAAATGTAATGATAGCATGGAAATTACATACAAACCAAAACCTTGCGAATATCATGAAGATGATATACGGTACACAATAAGACAATAAGTACATGCACAAAGTAATTACACAACTGGAAACTCCCAGGCAACACTACAATCAGTGGCGGAGCCAGAATTTCATCCAAGGGGGGGCACAGTTCCCTTGCTCAAAGTTGATTGTAAGCATTTAAAATATCATATACAGTATGTACTGACCGTATCCGTATTTTGTATTTGTGTTTAAGTCGTGATTAAAACACATTTGTATTCAGCCAGTTCAGCTAAATTTGTTTCCCTAATGTGTCTGATCTAGTCTTAAAGACTATGGAACGACACAAACACTAAATAGAAAGAGATTAAAGACCAAGTTCCTCCAGAAGAAACAAAACATCTGGTTCTACTTGTTTATTGCCCATAATGGTTTTAATACCAATACCTTTCTACTTGTTTCTCTTTCACAATTTGTTTATAGTTCTTATTTCTCACCTTCAGAATATCATAATGCAATTCTCTCCTGCTAAGGAATTCTTATTATAAAACCAAACTAATGAAACCTGTCTGCATAAACTTTAAACCAATTTGTGCCCAAACTTGTTGATATTGATAAAAAAAATATCAGATGGACAAAAATAACACAAAACTAGACTTATGTGAACCCGCCTTGGCCACAACCTCTACCGACACCTGAAATTCCAACATAGGAACCCTACCAATTGAACAATGTTACAAGTGTAAAAACAAAAAAATCACTTTCGCTTGTCAAAGCATTCAATCAAGATTCAAGAACCCAACAATTTCATAATTAAGAACAACAATTAACAATTTCATAATTAAGAACAAAAAGTAAATAAATAATAACAATTAGAGATTAATGAAGAGAAAATAGAGGATTAGAGAAAGATTATTCACAATTGGAGATTACTAGGAGGAGGATCAGTGAGATTTCAGATGTGAGAAGTATTTAGAATTAGAGAATAGAGACTAGGATTTACCTGCTGCCTACAAATCGCCGGAGCCCGGGGGAAGGCAAGCGACGCCGACGACGGAGGGAGGGAGGGAGAGCGGCGCCGACGACGGAGGAAGGCCGGACGACGGACAGAGGCTTCTGCGTTCATCGTCGTGGCCCTGGACTCTCCGTTCATCTTCTGCTGTTCCACCGGATGAATGTGGGAGATATAAGAAATAAAAGTCAAATAAAAGTATTGAGGTGAGTTAGAGTTGCATATTTGAGCAAGCTATATTACAGAAAGAAGGACAGTATTCCAGTAACTTACATGGAAGTTAATAATATTCGCCTAAGAAAAAAAGTTTCTTATATAGACCAGAGAAATGTGGCATTTAGGAGCCTCTTGTTCGCGGATAATCATCATTTTGGTTTGTGATCCTCTGAATCTAGGCGCATCACGTTTCACATAATTTTTGGATAAATCTAGTCTTCAAGAAATAACCATCTACAATAATCATCTTTAATATTTTTCTCGTACAAATAGGGATGAGGATAAAGAATTTGAGATACATGAGTTGTATATTCACAGTTAACGAGAATGAAAACGACATTTCATGATGAGAACAACGTCTTGAGTGTGATGGAATTTTGTTGGTTACATTTAATCGCAACCGACGATAATGGAAATGACAGTTTCTCTGTAAGAGCTACTCATATTCCTCGTACTGATCAGTTTGGTAGTTATCTAACGCCAACATGTTGGGTTTGTATGACCAACGGACGTTAATTTCGTAATCTCGTAACATTTTTATATATATGTGATCACATCATTAACAATTGCATAAAGGTGAATCCCTCGAAGTTTCAAGTGATAGGATGAGACACAACAAATAAAATGACACTTAGTACCCCCTCTTTTTTGGATAATTACACTTTGCCTCCTTTTAAATAACATACTCTAACGCTTATAGTGAAAAGGTATTTCAATCCACAAAATTTTAACAAAATTACCCCCCACTATAAATCTACCCTAATATCTCTCTCTCTCTCTCTCTCTCTCTCTCTCTCTCTCTCTCTCTCTCTCTCTTCCCATTCTTACCTCACATCCGATAACTGTACTAAACGTACAACCGCCTCCAGCCTTCATCTTCTTCTTTTCTTCCTTTAATCAAATTAAAATATCCCCACAATCATCAAACAAAAAATGGTGTTTCCTACTACAAACCCCAACCTGATTAACAACACCAAATACAAGGGTTGGCACGATCTCAAAAAGAACGAGGTTGGGCCACCAGCGACATTGGGTCCTAACAATCCACCTGAAACAAGGAAAGAGACAAAACAATGTCATCGGGTCAATCAGACATATCAATAACCCTCGCCTCTTACCTTACCCTCACTTCCTCAGTTACTCACTCCACATTGTTGTCTTCCTCTTCAAACTCCTTCAAATTTCTAACACACATCCTGTAATATACCCATCCCACATTGAGATAGTATGGATTAAATGTATGGTATATAGTAAACATCGTGGACTACTTCTAGAACATTCGCGGTTTAAGAATTTTTATATGGTGGTATGAACAAAGAAGTTTTTATGGCAGTAATTCGCTCGAGTCATTACAAATGGTATCATACCCAACTCTAGTCTCGCAAAAGCTCTGTTGTTGTGCGCAGTAAATAATTAGAGGCTACAGAGAGGCATAAAGGCCTCGTGGTCAGCCATGTGCTCACTAATGAGCTCCTTTTGTGCGCGGTGAAGAAGATATGTGACAGGGAACACTCGACGAATATGTCAAACACATAAAGTTTGGGGATTGTAATATTCCGTATTACATTGATATATTGTGAATTAGGTGTCTCGTATTTAATAAACTTTGCGGATTACTACTATCAGTTTCGAGGCTTAAGCATTTTCATATGGTGGTAAAGTCAAAGAAGTTGATGGGAGAGTAATCTGTAGGGTTTTGATGTAGGTAATGCAGCGGAATATAATAAATAAATTCATGATCAAAACCTTCCACATATCGCAAGCAAGCATTCATAACATGATGAAAGTAAACGAATTGTGTACCTTAGTTCGTGTGATCACTACGAAGAATTGTGTCTTCATTTCTACGAGTATACACAACTAGGATTGTAAGCTTGAATCCCCTTCACGTCTTAGTTCTAGTTACGCGAAGAAGGAGGCAGAAGAATCATGCAAAACGGAGCACAGAGCCATGCGCCACATAGAGGCCAACGACACTAGGGGGCGAACGGGTAGGGGGCAAACCTCTACTTGTCTCTCTCCTTGCTTTGTTATTTTTCACAATAATGACTTGTGTAGAAATAATAAGCTAGTGTTGCCTTTATATAGATAACAACTCCTTGTTGACTACATATTTGCCCAATACGAATCATGTTCATACACTGATTAGTCCACCTTTCAAATTAGTCCTACTAACTTTGCTTGTGGTTGGATTTTATTCTTTTTAATTAATTAATCCAACTAATTAGTATCCAAATCCAGTTTAATCTTTAAGGTGTGTGACCCCATAAGTCTCAACTTAGTTGGTAGTAACAATTACAAACATAGAGCGGTGTCGAGCAACACATCTATGCTACCAAACTAATAGAAATAGTCAGTGATCCGACAAATCATGTGCATTAATGTTACCGTGTTGTATATATCCCTTTGTCTCCATATCCGGATTGGACATGAGACATAACTGTCACACTCGTATTTCCAATCCATAGTTTCTCGATCCTGGGAATAGGCTTATCTATACAGATAACATCAATATCTCCATATTGATTTATCTGAGTCTCGTCAGACATTTCATAAGCGCTACCCCTCGAGATGCCATGGATATTTACTCCCATTATGAGGGACAAATCCACTCTACATCACTACCATCTCTCAGCTTGCTTCCTATCATGCCCGATTACTATCTTTATAGTTACCCAGTTACGATGTAACGTGTGATAATATCAAAACATGATATTTCACAACTAGAGTATCTAGTGACATCAGGTATAAGGATTACAACACCATTAGCACTACAAGAAACACCTGTGACATTGACATAATCTAATGTAGCCTTCTCGTTGTGGGTCAATCCAGTATGTCATTACTCCTAATGCATACCCATGTGTTAGACTTGATATCTCCATATCAATCTACTCACATACTAGTCTATACTGATCGTCCTATTAATCAATATAATGGACTAGGCATATTTAAGATAAACAACACATTGCATCTAAGGACTTCATAATATTAAATATATCCATAAATATTAGATGAATATTCTAGCCATAACAATGTTCATATCAAATATAGATTGCCTCTAGGGCATCTACTCCAATAGCCTCCCACTTGCACTAAATCCAATCTGGTGCATCTCGTATGCCTATAGATATTGTGTGCCCTTCTTGCTTGCGCTGAACAAGCGGCTTTGTAAGTGGATCTGAAAGATTATAGTCCGTTGGAATCTTGCATATCTTCACATCTCCTCTATCGATGATCTCTCGAATAAGATGGAATCTCCTAAGTACGTATCTCTCGAATAAGATGGAATCTTGCATTCCTTGGCTTGTGCGACCGCCCCAGTGTTGTCACAGTACAACACAATGGGATCCACAATGCTAGGAACCACACCAAGCTCAGTGATAAACTTCCTAATCCAAACAGCTTCCTTTGCTGCGCCTCCCGTAACAATGTACTCAGCTTCAGTTGTAGAATCAGCAACTGTCTCTTGCTTGGAACTCTACCAGCTCACAGCTTCTCCATTCAGGCAAAACACATAGCCTGACTGCGATCTGTAGTCATCCTTGTCGTTTTGGTAGCTAGCGTCAGTGTAACCAATTAAACTGAGTTCTTCCTCACCTCCAAATATCACGAATGCATCCTTAGTTCTTCTCAAGTACTTAAGGATATTCTTGACAACAATCCAGTGACTCTCACCCAGACTGGACTGGTATCTGCTTTCCATACTCAACGCGTATGACACATCTGGTCTAGTACACAACATGGCGTATATGATATATCCTATAGCCGACGCGTATGAGATCTTACTCATGCGACCTTCTCAATCAGATTGGAAGGACAGTTAGCCTTCGAAAGGGTGACTCCATGCGACATGGGGAAGAATCCTTTCTTTGTTTCTTTCATGTTAAACCGTTTCAACATCTTGTCTATATATGTACTTTGGCTTAGGCCGAGCAGCTTCCTAGATCTATCCATATAGATCTTGATACAAAGTATATAAGTTGCATCCCCTAAGTCCTTCATTGCGAAACACTTCCGTAGCCAATCTTTAACAGATTGCAAGGTAGGAATGTTGTTTATTTTTGTTACCTCATTCTTTAATTTTACGTTGTTTACAAACTGAAAACTAATTTTTCCAGATATAATTTTCCTTTCATCTCATTTTCCTTCGTATTTCAAAATTCCAAACACACTCTAAGGGGTATTCATAAGCAACCGTACTACGACACGTCTTTCGAACACATACCTGAATAGAGAAAATTATATTTACCTGAACGATTATGAAACACTTAAGTTGCTTCCAGTGCCTCTCAAGCACGTTACGAATGTTGTTGTCGACAATGGTAAATGCCATGGATGGTGTTACGCTAATGCTTCCACTGGCAAAAGTGACAGAAGAGTTGCGTTCGTCAACGTCATATGACAGCTTCAGCCCTGCTGACCTTGATTATGAGGTAAGGTAGCTGACCTATCAGCTTCATCCTTCAAGTGTTGTAGTTAAGAGAAATCTCAAACTTGGGCTGCCTCAAGATGGTATTATTGCCCCCTTCCCTTGCTCTTTTGTTAGGTCGGACGTGCCTCTTCCACCCGAAACTTGTAAAGAAAAATGGAGACCATGTCTCTAAAGTTGTTAATATGTAAAAAAGAGAAAATTTCTATTTCCATATTCGCATACATTTGACATTTTTAAGTTGGCTCATTTAGGTAATCACTTGTAATAGGAGGTGTAACATGCCTTTTCATTAATATAGATTCTAGATAAGAACACATAGTAGTTCAAATAATTACTAGCTCAAACTTTCATTTCCTTGGATTTGAATAGTGAAAAAACATAGGAATGCCTCCGCTATATGATACGAGAACATTTACCCTAGGAAATAAATTATTTCCCGTATCTTGCAAATTATCATACAAGCGCTCTCTGAATTCCCAATTTTCACATAAAAAAGATAACCAATGTGCATGTTTATGCTTCATGATACAGATCTAACAAAGCAGAGGCATGCCTAATGAGTGACTATAATTTAGGATATGCCAAGTAACCAATGATACAATTACTACCTTTTGCACATGAAAACACACTCAATAAGAGGTATAGTAGCCTCTGAGAGCTTTTATTCCGCATATTGGAGTACTTCACATTTAAAAGATGAGAAGGCCATTTCTACTATATTAGAGTACTCCTAGAGTCCTAGTTACATATAATTGATGTTAGGAAACACGAAACCGACATACGCTTAAAGGATGGATCAGTGGTGGTTGAATATAGAATAAGAGGTGACGAGGATTGTCGTCAGGAACCCACTGAAAGCTCCCACGACAGAAAGCACAATGAGAGTCATCAATTGATTGTGGTCAGACTTTACCAGCTCCAAATGATCCTCTCGGGTCAGCTCTGGGAGGTCAATCACTTCCTGCACCCTCGACCTCAAGACAGAGAGGGGTGGGTTTGTGCCAGGATTGCCTCCAGGAGGCTGCGTTACTCCTCGCTACGAGGGAGCAGGTGCTCACACAACTGGTGGACTACCTTTAGACTCATATAAGCTGTCATTCATACTCTGACCAACCAGCAAATGAGAGGGGTTGTGAACACCGCTACCAAGGGCACTGGTGGCATTGTTCGCAACACCTCTCATTTGCTGGGTGGTGATAGCATGGATGACAGCCTCTATGAGGCTAAAGGTAGCTCACCAGCTGTGTGAAACACCTGATCCCTCGTAGCGAGGAGCAACGCAATCTCGTGGAGGCAATCCTAGCACAAATCCACCGCTCTCTATCTTAGGGTCGAGGGTCCATGAAGTGATTGACCTTCCAGAGCTGACCCGGGAGGATCATCTGAAACTGGTAAGGTCTGACCACAATCAATTGATAGCTCTCATTGTGCTTTCGGCCATGGGAGCTTTCAGTAGATTCCTGTCGACGATTCTCGTCACCTCTTATGCTATATTCAACCACCACTGATCCCTCCTTTCGTTGTATGTCGGTTCCATGTGTCCTACCAGCAATTACATATAAGTACGAGTAACTCCAATATGGTAGATACAATTACTACATTTCGTTGTCTGTCGGTTCCATAATTCCTAGAAGCAGTTATATACTAGGGCCTAGTAGCAGTCATATTCCTAGCAACAATGTAACTTTATGAGCTTTTTTGGAAGCCCCTAAGGACATAACCCTTCTTGGGTTTGTACCTTGTTAGGGTAAGGTACAAAAATGATGGGGATAAGAACAGTACCAATATAAGAGGTGGGATATGATTGTACTGGTATAAGGCAAAAAAAAATTGTACTAGTTTTGAGTGATCGGTTAGGGCAGGATATGAGATGTGATAATCTGCATGGATATGTATTAACATGTTTTGGTAGTTCATGATAAGAGGTAGGATGTGTATAAATGACAACATTGACCTTATTTAAACTAACTTTCTAAAATTATTTTGTCTTCCACTACAGACTGTAAATAAAAAATAATATTACACATGTATTGACATATAACTGTGACGATATTAAAGTAGAGATAATTACAAATCATAGCGCAAGATATCGTGATGTCAGAGTTTATTATTCCTTTCGTCATAGGTCTTGCTGCGTCTTGAAATCCTAATGGCCATGGTTTTGCTTACATATTTACATGTACAAATATGTATACATACACACACACATATATATATATATATGTGTGTGTGTATACATTATGTATGTATTATACATATATATACATATTTATGTATAATATATCTTATATAAATACACACATATCTCATATATATATACGCACATATATGTACATATATTATACGTGTACACATATAGATACATATTATATACATATAATATGTATATGTGTAATATGTATATATGTATAATACATATATACAATATTATGATCATATATGTATATGTGTAATATGTATATGTATATTTATGATTATATATGTATAATACATATATGTATATATATGTATACATATGTGCGTACATAATATATATGAATATACGTGTATACATATATGTATATATGTGTATATGTATATGTATATATATATATATGGGGGCAATCTTGTCACTCCATAACATCGTCCTAATTCCCTCATCCCCTTATCATGCATTCTACCACCCAGGGGTGGTAAATGGGGGCAAAATAACTTTACTCGACGTGAATTACTCACACTCTTTTAATATTATAAAGAATATGAAACTTGAATCTAGCTGTGGTAGTTCAAGAATTCAAAAGAGTTGCCCGTAATAGAAGTGGGATAATACACATGCAGAGAGCGGCATGCTTACACACAAAGAGTAACCAAGGAGAGGGACCTCTAACGGTAACCCTTCCATGGAAGGGACCTACAACGGTAAGAGTGGCATCTTTCTTGGTTATATATAGAGCCAGAGTTCAAGTGAACGAGAAGAGAGGCAGAGAGACAGACTTTGAGAGACACACAGACAGATTTCGACGGAAGTGGCACACAGAACAAAGATATGGAGAATCAGCCACTCGGTCTCCACTCGGTCTCCATGGAAAGCATTTTACAGGAAAATGTTTTACCACCAACCAAACGCAGCCTAACTATTAGTACTTTATTCAACCAAAAATTGCAATAATCCTTTCAGCAATAAGAAAATAGAAAAGGATCCACAAAGTTTATGCAGGCAGATAACCTTTTCCTTTAAGGCAGACACAGACAGAGGCCTCAGTTCATATCTGATGAAATCTTTTCACAGAATACCTCTTCCACGGTTCCACCACAAAATCTTTGAAGAAAAATGGAGGCTACATGTATCTAAAATTCTAGTAACCAACAAAGAGAACCAAAACCAGCAGAGAGGGAAATTACATGCACAAAGCAAATTAACCAACTAGAAACCACGAGGCAGCACCACAATGTGATGATAACAAGCAAAATGTAATGATAGCATGGGAATTACATACAAACCAAAACCTTACGAATATCATGAAGACGTTATACGGTACACAATAAGACAATAAGTACAAGCACAAAGCAATTAGGCAACTGGAAACTCCCAGGCAACACTACTAATGATAACAAGCAAAATGTAATAAAGTATTGAATAATGAAAAGAGAGCTCACATTTTCCAAACAGCTGTAGCTGATTGGAGGTATTGGCATATGGTAGACCATTCTCATCGAGAAGAGAGGAAACAAAGAGCCATTGTTATTGTTGTCGTTGTGGTTATTGTTATTGTTCCCTCCCAACATTTTCCAATAAAACTATCCAACTTGAGTTCAAGTTGAGCGAAAAAAGATGAGGCCACCAATATGCCTGCAAACCAGAAGAAGTTATATACTGAAATAGCATTAGCAGAAAAGACATTAGGTATTCTAGGAGCAATGAGCGAAAATCGAACTAAAATGCTGACGTTTCTATGGCCGTATCATGAATATTCAAATTCTCATAATTGAACATATACAATTTCAATAACAGGTTGGTGTCCTTATCGAGACAAACATGTGTAAAATGCACCGGAATATATGTTCCATAATCCCATTGTATCTAAATATTCAATGAAGCGTACAATTGAGCGACAAGAAGCATCATAAGGAAACCAAACAATTAGTAACTCGGATCCACCAAACAATTATATGTATCCTTCCAATTCCTTTAATTTTGTCGTTTATCGTATCCGTATTTATTACTAAGATTTAACTGTCCGTATTGAAGAAATGGCATTTCAGGAAATGGTACTTTGCGCTGACTTTTCATATATTATTCAACGTGAACCTTTCACGAATGAATCTCAGTACACATGCACACATATAACCCTACGTCGATGAACTAATCAGAACCAAAAATCACCACTAGGCTACATACATTATTAACTTATGACTTAATTCAGGGCAATTTTGTATGCAGGGTTAGAACACAAAGGTTCACCTCAGAGCTAGGCCACTTCTTTTTAAGCACTGATATAAATATGGTGAGAATGTCGAAATAAAAGAAATTGATGAAAACGAAGCTGAGCAACCAAGAGCAAAATCACTTTGCTTGACGTGAATTACTCTTGAATCAATCTTGATACACACGCAGATACATAAACCCCTCTATGAACTCATCATATTATTAACCCCTCAACCAATTGGTTACATGCATTATGTGCTTATGACATAAAAGTAAATTAGGGCGGCAATGTATATGCAGGAGAAATTAAATGTATCCTTGCAATTTCTTTAATTTTGTCGTTTATCGTGTCGGCATTGGTTACTAAGATTTAACTGTCTGTATTGGAAAATTGGCATTTCAGGAAATGGTACTTAAAGCTTGACTTCTCGTAAATTACTCAATGTGAACCTTTCGCGAATGGATCTCACACAAACTCATAAACCTACGTCTATGAACTAAAACATGTTATCGTCCCCTCAATCAGCACCAAAAATCACCACTGGGTTACATACATTATGAACTTTTGACATAAATCAAGGTATTTATATGGAGCAGAAGGTAAGAACACAAAGGCCCAACTCAGAGGCTGAGAGCTAAGTCACTCTTTCTAAGTCCTTATACAGATTTGGTGAGAGTATGGGAATAAGAGCAAAATCATTTTGCGCAACGTGAACCACTCATGAATCAATCTCGAATTCTTGATACACATGCAGACACATACTATTAAAGCACAAAAATCACATAAAGAGTTTTAAGCTACTTAGTTGTTTTCTCCTCGGAATTTCTGGTAGATCTGAGCTTCGGTGACCTGCTAGGGTTCGAAACGAACAAGGAGTTTTGTAAACCTGCTTGGGCTTCTTGAGAGAAGACAGAGAAAGAGATGGAAGACAGAAAATGAGCATTAATGTCTCGCAGAATTTAGACCGTTGATGAGCAACAATCTGGAAATAACATGATGAGTCCTTGGACTTATACAAAGAGATCACTAAGGTTTTAAGGTAATAATGATAAGGCCCAATAGATGATGAAATAGCAATTGTAGCCCTAGACTTCTGAATATAGCAGTCTTGTCTTCTAAGCTTGGTCAAATCTCCATTTGATCCTTTGACTGTTATTAATTTTCACATGAGGTCTTACCAAACACTTGCCGCATGTCCAATCGGCTTTCTGCGCTGAAATTGAATCCATCGAAGAAGGTCTACACCTAGCTGAAGTGATCTCTCTCAGAAACATCATCGGCGAGAGTGATTCGATGATGGATGTCAAGGAATTGCAGAGAAATTAAGAAAACCGGTGTGAGAAAGAAGAGGAAATGAAAGGTATGTCTCGGAAATCGATTATACCACAGAGTACAGAGCATTAATGCGCTCTTTTGAGAATTGCACTATCGCTTACGTTAACCAAGATAGCGAGCTAACATTTTTGCTAAATGGGATCTCCAATTTGATTGTAGTGATATTTTTCTCTATAAGCCCGAGTGGGCTCAGTCTGTGCTAGATCAAAATTTAGCGGATCAAGAACATAAAAGTAAATAAGCCAAATTTCTTTTCGAAAAAAAGTTGTTTGATGACCTAAGCCTAAACCGAACTAAACACGAGCTGAATTGAATTCCGAAGAAAACCGTTTAAACTGATATGCATAGAAGTCATGCAATAATATAAAATATAAAAGGATTGAATATATATTACTAATTTGTCAGTTCTAAATTGAGTTTTGCATAAAAGATTGTTAGAAAATGAAGAAACCGCAATAATATATTTGATTGAGTCTACTAATATAATTATATTTCCCTTTTTCATACCATTTTATTTTAAATATAATTTTAAATAACAAATATATTACTATTTTAACGAACATAACCACATATAACTACAACCGACGAAACCGAACTGAGATTAAACAGAATTGTTGAAGTTATGATTTTGTCGGCTCAAACCGAACCATAGTTTCAGTGGCCTGTTTCAATGAAAATTTCTAAGAGATACACACACACACTCCCATCGATTCCTAAATGAGCCTGTATTGATATTACCCCTCATATGGGGGATAATTTCAGTGAAAGTTTCCTGAGAAGCTTGTCCTGAGGAGCAAACTCTACAAAATGAAGTTTGCTGGAAGCTTTCTTCTTCCCAAATCCAATCCATCTCTTACTTTTCGTCTGATTGCTTATCTCCTAGTAGGCAGTAATTGTGGATGCTAAACATTCCATTGTCTTAAGGAGGGCGAAATTAAGGTTTTCACCCACTTGGTTAATAATATTATCCTGAAGAATTATATCATGGGTAATGATCAGGCTCTGATGAAGAATGGTGATGTTCCATTGACCCTTGCCTCGCACTGTCAACTTCTCTCCCTATCAATTTGGTTCTCTATCATCAATAGCTTTATTACCAGGTCCACCACCACCAAACATTCCAGAAACAAAATGTCTTCGCCATCACCAATATGAGTATATCTTTCTTTAACTCCTTTGTGTGTTCCAGAGCTACTAATAATATCAACCCAAATTCCAAACTAAGTTCCCTATTTGCCAAAACTGCCATGCAGTTTGAAGAGCAGCATTCATCAAGTTGCTAGAGTACATGAACGGATGAACCCTCAAACTAAGCTCAACACTGACACCAAGAATATCAATGGCAAATTACTTGTGCCCCCTAGTGCAGAATCTAATCTCTGCGGTACATGAACCAAAAACTAAGTCGGTCAAGGCCCAAGTCCTCAGAAACAACCATAAGAGGCATCAAGTTCCACTCCGAACCCCGTCTTTGAGCAAGTTCCTTACTCCAATGCTCCAGTAAGCTCTGCCAAAGCCACCAGTCCTTTTCCAGAGTGTTTACAAGAGCAGCAGAACACAGTAAATTGTAAAAATGAGAATTAGTTAATCACCAAACCAAGTTCAGGTAATCCAGCGAATATAATTGCCATAACCCATGAAACTAAACCCATTAGAACTCGCTCTAGCACGACACAAAGCATAAAAACATATGCAGAATAGCATGGAAGATAGCCTGAGTTTGACTCCAAACTAGTCCAACAAAAAAGTTTTAACATAAAACTCCATAAAAGTACTTGTCCAACAAAAAAGTTTTAACATAAAACTCCATAAAAGATGAAAAAAAAAGACAGTTTAATTAAGGTAAAGTTTTTGTCAGTTCAAACGCCGCTCCTCCTATAATACTTCTCTTCAGGGAAATTGCACCTCCACGCTTGCTGTCTTCACGAAGTGACACACAGGGCAAGCGTTGAGTACGCCATCGCAGTCCCTGCAGAGTTTTTGTCAGTTCAAATACCGCTCCTCTTAGCATACTTCTCTTCAGGGAAATTGCACCTCCAGGCTTGCTGTCTTCACAAAGTGACAAATAGGGCAAGCGTTGAGTACGCCATCGCAGTCCCTGCAGAGGCACAAGTGCCTGCAAGGCATCATCAACATGCACGACTCCTTAGCGTTGCAAGCCCTGCACATCCTCAGAGGACCACCACCACCACCAGCCGCCGCCGCCGATGACGACGGCCCGGCGCCTCCACCGCCGCCGCCAGGAAGGTTAAGAAAGTTGCTGAAAGAGGAGGCGGTATTGCAAACTTCGCTATCCCCAAATCCTTCCTTTCCCTGGTCTGGAGCCTGCGCAATCGCCTGCTGGAGGTTGTTCTTCAGGATCTGAACCACCGACTCGTTGTACTTGGCTCTGTAGTGCCAGTTCTGGGCTTCTGTTGCCGCCTGCTTTATCCTATCCACCAGTGCCATGTTCTTCTGGTTTATGTTCTCTATCACTTGATCCCTCTCGCGTAACCTCTGGCTCATACCTTTGTCAAGGGCGCTCATAATGGTTATAAGCTGCCTCTGGGTTAGCTCCTTCACACCCCTGATCATGTTCTCTTCCTGTATAAGCATCACAAGTACAAAATCAAGATGCTAAACCTAAGGGAGATAACTTCAATTACAAAGTAAAACATCCATTTGCAGAAGCTATCGGCAATAATGCTATGTACTCAGAAATCCCCTCCAGATAAGAATATAACAAGACGAAACCATTGCTTATATCACAAAATCCAACAATCAAAGTTTTCTAAAAGTAATCGAAGTTTTGATTTTTCAAAAAGAAAAGTAGAGTTTTCCAAAAATTTGAGCAAGATTATGTGTGTAACAAATAGCCTGCTGAATTAGACAATTCTACAAGCCCTTTGCATCTCGGAAAATCAAGAACTCAGTGTTCATATGAATCCAACATTTTTCAGCATGTTTCTGAGTGTAATGAATTCAGAATCGCAGATCAGAATTTCTTACTTTGTAAGCCTTCAAGAGAGGATTTTCTGTAGATTGTAGCTTAAGGGGATTCACTGCGCAACCGTACTACAATACATGTCTTCTAAATTTGTTTCCATTTCTCTTGCAGAAAATTTCCGTCTACTTTCTTTTTGTTTACTTTTTCTTTAATTTCCCAAGATATAATTTTCCTTTCCATCTCATTTTCCTTCCTTTTTCCTAATTGCAAACACACCCTATGACCCTAAGGAGATTTTTTTTAGAGAATACTAAGGAGATTCACTATGCAACCATACTACAATATGTCTCCTTCACACCTCTGATCATGTTCTCTTCCTGTATAAGCACCACAAGTACCAATCAAGATGCTAAAACTAACGGAAATAACTTGACATACAAAGTAAAACATCCTTTTGCGAAAGCTATCAACAATAACGCTATTACTCAGAAATCCCCTCCGGCCAGGCGGATCCAGGAATTTGTTGCAGTGGGGGCTAAAATGAAAAGTTTAAACAAAAAAAATATAAACCTTAGTTTAATTTAAATTGGGTGGGGGCTATAGTGCAATTTCTGGAACACTAAATTGGATAAACTAAGAAAAAATATGGGTAAAATTTCAATTGGGGAATTTTGAGCTACAGCCCCCACTACCCATCATATAGATCCGCCATTGCGTCCGGCAACAACAAGGTCAGACTTTAATATACAATACCCTCCCAACTCATGACTCAGTATCCCAGACATATTGCCCCCATGAATGGAGTCTAAACTACAGCCAATAGCACAAAGTACAACAATCAAAGTTTTCTGAAAGTAATTAAAGTTTTGTTTTTTCAAAAAGAAAATTAGAGTTTTAGAAAAATTTGAGCAGGATTATGTGAGTGTAATGAACTCGGAGTTCCAGAGCAGTACTTTTTTAGCCTTCAAGAGAGGATTATGAGAGTCTAACAAATCAAACATACTTCAGCATGTTTTTGAGTGTAATGAATTCGGATTTCCAGATCAGTACATTTTATGCCTTCAAGATAGGATTTTCCATAGATTGTAGCTTTGAGGGGATTCATACTATGCAACCATACTACAATATGTCTCTTCTAACTCATGCTTGAACAGAGAGAATTATATTTACCTGAACGATTATGAACCGCTCAAGTTCCTCCCGCTGCCTCTCAAGCACGGTACGAATGTTGTCGTCGACAAGG
The DNA here is from genome assembly GCA_023055425.1 of Linanthus parryae. Lineage (NCBI taxonomy): Eukaryota > Viridiplantae > Streptophyta > Magnoliopsida > Ericales > Polemoniaceae > Linanthus > Linanthus parryae. The sequence continues at coordinate 69,708,752 of JALGPY010000002.1, forward strand.
GTAAACCCCATCGACGGTGCTACGGTCATGCTCCCACTCGCAGAAGTGACTGAGGAGTTGCGTTCGTCATCGTCGTACGACAGCTTCAGCCCCGTTGACACTTGATTCTGAGGTATGCTAGCTGACCTATCAGCTTCATCCTTCAAGGCGTTATTGTTGTAGTTCAGAGAAATCTCAACCTTCGGCTGCCTCATAGTATTATTATTTCCCCCTTCCCTCGCTCTTTTGTTAGGCCGCAGCAATGGCGGCTTCTGCTCATTCGCAAAATAGTTCACTGGGTCCGCATTTCCCCCAACAGGCACTGTAGCAAAATTGTAAAGTAATCAATGAAAATAAAGAGATAAATTACAGCCAACGATATAGAACAAAACATTGACATGGTTTTACAACAGAGGAAAGCTGGAACCAGAAATAAAAAAGGCACAGTAATGTGACTCTAAGGCTCTGTTTGGTTCCCAGTTAAATGTTTTACAAGTGAAAATATTCTACGCATAAAATATTTTGTGTGAAAAAGTTCTCTGCAATTATTTTCTCGTGTTTGGTTGGCACTTGCTAAAACAGTGGGTCGTGATGGCAGTGGCAGTGATTGGGTGGCAGAGAAGGTGGGTGGCGGTGATGGGTCGTGGTGGAGGTAGGTGGTAGTGGTGGTTATTGGCGGTGGAGGTTTTAGTATGAGTTGTTGTGCTCCTTCACTCTCCGGAAAATGGCTTACGGATTTGAGGGAAAACATTTTAGAGGAAACTATTTTACCTCCAACCAAACAGCACCAAAACACCAAAACAAGGGAAAACATTTTACAGGAAAATGTTTTACCACCAACCAAACGCAGCCCCGCTATTAGTACTTTATTCAACCAAAGATTGCAATAATCCTTTCAGCTATAAGAAAACAGAAAAGGATCGAGAAAGTTTATACAGGCAGATAACATTTCCTTTAAGGCAGACACAGACAGAGGCCTTGGTTCATATCTGATGAAATCTTTTCACAGAATACCTCTTCCACGGTTCCACCACAAAATCTTTAAAGAAAATGGAGGCTACATGTATCTAAAATTCTTAATATGTAAGAAAGAAAATGGCCCATTTCCAGATTCGCATTAAATTTACATTTTTATGTTGGCTAATTTAGGTAATCACTTGTAATAGGCGGTGTAACATGCCTTTTCATTAATCTAGATTCTAGATAAGAACACATAGTATTTCAGATAAGTACTAGCTCAAACTTCCATTTCCTTGGCTTGACTAGTGAAAAGAACATAGGAATGCGTCCGGCAAATTACCGCTAAGTACTATCATATGATATGAGATGAACATTTACCCTAAGAGACCAATTATTTCCCGCATCTTGCAAATTTTTATACATGTGCTCTATGATTCCGAATTTTGACAGACAAAAAAGAACCAATATGCATATGTACATTGGTTCATGATTCACGATACAGATCTAACAAAGCAGAGGCATAACTAATGAGTGACTATAATTAGGATATGATAAGTGACCGATGATACAATTACTACCTTTTGGACACAAAAAACACTCAATAAAAGCCCCTGGGAGCTTTTACTCCACATATTGGAGTACTACACATTTAAAAGAAGAGAAGGAACCATGAGAATGCAAAACTAACCCGCAAGTGGTCGAAATCAGTGTGAATAGTCTAGTAACCAACAAAGAGAACCAAAACCACCAGCGAGGGAAATTACATGCACAAAGCATATTACTCAACTAGAAACTACAAGGCAGCACCACAATGTGATGATAACAAGCAAAATGTAATGATAGCATGGAAATTACATACAAACCAAAACCTTACGAATATCATGAAGATGATATACGGTACACAATAAGACAATAAGTACATGCACAAAGCAATTACGCAAGTGGAAACTCCCAGGCAACACTACAATGTAATGATAACATGCAAAAATAATAATGGTATTGAGTAATGAAAAGAGAGCTCACAGTTTCCAAACAACTGTAGCTGATTGGAGGTGTTGGCATATGGTACACCATTCTCATCAAGGAAGACAGGAAACAAAGAGCCATTGTTGTCGTTGTGGTTATTGTTGTTGTCGTTGTTGTTGTTATTGTTGTTGTTCCCTCCCAACATTTTCCAATAAAACTATCCAAGTTGACTTCAAGAAGAGGGAACAAAGATGAGGGCTCCAATCTGCCTGCAAACCGGAAGAAGTTATATACTGAAATAGCATAAGCAGAAAAGACATCGGGTATTCTAGGAGCTTTGAATGAAAATCGAACTAAAATGCTGACATTTCTATGGCCGTATCATGAAATTTCAAACTCTCATAATTGAACAAATACAGTTTCAATAACAGGTTGGTGTCCTTATCGAGACAAACACGTGTAAAATGCACCGCAATGTATGTTCCATAATCCCATTGTATCTAAATATTCAATGAAGCGTACAATTGAGCGACAAGAAGCATCATAAGGAAACTAAGCAATTAGTAACTCGGATCCACCAAAAAATTATATGTATCCTTCCAATTCCTTTAATTTTGTCGTTTCTCGTATCCGTATTTATTACTAAGATTTAACTGTCCGCATTGAAGAAGTGGCATTTCAGGAAATGGTACTTTGCGCTGACTTTTCATATATTACTCAACGTGAATCTCGCACGAATGAATCTCAGTACACATGCACACACATAACCCTACGTCGATGAACTAATCAGAACCAAATATCACCACTAGGTTACATATATTATTAACTTATGACTTAATTCAGGGCAGTTGTACTCTGGAATCAATCTTGATACACACGCAGATACATAAACCCCTCTATGAACTCGAATCATATTATCAACCCCTCAATCAGCACAAAAACAACCAATTGGTTACACACATTATGAACTTATGACATAAAAGTAAATTAGGGCAGTGCATATGCAGGAGAAATTAAATGTATCCTCGCAATTGCTTTAATTTTGTCGTTTATCATGTCGGCATTGGTTACTAAGATTTAACTGTCTGTATTGGAAAATTGGCATTTCAGGAAATGGTACTTAAAGCTTGACGTCTCGTATAATACTCAATGTGAACCTTTCGCGAATGGATCTCAGTACACATGCAGACACATAAACTCATAAACCTACGTCTATGAACTAAAACATGTTATTATCCCCACCGAAAATCACCTCTAGGTTACATACATTATTGACTTTTGACTTAAACAAGGTATTATATGCAGCAGAAGGTTAGAACACAGAGGTCCACGTCAGAGGCTCAGAACTAGGTCACTCTTTCTAAGCACATCTATAGACATGGTGAGAGTCTGGGAATACGAGAAATGGATGAAAATGAGGATGAGCGAGTAAGAGCAAAATAATTTTGCTCGATGTGAACTACTCATGAATCAATCTTGATATACATGCAAATACATAACCCCTCAATGAACTCAATCATATTATCAACCCCTCAATCACCACAAAAACCATCAGTTGGTTACGTACATTATGAGCTTATGAAGTAAAAGTAAATTAGGGCTATGCAGCAGAAGATTTACAACACAGAGGCTTCTCCCTCTGACCTAGGGCCTATAAAAATGGTGATTGATGGCGTAGGAAGATACATATGGATGAAAATGATGTTCAGCAAGCAAGAACAAAATCAACATGCTCTGGTAATCAATCAATCAAATCTATTCAACCATCACTTGCATCACCAGGGGAAAAAAGGCAACTGTACCCAGCAGATATCACAGACACAGAGAAAAAAAAAAGAAGAAGAAGAAAAACAGATAGATTCTGATGATTACACTAAATCGACAACTAAAACCACCCAATCTATTAAAATGAAAAAGGATCAGAGAAAATCCATGGACACATATGCATGAAAACCAATCAAGAGTTCACTTTTAGGACTGAAACCCACAAACATCAGCAAAAACTCAATCAAGAAATGGGTTATACCTCAAGAGAAGCCACTGATGAGCTGAGATATCAAGCCCCAGAACTCCAGCAGATCCTGTAATCATCAAAGTAGAAATCAAGCACAGAAAACAAAAGAAATCAAGCACAGAAAAAGACCCAAGTGAGTAAAATTCAAGAAGAAGAAACCCACCTTGAGAAGATCGATTCGATGTTCTCTACAGAGAGAGAAGAGAAGAGTCATCCAAGAACCGATCAGAGGCAAATGGGTGTTTTATAAAGAGATCGGGAGAGGAAGAATCTGGAGAATGAAAACAGCCAAATTCATGATTAAGTACGGTCAGAGAGAGAGAAATGGATTGGCGTTGGTGGGTGTATCTGTGAATTTATAGAGGTTTTGTTTTGATTGAGAAGAGGGAAAAATCAAGAAATTGGGTGAAGGATGAAATGGGTTTGGGTTTTAGGACGAAGAAGAGGAAGTAACGTCTTCCAAGAGGGACCCACCGCCACTACATACACCACCATACCCGCATCTCTCTTGTCTCAGCCTCCTTCTGGATTGGATTCACTCACGCTATTCCCACTCTCTCTCTCTCTGTTTCTTGTTTTTCTCAACCCAAAGAATTCATTTTTTCTTCAATGTATGATTGAATGCTCCTTGTCTTACTCTAATGCCCCTTCTCCTACTTTCTAACCACTTTCATGCCATTGTCTTCTCTTATTCTTCCCCCCTCAATCTTCTTGACAAGTGAATGGTAGAAAAGTAAAAGTTATACCCAACATTTAATGTACTTTAATTTTAATTATTAATATTTTTAATACAATCATTAATAAAATTGATTTTGTACAAATTTCATGAGATGTAATTGTATTTAAATACTGCTTTTAAATAATCGACCTCAAAGAAAATGTTTAAATAATTTTTAAACAGAGCAATCTTATCGGTTTGTAGTCTCATATAATCTACAGAGTTAGCCTACATTGCATGTAATACAGAGTAGCGTTGTACATTTGTGTATTTGTTGTTTTGGTAGCAATGAACCGCCTATGTGCTTAATCGTATAACTAACGTTCATAAATGTTGTTTTCATTGAACATCTTCATGTAAATGTGATCACATTATTAGTATTATAGTTTGAGGGTAAATTTGGCAAGAACTCGAGTGAATGTGAGAGATATAAAGAAATAAAAGTCAAATAAAAGTATTGAGGTGAGTTCGAGTTGCGGATATGAGTGAGCTAGATCATAGAAAGAGAGAATGCTCCGGTAGTTTATACGGAAATTAATTGTGCTCGCCTAAGAAAAAAGTTTCTTATACAGACAAGAAAAATGTGGCATTTCGAAGCCTCATGTTCGCGGAGGAGCATCAATTTGGGTGTGATCCCCTGAATCTAGGCGCATCACGCTTCATATAATCGTTGGATAGTTCAGAATTTACATTAGTCTCCAAAAAATAAGTACCTACAATAAGCATCTTTAACAATTTTTCTTGTATTTTTAGGGATCAGGATAAAGAATTTAAGATACATGAGTTGTATGTTCACAGTTAACGAGAATGAAAACGACATTTCATGTTGAGAATGTAGAAACTGTGGCTGAAGCAACGTTTTGAGTGTGATGGAATTTTGTTGGTTACATTTAATCGCAACCGACGATAATGGAAATTACAGTTTCTCAGTAAGAACTATATTCCTCGTACTGATCAGTTTGGTAGTTATCTAACGCCAACATGTTGAGTCTGTATGCCCAACGGACATTACTTTCGTAATCTCATAACATTTTCATATATATGTGATCACATCATTAACATAATTGCATAAAGGTGAATCCCTCGAGATTTCAACTGATAGGATGAGACACAACAAATAAAATGACACTTAGTACCCCCTCTTTTTTTGGATAATTACACTTTGTCTCCTTTTAAATAACATACCCTAACGCTTATAGTGAAAAGCTATTTCAATCCCTAAATTTTCAACAAAATTACCCCCACTATAAATCTACCCTAATATATCTCTATTTCCCTCTCTCTCTCTTTATTCCCATTCTTACTTCACATTTGATAACTGTACTAAACGTACAACCGCCTCCGTTGTCTTCCTCCAACCTTCTTCTTCTTCTTTTCTTCCTTTAATCAAGTTAATATCCCCACAATCATCAAACAAAAAAGGCCGTTTCCTTCTACAAACCCCAACTTGATTAACAACACCGAATACAAGGGTTGGCACGATCTCAAAAAGAACGAGGTTGGGTCACCAGCGACATTGGGTCCTGACAATCCACCTGAAACAAGGAAAGAGACAAAACAATGTCCTCGGGTCAATCAGACATATCAATAACCCTCGCCTCTTACCTTACTTTCACATCCTCAGTTACTCACTCCACATTGTTGTCTTCTTCTCCAAACTCCTTCAAATTTCTAACACACATCCTGTAATATACCCATTCCACATTGAGATAGTATGGATTAAACGTATGGTATGTATTAAACATCGTGGATTACTTCTATCACCTTCGCGGTTTAAGAATTTTTATATGGTGGTATGAACAAAGAAGTTTTTAGGCAGTAATCCGCTCGAGTCATTGCAAATGGTATCATACCCAACTCTAGTCTCGCAAGAGCTTTGTTGTTGTGCGCAGTAAATTATTAAAGGCTACAGAGAGGCATAAAGGTCTCGTGGTCAGCCATGTGCTCACTAGTGAGCTCCTTTTATACGCGGTGAAGGAGATATGTGACTGGGAACACTCGACGAAGATGTCAAACACATAAAGTGTGGGGATTGTAATATTCCGTATTACATCGATATATTGTGAATTAGGTGTCTGGTATATAATAGATTTTGTGGATTACTGTTATCAGTTCATATGGTGGTAAGGTCAAAGAAGTTGATGGGAGAGTAATCTGTAGGGTTTGATGCAGGTAATGCAGCGGAATATAATAAATAAATTCATGATCAAAACCCTCCATAGATTGCACGGAAGCATTCATAACATGATAAAAGTAAACGAATTGTATACCTTAGTTCGTGCGATCACTACGAAGAATTGTGTCTTCGTCTCTACGAGTATACACACCTAGGATTGTAAACTGGAATCCCTTTCATGTCTTAGTGCTAGCTACGCGAAGAAGGAGGCAGAAGAATTATGCAAAACGGAGCACAGAGCCATGCGCCACATAGAGGCTGACGGCACTAGGGGGCGAACGGGTAGGGGGGCGAACCTCTACTTGTCTCTCTCCTTGATTTGTTATTTATCATAATAATGACTCTTGTGTAGAAATAATAAGCTAGTGTTGCCTTTATATAGATAACAACTCCATGTTAACTACATATTTGCCCAATACTAATCATGTTCATACACTGATTAGTCCACCTTGCAAATGAGTCCTACTAACTTTGCTTATGGTTGCGTTTTGTTCATTTTAATAAATTAATCCAACTAATTAATATCCAAATCCAGTTTAATCTTTAAGGTGTGTGACCCCATAAGTCTCTACTTAGTTGGTAGTAACAATTACAAACATAGAGCGGTGTCTAGCAACACATTTATGCTACCCAACTAATAGAAGTGGTCAGTGATCCGACAAACCATGTGCTTTAATGTTACCGTGTTGTATATATCCCTTTGTCTCCATATCCGGATTGGACATGAGACATAACTATCACACTCGTATATCTAATCCATAGTTTCTCGATCCTGGGAATATGCTTATCTATGCAGATAACATCAATATCTCCATATTTATTTATCTGAGTCTGGCCAGACATTCCATAAGCACTACTCCTCGTGAGGCCATGGATATTTACTCCCATTATGTATGAGGGACAAATCCTCTCTATATCACTACCATCTTTCAGCTTGCTTCCTATCATGCCCGATTACTATCTTTATAGTTACCCTGTTACGGTGTAACATTTGATAATATCAAAACATAATATTTCACAACTAGAGTATCTAGTGACTTCAATTCTAAGGATTACAACACCATTAGCACTACAAGAAGCACTTGTGACATTGACATAATCTAATGTAGCCTTCTCGTTGTGGGTCAATCGAGTATGCCATTACTCCTAACGCATACCCATGTGTTAGACTTGGTATCTCCATATAAATCTACCTACATACTAGTCTATAGTGATCGTCCTATTAATCAATATAATGGACTAGGGATATTTAAGATAAACAACACATTGCATCTAAGGACTTCATTATATTAAATATCTCCATAAATATTTATTTAGATGTATATTCTAGTCAAAACAATGTTCATGCCAAATATAGATTGCCTCTAGGGCATCTAATCCAATAGTCTCCCACTTGCACTAGATCCAATCCGGTGCATCTCGTATGCCTATGGATATAGTGTGCCCTTCTTGCTTGCGCTGAACAAGCGGCTTTGTAAGTGGATCTGAAAGATTATAGTCTGTTGGAATCTTGCATATCTTCACATCTCCTCTATCGATGATCTCTCGAGTAAGATGGAATCTCCTAAGTACGTGTTTGGATTTCTGGTGTGACCTGAATTCCTTGGCTTGTGCGATCGCCCCAGTGTTTTCACAATACAACACAATGGGATCCACAACGCTAGGAACCACACCAAGCTTAGTGATGAACTTCCTAATCCAAACAACTTCCTTTTTTGCACCTCCCGTAGCAATGTACTCGGCTTCAGTTGTAGAATCAGCAATTGTCTCTTGCTTGGAACTCTTCCAGCTCACAGCTTCTTCATTCAGGCAAAACACATAGCCTGAATGCGATCTGTAGTCATACTTATCTTTTTGGAAGCTAGCACCAGTGTAACCAATTACACCGAGTTCTTCCTCACCTCCAAATATCAAGAATGCATCCTTAGTTCTTCTCAAGTACTTATGGATATTCTTGACAACAATTTGGTGACTCTCACCCAGATTGGACTGGTATCTGCTTTCCATACTCAACGCGTATGACACATCTGGTATAGTACATAACATGGCGTACATGATAGATCCTATAGCCGACGCGTATGAGATCTTACTCATGCGGTCCTTCTTAATCTGATTGGAAGGACAGTCAGCCTTCGAAAGGGTGACTCCATGCGACATGGGCAAGAATCCTTTCTTTGATTCTTGCATATTAAACCGTTTCAACACATTGTCTATATATGTACTTTGGCTTAGGCCGAGCAACTTATTAGATCTATCCCTATAGATCTTGATACCAAGTATATAAGTTGCATCCCCTAAGTCATTCATTGTGAAACACTTCCCTAGCCAGTCTTTAACATATTGCAAGGTAGGAATGTTGTTTCCAATGAGTAGTATGTCATCCACATACAAGACAAGAAACACAACAGAACTCCCACTAACCTTCTTGTAGACACAAGGCTCATCTTCGTTCTTAGTGAAGCTAAAACCTTTGACCGTGTCATCAAAACCTTGATTCCAACTCCTCGAAGCTTGCTTCAATCCATAAATAGATCGCTGCAACTTACAGACTTTGTTGACAAGCTTTGGATCCTTAAAACCCTCTGGTTGTGTCATATACACATCATCAAGGATGTTTCCATACAGAAACGCTATTTTGACATCCATCTGCCAAATCTCATAGTCGTGATAAGCTGAAATAGCAAGTAAGATACGAATGGACTTGGTTATCGCGACAGGGGGAAATGTTTCATCATAGTCAATACCATGAATCTGTCTGAATCCTTTTGCCACCAATCGGCCCTTGTAGGCAACTGCATTGCCATCCATGTCGGTCTTCTTCTTGAAGACCCACTTACACCCTATGGGTCGATCCCCTTGGGGTGGTTCCACCAAAGTCCATACTTTGTTGATATACATGGATTCCATTTCGGATCTCATGGCTTCAAGTCACTTCTTAGAGTCTGGCCCTTTCATGGCCTCTCCATAGGTAATAGGCTCATTATCCATGAGTAGTACGTCACCGGGCTCAATCACGAGAAGTCCATACCTCTCTGGCTCCTAACGTACCATAATCGACCTACGGAGTTCTTGTGTTACTTGAGTAGGTTGTGTCACATCCCCCTCCCGCCGACCTCGATTAGCGACGATAAAAGTTTTGCATTAACGGAAGGAGGCCGCGACATGCCAGTAAGGCCTTGACTTGTCAAGAGTCTAAACAAGTTAATTTTAAAAGTCGTGATTGAAATTTCGTTTTGAAACTTTGCGGAAGCTTAAATAAAAATAATTTGGGTTCGCATGCTAAACAATTTGTCTTGTAAAGAAAAGAAAGTTGGAAATTAAAAATCAGTATTATTTAGCGCTCTCGACTCATAACATAAACATAGCATAACTCGGGAAAGGTACTATGTATCATAACGGCTCGTACAAGGTTGTGTATGTATAATTACATAACTTTTACATTCTTACAATAAATCGCCAACATATACTCCAGAAACTCCAAGTCATCTAGCATATTTGAAACATATGACCACATAAGCACCACCAAGGCAACAAGTCAACACGTATGAACTTAACATCCTTGCCACTTCTTGCTTATTATGTGTCCTTAAAACTTGGAAAAAAAAGTTAACTTGAAAGGATGAGCTCAACTAGCTCAGTGAGTTACATCTACGCCCCTCCGTAGGTTTGAAAACTAAAAGAGATAATTTTCTCATGGAGCGTCATGAACTTAAGTCATAGTCATACATACATATACTTGTGAAACTTGAAAGATCACGACATTCATAAAACATAACGTGCATCATAAAGAAAGCATAACGTAAAGCAAAACTTGAGTCGTGGGAAATTATTTTGTTCCAAATAGGAACCTTGATTTGTCTCACGTAGAAACCTTATTATACTTGAACATGCTTGCTTAGTTTCTTATCTTATTGGCCTGTGATAACCTTCGTGACTTAAAGAAACGTAGGGACGTTTCCATCGTGACGACCCGTGAGGCGGTGCGTGCCTGCTTATATTGCCCCGGCAAAAGGGCCGTAGCCTGCCTATACCCGACATGGGATTTCACTCTGGTCCCGTGGCCTTTCTACAAAAAAAGTGTTTTATCTTATGAGACGTTCATTTTCTTTGTTAGCATCCATGGGGCATAAACATTTCATTTGAGTAGAGAAAACATACATACATACATAATAATAGGGACGACGTGAACATACATAAAGCTTGTAAGAAACTTGAGGTTCGGTACAAACTTCGGGAGGTAGGGTAACTCACCTTGAAATCTTAATCCATTTATTTAACATTCCTTAGTCCAATTTAAACCATATTTAAGCATATGCTCATCAATTTCGTTGTCACATTTATACCAAAGAGGGCTACAAACCACACATATAATCACTTAGCGTGAATTCAATCAAAACATAGAGCATGCCTACATCTCTTAGATGCATATGGACTACCTTTTACTATATTCACATACTTCGGGGACCTTATATTCGTTATTGGGTGCAAATGAGATGTATCATGCAACATATAAATGCAAGATGACATAAACTAGCCTTAAGCAACTTGACAGACTGCTTACTTTCATGTGAGCTTCTAACCTATAAACTTCCAAATTATAACATCATAAAATAGACATATTTATTCACATGTATGCTTATTTTCTTGTCATTTTATGGATTGGAGGTACCAAAAGTTGTTTACCAAACATGGCTTAAAATCTGTCCAACAATTAGCAAAATTCAGATTAGACCCACTTTAGTATTTTTAAAATTAAAGAAACTCTAGAGCGTCTTTTGGCACAAAACTAACTGAAAATGATAGTAGACACATATAGCTTTGAAACGATACAAAAAATGCCCAAAACCGAGTTCCTATGAGTGAGTTATGACCATCTAAAGTTGGGTCAAAACTTTTACCCGAGAGCAGATTTTTTTGTCCAAAAGTTACTTGTTTCTTCTTTCACTTTCTTTCAACTTTCCCAAATAAATTCATTCATATATCCTCAGTTGAGACCCTAAGACATCTAAACATATAACATGAATATAACTTGTAAAACACGATTTTTACTACTTGATGATCTTGCTTCTTAATTTCTTTCATGCATGTGTATCATGAATATGATGATGAATCATGAACATGAAACTAGAAATTCAGCATAGAAACACATAATGATTTCCAATGAGTAAAATCATGTCTAAGAGAAGAAGATTTGAGACTTATTTCAAGAAGTAGCAAGATCAAAACTTAGCTTTTGACATGTATGTATGTAAATCATGGAGATTGTGATGAATCAAGAGCATGCACCCATAAATATACCATGCTATCATACAAATGAGATGATCCATGCTAAAATCTCACCGTAAGGATGATGAATTCCTAACATACAAGTAGAGTTTGACATTAAATAAGATGTGAAGAACCAAAAATTATAATATTGATGCAAAGACATATAACTTACTCCTCATTTTCATGAAATTCTTGAGAAGGCTTATGGAGAAGTGATGAATAATGGCTCCTAGGGGCTTCATACTTGATGAAAATGCTCAAAACTTGCTACAAACTTGATATACTATCTTCCAAGATGAGTTTTCTTCACTTAGAACCTCAAGAATTTGATGTTTGGACCAAGTTTTTAGTGAGTCAAGGGACTAGTCTGAAAATTGGTAGATGAAGAAGAAGAAGAAGAAGAAGAAGAAGAGGGAAGGCATTGCATCTCTAGAGAGAGTTAGGGAGTGAAAATGGGGGAAGACATGCATGTCTACGGAGGGAGAGAGTGACTCTTGTATGGAGTGGTGACAAGTGGTGAGTGAGTGAGGGCAAGTGGCAAGAGATAAGAAAGACGTGTGTGGAGTCTTTGGGAGTTATTTGGTGCAATAATTTTACCAACTCTAGTATTTGATGCGGTTCTTAACTCTACACATACATAAAAATGACTACGTATGCGATACGTATAGGAAAACTACCACGTAGTACTTGTATGCATAAAACATTGCATTCAATTTTCAATTCTTCTCATACATTCTTTTAGATTTATTTTTGGTTTACAATTTACACTAAAGGCACTAGTAATTAGCATCTTAACAACCAACAATTAAATTTTACCAAAACTATTTAATCTAATTAGACGCATAATTCTTTTATCGCATATTTTACAATATAAAACTCAAATAATAAAATAATGCATTCAACTCTAGTTTATTAACACAAAACATGCTATTCATAATTTGCATGAGCTAATAGTCAAACGTTAAATTAAATATTAACATATAGTCACATATTATTAACGTGCTAATATAACTTAAAAATGTGGGTTATTACAGGTTGCTCCACAAGAACTTGTGGTTCATGCTCATGCTCCATTGTCGGATAAGTGTTTTGTGGTTATTGAACTTCTTCAAATTCTACAGTCCTCCCACTGACTTCTTTAGAGACAAATTCCCTTTCTAGAAACAAGCCAGTCCTAGCAACAAAAATTATGCACTTTACTTTTAATTATTAATATTTTTTTAATACAATCATTTATAAGATTTATTTTGTACAAATTTCGTGAGTTGTAATTGTATTTAGATATGCTTTTTCCTTAAATTTTTTAAATAATCTACCTCAAAAGAATTGTTTAAGTGATCTTTAAACGGATAAATAGTATGGGTTTGTAGTCTCATATACCTGGAATAATATAATTACAGAGTTAGTCTATATTGCATGTAATACAGAGTAGTGTTGTATAACTAATGAGCATAAATGTTGTTTTCTTTTAACATCTTCATGTAAATGTGATCACATTATTACTATTATTGTTCGAGGGTGAATTCGGCAAGAATTCAAGTGAAAGTTGGAGATATGAAGAAATACGAGTCAAATAAAAGTATTGAGGTGAGTTAGAGTTGCGGATATGAGTGAGCTAGATCATAGAAAGAGGAACAATGCTCAGGCACCTTATACGGAAATTTATTGTGCTCGCCTAAGATAAAAAAAAATCTTATATAGACAAGAAAAATGTGGCATTTAGGACCTCATATTCGCGAATGAGCATCATTTTGGTTGTGATCCCCTGAATCTAGGCACATCACGCTTCACATAATTACTGGATAGTTCAAAATCTACACGAGTCTCTAAGAAATAAGTATCTATAATAATCATCTTTAACATTTTTTCTCGTACTTTTAGGGATGCGGATAAAGAATTTAAGATATATGAGTTGTAAGTTCACAGTCAACGAGAATGAAAACGACATTTCTTAATGAGAATGTAGAAACCGTTGCCGCAGCAACATCTTGAGTGTGATGGAACTTTGTTGGTTACATTTAGTCGCAACTGACGATAATGGAAATGGCAGTTATTCAGTAAGAATTACTCATATTCCTCATATTGATCAGTTTGGTATGTATCTAACGCCGACATGTTGGGTTTGTATGACCAACGAACATTTATTTCATAATCTCATAACATTTTCATATATATATATATGTGATCACATTATTAACATAATTGCGTAAAGGTGAATCCCTCGAGGTTTCAAGTGAGATGATGATACACAACAAATAAGATGACACTTAATACCCCTCTGTTTTGAATAATTACAATTTTCCCCCTTATAAATAACATACCCTAACGCTTATAGTGAAAAGCTATTTCAATCCTTCAAATTTCAAAAAAATTACCCCCACTATAAATCTACCCTAATATCTCTCTCTCTCTCTCTCCGTTTCTCTTTCTTCTCATTCTTGCTTCACATATGACAATTGTACTAAATGTACAACCGCCTCCATCATCTTCTCCTCCAACCTTCATATTCTTCTTTTCTTCTTTTAATCAAATTAAAATCTCCTCACAATCATCAAACAAAAAGTTTGTTTCCTGCTAGAAACCCCAACCTGATTAACAACATTGAATGCAAGGGTTTCCACGATCTCAAAAAGGACGAGGTTGGGATACCAGCTACATTGAGTCCTGACAATCAACCTGAAACAATGAAAAATATAAAACAATGTCCTCGAATCAATCAAACATATCAATTTCCCTCGCCGCTTATCTTACCTCACTTCCTCAGTTACTCACCCCACATTGTCGTCTTCTTCTTCAAATTCCCTCAAATTTCAGACACACATCATGTAATATACCATTCCCACATTGAGATATTGTGGATTAAATGTATGGTATATAGTAAACATTGTGGATTAATTCTAGCACCTTCACGGTTTAAGAATTTTTATATGGTGGTATGAACAAAGAAGTTTTTGGGACGGTAATCCGCTCGGGTCATTATAAATGCTATCATACCCAACTCTTGTCCCGCAAGAACTTTGCGGTTGTGCGCAGTGAATGATTAGAGGTTACAAAGAGGGATAGGGGGCTCGTGGTTAGTCATGTGCTCATCAATGAGCTCCTTTTTATGCGAGGTGAAGGAGATGTGTGACTGAGAACACTCGACGAGGATGTCGAGCATATAAATTGTGGGGATTGTAATATCATGTCTTACATCGAGATACTGTGAATTAGGTGTCTGGTATATAATAAAATTTGTGAACTTATACTATCGGTTTCGAGGCTTAAGCAATTTCGTATGGTGGTAAGGTCAAAGAAGTTGATGGGAGAGTAATCCACTCAGGTTGGTACACATCCCTCCTACTAATCTTGCCACGACCATTAGCATCATGCCAATGATTTTTAGGCCTTTTCTTCTCTATTGATCTTAGTTTGGGTCATGTAGAGGTAAGCACTTTTATGGTCTGTTTTGGGTAAGCAATTTTATTGTCTAATTTTATGGGTGTAATGAAATTGAACTTATCGTTAGTATTTTTTTCCAAGTCTGTAGAATTTCAGGTCCAATTTCTGAGCTTTAATAAGGAGGCGCTTGTATTCAACTAGGGTTTGAGTTTTGTGGGTTTGATTTGGGTGTGTATGGGTTTTATAAATGAGATAAAAAAATCTTCTCATTCTGGATTTGGGTGTGTATGAGCTTTAACACCGCTATTGGAAGGTTTAACATTCATTCATCGAATCACAGATGTCGAACCCGAACAGAAAGTTATAATTGTTCATGGGTGTGTATAGGGGCGAGTGGTGGTTGTGATGAGATAGGATAACAAAATCCCTAGGAGAGAGATAGGTCAAATTGGTTGCAACACCCCCAGTTTATGGGGGAAGCCGGACACCTCGAAGTGCCCTCCTTACAAGGGATTTTACACTTTCGTACAAGGAGTAAGTAGTAATAAATAAGTGAAAGAAAACATCCAACTACATAAAATTTAATAACGTTCATGACTGGTTCCGAAGTCCAAACTGGACACCAAGTCTAACAAAAGCGATTTACAAAAAAATGTTGACTTCCAACAAATTACTGGTCTATAATGCTTGCATGAGAAAACAATCATGATTCTCGTGCGTTGCCCCAAGTAAATCAATCACATACATGTGGTGGGTTTACGAAAATAAAACAGACACCACAATGAATATTAGTAAAAACTGAGTGAATAAAAAACTTAGCATGTAAACATAATAACTAAGAAAGCTTAGGGGGTTTCGTGTTTTAAATATTTTGAACTATTTCTAAAATATAAGTATGAATAAAATATTTAAAGACTTTAAAATGTTCTCAAAATATAAGTACGAATATCCGAGTCAAAAATTTTCCAAACTATTAAAGTAAAAGTATCAGAGATCGACTTTCCATAGTCAACAGTGTTATCGATAAGTATTTATTTTTATTCAAAAATAATTTGGGCACCCGAAGTCCCGTTAACCAATATAATATATGCAGCCAACAAGGTGAGGAGTCAAGGAAATTGATGTCAAATGAAACATGAAGTGCCAGTTTATGCTAATCCGCTGCTTGTTAATTAGGGGCAGAGATCTCAGATCATGTAGTTTGATGTACAAAAAATATATAAATGATCTGAGAACTCTAATTAAGATACTTCACTTATGCTAACCCTATTCATGCAGGTAATTCAAGATTCTATGAATCTAGTGCAACAATTGTTTAAAAGCAAGGTGACAAGATTTATTAGGTTTTTTTTGCTCTTACTTGGTTTCTGTGCCGATGAACTCTTTGGTTTTCCAATCGGTTGAAGAATCTGATCAACTCTCCCGTAGTGTTCAGAAGATGAAAGGTAAATAAACGCTTGATGAATCGAATCACTCAGATGATATCATGTGAGAGTATGATGGGAAAGAGAGATGCAATAGCAAAGGACCTCTTACCTTCTCCTCGAGCTCTCAGATTAGATCTGATAAAGATGTGTTCTCTGATAAGGAAGGCGAATTCTCATTCAAACAAATTCTTGTGGGTGATGCCACAAAAGATAAACTTTTTGAATGGGAATTCGAGAACCAATTCGAGAAGGATTGTGATGACATTGATCTGTCAGATCCGTTCAACCCCAAAATCACTTTCTCTGAAGAGAAACTCAACAATCTTGTGGCTCTGTTTCAAAGCTGTCTCATTGTAAAGCTCTTGGGTGGATCTCTAATTTTCAAATTCTTAGAAGATAAGGCAAAAAGCTTTGGGTTTTAACTGGAGAGTGCCATTTCAGAGATCATGGTTAAGGCTTTTACAATGTGTTTTTTGAATGAAAACGGTGAAGATTTAGTGAAATTTATCACAGGTGGTCCATGGATTATCATGGATCACTACCTTACTTTTAGAAAATGTGAAAGATATTTCAAACCAGATTCGGCAAAAAACTTTAAGACCGCTGTTTGGATCAGATTGCCCCAACTCCCGTCGGTGTATTATGAAGAAGATGCTTTGAGAAAAATTTCAAGATGTTTCAGAATTCCACTTAAAATCGACATGGTTACTGTTCTGGGTACAAGAACCAGATACGCTAGGGTTTGTGTGTTTGTGGATTTAGATCAGCCTCTCATTCCTTTCTTTACTATTGGAAGTAATACTTTCTCTTTTACTTACGGACATATATGTGGTATTTTCTTTGGCTGTGGTAAAGTAGGGCACCGGAAAAGCTCTTGTCCGGCGATGTCTAAAGAGAAAGCTGTTGGAATTGTGCCCTAGAGGCAATCAATTAATTGTGACAAATATATGGATTTACGATTCATTATGTTATCGATATGGAGATATGCTAACATGAATGAAGTCCTTAGAATATAAGGTGTTATATTCTTAAATATCCCTAGTCAATTATAATGATTAATGGGACAATCATCTATAGACTAGAATGGGGTTGGATTGATATGGAGATATCACGATCCAACACATGGGTATGCATTAGGAGTAATGGCATACTGGATGACCCACGACGAGAAGGATACATTAGATTATGTTGAAGTCACAATCTCTTCTCGTAGTGCTAATAATATTGCAATCCTTAGACTTGAAGTCACTAGATACTCTAGTTGTGGAATATTGTGCTTTGATGTTATCAAACGTTACACCGTAACTGGGTGATCATAAAGATAGCTATCGGGCATGATAGGAAGCAAGCTTAGAGATCGTAGTGATGTAGATAGGATTTGTCCCTCCCACATAATGGGGGTAAATATCCACGACCACTCGAGGGATGAGGCTTATTGAATGTCTGGCCAGACTCAGATAAATTAATATAGAGATATTAATGTTATCTGCAAGTATAAGCATATTCCCAGGATCGAGGAACTATGGAATGGATATACGAGTGTGACTATTTATGTCTCGTGTCCAATCCGGATATGGAGACAAAGGGATAAGTGCAATATAAGATATTGGGCACAAGAGGTTTGTCGGGATCACTGACTATTTCTATTAGTTTGGTGGCATGGATGTGTTGCTAGACACCGCTCCATGTTAGTAAGAGTTACTACCAACTAAGTAGAAACCTATGGGGTCACACGTCAAATAGAGTAGAGCTAGATTTGGGATTAATTAATATTGATTAATTAATAGAAGGATCATTGTGCAACACCTTGCAAACTTAGTAGGACCAATTTGCAAGGAAGGGAATAATTCTAGTTCATGTAGAATTAGGAAACTCCTTTATGGAAACAACAGGGAGTTGTTGGAGTATATAAAGGAGGCTCTAGCTTCCTTCCCACTTGATGAGTTATTATTAGTCATAACACAAAGAGTGGGAGAGAGCAAAAGAGAGAGCAAGACAAAGAGCTAGGGCCGAAACCCTAGCCCCCGTCCGCCCCTTTACCCGACGGCAAAAGGGTGGCCGAGCCCCCCTTTGTGCTTTGTTGCTTCGTTGCTTTGATCTTCATCCCTCTTCCTCCGGGTTCAAGCTAGCACTTGTGGAGAAGGAAGAATCTAGATCTCACCTCTAGACGTGGATCAACCGTAGAGACGAGGACATCATTCTTCGTGTGATCTCACAAATCAAGAAAAAAAGGTACACATCTTCTATGACCTTAATCATGTTATGATGTCTCTTCCTGTGATCCTTGGTGGGCTTTGAGTAGGATTAATTTTTGTTATTCCGCTGCGTTACCTACGTCAAAACCCAACAGTGGTATTAGAGCCACAGGTCGTAGAGCATAACATGATATTATGTGTTTACGATTTCAGTTCATACACCGTATTATTGTTTATTACGCGAAAACTGAAAAATTGGCATAGTAGATGCAATATTGAATTTGATTCAATCAAACAAGACCCAATTTAACATTGGATGTTAGAATTGGTGAGTTTAATCACATAGGATGTGAACAATTGGGTTCTTGAAAAATTAGGGTTCATGGGCACATGATTGAAAAGGGGTTTTCAATTATGGAAACAAAATTATGGAAATAAATCCATAAGGAAACAACCTTTCTTGGGCAACAAGGAAGGAGGAAGGGGACTAGGGCCGAAAACCTAGCCGCCCGCCCCTCCCTTGCGCGCCAAGCAAGGCCGCGGGCCTCTAGGCGTGCGGCGGTCCTAGGGTTCGGGCCACTTGTTGGCTTGGGCCCTTTGGACCGTTGTAAAACCCTAGTTACCCAATTTCACTAAAATTAAAAAAACGCGTTAAAATTGGTTTTAACTGTATTATGTGCTTTGTTGCATGGTGGATGGATATGGCCTAAGATTGTGGATGTTTATTGTTTTGTGGTTTGGTTTACGGCATGCGAGCTGATCAAATTAATGTAATAATTAATTAGTTTTTACGGCCTGCGAGTCGTTTCTTTTCTCCTCGACATGTGAGGCCTTTTGTTATTTATTTATTCTAGATGTTAGGCTAGAATTAGAAATGTTTAGTTGATAGCCAAGAACATGGAGAAGAAGACCGGAGAACCAAAGGAGCCAAAAGACATCCCTAGGCGCGCAGCTATGGTGGAGCACATGGAGATGAGCTCGGCACTTTAGGGCAATTAGATATTATCATTGGCTTTATAATATCATTAGTCTAGGGGCCATATCCATGCCACGTTTTTGTTTTGTTTTGTGGATGTTTATTATTCATGCCTTGTTATTTATTTTGTGTGTATGACGCTACTAGCAAAACGATAACAAGCTAATAATAAACAAGGTTGGTCTTTTATTGTGGATGGCCCAATCCAAATAAGTAGACCATGTTGATAAGATCAACCAAACAACTTAAAAGAAATCCCTCAAATAAATATTGCGTTTTGCCTTCTCTTGCCAAAACACCCTTCATGATCATGGCCTATTAAAATTCGGGCTTGCCAAAGCAAGGCGATTTAATTTTCCATGATGTGTTGCGGACGACGCAAGCTAGTAATGCGTGTATGTTGAAAACAAGAGGTTGGACGCAACTAGGCAAGAGTCAATTGGATTGATGAGCTTAGAGGCATGACAATTAGGTGTTATCTAAAGGATAAAGAATAGAGAGTTATTCACCTAATTGGACCAAGAGTTGCATGGGATGCAATTGGAATGGTTCCTACCTAAATAACCAATTCTTGGGTGACTTGCCAAAGCAAGCTCAAGAAGAAGTGAAAAGGGATCTTGGACCCACTAGAAAATATATAAGATACTTTCCGCATTAATGGTGAGGGCTATTAATCCGAGAAAAATAGTGGGAGCTATATTTAATAATTTAAATCCTTGTTGAATATAGTTATACGTCACAATGCTTTGCATAATCCTATAAGTGTTGAATACCCATCGCATTAAACAAACAAACACGACTTTATGTCCATGAGATGAACAAGATGTCTGGAATCTATTTTCTAGATTGGTATAAAATCGAGAATTGTTCTCAAATAAAGGAAATATGTTGTACATTGTAGAGCATAAATTTCTCTTCCCACCAACTACCAAAACACACTAAAGCCTAATGGAAGGAACATCAAAGAATGGTTCTTTGGATGTAACTTGTCTCATGTCAAGCTCCCATGGACTCTGAGCTTTGGAAGCAAGATGAGAAATTTGGAGGCATGTGATACGATCATACGAGCTTGTCATGAAAGGCTTGAGGAGTTGCTCCACTTTGCACACTCTTGCTTAGCACTCGTCATGGTCAAGATGGAATAAGTTCGGGCTTGCCAAAGCAAGGCGACTTAGTTCATCGAGATATGACGCGATGGCACAAGTTAGTAATGTGTGACTGCTGAAGCAAGAGGTGAAGTGCAAACTAAACTATCTCAATAGGATTGAAAGCTTAGATACTGGGAGTTATCTATAAGATAGATAAAGAATATATAGTTATTCTCCCAAATGGACCAAGAATTGCATTAGATGCAATTATAGTGTTTGTTCAAAAGTGATTTACTCAATATGATTGAGAATCGCTATGCAAAGCACTCATAAAGGGATAAACAAAAAACATGTTAATGGTTAACAGCATGCGTAAACGCAAAAGGGTTTTGCGTGGAACTCATGGGTATAAAGCAAGCTTGTTGCTAAAACCAAGTTACCTTAAAAGATCCCAAAGGTGGCATGGAGGAAGAGAAACTGCCTAAAGTACCTGGAAGGAAATAATAAAGGAATTACGAATTCCACACTAGGTAATTTTGTTATAGAATTCAATATGTCTATCTCATCATCAAAGTATATGATACTAGATGAAGATCTCACGCTTATATAGAAATGTGGTGGATCTCATGAGAAGTAGAAAATTGAATGAGGAAGAAATAATCCTACACGTGTGGCAATTAAGCAAAGGGTTGCTGAATTAGCCGTAGGAAATTATTTCTACCTTTATAAAATTGTTCATGAATTAGACAAAAGTGATTATGACCCTCCTATGAGTAGGACCATTATCACAGTTTCTTGTTTGGACAAGAAAGCTCTCTATCATAATAAAATGACAAATGTTGTTCCATTTATTCTGATATGCATTGTTGTAATGCAATTTTGTCTAAATGGATTGTATATCCTTGATCATGATAATTTCATCTATAACATTAATACCAAGATGTTTGCATATAATGATATGAACTTCACTTATCTTTAGCATTATCGTTTAGGCCACATGAATAAGAGATACATATCTAAAACTCCATATAGATGAAATTATAGAACTCATATGATTATTGAATCATATGAGATATGTAAGACTTATTTATTAGTCAAATTATGATATTTTGGGAATCATACATATTGATGTATGTAGGCCACTAAGCGCAGATACTGAAGATGATTTTCAATACTTCATCATATTTACTGATGGGATCAGAGAAAGATGGATTTGTATATCTTATGAAGAAACAGATCAGAATCCTTTGAAGAGTTCAAGGAATTCAAAAATGAAGTAGAGAGATAGCTTGGCAAAAGTATTAAGACTCTACGATTGGATACGTAGAGGAGAATACTTGAGCCAAGAGTTTGACAAGCATCTATGGGAGTGTTGGATATGATCCAAACTCGCTCCACCTAGCTAGCACGCCACATGGGTTTGGCGTGTCTAAAAGGAAAGTTCGGACTTTATTGGACAAGGTTCGGTCCATGATGAGTCAAACATAACTTCCAGTTTACTTTTAGGGGCTATGTTCTAATTACATCAAAATTCGCCCTTAACCTTGTTCCATCCAAATGAATTATGAGAACCACCATATGAGATATGAACTAGGAAGTGTCCTAGTAGGTCATTCATAATTATTTGGGTTATATAGTTTATGTAAAGGCGTTTACAGATAAGCTTGGACTCAAATCGGATAAATGTTTTGTGGGATATCCTGAGGAAACAAAGGATATTATCTCTACACTCCAATCGAGAACAAATTGTTTGTTGCTCGAATCGCTGTGTTTCTAGATAGAGATTGTCTCTAAAAGAAACAGTGGGGGCACTGTAGAACTTGAAGGAGTTCAAGAACCACAACAGAACATTGATCCGTTTGATGGAACATGAGCAGGATCACAAGGTGTTGTGGAGCAACCTACTCAGAAAAACACAAGAACCTTGTAGATTAGGTAGGATATGTCAAGGGACTAGAGATATAAGAATTTCTCATAACCCGTGATATATTGCTCATCGAGATGAGCCTACAACCTATGAGAAGGCCACGTGTGGGCCATACTCTCAGAAATGGCTTGGAGCCATAGGATACGATATGGAATCCATGTATACCAACAAAGTATGGACTTTGGTGGAACCACCTGAATGGGTAGGACCCATAGGGTGCAAGTAGGTTATGAGGAAACCAACATGGATGGTAATATGATTACTTTTAAGGGACAACTGGTTTGAAAGGGTTTCATGAGAATTCATAGTATAGACTATGACGAAATCTTTTCCCAGTTGTGATGCTTAAATCCATTCGCATCTTGCTTGTAGCAATCTGTTTATAGATTGAGTCAAGCTTCTTGGAGATTGGATTCTTCGAATTTATGATGCAATCAATTGAGTTTGGTTCCATCAAAAATTGAAGATGATACTTGTGTTTACAAGAAGGTTAGTGGGAGCATAGTTAAATTTCTGGTCTTGTATGTAGAGACATACTAATCATTGGGAATAATGTCTCTACTCTGCAATCTATTAAGGATTGGCTAGAGAAATTGATTTCCAATAAATAGACTTAGGCGAGACAATCTATAAAATCTATGGAGATAGATCAAAGTAATTGTTCAGCCTGAGTCATGGTACATAAATTGACAAGGAGTTGAAATGGTTCAACATGTAGGAATATGGATTTTTTATCCATGTCACATGGAATTAGCCTTTGAAAGACTAATTGTCTTTTCAATTAGATTGAAAAGGGACCGTATGAATAAGATTCATGAGATACGCCGTGTTATGTACTGGGCCAGATGTGTCATGTGGTATGACACAAAGATACCAATCAATTCCAAGTGAGGTGTCACTTGATAATTATCAAGATTATCCTTAAGTACTTGAGAAGGAATAAAGGATGAACTCTTGATTAATGGAGGATAGGAAAGGTTTACTGTAAGGGGTTACAGTGATGAGAACTTCCATCTGACAAAGAAGATTTCAGATTATAGTCGAGTTTTATGTTTTGTGCTAGTGGGAGTGACTGTGAGCTGAAAATGTTCCAGGCAAGATTCAGTCATTGATTCTAACATTGAGGACTGAGTAAATTATAGCATGAGATGCAGTTACTCAGAATATCAAATCTCAATCAAATTGTTGATAAAGGAAGATGTGAATTTTTGCGAAGTACCAGCACATGTCTCGCCTACCACGCCCCTATGCAGTGAAGGCATGGAGGGCTTCGCTAGATCAATAGGCATATGATGCAGGAGATTGACTCTAGTGCAAGTGGGAGACTGTTGGAATTGTGCCCTAGATGCAATCAATTAATTGTGACAAATATATGGATTTACGATTCATTATGTTATCGATATGGAGATATGCTAACATGAATGAAGTCCTTAGAATATAAGGTGTTATATTCTTAAATATCCCTAGTCAATTATAATGATTAATGGGACAATCATCTATAGACTAGAATGGGGTTGGATTGATATGGAGATATCACGATCCAACACATGGGTATGCATTAGGAGTAATGGCATACTGGATGACCCACGACGAGAAGGATACATTAGATTATGTTGAAGTCACAATCTCTTCTCGTAGTTCTAATAATATTGCAATCCTTAGACTTGAAGTCACTAGATACTCTAGTTGTGGAATATTGTGCTTTGATGTTATCAAACGTTACACCGTAACTGGGTGATCATAAAGATAGCTATCGGGCATGATAGGAAGCAAGCTTAGAGATCGTAGTGATGTAGATAGGATTTGTCCCTCCCACATAATGGGGGTAAATATCCACGGCCACCCGAGGGATGAGGCTTATTGAATGTCTGGCCAGACTCAGATAAATTAATATAGAGATATTAATGTTATCTGCAAGTATAAGCATATTCCCAGGATCGAGGAACTATGGATTGGATATACGAGTGTGACTATTTATGTCTCGTGTCCAATCCGGATATGGAGACAAAGGGATAAGTGCAATATAAGATATTGGGCACAAGAGGTTTGTCGGGATCACTGACTATTTCTATTAGTTGGGTGGCATGGATGTGTTGCTAGACACCGCTCCATGTTAGTAAGAGTTACTACCAACTAAGTAGAAACCTATGGGGTCACACGTCAAATAGAGTAGAGCTAGATTTGGGATTAATTAATATTGATTAATTAATAGAAGGATCATTGTGCAACACCTTGCAAACTTAGTAGGACTAATTTACAAGGAAGGGAATAATTCTAGTTCATGTAGAATTAGGAAACTCCTTTATGGAAACAACAAGGAGTTGTTGGAGTATATAAGGAGGCTCTAGCTTCCTTCCCACTTGATGAGTTATTATTAGTCATAACACAAAGAGTGGGAGAGAGCAAAAGAGAGAGCAAGACAAAGAGTTAGGGCCGAAACCCTAGCCCCCGTCCGCCCCTCTACCCGACGGCAAAAGGGTGGCCGAGCCCCCCTTTGTGCTTTGTTGCTTTGTTGCTTTGATCTTCATCCCTCTTCCTCCGGGTTCAAGCTAGCACTTGTGGAGAAAGAAGAATCTAGATCTCACCTCTAGACGTGGATCAACCGTAGAGACGAGGACATCATTCTTCGTGTGATCTCACAAATCAAGAAAAAAATGTACACATCTTCTATGACCTTAATCATGTTATGATGTCTCTTCCTGTGATCCTTGGTGGGCTTTGAGTAGGATTAATTTTTGTTATTCCGCTGCGTTACCTACGTCAAAACCCAACAAAAGCCGGCGAAGCAGAGCTACAGCCACCGACGAAGTCACCAGTGAATAAGACCGTTAATGCTGAAGAGAAAGGAGAATGCTCCCAAACTAGGGATCTGGGAATGAAGACGATGGATGATATGATTATTGCTAGAGAAGCTAAATGGGAAAGGCCTAGAAGAAAGCCCAAAGCCCAGGGACAAAGGCCCAATCATCCAAACCAGATAAGTTGGATAAAAGATAGAAGCCCAATTTCTTCGAATGGATACAAAGGAGACGGGGTGAACCAATCCACTAAGCCCAGCAACAGATTTGATCCTCTATCAATCCAATCGGACCCAACTGGAAATGGTAAGGGCCAATTTGTTTATAAAGCAACATGAAGGTTCTTTGAGTTAAATCAAAACCCTGATGGGGGTATCATCAGGAATATGGAGATAGAGACGTGTATGATGAAATTCAGGAAATTGATGATTCCCAGAAGCCTGCAATGAAGAGGGTAATAAAGAGGATGGAAATTCAAAAGTTATAGAGATCATTGATCACTTTGAAGGTTTTGAGAAGAAAGATCAGGAAAAGCCTAATTTGATGGATACGATTTTACCGCTGTCGTGACTACGGCGGTGGAATAGGTCATGGAGGTCCAGCCTCCCAATCTGACTGTGGAAGAGAAAGATCTTCTTGAGTGGAGTACGGATACTGGAGATAAAAATCAATCTCCCTCTCCCTCTGATTCACAAAATTCTAAATGTAACAAAATCGGTTGTGGTCCGAAAGTCGGAGCCTCCGATGGTTCGCCGGAGGTTTTCGATAAAGCCACCACTGAGGAGAAGTCATCAACATCGTACATAAAAGCGCTTTTGGGGTTAACACCGAAAGATAAATACTTTGATAGTGATGTTGAGACTTTCTCCTCAGATGAAGAGGAATCTGATGATGAAATGATTGATTCGGGTAACACGAGGCAGTTACTTTCTCGGCAAAATTCCTTGAGAAAATCCGAGCTCCTTGGAAGAGCAGTCTCATTGTGAGACCACTGGGAGCGTTTTTCGGGTATAAAATGATGATAAGCAGAGCTGAGAGATTATGGAACCCTCAAGCCTCTATGACTGCAATAGATCTGGGCATCGGGTTCTATAATTTCACTTTTGACTATAAAGAGGATTTCCATCGGGTCCTCACCGGAGGTCCATGGGTGATGCTCAATCACTATGTGCTCATCCAAAAATGGGAGCCAGACTTCAAACCTTCTACTGTGAAGGAGGAGAAGACGGCTGCCTGGGCGAGAATAGTTGAACTCCCAATCGAATACTATGACGAAAGTGGGCTTTACAAAATTGCCAAGAAAATTGGTCTTCTGCTTAAATTAGATCTAACTACAAGCAATGTGACTAGGGGAAAGTTCGCCAGAGTGTGCGTGGAAGTCGACCTCAACAAACCTTTGAAATTTGATGTCGAAGGTGGTAAGAAGTTTTATTCAGTTGAATATGAACATTTTCACACACTGTGTTTCCACTGTGGCAGGCTCGGACACACGAAGACACAATGTTAGCAGTTCGAAAAAAGCTCGCTGGAGGCGCATTCACCTTTGGTTAACGCCGGAGGGAAAGAAGATGAAGAGAAGAAGGGTCTGGGACGAATATTCATCCAATACCAGGAAGATGGGCCAAAGGGCCATGAGCCGTGGACCACGGTTAATAGAATAAGGGACTTCGAACCCAATAGAAACCAGCAGAAAGGAAATGGAGGTGAGAGGAAAAACAGGTTTTGCCCATTAACCATTACTAAGCCCACTGATCAATGTGTGGATGGAAATGAAAATAATACAAAGAAGAAGTCAAAAGTGAAATTAGGTAACCCAAGAGATAAGGGTAAAGGGAAAGTCCCAACCCCGGTTAATGAGCATAGATCTCGAAGCATCCCCCCCAACCAATTTCTCTCTTCACAAGGGAGAGTCTTCCATTTCAAAGCTTGATACAGAGATTGGCATCGAAAAGTTAACTCCAGAGAATCTCGAGGAAGGGGACATAAACCAGAAAGAGAAGGGTTCGATCAGTTTTAGAGAGGAAGAAGGTACGGAGAAGGGAGAGGACGAGACAGCGTCGATGGGAAAGGACTTGGTTGAAGGAGGGGGTTCTGACCAGATGGAGACATCTCATCAGGCTTATGTTGAAGCCTTGTGCGAGGACAAGACCTCACCTATCTCTGCCCCCCCCCCCCCCTTATAGCAATCAACCACCAGACCCTCCGGACTTTGTTGTTAGATCGCAAAAAGAGGAGGGCGAGAGAAGATCCGAAGAGATGACCATCTCATATATGCTGTATGTTCTTCTAAACAACGCCGAAGTTTCAGTCCGAACAGGGGTGGGAAACAGAGGCATACATAGCAAGAGAAGATTGGAAGTTAGAGGAAGTGGAGGTGAAGATTCTGATGGCGAGCTCCGGAGACAGCGAAGCAACTCGCCGAGAGGTGTTCCTTGCCCCAACAAAGACGAAGGAAGAAGTGTTGAGGAACATCAAGAATCTGACATTTAGGTCAGGGTTCGAGAAACCTCAAATCGCCCTAATGACGGACTCCATGAAAATGTTAAACTGGAATTGCATAGGTGCAGGTAATAAGATGTTCAAAAGTACTTTTAAGGAGATTAAGAATGAGTTCGATTTTGAAGTTGTCACTCTTCAGGAAACAAAGGTCACTCTGGGAAGTCTTGGCAATTTTTTCAACAAGCAGGGGTTTACTGCCTCTTCTCATGTTGACCCTGTGGGGAGAGTGGGAGGCATTTGGATCCGTTGGAATCCCAAGCTGGTTAACATCATCCCACTGGAGCTTAATCAGCAGGTGATACACACGACGGTGAAACGGATGGGTCATGAGGACTGGATCCTCTCGGCGATCTACGCCAGTCCACTCGAAGCTATGAGAAAGTCCCTCTGGAATAATCTTAAAGGGAAATCCCACGTCTATGACAAGCCTTGGTTACTAGCGGGAGATTTTAACGATTTCACCGGACAAAGTGAAAGGAGATCCAACATCCTCTGCTCAAGTCAAAGGAAGAACCAAGCCTTCCTTGACAGAATCAACAGCTGCAAGTTATGGATCTGGGGGGGTTCTGGGCCAAGAATGACCTGTTCTAATAACAGGTTGGGTCTCAACAACACGCAGGAAAGGTTGGACAGAGCTCTGGGCAACGAGGAATGGATGAAGGCCTTCATGACACCTTGGTGAGGAACCTTCCTCGTACTCATTCTGACCACTTCCCTATCATTATCTCCCCCAAGGTATGACTAACTCTACCCCAGTTAATACAGTGTTTGGATTTCAAAATGCTTGGCTTTCACACCCAGATTTCAGTAGGTTTTTGAAGACTAGTTGGGATAATACCCATGATGATATAGTTGGGAAACTTACCTGCACTCAAAATAAACTCAAAATCTGGAATAGGCAATGTTTTTGTAATATTTTTTGAAGGAAAAGACATTTGCTTAATAGAATTGAAGGTATCCTGATTTATCAAAGTAATGTTTTTCGCACAACCTCCAAATTCTTGAAAAAGACCTTATTTGAAAGTATAACGAAATTCTGAGACAAGAAGAGACTTTATGGAACCAAAAGTCTAGAGTTAATTGGATTCTTAAAGGCAAGAGAAACACAAAAAAAATTCACATCTCTACTCTCAGCCGTAGAAGACATAATAAGATCGATACTCTTAAGGATGATGATGGGAACTGGATTGTGGGTTCTGATTAGCTTAAGCTTCATGTGTTGAATTACTTTGAGTCTCTTTTTACAAAAGATACCAACTGTAAAGTTGATGTGATCAATAGCTACTTGAACCAAAAATATAGAATCCTTAGCGATGAGGATAACCTGTGTTTGAATGCTATTGTTAATGATTATGAGATAAAAAAGTTGTGTTTAGCATCAAGGGGGTAAAAGCCCGGGTGTTGATGGTTTTTAATGCTCTCTTTTATCAAACATGTTGGAATATGGCAACCGTTTTTTGGATTTCACTAAAGAGGTCTTCAGGACCAATGAGATCCCTTCTGAGATAAATCGAACATTGATTGCCCTAATCCCCAAAATGGATAATACGGAGAACATTAAATTGTTTAGACCGATTATCCTGTGTAATGTGAATTACAAGGCTATTACTAAAATTATTGTGGCTAGATTAAGACCCTTTATTGAGAATCCCATTGCCCCAAATCAGTCTAGTTTTGTTCCTGGGAGATCCACGAGTGATAATATTATCATTATCCAAGAGCTTATTCATTCTCTACATCATAGAAAAGGTAAAAAGGGGGCTGTTATCTTCATACTTGATTTGGAAAAGGCTTATGACATAATTTCCTGGGATTTTGTTCTTGATACGCTCAAAAAAATTAATTTGAATCATAATTGGATCAATTTAATCATGTCTTGCATCTCGTCAGTTAATTCTGCAATTTTGTGGAATGGGGAGGCCCTCTCTAGCATTAACACGGGAAGAGGCCTTAGACAAGGGAACCCTCTTTCCCCTTATATTTTTTTGTTGTGTCTCCATAGACTTACTAATATGATTGATTATGTGGAAAAAGAGGGGGCTTGGAAAGGGATAAAAATTTCCCCCAAAAGTCCCCCCTCGCCCATTTGCTTTTTGCGGATGACATGCTTATTTTTGCCCCTACTGATATTGCTAGTTGTAACACTGTTATGGGTGTTCTTGATGATTTTTGTGTCGCTTCTGGGCAGAAAATTAACCTTTTGAAGTCCAAATGTTTGTGTCTCCTAACATTAATAAAAGGGTGGCTAGAGAGATAGGGAGAGCCTCGGGAATCCCCCTTATTCAGGATCTTGGCCGTTATTTGGGTGTAAAAATTTGCCACGAAAGAGTGTCAAAAATTCACTTTGCCGATGTTCTTGAGAAACTTAAAAAGAAATTATTCAGGTGGAAAGTTGTTAATCTCTTGGTTGCGGGGAGACTCACTGTGATAAACTCGGTTGCAACTGCTATTTCAAATTATGCTATGCAGACTAGTGCTTTTTCCTCCCACATGTGCGAAAAGTTGGATAGAGTTAATAGAAATTTTCTCTGGGGGGAAACTGACGCTAGAAAAATTCATCTTGCTAAGTGGAAAGATGTTTGTAAAAGAAAGAGCATTGGGGGGCTTGGAATTAGGTCTATGAGAAATCAAAACTTGGCCTTGCTTGCCAAACTGGGGTGGAATGTCCTGTTTAATAATCTAGCTTGTGGGTCAAACTTCTTAAGGCCAAGTACTTAAGGAAATACAGTTTCTTTGAGTGGCCGGTTAAATGTAGAGCTTCTCACTGTTGGAGAAGCATTATTCAAAGCAGAGAGTATATCAAAATGAATGGAAAATGGATTATGGGAGATGGTTCTAAAATCTCTATTTGGAACGACTGGTGGTTCGGTGATAAGCCTTTGGCTAAGAAATACCCCCTTACCCAGTTTGATTCTACCATAAAAGTGGAGAGTTTTATTACTCACAATGGTTCTTGGAACATTGGCAGCACCACTTCTCTTATTAATGACGAGGACAAGTAAAGTATCTTGAGAACCCATCTCCCACAATTTGGGACCTCTCAAGATGTCTTTGTTTGAAATGGGTCTGAGAATGGCACCTTTACGGTGAATGCTACAATACTTTTGCTGAAACTGACTCGGCCCAAATTGTCATCAATTGGGCCTAGTTGTGGAAACTGAAACTTCCGGCAAAAATCATTATTTTCAGCTGGAAAATTCTCAAAAATAGACTGCTCACCAATTGTAGTAGGAAAGTTAGAGGACTCACTGATGATGATAGCTGCAAAGCGTGTCAAGGAATCAATGAGGATCTCAACCACATTTTCAGAAAATGTGGAAGAGTCCATGATTGTTGGAACTTCCTTATGGGAGGTCACTGGCCTCAAAAGGAGAGAAACAAAAATTTTGCTGACTGGTTTGAAAGAAATTTGAACATACTTAAAAAAATTGGAGGAAAAGAGGGGATTTACTACTCTTTTTATCATTATTTGCTGGCAGATTTGGAAGGACAAAAATGCTTTGATTTTCAATAATTCTATTCCCCCTCTCTCCAAGAGTTGTCAAAATATCCAAATGTTTTCTCAAGAAATTTTCAAAAGCTTCTCCCCTCAGAGGCCAGTGGACTCTTTTGACCGACCACTGATTTGGATGTTACCTAGTGCAGGCATAATCAAGCTTGATACCGATGCAAGCAGATTGGGGTTTGCCTACAGAGCAGGTTATGGTGGGATCTTCAGGGATGCGGATGGTAACTGGGTCAAAGGTTACTACGGGCACATAGGCAGGGATGACGTGCTGGAAGCTGAGCTATGGGCCATTTTAAGGGGACTGGTTCTCATCCATGACTCCAACTGGGATGCTATTTGTATCGAGACTGATGCTCATGATGCTCAAATGATGGTTGAAGGGAGCCTAAAGATCGATGAAAACTACAGGAACCTTATCGAAGACATCAAGAAACTCATTGAGATATGTAACTGTGATCTGTAATGGATTCCGAGAGACCAACGCGGCTGCGGACATTTTGGCGAAAAAGGGGCGGACTGTGTTGAAGATTTCATGCTTTGTAATGAGCCACCCACTGAAATCAGAAGCATTCTGATTTCTGATGTTCTGGGGAGCAATGCTCCTGCTATTCTAGGTTGGGGCCAGCTTCTCTGGCCTCTGTTTTGGTTATGTAAGAACTTTGGTTGCTTTCCAATTTCTGTTGAATCAAAAGAAAAAGAATGTGCTTGATTAGGTGACTTGTCATGTCTCTATTTGTCCAACCATCCTTTTACTTCATGAAGCATACAATAAATTGAGTCATCACATTTGAGAATTGAGAAAGAGTAATGAGAAAGATGATGCTAAATCTATGTCCTTCTGGTCGTTGGTTGCTAGACCTATGGTATTTTATGATTTTCAAAACTCTTATGGGTTTAATTGGGTTTGAATTGAAGATTTCAGATTGAATCTGAATGTTGATGTTTTGATGGATTGAAATGAGAAATAGAGAAGAAAAAGAATATAATTGATCGGAATTTGGGGCTTGGAGCGGCGAAGGTGGTGGCAATGGTGTTAGTTGTCGTGGTGTTTTTATTTTTATTGAGTAGACCGTTTTACCCTCAAATTAATGGACTTGATAGTCAAAACAAATTACCAGTTGCAATGTGTATAATTGATTAA
This sequence comes from Linanthus parryae, assembly GCA_023055425.1. Taxonomy (NCBI): domain Eukaryota; kingdom Viridiplantae; phylum Streptophyta; class Magnoliopsida; order Ericales; family Polemoniaceae; genus Linanthus; species Linanthus parryae. The sequence continues at coordinate 69,741,773 of JALGPY010000002.1, forward strand.
AAAGGGGGGATGCAATAAGCATATTCTAGAAGTGGGGGATGCAATGTGTTAGTTTCGGTATACTGGGGGTATGCATTAAGTAATTAAGCCTAGAAGAAATGAATAAGCGATGAGTTAAATAGTGGTTTGTATCCGTGCACGATAGTTTGCTCTTTGAAGTGAATGGTTGACATACATCGTCTCCGTGCATGATATTTTGCTCTTGTAAGTGTAAACGGTAGACGTCCATGTTCAGTGCTATTTTGCTATCTTGAGTGAAAACGGTTGACGTATATTATCTCAGTGCACGGTATTTTGCTCCTTTAAGTCAAAACGGTTTATGTATCTCGTCTCCGTTCACGATATTGTATTTTTCTTAAGTCAATTCGGTTAACATATCTTGTCTTCGTTCATGATTTTGTGCACTTTAATATGATACGGTTAGTATTTAACACAACAAACAAAAATAACCATAGCAGACTACACCAAACCAAACTCCATTGTTACCCAGATGTTTAGTACAATAAGGTATAATTTGATCGGATTGACCAACTGATACGGGATATAGTATCAATATGAGTTAAGTTATTTATTTATTAGTTAATTAATCGTTAATATTTAATTATGTTATGTTATTTATTTATTAGTTTGGGCCGTAGAGTAACCCCTTAGGTTAGGGTAAAGTTTATTTGTCTATTTAAGCATTGTAAAGTTTGATTATTAATCAGTCAATGATATATCAGTTTTCTTAACACTAGTCTCTACCTACTCTCATATCAATTTCTTTACCCTCGTCTCAATTCTCTTCGTCTCTCAATCACTTCCTCCTAAATTCTTCAATTCTCCTCCTCTAAATCTGCATGTTTCTTCATATCTTGAAGTTTTTTCGTATCATTGGTGCTTTCATTGTTAACGACGGTCAGCTCTTCTCTGCGTCGTTCGTGTTCTCAAGCTTGATCAAACATGAACTCACCGGTCACGATGGCGGATCTCGTAGCTGCCCTAAACGACTGCATCAACATGATGCGCCGCATAAACAAAGCTGTCGATCCGGACTATTACGAAGATGACGAGCAGCCGGCGATCCGACTGGCTGCAGCCATCGCCGGTTCATAAGAGAACCCAGCAGCAACAACCTGCTACGCCATCCCCTACCAATAACCACCAGCACTACTCTCAGAACCAGCAGATCTTTCCAACCATGAAGCAACATCCATCCACAAACTGAAGGGAAAATTTGACGAGATTTACCCTGAACCACGTGATTTATGCAGATAATTAATCATACGCATTTAAAAATTAGATTTGGTAAGTTAGCTTGCGGAATAAAACTTACCATAGTCCATCCGGACTGGGACGACGCGAATCCCGAGACTTTGACCAGCCACTGACGTAGCTCTGTTTTGAACCTGACACCGCGACCTATGCCATTGCATCCGACTCGTCGAGATACACGATTATCATATATGACTTGTCTTCATCCGACATCTGTAGCTCCAATTATGCTCCGAAAACCGAATTCAGATCTTGCTGAAAATCAACTGCGGACCAGAAACTTTGACCGGCGATATCTGGAGTTCTACAACTCCGATCGATGCGCCATTTCTTCCTGTCTCTTCGTTTCTACGATATCTACAACTTTCGTGTTTTTACCAAAAGCGATCCGAGATCGTTATCTAGGCCTAAACACCCAAAAACGGGATTTGGTATGTTCGGAAGCCTTCCGACGTATGATCCAAGTTCCGATTCAAGTTCAATGGTGATTCGAACAAGAAAATCTCATGAAGGCACAACCGATTTTTTCTCTCTTGTGTTTAAAAGATGTATTAACAATCTCCCTCACTTAAGAACTATGGTGGACTATTTATAGAGACATATTACTAACCCTAATATTAGGTATACCCATAATTGCACACAAGTACCTAATAGGAAAACTTTACATAGAAAGTCCCTCCCTACAAACTTAAGTGTAGCTTGCAATTAAGTCCTAATCATATGGTTTATAGTAATACCCATCAACTATAAAATACGAAACATAATCTCAATTTACATTCCACACACTTGAGACTCCAAAACACTTGTGAATCACCTGATCACACTTATGTTGGACTACGTCGGGGATCTCTGGAGAAAATAAATGAATCGGCTCCCAATAATATATTTGAACTCATAATTCCCCAAATTAAATTCAAAACTAATTATTAATTATAGTTTACTCCACCATAAAACTATAATTGCACTCCGACACTTATTCTCATCATTATGTATGAGCTCCTGTTATTAATATCAGATAACTCCCAACGTTAAGATTACATATACCTATTAATGCTGACCTACTCTTACTGACAATTTCAATTTCATCAACATCTTATGTATTCCCTGATCTAACCGCTCAACCCTTATTCGTTATGTCTGGTTACAAATAACCATCTGACCAGACTTGACATAACAAAACGTAGTGAGCTACCAGGAGGGTACATCATTCTCATACGAGATGTGGATTCCATGATTCATTTACCTTTAAATCATAACAATCATTATCCAATATACCAAGATTGTTGACTCGCATTTGAATCTCACTCAATATATCAAAATAATGATTTATCAAGATTTGTGTCCACATAAACAATCATAGATTAAGAGTTTCAAATATTATCAATAATAATGAAATATTATATTATCTCACTTCGGTCAGTCCGAGATAATTATATTTCATATGGCGGTCCTGTTCAACATACACAAAGTATGCTAGTGTAACAAGTTGAAACTATATCGTTTCCTTGACCGAGATGTGTCTTTATAATGTTAAACTACAGTCGTTCCGATGATTTGTCCAAAATCATCTAGACTGTGAACCCTTGATTATATTTCATAAATAACTGACAATCAATCTCGCGTATGCCCGAACTCGTCTGCACGTCTGATTGTCTTAGGTATGGAACATTGGACTTCATAATGCATATTTATATGGCAAATAATAAATAGCATTTTCATACTCACGTGTTTGCTAAATTAAGATGCAAATAGTTATCTATTAAGAATTATTAATTCAACCATAAATATGGCTTTCTGAATACGATTCTCAACAATCTCCCACTTATTCTCAAAGCCATAAATTAACAATCTAGAAACCCTTCATAATCGGAAGTTCAAATCTATGTGTAGACTTTATGTGATAAACTAGCATATCTACTCTAAATTTTCTTAGATACCCGAGTATGCTTTTATCACAGTCCACTAGTGTTCTTTCCTTGTAAGTGACTTAAAACTATTATCCATACTAAAATCAAAATATTTATCCTGTCAAATACTATACATATTATACATGAGGCTCCACCTGCTAAAGCATGAGGAACTGCCTTTTCCCTCTCCATCTAATCACGTGTACGAAACACTGATTCTCAGACAGAGAAACTCAACACGCTATAAGCAATAACGTTCTCTTGGAGTCTTTGCATACTTGAAACATGAAAGAACTTTACCGATATATGTGACTTTAGAAATAACCATCATTCTACTCTCCCGATCACGCGAGAGCTCAAACCAATAATCTGAATGGTTTCACCTAAATCCCACATATCACATATACCAGATAATCACACATTCACTGAAGATGTATATCCAACATTGTTTCCAATGATCCATCCTCAACATGGAGCACAAGAAATATTACCAATTTTCGTTGCATCTCTTCTATACTCGAGATTCGTTAAGACACAAATTAAACTATGATATTTGATTGCTTGGTTAAAACGAATGCTGCAAGATCTGAATATTAGCTTAACCCCCATGTCAATTGACATCTTAAGTTTGTATTTCACCTTATCTTGCACAACTAAATCTTTTGATAGCTTCATGTAGATGCATCCATCAAGAATTCCAATAAGGAAATCCATCCTGACATACATCTTCCATATCTCATTACTGAAAGGAGCAGCAAATACGAACGAGATCTGAATAGACCTATATATAGATACCGGCATAATCATCATAGCTTTTAAGGTTTTCACCTTTCCGTCTACTATGCTCTTTCTATTGTAGGTCCATTTGCAACCGATGATTTTTATCTCATCTTGCAAATCTACAATGTCCAAAAGGTAGTTATACTACACGAATATTATCTCAGATGCTACAGACTAATGTCATGACTCTGCATAATCAACATTCATTGTAGTATTAGGACTGATTTAAAACTTATCCGGGATTCAACTTATCCCAAGTAGCTCAACCTATGAGGTTGTCATATAACTCTCCCACTACGACAAAGATATCTCGTTTCTCGTGTATTCAAAACAACATAAATTGATACTTATTGTGCTTGTGTTATCTCAAAACTAACAACTTGAACATCTTCCTTAAGCTCCTTTAAACAACTCTATGTTACAGTTTCTTATTCATATGATTCCCTTTTCTAAGAATCAGCTATTGTGCCGACAATAACTTCTGATCCTTAAGATCATAAATAAGTAACATTCTTATCCTTCTAATATTCAACCAAGAGACATACTTCTAATTTAGCTTCTAACTTATCGAAATGACTTCTCCATACCTGAAAGTGTCTAGAAAAAATTTTACCATTTTCTACAATTCCATTGACGTAGTCATGATCAATTTAGAGTGCGCTAAATTCAAAAGTATCAAACAGTCTCTTATGAATAATATTAAGACGATAAAAAATAGTTGAATAACACTTCACTTTATATTTATGAAAAATATGTTTCTTCTATCAGTCATGTTATCCGACTAATCTTTTTGTATTAGGAAATATTATGGTACTTTAATATACAATTGTCACCACTATGCTAAAATACCTTAGGCAAAAAAAAAAAAAAAAAAAAAAAAAAACTTACCTCAAATTTAGCACATAAGACAATCTCTCGGTACTAAAGTTCTACCATAAAATTCTCCCACTGCAAGAGTACCTACTCTCAGAGCATCTCTTGTCATGATGTCTATCTCTACACTACCAAATCGTCTACTAGTTCTGAACCCTCATAAGGAATTCCAAACATGATTAGTTTCTATCGTATCTACAAAACAGAATTGGTTGAACGAGTAACTAAACATGATATAACGAATAGTGTACAAGACACGAGTGACTTGTTCATCCTTGCTTAAATTATTAAGTTGTTTCTTCCTAGTGTCTTTTCTGCTAGCAAATAAAATTCTTGTCTTTCGGCCTTTATTAGATTCACGTATGAGGAATAAGAACAACAACATTAATTAGATCTATGAATATATTTCTACTTCCTACTACCAAATGGTTTAGAAGTAGACCCAATTTTCATTCACCAACATACTAGTTGTACTCCTGACGAGTCTTTTGCCCAAAAATTATTCAATTAGCATTTTGTCAATGAATAACTCAACCTATCAATGTTGCATTCATTCAAAGTTGCTTAAAGAGTTAATATGGGACATTTTATCTGACCGACCTAGTTTTCACTATCGATCTGAGATCCCTTGATCACATGTTCACTCAAAAGATGTAATATCCTTAGAACATGATTACGTGCGGGGGCTCTATCTCATATATGTCTTCATTAACGCCCTTATTGCCACTTACATTGCAACCCGATCTTGAAGCCCAACATCTTTACATGTTTGCACCATATCGTATACATTTGACACCAGTTGATGCTGATGTTGCACTAGATTTGACATATGCCAACATATAACCAACGACATCTCACCAACCTTATCCTACCTTTGATAGGCCCGGGTATTTACACCACCCCCTCATAACTAGGTTCTTAAGTGCAAAACTTGGTCAACACACACTTGTATTCCTTCGCAGTTAAGAAAACTTTCAAAATTCTCTTCCAACTATAGTAATTCTAGTTAATTTATATTATTTGAGAATCACATCCTAGGTTCAAAACCCAGCATCTTTAATTATCTGACAAACACGATAAATAAAATATATTTATGTCCCTGAGTATGCTTAACCTTTGAATTCAACTAATATTAGAATTCATCGGCAATTCGATTTCTATTTCAACTGCCTGTGACGATGGGCCACTCGAATTTGAAATAAATCAAACAGACAACATCGCTTTAGATTTATTATCTGGACATTTACCTGTCCAATAAAACTAAATAGCCGATTCTTAGGCCCAACAAAATTAGTAACAAGAACTCGATGGGGAGATATTACCAACTTTATTGTTAAGTGATTCAACCATTACTTCGTACTGAACTGAATCTCTTAGTTTTAAAGAACAACTCCGATGGGGAGACTTGTCCAACAAAATTAGATTCAACAACTATCCTTGTAAGGAGATTTGCCAAACAATTTGTAACTAACCATGGTACCGATGAGGCACTCATATCAATTACATTGTTTCCAAATCAGTAATGGAGGCCTCGGGCTTCATTAATTTTCCAAAGAAAAACCTTTATCCACTTAATGTTTTTGTTTGAAATACTTATTTTATTAATTGAAAAATATACTCCTTATTTGACTTGACCAAAATTTACAAAATAATATCTAGTTTAAACAAACAATTATTTTATGACCAATATTGATCTCAAATGAGCGAATAATTTTCATTAATAAAATTAAATTCAAACAAAATTGGATTGATATCGACATGCAAATATCCGTTTTAATATCCATGTTGTCCGTGATATCTTGATTAGTGACTATTAACAAATAATAAACCAATCAACACAACATAATAAAACATTCACCCACATAACAGAATAACACATAAACTGTTATTATGGCCATGTCTTCATCGTCTCGATAGTCGCTTCCAATCTTTGAATGCTCCATCATCTTCGTCCGATCTTTTGGGTCCACCATTTTCCTTCAATTTCTATTACATAGTCTTATCATACTACATGGATCTAGACTACATAAAATTGAAAAACAAGCTACTAATTCATTTACTATTCTCCACAAATCGGAGACTTTACAATTAATTACAACCTTAAATAGTGCAAAAAACACGACAATATAACCACAACTACAAACATAAAATAAAAACTTTAAAATGGACATAATAACAGTGAATCTGCAAAACAACATTAGCACAATGCAGTACATTCACACGATTACTCTATTTTAGCTGGACAACATGGCTAGATTAATCTAAGCATAAAATCAACGTTGGCTCTGATACCACTTGAAGGGAAACTTTGACGAGATTTACCCCGGACCACGTGATTTATGGAGAGAATTAATCATAGGCATTCAAAAATTAGATTTGGTAAGTTAGCTTGCGGAATAAAACTTACCACAGTCCATCCCGACTGGGACAGCGCGAATCCCGAGACTTTGACCAGCCACTGACGAAGCTCTATTCTGAATCTGACACCGGTACCTGTGCCATTGCATCCGCCTCGTCGAGTTACACGATTTCCATATATGACTTGTCTTCATCAGACATTTATAGCTCTAGTTATGCTCCGAAAACCGAATTCAGATCCTGTTGAAAATCAATTGCGGACTAGAAACTTTGACCCCCGATATCTGGAGTTCTACAACTCCGATCAACGCGTCGTTCCTATTTATCGCTTCTTTTTTCCGAGATCTACAACTTTGTGTTTTACCAAAAGCGATCCGAGATCGTTATCTAGGCCTAAACACCCAAAAACGGAATCTGGTATGTCCGAAAGCCTTCTGACGTATGATCTAAGCTCCAATTCAAGTTCAATGGTGATTCGAACAAGAAAAGATCATGAAGGCACAGCTGAGTTTTTCTCTCTTGTGTTTAAAAGATGTATTAAAAATCTCCCTCACTTAAGAACTATGGTGGACTATCTATAGAGACATATTACTAACCCTAATATTAGGTATACCCATAATTTCACACAAGTCCCTTGTAGGAAAAATTTACATAGCAAGTCTCTCCCTACAAACAATTGTGTAACTTGCAATTAAGTCCTTATCATGTGGTTTATAGTAATACCCATCAACTATAAAATACCAAACATAATCTCAATTTACATTCCACACACTTGAGACTAAAAAACACTTGTGAATCACATGATCACACTTATGTTGGACTACGTCGGGGACCTTTGGAGAAAATAAATGAATCGGCTCCCAATAATATATTTGAACTCATAATTCCCGAATTAAATTCAAAACTAATTATTACTTATAGTTTACTCCACCATAAAACTATAATTGCACTCGGACATTTATTCTCATCATTATGTATGAGCTCCTGTTATTAATATTAGATAACTCCCCACGTTAAGATTACAGATACCCATTAATGCTGACCTACTCTTACTGACAATTTCGATCTCATCAACATCTTATGTATTCCCTGATCTAAACCGCTCAACCCTTATTCGTTATGTCTGGTTACAAATAACCAGCTGGCCAGACTTGACATAAGAAAACCTAGTGAGCTCCCAGGAGGGTACATCAATCTCATACGAGACGTGGATTCCATGATTCGTTTAGCTTTCACCAAATCATAACAATCATTATCCAATATACCAAGATTGTTGACTCGCATTTGAATCTCACACAATATATCAAAATAATGATTTATCAAGATTTGTGTCCACTGAAGCAATCATAGATTAAGAGTTTCAAATGTTAGCAATAACAATAAAATATTATATTATCTCACTTCGATCAGTCCGATATAATTATATTTCATATGGCGGTCCTGTCAAACATACACAAAGTATGCTAGTGTAACAAGTTGAAATTATATCGTTTCCTTTACCGAGATGTGTCACTATAATGTTACACTACAGTCGTTCCGATGATTTGTCCAAAATCATCTAGACTGTGAACCCTTACTTATATTTCATAAATAACTGACAATCAATCTCGCGCATGCCCGAACTCGTCTACATGTCCGATTGTCATAGGTATGGAACGTTGGACTTTATAATGCGTATCTATATGGCAAATAATAAATAGAATTTGCATACTCACGTGTTTGCTAAATTAATATGCAAATAGTTATCTATTAAGAATTATTAATTCAACCATAAATATGGCTTTCTGAATACGATTCCCAACACAAACCCCATTAACTCTCACCCGTGGGTCTCACCTGTGGTACTAAACAGCGGCAAGGCCATCAAATTACCACAACAGGAACCCTTACGCCACCGCAACAGGTCCTCACCCCCTTCGCCTCTGCTCCAACGAGAAGCCAGATCGCAGCACCAGTCCGGCAAACCACCAGCTTTATCGTCAGCAATCCCAGCGGATGGAAAGCGAAGCCACTCGACCCTCCATTAATGTCGTCCAAACCATCCGATCTGCCAGCCCCGACCCTGCTTTAACATCCGCGCATAGGAATCGCACATCCCCCGCCATCGGTGCTACCAACGGCCATTCGGACACCGGCCGTCCCTTTGGCGCTCTCCGGCGACCTCCATCCGCCTGTCGCCGGCCTTACACAGCCCCGATCGATGGCCATCCTGTCGCCCCTCTCACCGTTGGACTCCGAAACCAAGCCAACCCCGATCCGCCTCACTGTCGGAGTGCCTTCGCTGTCATCTCAGCAAGCTCCATCGTTGTCCTTTGGTTCGTCATTCTCAGACGTTCAAGCAAAGAGCTGGACAATTTTTCTTTTTTCGGACTTACGCCCCCCCGTAGTGGTTTCAGAAAATCGGCTCGATCTAGCCAAATGCAACTAAACGGCTTGCCCAAGGCTTGATCCAGCCGACGGCTGGCTTTTTGCTCGGCTAGAGCCACCTTTAATCTACTTCCTTCCAGCTTAAACTGAGCCGTGGGCTCTTAGATGGCTCCACGCGGGCCAACAACCTATTTTTTGGCTCATTCCGGCATCTGTTTATCAAGATTGGGCCTCCAAATTAATTTTCTCAAGCTTGTTCGATGCCCTTCCGATCCGGGCAGGACTATTGAAGATTTTTTTGGGGTTTTCAATACCCATCTTGAGGGCAAGGTGGTTTTTAAGGGTGGGAGAGTAATACGGGATATAGTATCAATATTAGTTAGTTAGTTATTTATTTATTAGTTAATTACTACTTAGCATTTAATTATGTTATTTATTTATTAATTAGTCTGGGCCGTAGAGTAGCCTGTTAGGTTAGGGTTAAGTTTATTTGTCTATTTAAGCATTGTAAAGTTTGATTATTAATCAGTCAATGATATATCAATTTTCTTAACACTAGTCTCTCCCTACTCCCATATCAATTTATTTACCCTTGTCTCAATTCTCTTCGTCTCTCAATCACTTCCTCCTAAACTCTTCAATTCTCCTCTAAATCTGCTTGTTTCTTCATATCATGATACTTTTTCGTATCATTTGATACGTTAAACGTATCTATAATGAAGAAAATTGAGATTTAAGCGAAGAAATTAAAAATTTAGAGGAAGAAATTGGAGAAGATGAGGATTAAACGAGAGTAAGAAATTGATATAAGGGAGTAGGGGTAATTGGGGTTTAGAGACTTGATGTTTCATTGACTGAATAATAATAAAAGAGTACACTGGTTAAATATATAAACTCCTAACCCTAACCTAACGGGCCTACTCTACGGGCCGAACTAATTATTAAATAAATAACATAATTAAATAACCAACGATTCATTAACTAATAAACAAATCAATAATATGATACTAGCGCCCCGTATCACTCTCCCACCCTTAAAACTACCTTGCCCTCAAGGTAGATGTTGAAAAATCGTGAATACTCTTGCCCGGATCAAATTGGCATCGAACGGTCTTGAAAAAATTAATTTGGAGGCCCAATCTTGAAAAACATATGCCGGAATCGTGTTCGGGAGGGTAAAAAACCCTAAAAAACAGCCCGGGGCTTCTGCTGGTCCGTCAGAGGGCGGTCGTCGGACGATTTCTGGGGCGACGGAAGTCAGGGCTTCTGCTGGTCCGTCAATGGTGGTGGTGGTGGAGGCAGCGGCAGCTACTGCTGATCTTCATCAAACGGCGGCGACTGTTCATCATCTAGTGCCTTGTTGATGCAACGCATCCTGTTGATGCAATCGTTCAGGACAGCCACGAGATCCACCATGGTAAATGGTTCGGAGGTACGGTCCATTGTGATCGAACGACGCAGAGAATATATGACCGCCATTAACAATGAAAGCACCAGTTGATACGTTAAACGTATCTATAATGAAGAAAATGGAGATTTATGTGAAGAAATTGAAGATTTAGATGAAGAAATTGGGAGAAGATGAGGATTAAATGAGAGTAAGAAATTGATATGAGGGAGTAGGAAGATTAGGGTTTCGAGACTTGATATTTCATTGATTGAATAATAATAAAAGAGTACACTGCTTAAATAGATAAACTCCTAACCCTAATATAACGGGCCTACTCTACGGGTCGGACTAATTATTAAATAGATAACATAATTAAATAACCAACGATTAATTAACTAATAAATAAATCAATAATATGATACGGGCGACCCGTATCACTAACACTCTTAGGAACCCACTGCTTCCTAGAAAGTTCAGTTTGCAAGTTCGGAGAAACCGAGTATGTTCATACCCTGCTATTTTGAGATATTTTGCTCTTATGAGAAGGTACAATAAGATATTTTGTCGACTTTATTGTCGTTTCGTATGTGTAACAACGCCATATAGTTGTTATTTTTCGGCAATCGTCAAAAATGAAAATGTGTTTTCAAAAACGTAAATGGTGTTTACCGAAACAATCTTGTCTTTTACAATACCCTCTTTCATCAAGACAAGATTCCGTACGTAGTTACGTACACTCCAGATCATTTAGTTTAGGAGAATCTATAGTGTTATAAAGCTGTGTTATCGTGTACCAAGTTCAAATGATCAGTGTAGGCATTCAATTATTTTTGTAGTAGTCTTTTTTAGCTTACACGGAAGAGGGTACTGACCCCGCTTCAACAATGGAAAGAAGGTACCCCTAAAACCAGTAGTATGTAGTAGTAGTTGCTAGTAGTACTTTATTTCAAAGCTTAATTACTTTATTTCAAAGCTTAATTACATTATTAATCACAACGCAGAAGAATAATTGAGGAAGACATAAGAGATGAGAAGCGCTTTCCCTAAAAAAAAAAAATATGAGAAGCGCTCGGGTTAGAGAGAGAAGTTGATGTTGATTATGAGTGAAAATGAGGCTTATATACTGTACATATGAAGAGCTAATGTCAGCCGTTAGATGAGCTGACCTAAATCGTGCGGTGGAGAGCTAGATCTGCTAGGGTTAATTGCAAAGAGTTCCTCGATCTTTCAATAAATTGTACAAGCGCCCATAGGGTGTGAAATGGGTCTCAGAGAAGTATTGGGCTTTGAGTAGATGGGTTGGGCCATTGTCTTTTGGGCCTGAGTATAGCACTGTGTTAATAATATGAATGTGCTCACCGCCATTTTTTAAACGAAAAACTGAACATAAGTAACGATTTTCATAGGACTCAACGTTGTGATTTGATATTAACGTATAAGGTAAAGTTAAAAAGTGTTCCAAATTTTGTTGTTCAACTTCAGTGATTCATACTTTTCCAATGTTCGGATTATTAAGCCAATAGAAAATAGCATGTATGCGCTACCTTACTACCTACCTTGCAAATTGACCGATGTTTCTATTTTTATTTATTTTCTTTTGCGTTGCACAAATCAAGCAATTGACTGGAATATGGAATAGAGTTGTGTTGTGCTAAAGGGACATAAAATCGAACAGAAATTCGAACAAAAGGTTATGTTGCACATATCACATCAATAGATACCAAAATATCATCCACATTTATTCTTTCTATTTTTTCATAATTTTAGTGAGTTTTTATTAATGACATGTTTCTTTTTTTTTTTTGAAATGTGGGATTCCATTAGCTCTGGTTCAATTGAACCAACTCAGGAACAGTACAATCCATTGCCCATAGAGGAACACTCTCTATCCACACTCTAGTATCTACTATGGAAAGACCAGATCATGCGTAACAATGGGCCACTTTATTAGCCGATCGTGGACACCATGCTACCATAATGTGCGGAATACGTTCGGAAAGCACTCGACAATCTGCCATAATCATACCAAACAAATATCGGTCATTCACAGCTTCTCTTGGTGAGGTAAAGTCAGATTCAATCTGAACCCTACCAAATCGAAATCGGATGGCAAGCCGTAAGCCCTCGCGAAGCGCCAAGCTGTCAAGGCTTCTCTTGTAATGACATGTTTCCATTCATATCACTTTATGTTCAATTTTTGTAATGAATTTTTTCTTCACATAAACTTTTCTTATAGAATATGTTTGATTTATACAATTAAAATGATTCAATAACGGACGAAAAGACCGACACACCATTGAAGAAAAGTTATATAGCTTACACTCTAGTTTCTTTTTTCTTTTCCTTTTTTTTTTTTATGTATTGAATTATATTGTCTCCCGCATGGTTTTCACTTTTCAGTCTTCTATCAAGTACTAGTAACTAATCTATCTTGTGAAAGTGAGGAGAGATGGATCACATGTTGCATATACTTTCAAAGGATGAAAAATATTTAGCAAAGTCTCTTTGTATCCAATAAATGCTCTTAAATTATAGTTAAGGTTGCATTTATCAACCGCAGAGCATTAGCGAATTATAATGACAAATGAAATTGTGGACCTATTTGAAATGATTTTCGTAGAATATATTTTTTTTTCTTTTGAGAATTTGTTTTTATGTGATTTTTTTTTTTTTTTTTTTTTTTGAGAATATAAATTTTGTGTGAAGTATCAAAAACTATGGAATATATATGGCGTGCTCCTAGTTAAAAATTAGAAGATATATTCTTATATGTTCAAAACTTCAAATCATAAGCCCAAGAAGCAAAGGAATACTACCACTTTCTTTTTTTGAGGATAAAGACTTTTCCATAGATCAAGGATAAACTGGCTTTACATCAGCTGAAGAGAATTGTTGTAGCCATATAGGACAAGAACCTATCCACTGCTCTGAAAAACATCGTCCTCTTGCTCTTACAGCTAGTTCATGAGCAGCTCGGTTTGCATCTCGATGAGCCCACTGGATGGAGACTTGTTCTTGCTGGCTAGCTAATGTTTTGATCTGCGCCATTATATCCGCTGCTCGGGAAATATCGACTTCCTCGCTTCCTCGAATAATGAGTTGAATGTCTTCGAGAAGAACCAAAGCATCGCCTTTTACTGAAATCTTGCGGAAGCCCAGCTCTATAGCCATTGTTAGCCCCCAAAGAAGAGCTGAAGCTTCAGCTTGTTGAGCATTTTCTGCTTGAAAACCATCAATGGACCTTGCACCAACAAAACTACCATTACTCCTTCGAATAATTCTTCGCCCACTGGCCACTCCAGTTTCATGACAAAATGCACCATCGAAATTAACTTTGACAGTTCCTATTGGGAGGTAGCACCATTGTTTACTCTGCTTCTTAACCAGATTACTGAGCTTTTTATTAGCCACAGACCATTCCACCTCAGAAATTCTCCTCATGATGTCTTGACAAGAATTATGGGGGTTCTTCAATATTCCTTCAAATAGCTTGGTATTGCGAGTACGCTAAATCTCCCAGAAAATAAAACTATTTTTACTCCTATCCGATCCAGATGCATGAGTAATAAGATTTTATAGCCAAAACTTGAACCCCAACTCGATTTTCAGAATTTTTGGATCAAAACCCATCAAACTCCATATCTTTTTCATATAACTACATTCTGAAAAAATATGCGATTCAGTATCGCCATAAGAGCCGTACAAACAACAACTATTTTCAACACGAATACAACGGCGCAATAAGTTGGTTTTGGTTGGCAGAGCCTCATTCCACATCCTCCACATAAAATGCAAGACTTTCTTTGGGCACTTTATCTTCCATAATATCACAAAAAAGTTTCCCAATGGTTCTTGTTGTGCTTGTGATCCTTGCGTTTCCCCCTCGGTAGCTAGCAAATAACCCGATCGAACCGTGTAGTTAGCAAATACTACCACTTTCTATTGCTGAAGGATATTTTCACATATTTTACATCTCACAGAATAATTTTATTAAAGCATGTTCAAAGCTAAAGCGTGCAAAAAGGAAAATTAGGATCATATATGATTTTCTCAATTTATTTCATACGTACAGAAGTAACTAAATACACGCCAAAAAATATCTTTTTTTAGGAACGCCAAAAAATGTCTTACGAATAGAGAAGTGTTCTTAATTTCTCGATCTTATTTTGCTGGTATGGACTTCACTGGTTTTCTTTGCTTGACCTGCATGATATGGTTTTGTGAAATCTTTCAATTTAAGTCGGATGGAGTTGGAGTAATGCATATCCGAAATAAAATAAATGTCTATAAAATTTAGAAAAAATAATACAATTTGAAACAAATACTTGTACAATATTCTTTCAAGGTTTCTGTAGCTAGGCTGGAGCTTAAGTGGTAGAGCGTTGGAAGCCCCAACATGAGGTCACGGGTCCAAGCGCCGTTAACGACAAAACAATTTCTCAAAAAAAGGAGGTCACGGGTTCAAGCCCCGTTAACGACAAAATAATTTCTCAAAAAAAAGGTTTCTAATCCTCTTTTTTTACCTCATAGAGTTGCAATCAATTAAATATCATAGTGCTAAATCTGAAATAGAATAATTGTCTACCAAAAATAGAATATGCCAATTTCATAATCAGAAAATGGGATGGGAAATTATCATCTTTCGCTAACACAAAATGAGATGTATGACATGAGCTATGTACGAAGTTGCTAGTTTACTCTTCTCGTGTTTTTTGCAGTGTACTCCCATCGTCCTTGGAAATTCATCTCTAGTTAAAATTGTATTAACCTGTTCGAAATTCTAATTGTTTGAAAAATCATGTCAATCAAGACGTTTGAATTTCGCACTTGTCTATAAAAAAAATTAATCGTATGTGCAGGATTATCTACGTGTTGTATTCTACTAAAATTAGCTATTCGGAGACCTATGAATGGATAGATGAGAAGAATGTTGTGTATATACATACTATAACAGTTCAATGTCACTTAGTCCCACTTAAAGTAAGCATATTCTTAAACTCATTTTCCCGGCGTTTGTAAAATTTAAAAAAGTGCGACCAGTTAGTCCCAATTCTTTATCTTTAACCTTTCTGATATAATTTGATAAAAAGTAGTGGCGTATTCAATTAAAGCCATCTTACACAAATTAATTTACCGAAAGAAACACAAATCTATCAACAGTATTAAAAAAAAAACAAACAAACAAAACAAAAAAAATAGATAATTCAAGTGTTTGATGTTGAAGAACTCCTAAATAGTGTGTAATCTCCAATGGTGAACAATTTGTTTCAACCTAAAAATAAACTAAATGACTTTGGCTTTGCCCTTATTAATTAATGCTTTGATTCAGCAGTTCTCAACATGTTCAGTAAATCAAAGTTTATGACACTTCAAGCATTCTATGTCTAGCTTGTTCTTGAAAACACTTCTTTAAAATGTACTACCTCTGTTTCGCCTGTTTCAGCCTACTTCACTTTTTGTCACTATTCACTGAGTTACTTTCATCCGGTGATTTGATTAGCAAAACGATAAAAGAATTTGGTATTCTTTGCATGGTGTTATAGAGGAAAGTTTATTCTAAAATACCATGAAAAAATTGTTAAAAAATTACATCGTTTTAGTACCCAAATCACCAAGTCAAAGTGACTCAGTTACGGGTTAAAAAGTCAAACGCAGACGAAACAGACGAAACGGAGGTAGTACGATCATATTATACGCCTCCATGTTCTCTTCTTGCTTTCAAAGCCCACAGTTCTTGGTAACTAACATGAGGCAAGTCACATCTAAAGAATCATCTTTCGTGTTCATTCTGTGGGTTTTAGTGGCATTGGCAGCTAGTGGGAAAGAAACTTTCTGTTCTAGGATATACAACTTTTTCTTCTTGTTTGAGAACAATTCTCAAATTTTTGTACCAGTCTAGAAAACTGATTCCAGACAATTTTTCCTTCTCAAGGACAGATTGTGGCGATAAGTTCGATGTTTTGTGAGTTTGAGAATGACATTAAACACAGAAATAATTAAGCAAGTATTGTGACATTGTACTATATTTAACAAGGACATTTTCTTAAATATAGCTCCTATTTTTTTATTGAACTAATAACCCTCACAATTAATCAAAATATCATATATTTTTTTAGCGGACCAAGATCCATAATTTACCTCATTTTGAGTCAACTTTGGTTGGTCACCCAAAATTCAATTATTTAGGTAGGAAATAATTTCCAATTACATCCAATGTAACTCTTGGAACAATTGGGTGAATAACTTATTATTCATAATCTATCATATAGACTAGTACTCAATTAAATTGCCTCTAAGCTTTCAATCATATTGAAGCAGCTTAGTTAAGTTAGACATTTTGCTTAATAATTGCATATTACTTGCTTATGCCATCGCGACTTATCATTGATAGGATAAAGGTACCTTGCTTTGGCAAGTCCACACTTTATTAATCAAGGTCTTGACGAACGCCAGGTAACAGAAGGGTATAACTTAGTATTTTAAGTTTGAGGGATTTGCTTATTTTAGTTAATCTCATCAACTGATCTACTCAAACGGATTGGACAATCCTGATTGAAAGATCCATCTTTGAATATTATCTTGTTTAACATTCAATCATGCATCACATACATCAGTATAAATAAGACATAAATAGTATCAAAGTGACATTGATGTGGTAAGAACCTCACATACGAGGGTATTTAGATGAGAAGAAAAAAAATTAGAATAAATAGATAGGCACGACACGCGGGCCGTATATTGATTACATCAAAACCAAACCACAACAAACCAATCACACATCTATGCCACATACACGCACCATGCGATTAAACATCAAATAAGACGAATACAAATTCAATTTTAATCGCGCGTTGTATATTGAACGAGCAACCATAATTACCAACTGCGACTGCATTGTGAAGAGGGGCAGCGGCACAACAAAGGGGGACGGTGCCGGGGCAGCATTCTTGGCCAAATCCCTACATGAGAAAAAAATAATTTTTCTTTCTCCCTATGGTGGCTGAACCTCTCTAAGAGGATAAAATCCAAATTTTCTCTTCTTTTGCCCAAACCCGAGTAGTCACAGTTACGCACTCCCTCCGTTCTCTTTGAATCTTCATCTTTTGACTTTTTCTTCCGTAATCAGGTCACTTTGAACCGGTGATTTGGGTAACCAAACAATGCAATCTTTTTATAATTTTTTGATGGGGTTGTAGAGTGAAGTTTACTCTACAACACCGTCCAAATATTATCAAATTCTTGCATCATTTTACTAATTAAATACCCGATTTAAAGTGATTCAGTGAATGATGGTAAAATGAAAATGGTGAAGATTCATAGAAAACTGAGGAAGTATATCATATATACGAATTTACACTACCATACGTACATCATATATATGATTTTACAGTACACTACGTATATCAAATATACAATTTGACAGTACACTATGTATATCAAATATACAATTTACAGTACACTACGTATATCATATATACGATATTACGGTACATTACGTTATATCAAATATACGATTTTACAGTACACTACATATATCAAATATATGATTTTATAGTATACTTTGTATATCATACACATGATTTTACAGTTCACTTCGTATATCATATATACAATTTTACAGTACACTGTATCGTATCTTATGCAACTTTATGATTGTATCACATAAATCATAATCCGATCGTGTCATATAAGATTTAACAGTTTATATAATTTACGCGTAAAACAGTAACAACACATAATCAGATGAGCATAATCTGATGATTAGAGGTTTACCTCAGTCAAATTGACTGGTGTGGATCACTAGCGCATATCTGAAAAGATGCCTCTACCGTACACGCGAACATATCTGAACTGGACTTCCTCTTCTAGGTGGCTAGCCTGTTTCAAGAAGAAGGAGGATATTGTCTCACTAGATGAATGAACTTGGACGCGCACGATGAATGGATCCAATCCAAGCCGTGGCAGCAAGAGGGGCGGCACCACCTTGTGGTCGTGGGCTCCTAGAGGGGGCGCCTATGCGGTGGCTAAAACCCTAAGAAAGAAAGCTCGTTATCTCTCTTTCTCTCTTGCTCTCTAGTGTATGTGTGGAAGTTTGAATGTATCAAGACTAAATTATCATAGCCTATAAATCATATTTATATGCTAGGGAATTCAACTTTTCCCTTTAATCACAACAGTTAGGATTAGTTTGCATTCTAGTCAATAATTGATCTTTAGTCAAACTAATGAGCACAATTAACACTTTAGTCCAAACAATTCATTAGCTCTTTAGTCCAGCTAATGGACAACTAATTTTAATTGGACCCATTCTGTGTGTGTGACCCATTAGGTTCCTAATTACTTTAGCAGTAACAATTACAAACATTAAGCGGTACTAATTATACATTAATGTTACCCAAGTAATAGAAATGTCAGTAATCTAACTAATCTCTGTGACCAATGTTATCGTGTCGTATAATCTTTTTGTCTCTTCTATCCAGATTAGACACAAGACATGGAGTGTCACACTCGTAAATCCAATCTATAGTTTCTCGATTCACGAAGTAGACTTAGACAAACAAATGACATCAATATCTCACATTGATTCATTTGAGCATGGCCATGAATTTCCTTAAGTCTTACTCATCGAGTGGCCTTGGATATATACTCCTGTTATGTAGGAGGGACAAATCATATCTACATCACTCACATCTCTCAGCATGTTGTATAGCGTATCCAATTATAGTCTTTATAATCACCTTGTTACAGTGGGAACAAGTTATTCACATCTAGAGAATGTAGTGACTTCAATTCGAAGGATCACAAAACAATTGTCACTATGAGAAGCACTTGCGACATTCGCATAACGCTAATGTAGCCTTCTCATGGAGGGTCATCTAGTACGCCATTACTCCTAATGTGTACTCATGTGCTAGACTTGATATCCCCATATCAATCTACCCTCACACTGGTCTCGATGCATTATAGTCGTCCCAATTACTATAATACATGACTAGGATATTTAAGAATACAACGTTTATATTATAAGAACTTCATCATGTTAACATATCTCCATATTGATAACAAAATTAATAGAAAGTCCATATAAATGTCACGATAAATGGATTACCTCTAAGGAATATCCGACATGTGGTTTCTCATGTGATGATCAAGCAGGAGGAAATGTGGAGTCACACAAATTTTGGGATGCAACCGCGCGCGCGAGGGGATGGTGGGAGGGGGTAGGTGGTAACACCTCGAAATTTTCCAGGACCTTAAATGCAATATCAAAAAAATAGGGGCAAGTGTGTAAATATTTGTCTCGACCATATCATTTGATATTTTGGTGACTACAATTAATACAAGTGCCGGGGTCAAAAGTACCCCCGACCTAAAGTTTCCTAAACTTCAATTCATATCCCCATGTGACACATGCAAGCTTGATGAATGACACTTCACCCATTGAGATTTAACAACTTCAAGCCACCACTTGATGACTCATTATCACACCGTAGCCTATAAGTAGGGTGGTGTATTTCCAAATTCACTCGAAAACTCACTAAATCTCAAGAATACTTGAAGGAGAAAATCAGATCACCACTTTGACTTCCCCATTGTTGATTCTACTGCTACTGGATCTTCGCCACATCAACACAGACTAGCTAAGAAGAAGATTGCTTTAAATCAATATCAATAATCGAGAATCGGTAAGAACGCCTCAAGAACACAATTTTCATTAAACTCAAAATTCTCAAAAATCAGTGTCAATCTCTGCAAATGGATTTCTCCACTGTGTTTTTAGGGTTATTTCGAACCAATTACATCCAATTGAGTCACCTGAATCAACATGAACTAAAAACTCCCAATTTCTCTTCGATTTCCAGCAACTGGAAAACTCATACTCCACAGGAGTAGGTCAATCCTTAGAAATTTATTTCTACTTCTAAAAATTGGTGCATTTTGATCATGTGACATCTTAAAATATGTTTTTGAAAACCTTGATTATGCCAAGATTGCCTAGAACCTATATTGTGATTTCGATCATTATCATTTTTCTAGCAACATTCATGTCATTTTCATGCACCTGTGATGCTTCTTGGCTCTATGTTATCTTCACATGCCAGCTACAAGTTCCATACTGTAATTTGGTATAATTCAATCCCTAAACACACCAAAATCTTAATCAATCATCAAAACTATTATAGCAATGCGCAGTGATTCTGGCTAACTTTCAGCTCCTATATCTTGATCATACTTTATGAAATGACCTGGAACTTAGACCTTCTTATTCTTTGATCTTAGCTCTACATGTTTCATGTTTTGGGTTCTCATAATCAATCAATAACATGCCTTAATTTTACTTTGAAGTAGATGTGATGAAAACCTATTCTGAGCAAACTCCAAAAATATCCTTAGTGTCAATATGCTTATCAACTGCCTATTTTCAAATGATCATATCTATATTATGTCTTGATAAAATTCAATTCTTGTTTCTTCTATGCAAAGATTATGTTTAATTCTTCAATTTCTTTAAATGGAGCCCAGCTTGCATCCTTCTAGATTCTCTGGTATTCAAAATCAAAGAGGTAGCTTTGAACACTTTAAAACTTTCTTAGAACTTGAAATTCAAGCATGATCATTTGGCCAACTTTTACCAGCATTATCTCTTTTATCATTTGGTGATTTGGGGTGATAGAAATTGCTTTGGAAACTGTTGGAGTAGATGCCCTAGAGGCAATCTTATTTTAGTATGAACAATGTTTTGCCTAGAACATTCATTTATTATTTATGGAGATATTTAATATAATGAAGTCCTTAGATTATAATTATTGTTTATCTTAAATATCCCTAGTACAGTATATTTATTCATAGGAAAATCACTATAGACTCGTATATGGGTAGATTGATATGGAGATATCAAGTCTAACACATGTGTATGCATTAGGAGCAATGTCATACTAGATTGACCCACCACGAGAAGGCTACATATAAATTATGTTAATGTCACAAGTGCTTCTCCTAGTGACAATGGTGTTGTATTCCTTATACTTGAAGTCACTAGATACTCTAATTGTGAAATATCGTGTTTTGATCTCGTCAAACACTACATCGTAACTGGGTAGCAATAAAGGTGGTAATTAGACATGATAGGAAGCAAGCTGAGAGATGGTAGTGAAGTAGAGAGAATTTTCCATCCCACGTAATGGGAGCAAATATCCATGGTCACTCGAGAGGTAGTGCTTATGGAATGTCTGGCCAGACTCAGAGGAAACAGTATGTGATATTGTTGTTATCTGTTCAGATAAGCCTATTCCCAGGATCGAGAAACTATGAATTGGATATACGAGTGTGACAATTATTCCTCGTGTCCAATCAAGATATGGAGAAAAAGGTACATACACAACACGGTAACATTGGGCACATGGTTTGTCAGATTACTGACTATTTCTATTAGTTGGATTGCATAGATGTGTAGCTAGACACCGCTTTATGTTTGTAATTGTTACTACCAACTTAATAGAAACCTACAGGGTCACACACCAAAAGAATTGAAATTGATATAAATGTTAATTAATTGGACTAATTAACTATTATATGGATCAAGGATCAAAATGTAACCTCATGCAAAGTTAGTTGGACTAAGTTGCAAAGTGGATTAATCTGTGTATAGACAGGATTAGTATTGGGGAAATTTGTAGTCAATAAGCAGTTATTGACTATAAAAAGGGAGTCGTAGCTCTATTATTTCACAAGAGTTGTCATGGAGTGAAATAACAGAGGATGGAGAGAACACCAAGAGGTGTCCGCCCCTACCCGTCGGCCACTAGGTGGTTCGGCCACCGTGCTCCGTTTTGTGTGATCATTTGCTCCCTCATTTAACGTAGCTAGCACAAGGCGTAAAGGAGATTCCAGTTCTCGATCCCAAAGTGTTGATACCGTAGAGACGAGGACACTATTCTTCGTTGTGATCACACAAACTCACAAGGTACACAACTCTTCTATTATCACGTTATGATGGCTAATAAACTCACAAGGAAATTATTATCGTATTTCTGCTGCGCATCCTACATCAAAACCCTACAAAAAGTTCAAACTATTTTCTTCAAAACTCTAAAATCATATTTCCAAAATTCTTTCTCAACTATTCAGAATTCTTTGCAAAATTGATTCTATAAACTAGTTTCACATCTATCTTTGACCTTCTGAGTTGACCCATCAGATGACCAAATTGACTTTAATGCCTTTCACGGAAGTTGTTCAAAATGTCATTCTAAATATGCAGATCAAGTTGACCAAAAGTTGACTTCCTGAAAATCTTATTTTATCTAAGTTGCATATGAGGGCGGATTGGTAATTTTACAACTACTTAAATCAAAAGCCAAATCATAGCCCATGACATGTCCTCATGTCTCTGTAATAGTTTCATGACATCAAGAGTCAGTATGTGGCATAGTCTTATATGATCATATGCATACCCTAAAGACTCATATGACTTACCTATTATTGCATAATTGAGGGGTCTGTCACAGTCAGGTAATTTATTGAAGAGACTGAGCTGTCAGGGAAAACTGGTAACTTGGGATGTGCAGTCAGCATGACATCTGCATTGTTGCCTTCTACCTCAACTAAAAGGACACATGTTAATAGTAGATGTACTGGACTTTGTAGATCCTGCTGGAGTAGAAAATCAACCCCGCTAGACAGGAATTCTTGACTACAGGTAAGCAGTTATAAGCTTTATTTTTTTAAATATAAAACTGTTTTCAAGAAGCAAAAGCCAGTTGTCACTTATATGAATAAATTGGATACTTGAGAGCTGTCTTTAAAATTGGATTATTATATTAAGATATACTGGTTGGGTCTTCAGGTTAGACTCTAGCCTGGGCTCAGGGTCTCAGGGTAGAGACTCTGCAGGTCTCTTCATCTCCACAACTTGGTAGGCTCTTGAGCGTGACTGTCTATGTCCCTCAGAGTCAGTTGTGTACTAGATTTGTACTCAACATTACGCATTAGTAATGATCCACGTGACTAATGATCTCGTATGGATGTTGACACTTACAGTGTAGTTGTAAGGTGGATTTGGAATAGCTATCCTTATCGAAAGTGAATATGACATTTATTACCCTCTTTGGTGTATTGGGAATTTAAATCCCACGTATAAGGCCAGTATACTTGGTGCAACAACCCCCTTATCCGGCTCGATAAAAGCTGGGAGGGCGATGCTAAAAGTAACGGAAGAAATCAAAAGCATAACATTCCACAACATATTTTGGTAAAATTAAACATCATATTAAGATGTAAGTCTCTTACATGAGATGACTACTATTACACAATAATTAACTACATTACTAGATACTACTTGTGACGTCTAGGTGAGTCTCGTACCCAGCATGTCCATAGTCTCCAGCTCCTAGACCTGCGATGGGAAGGAAAACAGAAACCGCTATTTGCAAAGTCAGCAATGAAATACTTAGTGAATAACACCCAAGAATGTAAAATACATATTAGAAATATTTTAAATAAAAACAGTAAATAATAACTTTATAGAAGCAAAGACAGTGGAATAATAATACATCTCAATCCAAAGTCAATATATGAGTCTGAAATTTTCAAGTAATCTGAATACTCCATTTCCATCAATACTCATCCAAACTAGAAAACTCCATTTTTATCCTTTAGTTGATACAGAGAAGAACGGTTAAGAACAAACTATCTCGCATAATCCAAGACCTTAAGTGTCGGCACCCCCGTAAGACTTCTTGTGGCCAAAGAGGTGAGTACATGGAGCAATAATAACCACGGGTCATCGGCAATAATAATAACCACGAGCGGAGTGACCGAAGTTAACATCGACAATAATAATAGTAGTAGTAGTAGTAGTAGTAGTAGTAGTAGTAGTAGTAGTAGTAGTAGTAGTAGTAGTAGTAGTAGTAGTAGTAGTAGTAGTAGTAGTAGTAGTAATAATAATAATAATAATAATAATAATAATAACCAGGGGCCGAGTGACCGAAGTCAACAGCGACAATAATAATGACAACGGGCTGAGTGATCCGAGTCAACATCGACAATAATAATGGTAACCACGGGCTGAATGAACGAAGTCAACATCGAGAATAATAATAAACTTCCTTCGCACAACTCTTTCCTCTTTACGTTATTACGCGTTATTATTTTCGTGTGACAGTTTCGAAGAAAACAGTTCAAAACGTGACCAAATCTCAAGTAAATCATGTAAATCGAAAAACACATTTTGTGACCAATTATAAAATCAAATTATGACACGAAAGAAGCTAAGCACGCAAGATTTAGCATGTATACTCACCTTAATTCAATCGCAATAGCACGTTCTAAATCCTATTGTCGTAGTTATTACCAACGAAATCTTCACCTACAAATTGGAACTTCTAAATCAACACAAATCCAAATAAAATGCTACAAGTTCTATCAAGAATTCTTTCTAAACCAGCCCAACACCCACTTGTTAATTTTTTAACGTTTTACTTAGTTACGGTTTCAGATAAACAAAATTAAATAAGACAATGCGTATAATTTTTTAAAAACTATTTAACTTTATGTTTCATGAAGCGGTTTTTTAATTAGAAAAGTTCTTTTATAAAATAATAGTGAAAACTAATGCTAGTTTATATTTATGAAAAATAATTATTACAACTATAACGATTAAACAATATTTAAGACTATTGAGTTTTTAGAAAAAAAACCCTCTAGATACTTAACACGACGCATCGATGTTTACAAACAATCAAAAGTCATTTTTCTACAAGTAGTTAAACAAACCGTAGTGAAACTTAAGTGATTAAACACAACATTTATTTAGATTTAAGAAAACGTTTCTAGTTTAATTATTTAAATAGGCACTTCGTACACTATTTCTACACCCGATTCACTTTTCCAGAACGAGGACGAAAACTAGTATTTTTAGAAAGTATTGTTAGTTCAAAAATAACATTTTTATTTTTCGGGAACAGTGTACTGTTTAGGTAAAAGACATGAGAAACACCTAAATTATAATAAAAGTCAGCTAAGACCCCCCCCCCCCCACTAACAATACAGATTCAATAAAGGACAATAGCCCCCCCCCCCCCCACACAACAGTTTATTTAAACAAAAACAGCGCCTCCCATAATAACACTATAACTAGTTTATGTAAAAGACATTGTAAACCCCCTAACATGAACTTCAAATTAATCAATAAACATGGATTCAAGCAAGCAAGATACAATTTTGATTATCTAATACTAACTAGAGAGTGATTTAGAGCATACCTAGACCAAGAATGGCCAGAAACAGTCAAGAAATGGGGTGGGTTGAGTTTGCTGAACTTGCTGCCGGGGGTGATGATTGAATCCAACGTTTGGGGCTTCCTTATCTCTAACCAATCTTGGTAATGAGCTCCAAGGACTCTAAAGAACTGAATGGAAGTAGACAGAAGGTATAGGTGGCGTTGCTGAAGGTTGGCCAAGAACCTCGCCAGAAAAAATGGTGAAGAACGACGGCAGAGGTGAGCTCTGCTTCGTTCGCTGCTGCTGCTACTGCCACTTTTGTTGCTACTGTTGGCTTCTGAGAACAGAGAGACAGGGAGAGGAAGAGAACAAGGGCAGAGAGCTATGAAAGTAGTGGTGTTTTTTTTTTTGCTGAGAGATGCTTGGTGGTGGTGGTGGTAGACGATGAAGATGGTGAGGGAAAAGGTGGTGGCGGTTGTGGCGTGAGGAGGGAGGTGGAGGCAGAGGGTATTTATACTCTGAGATTTCTTGGAGGATTTCTTTCCTAACAGTGACAAGGGTGGTGGGTTGAGGTGGTGAGAAATCTCCTAAATAAACCATGTTTGGAGAAGATGAATTAATGAGAAATGCTAGGGTATGGTCAGGCACACGAAAGGATAGTGTGATTAGGTGTAGAAAATCTATGAAATCTCGCAGTGGTCGCACACGCGCTAACAACTAAAACTAAAAAATTAAAGAAACACTCACATATTAATTTACGAATACTAATCTAATGTTTTCTAAAATCTCACACTAATTTCTTAACTATAAAATCACAATAATTTACCCAACCTTATTTTTCACAATTAAATTCTTATTTAACTTCATAAATGACTATTTTGCCCCTAGTAATTATACGGGGTATTATGTTGGAGTAGATGCCCTAGAGGCAATCTATATTTTGTATGAACATTATTTTGGCTAGAATAGTCATTTATTATCATGGAGATATTTAATATAATGAATTCCTTAGATTGCAATGTGCTGTTTAGCTTAAATATCCCTAGTCCATTATATTGATTAACAAGACGATCACTATAGAATGGTATTTTGCTAGATTGATATAGAGATATCAAGTCTAACACATTGGTATGCATTAAGAGTAATGGCATACTGGATTGACCTACAACGAGAAGGCTACATTAAATTATGTTAATTTTACAAGTGCTTCTCGTAGTGCTAATGGTGTTGTAATTCTTAGACTTGAAGTCACTAGATACTCTAGTTGTAAAATATCATGTTTTGATATTATTAAACGTTACACAGTAACAGAGTAACTATAAAGATAGTCATCGGGCATGATACGAAGCAAGCTTAGAGATGGTAGTGATGTAGAGAGGATTTGTCCCTCCCACATAATGGGAGCAAATATCCATGGCCACTCGAGGGGAAGTGCTTAGGGAATGTCTGGCCAGACTCATATAAATCAATACGGATATATTGATGTTATCAGTACGAGTAAGCCTAATCCCAGGATCGAAAAACTATGGATTGGATATACGAGTGTCACAGTTATGTCTCATGTCCAATCCGGATATGGAGACAAAGGGATAGATACACCGCTATAACATTAGGCACATGGTTTGTCGGATCGCTGAATTTTCTATTAGTTGGGTGGCATCGATGTGTTGCTAGACACCGCTCTTTGTTTGTAACAGCTACCTCTAACTAAGTAGAAACATATGCGGTCGCACACCTTATGAATTAAACTATATTTGGGCATTAATTAGTTGGAGTAATTAATCAAAAGGATCAAAACGCATCCAGAAGAAAAGGTAATATGACTAATTTGCAAGGTGCACTAATATGCGTATAGACCGGATTAGTATTCGAGCAAATATGTAGTTAATAAGGAGTTATTAACTATATAAGGGCAACCCTATCTTATTATTTCATAAGAGTCATTATTGTGTGAGATAACAAAGCAAGGAGAGAGAGAGAGAGAGAGTTGAGGCGATAGACCCGACCCGTCCGCCCCCTTGTGTCGTCGGCCACACTTGTGGCGTGCGACCCTTTTGGTGCTCCGTGTTTCCTGATCTCTTGCCTCCTTATTAACGTGGAGAAGGATTCCAGCAGCAATCCTAGGTGTGGATATTCATAGAGACGAGGACACAATTCTTCGTAGTGATCACACAAACTAAGGCACAATTCGTTTACTTTCATCATGTTATGAATGATTGCCTGCGATCCGCGGAGGGCTTTGAGAAGGATTAATTTTTATTATTCCGCTGTGTTACCTGCATCAAAACCCTACATATTACACTTCGAATATCTGAATAATAAGAACTAATTGTTAACTCATTTTTTCTATTATGTTGGTTATCTTATTATTATATCAGGTAATTAGCCTGAGAGCCAGTAAATATTAAACCGTAACTTTTCCAAACTATGTAAAGTATTTTTAAAAAAAAAATTAAAAAAATATATTTTGATATAAAGGTTTACTCAAACTATCTATGATGTCGTTCTTCATCTATCTGTCTTCAAAAACTCCTCATGTGATTCAGAGAACTGGAGAGGATAGATAAACACAAACCTGATTGTACAACACCTAAATTATTGAAAATACTTATGTTTAATAGTAAGTACTCAGTTTAACTTTAGTTTCCAGTTTCTTTAATCATATTCCATAATGGAACTGTTTGTATTAAACTCCTTGTTGAACTTTGGTTCTTTTAGCAGAGGACGCTCCCGTGAGTCCGGGAATCTCTCATCGGCTCACCAGGGTGGAGGTTTACCGGGGGAGGGGGTCCGAGGTGGTGCCCTAGGGTGGGGCGCAAAGCATCTCAGTTGAAAAGCTATGATGAGCCAGGGTGGATGAGTTTGGTGGAAGCATTAGACTCGACATGAACGGAGTTGGCTAAGGGATTTATCTTGCACTTGCGAAAAAATCGATCAAATGTGGAGTTTATTGGGTTGGTCCTGAATTTTACGAAGATCACGTTGCGACTGAGAAGCGTGGGATGGTTTTTCATATGAGAACTAATTGTTAACATTTTTTGTATAATATGTTGGTTATCGTATTATTGTATCAGGGAATTGGTGAGAAATTGGGACATGCTCTATTAATCTGAATAGGTTACTTTATCTTGAAGCAAAAGTTATTTAATTATGTACTACACACGCTCATCTATGTAAATGCGTCGTGTTTCATATTTTAGTGAAGACAATGAGATTCAACTCATGACAGACACATCAATGACGTGTGTTGGATTTGTGCCCCGAATATTTGAATAAATCATTAAGAGCATCAACGGGGACCAAAGAGAGTGTAAATGGAGAGCAAATAAGTAAGGAGGAAGTTTCAGAGGTTGTACAACATGGGGAGGAGGTCGAACGACCTGGAGGAAAGAAGTTGAAACATCCAGGATATTTTTAGAGGTCGCACGACCTGAGCAATCACACGACCTGGGAAGCTCGAGCAGGTCGCACAACCTGGTCGCGGGACTGGCAATTTGGAATTGTTTTCTAATCCATATAGGAAGGCTCTAGGTTGGTTATAAGAACTATAAATAGTTCTCCTAATGTATAGGGTGTGTATGCATTGTATTAGGCTCGTTCCTCTTGATAAATAAAGGTCTCTCTTCGTTGTGGACGTAGCTAGCTCAATTCGGGATAGCGAACCACGTAAACTCGTATGTTTATCGTTTCTTTCATCTTTAGTGAGTCGTGAGTGTCATGAAAAACTACTATTAGAGCTTAGGTTGTGATAGACTCCACCAAGAATGATGTTTGTATCGAAGATGAAGATTGATAGGTTAATGGGAGGGAACAATTTTAGTATGTGGAAGATTAAGAAGTGCGCCTTATTGAATTCGCAAGGCATCCGGACCCCTTTGACCACAGACAAGGGAGGCATTAACGTTGCATCATCGGAGTATAGGATGATGCAGGAGAGTCACACTCGACGATATTGTTGTGCTTATCGGATGGCGTGATCACCAAGATCGCATATCAGACAACGATGACTGCTCTATGGCTCAAGTTGGAGAGTCTTTACATGACGAAGCCACTCACCAGCAAGTTGACGCTTAAGAAACGGTTTCTCACCCTGCGGATGCTCGAAGTACGCCTCTCAAGGATCACCTTGATCAATTAAACACAATTCTTCTTGATTTGCGTAAAATTGAGGATAAGCTGAATGATGAGGATGCCTCACTCTTGTTGTTGGTCTTCTTACCTCCATCGATACGAGAATGTCGTGCAATTTCTTTATTCTGAATAAGTACAACATAAACCTAGAGGAGGTCAGATCGGCGCTCCATGCTAGGTAATTGCGCCACATGGGCGTAGGCATATGTACAGAGGACCATGCTTCCGATTTGATAGCGACGGGGAAAGCAAGAAGGGTGAGAAGAACAATAAGAAGTAGTTTTTGGTTTCAAATTTCCAAAGAATTAATGTGCTTGGTGCAAGTAAAAGGGGCACTAGAAGAGAGATTGCCCAAAACGAGGACAACGGTGACAGAACGGATGTGCAGTCGTGGTTGAGAAGGGGAATTCTTCTGAGGAATATTTCTTCTACAGGTAAATGATGTCGCGCATCAACCAGATGTGTGGTTTCTTGAATCTGGGGCTTCCTATTACATATGTTATAACTGGGAACTATTTTAAAGCTATAACCACGCAGATTAAGGATGCATCCATATGGAAAACTGAGTTGTTTACGATGAGAAGACATGCGCATTGTAGGAGGTTAGACACGTACCACTTGTCACAAAGAATTTGATTTCTTTGAGTCTGCTCAACAGAAAGGGATTTAGCTTCAATTGTGAATGTGGAGGATTATGCGTCTACAAGGGTCCGGATGTGTTACTTAAGGGAGTTAGGGATGGAACTTTGTATGTGCTCAAGGTTCGACAATCACAGGGTCTGTAGGAGTTGTCTCAACCGAGATTAAGGAAGTTTTTCAACCAAGCTATGGCATACGAGGCTCGATCATATGAGTGAATGTGGAATGCAGGAACTTCACAAGAAAGGCTATCTCAATGGGCACATGCCCAATGAGCACTGTGTATAGAAAACTACAACGTAGCAAGTATCCTAAGGTTGTTCATAGAACGAAAGGTACTCTTGATTACATCAATTCGGATTGCTGTGGTCCATATCGAATTGAGGCAATTGACAGTACATGTATTTCTGAGCATCATAGACGACTACTCAAGGATGGATTGGATATTCGTAATGAAGTACAAGAGTGAAGCGTTTGCAAGATTCAGGGAGTGGAAGACCTTCGTAGAGAATTAGGTGGGAAGAAAGGTGAAGAGGCTAAGCACGGAAAAAAGCTTGGATTTTATTCACCAGAGTTTGAGGGATTCAGCAAGGATCAGCGAATTGCTCGCCATCACACTGTTTAGTATAAACCACAGCAAAATGGTGTAGCCGAAAGAATGAATCAGACACTTTTAGCAAAGGTAATGTGCATGCTTTCGAATGCACGTCTTTCTAAAGATTTCTGGGGAGAGGTGATTTACATGGCATGCTATCTTATAAATTGAAGCCAGCACACATGTATAGGATGCAAGATTAATACTGAAGTTTGATCGAGAAAAGCAACATATTACTCAGATATGAGGGTCTTTGTTTGTTTCCTATTATCATGTGGATGATGGCAAGCTATAGCCAAGGTCTAAGAAGGGGGTATTCATGGTATTTGGGATGGGTGTGAAGGGATATAAAATTTGGACAGACAATAAAATTATACTCAGCAGGAGTGTAGCTTGATGAGAGTTCAATTATGAAGACAAGTTCCCTGGAGATAGATGTTGGAGAAGCAGAGGAGAACGTGGAGGCAGGTTTGGGACCTCATGATCCTAAGGAACACAAATTCCTAGACCGACGCTGAAAATCGATGAGGAAGAAGCAGAATAGTCTGATGAGGATGCATCGCTATCATAGGAACATGTTCATCAGATTATTGCTGAAGGAAGACCAAGGAGAGTCATCAAGCCTTCGACGAGATACAAAGATTATAGTTTGGAAGGATATTCATTGCAGGTAGCTGAGGAGGTGGAGGATGAGTCGTCCACCTACAGGGCTGCAATTTCTAGTTTTGAGTCAGCACAATGGATTGCCGCGATGGGAGAAGAGATGGAGTCTCTTAGCAAGAACTCGGCTTGAGAGCTTGTAACATTGCCAGCATGAAGGAGACAGTCAATTGAAAGTGGGTTTTCATAATAAAGGAAAGAACTACATCTGGAGAGAGCGTCAAGTATAAGGCAAGTTGGTTGCAAGACGGTTCAGTCAGAAATAATGAGTTGACTACAACAAGATCTTCTCATCGGTGGTCAGATATACTTTGATTAGGGTGCTACTAGCGTTCGTGGCGTAGCACGACGAGATTGAGCATCTAGACGTGAAAACGGCTTTTCTACATGGAGAGTTGGAGGAAGAGATATACATGAACTAACCGGAGGGGTTCCGAGTTCCTGAAAGATAAAACCACGTGTGCAAGCTGAAAAGATATCTGTATGGACTTATACAGTCTCATAGGCAATGGTACAAGAGGTTTGACATCTTCATGTCGAAGCAGAGCCGGCTCTAGTTTTTCAGTTGCCCTAAGCGAACAACGAAATTGAGGCCCTTTAAGTGGGAAAAAAAATCTTAAAACTCGGGACATACATCGACTGTGTACATTCTTTTTGTAAATAATAAATCTGTAACTTTTATTGAAGAATTGTCACAGTTTAAAGAAAAAACTTATCAAATTATAATAAGATTTATTTTATTCCCTCAGGAATTTGTTATTCCCAAAAAAAATATTTTATTTTCACGTGGCCAAAGTATGAGCCACATCACTCTACGCTCTGAGCAAAAACCAAACCAAATGAATCAAAAGAAGTGATAACTTATGCTCCGCTTTCTTTACATAATCTATGTTACTTTTTAGCTTTTTTAAGAAAAAGATAAAAGAAATTATTTTCTTAGAGAAAAAAATCTTATTTTGATATTGTTAATTTGCTAAATGCGTTTTTGGTACTTTGTTTTTAGAAAAATTACTTATGTTCTTATCTCTTAAAATTAGATTTAAGAGTAAAAAACAAGAAATTAAAGTTGTCGTTAGAAAAGAAACTAAATTATTTTAGTCTTTAAAAAGCTAAAAAGTTGCCAAAAAAATTGCAAGGAACATAGCAAATAGAACTTTTTTAGATATGAAGGAAATTGTGCTAGGTACCTAAATTAATGGATTAATTGGTTTACTAATTGGTTTACTAAAACTGGTTAGTTTTTAGATAATAATACTATATGGAGTATAAGGTATTATATATGTAATTTAACTAAAATACCCTTAACTTTGTACAAAAAATGGTGCCCCCTCACATTGTGGTGCCCTAAGCAACCAAATCAGTTGCTTACCTATTGAGCCGGCACTGTGTCGAAGATTGGTTACCATAAGTGCGAGTATGATTGTTATGTGTATCACAAGCTCTTGCGAGCTGAGACACGTATCTACCTAGTTCTACATGTGGATGATCTTGATTGGAAACTAGGATATGAAAGAAATACATGAAGGAAGAGGTATCTTAGCACGGAATTCGAGATGAAGGATCTTGGGTCTGCTTGGAAGATTCTAGGAGTTGAGATCTATAGAGATAGGGAGAAGAAGAAGCTTTTCCTATCACACTAGGGAAACATCACGAAGGTCTTGGAAAGATTCGGGATATCATCAGCTAAAGCTATAGATACTCCTATGGCGACTAACAGCATTGTAGAAATGTACACCGTTCAGACTGAGGAGGAGTACATGTCCAAGGTTCCATATGCTAGCGCATTTGGAAGCCTCATGTATGCTATGGTTTGTACTCTACCGAACATAGAATTTGTTGTTAGTGTGGTAGGTCATTTTATGGCTCAACCAAATAAGGATCACTGGCAGGCGGTGAAGCGCATGTTCATGTACCTTCAGCGTACATTGGCCTAAGTTATGGGGCTAGTGAAGACATCTTGGTAGTTCGGTTATCGAATTCGGACTATACAGGGGATATTGATAGCAGGAGAACAATGGATGGCTATATGTTTACTCTGGGAGGTTCTGTTGTGAGCTAGAAGGTTACGCTACAGTCGCGGTGACTTTGTCAACCATGAAGGCAGAGTATATGGCTCTAACGGAAGAAGCAAAGGAAGCAATATAGATTAAATGATTGGTCAATGATATAGGTCTACTTCGAGATCAAGCGATAGTCAACTGTGATAGCTTGAGTGCGATTTGCTTGACTAAGGACCAAGTTCATCATGAAAGGACCAAGCATATCAATGTTAGGTATTATTTCCTGAGAAACGAGAGCATGATCAAAGTGAAGAAGGTGGGACAGCTGACAACCCCGCGGATATGTTTACATAGCCAGTTCCAGATAGCAAGTTCAAGCATTGTCTAGAATTTCTCAACATCTTGAGCCGGTGAGCCCCTTTGGGGCATGTCGGACCCGGTGGGGATCCAGTGAGTCTCTGTGACGAGAGACATTGAGTGCGTAGGAGGCAAGCTTTATTTGCGAGAAGATGAGATGTTGTTGCTGAATGAGAGAATTCAAGTCAAGGTGGAAATTTGTTGGATTTGTTCCTATAATAGTTGAAGAAATCATCAAAGCATCAACTGGGACAAAAGGTAGTCTAAATGGAGAGCAAAGAAGCAAGGAGGAAATTTCATAGGTCGTACGAGCTAGGGAGGAGGTCGCACGATGTGGAGGAAAGAAGCTTAAACATATAGGATATTTTCAGATATCGTAAAACCTTAATTGAGGTCGCATGACCTGGGAAGCTCGAGGTCGCACGATTGCAGGACTAGCAATTTAGAATTGTTTCATAATCCATCTAGGAAGGGGGTCGGTTCTAAGCACTATAAATAGTTCCTCTAGAGTCTAGGACATGTATGCATCGTATTAGACTCGTTCCTCTTGATAAATAATTGTCTATCTTCGTCGTGGACGTAGTTAGCTCCATTTGTGCTAGCCAACCGCGTAAACTCGTGTTTTTATCGTTTCTTTCATCGTTCGTGAAGCGTGAATGTCATAACAGTGTGCATGAGAGATGAAAGATTGTAGAAAGAAATGAGTGTGTACAGTTTTCATACTGGTAAATTTTCTCTTTCGCTCTGTGCACATAGGAGATATACCGAAGCTCGCCAAGAGTTCGTGTGTCTTTTTTCTGTCTTCGTGCGTCGCGTATCAGTGTTTTGTGATCGTCTTCGAATTTCTACTTAGCAGAACCTCCACATAGAAAAATCCCAAAACCCCACCTCCTCTTAGAAATAGGATTTAGAGCTAGCAAAGAGAGCAATTACCAACTACGAGCTGCTAGTACACGCAGGACCACTGAGCTCGCATTGATGGTGTAACTCAAGTACGTAGGACCCGTGAAAATACTACTAGCTGCGTTATGTTAGCTACATAATAATAATAGTGAAATATTTGGATGAAAATTTTGCATTTTCAAGTGGCTATGAGATTGGCCACGAATATGGGTCATGGTCACAAAACTTGGACGTTGAAGATGAAAATCGTACTACATCTCTCTCTTCTTATCTCTTTAAAAGATGAGATGAATCCATTACTTGGATTGCTTGTGCTGTTTTGGCCTTTCGCTAGATATCCCCAACCGGATAACAAGTGATGTAGTAGTACTAGTCAACTATTACAAATTGTGATATTTCATGCGTTATAACGTATGCTATATACAAGTGTAGTGTAGTACGTACATTTTCTTCAAATATATTTCTCATTCCTCGTCCATCCCTTGTTTGTTTTCTCTCTATTTATAGAATTTGATCACTTGATACAACCATCACCAAAATAAATAAATTTTAACCAGAATGAGCCACGGCCATCACCCTCTTTCTTGCTTGCATTGCCACCCGCAATCCTACATCCGAATGGTACCTCTCTCTCCCTCTCTCTCTCTCTCTCTCCGAGTTTTGTTAATAACAGCTACGATATGTGTGTTGTTTACATGATCAGGTTCAACATCTTATAGAGAGATGCTTGGTTCTACGTATGAGCCGAGACCAATGTGTCAACGCGCTTGCTCAGCATGCAAGTGTTGGTCCGATCATTACCCTCACAGGTTTATATATCAATCATTCTCTTTCTTCTCTCTCCGGTTAACATGAACTCAAACACGAGGAAATTAACCATCAAGCAATTAGGGTATCATGGTCACCTGTATATTCACAATGCATATGTAGATCGGTAATTTTCATAGGACATACGCGTACATAATCTCCGTTTTAAATTAAGTAGTGATCCGTTGATAACTTAGCTAGGGGTCTGAGTAATGAAGCTATCCGTGTACCAAAACACAGTGTTTCCTAATTAACCAGCCTTATTTTCTCACAAAACATTCTCTTTTGTGAACATGTTTAGCACCAGGGCCTATAGTTTTTTTTTTTTTTTTCTTTTAACACCAAATGTTTTACTTTTACATGTAATAAATTTTGCAGTATGGGAGGAGCTGTTCAAAGAGAACACAGACTTCTTCAACAAGTACTTCCACCAGCTGATGGAAGAAAAATAAGATCAGGAGCCGTGAAGACAAAGAAAAGTTGGAAAGCAACCCGGAGGCAGCTATTCTATTTGTTAAGACCACTACACACTTCCATCGATCGAACACTCTTACTCCTACATAGTTGTATACATTGCCCACCGTCACCGTGAGATTCATAGGTGTTCATAGAGTAAATAATATGTGGTGTTTTACATAACTCAGGTCTTGACATGTATAATAAAAAGTTGGTGAGAGAGAGAAAATATTCAAATTAGATTCTGATTTTTTACTATAACCTACGTGAGTAATTATGAATCCTAGTGAGCATATATGTAAGTTATTGAATAGTGCACCGCATGCCATTCTAAGGTGGTGCTCTAAGAGCAACTAAACATTTCTCTGGGAAAATGAAACTAGTGATACTACATACCTTATCAAAGTTGTGTTTCAATGTTGCAACTCCAATGACAAAACCCTAATCAGCCAACTAGGTTTACTAGTGCGTATACTTACTGGACAAGTTGCCTATGTAACAGCTCTAATCAGTGAGCTAGCTAAGTTCATCAGGCTAGGGTTCGACCCCTCCTCATCCCACTTTGATTATGTTAAGAGTTCGTGGATTGGGATGGCAATGGGTTGCACTTAAATCGAATTTATTCATATTTGTGTATGACTAAGATGGGAAGCTAGATCCAGATTTTATCCAGATCCGACCGAATAGTAATCGAATTTCAGCTCAGGATCGAATGTAAAATTACTAGATCCATATCCGATTTATGCATAAATCATATAGAATTCGGATCGATCCCTCATTGGATTCCCAATGAACCCCAAAAAAGGAACAATATTGTGTATTAAAGTTCACTGTGACAATACAGAAACAAACAATTAGCAAGGTTGTGAGTTTTGAGACGAGAAAAAAGCCAACAGAGTAAATAGTGCATTTGCCAAAATTTAACATAACTATCTAATGAATATCCTGATGTTTGTAATGTATTGTCTTGCTTAATGTAAGTATCAATTCCCTGGAATTAGCGAAAATATTAACAACATTCCTTTGTGATAACTTTCAATACTGGGGAACCCACTATACATCAAAGTACCCACTATACATCAAAGTGCCTTTGAAATGTGGCACTGGAAAACGTCGGGCTTGATTTAAGCTGCAGCGCGCACAAATGAACCTATTTTTTTCCATGATGCGTCCATCTGAATACTTATTGTTGTTTGATCATCCTCAAATTGAGAGAGTGGAGATTGTATGGGGTTTCTTTTCTAGTAGAGTGAAGGCTTGAGGTTGAAAGTTGTTTTTTCAGAGGTGCATATATGAAGTTAATAGCTGAGAGACCGTATGTATAGTTTTAGAATTCATCTTTGCCACGTTTCGGTTTAGCCATTTGTGCGAGAAGACGAGGGAGTACGGGACCAAATTCTCGCCAGAAAAAAAAAAAAAGTAATTCGAGAAAGAAGAAATGGGGTACTGATGGGTGTGAGAGAGAGAATGAGTTTAGGCATCTGTCAGCTACTCTATTAGTATTAGGTATGACACTAGAGTTCAGTGGACCTTCTGAGAAAGATCTATTTTTATTTTATTTTTTTGAGGGAAGAAAACGATCTATTGATACTACTAATATGTGGATACTCACAATTAAATACAACCCTTGTGGGCATTTTCTACATCCATCCTAAGCAGAAATTGAAGTTAGCAAGTTATTTTAAATAGTAGCGGTCATCAAACATTTGTGAGAACCGAACTACAAAATCCCTCGAACCCATGGATCATCTCAGGGTCCAGACGGGAATGAATTGCTTGCTATGATAAAAATTCCACTACAGTCAACGAGCAGGATACACGATACTACTGTGAGTGCAGAAACACAGCCAGCCATGTTTGAGGAAGTTTTTCGGCCATTCACTTGGGATTCAGTGTATTTCCATTCTTCCAACTTCATAGAGAGAACTCCATGAATCATCCAAAACTTCAACCTTCTGGTGGCTAAACAGACGAGCGAAGCCAAAACATACAAAGAAGCTCTGTTCATGGTGGCTTTGATCGTTCAGAAAGAACTACTAGCAACTTATTTGCTTGATTGATTCACTAGAAAACATGCAAAGGCCGCCTACTTATTTTTCTGGGAGTATATACACCAGTTACAGAAAAGTATAGGTACAGGATAAATAATCAAAAAAGCAAAATCATATGCTTCAGTTTTGCTTCGGTCTTTTGCATTAGAAATCTCGTTACAAAGATTCAGCCCTATCTTCTTCACTGTTGGCGGCGCCTCTGCTCTCGTCTGGTCTAGCGAAAATGGTGAAAGGACGACAAGGAGAGCGCGTCAGATTGTACGTCAGGGGAACAATCCTCGGCTACAAGAGGTCGAAATCGAACCAGTACCCAAACACGTCGCTGGTTCAGATCGAGGGAGTGAACACCAAGGAGGAGGTGTCATGGTACCAAGGGAAGCGCATAGGCTACATCTACAAGGCAAAGGTGAAGAAGGATGGATCTCACTACAGGTGCATTTGGGGCAAAGTTATCAGACCTCATGGTAACACTGGTGTTGTTAGGGCTAAGTTCAAGTCCAACCTCCCACCTAAATCCATGGGAGCTCGGGTTAGGGTTATGACTTGTCCAGAAGTGTTGATGTGAAAAGATCCAGTTGCTATCTCTTGAAGACATTTCTGGTTCTACATTTTCCTATAGTTGCTAGACAGTTGCTATGTTATTTTCTGTGTTTCCTGCGTATCTTCCAGAATTGTTCTATTTTTTGTTTTGGGTGTAGTAGCTGTGATGCAAGAAATGGATTTGGTACTTGTCAGTATTAAGAGTAATCTAACTATATTTATCTCTTCAAAAAAAAAAGATTCAGCCCTTACAAAGACAAAAGAACATTCTAATGCAACGTGCAGCCCAAGTTTTGCCCTCAACCAGAAATTTCAATACTAAAATACATTCGTCTGGAAAAGCCATGAAACGTTCACCCACCCGCCACACCTCGAGATTTCAGCATATTTTGTATTCAACATCATCTTAACAAGCAGCATTGTGCCAGCAAGATTGACAAGAGCCCTTCTATTTCAATTGGGTGAACAGCATATTTGAAACAAAGCTTGTGATATCCATACAACTACAGTCAAACTAAACCCTCCTATTTCAACTATCTGCTACTACTTCAAACCTCGACACAACCACAAATCATTTGCTACTTTTAAAACATCAACGTGGCCAAAATTTTCCATTTGAGGACATCAACACCTCAAACATACTTGACAAATACCAAAAAACCAGCCATGTTATAAAAGACTGAAATGTTTTTGCACCCATTAGTTGAAGTGTACAATTACAGGTCACACAATAGATGAATGCCGTCAAATAAGAGTTTCACTTAACCTCTCAAGTGCCAGGTAATAATCAACCTAGAGGCAAATCCCATTATGCAGCAAACTGTGTAGAGATAAAGTCCTTCAATCCTTGTAAATGAAGTATATTCGCTTCCCCATTGTACACAATCACTAAGCTACTCCACCAACCATGATGCTATAACATTCTTAAACCATACAATGCATCATTCTGATTCTGACATAGAACAATGCCAGCAACAATACTGTGGCAGCTATGATATATTAGGCAGTGAACAGTACAGGCTATGATATGTTGGCAGTTTACAGTCACTAAGATCAAACATAGGTTCTACACGGTAGCACACCGATAAAAACATGGGCACACCACAGAGATTCGCTACCTCAGTGGTCCAACTAAACAACATTTTACCCGTCTTCAACAAGTGCCTTTAATGTTTATGCGACAGGTAGAGGCATGAAACTAAATGAGCTGGATACCAATAGCCTAATTGAACATCCTTCTTAGGATGAATCAGGCATGTAGCTCCCAAAAACCAACTAAGGTTGACCACCCATATAACAGACTATTACTGAAATCCAGCCCAGCTTTGCACAGCTCCCCAATGCAGAACAAAACTAAACTAGTCGACCATCAAGAAACACCATCAACACCAAGACAATGGAACCACCAACGATAATGAACACCAAGACACCGGGTTACAAAAACTACCACCATAAACACCAAGACACTAAGAGCAAAAGTGAAGGCACGGGTAGACTCTGAATTGCCACCACAAGGATCAGGAGTAGACAAAACCAACACTAAAATAGCCATAAACAATAAAACTCTGAATTGCCACCACAAGGATCAGGAGTAGAGAAAACCAATACTGAAATAACCACAAACAATATACTCTGGTAACCCCTACACCTCTAGAAAGGTCACAATGAACTATATACCAAGATAATTAATACAGCACCACTAAAATGCTATGACTAAGCTTACCTATGGTGATACAGACCTAGCCAGAATTTACTTAACCAGGTGCAAACATTTCACACTGATCATGGACCACTCTGCAA
Source organism: Linanthus parryae (assembly GCA_023055425.1). Taxonomy (NCBI): domain Eukaryota; kingdom Viridiplantae; phylum Streptophyta; class Magnoliopsida; order Ericales; family Polemoniaceae; genus Linanthus; species Linanthus parryae. The sequence continues at coordinate 69,782,862 of JALGPY010000002.1, forward strand.
ATACCACCAAATGCCAACATATACAAAAGCCATTACATCACAGCTTTGCAATCACCAACATATAGCTCACAACCTCATAAACTTATGGTCTAGTTACTAAATAATACTAAGCAGCAATTGAAACCATGTGGCTCCTTCCAGAAAATCAATACAGTATATCGGGGTTGTAAGCTTCTAAATGATTGAGATGTATAATACCCAAATGAAATTAGCATAATAAATCAGATTAATGTGTGAAACACAAAAGAATAGCCAGAGACAATCCATGGATAACATCAGATATCAACAGATATCATTGCACGTAAGAGAAATTAACCCAGCTAATCATAAAATTAAGGTACTCAAAGATGATTTAAGCAAAATCCAGACGACTAAAATTTAGGGTAGAGTATCAAAATCATCCAAATCTCCAGAAATTCAAGAACAAAAACAAAACTAATTCATGTCTTCAAAGCATGCAGATCAACAAAAAACACGAAAGAGAAAATGACTAATCACCCCCAGCCTTCTGGTAAACGTAGGTCAAGCCACACTTGCCGCAGTAATGGCGATCGAAATGGTTCGCCATGAAAGTCCCCGCACCACACTCAGCATTAGGACACTCCTTCCTCAGCCTCTGCACCTTCCCAGAGTCATCAACCTTGTAGAACTGCAACACCGCGAGCTTCACCTTCTTGTGCTTGTGCTTGATCTTCTTCGGCTTGGTGTAGGTCTTCTTCTTCCTCTTCTTGGCACCACCACGGAGGCGGAGCACCAGGTGGAGAGTCGACTCCTTTTGGATGTTGTAGTCCGCTAGGGTTCTGCCGTCCTCGAGCTGCTTTCCGGCGAAGATGAGACGTTGCTGGTCCGGTGGGATGCCTTCCTTGTCCTGGATCTTGGCCTTGACATTGTCGATCGTATCGGAGGACTCGACCTCGAGGGTTATCGTCTTCCCCGTTAGGGTTTTCACGAAGATCTGCATTTTTGGGGGGTCGATTGCAGAGAGGTTCGTGTTGGGGGCGAGAGGATGGGGAGGTAGAGATGTTTATAAAGGGAGGGTTGGGCTTGGGCCGTTAGGGTTTCGCGATAGGTGATGAAGTGTGGAAATTGAATGAGTTGCCCTGAAGTTTGACATCAGTGCACAACAGTCCTTGCAGTTTTTTTTTTCCCAGAAAACTGCAGCTTCATTCGAGAAAAGAGAAATTATACAGAGGCTAACAAGAGAGCCTAACTGAATTCTTGGCCAAATTGTGAGCCAAAGAATTGAAACGTCTGAAAACAAAAAGAAAATTACAAAAGAGGAAATCTTTTTTCAGAGCAACACAGTCATCAAGAATAGTGGCTAAGGAGGCAAGCCAAGAAGAAGAATCTGAATTGAGCTGCTTGATAACCCCTTCACAATTGGAAAAGATGTTAATAGAGCTCCAACCCTTCTTCTTGAACCACAACAAAGCGTTCCTGATAGCCCAAGCTTACAAGGTAGCAGCAACATGAACACCATTAATGCAAGAACTAAAGCTCTGAACACAGGATCCATTTAAAGTTAAACATACTGTAGCAATACTTCCTCTAACATTCTTCAAATCCACAGCTGCGTCTGTAAATAGATTGTACTATGCTGATAAAACTGGAGGGGAAGCATGATCCTTTGAAATGTCAGCTTTCTCAGCAACAACAGCATTGAGAAGAGAAAATTCATAGGCACTATTAAAAGCTCTCGCACTGACATGCTCTGAACTGCCAAATCCACCAACAGATATTCAAAAAGAGAGTTATAAACCAAACTTTATCAGGAGATGCTTCAGCACAATCAAGCACCATATCCCACTGATAACTCTCTATTAGAGTTATATTTCTTGTTTTTTTTATATCATTTTGCGCGATTCTCGGCTTGAATATCTTAGTTTTACACTATGATTGGAGAGAAAACGTAGAAGTTGAGCTTTGGGCACTAATTTGTTAATCCAAGTGTTTCTCGCATTATTGATGGATTTTTTGTCACGTTCGATCGCACGGGTTGTGTTTCGTGTTGTTTTGACAGGAAACTGAACTTGAGAGATGAAGCGGAGAGGAGAAACAAGCTTTGGAGATTTTTCGGGAGCTTGAACGAAGAAGAAATCGTGAAGAAACATTGAAAATACATGAAGAGGGAGGATTTAATGAAGTTTATCTAATTGACTTTGACCCCTAGATGAAAAAATGGCCAAACACTTAAGGAAAATTCCATGGCCAACGTGAGAGCAACTCACTGGAAGTGTAGGATCAAAAAAGATGATCCTATGATCACAAGATCAAGCACAAGACCACAAAATGTGATCCTATGATCAAAAATTGTGATCACAAGATCACAATACTTACAAAAATAAAAGAACGGGGATTCTTTTATTATAGGGACGGAAGGGAGAGCAAAAAAAGGAAGAGACGCACGCAAGGAACAAAAAAGGAGGAGGCTAGGGTTCAAGAGGAGGGGTCCTCCATTGAAGATCTAGGTTTTTCTTCTTCTTCTTCCTCTCTCAATCTTAGTATGGAGAAACTTTTAAGTTTTGTTTGGTTGATTACTATTAACTAAACTCCATTGCTAGGCTTCTCTAGAGAGCATGGGGTTTATGTAGACGAATGATTTTCCGGGTTTAGACTTTGTCTCATGCTTTTATGCTTTGATCTATCGAATGAATATTTAGTTTCTTGAACTTGTTAGTGAGTCTCGCCTATTGACACGGCGTGATAATGATTTAATCTTCATGAAAACTAGGGTTTGTTCATAGTCCATCGCCTTGCTTAATGTTAGTATTTGTTTTAGTTACATGTTCTTGTTCTACGCTTAATCTTTAGTATGAATGGAGTAGCTACCCGGACGTACTAGCTAATTAGATGAGTGCACGACAGTGACTTAGCCTAATTATGATGAGAACTTGAACACAATCCCGAATCACCGAGACCTAAAAGGAGAAGTGTTCGGATTGGCCTTAGTGTGGGTAGATTCGGTAGGATTATCCAGCTGTTCCGTGAAACGGTGGACCGACAGGACCCGTTATCGTACCAGTAGATGACCTGCTAGAACGGACCGGTAGACAACATGAGACCGAAAGGAGATTGTAGTTAACCAAGACGTAAAATGACATGAGACGGACATGATATTGTCATAGCCTATTACTCGGCTGAACTAGAATAGGATTGACGTGTTACATAGCTGAACCGGAGATCGTCTACAGCCCTAGGTGATCTAGATATCGCCTAGTTTGTCCATACTTGTTTGATAAAATAAAAAATACAAAAATATTAGCTTAGTTAGTTTTTCAATTCTTAAATCAATCAAATTTTTCCTCTTGCATCGTACTCTAAATTAAATTAAATAATTAGATAATCTAAAGTCCGTCCTTGTGGGATCGATAACTTGGGGTTGAACTACCACCCCTATATTACTTGACCGTGCACTTGCGCATACGCGTTAGTAAATCGCGTGACCCACCATTCCATACAATGTTAAGCTTCCATAGAGTTTGCATTAAGCCTCAAAGGAGATGATTTCCAGATTGGAATGACTTTTGGACAGTCCTTTAGCAAATGAAGAACTGACTCACTAGATGATCCACATAAATGACATATATCATCATCAACTAACCCTCTCTGTTTCAAGGCAGATTTTGTGGAGATAGAATTACTCAAACACTTCCAGAAAAAGTGCTTAAGCTTTGGTTGAGCTTTTGACTTCCACAATGCTCTCCAAAGAGGACCATAGCTGGATGATGGAGTAATATCTTCAAAACCATTTTCAAGAAGCCTGTAAGAACAGTTTGCTTTGAAGTCCCCATTACTAGAAAGACTCCAAATTAACTCATCTTTACAATTAAAACTTCCCACAGGTAATGACATAATTAATTTAGCTTCATCTTCTAAGAAAATACCAGCAATCAGATCCACATTCCACAGCTTCTCATCGTGTAAAATAAGATCACTCACCTTGAGTAAATTTGTGCCATGATGCTTTTTGGAATCAACATAGAAATAAGAGTTCGTGGGAAGCCCGGGATCCTCCCAGATTCAAATAGATGAGCCATTCCCTACTCTCCATCTGACACCCCTTTTAAGCACCTTAAGTCCTTCACACAGCCCTCTCCAAACCCATGAACACCCCTGGGAGGGAGAAAAAGACTTAGAATGAAAGTATCTACCTTTGAAGACTGCAACAAATAAAGAGTTCCTGGATTTGAGCAACTTCCAGGCCTGTTAGCCAAAAAGGCTATGTTGAAATTATGCAGATTTTTAAAATCAAGCCCTCCACAATCTTTTAAATTGCATAAAAGGCCCCAAATTTTCCAATGAATTTTCTTATCATTCAGACTAATTGCACCCCATCAAAATTTGGCCATAATTTGTGTTAATTCTTGACAGACCTTCTTTGGCAACAAAAAAAATACATTGTGAAAGTGAGAAGAGCAGATAAAACATGTTTTATGAGCACTTCCCTTCCTACAGCACTAAGAAAATTGGAGTTCCATAAAGAAAGTCTAGCAACAAACCTCTCTTTTAGAAACTTCAGGGTGCTGGATTTGGATCTTCCCAATAGAGCAGGGAGCCCCAAATAAGATACATCTTTGAAATCTTTACTAATGCCCAAGTAGAACTGGATAAAGCTTCTTAAAACACCACTAGTGCAAGGGATGAAGAATATTTGGGACTTTTCCCTATTAACAGCTTGACCGGAGGCTTTTTCATAAATTTTTAGAGCTGCATTTATAGTTGAAGCATCAGTCATGGTAGCTTTACAGAAAAGAATAGAGTCATCTGCAAAGAGCAGATGACTAATCGAAGGGCTTCTTTTATCTACCTTAATACCAGAGATCCATCCCTTCAATTCAAAGTGACTCAAAAGAGAAGTTAGACCCTCTGCACATATAACAAAAAGAAGTGGAGAAAGGGGACCACCTTGAAATACCCCGTTATTTAGAAACGGGTATTTTTAACAAATATTAAGTTTTAGTTTATTAAAACAGGTATTTTATAACCATATTAGGTGTTAAAATAATGTTAGTATAAGCTATGGGTATTAGTTTAATTATTTAAAAGTTAAATTTTATTGTTTTAAGCTTTAGGGGGCTTTAGTGTCTTTTTCGTAACTTAATAATGCATATAATCTAATTCTGGTGGGTATCAATTGTATTTTAACTAACTAAGGGGGGTGAAAGTGTCTTTTAGCCAAACTGGTCATCTTCTTCCTCTCCTGGTTGCAACAGGAGAGTACTTCCGCCATTGTCGCCGCCTACACCACCACCAACACCAATTGGACCCCCAAATCTCTCAAATTCCGTCCCAATTCACTCCCTGTTCGACAAAGATCGATTCTTTCGCACCAAGAAATCGATTTTGCCCAAAATAGTGAACCAATTCGGAATCAAAAATCAACCCGGAGGAATCCTCCTCTTCGCCGGATTCTTCGAATCAAAGCCTATAAATACCCTTGTGAAATCAGAAACGAAATCACAACAAAAACCACCACCAATCTCTTTCTCTCGCTCGTGCTCTCTCCCGTTCGAAACGCCAAACAAAAGCCCGTCGGGTCCGGAGAACCGAACCCGACCGCGACCGCCCCTGTCCGACGCCGCCACCTCCTCCGGCGTCCTCCCCGGCTCTCCACCGTCGGCCTCCTCCTTCGCCACCACCGCGAGCCACCGCGGTCTCACCATCATCGTCGTCCTCTTCTCTGGTCGGGTAAGAAAATAGCCCGTCTGATTTATTTCTGCTCTTTCTTTCTCCGTTTGTTTCTTTTACTTTTTTTTTATTAGCAATAGTGAACTGTAAAGAACATAGTATTATTATCTGGCTTGAAATAACAAGAGTGGGCAGTGGCCCAATGGTTAAAGTGACTGTTATGTTGAGGTTGGTTTGGGGTTCGAAACTCATAGCTAACAACTATTTTTTTTACTACTCTACTCTCAAAATTTGAAAGAGAAGTTTTGAGGGTTTGAAAGCCTTATTAAAACACTTGAGAATTATTTATTTAGGAAGTTTATTTTCTTGTTTAAAGGTTAATATTTTGAAAAATAATACTCTTGGGTTATGCTTTATAGTAGTAAAATTAGATAATATTGTAAGTTATGTTTTATAATAGTAATCAATATACATTAAATATTGTGTTGAAATAGTAGGAATATTATTATTAAATTTTGGGGAAATAATAAGGGGGTTACACTTGCATTGCATATAGGACTTGTTTGTATTTGTGTGTTAGCGATAATTGATTAGAATATTATCGAATTGTAGGAAACGAATTCTCCGACGAAGGATACGTCGAATACTACGATTGATTTGCTGTGATTGCTATTTGATGAGGTAAGTAAACATGCCAGGCCTAGCGTCCATTCCTCTTTTCGTGTCAAAAGTTTTTCATCCCTGTATGTCTCAAAATGGTTCTACATGAAATATGTGTTACTTGAATGCTCGTTTCAAATTGTTAACTTGTCTTCTGAAAAATATCACTGTAATCTATTAATCGACGATAACGTAAAGTGGAAGAGTTGTGCGGGGTTTGTTATTGGTTACTATTGGCATTGGGCATGTTGACTTCGGTCTTCCGTTCAATTTATTTTATTTAATCCGGTTGCAAGTCCCCGGATAGCTCCCTGTACTCACTCCTCAGGCCGCAAGAGTCTTTGGGGGTGTCGACACTTAAGGTCTTGGATGCTTGCGAGAGGGTCGGTTCTTTTTTCCCGTCACAACAAATCAACAATGCAGTTTTGGAATTAATAGAAAGGATGGTTGAATATTAGATTTTGGAACTCTTAAATTCAAACAATGGAATTGGAATCTTCCTCGCTTTCTTATGAGTGTCAAAACTTTTGTTATCACCTGGTTTTGTAAAAGCTACTACGAAATACTCTGATTGATAAATTGCTTCATAATCTGTTGACATGCTTGGGTGTTACTTACTCAGTATTTCCGCTGATTTCTGGAACTGTGGTGTTCTCTTTTTGTTTTCTGCACCACAGGTTAGATGGGAGCTTGGTCCGAGGGGAAAACGCGACTCACGCTAGTAGTATCATTTAAATTTAGTTTTATTTGAACATTTGTTAGTAATTTGAATTTTATTATATTTGGAATAATGCCCATATTTGTGGCAAGACAAGTTTTAAGTTTTAATTAAATATTTTTATGGATTTGGTTTGGAATTTTTGTTGTAAAACCTCCTTGTATTCGGGTTTAACCCCCGATACGGAGTGACACCCCTGGGTTTCCGGCTTAGCCAATTTGGGGGTGTTACACACCTTGCCTCAACCCCCCAGAAGGAGTAATGAAATCAGTTAGCTCATTGTTGATGACCACCCTGAAGCTGACACTTTTGACACTAGACATAATCCAGTTGGTCCATTTCTTGCAAAAACCCAACTTAAGCATGATTCCCTATAAATAAGGCCAACTCACCCTGTCAAACGCCTTGAGCATGTCAAGCTTTATATCCATAACACCAGACCCCTTTCTCTTCTTCTTCAAATGATGCAAAATCTCTTGAGCTAACATTATGTTGTCAGCTATCATTCTTCATTTGACAAATCCATATTGGTTGCAAGAAATGATTTGATTCAGGATGGAGCTCAATCTAGAAACCATGCACTTGGAGAGGATCTTGTAAAGCATTGTGAAAATACTAATTGGACAATAGTCTTTCACATGGAGAGCATTCTGCACTTTTGGAATAAGGCAAATATGCGTGAGGTTGATGCTTTTAAGAAGATTTCCGGATCTAAAGAAGTTCTTAATGGCATTACATAAATCAACACCAATAATATCCCAGTAAGTTTGAAAAAACTTTGCTGAGAAACCATCATAGCCTGGAGATTTGTCCGGATGAATGCTAAAACAGGCAGCTTTGATTTCATCATCAGAGAAGTCTTGTGTTAAAAACATGTTCATGCTTCTTGTCACCTTCCTTTTCGCTGTTGACAGAACTGGGACAATGTCCCTTTCTTCATGATCAGAAAAAAGATTTTTGTAAAAGGCTTCGAAAACCTTCTTAATCTCCTCTTTGCTACTACACCAAATGCCATCTTCATTTGCCACCCCTGGGATATGGTTCTTCCTTCTCCTCTGTTTAAAAACTGCTTGGAAAAATTTCGTATTTCTATCACCTGCCTATAGCCAATTGACTCTATCTTTCCCCTTCCATAATAATTCCTCAGCCCATAAAGATTCCAAAGCACTTTCTATGTTATGGAGCTCATCAATGTCTGCCAAATCTCCACTTTCCCTGATCATCCTAGCTGCTTCCTCTTTTTCTCTAATCTTTCTGGAGAGGCCTTTGTCATTCACCCTACTCCATTTTCTAAGCTCATGTCTACACCTCTTGAGCTTTGATTTAAACACAAACATAGGATTTCCTTCCACCGGAGAGCTCCAGGACCTTTCAATTAGCTGCTTAACTTCTGGAGAGTTAGCCCACCTGGAATCAAAACTGAAAACAGGGGGGTCTTTACAGAATGAGAGAAATTTGTGTCAAGCAAAAGAATACAATGATTAGATCAAGAAACAATGACATGAGTTATTTGAGAGTTTGCCCAGCTATGAAGCCAATCTGGAGAAGCCACACATCTGTCAAGTCTTTCTTCAATACAGTTGGACCCCCTTCTCCTATTCCACCATGTGAATGGGTAGCCAGAGAAACCCAGATCAATGAGATTATTACTATTAAAGAAATTCAGAAGAGGTAAGCATGAATCAACAGATCTGGGATTACCCCTCTCTTTTATCATTTGAACTAGTAATATCATTAAAAATCTCCCCATAAAGCCACTTTCTGCGGACAAGACGCCAGATAGGAGGATAAACTGCTCAATTGCATTAGTCTGACATTATCATCAGGGCATAAATAGACAAAAATCAAATGCCATTCATCACAGCCACCAGAGTCAAGTTGCACATGAATAAAGAAGCTAGAGAATTTAACAAGAGAAAGCTTGACCTCTTTTTTTCCATAAGACACCCAAACCACCAGATTTTCCAAAAGCATCAACCCAAAAACCTTCCTCTTTTTTCTTATTGCTATTATAAATATTGTAACAGTCCTCGCGGTTACAATATTATTATTATCTATAAAATTTGTAATTAACTTAAAGTAAAAAATTGGGTTGTGACACACAACGTATCCTAGTAAGGCAATAGACGATGTACTCACAAAGACCTAGCCCGATGTCAGGTTCGAGGAGAACCCCCTTAATAGACATTAGGCCAGCTCGGACCTCCAGATAACGTGGATAGAGCATGGATACCGTTCAAAAATGACGTATGAGCAAAATCTAAGACGTATCTCCACAAAAAAATTGAGAAATAACTATATTTCTGGCGTTTCTTCTAACAACCATAAAATTTGTAAGGGGCATGAATGTAATAATAAAAAACAATAGGGCTGCTATGTAAATTTGTATAAATCACTACCAACTGATCTCTCGGCAAAATGGAGTTTCAAGAATGCCAAGGGGATGATTTATATATACTAACAGACCAGGGGTAGATGAAACACCCACAAATAGAGGGATGCCTCCGCCGAGGTACTGAGCCCCCATTGAGAACATATTAGGACGTCGGTTATTAGTTAATACAACATGTGATAACAAAAACATACTTGTTACAATAAGAAAGATGAAATCAACACAATTTTTGACTAGGAAAATGGTGCATTATCCAAGAAATTAAAATATTTGAATGAAAGACTAATTGTCTCGCAGCCAAAATTGCCTAGCCTTCAGCTTTTGTGTGCCTTCCCCATCTTATTGATAACCTGTCGAGTTATAAAATTTCCAAAATCGAACCACATAAAGGTGTAATCAATAAAGACTGAGTAAACGTCATACTACACCATGTAAATGAGTTTTTTGGGCTCAATAGTTACAAATCTAAAAGAACTTGAGAAAACACACTTGAACTGTAATAAATAACCGAACGCCAGTTTGATTCTTGGATCAGTTGTGGTAACGTACGACTCAGCATGTACGATGTATTCAGAGAAGTCACAATGTAATAATATCCCTAATGGGGGTACGTCTTGGGATCACAAATCTCACTTCACCTGGAGCGTTCAGGAAAACCCATCGCAACCTCCTCAAACCACATATAAGACCTTAAGTGCCGAAACACCTATACCGTTGTGCCTTACCCATGCACAAGTATTCCTCTATGGCTTTCACATATAAATAACACTGGGACTGCAGTAAGTTGGTGCATGTTGGCCAACCACAGGGGGCGGGTATGTAATCTCTATAGGATTAGACCCCAAGGAGAATCAATTCACTTGCGCTTCCGACCGTAGCCTCCACACACTTGCTTTGTATATCACCCTAATTATATTGTAGTACATAATTCTTTCATTATTTCCCAATCGTACCATTTGATTCAAAAGTTCAAAAATATCCACATATTTTCCGGACATGATATTCAAAATAAGTTCTCCAAGTAGGGAAAATCTTCTCATCTTGATTCTCGACTGTTTGGTCCATCAAAAAGAATATTCAAAGTATCACGAAGTATAAAAAAATCAAGATTTGGGAACTATTCATATAAATATCACATTTTGGGAGTTAAAGGTTGTACATATGAACATACCGTTAACAAGTAGAGTGGTGTTGGCAAAGCAAGTGAAGTCCTATTACTCGTACTCGACTAACTCGTCGCTTAGGAAGTGGGCGTCGACAAATACGCAAATAATAATAATAATAATAATAATAATAATAATAATAATAATAACAATAATAATAATAATAATACATAGCTAATTCATACAGGGCAATCATGCCCTATATGCAACACAAATAAATATCCTCGGTTCAACTTATGGGAAAACAATTATTATTTAAAACCATGTCTAAATATTAATTTATAAAACCGTAGTGATTTAGGGAGAATAACTAAAACTAATATAAATAAAAATAATATAACAATTATCATTTTTCTTCGTGCAATGTGTAGCTCTCCCATACAACTCATGCGTCTATGTAGCCCTGGGAATAAGCGTAGGAGCCGCTTTGGCTAGTGTTTTCCAAACATGGTAGTCTTGACTGAATTTTGGGTTGTAGTTCTTCCATTTCCGCATTGTCAGTCGCGACCCCATATAGCCCCTACCATATGTTCCCCTACAAAACTACTAAATTTTGGTATCAACTCACAAATCCATCATAGAAATATATGGGGGGATAAGTAAGTGATCATATCGTACTTCCTCCTTTCGGCGTTGTCCATCTTAGCTGTTCGGGACTAAAACCTCACCATGTCCATGAAATCGTGTCTGAAGTATTTTTCTCAACCGAATTTGTTCTCCCACTCCAAGTTCTCAAACAAACCAAACATAATCACTGATATCTCTTGCTGGATGCTTTTGGTGTACACGATTCAACCCATCAAACAAACCATCATACATGCCATGTAATTCATCCATGTGCCAGACTCCAAGTTAAGTTGTTTGTTCCATTCGTCTAGTATAAATTCAATTTCACTAGTTTTGATGTCATTCCCTCTCTGATGATCCGTGAATATCTTATAGGCCAATTGTGTTGTGCTACTTGATGACTTTCACCCTCGATACTGTCAAAACTCAACTCCGACATCATAACAAACTCTTGCAGCCCAAACCGCACGGGCATCCCGTTAATGTCAAACCACACCTCAAAATTCTTCTCGGTAAGTTTACAATCTGACCTGGGAAACTTAATATGACCAAATCTATGTCTAAGAAAACTTGAACTTCTGGAGCACTCACATTTGACCGCATTCTCGCTAAACGCATACCATAAAGTGTCATACTAACTCGCGTTGTGATGTTACATTTCTCGATCTAACCTTTGAACACGGGACCCAGAACTTTTCATAACTCTGACTGTCACGAACCGACTATTCGCTTTGAGTTAATTAATAATTTAACAGATAAAGCACGTGATTTTTGGTCGCGACATAAAAATATACAATTCTTTTTTATTTGAATAACAATGTTATTAACCTAATAATTTGACGAATAGTCATTTACAATTATCAAAAACACAAATATTAACAAATATTACAATTAATTGCGAAACGGTATGATTCTAGCCCGTCTATAGTCTTCGATCGACTGTAGAGTAGGTACCGCCTAACCACTGACGTAGAAATATAATAATCAACTAAACTGTAACAGGTTATCAAACAATAGCATGGATCATGAATCACATTATTATCATGCTTTTTAGATATACTTCGGGTAACGAACAATAACTTAACAATCGATATATTAACATATAGCATGAACATCGCGCACAGACAGTAATTTCAGTAAACATGAAAACTATATTTCCCCTACCACAATAGTAGCTTCAGGACGACATCTTTGAAATGATGAGAGTATCTCTAAGTACTTTATTTTGGAATATATCTATTATCTCCCTCTATGACTTATCGATAATTGAAACGAATCTGAAATGAGAAATAACTAATGCACTAGGCTCTATTTATTTACGTACCCGGCTAATCAGAACACACTAACTCACCAGGGCATGAACACACTAAATTCATATGAAGCTAAAAGGACATAATTTTGTCAATACAGGTTATCTATAATTAGTTTGGTAAAGAGAAGCGAAGAATCTCCTTAGCTTTCAATTACTGATGGATGTGAACTTATATAATCTGGCTGTGGTTGTTATTTGGGTTTCGTGGCGTCTTGCCATTATTAGGAGCCACATAGGGAGGAATTTTTGACTGGTTTCCATAGTGGGAGGTAGCTGAAGTAGAAGGTTGTTGATGAGTGTTATTTGGCAGGAAACATATCCAAAAATGAGCTTCATATGAGTGTATTATTGATTCCCGTTTTCAAACAAATTTTCTTTTCACAACTCAAAGTTTTTCCCAAGTAATTTTCAAAGAGTACGATATAGATCATTAAAAGTTCTCACATGCTCCAATTTCAATTTTCATAACCTAATTTGCAAGTTTTAAAATCAACTAAACATCTAAATTTGATTTGTAAAGGTTGCACACATATACTTACCAAAGGATATACAAGCGCGAGGCAACAAAGAGCAATCCTAGAATTCCGAAGGCACAAACTCGTCTCCTACGAACCCGATGACTACAATCACACATATACGTACTCATTACCACCAAGTTACAAATACATAATCCAAATGTAACCAACATGCTAAATAATCACATACGTCACAAATGCACATATAATTATGTTCACTTATCAAAACACATCAAATCCAACACTTAGACATGTGAAAATTCAAGTTTTTATAAAAATGTGAAACTACAAATCTGGACAGATTTGTAGCTCTGACTTTAGAGCCATATTTACAATACCAAAATACTTTTAAAATTTATGAAACACTCTCATAAGGTAGAAAAATGTGTATAGTTTCTGAAACATCAAGAATCTTATTAATAGCTATTATAGAAATAAAGATAGAAAATAAACAAAGAGTGTTGTGCAGAGACAATTCTGAAAGTAAATCTCAACTTTAAAAGGTGATTACTACCCCTTGGAGAATAGAAAAGATGCTCATCTTCTCCAGAATTAATATTGTATGTGTCTGGTTAGAACACAAGAAATAGGGGATTCAAAAGTTTCTGAAAATGGGATTTTTAGTGAAAATGCCAAGGCTGGTCTTGAAACAGAGTTCCATAAAACATGCAAGTTCAAATGACCATTACTCATTATCCAAGAATGCTATGAAGATTATTTTTCTCTCAAAGTCCCCCCCCCCTCTGAGTCTAGTTTCATAAAATGCAATTTTTAAATTTTTACAGAGACCAAAGTATAACATAGACCACGTTTTTATACACTACACAGATTGTATCAACATGCATGTTTCCCTATAATCTCCAAATCTTGATCAAATCATTTCTATGATACATGCAACTTGAGAAACATGTTCATATGCTCAAACACAGCCATTTAAGCATATAAAAAGAAATCAAGCAAGAAATTTGAGGAATCAAGTGGAAAATTTGATAAATACAAGTCCAAAGTCACAATTTCATGCTCTGGGCCTTAGAGAGATTTTGGAGTTTTAGAGAGTCTTGGAGTGCTTGATTTCTCCCTAGACTTGAAGCTCCTTCAATGGAAGCAAGAGAGAGATGAGAGAAGTGAGTTTTTAAGGAAGAGGGTGATGTTTATGATGCCCTCATTGTTTTGGAAGAAATTTAGGAGTGAGAGAGAGATATTTGAGGGTGAAAGGAGTGATGAAAAGATGTGCTAGTGTTAGTGTGTGTGTGTGGGGGGGGGGGGTTGCATCTTATGTGCATATGTGACTACACATGTTGGTATAGCTCCATAGGAAGAGGTAGGAGTATTTTTTATTAGTGTTGACTTTAGTAGTGGTGGGGAGGGACTTGAGAGAGATTACAACTCTCCCAACAAATTAGTTGGGGGTAGAAATTGAAGTAGTAAGAAGTTGAGGGTTGGTATGCAAATTCTACAAATTAAGGTAACTACAAGATTGCAAATGCAAGATGGGTATTTTTTTTGCTAACTTTAGAAACTATGACTTGAATTGCTCAATAACAACACAACTTTTCTAAATAACAAAATAGCCCCAACAAAATACGAGGTATTTCAATACAAGTCGAAACCAACACACACGAATGAGGTCTTGATAATTAACATCCATTATTGCCGATTCTTATAATCTATTGATAAGTGTTCACTAACGGAGCACAACATAACATGTATAATTCCACAAGATATTTTATTCTTTTATAACCGATCTCGTTTTATTTATTTATTTTGCTTCTTGATTACATTCTAGAGAAAAGTATCATGTTCAATTAAAAATGTTAGAACGAATAATGTAAACTTCTAACATCATCGCGTTAGAAAGAAACTATAAAATTTATAAAGATAACCGTGAACTTTAGACTCATTGGATGTTAATTACTTCCACAGTAAACTACATATGTTTAGCCAATAATAATTTGCACGTGCAACACACGTGCAACACACGTGTAAGAACTAGTTTGATAAAATTATGTAGTGACAAGTTAACAGAAGAGTTATTGTTGAGTTGGCAGGGGGAAATCAACATTTTAAACCATTTGCACGTCGTTATCGTACTCCTTATAAGTCTTCACATAGTACCTCCATTTTGGTGCTCGATCAAAAGAGCTTCAGCATACATCATTGCCCTATCTTCGTGTTCATCTTATGGTAAGATGTTACCGCATTTAAAATTATGTGTGTACAGTGAAAATTAATTTTGTATGAAATACAAGTGAATTTCGAACTATGAATATTTATAGGAAAATACACTCCACAATACACATGACTTGAGGAAGAATTACCAAATGTTAACCACAGCGAGACACCATGGCTGATTGTTCTTATGCATAGTCCGTGGTATAACAGCTACAACTATCATTACATGGAAGGAGAAACTATGAGAGTCATGTACGAGCCGTGGTTAGTAAAATACAAAGTCGATCTTGTGTTTGCTGGTCATGTTCATGCTTATGAACGATCAGTAAGATTCTACTTTTTATCTCAATTGGTTCACTTTACAGCAAAGTTTTAAAAACCGGACCGGTCATCGAACCGGCGAGACCCCGATTTGTGGTTCGACCGGTCGGACCGGTGGTTCAACCGGTTCAACCGCATGTTTATTTTATTATATAAATATTTATTTTAATCTATTTATAAATTTATTTGTAAAAAAAATATTTTTTATATTGTGAAAAATATAAATACGCATAAAATTATCCTTACCTTTAATTATCTTTGAAGTTTATGAGTTTTATTCCGAAGTAACCAAAAAAAGAAGTTTATGAGAAATTTTAGCAAGTCAAACCACTCAAACTTATCTTCTTTGCCTATTCAAACTTAACTACCCATGTCCACATACATCAATTTCTCCTATCGTTACCTTATGATACGGGGAGTAATAGTAGTAGATTTTTTTCTCTCTCTAGAAGTTTTTCCTCCCCGTCTCTCTTTCTTTCCCGTCTCTACTTTTCATCTTCCATCTTCCTCCCGTCTCTCTCACCACCTCTGCTACTTATTCATCTTCCTCCCATGGCCTCCATCTTTCTCCTCCGCCTCCTCTCTCTCTCGTTCACCCTCCGGCGGCCTCAGATCTAAGATCCAAGTCCAGAACTTTCGGACCCAACAGATCAGATCGGTCTTTCGGCCTCAGATCAAATCGGTTTTTCCTTGTCCATGTCCTCCATCTTTCAGGCGTGCGTTACTGGGTTCGTTTCCCACTTGGAGCGCACAATTTTTTCGACTTTTTTTGAAAACCGGCCGGTTTTCTCCCGACCGGTTCGGCGGTTGGACCACGAAACCGGCCGGTTTTTGACCGAGTTTGACCGGTTTCTGCATCTCCGGTCTTATATCCGAACCGGACCGGTCAAGTGCCGGTTCACCGGTCCGACCGGTCGAACCGGCCGGTCCGGTCCGGTTTTTAAAACTATGCTTTACAGAAGAAAGTTTTTTCTTTTTACAATATCTCATTACTTGGGTATGTACATTTTTCAAATTTAATGTAATGAAACTGCAGGGACGTATCAAATATTGCTTATAACATTGTCAACGGCGTATGCACCCCTATAAGTGATCAATATGCGCCCATGTACATTATCATAGGGGATGGTGAAAATATTGAAGGGTTAGCGACCAAGTAAGATAATGATTCATGCTCTTCAATTATTTGGTCTTCTATATATCATTTACTGCAAAAAAAAAAAAAAAAAAACTTATATGATTTTATTTTGGTTGTAATCGGAATGACCTACCCACAACCAAAATACTCGGCTTTTAGGGAGATAGATTTTGGTCATGCTATTCTGGATATAAAGAAACAAATGTCCATTATTAAAATCTATTATTGCTGATTCTTATAATTTATTGATAAGTGTTCACTAACGCAGCACAACATAACATGTACAATTCCACAAAGATATTTTGTGCTT
This sequence comes from Linanthus parryae, assembly GCA_023055425.1. Lineage (NCBI taxonomy): Eukaryota > Viridiplantae > Streptophyta > Magnoliopsida > Ericales > Polemoniaceae > Linanthus > Linanthus parryae. The sequence continues at coordinate 69,799,758 of JALGPY010000002.1, forward strand.
TACAACTGATCTATTTTTATTTATTTATTTTGATTCTTGATTGCATTCCAGAGAAAAGTATCACATTCAATTAAAATAAAAAATGTGCTCAAATGTGTGAACGAATAATGTAAACTTCTTACATCACCGTGTTAGAAAGAAAACCATAAAATTTATAAAGATAATCGTGAAGTTTAGACTCATTGGAAGTTAATTACTTCCAGAGTAAACTACATTTATTTAGCAAGTAATAACTCACACGTGCAAAGCACGTGTAAGAACTAGTATTAAAAAAAATTATAATGAAAGTAACTGAGCAACTCATGGTTCTTGCTAAATTCATTGTATTGAAGCATCTCATTGTATCCCTCACTGAATCACTAATTGATTCTCTTAAAAAAAGAATAATCATTAATTGATTGCCTAACATTAAGTTGAAAACTGCGAGCCGAAAAAATAAGAAAATTAAGTAACAAACCTAAAATTTTCCTCCACTCCAGTTAGCTGATTTTTAAGCCAAATGTTCTAACATCGAAGCAACATAGAAATTGAAGATTTGCCAGTGTTTCTGAATGTCATTATCAATTACTATTTTTAGTTCTCCTTTTACAACATAACATATGAGTCAATCTTTCACATACCAAACTTTCCAGAGACATGCACTATTTGAAACTTAATTAACAATGGAGTACGGTACCTGATTCAATGAACAACATAAAGTAATTTCGAAAATTGGAATCGAGTTTGCTACACCGCAGAAGTGCGGATCTGCTAGGTCTATCAAATTTGGATGCTTCGTTCAATCACATTTTTACTCACCAACAGAGGAACGGAGGGAGGGACCACCCCTCTCGAGATGTCTTTTCACAATTTTAGTTACCTAATTATCGACACAACAACAAAGAAGAGAAATACATACCCCTAATGTTTGAGCTGCGGAAATCGGCGTACAAGTGGTGAATCCAATACAACGGTGTGAAACACGAAAAAAGTGTCGCCGTCATCGGTGGAAGAGAATAAACAAATCCATCGCCGATGGTGGAAAATGGTGGGTCCCGTTCTTTAAAGAGATTTTTTCTGGAGACATTTTTACCCGTTAGATTAAAATGTCACTGATTCAAAACCGTTTGATTGAATCTCTTATTTACAACTGGACCAAAGTTGGATTTTTTTTACCGTCCACTCCTGAATCAGCCAAACACTGCATTCGGCTCTCCGACTTCACCGCCTCCTCATCGATGTCTCTGCCTGACTAAACCCTTGCCTTCCTACCACCATTTTCCACCGCGCGACGATGACTTTGTTAAGATATATCTCTTTTCATAAATATAGTCAGGATTGAACCTGTAATTCATGCATGGGCTTCAAACACTCTACCACTTAGCTAGTACCCATTAAATTAATTTGAAATTAGAAATTTCATTTGTGTTTTTTTTAGAAGAATCATTTGTGCTACATTTACGTGTCTTGCGTGTTTAAGATTTATGTGTCAAACAGATAATGAATGAAAATGATTCCGAAGATATAATGATATAAGAAAGAGATTTTTGAAGATACAAATATCATCTTATCCCTAATTACTTCATCATAACTAATTTTTGATAATTGTGGTAATTAAAGAAAATAGCAATCAACGGATCAAAATGTCTGAAGACATTTCTAGCAATTCGAGGGTTAGGATCTTCCCATTAACACTTTTTGGAGGGTAACACATAGCTAATTTATTATATAAATTCATAAGTTAATAAGTTTTACAATGTGCATTGTAATCGGATTCTCTCAATAAGATATCAGGTTTTGGCCGTGGACGTAGCTAGCGGGTTTGTTGCGAATTCGTTAGTGAACCACATCAATATTGTCTCGTTCTTATTTTCGTTTCATCGTTTTTGCTCGACTACCCCAAGCTTATAACAAATTGAAATCAAACCTCTTGATTTGCAGAGGTCGGTGGTGGTGGAATATCGACGGTGATGGAGGCCGCAGGGTAGGTTATGACGGCGGAGTGAGGAAGGGTATCAGATGATGTAGCGGTCATGGAAGAAGATGAAGCCATTATTGAAGACGAAGACGATGAGCACAAAGAAGTTGAAAGGAAAGAGGGAGAGCAGTTTGCGCATAGAGAGAGATATAGAGAGTCTGCAGAGTGTGTGAGTTTTGAACTAAAATTAGACTTTTTTCAAAATTTTCGGCTGTTCGTACTAATTTCTACTTCTTACTTCAAGTGAGGTCAACACTTCTCGCTAAATAGGTAGTGGTGAACACTAATAGAGATATATGTGACCATTAATGAAAGGTGTAATGCACCACGTGCTATTCTGACGTGGTGCTCTTGGAGCATCTAAAAGTCTCTCCAAACGAGGGTAGAGTGCAAAGATGAATTCTCCACAAGTCCACATTCCCACACCCATTTTTTTCATCTTCTTCCACTTCTTATCAGCCTCATTTCTGCAACAGAAAAACCGTTAAAAACCCCCGATAAGGCTACATCCACACACACTCTACAAAACCCACTCATCAATGGCGATAGTTGCCACTCTGCAAAACCCCAACCTCTTCTCCTCCCTCCCATCAACCCCACCACCAAACCACCCCTCCACCCCCACCCGCCCTCCCCCAAAACCCCCAATCCCAATCCCCAAATACCCTCCACCCCTCAAATCCCTCCACCCACCAAAACCCACCTCATCCTCTGCCTTCAACACCCTCCACCGCCGCACCCACTACTACAAACCCGTCAAAGACGGCGTAATCTCCACCGACGGCGACCGCGCCGTCCTCGTCGGCGAATCGGGCCTCTCCTACCTCCTCCCCGGAGCTCCCTTCGAGTTCCAGTTCAGCTATTCGGAGACCCCCAAGGTGAAGCCCGTGGCCATACGCGAGCCGGCGTTCTTGCCGTTTGCGCCGCCGACGATGGCGAGGCCGTGGACGGGGAAGGCGCCGTTGAAGAGCAAGAAGGAGAAGGAGAAGAGGAAGATTGGTTTGTTCGGTTCGGAGGCGGTGGGGGTTGAGGGTGGGAAGGTGTTGGAGATGCGGAGGGGGTATAATTTGGGTGACTTTGCGGCGGAGGTGAAGCCGAGGAAGTCGGTGATTGGGGCGCCGTTGACGAAGGTGGAGATTAGGGAGCTTTTGAGGCCTCACATTTCGAGTAATCGGCAGGTTAATTTGGGTAAGCTATTTGTGAGTGGATGCAATTCAAATGTTTCATGTGTTGTGTTTTTGAACTGCAATCTACATAATAAGCGGCTATGGGGAATAAGCTACCCCCAAAATGTGACATGTGGGATCGCTTATTCTCATATACATAATAAGCTGCTATGGGGAATAAACTATACCCCCAAATGTGACATGTGGAATAGCTTATCCCCATCTATATAACAAGCTGTTATGGAGCATAAGCCATCCCTAAAATGTGACATTTGGAATAGCTTATCCCCACTATATCCTAATAGCTAAATATTCCATAATAAGACAATCTCAGCCATTGAAACTTAAAGAATTATCATTCTTTTGTTGTGGTCATGCCTTGGGGTACGGGATATGCACTAGTACATAATAAGCTGTTATGGGGAATAAGTCATCCCCACAATTTGACATATGAAAATAGCTTATCCCCGCAATAACAACCAAATACTTCATGATAAGACAATCTCAGCCATCCAAACTTAGAGAATTATCATACATTTTTTGTGAGGGCACGGGACTAGTTCCAAAAACTGAAGTACTCATTGTGCAGGCAGGGATGGACTGACTCATAACATGTTGGAATTGGTCCATACGCATTGGAAGCGGAGGCCGGTGTGCAAAGTTCGGTGCTTAGGAGTTCCTACTCTCGACATGGATAACGTCTGCCGGTGTCTTGAGGTTTTTCACTTGAACTTGTAATGAGTGGCTTTTATTGGGAGTGTAACCATTGTAGATTATTTTGATCAGCAAATTCTAAGACTAATTTGTAAAAACAGATTAGGTGTGTTCTTCTGCTCTAAAGACTACAACTACTGCCAGTTTGATAAATCTACTAATCTCCGAGAGTAGAATTATCGAAAGAGATTCCAAATGCTAATCCGGCAATGTATATGCTATCTTGGGTTCGTAGAGTTTAACCAGGAGTTACCGGCCACCTCCTATTGTTGGTTTCTGATTGCTATGTTTCTTCATTTCTGGGGAAGTTATGTTCAAACTGTAAGACCTCTAGCTTCCCTCCGTTTTCCTACATTATTAGATGGCATACAAGAAATTGAGTTTAGTGGGATCCAAAGGAACTGCACATAATTGAACGATTAAAACTGAATGACTTTTTTCCATTCAGAAGCAACTTAGTTCCTACTCGCAAACATCCAAATGTAGAAGTGGCTTGAGATGTTCGTCCGCATGGTGTGACAAGTCTGATATCTGCCTACTGATAGCTTCCTATCTAACTATCGAGTCTATAATATTTGTGTAAAGTCTTCCTTCCATTTTCATAAAGTGCCTTCTGTCGAGCCTATTGGATGCTCTAACGAGTTCAACTCTAAAAGGAGGGATGAACTATTTGCTAGTACGCATAGACTGGACCAACAGTCACATGGGAAGATTGGTAGTATACTGTTCTATTACCAAATGTGTAAATGTCCGAACCTCTAGAATAATTGTGGAATTTTCTTTACTCTATTGTGACAGCAATTGCATTCCAACTAGTCAGAAGTTGAATATGAGAGGGAAAAAAATAAAGGAAATTATTAATAGGGAGACCCAAGACTTCGTGCAGGAAATCATAAGAGAGCTTGAATGCTGTGACAAGTAATTGGAGATGATTTCAGTAGCAGTAGTGCAGTACACGAGATCAGCAATAAATATACGGAACGATAGTTTTGGAAATATACCCAACACACTAAATTCATGGTCAATTCTCACTCATTATTGGTTTTAAGGATGAATTGTTAAATTAAACTCAGTCATGAGTCATGAGGTTATCAAGGGACCTGGGTGTCATTTCTTCCTCTTTACAAGGAATAGTGGAGGACCTTGAACATAGTCCCTTTCTTCATTGAATATGGAGGGAATTAACTTGATCTCTATGACTTCCGGATAGACTATTTTCTGGTCTATCAAAGGCAGAATCAAGGAAAACCAGATTTGACAATATAGGAGTAAGACAGGTCAAGCCTGGAAATAATAAAGTTATGAAAATCAATGTTATCCAGTGGAAAACTGGCAATGAACTGGACTATCGTTGCTCCATCATCATATGAGGTCCTGAACTTTCAGAGGATCTACGTAGATATGTATCCCCGACGCCCTAGCAAGAACTTGGAAGTCATCCCAACTGAGCAAATTCTGGGAGCTTGCAGCAATCTCACCGAGACTCCCTATATTTCATAATACACAACAATATACGAGCTGAAAAATGTAAAATGAGAGAGCTCTGTGTTCGACTGCAATGCTTAAAGTGTAATTCCTTTTGTAATCTTCCAGGTTCTGATTTTTATTAATTTTGGAGGAGTTTGGTGTGAACTTATTCCGTGACTTTTAGCTCATTTTGACTTTGTAGACTGGATGAAGCTAAAAGTCATGATTAGTGACATTTTTGGGACAATGCCTTAAAAGTTAAGTGTAAAAAGTGGGAGAGAAAACAAGCTAGGAAATGGTAACTTTTTGGACTTTTAAGTTCACTGACTGTGTTGAAAGGACTTTAGTACTCTCTATCTATATTAATTTGCTAAACGCATTAAGGGTTAAGTAGTTATAACTAAACGACAAAATTGTCACACGACCTACTTTTTTACTTCACTAACTTCTGTAAACAAACACTTACAATTTTCTTCCCTACTTTTTCATCACTAACTTTTTTGGGTAGCTAAAAGCTCACAGACTGAAAGTAAATTTTTTTATATCAAACTTCCCCTTTAATAGATGGATGGACCTTCGGGTTTTCCTTGCGCTGTTCTACGATGAAGGTTATTTTCTGGATGGTCCATTGTTGGGCGGTTGCTACGTTTTGTGACCATTATTCTTCATGAACTCTATTCCAATCAGAGTGTGTAGTCTTCTCAAGATAGCAACTTTTTAGCAGTAGAACTCTATTCTTACCAGTGGCCTGAGATACGTCTACCAGAGGCTGAAATAGATCGAAGGATCTGTCAGTTTATCCAAAGGCTAATTCAGGTTGGTGGTGGAGGTAGATATCCCAGCAAATGTATATCTGAGATTGAAGAAGCGTTTATGTGTATTTGCAACTTAATCTTTGACCAATATTTGTCTGTAGTCTCGATATGCTCCAATACCAATTTGAAGTTCATATCCAAGTAGAACATAAATTATTAAAGGTAGATCTTAAGTTATATATTCAAGTTCTACCTATCATAAATGGTCTCATGTCTTCAAGTTTTGTTAATGACAGTGATTGTTTCAATAATCAATTATGGTTTCTTATCTCAAACTTTTAAGTATTCTTTGGTGCACTACACTTGTATTGTCAATGGTTTTCGTGCGAAGGAAGAATCAGATATAATGTCCTTAGAAATGGTATGATAAGTGTAAAAACTTAATACACCTGGGTACATTGTTTGAAATCCTGATTATAACTTGCGCCTGTTTTGTGCTCTAACGAAAAAGTACTGAAATGCATCATATCCTTAGAATCTATTTCATAAAGGTGACATTTATGAAATTCTATGCACGTCATAGCAACATCACCATGTCTCAATTGAAATTTATCTAGAAGTTTAATTACTCAATTTTGAATTTGTAATGCAGGAAAAAACTGGCGGAAAAATTATCCATCGTGTTGGTGGTATAGCTTATATCTTCCGTGGCAGAAACTATGATCCTCTCACACGTCCACGGTACCCAGTGATGCTGTGGAAACCAGCCACCCCGGTTTATCCAAAGCTCATACAAGAAGCTCCAGAAGGTTTAACAAAAGCAGAAGCTGATAAGCTACGGAAGAAAGGGAAAAGTCTTCTTCCAATTTGTAAATTAGGTACGGAATATTCAGAAATCGCCCTTTATTCTTATAGTTCACCTGTATCTGTGACTATTCAGGTAGTACCTGTTTCTTCTTGTTCCATTAGGCTATGGGTTAGGGACTTGGAGGCTCTAGAAACTAGATACATGCTTGATCTATACGTTAGCTGGTATTTGGAATGTGGTGATAAAAATGATTTCATCACACCCGAACTTGATATGAATTTGGTGTTTTTTTATCACAGTCTCTGATGATCCCCTTTCCTCCACCAAGTGCTTGTCAGTTCTGAAAGACGGTGCGATCTTCAATATACACAGCGTGTCCTTTTTGTTACAATATTGATACCATATCCTATCTAGTTTAACAGGTTAATTTACGGTTCTAGATGGTATCTGGCACATGTTTGGTGGGTTTGCCTAGTCAAGTATCTGTTCTGAGAAGCCACAAGTTTTACCATATTGGAAGACACTTATCAGTAGAGATTACAAGTTTAGTGCATTGGCGAAACTAAAGTCAGAGTGGTTGTGGATCACATGGCTTTCAACATTTGGAAAATGAATATTAAACTTCAAGACATATTTTCCCTTGCACAGTCATACAGTGTGGAGGTAATGAAGTTGTTTGGTAAATCTTCACAAGTCTGGGGGGTTTTAGATGCTTAAACGTTGCTGTAGATGCAATATCAGCCAAAGAAGCAAATGGACATGAGACACCTCAGATAATCTAGGGGCAATTGAGCATCAGTATATTTTTTCGGACTCCTGGTCAATTTGGAACTCGTTTAGTATGGATGGCCATATTCCCTCGAGACTCATGTTTAATCTCTAAAGGACCTGGCCCAACCCTTCTATTTAAATTAAAAAACACTGGCAAACACCACTATTTAGATTTACACAATGCCTTTTAGTATTAGAATATATATAATTTAGAGGAACATGGTAATCGAGAAACTCTTTTTTTGTGATACAATTTTACTCTATGAACTTTTAATCCAAAATCCAAAAAGCACCAAAAAAGTGTACACCAAACGTCACATAAAGTCCGAAGCAGCTTTTAAGTCCAAAATTTTCCAAACCAACCTCCCCCAAAACTGTTTCTCAAACAAATTTACGACTATCAAATTTGAAGCTAAGAAAAAAAAAACATAAACCAAATTGTGAAAGCGTACTAGAGAAACAAGGAGATGCGAGAAAATGAGTAGGGTGATTGGAGTCCACACATATTGAGTGTTGTCGTTAAAGGTGTATATTGCGAGTTTTTTAATAAAGAAAATCCTGTGGTTGGAAATGATAAGATCCAATGGTCCATCAATGGTCCATAATGGAAATAAAACTACCAATGAGATGGCTTATTCCTCTCAAGGATAAGCTACTAAGCTAGAACAGGTTTCAATTCTCGAGCTAAATTGTAATCTAATTACTTCTCATGCTTAGTATGGCTGAAAGCATTATGTTAAATTTTAATCAGTTTATAGACATCAGTGGAAGTGTGGAACATTACTTTGTTATCCTTTTAGTTCGTGTATTCATTATTGTCATTCCTTCCTACTGCAGCAAAAAATGGAGTATACACTAAGCTCGCGAGAGATGTGAGGAATGCTTTTGAAGGAAGTTTACTAGTTAAGATTAACTGCAAGGGCTTGCATCCAAGTGACTACAAGAAGATAGGTGCTAAGCTGAAGGTTTGTAAGTTATCATTTTCCTCCGATGACTTGATTTGCGAGAAGGGTGGCAATTTCTGCTGACCCTACTAGATACTCAGATTACTGGACTCCATTAGGGATGCATTTTGCACACTTCACTAGTCTTAGGGTGGGATAGAAGCTACTATATTTCGTAACTCAAAGCAGTGTAAGGGTGGGTCAGTTTTATGACAAATATAATTGGTATCCGGCTTGCAACCCTGTCCACTATGCTTTACATATACCTATCTACACATATACATGTAATTCCAATTTGTATTTGCTACAATTTTCTTCTGATAAGAATCCCATACTTTACTGTGATTTGCTTTCCAATCTCACTTTAATGTGAGAAAGCAAGTGGGAACAGGGCGAGCCCAGGAGGATTGATTTTTGTTGAACAAACTTGTTGGGGAAACCTGATGGGTGATGACTTTGGGGAGAGGAGAGGGATAGATTTTCCTCTTGGGGTGGGAGTTACTTCCACAACCAGCCAACATTCTGTGTCCCACTGTGATTTTAGCTGTAACTATCTTAAAATAATGTCTAAATATAGACCAAGAGATGTTAGGAATTAGACCGTTGCGAGAAATGTATGAAGAGAAGAAAGGGTTGTGAAGGTTCTATGACCTCTAATTATAATCGTGTTAAAGACTTCTTTTATTTCCTTCTGTTAATATACTGTGGTCTGATTACTCACAGGAATTAGTTCCCTGCGTCCTGCTGTCTTTTGACGACGAGCAGATATTGATGTGGAGAGGTCACGGGTGGAAATCAATGTTCCCTGAAAGTCCTTCAACTTCAACTCTTGTTGATAGTGCTGATGGTTCAGATTATTCAGGTATGCTGTTAGACTACACAACAGTTGATTTTAGTTTTTCTCATTAGCAGTAGTGTTATTGCTACATGGAGGTTACATGAATTGTGTTCTCGTCAACTACGTCATTGTCATGTAGATATTTTCAAAATTCAAACAATACGTTCTAATAAGAGATGTGCCTTCTGAGGTCATTGGTTGTACAAGTTTTGGGTAATCTTATTCTGACCTCTGAGATGTAAGATAGAGGTCTGGAGAGAGATTTGTAGGACCTAAATGGTTCAAGAATAAGTAGGAATAATACAGGAAGATATGGGGGTGCAAATAGGCAGAGGGTGAAGATGAAAAAACAAGAGGTATCTGAGGCTTAATTTGTAATGCTTTCAATTAATCATACAAAGATGAGAAATACTAAGGAAATTGGGGATCACAGAAACCAGGAGTTTGAACTTTGGATGGAGTGAAGAACTCCAATTCCAACTAGACTATAGAGTAAAAAGTTTGCCAAAGATGTATCCTACCGCAAGAATGTTGGTACAAACTACAGATAAGAGTGCAAGACATAACATATGAGTGGCGAGGCAAACTGTTTGAGGTGGAGTCACTTGGATGTTTGATGTGATGCTGGTAAGTATGATTTCATCGGTGTTCAGATGATAAAGGATACATCACAGTTATTACTTTCAAGTGAAAGTACGACGACATGGGAAGTAAGAAGTAGAGGAAATGAATCCAACCGATCCTAGTAATTGTTAGAGGAGCTGTTCTGGTCAAGTGATTATTCATTTCTTTTTCCGCTGAAAGAGAGAACTTGCAAGCTGATGTGTTTTGAGATGGATACCTTTGACATAATAGATGGAACTTGTTCTTTTCAAGTGAACAAGTGACTATCCCTCAGTTAATTTATTATGGAAGCTCTGATTGACATTTCATCGTTTTTTTTTTTTTTTTTTTTTTAGATTCAGGAAGCTTCAACCATGAGGGTTCTCAGAGTTCAGAACCTAAACAAGTGATATCAAGCCCTAAAATGATGTCTCTGTGGAATCGTGCAATTGACACAAGCAAGGCAATGTTGTTAGTGGATACTGGTCTCAGCCCTGACAAACTTCTGAAGGTGGTGGAGGAATTCGAGGGCTTATCTCAGGTAGCCGAGCACTCTTATCCTGCTGTTATTTTGTCTAGGGAAGATGAAGATGATGACGAAGACAATGGCGATTACGAGAATTATAGTTACAATGATGATCTCGAAGACAGTGGCGAATACGAGAATGACAGTTATGATGATGTCAGTGACGACGAGGACGGTGATGATGATGAGTATTCGTCATCACTCCCACTAGGATCATTACCGGTAGATTTTATAGTAAATCAACAGAATGATGAATGAATGATTGTTGAGCGAAAGCTTCCTCAAGGGGCCTTGTTGTTGGGTGAGGAATGGTCTTTGTTGGATGCCATCTTAGTGGGAGCATGCCGCCCGGGTTTTAGATCCATTGTAGTTGTAAATTGATATTGATATTTTTCTTGCTAATGTACACTATTCAGTAGTTGAACTAAGACCCTATTCGGGTGTACAGACGAATTGAAATATATTTTTTTATGTTCTTGGGAAAGCATATGAGCAGCTTCGTGAATAACGTATGATTCAGAACTAGGCAATCAGTGAAGAGGGGGCCGGGTCGGGTGGGCTGAGGAAAATAGTTGACTTATCTCAATTGACTTTTTGACCAGATTTTTTATTTGTTGATTTTATGACTGTACTTGTGATTATATTTATGAAGGAAACTTGTAAATATAATATTGTAGTATGATCTTATGAGGACTGCTATGTTTTCTCCTTTATTTGTCGCTCGTGTATTTCACTTTTTATGTGTCAAAATATGATTGATGATAACAATTTCTTTTAATATCTTTCTAAAATTTTACATGACACAAAGAATCTCTCTCTCACACAGACGGTGAAATTCACGAGTAAAACGGTGACGTTTAGTATTTATGTATTTTTTGTTTATTTTTCAGTTATAGCGAGGGATTGAACTAAAAGTCTGGAATGTTTCACGAGTAAAGATAAAGGCTGGTAATAAGGAAGGGAAAACTTCAACTAGACTCATGGTTGGTTTAGTTTGCACAAACGTGACTAATCACTAATGGAGAGAAGAGAGTAGGTTATGACTAAAAAGAGGTTAGAGCTTCCATTTACTACGATGGTGTTCTTAATTTTCCATACTGCAACAGGCAAAAATGAAACATACTTTTTCTAAGGTGTATAGAATTGACTTCTTCTTCCAAGGTGGTGTTAGTATTTTGCTCAGTAAATAAAACAACGCTCTTCTTTTTTTTGCTCACTTCCCATCTTTGTGTTGACGTCTCCGTTACACTACCGGCAGGCACCTACCACTCAATGACGATAGCTTAACCCCCACCCACCCCACCCAGTCGCTTCTCTGCCTCGCCAGAATTCCTCCTCCTCCTCAACAGAAATACTAGTAAAAAACAACAACAACAAGAAGAAGATCTCTTCTCTATCCAAAACCGACAAAAGAGGTAATTCATTCCCCGGCCTTGGCTTCCTTCTCTTCTGTATATGCAATTTGGGTGTCTTCTGCTTCTTTATTCAATTACTCTCTCTCTCACATGTACTACTCGACTACTAGTTATCATTATCCTGGCATGAATCATATGATGAGATAGTAGATGCTCTCGTCACTCTTCTTTTCCATACTTGTTGTTGATGCCATGTTTCTTTCCCCGCTCCATGTGAAGAACTGGATTTGGTTGGTGTTAGAGGAATAATAATTCCAACTGCCTGTATTTTATTTATTTTTGGTTCAGGAAAAACAGGTAGGAAGGAGCTATTTCTTGTGAGGAACTCTTGAATGGTGTTTACCATTCCGGTGACTTGATACTAGTAGTATACTATAAGAAACACCTTCTCCATTTACTGTCGAGCAGTTACTAGTTGGAGGAGATGCAAGCAATAGTAGATTCCCTACAACACAATAGGGTTTACACCGAGGGTCGCTGTTTTAACTCCTTCCTTACTTGCAATGCCGGCCCTAGACTTTCAGGGGCCTCTACGGCGACAGTAGAATCGGGCCCTCCTCTACTAGTAGTAACCAAAGTTACTCCATCTCAAACATTTTTTACCCGTCACCAAGTTACTGCATTCTGAAGTGTCAATTTACGTAAAATCGTAACTCGTCGTTTGTGTTATAAGATGGTTTGTATTGTATGCATTTCATTTTAAATGCGTAAACGTTAATCATCATAAAAGAAACACTGTTTTATTAATACTCATAGGAAGCTAAAAAGAACAATCCGATAATATTTAACTTTTTCTAAAACTATCTCATAGGGTTTACCTAGTTGTAACTATATTCTATTTTAGAAATACACATAAAATGGGGCCCCGATGCAAGCTACCCACTTCCCTTACGGTTGGGCCAAATCTGCTTACTTTCATTATGACAGGATGAGATTCCAAGGAGTATACATGATGATATCCCGTGGTGTCTGTAATATGTTATTTGCAGACTATATAGTTTTGATTTGATTGATGAGACAAGGAAAGGACTGAAACGTTTTAGTTATAATTATGTAGGGATACTCCATCGTAGTATATGGAGTGTAGCTTTATTGGCCCTCGGATAGTCAGAGAGGAGGCAATAACTATTAGCGGGAAAGTGGTGCCAAAGAAGGATAATTTTAGATATCTTGGGCCAATGCTATGTAGGGATGGAGAGATTGATGACAGTGTTACCTACAGGTTAAAGGACGAAGCAGAGGAGTGCATCTGGGATGTTGTGTGACCGTAGGATCCCGACTAGGTTGAAGGGGAGTATGGTCTAAAGAGCCGCTGCAAGACCCAGTTTGATGTAATGGAACACAGTGTTGGACGATTAATAAAAAATATAATTGGTGAGTGTAGCATAAATGAGAATGCTAAGGTGGATGAGTGGGTTAACTAGGAAAGATATGATACACAAATGACACAACTAGAAATAATCTAAACATTGCACCTATAAAAGACAAAACGAGGGAGAATCGGTTGAGATGGTTCGGTCACGTGTATCGTAGACTGTAGGATTGCCGGTTTGGAGAAGTGATACGATTCAGATCCAGACAATAAGTCACAGTGAGAATTAAAGTTTCCGTATGGAGTGGACAAGTCTCCTAGTTATTCAGACAAACTATCAATACATACCCTTAGATAATCCTGGGAGGATATTTAAAGAAAACACATGAAATAACTGCTAGATAACTGCCTATTAAATAACTTTTAATAGTAACTGCCCAATAACTGGTAAACACCTGGATAAACTGGATAAGTGTCACGTTTGTTTCTTCTGGAATGCGTATACACTATACAGCTTATTATTGACACCCTTGCTGAACGATTTGCAAACCCTTGCCCATATTGTCGAACAATCCCTGTTTGGCAAATATTGCACTATTGTTCATCTGGATTTTGAGATTCCGGGCTCATAATTTTATGGCAAGGCTTTCACAAGTTCCTCCCTGTAGACTAGGGTGTGCTCACTTTTTTTTCCAGGAGAGTGGCTCTCAGTTTTTTTAATTTTCCTATTACGTTGGAGCCAAACTGACTTTTGGTAAAAGCTTTCTTGGTGTCAGTCCTTTTCAAGATCTCATTTTCTCATGTAGTCTGTTTATACTTGCATCACCGAGTTGGCAGTTAATTTAGCTCTTCTTGATAAGATCTTTGTTTGTATTGCAGGCACATTTGACTCCATGAGTTTCTTGATACGGATTCAGACCATAGATTGTATGCAGTGATGACACCTGATACAACCTCCTTAAGTTACTGGTTGAATTGGAGGTTTGCGCTATGTGCAATATGGGTGCTATTATCTACAGTTGCTTCAGCTGTAATAATATGGAAATTTGAGGGTTCTGGAGTTTTAAAACCCAGCAGAAGAGAAAATGGGCAAGATACAACTGAATCGTTGTATACGGGGGAAGCCTGGAGGACATCCTTTAAAGCCATCCATCCTGTGTGGCTGCTAGCTTATAGAGTTGCCGCTTTTATTGTGCTTTTAGGATTGCTCGTTGCTAATGTTGCCGATAAAGGAGTTGGAATATTCTACTTTTACACTGAGTAGGTCATTCTTACTCATTTTCTTTTGAGTATCTTATGTCTCATGGGGATACACATGATGTAGATGCATGGTGTACCAAGAAACACATAAGCAAGGATTTTTTTGCCATGTTATCATCATATACAAGAATCTAAAGGCAAAAATTGGATATTAGGATTTTTTTTCCCTTTCTTCAAAGGGAGAAGTAATATACACTCCGGAATTTCCTCCCGCCAGCTCATATAGAATACCATCAGAGAAGGGGTACATGTTAAGTAAGATGTATGTGTCGTAGTGAGAAAATGAATTGTTAAAGATGAGTCTCAGAAATTTCTGCTCATAAGTTGTTGTATTGCCCTACTTAAACGGATGATGAAGTGATGAACGAGTCCAATGCCATCATTCCCTAGCTTGCTATACCGGTAACCCACAAAGCAGATATTTTGTTCGGAGCCATAAAGGTTAACGTGTCATCTTACTTCAGTTTGCCAACTGAATATATATTATTACGTAGACAACATTGTTGTCTTTGTGGAGTCATTGAGTATTTTTTTTTTGTTTCAGGAACCCAAATTCTCATACCTCTTTACCACTTCTTGTCTGTATTTTGAGGAAGTTTACACTTTTTGAAAAGGTTTTCATCTTATTTTTTGTGAGACACCCCTCCCGTACTTTTTTTTTACTAGCTTAAAGCTTAGTCATTTGTGTTTTCGGTAGGATCAAAACTCTGCTGCCACATGCATACTTTAAGAATTTTTGACCCTTGAGACCAGAGTCCCAAAACTAACATGGGCAGTAAATTATTGGTAGAACATCACTTGGAGATGTATGGATGTGGGGCTTAAGTTTATAGTAGAACATTATGGAAGTGTCTGCATGACAAGAAGGCCACTTATCTTTGCAAGTGCCAAATCTGCACTTGCCTTCTGGTTGTAAGGGTTTGGTGCACTCCCACGTTCTACCTCTAGGAAGGGGTACAACTACGAGTGATACTTGAATCTTCACTTGAGGCAAGCTAGTTGCGAAAAGGGGACTTAAGAATGCATCTCCATTTGCATAGATTGAAGATTCATGCTTAAGTAGGAGTATCTTCTCTAATTATTTTGTTTGTTGTTGATGTACAGGTGGACGTTTGCATTGGTAACTTTATATTTCGGGGTATGCAATTTAACCTCATGATTCTGTTGCGCATCGCTTCTTTTACTTATATGTTTCTTTGGGATTCACTTGGAATGGAGTGGTGAAGTGTCTGTTCTAAGATAGTTAATATTTCTGTTTCTGGATATTCTAAAATGTGGGTCTGAACTATTTAAAGGCTTAGATAGATTTGAACTATCAAGAATACTTGCAGAAAGTGAGAATCTTAGTTTTCTAAGAATGGGAGAGACAAAGAATGTTTTTGAAATGAAACATATATTTCTGGGCAAGTTTATAAAGAGAGAAATAGAACATTTAGTTTTGAACTTGTGCAAGAGTTGATAATTTTTATTCACATTTTAGATACCCAAAATGGACAAACAAATGGATGTAGTATTATATTAGACTATTAGTCAAATGATTTGCGTGTAGCATGTTCATATGTTGCTGATAAATGCAAGAACGTTTCATTGACGACAGGGGGGGCTTTGAGCTATTTATGTCCACTCATCTAATACATTATTCTGAATGTTATACATTCTTCTTTATTGGTTTTTAAGTTCAGGACTTCTCTATTATTCATATCCTTTTTATGGTCTCAATTTCTTTTCTTAGCTTGCAACGTTACTCTCCATTTATGGGTGTTGGCAATGCCGCAATGGAGGTGATGATGGAGTTGGTCGTGTAACTTCAGATGCAGAGCGGGGAATATATGTGCCTCCAGTGGAGGAAAATGCCAACGCAGAAATTTTGGTCAAAAACTCGAATTTCCCTTCAGAACGTCTTGTTCCCAGAATTATTCGTGTTTGGGCTAGTGTTCTTCAAATAATGTATCAGGTAAGCTCTCTGAATTCTCTTTTGAATTTTCTGTGAAGCCTTAAATTTGCTAAAAAGCATACCTGAGTTGAGGAGAAGCATATCTATTTTGGTTGACTGAAGGATATTGATAATTACAGAATACGAGCATACAATATTTACTGATTCCACTATCTGGGGGAAGTTAGTTTATGGATATTTGACACTAATTATTTATTGAGAAAAATTTCACTGAATTTCATCAATTGTATTTTTCTTCAGTGTTGTCATACCAGGAGTGAATAGCATAGGTGGGTTGTTAAGGGGATTTCTGGATGTAAGTTAATTTGTGCAAGAAAGAAAAACAATGAAACTCAAGGAGAATATAAAAGAAATTAACATCTTGAGATTGCAGAGGAAAAACTAATATTCTCCCAGGAGACTCAGACATTTTGTACATCAATCGAGATGTGGTTAAACAGTAAACACGATTTAGACTTCAGACAATGAATGTGATATGGTGGTATGATAATGACACGCCAACAAAACAACAAATTTTTTAATATTGTATTTATTTGTAAGTGACAACTAGAGAAATACAACAAATTACCAATTTAAAAAATATATTTGTACGAAAATGCTACCTGCTTCATACCCCACTGATGCTACAGCACCATCTATCTAACAGCTTTAGCTCTTAGGACGTGAATCAAAAAACATGCATCAAAACTTCCCATCTAGAAGCAAACAAGATAATTGAACAAGGGATTATTACGATTTAGGCAAAACATTGGAAAGTAATTATTGAGAAGGTAATAGAAGAAGGTTATTACTTATTACTAATTATCTTTAAAGGTTTTTTTTCACAAATTACTTGTGCATAAAGCAAAACTAAAGAATGGCAGGTACCAAATGGTATTTCTATCTCCATAAGTTGCTGTGTAGGAAGTACTGAGAAAGCTGCTGTGAAAATCTACAGAAAAAGTGTTTGGTAAAATCTGCATATAATCATATATCCTGCTGTGGAAAAGAACTTTTGACATTTTGTGTTTGATAATTAGTGTTTTAGACTTGCTGTTAATTTACTTAGCAGTCCGGGTCAAAGTATTTGATCCCATGCTTTTTTATGTTTGTATCTCCCCTGGGTGAATACAACTTGCTTTTTTTTTATAATTTGTATATACAGTGTTGCGTTTCTTGCACTTTTCCTCTCATGAAAAATCTCAAGTTTTACTTGACACGAGTCATCTATATGGTTACCGCTATGAGTTCTTTCTTTCTGAATTATATTATTTACTTCTTTTTTTCCCCTTCATTGAACAGATATGTGGGGGTGCCGTCATACTCACTGATTGCGTCTTCTGGTTTTTAATTTATCCATTTCTTACCTCGGACAGCTACAGATTGGGTTTTGTAAGTTTCAACTTTGTTTTCTTTAGCAGTGAGAGGGCATAATCTGTTAGCGATAACTCTATAGTTTCAAGCAGTGTAGTTGTGAAAAGTTGCGTGTGTATGTGCACCAAGTTCATCCAGAGACACGTGGTTGTATGTGTATATTGTCATAATGTGTTCCCCTATTACTTATGCGGCAAGGAAAACACGTGCTTGTGTTTTATTTCTGGTTGTATGTTAATTAACTGGTGTCAAAAAAATAATAATTATTGCTCCCTTGCAGATTGATATTAGTTTTCATTCACTCAATGCTGTTTTCCTCTTCGGTGACGCCATTTTAAATTGTTTGGTAAGTTATGGCATCTAGAGGTGGTTGATGGTTACATGTTTTGGTTTCATACACAACCTACTAAAACTCCGTATCTATTCTTCTATAGCGGTTCCCATTCTTCCGATTTGCATACTTCATCTTATGGACGGGTGCATTTGTCATTTTTCAATGGATCGTTCATGTCCTTGTCTCAATGCGGTATCCTCATTCCCTTTCTCCTGTTATTTTGCATCCTATGACTTGCACACAATTAGAGTATTAAAGTATTCTTGTTATCTTTATCACAGGTGGCCTTATGCGTTTCTTGACTTGTCATCACCATATGCTCCACTCTGGTATATATCTCTGTTCATTTTCTTTTCTTTTCTTTTCTTTTCTTTTCTTTTCTTTTCTTTTCTTTTCTTTTCTTTTCTTTTCTTTTCTTTTCTTTTCTTTTCTTTTCTTTTCTTTTTTTTTTTTTCATTTTTCTGACGTTGTTGGGAGTTCAAAGCTCTAATCCCTATCCGTTAAAAAATTGTTACAATCATATTCTTCGAAAACAACCAATCATAGCAATGTGAATATGATATGCTTTGTAAACAGTGTCATCATTAGAACTTGTGACCCCTACATGCTGCAGATGAACTTATTCGTTTCTCTCTGTGGTCACAATTTGTAATAGGTACTTGGGGGTGGGGTTGTTTCAAGTCCCTTGCTATGGTATCTTTGCTCTGGTAGTAAGAATGAAGCTCTGTTGCTTGTCAAGATTATTCCCAGATGCTTTTCAGAATACAAGGTGAGAGCTTTATGCTGCTTAATCGATCTTCTTCTACACCAGTTTGGCTCCAGTATACGCTGAACCACTATGCAAACTTTTTGTGCTGGTCCTTCCTCAGAAGCGGGGTTGTTTGATGGTTCTACATAAAAGAAGGGAGCTACTGCGTGCAGAGATAAGATCTTTCTGTATTTCTGTACCTTCTAATCCTCTGTAATTGGATGTTGTCAAACAGAAAAGGGACCTGCAGTGCTTGCAGTAGCAGCTCCTAATATCGTCTAGCTATTATGTGTAATTATTAGAGCTTTTACCACGAGGTGAGCCTTTTAACCAATGTAGTATGTATCAGCGGCATTCCCACAAGGGACATTTAAGGGATGGTGAATAATCAAAATACGCGTTTGGCTTCTCTCGTTTTGTTTTGCATCATCGTTTTGACACTTCAATTTTGTATTCCAGAGTTTCCACCGAAAAGAAAAGGGGAGAAAGGCAAAATTTGCGTGCCCCTTTCGCACCCAGAAAAAGGAACATTGAGAAGAGGAACCACAAGGGGCCAATTTCTGCTTGAGTTTGTCTATAGAAGTTCACTAACTATGCCCATAACATGCCCATAACAGTGGTCTGCATCCATTTCTAAACCGCTCTCAGACCATTTCTTTCCTTCGACTTTTGCCTGCCATTGGCAAGGAATGAACAATTGATCAACCATGTTAGCCATCGTCTTAGGAGTTGAAACTAACACCCTGGATCAGAGCACGAAGAAACCTAGATTACCAATGCCTTCCAGCTAAAGAATAGAAGTCCAATTGAACTCGGGTTTACATACTCAAGACACGAGAGACCAATCAAGTGAAAAACTAAAGATGCAAAAAGAAAGAAACTAAACACTCAACATACTCACTACGAACCCCAAAAACTCTATAAATAAACGACCTATTAAACCGGGCCGGCCCACGCCTTCACTCCACGAAACATGTCTCCTTTTTTCTGGTCGTAGAAAAACATGAACCGGGTCGGTTCATAAAACGGGTTGCCCAACAAACCAGGCTCCACCCCAGCACCAAGACTGTAAAGTAGTACAGTAGCATATAATACAGGGAAGGCACATTGCAAATGAATCAATACACCAATATGGAAAACAGACCCAACACGGCATCTTTCGAAGTTTGCTAACACACAATTGCAGAAATCTAATATGGATACTAACAAAGGCTCACTGCTTTACAAGCACTTCTTTGCAATTTAATTGGTTACATCCTCAAGTTTACAACTGCACAAAGTTAGGAAGATTCTTTCCATCTTGAAGACAGACCAAGACTCCAGAAAACAAACTAGAACACACAGTTAAGCTTTGACATGTTCCCTAATGAACTGCTGCAGATTAGATAGGTCACCGGTAGAAGCAGAAGCGTCTGCAACTGACACTTTGTTATGGCACTGAGAGAAAGCAAAAGCTTCACCAGGTACACCCAGGGAGTACTCGTTAGTTACATCAGCCTCTGATACAGCAGTTCTTGATGTCCGGAGCTTGTCACTGCAATGACGGAAATGAATGGTTAAAGAAAAATGCTACCAAAGGCCATAAAAGAGCATCTAAAAGAGAAACAGCTGAGTATCAAAGATTCAAGAGCAACTAAGTTATTACAAGTGATCCAAATTTCATAATATTAAGAGAAGCTAATTCGTTCTAATAAAAGAGCGCAATATCTCTGTGGTCCTTCGCTCTCACTTCAACCACAAATAGGCAGGGAGAATTATTTCAGGTGGAAACAGTTTTCAGGTATAGCCTATGAAATGGACGAGTTAACCATTCAACACCACAACTTGAATCAAAACGGTAAGTTTCTTACATTTCTTTTTCTAGCTGTTTACGAATGAAGTCCTTAGTATGTGCTGTAACTTTATCAACTTTGTTGCAGAGAATAAGCACTGGAATTTTCTTTCTCACAATTGTTGCTCTGGTCAAAATATCGTATAGGTACCTATCAAACACAAAACACCACGTTAGACTGAGAAATCGTGAGTTCATATACATTTCAATCGTATTATTATAAGTTGAACGTACTCTGAAGCTGCACGACAGTTGGGTAAGAAATCTACAGAATCTACCACAAACACCACTCCTGCAGCTTGAGGCAGGAATTCATCTAGTTTAGGTCGTAGACGAGAATGCCCAGGAACATCAACAACATGAACAGGCTTAATTTTTCCCTTCTGTCAATGTCACATAAAATGTGTTAAATCAAATGACACCTCATGGACAATGAAAAGGGAACTAGAGAAACTGACACGATATAAGACAACTTTGGTACTCGTAACAGAAAAAATTGCAGGTGAAAAGTGCCTGCTACATAAAATATGTTCAAAGTTGTAAATAAAGCAGGTATACCTTGCTTAGTTCACTATGCAGAACAAAAGTGCCTTCATTTGGTTCCATTGACGTGACAGTACCCTGATGGGACGAGCCATCTCGAAGCTGTATAACAGTCAATGACATCCATAAAGAACAAATCAGATACAATCACAATGAAATGTTTGTCAAGTGTAAATTAATCATTCTAAACTAGATCGAAAAAGAAGTGTAATGATAAACATTAACACCACAAAATCAATCGTCCAATGTACCATTTGCATAGATCAGTTCAACGGGTTAATAGAAGATGAAAGACCAAGCAACCATCAAATAGTGGATTAGAAGTACACTAAAAAACAACTAAACTTCTACTCATACAAGTCAATCCCTTCAGTAAAATAACGATTATACTTGACAAGCTGGAAAATAGTGCATATTGGGTACGCAGCGTACGCTGTATGTAATAGAAAGCAACTTTTGGCAAGGCTAAAGTACACGACGACTTGTGGGCTCTGAGGTTAATTGGTCAGACACGAGAGTGTTCGAATGTGAAATTTGTCCTCTCTGGACTATTGTCTGCATTAGCAATATATACCCAAAATACATACAAAGGTAATTACGATCCAGACCCTATAATTACGCTAAGTTAACAGCTAAGCTACGCTAACTCTATTACACCCCCGCAGTCGGAACGGGAGAATGACGAACGTTCAGACTGGAGCGGAATCTCTCAAATAGCTGACGAGGAAGGCCTTTGGTGAAGATGTCCGCATACTGAAAGTCGGCAGGAATGTGAAGAACCCAAAGTTGGTCGAGGCGAACTTTGTCACGAACAAAGTGAAGATCAATCTCAATATGTTTAGTGCGTTGATGCTGAACCGGATTACCTGATAAGTATACCGCACTAACATTGTCACAATAGCAAAGAGAGGTCTTCGGAGGACGAACCCGGAGCTCAAGGAGAAGGTTGCGAAGCCAGCATAGCTCAGCAACGGCGTTGGCAACGCCACGGTACTCGGCACTGGAGCGAGAGACGGTGGACTGCCTTTTGGACGACCAACTAAGAAGTTTGTCCCCGAAGAAAGTGCAGAAGCCAGAAGTGGAGCGACGCGTGTCCGGGCAACCAGCCCAGTCAGCATCAGTGTATGCCGTGAGTCCCGTAGAGGCAGTAGCTGAGATGTGAAACCCAAGATCAAGAGTACCACTCACATAACGAAGCACGCGCTTCAACGCGCGGAAATGATGCTCTCTAGGATCGTGCATGAAGAGGCAGATCTGCTGAACAGCATAAGAGATGTCCGGACGAGTGAAGGTAAGGTAATGAAGCGCACCAGCTAAGCTGCGGTAGAGAGTGGGGTCATCAACCGAAGGACCCGAACCTGCAGTGAGTTTGGAGCAAGTCTCAACCGGAGTGCTAACGGGCTTACAACCCACCATCGATGCACGCTGCAGAATCTCAGAGGCATACTGACGCTGCGAGAGAACCATACCAGACTCAGTTCGAGTAACTACAATGCCCAGAAAGTGGTGTAGAGGTCCAAGGTCGGTCAAAGCAAACTCAGTCGAAAGCTGAGAGATAACCAGCTGAACAACTGTAGGGGAGGACCCGGTGATGATGATATCGTCAACGTAGAGGAGGAGATAGACAATATCAGATCCCTGACTGTAAACAAACAGAGACTCATCACATCTGCAACCTGAGAAACCCACGAAGCCGTTGAGAAACGTAGCAAACCGCTGAAACCATGCACGAGGTGCCTGCTTCAGCCCATACAGGGACTTACGTAAGCGGCAGACATAATCCGGATGACGGCAATCCCGATAGCCCGGTGGCTGATGCATATACACAACCTCATCAAGATCACCATGGAGGAAAGCATTCTTGACATCCAATTGCCGAATGGGCCAAGAACGCGAAACGGCAAGTGTGAGAACAGTGCGGATGGTGGCCGGTTTGACAACAGCACTAAATGTCTCATCACAATCAACACCCACTAACTGAGATTTGCCATTCGCCACCCGGCGGGCTTTGTACCGCTGAAGAGTACCATCAGCCCGAAACTTGTGACGGAATAACCAAATGGCCCGGAGAATGTTTGCCCCAGACGGGCGAGGAACCAACTCCCAAGTCTGATTCGTGATCATAGCCTCAAACTCATCATCCATTGCAGCTTTCCAGTGTGGGTCCGAAAGGGCAGACACATGGGATTTGGGCAAGGGAGACACGGAAGAGGGAGATTGAGTATGAAGGGTGAGACGTGATATGGGTTTATGGATATCGTGCTGGGCTCGGGTTCTCATCTGAGGGGAGAGAGGTGGAGCCGGTGGGTTAGGAGAGTTTGGTGCTGGAGACAGCGGGGAGACCGTGACAGGTGGGCAGGCAGGAGGCTGAGGAGGAGCCTGAGGTGGAGGAGGCTGAGGGGGCGTCGAGGCAGCAGGAGGAGGTGCGGCCGTGCGACGAGTGTAGTGAAGAGGGAAGGGTGGGGTTAGCCGAGAGGGAGCATAGGGGTTGTGAGAATGACCGGATCAATCTATAGGAGGAAGACCATCGTCAGGGTCAGAGACAGTATGCCCGGGAAGTGATACGGAACACGGTGTGGCAAACGGGAAGACATGCTCATCAAACGTAACATGACGAGAGATGTGAATGCGACCAGTAGAGATGTCGAGACACCGATAACCACGGAAGTTCGATGGGTAACCAAGAAACACACATCGAGTGGACCGAGGGGCAAGCTTGTGGGGAGACACAGCAGTCAGATTAGGGTAACACAAGCACTCAAAGGTACGAAGATGATCGTATGTGGGAAGACGATGATAGAGAATGGTGGTAGAAATACCACCGTTGAGAGCTTTGGTGGGGAGAATGTTGTGGAGATAGACAACAGTGAGAACAGACTCAACCCAGAAGCGAGGAGACATGGAGGCCTGAGAGAGAAGGGTATGAGATATGTCATTTATACGACGTATCATACGTTCGGCCTTGCCGTTTGGAGGGGACGTTTGCGGACAAGCAAATCGAAAAACAAGGCCACTGGACTTGGTGAACTCATGAAACACAGAGTTATCAAATTCCCCTCCAAGGTCGCATTGAAAACTCTTGATGTCACGAGAAAACTGGGTATGCACATACGTGTGGAATTGTTTGAAGTGAGTGAACGCATCCGATTTGAGTTTTAAAGGAAATACCCATAGAAAATGCGAGTAATCATCAAGTAAGAGAAGATAATACTTGAAATTAGATTTGCTAGCAACAGGGGATGTCCAAATATCACTATGAATAATGTCAAATGGAGCCACAGTACAAGATTGTGAAGGGGCAAAGGGAAGTCTAACGTGTTTGCCGAGTTGGCATGCACGGCACAATCCGGTCTGCTCAGTTTTAGTACAAGAAATGAAATGATTAGAGCTAAGTTGATCTAAGACGTGTCGACCAGGATGTCCAACGGTTGTGCCACACAGGGGCTAGAAGAATGGCAAGAGACTGGGCTGGAAAAGGGGACGGGGTGGAAAACAGAGGATAGAGGTCCCCTGAACTATTGCTCCGAAGTAAAAGGGTCCCCGAGTGAAGGTCCTTCACAGAAAAGCCAGTCGGGTCAACTTCGATAGAAACATTATTATCAATGATGAACTGACGGACAGAGACAAGATTTTTAATAATGTTTGGAGCAAGGACATTTTTGAGGTGTAGGGGACGGGCTAGGGTTGTTATAGTCTGCTGACCGGAACCGCACACTGGAATTTGCATCCCATTACCGACCATCATATTAGAAACTGGAGAACTTGATGAGACAGAGGAGAGAGTACATGTCTGAGATGTGAGATGAGAGGAGGCCCCAGAGTCCATGTACCAATTCTTGCATTAACAGAGGGAGACGAACACGTAGTGGTAGCAAGGACATGTGGACGCTGAGCAGGTACTGGACCAAGAATACTTGACGTGGCGGCAGGGACGGCCTGAGAAGGACCTGATGGTGCAGCTGGGTACGATGGGGCAGGGCACCACACCAACCTGCCGTGAGGAGAGGCATGCTGTGAGTTGTGCTGCTGAATGCGACCACATCTGTTTTGGCTAGCCTGACAATGACTACCTTTTCTTTGGCGAAACTGTGACTTCAGAGTTGATGGTGGTGCTGAGGAAGAAGCAATAGGCGAGAATTTCGTTTTGACACAAGCCATTCCAAAATAAATAATTCAAATTGATTTTGTCTTCTAACTTACTGACCACAAATGAGCCCTCAAACAGTGCACTGTACCACAATGTACTTGGTGCTCTTCTCCAAATAGAGAGAAAGTTACCCACAAACTCACTGATCTCAATTTTGCAGCCAATAACCGGACCCCACTAATTAAATATCACCCACAAACTAACTGAGTCCAATGTTCAGTAGGTAACAAGCTTGGAACCCACAAAGATAACAAATCAATCCCACCGTCACTGGAGAGGATTGCAACCACTGCTGATGTTCCCACTTGTCCGATCGAGAGGGAGAATAGGGCGAGGGAGAATAAAACGATGGAGGATCGTTTGGATCTGGACGGCGATCACAGAGAAGATGCGTCGACGTGATACCCCAGGTAGCCTTCGTCACAAGAAGCGACAGAAAAGGAACAGCAGCGGAAGTGAGAGGGAGAGCAAGTAGAACCCTAGGCAATGGCGGCAGCAGTGCAGAGGTGGCCGGTCGGACGAACTGGACGGCAGCGCAGAGAGAAGGTGCGATCTGGACGGCTCGGGGCGAGCGGTCAAAGCAAGGAAGATCGTCGTCGATTCTGGCAGCGTGGTCGTCGATTACGGCAGCAACGATCGCTCTGTACAGTGAACGATCTTGCAAGCGGAAGTAGAAGGAGAGGACTTCGACGTTGACCCAGCAGAAGACTAGGATGACAACAGTGACGACGTTGATGATGAGAGGAAGAGGTCGTCGACGATCGGAGAACAATCAGGGGCTAAGGTAGGGCTCTGATACCATGTTCGAATGTGAAATTTGTCCTCTCTGGACTATTGTCTGCATTAGCAATATATACCCAAAATACATACAAAGGTAATTACGATCCAGACCCTATAATTACGCTAAGTTAACAGCTAAGCTACGCTAACTCTATTAGAGAGGTCATGGCCCTTAATAGGAGAAGGCCAACAAAGAGTCCTTAAAGGTGAGGAAACATAAACCGACTACCCTGCAAACACAAAGGAGACAAACCGACCGGGAGGGGATGGTGTTGCCAGGCCTTACGTGATTTGGCAAGTACAACCCTCCCTCATCCTACACCCTTGCTTACTTCGAAGCAAATGTGGGCTTACGTACTGACCCTACTTCAAGAGGAGAGATCTCAGGCTAATAGCCGATTACACATTGACCACCATATCCCCTACTCGCCTGAGGTAGCCGCTCAACCCTATCCGATAGGGCATTCTCTCCGAAGTTATTGGGTTTGATGCAAGGACACACAACTCGCGAAAGCATGTCATGACCACACTCTCATTCAGTGTGATTGGTGCAGACTCTCAGGGACTCATTCTCATGAGGACAATCCATATTTGAGATCTTTTTAAAAACCTGGTTGATAGGGTGCGCAAACTTGGAGCTTGGCTTAATGGCTTCTTGGGACAACCTGGTGAACAAGTCATTGGCCAAGTTTTTTTATGGGGAGGAAAGGCTCACAAGTTTGCATCCCATGAGAGAGATTCAAAGGAAGGCGAAGACATTCTTGCTTTTGCCAGCAGCCAGAACACTCGAAAACTGAGGACCTGATTCTGGAACCTTAGTGAGTGAGTCGGGTTGCAGCGATGAACACCCCATCAACAGCCAGCAGAGGGAACCTGGCTAACACCGCGTTGTGTAAATCCATCTCATGGGGGGGGGGGGGGGGGGGGGTGCTTCGACCCAACCCGTACAACAACTATGATACCTCGGCCCTGGATGTCTATAGCATAGGAGGATCATCTTGGCCTAAAGGAGGAAATAACCCAAGGGATCGAAGCATAGCTGTCAAATCGGGATTCAGATGGTCAATCGAAATTCAACTTCACTGCATCGTGAATCGTAAAGATTCACTTACAATCTCTTTGAGCTTATATAATAGAAATTCCATAAAACTATAACATGAGTGAATGGTATATTCTTATTTCAACAATAAGCAAGCTCAAGTTTTCAGTTAACTCGCAGCTAATACAAATTATCATGAGCTGTACCCACCTAAAGTAAGAATAATGAAGATATGGGAATGCATCAAGGAACTATAAGATACCAATAGAATCGAAAATAATGTGAGGCTATTAGCCATGGACTTAAGAACAATGTATTAGCAAGCAAAGATATTTGCTAAACGGACAAAGACGAGGCAAGTATTGTTTTTGGAACTGTTACTAACTCAATAAGACTCTAGCTGAATCGAGATGAATCCTATGAATCGGTCTGAATCGCAAGTGAATCTTAAGATTCGGTCTCTTGAATCGGGATTCAGATAAAAAATTGGTCCATTTAGGACTCACCCTCTGATTCGCATCGTTTCATGGGTGAACAGAATTGAATCGTAGGATTCGAATTGTGAATCGTAGGATTCTGACAACTATGGTTCCAAGGCGACATGATATGCCGCCTACTCTCCAGCCTAGTCGATTTAGATCTACCTAGCTCCGTCAATAGAAGACACTCTGGCCTTCTTACATGCATGCATGTATGACAAGTACAAGTTGTCATCTGTTCAAACATTGCCAATGAAAGAAAAACGTCGGAAGTATAGCTATTGCTTCTTCCACGGACAAGTAAAGCACCCCGGTTTGGGCCTTAAGATACCGGTGTGAAAGACAAAAAGACCAAATCCAGATATCTTCGGAAGGGATAACATCCACCAAGACCCTTTAACTCTCCACAGAGTGATAAGGCAAAGCCGAAAATGATGATATCCCTTAGCTTAGGAGTTGTATACTCTATGCAGATTTCAATTCATGTGCACGTGCTATCACTTTCATGCCATTATCAGGTTATTGGCTTTTGTAGTCCGGAAGCTCATTTACCTTAATTCTCCAAACCTTTTTGTGGACTGCATTGTAACAGAACTTCTAAGTTTTCACACACTATCATTGAGAAAATGGGTTTAGAACTTAGTTTATAGCAACTTGTCTTTGTAGTGGGTGCTAATTTGTATAATGCCTTTGTAGATGTCTAACTTAGAGTAATGTGCGAGGGAAAATGTACCTGGAAGTCTGGAACACAAGTCAGGAGGCGCTTGCAAAGGCGTTTTCGTAGGACACTTTCACTAGTTTTGATTAAGTGTAATTCGTGTTTGTCAATAAAAAAATTCAGAGAAAGATATTAGGGAATACACAATATAACTATCATCGGAGAATCCGGCCAAGTATAATTCATGCACGCAAATCGGAGAAAATTCTCTTTGCATATTACACTAAGGTAGGCATCTACAAAGTCGCTATACATAGAAGCAACAGCTACAAGGACAATTTGATAAAAACCAAGTTCTCTACACAATATCTCGAAGACAGAAGCAGTGTAACAACTTAGAAGTTTATTACAATGTAGGTTGCAAAAGGTCTGAGAAATAAGGTTCAATAGTATTCAGACTACTTGAGGTACTAGCAGCACAAAAGTCATAGGCCATCCACAAGAGGCAGCCAGAGTACACCAAAAGAAATGTTTGTAGATATACTAACTCCTTAGCTAGAGGATGCCATCACTATCAACTTCCCTTTATCATGCTAGTGGAGAGATGTAGGGTCGTGATGGACGTTATTCCTCTTGGAAGAGGTCCTAATTCATCTCTCACACATGTATGTTAAGGCCCAAGATGCAGATGGGTGGTGCTGGACTTATCTGTGGAGGAAATGATAACTATACACCCACTGTTCTTATTTGGTCGGCAATCTTTACACAGGCAGCAACTTGCACCCGGCCTCCACTCAAGCATCTAAGAAGGCCGGAGTGTCTTTCATCGGCCCAGTGAGGTAGCAAGAGTACGTGGCACATCATTTGACCTTGCAACCCTTGAGCCCCCCCCCCTCCCCTCTCTCTCCAGGCCAAGATGATCCTCCTATGTTATACAGAGCTGGCCGAGGTACCTAAGCTGCAGTATGGGTTGTGGGCAGAAAGGGTCTTTCTGTCGAACAAGATGCATAACGGGGGTTAGCCATGTGCCCTATGCCGGTCGTTGATGGGGCGTTCCTCGTGCCAATGTAACAGATTCACTAAGGTACTCAATAACCAATCCGAAGACTGAAAGGTCTAGAGATTTGTGGTTCACCATAGGACCTCCAATATAGGTGGTGTATCCTTCTTCTGCACATTTCAACCCTAAAAGTTTCAGGAATCGGGTTCTCAATGTCGATTGCTCTTTCTCGACAGAGGCAGACAAACGCAAGGATGTCTTCACCTTCCCAATGAATCTGTCCCATCATCAGATGCATACTCGCGAGCCTTTCCTCCACATAAAAGAGCTTGGTCACAAACTTGTTCACCAAGTCATCCCAAGAAGTCTCCCATCAAGGTGCCAAGTTAGCGCACAACAATCATAGTTATCAACCATAGGTATCGAAGTTTGATATGTATCGTGTATCGGTAGTAGGATTCTCGTATCGTGTATCGTATCGTATCGCGTATCAGAACGATACGCACACCCTTCTTAAAGCAACTTAAAGATTATATACTGACCCTTATAGTGAAGAGTTTATTGGTTACATCTGGCATTTACTTAGTCTAACCAGCACGTATTAACATTTTTGGTATGCAGCTAGTTATAGAGTCCCATTATAAGGGGATTTTAATAGATTTTAGACTCATGTCCCGTAATGAATCACATATTCACATTACATAAGTGAAAATAATAATGAATTAGAAGAATTGAGTGGACTGTCAGTTATATCTAGGGTATATCTATAATCTATGTGGCATCGTTTTAGTAGTTAAATATTCTTGCTTATGTGTAGCAAAAGCACCCAATTAAATGGAAAATAAAACTGTAATACTAAAGTTAGGGATCTCTAATCAGTACTCACTACGAACACAACCGTATTCCACTAGAGTCATGTAAATAAAACAATTTGTCTTCTATATCGCATTTTCTTCTTCCGTCTTTCTCTTCTAAAGGCTAGATCAATTATCAAGAATTCACGACAATTTAGTTTTTTGACTAGCAAGATTGAGGCAAACCTAGAGAAGTAGGACCATTTAACAAAATATTCATATAATCCATGTAATACGAAGTTCTATATCAATAGGTTCTAACAAACCTAGTCCAGTTTCAGTTCTCAAACGTATCGTGCGATACGCGATACATATCGTATCGGATGTGTATCGCTCGATACAGTTTGATCCACTTTCCTTAGCGATACAGTGAACGATACGTAACGCTGATGGCATGTATTGTATCGTATCGTACGATTCGTATCGAGTATCGCTCGATACTGATAACAGAGACAACAATGACTTAGAAAATCCTCCAAGTCAGATCATATGCTTCTCCACAAATCAGATTATATGCTTCTGTGTGTTGCCTATACTTCCACCAAACCGAATTAACTTCAGGAGAACAGATAGAGTTGGTCAGTGTCAATTGACTACTAGCCTAAGATCTCTCCTCTTGGAGTAGGCTCTGGATGTAAGCCCGTATATTCTCTAAAGTAAGAAAGGGTGTGGGACGAAGGAGGATCATTTTTTCTCAAGTCGGCGCAGGGTCCCATGGATCTCTTGGTGTCCTTGAGATGTTGCCACACCACTATGGATAACAGCCACCATGTGGGTATGGTAGGAGGTACAGCAGGAGGAATTGCCGCCAGAAGCGTCTGTGGAGTAGTGAGATGGGGGAAGATGGCCAGAGTTGAGAACTTGGGCAGGGTCACCAGAGGTGAGGAGAGTTAGAGCAACCTTCAGAGAGAGAGAGAGAGTAGATTGGAGAACGAAGTATCAATGAATGAATTATGACTTTGCCTTTGGAGGGAGGTGCCCTTCATAAGCTAAGGAATTTAGCTATCCGTGAGGGCGACGTCGGGAACCTCTTCCATTGGTCCTTGGATCACTATCAGTCGCTATCCAAGATAGCGACATGGAGAAACCTCTCTCTACGAAGGCGGCCGATGGTATTAGCGTACCTCTAATGATAGCCTCCATTCCTCAAACCCAAAGTGATCATGCAAGGTCGACGCCATTAGACGCGGCCACAAGTAGTACTCGTGCCAGTGTTCCAATGGAGCTTGACTATAGTTTGTTGAAGCAACCCGTCGGACATGCTATCTGCCGGATAGACCTGTCGACGGTCTGCGGTACTTATCGGGGAGGTTTGTCGGAGATATGGTACTTTGGTGGTCATACATAGTACTTTCAGTACCAAGTACCTACAACAACCTCATAGTTCACAGGCGCAGAAATCAAACCAGAGACCTCTTAGTCACCAAGTTGACTACCTATATAACTCAAGCAACCCCTTGAGCATTTAAGACAACCTTTTAGCTGACCTTTCTATTATGGGTGAGTTTGGTACGTCTTCTTTGTAACTTAAGCTGACTTATAAGTTCATGTCAAAAAAGTCTACGACAAAAAAAAAAAAAAAAAAAAAAAAAAAAAAAAAAAAAAAAAAAAGTCATGTGTTTGGAGAAAAAGATTTTTAAGTCCAAAAGTTCAAAAAAAGCTTCAAGAACCTAACTTTTTATAAACTCAATTTTAACACTATGGACTTATAAGTTGAACTCGAACTTTCCAGCTTATAAGTCCATACCAAACACCACTTATAAGTCGGCTTCAACTTATAATCCAAAACTGACTTATAAGCTGCTTATAAGTCATACCAACCCCCCCCCCCCCCACCCCTATATAAAAGATTGTTTCCTTCAAATGAAAACTTGTTAACAGTTTCTGGAAATTATTGTAAAAACATGAAGGAGGAAGGTTGGGTTTTACAACGTTTTCCAACTTCTCCATTTGCTACTAATAAGAACTTTTAAACTGTGATTCCAGTGTCACGGGAAAAACACCAATGTACTAGGAAGCAAAAATGTATCGATATTAACCAGGGGAAGCCGTGCCCAGGTCACCCCATTACGTCGGCAATATGCCCTTTTTACTGATCATATTAAAAATGTTTACTACATTTTTAAGTTAATTATAACCAAAATTTTAAGAGCGGATTTCCTAATAATGTTTCTTGGGCCTAGCCTGAACCCCATAAAATATAAGAAGATGTCCAGTACCCCTGGCAAGTCAAAAATAAGGTCAAGCAAAGTTCTGATCTTTCAAATAAAGACACTGCTCTGCTTGTAAACAAGTAAAAATTGAGCTTCTAATCTCGATCAATACCGGTCTACCAGAGATGATGTTTGAGGTGGACAAATCACCAGGAGGCCTTTGTATATTGGTTATTTTTTATCTAATATTTCCTCAGAAGCTATCCATTGTGATAATAGTTCTTTGATCTGTGTCACATTCTCTTGCTGGTGTATTTTGCCGAAATAAAACTTCAAACTCCACACGAGATCAGATGGTGACTGCAATTCTTGATTAAGGTCATAAGTGATCTTCACACATCAAATCTCAAGCACAATGTATTCCTGAATGGTATCTAAATAGGATTTCTCAATCTAAATGCCAACCGATGCACAAAAAGATCCACCAAAACTGGTGAAATGAATTATATAGCATTGGTTCAGAGGATATGCTCAAAGGATTAAGCAAATCACAGCTTAGACAGCTAAATTTTGGACTATAGGGGATGGATTAACAGCTGCAAGAAGTAAAAAAATCATATGACTTGCTGTTCAAATGGATAATAATGACAGCCTACGATCTTAGTAAGAATACACCCAGACGCCTACAAGGTACTTTTAGACTTTGATTTGATCTCCAGAGGCCTTGTTAAGGAACTAACGGAATGTATATCACTCAAAGAAGGAAATAATCAGGCAGATATTGGACTTCGTATTAATTTGATGTACATTTTTTGTATGTCCTCTGTAATTTCTGCTGACCAGAACAACCTACTGGAGCTCAATACTTCCCTAATGGTTTACCTTATTTACCTTAAAACTCTTTTAGTCATAAGAAGACACGTACACAAATCATGATTCTGAAAACTTACTTGGTAGAAAAGAACTGTTTTTCCACTTCCAGCAAGACCGGTCAAAACAATTGTGTTAGGTTTTGGGCGCTTGAACAAACGAACTGCACAGTCAATCATGAGAAAATGTTACGAATTGTAATTTCAGGTGCTAAATCTTAAAGCAGGAAATCAAGAAGCTAGATAATGACACCAGATGCTAATGTGAAGTCGATATGTCCTAAATAACTAAAATGAATGTGTGCTTTCCGCCCACGTGACAGCTTTTTTGTTTTTGTGTATTTGCATGGGAGAGGGGGGGGAGGGTGCAAGTAATTCCTGAAGTACAGGATTAGTTTTCCTTTTCTCTATTAAAATAAAATAGCACTAGTTCAACAGGAGAACCTGAACTACAAAGAAAAGCCTGGCTTATAATTTCCCGAAATTGTCGGTCTGAAAACGATCACTTTAATTTTACATGTTGATGCCGGACAGAATGGACATTGATTTATCTTATGTACGAAGGATTAGTTTTGATGCCAAACAAACTGCGAGCAGTGGGCCCAAGCTGCAGGCGTTAACCTGCAGCCAAGTGCAGGCTTTACCTTCAGTTTTTTGTTGTTTATTAGTACTTTGTTTACTTAGCCATGAACTAAGAGGCTCTCGTTTGTTTCTACTTAACCTTGAAATAAGGTAGGTTTAAGGTTATATTGGCCTTTTGATAACTACAACAGCAACTGTGGTTTTGTCTATATAGATAGGGCTCTTGTGGGCTGCCTCCAGCTTATGTATTTCAGCCTGTTAAGAAGTAGATCCCAGAGTTATCTTGGTTTACAACCAAATAAACCCAGAGTTCCTTATTTCCTACTTCAATTTAAAAATATACTGGTCATACTGCCATATAATCTTGTTCTGAGATTCAACCTCCTTTGGAAGGTGTATGTTGCACCTATTGCAGATTCAGGTTGCAAGCTCACCCACATGTACTGCACTACTACTAATCTCGGTATCCATATCAATTCATCAAAAGCAAACTAGGATATGCAAATTCCAATTGTTAATAGAGAAAAGATATCCTATTCCTGAAAGAACTGAGAGATTATTAGAATTAGAAAGTATAAAAATATAAATAGAACCCGAAGCGTCTTCTACGGTTCTACCACCAAAAGTCCTCAATATAGGGACTCCTAAAGGATAATCCTCCAGGTGGTAATACATAAAAATCTTGACATTATTTGTACACCCATAATCAAATGTATCAAGAGAATGCCCAGATTTCTGCTCAAAGCTCGAGTTGATCCTCTTGAAATACACGTGTAGTTATTTAGTTGAGATTAAACCCAATATTGGTTCTCAGGAGACTACGATAGCACCGCGAGAATGCATTGCTTGTATTCTTAACTTCAGGGATTTCTGTAAATGATAACTGGATGATATACTGAATTCCTTGATACTTAATCTTTGTTATATGTATGTCTGTAAGTCTCTTTTAAAAAATATTTTATTTGTGCTAATTCGGGCGTGAGCCTTGTTGCAAACTTTCCTAGTACTTCCACCGTCAATCAATTAGGTCTTTGACTCAAACCCATACAAAACAGGAACAGCATCAATATCTTCTAGTAGGTAGTCATGATAGTCGCAAAATAGTTCGGATGCTAGTCCTGTTTCCATCCTTCCTCCTATCTCTTACTCTTTCTAGAGATTGAGATTGTGACTTGAATCAATCACGCTGCCAATTATCATCCTTGGGTTCAATCACAGATTTTTGTCTTCCATGAGCCAGGCTTGATCATCCATTCATAGTGTGAGACCGACCATGTCGTGAGGTTGTAATATTTTCCTTTTCATCACTGGAATATTATGAGTGGTTGATGAATTATCTATCATTTGGTCACAAATCAAGGTCACCCAGACTCAAACTATTAAGATCTTGTAACCCCCTTTCGATTGTCAATCTCACTATGAATCATTTCGCTTCCTCTCTCTCTCATTATTGTATTTCCAATAAATCTTGCAGTCGTCATGCGGGAGGTGATAGTGATATTAGAGGAACCGGTTTGGTGTGCTGGGTTCGACTACTCCCTCACCCTTTCACCGGATGAGAATTGAGAAGCTCGTGAGGCTTTTAAAAAATACAACAGAGACCACAAGAGGCCGCAGTGAAGTACTTGAACAAATTAAGGTGCCAAACTTATTTTAAAAAATTAAAAATTGCATCTGACACATGTAATGAGCAGTGAAATGAAACTCCAACTTGTTGAGACTAAAACTTTGAATGGTTGAGCCGGTACTCACTAGTGATAACTGTGCTTCATTATGAAGCAGGCTTCAAACTGATCTAACTATAAATGACAATCTGAAGGTTGATCTAAGGCCTATATCATTTTGATACATCATAATTACCACCCCTCGTATATCAGTATCTTGCAATGATGGAATGTTATCACACTATGACAGCAAGGTGGAGTTGATGTTTTGAGGAAAGGCAGATGGCATTCTCCAGGGTGCCTGGTTATTAGGCTCCTACTTCCACTAATGACCTCAAACAATGAATACAGTGATCAGAACTAGCAATCTATTCTTGAGCATTTGCTTCGATGGGTCAAAGAACTTGAAGTCCACTTTCTTCATGCAGAAAATTGGTTGATTGCTAGAAAAATGATTTATTGTTAATAACAGCATTTGATCGTTATCAAATTGTTATTTCACTTAACTTCAGGTTATATTTTCAACTGCTCTGCAACACAATAAATACATTTTAATGTTACACGGTTATCTTTAAGAAAGTGTTCAACATATTTGTTCGTCATTACATTCTCTTTCTTGAGATGTTAGAAGAGCTTCAGTTGGTATACTAAATAGAGATGTCCCTACAGTAGCTGGAATGCCATTCTATTGCCTAAGAGTGTTTTCTACTTTTCTCTTCGCCATATCCACATGAATAGAGGGTTGAGCCCTTTTATTTGTTTAAACATGGAGGTATGCATCGAAGAGGCAGAGACTAATAGCTTATGGCAGGTTATATATATGAGAATTTTGAACCAGCCCATTGACTAGTGGGTAAGAAATAACGGATCTTGGAGAATGCATACTATCTAGTAGTATCTACTAAGACCATACAACAAACTCGTCTCCTCGTGGACCTCCCTTCAAATTCCCTCACTGATAGCTACCTCACGACAAGGAACTTCAAGACTTAAAATTCACAAACTGAAATAAAATATGTGGGCAACCTATTTTCCCACCACAGAATACGAGTACTTAGCACGACATTCTATCACGGGAACAACAGCTAATTAAAATTTATTCTGCATATAGGGCAACAAAGAAAGCCTCCTCACAAAAAACTTACCTAACAAGAGCAAGATGGTGGTCAGCAACACAAGACCTATGGTGGCGTAAAGTTGAGTTTCGGGCATCTGACGAACATAAGCTTCTGCTTCCTTTGACCATTCCTGTATCTGCTTCTTCAATTGCTCAAACCCGTCCTTTTCCATCTCTGGTTACTGTATTGGCACAGCGACGATGATTGTACAGATTCACAGGACAAAGCATAAGCGTAATTTGTGACAATTTCGGGGATTGTAGCGGCTCACCTGATCCGAGCTTTTCCAGAATCCCGCAGGAATAGTTGGAGCCAAGTTGACGAAATTTGAAAACCGTGGAGCCTGAAAAGTGAAAACCCTAGATCCTGTCCAGAAAATTGGAGTACTACCCGTCTGGGAATTAGAGTCTGTTTGGTAGCAGCTGGAAATCTCAATAATCAACTGAAAATATTCTGAAAAGAAAATTCAACTTAACTGATAATCACAATCTATTTGGTAAGAGTTGAAATATAAATCACTAACTTGATCCACTTTACAAAGTTTAAAGAGCTCTAAAGTCAAGCAATTGGAAACACATGTTTACAACCGAACTGTGATTATGCTAATGTCAAAAAATATAAAATATATATATTTTTTAGAGATTTTAAGCTGCATAATCCCCAATTTTGAAGATTCTACAATTGCACAGAGATTATTTTAATCTGCAGATTATCAGATTAAAATCTGCAGGCATAACAAACAAGATTATTGAAAAGAGGCCGATTTTAATCCAGTTTGATTAAAATCGGCGATACCAAACATGCACTTAGTCTTATACGCTTCTATTCACTTATTGTAGTACTACCGTGGATCCTGACCAAAGTTGGAGTACTTACCACAGGAAACTTGTTGACCTCACTCAAGGTTAACAAGGGTAATCAAATAAATTATACACTTAATCAGGTCAATTTATAAAACAAATATATACTCTACCCTTCACTTTTCACTTCGCACTCTTACTCTTTTCTCTCCTCTGCAACTACTAGGGCAACAGCGTGGATAAAAAGTTGCGTAAGGTCTTTCTGCTCCGAATAGTTCGGAGACCATCGGGGGCAATCTAGGGTTTTTGTGCGACGACACTTTTAGAGGTTGATTCCCCGTCGTTTTCCAGCGATCTCTCAGTGATGATGACGGGTATTGGCTCTACGTTGGACTTCGGGAAACTCACCCTCGAGGAGGAGGAGGTGAAAGTATTTGATCAAGAATATAGCTTGGCAGCCATTAAAGGTAGGGGACCCTGCTTGGTTGGTAGTTTTCTTCTTCCCATTCAATTCAATGTTTGGGCAATGAATATGCTATTTAAGAAAATATGGACGGGTGGGGATGGAACTAGTATCCACGAACTAGGTTCAAACTTATTTGTCTTTCAGTTCCCAAACAAAGAAGCCATGGATGCAGTCAACAGTGGAGGGACATTGATTTTTTATGAGAACACCCTAGTTCTCAGGCACTAGGATCTTTATCGAAGGTGTTTAGAGTTTTTCTTTTGACTCGATCGAAACATAGGTGCAAGTGCAGAACATTACTCTTTACCATCAAACAGACGAAGATCTTCGGAGAATTCTTAAGAACACGGGTCCGATTGTGTATACCGACGAGAAGATTTCTTCGGATCCTGGAGGAGATTATATGAGGGCTAGGGTCCGATTAAATATAAACAAAACCCTTGCGTTGGGGGCGCTTCATTGAGGTTCTCGCAAAAAGACGTGGCTTGACTACATGTACGAACGTAATCCCTGTCTATGCCACTGGTGTGGCATGATTAACCACTACGGTGACGATTGTTTGGCACGCAGTGATGTGGAGAAGGAGCGGGACCAACCCGACTATGGGTATTTGATGTTGTTTAGACCTCCCCCTAAGAAACGATTAGTTGATGTTTTTAATGATGAACAAGTCCACCCAACGGACGCTGAGAAGGCTGGGGCTGCTGACCTGATTGCTGCTGGTAATGAGAATGAACCAACAGCTGAAATCCAAGCTGAAGAAGGAACGGACATCGATATGGGTTCTGATGGTGAGTCGGACGACATTGGCAGAGGTACGGAAAGATCATCGAGAGAGCCAAGTGATGTTAATCTTTTTTGACAATCCCTTAGAAACAAGGAACAAGGGCGGGTGGTTTTCAAATATTGACAAGGGTAAGGGAATCGTTGGTGTTTTGAGCAACTCGACAACCAGCTCGAAGAGGAAGATTGAAGAATTTAACCTCATCCCAAATCCCAAAGGAAGGCAATGAATAAGCAGCCTCTCAATGTAAGGGGCTCTGGTCAGTTTACTGGAGGCCGTGGGGGTGGTGGTTTAGGCCAGTCGGGACGTGGCCCAGGGCGAGGAGGAGGCCGAGGAGGTAAATCGAGTTCCAGCACAGGTTTGGGTCGTGGTAACAACCAGGAGAGTCGGAAAAGTGTTCAGGCCACACATGATGCTCATAAACCGTTACCAGCACCAATCGAGTCAGGGCCCTCGCATACCACCATACGGGACCTGTAGGGACTTAGTGGTTTGGAGGCTAGGGTAAGTCCTGTCGCGCGCGAGCGACAACCAAGCCTGCGCGCGACCTCTAGTAACTGCTTTGAGATATTTATGGCACGAGCTCCATAAACCCGGTCAACCTCATAACGGTTCCAGTATACGCGGACGAACGTGCCATAACGGTCCCTATATACGTGGAGAACGTGCCGTTGTGGTTAAGCTAATTAAGCCACCATTAATGGGCGCATTAACCCACTACAACGGTCACATTCCCCGTTATATATATGATCATTAACCCTTCCATACAAGGGCGAAATCACCTGAGATACGCGGAAGCTCTGCCAAAATCCTGTCTCTCTCTCATACAGTGCTAGTGTCTTACTCTCTCCCTATACACAGCCTTACTCTTCCTGTGTTCTTTCTATCCCCTACTCTTGGTGTATATTGAATTCTCTCTGCAGGATTCTCTCGTACACATTTGGTGAACCCGACGTGAATCTTACCATTGCAAGCAACCATGTCTCATGAAGATGATGTCAGTAACAGATCGCTCTCCACGGAGACCACCTCGGGAGAGGAGACCCGTCACGCTTCTGCGGCCGCCGGTGAGACTCCGACGTTGGAGGCTCTGAACGCCACCATTCAGAATCAGGGAAAGGCCCTTCAGGCTCAATCCGCATAGATGGAGCGGATAATGGCCATTCTGGGAACCCTTGCCCCGAATCCTACATCCGGCACTGCTATCTCTCAGGGAGGAGGAGTTTCCACCACCCAAGGGACTGGAGTGATACCCATGCCACCTAATCCTAATCTGCAAACCCCACAGGCAACGGTGCAGTTGCCTTCGATCCAGGGGCAAACGGCTCAGATACCGCCTTTTACCGCACATATTCCTCAACCACCAACTGTGGCACCCAACCTATCCTCACAATACCCCTTGTCTTCTCTGCCGGCACTGTTGGGGAATGTGAATTCACAGTACGTTCCTAGCCCGACCGCGGCATATGTGTCGCCTCCGACTACAACAACCCTTCCTCCTGCTGCTGAGGGGAGTGCACCGGAGTGTATGACTTCGCTGCGGCGGCGCATGGAAACCTTCTTGGACAATCAACCGTTCGCTGACACCATCATTCCAAAGGTGGACAAT
Source organism: Linanthus parryae (assembly GCA_023055425.1). Classification (NCBI taxonomy): domain Eukaryota; kingdom Viridiplantae; phylum Streptophyta; class Magnoliopsida; order Ericales; family Polemoniaceae; genus Linanthus; species Linanthus parryae. Next base: position 69,840,059 of record JALGPY010000002.1, read on the forward strand.
GATCCGCCCATCCCGCGAGAAATTTATCTCATGCCTAACCCGCAGGGTACAAGGCTCCTAAATGGGACAAGTTCGAAGACGTTAACGGGAATGATCACGAGCACGTCATGCGTTTCATCGACGTGATGTGGCCATATGGAGCCGATCCCAATTTACTGATGCACGAGTTCCCTAAATCTTTGGGAAATGTCGCCCAGAAGTGGTACAGGACGTTAGAGGCCGGATCCTTGAAGACCTGGGATGACATGGTTCAGAAGTTTTATACCAAATTCTTCCAGGTGGAGGAAAAGGTGACAATGATTCACCTCTCTCGCATGTACTAGAAGCGCGAGGAGGATGGAGTGACGTTCATCAAGAAATTCAGAGCCAAGTCCTTGGAATGCAGAGATGAAGTGCTTGAGGGCAGGCTCGTGGAAATATGTCTGCAAGGTATGCGAGACGAGTACAAAGGTATGCTTATCAACCTACAAACTCCTAACTTTTCAAAATTGATGGAGTGCACGAAAAACATATAGCCTATAGTGGAGAGACAGAAGAAGAAGCACGCCCCTGAACGATCCCCGAGTGGAACTACTTTTAAAATTGGAAGGTTTAGCTACAAGAGGGGGCGCGAAGCTGAGGTTAATACAGTCTCGCCGCAAAAGCAGCCCAGGGTTACAAACTTGGATGCGCCACCTCTACCATGTTCGGTAGAGGAAGCGACTGACTTGTGTAAGCAGTGGCGTAAAGACGGTATCTTGCCGCCGCTCGAAAGGGTACCCTCTAAGGAGATGATGAGGTACCCAAATTGGTGCGAATGCCACGGAAAGATCATGCACCCCACAGCTGATTGCAAGAAGCTCAGAAACATGGTAAGGTGGAAAATGAAAGACGGCGAGTTGATTGTCAGCGATCAGAGGCAGGATGTGCGAAACAATCCACTGCCGGCCCATGCGGAGCAAGAGCCGAAAGGCAAAGAGGTAGCCATGATCGCGATTATGGATCTCGAAGAGGTTGCGGAAGACGGTTTGCCCATCATTGCTGAAGTCTACAACGATGAGGATTACAGTATGGACACGGAGGACGAACGTGCCGATTGGATGAAGGGGTTGCATGGGTTCAGCAGGTTCTTCGATGAAATGAACTTTTTGGAGAAATGCCGGAAAGAAATGACAAAAGCTATTCTAAGGATAGCAGAGGATTACGAAGAAGACATCGTGGTTTCCAATGGGAAAGTTGTCAGAGTATCTCGTTCCACAGAAAAGGTCATGACCTTCTCCGCAAGCGACAAGAAGACAGATGCGAGCCACCAGAAGCCTTTGTACGTAACGGCAGTAATCAATGGTGTCGAATTTAAAAGGGCATTCGTCGACGGAGGAGCGGCAGTCAACGTGGTCTCGCTCAACACTCTGAAGTTAGCGGGAATCCCTGAGCAGAAGATCGTCAGACGACCATCCCCGCTGATGGGATTTGGAAGCGATTCTAGGATGACGATAGAATGGATCCGTCTGGGCGTCTAGATAGGAAAAATCAAATGTTCAGCTAAATTCTACGTCATCGATGCGAACACTACATATCATATGATCATAGGGCGAGCTTGGATTCATCGCTTCGATGCAGTCCCTCGACGGCTCACCAGGTGATGAAGGCTATATTGAACGACAGAGTAGTGGAAATACCAGCTTCGGTGAATCCTTTTAATTTGTATAAGGCGCACCTCACCGAAGCAATGTGGTTCACTGAAATGGCAGACGAGCAAACTCCAGGACCGTTTAATCTGAATCCTTTGTCTCGATGGGAGGACATCAAGGATCAATCACCAGCAGGAGTGATGGTGACGAGAGAGGAGCCCAAGGAAAAGTCGTCCACGCGAGAAGAGGCACCACAGATTGCCTATCAAAGAAAGAATGTGTACACCCTGAAAAGGATAGTAAAACATGATCCCGCGGGCAAAGAGATAGAAAGCTTCTATGCAAACGGGAAGAAATGCTACCGCATATGAAGGTGCGCGGGGATACCCCCACGCGAGCATGGGGATATCCCTGAGCAAATCAATCAAATCGAGCGCGTCATGGAGTTAGACAAGCCAGCACCAGAAATTTTGGAGGATAAGCTAAAAGAGGTGCCTGAGTGCATGGAGGATAAGCCGAAACCGCAGAAGCAGGAGCTGAAGAAGTATTCCTAAGCCCAAGCGAAGAAAAGAAGAGACCCGTCTTTCTGAGTGCAGACCTCACGAGCGAGGAGGAAGAAAGATTGATGCAGCTTCTAACCGAGTAAGAAGACGTGTTCGCATGGGAATACGATGAGATGCCTGGCCTGGACGCGAGCATTACCATGCACAGGCTAGATGTAATCCCGGGATCCAAGCCGGTAAATCAGAGCACAAGGAGCTTCAGGCCGGAGATAAACGTGAAAATCAAGCAAGAAATTGTCAAGCTACTGACTGCCAAATTCATCGAGCCAAATCACCATCCTACATGGTTGGCTAACATCGTGCCTGTGGTAAAGAAGAATGGGCAGCTTCGCATTTGTGTAGACTTCCGAGATCTTAACCGTTTCTGCCCTAAGGATGATTTTCCACTGCCCAACATCGATCTACTCATCGATTCGACTGCGGGTCATCGCATGTTCAGCTTCACGGATGGTTTCAGCGGAAACAATCTGATCAAAATGGACCCCGAAGATGCACGAAAAACTGCGTTCATCACGCCGGTAGGAGTCTTTAATTATACGGTTATGCCGTTTGGACTCAAGAACGCATGCGCGACTTATCACCGAGCCATGATGGCCTTGTTTCATGACATGATGCACAAAAAAGTGGAATTTTATGTTGATGACTTGGTTGTCAAGTCCAAGGAAGAAGCGGACCACTTGGGGGACCTGCGGAAAGTATTTGAAAGATGCATAAATTTCCAGCTAAAGATGAACCCCATGAAGTGCGCGTTCGGAGTGACCTCGGGGAAGTTCTTGGGATGTGTAATACATCTCCAGAGCATCGAGCCTGATCCCGCAGAAGTGTCAGCCATCACTAGCATGATGGCGCCGCACAATCAAAGTGCTCTGAAAACATTCTTGGGGAAGTTATCATACATGCGACGGTTCATCCCTGCGATTGCAGAAATAACCTTCTGCTTCAGCGATCTCCTCAAGAAGAATGCTGTGTACGATTGGACCACATAGCATGAGGCCGCGTTCGGGAAACTAAAGGACTTGCTGACATCACAAAGGGTAATGATCGCACCACAGCTCGGATCGCCGCTTTTGTTGTACCTAACATCAACAAAGAGGTTTATAGGGGCACTTTTGGCTTAGGAATATGAAGGGAAGGAAAGGCCGATTTACTATTTTTCTCGCATAGTACAACCAGCCGAATCAAGGTACACAGATATTGAGCGTCATTGCCTTGCTCTTTTCTTTGTAATAGAAAAGTTGAAGCACTACTTCGCCTCGCACAAAGTGGTAGTGGTTACAAAGAGTGACCCCATACGGTACCTCTTGATTCACACTTCTCCTGGCGGAAGGCTGGCAAAATGGTATATGACCATCTCTCAATACGACATCACGTGTGTTCGACCGCGGGCAATAAAATCGCAAGCGGTGGCGGATTTGCTAGCACAGTTCCCTGATAACAGCCACGAGCCCATGATCGAGGAAGAACTAGAGGGACCCGAGATTTATTCAGTTGAGTTGCCTTACTGGACGCTTCATTTCGATGGATCGTCAACAAGGAAAGGTGGAGGAATTGGAATAGTTCTGACCAAACCCGATGGAGAGGTCATACAAATGTCCACAAAACTTGATTTCGCAGTCACCAACAACGAAGCGGGGTATGAGGATCTCATTGCAGGTCTCCGCGCAGCCAGGGCACTGGAAGTAAGCAATTTGACGGTTATGGGGGATTCCAAGCTAATCGTCAAACAAGCTTCCGGCGAGTACGGATTAAAAGAAGTAAATCTATTGCCCTACCGGACTTTGGTACAGAAGCTGGTGCAACAATTCTGCGATGTCAGGGACGAGCATACACCTAGAGCAGATAATCGGCATGCTGATGCTTTGGCCACTCTGGGATCTAAGGTTAGTGCGGACAAGTGCCCCGCGAGAATCTTGATTGAAGTACGAATGTCATCGGCATTGACAGAGGACACATGCAAGGATGAATGCATGGACGATGCAGACTGGAGGAAGCCCATATTGCATGCCATCGCATAGGGAATGAGCAAAGAAAATTGGGCATCTACTAAGGGGTACTGCATACACGACAACACTCTCTACTACAAAGGCCCAGGTGGAATACTCATGCGATGCGTCTCGCAGCAGGAGGGACAAGCACTGTTAGAAAAGATTCACCAGCATACTTGTGGGGAAAGTGAGGTGTCAAGCTATTGGAAAGCCCAAAGGTATGGGATTCACTGGCCGGGCATGTCAACGGCCGCTGCGACAATTCAAGGGAATTGCGAGAGTTGTGCATTGATCAGGGATTCTTTGACAATTGCTCTGGTCGATGACGAAATGGATTGGAGGAAGCCACTCTTCGATTTTCTCACACAGGGAATCGAGCCTGAGTCGAGAAAGGAGGCCGAGAAATTGAAAAGAAAGGCGGCCCGGTACGAAGTCCAAGAAAACATACTCTGGCGAAGGGGTCACGAAGGTAATCTGCTTCGATGCCTAGACAGTAAGGAAGCGCAAGAGGTGATGGATCTCTCTCACCAAGTGGAGCATCAGGGAGGTGCGAAACTATGCAGACAGCTTCTCACAGTTGGCTACTTCTGGCCCACCATGGAGGCGGATTGCCGCGCTAAAGTAAGGAGATGCCAGGAGTTTCAATTCAAAGGCAACCTCGTACATTCCCCTGCCGTAGATCTACATGCGTTGGGGACACCATGGCCATTCCACACTTGGGCTCTAGATTGTGTCGGTCCCATTCGACCAGCCTCACATGGGAACCAGTTTATCCTTACCGCGACCGAGCTATTCACTAAGTGGGTGGAGGCAATACCGCTGAAGATAGAAAATGCGCTTGCTGTAGTCCATTTCATCCAGGAGAATATCATATACAGGTTCGGGATTCCTAATACAATTCTCTCGGATAATGGTACCCCTTTCGTCAATCGCCTAGTAGCCGCAAAGTTAGCAGAGTACAACATAAGGCAGATATGTTCGACTCCTTATTATCCAAAAGGGAATGGTCAAGCGGAAGCAACCAACAAGACACTGCTAAGAATCCTGAGCAAGATGGTCGCAGACGATCACAAGAAATGGGCCGATTCTTTGAACTTAGCATTGTGGGCATATCGAAATTCTCCGAGGACTCCCACGGGAGTCTCCCCATTCCTTTTATGCTATGGAGCCGAAGCCGTTGTACTAGCGGAGGTGAAAATTAACTCTGCAAGGTTGGCCTTTCACGCACTATATGAGAATCAGCGCGATCATGACTTGATCTTATTGGAAGAAAAGCGAGAGCAAGCCAAGCGGACTAATAAACGGTACAAGGAGAGGATCGCTCGCGCATACAACAAAACAGTCCAACATCGAGATTTCGCAGTTGGGGACCTGGTCCTGCGCGCTTCAGATCACTGCATGCGGGAAGCGGCCCATCCAAAGTTCGCAGCCAACTGGGAAGGACCATTTGAAGTCAAAGAAGTCTTTGAAAGTGGTTACTGCAACATATAGAGACTACATGGGACGGCCACAACCCCAAGCTCAGTTAACATGCGCTGGATTAAGAAGTATTATCCTTAACTCCCCTCTTTACATGCATCAAGTTACAATGTCTATTTACGCTTAGTATTGTCATAGACTCATGCGTCGTCTCTCCCATATGAGGGATTTGTAACCTGGCCTCTCCCATATGAGGGAATGTAATTTTGCCTCTCCCATATGAGGTGCTTATAGGGTGCTTATAATAAAAGGTTTCTCCCAAATGAGAAGAATTTTATGATTTCGGCTATCTTTTATCGCTTCGTTTACTTCTCTGTTTTTAACAACGAAAGCCTATCTGCCGAGATGGTAGCGCTAGTCAAATACGATCTTAATGGATCCAAAGCCTATCTGCTGAGATAGCAACACTAATCAAATACGATCTTAATTGATCCCAAGCCTATCTGCCGAGATAGCAGCAATATTTAAATATATGATCTTAAGTGATCTTAAAGCCTATCTGCCGAGATAGCAGCGCTATGCAAATGCGATCTTAAGTGATCTTAAAGCCTATCTGCCGAGATAGCAGCACTATGCAAATGCGATCTAAAGTGATCTTAAAGCCTATTTGCCGAGATAGCAGCACTATGCAAATGCGATCTTAAGTGATCTTAAAGCCTATCTGCCCAGATAGCAGCAATATGAAAATGCGATCTAAAGTGATCTTAAAAGCCTATCTGCTGAGTTAGCAGCAGTATTCGAATGCGATCTTAAATGATCTAAAAGCTCATCTGCCTAAGATTGCAGCTCTAATGTACGATCTTAACTGGTCTGCGAACCTATCTATTCGATAGCCAGCTACAGCAGCAAAACCCTGTGTAAAGCGCAGAATTATGCAAGCAAATATCCAAATACAAAAGGCGAAAGAAACACAACTTGTTTTATAGCCAACTCGCATGCGATATTACAAACTGTTCTATCAAACGAAGAACAACAAATACTCAAACTGTATTTCATTAAGAGTCAAAATGACTTATAATCTATCTCTCTAGATAGCAGCTTACAAGTGAAAGCTAATGGTAAGGTAAATCTTACTATAAAACGAACAGCCTACAAACGCTACAAAAGCTATGCGACGCCATATTCAAGATCTCGGATCTGCACAAGGCCTCTGTCTGGTCTTCTGCCCAAGAGATATGCCAGATGAACCACCTGTTCAAGCGGATGCGGCGGTGAAGAACATGCAGGCAGCAACTCCTGGGGCAGGAAGCTCCTTGTCCACGGAGACGAGCACAATGGCTCGCCACCCCTAGTTCAAGAACATGGAGGCAAATAGTTCTCCTCTGGGAAAGCTAGAGGAGAAACACCCCGTTCATTACGAGTTGGAAAGAAGGTCAGTACAGCACTGCACCTCGCCGAAAGGCAGCCGGAAATACGACCTGCAAACATAATAGACGAAGAAAAATCTTCGAACAAGCATGAGGTATTACATGCATCTTCTTTACGATGGTTATGAAGATCAATAAGCTTCGTAAATAAGATCTTGGAAGCTATGTCTATGGCACAAAACACAAACTCAGGCTTCACAACTTAAAAGTGCCATGAATCAACAAAAGACAAGCGTTGAAGCCAGCAGTCGTAAGGACTCATGGCAAGCCACATTTTGGGATGAAGAACCCGATTAGCAAGAGGCATGGTTTATATAGACCCTACAGAGACCCTTCAGTTCCCTACCTGAGTCAGCAAAGCTTGGAAAAGGGGTAAGAATCAATTACTTGCGTCTTAAAATAGGTAACGTTCAATTACCCTACTAAAGGCTACGACGATTCGATGGCATGCCCTAATTAATGACGGAAGGTCATGATACGGATGGACTTCCCAAGGAAATCATGCTTATCTGATAAGTAGTTAGCGCGAAAATCAAGGCGAATATGCCACTAGGTGACGTCATAATTGATACGCATAAAATACTTGAGAAAATCCCTGGAAGGGAAAAACGGGGCATGCAAGTCTCGAATAAAAAAAAGGGGGGAGAAACCCTAGCAACATTACAATAATGTTTTTGTTTCAAAGCAACACTTGCTGTTTTCTTTCAAAATAAATCTTTGATCAGGGGGTCATCAGGAGAAAACTTCTGTGATGTATCTCTCACTTAGTCGACTTCTCGCTTCAGCTGCTCGTACTTGGCGCTCATCTCATGGAAGAGCTTGACAGCCTCTTCAGCCTTCTGCCTTTGCTCCTCTACCTTTCGCCCCTCAGCTGCGAGGTTGTGGAAGCCGCGTTTCAAATTCACAGCTGCGCGAATCTGGGTGACCCTGTTGAGAAGATATCCGAAGCCTAGCTTGCCTTGAACTTTGGCTTGAAGGCCTTGACATGTGCTGAAAAGCAGCTGCGCACTTTGAGGAGAAATGGTCGCATGAGTTGCCACAGACAGCTGTTCCAAAATCCAGATGGCTTCGGTCAAGAACAGCATTCTGTTATATGGCTCTATCTCTAGAGACCTCGCAAACGACTGAGGATAGGAGAGACGCATCCGAACTAGCCAGTCCACATCAGCTTGCTTCAATCCTAACAACGTTGATTCAAGTTTAGAGCATGAAACTTGTGAATAAGGATGTAAAACGCGAAAAATGGTAACATACCAGTTCCTTCAAGGATCTCGCACAAAGAAGGAATGCGCATTGCTGGAGCAGCTGAAGTCTTTCCTCGCTCCATTGCTTGTCTATCAACTGCGAGCTCTAGTTCCTCATAGTTGGCAGGAAGGGTATAGGCCGCAGCAGGTGCGATTGCAGCTCCCACTTGCGAGCTCCAAAAACTCCATGCTTGGGGAACCTCTGGAGGCTCTATCTCTGTTGAAGGATGGCAACAATAGTAGCTGCTGCTCGACCAGGAACTCCTTCAGGTGCGAGGGGCTCGTGAGGCTCGGGAGCACTCATTGAAACATTCACATTTGCATGTGATGTTATGTCTTCCACAGCCTGCTCATTCTCATGAACCTCAGCCCCGACAGCATCTGTCTCCATTTTCTTAGCTGCAGCATCAGCATCTTCCTCCATTAGCACGGCGTCAGCTTCGATGTCATCAGAAACTTCAATGACATCCTCCAAGGGCTCTCCTGCATAATCGGCAGCTGCGACAGGCTTCTCGACATGGGAGCTTCGCTCTGGAACATAAGATGCAGGGGGTTGACTTCTCTGTTCCGGCATGGTCTACTCAGCATCGCGTGCGATACAAGACAGGAAAAAGAATCGGCTCGCTCTTAGCCGAACGGAAGCCGCGTGCCTGAATGGGCCACCAGTAAGCCGCGAACGCGCTGAGCCGAGTAACAAGCCGAGCGCGTGGATCTGGGATGGGCGGTGAGGCAACGTCGTCCAAGCTCGTGGAAACGCGTAAGGGCTTTGTGTACCGTGAAATTTTCACGGTGAACTCGGAATTCGACGAGGACCCTGCGTGGATCGGCAGTGTTTCGACTGGATGACCGGAGGATGGCCAATCGGGCAACAGCCCCTGGGGCAACAGCCCCTGGGGCAACAACCCCCTTATCCGGCTCGGGACAAGACCGGGAGGGCGATGCTTAATAGAAGCGGCGGAGATCAAAAGCAATACAATCCAAAACTCTTATTATATTATTAAACAACAACAGCTAGTCTTTTACACAAGCTGATTACTATTACACAACGCTTATCTATCATCTTTAGATAAAATACTGGTGACGTCCATAGTTTACACGAGTCTCGCGCCCCTTCTATCTTACAATCCCAGCTCCTAGACCTGCGGTGGGAAGGAAAACAAGAACTGCAGTTTCCAAAATCAGCTTGAAATGCTGAGTGAGATACACCTTAGCGTGTAAAACAGGAAAGGATATATAGCTTGATATTTCTCAGAGTTATTAAAACTTTGGAAGAGTATGAGTAAGAAATATCAGAGTTCGCAGGATCATAAACACATATTTGAATGACAACATACAAAGCTTTAAGCATTCCCGATTAAATCATTTACCAGTGCAAGTTTCCAAATATGAAATCAAAGATCCAACTATCATGCTCAGTGAACAGGTAGTGGTCAACAAAGAACCTTCCGATTGTTATCAGTCGACAAAGGACCTCCAAACTGTCAGTGGTCAACAAAAGGACCTCCAAATGTTAACGGTCAACTAGGGACCTCCTTGTTAATGGTCAACAAAGGACCTCCTTGTTAGTGGTCAACAAAGGACCTCCTTGATTAGTGGTCACCAAAGGACCTCCTTGTCAGTAATGGTCAACAGAGGACCTCCTTGATAGTAATGGTCAACAAAGGACCTCCTTGTCAGTAATGGTCAACAAAGGACCTCCTTGTTAGTAACAGTTTCCAGTATGTGCAATCCACTTTATGATCTTAACATGTGAAGACAATCTTTCCGAAACTCAATCAAGTTCTCGCAAAAGCATGTGATTCACAGAACACACTTTGAGGCAAGATATAAATCATGTTATGATACGAAAGATGACAGGCATACAAGGCCAAGCATATAACTCGCAAGTATGTCTTGAGACAAATCACAAATATCACAACTTGACACGAAGGAAGCTAGGCTAGCTAGGCTAAGCATGTAGACTCACCTGAAGACGATTTAGGTGCTAGTATGTAGGATGGTCGACGAAGCCTATGTCCACAAATCCGTCGCCTACAGTTTACAAATAGCTAGTCACAACGGTGTTATTTCTGATTATACAACTGCATTAGCCTTATACCAATGTTCGACTACGTCGTGTACTAACTACATCTTTCACGATTCCCTTATAAAGCTCGTATTTAAGTTATACACTTATATATACGTGTATATAAGGAAATATACTTGAAATGACTTGAATAATCAAAACAACTTTCTTTACGAGTCCTTAAATATTTAAAATTATTTAATATCACAACTACTAGTAATATGAAAACTATAATAATACTTACTAAAGAGTTACTTTAATCTTAAATAAACATTTATATTTATTGATAAAATATTAGTGTATAATTATTGAAACTCATTGCTTATTAAAAATAAAGTGTCAAAGGATTAAAACAAATACTATTTTTCATATAATATTTTTATGGCTTATTTTTTAAGAAAAACATACCAATTTTCAAAATATATCTTTTCTCATTATAATATTCATTCAACAAACTTTGTAGCCACATCTTATGCATATATTATATTTAAACTAATATATATATTTATATGCATATATATACATACACAAATACTTTACTAGCTTGTTTTGCTAACAATTTCCTTCAAACAAATATAGTTTTTGTCAAAGTATTTATTTTGTTTATTTAGTTGAAATTAATCAACTATTAGTTTAATAGTCAAAACTATGTAGTTATCAATAATAACAGAATATGTAAACTACAAATAGTCCCCCTATAGCTTAATTAAAAGACACCCACAACCCCTAAGCTTTTGAAAACAACTTCCTTGAAATACACTTAGCTCTCCCCCAACATGAATATCCAAATTTATCAATCAAAATGTAGATTCCGGTACTCAAGCTTGGATTTTGATTATCTAAAACAATTCGGAGGACGATTTGGAGCATACCTAGCCCAAGAAACGCGAGAAATGGTCGAGAATCGGAGAGGGTCGACTCGCCGAAAAGCTCGCCGGAGTGAGAACTCGACGCCGACGATTGGGGCTTCCCCAGCTCCGGTTGATGCTCCTAATGGCTTGGTCGGACCTCTTAGAGGCCAGAGAGATGGAGAAATAGGGGTGGGTGGCTCTGTTTGGTTCGGGTGGAGTTCACCCGAAGCTTCCGCCGGTTTTAATGGCCGACGGTGGTGGCGGAGATGGTTCTGATGCTACTGTTTCCGTCTTCTTCTCTCTCTTTTCTTCTGGGTCTGAGCAGAAAGAGGTGCGAGAGAGAAAAGGGAGAGAGAGAAAGGAACAGAGGTGGTAGTGGTGGTCTCTCGGGTTGCTTCCCCGACGGTGGCAGCGGCGGCGGTTGATGGCTGGGTTTGCCACTAGCTGCTGCTGCTGTTTTGATCTGTTCTGTCCAGAACAGAGTGGGAGACAGAGAGAGATGGAGAGGGAGAAACAGAGGGAGTATTTGAAATAGAGTGGTGGTCACGGTGGTGTTGTTGGCGGTGTGGTGTTGGTGTTGGCCAGAGAAAAAGAAAATGAAGATGATGATGCTGGATCTGATGAGTGAGGGGGCTTCTTAAATAGGTGGTGAGGGAAGCTTTCGGTGGAAGAGTGGGGGGTATGGTGGCAGTGGCAAAATCTTGCCGAGCAAGATGAATGCAAATCTTGCCGAACAAGATGAAGAAATGGAAGATGATAAGCATAGCGAAAAGACTAAGGTGTGGGTGGCACACCAACGGGTAGTGTACTCTAGTGTAGCACACACACACACAATCTCGCGGTGGTTGTACCCGCGTTAATAGTTTAAATATAAATAATTTTACCCGAATTAAGTTACGAACGTTAACATAACAGTTTCTAAAAAGTCTTATCCCAAATAATCTGTTCAATTTACTATTCTTAGTTTTGTTAGTGTTATTAGTATTATTATTTGATCCAATAAATATATAACGGCGAATATATATATATATATATATATATTTATATATATATATATATATATCGTTTAACATGTCAAATAGTGTTTGTTTATCACAAAATTGTTACGAACATAATTCTTTAATAATTCGCTTAACTTCAGAACACGATATCTATTATTTTATAAAATAATATATATTATTGACTCCTAAATTTACTAATTTACGCCTAGAATTAGACGGGGTATTACACCTGGAGCGGTGTCTTCTGATTTTCCGGGGGTCTGAGGTGGCGGCGGATTGGCGTCCCATGGCTGCTGCGTGGTTGTCGGAATGGCGACCGTGAGTGCGAACATCTGCTGAATCTCTTGGTCTGCGGTAATGGCGGCTGGGGATGATTGTTGCTCTTGTGGTGGCGACGTGAGTTGGGAGGACCACGACGGAGGCAGCAGCTGTTCTTGCTTTTGATCTTCCCGACGGAGAGCCTCCTCGTCTGTGGTAACGGCGGCTACTATTGCCAAAGCTGCTGCCGAGTCTCTTAAAGTGCAGCCAACACTTGATCGAATTGATCAACCATCAATTTTCCTGCCATGAGTGATTCACCAGTTGAATGGTGAATATCAATGAAAGCACCAATTTGATACAACTAGTATCGTACCAGTAGTTTGAGATGCTATGAATCTCTACCAGTAGTTCGTGAGGCTACGAAAAGCTACGGATACGAAATAAAACTGAATAAACTGAAAAACAATTCTTTATTCTATCCTCAATAATACGAACTATTACAGTGCTTAAATAGAAAAACATTAACCTTAGTTAGACAACTTGACATAATGGCCTCGGCCTGATCTACTAAATAAATAAATATATAATTAAACTAATTAAATAAAATAACTAATAAATAATACTATGTAACAATTAAATCTTTACTATCTTAAAAGGGTGAAGAGTAAAAAAGTGATTCCTAAGATCTTTTATTACGGAAGTGCCTCTCTAAAATTTATAATCACAAAAGTGTCTCCTTAACCCTAATATTCTCTTTATTTTCTAATAAAGTCTTCCAAGAGAGATCCCCGTGATAACGAGGATTCTCCAAGTTGCGGGTGCAACCCAAAAATGTCCCTGCATAACCAGAGATCCACATGATATCTCACTATTGATTCCCTTCACTGTTTCGAACAAAAGGTATGCTTCATGTTTTCTCAAGTTTTCATATTGGATGGTTCATTAGTTTTTTTCCCTATTTGGTTCGTATCATCTATATTTCATAACTGGTCATACATCCGTTGGTGTTCAAAATGTTCGATATTGAACATATTTGGTTCGGGTTTCAGATTTTCACACAGAGAGAGAGGTACGTTTCAGATTTTATGTTGAATTTATTGTCCTTTCATAGTTTCAGCAACTATGCTTGGTACTCCTATTTCTTGTCGTGTTCCAATGTTGTTTTTGACATATATTTGAGGTTGAGTGTTTGACTTTGATGATTGTGGTTTTAGATATCTCCTTCTGTTTCTTTTTCATACTTTATTGTTGCATAGAAGGCATGATTAAAGAGGAGGTATGGCGTTTCTATCTCCGAGCTGTATTGAGGGTTCCAGTTAATGGGACAATTTGAGTTCACTATTGATTAGAATATTGAGGCTCTCTAATGATTTAATTACATCCTTCTCTACCCTACATCTCAACAACCCACATGGGGCTATGCAATTCTGCACTTCACAATAAATATTTGCGTCGATTTGCTATAAAAACTTTGAATCATTTGGGAGCATAAAGCAGGTTGACTAATAGCAGAACACACTGTAAATTTCTGCAGGTTATATTTTAGCCGTGATCACAATTAAACCCACAGTACTCTTGCAGAAAAATCCCACTTGCTATGTCGACAACGGAGATGGCCTTTTGGTTGATACAGGAACATGCAAGAAAAACAATTGATGGTCTCTCGCCATGTTCCACTTTGTTAATTACAAAGTAGGTCCCAATTTATTGATGATGAGTTGAAGCAAGTCTTGTCCCAGTAAGTTATTTGAAGTTTCTATTATGAATTGCTGCAATTATGCATATCCTACATATATACCCCTATCTATTACTCTCTGTTTTGTTCCAAGTGTCAGAAGCTATTTTATGTTCTCTAATTTCTTTGGTTGGTGTCAGCTATAGGGGGTTTAAAGTACTCAATGTGCCAGTGAGAGGCCGAATTCCAGTTATTTTTGACTATTGCTTCTACTCTTCTAAAAGCATATGATATGTCTGCATAATATTGTACATGTTTAAGCCAACTTCCCCGCTTCTGGATAATATTGTATGCATTGTAGAAAACTGAGTAGGAGCTCTATGCAAAGCTCGCTCCTTACCTCATTTGTTGGAATACTAGGAAGTATATGTAATTGTGGTAGTAGGGCTAAAATCTCTCTCTTTTTCATCATTTCTAAACTACTTTTGATAAACCAGTTTAATAAAAAAGTCTTAGTGAGGCCAGGATAACTTGTCGTAGTAATTTATAACTATATTGTAGGGTCTTGCTTTCGTATGAGGGAGCTTCAATCCAAGTGGGGTATGTAATTGCGGTAGTAGTACTAAAATCTCTCCCAGTTTCTTCATTTTTAAACATTTTTTTAGATGAGTATAAAAGTTTTATTTAAGGCGGAGACTGATGTTTTTGTAGTACTTTATGAATATATGTACGGTCTTGCTATTCATATGGGAGTTTCTATCCAAGTAGATAGCATCACTTTCAAACCTTTTAACCGAGTATTTCTTTTTATTAAGGCGAAGGCTAACGTTGTTGTAGTACTTCATAAGTATCTATAGGGTCTTGCTATCCATATGAGGGAGTTTCAATCCAAGTAGATAGCAGTTGTTTTACCTGGAACATTAACTCCTCCAATATTCAGAAAATTGAAAAGCATGAATCTAAACATGGGAAGAATAGAGCTTGAAAAAGTGGATGTATCTGAGTGTAAATTGTAGTTTAAGTATGAAACTGAAGAAGCATGGTAGAAATTATGATTGTCTACTAACAATAAAGCGAACTCCTTCAACAAAAATTTGGTTAAAAGAATTTGTTTATGGAAAACTGGAAGTTTACCGATCCAATTGGTAACTTGCATGATTGAACTTGTAGAATTTATTTGTTTGGATAGGTGACTGATGCAACAAAAAAGAGATTGGTTAATGGGATTTTTTAGTATTTGATTTTTTTTTTATTGTAGAAGTTTTTCTGCTGTGTTTCGAACCATATAATATTCTGGGGCTTGCGAATACAGAAAAGTCCTCTTCATGAAGGCGCGGAATCACCTCTGACTTAAGCCAACTATATTTATTCTCTAAGCAGAGACATATACACCTAATTTGGTTTCAACACCAAAGCTTGCTCCTTACCTCTCATTCATTGGTATACCATAAAAGGACATGTAATTGCGGTAGTAATACTTAAATCTCTCTCAGTTTATTCGATTCTAAACCATTTTAGCTGTGCATGTTTAATAAACAAGTTTTAATAAGGCCAGTGATAATTTTTTTTTATAATACTGTATAAATAAAATTAGGGTGTTGCAATTGTTATGGGGGAGCTTCAATCCAACTGCGGTATGTAACTGTGGTAGTATAGCTGATATCTTTCCCAGTTTCTTATTTTTAAGCCAATTTAGCTGAGCCAGATTCATATACAAATTTTAATAAGGCGAAGGCTACCCTTGTTGTAAAAGCATGAAAACTTTATAAGGATGCAAGAAACTATGGTTGTATGTTAATAATAAGGCGAACTTAAATTCGATTAAAAAAGTCGTTTCTAGAAAAGTGGAGGTTTCCCAATTAAGTATGTAACTTGAGCTTTCAGAAAAAATTTTGTAACTTGCTCTTAGATTGAATTCTTAAAATTTCTTTGCTTGAATAGGTGACTGATGAAATGAACCAGATTCGTGTGTTGGATTTGCTAATATCTGATCCTTATTTAATGTAGTAGGTTTTCAGCTGTGTGTTCCAAAACAGATTCTTTTCGGGGACTTGTTGGGTGTTTGGAATTATAGGTACGTCCTGAAATCAAAAGAAGTCGTATCAGATGCACGATTGTTCGACAGCTGAAGAGCGACTACATCACATCTACATGTAAGTTCAGGAAGTCCTCTCAGTGAAAGTGTGGAATCACCTTTAACTTAAACTCAAATGTATATATGTTCTTAGCGGAGGAGTTTTTAAATGTGCAAGTTTCACGTGCAAGTAATGTACTTTTCTGTTTTACACCGAGTGTGGTTTCTACACCTTTTTAGTACATTGAAAATCACTTATCTTTTGTTTTTTCCGCCTCACTACGAAGTTGTGACTGTCATTTTGATTAGTAGGATTTTGTGAAGGTTTAAGTTTCCTTGACCATCTGTTTGAGAAAAATCTTCAGTAGTTCTATTTCGAGTTATTCTTCCTCATGCTTAAGCACTGGTAAGTCCAGTTAGTTTATTTGAACTGTTATACTTTCTTTTCAATCACGTTTACACTTTGTTTAGTTGGACTCTGAAGTTTAAGTTTGAGAAACAGCTTCCATGGTTTATTTTAAGTTATTTCTCATTGTGCTTTAAGCATTGGTAAGCATCCACTTAGTTTATTTTAGCCGTTACATTTGCTTTTCAAGCATTTGTATGTGCCAGACTTAATAACGTTTGACATACACGAGAGGCTGGACGCGTTTGTTGTCCTTTTTATCGTTTGCATCCTTGAATGGGGAGATTTGACAGCAGATGATGAATAATAATTTATATCAATAAAGGTTGACAATGGCAGAGGAACCAGATTAGTTCCTTGAAACGATCTGGTATGAAACTTTGTTCATCATTTTGTTGCTTTTCAGAAGTAGTTTTTAAGCTGTTGTTCAACTATCCTAATATTTTTTTCTATTTCGAGAGGTATGTATAGCAACCTTTGTATCTGCCCGACTGCCTCTGGCCACTTATGCGCAATTTCTTTAGTGTGTGTGGGGGGGGGGGGGTGGGGGGAGTATGCCATAGGATCTGAGAATAACAGAATCTTTCTGTGACAAAGAGATCACTTAAATCCACAAGAGCCAAAGTTATGTTACCATGTTTCTTCCAACAAAATTTTGTTTTCTATACCATTCAAAAGCAATTCATTGTTAGTTAATTAGGTATATATCCACTTCACACAATCTGATTTTGAACATTACTTACAAACCCACAGCAAGGAATACAAACTATTTTCCCTTCTCCTTTCCCGATCATTGGGTTATGTTACTCTTGTCCCAGCTCTATGCCGTTATATATATATATATATATATATATATATATATATATATATATATATATATATATATATATAGAGAGAGAGAGAGAGAGAGAGAGAGAGAGTAAGGGAATGGAGCAAGAAAATGAGTTTTCATTTGAATGGAAAGGACCTTATCGGCTATTAGAGCGCATGATTCAAGACAAACATTGTCATAGAAGCTTTTACTCAACTTAGAATGATTGTATGCAAGTACATTAAGAGCTTTAGGAATAAAGAGCAATGGCAATATGAAAAACAAACGTCTACAAAATTTCGATCCTTCAGAAGGAACAACTGCCTTAGTGGTCCCATTGTTGTTCACTTGTCAAAAGGCCATTATTGTTCACTTGAGTTAATGGTTGTGGTAAGGATCGAACCTATTACTTTCTCGATATTTCTTTGGCTTTCCATAACCATTACTAGGAAAGGTTGATATGACATTGTTTTATGTAACACCTCGCAATTTGTATATGCCGCCCGACATTCAAATATGCTTCTTGATGGTTATAAAAAAAAAAATCTTTCTTCTAAGTCATCTTTATATTACTATTTGAAATTGTTTAGGAGTAGCAAGAGGAGAGGCCGTCTTAGTGGCTATGGCAAGAAAAATGGAGGTAGGGAGCTGAACCTTTTCCATACAAGGAGCCACGGTTAAATATGGAATGACGGGTACCATTTTGTACCTTACTACTTTGCATGGATCCATAAGTGTCTAATGTGAACTTATACTTCCTAGGGTTGTGAGTTTAAAATTCTTAGATTTTGTAAGTGTCTGCTCGAGCAAATGGATTAACGTTCTGTCAAACTCACAATTTTGGTTCAACAGGGTCAGAGTTTTACTGACAGCCTAAACAGCGTAGTCGCCTCGAGGAGGTAAGGTTATTGTCAGTATTATGCACTCCTTACCAGGGAATGAATGAAGCATCCTAGGGTATTTAGTCATGAGGATTCGTATCAACACTCGTAAGCATTAAGCTTTCTTTGTTGTATTCGATAAACCTGGGTGGGGAATTGTTTTGAGCCAAGTACACTGCTTTTGGCAAACTCCAATGTAAAGCTCCAATGGCTAATTGAAGTTCCTTGCTTACTTACCTGAAATACTTTGTATTTTAATTCAAGTACTTGCGATTTCCTAAACCTGAACCTAATTACCGGTTACTGTATTGCTCCTTTTGGGATGTTTTACTGTCGTTGAACCAAGCCTTCTGAAAATTATATTGCCAATATAAAGAATTCACTTTTCACATGGCACCTAAGAGCCCAACGCCAAGCCTCATGAAGATCAGGGGAGACAGAGAGGTGTTAAATTCTCAAACACACCACTTATGTAGAAAGATATTTGATCCACAATAATGACAGACATGTTAGATTCAAGTGTTGGTGTATAGCTTCGCCCTTTCCAATTCAATTGAAAATAAATTTTGAATTTAATCCTTCAAGCAGTATAATTGTATGATGGGAGGAAACTATTTGGACCAACCCACCACTACTATTCTTAATACACTACCACTTTCAAAATTCAATCATTGTTATGAAATTAACAAACCAATCAAATCAAACCTAAATATTAAATCTTCTCTCTGGACTCGTCTCTAAATTAATATTGATCCCCTAAACTGAATCTTCAAACCAAGTCGATAAGTTGGAACTGCAAAAACCTCATCGTTACTCTGGCCTCCTTAAAACAACATAACATATGATATACCACTTCTACTCTTAGTAGACTACCAACACCATCACCATCGCAAATTATGGTCCTTGTTGTGAACTTAATTGCATCCGGAACCAATAAATAAACAAAGTGCAACAAGGACTACGAATCCCAAGAATTGCAGTCGTGCTTTCAAACATCAATATAAATACTTGGCTGCGTGAAGGTCAATAGAACTAAACCAAAACACACCAATATAAATACTTGGCTGCGTGAACACATTCATTCACGGAATAAGCCAATGTCCCAAAGACAAGAGTAGTAATGGATTCAGTACATAAATAGTGAAAAGCGAGTACATGCTCAGAAATGAGCTCAAGGGAGATCGGTACCCAGAAAGTACATGGTCTCGGAGCTGAAGACTGATAGAATACATGCAAAAGAGAAGGAGAAAAAAAAGAGAAAAAAAAATAAAACAAAACTATGATAATACTATGCTGAAAGCCTGCCGGGATAGGTTCAAAAATGGGCTTCTTCATGGGATAATTTGGCACGGTGCACAGCGTTTACCTGAGAGCGGGTATATTTGATCACAGTATCTTTTCTATGATGATAGCATCACCATTTTTGTGTTTAAATCAAGGTAAATCTTTGTTTTCAGTCACCCAAATCTCAATTCGAGTTTCTATTGATATGCTAAACTCAAATGGTTATGTAAATGACAACTCTAGCAATGTTTCAGAGAGAAGAAACACTATTTTTGTTCACATGATATAGAGCAATCTCCGGAGCGGTATCCTGAGAGAGACAATCTCGCCTTTCCAAAGCGCAGCCAACGTTTTCAAAGGTTTTAAATTATATATCCCTTTCAGGAAAAAAAAAAAAAAAACTCACGTGCAACGTGATCCTTACTAGTAAATAATAATATTACGTAACGTTGAAGATACGATTAACCCGTATCACTAAACTAAATTTATGAAGGACATGAACAAGGTGTAAGACGTCAGCAGAATTATGAAAGACGCAAGAGAATTATGTACATGATTGTTTATGTACACTTTACGCAAATAATCTCTCAGCAGAGTTATGAAACTAACAATTATTGAGAGTGTGAACAATCAAACCGCGTTTTAGTTGTGGTCCACACGTTTAGGGGATGTTGAGCATGCAGATTTTCTTGGTGGTAGATCTCTCCATGTAATCTTTTCAACACTGGATTGTAGTACTGACCAGATCGACGAAGGATTGCCTATAAATCGGAGTTTGATTTTCACAGATTGAGCACACAGAAAGAAAGAGAAATTAAACACAGTTCAACTCCATAATTGCTGTTAAAGAGTGAGTGAGAGAGAGTCAAAGAAACTATATATGGATCCTCTACTGACTGCTTATGATTTGCCAAGGTTCTTCAAAATCAAAGGTGCCTATGGCGGTCCCTTAGCCCAGATGGAAGACGGGTCACTCAAGTACTACTTCGACGCGGACGCTGTTGTGCCGCACCAACAGTTCCAACTCCAGCCAGAAAAAACTGGGAGAGATCATATGTTCAGTATCAGATCATGTTATAACAACAAGTATCTGGTACGGAAAGATCTGGATTCCATCTTCCTGACGATGGGGGCGGCTCATCCGAATGAAGACCCTTCCCAGTGGGATTGCACCTTGTTTGAGGCTTTGGCCTCGGGTGGGAAGCCTGAACATGCCTTAGCCAATCCTGACGAGGTACCCATCAAATTACGATCTGTCCATTCCCAGAAGCTTGTAAGCCTTGCTATGCCAGTTCAAGATATTGAATTTCAGAGAATTGGAAATCATTTCTTCGAATGAATTCAAAATCATGGTCTCCGGAAATTGAGTTACAAACCCTAAATACCCAAATGAGAAACACATCACTCAGAAGAGATCCAACCAATCAGGACGTGCCACGCGTCCTATTGGATGAGTCAGCTAATGAGGAGATTAACTACTAATTAAAACATAAACTAACGGTTAGGCACAAAACGCCACCGTTCTACTAGAAATGATTTAAAAGAAAATAAACGTTGGTGATCAACGGCTGCTGAAGCTCCTCCTCCCTGATCCAACGGTAGCTGCTTCTTTGGAAGAGTACTGTTCATTTGGTAATTCACATACCAAATGAACAGTAACTTTTGCATCTCAGATCAACTCTCCAGCCTTCAATACTTCAATACCCCTCCTCAAGTTGGTGAGTGAACAAGTCTAACTCCCAACTTGGATAGTAAGAAACCAAAAATGGCTGGATGCAAAGCCTTGGTGAGAATATCTGCCAACTGAAAAGAGGTATGAATATGCTTCAAACAAAACACTCCTTTCTTCACCAAATCTCTTACCAAGTGACAGTCAATGTCAATATGCTTGGTTTTGTCATGAAACACAGGATTAGCAGCTAATTGAAGTGCTGAGTTGCTATCACAGAAAACAACTGGTGTCCTGCTCAAAGAGATGCCAAAATCAGAGAGTAAATACAAAAACCATTGTACCTCACAAGATATTGTAGCCAGTGCTCTATACTCAGATTCAGTTGAGCTTCTTGAAATGACTGTTTGCTTTCTTGACTTCCAAGAGACTAAAGAGTCTCCTATGTATATCAGAAAACCTGAGGTGGACTTTCTGGTGTCTAAACACCCTGCCCAGTCTGCATCAGAGTACCCCAAAAGATCAATAGATGAAGATGCTGCAAAATACAGACCTTGAGAAGGAGCATTGCTGAGATATCTCAAGACATGGTGTGCTGCTTTAAGATGAATGGCTGTAGGTTTAGAAATGTACTGAGATAATTTGTGCACAGCAAAGCACATATCTGGTCTTGAATTGCACAAGTACAGTAGCTTGCCAACTAGCTTTCTGTATTTCACACTATCAACACTAGAAAGTGTATCACCACTTGCAGCAGTAAGCTTCAAAAGTGGATCCATAGGCACAGAAGCTGGCTTACACTTACTGTATCCATACTCTTCTAAAATCTCCATTGCAAACTTTCTCTGGCACAAACTAATACCATGATCAGTCCTTGCTATTTCAAAACCAAGAAAGTACCTGAGAAACCCCAAATCTTTCAACTGAAACTGATTATTTAGAGCAGCCTTGAGATCTTGCAACTGTGATAAGTGAGTTCCTCCTAGTACTATATCATCAACATATACCAGAATGCAAATGAAAGAATCAGAAGACTTCCTCACAAAAAGTGTGTAATCAGTCTTACATTGTTCAAAACCAAGACTCATAAGGGTTGCAGAAAATTTGCTATACCACTGTCTTGATGCCTGTTTCAAACCATAGAGAGACTTCTGCAAATGACATACCACCTTCCCATTTCTTTGAGAAGATAAACCAGCAGGAGGATCATACCCCAAAGGCAATGTCATATAGACTTCTTCTTCAAGTTCCCCATGCAAGAAAGCATTATTCACATCTAGTTGCAATAAATGCCAACCTTTTATTGCAGCAAGAGCTAACAAACATTTCAATGTTGGCAGTTTAGCAACAGGAGAAAAAGTCTCATTATAGTCTATCCCTTCTGTTTGTGTATATCCCTTTGCAACAAGCCTAGCTTTATATCTCTCAACTGTACCATTGGAGTGGAGTTTAACCTTATAGACCCATTTACAACCAACAGGATCATGTCCTGGAGGTAAAACAACCACTTCCCAAGTTTTATTAAGCTCTAAAGCTTTCAATTATGTCTGCATTGCCTCAACCCATTTGGGATCTTTGCAGGCTTCTTGATAAGTGTCAGGTTCACAAATAGAACTAATGGTGTTCATACATTGTGAGTAAACAGATGTGTTACCTGGAGATGAATCAAAAATGACTGGAGACAAGCAAGCAGACACCATTCTTGGCTTATTAACAATATAATCTCTCAGATAACCTGGAGTTCTTGTCTCTCTGGCACTTCTTCTGGGTTGTGAACTTTGAGTTTGTGGAAGAACAGTGCTTGTATCATTTATGTCCTCAGAGACTCTCTGTACATCATTTCCATAGTTGAGAGTATTTTCACATATTGTAGGCAGCACTATATCATCTGTGATCTTGGGATACAAAGAAGAATTAGAGAAAGGAAATACAGTTTCATGAAATGTAACATTTCTAGAAACCAGAAAAGTGCATTCTTTCAAATTGTAGAGTCTGTAACCTTTCACCCCAAAGACATATCCAAGAAACACACAAGGAACAGCTCTAGGATCAAATTTAGTCCTCCCCTGCATGAGAGTAGAGCTGTAACATAGACAACCAAATACTCTAAGTGAATCATAATCAGGGGTGATGCCATATAAACACTCAAAAGGGGATTTATGATTCAAAACAGCTGTAGGAACTCTATTAATCAAATAGGAAGCTGTCATAATGCTATCACCCCAAAATTTTTGAGGTAAGAAAGATTGAAACATGAGAGCTCTTCCAACATTCAACAAGTGCTGATGTTTTCTTTCAGCCACTGAATTCTGCTGGTGAGCTTCAACACAACTCAATTGATGCACAATGCCTCTGGAGAGCATAAAATCTACCAAAGCCAATTCTTTGGCATTATCACTTCTGAACTTCTGTATCTTGCTTTTAAACTGAGTCTCAATCAACTGATAAAATTGAGGAATGACTGTTTGTGCTTCTGACTTATGAACTAGAAGATACACCCAAGTCATTCTTGTGGCATCATCTACCAAAGTGAGAAAATATCTATAGCCAGCATATGTGGGAGTCTTGTAAGGTCCCCAAATATCACAATGAACAAGAGCAAAAGGAGAAGTTTCCATTTTACCAATACTGGGATATGGAAGCTTTCTTTGTTTTGCTTGAGGACAAATTTCACACAAGGAGTTATCAACTGCTGACTCAACATTTAAAACTTTCTGAATCCATTTCAGCTTTGTATCAGATAAATGCCCAAGTCTCTTATGCCAAATGTCATTTGAGACAGCTATATTTGCAGAAGTTTGACAAACTGTTGCCTTGTTTGTTTGGAGAAGATATAAGCCATTTGATTTGCTTCCTTCTCCCAAAACCACTTTGGTATCTGCATGAAGGATTTGGCACTTCTCTGAATCACATAGAAACACACATCCTTGCTGTTTGGCCAATTGTGTCATAGACAACAAATTTAATTGAAAATCAGGTATATATAGAACCCCTGTTAGCTCTAGAGAAGGAGTAACCTGAACAGAACCTGTATGGGAAGCCTTCACCTTCTTCCCATTAGGTAAATAGACATAAACATCTTTCATCTCAACAGGATTTAACAAAACACTCAAAGAGGAACACATATGATCAGTGGCTCCACTGTCAATGATCCAAAAATGTTTGTCACCACTGTCCTTCATAAGAGAAGTATTAAAGCACAAAGAGTGTATAGCACTTCCCATAAAGTGCTGAGCATAAGAAAAATCTCCTTTCTGGTACTGATGAACAGGACTCTCTAGTGAGTGACTACTGTGAGATGGGGACACAGAACCACCATCACTCATTGCACCAGGAGATTGAGAAGAAGAGCTCTGCATCTGTGTGTTGATGTACTGCATCATTTGCTGACACTGACTTTGTGTGAAAGGAAAAACACTCTTATTATCAGGTTTATCTGAATTGGAATGTGTTTCACTTGACACATTGTGTGCCTTGTGTTTGCTTTTGAAATTAGCAGGATAGCCATGTAACTTCCAGCATTTGGCTTTCACATGACCAGTCCCCCCACAATGTGTGCAAGTGAGTTTAGACTTAGGAGGTCCAGTATTTGGAGAAGAAGAATCTCCATGAGGAGGCCCACCATATGTGTGACCATTATGAAAAGGAGATGAGTACATGGCCATAGAAGGCATAGAAACAGAAGAGGACTCAGAGATAGTTCCTTGCATCTCTTGCTGTACAATTTTAGCAAACACTCTATTCAAACTTGGTAGGGGATCCATGAGTAAAACTTGGTCTCTAACAGAAGAAAAACCAGAATTGAGTCCCATCAGAAATTGCATAACATGCTCCTGTTGAACCTTGTTATGAATCATCCCTAATACATTACAAGTGCAAGAGTGTAGAGCTCCACAAGTGCATCTAGGCATCTCTGTGTAATTGTCAAGTTCATCCCATAAAGACTTTAGCCTAGTGTAGTAAGCAGTAACACTAAGACTACCTTGCTTCAGATTGACAATAGCACTGCTAAGCTGAAAAATCTTAGGCAAGTTCTTTTGAGAAAATCTCTCAACAATATCAGACCAAATATCTTTGGCTGTGGAGTAATAAACAACACTAGAAGCAATTTCTTTGCTAACTGAATTTAACAGCCAGGAAATAACCATGCGATCACAACGCTTCCACAAGGAATAGATCTCAGAAGTCCTATCAGGCTCAGTAATCACCCCAGTAACAAAATCTAACTTGTTCTTAGCTTCAAGAGCAACAATCATGGAACGGTACCATAAATTGAAATTATCGCCAGTAAGAACTTGAGAGACTAAGATCATACCAGGTGAGTCTGAATTATGAAGGAAATAAGGTGAAGATCCATCCATAGCGCGAGATCCAGAACCAGACGAAGAATGTTCTGGTTCTGGTAAAACCATGGTGAGAAGATACAGCTAGATCGGTGCAATTCAACAGCAACCCTAGCAACGGCGATGGCGAAATCAAACCGTGAGCTCTGATACCATATTGAATTTCAGAGAATTGGAAATCATTTCTTCGAATGAATTCAAAATCATGGTCTCCGGAAATTGAGTTACAAACCCTAAATACCCAAATGAGAAACACATCACTCAGAAGAGATCCAACCAATCAGGACGTGCCACGCGTCCTATTGGATGAGTCAGCTAATGAGGAGATTAACTACTAATTAAAACATAAACTAACGGTTAGGCACAAAACGCCACCGTTCTACTAGAAATGATTTAAAAGAAAATAAACGTTGGTGATCAACGGCTGCTGAAGCTCCTCCTCCCTGATCCAACGGTAGCTGCTTCTTTGGAAAAGTACTGTTCATTTGGTAATTCACATACCAAATGAACAGTAACTTTTGCATCTCAGATCAACTCTCCAGCCTTCAATACTTCAATACAAGATGAATTCATACTGGGTTTAGAAATGGATGATGAAGCCGATGTTCTGTTAGGTATGTTCCTCTCACCTCACTTTTTCAGTTTTGTCAAGTGTGAACCACCAGAGTCAAAGTTGGCCGAACACGGTGGTCCAGATTACGTCTTTTTTCCTGGACACACCACCGCCGGTGCTCCCGTTGATGTCAGTTTTCCAGGACACGTGGTGCTGAAATGCAACTTCAGCGACGAATACTTGTGCCTGGAGGAGGACTGCTCGCAGGTCAGAGTCAACGGAAAGGACGTTTGGAGCCCCAAATGTAAGTTTGTACTGGAGAGGGCCGCGAGCAAACAACATAATTTGTACATTATAAGATCTGCTTATAATAACAAGTATTGGGCAAAGGTCGAGAGCGGACTTATTAAGGCGGTGGCTGATAAACCAAAAGAGGAGGAGGAGGAGGGGCATGACAACACCAAAAACAGCAGCAATGCCGCGGCGGAAATAGTAAAACCATCATTGTTCCAACCCCTACTTGTCAACGAAAGCGACGCTGGTGGTCACGGGAAAGTTATCCAATTACGGTTGCCGCAATCGCAAGACTTCGTTGGCTATACCTCCTCCCGCAGCCGTGATGGTTCATTGTTCGTATCGAACAGCCTACCGGCACTGGTGACCCAGTTCACAGTTACTAGCTTGGGCCACTTTGTGAGATTGCCAAAACATGTCGCCTTTAAGGGCGATAATGGAAAGTACCTAGCCGCTCGCACCTTTGGAGGCAAGAACTATCTCAAGTTTGATTCCAGCGACATCCGCGAGCCAGAGGTAGCTCACGAGATCTTCTACACTGGCGATTTCAGTGTCGGTATAAAGACTCCATGCGTCAACAAGTTCTGGAAAGCGGACTCGCACAACTGGATCCTGGTGGACTCGGACAACGGGAACATTGCGGACTCTTTATTTGAGGCCATCAACATAGGGGAACACAAAAACACCATCGGTCTACGCAATGTCAGCAACAAACTATATTGCAAGCGCTTCACCGACAGCTTTGGAGTTGTAGATTGTCTCAGCGCAAACGTCTCCTCCGTTACTATACCCGCAGTGATCACCGTAGATGAGCCGGTTTCCTCAAGGGAAGTCTCTAATGTCAACTTCCGCCTCTTCGACGCTAGGATCTACGACCAAACTGTCAAAACAATGGTTACCGGAGACGCCCCGAACGCCAACTCAAAAGAGGCTACCGTAGAGGTGAAGCTATCATATCAACATAAAACTAGCAGTACTTGGAACGCTACTCTTTCGTTGTCGGTGGGTGTTGAGGTATCTTTCCAGTGTGGTGTTAAATTCATAGCAGAGGGGGGATTAAAGGTGTCAGCGAACTTTCAAGGAACTTACAGCTGGGGTAAGACGGTGGAAGAAAGTTCAGAAGTAGAGACAACCTATGTGGTCCCTGTCCCCCCCAATTCTAAGGTCCAAGTAAGGGTCGTCGCTACAGAAGGTAAGTGCGATATTCCATTTTCTTACACCGTATGTGACACCTTAAAGAATGGAGATCAGCGAACCTACGAAATGTATGACGGCGTTTACACTGGTGTTACAACCTACAACTTCAAGTGGGAGACTTCCAAGCCAATACCATTAGTGTAGAAAGGCCTCGAAGCAGAAGGTACTGCGAATCCACTCGTCCTCCATGCATGCACCTAAAGACATATTTATTCACGAGCTCAGTGCAATCGTTGGCCTGCGAAAATTGTGTCTAGCCTTTCGTAAATTAATTTGCTTTCTACTGTTCAGTCTCATTTGTAATCCGGTGCTTTCTTACGTTAAAAAGCGTGTTCAATGTATTATTATAGAATTGTATGACATATTTCTTTTCTTTTTTTGAACCAAATTGTATGACATATTT
This sequence comes from Linanthus parryae, assembly GCA_023055425.1. Taxonomy (NCBI): domain Eukaryota; kingdom Viridiplantae; phylum Streptophyta; class Magnoliopsida; order Ericales; family Polemoniaceae; genus Linanthus; species Linanthus parryae. Next base: position 69,868,075 of record JALGPY010000002.1, read on the forward strand.
CATTGTGTGAACTCTCTTCAGTTTTCATTACAGTAGAGTAAAGGATTCAGTCACACAATCTTGCAGAAGTGTAAAAAATTAAATTAAAAATTTACTAGTTTCTAAAGATTTTACATTTGTGGGTGAAACTTGTAATTTTACAAATTTCCACTGGTGAGATTGAGGGGCACAATGAACTTTTTCAGTATTTCCATCAACAATTGATGAAAAGTCAATACAGAGTAGTAAAACCGTTAGAACAATTTTAAAGTTTGGATACTTCTGTCAGCAATTGAAACAGTAGGTACTAAATTCACACAGAATAGAAGTTACGGGTACTAGTAGTTGGGAATACCGTTCCGATTGCTGTTCCGTTTTGCTCTTGGGAACGGAACGGTCCCGGATCCGGACGGAACGGCGATCCGGACGGAATGGCGATTCGTTCGGATTTACCGTACTTTTTTAATATATATATATAAATATATCAAAGACATACACAACATTAAATTTTATTAAAGCATACACATTATTAGTGATGCCATAACTACATCACAATACAAATTTCTCCAAAATATTATTTTACATTCTAATCTTCATTCACTTAATAGAGTTACATTGAAAATAATATTATTTGATCAATGTAAATATGTTATTTTAAAGTTCTTAAACATGTCATTTTGATGATGTTAAATTTTAAATTCAACAAACAACACACAAACTTGTCCATGGTACTAATAATAATTAAAACCAATGGGAGAAGTAATAATAATAATACTTTTTTTTTTGAAGAAATACAAAATATATAGAATTAAGGAGTTACAGTTTGCAAGGTGCTTACGATGGCGCGCACTTTATTATGCGCCGCCTGCACACATTGTCTAGGAACAAAACGTATTTTACAACTATTAAAAAGAGTAGTTGATTGTATGATGTCTTTCAAAATCATTCGTAACTCAGCCGGGTAGTTGTGTCGTTGAAGGTGGAGGAGTAACAAGCGACAGTCTGTCTGGAGTTCGATGTCAGTGTAACCATGGTTAAGCAGCCATCGCAGAGCCTCAGAAACTCCCCAGGCTTCGGCCTGTATAGGTGAGGCAGCTGTGAACTGAACAAAGTGACCAATACCGTCGTTAGTCGTATGAAGCCAAGCCGCAACAGAAGGGGCATGACGTGTCCAGGTGGCGTCAACCAAGAAGGTTTGTAACTTTGACTCATCATTATGTGTGTTAGAGGATAGTGGATATATGTTACCCATGGAGCTGGAGTCAGCGGTATTGGTCTGTGACATAGTTGAAGAAGATTTGTAAAATTGCCATGTAACGAGAATGTTGTCTGTGGATAGAAACTGGGATGGCGTTGAGAGAATCCAAAAGAGATACATAAATCTGTTTCATCGTCATTGAATTCCTGGCGAGCCAAATTTGCAGAAGAGTAAGAATTGCTGAAATTCTGTTCTCGACTGAGGTTGTTGACTGAAGCAACGTTAAAAGGATGTGACTGAAAGATTGTATTGGCCCCGTTGGCACTCGATATCCAAGCGTGCCTCCAAACCAAATAGCCCTTGTGTGTGTGCATGTGAATAAGCAGTGAGTAATTGTTTCATCCGCATTATGGCAAAGGTCGCATGTGGCCGTTGATGTTATGCTGTTACGTCTCTTGAGAATAGCTTTAACAGCCAACGCACCTGAAATAGCTTTCCATATGAATGACATAACTTTTGGTTCAAGAAGGAGCTTCCGAGTGATGTGTAATGCATTAACAGAGTCTTGCGACGGTGTTTTATGCAAAGGGTTCCTGTAGGAGGACGCTAGCGTGTATCCGGAGTGAACATTGTAGGTCCCTGAGGCTGAGAACTTCCATGCATAGGTGTCTTGACTATCCAGTGCCATTAACGGTATAGTTGTGATTCGGAAAACCTGATCTGGATTGAAGAAGTTGGAAAGCAGAGTAACATTCCACGCTGGAGGGTCGTGATTGATGAAGTTGGCTACTGTTAGTGTTGGATAAAGCTGCAGAATGAAAGGAGTCGTAACCGGAATATGTGATTACTCTGGTATCCATTGACGTGACAGAGGGCGTGTGGCGAGCCTATTCCCAATAAGTGATATAGTCCCTTGAATAGCCAGAGAACGACCCCAGCAGAGACTTTGCCAACCCCAGGACGATGACGACGGAGTTTTTGCTTCGAGATAGGTGTTGCGTGGGTAGTACCGTCCTTTGAGAAGACGCGCTAGTAAGGTGGTTGGGTCGGTAAGAAGGCGGTAGGCTGTCTTTGCAAGTAATGCCTGATTATGGGCCTTGATATCCCGGAATCCTAGACCGCCTTTAGAAATTTCAAGGCATAAATAATCCCAAGAGCGCCAGTAAACTCCTTTCTTCTTTCCATTTGACCAAAGGAACATAGAGACAATTTTGCGAACATCTTCGTAAAAAGAAGCGGGTGCTTTGAATACCGAAAGGATGTATGTAGGGATTGCCAGTAACATTGATTTGATCAATGTGATTCGGAGAGTGATAATTGCTTCCATAATGCTAGTTTGTTTCGAATACGCGTAAGGATATGCCCAAAAATAACTGCTTTTGCCTGAGTGAAATCCATTGGTGTACCGAGATAAATACCAGGCGCGTCTACCTGATTAATTCCAAGCGTGGAACAAACTGATTGTGTGACTTTACCAATGCACATGTACTAATAATATTTAAAATCATATGGAGTAATAACCCCAGTGGTAATTCTAGTTGCTTGATAGAGGGAGATACCAAGTTTGAATCTGGGCAGTGGCATATTACTTTTTGTGGGCTGATCCGGATCAGCCCGGTTTTCAGCCGGATCAGCCCGAATCGGCCGGATCTGCGCGGATATAACTGGATCGGACTGGATTTTAACCCGGTACAGTGCAAAGAGTTTTCCGTTCCGTTATAGCGTCAAAACGGAACGATCCGCCCCGTTCCGACCTGAACGGAACGGATCTTACAACTATGGGTACTACCAATGATCCAAATTAAATAGAAAATATGATAAATTTGCAATAGGTACCCTCACTGTTCATCAATTGACATGTAACACCCTTATTTTGAATGGCAAGTAGGTGTAAACAGTTCGGTTCGGTGCGGTTTTTGCTAAAACCATAAATCAAACCGAAAACATCGGTTTACTAATTTTGTAATCAAACAAAACCACTTGAAATGATGAACAGAACCAAACCAAACCGAAATACTTCGGTTTGGTTAGGTTTGGTTCGGTCGGTTTTGCCTAAACATTCTTGTATGGATTTTAAAATACTAATATGTCAATGAATTTCAAGTTTTAACTAATAAATAAATTAAATACACATAAAAAATTACATAATTATCATTTTAGAGGAAAATGCAATGTAACATGAGACACATGGAGAAGATTAGATCAGTAAGACAATTTTTTACTGAATATATATATATATATATATATATATATATATACACACACATACTTGTGTTCATCTTTTAATCAATTATTTCATACAATTTACACTATATATTATAATAAAAATACAATAGGCACATATCGGTTCGGTTCGGTTTGGTGCGGTGCGATTTTTTTAAAAACCAAATCCGAACCGATTAAACCGGTTTGTGAAAAAATTAAACCGTTTGTAAACCGGACATCCATAAAAATCGTCCATAACAATGACATTCTGTTTGGTTCGGTTGGTTTGACATGTTTATTCAGTTTTCTGTACAGCCATAATGGCAAGTAACAGAGTTTGACAAAAAAAAAAGATAAAAGTACGATTTTGCCCTTCGTAATGTTTCTTTTTGCAAATACAAACTTTAGGATAATTTATACTTTGTGCCCCTAAATTATGGCAAATACAAAATAAGTACCCACAATGGTCATCAATTGACACATAACACCTCTATTTTGGTGGACTCATTCTTGATGTTCGGTTCTGCACCAGAGGGAGACACAGACACACGCACTAGAAAATGTCATTTTCCCGTAGGACACAACAAAAATAAACTACTTCTATCCGTATGATAATACAAAAATAAAGATAAATCAAATTAACTTGAAACGTGAGATATCATTTGTGTTATATTTACCTGTTTAAGATATGTTTGTCAAACAGATAATTAATACAAATTGAAATAGATTTTTTTAAGGAAATAAAATATAAATAAATCCTAACAAATAATATATATTTTTATTTTTTTTAAATACATTTAAATCTGTTTATACATCTATGTCCAAATTCCATTCCATTACCAATCCAAGCAAAGGTAAATCCAATGTCCAGTTAGATTGCATTATTATGGTATAACCAGAAGTATGTACCAAATATCATCATATACAGTTAAATTACCAAAATAAAATTAGGTGAATAAACTAGTTGAAAAACAAAATTAATATTAAAAACATCAATAACAATCAACATAAAATTTGTAAACTCCTGTTAAATATGTTGTTAGTTCTCACCAAATATAATATTTATAGGCAAGCATTTCGTAAATCGGGCAATTCGTGTAATTTGGATATAAGTATAATATTTATAAACAGAAATGTCTTTATCTATTATTAGGGGGCAAAAGTGTATTTACTAAAACATAGAGGATGAACATGTCTTTTACCCACAAATGTTAGGTAGCAATATGTTAGCACGTCTTTTTTTTTTTTTTTTTTGATAATAAAGGTTGTAATATTATCAAAAACCAGCGTCTACAAAGCCCCTATCTTTTTTTTTGAGGAAAAGATTGTATTTAACCCACTGGGCCGGAGCCCAAAATATCAGAATCAATTACATCAGTAATCCAAGTTGGGTCATAGTAGGCCCAAAAGAAAGAAGAGTCTTCTAGATCTACACGTTGACAAACTAAATGGGCAGCCCGATTACCGGTGCGAGGCGTGTATTGAAACACGTACTCGGTGGAGTCTTTGAGAAGGCGCAGGCTACGGAGCAAAATCCGTCCACACAATGAATTATCCACAGCAACCGTTTCATTTCTCACATCGGTGAAGATGGTGCTTTCTCTGTTTCTCTCTCTAAGACAATTCCAGAGAGAGATGAGGGACTTGGAGTCACTTTCAAAAATGACCGGAGATATCTCCATCTCCACCGCCAGTTTGACTCCTTCATAGATGGCTAGAGCTTCGGCTTCTCTTGTCGATGTTCCGAACGGTAGCCTAATTCCCCGTTCGGCGATGAGGAGACTATTTTCATCCCTGACCACCACTCCGGCGCTGGCTGATTGCCTCTCCTGGTTCCAGCTAGCGTCTGTGTTGACCTTTAACCAATTTGGGGGAGGTTTCGACCAGAGTTTCGCCGGAGATGGGAGATTCTGAGCCGGATTCGAGCCCTCTGTGCCTTGCATGTGTAGATCCAGGAAAGTTAAGTACCCCAGAACTTCCTCCTTTAACTGATTTGGATCTTTCTTTCTATTGTTATGGACTGCTTGGTTTCTATTGTGCCAGATAGATGAGATACCCAAACAGAATTTGACCCGGTCTTGTTTTTGTAGATGTTCGAAGATGGTTGGGAATCACTCCGTAAAGGTCACAGAGGCATTGTGGCAGCTCGAGAGGTGAATTATGCTTTTCCACAAGTCCTTTGACGTTTGGCATCTACGAAAGATATGAGCCTCAGTTTCTTCTTCTTCTCCGCAGATCGGGCAAGAACCAGGTACCACCATACCTCTTCTTTTTAGATTGGATCTGGTAGGGAGACCTTTGTGCATGCATCTCCAGATAGGGAAGAGGAATCTCTTCGGAATTTGCAATTTCCAGAAACTGTTCCACCAAGTTCTTTCGGGGAACGAAGAGCTTTCTATTTTGTCTGCAACTTTCCTTTCCAACATTTTATACCCAGATCTGACCGAATAAATCCCGTTCTCATCATCGTGCCAAAGAAGATGGTCCGGTTCTGGAGTTGGAGGAATGGTAATCCGAAGCACTTCGTCAATATCCACTGGTTGCAGATGAGTATGGAGAGCCGCCACATTCCAGGTACGGGACTCTTCGTCTATTAGGTCAGAAACCCTTAAATTTGGATTATGTGTGGGAGGAGAGATTACTTTGAAACTGTCTTGTCTCAAAATCCATCTATCTTTGAAAACCCTTAGATTTTCACCGTTACCAATGCACCATCTGGAACCCTGCTTGATAACCTTCTTTCCTGCAATAATGCTCCTCCAAGCAAAGGAACAGTTTGAACTTGCTTTTGCTTTCAGGAGCGTTGAATTCGGAAAATATTTGGCTTTGAAAACTCTAGCCATCAAAGACTGAGGATTGAAAATACATTGACACGATTTCTTACGTGTATGCGCAAGTGCACGGTCAAGTAATATAGGGGTGGTATTTCAACCCCGAGTTATCGATCCCACGAGGACAGGCTTGAGATTATTTAATTAGTTATTTAATTTAGAGTACGGTGCAGGAGGAAAGATTTGATTGATTTCTAGAATTGAAATAACAACTAAGCTAATATTTTTGGATTTTTATATTTAATAAATAAGTTTGGAGAAACTAGGCAATCTCTAGATCACCTAGGGTTGTAGACGATTTCCGGATTATCTGAGCAACACGTTAACTATATTCTAATTAAGCCGGGTAACAGCGCTGACTATCTCCTATCGGTCTCAAGTCATTCTACTTCACGGTAGAATACAATCTCCTATCGGTATCATGTGTCTACCGGTCCGTTCTAGTAGGCTAACGACATGCACGACAACGGGTCCTGTCGGTCCACCGTTGCACAAAACCGTCGAATCTCACATACCGAATCTACCCACACTAGCCAATCCTAACATGTCTCTTCTCAGTCTCAGTGATACGGGATTGATGCTCATATCTCATCCTAGCTATTTAAAGTCACTGTCGTGCACTTCACTAGCCAACTAATGGTTCCGGTTAATTACTCCATCCCCATTAAGAATTAAGCATAGATTATGAACAATTGAATTAAAATATTGCTAACTTTAAGCATGATTCAACTATTGAACAAACCCTAGTTCTTGAACCCTAGTTTATCTCCCAATCGTGTCACTCAATTAGGATTACTAACATAAACAAGAAACTAGAATTGATTCAAAAGAAGAAATCAAGAAATCATGAAGCGAAGATCAAATCCGGAAAATATTCATCGTTTACATAAACCCTAGGCTCTCAAAGAGATGCCTAGCAAAACGTCTAGCTAATACTAATAAACCAAACAAGACTTACTAGTTTCTCCATAGAAAGATTGAGAGAGAAGAAGAAGAAATCAACTTAGAGCTTCAATGGAGGAGGATTCCTCCTCTTGTGCGTGCCACCTCTCTTCTCCTTGCGTTCATAGCCTTTTTTTTCGTCTGTCTTTTTCTTTTTTTCACGTTCTTCGTGCTTCTTTTTTTTTTTCTATCGTGAATGATGCAGCCTCTCTGGATAATGAATCAGCCCCCTATTAGACTTGGAGTAAAATTCCTCATATTTGCAATTTGACCCCTCCAATAATGTGGGAAAATTCCTTGGCAATTAAAACCCTAGGCTGCTCATTAAGAACCCCGTTCCTTCTTTTTCTTTTTCTTCCTTTATTTCTCTAATTCACCTCTGCCCCAACTTCGCCGTCTGGAAACCACCCCTGATCGTGCGAGCTTCCTCTCTTGATCGTGCGATCAAGTTATGCTCCTTGGCCTTCAGTTGATCGCGCGAGCAGGAGATGTGATCGTATAAAACAGTGAGTTTAGCCTCTTTTCTTTCTTTCTCTGATCGCACGAGCTAGGAATCTGGTCGTGCGATCAGACCTTCTCTGCCTCTTGACTTCTCTTCTACGCTGCACCTTCTCTTCCTTGCTTGCTCTGTTCTTCCTTCGCTTCTCCTCTGCTTTCGATTCGCTTTTCTTCTTCTCCTTCTCCGCGAAGCTGCTTGTTCTTCGGTTATGCCGGGTCTTAATCGCTGCTTTGTTCCAGGTGGGTTGAAGCGCTGCCTTTGCTGGCTGATCTTGGCTTCGATTGCTGGCTCGGATTTGCAGCGGTGAAGCTCTGTTCCTTCTCTGCCGCTGCTTCTTCCTCCTCTCCGACTTTTGGCTCTGTTTTTGCGATGCTTCTGGGTCTGATTTGGAGAATTGAAGACCGGTGATTGCTTGGCTTTCAGGTGGGTTATTGGTTCGGCCATGGGTGTATGTATGATGGTGAAGTCTGGGTTTGTTGCAGGTGGGTTTCAGTGGTGATAAAGGGTGGTTGCAGGTGATAGGCTCAATGGGGTCGGTAGTTAATGGTGGTGAAGGATGTGCAGTGGGGTTTATTAGGTGCTGTGGTGGTGAAATGGATGGTGAAACTGGTTGTTATGGTTGTTTTGGTGATTGTGTTGGAGTGTACTGTGTTGATAGTTTGGGGTGTTTGGTGATTTGTTAGGCTTAGGTGATTGAGTTATGAAGGTCAGGTTTTGATTGTATGGTCATGAAGTATTGGAGTGGTTCTTAGTTTGTTATCAGATGGGTTTTGGTGTTGATGGAGGATCGGGGATTACAGTGGTTGAAGGTTGGTAATTCATGGTGAATGTTCATGGCTAGTCTTGGGTTTATTTGGTTTGACATGGGGGAGTAATGGTGATAGGAGGGGGCTATGTTGTGGCTGTGAATTGGTAATTGGTTGTGGGTTATTTTGGGTTTTATTTGCAGAAGGTAGGAAGTTAGTAGCAGCAGCTGTGGTGTTGGTAGTATGATGGTGAAATGGTGGATTGTGGCTATGTGGTAGTTAGTCCTGAAGGTGAAATGGTGAAGGCTAGGCAGTGACATTTGGCTCCAAACAACTCAGTTCTCTTCTCGAGCATTCCTAGCCAATTTTCCGAGCTTTAATCTCTGTTCCGAAGTTCGTCTTCCATTTCAATTTATGTTCCGAGCCTCCGGTACCTAAGAATCAAACAACTACAAATACCGGGTGTAAAATGCGACAATTATAGCTCAAATATATACGAAAACGCCCGGACTTGTCAATTAACCACACAAAGCTCAAATACTCAAATAACTCAAGATCATAGCTATTTATGTATCAAATCGTACCCGGAATCACGCAAAACGATAGATTTCAAGTGTAAATATAACACCGTAAACGGGGTTATCAAATACCCCCACACTACCTTTTTGCGCGTCCCGAGCAAAAATCAAAAACAATATCACTCACACTATGATCTTTCAATCTACCGCTTTGCATAAAAGTTTACTAGCCACGTGACACAAACAACTCACACACACGACTATGCAATCTACATGCGCTATACAATGCAACTCGATTATAAACAATGCAAACACTGAAACAACAAAAAAATATATTTTTTTAGTTAGAGATTGGGCAATCTCAAAAAGTAAACCGGCAAGTCATAAGGCTCTCATATTCCCTCGGAAGTTCTATAACTTTGGTGATCGGTAGAACTTGCGGCCTGTTTCGTTAGACAGAACGGGCACGAACACAAAATATGTTGCTTCCGCACACTCATCAAACGTATCCCTAGCACTTACCTTCCGAGCTATTTATCCACGGGTTAAATTGCTGACGGTTTAGGACGGGTAGGATAGGATATTTAGAAGCGTAGTCCTAGACGTCATGATCTAACTCACAAAACCCGATTCTCACACTCCCTCACCAAAATCCAAGGAACCACACCGAATCTCACTACTCCGGCCCTCATTCCCTCAATCTTGGTGCAACGCCGTTCTCGCGGCCACAAATGTGAAGAAGTGATCTCGAACATTAGCTAATCTTCCCGGTCTTCAATTTCAAGCTTGCTCCTTTATTCCCTTTCAATTTCACTTTCACTTTCTATTATACTCTCTCTCTTTTTTTTTTTCATTTCCACACAATAACATTAAGCACATGGAGCCGACAATACGATAGTAATATCCGAGGAAATCAAATATCAGAATTAGATAACATGGGGGTGGAATGTGTCAAATTAGTGATGTAACATAGATGTCGACACCCCCACACTTGATGCAAAGCAAATCACGAACCCAGTAGTCAATGTGTAAACGTGCTTTTCCAAACGATCCTCCTCATCACCTAAGATATAGAGAATATAAATAAAGCATAAGCACGACCTCCTATAAGATCAACCAACCCCCATCCCATGACGTGCGGAAGAAATACCACGCACTACGGTACTCCACCTGTGATCGTGGTGTAAGGACACGACTCACCGCCACACCGAAGTGTGCTACCGTCTCTAACTCACCCTCACATCCCCTCAAAAGACGACATGTAAGAGAATCCACATAAGATGTATCAAATCAGCTCACCCTCATCGAACCTCCCTAACTCAACTCCCTCTATCATGACGCATAGGAAAGGACCATTCTAACAAGTGATGAAAGTCACAATGAAAGGCTTCCTAGGCTAGAGGCTGTGAATAAAAGGGGTAAACGGATCAATAGGGGTAACTAGTGGACCTAGGAGATGGAGACGGGACGTGAGGTCCCCATAAACATCACTCGCACAGCTGTTCCGTTGCCACTACGAGGAGGGTTGACGACTACCTAAGTGACGGTGGTGTAGCGCTAGTAGGATAACTAGTCTGAGAGGCAGCTACTCGCAGTTCTAATGTGCATTAGCCCTATAAGTCTTCCTACTCCAGATTCTCGCGTCTACCTCACCTCAGATTTTCATATTCCTAAGGAATTCTATCACTAAGCCCTCTCCACATTCACTCTCTTCGATTTCCCTTTCTCAAAAATTTAAAATTTTATGATTTTTTTTTTTTCATATTTTCCTAGACTCTATATGCAATGGCCAACTCGACTAATCACACGATTTGGTAGGGGACTCAATAAAGTAAAAGTGCTAAGAAAAATGCATACTAACAATCCTAACACAATACGACACTATATCAAACACTCTACACTAACCACATGTACTCCACAATACGACACAACTGCATGTAATTGGCGATGCATAACTGACATGGCTAGCAAAATATACACAAACTCCCCCACACTTAAGCGTTTCGTTGTCCTCAACGAATATAGATAAATAATAAGAGGACTCATCGCTTAAATGTGCAGGCGGTGGATCTACACAATTATCGCTCAAAACGTAGAACATTGAGAGTTAGAGATACCCGGGGTGCCCGGACCTACATGGGCACCGTTGCCGCGAAACTGCAACAAGAAGGGGTCTTGTGGACCGTTGACAGTTTCCGGAAAAGTCTCACCTCGCGTCCGGATTCCGATGCGCCTACTCACATTCTCTATCACACGCATCAAGAAGGGGAACCCGGAGCGTCTTTTGTACATGTGTCCCTGCACACTGATTGAAAGTATTAAAGCAACTCTCTCTCACCCCTCAAAATCAAATATGGAGAACTAAAAGCAAAAACAGAAACAAATTGCATCCTACTCTACGTTTGGTTGCCTCCCAAGCAGCGCTTGTAATTTAAGGTCGACGGCCCGACCATGTTACCTCAACCAAAAAGGATTGTGGAGACTGCTTTATCCCTCCACTTCTTCTTCTTCCACCATCTCTTCTCGATAACTTCACGTGCACCCCTGTGCTCTGAAGAAGGTGGACACTTGTAAAAGCTGACTCCTTTCATTTTGCAATTGATCTTCTTGAGAAACTTCCACCAAGTACCACTGGGCTCAAATGAATCTCTGGCCATAAAATCATCCCAGTAGTACTTCCTTGATGCTACATGATCTTCAAATGACCCATGAAAATTATCCACACCCCCACACTTGCTGACTTCCAACTCCTTAACTATGGAATATGGATGATCAATAGAATCTCCCATAGAACAAGATATTGGAAGTTGCTCATCACATTCTTCCCCATAAGAATCCCCATACAGTAATTGTTCCAGCTCGTCGCAGACTTGCGTGACATAGGATATGGAGAATTCATCATTAATCAGAGTTGGGGCTTTTACCTCAATATCACTGAGCACAAGTGTTTCACCAGCTTCATCGTCGACACACCACAGGCTTCCAATTTCGCTGTCTTCCCATTCATACCAAGGATGTGAGGGAACCTGCGGTCTTGGCTCGCAATACGACAGATCTTCCCATCTTCGGCACACAGGTCCACCCCAGTCTGAATCAGAGTCTGAGTCCTCATATATGGCAGAGTCCACCAATGGTTCCTGGACACTGCAGTCTTCGTTTAGCTCAGGTATCTCTTCTTCCACTTGTGGTGGGGATGATGAAGGTTCAATTTTTAGCTCACTGTCATATGGCACGGTTTCTTCTTGTGGCTCTTGAATGCTTGATTCCCCTGCTCTTGACAGTTTTTCTATTCGCTTCTTTATCCTCTCCAACATCTCCCTCACGTATTCCCTACCTGTGGCTGAATCCTCTTTTGGTAATTGTGCATCTATGGACAAAAATTTGGCGCAAACTTCCATGTCATTCATAATACTACGCCGTTCTGCCATATCCGCTGATGAGTCTTCCTGGTGCTGATGAAGCTGGGGGGCATGTACTCGACATGAGTCTCTACGTTCGTGCCAAATGCCGCATACGTAGCACCAAGTTATGCATGTGTCCTCGTCTTCATGGTTACCCCTACAGTGGAAACAGTAGGGGGGACCCGAATAACAGTCTTCGCTCTGCATGCTTATATTGTCTCTTGCTTCCTGCGTTCCTGAGAAACAAACTCACAAGACACCCGTGAAGCACAGAGATATTTGAAATAAAAATATTAAAACCAAACTGAAATAAAAGTATTCTAAACTAATTCCTAACTAAATAATCTACCGCTGTCCCCGGCAACGGCGCCAAAAACTTGACACGATTTCTTACGTGTATGCGCAAGTGCACGGTCAAGTAATATAGGGGTGGTATTTCAACCCCGATTTATCGATCCCACGAGGACAGGCTTGAGATTATTTAATTAGTTATTTAATTTAGAGTACGGTGCAGGAGGAAAGATTTGATTGATTTCTAGAATTGAAATAACAACTAAGCTAATATTTTTGGATTTTTATATTTAATAAATAAGTTTGGAGAAACTAGGCAATCTCTAGATCACCTAGGGTTGTAGACGATTTCCGGATTATCTGAGCAACACGTTAACTATATTCTAATTAAGCCGGGTAACAGCGCTGACTATCTCCTATCGGTCTCAAGTCATTCTACTTCACGGTAGAATACAATCTCCTGTCGGTATCATGTGTCTGCTGGTCCGTTCTAGTAGGCTAACGACATGCACGACAACGGGTCCTGTCGGTCCACCGTTGCACGAAACCGTCGAATCTCACATACCGAATCTACCCACACTAGCCAATCCTAACACGTCTCTTCTCAGTCTCAGTGATACGGGATTGATGCTCATATCTCATCCTAGCTATTTAAAGTCACTGTCGTGCACTTCACTAGCCAACTAATGGTTCCAGTTAATTACTCCATCCCCATTAAGAATTAAGCATAGATTATGAACAATTGAATTAAAATATTGCTAACTTCAATAGCTTCTTCACGTTGCTCCTCTGCTTTCGATTCGCTTTTCTTCTTCTCCTTCTCCGCGAAGCTGCTTGTTCTTCGGTTATGCCGGGTCTTAATCGCTGCTTTGTTCTAGGTGGGTTGAAGCGCTGCCTTTGCTGGCTGATCTTGGCTTCGATTGCTGGCTCGGATTTGCAGCGGTGAAGCTCTGTTCCTTCTCTGCCGCTGCTTCTTCCTCCTCTCCGACTTTTGGCTCTGTTTTTGCGATGCTTCTGGGTCTGATTTGGAGAATTGAAGGCCGGTGATTGCTTGGCTTTCAGGTGGGTTATTGGTTCGGCCATGGGTGTATGTATGATGGTGAAGTCTGGGTTTGTTGCAGGTGGGTTTCAGTGGTGATAAAGGGTGGTTGCAGGTGATAGGCTCAATGGGGTCGGTAGTTAATGGTGGTGAAGGATGTGCAGTGGGGTTTATTAGGTGCTGTGGTGGTGAAATGGATGGTGAAACTGGTTGTTATGGTTGTTTTGGTGATTGTGTTGGAGTGTACTGTGTTGATAGTTTGGGGTGTTTGGTGATTTGTTAGGCTTAGGTGATTGAGTTATGAAGGTCAGGTTTTGATTGTATGGTCATGAAGTATTGGAGTGGTTCTTAGTTTGTTATCAGATGGGTTTTGGTGTTGATGGAGGATCGGGGATTACAGTGGTTGAAGGTTGGTAATTCATGGTGAATGTTCATGGCTAGTCTTGGGTTTATTTGGTTTGACATGGGGGAGTACTGGTGATAGGAGGGGCCTATGTTGTGGCTGTGAATTGGTAATTGGTTGTGGGTTATTTTGGGTTTTATTTGCAGAAGGTAGGAAGTTAGTAGCAGCAGCTGTGGTGTTGGTAGTTTGATGGTGAAATGGTGGATTGTGGCTATGTGGTAGTTAGTCCTGAAGGTGAAATGGTGAAGGCTAGGCAGTGACATTTGGCTCCAAACAACTCAGTTCTCTTCTCGAGCATTCCTAGCCAATTTTCCGAGCTTTAATCTCTGTTCCGAAGTTCGTCTTCCATTTCAATTTATGTTCCGAGCCTCCGGTACCTAAGAATCAAACAACTACAAATACCGGGTGTAAAATGCGACAATTATAGCTCAAATATATACGAAAACGCCCGGACTTGTCAATTAACCACACAAAGCTCAAATACTCAAATAACTCAAGATCATAGCTATTTATGTATCAAATCGTACCCGGAATCACGCAAAACGATAGATTTCAAGTGTAAATATAACACCGTAAACGGGGTTATCATACATCTCCATGATTGTTTGGCTAGTAAAGCCAAATTGTGATTTCGCAAATCTCTGATATGGAGACCCCCTGTTACTTTGGGTTGTTTCATCTTGTCTTTGGCTATCCAGAAGATAGGTTTCACTTTATCTTTCTTTCCCCACCAGAAATTTGAAATAAGAGATTCAATTTTTTGACATAATTCTTGCGGAAGCAGAAAACATGACATTGTATAACTCGGTATTTCTTGAATTACCGATTTAATGAGAACCTCCTTACCTGCAGAAGAGAGGGATTTTTCTTTCCAGTTCTTTATTTTGTTGGCTATCCGCTCAATAATATGTTGGAAATTTGACATCTTCTTCCTCCCTATCATCGTAGGTAGCCCAAGGTACCTTTCGTGGAGAGATTCAAGTTTCACGCCGCAAAAACTACGCAGGAGGGCTTGCTGTTCCGGAGGCGTATTAGCTGAGAAAACGATTGCAGATTTTTGTAGATTATTTTTTGACCTGTTGCTTTTTCGTAGAGTTGTAGTAGGTCTTTGATTCTTGTAATTTCCTCTGTATTTGCACTAGAAAACAACAGACTGTCATCCGCAAAAAAAGAGGTGGGAGATAGTAGGGCCCCCTCTTGAAGCGTATAGACCCGTCAACAAACCATCGTTAGTAAGCTTCGTGAGAGCACACGAGAGAGCTTCCCCACAAAATAGGAATAGATATGGAGAGAGCGGACAACCTTGACGAATACCTCTTTGTGGTTTGATGTAGCCCATAGGACGGCCCTTATAGTTCACCGAGAAAGTAGACGTTGTGATGCACTTCATCATAAGTGTGATCCACCTCTGACCGAACCCCGGTTTTTCGAAAACAGCCTTTAGGAAAGACCATTCGACCCTATCGTAGGCTTTGCTGATATCAATTTTAAGGGCAAAGAAGCATTGCTTCCCTTTTTTCCGGTATTTCATCGTATGGAGTAACTCAAAAGCAGTCAAAACATTATCAGTGATAAGACGGCCTGGGACAAAAGCCGATTGAGTCTTCGAAATAATCCCCGGAAGAATTTTCTTCAGCCTATTCGCCATCGTCACAAAGCCTCTATCTAAATTTAAAGCACTATTAATAGTTATAGGGATAACTTCATCATCTAAACTACCAGAAAGCCTATTGTTCCTAGCCCAATTTGCAAGCTCATGGGCAACTAAGTTGCTGCTACGACTACAAAACTTTATCTCCATCTGTGGATGTGAAAATAGCCATCTTCTAATAGCTTCAGCTCTTGTTCTCCAAAGACCTCCTGCCTTGGTTGTGCAATTGCATGCCTCCACCACTCCTTTAGCATCTGACTCCACAATTATGCCTGAGATTTTACTTCCTTGAATCCATTTGATACCCATTTCTATAGCCAAAAATTCAGCTTCTTTGCAGTCCATTCCTTCATCAATATGCGTTTCCATATGGATTGGGTTGCCCAAGTGATCTCTCACCACTAATCCAATGCCCACTTTTTCCTTTTTCCAACTAGCATCAACATTCATTTTGAGACAGTTTGCTTCTGGGGGGGTCCAATTTGGGGAGTTATCTCTAATATTTTGACAAGACTGCTCATTTTGTGCCCTTTCCTCAAACCTGGAATGTTCCCAGAATTTGGCCCAGATATCAGTTAATCTTTTGCTACTCTGGTGATCAAAACTGTTATGTAAACTTCTTGTCCACACCCTGTTTCTGTTTCTCCATATAGAGTCCAAGATTACAGCAGCTAACACTTGGGATTCTTCCTGAACTTTATGCAGAACTGAATTTTCCAAAAACAGAAATCTTATCCAATCCTTAACATTGTTGATGTTGGTTAGTTCACTTCTCAAGCCAAAGTAGTGAAACCATAGACTTCTAGCATAAGGGCAAGTGAAGAAAATAAGGCATTCATCCTCAAAATCAGAGTGACATAAGGGACAGTTACCTTGAGTGCTAGGAGATCTTTTCAAAAAAATTTGTTTGACTGGCATCACCCCAGCTGCAATCCTCCATATAAGAATCTTGAGTCTATTGTGGAGTTTTAGTTTCCAGATTCCTTTCCATATATTGTCTCTAGTTTCCATGCTTTCCCAGGTCTTGTTGAATTTGTAATGGTAGGCCTCTTTAACAGTTACTTCCCCATTGTTGCTTTCCTTCCAGATCCATTTATCATCAGTGGGGTAGATGGGGATTTTCAACTTTGCAATTTCAAGTATTTCTTGTGCACTAAACCATCTTTGAAGTAGATCAGCTCTCCATTCCTTTGTCTCCCAATTTATTAGTTCTGTCACCCTCTTTGGAGCCCATTCTAGGTCATCAGGGGCCTTTGGTCTATTAGCTTCCAGGTTTGGGACCCAGGGGTCCTGCCAGATCTCAATTTTTTCTCCATTACCAATAGTCAACATAGCATTTTCCTCAAACACTTTCCTAGATTTTAAAAGCCCTTTCCAGAAATAAGAATCAGAGTTTTTGACTTCCACTGTCCTAAAGTCCAATCTTCTGCAATACTTTTCTTTCAATAAATATATCCACAATACATCTCCATTGCACCAAAATTTCCAAGCCAGCTTAGCAATAAAAGCCATGTTAAAACATTGTGCTTCTCTAAAACCCAGGCCACCTCTCTCCTTGCTTTGACAGAGACTTTCCCAAGACTTGAAATGAAGTTTCCTTTGTGTATCAGTTTCCACCCACCAGAAGTTTGCACTTTTCTGGTTCAGAAGTGATGTAACATTTTTAGGTAACAAAAAAGTGGACATGACATATGTTGGCATTGTACTTACTGATGACTTTATAAGAACAACTTTTCCTCCATAGGCTAGCAATTTGCCTTTCCAACCATCTAGTTTTCTTGAGTACTTTTCTAACATATCACCAAAATTTCCTTTCTTTGATCTCATATGAAAAATAGGAAGGCCTAGGTAAATGGCTTTCTTATTTCCACTTTTCACCTGTAGAGCTTGTCTCAAATTTCTCTTCTTTTCACCCCCCAAGTTGTTGCTAAAGAAGACTGCAGATTTAGACTTATTTACCCTTTGACCTGAGACTTCCTCATACAGTTGGAGGCATAAGTTGATGTAGTTTGCTTGGTCTTCCTCTGACCTGCTCATAATAATTAGATCATCCGCAAATAAAAGCTGGGTAATTAGAGTAGCATTTCTAGCTAAGGTGATACCAGAAATCCACTTGTTCCCAGCTGCAAAGTCAATAATCCTTGTCAAAATGTCAGCACAGAGGATGAAAAGTGTTGGGGAGAGGGGGTCCCCTTGTCTAAGCCCTCTCTCTGCTGTGAAATTACCAAAAGGCCCTCCATTTATAAAAATAGTGAAGCTTGATGTACTGATACATTCCCACACTAGCTCAATGAAATCTGGAGGAAAACCTTGCCAATCCAAAACTTTCTTTACAAAACTCCATTCAAGCCTATCATAGGCTTTTTCCATATCATATTTGATAAAAATGAGACCTCCCTTCCCTTTCTTCTTCTTTAGAGTATGCATTGCCTCATGAAGAATGATGGAGTTGTCTTGTATGTTTCTACCAGGAATGAAGGCATTTTGAAAAGGGCTTATAATCTTGTCAAGGAGTGGTTTGATTCTATTTGAAATTATTTTTGAGATGACATGATAAAGGACATTACAAAGGCTAATTGGCCTGAAATGGCACACCTTGTGGGGGTTTTGGCATTTTGGGATGAGGGTGATGAAGGTTTTGTTTAGAAAAGGGTGTAGTTTTTTTGTGTCAAAGAACTCCATCACCACCCTGCAGAAGTCCTCCCCTACAATCTGCCAATATTGTTTAAAGAATAGCACAGATAAACCATCAGGACCTGGGGTTTTATGGGTGCCCATTTGACACAGGGTTTCAAAAACTTCTTGAGCATCAGGTTTCTTTAATAAGTCCTCCCAGTCACTTTCCACAACTCTTTTTGGGATCACTTCATTTAACCAATCAGGTATACTATTTCTATTTGAAGAGAAAATGTTTGTGAAGTGTGAGACAAATTCAGTACCTATCTCCTTCCTTGAGTAGATCCAGCTATTATCCTCTTTCTTGATGGCTTCTATCTTGTTTCTTCTTCCTCTAATTGCAGCCATACTATGGAAAAATTTGGTATTTGCATCTCCTTCTCTCACCCACTGGCATCTAGATTTGTTTCTCCACAGAATCTCTTTTCTGATTAGCAACTCAGCCAACCACCCTTTAATGTTCCTTTCCAGAGAGACATCATCTGAACTTGCTTTCTCTTGTATCTTTAACAGCTGGTCATTTGTCTCTTTTATCTGTTTATCCACTAGGCCACAGCTTTGTCTATTCCATTTCCTCAAAGCAGCTCTTGTATTGTTTGTTTGCCTTTGCCACCTTGATATAGTGTTGTTATTTATTGTGCAGTGCCAGGCTCTTTGGACCACCTCTTTGCAAGATCTGTCTCTTACCCACATGGGCTCAAACCTGAAAGGTCTTGTCACCTTTTCCTTTCTTGGATTTGTGTCCAACACCACTGGAATATGATCTGAGTTACTTGCAGTTTTATGGTAAGTAATTGCATATGGGAAATCTATTCTCCATTGACTATCCACATAGCATCTGTCAAGTCTTTCTTTTATATTCCTGTGTGCTTCCCATCCATTACACCAAGTGTATGGACCACCAATGAAGCCAACATCAATTAAACCTAAATCATCCACCAGACCTTGTAGGCCTTTGGACACATTTGGCTTAACAACTTTTTCCTCCCTTTTTATCTTTTTGTCTACAAACTTCATTTAAATCTCCTAGTAAGGCACAAGGAACACTACTAACCTTGGATATGTATTTGATATTTTGCCACAGCTCCTCCCTTTTTCCACTATGACATGGGGCATAAACACAGTTTAGGAGCCAAGTAGGGTTGTCTTTCTCCTCATAAAACAAAACTCAGATTATGTTTTTATTTGAGTACACCACCTCACAGTTAACTTCCCTCCTCCAAACAAAGCAGATTCCACCACTCTTACCCACTGAATCTTCACCCACAATGTTGTCAAAACCCCAATTTTGGAACCTTTTTTTGTACTTTTCAATTTTGCATTTTGTTTCTGCAAGGAAGAACCAATCCAGTTCTTCTTGCTTTATTAGAGCCTTCCCTTGTAGGATTGTAGAGGTCTGACTCAACCCTCTACAGTTGCATAGCATTCCTCTCATTTGGGGTTTGGGGGCGTGGTAAGGCCCGCCTCCTCAGCCGTCTGTATTTCATTGATCTCCACCCTTTTCTGGTATCTCTCCTGCCTTCTGAAAATGCCATATTCCCCTCAGATTATCATGATTCTGGCTGGTTGTAGTTTTAGAGTTGTGAATTCTTCTCCTGTATCCTCATCCTTGTATGGTATTTCAATAAACTCCATCTCCTCTTGGGCACTACTTGCCGCCCCTTTTGTGTTGACTGATAGCTTTTTCTTCTTTCTGTGACCTTGCTCTGATTGTCTGAGTGGTTTGTATCCCCTTTTCAATTGGACTTTAGTACGAAAATCCTCTGCCATGAGTTTGTTTACTACCATCCTCCTGGTATCTTCTTTGAATGCCTCCATATCCAACGAGTTTGAAGCCACCCTCTTGCAATATCCTCAGGATTGAAAGTTCTTTCTGGGTTTCTTCATCCTCGTATGAGTCGCCTTTACCTTCTTCCTCAACATTAAAGCTCATATTATCTCTAGGGTTATCTTCAATCAGTGGAAAAGACGTACTCAATTTCTCAAACGTTGTCGTTCCACTTTGGCTGCCTACTTCACCTGCGTTGGGCTGGGTAAGGTGGTTCCAAACTGCTTGCCAATTAAACTTTTTATTGGGTCCATTTTGTTGGGCTTTGTATATATCACTTGGGCTTATAGGCGATTGAAAAGTGATTCGGTAACTTACCGGCCCAATTGCTGTTTCGCCCGACCGCCTTTTGACCCATTTCCTAGGCGGGTTATTTCTGTACCTTCATCATCATCCAACCTAGCTGGATTTGGTTGTCTCTCGTTCTCCAGCTCATCATACCGTACATAGGTGGTTCCGTCTCGTGCTCTGAGAGGATCCCCAGTTGTGATATTCCTTGCAATAGTTGTACTGATTTGGTAACGGCCTTTTGCCAGCTGTGTCCTTCCTTCCCCGTACTGAACGCGCTGTCCTATGCACTCGTCAATACCACGCGCTTTCATCATCTTCTACGGTGCCGGTGAGGCACCTTTTCCGGTTAACATTGCTACTTCTTCTTGTTGTTTGCCGTTGCTGCCAAAACCCCATTTCCTACCATCTTTGGCTCTGAGGTGTGGTCCGTATCCTGAATTAGCCCCCTCAGATTGAGTAAGGAACTTGCACTCTTCTTTCTCATGGTCGATTCTGCCACACCGGAAACAAAAGTTTTGCAGTTTCTCGTATTGAAAGGTAATCCAAGATGACGCTCCACTTTTTTGTTGCATATAAAATCCCCTTGCCAGGGGTTTTGTGGTGTCAATCCTTATTCGGATTCTCATCGAAGACATAACGATTTCTTCCTCATTGTCCTCATTTACTGCATCTACGTCGATGACTTCTCCGGCTAGGGTTCCGATTTTCCTTGCGTTTTTAACCACCAATTTTTCTAGAGGGAGGTGATGGATCTGGACCCAGAAGTCACACTGTTTGAAACAGAGGTCCTCTGGTTTGCATTCGTATTTGAATCTCCTCATTACCATGGTTTGATTCTGGACCGTCCATGGAGTAGTCCACACGCGGTTACAGTCTTCTTCGTCCTGAAACTCGAATATGAATAAGTTTTCAATATGTTAGCACGTCGTTGCTAGAGTAAGTACAACTTCGTTTCTTCTCTTTCTCCTCTTTTTGACTTTTATAACTATTCATTGAGTCACTTTTACCCGGTGATTTGGATAGCAAAAAGAAGTATGTTTTTGATAATTCTTTTATGGTGTTGTTGAATAAGTGTTACTCTACAGTGTCAAGGAAAATTTATCAAACAATTATATCGTTTTGCAATCCAAATTGCACGGTCAAAATGACCCAACTACAAGTGAAAAAGTCAATAGGGAGAGAGAGAAGAAACGGAGTGGTATGTGACAATGATACTTCTAAAAAAAGTACGATGGTTTAAGCCTTTTAAAGGGTAAACATTTTCCACCCTTATAATTTGATGAAAATACACTTTAGTCCCTGGCAATTGAATAATCCATCACTTGATTAAATGATAATTATACCCCTCAAATTGACACAATATTACGCAACTATAAAAGTCTTTCTTCACTTTTCCTTCTCACTTCTTCTAACCCCAGGTCAAGGTGTCAAAGAGTCGGACCAGTCCGAGCTCACATGAAGGTCGGGCTTGGAGGAGGCTGGAAGGGGAGAGGGTCGGGATTTTGAGGAGGAAAGTGATCGAGAACGCATAGGGGATAAATGCTTTTGGGTTCGAGGCCGGTTCGGGGCTGGGAGGGGTCCGGGTCGATCCGAATTAAAATTATCAATTGGAGGTTTTTTTTTGGGGAGTGGAGGGAGCGAACGGGGTCAGGCTAAACCCGAAAGGGATTTTTCTTGAAGGGGGCCAGGCCACTGGGGCTAAATGCGACCCGATCGTTTTAGGGGCCGGACTACTTCGTAGTGTTCCGAGGGTGGTAGAGGCCGATCTGGGGCCGGGCTTGACAGATTTTACCCACAAACTAGCCCTCTTGAAACCATGAACCCTAGCCCCGCTCCACTTCTCTTACCGAGTTCACCCGAGTAGGTAAAGAAGGAAAAGGGAGAGGCTCCATCCAAGTCCGAGAAGGTGGCGGTGGCGTGGCTGGTTTATACTGGAGCAATGACCTCACCACCATCATGGAGACCGCTATGAGTGCGATGAGGGCTGGCGACTATCCCAAAGCCGCCGCAACCTCCTTCCATTGGTGCCGCTGCAGATCTGGAGAAGGGGCAGAGGAAGAATAAGAAGGCGATAAAGGGGATAAATTCAGGAGTGTTATGAAATATGTTATTGGACTGATGTGAATATCCACCACATAGTTGGGTGTATTTTGTATAATTATATTCTGGTCCAGAAGCCCACCTAATGCCTATATAAGGAGGCTTAGGGTTGGAGAATAATACACATCTCATCACTCTTCTCCCTACATCTTTGTCTCTCATACTTCTCTCTTTATTTCTTGTCTCTCTCAATTATCGTTTCACAACACGTTATCAGCACGACGGCTCTATGAACAAGAGAGGCGAAAAGCATGTATGAAATTTGTGATTGATATACTCTACCATATTCGTATCAAAATAGAGCAGGTATGAGATTCCTTGAAATTTATTCTTTAATTTTGAAAAAAGCGATCAAAATAGAACAGGTCTGATTTGTCGTTTCTACCTTTTCAAAAGGTAGATAATATTTTCTATTGTGAAAACCAATTACCTAGTACGCATACCATTTTTTTATTGTGAAAATCATGACCCAAGTTTCCATTATTGGTCTGTTGCTATGAATCTACTTATGTACTAGTCTTATACCATGGTGTCCATCTTATGGACTCTTTATCTAATTGCCCTTGCTTTCTCATGGGTTCACTCACAGTAAGAGCAATGGTAAGACTTAGGGCACGAAAATGATATGTTTGCTTAGTGAATTTATTTGAACCTCTTTGTTGCGATTAACTAAACTCCCACAGATCTGAGTAGTAAACTCAACCAGTCATTTTTTTATTTTTATTTTTTTGATTATGGTCAAGCAATACATCAATTATATGAATCTTGGAAACTCCTGAAGCGGTTTCTAACACATGATTATTACTTGCCTTAAATCTCTTGACATGCAAATATTATCTTTTCACGCCACAAGTTGTGAACTATATGACTATCTAATCGTAACCTTAAGTTACGTTAAGTTCATGACCTGAAGTCATATTAAATCTCAAGAAGAGATATCTAAAACGCCTAATACGCTTATTATTATCAAGCCTCCTGAAGAGATTTTGATTCTTGACCACATATTGGTCCAAGCTAGTGATACAATTATAGTTTCACACCTGAAGTTGTGAATTCTTTGATTATTTGATCGTAACTGAAATTGCGGTACAATTTTTTTTATCACCTGAAGTGATATCGTATTTTCATAAACTCTCCTGAAGAGATATTAAAGTTCTTGTTATTAACCTCCCTAAGAGGTCTTGTTCCGTTTTATTTGATTTATTTAACTTTACGAGTATTACGTACTACAATTTTTTTTTTCTTTTCTCATGGATCAAAAGCGAAACTCCATAAGAGGTTTCGTAGTGGCTATTGACACACATGTTTAGCCATGTAATTTATTCTTGGAGTAACGAATTACAGTACATCAATCATAACCCGTAGTTATGACTTTCATAACCTGAAGTTATGAAATATTATAAATAATTGTCTCCTGAAGAGATTGCTACAATTCAAATAATGATCCACCCTCCTGAAGAGGTTATATTATGTTTATTTCTTGTATCATATACACATTTATTTTTAACATTGTCTAGTACTTTACCGTTTATACACTTGTTATTGATTCAAGTAGAGCATCCGGAAGATGTTCCTAGTCCATGAGGATTTATTGGACAAACGCATTTTATATGCATAAAAAGTGATTTTCATACCAGAAGTTATGAAAAATAATATTATAACATGGAGTTATAAAATAGGGTAAAAGACATTTTCCACCCTCCATTTATGGATAAAATACATTTTTCCCCTTGATTTATGGAGAAAATACTTTTTGCACCCCTATTAACGGATGGAGGGTGGAAAGATACCACCCTTCTGTTACAATCTATTAGTGGAGGGGTGCAAACTGACTTTTTGTGACCAATTTACCCTTACAAATTGTGGATGAATAACATCCTTCTTTTGTTTATTATTGAATTCATCCTTTTCTTCATGTTCTTGGTGTTCTTGAGCACCACCTCCACTACCACCAAACCACCACCACCACCACCAACAACAACAACAACAACAACAACAACAACAACAACAACAACAGCATCAAATTGTTGTTTTTTAGCTATGATACCACCATCAGCAGACAAAAACCCAGTTTTTTTTACCATTTCTCCCACCAGCAACTCCACCATTTACACCACAAAAGCAATTCATCACCAACTATGCTAACAAGAGAGAGATGAGAGAGATGTGGGTTAGATCGAAAACCCACTTCTAAAAAAACCTATTTTTTTTTAATCGGTTTGAATCGAAACCCACCCGCTTGGAATCCTCTCCGTGGATTTGAATTGAGAATACAGTGAAACACCATATCCCACTCATTTTGCATCAACAAACTCAAATTCTCCAATGTAACCTACCAATTCAAATCAAAATTCAAAATAAAATAATTCATGTAGCAAACTGATAAGCTCCTCAAAACTTAGAAGGATGATTGATTAAGGGAGTACAAATCAAAAGGCTTCAATATTCTGAATGGATCTTAAGGGTTGGGTGGCGCT
Organism: Linanthus parryae; assembly: GCA_023055425.1. NCBI lineage: Eukaryota > Viridiplantae > Streptophyta > Magnoliopsida > Ericales > Polemoniaceae > Linanthus > Linanthus parryae. The sequence continues at coordinate 69,893,150 of JALGPY010000002.1, forward strand.
GCGGCGACCGTGTTGGCGGTGTTTCTGGTCGTGGGTTGGTGAATAGATCCGAAAGGTTGTGAATAGCTACAATATCTCTGTGTCTCTCCTCTGCCATCATCAACGCCCTCTCCACTAGATCGATACCCAACTCCGACAGTTTCACTGCAATGGAGGCACGACGGAGGGGTGGAGGCCAGAGGCTGCTTCGTCTTCCTGCGGCCTCTGTTCTTCGTCATCTTAGAGAGAGAGACAAACCAATCTTCAAGATCTGGAACGATCTGGAACGATCTGGAACCCACGAGGCGTTCGGCTCTCGCCGCCGTCGATGCATCGGAGGGCCTAATTGGCCTTCTTCTCGATGTAGGGAATATCTCTGCTGGTTCGTCGGGAAGAAGGGGCGAGATTGGAGGCAGAGGCTATGGTGATGGGTTTTATAAGCTTCAGAAAAATACAGCGAGAGTTAGAGAGGGAGCTGTGATTTGTTTTGTGAGGGCGACGGAAGGAGAGAGAGATTCAGGGATGCAGAGAGAAGAGAAAGAAGAAAATGAGGGAAAAAAAAGAGCTAGGGTTTATTAGCATAAATATATAGTGGGGGTAATTTCTCAATTTTCAGGGGTATTTTTGTCTTTTCACGCCTCCGTTAGTGTGGTGTTAGTTTTTAACTCTCACAGGGGTGCAAAAAGTATTTTCTCCATAAATCAGGGGGCAAAATGTATTTTACCCATAAATGGAGGGTGGAAAATATCTTTTACCCTATAAAATAACATCAAAAGATCTCCCTGAAGAGAGAATCTACAACCACTCACTTTTGAATAAAAAATATGGACATTTACGTCTCTTTTTGGGTTTCTTGGAAGAAACTTTGATTAGAGAACTACGGCGTCCAAGAGATTGCTTATTGTCAATATTTTTGTTTAAATTTGAGAACAAAGTACATATGAGACTATTGATGCCTGAAGCATCAACGAAATATCATTATGGTTATGATCATATTGCTCACGTCATGAGGGGGAGAATGGGTCCTATTACATGACGTGAGTCAAAATATCATTGTCTCTATGGGTATGTACTAATGCAAAATTCCAATAAAATGGATAGCTTCTCGACTAATGGGTGTCGATTTGGGTATAAACTTTAAGCATAAAAGGGTTGCTTGTGTAAATATGTTGATCCTCCAGAAGAGGAACATAAATCAAAGCATCCAAAATAATTGGGATATGGTTAACATGCTCTACAAATTAAGAACACAAGATTCTGGAGAAATCTTGGGGGTTCATGTATACATCATCATAATGGATCAAAACCAACGTTGGTAATTGAATAGCCCTAGGAGAGGCACATAGCTCTGGAAGTAGGTAAAGGTACCGTAATACAATAGTATGATCATATTAATAATGATGATACAATTGAGGAAGTGCTATATAAATCATGTGATTATTTTATGGGAAAAATGTTGACTAAATAGTTATTGGCCAGAACAAATTCAACAAGTGCATAGAAAATTGCTCGGATATAATCATTTTGAATATGTAGAGCATAGAAACAACCCGAAGCAGAAATTACATACTATGTAGAGACTACATATCCGCCGGTAAGCGTGGGATCTTTGTAGTTATTATATGGCCGCTATTAAGCGTGAGACTCATGTTAAGGTTATATGTCCGCTGTAATGCGTGGGACTCATATCGAGGTTTCTGTCCGCTTTTAAGCGTGGGACTTGTAAAATGAAAAACATTTTGTATGATTCATGACAAATTCTCGTTAGTATAATCATCTCGTGGTGAGAATGATGTGATGTTGTATTAGTCTCGGGGAGTAAGGAACAACAAAAGATGGGTTGAAATGTAACTTGTTACAATACGATCGTATGAATTACAAATTTGTGAAATTCCATGGAGGTTGGTTCCAATGAGAAAATATTTGCCTGAAGCAAATTGAAAGTGTACACTCGCGAGTAGTTTTAGGTGCATATGGATTTTATTATGTTCAAGTAATTGTATATTATTATATTTAGGTCTTGCAATGGTTTTGTTTTTCAGGTACAAAGGTGTTACCAAGAGGGGGAGAACCAATCCAAATGCGGCACTCTTTTTCCTTCGCTATGGTTTTTGTCCCACAGGGTTTTTCCAAGCAAGGTTTTAACGAGGCTGCAAAGAATATTAAGATGCGTTCCAGAAGAATGTCATCACCAATGGTGAGCAAATGAAATTCACCGATGTACTCTTTTTTCTTAGTCATTGATTTTTTCCCACTGGATTTTTCATGACAAGGTTTTAATGAGGCATCGTAGTGGTGTATATTCAAGGGGAAGTGTTATGAAATATGTTACTGGACTGATGTGAATATCCACCACATAGTTGGGTGTATTTTGTATGATTATATTCTGGTCCAGAAGCCCACCTAATGCCTATATAAGGAGGCTTAGGGTTGAAGAATAATACACATCTCATCACACTTCTCCCTACATCTTTGTCTCTCATACTTCTCTCTTTATTTCTTGTCTCTCACAATTATCGTTTCACAACAAGGAGTTCATTTTCAATTTTGGTCTTGGTTGATTTGGGTTTTGTAAGAGCAAAAGTACTTCCTTTTTAGCATAAGAGTTTGTTTGTTAGTTTGCTTTTTTTAAGAGAATACAAGAGTTTGGTTTAGTGTGGGGTCTGGTGTAGGTTTAATTTTAAACTCATTCTAAACAAATTTGTAATGATTAAGGTAGATTTGTGTGTTTCCACTAGGTTAAATTGTGTTCAATTGGTGGTGGTGTTGGTCACTTCTCGTTCACTGTCCGGTGTTCTAGAACTTGGATTTTATTTCAGGCTCATTACAATTTAGGTTTGTTCTTTGAGCCAGTTTGGGAATGCTTTTATTGTCAGCACAAATAATTTTAGTGTGTTTGGTACAAATATAATTTCTGCTTTTTCGGACTTTTTCTGCTGTCTCACAACAGTTTTCAGTAAGCAAGAGGGAGATGCTTTTCCAAAAAGTGATTTTAGTTGATTTATCTACAACCGATTTTAACCTTACAATTTTTTAAGTATCAATAGTTATATTTACGAAAATGACATGTGTTATATACTTTTGTCACTTTACACTCTCACAGCAAGTTCACAGTTGATTTTACCAAACACAAAATTACTATATCAATACTTCACAGTAGCTTTTACGTAATATTAGCCAAACAACATTTTATCTAGAATTCACAGCAGCTTTTCCACAGTACTTTTCACACAGCAGCTTCTAGCACCGCCATGGCATTCCCAAACAAGCCCTTCGTCTTCATCTTCTGGATAGGGTTTGTGTGTTTTTTTTTCTCTTCTCTTTCTTTTGTTTAACTTGAGTCTATGTTTCGAGCACAAAGGGTTCTGGCTCTAATTGGGGCTATTTATTGTTGATATCCATCATCAATTGTTGGGGCTGTTCATTGCTTAATTACTTTCATGGAAAGACAATTGATTTGCAGCTTGTTACTAATTGCTTCTTGATCTACTACCTTTCTAGTCAATGATGATTCCGATTTATTGAATTCAGTTACTGTGAAAATGTTACTTTTACTAGCAAGAAAAATAATTTTGCAGCCATGGTAGGTGCAATGTGCTTATTTTCAATCACAGATCTGAGCCTCTTCGCTTTATACAGTGTTGCAATCTTAGTGTTCTTGGTGTCCTTGATGTTCTTGGTGGTCTTGAGGGTAAATTTTTATTTAGAAGTTTTAGAGTTTGGTTTGGGGCTCATTGTGGTGGATCTGAGGGTCTGAGGGTTTTGATGTTCTTAGTTTCAACTTTCAATTTCTATTATATGTAGATGATTTGTTGTAATAGTTGTGGTGAAGAACAAGAACAATAACACAAAGAACAAGAACGCGTAATACATCAAGAACATAAACAAGAAAAAACCTAAAAAAACATGACACGAACAAACAGGGGCAAAATCGTCAAAAAAATGTTTTAAAATGGCTTCACATACGAAATATGATAGAAGATTGCGAAGTGTCCCCATCTTTTTCCCTTACGGGGGTGATGTGATAAATTGTTCAAATGTCTGGGGATCAAAGTGTATTTTTACAAAATGATAGGAGTGAGACGTCTCTTTTATCCATGATTTAATTGTTTTTCTTGTCAAAGAGAAAAATTAGGTTCACACATCCGCAAGTCTATGCATGTGACACTATGGAACATTGATGTTTGTTTTTTTTAAAGAACCTACACGGGAAGGGCGGTATTACCCGTTTTTTATTAAAAAATGGGCTTACACCATCCATATCTTGGGTTAACATGCCCAAAATACGAACTGGTGGATCAACAAAATAAGCAGCCCAATTCCTTTCCCTTAAACCTACCTTAGCCATTTGATGCGCCACTTGCTTTTTTTTTTGAGAGAAAAATTGGAATCTATTACTGGGTAGTCAGACCCAAAACGTCATTATGCAATACATCAATAGACCAAGCAGCCGTTTGACTATAAAAACTAATATCCTCTTCCTCCATTGCTCTTGAGGCAAGTAAATGAGCGACGCCATTTCCTTCGCGACGAACATGTTGAAACACCAATTCATAGAACTGTAACGCAAGATTTCTACATTCATCTAACAGCTCCCGCATATCCGAAAGAATGCCTCTGCCGCCTCTGATACCTGCTAGCTGTTGCCGGAGAACTTGGATTGCCCCAAGGCTGTCACCTTCTAGTATCGCACGGCGATGACCGAGTTCAGCTGCCAATCTGAGATCATCACGAGCTGCACACAACTCAGCCAATAGGGGGGACCGCTGGGCATGAAAACGAACCTGCCTTGCGGCAATAAAGCGCCCTCCATCATCTCGAATTACCATACCCAGACCCGAGGCTACACCGAACATCCTCCAAGCTGCGTCAACATTGATTTTCACCAATCCTGCCTGTGGAGCAGACCACAATGTCGGACCTATCTCTTGTGGCGTAGATAAATCTTCCAGTTTCCCCGAGAGAAGGACGTCCTTACACCAGTGATAGTAATTTAGAGAATCATGCGCCACACTTTCCGGGTATTTACCTTGATGGTTAAAAACTTCTTCATTTCTATTCTTCCAAATTGCCCATATAGCAAGGACGAATTTTTCATGAAGCTCCGTATTTCCAGTCGAGAAAACTTCAACGATCCGGTCTTTAATCTCCTTTTGCTGCAAAGCCAAACCCGTACCACCAACAATAATCTTCCAAACCTCTAGTGAATGACGACACTCGCAAAATAGATGATTGATGGTTTCCACCTCTTCGCTACATAAAGGGCACAACGTTGTAACATTAACTCCTCTAAGAACCAGTTTCGTCGCAACCGGCAATGACGAATGCCAAAGTTTCCAGCGGGGGATAATGATCTTCTTTGGAATCTTTAATCGCCACAAGTTGTTGTGCCACATAGCATTTGAGAAAGATCCCGACGAAGAGGTTAAAGGATCCGAGAAAGAACGTTGTGTTCTATAACCCGTGCTAACCGAGTACGCACCATCATCCGAAAAGACCCAGTAAGCCGAGTCTGGGCTTTCGGGAGGACCCAGTGGTGTAGACAGCACCGCCTCTACGTCCACCGGCCATAAAAGCTGCCGAATCTTCTGCTCGTCCCATGACAGCCCGTCCGTGCTAATGAGTTCTCTAACTCTCACATCTTCTAGTCCGGGCGGGCAGGTAGTTATCAAACTATACGTATTTGGTCTCATCACCCATTTATCACCAGAAATCTTCACGTCTCTTCCGTTCTTAATCTTCCACACAATCCCTCCTTTGATAAGATCTCTCCCCACTAATAAGCTCTTGAAGGCATAAGAAACTTGGGCATTTTTCTTCAACTCAAAATCAACAATAGAGGAATTTCTGAAATATTTTGCTTGAAAAACACGATGAACCAGAGAATTAGGATTGTGAATGAACCTCCAAGTTTGTTTGGCAAGCATTGCTTTATTGAAGTCCTGGAAATCACGAAAACCAATGCCTCCTTCCTCTTTGTATCTCTTCATCTTGTCCCAGGCGATCCAGTGGATCTTTCTCTTGTGTTCATCTCCTCCCCACCAGAAACGACAAATCAATCTCTCAATATCGTGACAGACCCTCGTGGGAGCAAGAAGCAACTCATCGTGTAAGTGGGAATGGCCTGGGCCACGGATTTAATTAACACCTCCGTCCCAATGATAGATAAAGATGAGCCCTTCCATCCTTTAAGCTTATTAAAGACCTTCTCGACAACAAGACTAAAGCAAGCATTACGACTCCTGCCAATCTGTGTTGGTAGCCCCAAGTAACTATCATGCTGACTCTCTATCGGAACTCCACAAAGCTCGCCGAGTTGCTGTCTGACATCTTCAGCTACATTATCAGAGAACACAACTGACGACTTCTGTAAATTTAGCGTCTGACCAGACGCTATCTCATAGTCGCCAAGGATACCTCGCAGTGCATTGATTTCCTCTGTCGTAGCTTTCGTAAATAACAAGCTATAATCTGCGAAAAATAAGTGAGAGACAACTGGGCCGCCACGAGAAGCAGCCACCCCTGAAAGCTGACCCTCCTGCACCGCAACTGTTAGTCTACGAGATAATGTTTCACAAACTAATAGAAATAAATAGGGAGAAAGGGGGCAACCCTGTCGGAGGCCGCGACCCGGATTTACTCGGACATGAACCTCGTCGTTGACAATAATACTGTACGATGCTGTGGAGATACAGTTCATTACCAACTCTATCCACCTGATACCGAACCCCATCCTCTCCATTACTGCACGTAAAAAGTCCCACTCCACTCTATCATACGCTTGCTCATGTCTGCTTTTAAAGCCAGGAAACCCGTCTTCCCCTTTTTCTATTTTTCATCTAATGCAGTATCTCAAAAGCTGTGAGAACATTATCAGAAATCAGTCATCCCGGAACGAAAGCTGACTGATTTTCCGCAATCACTGAGTCCAAAATTGTCTTCAAACGATCGTAGATCATCTAGATCCTTCCATGGAGAAGGGACTTGTATATAAGGGGTGGAGTTCATTTGCTTCAACACATCCAAGCATTGTAAGCTTTCCACAACTAATACAAAGCTCTCTTTCTCGAAGCTCTCGTGTTCTTTCAGTTGTTCTAGGCTTACTTGAGAGGTTCAAGTGCCGCACGGGATTGCAAAGAAGTCAGCCCGTGACACTAGGCAAAGGCAAAGTTGGCCTTATGCAAGGGACGACCCTGATAGAAAAACACAAAGACTAGTGCTTCTCAAGCTTGGCGGAAGCATCCTGACAAATCTTGATGCTAGGTTGGAATTCATATACTAACCAATATGTGCACAAATCGGCTTCTTGCATGTGTGAGTTCTAGCTCGTTCATCCCCACCCAACACTAGGAGCTCCAGTAATTCGTCGATGAAGAAATTGATACGTCTGTCAGTAGATTATCAAATGATCAGAGAAACAAAACAATAAAATGTCTGAGTGTGAGAAGTACTAATTATTATAAGATGTTACCTACCTATTTTGTCCTACAGAAGGGCCATGAAGCCTTAGGTAGTGATAGAGCATACAAAGTACTTCCCCAGTTGGGACTTGGGATTCATAAAGTTTAAGGTCCGCATTCTAGTTGGCCATGCTACCTGAAGCGATAGAGCCACATGCCCGCATAGACCAAATCTCAAATAATAATAATAACTAGGCGTGACCCCGCGCTATGTTGGAATTGTGCCCTAGAGGCAATCAATTAATTGTGACATTTATGGATTTACGATTCATTATGTTATCGATATGGAGATATGTTAACATGAATGAAGTCCTTAGAATATAAGTGTTATATTCTTAAATATCCCTAGTCAATTATAATGATTAATGGGACAATCATCTATAGACTAGTATGGGGTTGGATTGATATGGAGATATCATGATCCAACACATGGGTATGCATTAGGAGTAATGACATACTGGATTGACCCATCTCCGAGAAGGCTACATACATGTTATGTTAAGTCACAAGCGCTTCTCGCGGTGCAATGGTATTGTCATCCTTAGACTTGAAGTCACTAGATATTCTAGTTGTGGATTATTGTGATCTTGGTAGCGTCAAACGCTACACCGTGACTGGGTAGTTATAAAGGCGTGTACTGGATACAATAAGAAGCAAGCTTAGAGATCGTAGTGGACGTAGATAGAATTTGTCCCTCCCACATAACGGGAGCAAATATCCTAGGCCACTCGAGGGATAGTGCTTATAAAATGTCTGGCCAGACTCAAATAAATCAATATGGGATATTGATGTTATTTGCACGAATAAGGCTATTCCCAGGATCGAGAAACTATGGATTGGATATACGAGTGTGACTTGTATGTCTCGTGTCCAATCCGGATATTGGGACAAAGGGATGAGACAATTACTTGCACAAGGTTTGTCATGATGACTATTCTATTTGTTGGCTAGAATGGATGTCTTGCTAGAGGCCGCTCCATATTAGTAAATTGTTACTACCAACTAAATAGAACCTATGGGGTCACACGCCATATAGGGGTGAACTAGACATGGGAAATAATTAATTAATGTGATTAATTAATTAAAAGGATCAAATCGCAACAACTTGCTAACTTAGTAGGACTAATATGCAAGTTGGACTAATCCATGTATAGACATGATTAGGATTTGCCAAGGTGGCCTAATTCATGTAGGGACATGATTAGGATTAATTTGCAAATAGAACTAATCCATGTATTTACATGATAAGGACTATTTTGCAAAAGGGACTAATCCGAACTTGAGTAGGATTATGAGGGGTTCTTTATGTAGTAGGACAAGAAGTTGTTGGACTATATAAAGAACACTCCTAGCTTATTTTTCTCTCTACACACCACACATCTATTTGATAGAAGAAAGGAGAGAACAAAGCAAGGAGAGAGCAAGTCCCAAAAGAGGGCCGAAACCCCATGGGACCGCCGCCCCCCTACCCGTCGGCCAAAGGGAGCCGCCCCACCTCTTGGCACTCCATTGTTGGCGATTCCTTATTCCTCCTCCATTCTTCCTAGCTAGCACATGGATTTGGAGGATCTAGATCTCACCTCTAGGCGTGGATCAACCGTAGAGACGTGACACTATCCGCGTTTGAAGTCATCAAGGAGAACCCAAAGGTGTGTTCATGATTTCTTACCTTCACTATCGTTATGCATCTAGAATTGTGATCCTTGGAGGGTTTTGCATGGTTGTTTGTTTGATTATGCTTCCGTTTGCGCGATCCATGAATCAAAACCCAACAGTGGTATCAGAGCCACAGGTCGTAGAGCATAAACGTGGTTTATGTGTTACGTTTTAGTTGTTTTACACCTTAAATTGATTGTTTATCGCGTAAAACAAGACAAATCAAGCATGGGATGCAATTTGTCAATAATATATCATAACAAGATCTAACTTTTGCATTGGATGCATGAATTAGTGAGTTTGAGAAATTTTAGGATCTTAGATCTAGGGTTTGGGCATCCTTGGGGAAGAAGGAGTTCTTTCCATACAATGAAACAACCAAACTTGGGCACCAAGCAAGGGAGTTGTTTTGGAAACAACTCCCAAAGGAGGTTCGGCCCCCCTAGGGGACCGCCCCTCCTTGCTTGCCGCCCAAGCAAGGCCGCCCTAGGGGCCGGGGCAGCCCTAGCCCGCGGCCTAGCCGCGTGGGCTAGGGGCCGGCCGGCCCTAGGGCCTTGCTGTTCACCTTTTTGGGCCCGGGCAATTGGATTGTTGGGCCCATGGACCGTTTTAACCCTAGAACATCCTAAAATCAATTAAAATTGACCAAGCGCGTTAAAATTGGATTTTAACTGTTTATGTGCAATTCGCATGGTGATTGGATATGGCCTTAGGATGTGGTTTGGTGTGGATGTTTAATTTTGTGGTTTGGTTTTACGGCCTGCGAGCTGATCAATTAATTGTAATAATTAATTAGGGTTTTATGGCCTGCGTGCCATTTTTTTCTCAACTTGTGAGATTTATTTTATTTAGTATAGAAGTTAGCTAGTGCTAGATAAAGTAGATTGTTAGCCAAGATTGAAGAAAAGAAGCCCAAAGCCAAAAGGAGCCACAAAATATGGAACATGGAGCATGGAGGATTCCACAAGACTACGAAGGATGGACCAAAAGATCAAGACGCATGGAGATGTGTTTGCTTTTAGGGTTCATAGATAATTCCATTGGCTTGGAATTATCTTAGTCTAGAAAAGGCCATATCCACATCACGTTTAATTTCTGTTTTGTGGTTGTTTACTTTATTGTCTTATTATTTTGTGGTTGGTGTATGGTTGATGCATGCAATTAGGATAATAAGATAATTAGACAACCCGGATCTATTATTTGGAGTTGTGCCCAAACTCAAATAGATAGATTAGTTGATATTGATCAACAAAAACAATTAAAAGTTGAATTTAAAATCCCTCAAAATTCAAATATAGTGTTCTTGCCTTCTCGTTATTTAAACACTCATGATCATCATTATTTATCAAGTTCGTGCGTGCCAAAGCAGGGCGACTTGGTTCATAATGATGGAATGCGATGGCACGTAACAATGTGCAATTGTTTAAATAAGAGGTTGAACACAACTAGGCTATTAATGAGATTAAGAAACCTAGAGGCAACCAATTGGGATTATCCATATGGATGGATAAATAAGGAGTTATTTGCCCAATTGAACCAAGAGTTGCATAAGGGATGCAATTGGAATTGTTCCTACCTAAAGTAGTCAAATTATGGGTGACTTGCCAAAGCAAGCTCATAAGGAGATGAAACATGGATCTTGGCCCACTAGAAAATATAAGGATATTTTCCGCATTAATATCTTGAGGGTTATTAATCCGTAGTAAAATAGTGGGAGCTATATTTGACAATTTAAATCCTTGTTGAATATAGTTATTACTCTCAAACTTTGCATAATCCTATTATGTTGAATACCCATGGCATTAAACAAATAAAAATGCGACTCTATCTATTTCCTAGGCTGGTATAAAATTGAGGATTGTTCTCAAATAAAAAGAGAAATTGTTGTACATCGTAGAACATAAAGTTCTCCTCCTACCAACTACCGAAACGCACTAAAACCTATGAAAGGAACACCAAAGAATGGTTCTTTGGTTGTGACTTGCCCCATGTTAGCTGCCATGAAATCTGAGCTTTGGAAGCAAGAAGAGAGACATGGAGAAGTATGATATGATTCATACATTGAAAGAAGTTCTTTCAAAAGAGGGAGCTAGACATGAAAGGTTTGAAGTGTTGCTCTACTTTGGGTCATGCAAATATACTAATTCAATATGATTGAAACATTAGTGAATATGCATTATCTATGAGATAGATAAAGAATAAAAGGTTATTCACCCAAGTGGACCAAGAATTGCATTAGATGCAATTACAGTTTTGTTTTAAAATTGATTTACTCAATATGATTGAAAAATCACTAAAACAAAACACTCATAATGGGCATGGGCAAAGTTGTTAATGGTTAACAACATGGGTATAAAGCAAGCCTGTTGCTAAAACCAAGTTGCCTTGGAATCCCATAGGTGGTGTAAAGGAAGAGAAACTACCCAAAGTACCTGGAAGTAAATAATAAAGGAATTATGAATTCCGATTTGGGTATTTTTGTTATACAAATCAATGTGTCTATCTCATCATCATAAATATATGATACTAGATGAGGATCTCACATTTATAGAAATGTGGAGAATCTCAAGAGACGAAGACAATTGGATAAGGAAGAAATAATCCTACACGTGGGGCTATGAAGCAAAGGGTTGTTGGATAAGCCGTAGGGAATTATTTCTACCTTTAAGAAATTGTTCATGAATTAGACAAAATGATCATGTCCTAGCTATGAGTAGGGACATTATCAAAGTTTCTTGTTTGTACAAGAAAGTTCCTTATCATAATAAAGGACAAATGTTGTTCCATTTATTATGATATGCATTATTGTAATGCAATTTTGTCTAAGAGGATTTTATATCCTTGATCATGATAATTTCATCTATAACATTAATACCTAGAGGTTTGCATATAATGATATGAACTTCACTTATCTTTAGCATTATCGTTTAGGCCTCATAAATAAGAGATACATATCTAGAACCCCATGAGGATGGATTTCTGGAACTCATTTGATTATTGAATCATATGAGACATGTAAGACTTATTAGGCAAAGATATGATCTTTTGGGAATCATACATATTGATGTATGAAGGCCGCTAAGCACAAATGCTAAAGATGGTTCTCAGTACTTCATCATATTTACTGATAGGATCAGAGAGATATGGATTTGTGTATCTTATGAAGAAACAAATCAGAATCATTTGAATTGTTCAAAGTATTCATGAATGAAGTAGAGAACCAGCTTGGCAAAAGTATTAGGGCTCTACGATTGGATCGTAAGAGGAGAGTACTTGAGCCAAGAGTTTGACAAGAATCTATGGGAGTGTTGGATATGATCCAAAACTCGCTCCACCTAGCACGCCACATGGTTTTGGCGTGTCTAAGAAGAGAGTTCGGACCTTGTAGGACATGGTTCGGTCCATGATGAGTCAAACGGAACTTCCAGTTTACTTTTTGGGGCTATGTTCTAATTACATCAAATTTCGCCCTTAACCTTGTTCCATCAAAACTGATTATGAAAAACACCATATGAGATATGGACTAGGAAGTGTCCTAGTATGTCATTCATAAAGATTTGGGGTTATGAAGTTTATGTAAAAGAGTTTACAAATAAACTTGGACTCAAGTCGGATAAATGTTTTGTGGGATATCCTGAAAATGATATTATTTCTACAATCCAATCGAGAACAAACTGTTTGTTGCTCGAACTACAGTGTTTCTAGGTAGAGATTGTCTCTAAGAGAAACAGTGGGAGGACAGTAGAACTTGAAAAAGTTCAAGAACCACAATAGAACATTGATCCGTTTGATGGAACATGAGCAGGATCACAAGGTGTTGTGGAGTAACCTACTCAGATAACACAAGAACCTCGTAGGTAAGGTAGAATATATCGAGGGACTAGAGAAATAAGGATTTCTCATAACCCCTGATATATTGCTCATCAAGATGAGCCTACAACCTATGAGATGGCCACGTGTGGCCATACTCTCAGAAATGGCTTGGAGCCATGAGATACGATATGGAATCCATGTATGCCAACAAAGTATAGACTTTGATGGAACCACCTGAAGGGTAGGACCCATAGGGTGCAAGTGGGTTATGAGGAAACCAACATGGATGGTAATATGATTACCTTTAAGGGAAAATTGGTAAGAAAGGGATTTCATGTGAGCTCATAGTATAGACTATGACAAAATACTTCCCCAATTGTGATGCTTAAATCCATTCGCATCTTGCTTGTAGCAATCTATTTATAGATTGGATTAAGCTTCTGGGAGTTAGACTCTTCAAATGGATGATGTAATCAAAGGAGTTTGATTCCATCAAAATTGAAGATGAGACTTGTGTTTACAAGAAGGTTAGTGGGAGCATAGTTATTTTTCTGGTCTTGTATGTGGAGACATACTTAATCATTAGGAATGTTGCCCCTACTTGGCAGTCTTACGTAGATTGACTAGGGAATTGACTTTCTAATGGTAGACTTAAGCGAAGCAACTAGTGAAGATCTATTGAGGTAGATCAAGATGGTTGTATAGCTTAGTTCATAGTACATAAATTGACAAAGGTGTTGAAATGGTTCAACGTGAAAAGAATATTGATTCTTACCCATGTCACATGGAATTAGTCTTTGGAAGGCTAATTGTCTTACCAATTAGATTGGGAATGGACCGTATGAATTAGATTCACGAGATACGCCATGAGATGTACTAGGCCAGACGTGTCATAAGGCATGACACGAAGATACCAGTCAAATCCGGATGAGAGTCACTGGATAAATTATTAAGATTATCCTTTAGTACTTGAGAAGCACTAAGGATGAATTCTTGATAAATAGATAATATGAAGAGTTTGCTGTAAGGGGTTACAGTGATGCGAACTTCAAATCTGACAAAGAAGATTTCAGATTATAAGTCAAGTTTTGAGTTTTGCCTTAGTGGGAGCGACTGTGAGCTGGAAAGGTTCCAGGCAAGATTCAGTCACTGATTCTAACATAGAGGACTGAGTAAATTAATGCATAAGATGCATTTATTCAGAATATTCAATCTCAATCAAATTGTTGATGGAGGAGATGTGAATATTTGCAAGGTGCCAACACATGTCTCGCCCCTACGCAGTGTAAGCGTGGAGGGCCGCGCTAGATCAATAGGCATATGATGCAGGAGATTGACTCTAGTGCAAGTGGGAGACTGTTGGAATTGTGCCCTAGAGGCAATCAATTAATTGTGACATTTATGGATTTACGATTCATCATGTTATCGATATGGAGATATGTTAACATGAATGAAGTCCTTAGAATATAAGTGTTATATTCTTAAATATCCCTAGTCAATTATAATGATTAATGGGACAATCATCTATAGACTAGTATGGGGTTGGATTGATATGGAGATATCATGATCCAACACATGGGTATGCATTAGGAGTAATGACATACTGGATTGACCCATCTCCGAGAAGGCTACATACATGTTATGTTAAGTCACAAGCGCTTCTCGCGGTGCAATGGTATTGTCATCCTTAGACTTGAAGTCACTAGATATTCTAGTTGTGGATTATTGTGATCTTGGTAGCGTCAAACGCTACACCGTGACTGGGTAGTTATAAAGGCGTGTACTGGATACAATAAGAAGCAAGCTTAGAGATCGTAGTGAACGTAGATAGAATTTGTCCCTCCCACATAACGGGAGCAAATATCCTAGGCCACTCAAGGGATAGTGCTTATAAAATGTCTGGCCAGACTCAAATAAATCAATATGGGATATTGATGTTATTTGCACGAATAAGGCTATTCCCAGGATCGAGAAACTATGGATTGGATATACGAGTGTGACTTGTATGTCTCGTGTCCAATCCGGATATTGGGACAAAGGGATGAGACAATTACTTGCACAAGGTTTGTCATGATGACTATTCTATTTGTTGGCTAGAATGGATGTCTTGCTAGAGGCCGCTCCATATTAGTAAATTGTTACTACCAACTAAATAGAACCTATGGGGTCACACGCCATATAGGGGTGAACTAGACATGGGAAATAATTAATTAATGTGATTAATTAATTAAAAGGATCAAATCGCAACAACTTGCTAACTTAGTAGGACTAATATGCAAGTTGGACTAATCCATGTATAGACATGATTAGGATTTGCCAAGGTGGCCTAATTCATGTAGGGACATGATTAGGATTAATTTGCAAATAGAACTAATCCATGTATTGACATGATAAGGACTATTTTTCAAAAGGGACTAATCCGAACTTGAGTAGGATTATGAGGGGTTCTTTATGTAGTAGGACAAGAAGTTGTTGGACTATATAAAGAACACTCCTAGCTTATTTTTCTCTCTACACACCACACATCTATTTGATAGAAGAAAGGAGAGAACAAAGCAAGGAGAGAGCAAGTCCCAAAAGAGGGCCGAAACCCCATGGGACCGCCGCCCCCCTACCCGTCGGCCAAAGGGAGCCGCCCCACCTCTTGGCACTCCATTGTTGGCGATTCCTTCTTCCTCCTCCATTCTTCCTAGCTAGCACATGGATTTGGAGGATCTAGATCTCACCTCTAGGCGTGGATCAACCGTAGAGACGTGACACTATTCGCGTTTGAAGTCATCAAGGAGAACCCAAAGGTGTGTTCATGATTTCTTACCTTCACTATCGTTATGCATCTAGACTTGTGATCCTTGGAGGGTTTTGCATGGTTGTTTGTTTGATTATGCTTCCGTTTGCGCGATCCATGAATCAAAACCCAACACGCTATTGCGCGGGCTAGTGGTAAACTGATTCTTTAATTTTTGTTT
This sequence comes from Linanthus parryae, assembly GCA_023055425.1. Lineage (NCBI taxonomy): Eukaryota > Viridiplantae > Streptophyta > Magnoliopsida > Ericales > Polemoniaceae > Linanthus > Linanthus parryae. Next base: position 69,909,024 of record JALGPY010000002.1, read on the forward strand.
AAGGTTTATTAGTACCCCATATAAACATTAATATCATTACTCAATTAATTACTTTTTATCCAAAATTGACACATAACTGTGAAAATACAGAACTAAAATTGTCTGTCATAATTAGGATTTCTCACACCCACAGACAACATATCGGTTAAATAACTTAGTTCAGGTGATTAACCAACATACATAGGGTACCAAATTTATGGATGACAATAATATAATTAGATGTTTCAACACAAACAATATACAGAAGGAGCATAAGCTTAAAAGAGTTGATTATTTCTCTTATCAAGGTGTTTAAAAGTTGATTCAAATACTTATATTTTTCCTTGACTGTAGAACAAAATATGATTCAAGGACTCTCTGGCTCGCTTGACCTGATTTCAACTCGCGACCTGAAGGTATAGCAAACATGCCTTGGTAGTCTATCAATGATCAAATAAGGTGATGTAAAGGAATTGCATTAATTTTATATACAAAGTATTGACAGGTAATTCAAATTAGTTTCTTATGAGTGATCAATTAAAGGAATATAACATTGATAAAATTTTCAAAGTGTATGTCCTCTAAAAAGTGTTACTATACTATAAAAGAAATAGAGGAATCCATGTTTGTTTATTTAGAAGTCAATGTGAAGAACTGAGGTGCTATGTAACAAATAATTTTACAGCCTACAAAATTGAGCTTCACAAAAGTTTATTTCCCCATAATTTGAGAACTATTAGACAAAGGCTAAAAAGAGAAGTATTAGCAACAACCAACCCCACCATCGACCATAACTACCAGTTTACCGCTACACAACACTTTTGTGCAATGGAGTTTCTTACCTCTATAATGTTGATCGTTTCTAAAAAAATGTGTAACATTCTTCGAATTGAGCGTTTCTAATGGGACGATAAGAATTTAGTTATTGAGTCTAAATTGGGGAAGATGTTGGTAATTAAAATTGAATACGACATAAATTATTTTTCTAAACAATTCACATATACTTGTTTACCTTAAAATCCTGTCTTATTTGTATATTGTCTGCATTAATAATTTTTTGCAATTTCGAAAGCAATATAAAATACCACATTAAGAGAATGAATTTATAAGAATAAAACAATATTAAGGTAAAAAGGTCGTTACATATATATTCTTACATCTCCTTTAATCTTCGCCATCCATACAATCATTGGGAACACCCACCACCCACCATAGCCATCAACATCTACAATATTTGTGCAGTTGAGATTTTTAACTCCATAATTCGTTGCCTTTTTAAAAAAATCTAAGAAGACGTTGTGTACTTTCACGTTAACTCTTCTTAATATATGATAGGATTTCACTCATTCAATATGAATTAGGGAAGACATGAATGATTAGTTTTGAATATGGAATTTACCTTTTATTGTATTGTCTTAGGATCGTCCGAGGTATGTATCGCCGGTATATGTAATCTCGAAACAAAAAGAATAAGATGTTATTATTAGAAAATATTATTATATAAAAGAAACGAAATTAAAGTAAAAAAATGTTCTTAAGGTAGTATTCTTACATTTGTATTTCTTAAGTGTTTGCCATTGACATGGCTAACATTTAACCCAACGTCCATCATAAACACCACCAAAACTTTTTTATTTTTGTGCAAGCCAACTTTCTTACATTTTAAATTTATTGCCCTTTTTCTCAAAGAACACGTATATTTGTTTCACATCAACACTCTCATCAAATGATAGAATATGAGTTGCGGAGTACAAATTGGGAAATACATGATAGATAAATTTTGAAAATATTTCTATTAGCATATTTTATTAGAATTAAACCATACATGTATCGCCGACATGATTAATCTTGAAAATAATAAACCATAACAGAATCTCGTTAAAACATGTTATTGTAAAAAAGAAACATATTCACTGAAACTTTCTTAATTTGTATTCCTTCAATATTCGCCATTGCTACGGTGAACGGCTATTCCCGCCAACCACTATAACCATAAACCACACACAACTTTTCATGCATAGAGTTTCTCACCTCTATCATTTTTACTTTTTTATTTTTCAAACATAGTAAAATTCTTTAATTTCAGCGTATCTTGTAGGATTATTATTATGAAATATGAATCAGAGAAGACATATTTCTAATATTTTTGCGTTTAGCTCAATTCATTTTCATTTTACTGGAAGCATGACATCTGATTCATAATTTATCATAATATGTTAATGTGTTTTTTTTTTTGCATTAATATAGGAATTGACCAGCTCTTAATATCCATCCATTTGTAACTGACATTCATTTTTATTAGATATGAAATGACATGGCATGGAATGTTTTTATTGGATTACATAAAAATTGTCATTTAGGAAGACAAATGGCACATTTATAGGTAAAAATAATTGACACATGTCAATTGGAGGTTAAACCTGGACACTTTCATGCTTTTATATAATAATAATAATAATAATAATAATAATAATAATAATAATAATAATATATTATTAATAATAATAATAATAATAATAATAATAATAATAATAATAATAATAATAATAATAATAATAACAGCAGCAGCAACAACAACAACTCTATCAACCAGCAACTTTGGTCTCTGGTTTCTTCATTCTTGAGCTTCTTTGGAGTGAATTTAGGATTTTGCCAGCATCTGGTAAATTTTTAAGAAAATGACACTTTGATGAATAAACTTAAGTTATTTAATTTCATTGAAGGCTTAAGTGAATTAAGTAAACAAAGTTACCAGCTCTAATTGCAATTTCAAAAAGTTGGACGGACGCTATATCCCTCACGTCTCACTACGTACTAAGTGCATGTTTGGTATAAACACACAGTGTTTTTGAAAAACTGGTTTAGCTGTGCATTTTTCATGCTTGTTCAAAAAAAAAAAAAAAAAAAAAAAAAAAAAAAATCAGGCTGGAAAAGCATCGTTTTAAAGAGCAGCAACTTTCGTGTTTTTTGCGTGTTTTTCATGTTTCTTATTGTTTAAGACAGTTTAACCGTTATTTGACGCATGAAGTTACGAATACACGTCATTATTGTATGTAAAAATGATATACAAGTGAATAAACATTGAAAATTAGTATTAATGTCAGACATGTTTGTAATTTTAAATATTGTTTTTCAATACATATCAAACATTTTTTTTGTTTCTATTTTAAACGTGTTTTTTCAGCATATTTTTTTTCATAATATTCTTTCTGTTCTTAAACGGATACTAAACAGGCTATAAGATCTGCCCATGCCTATATGGTGGTAAGTTAGTATAGAGTTTAGATCACCATGCATAAACCTCAATCTTTACTTGCTATGGTACTATACTATGGACCAATATAGGTGCACTCACTAAAGCCCATGTGTGCCTATCTACGTAGTCCTTGGGTTATTGCTTAGGCCTATCATCACTAACGTCCTTCACCCCATGTACAATGAGAAGTAGCTATCAATCACGATTGAAGACTGGACTTATAGGTTTAGGCAAGGTCTCTGTTCACTATCGACGTAGCAAGGGCGAAATTTAAAAGATACGTTAATGAGAGAGAGTTGAATAGACACAATAAAACTTCTTTTCAATCGTAGATCTATCTTAAATTTAACGGCAAAGATTAGTAGTTCTCTTCATACATAAATTTGTTAAATATGGAAGAAAGCCATATCATTTCTGGCTAAACACGGAACTCCACGTTCCAATACTCGCCTGAATGGCTGTTGGATCAAAGTAACAATTAAGAGCTGACATTTAATAATAGTTGAATAGATGAAAAAGTGTACAAACATTAGTAGTTCCAAAGGGTGGGTACTTTTATTTCATCTTTTCTCTCTGAATCTTCACCTTTTTTATTTTATCACTATTCACTAAATCACTGTAATTTGATGACTTGATTAGTAAAACGATGCAAGAATTTAATAATTTTTACACGATATTGTAGAGTAAACTTCACTCTACAACGCCATCAAAAAATTATTAAAACATTACATTGTGTGGCTATCCAAATCACCGGGTCAATGTGACCCGATTACGAAAGAAAAAGTCAAAATGTGAAAATTTGGAGAACGGAGGTATAGCTGTGTATAAGAAAATAGAACTTCATGATGGCAGTTAGAAAGAAGAAAATGTGTTGGTTGGTATTACCTCCGTTTCTTCTCTATCACACCGGTTTGACTTTTTCACTCGTTTCTGGGTCACTTTGGTAAGTTGGAAGAGTTGTCCTAAAAAAGTAGGAAGACATCTCACCAGCTGGGAATACATAAATTTTATCTATCTATTAAAAACTAACACGAGATAATGCATATTTATAGAATACACAACTAGTACTTGCTGTAGCAAATGAAAAATCGTAGAATTAGTCTAAACTCTCAAGCTGGCTTATAAAATCAAGGTCCGACATGATGAAATATTATTCTCAGCTTCAGAAGTGATAACACATGATTAATTTCTTTTGATAAAATGTGAAGCAAATGTTAGTTAAATTTAAGATTAAAATAGTATGGTATACTTACACAAGTCTGTCACTTCCACCAACCTTACTCGGTTTAGTCTTACCTTAAAAATCAACTGTTGACAACTAAGATGTTCGTTTTCATAATTAGCTCAAGTGCTGGCCCTATCATTATCCCCTTGTCGGTTTATAAAGGAAAATGTTAAGCGTACTTAATTCTTTTTTTTTTTTTTTTTTTACATTTTAATATCGACCATTTAGGGTTTTTCTATGGATGATAAAGTTTTAGAAAATATGGAAGAGATAGTTATAAATAATCAAATTTTGACCATAACGGCTGTTACAAGTGATCATTTCTAGTGATTGGAATTACCTTCGGCTTATCAAATTCTCATGGGGTAACTGTTGAAGTTATTGCTATTGTCTAAACCATCGTTGGCCTTAGGAGCGGCCGTAATTCGTCGAAGAAGAATATGATCATAGAAACAAAAATAAAATTTCTTAAGCTAGAACTTTTCTCCTAATATCCTCCCGATAAAGTTGTACTTTTTACATACCTAAATGCTGGCAAAATTTATTCTATAAGATAATGCGATTGACTTTTTTTCATCCTTTAAATTATATCAACTTCAGTCCTTAAATTTCACCTACCACTCATTTATATGTTTCAATTTCCAACAGCAGGAGTACCACCACTTTTGTAACATCTCCCTACTTCCTCTACACATTTTTAAACTTCCTACATTTTCACTCTCTTTCACCCGAACTTCTCACATGGTGGCTTGAAAAAGTTTCCGATTTCTACTAATTTCACTATTTTTTTGGGTACTCCTGCTGTTAGAATTCATTCAGGTTAAGGTCCACATCCTAGATGACACAAGCGATCTGAAGCGATATAATTCATTAAGGTTATGGTTATAGTTATCAAATGTTCTTTCTATTTAATTTTTTTTTTACTCGTATTCATGTCACTTTGACCAGGTAATTTGGATAGTAACACGATCTAATTTTTTAATAATTTTTACTTGGTGTTGTGGCGTAAAGTTTAGTTTACAACACTAAAATTATCAAAAAATTACATTATTTTTCTGACCAAAATATCGGATCAACATGACTCAGTGAATAGTTAAAAAAAGTCGAACTGAAAAGATCAAGAGAATAGAAGGTAGTAGTTCTTGGATCAACATGAGTATACCACTATGGACCAATATAGCTGCTGTCACTAAAGCCTATGTGTGCCTATTTATGCATGTTTACGTAGTCCTTGGTTATTGCTTAGGCATATCAGTAACGTCCTTCACAGTTCACACTATGTGCTATATGTTGGAAAACTTTGAATTTTGGATAATAAAATATGTGGACTTTAATTCCCACCCTGAGATGTTAAATCTGCAATTGATGGTTGTCCAAAATAAGTTACGGGTGAATGAAAATTATTGTAAATTATGGGTGTACAAATAGGTCCTTCGATGGACGCAATTTAACTTTGGGTGCGTTATTAATTAAAGTCGTAAATTAATAATTGTTGGAATCGCTAATAAGTTTATTAGTTATTGACCAATTGTTAGTTATTGTTAGTTAATAACGTCCAGAGTTAGTTATTATCATGAATAGACACATCTATTCATTTGCACCCCTTTGAAGGGTCACCTACTCTATTATAAATAGAGGGCTTCTCCACCCATTTGTGCATTCCAACATTTCCTTCTACTCTCCTAATTCCCTACAAAGTCCTCCTAAACTTTGTAGAACCTTCAACTTTCAGAATTTGAATTCCTATATTCTAATTCAATTTCTTCAAGAGAGGTACCATGCCATTGCGGTTCGTAGGGTGTAAGCGGTGTACTGACTTCTTGCACGGTGAGAGACGATTATCCTGGGAGGCGGTTTGTTCCGGATCAAGCAGTACCAAAGGGAGCAAATAAAGCCTTAAGGACATTGAGCCAATGCTCGAGATCGTTTCTAAAATTATTTATATTCGACGACATTTGTAAGTATTTCAATTCGTCTTTATTTAGTTATTTTTTATCATGCGATTCTGTTTCTGCTTCTTCTCCATCTTCTTATTTTCGGTCCAGTTTTGATTGTTCTCCAACAATCTTAAGGCTTTAGTTGTCGAAATTGGTTTTTGCCGCCTCTTTGGTTTTCAAGTCGGGTTTAATTAATTTTCTTGTAAATCTGAGAGTTTCATAGTACTCACAGATTGTTGTATCAAAGAGTTTTTATAGCACTCATTAATACAACGGATTGCAAAGAGTTTTTATAGTACTCATTGCATGAAAATTATGGTTTACCGATTTGTATCATTGGAGAGTGAATTTTGCTACGCAAAAATTCAGCATGCATAAGTTGGGGGCAGAATTGTATTTTTTCGTTTAGACATTGATAACGATCTCGGATCAATTTTTCGTAAAACATAAAAGTTGTAGATAACGAAAAAAGGAAGTATTGGGTGAAAATGGTGCATCAATCGGAGTTGTAAAACTCAAGATATCGTTGTTCAAAGCTACTGGTTCGTAACAGAATTTTGTACAAATTCTGACTTCGGTTTTCGAAGGATATCTGGAGCTATAGACCTCGGATCAAGGCGAGTCATATATGAAAATCGTGTATCTCGACGAGACGAATCTAATGAATATGGTCTTGATGTCAGATTCACAAAATCAAGTTTCCAGAATCATGGTCAAAGTTTCTGAAAAATGATATTGTACCAAGCCAAATAGTCTATGCAATTAGATTTCGGGAAGTTGTCACGTCTAAAAGTGTAAGCCATATTTTGAAACGTAAGAATTTGGTTTCTTCATATGTGACATCTTAAAAAGGATCCAAACTTAATCTTGAATCCGGAAAAAAAAAGTTTTAGTAGTTGTTACGCACGACATGTGTGTGGGCAATGAACGTTCAAAATTAAGAAAATGAACGTGATACTCTATAATAGAGTAGGTCGCGTCATGTTAATTTTGATTTAATTCGCGAATTCATTGAATGTGATTATTCAATGTTTTTATGTCGAAATAAAAGTTTCGTAGGAGATTATTTTAAACTAACATAAGTACGGTGTTGTCATCCGTTAGTTTAAATCATGTTGATCTTGAATATTTACTTATTCAAATATTTTCGTTGTGAAACGGAAACAACTCGTATGCCTTGTAGGGGTCTCTTTATCAATAGATCAATTATTGGACGTACCAAGAGTTTCAAGCACTCATGGAAATCCAAGAGTTTCAAAGTACTCATGGGTTGTCGATTTAGTTTCTTGCAAATCAAGAGTTTTTATAGTACTTATGGTTTGTTATTAAACTTAATCACGACGTCATTTGGTAGAGTACATATATCAAGAGTTTCAAAGTACTCATGGACATTGGTAAATAAATCAAGTGCTTCATAGCATTTATGATTTATTTAATCAATTTGTATGTGTACTTGTATTAGGCATATAAATGGAACCACTTATATTTCGGCATCCTTTCGACCAATTGAGAAAAAAAATACTACGCCTCTTGAATTAATCCACTCGGATATTTGTGATTTGAAGTTTCTTCAAACAAGAGGTGGAAAGAAGTACTTCATTACATTTATAGATGATTGTACACGATATTGCTATGTCTATCCTCTACGAAGTTAAGATGAAGCAATTGACATGTTCAAACATTATAAAAATAAAGTGGAAAATCAATTGGGAAAGAAAATCAAAATGGTGTGTAGCGATCGTGATGGAGAATACGAGGCACCACTTAAGGACATATGTCTAGAAAGTGGAATTATCTACCAAACTACGACACCCTATTCGCCTGAACAAAATGGCGTAGCCGAGAGGAAGAATAGGACTTCAAAAGAGATGCTAAATGCATTACTCCTAAGTTCGTGATTACTACATAACTTGTGGGGGGAAGCCCTATTAACGGCCAACCATATCCTTAATAGGATACCTCGGAAAAGTGTTGGCAAAACCCCATATGAATTATGGAAAGGAAAGCCGCCATCTTACAAATACCTCAAAGTGTGGGGGTGTCCCGCAAAGGTGGCAATACCATTACCTATTACAAATACCTCAAAGTGTGGGGGTGTCCCGCAAAGGTGGCAATACCATTACCTAAAAAGGTGAAACTTGGACCGAAGGAAATAGATTGGTTCTTTATCGGGTATGCTCATAATAGTAGTGCATATCGATTTTTGGTTATCAAATCAGAAATCGAAACATACACGAAAATACTATTTTTGAGTCATGCAACGCATCATTCTTCGAAGATGTATTTCCATACAAAGAGAAGAATGAACAAAGTTCTAATAAAAGAACACGGGAATCAACATCCCAAGAGTCCGAAATGGAAAATGAACCTAGACGTAGCAAGCGGGCAAAAGTCGCAACAACATTGTCTCGGATTTTCTAACCTACTTGGTAGAAAATGAGCCTCAAACCTACAAGGAAGCTATGTCTAGTACTGCGGCGTCATATTGGAAAGAAGCAGTGAATATGGAAATTGAATCCATACTTCAGAATCATACTTGGGTATTGGTGAGTCTTCCACCAAGAAGTAAAGCGTTGGGCTGTAAGTGGGTTTTTAAGAAAAGCATAAACCCGACGGCTCAATTAATAAGTATAAGGCTAGACTTGTCGCAAAAGGATATAAACAAAAGGAATGTATTGATTATTTCGATGGCTACTCACTGATTACAAGGATAACGTCCATTCGCAAGCATATAGCTATTGCAGCTATAAATAATCTTGAAATTCACCAAATGAAAGTTAAGACTGCATTCTTGAATGGTGAATTAGGTGAAGAGATTTACATGGAACAACCTAAGGGGTTCATCGCTCCTGGACAAAAAAAATAAATAAGGTATGTCGTTTGGTGAAATCTCTTTACGATCTCAAACAAGCACCAAAACAATGGCATATCAAATTTGATAATACTATGTTATCAAATGGATTTCATATTAATGAATGTGACAAGTGTGTTTATACTAAAACCACTCGTGATGGATATGTCATCGTGTGCTTGTACGTTGATGATATGTTAATTATGGAAAATAATTCAACTATCATTAAAACAACTAAGAAAATGTTGACAACAAAGTTCGATATGAAAGATATTGGTATTTGTGATGTTATTTAGGGATGAAAATCAATAGAACGACGAATGGATACTCATTATCTCAATCGCACTATGTTGGGAAGATTCTTGAGAAATTCGACAAGAACGATGGCAAGATAGTTAAGACTCCCGTGGATATTAATTTACATCTCGCCAAGAACCATGGTGCAAGTGTAAGACAAGTCGAATATGCTCGAGTAATTGGCTGTTTAATGTACCTCATGAATTGTACAAGGCCCGATATTGCTCAAGCAGGAAAGTTAAGTCGATTCACTAGTAATCCAAGTGATAAACGTTGGAAAGGAGTGACTTGAGTGCTGAAACATTTAAGATATACTTTAGCATATGGACTACATTATACTAGGTATCCTGCGGTACTGGAAGGGTATAGTGATGCCAACTGGATATCGGACACATTGGACTCTAAGTCCACAAGCGGGTATGCTTTTACCCTTGGAGGAGCAGCCGTGTCTTGGAAATCTTCTAAACAAACTTGCATTTCAAGGTCCACAATGGAATCAGAATTCATTGCGTTGGATAAGACTGGAGAGGAAGCCGAGTGGCTTCGTCAATTTTTAGAAGAACTTCCTATGTGGCCAAAACCGGTGCCAGCTATCTGCATTCATTGCGATAGTCAATCGGCAATTATAAGGGCCCAAAACACCATTTACAATGGTAAGTCTACACATATACATCGTAGACATAATACCATTAAACCATTGCTCTCGAACATAATTATATCGATCGATCGTGTGAAAATTAAGTATAAATTAGCGGATCCGCTGCCCATAGGGTTAACAAGAGAGCAATTGTTTACGTCGTCAAGGGGAATGGGAAAAAGCCTATCTCTCTGAGTTGCACGTAACGGAAAACCCAACCTAGATGATTGGAGATCCCAAGATCTAGGTTCAAAAGGGACAACCTAATTACTGTGCATATATAGTCACTGTAGGAAATTTTATTTCCAAACCCATTCTTAGGACGACACCGAGTGACGCTTGCATAGGTAAGGATAAGCGATTAGCTTTTAATGAGCTCATACCTTGGGGGACAAAACCAAGTGGGGTATGGCAAGATACTCTTTATGAGACTCACCTATATGAGTGGGAACTGGCGGCCGGTTCTAGGAGAATGACGAGGCTAAATTCTCTAAGACCACTCACGAAACCAGGATTAAGTGCTCCAAGGCCAAAACGGACACGACAATGAGAACTTAATATGGAAGGATGATAACCGTGTGGGTACTATTGTCTAGGTATACACCATGGAAAGCAGTTCAAGGTGTTTCACCACTGACAATCCAGTATATCCGAAAGTATTCCACTAAGAGAGGTTCAAGGTCCTTGGCCACCTTCTCGATGCGATTATCATTCGTTTGGTATCTCTCTAAATCTCCTCTTTGATTATTCCGGCTCTTATGCCAATTTGTCATTCATGTGGGGGATTGTTGGAAAACTTTGAATTTTGGATAATAAAATATGTAGACTTTAATTCCCACCCTGAGATGTTAAATCTGCAATTGATGGTTGTCCAAAATAAGTTACGGGTGAATGAAAATTATTGTAAATTATGGGTGTACAAATAGGTCCTTCGATGGACGCAATTTAACTTTGGGTGCGTTATTAATTAAAGTCGCAAATTAATAATTGTTGGAATCGCTAATAAGTTTATTAGTTATTGACCAATTGTTAGTTATTGTTAGTTAATAACGTCCAGAGTTAGTTATTATCATGAATAGACACATCTATTCATTTGCACCCCTTTGAAGGGTCACCTACTCTATTATAAATAGAGGGCTTCTCCACCCATTTGTGCATTCCAACATTTCCTTCTACTCTCCTAATTCCCTACAAAGTCCTCCTAAACTTTGTAGAACCTTCAACTTTCAGAATTTGAATTCCTATATTCTAATTCAATTTCTTCAAGAGAGGTACCATGCCATTGCGGTTCGTAGGGTGTAAGCGGTGTACTGACTTCTTGCACGGTGAGAGACGATTATCCTGGGAGGCGGTTTGTTCCGGATCAAGCAGTACCAAAGGGAGCAAATAAAGCCTTAAGGACATTGAGCCAATGCTCGAGATCGTTTCTAAAATTATTTATATTCGACGACATTTGTAAGTATTTCAATTCGTCTTTATTTAGTTATTTTTTATCATGCGATTCTGTTTCTGCTTCTTCTCCATCTTCTTATTTTCGGTCCAGTTTCGATTGTTCTCCAACACTATCAAATTTAGCTAACATTTCAACCACCATTGAAGACTAAATTTATAGATTTAGTGAGGTCTCTCTGGTCACTATCGAGGAAGCACCGGCGAAATTTAAAAAATTGTGGTACGTAGGTACAACATTTAGTAAGCCACATTTTGTCGGTTAAACACAGAACTTTACATTCCAATATTCGCCTGACAACTCTTCTCTATCTCCAATTCCATTCCAAAACTTCTCACTGAGTTTAAAGAGCACTCAACAGCAGTGGCGGAGTTAGGAAATCTAGTCAGCCGAGACAAGATTCACGAAGTCAAAAATCAAAGTCAACAATCAAAAGTCAAAAGTCGCATAGTACGGTTGAACCTATTTTTATATAGCAAAATGTTAAAAACATTCGTAGAAGTACCAATTGGCGTAGTGGTTAAGGATGTTACTTGCAAGTGTGTGGTTGTGGGTTACTAAGTGTACATTACATTTTTTGGAAAAGGAAAAAAAATCGGAAACAAAAAGAAGCTTGACAGTGAGGAGATTCGAACCTGAGTAGAGCATTTTGACAATAAATTGCTTAACCACTCAAGCCACTGGGTGGTTTAGAATTTCAGGCTGGGTGGTTTAGAATTTGGGGGGGGGGGGGGGGGGGGGCAATAATATTTATTCTAAAAATTATAGTCACTAAAAATCAATAAAAGTGGGAGTACTAGTAGAAATTTTCAAATTTCGGGGGGGGGGGGGGGGGGGGGGGCTTGCCCCTATGTAGGTCCACCCCTGCTCAACAGGAAACGCAAATTGAGTTTTCATGCAAAAAATACTTGGGTAAAAATTACAATAGCATAGAACATTCAACTCCTTGTGCAAAATAGTTGTCATGCATCTGTCTCGTCAAGTCCGGTGATCAAACTTGCCCCGCCATCTTGTTTTTATATTTTCTAAATTTGTTCATATTATTTAAATTTTGTTGAGATATTGGTTTAAAATATATCACGATATTAGTTGCCAACAATATAAATCCAGTTGTTCTTTAGAAAAATCAAAATATTACTGAGATGGCTATTTAAAATATATCACAACTTATTCTCAAAAAAAAAAACACAATTTTAATTAGTTACCAAACCATATACATAACTAAAATATAAATGATCTGCAATACTTTTACATAACATTATTGGAGATTCTCTAACTTCTAATCACTTATCTAGTCTTCACCAAAGATTTCTTAGTCTAATAGTATTTGAACGCTCTCCAGAGTGATGAATTCAACACGAATCGACCACTCTTATTTGTCGCAAGCTGCTTACCACTTGATCAAATCACCTTACGACTCTTGAATTTTTTGATGTAATAAGAAGATATGACTTGAGTGTATTTCTTCGGTAGCTGCCAAGAAAACTTCTCGGAGTCTCCAAATACTAAAGACTAAGGTGGCGTTCTTTGACTGTTGAATGACCAATTCTACGATTATGTGTTCGTTCTTTCAACGAGTCTTCCTCATCCATTGTGCTCTCAATATGGTTAGCTAACGACTTTGACTTTAAAAGATGCCAAAATATCACCCTGTTCGTCACGGCAAAAACTTATACTATTACTGTCCTTCATGTTTATGTCACGGCTGCTCAACGACTTGATACTGTAAGTTGAATTGGCAACATCACCAATTATCTAACCCTAAATATCTGTAGCGAATTCCCAATGTTTGGATGTTTTGCTCTTTTAGAGCATCTCCAACTCATCTCCTGCCTCCTTCCAAAAATACTCATAATGTATAACCAGTTCCTCTCTACAACTAATAAAATTTATTTTTAAAATATAGTTAAAATTAAAAATCTTAATACTAATTAAAAAAAAGTGTTGGTGTTTCCCCATATGTTGTGTACTTGCTTACTATATTTTGTATCATTTTTAATCATGTTGTGTTTTATATGTCTTCGTCTTATGAGTTATAATTTAATAAATATGATACACTTTAATAATTATAATTTCTAATTGTCACAAAATAAGATGTACACAAAAAAATATCAAAATTAAAATTAATAATATTTTTTCTCAAATGTATTTTTTTAGAAGAAAAGTAGCTTCTATTAGATTAAATTGAGTGGGGTTAAGAAATCTCATTACATCATTTTATAAGAGCTGAAGAGCCCAATCTGCGTTACTACATAGCCATACATGTTTGTTTAGAACGGAAAATTCAATTTCTGAAAACTCATGATTTCTATTTCCTGCAAAAAAAAATAATAATAATAAAAAAAATTCATGATGTACAGTGTTCGTTGAACGATGGTCATAGGCAAAAAGAATGTTCTCAAATCTAGTGGAAAGAGAAAGAATTTCACGGAGGACGTCTCCATTTTCCGAATTATCACGTTGGAAAGCTTTCTTATTGTTAATGGCGTCAATGACTGCTATTGCGTCCGAATCGGTGATGATATTATGCTTATCGCATTCAAGGGCCAAAAGGATACCTTCTTTAATCGCCAGCGTTTCAGCTTCCAGGGTTGAAGAAGCAGTTGGTAATGAAGATGTCGAAGCTGCTGACATTTCTCCACGGTAATTACATTTCAACCGGGTTCCGCACTTAGAAACTCCATTTTCTAATAAAATGGTTTCAAATGTATTTTTCAATTATTGAGAAAATAGTTATTTTTTCAAAAGTAATAAAAACATTAAAACATATTGATAATTAAAGTTATAAATTATAATATAATCATAACACTTTTTTGGAGAGATTGGTTTCTATTTTGGAGAGATTGTTTTGTCGTCACCAAGGTTGGAACCCGAGACCTCATGTAGGGCTTCCGACGCTCTACCACTTGAGCTATCTATCACCCTAACTGCATAACATTTTTTTTTTGTTGAGAGGATGCATAACATTTCGTTTGGTCGTTCATAAGACAAGCATAACATATTATTAAGTGTAGTTATTATCCCCCCCCCCCCAACACACACAGTGGCGGAGCCGGGATTTCACCGAAGGGGGGGCACAATTCGCCTAGGAGTGGAGTCAACATTTGTACTCTCATTTAAGGATAAACATAATTAAATATCAAAACTATTGTTAAAATCGATCTAGCTAAGTTGGTAAAATGCTCTCATATTGACTTCAGCCACCTGGGTTCGCTCCACAGGTACGTAACAATTTTGTTATTTTTTTGATTTTTTGGGGAAAGAAATAGAAAACGGTCAAAGGACGACTCGAACCTGCGTCCCATGGATTCTTAACACAGAATTCCACCACTGCGCTGGCACACGCATAGCATCAGGGGGGGCACTTTTATATTTGGAAAATTTTTTTTTGGGGGGGGGGGGGGGGGGCTGCGACATGGCTCCGCCCCTGCACACATACACACGAAGAGTTAGTCAGCAATTTCGTACATACCTATGGGGTTGGAGTCTTGGAGATGTGGTTTTTTTCTTTTTTTTTTTTTGAGAAATTTGGATTGGAGATGCCCTTAGTTTTTATATCATTTGATAAGACAATCAACATGTCTGGTACGAGTTCAAGTACTATACTATAAATCGGTGTAGCTTCTAAATAATAGTTTTATTTCAAGATGAATGTAGGAACAAAAACAGCATACCAAATACTAGTACGTAGTACTGTTGAAGGATATTTTGTGATTCAAGAAAAAGTCAAATCAACTGTAATACTCCCATGAGATATAGCTCAATTAATAAAGAATATAATGTGAGAGCTCGAGACGTATTTTGACGGATCAGATGACTGACACATTCACAATTTACATCATTCACTATTTGTATAATTTATGGAGTGGCGATCAGTCTGGTGGACACATTCCGAAATTTATATTATTCACTATCTCATGACAATTAGAGTGGGGACCCTTTAGGTTAGGGAGCTACTTTTGGGCTAACAAAGCGGATGAGGATAACGATGAGGTGGTGGGATTTGATTCATCTTCCAGTGGCCTCTATAAATGTCGTCCCTACCATGAATTCAATTCATGGAAATTAGTATGAAAACTGAATTTGAGTGGCTCAACTTCACATCTATGCCATGTGCTAGGAAGAAAATAGTAGTAGTACTAATCTTGTTACGAACAAACAAACGATGGAGATCATTAAATAAGTCAAGTCGTTATCTAAGAGTACGATGAGAGATAGAAGAGATAAGGTCGAGAAGGAAAAACAAATTGATGGCTATTCGTTTCGGGGTGTAGTTGAGTTTTTCAAATATAATTTATTAGAATAATTTGAGTTCAGTAATTGAGGGGAGTTTAAGAAGTTGTCTACTAAGGGCATCTCCAATAGTGATATGCAATTATAATGTAAATAATAAATAAAAGCTCTGTTTTGCATTTTGCATGAGGAGTCCTACTCAGCAGTGTCATGTAAAAGTTATCCAAAATATAATTTTTTTATTTAGTCTTCACACAAAACACGTGCAACTAATGAATTGTGGATGAGAGAGAAAGAGAAATTGTAGGAAATAGTTATCAATCATGTAGAAAATGTAAGAGAAAAGATGGAGAGAAAATAGGAAACATGTCTAAAAATATTTGCAGAAGCAATTTCCCTCGCCAGGTTTGGCGAGGGTTTTGCATGTTTTGTATTTTGCATCTCAATATGCATGTTCTATTGGAGTCTATTTTTTTACGAAATCCTTTATATTTTGCATAAAACGTTGATTTGCATGGCCTATTGGAGATGCCCTAACATCCACAACTTCTTGAGTTTGAGATTAGTTCAATAAGCTGATTTGAAGGATATCACATGCAAATTTTCCACACCACAAAACATGCTATTGTCTACTGCTGTGCCATGTCTCACACACAATATTTGAATATCTATGTCCATCGATTAAGACTAAATTAGTTTATAAATGATGTTCTTTATATATAACAACAAATTTCATCTTTACACTACTTTCTTTAGTGTAACGGCCTAGCCGTCTGTCACTTAGAGAATCCGTAAGCACACTCTCACAAGTGTCCTGAGACCGGCCGCCCAGAGTTCTAAATCAGCAAACTTGCCGTATAACAACAGGATACTAAATGATACAAACATATCTCCAAATACAGTAACCGTCATGTCATTTAAATATGAATACTACACAATCCATAGATATCAACCCTATCATGCACCATGATGGTGCACATACGTTAAACCTGTGACATTAGGATCTCTAACTACTTCCGCTAAGAAGACAACGAAACATGGTGTTTCTTCCTATGGGATAACCAATTCTACACTAGTCGGGGATGAACAATTTCTGAAATAGTCCGGGTTTGTTCACGGTATTTGTTCTTCTATATATGAGTTTACTATCAATTGTTATTGACTTCAATATTATCATCAATTTGATGTGTTCTGTGTATTTTGTTGTATTAAAGAAAAGAAAAAGGTTAAGCTCTCTAAGTGTGGTCAATTTTATTTCCTCATCATACCATAGAAGTCGCTATGAAAGACTGTGACAAGTTTACCATATAACCTAAGAAGACTACGACAGGTTTCTCAAATGCTTTGAAACATTCAATTGGCCGTGGTGTAGTCTTTGTTGACATTTAGTTATCACAAATGCTTTGAAACATTCAATACCTAGTGGTGTAGTCTTAGCTGGCAATTTATTTATTTATTTATTTATTTTTTTAGAAGACATTTTATTCACCTGACACAATAAATGTAAAAGAGTTAATGACAGTTAACTACCTCGCAATTTGGACAAATTGACACCTCGCTACATGTAGTTTTAAAATTGACAGTTAAGTGTACGCAATAACTAAAAAACTTACGTCGCGCTCCAATTAGTGCTACGGTGTGTTTTTATGGCTTTTGCCGTTAATGACGTGGCGATAAATAGGGGTTTTAATGTCCATTTGCTTCATGAATTTGATAGATGTAAGATATATTTCACTAACTACACCCTTTGACCAGACTATCAATGAATACCAACGGTAGGAGGCATAGTTAGGGTTTTCTTCAGAAAGGGGAGGAGAGAGATGGGAAGGAATTGAGGAATTAACGGCAACAGTCATTAAATCACGCTGTGTGAGTTTTTTAGTTACCGCGTTTACTTAACTGTTAATTTTGAAGTTGCATGTAACGCGGTGTCAGCTTGTACAAACTGCGAGGTAGTAAACTGTGAATTGTTTAATTTAAAATATCAACTGTATTGAGAGAAAATTGAAACTCGCCCTAGGGAATTTGCACTCCTATGATTTAAGGAAGGGTAAAAGACAATTTGCACCCTCGTGGTTTGGTTTATATACAAAAACAACCTCGTTTTTCGGGGATATACAAAAACCACCAATGTCCGATAACGGAGGTAACGGTGAACTAACGGATGAGCAAAAAGACATACATACCCTCAGATTGAGAAAAAATTGCACTACTATATAATCATTTTTTCTACTCATTCTCCTCATTTCTTACCCTACCTACCATCTATTCCACTCTCTCTCTCTCCTCCTCCATTCTCAAACCCTAGCAGAACCCATCTCCCTCAGAGAGAACCCCACCCACCATGGATCTCTCTCTCTCAACAACCTCCCCACTGTCGATCGGCGTCACCTACAACCCCACCACCAACCCCTCGCTAGACAAGGCCGCCTCCGCAATCAAATCCCTCCGAATCGCCGCCGGCTAAGGTCCCTGGTTGTTGTCTCTTTCTCGATCTGGTGAGGCGGCGGCCGTTCGAACCGACGAACGTCGCCAAACGGCGGTGACCATTCAAACTGACGAACGGCGATGGTGCCAACGAACGGCGGTGGTCATGCAAGACCGAATCCACACGGCGGTGGGCTAGAGATTGATGATCAGGGGGAAGTCTAATCATCCGTCGATTCTATTGTTGTTGTTGTTGATCTTCTCTCCCTCTTTTTTTTTAGATCAGTTTCTCTCCCTCTCTTCTATGTATCCATTTATTTTTATTTAACTTATTTTTATTTTTATTTTTTTTCATTTTTTTGGTCTCTGTTCTTATGCTCTTCCATCTATTTTTTCTGGAAATTTTGGATTAAAAAACGTTTTTGTTGCTGTTATTGATTCAATTATGACTTTTGTTGTTGTGTTCTTGTGCTATAAAAAAACATCTCTCATTCGATTTGGGATTTGGTTTTCGATTGAAGGCAGAATCTGCGATGGAGGAGGAGGAAGGTCGATTCAGGATTCAATTCAGAGGCTGGGTTCACTTTGTTGATTTTTAGTGGTGAGAAATTTGGAGGCTTTGATTTGGGGTTCGATTCAGAGGTCGGGTCGATTTGGGATTCGATTTAGAGGCATCCTTTGCAGCCTGGAAATCGTCAAGTATAAAAATATTGTGCTTTCTCTTCGGATATCTCTCTTTCTCTTGCTCTGTTTTGGTCTGATGGTTGTTGTTTGGCTGAGGGGATAGGCAGTGAGGATAATGGTGTAGCAGATTGTATTTTCAGTTTTATCTTGAGTTTGTGGCTGTTAGCATGTTGGGTTTCAGGTTCCAGGTGGGTTGTTAGGTGCATTGGTTAGATTTGCAGCAGCTTGTTGTGGCTGAAATGGCGGGATTTAGTTGTTGGTATTGGAGTTGAAGGTTGAGGCAGTTATGGTGGTTGCTGCTGGTGAGAGTTGGTTGGGTCAGTGTAGGTTTGTGTTGAGCTGAGTAATGATGGTCGTGGGTGTACTGGTGGTGATTGGGGAAGAATAGAAACCCTAGAAAACCCATAACTCAATTTATGGTGTGATGTTATGTTCATAATAGATATTTAGGAATAAAGAGTAAAAAGTGGTGTGATTGGGTATTGAGAGATGCTGACAGTATGAAAATTTGGTGGTGGTTAGTTTGATTTGTGGTGGTGCTGGTGGGGTGGCAGCGGCGGCAGTGGTGGCGGCGGAGCTTGTGGCCAAGAACACCTAGAACACCAAGAACAATAACAAAATAAACACAAAACACAAATAAGGGCAAAATGGTCATAAAAATGTCACATTGCACCCCCCTCTCAACTGACATTAACAGAAGGGTGGTATTTGTCCAACGTCCGTCACTGACAGGGGGCTTTTTGTCTCTGACAGGGTGGTTTTTGTATATCCCCAAACAACGAGGTTGTTTTTGTATATAACCCAAACTACGAGGGTGCAAATTGTCTTTTACCCTTTAAGGAATCGTTAGAATGTGTCTCAGTATCTGAACAATTAATTACTTCTCTAAAACATTTAGCATTTTATTTTCTGTTGTTGTTGTTGCTTTATATTTTAAGAAAAAAGTTCAACTATTAACATGTAGTTGTACTACTATTATTACACATGTACACATGTAAAATCATTGGGTAAAAGACATTTTCCACCCTCTATTTATGGATAAAATACATTTTTCCTCCTGATTTATGGACAAAATACTTTTTGCACCCCTGTCGGTGGATGGAGGGTGGACATATACCACCCTTCTGTTACAATCCGTTAGTAAACGGGTGCAAACTGACTTTTTGTGACCATTTTACCCTTACAAATTGTGGACAAATAACACCCTTTTTTTTACATTATTGATTCATCATCTTCTTGGTGTTCTTGAGCATCACCACCACTACCCCCAAATCCACACCGTCGCCGCCAACACCACCACCACCACCACCACCAACAAACAAACAACCACCACCCCCATCACTACCAATCTAATCATATACCACCAAAATACAACCTAGCCAACATACCAATCTAATCATATACCACCAAAATACCATCGGCGATTCACCATTCGGTAACACCGACCCAAAAACCAACAGTTTGGCTCATAAGCATCCACAACACACTCAGATCACGACCAATTCTAAAATAGTGAGCCATTCAACTGTCTTTATACTACAGTTGGTTTGTCAATTCACTTCATACTTTGATTCAGTACTTTTTTACTTGGTGGATGTAATAAATTTATCCTCCTCTATCAACTAGCAGTGGACAATTTCAACATAAGTCTGCTATCAACCGGCCGTTTGGCTCCCTCTTACTATGTAAAACCGACCGAAAAAACTCCAATTCAACAGCATCAACACCCATTTCCCCATCATTTCTCACAAATAGATCGAGGTCCATGAAGCCAGATCGGATCTGGAAAATAGAGAGAGAGAGGTGGGTCGCCGGAGAACGAGAGAAACACAGAGAGAGGAGGGGCTGAAGACCACTGCTGCTATTGATCTTCCGTGATCTGTCACCCTCTCTCTCACTCTCCCCTGTTTTGCCGATCTCTCTCCCGGTTGGACCACTAGGACCCAGCCGGCAGCGACCCAGGCCGAGACCACCACCACCGCACCTCCGGCGTCCTCCCCAACCTCCTCTATGCTTCGATTACTCTCCCTCTGCCCCGAAATTTTGGTTTCCTTCGTATCTTTTCTCGATCTGCAAGAGGAAGCTAAGAAGAAAAAGAAGAGGAAGTGAAGAAGAAGAAGTGACGAGATTTGGAGTCAGGGTCGTAGCCTTCGCCGCCCAAAGTGACGACGGGAGAGAGAGGGCAAACGGAACCACCGCCCCCATCTCCTTCTTCTTCACATCTTCTTCTTTTTCTTTCACCGTGAGATATACCAGTAGGGATACCAGTAAGAGAGAGATACGAGAGGGAGAGGCTAGGTTACAAATGAGATATGAGGAGAAGAAAATGTTTATATAGTAGTATAATTTTTCTCCAAAGTGAGGGTAAATATGTCATTTAGTTAATTCCGTTAGCTCCATCCACTGACAGGGGTGCAAAAAGTATTTTGTCCATAAATCAGGGGGCAAAATGTATTTTGTCCATAAATAGAGGGTGGAAAATGTCTTTTACCCAAAATCATTTTATTTATCATTTGGGTTCCATCATCATGGCAGGCTCTCCATCCCTGTCATTTTTTGGTACCCGACTTCCATGACAGATGCCAACTTTTTACTCTAAAATACAAATAATTCCTAACACCTCAATCTATTTACAATTAAATTACTATAACTTTAGCCTAATATAAGTTCCATTTCATTTTCAAATACTCCCCAGTCACCAACCTCTCTCTAGTCAGGTCAGGTGATGGTGGTAGTGACCATTGAACCCAAATTAAGAGAGTTGGTGAAACCATTCCTATATAAAGAACCCAAACTGGACTCCAACAAGTTCAAAAACAGCAATTCAATTAAATCCCACCGTTTCTTCCCAAAAATGATCCGAACCGATACTACCGTCGTAGAAGAAGCGCCAACCTACGGCGACGTATTGGAAGCCATTTTCTCTCACGTGCCAGTCCTCCACCTCCTCCCCGCCTCACACGTGTGCAAGGGCTGGAACGCTGCGGCCTTCACCTCTCTCCGTCACGGTAACAGACCCAAACCGTGGCTCATCGTCCACACGCAGAGCCACCGTCCGCCGCCGTGCTCCGCCTCCACCCACGCCTACGATCCCAGCTCCGGCGAGTGGATCCAGCTCAACACACCTCCGATTGATTGCTTCTCGTCCTTGAACTCCTCCAATTCCAACCTCCTCTACATGCTCTCCGCTTCCAAGCTCTCCTTCTCCTCCGATCCCTTCCATCTGACGTGGCAACACGTCGTTGCACCAAACGTGTGCAGAACAGATCCAGTCGTCGCCGTGATCGGCCGTTTTGTGGTGGTCGCCGGCGGTGGTTGGGACTTCGAGGAAGATCCTCTCTCGGTCGAGATCTACGATCTCGAATCCGAATCCGAATCCGAATCGGAGTCGTGGTACGCGGCCGAGTCCATGCCGTCGATTCTCAACGGCTCGTGTTCTTCGAACTGGCTCTCGACGGCTACCGAAGGAAGGACTCTGTTCGTTACGGAGAAACAATCCGGTGTGACGCACAGTTTTGATCCGTCAACGAAAAAGTGGATGCGATTACCAGATCTCCGTCCCGATCCGTCGATTTTCCACTCCGTAATCGTCTTCTCAGACGATAGATTGATCCTAATCGGCCTCATCGGAAGTGTTGACTGTATCAAATCGCTTAAAATTTGGGAAGTGGATCGCGAGACGTTTGCCTGTACAAAGATTGGAGAGATGCCGGAGAAGCTATTGAAGGAACTGGAGAGCTCGAGCTTTCAGCTGTCGTCGATTTCGGCGTGTGCGGCCGGGAAAGTGATGTACCTGCACAATCCGTCGTTGCCGGAGGTGGTTTTCGTTTGCGACTTCGTCGACGGCGGTTGTAGGTGGGAGAGTGAAGCGGCGTCTTTGCCGGGTGATCTGTATCGTTTATCGAGGTTTGCTTTTACGTGCTCTAAGGTCGGGGTCGATGACGTGTACAAGCTGTTGCGATCCGGTTACCGGCGTCTCCCGCCTTCACCGCGAGTTTGTTGATGGGGCGAGTCAGTAACTCAGTATTCAACTTTTAGCGCCAACCCAGTCTTTTAAGCATTGTTCGTGTTTTTTATTTGAAAAGTTGCGTTTTAGAAAGCAAAAGAAATACCAAACGGACTTTTACACTTGTTCAAATTTGGAAAAGGACACTTGCATCCCATGAGCGAGCCAAACTTCAAATAACAGTAACCCTTGATTGTGACGCCGTAAGACTTAGGGGTGGAGTCCGTCACTTAAAATACTTTTGGCGATACATTTGTTTTTTTATCATGCAAGTAGTCTATTATACCCTTCCGTAACCCCTGTATGTTGCATAGTATGAGAGAAATTTGTCCCCAAAAACTATATTTAACAACATGCCTCAACTCCAGACTAAGGCGCCACAGTAAGGGAGTGTGAGTTCCCAAAAGTTTGACACGCTGATAAGGTGAATGTGTTCTTTTCTGAACTAGAATGGGTGAAAGTATCCTTCAATCAAACTAAAGGGGGTTGAAATGTCTTTTACACTTTTAAAAGAGATGTGAGTTCCACAACTTTTTTTAAATCAACAAGATCAGGTATATCTCCAATATCAACTTCACTCATTTTATTTGTCACCCCACTTTTATATTGCTTGTTTTTTAGAGAATATTTGAGAATTACATACCGGTTCGAAGTTCGAACTCATGATCTCGTGCGGGGGT
This sequence comes from Linanthus parryae, assembly GCA_023055425.1. Classification (NCBI taxonomy): domain Eukaryota; kingdom Viridiplantae; phylum Streptophyta; class Magnoliopsida; order Ericales; family Polemoniaceae; genus Linanthus; species Linanthus parryae. Next base: position 69,932,686 of record JALGPY010000002.1, read on the forward strand.
TTCAAACGCTATACCTAAGCTAGTGTCCATTTACTTTTTCTATTGCTTGTTGATGTGTAGGAGTGGCGATTTCATACCCACTTATGAAGTTTATGATTTAACCTATACAAGGGTTCTAAATAAGTACTTATTATTTTTGTAATTTATATTTTAAACCTCTTTCATGTGTTCTTATTCATTTTAGTTTTGACCCTAATGATCTCCTCCTGGTTGTAGGATTACTGTGTTAGAGCGTTAGTCCTTGCTTTTCTTTAAATTGGTTTTCCTGCTTACTACGAAGTTTCAAATTCCTTAATTTTAATTAAATGTTGAAAGAAATCAGATTATTCGTAGCGATAGGCTGTGAAATGAGCGTGTTTTTTTGGAAGCCTAATTCAATTAAAGAAAACCCGCTCATTTCACAGCCTCGCTCTTTTTTTTTTTAACAGTTTCACCCCTACTTCTGGTGTTTAAGATTTAGCCTCACAAATGTTTTAGTAAACAAGTACTTACTACTATAATTTATGATTTAACCCTCTATCTCATGCGGTTTCATTACTTTTACATGCGACCCTCATTTCTTAGTTATTTAATTATAGCTAGATGAGTTGTCATAACTAACTATTTCCGTCACCCCCAAAAACTTCATAATTCGACTTTTTCATTCGTAATCGGGTCACTTTGACCCGGTGATTTGTATGCCAAAGCGATACATTTTTTTATAATCTTTTCGGAATGTGGTAGGATAGAGTTTACAACAGTATGAAGATATTATCAAGAAAAATTATATCATTTGTTTGTCAAATCATCAGGTCAAAGTGACCGATGAAAAGTGTAAAAAGTAAAAAAGGGAACTCTTTTGTAAGACAAAACAATTACTACCTCTGTTTCGCCTGTTTCAGCCTACTTCACTTTTTGTCACTATTCACTTGGTTACTTTCATCCGGTGATTTGATTAGCAAAACGATACAAGAATTCGGTAATCTTTGCATGGTGTTATAGAGGAAAATTTATTCTAAAATACCATGAAAAAATTGTTAAAAAGTTACATCGTTTTGGTACCCAAATCACCAAGTCAAAGTGACTCAGTTACGGGTTAAAAAGTCAAACGCAGATGAAATAGACGAAACGGAGGTAGTACATATTTAGATACACGCAATATAATATTATAGTCGTGGTCCTACTCTAAAGAAGAAACAAAAACGATGTCAGTACAACACACATATATATACACACACTAGATCGTTGATGACAAAGACAGAAACAAAAGGAAATTAGTTGACAAAAGTGGGGTTGTTGGTGAGCATATATACTGACTTTTGAAATAAGCGAGAATGAGTGCGGTTGATGTTCCCAGGAATAGTGGGTGAACATTTCTACCAACACAAATGTCTGCCACTATGCCATGTTGTTAGAAGGTTTTTCCACAATTATCTAAAATAACATAAAATAAAAATAGAATGGCATGATTGAGAAGTTAAATGTTTCAGTTGGTGCTCATAGTTTCTGAATTGAGAAGTTAAATGTCCCGGACACTTCTAGCTGAACGTCTCAATATTTTGACAGAAGTAATCTTACCAAATAATATAAATTGTGCTTCTCCGTTTCATCAGAAATTTCATATTTTAACTTTTGCTACTATTTATCGGGTTACACTGACTATATAATTTGATTAGCAAAACAATGTAAGCATTTAGTAGGATTTTTATGGTGTTGTACAGCAACTTACTCTACAAATACCATGAAAAAATTGTTAAATTACGTCGTTTTATTATCCAAGTTACAGTACAACCTCTATAAATTAATAATGTTGGGACTGGAGTATTTATTAATTTAGCGAGATATCATTATATCGATAAATTAATAATTTATTAAATTAAAGAGATTGTACGTATGATTTTTAAATTTTGAAGTCCATTGTACTAGTTACAATGTATATTAGTTAAAAACAATCAACTTTTATCCTTATTAAATGGATGTGAATCACTTCCTAGATTATCCTGATGAAAGTAATGAATAATACGAGGTTTAAAGCATTGAAGAAACTGTGGCGGATACTATTCAAAATTCGGTCGCTGACGATGTTGAGGAGGATTCAATAGCATTGGAACCCGGCACTCGGAAAGAAGCATTGCAAGCGGCAACAACTCTTCACAATTTGCAATACGAGAAGACAATGCCCCAACTCTTAAGTGCAATGAGCAGATTTAAAAATGAACTCAAGATAGATCTTAAGTTCAATAAAAATTAAGTGACTATAGATTCATTTCTCACTAGTCAAGAATTTGGAATATTTTAGTAATTATTAATTTATAGTTTCGTCGGGACCAATATATATACACTGGGATTTAAAAAAAAATATCTTATTATTTTATCGATTGGTGTCTAATTTTGTACTGTCTTGAGTTGGGACTGGACAAATTATTAATTTTATCGAATTTATTAATTAATCGAGTATTAATTTATAGAGGTTTTAGTGTGCTGGGTCAATGTGACATAGTTACATGTGGAAAAGGTCAACAGGAAAGTTTCTAGCCAAACATAGGAAGCATTAATTAAGATGTTAGAAAATGAAAATAAAAGTTATAATTAGTTGATTTTTTTCCTACTAAGAGGTACCCATAGTTTCGGTTTCTATGGATCTGGTGCCCATAGTTCAAAATCGCGCACCCACGATTACGCAAATTCAAAATCACGCATTGCATCAATAAATTCCCGTTACATTTGGTGGATGGAAATTCTTTTAACTGGGGATTTTAAGAACGGTAAACATCTTCTTGCATTCTGAATCTGTAAGAGTTTGCCTAGTGGCCTTGAATTTAAAGAATACTGATGTTCGAGAAAAGATTACCAATCTCATCAAAATTTTCTGCTGAAAGATAATAATACTTAAAAAAATCTGACTGTATTTGTCTCTACGTAAACAAAGAATCTATATGTAATACTACTACCGGTTAGATATCGCAACATTACATAAATCTCTGACTTCAATGAACAAGACACCATCCTATCCTCAAATCACGAAACAAATCCTTCGGCTTCTTCATGCCTCTTAACGCACCTGCCTACGTAGTTTTTCCTGTTTGGTTTATGATCTTCATTTTACGTCGGCCAAAAATGACTATAGTCCATAACACCATAACACGTTGGTTACCTATATATTTTTTAAACACGCTTCTTCTCTAAGTTAGCCAGAGCAATCTGCTGCTTTCTCTTCCAGGCTGGAATCTTACCTGGGAATGCCCACCTCAACAATCTCTCCCACGTGTAGCATACCGAGAACATGAGGACGGCGCCAAGAAGCACCTGATCCCTCAGCGGTTTAGGCAATGGGACCAACTTCAACCAGTCATTCAAGTCCCTGAACAGATCAGATGCGACGACAGTGAAAAATCCCACAGAAGCCAAAAGGGCATACAAGAATGGTTTGTTTTCTGGAATGCTCTGGTTGAAAGGATGACCCATGTAGTTCACTGCAAAAGTTGCCACCTGGATCATCATGCTGACCGTGTATGAAACCGTGTTGACCAAATTGGGATGGAACTCGGAATCTGGTTCGATACACTCCTCAGGCATGTACTTCCCTGCCTCATTCACGGACGAGATCAAGAAAGCCAGGTGGACGGCAAATTGTCCCAGCAGAGAGAGGAGAAGGTAGGGGCTGAAAACATTAGGGTGAGGTCTTTGAGCTGAAAGGCTGTCAAGAGGGCGTGCATGCGAAATAAACAGAAAGAACGCGGCAGTGAATACTCCGCTGATTGTAGCCTGAACATCGCCCAACTTGACCCCATCCAAATGCATGACGCTCAGTACGTAGGCAGTTCCAAGACAGTTGAGACCAAGGATTTTGAACATCTGGAGCGTAGTAACTAGGGTACTCCGGCCTTGACGAATGATGTCAGTAGTAGGGGAAACAGATGCATGTTTGGCTGTAAATGGAGACGCCATTGATGCATCACCAAGCTTCACAACTGGAGCAGATCGCCCATCACCTTCCTCATTCAGCTCATCCATGAGCTTTTTCAGCTTTTGTTTCTGCAGATCTGCGGCATTCTGATGGCGATTAAGAGCTGATTGGTTTCCAGATTCTGACCTTGCGACAGCCCTGCTTTTTGAAGGGCCTTCTCCATTTACACTCGAACTTTTCCCTGCTTCCACAATAGATTTGGGTTTCCTTGGCTTGGTGGACTTGGAACTTCCATCTTTAGCCAATGTTTCTGATGATGACTTGTCAGTCTTAGCTGGAGGAGGGACGGCGTTTAATAGAGCTACTCCTACATGGGCCTGGAAGGAAACAGAGATTATGTTACTAGTAAATAATGAAATAAGACATTTCACCCAAAAATAGCAATAACGTAACAAAAGAAGTAAAGATTTGGACAACAGTATTAACATAGCAATGAGTTTCCACATCCTGAACCTAGTGGAAGAGTAATATTCAAAATATGATCAAACCTCAGTCTTGGCAAAGCAAAATGAGCTTTGGCATTCACAAAAAGACTTTTGCTCCCTATCGCTATGTGTTAACTTTTTTGCTTAGTGTTGTTACCCCATGCTGCCAAGAATAATGAACCACCTGCCTGTAAGATTTCTAGAGCCAATGAGCCTCAGTTCAAGCCCGTGTCTTTATGTGCGGAACTAAGACTTGAACTCAACGACAGTGACTTGATTATCTGATTTAGTAGCTGGAAATATTAAAAGGTTGGCATCAGCCCCCGATTCTCCACTCCTGTTACACAACTGAAGGCTCTGCCTAATCTTTCCTTAATGACTGACATGATCAATAATGTGCTATATATTGACAAGATTACCTTGATTCAGATCAATTGTAAACCTGGCACTTCTTGCTTAGTTAAAATAACCAGCCATGTCCTCGGAAAACCATTGATAAGCTTATTGCCAGGCACCCAACAGTAATCAAGAAAATCCACACCCCCCCCCCCCCCCCACCCAACACACACACACGTGGGACAAAAAAAGGGGATACTAGAGAGTAAGTATAGAAGAAAAAAAAATAATAATAACCGACGGGTTTGAGAATATTTAACCTGCTTCAGAGCTCCTACATCATTAGTTCCATCACCGCACATCAGTGTTGACCTTCCCACTGTTTTGAAGGTTGTCATAATGAGCTCTTTCTGCTCGGGTGCAACCCTTGCAAAAACCTGATACACATTGGAGTTTTCAAAACAAATGCCATTGGTCCAGTGGCCTTAAAATGAAGCTGAAGAAGAAATAAATCTAAACCTTCACATATGGAATGACTTTAAAAACAGCAGCAGTCTGCTGTAACATTTCAAAGCAATCGCCCCCGATACAAAGATCGTGAGACTCTGATAGAGCTTCAACATCTTTCTCACTGTAAATAAAATGATATGTTAATTCAGTGTCATAAACAGAACTGCCCAATGATAGAACCGATTAATCTAGAGAAAGATAAACCTAGTGGGTGTACATGTAAACCTTTACCTATAGCTAATTATTTCAGTCTCATCTGGTGAAATCCATGCATGTCCTTCACCATCCTTTGCGGGCCCAAGAATCAGTGCTGGTTTTGAAATAATGTGAACTTGGCTAGCAACATGGCAAGCAGTCAAAGCTTGATCTCCAGTGATCATTGCCTAAAACAATCTCATATTAGAACACTGTCAAGAAGTACACATCTACAGAACAAACTCTGGAGCACTTAAAATTGCTGTATTCCTTTCGCGTTCAATGTCAAAGGGTTTAACCAATCTATGATACAACTGAAACATTTACCAACTTCTCCTTCCTGAACAGTACAGAGTATAGACCCTACCAACTTCAACATGAAGGACCTATTACCTGCCCGTTTTAGACATGTTCTTGTTAAGAGGCCAGTTTCCTTCAGGATAAAAGAGTAGCAATAGGTCATTTTTAAAGGAAACAGCCTTAATGGAAAAGGACATAGAAGGTTCATTTCGAAACATTACAAAATAATAATGATCACCTTAACAGTTAAGCCAAACATGACCTTAGTACAGAACATGGCATTTCTCTATTCACATGAAATGACACTAATTGGGCATCATCACTCACAGAATTTACATGTGAATTTCCTGCTACCTCCAGTAGTAGACTAGTCCAGGGATGCAGAACAAATCATTCTAAAGTAGAAAAACATTGATGCCAAGTTCACAACAAAAGAACAATAACAAGATTCTCAGCGATAGTTTAATTTGCACAAACCATGTAATTGTGCAGTCACTTAATGGCACATTTGGTTTTCAATTATTAGCTGGGAGCCTGGGACTGGACTAATTACAATGCAGGTATGAGTTAATAATAAATACTGTGAACGGTGATATTGGACTATTTATAATCGCCGTACTAGATAGTGAAAATGTGGTGTTTAATACCCTACATCAATCCCCTCCTACATGAGGATTGAGGGGATTGGCTGGATTGGACTATTTGTTGTTTATTACTGAATTAATAATGCACTAAACCAAACACAGTATTGATGAAATTCCAGCTAGTCCAATCCAATCCAATCTGGCTAATCCAATCCAGTCCAATCCGGTTAGTCCGAACAACCAAACATGCCAAAAACTATTTAATCTAGGTATAACCAAAGACGTACAGATACTCTACTTACCAAATCATGTGATGCGGCTTTTAGCTCAGACAATACAGCAGCTGAATCTCCTCTAATTGGACAGTTAAATACCTGAGATTCAAATAAGTGAAGATCAAGTAATTGATATAACAAAATATCTCATCACCAGCATAATATTAAAGAGTGTGAATAAACATTTATTACTGAAGGAGGCTCTAGAATATTTTAATAGTTTCTTACCACAAAACCAGCAAAAGTCAGTCCACTCTCAACATGATCCCTATCCAAGCTTCTAGCTTCGCTGACCTTCACGGAATCATCAGTATTAGAATAAACCAACTAGTTATTCGTGCTTTTGCAGAAAGGGAGAGCTCTTACTGTCATTTCTGGAAGGGGCTTGTAAGCAAGGGCCAATACTCGAGATCCTTGGCGTGTGTATTTCTTGTACGTAGTAACATATGATAACGGCAAATCAACGAGCATATTTTGAATGGTTTCTGGTGCACCCTGTGATGAGGTCCAAATTGTAGCTTAGCAAAGAAGCAAAGGAAAAACAACAGAAACAACATTTAATAATGACTAAACAGATGATGTCTTATCAAAGGCATTGCTTAGTTCATTATGTAGAAGTAATTGCTCAACTATTGAAAAATATGGTGGGAGCATAGATTGTGATGAATTCTTCAGGAAAAATTACTGATTGAGTTACAGATCATTCAACCTTGTTCTGATCACTGCAATTTATTTCAAGCTTACTCTGGTCTTAGTTAGCTACCTATAAGATGTTGTCCTAATCTAGTCCCCCGTCAATGCTTTCCAGAATCCAGATTCTCTCGAAAAAGTATGTCCAAAGGCCTGGAGCTGCAGGGAACGAATCCTAGAGTCTAGACGCAGTTTTTTAATGTTGTGCTTTCACAGCGTTTGGTGTCTGGCCTCATTTAAAGGTTTGATTTTGTTCCTCTAAGTAGTTGGTGTATCCTTGTATCTGATGCTCAGTTTCCTAGTTGCTATTCTCAGACCTCTCTGCAGCCTTCCGAAACTTATTTAGAAATCTGTGTAATGAAAGGAAAATTCTTATTTGCCAAAAAAAGGAGGCGAGAAAACAAAGTGCTGATAGCATGAACTTCCAAGACTCGAGCTGAACTTGCACAGTATTTGATAAAAGGCATGGCATGGCATGGCAAGACGAAGACCAATACATGTATGAAGATGAATTCTCCTAAATCAGAAGTTAGCTTTGATTTACGACCAGCGAAGAAGAGAGAAAGAAGCCAAATTGTAATATATACTCACGTCCACGCCAGGTGAAAGTCTCGAAAGTGTATTTGTTTATCAATTGTTCATAGAAAATGCAGATCCGACAAAACAAAAACGATACGAAGAAAAAACAGATATAGAAGAAAGTTTTACCTTAACAAAAGCAAGAAATTGCTCCTGAACGCGAACAACAACAGACATCCGTTTTAAGTGGGACGCAAAGTGGTGTCTCTGCACAATCTGAACAGCGTTTCCACCTCCCCTGAAATCATTGGAAGCGAGATTAGGCCATTATGAAGAAAATAATTATGTCCAATTAGTTCTCCACAGTTTTTTTAATTGGCAGAGTGTAGCCTCTCAGGCGTCAGGCCTCTGGGGTGAGAAGACATATGTCATTTGTAGACCACAATGTGTTTCTGTTCGTGGTATTACACTAGGGAAAGTGATAGAAGTTTTCTTGCTTGACACTTTTAAATTAAAATATCAAATTAACCACTATAGAAAAGCACGAAATTGTTCTACCTCTCACTTAATTAATGAGCAACACTACAATTTGGGGAGACTCAAGGTACTACAGATTTACTATGCTAAAATGCTCGCACGACACCACTGCAATTCCAGAAAAGCTAACACGATATTTTTCCTTTGTTTTTTCTTCAGTTCGAATAGATCAGTACCTAAATGGACAGTCATCACTGATTATAGCATTTTTTATTTTCACATATACTACCCCGAAGCGTAGTTCTTGATACAATGATTCTGCAGTTGTTTTGCGAATAAGCACACATCTTAAATGCGAGCGGATAACGAATTGGATATAGTTGAGTGAGGTTAGGTGAGGTTCGGTGCTGTTTGGTTGTCAAACCGGAGTTTCTGGGTTTGTTTCTATGTCGTCTTCAAAGCAAGCTCTCTATTACTGCACCATTTGGTATGGGTTCCCTCAGATTTGTTTGATACTCGTAGTATGTGGGTTCGGGTGATATTAGCTTGTGGTGGCTGATCCGCACTTCCCTACGCATAAGCCCGGGTTCTGGGTGGTTTATGGTTTGTGTGTTTTTGGGGCTTCATACGAGGCCTATGAACGAGCCACTGGAGAAGGCTACTACTAACGAAGAGTTCAGAAACCCCGGCAGAGATAGAAAGACAGATCCAATCAAATACCCAGATGTAAGATTGAACCCCATTGACCCAATTAGCCACTAATTGCATGCCTCATAAAAATTACATAAACACACACACAGAGTGTGGTGTTGGTAGGGATTTGGTGGTTAATGCAGTGGTGCAGTAAGTTGCAAAGAGGGAGGAGAGAGAGAGAGAGAGAGAGAGAGAGAGAGAGAGAGAGAGAGGAAATTTTATTTAATTATGTAGAAAATTAGGGGTTAACATGTCACTTCAGCGTGCAGTGGGGCAAAATTGTCCCAAAACGTGTCAGTTGTGGCCCCCATGTGTTCCAGGGACTGACATCAACAGAAGGTCCATGACCCTTGTGGTATGACAAGTGTCTCAAACCACCCCTGTGGCTGACGGTGAATAACGGAGCAAGAAGTCCATTTTACCCTCCTTTCCTTAACCGAATATACAAAACCACGAAACTTCTTTCTCCTCCCCGAAAACTTCTTTGAGTGTGCCTGATTAAGTCAGTCTGGGGTGGTTGGAGGTGCTGATGGCCATGGAAGTGGTGCTTTGGTGAGATTCAGATGGCTTTCAGGCTTGGAGATGGTTTGTCATGGCGGTGGTTGGTCAGGTGTGTGCGGCTGCGTGGTCACTGTGCATAGAAAAGACGAGTAGTGGTGAGTGGTGTTGACGGGAAAGGATGATGAATGTTAGAGTATAAGTGACAGGAAAACCTCACCTCAGTCCTGAATGCTTTTGACTTCGTCAAGATGGCTGCTACGGAAATATAGAGGTATATCTCTCTCTCCCTCCCTCTCTCTCTGGTCTCAGATCTGGGCAGAGACGATAACAAAACTCTAGTAGCAAGATAATAGGGACATTCGCTGGAGTGGAGCCGGGTGTTTATAAGTTCGATTGGGTCTGGGCTGGAGATCGTAGTTGATGTAGATGGCAATGCCAGGGTTCAAATTGGTTCGGTGAGTCTTCGATTGGTTGTAGCAAAGGTTAAGTCGCTTGATTATATGATGGTTGTGGTGGTGGAGTTAGGTTCTGAGAGGGAGATGCATGAAAAACGTTGTTGGTTGGCTAAGGATATGAGATGACATTCCTCATATATATATATATATATATATATAAGATGATGGTTAATGGGTATATGGTTTTTGAAAGCTGTAAAATATGACCATATCAATTTTAAAGGAATTTGATTGGAACAATTTAGCTGGAGCGGTTTGATTGGTATTGATGTTGGTGGCGTTGGTGATGGCAGCAGTGCTGTTGTAGTGGTGTAGTAGGTCGTACATAGGAAGGAGAGAGAGTGAGAGAGAGATGTCTAGTTCAGTAATTTATGATATTTGGGGGCAATTAAGTCAATTCAGTGTTCAGGAGGACCAAATGGTCCCAGAAAAGGTGTCAGTTGTGATCCCCATATGTTCCAGGATGGAAGCCAACAGAAAGGTGGTCATTTACTTCGGGAATATGAAGGGTGGTTTAAGACTTTCGTCATAGTTTGGTGGTACCATCTTGGTATTGTGTCATAGTCAGGGGCGCTTTCTGTCATTTACCCTGATCAAAATGATAACCCGTCTTTTGGAGTTTTGGTTGGTGCAATAACTAATCAAGCCCTCGTTGAGTGGAAGGACGAATAGGACATGACTACATATCGTTACTAGAGGAATAAAAGGAGCGTGATCATTAAGGGTAGGTTTGGTATGACTTTTTAAACTTTTAAGTCGACTTTTAAGTTGCTGTGAAAAAAGTTCGTGACAGAGAAGTTCATGGAAAAAGGTGTCTGGGTTTGGTGAGAAAAGTTATGCTGTTAAAAAGTTAGTGATGTAACACTTTTGTTTGTTAGTGAAAATTACCACTTTACATTTTTTATATTTACTAATAAAATTGTGGTAGGTCTAATTAGATGTCCTAGTATGTTAATACAAAAAGAAAAAAAAAAAAAAAAAAAGTAGGGGTAAATTGATAATTTTTATTGTTTAAGAAGAAAAAAGTCCAAAAAAAGTTCATGAAACCCAACTTTTTTCAGAATTCAGTTTTACACTACAAAGCTAAAAGCCAAAATCCAAAAGCTGACACAGAAAAAGTCATACCAAACCTTTCAGAAAAGTTCAAAACAAATTAAAAGTGCAAAGTGGATTAAAAGCTGGAAATAAGTCATACCAAACCCACCCTAAGTTTAACCAAACACGCCTAAAACTTGACAAATGAACTTTATTTGCTCAACTTCATGGTACAAATAGAAAGAGCGGCTTCCAGAATGGAACAAGGATGGGATTGGAAGACTTAATTAGCTAAAAAACTGGAGAGTGGTTACAAAGTGAAATTAAAAAACAATACTAAATACAGAAACAATATTGCGAACAACGGCACTCGGTAAGATGTTTCGTTCTCACCTTTAACTGCCCAGGAATAGGAGGCAATGGGTGAGTGATTACTTGTAATTCCAAGGGGCGGACATACTTGAGGAAGTGTTTCATAAGAAAAGTTTCTAAAATATATTCATTTTACTATTTCTATGGATGGGTTGAAAGTTGATGAAAATTATGTTCTGATGATTTCAGAATGGGTGCTTTAATCAATCTGGTATTCCTCATTCGTATAGCACAGGAAAAAAATTGACAACTGATAGTAATTCTTTGGTAACATATCATTCTCTCTCTAGACCAGGAAACACTAAAAACAAAGGAGCTTCAGAAAATTCTATGTTCTTGTAGATCCAAATTGACTCTTAATTTCCTTATGCAGGACACAAACTGACTCCTTCTACTTATGTAGATCAAATATCGAATTGGCAGGTAATTTTACAATGTTAACTTGATCTGATTGTAGTTTTCTTTGATCAGAGTTAAGGATGTAGTTTTCAGATTTGACATCTAGAATGGTAATTGCTACACTTTCGGCCTCAATACCAAAAACAATCAAAATATATATTCACCATGTTTCCTTTGTAATAGTCTTGATTAAGGGGCCATATTTTTTTGTAGACGTACATCAAATTGGTACCTGGTTCAAGTGTTATTTCAAATTCGACTAACAATGATCTGGCGGTTGGTGATGAACTAAGCTGAAGAAGATACAGTTGATAAAACAAGAGATCAAGAAGATACAGTGGTAGTGGAGGTTGAGAGGCAATCTTGTTCCAGTGGGGTTTTGGTCAATTGAGAGAGAGAGGGATTCATAGGCACAATCATCAAAGAAAATACCTTTCAAGTTGTAGGTAGAGACAATGCACAGGAATTCAACATTTCAAATTCCTATGGAGGTGGTTAATGAACTAAGACTGTGGTATGGTTATGAAGATGGGAGGTATTTGGTGGCAGTATGGTTCATATGTCATTTTCTTTGGTAAAATAGATGAGGACGACTATGGCTAGAGGCTATTTTTGTAATTCATAACTAATTCACATAGTTTCATTACAATTGTTGGAAATAAATTGAGGGTTTGTTGGTTTATGACGTGTGGTCACCACATCCTCAGTTGACGAAAACATTGGATGGAAGTTAGAATTGCAAGCAGAAATACAGGTAGGAGATAACATTGAGAGTTGTTTCAATATTATAAACCATTTTAATGTTTACCCCTTACTTTTACTTTTAAGGTGTAATATTTTGCCTCCAGAGTCCAGAATATATTATGTCTAGACTCCAAAGAAATAAGCAAGGGAATGAAATCAAAGATATATAAGAGATTTATCAATAAAATTGACAAGATACATTAAAGCTTACTTTTTCGGCAATGCTTTCTCATCAGATTTGTAGCTCCAGTCTATTCCCTTCAGTGCAGCTTTCTCAAGAGGATCACCAACCTGGAAGCATAGACAAGTAAAATTCCAATAAGAAAACTGGGATATTATCAATACAAAAAAATAAATAAATAAATAGAAATCAGTGTTTCACACTATCTTCTGCTAGTCTGCTTGACAAGATAACTCTTGTTTCATACGCCATATACAATTGCGCAGCATCATATTTGTAGTTCAATGTTTATCATATAGGGGGTTTTTAGGTTCCCCAGGCTGATGGTGATGGACCGTGATTTTAGTCTAGGTGAAATTCATTCCTAATCTAAAGCATATACAAGGGATAGAAAAGTAACATGGGAAACTTTTATCATTTTGTTGAGGAAAATGACACTAAACCTGTATGCAATTTACATTTTGTAACACTAAACTTCCAATTTGCATGTTAAACCCCCTTTCAGTATGGTTTTTAGTACAAACAGCCGCAATTGATTAACGGTATTACTAAAATCCAACGCAACCGGGAGCAGAATAGTCTTTTAAGTAAAAAACAATATTAGATTCTATACAAAATAGAAGTTTAAAATATATTATATATTATTAATCTCTCTCTCTAAACAAACCTCTCTCAATCTTAATCTCTCTCCCTGTTTACCTCACAATCTCTCTGTATCTCGGAATCTCTCTCTCGATCTCTCCATGTTCTATCTCTCTCTCTCTCTGAATCCCTCGTTCTATCTCTTATCTCTCTGTTCTACCTCTCCCTCTGTCTCTGTTCTATCTATGTCAATGATTTATTCTTGAGATTACCAGGTTGATGCTGTATCGCACCAAGAAGCAGAAGCACAAACTCTTCTTTTTTTTCTTTTTGCTACTAGCCAAGTGTCTCTAACAATCTGTCGCTGTAAACCAAGAAACCCAAAATCCAACCTCAAACAAATCAACCACAACAGATGAGATCTGTCACCATATTAAACCGAATCAACTCTCCAGCCCAACTATCAACAAGCCCCAAACACAATAAACCACAGCCATCACTACCAAATCCACTGAACCACCAAACTCGTCATTAATTCCGGGAGGTTTCCTCTGTCCTCTGGGACAGAACCCAGCATCCATTCTCCGAACCACAAAATGGAGGCCGATTGAGTGAATGGAAGAGAACCGAAAGAGAGAGACTTACAGTCATTGACAGTCCCTGAGTACCAAGCTTCACCAGAGACATGAAGATCTCTCTCAGACCCTTAGTCTTACACTTCAACACCTATGAAATCGGAAAACAAAATCGCCATCCCTTCCTCATTGATGAAACTATAGAAGTCTCGTCACTTGAGGAGGAAACACAGAGCTAGAGCTCGGTAGATGTCTCCGTTATTGTCTATGTGGTCGAACATAGAACAGAGGAAGAGAAACAATAGGGTTTAGAAAGAGAATAGGAAATGCCAATGTTACCCCTTGAGATAGAGAGCTCTTTTGAAACTAGAGATAGATAGGTTTGATGATATAATAATGTAGTTTACTTTTCAATTTTGTGTATTCCTTAAACAGTGCTGTTTATTTTTAGCCCCCTGATTTTGTTAGATTTTAATAACACCGTTAGTTGATTGCGGCTATTTGCACCCAGAACTAAATTGAAAGAGGGTTTTATAGGCAGTTTGAAAGTAACAACGGTTTGGTGTTACAAAGTGTAAAGTGCACAGAGGCTTGGTGTCATTTGTCCTTTTGTTTATGAAATCAGTAGGTTTTCTTTAATGATGATTTTCTTTAGTACATGTGACTAAGCTTGCATTAAAAACTAAAAGCAACTGCTATATTCACATTTAAGTGAGGCTAGGAATGGCCAATTGGGTTCTCCATTGCTCCCTCCTCTCTGGAGGTTTGAACACCGAAAGAGTTGAAAGCTTGACTGAATACTCAAAGCCAACAAATTGGGTTAGTGATACGGGCCGGACACGCCCGCGGTGCGGCAGTCGAACCGGATTCATCGTTAACCAAGTTATCTCAAGGATTACTACGTAGTTAGTTAATTTTCGTCATTATTTTAATTATTAAGAGTAAGGGAGTACTTAAGTTGTTTGGGGGTTTTATCGTTATTCGGTAAATTGTTAGAGGTCTAGGGTAATTAGTTGTTTAGTCATTAGTATTTCAATTTATGTCACGTCAGTTTGTTTTATTAAGGAATGAAGAAGAATTAAGTTAATTTAGTAGAAACCCTAGTTTTGGAGATCTCAGCTTCTCGAATTGCTGAATTGGAGACTGAAGCTTCTCGAACTGCTTCTCTATCGATAGCTTCTGCTATCAGTTGGTCTTCCTCAGATACCTAAAAGCCATACCTATCACATTCACGAGTTCTTTTTCTACCTTCATCTTATATTAGGGCATATTTAAAATGTTTACAACTGTACTTGTGGCTTTGGTTCTCCATTTTCGGGCATCTTGCAACTTTGAGTTCTCATAATTCTTTCTTAGTGTCGAAATACAAGTATTTTGGGTTCCCTATGCATGCAAACATGTTCTAAGAGTCCGAATCTTACGATTCAGGCCAATTCTACGATTCACCTTCGATTCATCTGAAAGGTCTAATTGAGTTACAACATCAGTCTAAGAAATAATACTTCCTACATTTAAGTCTCTTTTGCAATATGATCTTGTTTAAATTGCTAGTGCATTTTTCTCTAGTCCAAGGCTAATAGTTTTCTATTATTGTCAATATCCTTGGCATCTTGTAGTTCCTTACTCCACATGTCTATCTATAACTAGATTATTCTTATCTTTTAGATGTGTGAAACTCCTAATCACTAGTTATGGATGCGAGTTTCCAATAATTGGAACTTTCTTTTTGAAAAATATGTAAATTTTGTTCAATAATGTTACAGCTTTATAAAATATTTTATTATATCTACATAAAAATATTGAAAGCTGAATCTTTATGATTCACGATTCGATTTACGATTCAGTGAAGGTGAATTTCGATTCACTATCTGAATTTTGACAACTATGATTTCAAGTAATTTCTTATCGGTTCAGGGACTTTAGAGGTTATTTGAGTGCCAACTCAAGTTCTATCTTCGAGGGCAGTTACTGGCTGTGTCAATAGGTTTGAGGCTGGCTTCACAACACAATCTAGCGAATGTGCTAATTGAATCCGACTCTCACTGTGGTGGATGTTGTAAATGACATTACCAACCGGTCGGGCTTTCAACTAGTTGCAAAGGAAATCAAAGACCTGCTGCACACACTAGCAGGTAGTACAGAAGCCGATTGTGTGGCTAACTTGCTTGTAAATCAGCCTCGTCCGCTTCTCAACTCCTAGAACAATTTAAAAAACACTAAACCTTTGTATAGGATAGTTAGGTAAGGACGCTTCAGGAGTAGGGAGCATTATGATGATTTTCCAGGGTCTGTGAACCCTCAAAAGGCTCAAATGAACCCAGAAGAGTTGTGGATATCTTTACAGGTGTTTCTCTGGTCTAGAGTGTTTCTCCTTTACGTTCCACGTGTGGCGTTCGCTTACTTGTTCAACAAACCTTTTGAGTGCATCAGATAGTGATAATAATTTTTGAAGCCTGCTCCATGGAATTTGGAAACAGGGTAATGGAGAAACTAAGAATTGACGTAACTCTGATTAGTTCACAAACAGATTGCTAAAACTGTAGCACACTAAACCCATACCAGTTTGTTGTCCACGAACACCAGTGCATGGCATGAGGCAAGAATTTCCAACGTGCGGGCAGGCACGTTACTCATGTCTGTCTCTAACTCCATGCTATCAGTCAATCCAACTACTCCACAGAACTCCTGAAAACAAGAATAGTAGCAGAAAAAACATATGAACTAGATCAGTTTAACTGCCCCTCCTACTCACTCCAGATTATAAATAAAAGGCCAAACAAAAGCAATAACTAATAGTTTACAAAAATTCATATTGAGTCAATAAAGAACAGAATGCTAGGATTGCTTGAGAAAGATAAAGATAAATGGGCTTGAAGTCATACCATGTCATCAGATGTAAGTGTTCCAGTTTTGTCAAAACAGCATAAATCAACCTGCTCAAGGATTTAAACCAACACACTTAGTAAATGACAAAAATAAAGCAAACAGAAACCACTAGTGATGCAGGAATCTGTCATTCTAGAGATCAGAAAAGAAACATGCAACTGGTATGGTATCTTATGAATGGTCGTGGTAGGAGATTCATGCCTGCCAAACTAATAGACCAATATGACAACACTGTATTTAAGAAAGAATTATTCTATTCATATTCTATCCAAACATCCCATTTGTCCTTTTCTCAAAATAATTTTGAAGCTCAGATAATATTATAAGGGCATTAACAGCACGGCGGGTGCTTCAAAAGCCGATAGGAGAGCATAACTTGTTGAGAACCCAGAAGTGAAACTGGGACTCATTGTGGCACCGATGTTTACAACGCAGCAAAACGCATGCGCCAAATGCTCCATAGTTAGACTAAGAGATCGAGGAACCCTGTTTTGGAGTTATATAGGTATAAAGTGCTGTCCAAAGACTCACTTGTCAATAACAAGTTGGAGATTGGAATTTCAAGCACAATGTTTAAGCAGAAATATTTCACTTGTAGTACTGAAATCCATTTACCATATGATTTTGATCATAGGCTTTACAGGAATGATGATGAAGGTAATCACTGCAGAACTGTCAAATGAAGTAAAGGAAAAAGCTGCATTCACTCCGGATCCTGATTGTCGAGAATAGTTGGTTGCCCCACGCTGGAATACTGTGGGTTCTATCTGTGGTTTAAATCCTGAGCTACTCACCTCAATGCCAATAGGTTTCGAGAGAGAGCCCCTGAATTCTTAATATGGTATCAGAACCAGTGGTTGGTCCGAATCTGTTGTATGTCTCTGATTGGCACCATGCGCCGGAGGATGCATATTGAGGATAATTGTTCATCCCACATCGATTAGTGAGTCCTACCGTAGTTAATAAGGTCCTGCGCTACTCCCCCCCCCCCCTCATATACCAATTGGTTTTCAGATGTTTAGTTACCAAAACTATTAACTTCAGCAGGCGTGGGCAGCCTTTACCATGTTGAATATATACATTATGTGAGATGGACATAAGAGGTTGGACTTTGCTCCATAGACTTATATAGCTAATTACTCCTAGCCCCTTTTAGTTTTGAGTGAAGAGAACACCTCGGCTCGAACATACTTGTGCCTTTGCGCCATCGGGGTTGAGATGTATGTCCGTCTGTATCTTTTACTCCACCGTAACCTTTATACTATTTAAGTGGTATATTGTGTACACCTATAAATAAAACAAACTGTACAAATAGGTGTTGTGTCGATGCACAGCTTTCCTTGACCGTTCAATCTAATAAACATTAAAGAACTCAAATGTTCACTAGATAAGACCAGTACGAGCAGGACATGAATTGCTTCTTCATGTTTGGGACATACGATAAATATTTAAGAGGCGTTTCAGTATTTGGGCCTGAGGGAAACACTTCGCAACTTCAGGGATCTTGGCTGTGTTTAGCGATCCGGGTCGAAAACGTACCGCGTTTTGGTACGAACGACCCCAATCGAAAAACGCCGCTATTTCACGTTTCTGGTAACACAGAGTAAAAGTAATGAGTATGGAGCTTATGAGGGACTTCCCGGAGACGAATTCCCCCTTTTTGAAACATTTTGGAAACGTACCGCAGTTAAAAATAACACTCTGGTGTTTTCTAATCAATTTATAAAAATAAGGGATGCTACTTGTAAATAAAATATGATGTATATTACTAATCCTATCAAGAACCCCAACCCCAATCTAAACCCTGCAGCTTATACTTCAACGGAGAGAAAACAAATTGGATACTTTCGAGACTTCCAGATAACCTCAAAAGACTTCGTGGATCTCCGATTTCCCAAGTACCTCCAAATATTTGTTCAGTAAATGTGTTCTCCTTGTATTGATCTTAATACTTTACTATCAATTTCGTCTAATAACTTGGGAGTGTTTTCCCGTTCCCCCGGCGTTTCGTCTCCCCAATTTCTGAAAATTTCCGTTCTGTCATCCCCGTCCCGTTTTAGTCTCGTCCTCGTTCCCGTTTCATTGCTACATAGCAATCAGCCAAAGATTTCTTCCAACCTATTCTCATTAACTACTTGAAGACTCAATCAAGCATACATTGCATTCTTATTCTTACATAGGTACAATGTGAGAGGTTTGTCAATAATGTGTTCCTAACCAATATCATGCATGCCTCGGACCTCCTTCAGGAGTAATTTCCAGAGTGTTTTTTTTTTTACCTTTGTTCTCTTAGGGCATGTTTTGTGTATGGAGAAAGGGGCAACAACACGGTGCTTGGTAAAGGGATAATTGCAAGGGGGATTTAATACCACATTATTGTTTATAACGGTTCTATGGCTAGATTTTGATCCCACCATGGGAGTGGGATTAAGAGCATGTTTGGGTCCAGCTTAAAATCTCAATAATCTGATGAACATAATCTCGAGTGAATATTCTGAATTAAATTATAATCGGAAAACTGTTTGGCATGGGCTGTAAATCTGAAATAAAATTTTAATAGCAACAATTGTAACTTTTACCGTCAAATGTACGATTAATGTCTTTATTTGAGCTTACATCACATCTAATATGCTATTTGTTTGGGATAACTGATGAATAATCTCTATTATATAAAAGGTTGAAGAGTTCCTAACCTTTTGGTGTTCCTAATATTTTCATTTTGACAAAAATACCATTGTATAACTGACTTAATTACCACCAGGCAATTCAGAAATACATTACTGTTCGATGCATCTTTTCTGATTTTAGAAGAGTCACAACCCTTGCAGAGTTTCAGAAAAGACACGACTCCTGCAGAGCATGAACAATCGAATCTGAGAAGTTCTATATATATGTGTATCTTCTGGGAGGCATAATGTACAGCATCCAGGCGGAGATTGGCTTCTCATCTGGCGCTGATGGTGTTCTTACAAACCCTTTTGACAAAATCATGGCATATTTCCAGTACCCCCATCGTCGTCTAGCCTCGCCAAACGTTAACTCGGATACATTCCTCCTCTTTGATGGACAAAATCATTCAGCGTTCTTTACAGATCGTGTGGAGAAGTTTCGAAATCAGAGGTCACATCAAGGATATTGGCCCTTGGGTTCCATTCGAGTTCGTGTGATTTGTCAAGGTGTCATCGATACTTCAGGTAAATCTAGATTGCCTAATATTTTTGTTTCCATAATAAAGCTTACACAAGCTTCTATTCAGTGTACAAGTCTTGTTGTACCGTCCCTTAAACCCCATAGTTCACCTCTGTTTTCCATCTACAGTCAAAAATCAGTTCTTGAATTGTGTTTCACAATTACTACATTTCACAACTTAGTGTTCCACAATAGTTTCTGCTCAAATTGGCTAGGAATTGGTTCCTTAGAGCATCCACAATAGTTTGGTAAAAATGGGGTTTCAGCAAGGATAAAAAAAATATTCAAAATCAATCAGAGATTTTAGCAGATTATTAGCCAGCTTACATTAAAATCTGGGTCAAGTAATTTACGAAACAAACGGAAGTAAATTACTTGGCCAAATTTTAGTTTAAGCTGACTTATAATCTCACGCCAAACACATACTAAAGCTTAATACAACTCCCAATAGATTCGTAAATAAACAAGATATATATTCCTACTTATATGATAAATAATCTCTTATATCAGTACATTATAAACCCTACAATACTGTGGGACCCCCTGTACCCCTCATTTTCAATCATTGCACCAATGTGCCCTTACAGAAAAAGTATCAAGTACATGGAATAACCCTAGCATTTATAACTTTATAAGTGCCATGAAACTTCTTGCATTAGGAGTTGGAGCAAGTCTTATAACTCCGGAGCTGTATATATCTTGTGCTAATCGTCAAAATAGAAAAGATCATCTCGTGTTAATTGGTGCCGATAGATTTTCATGGAACTCTATCTGCTGAGGTCTGAGGACTTTCACCATGTGCCGGTTGCCCTTGATCATATGTTTGCATGTGTGCATAGGTTTTCTGCTTCAAGAAAACTGTTGATATCTAGTAGTTAAGTACTTTTTAAGTAATCCTTTTTTTACGAATAGGTTACGTAATCTGCTATAGTTAGAGCCGCACTTCCAATTTTTCAGACAATTCTAAAGTCACTATTGTAACATCTAACCCATCAACATAACCATTCTCATGTGGCAGATCCCTTTCCCAGTGGCACTTTCAGATCAGAAACAGCAACATGATGATTGCAAGAGTTACGCATCAGTAACTAATCAAGGCATGACAATGTTGGAGGTAGAAAAATGCAACACAAAGGAACCAAGGGCACAATCCAAGAATAAGAGGGCAGCAAAACCTCAGTGGCGTACACCCAACAAGATATATCAAAATCAACAACAGTGCATCTATATATTTGAATGATCAGGATCAACTGATAACTGTTGCTTCAACAAGATCCAAAAAAAAGAACACTAATTATTCAGTGATTACCTTCCCAGCAAATGGAATACGGAAAGGTTCTGTACAGAATATCCCGCGCCGTGCCAGAGCAATGAGAGATGTATTAACAGCTATTGATAATTCCATCGGCAATTCAGGAGGAATCACAGAAGTAATAATCAAAGAACAACTAAGGAAAAGTTTGTATTTGCTCCTCGTTGGATCCTCCAATCCCTATATTTGGCAGAAGGAGAAGTGGCATTCCAGAAAATGAATCATCAGTAAGTTGCTGCCACACATAAGTCATGTCCAAAATGTTCCGTGAATGCAAGGAATTTACCTTTTTAAGTACATAACCAGCTGCTATCACAGCAAATACTACTAAGAACATGATAAAGAGTCCACTTTCCCAGCTATTCGCAGTTACCTAGACAATTAGATCTGAGGGTTACTATGAAGGCCGAGAAGAATAGTATCAATTAAAGTGACCGAACCAACTTAGGTATCAGAAGACATATACCCTCTCTGTGGAAAACAAAATAGTCCGCATCAGTTTTCCTTGGCTTGTCTCAAACCCAGTACGAAGGACAACAGCGATGCAACCACCATCAGGGGTTTTCACAGGAAAGCTCTGGCTCCAGCAATAGAGGGAAGAGAACCAAACAAAATGTGATAAGAAGATTTATTCTTTCCGGAAAGACAATATATGAGACAGAAAAATTACGGAAACTACCTTATCTGGGGTGTGCTGCAATATCTTTGTCCCACCAAAAAGAACGTGATTTTTATCACGCCGGATTGATAACTTCTCCTCAGCTCCCATGCCGGTGATAGAAACCTGAAACGATTGAACATTCTTAAGAGATACCAAAATTGATGCAACATTTCGGTTTTAGAACGACTAGGTTAGAGGTATGAGTTCAACAACAAGCAGCACACTTGGCAACATTTTCAGCAAACACTTTCAGCTAACAAATGATGTGAACATTCGGAACAGTTGTCATGTGCAATGAAACTATTACCATTAACATGTCAGGTCAAAATCTGTTTTAGTACAATAGTAATAAACAATGTAGTTCCATCCATGCCTCCCCCCTCCACCAACAAAAACAATAAAGAGAAAATACAATCTACAGAATATCATTTGAAGTGATATTACAAGAGAAAACGACTTGTACTAATCATCGCAATCAGTAATATTTATTGCCATATATAAAAGACAAGGCATTTGGTGTGACAGACATTGCTCAAAATGCAGTAATCCGGAGATCAAACAGTCTTCCATGTTATCACAAACTTTTAAATTTTAGTGGCCATCAGAATAAAGAAGCAAATAGAATATAGGACCACCTTCCATTGAGGAGTGGACTCTCCCGTAAGAATGGCCTCATTTACTATAGCACTTCCAGCTAAAATAAGCATGTCTGCAGGTACAGACTTATCTTCCCCATTATCACTTGTAGACCGCCCGATGGATACAACATCGCCAGGTACAAGATCAGTTCCGGATAGTTTTACCCACCTACGATACCCGACAAACCAAAGTCAGCGGGTCAAGTACGCTAACAGTCAAGGATTAGAATAACAACAACCACAATGAAAGTCGAAAAGAAAACGCACTTCCCACAACGATGCGCCATTATGGTTTGGTTGTCCACTCTTACACGTCTAAGCTCTGTCAGAGTCTTCAACCGACTTTTTGCCATAGTTGACTCGAACATGAACAACATGAACAAGGTAAACAAACTGTAGTACCAGTACTCATCCAAACACCAGAGGCCCACACAAAAGACCTGGAGGTAAATATTCCACGAAAATTTGTAAGAAAACTAAGAGCTGTAAAAAAATACAAGAATAAAGTTCAAACGATATGTATAGTAGGAATCTGGAAATCAAACTTTTGCACCATAACAAACCTGAAAAACAAAGAAGGGCTCCATACAGTGCTCCTTCATTAATTTCTGGAAAGTAGGCTGAGGGTACTCAAATCTACAAAACCGAAAACCTCCATATTAAGAGTAGAAAAAACAAATGAGGTAAAATGTCCCAAACATTAAACTCAAGCAAATTACAGTTAGTATGAGCATATATGACAGCATGCTCTAATATTATGATGTGTGTATCAGCCTGATTTTTCAAGCTCCAATATGACAAGAGATCTTTATCACGGCAATTCTGTAAACTTGAATAGTTCTAACTTATGAGCATTTAGAAGGTCAAGACAAAGTTAAGGAAACTCACACATTTCGGCCCCATTTCTCAATAGCAGCATTGACTTTTGCTTCAGAACCATGGCCAGTGTTCTTGATATAGTATCCAAATGCTTCCTTGGAAGGATAGGGAAGTTTACCAAAATTCTCCCTCTCCTTGGAAAATATGAAACGTTGTTTCCTGAAATCAAATGAAATTTCTTCCTCTGTTGTGGATGAAGAACCTGCCAACTGCAGTAGGAAAGTATATTGGTAATAGACAAATATATTAGTCGATGTGAGAGATGGCGTTTCCGTGAACCAAAAAAATCAATCTAAACAGGAGAAAACAAAAATCATTTTGTTTCCTGATGACATAATCAAATGACACCTTTTAAGGCATCGACAAGCTGTGAACTCAGACAAGACCACAGAACAGCACCTAAACCTACAAAACTGGACTATAAAATCAAAACCTAGATGCGTTGAACCAAAAGAAAATCGTAAAACTCTACTGGACTGTCTGCTGGTACTTGACTTTACTTGGATTGCCAACCATGGCAGTTAGCTCAACAGGGGCGCGCATCAGGTTATGACACTGTACGCTGAGGGTAGCTTTCAATCATTTAAGCTGTTGTTATTTAACAAATTAACTGCTTTTAGGGAAACTTGTGAAGATGATAAAAGATGTGAATTTGAGAAAGAAAAAACAAAGTATCAAGAGTCTAAAAAACGAAGGCTAATCAAAATTCAACTACCTACAACAACAACAAGCCCTCTTCCCAGGATAACCACTGTCTGCTACATGGGAGGTTTACTCTTGACTATATCGTGTCTTATGGTCTCTACCCAGGTTTATATTGGGACCCTTTGTCTACCACAGTCGAAATGCAGCGTATCGCTTCTCTTAACAGGGGCATCCAACGGCCTAAATTACTCCTAATTGCGCCATTGTATCCCATCTTTAGTAGTTACACTTCTCATCCACTTCAGCATTCTCATTAAGGTTATACTCATTTTTTTACTACATTTTTCCCAAATCGTCCAACACTCTGTCCTATATATTAGAACAGGTCTTGCAGCGGCTATATTCAACCTAGCCGGGATCCTACGGTCACATAACACTCCAGTGCACTCCTCCACTTTGTCCACCCTGATGCCATCCTATGGGTAACATCATGCTATCTTCCCATCACTACATAGAATCCACCTAAGATATCTAAAATTATTTTTCTTTGGCAGCATTTGTCCACCAATAGTTACTGCCACTTCTCTGACTGCCCGACGGCAACTAAATTTTAACTCGATATACTGTCTTAGTCAGACTAATCATAAATCCTTCAGATTCTACATTATTTCTCCATAATATTAACAATTGACTTGGGGGGGGGGGGGGGGGGGGGGGGGGGCTTGTTTAATAGCTTTTTACAAGTTGTGTTTAAGGGGGAACAGCATTCCTAGAGCAGAAACAATAATTTTTTTAAAGTTAATTCCTAGTGCAGAAAAATCTGGCAATTAGCAAGCCAAATAAATGGTCTGGTTGAGACAAGGAATGGGAGAATGTGCATCGGGGAGGAAATTCGAGTGTAGATTCATGTGTTGCAATCTATCCAATCCATTTGTTAAGACATTATTGTAAAATCGTATATTTTATTATTGTATTAAATCTTTGAATAGAAATGTATAATATACCAGTCATATGACCGACCAATCAACAAAACGCTTTGGATACTACATAACTTACTAAATTGGTGAATTATCTCCTCCTGGCACAATCCCACAAGCTAACACTTTATATTAGTGTTAACACATTTAAGATGTTAACGGACAGATCAGATTGCAAATTGGAGTTTGGCCAATTCACCATGGATAGGAATGAGTCTTGTTCAGATTGCATTTTGTAGTTGGCATCTGAGTAAGCTAAATGTCTGTCTGCCACTGTCGAGCAAATAAGTGCCATGCTCGAAACACTGACACCACTCATCAGCATGAGAAGACAATTTCTTCCTATGTGGTTTTGGGCATCAGCAGTTACTTATGTGGTTTTGCCACTAAAGGATTTTTCTAATGCTCTGACTCTGAAACGAGTTCAGATTTTGTCTGCTAATAAGACTTAATGGAACAAACTAGTTTCATAGGTTCTTTTGGGGCTCCATTACGGACCAATGTGTGGTTCTCAACCATCGCATAAGGCTAATAAGACTGCATCTAATTCCGAATAAAATTCCAAAGCAACTACAAAATTCAACCATATCATATAGTTTGGAAACTCTCTTGCTGATGTATTATTTTAAAACCACTCGCCATGTTCCTTTTAACTGTCTCTCTTTGCAGAGAATTTTATATCAAACTGAATATTATCTATCAAAATTACTTGCATGTGCCTTCTGAGGCAATTGTCTATTTGTCTATAAAATCTTGTGTGTCCCAACTTGTAAGGTTGTCTGTCCCTGTAGAGTTTCGGAACCACAATGAATTTGCCTACCTATCTATAGCAGTGGCTCGCTCCGGACAGAAGATAGACGCCTTTTTTGGCATAAAGCTTCTTTTCTTTAACTAAATAGCAGCCTTTCAACATTAAAAGTAGTCGTCAGGAAAAGAAGAAAGAGAGGCAAGGGAAGGTAGCTCAGGAGCTATTGTTTCAAGCGCGGATGTATTCATATAAGTAGTGGGGCACCGAAAGACCATCTCGTTGATGTTCCCGATTCCGTTCCGATCCGATAGAAAGAAGAAAAGAACGTAGGCCGGTAGCCTGGGGTCAGGGAACCTTATTAGATGGTGAGGGGTAAACATTTACAATCTGAAAGATGAGAACAAGTTTAGCCAGGGAATGAGAAGTTGTCTCTTGGGCAGTAGTGACACCGTTTTGCTAAACCACTACTTATCACATTTTTGGTTTCTAAAGATATTCTGCTTCGGCTTTTAGTGTTCATCAGTTCCAGATTCCCAGTGGACTTCGAATTAGATTAAGGATGGTCTCATGGTTCTGGATAAGACACTCGTGGTTTGTCAATAGATGCTACCTTATGGATGAAAGTAATGTTAGGTTGTTTTTCAATTAGCTGGCCTTTACATGTTGGTCTTGTAAACCCTATATACGGCGTTGACATATTCCTAACCCTAAAGGTGAGTTGGGGTGTGACGAGTAGAAAGTAGAAGCAGAACTCTCCATGTTGAGAAATTGTACATCTCTAAGAAAATACATGAAAAATTTACATCATTATCTTCAATATTTGAATGTCATCAATCATCGCATGGATAAATTCCCGACATCCATGTTCTCCTTGTCAGGGACACATTTACACCTATGTTACCTAAAATGGGAGATCGTTCTGCTTCGTGCAACTGGAACAGACCCACAGGGACACTGTAAGCTAAACCCTACGAAAATCGGTCTTCCAGTGTGAGATTAATTAGTATGCTTGGTACTTGCTTGGTACTTGGTAGCACCGTAATATCATTTTCAGGAACGGAACGAATATGCTTTTTACTTGCAAAAGAAATATCTTTTTCGGGATGTAAGACCTTCGTAACGCTACAACGTTTTCGACTAAAAACTCATGTAGCATCCAAATCTTAGCAAATTTAACTTTGATTACCCAACTGTTAAAAAGTCAAAGTGATGTAAATAAGTTGTTGGATCACCAAATTCATCATTCTGAATGCCAATACACCATGTTTTTAAAATCATGATTCACGTTACAATAGCCATGCTATGAGAGAATTATGATAGCTCCATGGTACTACTGTGAAAAATAATCTAGCTACAAGCCTACAAAAGGATCTTGAATTCACGGGATTCTTTCATACCACAGCAGATATTGGAACACCTATTTGGACAACTAAATGTAATTAGCACGTATTTCACACCCTATGAGCCAATTCATACAAGAAATAAGTCGAACAAAATTTATCTGGTGAAAACGCAATTTGCATTTAAAGAGTATGCGTAGCAATAAACTTGAAAACTAGAACTTTCATTCGAGAGTAGAGACTTAAATCAACTTACAACGTCGCGGAAATGAAGAGGCACAACTTCTTTCGAACCAGAGAACTTAGGTGGAGTTATTTTGCAAGCATCTGCTTGGTGAATATCATTAACCTGACAAGAAGTACCCAAATATGAGATAAACCATATCGACCAGTAAAAGACCTTAGTTAATGAACATATTGACGGACTCATTTCATCTGCAACAATGTCTGAGAAATCAATTGAACATCTAATAACAAACAACACATGTCATGTTTTATTTTATCACAAATAGAATCTAATATATCGCTCTTACTTGATTTGTGTCAAATAAATGCTTTTCACCAATCAAAAAACACCATAATGGAAATAATGTGCTTCATTGGAATAACATTGGTCTTAAATGTTTTTCCAATAACTGCCACTGACAGTGGACTGCAATATTGTTTTTCTTCTATTAGAGTGCAAAATACGGGGATATATATCAACATGGGCCATGTAACTTCTTTTAAGCAACTCCAAAATCTATTTGAAATGCTAGAAGAAAGGAGGCTTTTTAGTTGACTTTATAGGAGATACTTTATGAGCCTTCCAAGTCTTCCTAGAGAAAGTTGTCTGCTCTAACAGTAACTTTTTTCTGTAGGCCTGTTGAAAAAGGAGAGGAAATCGGAAAAAGTTTTCCTAACTTCTCTATTTGCGACGTTTTACTCAAGAAAGATCATTTAACTATTTAAAACAGACAGGAAACAATGACTTAGCGGATCACAACTATCAACATATGCAAGTTTGACATGTCATGTAATCTGATATTAACATATTAAACAAGAGCACTTTGAGTAGCGTAATGCAGAACACATTTTCTGCCATAAATGAGTTCGTTTAACACAATGAGAAATATTATTTTACATATTCTTCTCATATATGGTGCCAGCTAGTGTACCATTAACTTCTCTGCTGCCTACTGATAGTAAGTTCATCTCGCACATTGCTAGGTATTAGCAATCGAGTAAGCATTCACGGTGCGACAATGACCAAGTTGAGTGAGATTCGGAAATGCAAAGTTTGGGAGCAGCCACAATACATCTAGTATCACGTTTTTACTACACATCTCTAATACTTCAAAGCAATAGCTCAAATAATACAAACACTTATCATGACCTTTAGGAAAAACATCACAAAGTAAAGGACAGCAACTAATAGGGAGGTAACAGCAAACAGTCAAATCAGAATAGTGTGAATCAGAAGAGTGAACAACTCAAAATATTGCGTACCTTGGAGTACTGGACCAAACAGTTAAAATCCACTGACCAACCCGTGAAGAGGAACACCAGAATATGAAGAACCCCTAGTCCTCCAAGAACTATGACAGCATCCGCAAAGTCCAAGCTGGGTACCACAGCTGCTAGCCAAACAGTATAAATTATAGCAAAGGGCCATACATCCAGCCGCCATAACCAGTGCTTCTTTCTCAATAAATCAACAGTGTCTACTACTTTCCCACCAACTTGAAACCTCGTCGACATTAAAAGTCCTTGCTGCCAAGTAGAGGGAGGACTCTCCACTCTCCAATATCCAACTGCATATTTCAGTAAAAATAAAATAAAATAAAAAGTAAAGGGTATCACTAATCTCTCCACATGAAACTCATGAGACTAAAAAGAAATGTTTGTGAATATATCAATCATTAGAACCAAACAAGCCACGCGAAATTAAATAAATATTATAGGTTCCATATGAGTGATTTCAATTTAAAAACCCCGAAATAAGTATCAAATGTATTAACATGTAGAACTGTGCAACCTAACTCACTCACACGCTGTTCTAAGCAGGGATAAAAGGAAGATTAAAGGGAAGATTTGAGAAGACACGGTTCCATTTCAATATGGATAAAACGTACTCAACCCAAGGATTCAAATAACAGAGCATATTGTCACGTATCGAGCGATACGGAACGGTACCGGTAGGCACCGAAACCCGTTCACCCGATACGGTACGTGTGAACCCGATTCACGTGCATAACGTCCGATACGGACCGTTTCGCTCGGATAACGGGCGATACGGTACGTTTTTGAGGCGATACGCCCCGGTATTTGGGCGATACCCTTGATTAACGTTCACGCGTTTGGTTCCCGATTTCCGTTACGGTTTGTCCGATACGGGCCGATACCGTTATCCGCGACGGAAACCGATACATCGACAGATACCGTTATTTAAATCCTTGATTCAACCTCCTTTCTGCAAGAACATGGAATCGCCACTACGTGAATCCCATAACTTGAGTGAGAATGACAGGTTGAGAGGAAGGATCGGGAACTAGTCTAAACACAACTTCCCAGCTATGATGCATGGGTGCTTCTGGGAGGTCGCGCACCCGCACCGGGAGCTTTTGGGTTGCTTCGTGGGTGCTTTCCGGATGCTTTGTGGATAAGGCAGTGTCATTCTGAAAGTTTTAGTTGAGAGGTCTTCTAAAATACATCTACAATTTAACAAAAAACAATGTGCATCTATGTGAACATTTCTAACCGTTAGGTTACAAGTCTCACCATAGCTACAAATAATGACAGGGAAGAGAAAATTATACTGTTGATATAGTAGCTCAGTATCTTTAAATACGTGTATGAATTTCTGTTTGATTATAATTTGGACTACTATTATTGTTGTTTTTATGTTAGTATAATGGTATCAAAAATAATAATAATAAATATAGTCGCCGCACCCCCGTCCCACCTGCACCCTTGATATTTGGAAAATTTGCCGCACCTGCACCGAGTTCAAACACCCACACATGTACTACATAGCTTTCCAGGCTCAAGCTGACTGAATTACAACTCCGACAGGTCCACCAGTTGCAAAAGGAAAAGAATTTCCCTAAAAGTATTATTTTTTACTTAAAACTCAGAAGCAACTTTAGATTTTTTTCCCTACGACTAAACTTTATAGGAGAAGAAACGCTAGTCACCTCTATGTTCTTGTTATCTCCCCTACAACTAACAGTGTCCAGCATATGGCATGAGGTGCCAATATCCAGGTAGATCACTCTTGTTGAAATAGGAGAAGATCAGCTCACAAGAGTTCACCGAACCACCTGATTTCTAAATTATTGGCATCGTATTTTTCATACTAACCAGAATTGAACTGATTGCAGAGATGATTAGGCTAGAGTGGATTTTTTGTAACGATGTTCCATGTACATGGAAAAAAAAACATCTGAGACATTACTCATCGGTGTCCATAATATCAACAACCCTAAACCCTACAACTACTAATCAGTGCAAAAGCAATCAGTCCGACAGGTTCACCAGTTGCAAAAGGAAAAGAATTTCTCTAAGGGTATGTTTGGTTCTTGGAAAATGGGAAGGAAAAGAAAATAATTTTCTTCTCATTTTCCATTATGTGTTTGGTCGTGCAACTATATCAGGAAAAGAAAACCAAACGGAATTGGAAGGAAAAAATTTATTAAGGAAAAAGAAAATTTAGTTTCCATCCAAAAACGGACGGAAAAGGAAAAGGAAAAGAAAAAGGGACGCTGCGTGCCGTCTCAATCCTCTCGCCCTCTCTCTTCTTCGTGGAGAGAGAATGAAGATTCACCGGAAAACTCATCGGAGTTCGATTGCGAGTACGAGTGAGCTTTAACTTCGCCGGAAGTTATGGTGATTTCTGGGTTTGGTTTCTCAATCGGAGAGTAAGCGGCGTTGATTCGGGGTTGGCGACGAAGCCTGTGGTTCGGGCTTCTCCGGCTGTTCTACTCGGATTGAGCAGAGGACGACGGTGGTGAGAAGTTCCCAGAGAGGTTGGGATTTGGTGGTGGCGGTTTGATGGTCGGACGGCGGTGCTGGTGCTGCGGCGATGGTCTGCAATTGAGGGAGACGGGAGGGTTCTGTGAGTGAGAAATTGGGAGAGATAGATTGCGTTTCTGGGTTTATAACCGTTGGAATTGAGGGAGAAGTGGTTGAAGCCGATCAATTTGAGTGAGGGAGAAATAGGTTGTTTGTTGGTGGGTCTGTTACTGTAACAGAGGGGAAGGTGGAGAAGATGATGGGAGGGACGATCCCATGTGGCTGGAGTACTGGTGGAGTGTAAGAAAGTTTCCAGTGCAAGCGGTGTACAAAAGTTATCACATAAATTTTTATTTTCGTTTTCATTTTCCAGGTTCAAATGAAAACCAAACAGGACAAAGAAAATTTGTGGAAATTGCTGTATTTTATTTTTTATTTTCTAGCGACCACCAAACAAGGGTAAGAATATAGCTTTCTTTTCTGTTTCTTTTCTTTTCTTTGCATTTTCTTTTCCATTTTGATTTCCAAGAACCAAACACAACCTAAGTTTTACTTAAAACTCAGAAGCAACTTTGGATTTTTTTTCCCTTCGACTAAATTTATAAGAGAAGAAACACTAGTCAGCTCTATGTTCTTGTTCTCCCCCCTACAACTAACAGTGTCCAGCATACGGCATCAGGTGCCAATATCCAGGTATATCACTCGGTTGAAATAGGAGAAGATCAGCTCACAAGAATTCAATAAAACACATGATTTCTAAATTATTGGCATTGTATTTTTCATACTAACCAGAATTGAACTGATTCCAGAGATGATTAGGCTAGAGTGGATTTTTCGTAACGTTGTTCCATGTACATGGGAAAAAAAATACATATAAGACACTACTCATCTCTGCTTCCATAATTTCAACAACCCTAAACCCTACAACAACTAATCAGTGCAAAAGCCATCAGAACAACAATTCACGATCAATGACTGACAACCAATCAGAGTCATCTCCATACAAGATTTGAATACAAAATCACTATTGACTAGAGTTTGGCAACCAAATCACCGACATCACCTTGTTGCTCTCTTCAATCAGACAGAGATTGGATAAAAAAAACTCAACTTTCAGGTAAAGATTTACAAGCAATGAATGTCAACCCGTTCGAACGCTAGCGCTAAATCCCTCCCATCGCATCGGCGACCGCGATTCAAAGTCGAAAAATCACGATTGGATTGGATTGGAGTTGACAAGCTAAGCTTATATTAAAAACTGACAAATTCAAACCCTAGAACATAATCGAACTGGAGAAGTTGAGGACAAGATCGTACCTAGAAGGTGGAGAAGCCGGCGAAGATCACGATTTGCAGTCGACGGGGAAGACAAGTGAGGAGTATTTTGAGGGGTCGTGCGAGTGAGGACTAGTACTGAACAAAGGATCCATCAAGTTCTAGGAAGAGAGAATAAAGTTAGTAATTTACGTGTTTACCCCCAGAAGTTTGATCCTCTTACAAATTAGAAAGAGGATTGTTTGGTTGCGACTTCTTTTTTAAGGAGAAAACTGGATTTTATTACGGGGCAAAATTGGTCACCAAGTCAAAATCCAATACAGAACGCAAAGGAACTTCTGAGTGCAAAGGTAGTCAGTCTTGCTTAAATTGGAGGGCTCTACTTGCAAATAAGTGAGCCACTCCGTTTTTCGATAGTAACACGTGTGATATCTTGAGCTTTGTGAAGTAGTTCGAGAGGTTGAGACTGTTGTTTACCACCCCTTAAGAGAATCTCTTTCATTTTTTTTTCGACGTTGTTGTGCACAAGAGAATCCGGCGGGGAGCACTCTGTGTACACCGAGAGCAGAGGATCGGAAATGGCACAGGAAGAGTTGGGTTGTGTGTAGGGAGAGAGTAAGGCAGTAGTAATGTCTGAGAGAGAGACAGAGGTTTGGCAGAGCTTCCGCGTATGTCTGGTGTGTCCTCCTTTGTATGGAAAGGTTAACGTCCTATATATAACGGAGAATGTGACTGTTGCAGTGTGGTTAATGCGCCCATCAATGGCGGCTTAATTAGCTTAACCGCAACGGCACGTTCGTCCGCGTAAATAGGGACCGTTACAGCACGTTATGCGCGAATACCGGAACCGTTATGGGGTTGACCGGGTTTTGACCGGATTGACCGGGTTTATGGAGCTCGTGCCATAAATCTCTCAAAAGCAGTTACTAAAGGTCGTGTGCGGGCTTGGCTCGCACGCGACAGGACTTACTCTAGCCTCCAAACCACTAAGTCCCTACAAGTCCTGTGCAGTGGTATGCGAGGGCCCTGTCTCGCAGCCCCCACATGGATCAGCGCGGCTGGTGATCCAGTGTGTGTGGAGCACAATATGGTGTGCTAGATGATTGCCACGTGGCCAAGATCTGTCTGTTCAGAAAGAACTATCTACATTAGCCCCCTTTCTGCGCGTGAAGACTCATAGCCGGATAGACTTCCATGCGCATGAATCAACGTACGCGTCGCTGCCACGCACCAATTCAAATATGAGTAAGTTCAGCCCCCATGCGTGCCATTATGACCTAAAACCCCTAGAGTCGTGTTGTCTGGCCTTTAGGGTTTTAGGCGTGACGTCAGCTTGTCCTGTGATTGCGCGATTCGACGGTGACGGTTGCGATTCGACTACTGAAAGGACGCAACCCTTCATTGTTTTTGGATAAATACTCTGTACTCTCCATTGTTGCAAAGCATCACTTCTTTCTCTTAAAGTGAATGATACCCGGAAGCCTTCAAGAGCAGATTCAGATAATCAATCACCAGTTCTCTCTTGTCAATCATCTGCTTCAATTGTGCGCATCCAAGCAAGCTTTACCAAAACAAGGTTGGCATTGTTCGATTGTGTTTAATATACTGATATATGCTTTGAACTGTGTTGGATCTGCAAACCCGTAACATATTATCCACTGAAAACTTATGAAGAAGCTCTCGATCTTTGAATCCAATTTTTGATTTGATCCCCAGATGATAAGGATCTTGAATGTAGGGTTTCTGAAATCCCTGATACTGCAAATGATTCCAATCTTCTAACTTTGAAAATTGCCACTGGACTGTTCATCTTTCTTCCAATAAACCCTCGTATGCTTAGAGCTGAATCTTGAAATTCGAACTAAAGTATGTATATTTCTCCCCCCTTTTTTCTTGCTTTTCCGCAGGAATGGCAAAGACAAAAGGAACCAAACCCATTAAGGAGGTCGAAGAAATACCTGATCTTCCACGGGCTTTATGGCGAAAAGCCCCCTATCTGGGCGGCAAAGACTTTTATCATGCTAGAGTTAAGGCGAAGAAATTGCCAATCGCTGTCTCTGGTGAAGCATTGCAAACGTTAACCCCTCCAGTTAACTCGGCGTTGCTCGAATTGATCGATTCCGAAGATGTGGTTCGATTGGGAGTCGAAAATGGGTACTTCCCATATGTTGGAATTGTGCCCTAGAGGCAATCAATTAATTGTGACATTTATGGATTTACGATTCATTATGTTATCGATATAGAGATATGTTAACATGAATGAAGTCCTTAGAATATAAGTGTTATATTCTTAAATATCCCTAGTCGATTATAATGATTAATAGGACAATCATCTATAGACTAGTATGGGGTTGGATTGATATGGAGATATCATGATCCAACACATGGGTATGCATTAGGAGTAATGGCATACTGGATTGACCCATCTCCGAGAAGGCTACATACACGTTATGTTAAGTCACAAGCGCTTCTCGCGGTGCAATGGTATTGTCATCCTTAGACTTGAAGTCACTAGATTATCTAGTTGTGGATTATTGTGATCTTGGTAGCGTTAAACGCTACACCGTAACCGGGTAGTTATAAAGGCGTGTACTGGATACAATAAGAAGCAAGCTTAGAGATCGTAGTGGACGTAGATAGGATTTGTCCCTCCCACATAACGGGAGCAAATATCCTAGGCCACTCGAGGGATAGTGCTTATAAAATGTCTGGCCAGACTCAAATAAATCAATATCGGATATTGATGTTATTTGCACGAATAAGGCTATTCCCAGGATCGAGAAACTATGGATTGGATATACGAGTGTGACTTGTATGTCTCGTGTCCAATCCGGATATTGGGACAAAGGGATGAGACAATTACTTGCACAAGGTTTGTCATGATGACTATTCTATTTGTTGGCTAGAATGGATGTCTTGCTAGAGGCCGCTCCATATTAGTAAAAAGTTACTACCAACTAAATAGAACCTATGGGGTCACACGCCATATAGGGTTGAACTAGACATGGGAATTAATTAATTAATATGATTAATTAATTAAAAGGATCAAATCGCAACAACTTGCTAACTTAGTAGGACTAATATGCAAGTTGGACTAATCCATGTATAGACATGATTAGGATTTGCCAAGGTGGCCTAATTCATGTAGAGACATGATTAGGATTAATTTGCAAATAGAACTAATCCATGTATTGACATGATAAGGACTATTTTGCAAAAGGGACTAATCCGAACTTGAGTAGGATTATGAGGGGTTCTTTATGTAGTAGGACAAGGAGTTGTTGGACTATATAAAGAACACTCCTAGCTTATTTTTCTCTCTACACACCACACATCTATATGATATAGGAAAGGAGAGAACAAAGCAAGGAGAGAGCAAGTCCCATAGAGGGCCGAAACCCCTTGGGACCGCCGCCCCTACCCGTCGGCCTAAAGGGTGCCGCCCCACCTTTGGCACTCCATTGTTGGCGATTCCTTCTTCCTCCTCCATTCTTCCTAGCTAGCACATGGATTTGGAGGATCTAGATCTCACCTCTAGGCGTGGATCAACCGTAGAGACGTGACACTATTCGCGTTTGAAGTCATCAAGGAGAACCCAAAGGTGTGTTTATGATTTCTAACCCTTACCATCGTTATGTCTCTTGACTTGTGATCCTTGGAGGGTTTTGCATGGTTTTATGTTTGTTTATGCTTCCGTTGCGCAATCCATTAATCAAAACCCTACAGTGGTATCAGAGCCACATGTCGTAGAGCATAAACGTGGTTTATGTGTTACGTTTTTTAGTTGTTTTACACCTTAAATTGATTGTTTATCGCGTAAAACAAGACAAATCAAGCATGGGATGCAATTTGTCAATAATTAATCATAACAAGATCCAATTTTGCATTGGATGCATGAATTGGTGAGTTTGAGAAATTTTAGGATCTTAGATCTAGGGTTTGGGCATCCTTGGGGAAGAAGGAGTTCCTTCCATATAAGGAAACAACCAAACTTGGGCACCAAGCAAGGGAGTTGTTTTGGAAACAACTCCCAAAGGAGGTTCGGCCCCCCTAGGGGACCGCCCCTCCTTGCTTGCCGCCCAAGCAAGGCCGCCCTAGGGGCCGGGGCAGCCCTATCCCGCGGCCTAGCCGCGTGGGCTAGGGGCCGGCCGGCCCTAGGGCCTTGCGGTTCACCTTTTTGGGCCCGGGCAATTGGATTGTTGGGCCCATGGACCGTTTTAACCCTAGAACATCCTAAAATCAATTAAAATTGACCAAGCGCGTTAAAATTGGATTTTAACTGTTTATGTGCAAATCGCATGGTGATTGGATATGGCCTTAGGATGTGGTTTGATGTTGATGTTTAATTTTGTGGTTTGGTTTTACGGCCTGCGAGCTGATCAATTAATTGTAATAATTAATTAGGGTTTTATGGCCTGCGAGCCATTTTTTTTTCTCAACTTGTGAGATTTATTTTATTTAGTATATAAGTTAGCTAGTGCTAGATAAAGTAGATTGATAGGCAAGATTGGAGAAAAGAAGCCCAAAGCCAAAAGGAGCCACAAAAGATGGAGCATGGAGCATGGAGCATTCCACATGACTATGAAGGATGGACCAAAAGATCAAGACGCATGGAGATGTGTTTGTTTTAGGGTTCATAGATAATTCCATTGGCTTGGAATTATGTTAGTCTAGAAAAGGCCATATCCACATCACGTTTAATTTTTGTTTTGTGGTTGTTTACTTTATTGTCTTATTATTGTGTGGTTGGTGTATGGATGATGCATGCAATTAGGATAATAAGATAATTAGACAACCCGGATCTATTATTTGGAGTTGTGGCCAAACTCAAATAGATAGATTAGTTGATATTGATCAACAAAAACAATTAAAATTGAATTCAAAATCCCTCAAAATTCAAATATTGTGTTCTTGCCTTCTCGTTATTTAAACACTCATGATCATCATTATTTATCAAGTTCGTGCGTGCCAAAGCATGGCGACTTGGTTCATAATGATGGAATGCGATGGCACGTAACAATGTGCAATTGTTTAGATAAGAGGTTGAACACAACTAGGCTATTAATTCGATTAAGAAACCTATAGGCAATCAATTGGGATTATCCATAAGGATGGATAAATAAGGAGTTATTTGCCCAATTGAACCAAGAGTTGCATAAGGGATGCAATTGGAATTGTTCCTACCTAAAGTAGTCAAATTATGGGTGACTTGCCAAAGCAAGCTCATAAGGAGATGAAAGATGGATCTTGGCCCACTAGAAAATATAAGGATATTTTCCGCATTAATATCTTGAGGGTTATTAATCCGTAGTAAAATAGTGGGAGCTATATTTGACAATTTAAATCCTTGTTGAATATAGTTATACGTCACAAACTTTGCATAATCCTATTGTGTTAAATACCCATGGCATTAAACAAACAAAACACGACTAGATGTCCATAAGATGGACGAGTTGTCTGGAATCTAGATTGGTATAAAACTGAGAATTGTTCTCAAATAAAATAGAAATTGTTGTACTTCGTAGAACATAAAGTTCTCTTTCGCCGATTACCAAAAACACACTAAAACCTATGAAATGAACACCAAAGAATGGTTCTTTGGTTATGACTTGTCTCATGCTAGCTGCCATGAACTCTGAGCTTTGGAAGCAAGAAGAGAGACATGGAGAAGTATGATATGATCATACATTGAAAGAAGCTCTTTCAAAAGAGGGAGCTAGACATGAAAGGTTTGAAGTGATGCTCCACTTTGGGTTATGAAAATATACTAATTCAATATGATTGAAACATTAGTAAATATGCATTATCTATGAGATAGATAAAGAATAAAAGGTTATTCACCCAAGTGGACCAAGAATAGCATTGGATGCAATTATAGTTTTGTTTTAAAGTTGATTTACTCAATATGATTGAAAAATCACTAAACAAAATACTAATAATGGGCATGGGCAAAGTTGTTAATAGATAACAACATGGGTAAGGGCAAAATAGTTTGCGCCAACCCCATGGGTATAAAGCAAGCTTGTTGCTAAAACCAAGTTGCCTTGAAGTCCCATAGATGGTGTAGAGGAAGAGAAACTACCCAAAGTACCTGGAAGTAAATAATAAAGGAATTATGAATTCCAATATAGGTATTTTGTTATAGAAATCAATGTGTCTATCTCATTATCATAAGTATATGATACTATATGAGGATCTCACATTTATAGAAATGTGGAGGATCTCAAGAGACGAAGACAATTGGATAAGGAAGAAATAATCCTACACGTGGGGCTATGAAGCAAAGGGTTGCTAAAAGGCCGTAGGGAATTATTTCTACCTTTAAGAAATTGTTCATGAATTAGACAAAAGCGATAATGTCCCTACTATGAGTAGGACCATTATCATAGTTTCTTGTTTGGACAAGAAAACTCCTTATCATAATAAAAGGACAAATGTTGTTCCATTTATTATGATATGAATTATTGTAATGCAATTTTGTCTAAGTGGATTCTATATCCATGATCATGATAATTTCATCTATAACATTCATACCTTGAGGTTTGCATATAATGATATGAACTTCACTTATCTTTAGCATCATCGTTTAGGCCTCATAAATAAGAGATACATATCTAGAACACCATGAGGATGGATTTCTGGAACTCATTTGATTATTGAATCATATGAGA
Source organism: Linanthus parryae (assembly GCA_023055425.1). Lineage (NCBI taxonomy): Eukaryota > Viridiplantae > Streptophyta > Magnoliopsida > Ericales > Polemoniaceae > Linanthus > Linanthus parryae. The sequence continues at coordinate 69,971,694 of JALGPY010000002.1, forward strand.
CATGTAAGACTTATTAGGCAAAGATATGATCTTTTGGGAATCATACATATTGATGTATGAAGGCCGCTAAGCACAAATGCCAAAGATGGTTTTTTAGTACTTCATCATATTTACTGATGGGATCAGAGAAATATGGATTTGTGTATCTTATGAAGAAACAAATCAGAATCCTTTGAATTTTTCAAAGTATTCAGGAATGAAGTAGAGAACCAGCTTGGCAAAAGTATTTAGACTCTACGATTGGATCATAGAAGAAAGTACTTGAGCCAAGAGTTTGACAAGAATCTATGGGAGTATTGAATATGATCCAAAACTCGCTCCACCTAGCACGCCACATGGGTTTGGCGTGTCTAAGAGGAGAGTTCAAACCGTGTAGGACACAGTTCGGTCCAAGATGAGTCAAACAGAACTTCCAGTCTACTTTTGGGGCTATGTTCTAATTACAGCAAATTTCGCCCTTAACCTTGTTCCATCAAAGACGAAATATGAATAACGCCATATGAGATATGGACTAGGAAGTGTCCTAGTATGTCATTCATAAAGATTTGGGGTTATGTAGTTTATGTAAAAGAGTTTACAAATAAACTTGGACCCAAGTCGGATAAATGTTTTGTGGGATATCCTGAAAAGGACATTATTTCTACAACCCAATCGAGAACAAACTGTTTGTTTCTCGAACCACAGTGTTTCTAGGTAGAGATTGTCTCTAAAAGAAACAGTGGGAGGACAGTAGAACTTGAAGGAGTTCAAGAACCACAATAGAACATTGATCCGTTTGATGGAACATGAGCAGGATCACAAGGTGTTGTGGAGTAACCTACTCAGATAACACAAGAACCTCGTAGGTCAGGTAGGATATATCGAGGGACTAGAGAAATAAGGATTTCTCATAACCCCTGATATATTGCTCATGAAGATGAGCCTACAACCTATGAGATGGTCACGTGTGGCCATACTCTCGGAAATGGCTTGGAGCCATGGGATACGATATGGAATCCATGTATACCAACAAAGTATAGACTTTGGTGGAACCACCTGAAGGGTAGGACCCATTGGGTGCAAGTGGGTTATGAGGAAACCAACATGGATGGTAATATGATTACCTTTAAGGGAAAATTGGTAGGAAAGGGATTTCATGTAAGCTCATAGTATAGACTATGACAAAATCTTTCCCCAATTGTGATGCTTAAATCCATTCACATCTTGCTTGTAGCAATCTATTTATAGATTTGATCAAGCTTCTAGGAGTTGGACTCTTCGAATTAATGATGAAATCAAAGGAGTTTGGTTCCATCAAAATTGAAGATGATACTTGTGTTTACAAGAAGGTTAGTGGGAGCACAGTTATTTTTCTGGTCTTGTATGTGGAGACATACTTAATCATTGGGAATGTTGCCCCTACTTGGCAGTCTTACGTAGATTGACTAGGGAGTTGACTTTCTAATGGTAGACTTAAGCGAAGCAACTTGTGAATATCTATTGAGGTAGATCAAGATGGTTGTATAGCTTAGGTCATAGTACATAAATTGACAAAGGTGTTGAAATGGTTCAACGAGAAAAGAATATTGATTCTTACCTATGTCACATGGAATTGGTCTTTTGAAGACTAGTTGTCTTTCCAATTAGATTGGCCATGGAATGTACTAGACCAGATGTGTCATAAAGCATGACACAAAGATACCAGTCAAATTCGGGTGAGAGTCACTGGATAAATTATCAAGATTATCCTTTAGTACTTGAGAAGCACTAAGGATGATTTTGATAAATGGAGGATAGGAAGAGTTTACTGTAAGGGGTTACAGTGATGCGAACTTCAAATCTGACAAAGAAGATACAGATTATAAGTCGAATTTTAAGTTTAGACCTAGCGGGAGCGACTGTGAGCTGGAAAGGTTCCAGGCAAGATTCAGTCACTCATTCTAACATAGAGGACTGAGTAAATTACTGCATAAGATGCACTTACTCAGAATATTCAATCTCAATCAAATTGTTGATGGAGGAGATGTGAATATTTGCAAGGTGCCAGCATATGTCTCGCCCCTACGCAGTTGGAAGCGTGGAGGGCCGCGCTAGATCAATAGGCATATGATGCAGGAGATTGACTCTAGTGCAAGTGGGAGACTGTTGGAATTGTGCCCTAGAGGCAATCAATTAATTGTGACATTTATGGATTTACGATTCATTATGTTATCGATATAGAGATATGTTAACATGAATGAAGTCCTTAGAATATAAGTGTTATATTCTTAAATATCCCTAGTCGATTATAATGATTAATAGGACAATCATCTATAGACTAGTATAGGGTTGGATTGATATGGAGATATCATGATCCAACACATGGGTATGCATTAGGAGTAATGGCATACTGGATTGACCCATCTCCGAGAAGGCTACATACACGTTATGTTAAGTCACAAGCGCTTCTCGCGGTGCAATGGTATTGTCATCCTTAGACTTGAAGTCACTAGATTATCTAGTTGTGGATTATTGTGATCTTGGTAGCGTTAAACGCTACACCGTAACTGGGTAGTTATAAAGGCGTGTACTGGATACAATAAGAAGCAAGCTTAGAGATCGTAGTGGACGTAGATAGGATTTGTCCCTCCCACATAACGGGAGCAAATATCCTAGGCCACTCGAGGGATAGTGCTTATAAAATGTCTGGCCAGACTCAAATAAATCAATATGGGATATTGATGTTATTTGCACGAATAAGGCTATTCCCAGGATCGAGAAACTATGGATTGGATATACGAGTGTGACTTGTATGTCTCGTGTCCAATCCGGATATTGGGACAAAGGGATGAGACAATTACTTGCACAAGGTTTGTCATGATGACTATTCTATTTGTTGGCTAGAATGGATGTCTTGCTAGAGGCCGCTCCATATTAGTAAATAGTTACTACCAACTAAATAGAACCTATGGGGTCACACGCCATATAGGGGTGAACTAGACATGGGAATTAATTAATTAATATGATTAATTAATTAAAAGGATCAAATCGCAACAACTTGCTAACTTAGTAGGACTAATATGCAAGTTGGACTAATCCATGTATAGACATGATTAGAATTTGCCAAGGTGGCCTAATTCATGTAGAGACATGATTAGGATTAATTTGCAAATAGAACTAATCCATGTATTGACATGATAAGGACTATTTTGCAAAAGGGACTAATCCGAACTTGAGTAGGATTATGAGGGGTTCTTTATGTAGTAGGACAAGGAGTTGTTGGACTATATAAAGAACACTCCTAGCTTATTTTTCTCTCTACACACCACACATCTATATGATAAAGGAAAGGAGAGAACAAAGCAATGAGAGAGCAAGTCCCATAGAGGGCCGAAACCCCTTGGGACCGCCGCCCCTACCCGTCGGCCTAAAGGGTGCCGCCCCACCTTTGGCACTCCATTGTTGGCGATTCCTTCTTCCTCCTCCATTCTTCCTAGCTAGCACATGGATTTGGAGGATCTAGATCTCACCTCTAGGCGTGGATCAACCGTAGAGACGTGACACTATTCGCGTTTGAAGTCATCAAGGAGAACCCAAAGGTGTGTTTATGATTTCTAACCCTTATCATCGTTATGTCTCTTGACTTGTGATCCTTGGAGGGTTTTGCATGGTTTTATGTTTGTTTATGCTTCCGTTGCGCAATCTATGAATCAAAACCCTACACCATACACTGCGATTTCTACTCAAGCATTTGTTCAGAAATTGGACTTCATGGATGAGTGGATTGACCATGTGTTGACCAATCACGCCGTGACTTTGAACGATGCCGGAATATACTTCACAGTTCGTGCTATGAAGGGTGCTGCCGTGAAGCTGGATCAGTCCATGCTTCTAAACCTTCTTTCCATTTACTCGCCTGCGACTCACACGTTCCATATTGCTGAGTTCGAGGCTGCTCCCACGCTCGAAGATGTGCACATGCTGTATGATCTGTCTCCCGTGGGCGAGGTGGATCCTTTGAGTCCCTTGAGAACGGATGCGGAGATCGCTCTGTACAAGCAGATGGAGGAGTGCTTGTCAGAAGTGAAGAAAATTTCCACCCGGTGGACTCCTACAGAAGTCCTTCCTGACTGGCAGTTGGTTGACACATCTGCGAAGAATACTTGGAACAAGTGGGTCCAATACTTTTTCCGTGATTATGCGAACAGCAGTATCACCAAGAAGCTTCTGAGTCGAAACCTGAAGGCTAAGAACTATGTGAATGGCAAGGGTTATCACTTGACCCTATGCGCCTTCCTCTGTGCCTGGTTGTCGAGGTACTTAATCGATGGTCACCCGCATGATGGGGTCTTCTATCACGTTCTGCCTCTTGCTGTGAAGTTGGCCCTTGGTCAGAAGGTCGCACTTGGACCCTTAGTCTTGGGCACACTGTACTACAGGTTGGATCAGCTGGTTGTGGCGATGAAGAAATCGCGTGGCCGCCTCGACGTACTGACTTACATTAACATTGCTTTCTTGACAATGTGGGTCTTTGAGCGATGGCCCTCTTATGCCCCAGTTGCTTCTAAACCCAGCAAATGGTGTCCCCCAGGTACGGAAGAGGAGCGTAACAGTGGCAGGGCTGCGAGGTGGTTTGGAACTAACTTTCCCAAATGCGTTTGGAGCCTGATATGCGACAATCGGGAAGAGTTTATAGCTAGGCCTTACGCCATGTGCGTTGAGAATGTGCGATGGTTCCCAAAACTGTATCCCTCCAAGGATGTTGCTTTCTCAGAAGAGCTCCTTTTCGAGGGCGGGGAGCATTTCCACGAGCGCTATCGCGAATTCTTTTGCTGGTGTCTGCGAGGTTCCCTTCCTGCTCTTGCAGAGCATGTACGTGAGCTCGCACCTAGGTACGAGAGGATTACCGTGGATGTCGATCCCACTCGCGTGTCTCCCCAGTTTGGCTTTGCTGCTGTGGCACCCTCAATCTGGCCGCATTCTATCATCAGAGGCTGCTACAAGCGGTTATTGTCTAGGGAGTGTTAAACAATCTTGATGAGCAATCTTCCCTTCGAGCAACCTTCAGGTAACTGCGAAGGTGGCTATTCCGGAAACTGGATCGCTTACTGGAACGCCCAGCAGACAAGGTTTGAGACGCAGTCGGTCCCTCAGCCAAGTAGAGCTCCTGTGATCAAAAGGAATTCTTTCCTTTTTCGTCCCAATTGTAGCCTGGACGAGTCTGAATATGGTTGCTATTCATTGGTGGATCGCGAGAACCATCTGTGTCCCTCTATCATTCTGGATGAAAAGATCGCTGCGGTTAGGAAAGGTGATTCGCATGTCATCAGATATAGCGAAACTTTTGCTAAGGTAAGCAATTTCTCTTGCATGTGCTAAGTTTCCTTATTCCAATATGCCAAAAAGCTTCATGCTTCCCTTTCTGTTGTAGTGCCATGTGCGGAGGTTTGCATCTGGTGAACGTTCCAAATCGCTAGTTACCACCATTGTTACTGCAAGAAGGCAAGGACAGCCGTTTCGGCTGGCATCGAAAATGGATCCCGCGGTCGAGACCAAAATTCGCGAGATCATGAATGCTTTTGCTGATTCGCTAATAGACAATACTCCAGCCTTGTCTCCTCCAGGAATGATCCATCTCCTCCAACGACTGCTGCTCCGAGAGCGAAGAGGCCCAGGCAAAGGGGAATTACAATCTCTTCCCCTAGAAGCGCTCCAGCTTCCCCTCCTGCGAGATCCCTTACTGACAGGGATAAAGGTAAAGGTCGCATGACCAGTAAAGCGCGAAAGGATCTCGTAGTGGAGACCTTTGTTCCGTTTGGCCAGGAGGAAGAATAGGAGAGAAGAGAAACAAGAGAAGGAGACGAAGAGGAAGAAAGAATTGAAGATGTCGGCAACAGAGAGAGAGATGAGATACAAGAGGAAGTCTCAGGAGGTATCTCAATCGTACTTCTCTTCTCATTAACTTAACTCTTTTGCAATTTTATCTGAACGAATTGTTTCTTAGCAGATGATGATGATGAGACCATCGGCGGCCTCTTGGCCAAGAAACAGAAAAGAGGTTCTCATTCTGGCGTTTCTGATGAAACCATAAGCGAGGACATTCTTGTCGAGTCCAGGAGAACAGCTGCGGAGGCTGCTCAAAGAAGAAGGAAGCGAGAGGAAGAGGAGCTCGAACGCGTGAAGCAGAGGAGCCTAGAAGAACAACACGTTGACGACCTAGTGCGTCCCACTGACGAGGAAGATGCGCTTCCAGAAGAGGTGGCTCCTCAAGTTGACGAGGAGGATGCGGCTCCAGAAGAAGATGCAGCAGCTCTAGAGCGAGCCCAAGCGGACTTCGAAGAAATCGCAGACGGTAACGAAGGTGAGATTTTTAATCTCGCAGTAACTTACCGAGATGTAATTGTCGGTGCGTTAAAGCACGGTGTGTCAAAAGCTGACATTCGCCGTTGGCTAGTAGGCAAGTGCGGTGAACCTTCAGGTAATCATTTGAGCAATATATGTGAACTTGGCTTAGCAACCCAAACATAATCATGACTAGTTTCTCCGCGCCCCAGGTCATGCTCACCTTAAAGACATGCTTAACGAAGATACATTAATAGGGCAAGGCTCCACGTCCTTAGCATATGACGAGGACGCTGCGATCCCACCTTCGCGTGGAGGTGCTCGCTCTTAGCTTACCAAAGATAATAAAATAATATACGATACAAGTAACCTCACACCATCGTATTTTGTATCGCAGGTAATGCTGATGAAGCCGTGTTGGAGCAAAGAAGTCAACCTTCTGCGTCCTATGTCCCGGTGCCGAGTTCTCATACTGAGAAGCCCGTCGCAGCTGTTGAATATGCAGGAGAGCCCTTCGAGGACATCATTGAACTCTCTGATGATGCCGAAGCTGACACCGTGTTGATGGAGGAAGATGCCCATGCCGGTGCTGAAGAAATAGGAACGAACGCTGCTGATGCTATCGCACCTGAAGGTATCCCTCATCAAGCTGCAACTTCTGCTGCCGCCATGCCTCTGGCAATGACTGAGCCTGCGGCGCCTCTTCCTGCGTGTAACTTTTGGGGTTCGCAGGTCGGGGCTGCAATCGCACCTGGTGCGGCTTATACTCTTCCCCCCAACTATGAGGAGTTAGAGCTCGCAGCTGATAGAAGGGCGATGGAGCGAGGACAGTCTTCAACTGCCCCAGCAATGCGCATTCCCTCTCTGCGCCAGATCCTTGAAGGAACCAGTATGTCGTGGTTTGCTGTTCGCATCTTGCATTCTTTGCTTGCGAGTTTGAAAGTCTAATCTTGACTTTAACATTGCTTTAGGGTTGAAACAAGCTGACGTGGACTGGCTAGTTCGCATGCGCCTCTCCTACCCCCAATCGTTTGCGAGGTCTCTGGAGATAGGCCCCTTCGATAGAAGGCTGTTTCTGACTGAGGCCATCTGGATTTTAGAGCAGCTGTCCGCGGCCTCACCTGCGACCATTTCTCCTCAGAGCGCGGAATTGCTTTTTGGCATGTGCCAGAACCTCTCGCCAAAGTTCAAGGCAAGCTGGGCTTTGGGTTTCTTGTCAAAAGAGTCACCCTGATTCGCGCGGCCGTGACTTTGAAACGCGGCCACCAAAACCTCGCAGCTGAGCAACAGAAGGTAGAGCAGCAAAGACAAAAGGTTGAAGAGGCTGTGAAGCTCTTTCATGAGATGAACGCCAAATGCGAGCAATTGAAACAAGAAGTGGAGCAAGTAGAAAATCTGAGGCGCCAGTTTACTCCTAACGACTCCTTGATCAAGGGCTTGTTTTGAAAGAGTAGAAAATAAGTAGTTGAAACATTACTGTAATGTTGTTAGGGTTTCTCCCCCTTTTTTTTTCAAAAAGAATCGAATTGCCCGTTTTGCCCTTTTCGGGATTTGCTCGAATATCTCTGTGCAAATCAATTTATGACGTCAGCAATTGATATTCCGCCTTGATTTTCGCGCTAATTGCTCATTAGATAAGCACGCCTTCCTTGGGAAGTCCATCCGTATCATGACCATCCGTCATTAATTAGGATACGCAACCGAATCGTCGTAGCCTTTAGTAGGGTAACTGATTGTTACCGCTTTTCAAGGCGTAAGTGATTGATCCTTACCCTTTTTTCAAATTCTGCTGACTCATCTTGGTAATTGAAGAGTTTCCACAAGGTCTATATAAACCTTGCCTTGCTATTTGGGTTCTTTATCCCACAATGTGGCTTGCCGTGAGTCCTTACGACTGCTGGCTTCAACGCTTGCTTTTCGTTGATTCATGGCAGCTTCAAGTTGTGAAACCTGAGTTTGTGCTTTGTGCTATAGAAATAGTTTCCAAGATCCGCTTTATAAGGCTTATTGATCTTTATAACTATCATAGAGAAAATGCAGATAATACCTCATGTTTGCTCGAAGAATTTTCTTCGTCTATTATGCTTGCAGGTCATGTTTCCGGCCGCCTCCCGGCGAGGTGCAGCGCCGTACTGACCTTGCTACCGACTCGTAATGAACGGCGGGATTCTCCTCCAGCATGCCCGGAGGAGAATTTCTTGCCTCCTCGTTCTTGAACTCGTGGTGGCGAGCCAGTGCGCTCGTCTCCGTGGACAAGGAGCCTCTGGCCTTTGGAGCTGCTGCTTGCCTGTTCTTCACAGCCGCATACGCCGGAACAGGTGGTTCCTCTGGCATATATCTTGATCAGATAGAGGCCTTTTCAGATCCTGAGATCCTTAACATAGCGTCGCATAGGTCTTGTAGACATGGCGAGCTGCGGGCTGTTCTTCTCGCAGGAACTCCCTACTTCTTCTCACAGGTGGTTCCCTGCTATGACCATTAGGTCGATCCTTTTCTAGTTAGGATTCCCGCGATGTGTAACTTCTGTGTGTGAGTTACTATTTAGACGTATTGTAAGCCATGTTGGCTGCGAGCTAGCTTGATTTGAGCTTTTTCGCTTGTAAGCTGTTATCTAGACAGATAAATTGTAAGTCATTTTGACTCATAATGATAAATCGCTTTGTATGACTTGCTGTCTCGTTACAACAAGCTATGATTTCGCATGTGTATTGGCAAATTTCGCCTTTTGCAGTGTTGTATTCACACTTTGCATTGTTACTATGATTGGCTATCTGTCAAATAGATTCGCAGATATGTTTTTAGATCGTTCGAGATCGTATTTGCGCAGCTTCGCTACCTTGGCGGATAGGCTTGTGATTTGCTTTAGATTCAAGTGCAGGTGCTATCTCATCAGATAGGCTTTTGTAGATCACTTAAGATCATTTTGCATAATGTTGCTATCATGGCAGATAGACTTAAGAATCATTGTAAGATCGCATTTGTATAGTGCTGCTATCGTGGCAGATAGGCTTTGAAAGATCATTTGAGGTCATATTTGCATAGGCTGCTATCGTTGCAGATAGGCTTAAAAGATCAACTAAGATCATATTCGCATGAGCTGCTATCATGGCAGATAGGCTTAAAAGATCACTTAAGATCGTATTCTCATGGGCTGCTATCGTGGCAGATAGGCTTAAAAGATCAGTTAAGATCGTATTTGCATGTGCTGCTATCGTGGCAGATAGGCTTAAAAGATCAGTTAAGATCGTATTCGCATGAGCTGCTATCGTGGCAGATAGGCTTAAAAGATCACTTAAGATCGTATTCGCATGGGCTGCTATCGTGGCAGATAGGCTTAAAAGATCAATTAAGATCGTATTTGCATGTGCTGCTATCGTGGCAGATAGGCTTAAAAGATCAGTTAAGATCGTATTCGCATGAGCTGCTATCGTGGCAGATAGGCTTAAAAGATCAGTTAAGATCGTATTCGTGTAGGCTGCTATCACGGCGGATAGGCTTTTAGAAGATCACTTAAGATCGTATCCGCACGGGTTGCTATCACATCGGATAGGCTTTTACTAACAGTAATAATGAACTAAATAGAGCAATAAAGACAGCTAGAAGCATAAAGTTCTTCTCATTTGGGAGAAGTCTTTTTATTATAAAACTCTCGTATGGGAGAGATGAGATTACAATTCTCTCGTATGGGAGAGAAGATGTGCGAATCATGGCAGTACGGAGCATAAAGCAAACGTTGTAATATAACGCATATAATGAGAGAAGTTAAGGATAATACTTCTTAATCCAGCGCATGTTGACTGAGCTTGGGGTTGAGGTCGTTCCATGTAACCTCCGTATGCTGCAGTAGCCACTAACAAAGACTTCCGTGACTTCAAAGGGTCCTTCCCAATTGGCTGCGAATTTTGGGTGAGCTGCCTCTCGGATGCAATGGTCAGATGCGCGTAAGACCAAATCTCCAACTGCGAAATCTCGACGTTGGACTGTTTTGTTGTATGCACGAGTGATCCTTTCTTGGTATCGTTTGTTGGTCCTTTTAGCTTGCTCCCGCTTCTCTTCTAGCAGGACTAAGTCATGATCGCGTTGGTTGTCATATAACGCGTGAAAAGCCAACCTTGAGGAGTTAACCTTCACTTCCGCAGGTACCACGGCCTCAGCTCCATAGCATAAAAGGAACGGTGAGACCCCTGTGGGTGTCCTTGGAGAAGTCCTATAAGCCCACAGGGCTATGCTTAAAGAATCAGCCCACTTCTTGTGGTCATCTGCGACCATCTTGCTCAAAATTCTCAACAACGTTTTGTTGGTTGCTTCTGCTTGCCCATTCCCCTTCGGGTAGTATGGAGTGGAGCATATCTGCCTGATGTTGTATTCTACTAGCTTTGCGGCCACCTGGCGATTGACAAAAGGAGTGCCATTATCCGAAAGGATGGTGTTAGGAATTCCGAACCTGCATATGATACTTTCTTGGATGAAATGGACCACAGCTAACGCATTTGCTGTCTTCAGTGGTATCGCTTCTACCCACTTGGTGAACAATTCAGTCGCGGTGAGAATGAAGTGATTCCCGTGCGAGCTCGGTCGAATGGGACCGATGAAATCCAGAGCCCATGTGTGAAACGGCCATGGTGTTCCCAACGCATGTAGATCTACGGCAGGGGCGTGCACTAGATTTCCCTTGAATTGACACTCCTGACAGCGTCTTACTTTGGTGCGGCAATCAGCCTCCATAGTGGGCCAGAAATATCCAATTGAAAGGAGTTGTCTGCATAATTTCGCACCTCCCTGGTGTTCCACCTGATGAGAAAGGTCCATCACTTATTGTGCTTCTGTGCTGTCTAGGCACGCAACAAGTTACCTTCATGGCCCCTTCGCCAAAGCAGATTTTCTTGCACCACATATCGGGCTGCTTTCCTCTTTAGTTTCTCGGCTTCTTTTCTCGGCTCGGGTACAGTACCCTGGGTAAGAAAATCAAAGAGTGGTTTCCTCCAATCCGCATCATCTTCGGTCAGAGCAACGAGTAAAGAGTCCTTGATCAGTGCGCAACTCTCGCACTTTCCTTGAATCAATGCCGCGGCCGTTGACATGTCCGGCCAATGAATGCCATACCTCTGGGCTTTCCGATAGATTGACACCTCACTTTCCCCGCAAGCATGTCGGTGAATCTTTTCTAACAGCAGTTGTCCTTCTTGCTCGGAGACGCATCGCATAAGTATTCCGCCAGGGCCCTTGTAATAAAGGGTGTTTTCATGTATGCAATAGCCCTTTGTGGATGCCCAGTTCTCTCTGCTCGTGCCTTCTGCGATGGCGCGTAAAATTGACTTTCTCCAGTCCGCATCGTCCATGCATTCATCGTCGCACGCGTCTTCTGTCAACGCCGAGGATGTTCGCACTTCAATGAAGATCCTTGCGGGACATTTGTCCGCACTGACCTTGGATCCCAAGGTAGCTAAAGCATCAGCATGCCTATTGTCCGCTCGAGGTTTGTGCTCGTATCTAACGTCGCAGAATTGTTACACCAATCTCTGCACTAGGGTCCTGTAGGGCAATAAGTTTATTTCCTTTAAGCCATACTCGCCCGAGGCTTGTTTGACGATTAGCTTGGAGTCCCCCATAACTGTCAAGTTGCTTACTTCCAAGGCCTTTGCCGCGCGGAGTCCTGCGATGAGAGCTTCATACTCTGCTTCATTGTTGGTTACTGCGAAGTCAAGCTTTGCGGACATCTGTATGACTTCCCCATCTGGTTTGGTCAAGACTATCCCGATGCCTCCACCTTTCCTTGTGGACGAGCCGTCGAAATGAAGCGTCCAGTAAGGCAACTCAACCACGTAGATTTCAGGTCCCTCCAATTCTTCTTCAATCACGGGCTCATGCCTGTTATCGGGGAACTGCGCCAGCAAATCCGCTACCGCCTGCGATTTGATCGCCCGCGGCTGAACGCATGTGATGTCATATTGGGAAATGGTCATATACCACTTTGCCAATCTTCCCCCAGGAGTGGTGTGAGTCAGAAGATCCCGTATGGGATCACTCTTTGTGACCACCACTACTTTGTGCGAAGCAAAATAGTTTCTCAACTTCTCTATTACGAAGAATAAAGCAAGGCAATGACGTTCGATGTCCGTGTACCTTGATTCTGCTGGCTGCACGATGCGGGAGATGTAGTAGATGGGCCTTTCTTGACCCTCATACTCCTGAGCGAGGAGAGCTCCTATAGACCTCCTTGTTGACGTCAGATACAACAAGAGTGGTGATCCGAGCTGAGGTGCGATCATTACTTTTGAAGATGTCAGCAGCTCCTTTAATTTCCCGAACGCAGCTTCGTGTTCCGCGGTCCAGTTGTATATAGCATCTTTCTTGAGAAGATCACTGAAACAGAAGGTGATTTCTGAATCGCTGGGATGAATCTTCACAGATAGGATAGCTTTCCCAAGAAGGTTTTCAAGGCACTCTGGTTGTGCGGCGGAGTCATGCCAGTGATGGCTGATACTTTCGCAGGGTCGGGCTCGATTCTTGGCGATGTACCACGCATCCCAAGAACTTCCCTGATGTTACCCCAAATGCGCACTTCATGGGATTCATCTTCAACTGAAAGCGCCTGCATCTGTTGAACACTTTTCGCAAATCCGCCAGATGGTCTGCCTCTTGCTTGGATTTGACAACTAGGTCATCCACATAGAATTCCACTTCTTTGTGCATCATGTCGTGGAACAGGGCCATCATGGCCCGCTGATAAGTAGCACCTGCGTTTTTGAGGCCAAAAGGCATCACCGTATAGTTGAATACTCCCACCGGGGTGATGAATGCGGTTTTCCGTGCATCTTCGGGGTCTATCTTGATCTTATTGTACGCACTAAAGCCGTCCATGAAGCTGAACATGCGATGACCCGCTGTCGAATCGATAAGCAAATCGATGTTGGGGAGCGGAAAATCGTCCTTAGGGCAGAAACGATTGAGATCCCGGAAGTCCACGCAAATACGGAGCTGCCCATTCTTCTTTACCACTGGCACAATGTTAGCCAGCCATGTGGGATGGTGATTTGGCTCTATGAATTTGGCATCCAGGAGTTTGACAATCTCCTGCTTGATCTTCACGTTGAGCTCCGGCATAAAGCTTCTTGTGCTCTGCTTTACCGGCTTGGATCCTGGATTTACATCCAACCGATGCATGGTGATGCTCGTGTCCAGGCCAGGCATTTCATCGTACTCCCATGCGAATACATCCTTGTACTCGGTCAAGAGCTGTAGCAATCTTTCCTCCTCTTCGCTTGTGAGTTCCGCGCTTAGAAAGACTGGCCTCTTCTTTTCTTCGCTCTTGCTTAGGAATACCTCCTTCAGCTCCTGCTTTTGCGGTCTGGGTTTGTCTTCCATGCATTCGGGTGCTTCTTTGAGTTTCTCTTCTAGAGTGCTCGGCTTTGGTTTTTCTGTCTCCGAAACCTGCTCAATTTGGTTGACGTGCTCAGGGATATCCCCATGCCCGCGTGGGGACACCCCCACGCACCTTCATATGCGATAGCATTTCTTCCCGTTGGCGTAGAAACTCTCTATCTCCTTGCCTTCAGGGTCATGCTTTGCTATTCTTTTCAGAGTGTACACACTCTTTCGCTGGTAGGCAATTCGCGGCGCCTCTTCTTGCGCAGGCGGCTTTTCCTTGGCATCCTCTCTTGTCACCATCACTCCCGCAAGCGACTGATCTTTGATATCCTCCCATCGGGGCAAAGGAGTGGGGTTGAATGGTCCCGGTGTTTGCTCATCTGCCATCTCGGTGAACCACACCGCCTCACTGAGATGCGCTTCATCCATGTTTAATGGATTCGTCGATGCTGGTATCTCGACTATTCTGTCATTCCAAATGGCTTTCATCACTTGGTGAGCTGTTGAAGGGACAGCATCAAAGCGATGAATCCAGGCTCGACCTATGATCATGTGATACGTAGTGTTCGCATCTATGACATAGAATTTCGCTGAGCACTTGATTTTGCCGATCTGGATCCCCAGGCGGATCCATCCTATCGTCATTCTGGAGTCGCTTCCCAATCCCATCAGCGGGGATGGACGCTTGACAATATTGTACTCTGGAATTCCCGCTAGCTACAATGTATGGAGCGAAACAACGTTAACTGCTGCTCCTCCGTCAAGGAACGCTCTCTTGAACTCAACGCCATTGATGACAGCCGTCACGTACAGAGGCCTCTGGTGGCTCGCATCTGTCTTCTTGTCGCTTGCGGAAAAGGTTATGACCTTTTCTGTAGAGCGAGACGCCTAACGACTTTCCCATTGGAGACAACGAGATCCTCCTCGTAGTCTTCTGCTATCCTTAAGATTGCCTTTGTCATTTCCGTCCGGCACTTTTCTGAGAAATTCATCTCGTCGAAAAACCTGCTGAACCCATGCGACCCCTTCATCCGGTCGGCACGTTCGTCCTCCGTGTCTATGCTGTAGTCCTCATCCTGGATCTCGGCAATGATGGGTACACCATCTTCGGCGACCTCTTCAAGATCCACAATGGAGATCATAGCGACGTCTTTGCCTTTCGATTCTTGCTCCGCATGGGCAGGGAGTGGATTGTTGCGCACATCCTGCCTCTGATCGCTGACAATCAGTTCGCCATTCTTCATCTTTTGGCTAAACACAATTGTGAGCTTCTTGCAGTCCGCCGTGGGATGCATGACCTTTCCGTGATATTCGCACCACTTCGGGTCCCTTACCATCTCCCTGGAGGGTGCCTTCTCGAGCGGCGGTAGGACACCGTCCTTACGCCATTGCCTGCAAAGGTCGCTTGCTTCTTCCACTGAACATGGCAGAGGTGGTGCATCAAAGTTCACAATCTTCGCCTGCTTTTGGGGTGAGACCGTATTCACTTCGGCCTCGTGTCCCCTCTTGTAGCTGAATCTCCCGATCTTGAAAGTAGTACCGCCCGAGGATCGCTCAGGGGCATTTCTCTTTTTCTGCCTTTCCACTATAGGCTCGATGTTCTTCGTGCATTCGATTAGCTTTGAAAACGTAGGCATTTGCAAGTTAATAAGCATACCTTTGTACTCGTCTCGCATGCACTGCAGGCATATCTCTACGAGTCTGCTTTCGAGTATCACGTCTTTGCATTCCAAGGACTTGGCCCTGAACTTCTTAATGAATGTTATTCCGTCCTCCTCGCGCTTCTGATACATCCGCGAGAGATGAATCATCGTCACCTTTTCCTCCATCTGGAAGAATTTGGTGTAGAACTTCTGGACCATATCGTCCCAAGTCTTCACGGATCCGGCTTCCAATGTCCTATACCACTTGTAAGCCACCTTCCCCAGGGATTTCGGGAACTCGCGCATCAGCAGTTTGGGATCAGCTCCATATGGCCCCATCACATCGATGAAACGCATGACATGCTCATGAGCGTTCCCATTGACATCTTCGAACTTATCCCATTTAGGAGCCTTGTACCCAGCAGGGTTAGGCATGAGATAGATCTCTCGTGGGATAGGTGGATCGTTGTCGAGCTTCGGGATGATGGTATCCGCGAACGATTGGTGAGCCAGAATGGTGTCTATGCGACGTTGCAGCGACGTCATACACTCCGGAGTACTTCCCTCGGCAGCGGGAGTAGGGGTTGCCGCAGGTGGAGGCGACACATATGCCGCGGGAGGGCTAGGGACGTATTGCGAATTCACGTTACCCCAGATTGCCGTTGGGGGAGGCAAGGGATACTGTGAGGCCAGATTAGGTACCAAAGCCGGAGGCTGAGGAGTATGAGCAGCGAGAGGCAACATTTGGGCTGTTAACCCCTGAATTGAGGGTAGCTGCGTAGTCGCCGGTGGAGTTTGCAGATTGGGGTTGGGTGGCGTGGTTGACACTCCCAATCCTTGAGTGGTGGATACTCCTCCTCCCTGAGAGACGGCGGTGGCTGGTGCAGGGTTTGGAGCAAGAGTCCCCAAGACAGCCATGATCTGTTCTAGCTGCGGAGATTGAGCTTTGAGAGCCTTCGCCTGACTCTGGATGGTGGCGTCCAAGGCTTCTAGCGTCGGAGCTTCACCGGAAGCTGTAGGAGTACGGCGAATCTCCTCTCCTGAGGCGGCCTCCGTGGAAGGCGATCTGTTACTGACATCATCCTCCTGAGACATTGTTGCTTAAGATGGTAGGTTCACGTCGGGTTCACCAAAAATGTGCACAAGAGAATCCGGCGGGGAGCACTCTTTGTACACCGAGAGCAGAGGATCGGAAATGGCACAGGAAGAGTTGGGTTGTGTGTAGGGAGAGAGTAAGGCAGTAGTAATGTCTGAGAGAGAGACAGAGGTTTGGCAGAGCTTCCGCGTATGTCTGGTGTGTCCTCCTTTGTATGGAAAGGTTAACGTCCTATATATAACGGAGAATGTGACTGTTGCAGCGTGGTTAATGCGCCCATCAATGGCGGCTTAATTAGCTTAACCGCAACGGCACGTTCGTCCGCGTATATAGGGACCGTTACAGCACGTTATGCGCGAATACCGGAACCGTTATGGGGTTGACCGGGTTTGACCGGATTGACCGGGTTTATGGAGCTCGTGCCATAAATCTCTCAAAAGCAGTTACTAAAGGTCGCGTGCGGGCTTGGCTCGCACGCGACAGGGCTTACTATAGCCTCCAAACCACTAAGTCCCTACAAGTCCCGTGCAGTGGTATGCGAGGGCCCTGTCTCGCAGCCCCCACATGGATCAGCGCGGCTGGTGATCCAGTGTGTGTGGAGCACAATATGGTGTGCTAGATGATTGCCACGCGGCCAAGATCTGTCTGTTCAGAAAGCACTATCTACAGCTGTACACACAAATTTACGCTTATGGCAACAAAAGCGAGAAATTCGGTGTCAAATATATTTTATTTATGAAATAAATGTAGCGGATTACAATCTCTGATAGTAAATTTCTAAACAGAAATTAAATCCCCTGATTCTTCTCTTGAAACGTCGAAGGAGGGCTTCGCAGCTTGATCTCGGATCGAACGGATGAGCGGCCTTCGATTTTAACGAAGAACGCTATGAAGGTCTCGAAGAAAACAAACGTCAAACGAGGGATTTAGAGGTTTGATCTTGGATCGGACGGATGAGTATCTTCGATGTTGATGAAGAACCGGATGAACGTCTTGAAGAACACGAAGAACGGCTTGAAGATCTTCGAGTATCTTGAAGAACGCGGATGGAAATCTTCAACGGCTTGACGAAATCGATGATGATCTTCGAAGAACTTGATGAAGAACTTCAAAGAGCTTGATGATGATGATGATGATGATCTTGATGATGGATGAACTCGTCGGGGCTTTAAAAGCTTGATCTTCAGAGCTCTCTCCTTCTTGCAAGATGTAATTGTGTGTTCCATATGCCTGAGGCGATCCCTTTATATAGGCATGGGCTGGCTTGATGGCCAAGGTAAAAAATAAATAATATTTATTATTTATTTATTTTCTGCATCAATTTGACAAGTGGCGCCATTTGATTGGCCTTACTTGCTGACTTATAGCCATGTCATGTAGTGACATAGCATCGCCATACGCAGTCCTTGATTGTAAATAAACTTTTGTCTCACTTACAATTTAGCCCTCGATTGATTAATTCTTAGAGGCAATAATTTTAAGGCGAGTGCAATTTGATCCCTCCTTTAATTTATGAAATAATATACACATGGCACTATTTAATTGGCCGTAAATTTTGGGTGTCTACAGACGCTTTCGACATAGTAGTAGGATTCCGTTTAAGGAGTCCGGTTCTAAGATTAATTTTATTCATCTTGTTGTTTTACCAAGCTAGGTCCCTCTTTCATGGTTGTCGGTTCGATGATGATGAGTTGAGGACAAATTTGTCAAAAGGTAACGTTTGTTGTTTTGCAGCGATAAACTCACCTTGTGAGTCACTAAGAACGCGTCCTCCTCCGGCAAGCAATTGGCCCCAGTCCACTGCAGCGCATCAGTTTACCTTGGCAAACGAACTGGCGGTTTCTCACACTTGTTCAGTCCCAAATCCGGCGAGTGTGGTACTTCATATTTCTGGCTTGTGCTTTACATGCCTCTAAACAGAGCTAAGTAGTTTTTGACTTTTGTCCTAATTTCTGCAATTGAATTTTTTTGTTCCTCTTGATCTTCTATTGTTGCGTTCAGTCCATTTATGTTAGAAGGTCACTGTCCATTTTCTTAAAAAATTCATGTGATTTTGTAATAAACACATCTCCAATTCATTCTTGAAAACTTTGATGGTTCTTTGTGTATTCTTCCCCCAAAGCTTTTGACAATTCTCTTTTGCAAAACTTCACCGTGATAGCAGGTGAGTCTCGGTCTATGGATCATTCTCGACACCAAGTGCATCAAATAGGGTATTGATTCCCCGACTTTTCTAGATTGTCGGCAACAGGCAAAGCCTTGTCCATGTTTTCCAAATGGGGTAGGCTCTTTCTTAGGTACTTTCAGTTGACAAAAGCTTTACCAGATACTGCTTTGTCCTCTCAATTGAGGAATATGATTGATTACTTACTGTTTGACTGTGTTGCAGACAAATGCTACACTGTAGTCCCCATCTTTGCTAAAATACTAGTAAAGACTATATTGGACTTGTGCTGAAGGGATTGGGATATTCAGAAGCTCTTGAACATCGACATTCAAAGCTTTGTGTGATTCCATTGTCCATTTTCCATTAATTCTGTTACCTTAATGTCATTTTCTTCATTAATGGGGGGAAACTGTTTTAAATGCATATGGACGAGGGATCCACATGTCACGAAACAATATGATATTTTGCCACTCTCCAACCTTCACACTAGTCATTCTTTTTAGAAAAGCATGCCTACTAATTAACTTCAAAAAGCAAACGAGATTCGTTGATTAGGCTCGATATTAAGAATAAAATAATCTTTGAAATACTTGGCTTTAAGAATACTGTGTAGCAAACTCTTTGGCTTTCAAATTAGTCTCCGAGTATGTTTTGCCAATAATGCCTTGTTAAAAGCCTGAATATCAAAGAATCCTATACCGCAATTCTCCTTACATTTCTTAATTTTTTTACCAGCTTAATGCATAGCTCTCTTGTCTAAGGTAGAGCATCGCCATAATTCATTTATCAACTTCTCATTTTGTTGATTGATTCCAACTAAAAGGATAAATAACTCATCACATAGTTCAAAAAGTGTTTGGGAAATTGATTTAATCGGGACCTCCTTACTTGCAGCAGACAAAGTTTTATTTTTCCAACCTTTGAGTTTAGTACTGACATTTTCCATAGTTCGCTTATATGTAATAATATTTTGTCTTCACATGGTTGTAGGAAGCCCAATATAGAGGACGCATTTAGCTATCGGGATGCCGCAAGAGGAAGCTAAGAGAGGTTTCGGTTTCCTGTTTGACAATTCCAGAGAAGAAAATAGTTGACCTTTTGAGGTTCGGCATTGTCCCGAAGAAGCTTCGTAATTATGTAATAACTGTAAAAGAATAGCAAACTCTTCCTCATTAGCTAAAAATTAAGTTGTCATCAGAAAAAGCATATGGGAGATCTTAAGGAATCCCTTAGATGATGTAGCACATGTACTAACTTTGTTTTTGTACCGCATTTGCGAGGCTTCGGGACAAGGTTTCACTGAACAGCAGGAAGAGGTAAGGGGACAGGAGGCAACCCTGCCTTGGACCTCGCTCATGTATGAATTCACCTTCCAGCTTCTCATTAATAATTAGGCTATACTTTGTTGTGAGACACAATTTAAGACCATGTTGTTCCAACGATTTCTGAAACCTATTCGTTACAAATTAGCTCAAAAATTCCTATTCCACTCATATCGAGCTTGAATGCAGCGAAACTCACTGTTCCTGATTCGCAAGTCCTCATCGAGTGAATAAGTTGCAGAGTTGTGAGAATGTTATAAATTATTAAGTGGAGGATTTAGTTTCCTGACTTGAGGCGGTTAGCAATCACCTTTGTAACAATTTTATAATAGCAAAGAGGTAGGTCGTAAATCAAAAGCTTTATGCACCTGATTTATTTACAAGATAAGAGCAAAGAGTGTCTGGTTGTACTTCCTTATATCTCCCTCGTTGAGGTTGCTTAGAGTGGCAGTGACATCTTGTCCTATCTTGTGGCATAAAATTTGAAAGAGAGTGCCAGGATCCCATCCGGGATCGAAGCTTTCGGGGAGCCATTTGTTTTATCGTTATCCAAACTTCCTCTGCACTGAACAGTTGGTCCAAAAACATGCGTTGATCCTCGGTTAGCAACTCCTCGGCTGGTGGTAGCGGTGGCTCCATGGTTGCCCATGTGCGGTGTGTGAGGTAAAAATGTCTTAAATATGCCTTTAACTCATGGACAATGGTGTCCGCGTCAGTGCACCAGGCGTCGTAACGATCCTCAAGGACCTATATACAGTTTATTGACCTTCTAATGATGGCTTTGCGATGGAACTAACTGGTGTTTTGGTCTACTTTCTTCAGCCACATCATTCTCGATCTTTTGGGTCACATAATCTTTTCTTGTTGGAGCAACTTTTCTATTTCCTATTGTACCTTCTTTTTCTCAATCAAATAGTAGAGTTGAGCTTTTTCAAAATCTTCCAAGATCTGCCTTACACTCCTGAATTCCACTCTTTCCCATGATTGGATTCGGTGGCCACAATACTCACCTTATCACACCCAAAAGGGTTAACTCTCATCCATCTATAATAATCTGCTCACATGCCACATGCTTTGAACTGATAGCAGTCTTTTCCTCTACTATTTGATTGATAACTGGGTTGAAGATCACTTCCAATGGAACATGATTCGAGGTGTCAACTACAAGTTGATTCACCTTAACTCTGTTGAATGCCTCAATTCAGTAGTCATTCACAACACATATGTCTAATCTTTCCTTTATTGCAAAATCATCACATAGATTGTTACGTAACGCGATTTCTTAATGCGTATGCGCAAGTGCACGGTCAAGTAATATAGGGGTGGTATTTCAACCCCGAGTTATTGAGGCCACGAAGACAGACTTGAGACTATTTAATTATTCAATTAGTTACAGTACGGTAACAAGGAGGAATAATTGTGATAAAAGAGGTTGTTAACCCCAAACAAGCGACTAAATTAAAAAAAGACTAACTAATATTTTTGTATTTTTTTATTAACAAACAGATGTGGAGAAACCAGGTGATCTCTAGATCACCTAGGGTTGTAGACGAATTCCAGTTCAGCTATGTAACACGCCAATCCTATTCTAGTTCAGTCGAGTAATTGCACTGACAATCTTCTTTCGGTCTCATGTTATCCTATGTCTCAGTTGACTACAGTCTCCTGTCGGTCTCATGAGTCTACCGGTCCGTTCTAGTAGGCTAACGACCTGCACGACAAAGGTCTTGTCGGTCCACCGTTGCACGAAACAGTCGAATCTCACCTACCGAATCTACCCACTAAGGCCAATCCTAATACATCTCACTCGTACGAGTACAGTCGCAATCTTACGAGTGAATTGTCCACACTCGTACGAGTGTCTGAGAGATGCAACACGATTGGCTTCTTATGAAAAGTTTGAATTTGGCTAAGTATCCCAATCGTACGATTGGAAGTCCACTCGTACGATTGGTTGTGACTGCTCAGTTTTATTTTTCTTCTTCTTCTAGCATCCTCCTCTCTCGTATTTAATTCCAATCATCGTCTTGAGTTTTGAAATGCTTCCGAAGTTCGTATTCTCCTCTGCACCTGATCTCCAAGCTGTGTTTCCTGTCAAAACAACGCGAAACAAACTCGTGCAATCAAGGGTGACAAAAATAACGTAAAATCATGCGAGAAACACCCGAATTAACAATTATACGTAAAAACTCAACTTCCACCATTTCTTCATGTTCATAGTCTATATCTCACAATATTTACCCGGAAATCACGCAAAACGATAGTAAATGTGTATGAATTATAACTCTAATACAGAGTTATCAAATCCCCCACACTACCTTTTTGCGCGTCACGAGCAAAATCAAGACCATCCACACACTACGATTCTCAAGCCACCGAATTTCGTACAACGACACTAGCCATGTGACACAAACAACCCACACACAATGCAATCTACATGACTATAAACAATGCAACTCGATTATCAAACACTGCAAATATGAAAACAACACACAATTTTTCCTTATTATCCTTGAGATTGGGCAATCATGCTATCACTACCAAAATCATCAAGTTCTCACAAGTCTCTTTTGCAATTCACAGCCGCAACAAGTAATTGAAAATACAATTTTGCTATGAACAAGCTCACTAAGGGGTCCCCAAACATCCACCAAAATCAAGCAAGATCCGTGCACGTCCTTCAATTAAGAGGGTCTAGGCATCCTTAATATTATGGTAGTCTTTCGTCGCCAAGTCATATGAGGTTTTTCAGACCCTGTTAGCGGTTATTGCATTGAATACAAATTGTCACAGTGACGGGAGACACAACTCCGTGTAATACGGCTTGACTTTAATTTTCCTTAAACGCTCTAACTGGTTTGAATCAAAATTCCCCGCGTGAAAGGAGACATATTAGGTTGTTCACTATATCTAGTCCAAGAGAAGATTTTCATTCATTTTTTCTTCACTCTCTTCTAATTTTTTCAATCGTGCATTTAGAGAAATTATGTGTGGGCTTTTTCGGTTAGTTCGTGAAACCGAAGTTAGGGATGGCGGTGTACACTCCCTGACTTCACTTAGACTAGAGCAGCATACCACAAGAAACCTACTCTGCACGAAGGTCCACCCCAATTTCAAGAGGCCACAAGTTTCCACATAAAATAGACTATTCTACTACCCCAAGACCAAATCCTCCTAGCACACTATAGGAACTAAAGGCATGCTCAAAAGTCTCCTTCCACTTTTCTCTGAATATTCGGGACTTTCTTTCGTGAAACTGGTGAGCAGGATACTAAAAATTAAGGTTTTCCCCACCACAGTGCTTCCTATTTATCGATACTCTTTCACTGTACTCTCTCTGATTTCAAGCTTCATCAATTTCCCTTACTCAAAATTTTATATTTTTATGGATTTTTCACTTTTTTTTATTTTTTCTCAATTTTCTCATATTTTCCTAGACCCTATATGCTTTTGGCCAACTTTATTAATCACAACGATTGGGTAGGGGACTCAATAAAGTAAACGTACTAACAATGCATAAGTTCAACTCTAGCACAATACGAAAATGTATAAAAGCACACTACACTAACCACAACTACTACGCAATACGAGATAAGCTACATGTAACAAGGCGATGCACGACAAACATGGCTAGACAAGTATACACAAACCCAAAAACTTGACGCGATTTCTTAACGCGTATGCGCAAGTGCACGGTCAAGTAATATAGAGGGTGGTACTTCAACCCAGAGTTATCGATCCCACGAGGACAAACTTGAAATTATTTAATTAGTTACTTAATTTAGAGTACGGTAACATGTGGAAGAATTGTGATTTGAATAGTTGTCACCCTCAAACAAGTGACTAAAATTAAATAAACAACTAAGCTCATTTTTATATATTTTTGTAATTAAGAAAACAAGTATTGAGAAACTAGGCAATATCTAGATCACTAGGGTTGTAAACTGAAGGGGTGTACAATAGGTAGAAATACAGGATCAATACTCTAGAAGGGGGGGGGGTGAGGGAGGGGGTTGAATAGAGTATGCAGACTTTTGCTAAACTTTGCAAGAATAGTGGTTTCAAAAGATTTGTAAAGAGATTCAAGCCCTTGGAATGAAAATAGTTAGAGTAAGGAAATAATAAGTCTATTTCAAGGCCTTGAAATGAGTTTCAAACCCTTTAAATGACACATTTTTTAATGCTGCAAAAGTTCTAAGTATGCAACTGAAAAGTAAATGCAAGAGACACAATATATATGTAGAGTTCAGTCCACTTGGACCTATGTCTCTACCTCAGGGATCTTCTCCCTGTAGGATTTTCAACACAATTCTTATTAATCCACAGCTAAGCCCTAGATCTCAAGCACATAGAGATGCCTTACTCAATTATAGCTTGTGGTTCTCACTAACCTATCTAGTACATGCTATAGCTATCTGATTAACTAAGAATTCTCTATTGTTCACCCTTGAACAATCCTTGAGAATTAGAACTAGAAGTATTATCAAAATGATATACAAATGACGTTCTGAAAAGAAGAACACAGAAACTGATTCTGCAGTGAGTGTGCAGTGTTCTTCTAAAGCTTGTATTGAGAGAAATTAATCTGCTTATTTGTTGCTTGTCAATCCTTGAATGTATTTGAGTGTCAATGTGAGGCTCTGTGTTGTGTCTTCGAATTTCTTCATCAATTCTCCTTTTAAACACCCAGTTTGAATTGAAGATCTTCAGAATCTTCTCAACAAATTCTCCTGAAAATTTGCTTCAACTCTTGACTATTTTAACAGCTTCCTCCAACGGCTAGTAGCTCAGTATCTTCAGGGATACGGATTTGATCTTGTTGGAAGTGTGTTGAGAAGCTTTTAAATACAGCAGATTGATCACAGAATCAAATCATCAAGCAGTTACCATATTTGCAAAACATAAGTTAGGAAACAAACTCCTAGAAAATAGGAAACATAATATCCCTGCAAAACTTAATCAAACAGATGATATTAGATAGTGTAAACTGTGTCAAAATACTTTGTCTTTCATCATCAAGTATTAGCTAATCAAGCATTGGGTTTTAGGAGTTGTATTAAGATCAAAAACTCCCCCTAAGTTCATGCATATAAAGCTCAGTCAGTTTCAAAGCTTTGAAAGCTGTTTCAAGGCCTTGAAATAGACAAGCTATTTCAAGTATTGAACCTGCAATGAACTTACAATCTCCTCCTTGATGAAAGGCAAAACCATAACCTGTTTGACACTGTGATTCTGCCAAAAATAGTCATTAGCACATAACAGAATAAATCATAACACATAATGTCAACACATGTGTCCAAAAGATCCAACTTATTAAACCAAATGAAAACAGTAAATAATAGAAAGGTTTCAGGTAATCCTACTAAACAAAACCATGTCTCTAAACCAAAAGGTAAACATAAAAGACCCTAATTTTCTCCCCCTTTTTGACTTTCATCAAAAGAAAGAGAGAATATGTTGGATCATAGTTTTTGGAAAGATTTTTAAAAAATTGTTTGAAAATATAGAATTTTAAAGACTTTGAAAATGAGTTCAAGGCCTTGAAAAGGAGAAGAAAGAGTAGGCAAGAGTTTAAGGGGTTGGGTCTTCATCTCCTTGCTGCTATGCATCTTCATCCTGACTATTTCCCTCATCGTCATCAGCTTGTTCTTGTTCTTGTTGAGCTACATCAACATCAGCTTCACCTTCACCCTCAAACAGATCAGCAGCAGTCACAATTTCTGGAATATATGTCTTCTTAGATTTCTTTTTCTTGAGGTCTATCAGCCGTGCTCCTGAATCTGAAATGTTTTCCTCTTGTTCTGCAGTAGGTTCTTCAACTACCTATTTTCCCTTATCTTTTACTTGAGCAGCATCTTCCTGAGTTGAGTGTTCACTGAGAAAATCCTTTTCTAAGTCACCATTTTTGGTACTCTTTGCAGCTTGAGAGACTTCTTCAGCCACATCAAACAATATCATGCTTCTGAACATGTTTTCAACCATGTACTTCACATGTCTAAGATCAGTGTCAACCCCATGTTGATTCTCCTTTACTTCATAAATGTCCATATGAAGTTCTTTTAGCATCTGGAGAGTCAAGGGGTTATCCTGAGGCTGAGAGGTTTGGCTTGAAGTAGGGTCAAGGTATTGGGTTTTAGAAATTTCTTGGAGCCCAACTCTTCCTCTGTCAAATCTAAGTATAGCTTTCAAGTCTTAGCACTGATTTTCACCAATCTTCTCAAATACCTTCTCATTAAGCATGTCAAATCCGGTAGTGATAATCTCTTCCCTATCAGTTGGGATTTCAAAGTGTTGGAAGAAAGAGGTGAGCAAATTGGCATATGTCAAGGGGTGTTTTATCTTATTGGTTTGGCTATATAGCATGTGTTCCATCACAAGCTTTGGAAGATCAATTTCATAACCATGCATAACCAGATACATTAAGTGCAACACCCTATTAGTAACCAGTTCCTTTGAGTATCCCTTGGTACCACACATCTCATCTAGATAGTAAACAAAACTTTGGCTTCAACAGTTAGCATAGACTGTGTTAACTGCTTAGATGAGGTAGGGGTATTGGGTAGAAAGAACTCTTCTTTTGCTAGTTTCAGGGCTTCAATCTTAGGAGGGTAGTTACTGGTGTCATATCTCTTGGGACAACCTATAATATTTGCAAACTCAGAGTGATCTAATTCCATATCAATCCCAACAACTTTGGTTTGAATTACCAAATTTGCAGTTTTCTTGAGTTTTTTCATGTTTTGGTAAAAGAATCTGGTGAGTCCGGGGTAGGCTAACTCTGGAGTGTTTAGAACAAACCAAAGAGAGATTTTCTTCAACATTTTGATGCACTTCAGATTCATACTACAGAATTCAACTAATCTAGAAGAAAATACATCTAGCCATTGACCTCTAGCAACATGAGTAATGAACCATGAATTATCAAGGGCTGATTTCTTACCTGTGGATTTTTCTTTTCTGAATAGATATGTATTGCCTTCTGAATGTTCTCCTCTGGTTCATCCTCTGTAAACTTTTTTTTCCTTTGCCTTTGTCTGCTTTGTCAGCCTTCTTCTTCACCTTCTTAGGGCTACCAATCTGAATTCCCTTATGTTTTTCTGGTACAGACTCCACTCCTTTCTTCTTCTTGCTAGACACTGGTGTCTGATCTTTATTTTCCTTATTTTGGGAGGAGGAGGTGCCATGTCTTCTGCTGTTGGAGTCTTTGAACTGTAGTCTCCACTGATGGTCTGAACCTCTTCCACAGTGGCCTTTCTTTTCTTCACTGTATCAGCCTTTGAACCACCAGCCATCTTAATTCTGTCAGAGGCTCTTCTAGTGCTCATTAGGGTTTGTGGAGAAGAAGATAGAGGTAGGATATATACGAAGGATAGAAAGATAGAAGAAGATCAATAGAAGAGAGTTTCAGTTTGAAAAGGAAGCTAAATATTCTTTCTAATCTTCTAAGATCTGCTGAATAAAAAAGATTCAAATTTGTGTGTGTCATTGGAAATAAAAGATATAATACTATTTTGGCTAAAAAGGGGTATTTGAGAAATTGAGGAGCAACATTGAGCAATTATCTACAAAGATAACACCCAATATTGAAAGATTTATATTATTTACTAACTAGCATGCAGTCTTATTTTCAAGGATTTGGAATGGATTTCAAGGCCTTGAAAGCTATATGATAAAATGCACATACCCTCGAAGCTTTGAAACGATTTTCAAGGCTTTGAAATTCAGTTCAAACCTTTGAAACACATAGAACTTACCTGATTCTCCCCCTAAACCAATCTTTATTTAGCATGCCCAATTCCAATCTTAAGGCTGAGAATCTTTCATCTGGCAATGGTTTAGTGAAGATATCTGCAAATTGCATGTTAGTAGAAATAAATTCAAGAACAATATCACCTTTTTCAGCATGATCTCTGATGAAGCGACGTCTAACATCAATATGCTTTGTTCTAGAATGCTGAACTAGATGCTTTGTAATTGATATTGCACTTGTGTTGTCACACTTGATAGGTATATCCCTGAAGTGAAATCCAAGGTCTCTCATTTGTTGTGCTATCCATAACACTTGTAAGCAGCAAGCACCAGCTACTATGTATTCACCTTCTGCTGTTGATAGTGCAACTGAGTTTTGCTTCTTTGAATGCCAGCTGATTAAAGATGATCTAAGAAATTAACCGCATCTTGATGTTCTCTTTCTATCAATTGTATATCGTGCAAAGTTAGCATCTGAATAGCCACACAAAGAGAAGTTAGATTTCTTAGGATACCAAAGCCCTAAGTCTTTGGTACCATTGAGATATCTGAATATTCTCTTTACTGCAGTCAAGTGTGATTCTTTAGGATCAGCTTGAAATTTAGCACACATGCACACACTGAATATGATATCTGGTCTACTAGCTGTGAGGTAGAGTAATGATCCAATCATACCTTTATACTCTTTCACATTCACACTCTTACCAGATTCATCTTTGTCTAGAGACAGTGTAGAACTCATGGGGGTCTTAATATCTTTGGACTGAGACATATTATACTTGCTTATCAAATCCATTGTGTACTTGCTTTGATGTAGGAATATGCCTTTCTTAATCTGATGAATTTGAAGTCCAAGAAAGAAGTTCAATTCTGTCATCAAGCTCATTTCAAATTCCCTGCTCATAAGACTTGAGAATTCCTTGCAAATAAGATTATTAGTAGCTCCAAGCATAATATGATCAACATAAATTTGAACTACATGCATGTCTTTGTCACGAGTCCTTATGAAAAGGGTCTTGTCTACTAATCCTCTTTTGAAATCATTTTCAAGTAGAAACTTTGACAATCTTTCATACCAAGCTCTTGGAGTTTGTTTTAAACCATAAAGAGCTTTGTCAAGTTTGTAAACATGATCTGGAAACTTGTCATTTTCAAAACCTGGTGGCTGAGCAACATAAACTTCTTCTTGCAGATAGCCATTTAGAAATGCACACTTCACATCCATTTGATATAGGTTCATGTTTTTGTGAGATGCAAATGCAAGTATAATTCTAATTGCTTCTATCCTGGCAACAGGAGCAAAAGTTTCTTCATAGTCAATACCTTCTTCTTGATTGTAGCCTTGAGCTACCAATCTAGCTTGTTCCTGATTACCTTTCCATTCTCATCTAACTTGTTTCTGAATACCCATCTGGTGCCAATGACAAACTGATTTCGTGGTGGAGGAACTAGATTCCAGACCTTGTTCCTTTCAAACTCATTGAGTTCACTTTGCATTGCTATAATCCAGTCTGCTTCTTGTAATGCTTCCTTCACAGTTTTAGGTTATACAAGAGTGATAAAAGCATTAAAAGCACAAAGATTCTTCAACTGTGAGCTAGTTTGTATACGAGAGGTTGGATCAGAAATAATGTTATCAGTAGGATGAGATGAGAGATATTTAAATCTCTTCCTTGGTGTCCATGGTTCAGCCTCTCCAGTTTGCTTCTCAAGTCTTTGAGAACTTGAAGTAGTAGCTTGTTATGCTGTCTTTTTTGGAAGTTCTGTTTCAAGGCTTTGAACCTTAGTTTCAAGGCCTTGAAAATGCCTACTTTGTTCCTGTGACATTTCCTTGGATCCTTTTGAGGATTCTTCTTCAGTATCTGAATCATGCTTGTTCAGATTGAGATCTGAAAAACCATCACTCAAAGAACCATCATAACTTTCATCAAAAATAGCATGAATGCTTTCTTCAACAAGCTTGGTTCTCTTATTATAAACTCTATAGGCTTTGCTTGTCTGTGAATAGCCAAGAAAAATAGCTTCATCATTTCTTACACCAAACTTACCAAGATTGTCCTTATTATTATTGTGGAAAAAACAAGTACAACCAAATGGTTTGAAGTAAGAAATATTTGGCTTTCTTCATTTGAGTAGCTCATAGGGGGTCTTTTTCGGAATAGGTCTGATCAAGCACCTATTAAGAATGTAGTTTGCTGTATTCACGGCTTATTCCCAATAACGTTTTGGCAATCTATTTTCCAAAAGCATTGTTCTTGACATGTCTTCAAGAGTCATGTTCTTTCTTTCAACAACTCCATTATGTTGAGGAGTTCTATGAGCAATGGGTATGTTTTTCAAGGTTTGAAGTTCTCTACAGAGCTTTTAAAATTCAGTGAGAGCTTCAGATTTTTCTCAAAGAAACATAACCCAAGTATATCTAGAGAAATCATCTACAATAACAAGCATGTACTTCTTACCGTTTGGAGTTGGAGTTCTCATTGGACCACAGAGATCCATATGCAATAATTCAATGGGTCTAGTAGTACTTAGAAAGTTATTTGGCTTGAATGAGCTTCTAGTTTGCTTGCCTTGTGCACATGTCTTGCATAATTCTTCATTTCTGAACTTGATAGAGGGCAGACCTCTTACTAAGCTCTTGGAAACTAGCTTGTTCAAGGAATGCAAGATAATGTGTCCCAACTTTCTGTGCCAAAGATTTGAATCTTCTTTCAAGGCCTTGAGACACTTCAAGTTTTCTCCTGCACTCTTTTAGTTTGAAAAGTATAAACATTTTTTGACCTAGAGGCAATGAGGATGCAATTTCCAGATTTCTCATCTTGCACCACACATTTCTCTTTGTCAAAGATAACCTTGTTGCCATTATCACAAAGCTGAACACTAAGCAAATTGAATTTCAAACCATCAACTGGATATACATCTGAAATAGAATTTTCAGAATATGTACCAACTTTACCAATACCAGGAATGCTGCATTTTCCTTTGTCATGAAGTGTAATTTATCCTTCAGTTCTGAGAATAGAGATCTTTTTCCACTCATGTGGCTTGAGCAATCACTGTCCATAAACCATTTTTGTTCTTTGATCTTGGTGACAGCCTGCAAACACCATTCACTGCCTTACCCAGCTGTTAGACCAAGTGCTGAATTTAGATTCATATTCAGGGTCAACCATGTTGGGTGGTCTAACCTCTTTAGGAACCCAAATCTGTCTAACTTGTCCTTTGAGTTGGAAGGGAAAAGTGTTCCTCATTATGTGAGGGTCTCTTCTTCTAAAAGGGCAAGTCATCTTAACATGACCAATCTTATTGCAGTATTGGCACTTAGGAGATGTTTTGCTTCCAGCTTTTACAAATCTGGTATTGTTCTTCTTTGGAAAATTTAGATTGTATCCAATACCAGTTTTGTTAACAGACTTTAAGCTACCTCCAAGAATCAAGTTCAAGTTGTGTTCTGAGCCTGCAAGTTTTGTTTTGACCAATTCATAATCTTGAAGTTTCTCAGTCAGAGTAGTCTTTTGTTTATCTAATTCATCAACTTGATGTGTTAGATTAACAATACTATCACTCAAGAGAGAGTTCTCAGTGACTACTTCCTTGACTTGTGTTTTCAAGGTTTTGCTACTGGTTTTCACGGCCTTGAAATCACTGTCAGTTTTCTTTTGAGAGATTTTAAGATTCTGATTCAGGCAAACAAGATGCAAGTTTTCTTTTGCTTGCTCGTGAAATTTTTCTTTCAAAACTCTAGTTTCTTTCAGATAGTCCTCTTCATTTAAAAGCATTGTTCTAAGATAATCAGAGAGGGCTTCTGTTGGTTTTGAAATCAAGCAGTTTACCATTACCTCAATGTTCTTTTCAGAACTTTCATCATGCCTGGCCATAAAGCATAGGTTGCCATGTTCTTCTGATTCAGAGTCACTTGAGATTTCTGAATCACTCCATGAAGCTATCAAAGCTTTCTTTCTTCTATCATGATCTTTCTTCTGAAAGTTCTTGCTCTTATTATGTGGACAGTCTCTGATCAAGTGTCCAGCATCACCACACTCAAAGAAATTCATGACTTTAGGCATATTACCATGTGAAGAAGATTTACCCTTGTAGTCTTTGCTACTAGAGGATATGTGTCTATCTCTGCTGAAGTCCTTGTTTCCAAAGTTTTTCTCCATTTTAAGAATTCTAGTCTAGGCTTTAGAAATCAAAGCAAATGGATCTTCATCATCATCTTCAGATTCAAGGCTTTGAAATGGCTCATTCTCCTTTGCCTTGAGAGCTAGGTTCTTGACAGCTTCTGGTAGTTCTCCATCAACTTCATTCATGGATATTTCATGTGTAAGGAGCTTCCCTTGTAGGTCATCAAGTTAAAGTGATGAGAGATCTTGAGCTTCCTCAATAGAAGTAGTCTTTGGTTCCCATTTTGCCTTTGGAAGACTTCTCATAATCTTTCTAACCTTTTCTTCATTGGGAATGTGCTTTCCCAATGAATCAAGGTTGTTGACAATGTCAGTGATTCTTTTGAACATGTCTCTGATTAACTCATCTCAATTCATATTGAATAGCTCATATTGCTTGAGATATATGTTAATCTTGGTTTGCTTGAATTCGCTGGTTCCTTCAAAAGTCACCACAAGCCTATCCCATATCTCCTTGGCAATCTTGCAACCTGAGATCCTGTTAAACTAATCTGCACTCAAAGCACAATATAAGAGATTCATAGCTTTATAATTTTTTGAAAATTGTTCTAACTCAGATGAGAAAAGAGAGTCTTCAGATTTAGGAGTTCTAATCCCATATTTCTCTGTGTAGAAAGTATGAGGACCATTCTGAATTATAGTCCAGAGTTCCATATCTTGATCAATGATGAACATTTTCATCAAAGCTTTTCAGTGGACAAAATTGTCTCCACAGAAGAGAGGAGGTCTGTTAGAAGATCTTCCCTGAGAGAAATCACCATCACCTACAGTACTCATAATCACAAGATGGTTAAATCTATGCAGTGATACAAGCTCTGATACCAATTGAAGGGGTGTACAGTAGGTAGAAATATAGGATCAATTCTCTAGAAGGGGGAGGGGTTGAATAGAGTATGCAGACTTTTGCTTAACTTTGAAAGAATAGTGGTTTCAAAAGATTCGTAAAGAGATTCAAGGACTTAAAATGAGTTTCAAGCACTTGGACTGAAAAAAGTTAGAGTAAGGAAAGAATCAGTCTATTTCAAGGCCTTGAAATAAGTTTCAAACCCTTGAAATGAAACTGTTTTGAATGCTGCAAAATTTTTAAGTATGTAATTGAAAAGTAAATGCAAGAGACACAAGATATATAGAGTTGAATCCACTTGGACCTACGTCTCTACCTCAGGGATCTTCTCCCTTTAGGATTTTCCACACAATTCTTATTAATCCACATCTAAGCCCTAGATCTCAAGAACAGAGCGATGCCTTACTCTGTTACATCTTTTGGCTCTCACTAACCTATCAAGTACCTGCTCTAGCTATCTGATTAACTAAGAATTCTCTATTTTCACCTTGAAAATCCTTGAGAATGATAACTAGAAGTATTATCAAAATTATATACAATTGAAGTTCAGAAAAGAAGAACACAAAAACTGATTCTGCAGTGAGTGTGCAGTGTTCTTCTAAAGCTTGGATTGAAAGAAATGAATCTGCCTCTTATTTGCTTGTAAATGCTTGAATGTCTTTGAGTGTCTCTGTGAATTGCTATGTGTTGTGTCTTCGAATTTCTTTCAGCAATTCTCCTTTTAAACACCCAGTTTGATTTGAAGATCTTCAGAATCTTCTCCACAAACTTTCCTGAAAATTTGCTTCAAATCTTGAATCTTCTAATAGCTTCCTCCAACGGCTAGTATCTCAGTATCTTCAGGGATACTGATTTGATCTTGTTGGAAGTGTGTTGGAAGCTTTTAAATACAGCAGATTGATCACAAAATAAAATCATCAAGCAGTTACCATATATGCAAAATGTAAGTTAGGAAACAGATTCCAATAAAATAGGAAACATAATATCCCTGCAAAGCTTAATCAAACAGATGATATTATATAGTGTAAACTATAACAAAATACTTTGTCTTTCATCATCAAGTATCAGCTAATCAAGCATATGAGTTTAGGAGTTGGATTAAGATCAGAATCTCCCCCTAAGTTCATGCATATAAAGCTCAGTCAGTTTCGATAATTTGAAAGCTGTTTCAAGGCCTTGAAATAGACAAGCTATTTCAAGTCTTGAACCTGCAATGAACTTACATAAACGATCTCCGATTCAGCTATGTAACACGTTAATCATATTCCAGTTCATCCGGGTAATTGCACTGACAATCTCCTGTCGGTCTCATGTCATTCTACTTCACGGTGGATTGCAATCTCTTGTCAGTCTCCTCTGTCTACCGGTCCATTCTAGTAGGCTACAACATGCACGACAACGGGTTATGTCGTTCCACTATTGCACGAAACTTTCAAATCTCACGTACCAATTCTACCCACTAAGTCCAATCCTAATACTTTTCCTTTCGATCTCGGTGATTCGGGAGTGTGCTCAAATTCTCATCACAATTACGCTAAGTCACTGTTGTGCACTCATCTAATTAACTAGTGTGTCTAGTCGATCTCCTTTCACACTAAGAATTAAGCTTAGAACAAGAACATGTAACTAAAAAAACATTAACATTAAGCAAGACGATGAACTAAGAACAAACCCTAGTTTTCATGAAGATTAAATCATTATCACGCCATGTCAATAGGCGAGACTCACTAACAATTTTAAGAAACTAAACATTCATTCAATAGATCAAATCACATTCGCATGAAACAAAGTCTAAACCCGGAAATTCATTGGCCTACATAAAACCCTGGGCTCTCATGAGACACCTAGCAAATAGTTTAGCTAATTGAAATCAACCAAACAATTATAGCAAGTTTCCCCATACAAGATTTGAAAGAAGAAGAAGAAATGAAAACCTAGCCTTCAATGGTGAACTTGGCTTTCGTCCGTCTTCTCCGTCGTCCTCCTCTTCTCCTTGCCCTCACGTGAATGAAGTCTTCTACGTCAAATGTATCCTCAAAAAGGCTTCCAAAAGTCTTCTGCGCAATCCTACATCCCACTCGTATGATTAAAGTTGCAATCATACGAGTGAACTGTCCACACTCGTACGAGTGTCTGAGAGATGTTACATGGTTGGATTCTTATGAAAAGTTGGAAATTGGCTAAGTATTGCAATCGTACGATTGGAAGTCCACTCGTACGATTTCTATGACTGCTCAATTTCATTTTTCTTCTTCTTCTAGCATCCTCCTCTCTCGTCTTCAATTCCAATAATCATCTTGAGTTTTTAAATGCTTCTGAAGCTTGTATTCTCCTCTCCACTTGATCTCCAAGCTGCGTTTCCGGTCAAAACAACATGAGACAAACCAGTGCGATCCAATGTGACCAAAGTAACTTAAAATCAAGCGAGAAATGCCCGATTTAACAATTATACGTCAACAATCAACTTCTTTCCACCATTTCTTCATTTTCATAGTGTATCTCACAATATTTACCTGGAAATCACTCAAATGTATGAATTATAACTATAATGCAGAGTTATCATTAGTCCAATTGAATCGGTTACCTCTGGAGCCCAAATCACGAAGCTCGTGTTGTTGGAGCAAGCTTTTGAATTCTTCAATTGTCAGAAAGTGACGTATCTCCAACCCTCCTTCTCGATATTAAAATCAATTACTTTGAAGTCGCCTACAACTAACCAAGCTTGATTTCTAGGAGCTATCCGGTCAATCAATATCCACGAGTTGTGCCTCTCATTTCGCCTTCGGTCCCTAGCACACCGTGAAAATCCAAGTGAGATCATTCTGCAAAAAGCTCACACCTTTTTGGATATGAAATTTTGAGTAAGAATGAAGAGAAAAACAAATCCCCCGACACACAAGAGGGCCATTATCCTCTATGCTCATCGCAATCCACGTAAATACCACTAGTAAATCACAACAGACTCTTGACTTGTTCCATCTCCTTTGCATACAATCTCGTCTCTATTAAGAAAGACTAAAATGGGCTTATGTCTCCTTACAAGGTTGTACAAAGAGGTAACATTACTGGGTTTCCAAGCCCCTGAACGTTCCAACTTGGCAAGTCATTGCGGTTCGTGATGCTGACTTGTAGCCATCACAATTGGATTTGTTCGGTTCTTTCAGGCTTCACTATCCTGTGTTGGAATCCGCATAGCGGAAACAAGAGTTGAAACCTAACTTTCTTTTCCTCGTATACATTAGCTTCTTTCCCTTGTGTTGTTTCAGATCTATATTTTCTTCCTCCGTTCAAAGAACATGTCCTCAAGATGCTCTTCTGCTTCACCTTTCAATTAGGGCTCATGGTTTTGGCATCAGGATTTCTTTTAGTACTAGGTTTCCTTATTGTCACATTAACAACTCTAGTTTTGAGCATGCGGGAAGGCTTTGAAACGGTGCATTCTTCGCCCATCCCATTCATATTGTCTCCTGAAGGGATGGCGTGGTCATTAGAACCGATATCATTCCTTTCTTCGTCAGACTCATTTAGTGCGCCAAGCAAAATTTCATCCTTGTTATCCTCCCAAGTTGGGTTGAAACACCCCGAGAATATGAGGTGCCTCTGCCCGAGGTGATGAACCCCATTTGGAATGGATAGAGTCGTCAGTTCCTCGCTAGTATGACCCATGAATAACCCAAAAACGTAACATTTATTTATTCCAAAACCAAACATAGAAATTTTTGACAGAATATTTAAATACAGCTATTCATGTGACAAGTACTAGTACTCCTAGCATAGATTGCTTATTTTGCGTAGTCATGAGCATTCCCTACCTTTATTAGCAACCTGCAGATTTTCAAAATGGAAAAAATTGACGCGTAAGAGATTTAATTCGGGACTAGACTGAGTAAGATTGCACAACAATATGTAAAGCAGGAATTTTGACTAAGCAAGAGTTTAATAAAAATTTATACTAGGAGTAAAACTTGTATGAAGAGGGAACGATAATCTCGAGTATAAGAAAACATTAACCAAGTGTCGAACTTTAAATATTTAGTTTGGTTTAAGGCATAACTCCAATAGGACCAACAAGAAGGATCAGGGACGGACCCATAAATAGTTTGTAAGGGGGAACAAGTTAAATAACTAAAGCTGGAGGGGGCTAGCAATAGATAGTTGTGTTGTATGAGATTATTTCTCACTAAATTACCACTTCTAAGCCAAAGGCCAAGGGGGCGCAGCCCATGCTGCATTTAATGTAGTTCCGTCCTCGGGTATGATGTATACAAAGAGGTCATCGTTCAATAATAAATAACTGGGGTGCTTCTTGGGATATCACAAATCTCAATTTTCCTCAGACGTTTGTAGGTAGTCTAGGGTTTTGATGCAGGATACGCAACGTAAATACAATTAAAATTTCCTGATTAGAGCTCTCTATGAATAAGATTGCCTCTAGGCATCTACTCCAATAGGTAGCCCATCGCTGCCTCTCCAGGTAGCCCATCGCTACCTCGCCCAAACCATACTAAAAGACCTTAAGTGTTGACACACCCATACATTTGTGACCTATACATGCATAGTTAGTAGTCATAGTTTCCACATAAAATCCCCCGGGACCGTATCATACCAGTATATGTCAACCACTACTGGGGCTGGGCATGTTATCTCGTTTGGATTAGTATCCGAGGAGAATTTACACACTTGTGTCCCCGGTTGTAGCCTCCACACACATCCTTTGTACAACATCATAATTCTATTATTCTTCATTGACATTTCATTGTTACATTATTCAAACTGAATTCAAAAGATCCTTTACCGATATATTTTCCTCAAAAGACTTTTGCACAATGCAACATTTATGAGATATAGTAATGCCACAAGTTATCACAAGATAATTAATACTCGCGTCGAATAACACAATTTTAATGGTTCAAAGTATTGCGCATATGATAAATCTCCACTAAGGGTTATCTTTGAGCATGATTTGAGGGGTAAATGTGTCAATATTGAGTGTTTTAGCCAGTTTTTAGCCCTCATTTGCTTTAGATTTTATGAATGTGTGTTTTTGAGCTTCTTTATGCGTTACTGCTTTATTTCACGCATTTCCATATATGATCATGGGGTTCGCTCATGTTGTCTATGCAGGAAGTCAGGAACAGGGCTTGTGAAACAGTAGGAAATAGAACAGGAAGGCATGAGGAAGAGCTGAGAAGACTGAAGAAGCAAAAATAGAGCATACAGGCTGCGACCTACGTATCTGGCTGCTTACCTGCACAAATACGCAAGTAGCAATGCGGGCTGAGTGTCAGGGGGTCAAATATGGCTAAGGCTGGACAGTGTTGGCTGCTGCCTGCGTATTTGGATGCGTATCTGCACATATACGTAGGTAGTAAAGCAGGTGGAGAGAAAGAAGGAATAAAAATGCAGAAAAATAAGGTCAGGAGCTGCGGCATTCATATATGGTTGTGTACCTGCGTAGATACGCATGTAGCAACGCAAAATGAGAGAATTTTTGGAGCAGACAGAGGCCACATGCTGCGTATCCACGCAGACCGCTAGAATTTAAGACACTCGTTTGATCTTACTCTCTTTTTATTTCCAAAATATTATTAGTTAGTTATGTCGTACAGTAGCTAGACTCTTTACCTAGGTTCTCGCTGAACCTAGAGTTTCGTATCCAGTACTTTGTTCCGTTTTAAATATGAACTCATGAACTTAGTATCTTAATATCACCAGTATTATTTGTTATTCTTGTCTTTGATTTTACTGTTTATGCATGCTCGAATTGATCACCAGAAGTGCTACAGACTCAACTCGATGCACGAGAGTGACTGTTTAGGGTTAGGAAGAGAAGACAACATTTAGTACCTTACCCTGATAGATTGAGAGGAGAAGGGGAAATGAGACTAGCCTGAGCGTTTGACCAACTGTTAACAGTTTTGACCAAGGCCGACAGGATAAGTCATAAACCCTAGAAGCCTTAGAACAAGACTGAGGATCTAGCTGGGCCGACAGGACCCGAAAATCTGCAGAATCGTACAGTTTGTATGAGGCCGGCATGATAGTACACCAACGGTAACGTGGCACAAATAAATCAACTGCTGTGCTTTTTCATATAGAAAAGAACATAATATAGAGAAACACTAGGGGATCTAATCTATTATCTCAAACCCTGGATTTACAACCTCAAGCATTATTCAGAAAACTTTCACAAAAGATTTACCTTTCAGTTATTTACTTTCAGTATTTAGTTCGTAATTACAAACCCTCAAAATATTCCTCATTTTTACACCATGTTCACTAAAACTCGTTACTGGAAAAACCTACAAAATTCCTCGTGGGATTGATAATGTGAGTTGAAATACTCTCTGACACAATTTCTAACGTGCATACGCAAGTGCACGGTCGAAGTAATAAAGAGATGAGTAGTAAACTCAAGTTGTCGAAGGGACAGTCTTGCGATTATTCAGCTAAACAATTAACTTAGATTTATGTAACTGGAAGAATAATTTTGGATTAAGAAAGTGTCGCCCTCAAACAAGCGACTGAAATTAAATAAACAAACTGAAATAATATTTTTTTTATTTTATGATTAATAGGAATATGGAGAAGAACTACATAATTCAGGGTCCCTTAGGGCACTTAAACAAATATGGACTACGATTTACAACACTCTATGAATGATTAATTCAACCGGGTAATGGCTTTCACAATCTTCTGTCGATCTCATGTGAATCTATGTAACAGTTTACTGCGGGTCCTTACGGTCCACCTCCGTCTATCGTTCCGTTCTAGTCAGCTAGCAAATTTCGTTCACCGGGTCCTGTCGGTCCACCGATTTCACTCATTCTTAAATAAGTCCAAACAAATCTACCCACAATTGGTCACTCAAGTCTCTACCTCCTGTCGGTCTCAATGAAGTACAAGAATGTCAACACATTCTTCACGAATCTAAGCTTTGGTCACTGTCGCGCATCAACTTAGATAACTAGAACAAAAAGGTAATCAACCTAATCATACTGAGAATTATGTTT
The DNA here is from genome assembly GCA_023055425.1 of Linanthus parryae. Classification (NCBI taxonomy): domain Eukaryota; kingdom Viridiplantae; phylum Streptophyta; class Magnoliopsida; order Ericales; family Polemoniaceae; genus Linanthus; species Linanthus parryae. The sequence continues at coordinate 70,011,383 of JALGPY010000002.1, forward strand.
CAGTAAACGTGAAATAAATTCATAATCCAGAAAACAAGTCTAAGATAAACCCTAAGTTTTCCATGAATTATCTAGTTCTAAGAGGTTTAGCTAGACATAGTATTGTTAAGCTTTACAAAAGTCTCCATAAAATTAACAAAACGAGAGAGGGAAGAGATCAAACTCAAAATCGGAGCTTCCGTCCTTCGTCTTCTTTGTCCTAGTCTTCTTTTATCGTTCAATGGCGTGAATGATTAATCCCAAAACATCGCCACCTCCTCGTAAATCAGATCAACGCTTAAAATAAAAGTTCTCTTAATTGCACTTTCACCCCTCCAAGGAAGTTGGAACTTCATTATCAGCCAATAATTAGCTACCTAGGGCTTTTAATAAATGATCCCCCGTGCCTCTTTTCTTTCTTGCATGATTTTGTTTTCCCTTCATTAGATCGTACGACCTGGACTTCTGGTCGTGCGATCTGAAGCAAATCCTGTGATCAGTTGGCCAGGTCGTGTAAAACAGTGAGTTCTTCAACTCTTTTTCATCCGAGATTTTGCTAAGTATAGGCCTCTGATCGCACGATCAATAGAAGGTGATCGTGCGATCACCAGATACTTATCCTCCGCAGTGCTGCTCATTCTCCTTTCTTCTTGTATGCGTTGCGCACTTATTCTGCTGGGTTTTCTCTTCGGTGCAGGGTTGTGAACTGTGATCGGTTTGATCAGGGATTGCGTCTGTTAGTGGCTTAGGTTTTAGGTTTTTAGTTTCAGTTAATGGGTCGTGGTTATGGTGGTTGAGTTACATGTGGTTAGGGCACTACAAGGAATTGGTGTTTAGGGACAAAATTTTAGGCACAAATATATGATTTGTCGCAAAAAGTAACCATCTAGGAGGAAAACATCTGTTTGTCCCTAATAGTTTCACTAAAGGACTAAATTGTAATATTGTTGAAACTTCAATGAGGAAACGTTGAATTTTTATTTGAAAACTGATTGACGTTCGTCGCAAAAAAAAAGGATTAGGGAGGAAAATAAGATTTTCTCTCCAAAGAATTCGTACAAGGACTTTTTTGCAATGTATTAAATGTTTTGTGGGAAAAAATCTAAAATTTATAAGTAAGATAGGAATTTTCAAGCCGCGAGCCCTAATTTAATTCCTGCTCTCAAAATCTCTCATCGATTCTCTCTCTAATCGATCCCACCTCTCTCTCTCTCTCATTGCTTTTATATTTGATCGTGTTGGGTTTTGATGTAGGTTACGCAGCGGAATAACAAAATTTAATTCCTATTCAAAGCCCACCAAGGACTACAGGAAGAGACATTCATAACATGATGAAGGACATATAATATGTGTACATTTTGGTTCGTAGATCACACGAAGAATAATGTCCTCGTCTCTACGGTTGAACCACGTCTAGAGGTGAGATCTAGATTCTTCCTTCTCCTAGTGCTAGCTTGGACCGGAGGAAGAGGGAAGAACGAATCAAGCAACCAAGACCCTCTCTTGTGGCCGACGGGTAGGGGACGGATAGGAGGGTTCGGCCCTCTTAGCTTGTCTCTTGCTCTCTCTTTCTCTCTCTCTCCCACTCACTTATGTTATGAGCATTAGTAGTGGGAAGGAAGCTAGAGCATCCTTTATATAGTCCAACAACTCCTTGTTAACTACATAAAAGGTCCTTCCTAGTTCAACAAGAACTTGGATTAGTCCCTTCCTTGCATATTAGTCCTACTAAGTTTGCAAGGTGTTGCAAAGTGATCCTTCTCATTAGTTAATCATATTAATTAATCCCAAATCTAGTTCAACTCTATTTGACGTGTGACCCCATAGGTTTCTACTTAGTTGATAGTAACTAATTACTAACATGGAGCGGTGTCTAGCAACACATCCATGCCACCCAACTAATAGAAATAAGTCAGTGATCCCGACAAGCCTTTTGTGCCCAATATCACATATTGCATTATCCCTTTGTCTCCATATCCAGATTGGACACGAGACATAAATAGTCACACTCGTATATCCAATCCACAGTTCCTCGGTCCTGGGAATATGCTTATGCAAGCAAATAACATCAATATCCCCATATTGATTTATCTGAGTCTTGCCAGACATTCAATAAGCCTCATCCCTCGAGTGGTCGTGGATATTTGCTCCCATTATGTGGGAGGGATAAATCCTCTCTATATCACTACCATCTTTTAGCGTGCCTTCTATCATGCCCGATAACTATCTTTATAGTCACCCAGTTACGGTGTAACGTTTGATAACATCAAAGCACGATATTTCACAACTAGAGTATCTAGTGACTTCAAGTCTAAGGATTGCAATTATATTAGCACTACGAGAAGCGATTATGACTTCAACGTAATCTAATGTATCCTTCTCGTTGTGGGTCAATCCAGTATGCAATTACTCCTAATGCATACCCATGTGTTGGATCGTGATATCCCCATATCAATCCAACCCCATACTAGTCTATAGATGATTGTCCCATTAATCATTATAGTTGACTATGGATATTTAAGAATATAGCACTTATATTCTAAAGACTTCATTCATGTTAACATATATCCATATTGATAACATAATGAATCGTAAATCCATATATTTGTCACAATTAATTGATTGCCTCTAGGGCACAATTTCAACAGTCTACCACTTGCACTAGAGTCAATCTCCTGCATCATATGCCTATTGATCTAGCGCAGACCTCCACGCTTACACTGCGTAGGGGCGAGACATCTGCTGGTATCTTGCAAATATTCACATCTCCTCCATCAACAATTTGATTGGGATTGAATATTATGAGTAAGTGCATCTTATGCATAAATATACTCAGTCATCTGTGATAGAATCGACAACTGAATCTTGCCTGAAACCTTTCCAGCTCACAGTCCCTCCTACTAGTGCAAAAACATAAAACTTGACTATAATCTGAAATCTTCTTTGTTATATTTGAAGTTCGCATCACTGTAACCCCTTACAGTAAACTCTTCCTATCCTCCTTTATCAAGGATTCATCCTTTTACTTCTTCTCAAGTACTTAAGGATAACCTTTGATAACTATCCAGTGACGCTCACCTGGATTTGACTGGTATCTATGTGTCATGCCATATGACATGACTGGCCTAGTACATGGCGTATATCGCGAATCTCATTCATACGGTCCCTTCCCAATCTAATTGGAAAGACAATTAGTCTTCCTAAAGACTAATTCCATGTGACATAATCCATATTCTATACATGTTGAACCATATCAACACCTTTGTCAATTCATGTACTATGACATAAGCCTCACAACCATCTTGATCTATCTCCATAGATCTTCAAAGGTCGCTTTGCCTAAGTCTATCATTGATATTAATTACCTAGTCAATCTACGTAAGATTGCCAAGTAGGGACATCATTCTCAGTGATTAGTATGTCTCCACATAGGAGATCGGAAACATAACTGTGCTCCCACTAATATTCTTGTAGACACGAGTCTCATCTTCAATTTTGATGGAACCAAACTCCTTTGATTGTATCATAAATTCGAAGAATCCAAATCCAAGAAGCTTGACTCAATCTATAAACAGATTGCTACAAGAAAGATGCGAATGGATTTAAGCATCACAACAGGGGAAAGATTTCGTCATAGTCTATACTATGAACTCACGTGAAACCCTTTTCAAACCGGTTGTCCCTTAAGAGTAATCATATTACAATCCATGTTGGTTTCCTCATAACCCACCTGCACCCTATGGTCTCTACCCTTTCAGGTGGTTCCACCAAAGTCCATACTTTGTTGGTATACATGGATTCCATATCGTATCTTATGGCTCCAAGCCATTTCTGAGAGTATGGCCCACACGTGGCCATCTCATAGGTTGTAGGCTCATCTCGATGAGTAATATATCACGGGTTATGAGAAATTATTATTTCTCTAGTCCCTTGACATATCCTACCAAACCCACGAGGTTCTTGTGTTTTCTGAGTAGGTTGCCCAACAACACCTTGTGATCCTGCTCATGTTCCATCAAAAGGATCAATGTTATGTTGTGGTTCTTGAAATCCTTCAAGTTCTACTGTCCTCCCGCTGTTTCTTTTAGAGACAATCTCTATCTAGAAACACTGTGGTTCGAGCAACAAACAATTTATTCTCGATTGGATTATAGAAATAATATCCCCTTCAGGATATCCCACAAACATTTATCCGACTTTGGTCCAAGTTTATCTGTAAACTCATTACATGAACTTCATAACCCAAAATCTTTATGAACGACCTACTAGGACACTTCCTATTCCATTTATCATATGATGTTTTTCATAATTTGTTTTGATGAAACAAGGTTAAGGGCGAAATTTGTTGTAATTAGAACATATCCCCTAAAAGTAAACTGGAAGTTACTGTTTGACACATCATGGACTGAACCGTGTCGAACAATGTCCGAACACTCCTCTTAGACACGCCAAACTCATGTGTCGAACTCTTGGCTCAAGTACTCTCCTCTACGATCCAATCGTAGAGCCTTAATACTTTTGCCAAGCTAGCTTTCTACTTCATTCTTGAATTCATTGAACTCTTCAAAGTATTCTGATTTGTTTCTTCATAAGATACACAAATCCATATTTCTCTGATCCCATCAATAAATATGATGAAGTACCGAAAACCATCTATAGTATCTTTGCTTAGCGGCCTACATACACAAATATGTATGATTCCCAAAATATCATATCTTTGCCTAATAAATAAGTCTTACATATCTCATATGATTCATTAATCAAATGAGTTCTATAAATCCATCTATATGGAGTTCTAGATATGTATCTCTTATTCATGTTGCCAAAACAATAATTCTAAAGATAAGTGAAGTTTATATTATTATATGCAAACCTCTTGGTATTAATGTTATAGATGATATTATCATGATCAAGGATATACAATCTACTAGAAAAAATTGCATTACAATAATGCTTATCAAAATAAATGGAACAACATTTTTCCTTGATTATGATAAAGAGCTTTCTTGTCCAAACAAGAAACTGTGATAATGATCCTACTCATAGCAGGGTCATAATCTCTTTTGTCTAATTCATGAACAATTTCATAAAGTTAGAAATAATTCCCTACGGCCAATTGAGCAACTCATTGCTTTATTGCGCTACGTGTAGGTTTATTTCTTCCTTATCCAATTTTCCATATCTCTTGAGATTCTCCATATTTTATAAATGCGAGATCCTTGTCTAGTATCATATACTTTTGATGATGAGATGGACATATTGAATTTTATAATAAAATACCCAAATGGGAATTCATAATTCATTTATTTCTTACTTCCAGGTACTTTGGGCAGTTTCTCTTCCTCTACACCACCTATGGGACTTTAAGGCAATGTGATTTTAGCAACAAGATTGCTTTATGCCCATGGGGTTGACGCAAACTCTTTTGCTTTTACCATGTTGTTTACCCATTAACATGTTTTTCCTTTAGCCCTTCATTAGTGCTTTGTACAGGGATTCTCAATCATATTGAGTAAATCACCTTTAAACAAAGCTATAATTGCATCAAATGCAATTCTCGGTCCATTTGGGAGAATAATCATTTATTCATTATCTATCTCATTGATAACTCCCGGTCTCTAAGCTTTTCAATCCTATTGAAGTAGCTTAGTTGCGCTTTACATCTTGCTTCAGCAGTCACACATTACTAGCTTGTGTCGTCGCGTCATATCTCGATGAACTAAGTCGCCTTGCTTTGGCAAGCCCGAACTTATTCCATCTTGATCATGACGAGTGCTAAGCAAGAGAGCGCAAAGTGGAGCAACACTTCAAGCCTTTCATGACAAGCTCTCTCTTTGAAAGAGATTCTTTTAATGTATGATCATATCATACGCCTACATATTTCTGATCTTGCTTCCAAAGCTCATTGTTCATGAAAGCTGACATGAGGCAAGTTACATCCAAAGAACCATTCTTTGATGTTCCTTCCATAAGGCTTTTAGTGTTTCTAGGTAGTCGGTGGGAAGAGAACTTCATGCTCTAGAATGTCCAACATTTGTCCTTTATTTGAGAAAAACTCTCAATTCTATACCAGTCTAGAAAATAGATTCCAGACAGCTTGTCCTTTTGAGGACATGAAGTCATGTTTTGTTTGTTTAATGCGACGGGTATTCAACACAAAATTATTTATGCAAATAATTGAGACGTTTAACTATACTCAACAAGGATTTAAATTGTCAAACATAGCTCCCACTATTTTTCTCGGATTAATAACCCTCCATATTAATGCGGAAAATATCATTATATTTTCTAGTGGGTCCAAGATCCCTTTTTCACTTCTTTTTGAGTTTGCTTTGGCAAATCACCCAAGAATTGGTTATTTAGGTAGGAACCATTCAAATTGCATGCCATGCAACTCTTGGTCTAATTAGGTGAATAACTCATTATTCTTTATCCTTTAGATAACACCTAATTGTCATGCCTCTAGGTTCATCAATCCAATTTATTCTTACCTAGTTGCGTCCAACCACTTGCTTCAACATACACACATTACTAGCTTGTGTCGTCAACAACACACCATGGTAAATTAAAATTGCCTTGCTTTGGCAAGCACGAATTTTAATAAATCCTGATCATGAAGGGTGTTTAGGCAAGAGAAGGCAAAACGCAATATTCTATTTGAGGGATTTAATAGTCATTATTCGTTTGGTTGATCACATCAACATGATCAACTTATTTGGATTGGGCTATCCACAATAAAAGACCATGTTTGTTTATTATTATCTTGTTAACGTTTTGCTAGTATCGCCATACACACAAAAAAAAATAACAAGATATAAATAATAAACATCCACAAAAGAAAAATTAACGTGGCATGGATAAGGCCCCTAGAATAAGATATTACCAAGCCAATGATAATATCTATGTGCCCTAAAGTGACAAGCTCATCTCCATGTGCTCCACGATAGTTGCGCCTTTAGTGTAGGGAGTCCTCGTCGTCTTTTGGCTTCTTTGGTTCTCCGGTGTTCTTCTCCATGCTATTGGCTAACATATAAATATTTCTAATTCTAGCCTAACATCTAGAATAAATAAATAAATAAATAAATAAATAAATAAATAAATAAATAAATAAATAGAGCGTCACATGTTGAGGAGAAAAACGACTCGCATGCCGTAAACCAAACCACAAAAACATAAAACATCCACAACCAAGGCCATATCCATCCACCATGTAACAAATCACATAATACAGTTAAAACCAATTTTAATGCGCTTGTTCAATTTTAGTTGTTTTGGACATACTAGGGTTAAAACGGTTCAAGAGATTTACCAAGAGAATGGCCAAAATCAACCAAGGAACCGCCACATTTGGCCCAGGCTGGCCTACCCTAGCCCACACAGCTAGGCCGTGTGCTAGGGTGCGCCGGCTCCCTTGGGGTCGTGTGTTACTTGGGCGTCAAGGAGAGAGAGGGGCGGTCCCTTCATGGGGCCACACCTCCTCATGGAATTGTTTCCAAAAATAATTCCTTCCTTGTTGGGTTATTTCCAAAACACCCTTATGGCATTGTTTCCTAAAACAATTCCTTCCTTGTTGGGTTGTTACCAAAACACCCTTTTGCCTTGATGCCCAAGTTTAATTGTTTCATACTTGGAAAACCCCTTTTCCAAGTATGTGCCCAAACCCTAGTTCTTGATCCAAAATTATTCACATCATATGTGACAAAACTCACTAATTCCTACATCACATGTAAAATTAGATCTTGTTTATTGCATCTACTATGCCAATTAATTTCAGTTTCGCGTAAAATTAACAATACGGTGTATAAACTGAAATCGTAACACATAAAATCATGTTATGCACTACGACCTGTGGCTCTGAAACCATTGTTGGGTTTTGATGTAGGTTACGCAGCGGAATAACATAATTTAATTCCTACCCAAATCCCACCAAGGATCACATGAAGAGACATTCATAACATGATGAAGGACATAGAAGATGTGTACATTTTGGTTCGGGAGATCACATGAAGAATAATGTCCTCGTCTCTACGGTTGATCCACGTCTAGAGGTGAGATCTAGATTCTTCCTTCTCCTAGTGCTAGCTTGGACCGGAGGAAGAGGGAAGAACGAATCAAGCAACCAAGACAAGAGAGGGGTTCGGCCCTCTCTTGTGGTGTAGGGGTAGGGGACGGCTAGGAGGGTTCGGCCCTCTTAGCTTGTCTATTGCTCTCTCTTTTGCTCTCTATACAACTCACTTATGTTATGAGCATTAGTAGTGGGAAGGAAGCTAGAGCATCATTTATATAGTCCAACAACTCCTTGTTAACTACATAAAGGCCCTTCCTAGTTCTACATGAACTTGGGTTAGTCCCTTCCTTGCATATTAGTCCTACTAAGTTTGCAAGTTGTTGCAAAGTTATCCTTCTCATTAATTAATCATATTAATTAATCCCAATTCTAGTTCAACTCTATTTGAAGTGTGACCCCATAGGTTTCTACGTAGTTGATAGTAACTAATTACTAACATGGAGCGGTGTCTAGCAACACATCCATGCCACCCAACTAATAGAAATAAGTCAGTGATCCCGACAAACCTTTTGTGCCCAATATCACATATTGCATTATCCCTTTGTCTCCATATCCGGATTGGACACGAGACATAAATAGTCACACTCGTATATCCAATCCATGGTTCCTCGATCCTGGGAATATGCTTTTGCAAGCAGATAACATCAATATCTCCATATTGATTTATCTGAGTCTGGCCAGACATTCAATAAGCCTCACCCCTAGAGTGGTCGTGGATATTTGCTCCCATTTTGTGGGAGGGACAAATCCTCTCTACATCACTACGATCTCTAAGCTTGCTTCCTATCAAGCCCGATAACTATCTTTATAGTCACCCAGTTACGGTGTAACGTTTGATAACATCAAAGCACGATATTTCACAACTAGAGTATCTAGTGACTTCAAGTATAAGGATTGCTATTATATTAGCACTACGAGAAGCGATTGTGACTTCAACATAATCTAATGTATCCTTCTCGTTGTGGGTCAATCCAGAATGCCATTACTCCTAACGCATACCCATGTGTTGGATCGTGATATCTCCATATCAATCCAACCACATACTAGTCGATAGATGATTGTCTCATTTATCATTATAATTGACTAGGGATATTTAAGAATATAACACTTATATTCTAAGTACTTCATTCATGTTAACATATCTCCATATAGACAACATTATGAATCGTAAATCCATATATTTGTCTCAATTAATTGATTGCCTCTAGGACACAATTCCAACAAATCGATCTAAAGCTCACATGTGATCTTTTCGTCGATCTGAACATGGTCTAGTACTGTTCGATTCTGGAGATTCATTAGTCTAGCGTTTGAAGGTTCGTTCGAATGTTGTTTTGTCGAAGACGATCTGAACATGCCCTAAGTCTATCTCAACTCTCGATCGCTCGATGATTATCTTAGCTTCTTCTCGATTCCACCTTTCACTATCTCTCGTCCCTTTGATTTTCGATTGATGTGAAGCTCCCGTGATTTTCTCATAGATATGAACATGTTCTGGTAGTGTTGGATAATGGAGATTCATTTTGGATAGTTGAAAGTTTCAATATCATTTAAGGCAGTTTTGAACCGCCGTTTCAACCTGGTTTTCTAGTAGTGAGACCAGAAGCTCTCCCAAAATCTTCCAAAATCTCAATAGCTTATAAGATCTCCTCTTCCTCAGTTTGGATAAACAGCAATGAATCATCTGCAAACTGCAGATGGGAGATGGTGGGGCTAGTCTCATCAACTTTAACACCTTTTATCTGCCCTCCTCCAGGACTTTTTAAGAAAGTTCTTGAGAGAATGTCCATATATAGAACAAAGAGATAGGAGGATACTGGATCCCCCTGTCTGAAACCCCCATCTGGTTGGAAATAATTCGAAGGCTCTCCATTTACCAGAATACTGTATTGGACAGTAGAAACACATTGAGAGATTAGCTGAATCCATTTGTTGTTAAATCCAAAAGCATGGAGCACTTTATACAAGAACTCCTAACTAAAACTGTCACAGGCCTTGGAAAATCCCAATATAATGGCTACAACCCCCTTCCTTCCTTTTAACTTCTGCATCAAATAGTGGAACAACTCAGTAGCCATCAAAATATTGCCCTGAATATATCTCCCTGGGACCAAAGCAGCTTGATAAGGAGAAATATTACTTGTGAGAATTCTCTTTAGTCTATCTGCCATAATCTTTGAAATGATCTTGTAACAATAGTTGCACAAGGCTATAGGTCTGAAATCACTAGCACCTTCAGGGATTGGCTTTTTTGCAATTAAAACTATATGAGTAGAGTTCCAACACTTAATAAGAAACCAGTTGAGAAAAAATGGGTGATAGCCTTACACATTTGATCACCATTAATAGGCTAGAAGTTTTGTTAAAACATACCAGATAGACCATTAGGACCAGGAGATTTCTGACCACCCATTTGAAAAGCAGCCTCTTTATCTTACTTTGTAGAGGTTCTTACCAACATGCTATTTTGGTGCTCATTGACCAATTTAGGGATATCATTTAAAAGAGAAAATTCAGGGCCTGACTCGTGACAACTGTAGATCTCTTTGAAGTGGTCCTGTAAGACTTCATATAACTCATTTTTATCTTCTCTCCAATTCCCCATCTTATCTTGTACTTGAGAATCTTATTCTGAGCTCTTCTAATCACAATGGTGGCATGAAATAATGTTGAGCTATGATCCCCCTCTCTAAGGTACTTGATTCTTGATCTTTGGAGCCAGAATTTCTCTTCCCTACATTTCCTCATAATCCCGTCCTCCAAGGCCCTTTTTGGATTACCTCCAACTGCATTTTCAGATCATCAATAGCCTTCTTGTTGTTCCCTAAAGATGTCATGTCCCAGAATCTCAAACCTTCTCACACACTATTTAATCTGCATTGGGCAATGAACTCATAAATATTTGTTCACTCATCCAGCTCCAGCCAATTAGATTCAAATCTAAATCTTTTACTTTCGTTTGCTAATTTTGAGCTTCCCTTCTTAGGAAGATTAGACAGTGATCTGAGCCAAACCCAAAGCTTCTATACTGCCATTGTTTGAATTACCACATTGTTTTTCCTCAGTCATGGTTATCTCATTAAAACCCCAATGAGACACCAAGGCAATCTCATTGATTCAACAATCTATGAGAGGTCACTTCTCAGCTTAAATCTCTCTTTAGCTTTAGGGTGACCATAAAAAAGCTCCGCCATTCCTCTTTCTTTTTTTGCCAAGAAATTTTGCAATGGAAAACTTTATCATTTGCAAAACCAATTTGAATATCAACTTCCTCTTTCCACCATAAAACCAAACCACCACGAATACCCTTTGGCTCAATATAGAAAGCTCTATCCATTTGTAATCTCCTTCTAACTCTGACTATTTTTTGGAAATATTTTTCGTTTCTATAAGGAAAATTATTTTATGAAGATGGTCATTGGTAATCCCTATGAGGTTCTGGACTGTCAGGTCTCTCCCCAATCCCTGACAGTTCCAGCTGAGCACTACCATTGCGATGGTGGCTGTTTTGGGTAAGCCACAAGCACCATTTTCTCCATTTTCCTATTCTCAGCTTTGCTAACTTCTCTCTCAAATTTAGATATAAATTCATCCTATAAAGTACTATAAGAGCCTTTACCTTTATCTGATTGTGTTTCTTGTCTTGTATGTTCATCGTCTTTCTCCTTCATTTAAGCTTCTTTTAGGGTTTGCATCGACCCTATGTAGTATGTTTCTCCATCCACATGGAGATTACTACGTATTTCCTCCCTCACAGAGTAGTCCACCAATTTCTCAGCTATCCCCACTTCCGGTATCCCATCTTCAGATCCATCATAAAATCAAAAGCTCCTCTCCGATTCTCCATGCTCCCTTCTGATTTTTGTTGATTCTTGTGCATATCTCGCATTCGCCAATAGGTTTGGGATTTGTTGATCAACCTTACTCTGAACCTCTTCCTCATACTCTGGGATTTGCTTCCTTATTTTTTTTCCTCTCTTTATGCAATAAAAAACTTTGCTTTTCTCTTAAGATGCGCAGTCGAATACATCTGCTAGTGAGATATCAAAGAAGGGGTTTCCCGAAACATCTTTTTCAAAAGGGCTTGGCCTGTCTGGGTTTTCCTCATTTAGTTTCTTGGGCTTCTGGGCTTCCACACCTCTTATTCTAGCCCATTTTAATTTTTAGCTCCCTTTTGTTTTTCGGAGCCTGGTCCACTATAGGTATTAGCTGATGGGCTTAGGTTAATCTCTTCTGTCCCAGGAGGACTATTTTGTTCTTCCACCACGTCGAAACTACCATCTTGCGCTCCCTTCACAGTAACATGCTCCAATTCAGTACAGGGCTTCCTTACATGTAATGCAGTTAGTGATTCCGTTATGGAGACCATCTCCCCAGTCTCCAGCTCAGCATTTCGGCCGCTCACATCCTCAACCTTTTGCAAATCTTGGTTTTGTTGATTTTGAGTGCCCTAGAGGCAATCTATTTAGTATGAACAGTGGTTTCTATAATAATTCATTGTATTATTTATGGAGATATTTAATATAATGAAGTCCTTAGATTACAAGTGTGTTGTTATCTTAAATACCCTTAGTCCATTATATTGGTTAACAGTACGGTCAACTATAAACTAGTGTGTGGGTGGATTGATATGGAGATATCAAGTCTAACACATGGGTATGCATTAGGAGTACTGGTATACTGGATATACCCATCGCGAGAAGGCTACATTAGATTATGTCAACGTCACAAGTGCTTCTCGTAGTGCTAATGGTGTTGTAGTCCTTAGACTGGAAGTCACTGGATACTCTAGTTGTGAAATATCATGCCTTAATATTATCAAACGTTACAGCGTAACTGGGTAACTATAAAGATAGCTATAGGGCATGATAGGAAGCAAGCTGAGAGATGGCAGTGATGTAGATAGGATTAGTCCCTCCTGCATAATGGGAGTAAATATTCATGACCACTCGAGGGGTAGAGCTTACGGAATGTCTGGCCAGACTCAGATAAATCAATATGGATATATTGATGTGATCTGCATGGATAAGCCTATTTCCAGGAAAACTATGGATTGGATATACGAGTGTGACAATTATGTCTCGTGTCCAATCCATATATAGAGACAAAAGGATAACACAACACGGTAACTTTGTGCACAAGTTTTGTCGGGATCACTGACTATTTCTATTAGTTGGGTGGCATAAATGTGTTGCTAGACACCGCTCTATGTTTTTATAAGTTACTACCAACTAAGTAGAAACCTATGGGGTCACACACCATATGAATTAAACTGGATATGGGTATTAATTAGTTGGACTAATTAATTAAAAGGATCATAACGCAACCACAAGCAAAGTTAGTGTGAGTAATTTGCAAGTGGACTAATACATGCAAAGACATGATTAGTATTGGGACAATTATATAGTTAATTAAGAGTTATTAACTATATAAAGGAACTATAGCTTGTTATTTTCTCAACACAAGCCATTATTGAGAGAACATAACAAAGCAAGGATAGAGACAAGACCAAGAGACCGAGCCACCTAGTCCGTCAGCCCCTTGTCGCCGGCCACTACTAGTGGCGCGCGACTTGCTCTGTTTGCGTGATCCTTTGCCTCCTTCTTCCGTTTCTAGCACTACACGGTGGGAAGGATTTCAGTTGAAGATCCAAGTTTGAATACTCGTAGAGACGAAGACACAATTCTTCGTAGTGATCACACAAACTAAGGTACACATGTTTCTACCCTAATCATGTTATGATTGCTTGCTTGTGAACCTTGGAGGGGTTTGAGGACGATTAAATTTTTGTTATTCCGCTGCGTAACATGCATCAAAACCCTACAGGTTTGTGATAACCTCCTTATCCCACGTGTTATTCATTTTTTCCTTAACCATTCTGGTAACGTTTGACACCCAGATTCCTTTTCGCATATTCCTCGAATACTGTCCTTTACCTTTTGTCCTTTGCTACGTGAGTTGTCCTTTTCTTCGTGCATTCCAACTGCTCTCTTTTGGTTGGACGCTTCTAACTCGTACCTGGTTGACTCAGTAGTCAACTCGTCATAACTCGTCTCTTCTCCGGTTTCGGCATGTACTATTCCGATACCTGGACCTTAAGCCTCCTGGTGTGTGTTTTTTTCCTAGATCGCCTTGCTGGGGTGAATGGAGAGCTACCGGAGTTAGGGACAGAGTGATTCTTCCCCTCTAATTGAGAATTTCTTCTTTCACGTTGAAAAAAGCTTTAAGATTGGGGACTCTTTTCTCCGATTGTTCTTCTTCCTTTGACACAAAAGACCATCGGATATTGAAGTGCCCTACTCTATCACATTGATAACAATAATCAACTAACTTTTCATATTTGAAAGATATCCACCGTCTCTCATTAATCATACGAAAAAACCCTCTGGGAAGGGGGTTGTCAATGTTTATCAGAACCCTAATCCAGAGGTAGGGTTTTTGATAGATTTCACCTTCACCACCTTCATCAAGCTCCATAAAATCACCGATCTTTCCTCCGATACGTTCGGCATTGTGCTTGGACATTTTTTTGTTGAGGTAGACCCTGAACATGTATCCATAACAGACATTTGGTGTAGATTACATCACTCAGAGAATTCCCAAATTTCCAATCCATTAGAATTAGTAGGCGGTTACTAATGATCCAAGGCCTGTTATCCCAGACTCTTAGAAATAATCCTCTAGATCTGAAATACAGAACATGTATTTCCCTGGTTCAAAACATTTAACGATGATGTCTCCTCTGGGTTTCCATAAAACCTTCACAATAAATTTCATTGTGTTCTTGATTGGGTTTTTATCGCTGAAGAACTTTCCCAATAGCGAGGTTTCCTAAAGATAAGAAGTTGCTATTGGTTCATCTTCAAGATTGAGTTCGATCTCCTTCGAGGGAGCCATCAGGAGGAGCAAAAGAAAAAACGAGGAGAAAAAAGGGGTAGAAAATAATCTCAGAGAGACATTCAGTAAGAGGAGAGTTCGTCGGAACAATCTCCGGCAAAATCAGTACCTGGACTGGGGATTTGGTTGGAAACCTAGATAGCTCTCATAGAGAGAGAAAACTTAGCGTCCATTTGATTAGAAGATGAGCCCAATTGAGTAGTGCACGATTTGTACCATGATGTAATTCGCCTTAAACGCCCGCGAGGTTAATGAAACTTTAACTTTCCCCAAAAAAACAAAGAGGAAATGGGTAGTCTTTTGTAAATAGCTAATTAGGTAATGAACCACTTGCAGATACTCATCACTAAGGGTGAGCACGGACCGGTTTGGACCGGTTTTACCTAAAACTTCTACCTGACCCAATCGGTTCGGGTTGGAGAATGTTCTACCCAAACCCACCCAGTGTTTTGTAATACCCAAACCAATCGTAACTTATCGACTCCGCCTGATTCGGACCGGTTAGACGGGTTGACAAATCTTGATATTTCACTTGAAAAAATATATTGGTTTGGTAATTTTTTGTAATATACATTTGTATAATCTAAGTAACGTAATGTTAAAGTTGGAACCTGTTGGTTTTGGGTGCTCTTGAGGCAATCTATTTAGTATGAAATTTGGTTGCTTGAATAATTCATTGTATTATTTATGGAGATATTTAATATAATGAAGTCCTTAGATTACAAGTGTGTTGTTTATCTTAAATATCGCTAGTCCATTATATTGGCTAACGGGACGACCAACTATAGACTAGTTTGTGGGTATATTGATATGAATATATCAAGTCTAACACATGTGTATGCATTAGGAGTAATGGCATACTGGATAGACCCACTGCGAGAAGGCTACATTAGATTATGTCAACGTCACAAGTGCATCTCGTAATGCTAATGGTGTTGCAGTCCTTAGACATGAAGTCACTGGATACTCTAGTTGTGAAATATCATGCTTTGATATTATCAAATGTTACACTGTAACTAGGTAACTATAAAGATAGCTATCAGGCATGATAGGAAGCAAGCTAAGAGATGGCAGTGATATAGATAGGATTTGTCCCTCCGAAATAATGGGAGTAAATATCCACGACCACTCGAGGTGTAGAGCTTGGAATGTATGGCCAGAATCAGTTAAATTAATATGAAGATATTGATGTTATCTGCATGGATCAGCCTATTCTCAGGATCGAGAAACTATGGATTGAATATACGAGTGTGACAATTATGTCTTGTGCCCAATATGGATATAGAGACAAAAGGATAACACAACACGGTAACATTGGGCACAAGGTTTGTCGGGATCACTGACTATTTCTATTATTTGGGTGGCATAGATGTGTTGCTAGACACCGTTCTATGTTTGTCATAGTTACTATCAACTAAGTAGAAACATATGGGGTCACACACCATATGGAGTAAATTGGATATGGGTATTAATTAGTTGGACTAATTAATTAAAAGGATCATAACGCAACCACAAGCAAAGTTAGTGGGACAAATTTGCAAATGGACTAATTCATGTAAGGACATGATTAGTATTGGGGCAATTATGTTGTTAATAAAGAGTTATTATGTATATAAAAGAACTCTAGCTTGTTATTTTCTCAACATAAGTCATTATTGAGAGAACATAACAAAGCAAGGAGAGAGACAAGACCAAGAAGTCGAGCCCCCTAGTCTGTTCACCCCCTTGTCGTCGGCCACTCCTTGTGGCGCGCGGCTTGCTCTGTTTCTCGTGATCATTTGCCTCCTTCTTCCGTTGCTAGCACTACACGATGGGAATGATTCCATTTTAAGATCCAAGGTGTGGATACTCATAGAGACGAAGACACAATTCTTTGTAGTGATCACACAAACTAAGGTACACATGTTTCTGCCCTAATCATGTTATGATTCCTTGCCTGAGATCTTTGGAGGGGTTTGAGCAGGATTAAATATTTGTTATTTCGCTGCGTAACCTGCATCTAAACTCTACAGTGGTATCAGAGCCACAGGTCGTAGCGCATAACATGATATTATGTGTTACTATTTTTCAGTTTCTACACTGTATCTATTAATTTTACGCGAACACTGAAATTGGCTTATAAATGCAATATGAATATGATTCAATAGGGATTGGGCAAATTATTCTCGTCGTATACAATTAGACAATTTCGGGCACATATGATGTGTCAATTGGGTTCATGAAAAACTAGGGTTCATGGGCACACAATTGGGGGGAAAAGGGGGGTTTTTCCCAATTATGGAAACAACTAAAACTTGGGGAACAAGGAAGGAAGGAGGAAGGAGGCTAGGGCCGAAACCATATCCGTCCGCCCCTTCCCTTACTTGCCGCCCAAGCAAGGCCACAGGCCACATGGCCGAACTTCCCTAGGCGCAAGGTCGGATCGTGCGGCCTAGGGTCGGCGGCCTAGTGTCTTGTGGCGGTTTCTTGGGGCTCGACCAAGTGTGTTGGTGGTTCTCTTGGACCGTTTTGACCCTAGCCACCCAATTATCAACTAAAATTGAACAAGCGCGTTAAAAATTTGTTTTAACTGCATTATGTGCTTTGTTACATGGTGGATGGTTATGGCCTAGGTTGTGGATGTTTACTTTGTGGTTTGGTTTACGGCCTGCGAGCTGATCAAATTAATGTAATAGTTAATTCGGTTTTACGTCCTGCGAGCTGATCATCTTCTCAAAATGTGAGATTTTATTTATTTATTCAATTTAGATGTTAGCTAGAATTAGATAATTAGATGATAGCCAAAAGCATGAAGAAGGACGCCAAAGAACGAAGAAGCCATAAAACAATGGAGGACTTGAACACCTAGGACGCGCGGCTATGGTTGATGCACATGGAGATGAGTTTGTCACTTTAGGGCATATAGATATTCTCATTGGCTTGGTAATATCTTAGTCTTAGGGGCCATATCCATGCCACGTTAATTTTTATTTTGTGGATGTTATTATTTATCTCTTGTTATTTATTTTGGTGTATGGTCGATACAAGCAAAACGTAACAAGATAATAATAAATAAGAATGGTCTTTTATTGTAGATTTCCCAATCCAAGTAAGTAGATCATGTTGATGAGATCAATTAAACAAATTAAGTAATGACAGTAAAATCCCTCGAAGGAAATATTACGTTTTGCTTCTCTTATTTTAACACCCTTCATGATCTGGGTTTATTAATTCCGGGCTTGCCAAAGAAAGGAGATTTTAATTTACCATAATGTGATGCAACGACACAAGCAAGTCACATGTGGTTGTTTAAATAAGAGGTAAAACGTAACTAAGTAGTTTCAATTGGATTGATGACTTAGAGGCATGGCAATTGGAATTATCTATGAGATAGATAAATAAGGAGTTATTTGCCCTGTTGCACCAAGAGTTGCATAAGGATGCAATTTGAAGGATGTTCGTTCCTAAATAACTAATTCTTGGGTGACTTGCCAAAGCAAGCTCAAGAAGAAGTGAAATATGGATATTGGACCCACTAGAAAATGTATGATATTTTCCGCATTAATGGTGAGGGCTATTAATCCGAGAAAAATAGTGGGAGCTATATTTGATAATCTAGCAATTATTGAATGTAATTAATTTTTCAAAATACTAAATGTGCATATTTCTCATTTTGTAGAATTCCAATGGCAAACAACAATCAAATAAGCATGAAAAGAAGTTGTACATCTTAGATGCACCTGTTCCAGCACCACCAGTTGAGGATATTGCCGAAGCTGTCGTAAGGGCACATCAAAAGATTGTGGACCACAATAATGATGTGACATGTCTCATTCTGTGCACCATGAGCTCTGATCTTCATAAGCAACATGAGAACATGGAGGCGTACGATATGATCCTACATCGGAGGCAGCACTTCAAAGAGTAAGCCCGGCATGAGAGGTACGAAGTATCCAAAGCACTTTTCAAGTGTATTCTCGCAGAGGGGAACCCAGTCGTGCCTCATGTGCTCCGTATATTCAGATACATAGAGAATCTCGAAAGGTTAGGCTTCCCGTTCGGCAAAGAGTTGGCCACTGATCTCATCCTGCAATCGTTTTCGGATAGTTATTGTCATTTCATCATGAACTATAACATAAATGAGGTCAACAAAACTCTGCCAGAACTGCTCAATATGTTGAGGACCGCTGAACAGAGTATTAACAATGGAAACGGCAAGGCCATAATGATAGTCAACAAGAATGGAGCAAGTCGGTTGCATCTACCTCCAAAGGAAAGAGCAAGAAAGTTGCAAAATCCAAGAAAACTGCCTTGAATCCCGGTGGAGGTGTGACTAAGGGTAATTGTCACTACTGCAGTCAGCCTGGACACTGGAAGAGGAATTGCCATAAATATCTGGAGGATAAAAGGCTTGGAATAGTGATTCCACCACCACTAGGTATTTTTGTTATAGATGTCAATCTCTCTATTTCTTCATCTTGGGTATTGGATACTGGATGTGGATCTCACATTTGTCAAAATGTTCAGGATTTGAAGTAGAAGATTGGCTAAAGGGGAGATAGACTTCCGCGTTGGGGATGTGGCAAGAGTTGCTGCATTAGCTATAGGCGTGTACACGTTATCTCAGCCTTCAGGGCTTATTTTAGAGTTAGACAATTGCTTTTATGTGCCTGCTATGAGCAGAAACATTATTTATTTTAATTGTTTGGACGAGAAAGTATTTATTACTTCAATAAAGAACAATAGTTGTTCCGTTTATTTTGATAGTATCCATTATTGTAGTGGGCATTTGTCTAATGGATTGTATATCCTTGATCTAAGTAATCCCATCTATAAAACTAATACTAAGAGGATTAACATTAATGAATTAAATCCTACTTATCTATGGCATTGTCGTTTGAGCCATATAAACGAGAAACACATATCTAGACTCCATAAGGATGGATTACTAGACTCGTTTGATTACGAATCATATGGGACATGTGAATCTTGTTTGATAGAAAAAATGACAAAGTCCCCTTTCAATAAGAAATGTGAGAGGACTAGTGAGTTATTGGCACTCATACATACTGATGTATGTGGACCGTTTCCCACGCCTGCCAAAGGTGGTTACGTCTATTTCATTACATTTACTGATGATTTCAGTAGATATGGATTTGTGTACCTTACGAAGGCCAAATCCGAATCATTTGAATTTTTCAAAGAATTCAAGAATGATGTAGAGAAGCAACTTGACAAAAGTAACAAGGCTCTACGATCGATTCGTGAAGGAGAATACTTAAGCCAAGAGTTTGACGACTATCTTAATGAGTGTGGAATCTTGTCCCAACTCACTCCACCTGCAACGCCACAATGGAATGGCGTGTCCGAGAGGAGAAATCGCACCTTTTTGGACATGGTGCGGTCTATGATGTGTCAAACGGATCTTACGATATCGTTTTGGGACATGCTCTAATGACAGCTGCTTTTACCATTAACCGTGTTCCATCCAAATCGGTCATGAAGACGCCATATGTGATATGGACTGCGAGGCGTCCCATAGTGTCATTTATGAAGATTCGGGGTTGCGACGTCTGTGTAAAGCGTTTACAGAGTGACAAGCTCGGACCCAAGTCAAATAAGTGTATGTTTGTGGGATATCCTAAGGAAACTAAAGGATATTATTTCTACAACCCGACTGAGAATAAAGTTTTTGTTGCTCGGAATGGCGTGTTCCTAGAAAGAGAGTTCATCTCTAAAGGATCCAGTGGGAGGACTGTAGAACTTTAAGAAATTCAAGAACCACAAAGCACTGATTTGACAATGGAACATGAACAGGAACCATAAACGGTTGTGGAGCAACCTATTCAAGTTACACAAGAACTCCGTAGGTCGAGTAGGGTACGTCATGAGCCAGAGAGGTATGGACTTCTCATAACTGAGCCCGGTGACGTATTGCCCATAGATGATGAGCCTACTACATACGGAAAGACCATGAAAGGGCCAGACTCAAAGAAGTGGCTTGATGCCATGAGATCCGAAATGGAATCCATGTATTCCTACCAAGTGTGGACTTTGGTGGAACCACCTGATGGGGTTCGACCCATAGGGTGCAAGTGGGTCTTCAAGAAGAAGACTGAAATGGATGGCAATATAGTTTCCTATAAGGGCCGACTGGTGGCTAAAGGATTCAAACAGATTCATGGTATTGACTATGATGAAACCTTTTCCCCTGTCACGATGACCAAGTTCATTTGAATCCTACTTGCGATTTCACCTTACTACGACTATGAGATTTGGCACATGGATGTCAAATCAGTGTTTCTGTATGGAAACCTCCTAGAGGATGTGCACATGACACAACCTGGGGGGTTTTGAGGATCCAGAGCATGCAAATAAAGTCTTTAAGCTACGACGATCCATTTATGAATTGAAGCAAGCTTCTAGGAGTTGGAATCGACGTTTTGATGACGCAGTCAAAGAGTTTGGCTTCATCACGAATGAAGATGAGCCTTGTGTTTACAAGAATGCTAGTGGGAGTTTTGTTGTGTTTCTGGTCTTGTATGTGGATGACATACTAATCATTGGAAACAACATTCCTATGTTACAATCTGTCAAAGATTGGCCGAGTAAGTGTTTCGCAATTAATGACTTAGGGTATGCATCTCATATACTGGGTATCAAGATCTATAGGGATATATCGAGGAAGTTGCTCGGCCTAAGCCAAGTACATATATAGACAAGGTGTTGAAATGGTTCAACAAGCAAAAATCAAAGAAAGGATTCTTGCCCATGTCGCATGGAGTCACCCTTACGAATGTTGATTTTTCTTCCAATCAGATTGAGAAGGACCGCATGAGTAAGATACCATATGCGTCGGCCATAGGATCTATCATGTATGTCATGTTGTGTACTTGACCAGATGTGTTGTACGCGTTGAGTATGGCAAGCAGATATTAGTCCAATCCGGGTGAGAGTCACTGGATTGCTGTCAAGAACATCCTTACGTACTTGAGTAGGACTAAGGATGCGTTCTTGATATTTGGAGGTGAGGAAGAGCTGAGTTTAATTGGTTACACTGATGCAAGCTTCCAAACCGACAAAGACGACTATAGATCGCAGTTGGGTTATGTGTTTTGCCTAAATGGAGGAGCTATGAGCTGGAAGAGTTCCAAGCAAGAGACAGTTGCTAATTCTACAACTGAAGCTGAGTACATTGCTGCTTTAGGCGCATCGAAGGAGGCTGTTTGGACAAAGAAGTTTATCACTAAGCTTGGTGTGGTTGCTAGCATTGTGGATCCCATTACGTTGTATTGGGACAACACTAGGGCAATCGCACAAGCCAAGGAACCTCGGTCACACCAAAGGAAAAAGCATGTACTTAGGAGATTCCATATAGTTCGAGAGATAGTCGATCGAGTAGATATGAAGATATGCAAGATTCCAACAGATGATAATCTGTCAGATCCTGTCACAAAGCCGTTGGTTCAGTGAAAGCATGAAGGGCACACTAGGGCTATAGGCATATCTGATGCACCAGATTGGCTCTAGTGCAAGTGGGAGATTGTTGGTTTTGGGGGCACTAGAGGCAATCTATCTAGTATGAACTCTGGTTGCTAGAATAATTTATTGTATTATTTATGGAGATATTTAATAAAATGAAGTCCTTAGATTACAAGTGTGTTGTTTATCTTAAATGTCACTAGTCCATTAAATTTTTTAACAGGACGATCAACTATAGACTAGTCTGTGGGTAGATTTATACGGAGATATCAATTCTAACACATGAGTATGCATTAGGAGTAATGGCATACTGGATAGACCCACCACGAGAAGGCTACATTAGATTATGTCAACGTCAATAGTGCTTCTCGTAGTGCTAATGGTGTTGTAGTCCTTAGACTTGAAGTCACCGAATACACTAGTTGTGAAATATCATGCTTTATTATAATCAAATGTTACACCGTAACTGGGTAACTATAAAGATAGCTATCGGGCATGATAGGAAGCAAGACGAGAGATGCCAGTGATGTAGATAGGATTTGTCCCTCATACATAATGGGAGTAAATATCCACAACCACTCGAGGGGCAGAGCTTATGGAATGTCTGGCCAGACTCAGATAATCAATATGGAGATATTGATGGTTTGTCGGGATCACTGACTATTTCTATTAGTTGGGTAGCATAGATGTGTTGCTAGACACCGCTCTATGTTTGTAATAGTTACTACCAACTAAGTAGAAACCTATGGGGTCACACACCATATGGATTAAAATGGATATGGGTATTAATTAGTTGGACGAAATAATTAAAATGATTATAACCTCCTTATTCCACGTGCTATTCATTTTTTTCCTTACCCATTCTGGTAACGTTTGACACCCGAATTCCTTTTCGCATATTCCTCGGATACTGTCCTTTTCCTTTTATCCTTTGCTACGTGAGCTGTCCTTTTCTTCGTACATTCCAACTGCTCTCTTTTGGTTGGACGCTTCTAAATCATACCTGGTTGACTCATTAATCGACTCGTCATAACTCGTTTCTTCTCCAGTTTCGGCATGTACTATTCTGATACCTGGACCTTAAGCCTCCTGGTTTGTGTTTTTTTTCAGAACGCCTTTCTGGGGTGAAGGGAGAGCAACCGGAGTTAGGGATGGAGTTATTCTTCCCCTCTAATTGAGAATTTCTTCTTTGGCGTTGAAAAAATCTCTAAGATTGGGGACTCTTTTCTCCGATTTTTCTTCTTCCTTTGACACAAAAGACTATCAGATATTTATGTGCCCTACTCTATCACTTCAATAACAATAATCAGCTAACCTTTCGTATTTGAAAGATATCCACCGTCTCTCATTACTCATACGAAAAAAACCTCTTGGAAGGAGGTTGTCAATGTTTATCAGAACCCTAATCCAGAGATAGGTTTTTTGATAGATTTCACCTTCACCACCTTCATCAAGCTCCATAAAATCACCAATCTTTCCTCCGATACGTTCGGCGTTGTGCCTGGACATTTTCTGTTGAGGTAGACCCTGAACATGTATCCATAATGGACATTTAGTGTAGATCACATCACTCAGAGCATTCCTAATTTTCCAATTCATTAGAATCAGTAGGCAGTTACTAATGATCCAAGGCCTGTTATCCCAAACTATAGTATAATCCTCTAGATTTAAAGTACAGAACATGTATTTCACTGGTTCAAAACATTTAACGTTGATGTCTCGTATGGGTTTTATTGCTGAAGAACTTTCCCAATAGCGAGGTTTTCTAAAGTTCAGAAGATGCTATTGGGTCTTATTCAAGACTGAGTTCAATCTCCTTCGAGGGAGCCATCAGGAGGAGGAAAAGAAAAAACAAGGAGAAATAAAGGGGTAGAATATAATCTCAGAGAGAGATTCAGTAAGAGGAGAGTTCGTCGAAAAAATCTCCGACAAATTCAATACTGGGACTGGGGATTTTGTATGGAAACTGATAAGTCTGAAGCTCCTAGATATTATTTTGTGACTGTACATGTAGAGAGCTTTGGTTCCTTGATGATGAAAGCCAAAAAAATAAGCAGGAAATATTGCTAAGTACCAAAGTTTCAAAGCTTTGAGTTACTGTAGTTGTGCCTATATGTGTATTTCTCTAACAGTTTTGTGCAGGTTCTGGTTTTGATATTGGATAACAATATAAATGCTTTAATAATCAGTGTTGTAAGCTATAACTAATGCATGACTGAGTTGGATTAATAAATCTAAGTTCACTCTGATGAACTAGCTTTAAAGCTTTGAGATTTTCTAATTATTCTTTACTGCTTTGTTCATCTAATTATCTCTGTGTATGCAGGTACTTTCTGTGAAACTTAGAACTTGTCATGAGTTGATTATTGTCTAATAACACTTTTTCTATACTGTTTATTTAACATATTCAACAGTTTGATTATATAAGTCTATTATAAGACAAATCTAGCCCAGTTTTCTCATGAACTGTTAGCATATTGCTAAACAGATCTTGATGCTAGATTGTCTTGATGTTGTTTGATCTTGTGTGCTGAGTTTATGCAGGTTTGTTGGGTGTTCCAACGTCCACAAACAAATCATATAGCTATTCCAACATAGTTCTTGAAAGACTCATATCAGGGAAGATGATTTATAGGATTTCTGTTCCTAAAATCTCTCAGTTGGTTGCAGACTGTTATTTAAAGAGATCAACATTTTGAATTGAAAAATAGATACAGAGATTAAGACTGATCTTCGTGATATTTAAAGTGTGCTACAAACAGGAGAGTTTACAACATTCAAATCTTCAGATTCATCAGGCCATTGACATTGCAGAAGCAAGATCATTCATCAGATCAAAAGAACTCTTCCAGGCTTCATTAGCTTATTCTTTCTGAGTTATTCTTCTTGTACTGAGTTGTATTATTCATTCTACATTTCTGAAACCTCACTAAACTTAGTAGTTTGGTTGTTCAATTGAAGAACAAGAGGTTCTTATTGTTTCAACAGGTTGTAGCCTGTAACTAGATAGGTTGGGAACCACAAGCTGTATAAGTGTAAGGTATTTCACTTAGGCTTGAGATCTAGGTCTAAATCTGGGTGATTAATAAGAAGTTGTGTTTGAATCCTGGAGGGATTAGATCCCTCAGGAAGAGACTAGGTCCAATTGTGACTTAACACTGTAAAATCCTTGTGTCTTTGTTATTTACTTTTGTTGTCTTTACATTCAGTTTATTCAGGAATTTTTAAAGCTTTGGTGCTTTCCAAATCTCAAAGCTTTGAAGTCTCTGTGCTCTGCAGTTATATCTTCAAGTTTGTCAAAACTATTTCAAAGCTTTGAGATATCAACTGTTTGCGCTACTCTAGTTTTCAAAAGACTATGTTTTGGAAAAATTTAGTATACTCTATTCAACCCCCCCCCCTTCTAGAGTATTTAGATCCTGTTTTACACTTACATTACAAACTTTCAATTGGTATCCGAGCTTTGGGTCACTGTTTATGGATCTAACAATCTTGTGACAATGATTAATGTAGGTGATGGAGGATTCTCACAGGGAAAAAGCAGCCAATAGACCCCCATTGTTTTGTGAAGATAACTTTGTTCATTGGAAGGCATTGATGAAGATGTTCATCATAGACCAGGACATGGAACTATGGTATATTGTTGTGAATGGGTCAAAATTGTTCTATACTACTGTCAATGGACTTACAACTGTCAAGCCCGATGAAGATCACTCATTTACTAAACTGCAAATGGTATCAAAGAATTAAAAAGCTTTGAACTTATTATATTGTGCTCTTAGTGCAGATGAGTTCAACAGGATATCCAACTGCAAAAGTGCAAAAGAGATTTGGGACAAGCTGACAGACACTTATGAAGGAACCAGCCAAGTCAAGCAGACAAAGATTAATATCCTTTTAAGACAGTATGAACTATTTAAGATGAATTATGATGAATCCATCGAAGGTATGTTCAAAAGGTTTACAGATATTGTGAACAACTCGGAATCCTTGGGAAAAGCTTTCTCAAATGAGGAAAATGTCAGGAAGATACTCAGAAGCTTGCCAAAGGCAAAATGGGAGCCTAAGACAACTGCAATTGAAGAGGATCAAGACCTAATCACTTTGTAACTAGATGACCTACAAGGAAAACTGCTCGCTCGTGAGATTTCACTGAAGGAGGTTGATGGTGAATTGAGTGACAACATCAAGGACCAGGCACTCAAGGCAAAGGACAACAAAAAATACCAAAGCCTTGAACAGGAGGATGATGATGATGATGAATAAGCCTTAGCCGTGATCTCCAAAGCCTTGGCCAGAATTCTGAAGAAGAAGAATAAGAGAAAATTTGGGAACAAGGACTACATTAAAAAAATCAGATCCTCAACCAGTAAGGATCAGAAAGGTAAGTATACTTAACATTCACATAAACCTAAAGTTATGAATTGCTATGAATGTGGAGATGCAGATCACCTGGTAAGAGATTGCCCTCAAAAGAAGAAAGGCAGGCAATTTCCTCAGAAGGAAAATGACAACATAAGGAAGAAGGCAATGGTAGCCTCATGCAGTGATTCAGGCTCTTCATACTCAAATTCTGATGAGGAGCAAGCCAATCTATGTCTAATGGCTGGGCATCAAGAAGACCACTCCACTCAGAAGCCAATTGAAGACATGATAAAAAATCTTTTATCTAGTCCTTCTGATGTCTTACCTGCAATCCTCAAAAGTATGTTTTTGAATGAGGAAAGCTACAGGAATGAGATTGATTCCTTGAAAATGAAAGTTCATGATCAAGCAAAAGAAAACTTAGATTTGGTTTTTCAGAACAAATATCTTGAAGCTAGTCAGTTGAAAATTGATAGTGACTTCATAGCCTTGGACAAAAGATTCAAAGCTTTGAAATCACAATTCAAAGAAGTAGTTGATCAAAACACTCTTTCAACTAACAAGTTTGTTGATCTAAAAAATCATTCTGATGATTTAGAACAACAAAACACTTCATTGGCTAGTAAGCTTCAAGAATCTAAGAAAATTCTTTCAACTTTTGCTGGCTCAGAACAGAAGCTATACCTTATGCTTGGAGGAAGTATGCATTCTGTATACAAAAGTGGAATTGGTTATAATCCAAACTTTCCAAGAAGAAACCAAACAATTTTGTGAAATCATGAAGCAGACATTCTCCAAAGTGTCATTACTGCTGCAAAATTGGATATGTGAAATTAACTTGCCCCTTTAGAAGGACAAAACCTCACATAATGAGGAATACCTATCCTTATCAGCTTAAGGGACAAGTGAAACATATTTGGTTTCCAAAAGGAGTTAGACCACCTAACATAGTTGACTCTGAGTATGAATCCAAATTCTACACTTGGTCTAATAGCCTGTTAAGGCATTGATTTATTTTTGCAGAATGTCACCAAAGCTTTGAAAGATCATAAATGGATTTTGGATAGTGGATGTTCCAGGCACATGAGTCGAAAGAAATCTTTATTCTCAGAGCTCAAAGACAAATCCGAGGGAACAATCACACTTGGTGACAAAGAAAAGTGCAACATAATTGGTATAGGAAGTGTTGGTAACAATTCTGCATATTCAATTTCTGATATCTATTTAGTTGATGGTCTTAAGTATAATTTATTGAGTATTTCTCAACTTTGTGATAAAGGTAATAAGGTAGGTTTTTAACAAGGAGAAATGTGTGGTGCAAGATGAAAAATCAGGAAATTACATTCTCACTGCTCGTAGGTCACATAATGTTTATGCACTATGTACTGACAAAGTCGCATGTGATAGTCTGAAATGCCTCAAACTTTGAAGGATTACTCAAAGCTGTGGCATAGAAAACTTGGTCATATAAGCATGCATACTTTGAAGAACTCATCTCAAGAGATCTGGTAAAGATTACCAATCCTAAAATTCAAAGATGATGTGATTTGCAAGGCATGTACTCAAGGTAAACAGACCAGACGTTCATTCAAGCCAAAGAACTTTGTAAGTACTTCTTGACCTTCAGAATTGATGCATCTGGAATTGTGTGGTCCTATGAGGGTACAAACACCCAAAGGTAAGAGATATATGCTTGTTGTATTTGATTATTAATCTCGATTTACTTGGGTTATGTTCATTAGAGAAAAGTCTCAAGCATTATCTGAATTTTCAAAACTTTGCAAAGAGCTTCAAACTGTGAAAAATTTACCTGTTGCATCTATAAGGAGTGATCATGGTAGGGAATTTGATCAACTTGATTTTGATTTATTTTTTGCAAAGCATGGCATCTCACACAACTTTTCTGCACCTAGAACTCCTCATCAGAATGGTGTAGTTGAGAGGAAAAATAGGACTCTTGAAGACATGTCTAGAACCATGCTACTTGAAAGTAATTTGCCAAAATTTTTGTGGGCAGAAGCTATTAATACTGCCAACTATGTGCTCAATAGATGTTTGATCACTCCTATTCTGAAGAAAACTCCTTATGAATTGTTCAAAGGCAGAAATCCTAATGTTGCTTACATTAAACCTTTTGGCTGTACTTGTTTTGTGCATAACAATTGAAAAGATAATCTTGGTAAGTTTGATGCTAGAATTGATGAAGGTGTGTTTCTTGGTTATTCTCAAACTGGCAAAGCTTACAGGGTTTACAATAAGAGAACTAAGGTTGTAGAGGAGAGTATTCATGTAATTTTTGATGAAAGTACTGATGATTCTCTAAGTGAAAGTTTTGCAGATCTTAGTTTGAATAAATATGAGGCTGATGAGGACTGTGAGAAATTCAGTGGAAGCAAAACTAATCAGCAGAAACTTTCAGAAGAATCTCAAGGCCTTGAACCTCCTGCTGAGCCAAAATCTCAAAGCCTTGTCAGTCTCAGTCTCAAGGCCTTGAAACTGAGACTGACAGGAAATATGAAGCTCCTTCTACTGTATCAAGAACTCAAAGCCTTGAAGGTCCATACACTTGGACACCCAGAAAGAAGTTCAAATATTCATCATATCATCCTGCAGTGAACATCATATCAGATCCAACTACTGGAACTCGACAAGAGGCCAATTGAGGAACTTGTGTGCTTTCAGTGCTTTTGTATCACTTATTGAGCCCAAAAATGCAAAAGAAGCACTAGAAGATGCAGATTGGATCATTGCAATGCAGAATGATCTGAATGATTTTGAAAGGAACAAAGTCTAGAATCTAGTTCCAAGACCAAAGGATCAATCACTGATTGGAACACGATGGGTGTTCAGAAACAAACTTGATGAGAAAGGTAAAGTTGTGAGAAACAAAGCAAGACTGGTTGCACAGGGATATAATCAAGAAGAAGGTATTGACTATGAGGAAATATTTGCCCCCGTTGCAAGGTTAGAATCTTTCAGAATACTTCTTGCATTGCATCACATAATCATATAAAACTTTTTCGAATGGATGTCAAATCTGCTTTTCTGAATGGTTATTTACAAGAAGAAGTATATGTTGCTCAACCACCAGGTTTTGAAAGTGAGACCTTTACTGATTATGTTTACAATTTAGATAAAGCCTTATATGGACTTAAGCAAGCTCCAAGGGCTTGGTATGACAGACTCTCTAAGTTTTTACTGGAAAATGATTTCAAAAGAGAACTGGTTGACAAAACTCTTTTTTCTCAAAAGTCAGGATTTGTTAGTTGTGAAGATAAATGTTGATGTATTCTATTTGGTGCTACAAATGATGCTCTTTCAAAAGATTTTTCAAGTTTAATGTGCAGGGAATTTGAGATGAGTTTAATGGGAGAACTGAATTTCTTTATTGGACATCATGTACATCAAATGAAGAAAAGAATTTTTGTGCATCAAGGGAAGTACACCCTGGACCTGTTAAAAAAGTATAACATGTCACAGTGCAAGGTAGTTAAAACTTCAATGAGTTCATCACTGTCTTTAGACAAAGACACAACTGGTAAGAGTGTGAATCAAAAAGAGTATAGAGGTATGATTGTTTTAATTCTATATCTAACTGTTAGTAGACCATATATTATGTTTAGTGTATGCATGTGTGCTAGATTTCAACTGATGTTAAGTAAAGTCATTTGATTGCTGTGAAAAGGATTTTCTGATATTTGAATGCAACCAAAGACTTGGGGCTTTGGTATCCAAGAAGATCTAACTTTATGTTGAGTGGTTATTCAGATGCAGAATTTGCAGGATACAAAGTAGAAAGAAAGAGTACTTCTGAATGTTTCCAATTCCTTGGATCTTCATTGATAATTTGGCATTCAAAGAAGCAAAATTCAGTAGCTCTATCAACTGCAGAAGCTGAATACATTGCAGCTGGAGCTTGTTGTTTCATAATTTTTGTGGATTGATCAACAGCTAAGAGATCTTGGATATGATTTCAGAAATGTGCCTATCAACTGTGACAATACAAGTGCCATTTCTATTTCTAAGAATCCAGTTCAGCATTCAAGGACAAAGCACATAGATGTGAGACATCATTTTCTTAGAGATCATGCTGGAAAAGGTGATATTGTTCTATCTTTTATTTCTACTTATAAGGAGATAGCTGATATTTTCACTAAACCATTGCCAAATGAGAGGTTTGCATCCTTAAGGCTTGAATTGGGTATGTTAAACAATGATGCATTGGTTTAGGGGGAGTATTAGTCCCGATGTGTATTACTTGTGTAGATCTCAAAGCCTTGAGATCATACTATCTAAAGCCTTGAAAGTATGGCTCAAAGCTTTGAAGTCCCAGTTTTGGTCTGAAACTTCTC
The DNA here is from genome assembly GCA_023055425.1 of Linanthus parryae. NCBI lineage: Eukaryota > Viridiplantae > Streptophyta > Magnoliopsida > Ericales > Polemoniaceae > Linanthus > Linanthus parryae. The sequence goes on from JALGPY010000002.1 coordinate 70,042,505, forward strand.
AAAGCTTTGAACCACTGTTACACATCTTTGATTAGTGGATATACTTTATCTTTAAAAAATTGGATCGTGAAATATTTTGTAATATCTTTTTAGATAATTACAGAATCTTTCAAATGTTCAGAAAGTTTGACAAAATATCTAAAAATATATTTACAAATCTTCTGAAATCTCTTTGCATGCAATCTACCTTTTCAATCAAACTCTTCTACCTACTTAAGCTGGCTTCGGGACTTATTTATCTCATTCTTAACTTCTATCTCTTCGTCTCTCTCTCTCTCCCTTTTCTCTCAAACTCTCTCAAACCCTAACCAAAATGGAGCGAAAATCTGAAAGGATCAAGCAGCAAGGTCAGACCTCCAACAAGAGGGTGAAGAGGAAGGCTAACAGGAAGATCACCATTCATGGTTCAGATTCAGAGGAAACAACCAGTGTTCATGAGACGTCTGATAACTCTCTATTAGAGTTATATTTCTTGCACGTTTTACATAATTTTGCGTGCTTTACGGGTTGATAATCTTAGTTTCATGCTATGCATTGGGAGAAATATAGCATGCTTGAGCGTTTGAGCATAAATGTGTAATTCGGGCATTTTTTGTGTAAATTCAAGCTTTTATTGTCACATTTGATCTTCCGGTATTTGTTTTGTGTTGTGCGTTTTAGGAACCGGAGGCTCGGGAATGTGAATGGAGGTGGAATGAACTTCGGAAGGACGAGAAGGCTCAGGAGCATGATGGATTTGAAGACGAGTGAATAAAAGACTAAGGAATCAAAGAAAATGATGATTTTTTCCCAGACTGGTCTAAGGACCAGTTTACTCGTGTGCTCACTGAAATCCCTCGGAGAGATCTAAGTGTGCACCTCAAGTAGAGAATAAGGACATAGAGAGATGTAGGGTGTGTGTAGGGAGAGGGTAAGCAATGGTAACTGGGAGAGAGAGAGAGAGACAACTTAATGGAAAAGCTTAGGGATGAACTTAGTATCGCTACGGAGGGCTAACTATCCTATATATAGCGGGGAAGTGACCGTTGTAAAGGGGTTAATGCACCATAAATGGTGGCTTAATAGTAGCCCCCGTAACTGCACGTTCGACCGTGTATATAGGAACCGTTAGGCACCTGACCGTACATACCGGAGACCGTTATGAGGTCAAGCCGGGTTTATAGGACTTGGCCATTAAGTCTCTCAAAGCAGTTACAAAGGGTCGTGCGCGAGCTTGGTTGTCGCACGCGCGCGACGTGTAACACCCCGTATTTTTCTGAATATTTTTGACGTATTTTTCGTAAAGTTTAATAAGTAATTTTCAAAAATATATAATTTTGGGGAGGTAGTTGTAATTTTGATAATATTAAATAGTTGTTGTTGGGGGTATTACTTGTCTTCTAAATAATTTGTAGTATTTAATACTCGTATTTTATATTTATACTATACGTATTTTATACTCTCTACTTATACGTATTAATACCGTATTTTATACCGTATACATACTACATATTATATTTTATATTATAATATTTTACTATATAATAATAATAATAATAATAATAATAATAATAATAATAATATTAATAATAATAATAATAAAATGTTTTTTTTAAAAAACCCTCACCTGACATTCTCCCAAACCCCAACAAATTCCCAACTCCCCAAGAATTCTCCACCCCCAACGCCATCTCCCTCTCTGCTCTCACCCTCTCCCGACCCTCTCTCCCTCTCTATTTATCTCCCTCTTCTTCCTCCATCACCCGACACCCACCATCACCACGGCCACCACCATCTTCACCTCCCTCTTTCTCTCTCTGCCTCTGGCCTCCGAAGCAGCAGCAGCAGCAGTAGGCAGCGCCACCACCGCTGCCACCGGCGAGAACCCCGACGCCACCAACATCATCACCCCCTCACCACCATCCCTCTAACCCTCCATCTCTCTCCTTCTGTCTCACTCATCTCTGCCCAGAAACAACAACAACAACAGCAGCGACATCAGCTGCAAGGAGGCAGCCCGCCACCACATCTCCGGCGACCCACCACCACCGAGAAAACCCCAAACACGACCACCACCACATCGACTCTTCTCTCCCCTCAACTGCGATCTCTCTCTCTCTCTCCCACTCTCTGCGCGACCAGAAGAAGAGAAAGAAGAAAACAACAGCAGCTGCAGCGCTGCAACAGCCACACCGCCGCCACCTCCATGAATTCCGGCGAGCTCCTCGCCGGAGTCCAACCATGACGACCCGTGCCTCCAAACCCGTACCATTCGACTCAGAGGAGTCCGACTAAGCTCCAGAAGGCCTCAACCGAAGCCAAGAACAGCCGGAGAAGCCACGGCGAAAGCTCCACCTCCGGCGACCCGACGGCGACCTTGACCCGTGCGAATTCTTGACCGTTTCTCGCGAAATTTGATATGGGTATGCTCGAAATCTTCCCCTGAGTTGATTTTAGTAATCAAAACTAAGTTTTAAAGCCTTAAATCCAAGATTTGATTTGTTAGTTTGAATATTCATGTTTAGGGGGTTAAAGTGTCTTTTTCAGAAAGTTTTCAGGGGGGTTATAATGTCGTTTCAGAAACTTTAGGGGAGGCAGTTGTCATTTCAGAAACTTTTAGATATTATATGCAGTATTTAATTTCAGATTTAATTATAAAATTAGTTTCTCTTAAATTTATATAGATTATTATTTATAAATTATTTTTGGGGGTTAAACAATATTAAAGAAAATATGTTTTGGGTTTATAAATAAGTTAAAATTAGTATTTGTCTTGAGAAAAATAAAAGGGAGCTAGAAATATATAGTTTGTATATTTGTTGAGATTATATTAAGTTAGAAGCTCCGGTTTGTAGGTGACGATTCCGTAGACGAGAACGACTTATATGACGTGCTTGGATTTTTGGTAAGTTAATATGCCTAGCCTCGTGTGCCTTTCTTTCATTTCGCGTATCGCGTGAGTTATTTGTGAAATTTCTACTGTACTTGATTTATTTGAGTTGTTTATTTGTTTTGAAATACTCCTCTTTGAAGTCTCGTTTGAAATTGGTATCCAAATCTAAATAACAATCCGAAAGTGAAACATCTAAATGATATTGTGAAATACTTGTAAAAGTGATACCCCAAGACGGACCACGTCATTGGGTTGGAAGTACGAAATTCGAAAACGTTGCCTCGGTTACCAAGAGTAGCACACCGCTCACTTTTTGGTCAAATCTGAATATCTCTCTCAATCGTACCTCGATTTCTTTATTTTTATGCCACACCGGCTTTTTGTTCGGAGCTCCTTACACGATCCTACACCTTGAATGAAAATACGTAATTATGTAAAGTGGAAAGCCGTTGTGCGTGGGTTTGTGCCATATCCCTGATACGATACATTTCTGACATATTGTGTTGGTTACTGATTATGAGATTATGAGATTATGAGGCTCTGACCTCCTTTTGATTGAGTTATGGTTATGAGGCGCTGTGATGCGAACCTCCTGTGTTTGAGTTATGGTTGTGGTAGTGCTTTTGCACATATGAGAAAGAGGTTGTGGATTGGATATGGTCACGCCCCGTATCAACTAGTTTCTAAAATGAAATTCTGGACTCGGTTCCTATGGATATGAGATATCTTGAGATTAAAGTATTATTGTGAATGGCTATTAACAGTGAGATCCCGGGATGGACCACATCTTCGGGTTAATAACACGAAATTTGAGATCGTTACGGAGTTGGACACACCGAATCAGTTGTGAACGCTTTTCCCGCGAGTGTTTGATATTTATTATTTACTAGCGAATTGGTTATTCCTGTCATATGTCTCATCATCTGTTTACGTGCTATGGGTGTTAGCTTACTCAGCCGTTTGCTGACTATTTTCTGTAAAAACTGCGTCGGCTTTTGCTATTTTAAAACCGCAGGTTGGCTATCGAGGTGGGGGAACGTTCACGACACAGCAGGATAGAGACGCTTGATGCTTAGATCATCGATCACATAGTAATTATTTCATATCACTGGAATTGTATTCATTGAGTTTTCAAAAGCTATCACCGTTGTATTGGAATTGTAATAAATTGTATTTTGAGTTATCGATGGTTGTACTAGCTGTGAACCGACGATCCTTATCCGTTCCCAATGAGGCTCATCACCTCGGGCGGAGACATCTCTTCCGAACGTGGGGCCCGGTCGGCCCTGCGGCTCGGTGGGGTGTTGCAGTTGGTATCAGAGCCGACGGTTCTAAGTTAGTACGACTATTCGGTTTCAACTAAAAAGGATTTTTCAAATTAAAATGAATATAGGACAACTAAAACCGGTAATAAAATTGAATAAGCCGGGGATTGCGGGATAGCTTAAGTCCTTAGATGCCAGGAGTGTTGATTTGTGATTCTTGTTAGCTTGAGTTTCTAATTGCTGTTAGGTGATCATTGTTTTGTGTGTTATTTAGTTTCGTGTGCCGATACGATAAGTGAGATACGAATGACTTTAGAACCTTTCCGAGACTTAGGGACCTTAGCTTCGAGGACGAAGCTCTCTTTAAGGGGGGAAGGATGTAACACCCCGTATTTTTCTGAATATTTTTGACGTATTTTTCGTAAAGTTTAATAAGTAATTTTCAAAAATATATAATTTTGGGGAGGTAGTTGTAATTTTGATAATATTAAATAGTTGTTGTTGGGGGTATTACTTGTCTTCTAAATAATTTGTAGTATTTAATACTCGTATTTTATATTTATACTATACGTATTTTATACTCTCTACTTATACGTATTAATACCGTATTTTATACCGTATACATACTACATATTATATTTTATATTATAATATTTTACTATATAATAATAATAATAATAATAATAATAATAATAATAATAATAATAATAATAATAATAATAATAATAATAATAATAATAATAATAATAAAATGTTTTTTTTAAAAAACCCTCACCTGACATTCTCCCAAACCCCAACAAATTCCCAACTCCCCAAGAATTCTCCACCCCCAACGCCATCTCCCTCTCTGCTCTCACCCTCTCCCGACCCTCTCTCCCTCTCTATTTATCTCCCTCTTCTTCCTCCATCACCCGAAACCCACCATCACCACGGCCACCACCATCTTCACCTCCCTCTTTCTCTCTCTGCCTCTGGCCTCCGAAGCAGCAGCAGCAGCAGTAGGCAGCGCCACCACCGCTGCCACCGGCGAGAACCCCGACGCCACCAACATCATCACCCCCTCACCACCATCCCTCTAACCCTCAATCTCTCTCCCTCTGTCTCACTCATCTCTGCCCAGAAACAACAACAACAACAGCAGCGACATCAGCTGCAAGGAGGCAGCCCGCCACCACATCTCCGGCGACCCACCACCACCGAGAAAACCCCAAACACGACCACCACCACATCGACTCTTCTCTCCCCTCAACTGCGATCTCTCTCTCTCTCTCCCACTCTCTGCGCGACCAGAAGAAGAGAAAGAAGAAAACAACAGCAGCTGCAGCGCTGCAACAGCCACACCGCCGCCACCTCCATGAATTCCGGCGAGCTCCTCGCCGGAGTCCAACCATGACGACCCGTGCCTCCAAACCCGTACCATTCGACTCAGAGGAGTCCGACTAAGCTCCAGAAGGCCTCAACCGAAGCCAAGAACAGCCGGAGAAGCCACGGCGAAAGCTCCACCTCCGGCGACCCGACGGCGACCTTGACCCGTGCGAATTCTTGACCGTTTCTCGCGAAATTTGATATGGGTATGCTCGAAATCTTCCCCTGAGTTGATTTTAGTAATCAAAACTAAGTTTTAAAGCCTTAAATCCAAGATTTGATTTGTTAGTTTGAATATTCATGTTTAGGGGGTTAAAGTGTCTTTTTCAGAAAGTTTTCAGGGGGGTTATAATGTCGTTTCAGAAACTTTGGGGGAGGCAGTTGTCATTTCAGAAACTTTTAGATATTATATGCAGTATTTAATTTAAAATTTAATTATAAAATTAGTTTCTCTTAAATTTATATAGATTATTATTTATAAATTATTTTTGGGGGTTAAACAATATTAAAGAAAATATGTTTTGGGTTTATAAATAAGTTAAAATTAGTATTTGTCTTGAGAAAAATAAAAGGGAGCTAGAAATATATAGTTTGTATATTTGTTGAGATTATATTAAGTTAGAAGCTCCGGTTTGTAGGTGACGATTCCGTAGACGAGAACGACTTATATGACGTGCTTGGATTTTTGGTAAGTTAATATGCCTAGCCTCGTGTGCCTTTCTTTCATTTCGCGTATCGCGTGAGTTATTTGTGAAATTTCTACTGTACTTGATTTATTTGAGTTGTTTATTTGTTTTGAAATACTCCTCTTTGAAGTCTCGTTTGAAATTGGTATCCAAATCTAAATAACAATCCGAAAGTGAAACATCTAAATGATATTGTGAAATACTTGTAAAAGTGATACCCCAAGACGGACCACGTCATTGGGTTGGAAGTACGAAATTCGAAAACGTTGCCTCGGTTACCAAGAGTAGCACACCGCTCACTTTTTGGTCGAATCTGAATATCTCTCTCAATCGTACCTCGATTTCTTTATTTTTATGCCACACCGGCTTTTTGTTCGGAGCTCCTTACACGATCCTACACCTTGAATGAAAATACGTAATTATGTAAAGTGGAAAGCCGTTGTGCGTGGGTTTGTGCCATATCCCTGATACGATACATTTCTGACATATTGTGTTGGTTACTGATTATGAGATTATGAGATTATGAGGCTCTGACCTCCTTTTGATTGAGTTATGGTTATGAGGCGCTGTGATGCGAACCTCCTGTGTTTGAGTTATGGTTGTGGTAGTGCTTTTGCACATATGAGAAAGAGGTTGTGGATTGGATATGGTCACGCCCCGTATCAACTAGTTTCTAAAATGAAATTCTGGACTCGGTTCCTATGGATATGAGATATCTTGAGATTAAAGTATTATTGTGAATGGCTATTAACAGTGAGATCCCGGGATGGACCACATCTTCGGGTTAATAACACGAAATTTGAGATCGTTACGGAGTTGGACACACCGAATCAGTTGTGAACGCTTTTCCCGCGAGTGTTTGATATTTATTATTTACTAGCGAATTGGTTATTCCTGTCATATGTCTCATAATCTGTTTACGTGCTATGGGTGTTAGCTTACTCAGCCGTTTGCTGACTATTTTCTGTAAAAACTGCGTCGGCTTTTGCTATTTTAAAACCGCAGGTTGGCTATCGAGGTGGGGGAACGTTCACGACACAGCAGGATAGAGACGCTTGATGCTTAGATCATCGATCACATAGTAATTATTTCATATCACTGGAATTGTATTCATTGAGTTTTCAAAAGCTATCACCGTTGTATTGGAATTGTAATAAATTGTATTTTGAGTTATCGATGGTTGTACTAGCTGTGAACCGACGATCCTTATCCGTTCCCAATGAGGCTCATCACCTCGGGCGGAGACATCTCTTCCGAACGTGGGGCCCGGTCGGCCCTGCGGCTCGGTGGGGTGTTGCACGACGGGCCTTACCCTAGCCTCCAAACCACTAAGTCCCTACAAGTCCCGTGTTGGTACGCGAGGGCCCTGTCTCACAGCCTCCACGTGGATAAGCATTGCCGTTATCCGGTGTGTATGGAGCACAACTGAGTGTGCTACATTGTTGCAACATGGATATGATCTGTCTGTCCAGAAAGCACCATCTACATTTGCCCCCTTTTGCGCGAATGTCATGTGCGTATCCGTTGTGCAGTCGCGCAAAATTGTCTTGCGTGGGCCCCATGCAGATACTTTGAATTTTTAATAAAACCCAAATTCCTAGCCCCCGGTCATAGCCATGACTTCCTAGGGTTTAGAAGCTCCATTTGATTTCTGACGAAGCGTGGCCACTGTGAAGCTAATCAGACGCCATCCATGATTTTCGCCTATTTTCGAGGCAAGAACAACTCGGAAGGATTTGATGGGTCGCCAATTTTCCCGGATATCGAAGCCTTGCTGACTCAATAGACGTCAGAAGTCATGACTCTTCGATCTTAAGGTTATTTAAACCCTTTGCTTCGATTTAAAATTCTCCATTGTTGTTGCTTCCAAGTTCGTATGCATCGGAAAGGAAAACCTCAAGAAGCAGGAACTTTCGACCAAGTTCATGACCATATTCTTCAAACATTCTCCCGAGCAGTTCAAGCACTCAATCATCAACAAGGTGAGTGATTATCCATTGCGTAAATTTGTGGTCGAGTTTGCATTTGTGGTCAAGTTTGCAGATACTACTCTTCTCCCCCCTTTTCTTTCCTCTTGCATGCTTGTTGATTTGTAATCTGCTGCTTTATGCCCACAGTAATGGCCCCAAAGAAGTCAAATAAGGAGGTCATTTAAGTTCCGGAGCTACCCATGGATTTATGGTTCAAGGCACCCTATTTGGGTGGTGATGACTTTTATGTGGCTACTATTAAGGCAACCACTCTCCGGGCGTCTCCAGTAGTCAACCTTCTTCAACTTGTGCCCGAGCCTTCAAGCTATGACTGGGATGTGGCTAATACCCAAGACGTCCACAGGCTTGGCATCGAAGCTGGTTTGTATGGCTTCACTGATATCCTTCCACAAACTTTTATGGAAGGGCCCGACTGGATGGAAGAATGGATGGAGTTCATTCTCACTAATTATGCAAGGGAGTTGAAGCATGCCAATATTTTCCACGCTGTCCGTGCCACAAAGGGGCTACATATTAGAGTTGACAACTTCATGCTTCAAACCCTTTTTTCTAGGTACTCCAAGAGGACGCACACCTTTCACTTTCCGGATTTTGAAGTTGCTCCTACCTTGGAAGACACTGAAGTTTTGCTACATCTCCTGAGTATGGGGGTCATTGATCCTCTGGCCGCCTTGATCGATCCGCAAGAGCTTCAACTCTTCGAAGTTGTGAAGGTCTGCATAGCAAACTTGAAGAAGGCTACTTCGAGATGGAATTCAGGCGCGACAGCGCTAATAAGGAATTTGCATACATGCCTTGTAGTCCTAAAAACAGCTGGTCAAAGTGGGTGATGTACTTCTTCAGGGATTACGTTGAACCACATGTCGATCGTGAGTGGCAGGACAAGGACCAGGCTGTTATCAATGCCGACGGTAAGAGACTGAATTTCACCCTATGTGGCTACTTGTGCGTGTGGTTGTCGCGCTACCTGATTGCTGATAGACGCACACCTTTCACGTCGGGTTCACCAAATTGTGCTCACTGAAATCCCTCAGAGAGATCTAAGTGCGCACCTCAAGTAGAGAATAAGGAAACAGAGAGATGTAGGGTGTGTGTAGGGTGAGGGTAAGCAATGGTAACTAAGAGAGAGAAAGAGAGACAGCTTAATGGCAGAGCTTATGGATGAACTTAGTATCGCAACGGAAGGCTAATGATCCTATATATAGTGGGGAAGTGACCGTTGTAAGGGGGTTAATGCACCATAAATGGTGGCTTAATAGTAGCCCCCGTAACAGCACGTTCGACCGTGTATACAAACCGTTAGGCACCTAACCGTATATACCGGAGACCGTTATGAGGTCAAGCCGGGTTTATAGGACTTGGCCATTAAGTCTCTCAAATCAGTTACAATGGGTCGAGCGCGAGCTTGGTTGTCGAACGCGCGCGATGGGCCTTACCCTAGCCTCCAAACTACTAAGTCCCTACAAGTCTCGTGTAGGCACGTGAGGGCCCCGTCTCGCAGCCCCCACGTGGATATGCATAGGTAGTTATCCAGTGTGTATGGAGCACAACTAGTGTGCTAGATTGCTGCCACGTGGCTGTGATCTGTTTGTCCAGAAAGCACCATCTACAACTGGTCTTAAGACAAGTCTATACATAGAATTCTGGGCGAAATCCACTTAAAACCACCCGCTGTTGGTCTTAAGACCAGTCCGTAAGACCAGTCTGATGCCCAATACACAAAAATATGGGGTTTCAATGCAATTATTAAGAACTTTGGGCAAGAAGTGAGGGGAATCTTGTATTAAGTGACCTAGGAGCTGGGGAAAAGGAATATTGACGTTTGGGGGATTGATTCATCAACGTGAGAAGGAAGAAAACGAAGAGGAGACTCACGAAAAAAGAAGGACGACGAAGACGAAGGTGAAGACCCGAAGCTCCACCATTGGAGATCTTTAGGTTTTGATTTCTTCTTCTTCCTTACAAATCTTGTATAGAGAAACTATAGTACTTTATTTGGTTGATTTCGATTAGCTAGACGTTTTGATAGGCATCTCTATGAGAGCCTAGGGTTTCATGTAGATGATTAATTTCCGGATTCAAGACTTGTTCATGCTTTCTGATTTGATCTTTTGATAAATATTAGTTTCATGAACTTGTTATTGAATCTTGTCTATTGACACGTCTAGATTAGGATATTGACATTCATGAAAACTAGGGTTCTTTGTGGATTAAATCTTGCTTAATGTTGATTTCATTCTTGTCATTTGTTCACGTGCTACACTTAATTCTTAGTGTTGAAGGAGTCATGATCCGGAAATACTACTTAGCTAGCGAATTCGCGACAGTGATTCTAACTATCTAGGATGAGACTTGAATCACAATCCCGAATCACCGAGACCGAAAAGGAGAAGCGTTAGGATTGGCCTAGTGTGGGTAGATTCGGTAGGATTTTTCAACTGTTTCGTGAAACGGTGGGCCGACAGGACTCGTTATCGTATCAGTAGATGACCTGCTAGAACGGACCGGTAGACAACATGAGACCGAGAGGAGATTGTAGTCAATCGAGAAGTAGAATGACATGAGACCGACATGAGAGTGTCAATGCAATTACCCGGCTGAACTAGAATAGGATACACGTGTTACATAGCTGAATAGGAAATCGTCTACAGCCCTAGGTGATCTAGAGATTGCCTAGTTTCTCCATCTTTTATTAGATATAAAAAATACAAAAATATTAGATTAGTTGTTATTCCAATTATTAAATCAATCAAACTCTTTCCTCCTGCACCGTACTCTAAATTAAATAACTAGTCAATCGATAACTCGGGGTTGAAATACCACCCCTATAGTACTTGACCGTGCACTTGCGCATACGCGTTAAGAAATTGCGTCAATCGTCACAGCACATGGGTGCGCTTGAAAGGAGAATCATGGAAAAGAGATGGTGGAGGAAGAAGAAGTGGACGGATAAAGCATCCTCCACCCCACTTTTTGGTTGAGGTAACCGGGTCGGGCTGTCAAACTTAAATTACAAGTGCTGCTTGGGAGGCAACCCGATGTAGAGTAGGATGCAATTTGTTTCTGTTTTTGCTTTTAGTTCTCCATATTTGATTTTGAGGGGTGAGAGAGAGTTTCTTTAATTCTTCCAATAAGTGTGCGGGGACACAGGTGTAGAAGATGCTTCGGGTTCCCCGTCTTGATGCGCGCGATAGAGAATGTTGAGTAGGTGCATCAGAATTCGGGCGTGTAGAGAATTCTCCGAAAATTGTCAACGGTCCACAAGACCCCTTCTTTTTTCAATTTCGCGGCAACGGTGCCCATGAAGGTCCGAGCACCTAGGTACCTCTAACTCTCTGTCTTGTTTCTACGTTTGGAGCGCTGATTGTTGAAATACACCGCCTACACATTTAAGCGAGGACACCTCCTACTTGATCTCTGAGTTTGTTGAGGACAACGAAACACTTAAGTGTGTGTGTGGGGGGGGGGGGGGTGTATATTTTGCTATCCATGTCAGTTATGCATCACCAGTTACATGTAGTTGTGTCGTATTGTGTAGTACGTTTGGTTAGTGTAGAGTGTTTCAATATGTTGTCGTACTGTGTTAGTTTTAAATTTTTTGCAGTATTTGCACGTTTACATTATTGTGTCCCCTACCCAATCGTTGTGATTAGTCGATTTGGCCAAAAGCATATAGAGTCTAGAAAAATATGAGAAAATAAAAAATTAGAAAACCAGAAAATCAAGATTTTTTTTTTTTGAGTTGGGCAACTGATGAAGCTTGAAACCGAAGAGAGTTCAGTGAAAGAGTCTTTGAGAATAGGAAGCACTGTATTAGGGATGTCTTTAATTTTTAGTATCATGCGCACTAGTTTCACGAACGGAAGTCCCGGGTATTCAGGGAAAAGTGGAAAGTAGACGAGGGCATACCTTTAGTTCCTTTATTGTGCTAGGAGGATTTAGTCCTAAGGAGTTGAATAGTCTGTTTTCAAGTGGAAACTTGTGGCCTCTTGTAAATCTGGGATGGACCTTCGTGTAGAGTCGGTTTCATGTGGTACATTGCTCTAGCCTAAGTGAATTTAGGGAGTGTACACCACCATCTCTTAAGGCGGTTTCAAGAGCTAACCAAAAAAACCCACACTTAGTAGCTCTAAATGCACGGTTGAAAAAATTTGAAGAGAATGAAAAAAAGAAAAATGAATCAAAATCTTCTCTTGGATTAGATACGGTGAACAAGCGAATGTGCCTCCATTCATTTGGGGGATTCAAACCAATGAGAACTTTTAAGGAAAATTAAAGTCAAGCCATATTACATGGAGTTGTGTATCCCATCACTGGGACAATTTGCATTCAATGCAATAACAGCTAAGAGGGTCTGAAAACCTCAAATGACTTGGCGACGAAAGACTACCTTAGTACTTATGATGCCTAGACCTCTGAGCTAAAGGACGTGCCCGGATCTTGGATTGTATATGTGGATGTTTGGGGACCCCTTAGTGAAATTGTGCGTATGATCATTATACTTCTATTTCGTGCTATTGGTTGTGAAATTTCAAAAGAGACTAGTGAGAGCTTGATGATTTTGGTTAGTGATAGAGAGATTGCCCGTCTCTTAAGGAAAAATATATATTTGTTTTGTTTCAATTTTAGCATTGTTCTATAATCGAGTTGCATTGTCTATAGTCGTGTATATTGCATTGTGTGTGTGTTTTGTTTGTGTCACATGGCTAGTAAATTTGAATGCAATTCGGCGGATTGAAAACGTAGTGTGAGATTTAATTTTGCTAGGGACGAGCAAAAAGGTAGTGTGGGGGATTTGATAACTCTCTATTGGAGTTATATTTCTTGCACGGTTTACATCATTTTGCGTGATTTACGGGTTGATAATCTTAGTTTCATGCTATGAATTGGGAGAAATATATCATGCTTGAGTGTTTGTGCATAAATGTGTAATCCGGGCTTTTTTGTGTAAATTCAAGCTCTTATTGTCACATTTGATCTCCCGGTATTTGTTTTGTGTTGTGCGTTTCAGGAACCGGAGGCTCGGGAATGGGAATGGAGGTGGAATGAACTTCGTAAGGACGAGAAGGCTCAAGAGCATGATGGAGTTGAAGACGGGTGAAGAAAAGACTAAGGAATCAAAGAAAAAGATGATTTTTTCCAAACTGGTCTTAAGACCAATTTAAGACCAGTCTACACTTAGAATTCTGGGCGAAATCCACTTAAAACCACCTGCTGTTGGTCTTAAGACCAGTCCGGCTGGTCTTAACTTAAGACCATTCTGATGCCCAATACACGAAAATATTGGGTTTCAATGCAATTATTAAGAACTTTGGGCAAGAAGTGAGGGGAATCTTGTATTAAGTGACCTAGGAGCTGGGGAAAAGTAAGATTGACGTGTGGGGGATTGATTCATCAACGTGATAAGGAAGAAAACGAAGAGGAGACTCACGAAAAAAGAAGGACGACGAAGACGAAGGTGAAGACCCGAAGCTCCACCATTGGAGATCTTTAGGTTTTGATTTCTTCTTCTTCCTTTCAAATCTTGTATGAAGAAACTATTGTACTTTGTTTGGTTGATTTCGATTAGGTAGACGTTTTGCTAGGCATCTCTATAAGAGCCTAGGGTTTCATGTAGACGATTAATTTCCGGATTCAAAACTTGTTTCATGCTTTATGATTTGATCTTTTAATAAATATTAGTTCATGAACTTGTTATTGAATCTTGTCTATTGACACAGCTAGATTAGGATATTGGCCTTCATGAAAATTAGGGTTATTCGTGGATTAAATCTTGCTTAATGTTGATTTCCTTCTTTTTAATTGTTCACGTGCTACACTTAATTCTTAGTGTTGAAGGAGTCATGACCCGGAAATACTACTTAGCTAGAGAATGCGCGACAGCGACTCTAACTAGTTAGGATGAGACGTGAATCACAATCCCGAATCACCGAGACCGAAAAGGAGAAGTGTTAGGATTGGCCTAGTGTGGGTAGATTCGGTAGGATTGTTCAACTGTTTCGTGAAACGGTGGGCCGACATGACTCGTTATCGTACCAGTAGATGACCTGCTAGAACGAACCGGTAGACAACATGAGACCGAGAGGAGATTATAGTCAACCGAGAAGTAGAATGACATGAGACCGACAGGAGAGTGTCAGTGCAACTACCCGGCTGAACTATAATAGGATACACATGTTACATAGCTGAATCGGAAATCGTCTACAGCCCTAGGTGATCTAGAGATTGCCTAGTTTCTCCATCTTTTATTAAATATAAAAAATACAAAAATATTAGATTAGTTGTTATTTCAATTCTTATATCAATCAACTCTTTCCTCGAGCACCGTAATCTAAATTAAATAACTAATTAAATAATCTCAAGCATGTCCTCGCGGGATCGATAACTTGGGGTTGAAATACCACCCCTATATTACTTGACCGTGCACTTGAGCATATGCGTTGAGAAATCGCGTCAAGTTTTTGGCGCGCGTTGGTCTCCTCCCTCAAAGAAGATCAAGAAGGGTAAGGAAGTTCAAGAAGAACCAGGGGTTGGGTCAGAATCTGAGTCTGCTACAGAGGAGGTGGTGAAGGACAAAGATCAGGGGAGTAAGGTTCAAGAGGAAGTATCAAGTAAGAAGAAGAAGGAATTTACTGCTGAGAAAGGATAAAGAAGAATGTGTCATCTTCAAAAGAGAAGAAAGGGGAAGCAACTACATAGAAGAAGGGTGAAGCAACTCCAAAGAAGAGGGTGAAACACAGTGCTGTGAAGACGAAGAAGGCCACCAATTTTGGTAAGAATATATTGCCTTAATCTTGATTTGTTAATTCTGAGGTTAAAACTGTGTGGATGGATGGGTATGCATCATCCAAAGTCTCTTTTTTTAGTCTAATAAGTACTGAGTTATTTGATATAATGGACTTAGACTACATTAATAATTTGAGAAACTCATCAGTTGGGAGTTTGTTAAATCCACCTTCTGAGGCTTACCCTAGGTTAACCAGATTTTTTATCTGAATTTAGTTCAAGAACTGGATGATAGTGATAGGTATATCCTTACTTCAAGAGTAGTTGGTGTGGACATTAGGTTGGATCACAAGGTGTTTTCCAAAGTTTTGGGAGTGCCTATGAAGTATAAGGTCAATGATCACCCTGATAGGAAAGAAATTTTTGGAGGGAACCACTTCTGAACCAAAGAACACATTTTGTGTTTACATTTGAGGCCAAAATTATGTTCTCAATCATCATGAGATGTGTAGTTCCCAGAGAGTATTCCAAATATCTGGTTACAGACAAGGTGTTGATATTGATGTATTTGATATGTCAAGGATTTGAGGTAGGCCATCCTACTGTTTTGTTGGAACATATGGTCTAATGTGGGACTAGGACCAGGAACCACTCCCTGCCTTATGCCAATGTCTTACCATTGTTTTTCAAACATTTTGGAGTTTCTTTGGAGGATGAGGAGAAGATTACTACTGATTTTGGAGTAGTTGATGAGGCATCACTTCAAAGGATTGGGATAGTCTACACTACAAAAGGGAAGTGGAAGTTTTACTCAGAGTTGAATGCTAAGGAGCTGAAAGAGAAAGATTTTATCAAACCTAGAGCTGCTTCAACCCCCGAAGTGTCTAATAATCTGGACTTCTCTCAAAGTCTAGATAGGGTTGAGGTTCTAGAAGATGGAGTAGAGGATTTAAGACAGCGTTTTTATGATCTGTCCACTGAGTTCACAAAGTTAAAAGGTTTGGTGATCAATAAACTTGACATCATCATCAAAGGTTTGGATCTTCAGAAAGTACCTTCTTCAAAGAGCAGAGAAACCAGCATTGATTCATATGAGGTTTTAGGAGAATATCTTAAGAAGTAGAAGAAGAAGAAGAAGAAGAAGAAGAAAGGAATTCCTGTTGTTATTACATCAAAGGATCTCTTTGAACAGTCTGAAGATGAGGCTGGTGCTGAAGAAACTGCTGCTGAGAATGCTGAAAAGGAGGCTGCTGATTTGGACAAGTTAGTTGATGAAGCTGTTTAGAAGATGCAAGCTGAATATGAGGAAGCTGATGTTAAAAAAGCTGAAGAACAAGGAGAGCTATGAGAAGAACATGCTAAGGATGAAGAAGCTTCAGAGAAAGAGCAGGAGGAGGCTCAGAGCAAAGGCAAAGGAAAAGAAAAGTCTTCAAAGCCTTGAACCATAATCTTTCTATTATTTTTCCCTTAAGTCCTGAATTTCTTTTGTTATTTTGTTTTCTTTCAAAACACTCTGAACATATCCTACATTTCTTCTACTCTTTTGATGAAAGTTAAAAAGGGGAGAAGATTATGTGTTTTTTGTGTTTTTGTGTTTTGTGTTAGTTTTTCAGGATTTTCTGGATTAAGGGTTTGTAATAATTCATGGATATTGTAGGATGGCAGGATGCTATTCTATGATATCCTGTGGTATTTTATTTTAATTCTGTGGTATTTGTTATCTGTAATTTTGGTTATCTGTGATTTTGGGAATATTACTTATGATTGTGAGTTGCAGGAAATCAGGATTTCAAATAATGTATTTTGTCTTTCATCAAGGGGGAGATTGATAAGTTTGAAACTCCTAGATATTATTTTGTGAATGTACATGCAAAGAGCTTTGGTTCCTTGATGATGAAATCCAAAAACACAAGCAAGAAATATTGCTAAGTACCAAAGCTTCTAAGCTTTGAGTTACTGTAGCTGTGCCTATATTTGTATTTGTCTAACTGTTTTTGTGCAGGTTTTGGTTTTGATATTGGATAACAATATAAATGCTTTAATAATCTGTGTTCTAAGCTATAACTAATGCAGGACTGAGTTCGATTAATAAATCCAAGTTCACTCTGATGAACTAGCTTTAAAGCTTTGAGATTTTCTGATTATTCTTTACTGCTTTGTTCATCTAATTATCTCTGTGTATGCAGGTAATCTCTGTGAAACTTAGAACTCGTCATGAGTTGATTGTTGTCTAATAACACTTGTTCTATACTGGTTATTTAACATATTCAACAGTTTGATTATATAAGTCTATTACAAGACAAATCTAGCCCAGTTTTCTCATGAACTGTTAGCATACTGCTAAACAGATCTTGATGCTAGATTGTCTTGATGTTGTTTGATTTTGTGTGCTGAGTTTATGCAGGTTTGTTGGGCGTTCCAACATCCATAAACAAATCAGATAGCTATTCAAACATAGCTGTTGAAAGAAGCATATAAGGGAAGAGGATTTATAGGGTTTCTGTTCCTAAAATCTCTCAGTTGGTTGTAGACTGTTATTTAAAGAGATCAACATTTTGAATTGAAAAATAGATACAGAGATTAAGAATGATCTTCGTGAGATTTGAAGTGTGCTACAAACAGGATAGTTTACAACATTCAAATCTTCATATTCATCAGGCCATTGACATTGCACAAGCAAGATCATTCATCAGATAAGAAGAACTCTTCCAGACTTCATTAGCTTATTCTTTCTGAGTTCTTCTTCTTGTACTGGATTGTATTATTCATTCAACATTTCTGAAACCTCACTAAACTTAGTAGTTTGGTTTTTCAAGTGAACAATAAGAGGTTCTTATTGTTTCAACATGTTGTAGCCTGTAACTAGATAGGTTGGGAACCACAAGCTGTATAAGTGTAAGGTAGTTCACTTAGGCTTGAGATCTAGGGCTAAATCTGGGTGATTAATAAGAAGTTGTGTTTGAATACTGGAGAGATTAGATCCCTCATGCAGAGACTAGGTCCAATTGTGACTGAACGCTGTAAAATCCTTGTGTCTCTGTTATTTACTTTTGTTGTCTTTACATTCAGTTTATTCAGGAAGTTTCAAAGCTTTGGAGCTTTCCAAATCTCAAAGCTTTGAAGCCTCTGTGCTCTGCAGTTATATCTTCAAGTTTTTCAAAACTATTTCAAAGCTTTGAGATATCAACTGTTTGCACTACTCTAGTTTTCAAAAGACTGTGTTTTCGCAAAAGTTAGTATACTCTATTCAACCCCCCATCCGTTCTGGAGTATTTTAGATCATGTTTTACACTTACATTAAAAACTTTTAGAAACCTCGATAGCTCTCATAGTGAGAGAAAAAATACCTTAGCGTCCATTTGATTAGAAGATGAGCCTAATTAAGTAGTGCACGGTTTGTACCATAATGTGATTCGCCTTCAACGCCCGTGAGGTTAATGGAACTTTAACTTTCCCCAAAAAAACAATGAGGAAATGGGTAGTCCTTTGTAAATAGATAATTAGGTAATGAACCACTTGCAGATACTCATCACTAGGGGTGAGCACGAATCGGTTTGGACCGATTTTGCCGAAAATTTCTACCCGACCCAATAGGTTTGGGTTGGAGAATGTTCTACCCAAACCCACCCAGTGTTTTGTAATACCCAAACCAATCGTAACTTATCAACTCGACCCAATTCGGACCGGTTAAACGGGTTGAAAAATCTTGAGATTTAACTTGAAAAAATATATTGGTTTGGTAATTTTTTTTTGTAATATACGTTTGTATAATGTCTAAAATTGGAAAAATAACGTAAATTTTAATGAAAGAGGAATAGTTTGAGAAAAACCAATTATATTGATGGCGTTAACTCTTTTGGTAATGATGTGGTGGTTTAGAAAGTTGCCGTGTTGAAAGCATTGTGAGAAAGTTGCTGTGAGAATCTACACAAAAGTGTTTGGTAAACTCTGTATAAAATATGCTGTTGAATAACACTTTCGATATTATATGTTTTTTTTAAAGAACCTACCTTTGTGGTAGGGCGGTATAAACCCCGCTTATCCCAACCCATAAAACAAGTGGGGGGACATAGACCTTACCCACTAATTTTACATAGCAAATAAAAATAGGCCCAATAACTAAACACAAACTAACAACCCACAAGAAGAAGAAAACAGCCCAAAGAAAAGAACAATAACCTAACACAAAGCTCAGTAACCCTAAAAAATTATGGGAAGCCAAACAAAGCTTAAGAAGTGCAAATGTCTGAGGCCTCTTCAACGTCCGCCCCTTTGTTATTAGGGTTTGCTCCCTTATCTGCATCTAGATAACTGTAGAGGTGTATCGGTGGATGAACTGTGTAAACGACTGGATTCACCTCATGAAGTCCTTTCGATATCATTTCATGTGCTGCTTGGTTGCCTTCTCTTCCTATATAAACCAGCTTACCTTTCAATTGATCGATGATGATATAGCGAAGCTATGCCAAAATGGCGTTCCATTCGTTAAACCAATTCTGAGATCCGTTGAATCTGCTACAGACATTCAAAGAGTCTATCTCAAACACTTTCTCTTCTGTCAAATATCCCATATCTCGTATCATCTTCGCACACTCCAACAGTGCTCTAGCTTCACCAAGGTTAGATTCTGTAGTAAGCGGAAGTGGGATTGTCATCGCCATCAAGAATTCTCCTTTGTGGTTTCTGCAAACACAACCTGCACTTGCATGATTATTAACTCCAGACGAAGCAAAATCAATATTAATTTTGATCACTCCTTCTGGTGGTGGTGACCAGATGGCAGGTATTCTCTGATGATCCTGTTTTGACTGAATGGATTGCAATTCTTCCAATCAGTTAAGTTCAAATCAATCCAATTAAGGATTTTTTTTTATTCTGCTCCTTGTTTTCAAAAACTTTCAGGTTACGAAGTGTCCAAATTATCCATATACAAGAGATGAAGAGAACCTGGCTGTGCTCATCATTTTGAAGGAGAACAGTATTCACCCATTCCTTGTCACCTGTTGAATTACCAGATAAGTCCAGAACCCATTTATAGTTTTTCCATATGAATTTAAAGTATGCACAATCTCTGAAAATGTGATGTTGTGTTTCTGCAGGAAAGCCACACAAATTGCAGTGAATGTACAACTTAATGCCCCGGTTTTTCAGATTAGTTTTGACAGGGAGATAGTTGGCACACAAACGCCATAGAAAGCATTTGATTCGTGGAGGAATAGGTAACTTCCAAATTCTACTCCAATCTTGTTGAGTTACACCAACGCTAGATTCTCATGTAACTTTAGCACTCTTCATGGAGTTCTTGAAAGTGAAAGTCCTGTTGTAACCTGATTTAACTGAATACTCACCGTTGGTAGTATAACCCCAACAAAGACCATCTGCAGTTATTCTTGGACTGATAGTAGTTCTGATAATATCTTCAAAATCCCCTTGATTGAAGTACCTGAAAATGAAATTGACATTCCATTCCCTATTCTGAGTTATGAGAGAGTCAACAGTGGAATTAATAGGGAGAGTGGGCATGCTATGGACCTTTCTACCACCATTTGCCATTATCCAATTGTCTTTGTAAACCAAAATCCCTTCTCCAGTACCCACTGTCTTTCTGCAACCATCTTTCAGATGACCTTTAGCTCTATGAAGACTTCTCCAAATGTAAGATGGGGAGCAACCTAGATCAGCCTGAAGACTAGTGGTGTCTTTGTAATACTTGGCCCTGAGAACCCTGGAAACAAGAAGGTTAGGGTTTTGAAGAACTCTCCAAACTTGTTTTGCCAAAATAGATATATTAAAAGATTCCATATCCCTCATACCCAACCCCCATTCTTCTTATAAAGACACAGCTTATTCCAAGAAGCCCAGTGAACACAATGTTTATCCATGTCATTACTCCACCAAAATATTGACATAATCCCTTCAATGTCTTTTATTATAGTATTAGGTAACATGAAGCGAGACATGTAGTAGGTAGGAAGTGCTTGTACCACTGCCTTTAAGAGAATCTCCTTGCCTGCAGGTGAAAGCATTTTCTCTTTCCAAGTAGAAACCTTTTTCCAAACTCTCCCCTTTAGGTTGCTAAAGATTCTTCTTTTATCCTTACCAATAGCAGTAGGTAGTCCCAAATACTTTTCATGGCACAAAGCTGGTGGTATTTCTAATATCTCCTGAAGAGAAGTCTTAGCCATATCTGAGACTGATGGTGAAAAAACCAGTGCAGATTTGTTGCAGTTGACTTTTTGTCCTGAGGCTTGAAAAAAATAACAATAATATTTTTTAGAGTTGTTCCTTCCTCAGGAGTTGCCTTGCCAAAAAAGATTGAATCATCAGCAAAGAAAAGCTTAGAAATAATAGGCCCATTGCCAACCGATCTGTAACCTTGAAGTCTTCCCTCATTAATTGCCTTATTTATCAAAGAAGTAAAACCCTCTGAACACAGCAAAAAAAGATAAGGTGAAATGGGATCACCTTGTCTTAAACCTCTTGTAGGTTGAAAAAATTATGTTCTTCCACCATTGATCTGGATTGAATATGAAACTGAAGACACACAATTCACAATAAGCTGTATAAAGGGTTCTGGAAACCCAAGCTTGAGCATACAACCCCTGAGATAGGCCCATTCAATCCTGTCATAAGCCTTAGCCATGTCAAGTTTCAGAGAAAAGTAACCATTTCCTCTTTTGAAATTTTTCATAGAGTGGATGGTTTCAAAGGAAATAATTACATTGTCAGTAATCTGTCTCTGAGGCACAAAAGCACTTTGTGTGTCATCTATGATTTCAGGGATAATCCTTCTAAGTCTATTAGCCAAGACTTTAGACACCAACTTGTAGATGACATTACATAAAGAGATTGGTCTGAAATCAGTGGTTTCTTTAGGAAGATCAACCTTAGGAATCAAGGCCACAAAAGTTTGATTAATACTTGTAATGTCCTTTTTTTCATTAAGGACAGACAGAACCAACTGAGTAACTTCAGATCCTATAATAGACCAATAATGTTGGTAAAAGATAGCTGGCATCCCATCAGGTCCAGGTTCTTTCAGAGGGTGCATCTGATTTAAAGCTTCTAAAACTTCTCCTTGCTCATAGGTAGCCAATAAAATGTTATTCATGTCATCTGTAACTTTGACAGGAATAGTATCTATAACAGTATCAAGATGAGAAATAGTTTCAGAAGTATAAATTTGTTTGAAGTAATTCAAACATACCTCTGCAATATCATTCTCTTTAGTCACCCAATATTTTTCTGCATTGTAGATACCCTTAATGTAATTCATTTCCTTCTTGAGGAGGCTTTCCTATGACAATAAGCAGTATTTCTGTCACCTTCCTGAAGCCAAAGGGCTTTAGATTTCTGTCTCCAGTCCATCTCCTCTTTAAGAAGTATGCTGTTAATACTGTCTTGGATATTCTTCATGTGATGAATGTTATCAGCATCAGGGAATTGATTCCTGAGATGTGAAAGAGTGTTCTGAAGTCTAATCATCTCCTCCTTCTTGTGCCTCTGTTTTCCTCTTTCCCAATTGTGCAGACAAGAATTAATATCCTGCATTTTCATCAATAAAGAATCCATAGAATATTTAGGATTGTATTGGCTCCATCTACTTGTAATCAAATCAAGGCAATAGTTATCCTTAATCCAGCTATAAGAGAACTGTTTTTTTCTGTGTTTGAAAGTGCTTTGCCTTTGAGAGTAGAACCTGACCAGAAGTGGGTGATGATCACGAGTACTTTTTTATTGGACTTCAACAGAGGAGTCATTGAAAGTTTGTAAAAAAACATCATTAGCAAGATCTCTATCCAGCTTCTCTTTAGTATGATGATGACCTTGTATGTTATTAGACCAAGTAAAAAAATTACCAATAGTTGGTAGATGATAGATACCACAATCCCTTATACAGTTTCTGAACATTTCCATCTGGGTCTCACACCTTATAGAAGAACCCCAATATTCATGGTGCCCAGTGATTTCATTAAAATCACCCATAACAATCCAATGAATTGTTGGATTAGGAGGTTTAATCATTCTCAAAAGATCCCAAGAAATCCCCCTTAAAGAAGTGTCTGGATCACCATAAAAACATGCTGAATAAAACTATTTTGAGGGGTCTTGATTGTCATGAACTTTGCATTGAATGAAAGATTTGTGATACTTCAGAATATGGAGGTCCACATCCTCCTTCCACAGAATAGAAAGGCCCCCAGATAGACCCTGTCTTGGAACATGAAAACCATTCTTGTACTGAAGCTTCAACCTTATATTGTCAGATTTTTTCTTCTCCAACTTTGTTTCAATAATAAACACAATTTGAGGAAACTCCACCCTCACTTTGTTTTTGAGAGCTAGGAATGCACGAGTGTTCCCCAAGCCTCGTACATTCCAACAGAGGGTATTCATGGCTTCCGGCAAGGGTTGTCATCAACCCCTGCTGATATCTCATCAAAAAATGACATGTCTGCCAATTTCTCTTCACTGCTACTTCTCTTATTGTCTTTAGCAAGAATAGCAGTTTCATCACTTTCTGCACTCAATCTATTTAGGGATGTTCCCCTCATTAGAATAACCAGTTTCACCAATATGAGCAGCTTTGTTTGTGTAAGTTTTCCTTTTCTTCTTCTGGTCTTCCTGCAAGTTAGTATTAATTTTTGTCAGAGCAGAATGAACAGTGAACACTTCTTTTCCTTTGATAGTAGGCTCACTCTTGGAAGCATAAGGTGAGGACATATGTGCTGCAGTATTGCCAAAGATCCCAGAATGATCAGGTACACAGTTTCTTTTGACATTGAAATTGTCAGCATTGTTCAAACTAGGCTTCTGAAATGGGTTTTTGACTGGGTTTGCAGGATTCTGGGCACTCCTCAACCAAGCACCATACATACAAGAAGTTAGTAAACCCATTTTCTGATTCTTCTTAAAGTTGGCACAAGCTTTAACATCATGTCCAATCAGGCCACAAAAATCACAATGCAAAGGTAATTTTGCATACCTTATATCAACCCAAACCAATTTTCCAGTTATTGGGTTTTTAATTTTAATGCATCTAGGGATAGGCTTTGTGATCAACATTTCATATCTCTGATATATATCCCATCCCAACTAGCCCTTTTTGGAATTTCAACACTATGTTTAATTCCCAGAACATTTGCAATTCCATCCCCTACTTTTACAGTAAGACATTCAGAAGGCATAATTTTGAAATGCAGTACAAACATGGCATTATTATAATCCATAGTCAGCATGTTTTCTCATTCCACCCAGGTTTTCATCACAATAAAACTCCCATTGAAAAGCCAGGGTTGATTACTCAAAACTTTATCCATGTCTTCTGCCTTATTAAACAGGAATTGAAAAAGATTTTTTCTAACTGTGTGGATTTGAAAACCTTCTGGATCATCCCATAAATTGCATAAAGTTGCATATGAACCTGCAGAATTAATAGGCTTGTTATGGTAGATCTTACCAAATATGCTATTTTTGCAGTCCTTGATGCCTTCATCCAGAGAATCCTCAGGGAGATAGACAACCTGATCCTCTTCTTCAGTTAAAGTCATCTGGTTCATGTTGTAGGTGAGATCAGGTTCTGTATGGACCTCTTCTGACCCTTGATTTGATCCTTCTCCATGTTAGCAGAAACAGGGAAGAGAATGTTGTAAATTAGAACAGTGAAAGTATAAAAGATCTCAGCAAATGAGTGAAATTCTCTGTCCAGATAGAGAAGTTTGCAGCATAATCAGGCAGGAAAACGCCAGAATCTGCCTTACATGGTGGCAAACCACCCTTTTAACTGCAAGACATGGTGGAGAACTGCTTCAGAAAATCTGAAAAAAGTGGTTAACTGTCAGTAACTGTTTTGTACGATGAGGAGAGAGGTCAGAGCGTTTTCTTAAATACCCAAAGAAAATTGTTGTCTTCGATATTATATGTTTGGTAAGTAGTGCTTTAGACTTTTTTAATGTTAAAACGACTCTTTCATACATGATATAATAAATAAAAATATTACAATAAAATATTATTAATATTTATTAATGGATAATGATGTCAAACTATAAATTAATCAAAAAGCAGGTCGTAGAAAGCAACCCTTCCCCTACTTTTCAAAAGTTGTTGTGGGGAAGCAGTTTCTTTCTATAAAGTAGAAAACAAAACTTTAACAACAAAAAAATACTACTTTTGAATTTGAAAAACAGCGTTCTAGAAAGTAAAAGCATTACCAAACGGGCTCTAAGAAAGCTTAATTTAGAAACCATTATCAAAAATAAAAATTGCAATTTTTACATATGAAACATTAATCGGACCGGGTTTGGTTTTAAGCGGGTTCTCAAAGTCTCAAACCATGATCGATCGAACATCGTTCGGGTTGAGAAATCTATAACTGTAATCAATCATGTAGCATCAATTTATGCTATATTCGGACCGGTTTGATGCGGGATGGTTCGAGGAGGCGGGTTGGGGCCGGGTTTTGCTCAGCCCTAATCATCACTACTCATAATTTAAGGCTCTTCTTTTTAATAAGGAATGAAGGTTATTTGAACAACTATACATTTACTGGTGGAAGCACTTTTCCATCCTTTAATTTGACACAATTACATTTTCACCCCTTCTAGTTTGGGAAATGACACTTTCATCTCTTCAGGTTGACGAACACTTACGGCTTGATTGTGTAATTCCATTGTCTAAGAGGCCAACTTTTCCTTAAAACTACTATCAACAACAACAGATCCCCACCTCAGACTAGCAACGTTCCAAATAAAGAGTGCCGGTGTAGTGAATCTTGGAACACTAAACGTATGAAATTGTCGTTTCCCAAACTTGGAGGAGTAAAATGTCTTTGCAACAAAGGGGGAGGGGTGAAAGTGTTTTTTACCGAATATTTACTGCAAATTAAATGAAATTTGTATAACGAAATAGGACCGTGTGGTTATCGAAACTCTGAAATATCTTTTGGACCGTAGAATTGTTTTGATCTCAACCGTTAAATTAATTGTGTAATGACTTTCTTTAAAATTAATTGTATTATGAAGAGTTTTTAAAAATTGGTGGATGAAAATAAATAAAGAACAAGTTTCGAGAAATAAATTCATCGCACTGCAGATATTTCCACGGAGTAGTGGAATCATAAATATTTTTGTAATTCTTAGATTAAAAGCTATATTGTTTATAGTAATGCTATTTTCACCGAATTCGGTGAGCCCCGAAAGTGACGTGGCAATAAAAAAAACATTTGTTCATTTTCTCTCTTTCCTTTACAAACCCCCCCCCCCCCCCCCAGTCCTCGCCATTCTCATATCTCTTACATAGACACCGGAGAAACAACTTTCGGCGAGACCATATGAATATATGATGATTTTGGGTCAACCAACATGGGGTGCTTGTGGAGAGAGGTCGAGAAAATTTGTCTACTTGATATGCCCTGTTTTTGTTCCAACACATTCTTGCTATTTTCCACTGGATGATTTATGAATCTATTTGCTTCGAATCCATTTACTCTAAAACATACAAGGTCAACCTTTTCATCAAAGTTGTAAAAGATTATCCCTCCATCTCCTGTTACACTTGGCCAAAAAGAAGAGACCCGAGTAGCAAACTGGACCTTTATGTCGAGAGATCACATGCAGACTAAATTTTCAGAAGAAACCAAACCACACACACTAATATTATTCGAGTGATTTCTGAAAAACAATCAAAGAGAAACTTCGGTCCCTAACACATGCATATAGATAATTCAATTTGATTTGTTTAAATAGACACAACTCAATGAACTCCCATTGTTCTTACCTATTTTTTGTTTAAACTTCTTGATTTGAAATGTGGTTTGAGTTCTATCTCATTTATTGATTATGATATGATGAATTAGATATGGAGAGATAAAGAAAGTAGTACTTACACAACTTTGTGATATAAATACACAACAAGAACAAGGTAAGAGGAAGAGGGAAGCAGATGCTAGCATAGAGAGAGAAATAGAAGAAAGAAAAGTCTAAGAAGATATTAGAGAGAGAGGAATTAGTAGTAATTAATAATTTGTAAGTGTGTGGGGTTTGTGATAGTGACGTGGCTGTGCCACATGTGTTTCCGGGAGAGTCGGGAAAGGGGAAATTCGGTGACCATAATATTATTGATTGTTCATTGATCTCACATAAAACTTGTATGTAAAATATGTAAATGTCTTACAAATTTTTTCTATACACATTTGCTACATTATAATGACTACCGTAAGTTTACGGAAGACGAACATTTCTTTCCGTTCACGTTCTACGTTAAATTTCTATATATTATTCACACACATGTTATATCTGATAGTTCAATTTGAGTTTCGTATTTTATTTGGCTAGTGCCATCTGACTTTTATGGTGCTTAACTAAAACACCCCATACAAATATCAATGATTTCTTTTTAAAATTGTTTGGATGTAGTTGAGTTGGTCGGGCTAACATTCTTAATTTTTGGACAGCTGTGCCCAGGGGCGGATCTAGAAATTTCTTACAGTGGGGGCTAAATTGAAAAAATTAAACAAAATAAGCGTAAAACTTAAATGTTTTAAAGTTGAGTGGGGGCTGGAGTACAATTTTTGTAAAGCTTAAGTGAAAAACCTAGACAAAAAAAGAGTAAAATTTTCGATTTCAAAATTTGAGTGGGGGCTATTGCCCCCACATTGAGCTATGTACATCCGCCCCTAGTTGTGCCTTGAAGTTCTGTGTTCAAACTCGGGCCAACAAAATTGTTGCCCACTGACCTATTAACTGTGAGCATGTCAATCCGATTTTTTCCAGGCTGATTTATATTACTTTTTTTTTTTTTTTTTTGAGGGAAGGCTGATTTATATTTCTAATGTTAGATTTACATTTACTAAATACGCACCACAAAAGTAGCGGCAATTGATCACTATCATAAAAAGAGATTTATTTTTGAGTAAACAGAATAAACTATTTGGACGACCACGATAGAGAGACATAGTAGGTGCATGCGCGTACCTTGGAGTGCTTTCTCAATTACCGAAGCGACCAATATACTCTTAGGTTGTTGGTTGAGCTAATTCATCTACTAGTAATAATTTATTTATATTAAAAAATGCTTGGAATTGTTTGTTATCAGTCTTCCGAGCTCTTTCTTCCTAATTTGACTTTTGTCACTATTCATTTGGTCTCACTTTAACTGATAATTTGAATAGCAAATCGATGTAATTTTTTGATAATTTTTTCATGGTGTTGTAGAGTAAAAGTTGCTCTATAATACGGTGAAAAAATTATCAAAAAATCGTATTATTGTGCTATCCAAATCACCCGGTCAAAGTGAACCAGATGCGAGTCAAAAAGGTCAGATGGAAAGAAAGAGCTGGGACAGACTGATACTTCCTTCCTCCCGCTAGAGAAAGGTTAATCTTTCTTTATTTGGATTTCTCACTAGATAGGTTAAATTTTTCAAAATAACAATTTTTACTTATAAAATACCATCTTGTCCCATTTAAAAATATGTTAGTCACCTTCTACTAATCAGTTTTTCATAATAGGTGAGAGGTATTTAAAACTTTTCATGATTTTTTTAATAAAGCAACTACGTTTGGGAGCTTTTTTTTAGTGCTCTGAAAGAGTATTACGTTGTGCTCTATAACTAATGAGTGTCTGTCCCTCATTGATTGTTTGTTTAAGTGTTAAACCACTCATTGTAGAGCACCACGTGATGTTTTTTGTAGGACTAAAATATTTCTCCTCGTTTGGTGACCTATGGAGGGAGTAGGTTGTTAGGTTAGTCGTGGTTAAAAAATGAAGTATTGGTAGTGACTGAATTAGAGGGAATAATCATCTTTCCCAAAGCGACAAAAATACCTTTGGTTTCCGGGCATTCCCGTTTTGTGCACGTTAAGCACTACCCACCACAAGTAATAATAATATTATATTTGTTATCAGTTACTACTATAACTGAAAAGTAAGATAAAATGTTTATTTAAATAAAGTATCTACTTCATAATACTATCCTGTCACCGCTTAAGTCCTTGTACTTTTCTTCACTTCGCTTTAGGTGTGCACTATCACGATTGACATACTGTACCATTTTAGGCGCATACTCGCCAGTTTAGGTACTAGCGTTATAGGGGCTGGTTGGTACTAGCTGAAAATCTCAATAACTAGCTGAAAATAATTAAAAAAAAAATATACAACTTAATTGAGCAGCATAATCGATTTTGGTATGAGCTGAAATTAGACCACAAACTTGATTTATTAAACAAAATTTAAAATAGCTCTAAAGTCAAGTAATTAAATACACATATCTATAACTGAACTATGATCATGCTGATGTAAAAGAAATATTAAAATTAGTTTTTCTAAAATTTTCAGCTGCATAATTTCCAAATTCGGAAATTCTACAATTGCACAAAGTTTATTTTAATATGCAGATTATCAGATTAAACTCTACAGACATAACGAACGAAATTGTTTAGTTGGATTAATATAAGTGATACCAAACATGCACATAGAGATTCCTTTCCACACTACCATAGTAGAAAAAAATTAGGCGCATATTGACGATATTGGTACTTTAAATTCCAGACCTTCAAAATATTTCCTTTTTAAGGTAAAATTACACCGCATGTACTCATATTTTGCAGAAATCTGCAAGTGGGTACCAAAATTTCAAAATCGTGCGTGCACCACATATATCCAAATTTTTAAAATCGTGTACCGAATGTACCTAACGCTAATTGCCGTTACACTAAGTGGATGGAATTGACATGTGTCGTCCTAGACACCCAACGACTAGACTAAATTGCCTCGGAGGTACCCGGTTAGACTAAAACGCTATTCGAAGGAGGGGAATTCAAGTTGAAAATCGATGTTGTTTGTGCGAAAACACCGATGAAACTCTAATTCCTATCTTTTTAAGGTGTTCGTGGACAAAGAAGGTATGGAACAAGTTGTAAGGGGCAAATTTTCTTGAAGGTGCAAGAGTGGGATTTACAGGTTGAATTGAATACCAGCTGAACACCAATTCAGCTGATGATCTGCAACTTATTTTCACAACAATATACTCGATTTGGATTGCGCGCAATAACAAAATCTTTAACGACATTGAATCTAACTGGGCTTCGATAGCAGATGATATAGTGGCACGGGTTAAAGAGTTTGAAGATATTCAGAATCACCCTTAGACCTCCGTCCGTCGTTCTTCTATGCATAAGGTAAAGTGGCGTCGTCCTGAGGTAGGGAACCACAAAAACAATGTTGAAGGAAGCTGGGATCAAAGCACTGACACAACAACAACAAGGGTCATTATTCGAAACTTGGAGGGAGCTTTTGTGGCAACGACATCGAAGAACACATGCGAGTGTGGCTCGACTAGGGAGTCGGAGGATATGACCTTCATGGAAGGGGTTGAATTGGGATTAAGAATGAGACTAAACAACATCGAGCTCGAAGGTAATGCAAAGCGGATAGTTCAAGAGTTGCAAATGCGCAAGAACAAGATAGCCCCTATAGACATCACGGAAGTGGAAGATATTCTGAATGAAGTGACCTTGCTGATGAGAAATGACTCAAATTGAAAAGTGAATTTTACCAAAAGAGATGGCAACAGTGTTACGCACTTGTTGGCTGATCACATGAAAAGTTCTTCTGAGGACTCAGTTTGGATAGAAAACCCACCGGAGTGGTTAAAAATTCTAATTGACAATGATGTAATAGCTAGTTTTCTCCCTACTTGAGTTGCTAAAATCTTTGTTTCCTCAAAAAAAAAAAAAAAAAAGAAAAAATATTATCACATCCCATACTTTTTTTTAGAACTAATAATTTTTCTCCGGCTCGAACGGGGACCTCATATTTGAGATGCATTGAAATTTTGAATTAAAATTTAATTGGGAATACGCATATTATAATCTCAAGTGAAATTATAATCCCGACCTAAACATTCTCTTAATTTGGAATTTGAAGAGCCTAATTCATTTTTGCAGTGTAATTGGGGGGGGGTGACTACATCGTTTTGTGCACTTGAAAGGGGTAAAGTACAATTAACCTAAATCTAGAACCAAAAAGCCATCAAAGACGGAGACAAGGCAAGCACGTGACCCTGCAAATTTTTCTCTTTTTCTTTTTCTGAATTTTGGCTGTAGAAGACAGTAGACATCCCCTTGGTTTTTTCTGATTCCTCCCCCACACATCCCCTTTCAGTCCAATCCATTGAAAATACAATAGTATCACACTATCATTCCGCTCTTCATTCTTACCAGTCCGTCCAAGCTCTTTCTTCTAACTTTTTTGATTCGTATTTGGGTTATTTTGACCAGGTGATTTGAATAGCAAAATAATACGATTTTTTGATAATTTTTTCACCATATTATAGAGCAACTTTTACTTTACAACACCATGAAAAAATTATCAAAAGATTACATCGGTTTGCTATTCAAATCACCGGGTTAAAATGATCAAATGAATAATGACAAAAATCAAATTGGGAAGAAAGAGCTGGGACTGACGAGTACTTCTCATATTGATTTTTTTGACTCGTATCTGGATCATTTTGACCGGATGATTTGGATAGCAAAATGACGCAAATGTTTAATATTTTTACTCTACAACACTATGAAAATATTATCAAAAATTTACATTATTTTGCTATCCAAATTATGAAGTCAAACTAACACAGTGAGTGAGTAGTGATAAAAGTCTGGGAACTGGTACAATAGTAATTCAAACCCCCAATTCTCAGTTTACGTTTTCGTCACTCCAACACTCCAACTACCGATTTTTCAAATCAATTTCACAGTGGTCTCTCTCTGCACACCTGTTTTTCGCGAGAGCCGTTTTGGCTCTTTCTGTTGGCATTATTGCTGTCTCTGTGTTTGTATCTTTCCTGCCATTTCTAGAGAAAGTGATTATCATCTTCAGAAACAAGATATGGTGAGAGTGTGAATCGGGCAAGTGAAACCCAGAGAGCATTGGTATTTAGCAAAACACACCCACATCGAATCGGTCACTTGAGATTCGGGATATTTCAGGCTCAGTGCGTTTTGTTTCTCGAGGAAATTCTCTCATTTTCTTCTTGTTCTTTTTTTCTTGACTCGAACCCAGTTAAAAGCAAATTCTGCTTTCTGGGTCTTCGTTTTTATGGTGTTTTAGCATCTGGGTCTTTATTTTTCTGGGTCCTAGTGAAAGAGCATGTTGGGGGTTTGAAGACCAAATCTGAGCCTTCATAGACATTTCTGAGTTCTTGTTTGGATAAGGCAATTTGGGGACTGCAAATTTGGGTTCAAATGGCTTCAGCAATGGTGGGTTTTTGGTTGCTGTCATAAGAGTTGTGGTGTGGAACTGAGAATTGAGAATGGAAAGAAGAGGACTAATGCTGTGGAGATTTGGGATACTGGTTTTGATATTTATGGAAAGTTCTTCTGCAACTCTTTCTCCTTCTGGTGTTAATTATGAAGGTGAGTCTCTATTTGGAAGATTTCATTATTGCAAAAGTTCCTGTTTCTAGGATAGATGTGGATGATATCAGTTTTGGGAATTCATTGTAGAGAAGTATTATTGCAGTGTCAATTTGGTTTTTGTCAATGATATATATGCATAATTTCACTCCATTTTTGGTTTTGTATTTGAGCTTCCATAGGCAGTAACTTCAAATATGAACACTTACAAGAGAACCCCTCTTAGCTCTTGGCCTTCCTTTTTGAAGCTAAAGATCAGTTTTCCAAGTGACTATAATTGAGGCCTAAAAACACCATTGTTTTGAATTAGCTACCATAAAAAGTACAAAATGTTTTGAATTACTATGTCTGTTTGATCAGTTGTTGGGAGTTTAATTACCTCAATACTGACACTTAGCTCCTGTTTGGTAAAATTTGATGCAGTTGTGGCTTTAATGGCTATAAAAAGCAATCTCAAGGACCCATACAATGTTTTGGAGAACTGGGATCTGAATTCTGTGGATCCTTGTAGTTGGAGGATGATTACTTGCACTTTGGAGGGTTATGTATCTGCTTTGTGAGTTCACTTAGGCACTGGTTTTGTATTTCCTGTCTATCCTTCTTTTGGGATTACTCATTATAGGGTGCTTCATCTTCTTATCAGAGGATTGCCGAGTCAGAGCTTATCGGGGACTTTATCACCTGGAATCGCTAACCTCAGCAACTTGCAAACTGTGTAAGCTATAACAGTTTCCTTGCATCCAATTTCGAAGCGTTCTTTACTAAATTTGTTTTCTGAGAGTAGTACTTGATGATGAGTAACAAGTAGTTTCTGTTAAAAATGAGCAGGTTGCTCCAGAACAATGCTATTTCTGGTCCTATTCCTGATGTCATAGGGAGGTTGGAGAAGCTTCAGACTCTTGATCTCTCCAACAATAATTTCAATGGTGAAATACCCAGTTCAGTAGGAGACCTGAAAGTCCTGAATTACTTGTAGGTTCTCGACTTCTTTTGAACCTTGAGTTCACTGTATTGCATTGATAATAGGTCTATGAATATTTCACACAGCTTGAATTGCCTGGAGTGTTTCCAAGTAATCACAGCGTGTTTTTCTTTCTACCCTTTCAGGCGTCTAAACAACAACAGCCTCACGGGACCGGTTCCAGAATCTCTGTCGAAAGTTCCAAGTCTCACTCTTGTGTATGTCATAACATGTCTAGCATCCCCACTTATAAATGAGTCCTGGTTGGTATGAACACTCTTTTCTTATATGTTATGCTGATATGCTTGCAGGGATGTCTCTTTCAACAATCTAA
The DNA here is from genome assembly GCA_023055425.1 of Linanthus parryae. Classification (NCBI taxonomy): domain Eukaryota; kingdom Viridiplantae; phylum Streptophyta; class Magnoliopsida; order Ericales; family Polemoniaceae; genus Linanthus; species Linanthus parryae. The sequence goes on from JALGPY010000002.1 coordinate 70,076,118, forward strand.
GCGGTTCCATCCCAAAAATATCAACCAGGACTTTCAAGTGAGCTTTCCTGGTTTCATTTCCTCTCCTATTTGCTTTCACATGTTGTAATATCTGACGTTCTCATTTCGGATTCTTTCAGAATAATAGGCAACCCGTTAATTTGTGGGCCTAATTCAGTCAACTGCTCGGTTGTGTATCCAGAGCCACTTTCTTTCCCTCCAGAAGGTGTAGGAGGTTTGTATCCCTGACTAAGAAGTGGTTTTTCTGTTAGATCTCCACGACGCTTTATAACTGATCGATACTTTGACTTTCACAGGTGAGACGAAATCAGGGACAAAAAGTCATCACATGGCTGTTGTTATTGGCTTGAGCTTTGGCTCAGTGTTTTTAGTCTTGGCGTTCCTTCTGTCACTTGTTTGGTGGAGATATAGACGCAACCAGCAAATTTTCTTTGATGTTAATGGTTAGTTTTCCAGTACCTTTTCTCACTTTACTTCAATATATACTTTTTTCATAATTAAACAATTGTATATACTATATGATATGATCGGTACTGATATGTGCTGGACTCGCCACACTGTTTGCTAGGAATTGAGCCACTTACATTTTGTCCGAATGTTTATTGGCGAGTGTATATGTTGCTTGGAAGTTCTTAAATTGGAAAGTGGTTAAAGAAACTTTGCTCTTTGAACAATTAACCGTTTTACCTGATATACAGTAGTGATGTTTGAGACCTCTCAAGTGCTAGTTATTCTTCTTTTCTCGTGTGTTAATATGTATTTCATTGTAGCTGGTCTCTTGATTTTTATCCTCCAACCGAGGTATACAAATTCAGATTTCATAACTTCTATTATAAAATTTTACTCTAATTTCTAGGGAAGAAGGTAGATACCTGAACCAATATCTGATTGTGTACATCAAAACTTGAGTGATAGGACAAGTGTGATCATAAGGTTGATGATTGCACTTATGTGTTTCGTGCTACTAAACCTCAAGCAACTCGAAGTGAATGAGATGTGTAGAATAATGTTTATTATGCATGTTCACTAGAGCTTCTTGTTTTATCTTGAATAAGGCTCACATTCTCAGATTGATAGGTTGAAGAGGAAACTGTGTTTCTCCTGAATGTTAAGGCCTACATTCAATTGATGAACCTGCAATAGTAGAACACTAAGCTATCCTGAGATAGTACTCTGGCAACCAAACATGGAAACCGTATATGAGTTCATCTGCATTATTGGAGCCAGTATGACTATTTGCAGACTAACATATTGTATGCTTGAATAAGAAGTAGAGGTAGATATTAGGGATACATCTTTGTTCTTTCATAGATATAGTGGCTAGTTACACCAAGTTTCCATGAAATCCCAATCTCATTCAGAAGTTATGTTGTTCACCGAGTTGTGGTTGGACATGCAATTTGGCTCATAGCCTTAGTAAAGGCTAGGGGATCTTTATCTGTTGGTTCTAGAACGACCTAGTATAGTTTGTTCTGACTTGAGACTCCATCTGAAAGGGTATAGTTTTGGATGTTTGGTTGATGAGGTTTGATAGACTGGCTGAGTTTTGTTGTCACTGATCAAGTTATGTATGCCCAGTTCTTATAGTAATGAACTTTGACTTGTGTTCTTCACATAAAACTTCCCCTTTTGTAATCACATATCCTTTTCTTCTTCCATCTCTTTGTCCAAAACGTAATATATCCTAAAAGATTGTTTATGATCGCAGCAATACTGAAGTAATAAATATATAACTTGAGACAATCATTCATTCGAATGCAATGCAATATTCATCTACTTGATCCATCATGCTAGAGATGTATTGACTTTACCAGACTTAGGACAGTGGTCAGGGGTTGTGAGTCTTGAATCATTTTCCGCTGGAAAAGAGAGGTCAGCTATCAAAACGGACATGACACTACAAGCAACAAACAAAGACCGATGCTAGTCTAAGTGTGCTTCGACCATATTCAAATGGTCATGATCATCTGTACTCTCGCTCTATTGAATCTTGGCATGGTTGTGCAAACTGTAGTCTTGTACTCATGCAGGAAAGGTGTAAGAATTGACATCCCTCATTTGTAAAGAGGGAGTTCTTCACATAGTATTGTTCTTTCATATTCAAGAAACAAGAAAACTAGAAAAGAAGTCTGTTGGGCACGGTCAACTTAACATTCAGGAGAACCAAAAGATGTGTTAGCATGATTTCAAGGCCTCGCACAGTCAACTGTTTGAAATTTTATAGAAAAAAAAAAAGGTACATATAAAGAGGTAAGTACTTAGGAATCTTGTGCATTTCCTATTTCCTAGTCAGGTATTGTGTCAGTTGGATCAGTTTTTACTATTTCTGGAAGGCGGAAAGGTTGAAGCTAGCCTTGAACCTACTGGATTCTCCAAAATTAATGACCATCAAATAAAACTGTAATATAATTGGGATATTGACGCATGCTGATGGGTGCACTGTGTGCAATATACAATATTTTATTAATTCATGTAGCATCTTCCGTTTGATACATTTTCGTTTTACGGACTTTCTAGTTTGTAAATGATATTGACATCGTAACCTTAATTCCCTCTATATATTGACTGGTATTCTGAGCTTCGCCTTTTTTCTTGCAGAGCAATATGATACAGAGACCTGCTTGGGCCATCTGAAAAGGTACCCCTTCAAAGAACTCCGAGCTGCTACTGATCATTTCAACTCTAAAAATATTCTAGGAAGAGGTGGATATGGAATAGTTTACAAGGGTTGCTTAAATGATGGGACTCTGGTGGCCGTCAAAAGGTTGAAGGACTTCAATGCTGTTGGCGGTGAAATCCAATTCCAGACAGAGGTTGAAATGATCAGTTTGGCAGTCCATCGCAATCTTCTTCGCGTTTGGGGATACTGCACCACTGCCAGTGAACGGCTCCTTGTTTATCCATACATGCCAAATGGGAGTGTAGCTTCCAGATTAAGAGGTCAGCAAAACAAAAGCTGCAAATTTTACCTTCTGCTGAGTCGGTTATTCGGTTTTATATTTAAAAATCCCACTTTTACCACACACACGGGCACAAAAAGAGACAGTTAGGCCTTATTTGGGTAAGGTATAAGGAGGGGGGATATGGATAAATTTGTACCTCTACTCTTTATCCTGTGTTTGTGTTTGGGGCCGTATAAGGAGCAGGTACAAAACTCAATTCCTTATCCCCTAGGTACAAAAGTCAACTTTTTTCCTACAACCTTATACCACATAGGAGGTGGTATAAGGGTATAAAGAAAGAAAAAATGAGTTGAACAAAGTTGACCGGAACTTCTGCTAAGTTTCCACAGCTGTTCTTGCCGTGAGACCTGGTTTTTTCCTTTTACCTTTGTGCTTTGTCTTCCACCCTGATTACCCAAAGTAGCTAATACTTCTTATCTGTCTTCACCATTGCTAGAGTGTAAACTAATCCACCATGTTTATGAATGCTTCAACCTTCAGTCTTAGTATCTTTGCCAAATGATATGTCCTCTATCTTATGCCCCTTTAAGTGGTATAGTTGAGACAACAATATGTGCTGTTATCTCCTTGCAATCACTTCTTTCTGGGAAAACGGTGGAGATAATTGGGCACTAGTAAATCGGTAAATAGCTTGTTAAGATACTGAGGTTAACAGCTTGCTTAATCATGTGACAGTAAGAATTTTGCCTAGTTTTTTATATCTTACTCTTTTTTTCCTTTCTAGTTTATTTAAAATTTGACCTAGTATAATTCACAAGCATTGCCTTCTTGCTTAAAACCATTTTCCTGCAGTTCATAGTATTGATTTCTTGCATCGTGCTTTTCCTTTTTCAGATCATGTTCATGGTAGACCTGTTTTGGACTGGTCCAGGCGGAAAAAGATTGCTTTGGGCACGGCAAGAGGGTTACTTTATTTGCACGAACAGTGCGACCCAAAAATTATTCACCGAGATGTCAAAGCAGCCAATATTCTGTTGGATGAAGACTATGAGGCAGTTGTAGGAGATTTTGGGTTAGCAAAGCTCTTGGATCATCATGATTCTCACGTATCCACTGCAGTGCGTGGCACTGTCGGTCACATAGCTCCTGAATATTTGTCGACCGGTCAGTCTTCAGAAAAGACGGATGTGTTTGGGTTTGGCATTTTGCTTCTTGAGTTAATCACAGGCCAGAAGGCTCTGGATTTCGGACGCGGGGCGAACCAGAAAGGAGTAATGCTTGACTGGGTACATCTCTCTCTCTCTCTCTCTGTCAATATTTACACATTTCTTTGGTGAAACATGAAAACTATTTCTCGAGATTCAGTGGTGAACCTGAACTGTTTGAACCTGTTACACAACATTAGTCTGGGTGGACTTTTCACAAATTTTATGGAGATGCTTTTGACTTAGAAAGTTTACTATGTCGTCCTTAGTCATGTATGTAACTTTTCTTGATAAGTGGGAAAGATAAAATGGTACGTAGGGAAGTAAAGTGAAAATGTGGGTAATGTGGGTTACTTTTTTTTTTTAAGTGTGACAATTATTTTGGGCCTTCTCTTTTGGTGAAGTAAGATTATGTAAATGGGACGGAGGGAGGTTGCAACCTCTAGCCTTCACATCGATTTTGATTGCCTTGCACCACAATGCAAATTCGAGGTACGGGAAGGAACATATTGGACTTGTCAGATTGGTCCGAAAGAGTTGCAAGCTTGATACTCCCCCTGTCCCAATATTTTGGTCCCCTATTCAATATTTGGCTGTCGCGAAATTTCTGTCCACTTTCCTTTTTGGTGACTCATAAATCATAATATTGTAGTTTTTCTAATTTGCCCGTAAAAATGTAGGAACGACAATCATTCAGAAGTAAAAAAAGTGGGGGGTTCAAGTAAATGATATGGTAAAAAGTTAGTGGGGATGTAAGGGGACCAGAATGTTGGGAAGAGGGAGTAAGTTATATTTCGCAATTTGGGAGATTACATGACTAGTGCTTGGAGCTTTTGAGCAGACTTCCCTAAACAATCATCTCTTATAAGTATAATCTTAATATTATTCTTGGAGTTTCTACTAAATGTATGCTGCATATTTTTTTCATGATGTTGATGGGACTCTCTGACATTCTTTTTTCCAGGTAAGGAAGCTCCATCAGGAGGGAAAACTCAATCTATTGGCGGACAAAGCCTTGAAGGGAGTTTTTGACAGGGTTGAGTTGGAAGAAACCGTCCAAGTCGCTCTTATTTGTACTCAGTTCAACCCATCTCACCGGCCCAAAATGTCCGAAGTATTGCGAATGCTGGAAGGTGACGGCTTAGCCGAGAAATGGGAGGCCTCACAGAATGTCGAGACACCAAGGTACCTCCGGTCATTTGAGATGCCACCCCAGAGATATTCAGATTTGATCGAAGAATCTTCGCTTGTTCTCGAAGCAATGGAACTCTCCGGTCCCAGGTGAGAAGGCCGTGATTAACTCAATCTTCCTCTCACGGTGGCCTTTTTTTGTAGGAAATTGCTAAGAAGTTGATTCTTCTTGTTCATAGCTGTTGATGATGAATGTATTCAATATGTAAATGTAAAGCAATGTATAAGTTTTAGGTTTTAATTTTTGTTGTTGTTTGTGAGTGGGTTGATTGATGTTGCCTTTCTTCCCTCCAAAGGTGAGTTTTGAAGTGGGGTTTTTGTCAATCTTTGTATTGGCGTTCTGTGATGATTATATGTCGCAAGCTTAGGCAGGACGAGTGGAGTTACTGAGAATAAGATATCATGTCTTGGAAACGGGGTTTGTTAGTTTTTAAGTAATTACGTAACTCAACAACAAGGACTTTCCTTGTCCAATTTCTAATGAATCAAGGTGACTGTTTGTTCCGGTATAAATAGTAATTATTTGTTCTTCCACCGTAAGGTGGGCTGATTGGGATTGTTTGAGCAATTGACCTAGGATGATTGTAGATTTGTCTTCGGGATTATATGAAACTGGAGCAGGCCCTATAAACCGTAGAGTTTGAACTTGGACTTTAAAGCAATCACTCTACTTCTAAAAAATGCAATTACTCAAATTGCATTTTTTTGGAGAACTCAAATTGCATTTTACATAAAAAGTAAAACAGATCATTGTAAGTTAAACATATTGTTTTATTTAAACAAAAAGTGGAACATTTTTTTTTTGAACACCGTGAAAGTTAGAACAGATAATTACTACCTCCGTTCTCTCTCTTTTTTCCATTTACTGTTCATATCACTATTCACTGGATTGCATTGACCCGATGTTTAGGATAATAAACCGGTGTAATTTTTTGTCATTTTTTGCATGGTATTGTAGATAAACTTTTTCTCTACAACACCAAGCAAAAATTATCAAAAAAATACTTAATCTTGTTACTCAAATCACCGGGTCAAAGTGACTCAATTACGAGTCAAAAAGTCAAACTAGGAAGAAAGAGAGAAAATGGAGGTAGTACTAATCAAATTGTCTTAAATTTAGTCCTGAAAATTTTAAAAACTCACAAACTTAAAAGAAAAAACATTATAAACTCAACCCAATTAAATGAATAGAAGGCAACATGAGTGTAAACATAGTAGGGATAGTTAAAGTTACTAAAAAATTAAATATAACTACGGTTCAGAGTTCAGACGTTCAAATTGATAAATTTCAACAAGTAACGTCGCAACACATTAATTTTAGATTACGTAGTATAACTCATCAAATCAAAGGAAAAATAGTTCTCTCTTTCTACTCAAAAAAAAAAAAAGGAAAAATAGTGTCCGAAAAAAAATAACAAAGTATATGCAAAATTACATATCATGGTTTAGTCAGATTGTAAAAAATAAAATCTAAACCGAACTTTTAATTCTGATTTGAAATTAACGAATCTAAACTGAGCCAATTAATACGGTACGATCCGGTCTCGGTTGGTGTGGTTTAGCTTGCAAGTCTACTCTTAGCGCCCTTGACTAGTCAGTCACCAGTTAAATTAGCCATTGTGAGATGGCCCTATAGTGGCAAGGGACCAAGACCGGAAGCACTGGAGTAGTACAACAGAGCATGTGTGCACGCCAATCTAGCCTTTGATTATGTCACCGCCGATTCAACGATAGGGAGTGATCCACGTGTTTAACGGTTGCTGCCGCCGCGTACAGCTACCGCTCAGAGCCTACAGAATCTTTTCTTTTTTACGGGTTATACGCAATTTTGACTGATCAGACATAACTACCCTCCGCTTTGACGCATTACCCCCAGCCTACCTTTACAGAGCAATTTTTGCTTATCAGTATTTACAGAACATTTACTTGCTCCCATGCTTTCTTCAATGGGAGTGTAAAAGATGAATAAATAATTGTGAAAACTGTATTTGATAATTTCTTTTAGCATACACACACATATATATATGCTAGAAATGATCCGTGCCCGTAGTGCACTCACTAAAGATATAATTTGACTTATTAAATTTCTTGAAATAATTTGAGATGATAAATCAATACGAATCTATTTCTTTTTTATGTCTATAGATAAATAATGAAGATAATGTCAAAAAATTAATAGGATTTCCTCAACAAAATTAATGAGATAAGTAAAATATTTTTTTAAATAGAGAGAATATCTTATCTCATATTTAACTAAACTAATTTGTTATTATCTTATGTAAGAAAAATGAATAATCAATCAAATTAATGCACCAGAATGCCTCAAGACATTTTTAGGGATTAAATGACTATGATCTTCTCGTTGAGCCTGCAACCTACGGAGAGGCCATGAAAGGCCCAAAGTCCAAGAAGTGGCTAGAAGTCATGAGATCCAAGATGAATTCAATGTATACCAACAAAGTATGGACTTTGGTGGAACCACCTGAAGGAGCTCGGTCCATAGGGTGCAAGTGGGTCTTCAAGAAGAAAACTGACATGGATGGCAAGGTAGTTGCCTACAAGGGGCGATTCGTGGCTAAATGTTATAGACAGATTCATGGTATTGACTATGATTAGACATTTTCGCCAGTCGCCATGACTAAATCCATTCGAATCCTACTTGCTATTGTAGCTTACTATGACTATGAGATTTGACAAATGGATGTCAAAACAGCGTTCCTTTATGGGAACCTCCTCGAGGATGTGTACATGACACAACCGGAGGGTTTTGAGGATCCACAGAATGCCAATTAAGGTCTGTAAACTGCAACGATCTATTTATGGATTGAAGCAAGCTTCTAGGAGTTGGAATCGACATTTTGATGACGCATGCAAAGAGTTTGATTTCATCAAGAACGAAGATGAACCTTGTGTTTACAAGAAGGTTAGTGGGAGTGGTGTTGTATTTATGGTATTGTATGTGGATGACATACTACTCATTGGTAATGACATTCCTACTTTGCAATATGATAAATATTGGGTAGGAAAGTGTTTCACAATGAAGGACTTAGGAGATGCAGCTTCTATATTTGGTATCAAGATCTATATGGATATATCTAGAAAGCTCCTCCGCATAAGCCAAAGTACATATATAGACAAGGTGTTGAAAATGTTCAACATGCAAGATTCCAAGAAAGGATTCTTGCCCATGTCGCATGGAGTCACTCTCTCTAAGACTGACTGTCCTTCCAATGAGATTGAGAAGGACCAATGAGTAGGATACCTTATGCTTCGGCCATAGGATCCATCATGTATGCCATGTTGTGTACTAGACCAGACTATCATACGCATTGAGTATGGTAAGCAGATATCAGTCTAATCCAGGTGAGAGTCACTGGATTGCTGTCAAGAACATCCTAAAGTACTTGACAAGAACTAAGGATGCGTTCTTGATATTTGGAGGTGAGTAAGAGCTCAATGTAAATGGTTACACTGATGCGAGTTTTCAAACCGATAAGGATGACTACATATCGCAGTCGGGGTATGTGTTCTGCCTGAATGGAGGAGCTGTGAGCTGAAAGAGTTCCAAGCAAGAGACAATTGCTGATTCTACAACTGAAGCTGAGTACATCGCTGCTGCGGAAGCGACTAAAGAGACAGTTTGGATAAAAAAATTTATCACTCGGTGTGGTCCCTAGCATTGTGGATCCCATGACGTTGCACTGTGACAACTCTCGAGCGATCGCACAAGCCAAGGAACCAAGTTCACACCAGAAATCAGAGAATGTACTTATGAGATTCCATCTTATTCGTGATATGATCGATAGAGGAGATGTGAAGATGTGAAAGATTCCAACGGATGACAATCTTTCAGATCCGCTCATAAAGCCACTTGCGCATCGAAAGCATGAAGGACACACTATATCTATAAGCATACGAGATGCGCCGGATTGGCTCTAGTGCAAGTGGAAGACTGTTGGAATAGGTTCCCTAGAGGAAATCTATATTTAGTATGAACAATGTTTGGCTAGAACATTCACTTATTATTTATTGTGATATTTTAATATATGAAGTCCTTAGATACAATGTGTTGTTTATCTTAAATATCCCTAGTCCATTATATTGATTAATAAGACGATCAACTATAGACTAGTGTGTGTGTAGATTGATATGGAGATATCAAGTTTAACACATGAATATGCATTAGGAGTAATGACATACGGGATTGACCCACAACGAGAAGGATGCATTAGATTATGTCAAAGTAACAATCGCTTCTCGTAGTGCTAATGATATTGTAATCCTTAGACTTGAAGTCACTAGATACTCTAGTTGTGGAATATCATGCTTTGATATTATCAAACGTTGCGCCTTAACCGGGTAACTATAAAGATAGTTATCGGGCATGATAGGAAGCAAGTTTAGAGATCGTAGTGACGTAGAGAGGATTTGTTCCTCCCACATAATGGGAGCAAATATCCATGGCCACTCGAGGGATGGTGCTTATTGAATGTATGGACAGACTCAGATAAATCAATATGGAGATAATGATATTGTCTGCTCGCATAAGCATATTCACAGGATCGAGAAACTATGGATTGGATATACGAGTGTGACTAGTATGTCTCGTGTCCAATCCAGATATGGAGACAAAGAGATAACACAATACATGAACATTGGGCACAAGGTTTGTCGGGATCACCGACTTATTTATATTAATTGGGTGGCATGGATGTTTTGCTAGACACCACTTCATGGTAGTATGTAGTTACTATCAACTAAGTATAAACCTATGGGGTCACGCGCCGGATGGATTAAATTGGATATAGGTATTAATTAGTTGGACTAATTAATAAAAGGATCATAACGCAACCACAAGTAAATTTAGTAGGACTAATTTTCAAGTGGACTAATCCATGTAAGGACATGATTAGTATTGGGGCTTTTATGTATTTAATAAAGAGTTATTACTATATAAATGAATGCTAGCTTGTTAATTCTCTACACAAGTCATTATTGAGAAAACATAACAAAGCAAGAGAAGAGAGACAAGGTGAGGCCGAAGCCTACCCGTCCGTCCTTCTTTTGGAGCCGTTGGCCCTTCCTTGGGCACGTCTCCTCCTCGTTTTGCGTGATCCGTTCCTCCTTTTCTCGTTGCAAGCACTACACGGTGGGAAGGAATCCAATCAAGAATCCAAGGTATGAATATTCATAGAGATGAAGACACTATTCTTCGTGTGATCTCTCAAACTAAGGTACACTTCTTTTATGCCCTTATCATGTTATGATAGCTTGCCTGTGATCCTTGGTGGGATTTAAGCAGGATTAATTTTGTTATTCCGCTGCGTAACCTGCATCAAAACCCAACAGTGGTGGTGCTGTCAGTGGTGACAGTGGTGGTGGTGTTGCTGGTGGGAATTTGGTGGTGGTGTAGGCGGTGTTCAAGAACACCAAGAATGACGGTCAAGAACATCATGAACATACAGTACATGAACAAAATAAACATAAAAATACAAATAGAGGCAAAATAGTCATAAAAAATGAGGTTGTACCATTCACTAACTGACACTAACAGAAGGATGGTATTCGTACAACATCCATCCATTGACATTTAATCCAAACTCATGGGATGAAAATTGTCTTTTACTCTACTTATAATATTTTTAAAACAACATACCATATTTATATCTTTTTTTTTTGAGAAAATTATTTTGTCGTCATTCAGATTTGAACCCGTGACCTCATGCAAGGGCTTCCAACGCTTGAACCACTTGAGCTACCACCCTAGTTGCATCCATATTTATAATTGATTGTAATAAAAGGGGTAAAATTCACTTACACTCCCTCAGTTTTGGTCGATCTTCACTTACACCCCTCCTAATTTGTAAAACATCACTTACACCCCTTATAAATACCAAACATGTTGTCACTTACACCCCTCTATGCATTCACTATGCTAGTTCTTAGAGCATCTCCGACAACAAAATTGTCTTTGGACTAAATTTCTACCTGCCCTAAATTTTACACCAGCACTTTTTGAGTTGTTGCTCCAGCAGATGGCCTAAATATAGGCCACCAGCATTATTTTATTATTTCATAGTTTTCATTACTAAAAAATTATGTTACTATTTCTATTTAATAACAAATTAACTTGTTCTATAAAAAACAAATTAACTTTTTGCAAAAAGAAAATGAATTAATTGTTGATGTGATTGAATGTATTATTTTTTTTATTTTTTTTCACTTTTATTGTTGATAATATATATAGATTTTGTAAACTTATCATTTGCACGGTGAATATGAACGCTGGAGGAGCAAAGGAGTTGCATGAGAGTTGGAGGAGGAGGGAGGATGATTAAATCTGCTTTTTTTTTTATTTGTTTTCCACCAGCTACAATGTTCCTAGCTTTTCTCCAGTTTTGTCCTGATTTTACACCTGGTGTAAATTTACACCAGGTTTTACACCAGCTGTTGGAGCTGGATTTTGACCAAATTTGGCGTATATTTGTGTTAAAGAGTGTTTTACACCATCGCTTGGAGATGCTCTTATGGTAACTTCTCAAAATTAGTTTTTCGGACTAAATTATCTTTGCAGAGGCTGTAAAAGATGAGTCCAACCCAATGTATATTCTTAAACACATGCAAAATATTTGTATTCTATCACATATTTCATATGCATTTCTGAATATGATGCAACTACTACAAACAAAAATTAGGATTAACTCGAGATAGAGTTATAAAATTAAGGGTGAATTTGACCTTTATAGCATTTACAAGGGTAAATTTTATCCAAAATAACTGAATTTGGAAAGTTACGCTACCAACTAACAGAGTAAATACACGTAGGGCGTGCAAGTGACAATAATGTTTGGTTGTCAAAAGGGGTGTAAGTGAAAATTTCCAAATTAGAAAGGGTGTTAGTGAAGATCAACCAAAACTGAGGGGGTCTAAGTGAAAATTACCCTAATAAAAAGTCATCATATTAATGAACCAACGGTTTGAAGTAATTAAGGCTCATGCTTTTTCAAGCAAGACAATTCTAATTTGGATTTTCTTTTTCAAAAAGAGATTCTTAAAAGAAAAGAAACATCATAGAGTAATGGTGGTGGTTAAAGGACAGATTAGAAAGAAAAAATGAAAATCTTCTACACTTATACATTTAATGCTCAGAATATACCGGGTCAAGTTGTTACCTTAAAAAAGATTGCCAAAAAGATTATACATTTAATGTTTTCGTCTCTTGCGATTTAGCCATGACTACTGAAAGAAATTCTCATTGCTCAATTTCAAAAGAGTGGTGATCTCACGAATTCGTGTTCATTGATACTATCATGAGAACGCGACATGACATGCTCACATCCATAAATTTAATTTCATTATGCAATCATTATTTCTCAAAGTTGAACAAGAAAACTAGTCTTAAGCATCCAAATTTAGCCCCAAATCCAGTCCTACTCTTCACCTTAAATTCTCCAAAAATCTAAGAGCCAAACAATGCGAGAGAAAAGAACTTTTGACAGAAAATTTCCTTGCGATATCGTCTCGTTGACATTTAGCTACCGGCAATATTGATTTTGTCAGAAAACTCCTTTGCAGTTTCACTTTTTATCGACATCGCGCACCATTTTTCAAACGAAAATTCCCACACCTTTATTTTTTTCGACAATAAGCTACCAACAAAATGGGCCGCAATGTCGTTAAAGTAAAAACCGTAGTCGAATTTTCTGTCAAAATCCATATTACTGGTAATTAAGTGTGAACGAGGCGATATTGCTAGGAAGTTATCAGTCAAAAGTTCAAGAGGAAATAAAGGAAGCAATAAGATTTTAGTTCAAGAAAACAAGTTCAAACAAAAAGCAATCAAATTCCAAGGGCATTTACGTCATTACCCCTACATGCAATTCTGCAATTCTTGTGCCGCTAACTGCCGACCCTTGTGTCGTCCCTTTCTTTCCCTCTTCTTCTTCTTCCTCAAACACCACTCCCAATTTTCGCCTTTTCTCACAAGAATACAAACAACAAGGTCTCATGCCCATGTCCATGCCCTCTTCGTAACCTCCGAATACACACCCACATATTAATCAACCCCTCAATTTAATACTCCGATTCGCTCTTCTTGTAATCACCAATTCCATTTTCGGGTACTATTAATGACCCTCGAACTGGGTTCTTGTTCAATGTTATGGTTTTAGCTCTCTTAATCAATGGACTCGAAGAAGCATGCCTTGTCAGAGCAAATCCCCTTCTGGGTATCAACAAGGAGGAAGGTAGTTTCTGGGTTCGGAATTGGGGTTTTGGCTTCTGTGATTGTTTTCAGTGCCGTGTTGTTCAATGTCTCCTCTGATTACCCAGTTTTCAGCGGCTTCAATGCTTTCCGTACGAATAGTAATGGTTCTGTTGCTTGGCCATTCTCTTTCACTGGTGGTGCTAGTTTTGTTGCCCAAAACCCAGATAAAACCCTGAAGTCAGATGGGTCTGGGAGTGGCAAAAGTGGAATTGTGAATTCCTCAAAATGGCCAAATGTGTCAAATGTGGCTGAAATTGTTAATGGAAGCCACACCCCTGAAAAGGGGAAATTTCTAGATGGGTCAAATGTGGCTGAAATTGGGAATTTGAAGGATTTCAAGAGTGGAGTGGGTATGGGGGATACCCACTTGGGGAATTCCTCTGAGAAGGTCAAAAATGGAAGTTCTAGTGATGAGGAAGTGACAGTTGGAAGTTCTGGTAATGGGGTTAATGCATCACACATAGGAGATGTGTGGTCTGCTGAGATTAAGAATCAGACCATTTTATCTGAGAGGAGTAATCACAGTGTGGTATCTGAGAGAAATGATACAGCTATCTCTTTGCATGGTTCTTTTGAGAAATGTGATTTGTATGATGGTAGATGGGTGAGAGATGATGATTTAAGCCCTTATTATCCTGGGGGTTCTTGCCCTTTTGTCGATAGGGATTTCGACTGCCATCGGAATCGGAGGCCGGATAACGGGTTCCTGAAATGGCGATGGAAGCCGCATGGTTGCGACATTCCAAGGTAAGCTTCCATTCAATTGGTTTCTGGGTAATTGTAGTTCCATCTGTACAATTTTCTAAGGAAGCTGTTCTATTTTGTTGGGACAAGTCATTAACATGGTTTTGAAATTTTAGTACTCGACTGTCTCTTTGATTGTTAAAATTTTGTGCATTTAGTATACTGTTGGGAAATTTTTGTGCATTTAGTAATTGTAGTTCTGCATCTGTACATTTCTTTCAAGTTGTTTTATTTTGTTGGGACTAGTCATTATTAAAAACATGGTTTCATTACATTTAAGTATTTGACACTCTCTTTGATTGTCAAAATTTTTGTGCATTTAGGATTCTGTTGGGGAATTTCATAAAATGTAGGAGTGATTGTTGCTGGCCTTTTTAAGGACAACTCATACATGCATGTGTACAAATTCAACACCTTTCCTATGTCATCACATTTGGTTTCTCAAAAAAAAAAATGTCGTCACATTTGGACTATAAACAAGATATACAAATTTCTAGTACATGCATAGCTAAGTTTTTAGTACATTCCCAAATTGAAGAAATTTTTCCAAAAGAAGATATCTTGAAATATTTCACTAAGCTAAGATTGGACTATTTGAGAGTAATCATTGTTACTTTGTTGGGGGCTCTGGCCATTAGACACATTTTTGCTTTATTTTAGCAATTACATCTGCCTTGAAACTGAGAGTGGGAAGAAGTTATTAGCCTTAGTCTTAGCATTTGGCGCTTGTTGATGAATCCTCCAATTCACCCTTGTAAAAGACAACAGAAAAAGTTAGTAAATTAAGTACAAATCACATGATATTCGAATGAGATAGTGGATGGTTTTGCTGGCATCAATTACTTAGTGACGCATGCTTCAATCTAATGCTGTGTACGTTATGTACCTATTATTTTCAGAATTAATGCAACTGATTTTCTGGAAAGATTAAGAGGGAAGAAGTTGGTCTTTGTGGGAGATTCACTTAACAGAAATATGTGGGAGTCTCTCGTATGCATCCTTCGGCAGAGCCTCCGTTACAAGAAGAGAGTGTTTGAGATTTCTGGAAGGAGGGACTTTAAAAAGAAGGGATTCTATGCATTCAGGTTCGAGGTATACTTCCAAACCTTGTTTTTCACAATAATATGTCTTTCTTCTTGTATCAATTTTTGTCTGAATGTTATTATTTTACTCATTTCTAGGATTATGACTGCACGGTGGATTTTGTTAGTGCTCCATTTCTTGTAAGGGAATCATCTTTTGCTAGCCAAAACGGTACTTTGGAGACATTGCGGCTGGATTTGATGGACAAGACAACTTCAATGTATCATGATGCTGATATTGTGATCTTCAATACAGGCCATTGGTGGACTCACGAGAAAACGTCGAAAGGGTAAGTGTTGTTTCGCTCTGTGAGGACTTATTTTATGGTTCTAATGGGTTCAAAACTTTGCACAAAGCTAAACCTAATACTCATCTAGCACCTTTTTAACATTTGGAAAAGGTAACCATGTTAGCTTTCAACTGTTATTTGTCTGAATATGCTTCTATTGGCATCACAGGGAAGACTATTATCAGGAAGGTAACCATGTTTACCCTAGGCTGAAAGTCCTGCAAGCTTACAGGAAAGCTCTTAAAACTTGGGCTAGATGGGTTGATAAGAACATTGATGGAAGCAGAACTCGGGTTATCTTTAGAGGATACTCACCGACTCACTTCAGGTATCTTTCTGCTTGATTCCTTCTGCTTCAACCATACATACTCTGCCTCTTAGGATTTATTTGTTCTTAATAGTATCATATGATTCTCTTTATCTACTTTGGTTGCTGCACCTCATCTCACTTGAATGTAGAGCTGTAAATGGGCCGGCGGACTGACAAAACCGGACCGAACCAGCCCGTGTGAGCAATGAACCGGACCGAACCAGGACCAGTGTGGTTGAGTATGAAGTGGTTCGGGCCGGTTTGAGATTTATGGACCGGGGACCGCGCTGAACCTGCCCGTGTATACGTGTAATGACCAAGACCGGCCCGTAACCGTCCCAGGACCATGACCGGCCCAAAGCCAACCCACACTATATCTTGTATATATGTATATATATATATATGTGTGTGTGTGTATATATATATATATATATATACACATATATATATACATATATATATATATATATACATATATATATATATATATATATATATATATATATATATACCGGTTCAGGACCGGTCCGAACTCAAGGTGTCAGCGGTGCGCCCCGGGCCGGTTTGGAGGGGGCCGGGAAGGGAGGGGGCCGGGATATATATATTATTCATAAATTTAAAAATATATTTGTAATATACATATATATATATATATATATATAAATTAATAATATATTACTTAATGGTACCGTTTTGGAGGGACGAACCGGCCCGGAGGGGGCCGGGTTGTGCCGGGCTGCGTTGACGGGCTCAGCGGGCTGGTTCGGGCCGGGTCAGCGTGCGTAGGATGTGGACCGCACCGGGTTGGGGGCCAAAATAGGGGTTTGGGGCTGGGCCGATTAGGGCGTTGGAGGGGTCCAGTCTGGGGCCGGTTTTGGGTCATTTTGGTGCGGGCCGGTCCGGTTTTAAGCCTGGGCCTCCCCCCTTGACACCTTGAGTCCGAACAGAACCGGCCTGGTTATAGAGGTCCGATCACTTGGCCGGGCCGGTCACAGTATATCGAATTTGTGTACCGAACCGGCCCGGCTGAGTCCAGGACCAGGACCTAAACAAACCAGGATCGGTGGTCCTCACTCAGCCGGTCCGATTCCGGGCCGGCTCAAATCGGTTAACGGCTGTACTTGAATGATATGCTATCCTGTTCATAAATGTGGCTTGCTTACATGTGGAGACGCACACTGGACTCTGAATGCTCGTATCCTCTTACCTCCCTACTCAGCTTATTCCGTAATAATAAGAATCCCCATCTTTTCATCTTTGTGTAACAGACAACCGAGGTTTGGTTATTGATTCAATGAGATATCAATTGGTACATTGAAGAACACGAGTAATTGTCCTGAAGAATTCGTTAAGCCTCTTGGGAACTAGATTCTTTTTCTTTTGTTTCATTGATCACGAGTCATTTTCCTGAAGAATGTGTCTAATGTTTGTTTCAGTGGAGGCCGGTGGAATTCCGGCGGGCAGTGTCATAAAGAAACTGAACCAATCATGAACGATACACATTTGGCGAATTACCCTTCAAAGATGAGAGTTCTGGAGAATGTGATTCAAGCCATGAAGACTCCTGTACTATATCTCAATATAAGTAGGCTCACAGATTACAGGAAAGACGGTCACCCTTCAATTTACCGGAAGATATACAAAACTGTAAAAGAAGAGGTAGCAGCAGAGCAAACACAAGATTGCAGTCACTGGTGCTTGCCTGGTGTGCCCGATACATGGAACGAGTTGTTGTATGCTTCGCTCTTGCAAACCGGTAAAGGCTCTTGGAGAAGCTGAAAGAGGACTTGAAAGCAGCGATGATTTGATTAGTCTGTGGCAGCGAGTCAAGTTACTACTGTTAGCTGGTAGTAATGTAGAGTCATGTGTGTGGTGTTTGTAAAATTTTAGCTTTGAGAAATGAAGGAAAATGATCGCTGATGATGGAAATACAATGTTTTAGAATTATTTCTACCACTGTTCTGCAAAATTCGTTAGCAATTGGGAACTAGATTATTAGATTCTTCATTTTCTGGACATACACATATGATACAACCTTATTTTCAACAAGGTTATTAGTCAGATGCAGGTATTTCATAGTCTTCAGGAAATAAAAAACAAGGTTTCAATTATATGGGTTAATCTTTGAATCTAAGAGCTAGCAACTTTTAGCATTTTATCATCTTTATTGACCAATGAATTGTAACACCTCTTTCCAAGTATTATCCATTCTTTGTCTGAGCACCAGCATACCCGCTGTCAAAACAATGGCAAGCGGGACACGCACACTTTCACAAGAGCTCTGATGAATTTGTGCTCAAGTATTTGGTTTTGGAGTGAAGATTTTTGGTGTGTATCAAAAGTGTGAAGTTGTGGCCAGCAGATGGTGGAGAAGGTGGGAACCAAAGTTGTAACTTTAGGAACATTGCTGCTTACAGTTTTGGGAATTTGGCATACTTGGGTAGAAAGAAGCAGTTGCATTTCTGACCATCAGTCTATGAATCCAACTGGCACAGTTGTGTTTGAGCTATTTTGAACAGGTGAAGGCCGTGTGGAGAAGTGGCAACAAAAACAAACATCTAAAATATTGAAAATGCAGAAGAAAGAACACTGTTCATTCAGTAAGGTAAGGAGTGACCAAATGAACAGTGACTCTTGAATAGCAGTAGCCGTATGATGCGAATAGAGGAATTAGCAGCTGCCATTGGATCATCTGATCGTTGCTGATGAAGAATTCAAACCATTAGTCTAACGGCGTCGTTTTCCTTAATTATGTTTAGTGACTAAGCGAGAAAGGTGGTACGATCCGACTGGATGCTGTGTAACCGTTTAGTTAGTCACGTTTTTCTTATTTGTTTTCCCTCCCTCCAAGTGTGATATATACACACTACTCCCCTATGTACTAGCTTCTAACTTCTTCGTCATTTTTCAGAGAAATGAGAGGAGTTCTCTTTCACTTTTCGTTTGAATCTCATTTTGTATTATGGTATCAGAGCCAGGTTCGGCAATTTCGTTGTGTTGAGGTCTCGATTGGACCCTGCTTTGGAGTACGGGAGGCAGTGAATCTGTCGATTTGAAGTTTGTTGATCCAGATCTGTTTCTGCGATGGCTTTAGAACCTGGTGGTCGAAATCGGTTGCCGGCGGGTGTAGAGGCGTCGCCATACTATCTCGCTCACTCAGACAATCCATGTATGCTTCTAGTCACTGATGTTTTGACTGGTGTTGAGAATTTCAACACTTGGCATAGAGCTATAGTTTTAGCTCTTACTGCAAAAGTGAAAATGAGATTTGTGAATGGAGAATCGCTGGAACCACAGTTGGACAGTTATTTGAGGCCTCAATGGCTTAGATGTGACACTATGATTATGTCTTGGTTTCTTAATTTTGTGTCAAAGGAGATTGGATGAAGTGTGGTCTACAAAAGGACCTCTCATAAAATCTGAAATGATTTGTTGGAAATGTACTCACAACAGAATAGATCTAGGATTTTTCTGCTGAAAATGGCCATAGCAGCCACTAAACAAGGAAATATGTCTGTAACAGCTTATTACACAAAATTAAGAGCAACTGTGGGATGGACTAACTAACTATAAACATTTTAAGAAAAAACAATCAAAATATACCGTTTATATGATTTAAAAAATGTTAAGATTGCCTAAAATTAGGCAAAGAAAGCGAAAACTTAGTCTGGTACACAAGTTTTATCCACCTTTTTTTTTTTTGAGAAATCAACAATATTTCAAAGAAAACGAAAACTTAGAGTTGAGATCTAGATCTTCTTTCTCCTTTGTGCTAGCTTCGACCGGAGGAAGAGAAAGAAGAAATCACGCAACACGAGGCAACAAGAGAAGCCCACGGCTTCCTTGTGGCCGACGGGTAGGGGCGGTCGGCTAGGGGGGCGGTCGGCCTCTCTAGCTTGGCTTGCTCTCTCCTTTGTTCTCTCCCACTCACTTATGTTATGAGCATTCTTGTAGGAAGGAAGCTAAGAGCATCCTTCGTATAGTCCAACAACTCCTTGTCAACTACCTAAAGGCCCTTCCTAATCAAACATGAGTTCGGATTAGTCCCTTCCTTGCATATTTGTTCTACTAAGTTTTCAATGTGTTGCACAGTGATCCTTCTAATTAATTAATCATATTAATTAATTCCCAAATCTAGTTCAACTCTATCTAGCGTGTGACCCCATATGTTCTATCTAGTTGGTAGCAACAATTTGCTAATATGGAGCGGTCTCTAGCAAGACATCCATTCTAACCAATTAATAGAATAGTCATCCGACAAACCTTGTGCAAATAATTGCCACATCCCTTTGTCTCTATATCCGGATTGGACAGGAGACATACAAGTCACACTCGTATATCCAATCCATAGTTTCTCGATCCTAGGAATAGCCTTATTCGTGCAAATAACATCAATATCCCATATTGATTTATTTGAGTCTGGCCAGACATTTCATAAGCACTATCCTCGAGTGATCTCGGATGTTTGCTCCCGTTATGTGGGAGGGACAAATTCTATCTACGTCTACTACGATTTGTAAGCTTGATTCTTATTGTATCCGGTACACTCCTTTATAACTACCCAATTACGGTGTAGCGTTTGACGCTACTAAAATCACAATAATCCACAACTAGACAATCTAGTGACTTCAAGTATAAGGATGACAATAGCGTTCTCACCACGAGAAGCGCTTGTAACTTTACATAACATGCATGTAGCCTTCTCGGAGATGGGTCAATTCAGTGCGCCATTACCCTTAATGCACACCCATGTGTTGGATCATGATATCTCCATATTAATCCAACCCCATACTAGTCTATAGATGATTGTCCTATTAATCATTATATTGGACTAGGGATATTTAAGATAAACAACACAATTGTAAAT
Source organism: Linanthus parryae (assembly GCA_023055425.1). Classification (NCBI taxonomy): domain Eukaryota; kingdom Viridiplantae; phylum Streptophyta; class Magnoliopsida; order Ericales; family Polemoniaceae; genus Linanthus; species Linanthus parryae. The sequence goes on from JALGPY010000002.1 coordinate 70,096,976, forward strand.
CTAAGGACTGCATTATATTAAATATCCAATAAATAATACAATGAATTTTCTAGCCAAAAACAAATTCATACTAAACTAGATTGCCTCTAGGGCATCTATTCCAACAATATAATGTATCTAGAGACTTCAAGTCAAAGGATCACATGACCATTGTCACTATGAGAAGCACTTGTGACATTCACAGAACTCCCATGTAGCCTTCTCATGGTGGGTCAATCCAGTACGCCATTACTCCTAATACGTACCCATGTATTAGACTTGATATCCCCATATCAATCTACCACATAATAGTCTCAATGCAAAACAGTCGTCCTAATTAACTATAGTACTCGGCTAGGGATATTTAAGAATATAACATTTGTACTCCAAGGACTTTCAATCATGTTAACATATCTCCATATTGATAACACAATGAATAGCAGTCCGTATACATGTCATGATAAATCAATAGCCTCTAGGGCATGCTCCAAAAATGGAAGACAAAAAGAGCGTAAATTGTGACCTCCCTTGAAGATTACTTCAAAACTTTGTTCACAACATCATACCCTACTTGTGCTCAAATGGAGCCCATGCTCCCAACTGTTGAAGAACTCTTAGCCCCTGAGCATAGGACAGCCTTGGAGCAGCCTTATTCGGCCTTGGAGGTTCGTGCTTCCCTCCGACATCTTGCACTGGCAGAAGCCCCTTGCCATGATTGTTTCCCAACGACCTTTTATTGGCGTTATCTGAATACTGTGGGAACTGAAGTAGAATAGTTATGCCTCGGTATTAATGACAGAGGGGATATCGCTAAGTTCAATCACACATTGATTGCGCTTATCCTCAAGGTCAAACAGGTCAGAACTCCAGCTGATTTGCATCCAATAAGTCTTTGTTCCATGATATACAAGATTATTACAAAGGATATGGCTAACCGTTTGAAACTTGCTTTGGACAATATGATTTCTGAAAATCAATCTGCTTTTATTCCGGGTTGATTAATTTCAGATAATTTTCTTACTGCGTTTGAGCTACTACACACTATGAAGAATCGTAATAAGGGAAATGTAGGCTTTCTGGCGCTCAAAGCATACATGAACAAAGCCTACGATAGAGTCGAGTGGGACTTTCTTCGTGCCATGTTGGAAAGAAAGGGATTTGGTATTCCAGCAGACAGTGTGGCCAATCGATGTAGAGGTAGTAATTTTTGTTCACTTGGAAGCTACAGATGTGTCAGATTCATTCTTTTGGGTTCATTTAGAAGACAATCATTACTCCGTCAAAACGGGCTACCGTGCACAAAAGAAAATAACGGCTGCCATTCCATCTTCTTAGGGTTCTTTTTCCAATGAAGGGTGGCTAAAAAAGTTTTGGAGTTTGAAGATACCAAATAAGATAGTAATGCCAAGAATTCTGCATGATTCAATCCCAGTTGCGAGTAAGTTGCGTAATAGAGGTAGTGGTATTCCTCCCTTGTGTCGTTTGTGCCATGAAGAGGTGAAAATCGTTGACAATTTATTTTGTCAATGTGCTCATTCGCAACAACTGTGGAGTATCATGATGGGAGACGATTTCCTCGAAGTCAGAAAAATGAGCATCAAAGATCTTCTTGTGGCCGCATTCCCCACGAACTTTTTTTAGATTTGTGAACGCTTTGTTCTTTCAGTTTGGACCATTTGGAGGAATCGAAACGAAGTAGCTTTCAAATTTCAAGGAAGATCACCGGAGGAAATTTCAAGAAAAAGTCTGGATTACTATCTTTGGTTCAAGGAGGCTTGAATGGAAGGGAAAATGGAAGACGTAGTAAACACCTTGGCTGCTAGCAACAATAGGTGGTCGGCTTCGGTGATAAGTAAGATGAAGTGAATAAGGACGCAGCTAGAAGGAGTATGGCACTGCTACCGGCACCGATGCTGTTATAAGAGATCATCATAGGGATTTACTCGCGGCGAGGCAAAGAAGAATACCCAGAGAACGCTCTCCTTTGATGGTTGAACTCTATGCCGTGCGGGAAGGTATGACTTTTGCTGCAGAAAATGGCTTCGCTTCGGTACTGTTGGAAACTGACAGTTCGATGGCAGTCCAATTGTTACGTGATTGTGTTTCCGGTAAAATCAAAGAGCTTAAAGCGATTTCAGATTTGAAGAATAGACTGATGGAGTGCAAAGCTATTATTTCAAGGTTTAGTTCTCTTTGAAATTGTTCATATTAGTAGAGAAGGCAATATCTTTGCCCATTTAATAGCCTCCAAAGCTATGGAGGAGGATGATATTAGTTTATGCTCAAGTGCCAGATTAGGCTACTAGGGTGTATAACTTTGATTTGTCGGGGTTGACGTCCCTTTAATAAGATTATTCTTTTCTCTCTAAAAAAATGACAATGCCCTTTTATTATAACCATATGGGTAGTGATGAACCCTAGTAGGCATAGATGTCAGTTAATGTGTAGTGTAAGCAGTGGCGGAACCAGGAAATCAAGTCAGCGGGGGCAAGATTCGCGAAGTCAAAAGTCAAATTTAAAAGTCAAAGTCAACAGTCAAAAGTCGTAATATTTCATAAGCAATTATACACACAAACATCAAATTAATAATGAACACAATACTCACAAGTCACGATTTTTTTTTTGTTTTTGTTTTTTTTTCCGAGGAGGCAATGCGTTTTTAATGGTAAATGGTTAATTATAATGAACAAAATATTACAATGTCACAATTCGTTCTTCTATTTGGATGAGACAATGTGTTTTTAATGGTAAATGGTAAATTGATAAAAAAAAGGAATGATTTTTTTTTTTTTTTGGGAGGAGAATCGAGAATTGAACTTGTGTAGTTATATTTGTCAACTACAACAACTTACCACTTGGGCAACTGCTTCCCCTTGCCCCTACATAGGTCCGCCCTTGTGTAGGACACCACGTGCTGCCTCCTCCGCCTCAATGTTTCTCTGGGCATAATGGGCCGGTGTCATTATGGATCAGGTACAAGGCCCAGAAAAAAGAGTCCATTCAACTCCTATGATTCATGGGGGTTGGTTACCTGGTAAAAAGCAAGCCTGAATTGTAACTACTGATTACGATATCTCTCAAATGGCAGCTGCTGCTTCCGCTGCGTCGCTTCACCATTTCTTTCACCGGAGTCCAACACAACGCCGTGCGGCCTTCCCGCCTAGACACCGCCCGGTGAGTTGCGCCGCCGACCGCCAGGCGCTATTTAACCGAATCGCCCCAGTTTACGACAATGTAAGCCCCTCAATTGAAGTCTCTCTCATCCTTTGTAATTCTGTGTTAAAGTTCATCTGGATTTTTTTTTTTTTTTTTTTTTTTTTTTTTTTTTTTTTTTTTTTTTTGTAGTTGAATGATGTTCTCAGCTTGGGGCAGCATCGTATTTGGAAGCGCATGGCTGTTTCCTGGAGTGGGTAAGTTTTATTTTATTAGTATGTTTCGTTAATCACTTTGGCCTGTTAATTGGGGGAAAACGTGGTGGTGACGGTTCTTTTCGTGAGCTTTCTTAGAAGTTTATTGTACTTGTGTATGACTTTTGAGATGAGTCTCGACTTACCACTCCGTCCTACCTCTTCTGCACCATTTGGACTTTTACCACTATTCACTGTGTCACTTTGACTCATAATTTGGATAGCAAAACTTTGTAATTTTTAAATATTTTTTTCATGGTGCTGTAGAGTAACTCTTATTCTACAAGACCATCAAAAAATATCGAAAAATTGCATCGTTTTACAATCCAAATCACCGGATCAAAGTGAGCCGGTTACAGGTGAAAAAGTCAAAATGGTGCATTTGAGGTGGGACGGAGTGTTATGTGATATAGTTGGGTTTGGGAACCGTTACTAGCTCTGACTAATCTGTAATATATTTCAGTTTGCGAAATAGAAGTTTGAGTTATCCAGTTCAACTCTTGTTCTGATTAGTTCCTTTAATATTATTTTCAAAACAAATCACCCCAGTTTGTTTTAAGGCGTGACAACTTGGTAATTACAGGGCAAAGGAAGGAGATAATGTTCTAGATCTGTGTTGTGGGAGTGGGGATTTGGCATTCCTCTTGTCTGAGAAAGTAGGTCCCAATGGCAAGGTTTGTTCTAAAACTCCCCATCTATTTTCTTCTTAATTCCTTTCATTTGATTTGTTCTGATTATGCATAACATTTGTGGTTTTGACTCGAGCAATCAGAATTCAGTTGTTGTACTTCACCGGTATGCTTAGGATCATTCATACTGTATGGTTTGTAACACAAAAGAAGTTCCAAGTTTTCCCTTGTTGAAAATAAAGAAGAACATATTCATGGTTTTGATCTCAGCTAAATTTCGGATAAATCGATATTTTAAATTATGAAATGTAGAGATATAGAGTGGGGGGGGGGGGGGTGGGGTGGGGGTGGGGGGGAGATATAATAGAAGCCATCGCAATTCATACGCTTATTATATACCTTTAATTTCAAAGTTGAACTCAATTTAGCATAAACAAATCACTGCCTCTTCTCCAGATGGCCTATTATAAAAATAAATGTCTTGTTATCGTCCACCATCATGAAACACGGAGCTGTGTATTCTTGTCTAGTTCCATTAGTATTGAGAAAATGGAATCAGGAAGAAGAAGGAAAACTTCGATTGAAAGTTAAGTCACAAAAGCAATACAAAGTCTCGAGATATATCCTCACTGGAGAGGATTTTAACAGAAAAGAAAAGGAAAAAGAAACGGAGGAGAGAAAATAACAGATTGGTTGTTAATGGGCCAACTAGGTTGTGCCACACAACCTCATCAGCTGACTCGACAAATAATTAGTTAAACAAACTTAACGTTAATTAAACTAGCTTACCTAAACGACACCGTTAATCAGTAAACGGTGCCGTTCTACTTGACATTTGAAAGCTGAGAGAAGTAAGGGTCTTTATCATCCCACGGTGACTGCTACTCGGTGGAGTCTAATCGGACGGAGGCTAATGAAGATTGAACAGTAACAAGCTCACCCAGAACTTCATAATCTGCAATAATTTGCAAGGCCAAGAGTTCAATTTCTGTTTATAAGTACTGTTTGTAATTTGTAGTGAAGGAATAGGTGATGATTGGTTGAGTATCTTCCTCAGTCCCTCCATAGCATTTTTAAGTTTTTACCTTCGGGAAAAGTCAAATATTATCAATTCATGACGAACCACAAAGAAAGGAAATTTGGAATACTAAAGAACATATAAAATTTGGTATATTCTGGCAGCCAACACCACCTACACGATAGGTATTCATTTAATATTCTGGTACTGAAGACTATATCAGTATTAAGTATACTTTACCAGGTGCCTTCAGTACAGAAGGTTATAGTGTTCTCCAATTCTTAAACCGAAGCATTTCTGGATCTCGTCACCAATCCTGCAATCGTTGTGTGGTCCTCGGGCGATTATTGTAGTGAATTTCACTTCACCTGATGCATGATAGTTTTATGGATACCATATGACAAAATCTTAATAATTAAACTAAAGGACAAAAATAATTATTAAAGTTTATCTTTACAACCAACAACCCTGATATGCATTTCAAAAACCCTGATATGAGTTACTACTCCGTTCCTTCTGATTCTTCGCAGTTGATTTTTCTGGATCATTTTGACCCATTGATTTAGTTAGCAAAACTATTCAAGAATTCGGTAATTTTTCACGGTGTTGTAGAGTAATTTGAACACTAGGACACCGTGAAAATTTACCGAATTCTTTAATTACTTCCATCATTTAGAAGAAATCTTCAACAATGGGACTTTGTTACAGCTTTTATATATTGACTCTCATGAAAGGTTCTACCTCATAGTACTTTTGTTTCCCAACGGTACGCAGTTACTCCTACATAAGTCATCTTCCCAGCAAAATTTAAATGTTGGAAGTACCCAAAACCCTTCTCCTGATACCGATAGGTGCATTAAGTCTTAATATGCTCAAAACACTTTGGTAGTTAGCTTGCGTTTGTTGGTGTTTCTAAAATTGACGGCTTTGCTGCATCCTGCTGCATACAATGTAACCGTTAATCCTTGTACCATTAAACCACCGCCATGACTGTTAGGGTAGGTGATTCATCAATTTCAAAACTGTTCTTCATTGGTACCCACCCGGTGCCAAGTCCTGGACTCCTGGAAGATAAAGTTTATCAGCAAGATTCTATGTCTACATCCCCATCAACTCCTTGGTCATGGTTTGGTCATGATATTGTGGTTTGTGAAAGGATACATGTGCAACTTTCAAGGCCTTAGGGCTAGTTTGGGAATGCTGTGGCGGTGCTAGAAAGCTGCTGTGTGAAAACACGGTGGAAAAGCTGCTGTGAATTCTTGATAAAATGTTGTTTGGTAAATATTACGTAAAAGCTTTTGTGAAATATAAAATCGACTGTGAAGTTGCTGTTAGAGGGTAAAATGACAAAAATATATGACACATGTCATTTCCGTAAAGATAACTATCGATTATTTAAAAAACTGTACGGTTAAAATCAGTTGTAGATAAATTAATCAAAAGCACTTTCTGGAAAAGCATCTCCCCCCTTGCTTCCTGAAAACTGTTGTGGGACAGCAGAAACTGTCCGGAAAAGCAGAAATTTTATTTTTACCAAACACACTAAAACTGCTTCTGCTGTTGGAAAGCAGCTTTGCTGGCAGCAGAAGCATTCACAAACTCACCCTTAGTCACTTGTACTAAGCATTAACGATTTAGGAGGTCGTTACTGACATGTCTTCTGGTAGTCAATCTCCTCTTATGATAGATATCCATGCTCTTGCTGCTATTGAGAAATTGAATCTATCTAAAGTTCTATATATCACAAGCTATGGAGCATTCACACTATAGGTAAGACATTTACCTCTAGAAAACTTGATCAAAGTTTTGATGTGGAAGAGTTTGGGTGTATCTACATTCATGCTATTTGGTTTTTCAAGTTCGAGGATTGTTGAATGGATGAATTGTGATGGTTTGATGTTTGCTGATTTATGGTCTATAAATGATCAGTGAAAGGCTGCTTCCCTATAAAAGATTGCAACATGCTATCGACATTCTTTATCAGCCATGCTCACGGCAGTTTAGACGTCCCTACAAGTAGCTCATACGAATTTGATTGAACAAAGCGCTAAAAGCCCATTTTTTTGTGGCCTCCCTTCATCATTCTTTCCCCAGAGCTAACTAAATGTGGTATATTTGCAAACATTTTGCTAACATGCAATGCTGTCATTTAGTTATTTATAAAGAGGGCAAACACATTAAGACAGTGAATATGTCTTTAATCTTTTTTGAATATAAATGTGTTTTAAACACTTAACATGTAGGGTTTTACGTGTTCAGTGTTTACACTGCTATGTTTTACAAAGTCAAGATTGAATGTCAGATTTTATTGCACAATTCATCCTGGTATACTCTTTTGCTTAATCCAACCCATGAATGCTAATCTATGCTGGGGTTTCCTTTCCTCAACTTGCAGGTAGTTGGTCTTGATTTTTCGAGGGAGCAACTATCAGTTGCTTCATCTCGACAGCACTTAAAAAACAGCTGCAATAATATTAAGTGAGCATTGGTAAATATAACTGTTCAGGCTGAAGTCAAACTCTGATCTATTTATTCATTGTTAATCTCTTCCCTAAATTCAGAAAACAGTAAGTGACCCACCTCAAAGAACTGATGAATGTTACGTTACGAATCACAGGTGGGTTGAAGACAATGCTCTGGACTTACCGTTCAGCGCCTGCTATTTCGATGCTGTCACCATCGGTTATGGATTGCGTAACGTGGTTGATTTTCGTAAAGCTATGGAAGAGATGCATCGTGTTTTGAAACCGGGTTCAAAAGCATCCGTGATTGACTTCAATAAAAGCAACAAGATGTTCAGTACCTCAGTTCAGGTATATCCATAGAAGCTTGATGTTCTGCAATAAATAGTCTCAAAAAGTATTTGGTGATTTTGAAAAGCGGTACTAGTCTTCCTCAGTGAGTAGATCACGCTACCAACTGTAGTACCGAAGATTTCTTCACTCATTTGCTATGGATACTCACAAGAGAATATGAGCGTAATCAAATCTCCGGTCTTAGAAATATTTTGATGGAGGAAGTAACATTCCACTGACATGAGAGGATTCTGCTTTGCCTAGGAACAATACATGCTATCATAAATAAACCATCTTCTATATCTCACCTTGAGAGTTACATGCATTTCGTGGATTTACTTTCTGGCCTAGGCTGCTTGCTTTTGTATTGTTCATTATTTCACTATACGATAGTCATGGACAAACATTCGGAATATCAGAGTTCTGCGTTTAATTTTGCCAATTGTGAATTTTTGACCGTGTAAGCACTGTTTCCCCAGGAATGGATGATCGACAATGTAGTGGTTCCATTGGCATCAAGTTATGGACTTGCAGATGAATACAAATATTTGAAAAGCTCAATTCAGGAGTTTTTAACAGGTATGCCCTTCTCTTTACGTAATTTCTTTTTACCATTTTGTGATATGGTCTATCCTCAGATAGTTAATGTTTCAAAAATCAATAGTTATTGTGATTAAGTCTGGATACACCGTACACTGTTCACATTTAGCGTTGTCTCTTCATCTGAATACTTTCATCCTTTGACTGCTGTAGGTGAGGAGTTAGAGAAGCTTGCTTTGGAAGCAGGATTCACGAATGCCATACATTATGAGATTGCTGGAGGACTCATGGGGAACTTGGTAGCTACAAGGTAGTTTTTAACCTCTCGTGCTGAAACTTCTCGATGCGGTAGCAGATCCTGAAGCTTTTCACATGGCGTGGCCTTTAGAGGACACAACTTTTTTCATGAATTGACATTCGTCAATGTGCTCTTTAATGAAGAAGGTGTGTAACCTAACCGGATGAAATTCCCTTCCAATATACTATTTTGTAATTCGATTGTCCCTCAAACGCTGAAACGAAACAGCTTATAAACTCGAATATATATGCTGGATGAATTAATATTCCCTCATCACTATTAGTCTTTCCTAAGGCTTGTAATATGAAGAGCTCATACTAAATAACTGAACCATTAACTAGGTTAGTTGAGACAAGAACTAGAAAATGGTATACCATGAAATATACTGATGGTCAGAATATATTGTAGGAAAGAACTTTTTCATCTGGACTCAATGAAGCTCTCTTATGCTATACTGAGATTGGATCTGGACACTAGGCTCCAGCCGAGTTAGATTTACACTAAAATTCCTCGTGCTCGTAGAATTCATAAATGGTGGTTCTGTTGGCTGAGCGATCTCATGTTCATCCTTGAGCATTTTCACCACCGTTGACATGGACGGCCGGAGTTCTGCAGAGGCTTGTATGCAAAGGAGACCAACTTGTAGTATTCTAGTGGCTGCCTCTTTTTCGAACTCCACCTCCATAGATGAATCAACTGATTCACTTAATCTTCTCTTTCCATACTGGTTCCAAACCTGCCGGAATGAAAGATAAAATGCTACTTTTAAGGTCCGCTTGGTAGATAAATGAGAACGCCTGAATGAATGTGATTGTTTTACCATTTCTAGGAGGGAGTATGAATCTTGATAGAAAGAGCTGTTCCTTTTTCCAGTGACTACTTCAATGACAACCACCCCAAAGCTGTAAACATCTGCCTTTTCAGTGAGTTTGCCACCTACTGCATACTCCGGAGCCATGTAACCCCTGCATTTATTCAGTGATTTGGCCAAGGGTTCAAACATTTACCAAAATTACCAAATATCAGGTGCTGAGATGATTCTTTCCGGGGACCTATCTTAGTGTAATGTTTAGTACGGGTATTAAAACTATTACAGAATATATTAATCTAAACACGTGATTAACTAATCCCTGGACTTCGATACTCCAATCCTAGCTTCTATGACTAATACTGGAAACCAAAGCTGCAATAGAAGAAAAGGTCTGACTCAACTTACAGGGTGCCAGCAATGCCGGTGCTGAGATGATTCTTGTCTTCTGGAAATAATCTAACAAGACCAAAATCAGCAATCTTCGGCGTAAAGTCCTCATCAAGGAGGATATTCCCCAACTTGATATCCCTGTGGATGATTCTCAACTTCGATTCCTCGTGAAGATATGCCAATCCTTCGGCTGTCCCCAGTATAATCTTATACCTCACTTCCCATCTTAGCGGTGGCCCCTCCCTTTTAGCTGCACAAACTCATTACTCATTAGCTTCATTTCCAGAATTGGAAAGAGGCTTTGTTCTTGCCTCTTTGACAATACCCTCTGAATTCTAGAAGCTTTTTGATTGGTCAACTACCTCATGTAGTAGTCGTAAAGGCTCTGGTTGGGGACAAATTCATAAACAAGAAGGCTTTCAGGCCCAGTAATGCTGCATCCCAATAGCTTTACAAGATTTGGGTGATGAATACTGCTGATTAGATCGACTTCGTTGAAGAATTGCTCCACCCATTGTTTCGTAGAAAAGAGCCTCTTCACAGCTACTGTCTCTCCATTGGGCAAAATCCCCTGCTCGAGGAAAGAAAAAACGTGCATTAACTCGCACTCTGAAGTACTAATAGTTACCGGTTTAAGAAAGTTGAAAGTTTTCGGTTGAAAAATTACTTTGTAGACTGTACCGGAAGCTCCTTGACCAAGCTTACTCGAAGGGTTGAAGTAGTTTGTGGCCTTCTCGAGTGTTTTATATGAGAAATTGAGCTTAGAGTTCTTATAAGTTCCCGCAAATGCTCCTAGTAGTCTTTTCTCTGCCAACAAAAATTCCGACATCAGTTCTGGACTCGTTAAGTCTGGAAATAGAGATGTCAAACGGTTCTAACCGGACCGTAGCCAGACCGGCTGACCATGAACCACCGGTTCTGGTTTGGTTCGGCACTCAGCGGGGCCGGTTATGGTTCTGTTAATAACTCCGATACCCTTAACCGGCCCGCCCCAAGAAACCGGACCCTTATAACCTGTATGTTTTTTTAGTAACAGTTTATTTATATTAAATTGACCGTTGTAGTGCAGAGGAGGTAACCGTTGCAGTTAACCACGGTCAATGGTTCGGTCCCGATTCGGGGTCGGTTAAGGTTACGGCCTTACGGGCCGGTCTGGTTACGTTACTGTTCTTTTGGCGGGCTGATTCCATGGTCCACCATAGCTAAAACTGGCCTGGACAACTACCCACATGGTCTTGGGCCGGTTTAGGACCTCACGTCCCGGGCCGGTTCAGTTCTTCACGGTTTTTGGTGGTTCAGTTACCCGGTTAACTGCGGTTAACCGGCCCACTTGACAACTCTATCTCGAACCACAACCAAATACGTACTTGCATACCTCTCTTCGTCTTCAACGCTTTCTTTCTCTTAAAGAAAGAAAATGTAGCTATTGCCAGAAGAACAGCCACCGCCGCCAGAACTGTAGCCAGAATAACAGCCAGACGACCTCGTCCTGTAATCAACGAAAACATATTAGAATCACAACATCCGAAACCTAAGACAGTACCCTGTTTCTGAAACTGACTCACCTCGTTTCCCGCGATCAGCAGCTCCCGAGTTGTTGTAAAACATGTAGGTCGAATACCTCATGTAGCAACCGGCATTCAGAGCCCTCCCTTCTTCCTTGGGCAAGCACGACGAAACCCTAGAGATTGAATTATTCAAACACTCATAACAATCACTCCCCCTCACAAACTCCCAACACTGAGCCAACCCGTAAACCGCCAAACCCCCGGTATTTACCGACCGGTAAAAGAACCCGTCGTTTATCCTCGCTCCAATGTATAGATTCTTCACTAACTCGACGACATTGGATCCGAACAAAGTCCGGTTCCCGCCAAAATCATCCTCCGCGCAAACGGTACTATCCAAACCGCTCAGGCTTTCGTTGAAGAACATGTACTGGTCGTACCTAATGTATCACCCGTCGGAGAAGAACCTGCCTCCGCGGACCAGGCTCATGAAAGGTTGGCAGATAAAAGTCTGGCGTTTGATATCCGCGAAGCAGATCCTGCAATCAGACGGAGACAAGTCTTTGATGCACTCACCAAAGGCGTAGACACTGTTATTAGTGGCGGGGGCCACGACCACGCTGCCGTAGCTTTGGGATACGACTTGAGGTGTTAAGGCCTCCAATGCATTGAAAAAGTTTGCGACGAATACTTGGCGATCGGAGGGGGAGGCGGTGGCGTTGCTGCAAACGACGGCCACCGGTGGAGTTGTGGTGTTGGATTCGGACAGAGATTGGTTGATGCAGAAGGATAAGAAGCATGTAATGGTGGTGAATATTGCAAGGGAGGCCATGGAAATTGGGTAAGACCTGAACAAGTATGCATTGTTGTTATAGATTGTGGAGTTTGGAAAAGTCTCTGGTTGATTTGTCAAAAGAGAACAGAGAGTGAAAGCAATTGGTTTGGGCTTCATGGGAGACGTGGCTATGGTTTTGAACTTTTGATCACATTTTATGGAGAAAAGAAAATATCTCTGGTGAGAATTAGAGTCAAATGATTTATTTTGAAGCCTGTTTGGTACCGGTTTTTAAAAACAGAAAAGTATCTAAAATGACAAAAGATTATATTTTCTTTATCAACAGCAGAAATGTTTTGATTGAAAATATTTATCCATATTTATTTAAAAATAGGGATGTCAAACAGGCACTAAGAGCGATGTGGCTCACATTTCTACTAGCTCGTTGCTTATTGAATGTCTTCTTGTTGTTTATCGATTGTTGATGAATGCTTCTGTCTTACTTTTCACTTCACGTATGAGGGAAATTAGAGCATCTCTAACCATTCTCTTCTTTTTTGTATATAGTGAAATTTTGAAAATTTTAGCATCTAACCTCAAATGATCAAATCTCAGCTTCTCCAATTCTATTATGGAAATTTTTGTTAGGCCTCCAACCATGTTTGAACAAAAATATTTCGTTTCTCCCGTTCTCCATTTTTTCTCATAGAACTGGAAACGTTCATCTCCAACTAACCTCCATTTATTAAAAAAAAAAATCTACATTCTCAATTTTTTCTCTTAAATTGAAGGAAGAAAACAAAGAATAGAGTGATTTTTTTTTTTTTTTTTTTTTTCGCAACCAAAGGGAGAATAGCATAAACATAGTCAAGCAGAAATACAAACCAAGTCTTCCAACACAGCAAAACAAGGCCTAACAACTAATTGTCCAAAACAAAGCCTAACTACTGAACATGTTCATTACACCATGATACAAGCTTTCACTTGAAAGAAGACCAACTGTTAGACAATGAAAAGATTTGCTAAGGCAATCCAGATCCTGCATCATTCTCTTCCACCTGAGCGGCCACTCCTGCACATTCATCATTCTTCTCTGCTCCAATCGCTGGATCAACTGAAAAATACACATGTTGTCAATTAACAGAGAACAATGAAACAAATTTCTGGATAAAATGATCCTCAGCAAGTCCATGAGCAGGTTCAAGATGTCTGTTGGGACAGAAACCTTGACTGCCCTCTTGTGAGAATGAAGAAATAAGCTTCCTTGCATGGCCACACTGAAAATGTATTTTTGCTTTACTTTTTTCCTAGACCAGATGAGAATATGAGTATCTTTGCGAGTACATTCCCTGGTGGTAAGCTGAATATTATCAAGATCAATAGAGGTTTTCTTCTGGGGAGATGGGTTTGAGCCTCTGTGATTCCAAGTTTCCATGAATTGGTTAACCAGGATCTTGCAATTGTAGATGGGAGAATGAATGTCCCCATCAGGGTTGTCATCATTTTTCCCAAAAACAGTAGAGTTCCTATTGAGCCAAATGGTCCAAGATACTGCATCAATCCAACTAAGCTTCCAAAGAGTGACTTTAAAACATATAATATTTTTCCTTCATTTCATGATCAATTGGTGCATAAAATGGATATTTTAACTTTAATATGTGTATTAGTGACTTTTAAACATATATATTACACATAATAACTTTTAATAATATTATATATTATCAATAGACATACGTTAACTATTATGAATAAAAAATGATAACACTTGCATTGTATTCGTTTTTAACCTTTAAATAAGATTAAAAGAAACATGTGTGGGCATGCTTGATATAGAACTTTTTTATGTAGGGGTGCGATTTCGGTTCAACCGAACCGGAACCGAACCGACCGAAGCCGGAACCAGTCGGTTTCGGTTCGGTTCGGCGGTTCACGGCCGGATTTCGGTTCGGTTGAACCGGAACCGAAGAAATAATACTGCTAGAACCGAATCCGACCCGGTAACCGGAACCGGGTCCAACTTCGGTTCGGTTATCGGTTCGGTTCCGGTTCTAGAACCGGTCAGCTTTTTTTTTTTTTTTTTTTTTTTTTTTGTTTTTGTGTTGATATTTGAATTTGAATAATGTGTTGTAGTTGTAATTAATAAGTGTTAGGTATTAATTAATAAGTGTTAGGTATTAATTAATAAGTGTTAGGGTTAGGTTAGGGTTTAGGAATTGTTATTAATTAATACTACTCTTTTTTAATATTAATGTATTTAGGGAATGTTTTCACAAATATTTAAAAAAAAAGAAGCAAAACTTGACAAATAAGTGGAAAAAACAAAGTAAACTTTTATTAACCGTTAAAAGTAAAAACATCAAATGTTAGAAAAAATTGCATCACTATAGTTTAAGTACATCCCAACTAGGTTGGCACCTACTTAACTAACAATCATTTGCATTTTTTCTAACTTACATACAAACTTATTGAAATTAACAAAAATACCCTATAATAGTCTTCATTTTTCAACCCGTCGTCTTTGGCAATTGGTCTACATCAAGGGGAGTGTCCGGGTCTATTCCCAATTCTTGGTAAAGCTCGTTGACCATAACGTCCAAAATGTGTAGGTGTTGTGTGCGTTTGTTGGCGTCGCTCCAATCCTTCGAGCATACGAGTACTTCCAATATCTCCGAGGTTAGGCACGATCTTTTCTCCGACAAAACTCGTTTACCTGCACTAAAAAGTAGATTCGGAAGGGACTGTAGAAGCGGGAGGGGTTAGTAAATCACGTGCCATTTTAGAAACAATTGGATAAGTTCTTTCATAATTTTTCCACCAATCAAGTATATCAAAATTTTCTATGTCTCTCTCCGACACGTTTATGAAATAATGTTGGTTGAGAAACAACGTTAATTCCGAGACGCAACTAGTCCCGGTGGGTGTGGATTGTGTACCCTTAAATAAAGAACCAATAGCGTACTTACTCTTACCCTTGCCCTTACCCTTCGGATCGCTCGATGATTTTTGAGAACCACCACTAACACCAAATTTAGCAAGATATTTATCGTACATAACATTAAGTTCTTGTTTAACTTGTTCAATAGTTGGTGATATCACTACGGGTCTATATGTGGTAGTCATGTTTTCTTGTATTTGGCCTAGCATAAAACCTACGGAAGCATCCTTTTGTCTTGGGTCCAAAATACTTGACAAACAAAAAATCATAGGAATTGTTTCAAATATTTGAGAAATTTTTCTTCCATGTCGCTAATTGCATCGTATAAAATTTCATTCATCCTATACTGTTGAAAAGCCGACGATAAAAACAATAGTTGTGGAATAACGTTGTTAGTAGTAGGATAATAAACACCCGAAAGAATAGTAGTGGCGTCATAAAATGGTTCAAGAAACTCTCTTAAGACACTTGCGGCGTTCCATTCATTTTGTGTAACGGATCCGGGATTGCCATTTTCATTCAAAAATCGTGTGATTGTGGTCTCATAACCTTCAACACTTTTCAACATCAAATAAGTGGAGTTCCATCTAGTCCTACAATCTCCCCCAAACCTTCTTTTTTTCTTGCCTATTTTATCACAATAATCCCCAAAAAGTTTTTGTCTTTTGTTTGAAGACGCAATAAAGAGAATAGCATCACGAATAGGAGAAATATACTCTTCTAGTTTTTTCAAACCAACTTGTACAATTAAATTGATAATGTGACATACACAACGAACATGGTCGATTTCTTTGCGAAATGGTGTTTGTATCAAAGTTCGAATATGATCTATCGCACTATCACATGCCGATGCATTGTCAAAAGTAATTGATGTAATTCGTTGATCAATTCCCCACTCTTCAACAATATCGATTATGGCTTCTCCTATGTTTACACCGTTGTGAGGATAGGGAACTTCTTGAAATGCAATAACACGTTTTTGTAAAATCCAATTAGTGTCAATGTAGTGTGCGGTGACGCAAATATATCCCTTGTTATTTCTACCCGACCACATATCCGAAGTTAAACCAACTATGGAATTAGAATCAAAAAATGTTTGCATAAGTTCCGCTTTCCTCTCACTATATGTTCCCACTATATTTTTTCTAATAGTGTGTCTACTAATATGCTTATAAGCCGGACAAAAAGCGGTTTGTACTAACGTGTCAAACTCGGGGTCGTCAGTCATATTTAGGGGTTTTTCGGTTGCCACCATATAATGAGATAATGCATTTATTGCCCTTTTTCATCGTAGACAAAAGGAACTACGTTGCCTTGTGCGTCGAATCCTAGTTGGGTTTGGAGCATCGTGTCGCCTACGGCGGGTGTATCTTTCAAAAGTCCGTGTACATTTTGTAAGTGTTTTCTAAGTGATCCTAATTCACCGGTTCTATCCAACACAAAACTTTTTTGACAATGTTTGCATTTAGCCCTAAATTTCGGTTTACCGTTGGCGTCGACACCATCGGGTAATTTATCCATATGTTCCCAAACGAGGCTTTTTTTAGGTTTTTCCGCATTACGTGTTCTTTTATTACTACCTAAATTCGGATCATTTTCCTCTATATCGTCAAAAGTATTAGGGAATAAAATGTCCATTTGATCATCAATATCAATTTCTTCGATTATGGGTACGTATTGGTTGTTTTGGTCATCCAAATTTGCACGAGAAGAAGAAGCCATTTTTTTCTTATGGAAATGTGATTAAAAAAAATTAAGTTTTACAAATAAAGCACAAAAAATAACACAATCAAATAATAAACAACCAAAAATAAAACTTACAAACTCCAAGAATAATTCTTGGAGGTGAAGCGAGAAGTCGAAGATTGAAGATGCGTTGCCGAATATGGAAGAAGCGTTGCTCTTGCTTGTCGAATTATGAAGACTAGAGCGTATGACGATTTTTGAGCGATTTTGATTTTTGAGAGTGTGTGTGGAAATTAGAATTAAGGATTGAGGAATATGGAGATTGGAGAGTGTAGGATGATTTTTGAGTGAAGAATTGTGAGAAATGTTGAGAGAGTTTGTTGATGAAGTGTGAAAAAAATGGTAGGATGTGTTGGGTATTTATAGGATTGAAAGGAAGGGGAGGGAAGGTGAAAAAAAAAAAATAGTAAAAACGCCCAAACGGTCACTGACCGTTCGGGGCTTCTCCAACGGCTCAATTTCCGAACGTTTGAAAATGTGACCGTTGCACCGGTTCCGGGTCGGTTCCGGTTCCGGTTCCACCGGTTCCGGTTCCGGTTCCGGTTCCGGTCCGGGAATTTACCATAACCGAACCGTAACCGGAGACCCCCCGGGTCCGGTTCGGTCCGGTTCTACGGGTCTTCGTTTCGGTTCCGGTTCTTTGCGGCCGGTCCTTTTCTTCCCGGTTTCGGTTCGGTTCTCGGGTGAACCGAACCGAAATCGCAGCACTACTTCTATGTATAGATGGTCAGACAAGTTAGCTCTATAGCATACATGGATCGTAGATGAGACGACAACTATCTGCGACGAGTCTTATTCCAGTCTGTAAGCCATTAGATACTCTTGGTCCTCGTGTGAATTGTTGTCATGCGAAGGGATTTTGTTTCATGATCTCCATAAGTTGACGTAACTTGATCTGGTGTGCATTGAGCACTATAGGGCAGCTAGTTGTGTTCTGCTGATCAGTCCATTTAGTTGCGGACGAGGACCATGATTTGAACTATCTATTTACACCCATTTATGTATATTAAATGATAATGTGATTTGACCGGAACTTCTTAGATTTGATACAAATATCATGGTACTTAATTTAGTACCATAAAATAAACCAAGTTGTTTGGTTTCGCCTTATTGATTCTTCACGAAACAAGACCAACAACTTGCATCAGTCATGCAAAAGAACAACCGCTACAAATATTACTCTGCTCAAGTTGAGCATTTACGGCTTGTTTGGTATCAGTTGAAAATCTCAATAACTAGTTGAAAATAATTTGAAACAAAAATCCAACTTAATTGAGAATCACAATCTCTTTGGTATAAGCTGAAATTATAGAACTTGATCCATTTAACAAAATTTAAAAAGCTCTAAAGTCAAGTAATTGTATATTCATCTATTTATAACTGAACTGTGATCATGCTAATGCAAAAAAAAAAAAAGTTATCAAAATTAATTTTTAAGAGATTTTCAGTTTCCGATTTTGGAGACTCTACAATTGCACATAGATTATTTTAAACTGCAGATTATGAGTTTAAAATTTACAGGTTTAACGAACAAAATTATTGAAAAGAGACCGATTTTAATCCAACCAGCGATACCAAACAGGCACTTATTCCTCAAAAATTACTCTTGAGTTCTTGGTATAAACTTGAGAGACATGCGTGATACGACAATGAATCGTATGATAATACTTTTGAATCATCCTAGAAATATTGGGGCTTCCTTATTGACATGTTTGGTTTTCTAGTATTAGTGCTATTAACTAGTATTGGACTAATTATAGTACTGTGATTATTAATTCTTTGTTTGGTTTGTTCTGGATTAAATTTAATACCGGTACTAAATAGTGGAAAACATGGGTTTAATACCCTATTATAATACCCTGCCCATGAGAGTATTAACAATATTAGACTATTCAGCATAGTTGGAATTGAACATTAATTACACCAACAACTATTCATAATACTTTGTACGGTACATAACCAAACATAGTAGTATTAAATATAATACAGCTAATCCAGTCCAATCTTATCCGACCTAGTCCAGTCCAGTACAGTCCGGCTAGTCCGGAAAACCAAACGTGACTTATAAGAAAATGTGGGGGTAAAGTTGAATAGTCTATAAGGACATCTTAGGACAAAAGCTTAAAATGTTGGGACAATATCTTGGAGCACATTTACTATTAAAGGAAGGCACAATGGGGTTATACTTACATTAATTGGGGCATATATGTAGTAAATGGAAATTTACGGGGGATAGCATGACACCGTGGCCCCACATACCTCTGCCCGTGGTAAAGCGGCCTTCTATAGCCCCACATACCTCTGCCCCTGGTGAAGCGCCCCTCTATTGGCCTGGCAAAGTCAAGGTCCGGCCAAGTCCCCAACCATGTTAGTCAACACTCCACACGGTTGTTCCATTAAAAGTCTTAGACAATCCTGCACAATAAGATCTACTACTACGGGTGGGTTTGGTATGATTTATTTTCAGCTTTTAATTCACTTTGGCCTTTAAATCTGTTTTGAGCTTTTCTTAAAGATTTGGTATGACTTTTTCTGTGTCAGCTTTTGAATTTTGGCTTTTGTCTTGTAATGTAAAACTAAATTTTGAAAAAAGTTGGGTCTCATGAACTTTTTTTGAACTTTTTTCTTTCTAAACAATAAAATGACAAATTTAGCTCTACTTTTTTTTACCAACAAACTATGACATCTAATTAAACATACTATAATTTTATTAGTAATTATAAAAATATAAAATGATAATTTTCACTAACAAACAAAATTGTAGCATCCTAACTTTTTTACAGCATAACTTATTTCACCAAACCCATACATCTTTTTCATCAACTTCTTTGTCACGAGTTTTTTTCAAAACAACTTAAAAGTCGACTTAAAAGTCCAAAAAGTCATACCAAACCCACCCTACATTGCATTTTTTTCCCAACTTCCATGTCATCCTCCACGGACCTATCATTTTCTCCTGCACTATAAGAACTACTACTTCCTCCGTAACCTATCTTTCTCATCGGAGAAAATAGGCGCGAATATTAAGAAAAGTCTGTCAAAGACATTTTTACCCTTTGCTTTTCTTTTTTGTATTTCCCTCTACCTTTCCCTCTCTCTCTGCCCTCCACTCTCACCCTGTCCTATGATTCACAAACACCAACACCATCACCGCCATCACCACCACAGCCACCATCACCACTAGCCACCATCACCAACAATAACAATAGCACTAGAAACAACCGAAAGAAAGAGGAAGCAAACCAGAAAACAGCAATAAAAGAACCACAAAGCCTCCACCACCACTGCCACAGATCGGCGACGGAAGTTTAAGATCTGCCGCAGTAAACAGCAACAGGGAGGTGAGAAGAGAGAACAAGTGAGAGAGAGAAGATAGTCGATTTGGGTCCTCCTTGAAGCCTCCACCACCACTGCCATAGATCGGCGACAGAGAGGACAACCACGAGTCGTGTCGGGTTTCTGGAAATCAACCCCACACCCGCAAAATTGCCATCCCTAACTGCGACGAAGAGGACAATGGCGCTGGAGACAGAGAAGATCCGGTGGTGGCAGACGGTAATGGAGATCTGGTCCTCCTCTTCCCCCTCCCGACTCCGATCTTATCTCCCTTTTCTCAGTCTCTCTTTGTTTTCCTCTCTCTCTATCTTTCTTCCTCTCTCCCGAGTCTCAATCTCTGACTTCCTCTCTCTGACTCTCTCTCTCTCTCTCTTTTTGATGGCGTGGGAACCCGCAGCCACTACCCTTCGGGTGCGTACTGGGTAAACCCCCGCTCTAGTGCAATAGCCTGCAAACCACACTAGAGATTGTGTGGTTGTGAAAGGGGATAGGGTAGGTTAATGCCATTGAATGGATTAGGTAGGTTAAGGGTAGAAGAGACTTTTTAGTGTAAAAAACATGTCAAAAAAGGAAACGTAGAGAAAGAGAGGTTACATCCCAAAAAGGAAAACGTAGAGAAAAAGAGGTTTTGTGAGGAAGTACTACATTGCATTTTTTTTCCAACTTGACCCATGTCATTCCCTCCCACGGGCCTACATCTTCTCCTTTCCCGTCCATCTCCTCCAAACTACTACTCATCTCCAACCCATTCATTTCCCCTCACCGACAAGATTAATTTTTAATATACATTTTATAGTTAAAAAATAATTACGATTGCTAAAAAATAAATACGAAACAAGTGCTTCTATTTGTTGTGTATCCGATTATCATATTTTGTATCGTTATGATTCAATAAATTTGACGTTTTTTAATCGTATTTTTTTCGATCATTTAATAATTATAATTGTTATAAAAAATAAGATCTATCAATTAAAATAAAAATAAAATAAAGTTAAATTTCCGTAAATATATTTTTCTATAATTGAAAATGCATTATAATTTTTATATAAAAAATATGAAAATATATTATTCATAATAAAAAATACAAAATATTATTAAATGAAAAAAATTAATTTGATTAACCGTCCCATGTAGGGGTGGGGGGGGGGGGGGGGGGGGGGGGGGCATGGACATGGTGAAATCCTCTTAACCATCACAAAGCAAAAATTGTCTCCCTAGCACCCCTCCCCCTCCCCCATGGGGTTAGACTTGAACAGCAAAAAGTGTCCCACTGAAGCTTCGGCAGTACGGTCTGCGCTTGGCTGTCGAATGTGGAAGGACCAAGGTAATACTGGAATCGGAAGCAAAGAAATTATTGACTCTATCAATCGCAGAGAAGTACACCCAGATCGCTCAGAAAACAGAGATATTATATGTGAGATCAAAACTCTAGCAAGAGATGTTTTGAGTCAGTTGCATTTTTTTAGCCACCATCCAGATGAATGCTAGTTGAAATTTGGTCTCCGTGGACGATGGGTTTTGAGCTGCAATTTGGACCATCTCATCCATGATCTTTCGGTAGAAATGTTATGATTTGTTTGGGTACCTCCAGTTATGTTTAGTTGTCAGTGATATGGACTTGTTCTATTTCACCTTTGTAATTTAATTTAGATATGAATGTTAGTCTTATGAGTTGTGGCAGTGGTAAAACAAAAAGCACTGGTGATTTATGCAAGACTTATTAGATGGGGGGATTGCACGGCATTACATCGTTCTGAAGAAACTGAAGGGCGCAACTAGGAATAATATCTAGATATATATTTATTTAGAACAGATAATCTAAATTTTGTGAACTCATGTGCTAGTCTGTTTGATGAACATCAGTCCTTGATTTCCACTACTTGCTCTTTGAAGTTCTCAAGTGAACTAGCCACCTATATGGTTTCCATCCAGCCAGTTCTCATCCACCCACTGGAAGGAAGACCCCGGCACCCAAGCCCGACGTCGAATGACGTTTTGGGCGATGTGGGAGCCCGGCTACCAGTCAGGAACCACAAAACTTGCCTTGGTGGAAGCAACATGTCTGGTTGTGGGAGATCTCCGCTGAAGTTGAAGCCTTGTTATTTGCGGAGATCCTGCTCACAAAATAGCAAACACGAAGACCAACAAAATGTTGAGAAGTCTCATATCTAATATTCAAGAAGAGAAATAGTTAGTATTAACTTCTATAAGAAAGAACGAATAACAAAATTCCGGAGTTTGGAATAAAGATTGCTAGAACAAATCTGTGGACGCAATTTAGGTTTTTCTTAAAAATTAGTTGCACTTGTTTTCCTGCCATGTCTTGCTTCACCATTTATTATCACGAATATTGTGAGGAAAACACTATACTAAGAGAATGACTAAACAGTAAACATACATACCCCCGAACAAATATCTTCGAATCCACTCATGCCATTGAATATCCTTCTGTCTCCCCCAATCAAACTTGTGTAGAAAACAAAATAGCAATAAAAAAATAAACCAAAAACATCATTAAAAGTGTGTGAAAATGTTATTTTTTTTCATGGAGAAGATGATTGTTACCCGGTGAACAAGGTGCAATAGCTCGCTCTACAAAATGTCGAGTATTAGAAGTCATAGATATTTTGCCCTGGACTAAACTGCAAGGATAACCAAATTGATGACATAAAAGCTTCTACTCTCCAGAAGTAGCAGAAGCCGTCAGATCAGCTAGTCCACTTTTAATCTCAGCCGTCTGGCTTGAGGGGGCGTGTTTTAGTTAAACTGCGTCGTTTTCATTTTTTCTTTCTTTTCTTTTATTTTCTACCGTTATCATCAAGGTGATGTGACACTCCTTGATTGGTAGATGGTGTTTTGTTATTTTCTCTTAAAGAACGATTTGATTTCTCATGAGCTGTAATTTTTCATTCATGTTTTGAGAGAAGAAATCAAAATTGAGGAGAGAGAAGTTTTCTCTCTCGTGTTCTTCATCTTTTGCTTCTTCGTTGATTGTTTGAGAAAACCCTAGAAGGCTTCACTCATAAAATGGAAGAAATTCAATATGGTATCGGAGCCAGGTTCGGCTTCTGATTTGGTGAAGTTTTATTTTCGTGGTGATTGAAGATTTGAAGGTTTCAGATCTATTGTTTTTCAGTTTTTGGATCGAGGTTTCGATGGAACGAACACCTAGTGGTGATTCTTCTCCAGGTATGGAGATTTCTTCTCCTTATTTTCTTCACAACTCGGATAATCCAGGAGTTGTGTTAGTTTCTGAAAAACTTGATAGCAGTAATTTTTACACATGGCACAAATCGATTGTAGTAGCTCGTAGTGCTAAGAACAAACTTGATTTTGTTGATGGAACCATTGTTGAGCCTGCAATTGATTCAGACTTGCATTCTATTTGGAGAAGATGTGATAGTATGGTTATGTCCTGGTTGTTGAATTCCATTTTTAGGGATATTGTTAGCAGTGTTGTGTGCAGATCCACTGCCAGAGAAGTGTGGCTTGATCTGTTGGAGAGGTTCTCACAAGGAAATTTGCCTCGAATTTTTCAGTTAACTCAATTGATTACTAACCTCAAATAGGAAGGTATGTCTGTTACCTTTTATTTCACCATATTAAAAGGACTTTGGGGTGAGTTGTCTAGTTACAAGCCACTACCTAGCTGTGATTGTGGAGCTTTAGCTCAATGTCAATGTGGAGTTGTGAACAGATGGAAACAATCATTGGAGCTGGAAAGAATTATGTAGTTTTTGATGGGATTAAATAGTCAATACATGTCAGTAAGAGATCAATTATTTTTGACAGATCCTATACCTCATTTGAACTCAGTTTTTCCCAAAGTTGTGCAGCAAGAGAAACAAATGGAACTACAGTGCAATTTGGTTCAAACACACAATTTGGCTATGAATGTGGCTGCAAATATTTCAAATCCTCAGAAGTTTGGGTCTGCAAATGTGAATGCCTACAAGAGTGTTGGTAGTTCTTCATCTCAGAATATTGGTTTTACAAAAGGGAAACCAATTGTGTGTCACCATTGTGGTCATGAAGGTCGCATAAAGGCAAAATATTATAGACTTCATGGTTTTCCTCCAAATTTCAAGTTCACAAAGTCTAAAGTCAATGCAGCTGTCACTGACCCACTCCCTATGTCCACTCCAGCTGTCACACCCAACATCACTTTTAACACTGCACAAGCTCAGCATTTAATTGCTATTTTGAATAATCAGCTCGGTCTGCATTAAACAAAAGATCAGAATGATTCAAGTACTGGTTATCATGATTCTCCATTAGACTCTCCATCCAGTTCAGCAAGTTCAGTTCATAGTACTCATCATCATTTCATGGGAGGAGTTATGAGTTCATACTCTCTTCAATCGGGGTTTGATTCAGAATTTCCTTCTCATAGTAATTGGATTGTGGACAGTGGTGCCACAGACCACATGTGCTCCAGGAAAGATTTATTTTATGAGATTCAGCCAGTTATTCATACATATGTGCATTTGCCAAATGGAAAGACCATTATGGTCACTCATATAGGTGAAGTGCAACTGAGTCCTTCAATTTTGTTGAAAAAGGTCATGTAGGTTCCAGAATTTCAATTCAACCTCATTTCAGTCTCTCAGCTCACACAATAACTTGGTTGTGTTTTCAATTGTGATGTTAATGAATGTTGTTTCAAGGATAATGAAGGCAATGTGATTGGTTCAGGTGTCAGAAAGGGAGGACTGTATTTCTACAAGACCTCAGATATGATTTCTCTGACAACTTCTAGCTCTATCACCACTACTGATTTGTGGCACAGAAGGCTTGGACACCCTTCAATCAAGAAGCTGAAGTTGATTTCTGGTTTGATTGATAAGGCTATTCCAGGTTCTCTCTCAGCCCCCTGTGATATATGTCCTCTGGCTAAACAAAAAAGGTTACCATTTCCAAAGTTTGGGTACATTTCCACCTCACTATTTAGTTCACTGTGACACATGGGGGCCTTACAAAGTTTGAACACATTCAGGTTTTAGATTTTTTCTAACTCTTGTGGAGGATTCTACTAGAACTACATGGATATATTTAATGCACAAAAAGAGTGATGCAACACAGATCATTTCCAACTTTTACAGTTTGGTTCTCACTCAATTCAAGACTCCAATCAAAAGATTTAGAACTGATAATGCACCAGAACTAGAGCTGCACACTTTCTTCACTGATAAATGTATAATTCATGAACACTCTTGTGTGGAGACTCCTCAGCAAAACTATGTGGTGGAGAGAAAGCACCAGCATCTGTTGAATGTTGCAAGATCACTCAAATTTCAAAGTCAATTGCCATTGTCATTTTGGGAAGAATTTATTCTTACAGCTGTGTTTCTGATCAACAGAACACCTTCTGCAAAATTGGGAGGAAAGTCACCATTTCAAATGCTGTATCACATTGAGCCAGACTATTCACTTCTTAGGGTATTTGGGTGTTTATATTATGCCAGTACCTTGCAGCATGGGAGAACTAAATTTGAGCTAAGGGATGTCAAATGTGGGTTTGTTGGCTATGTATTTGGCACCAAAGGTTATAAGGTTTATAACCTCAAAGATAAGTGTTTCTTTGTCTCAAGAGATGTGATATTTCATGAGGATGTTTTTCCATTTCATGCTTCATCATCAGTAGAAGATGTTATGCCTAGTCAAGTTTTCTTGCCTCTCCCCTTTGAAGATAATTTTCAAGTACCAGTTTCTGTTTCTTCTGCTGGTTCACCTTCAGCTCCTACTCATAATCACATTCCACCTCCATCAACACCTACTAGACAAAGTAGCAGAACCAGGTCAAAACCATCTTCTCTACAAGATTATGTCTTATCTGCTGCACATTCTTCAGTTCCAATGTTGAATGATACATATAACTTGGCAACTGCCTCAAAGATAGCAGTGGTGTTCATGGGCATGTTCTCTTAGCCAATTTCTACAATCAATTAGAACCACACACTTACAAGAAAGCAGTGCAAAATGAAAAATGGGTGGATGCTATGAATGAGGAACTGCAAGATTTGATTGCTAATGACACCTGGAAGCTCACTTCTTTACCTCCATGTCACAAAAAGATTGGATGCAAATGGGTTTACAGAATCAAATACAAGAGTGATGGTAGTATTGACAGATTTAAAGCCAGATTGGTTGCAAGGGGTTACACACAAACTGAGGGGGTTGACTATTTTGACACATCTTCTCCAGTTGCCAAACTATCCACATTTAGAATCTTGCTTAGCTTGGCATCATAGTTCAATTGGACCATCCTTCAGTTGGATATTAATAATGCATTTTTGCATGGTGTTTAGTCAGAAGAAGTTTATATGTGTGTGCCAGAAGGTTTATCTTTTACTCCAAGTCAGTCTCAGCTTCCTGATTTGGTGTGCAAGTTGAAAAATTCTTTATATGGTCTCAAACAAGCTTCATGACAGTGGTTTTTGAAGTTCACAGACACTGTTCTTTCTTTTGGTTTTGTCCAATGCAAATCAGACTATACTCTCTTTATGCATCTCACTGGTAAGGATAAAACTTATCTTTCGGTCTATGTGGATGACATAATCTTGACAGGCTCCAATCAAGGTACCTTACAACATTTCAAAGCTATTCTTTGTTCTTCTTTCAAGATCAAGAATCTCGGTGATCTCACATTTTTCCTTGGATTTGAGGTAACAAGAACCAGTTCTGGTATTTTCGTGAGTCAACAAAAATTTGCACATGTAATTTTGTCTAGTGCTGGTTATCTTGATTGCAAGTCTTCACCTCCCATGTCCGCTTCTATCAAACTTAGTGTGCATATTGGTAATCCTCGTGGTGATCAAGCTGCTGCTGGTTATAGAAACCTTATTGGTCAATTGTTGTATTTGTGCAACTCTAGACCTGATCTTTGTTTTGATGTTCATAATCTTAGTCAGTTTGTTGGGCATCCTACTGATCATCACATGTCAGCTGTTCATCATATTCCGAGATATTTAAAAGGGACTGTTCAACAAGGCCTTTTCTTTCTTATACACTCCACCATCACCATTACTGCTTATGCGGACTCAGATTGGGCTGGTTGTTTGGATAGCAGGAGATCAACTTCTGGTTTTCTGGTTTTTCTTGGGAATTGTCTAGTTACTTGGAAGTCTAAGAAGCAGACTGTTGTGGCCAAGAGCTCAGCTGAGGCAGAGTATAGATGTTTGTCAGCTGTATCTTGTGAGCTCAAATGGTTGGAGTCCCTTCTTGCAGAGCTCAAGTTCTCTTTGACTTCTACTCCTGTGATCTACTATGATAACTCTTCTGCTCTTCAGATAGCTGCACATCCAGTTTTGCATGAGAAGACGGAGCTCATTGAGTCGGATTGTCTCCTTATAAGAGACAAGGTGCAAGCAGGAGAAGTTGAACTAAACACATTTCCAGTCAGCTGCAGCTTGCTGATTTTCTTACTAAACCATTGGCTTCTCCTCGTTTTTCTTCTCTTCTCTCCAAGTTGGGTGTCATTTTCACTTTCACCCAACTGGAGGGGGCGTATTAGAAGTCATAGATATTTTTCCCTGGACTAAACCGCAAGGATGACCAAATTGATGACATGAAAGCTTCTACTCTCCAGAATAGCAGGAGCCGTCAGATCAGCTAGTACACTTTTAATCTCAGCAGTCTGACTTGAGGGGGCGTGTTTTAGTTAAACTGCGTCGTTTTCATTTTTCTTTCTTTTCTTTTATTTTTCTACCGTTATCATCAAGGTGATGTGGCACTCCTTGATTGGTAGATGGTGTTTTGTTATTTTCCCTTAAAGAACGATTTGATTTCTCATGAGTTGTAATTTTTCATTCATGTTTTGAGAGAAGAAATCAAAATTGAGGAGAGAGAAGTTTTCTCTCTCGTGTTCTTCATCTTTTGCTTCTTCGTTGATTGTTTGAGAAAACCCTAGAACGCTTCACTCATAAAATGGAGGAAATTCAATATAGAGCTCAACTGAAGCGTCCAACCAATGCGGGTGTTGAAGTAAATTGAGATTTGTGTTTTGTTGGGTGCAGAATTTTACCTTGGTGGGTTTGTGGAACTCACCGAGAGAGTGGAGACCGGAGCTGTGGTGGTGAAGACAGAGATGGCCTGGTGGTGGGAACTGAGGTTGAGATCGAAAGAGTGCAATATAAAGAGTTGTGGTTTGAGTGAAAATATACTGATGAGGATGATATTAATTGGTAGGTGAACTGTTTTATATGATGGTAGGTGAAATAATGACCTACGAAATTAATATCATATACTCCCTCCGTCCCATGAGGTAGTTCAAAAAAAAGAAAAGTTGCTTTATTAAAAACGGCGTGAAAAGACTATATTGCCCCTTTAGTTTCACCCTCTTTCTAAAATTCTCCCTGGATTAGTCACATATCCTCACCTCTCTCTCCGCCTCTTTCTGGATTAACATAAGGATAAACAACAGATCAAAGAAACAGACAAGAACAAATGTACTACCACTGGCAAGAATCATCAACAACAACAACAAAATTCAACTAGTACATTCCAGATTGCAGCCTAATTCATCATATTTTTTTTACATAACAGCAAAAATCAACAGAAAATTCTCACCACAGTCCGTCGAAAGTAGATCTCAGAAATAGAAAAACAAGAAGAAAGAACAGAGGAAGGAGAAGAAGAAGAAAGAACAGAAGATGAACAGTGTGTCGAATCCTCGCCGTCCGCCTTCAATTTGGAGAAGACTGAGAGAAACGAAGAGAGACAGAGATGGAGATGGAGGCGGCGTCGCTCTCTCACCGTCCGCCTCCCTCTCCCTCTCTCTCTCTCCCTCCCTCGATCTGCTCTCGATCTCCCTCACTCCTTCTCCCTCCCCCCGATCTGCTCTCAATCTCCCTCACTCCTTCTCCCTCCCCCCGATCTGCTCTCGATCTCCCTCTCTTTCGTTACCACGCCCAGCGCAGAAGGCGAAGAGAGACATAGATGGAGATGGTGGCGGCGTTGTTTTTTCTTCCGTCCGTCTCTCTCTCCATCTGTGCGGTGTGAAGTGATGAGAGAGGAGATAGAGATAGGGTTGGTGAAGAGGGGTTTCTGGTGAAGAACTAGAGAAAGGGTTGGTGAAGAGGAGTTTCTTGACCAGAGAAAAGGGGGTGGATGTTTAGGTTATGGGTTGGGCTGAATGGGTTTATTTCCTTTAGTTAGTCTTCTAATTACAATTGGGCATATTTAATTTGATTATTTGGATAATCTGATTATTAGACCCAATGTAATTTGAGTTTGTGTTTTTTTCCAGTAGGGTTAAAATGGTCAATTACACGTAGCAAATTTTCCATTTTAGGAAAGATTGAACAATCGCGTAGGACGTCCCAATAAGGAAAATTTGAACAACCTGCTGGGACGGAGGGAGTATAGGACACTTTCACCTTTTTTTTTTTTTTTTTTTTTTTTTTTTTTTTTTTTTTTTTTTTGGAAATGGCTCTATTAGACAAACATGATATAGATGTATACATGGGTTTGAGTTTGGTATAACTTGTTTCCTTTTTTTTAGGAACGGTATAACGTATTGTTGAGTTTGGTGTCTGGAAATTCACCGAAAACAAACAATTTCCGATCGAGACTAATATCAAAAGTTGAATTGATAAATACAGGAATGTAAAAAGAACGAAATGAGATAATTGAATTTATCGAATTGGTAGGTTAAGGTTATCCCAAACCTATCTTCAAGATAGAAATTTCTCAACTATATGGTGTAAAATGGGCTGCACGAAAATACTACATAACGATACAATGACTACCACAACAAAAAGAAGTAACATTGCACTTTTATCTTTTCCAAATTCAGTGGCGGATGCAGAATTTTAGCGGAGCGGCGTCCAACTCAACAATAGAAGTACATATCTTTAAAATTATGCAATATTACGAGCAATGAAGAAAATAGTAGTTTTTTTATGAAAAAAGTTGTGCAATAACTTCTTTTTTTTGAAATAAGTCTTCAACTTCTTTGTTTGTTCTTGATCTGTGTTTTCTTCTTCTTTCTTTTTTTTTCCGGACTTATTGACAAAAATTACAAAATACTCCCACCGTTCAATTAGATTTCTTAACAGTTGACACCATAACATTTGTGTTTGTGTCACTAAACGCTATACTGCAGGTTTCTAAAAAAAATGCCACAATGCGGGGTTTTGTAGTGGAGGAAAATGTGAATTCTGCTCACTTTGACACTGCACAACCTGTTACCCTCTGAACTCCTCTCACAGCCACAAAGTCACCTCAAGAGGAAACACAAGACAACAATATAAATGTTGCGGCCGTATCTAGAGAGCCCGAGGACCAGCATAGCTCCGAAGCTTTGGGGATAAAACTCCCCGGACCCAATAACAGCGCCCGTGCCCATGTAGTGTCGGAAGAGCAGAACGATCACTAGCTCACACGAGAATACGTTGCCACATTTTGCGAGATGATCTCCCACTTTGGATATTGATATGAGAACTGATTTAACACATGAGGATTCTATGTTGCTCGTTAGAATCGACGGGTCTGGCAGTGCTCACCGGTATGCAGGGGCGGAGCCAGGATTTTCCCACTGTGGGGGCTAAATTTTAGTGTCGGAAAATTCGAATGGATAAACATGTGTAGTGAATGTTATTTAATCATTTTAGTGGCAGCTAAAATAAAATAATTTCACAAAATACATGATAAAATTACAATTTTTTTAAAGTTGAGTGGAGGCTAAAATGAAATAATTTCACAGAGTACTTGATAAAATCCAATTTTTTGAAGTTGAGTGGGGGCTATACATGGTTCCGCCCATGCCTCAATGGAAGCCTTAATGTGTTGCGATATTTATTTACCTCCCTCGGCTCCCCTTCGTTGATCTAGGTCTTTGGACTGTTTGGAACAACCGGGTGATGATCAGAGTGAGTTAACTCAATGCCGGGTGGGGTTAAGATCGAGAAAGCCCAGTGACAAATATCCACCAGATTCGTATCAACTTGCATAACCGATAAGTTTGTTTATAGTGTAGGTTTTAAGTGGGTAGGGCCGAATGTCCCCCCACCTCTTTTACGGGTTGGAAGCCCGCTGCTCGGGATAATGGGACTGTTTAGATGAACTGAAATAAGTAAGCGGTTGAGCTTAGATGTTCATTTAATAAGTAGTTTTTGAATACGATAGATTATTGTAGATTACTAATAATTTTTTGTTGATTCGCATTTTATCGCCCAAGAAAATCTGGAATCCCTCCAAAAGAATCCATAATTCTGGCTAATAATCAGGATTTCTGAAATTAAAACCAGAATTTCTGTTTTTAGCCGCAATTTTGAATTCCAGATTTTTTTGAGTTAGGAGAAGTGTAACTGAACATCTCAGATTTTTGACATTCCTCTACCTCTTGACTTAATGTCATTCAAACAGGCCAATGTCCAATATCGGATTAAATTGTCATCCTATTGCCATCCTCACTTGGTTGATGCATAGCCAACCATGACCAACTAAAAACATCCATCACATAATTTTTCCACTTGTCTCTCTAAACCATCAATCTTGTGAAACAACTAATGTTTCCTATATTCAAGGTGGATCTCACAAGACCAACAAGATCGATCCAATGCCATTTACTTTAAAACACAATTGCTTCTCACAAAACCAACACTTGAAAGAAACAACAGCGTATACGCATCCCCTATTTCTCACCAACCCCACAGCCTAACAAGGAGAGAGAGAGAAAGAGAAGCCAAGGAAAACCACCAACCATGGCTTCAACCAACGCCACCACTTTCTCTCTCCTTTTCGCAACCGCCGCCGCCACAATCCTCCTCCTTACCGCTTCCCCTTCAGAAGCAAAGTTCAAACGAATCAACCCCTGGTGCAAGACAGCTGACCACAGGCACCTGTGCACGCAGATGGTGGGGAACGCCACGAGCCAGACTGAAGCCATCGTAAGAGCCGTGGAAGCAACCATCAAAGCCACTGAGAAGGTGATGCCGGGCAAAAATAGGGTTTTGGGCAAAGATGCGGACCCAGTGGTCAAGGACGAAGTGGTGGGCAGGTGCAGGGAATGTTTTGAGACGGCTTTGGATAACCTACGAGAAGCCACATCGTTTGTGCACGCAGACGACATGCCCACCGTGTTGGACCGGATCCAGACAGCTGGGAGCTCGTACATGGACTGCGGAGACGCGATGAAAGGGTCGGCTGATGAGGTTCCGGGACTTGCGAAAGTTACAAGGATATTGTTCAGGTTTGCTAGCAATTGCATGGCCGTTGCAACGCAGATGTGAGTGAAGCTTTTGTGTGTGTTTGTGCGTGAGAGTTAATGCATGCATGCATGCATTGGGAATGTATTTCTTTTTGTAGTAGCGATGTTTTTTTTAAAAGTGTTAATTGTTGATTCGGAAGTAGAATGTAAATAAACTTTGTCATGTTGATTTTGGCAAAATTGTACTCTATTTATTCATCATACTTAATGAAAATCATTATTTATGTTGTAACGAATACGCACCTCACGAACAAATAAACAAACGTTGAAGACAGAGATTATCGTGGTTCGTTCGTGTAATTGTCAATTACGTCCACGGTGAAGTACGATTTTATTTGAATTTGGAGAAACACGAGTAGAAGAACCTATATTACTGCCATACATCAATTATTACTTAAATACACTGAGAAGTTATCAAAATAGAGTCCAGTAGCCGACCTAAGTTGCCCAGCCCGCTCGGCAACTCGTGCGAGTAGCCTTGTGCTCGTGCGAACACATTCCTGTTCGTGCGAGCTGCCATTTGCTCGTGTGAGTTGGTTTGCGCTCGTACGAGTGTGCTCATGCGAGTATCTATGAACTCCTGCGAGTTCATGTTCACCTCCTACTCTTCCAAATTGTCCGAAACACCTCCTTTTGGCCTCTACTCGTACGAGTCTTGTAATAACTCATGGGAGAACCTGATTCAAGGTATATTTCAACAGACCTCCACCTTGACTTGAATCTTCTTGACAACCAAAACCATTTCTTCTCCACCTGAAAATAAAGTGTGATCTCCTCCGTACCCGATGTCTCTAATCAAAGAGACTAGTTAACCCCGAAGGGTTCCGATAGCCCAAACAGACTCTAGTGGCTCGTGATGTTGAGCGATTGTAAGAAATGTTGGAATTTCTTCTCCGGAACTGACTTGGTGAACATAATAGCATGGTTGTCAGCTGTTCCTACCTTCCGCACTTTGATCTTTTTCTCGTTTCTAGAAAGTGATATCTGAAGTCAATATGCTTTGTCCTCTCGTGACGAACCTGATCCTTAGTTAAGAATATTGCACTCAAACTTTCACATAACACATCGCTTGATCTTGATGTATGCCAAGATCATTGTCAAATCCCGATAGCCAGATTTCCTCCTTTGCTGCTTTTTCAAAGCCAATTACTCCGTCTCCATGGTTGACAAACTCACTGTCGGATGTAGCGTCGGCTTCCAGCTCACAACAGAACCTCTCATAATGAATACATAACTAGTCATAGATCTCCTACTTCCCACATCTCAAGCATAGTCCGAATTTGAAAAACTAGTGACCAAAGCATCCTGATTGTCTCCATAACAAAGACCAATAATCTGACGTACCTTTAGGTACCTGAAAATTATCTTCACTGCTTGACAATGTTCCTTCCTCGCTTGAACCATAAAACGACTCACCACGATGTAAGTCTGGTAGAGTACATACCATAACACTACAACAAATCCTGCTAGCGGCGATCGGCTTCATTCCGACAACCAGGATTTCTGTCGTTGATAGCAGTATAAACAGTCGTTTTTTTCTGTTTGTTGTCTGCCTAGTCGTATTTCATTTTTAAGACCAACTGTCATTTTGTCGTTGGAACACGACAAGTCATCAGAAATCCAAAATTATTAATGACGTGCAATATTGTCGTCAACGGATCTAAACACAATTTCAACCAAACTTTTGTGCGGGAAATTAAAGTTCGCTAAATTTTGGGGAGGGAAATGAAATCTCACCAAATGTTGGAGTTAAAATCAAATCCACCCAAAAAAATAATTTCACCTATTTGCTCCAACTAACAATTCCCCCCGCCATTACTCCCCCTTTCGGCCTCCATATGGAATATCTATATCCACCTGAACCCTAGCTATCTCGCCATTACTCATCTTCCACACTCGCCACCACCGCCGGTTCTCTCTCTCTCTCTCTCTGTCTGTATGTCTCTCTCTCTCTCTCTCTCTCTCTCTCTCTCTCTCTCTCTCTTTCTGCACGATCGTGGCCCTTTGGCCACCACCGTCTCTCTGTTGTTCCCTTTTCCAGCTGGTTCAAATCTGCAGAGAATTGAGGTTTCCCGCAGGAAGATAAAGACCATGTCTCAGCCTTCAAAAACATCTGTACTCACAAGTACAGGTCGGTCTCTCTCTCGCTCTCTCACAGTCTGAATTTGGGTTCTAAGTTTCATGCGCTTTTCAATTTGGGTTCTGAGTTGTGGGTTGAGCTCAGATCTAACAAACCCTTTTCATTTCTATGAATTAAAAGGAGCAATTTTACTGTGATATCTGTATTTGTAGGCCGAGCTCCATCTTTCATACTTCTAAATTCTATGTGGTTTAATTTTACTGTGATATCTGCAAAAAGTCTAACTATGGGTAAATCCTGTGTTCGGATCTGCTGAGTGTAGAATGTGGTTTTAAAGTACTGTATGTGAAGCTAGAACTTTTTCTCACATAACCATGTAGTTGTTGTTAACTGATTGGAAAGTGTGTATTCATGGGCTGAGTGATATATAAGAGGCACAATACTGATAGGAATGTGTGTTTTAATGTGTTGGAGGGAAACCTTGTTTTATGATCGTGAGACATAGCTTTAGAGCAACTACTGTGTGGACTAAACATTTCTGAAATTGACTAAACATTTGCTGAACGAAGACAACCCCTGAGAAGCAGAGCTTGGCATCGATTTATCACTCATCTCAGATCGATGAGCAGTTGTGCTATGACAAACAGAGGTTGGCATCGTTATGTTCTGACCACCTGAAGCAACATCTTTTTGATCATTCCATGCATCACAATGCTGCATCAAGACGGCCAGAACATAATGAAATCAACATCGGAGGAGATTGTCGACATCGACATGCTTTCCAATAATCAAAACTCTATCTAGGTGCATGAAAGGTGTAGTGAAATGGACAAGTCTGTAGGTTTTGTTTTATACAAAGTTGGAAAGCTGGGGGTTAGAAAAAGATGGAGAGTTAAAGATGGACATGTGGGGGGGATTAATAGAGTTTAATAAATGCTGGTTTATTAAGCGATGGTTTCTTCGATGTAGAATCGGTTATGTTCTTGCCACGTCCAGAAGCTTGTGTGTGACCATTCCATGCATCACAATGCTTGCGCATGTGGGCAAGAACATAACTGACTCTTGACATCGACATGCTTTCCTAGAACCTAAACTTTATCTGGATGAATTAAAGGTCGAGTGAAATGGACAAGGCTATATGCTCTGGTTTTATACACAATGGGGAAGCTGGGGGTTAGGATAAGATAGAGAGTATGGAGAGGTGGGTGGGGGGGGGGGGGTAATGGAGTTTAATAAATGCTGGTTTAAAGATGTGGTTTTAGAGAAATCATTGATGGTTTAAATATTAATGCAGGTCAGTAGGTATAGGTTCATGAACTACCTCATTGATTAGGGGAGGCAACATTACAAAATTATAATTTTTTCTATCACCTGTTGTAGGTACATTTTCATGTTATATTGATAGTATGAGTACATCCATACGTAGTATATAGTGTGCACTGTTTGAACTTTCCCCAAAGGTACACATGCTATCATTCATCTTAGTGATCCAACATTTTCACATCAACCTAATCTATCTAAATATATATTTAACCTGTTTCAGTACAACAACTGTGCTTGGAGCGGGCGTTGATCATTTTTGAATTCAAATTGACAATGCACATAGTTCTACGACCACTTTGGAGGAACAATATCTGGTAATCATAAAATGAATCAGTTATAGGAATATCGTAACAAACAAATGAGTATACAGTTATATTATAGGTTGTTTAATTATGTTGAATATTGTAGTCTTTTGGCCGGGTTGTGCCCCATACTGTTTCTCGGTATATATATTGTGTAACATATTCTGAGTTTTACCCAAGTTATATATATGCTGGCTACATCAGTAGCAACAAATTTGAATGAATGTGTGTTATGAAAACAGGTTCATCTGTATATGAACCTATATTTTTTGTTGTGCACTGTGTTGAAATTGGTTAAAGAAATTGCATGTACAAGTTCAACATGGTATTTGAGCAGATATACTGTGAAATGTGTAATATAAGCGACTATGAATATGGTCGCCTATGAAGAAGACCAAATATAGTTACGACGAGCAAGTCTGTCAGCAAAACACATTAACGACGACAATATATGTCGTCCAATAAAGAAAAACCAAAAAAAAAAAACCGCGAGAATAAGAAAAAAAAAGAGGACTAAAATACTTGTCGTCTTTTGGTTTAAATTATCAATGCCGAATAGAATTCGTCGATTCGATCGTTGGAAAAAATTTTGTCCACAAAATTTGGTGGCCGGAAGGTAGTCGGAAAAAGAACAACGTCGAGCAGAAAATCGTCGAAAAAGTGGTCAGTAAAAATATTCCATCAACCGGTTGATTTATTTTCGCCCGGTCGAACTAACGACCAAGCTATTCCGACGGCAGAGCGACCACTTAATTTTGTCTTTCTTTCATTTAACGACTGTTTTTTAGGTTTTTACGACGAGCAAATCGTTCTTTTTGTAGTGTAACATACATCATGCTTCCATTTGCGCTAGCATATGGAACCTTAGACATGTACTCCTTCTCCTCGTCAGTCTGGATGATGTTCATTCCCAACTTGCACTTAAATGTCATTGGAGTATCTATTGATTTTGCTGATGAAATTTCAAATATGCTTAAGATTTTCTTGATGTATCCCTCTTGATAAAAACAACAACTTCTTTTTCATGTCCGTATAGATTAACTCCCATAATATTTTGAGCTGTACCAGGATCCTTCATCTCGAATTACGCACCAAGAGTCCCCTTCAATTTCTGAATTCTATCTTATTCTGAGTTGCAATAAAATTGTGTGCTATGGAAACATCAAAATACTTATATTTTTTTGTACACAAACAATGTTTGGTTATCTCGATGGCACCGCACCTTGTCCACCGAAATTTATTCTCAATCCCGACGGATGCGCTTCCAGCAATATTAATCCGACTTCCACTGCTTGGAAACTCCAGGACCAATCGGTACTAACGATCCTCAACACAAATCTTTCTCCTAAATCTCTAAAACAAGTAATCGGGTCCACCACTTCTAGATCTTCTTGGCTCTCTCTTGAACGGTGTTATACCTCTCTTACTCATTCAAACATCCTTCAACTCAAATTAAACCTTCAAAATCTAAAAAAAAAACACTCTGATTATGTGGATGTTTACATGTAGAGGTTCAAATCTATTCGCGATAGATTCAATCCCATTTCTTTGAAGAACTCCGTGTTCTACTCAAATCCGAAGAGTAGATGCTCGAATCCCAGACCACCGATACTGATCTTTCTAACCCCACAACCTTCTATTATTATCGTGGTAGTCGTGGCGGCCGTAACCATACTGGATCTCGTGACAGTCATTCAGGTCAACGAAGCGTTGTAAACCGTTTGGTTTCCTCTCGTGGTGGTTGATCTAGTGTATGATTTGGTTCGAGATCCAGGTATGTACATGGTTACGTTACAAGTCTGGGTCCCGATCCCCTTAGGGATCGGATCATCATCATCTGAATCACGTTACGTGTCTAGTCAAGTACCCAACTACTTTTTGCATCGAGGCTCATTCAGACTTCGAGGAAGCTTGATGTGGTGCTCCAATGGTTCGATTCAAAGTGGCTTTGTAGGTTTTACTTCAAATTATGTAGTTTTGACTTCCGCTATTCCCTGGAAGGATGGCATCGCATGAGTTATGCCTACCTGGGCTGTACTCCTCCAAAGAAGCTCTTCAACATGGTCACCTCCTCTCACCATACAATTTCACAACATGAAATTTGGTTGACCGACACTAGAGCATCCAATCACATGACTAAAGAACTTCAAAATCTCTCAATTTCTAAGCCTTACTTTGTACATGACCAGGTTATAATCGGTAATGGGTCTTTTCTGCATATTAGGCACTCTAGTAATGCTTTTTTCACTACCTTAAATTAT
The DNA here is from genome assembly GCA_023055425.1 of Linanthus parryae. Lineage (NCBI taxonomy): Eukaryota > Viridiplantae > Streptophyta > Magnoliopsida > Ericales > Polemoniaceae > Linanthus > Linanthus parryae. The sequence continues at coordinate 70,135,320 of JALGPY010000002.1, forward strand.
TTGATTACATTATCAATACTTCACATGTTCTTGATTAATTTGTTAATATGCTTTTTGAGAATAAACTGTGCTCTAATCATGATGTCCGATTCATATTTGATAAGACCTCGTTTTGCATTCATGCCACTGCTACGAGAAAAATCCTATACTTGGGTCTCGGTAGTTTAAGGGTTAAGTGTGCCCCCATGAGTGGAAATTCTGTAGCCATGGAAGTATCCAGGCGGGTTCGTTGCAAATTCGTTAGTGAACCACGTTGAATTTGTCTCTTGTTCTTGATTTTCTTTCATCGTTCTTGCTTGAACGTCCCTAGGTTATAAGAAACTGGTATCAGTGCCGTTTCCAACGATCTGGGTGGAGTCAAGAGCTAGGGTTTTCATGTTTTGGTGAAAATCAAAGCTAGGGTTCTGCATTTCAGGTTTAGCAGGCTATCCGGAGGTAGTGTTTCGAGATTCCGCCAAGGATGATGTCTGGTTCAGCAATCTAGATCAATCTGTTTGTGAGGAGAGCATGTTATATTTTTTGACCTCTAAAATAGGGGGCGTAGGTACACCCTCCATCAGAAGCCCCATGGAAGGGCCTATCTGGGCTCCTGTTATGGAGTTATTTGGCGCACAATTGATTCGACGTGCAACGGTTCTGTAAAATCCATCACGCATTCAGTATAGGCCCAAATCTGGCAGTTCACACGCATCAGGCGTTGTGGTAATTAGCAGTTAGGAGGAATATGGCCCCCGGCGTGGAGCATCTGGCATGTCAATTGAATCTGGTTTTGGCTGATGCGTTGCATGAACTCATTTGAGTTGGAGCAAAAACATGGAACATCTGGCGTGTGAGATTTCTACCCGACGCATCTGGCTCTGGTGTCGGCGCAAATTCATCAAGAGATTTCGTATTAGCGTGCATTTGGCATTTTGGAGCGTGTACCATGACACACATTGAGCTCGCATCCGGCGGGATATGTTTCTGGCAAGCATCTGGCGCATCTAAGGCATACGGGCCCATCAGGCAAGACAAATATTTTTTGGCACTTGTGATTACGTGCATCGGGTCTGGTAAGTAATCACATCTGGCTTTTGTCATGGTGCATCAGTCTGGCGCAATTGAGCTCATTAGGAATACATTCGGTCATGTTTCTCGGTGAATGTATTCAAGTTTGGTTCTAGGTGGAGCATCTTATTTTTTTTTTCCGGAAGTCCAACCGCATCTGGCGCAGTCGTTGCAAGAACGCATGGTAATTGGAGCAACGATTTGTCGGTTCAAGTTTCACATACAGCTGCGGAACATCTGTTTCGGGGAGGCGTTCTTGTTTATGGTTCTGGAAGACTTATCAATTTCTGGATTCAGGAGAGGAGCATCGGTTCTTGTTCTGGTTGATGAGATGATTCAACTCAAGGTGTAGATTTGTTAGAAAAGTTGCTTTGAATCAAAGTCGGCAAAAAAAAATCTTTGGGGTGGTGATGCTTTGGCTTGGTGCCAAAGTCATCTCCTTTAGCACATGGGTATACATATAGAGATATGCTATTTTGGTACTCTATAGATCCTTTATGTATCAAGAAATTTAGTCCAAGAGCTATGACAAAAAGAAAATAATTCTGTAAAAGTATGTCACATCGGAATGTTGTTTTGTAAAATATGAATGGTGAGGATATGGTTGTCTATAACTAATTAAAATTAATGACAAGCTACCTTAGTATGTTAAATAAGACTTTTAAAATTTCAAGAGTCACTGCTCTTCATCTTGGGCACAAATTATGCATCACTCCTACGCTAATCAGCAGGGATTCTCTACCCGATTAGTGAATGTTTTGATTTATTTTCATACCCTTACACTCCTGTGATGATTATGAAAATTTAAGTGTAGATTCTTAACTAATTTAGCGTCTTTTTTCAAAAGTTCGATCATCACAGTTTGAGATGTTCAAATAAATATCAAGACACATTGCTATAACGAGATTCAAATTATGAAAAAAATAGTTGTTTTGTTCATTTTGATGCCCTTATATTCCTTTGATGATTATGACAAGTTTACAGTAGATGCTTGACTGTTATATATTTTGATAAATTTGCTACGGATACTTAACTTCCATGTGTAAAATTTTGAGCATCATAAGACTGTTGGAAATATGCCCTAGAGGCAATCTATTTCTTGTGACATTTATGTATTTACGATTCATTATGTTATCGATATGGAGATATGTTAACATGAATGATGTCCTTAGAATACAAATGTTATATTCTTAAATATCCTAGTCGATTATATTGATTAACAGGACAACCAACTATAGACTAGTATGGGGTCGGATTGATATGAAGATATCAGGATTCAAAACATGGGTATGCATTAGGGGTAATGGCATACTGGATTAACCCACAACGAGAAGGCTACATACAATTTATGTAAATTCACAAGTGCTTCTCGTAGTGACAACATTATTGTCATCCTTAGACTTGAAGTCACTAGATCCTCTAGCTATGGAATATTGTGTTTTGACATCGTCAAACGCTACACCGTAATTGGGTAGTAATAAAGGTGTTAATCGGACACATATGAAGCAATATTAGAGATGGTAGTGATGTAGATAGAATTTGTACCTCCCACATAACGGGAGCAAATATCCACGGCTACTCGAGGGATGGTGCTTATAGAATGTCTGGTCAGACTTAGATAAATCAATATGGGATATTGATGTTACCTGCATGGATAAGACTATTCTCTAGGATCGAGAAATTATGGATTGATATACGAGTGTGACTTGTATGTCTCGTGTCCAATCTGGATATAGAGACAAAGAGATGAGACAATACTTGCACAAGGTTTGTCAAAGTAATGACTATTTATATTAGTTGGGTGGCATGGATGTGTTGCTAGATGCAGCTCCATGTTAGTAATTGTTATTACCAATTAGGTTGAAACATATGGGGTCACACGCCATATGGATTAAACTAGAATTGGGAATTAATTAATATGATTAATTAAATAAGAATGATCAATACGCAACCACTTGCAAACTTAGTAGGACTAATTTGCAAGGTGGACTAATCCATGTATAGATATTATAATAATTTGAAAATGTGGAATAATTCATGTATCGACATGATTATGACTAGTTGTAAGATGACTAATCCATGTATGGACATGATTAGGAGAGAGGCTAATATGTCGTGAACAAGAATTTGTTGGACTATATATAGAGAACTCCTAGCTTATTTTCTCACTAATTCTCATAACATTCTTCTAGTATGAGAGAATAATCAAGGAGAGAGAACAAGACAAGCCAAGGCCGAGCCTAGACCAGTCCCCCCCCTCTACCCGTCGGCCAAGAAGAGGACGAGCCTCTTTTGGTCTCCGTTATGTGATTCTTCTTCTTCCTTCTTCCACCGGTTGCTAGAACAAGGCGTGGAGGAATCTAGATCTTGGTCCTAGGCGTGGACTAGCTATAAATACGCAAATAATATTTTGCGTTTGAAGTCATCACAGAAGACAAAGAAGGTAATTGTTACTTGAACCTTCACTATCGTTATGATGTCTCTTCCTGTGATCTTTGGTGGGTCTTCTGCGAATTTTATTTGTTCAATTCCGCTGCGTAATCCGCTACAAAACCGAACAGTGGTATCAGAGCCACATGTCGTAGAGCATAACATAGTTTATGTGTTACGATTATGTCTATTTTACACTTTAAATTATTGTTTATCGCGTAAAACGGACAAATCAAGCATATTTGATGCAATTTGTATATGATTCAACCAAAAAACACCTAATATTACATTGGATGTAAGGATTAGTTAATTTGATTCACATAGGATGTGAAAATGTTGGATCTAGAAAACTAGGGTATGAACACAAGTTGGAAAAAGGGGTTTTTCAAATTTGGAAACAACTAAACTTTGGCAACAAGGAGGAAATTGTTTTGGAAACAACTTCCCAAGGTGGTTGGCCCCCCTAGGGGACCGCCGCTCTTTTCCTTGCCGCCAGGTAAGCCACGACCAAGAGGCCGAGCCTCCCTAGCGCACAGCTTAGCCGTGTGGGCTAGGGGCCAGCCGACCCCAAGGCTTGTGGCGGTCCTTTAGGTTTTCGGCCATGGTGATGGTGGGCCCTGTTGGACCGTTTTGACCCTATTTCATCCAAAATCAGTTAAAATTGACCAAAGCGTTAAAATTGGATTTCAACTATTTAAGTGCTACTGCATGGTGATTGGATATGGCATTAGATGTGGATATTGTGAATGTTTATTTTTGTGGTTTTTTTACGGCATGCGAGCTGATAAAATTAATTTAATAGTTAATTAAGTTTTATGGCATGCGAGCCGGTCTTCTTCTCAACTTGTGAGATCTTTTTATTTAGTCTAGATATTAGATAAAATAGATGATAGTCAAGATATGGAGGAGAAGAAGCCTACAGAATTAAAAGACCACAAGATGGAGCCTTCCACAAGGCTAAGAAGCAATGGAGCATGGACCAAAACATGGAGGCACATGGAGATGAGCTTGCTATTTTTTAGGGTTCAAACATATTCTCATTGGCTTGGGAATATCTTAGTTTAGAGGTCATATCCATATCACGTTTAATTTTTGTTTGTGGCTGTTTATTTATTGTCTTATTATTTATTGTTGGTGTATGGATAATGCATGCAAAATTGATAATAAGATAATTAACAACCCTGATGTTTTATTTGTGAGTTTGCCCAGCTCAAAATAAGTAGATCAGTGGATATGGATCAACAAAGCAACTAAAAATTAAATAGCAAAATCCATCAATTTAAATATTGCGTTTTGTCTTCTCCTTACTTAAGCACTCATCATGATCATGATTACCAAGCTCGTATGTGCCAATGCAAGGCGAATTGGTTTGTCATGATGTGATGCGATGGCACAAGCAAGTAATGTGCAATTGTTTAAGTAAGAGGTTGAACACAACTTGGTGATTTTAATGGGATTAAAATCCTTGAGGCAACCAATTTGGATCATCTATGGGATAGATAAAAAAGAGTTATTTGCCCAATTGAACCAATAATCGCATGGGGGATGCAATTGGAATTATTTCTACCTAAATAACTAATTTTGGGTGACTTGCCAAACCAAGCTCAAAAGAAGTGAAATATGAATCTTGGTCCACTAGAAAATATATAATGATATTTTTCGCATTAATATGGATGGCCATTTATCCGAGAAAAATTGTGGGAGCTATGTTTGACAATTTAAGTCATTGTTAAATATAATTAAACGTCACAACAATTTGTATAATCCTTTTGTCTTGAATACCCATGGAATTAAACAATCGAAACGCGACTTTATGTCCTTAAGAAGGACAAGCTGTCTGGAATCTATTGTCTAGACTGGTATAAAATTGAGAATTGTCCTCAAATAAAATAAAAATATTGTACATCGTAGAACACAAAGTTCTCTTCCCACCGAATACCAAAACACACTAAAACCTAATGGAAGGAACATCAAAGAATGGTTCTTTGGATGTCACTTTTCTCGTGTTAGCTGCCATGAATGATGAGATTTGGAAGCAAGGTGAGAAATATGGAGGCGTTTTATATGATCATACATTAAAAGAAGCTCTTCCAAAGAGCGAGCTAGACATGAAAGGTTAGAAGTGTACCCACTTTGCGTTTTACCATATCTTGCTTAGCACTTGTCATGATCGAGATGTAATGAAACTCCGTTTTGCCAAAGCAAGGCGACTTGATTCATAAAGATATGACACGACAGAACAAGCTAGTAATGTGTGACTGCTAAATCAAAGAGGTTATACACAACTAAGCTTATTCAATAGGATTGAAAGGGTAGGGAATGGGAGTTATATATGAGATAGATAAAGAATAAAATTTATTCGCTCAAGTGGACCAAGAATTGAATTGGATGCAGTTATAGTTTTGTTCAAAGATGATTTACTCAATATGATTGAGAATCATTAAACAAATCACTCTTAAAGGGCTAAAGGCGAAACATGTTAATGGTTAACAACATGGGTAAGGGCAAAAGGTTTGCCCGACCCCACGGGAATAAATCAAAGTTGTTGCTAAAACCAATTTGCCTTAAAGTCCCATATGTGGTGTAGAGGAAAAGAGACTACCCAAAGTACCTGGAAGGAAATATTAAAGGAATTATGAATTTCAATTTAGGTATTTTTGTTATAGAAGTCAATATGGCTATATCATCATCATGAGTGTATGATACTAGATGAAAATCTCACGTTTATAGAAATGTGGAGGATCTTAAGGATGTAGACAATTGGATAAGGAAGAAATAAACCTACACGTGGGGCAATGAAGCATCAGGTTGCTGAATTAGCTGTAGGGAACTATCGCTACCTTTTAAAATTATCCATGAATTAGAAACATATGATTATGTCACAACTTTGAGTAGGGACAATATCACCGTTTCTTGTTTGGACAAGATTTATTTTATTAAAATAATGGAAACATGTTGTTCTATTTATTTTTGATAAAATGCATTATTGTAATGCATTTTTGTCTAATGGATTATATATCCTTGATCATGATAAATTCATCTATAACATTAATACCAAGAGGTTTTCATATAATGGTATGAACCTCTCTTATCTTTGGCATTGTTATTTAGGCCACATAAATGAGAGATACATATCTAAACTCCATATGGATGGATTTCTGGACTCACTTGATTTTGAATCATATGAGTTATGTAAGACTTGTTTAATGGGAAAGATATGATCTTTGGAAATCATACATATTGATGTATGTAGGACACTAAGGGCAAATGCTAAATGTAGTTTTTAGTACATCATCATATTTACTGATGTCTTTAGTGAATTCGGACTTGTCTATCTTATGAAGAAACAAATCTGAATCCTTTGCAAAAGTTCAAAGAATTCAAGAATGAAGTAGAGAACTATTTTGGCATCATAGAGGCGTGAGTACTTAAGCTAATAGTTTGAGCATCTAAGGGAGTATGGGATGTGATCCCAACCCAATCTACCTAGAACACCATTGTGGAATGGCGTGTCTAAGAAGAGAAATCGGACCTTGTTGGACACGTTTCGATCTATGATGCGTCAAACAGAACTTCCAGTTTACTATAAGAGGCCATGTTCTAATTACAACAAATTTCGCCCTTAACCTTGTTCCAACTAAATCAATTATGAAAACACCATATGAGATATGGACTAGGAAGTGTCCTAGTATGTCATTTTGTATCCCATGGCTCCAAGTCGGATAAATGAGCTATGTGGAATATCCTGAGGAAACAAATGATGTTATCTCTACGATACAATCAGGAACAAATTGTTTGTTGCTCGAACCGCTGTATTATTAGATAGAGATTGTCTCTAAAAGAAACAGTGTGAGGACAGTAGAACTTGAGGGAGTTTAAGAACCACAACGGAACATTGATCCTTTTGCTGGAACATGAGCAGGATCACAAGGTGTTGTGGAGCAACCTACTCAGGTAACACAACAACCTCGTAGTTTAAATATGTCAAAGGGCTAGAGAAATATGGATTTTTCATAACCGGTTGATGTGTTGCTCATGGAGATGAGCCTACAACCTATGGGTAGGCCACGAGTGGGCCATACTCTCAAAATGTCTTGGAGCCATGGGATACAAAATGGAATCCATGTATACCAACAAAGTATGAACTTTGGTGGAACCACCTAAAAGGGTAGAACCCATGGGTTGCAAGTGGGTTATAAGGAAACCAACATGGATGGTAATGAGATTAATTTTAAGGGACAATTGGTTGGAAAAGGTTTCCTATGAGTTCATAGTATAGATTATGACGAAATTGTTTTTCCTAAATTGTGATGCTTAATCCATTCGTATCTTGATTGCAGCAATCTGTCTACAGATTGAGTCAAGCTTCTCGGAGTTGGAATCTTCAAATTGATGATGAAATCAAAGGATTTTGGTTCCATAAAAATTGAAGATGAAGATCGCATTTACAAGAAGGTTGGTGGGAGCACATTTATATTTTTGGTCTTGTATGTGGAGACATACTAATCATTGAGAATAATGTCTCTACTATGTAATCTGTTAAAGATTGGCTAGAGAATTGTTTTTCAAATGATAGAATTAGGCGAGACAATCTATAAATATCTATGGATATAGATCAAGAGAGTTGCTCGGCTTAGGTAAAAGCACATATGTTGACAAGGTGTTGAAAGGGTTCAACATGCAAGGATATAGATTCTTACCCATGTCACATGGAATTAGACTTTGGAAGACTAATTGTCTTTACAATTAGATTGGGAAATGGACCGTATGAATACAATATTCTATGTTATGTACTAGGCCAGACATGTCATATAGTATTACATATAGATACCAGTCAATCCAGGTGAGAGTCACTGGATAATTTTCAAGAATATCCTTAAGTACTTTAGTAAAACTGAAGGATGAATTCTTGATAAATGGAGGACATGAAGATTTTACTGTAAAGGGGTTACGGTGATGCAAACTTCCAATCTAACAAAGAAGATTTCAGATTATATTCAAGTTTTATGTTTTTCACTAGTGGGAGGGACTCTGAGCTGGAAATGTTCCAAGTAAGATTCAGTCACTGATTCTAACACAGAGGATTGAGTAATTTACTGCATCAGATGCACATACTAAGAAGATTCTATCTCATTGGATTGTCGATAGAGAATATGTGAACATATGCAAAGACCAGCAGATGTATATCTTACCTTGCGCAGCGAAAGCGTGAAGGCCGCACTAGATCAATAGGCATATGATGCGCAAGATTGACTCTAGTGCAAGTGGGAGACTGTTGGAAATATACCCTAGAGGCAATCTATTTCTCGCGACATTTATAGATGTGCGATTCATTATGTTATCGATATAGATATGTTAACATGAATGAAGTCCTTAGTATACAAGTTTTATATTCTCAAATATCCCTAGTCGATTATATTGATTAACAGGACAATCAACTATAGACTAGTATGGGGATGGATTGATATGGAGATATCACGACCCAACACATGGGTATGAAGTAGGGGTAATGTATACTGGATTGAGCCACAACGAGAAGCCTACATACAAGTTACGTAAAGTCACAAGTTCTTCTCGCAGTGACAACATTATTGTCATCCTTAGACTTGAAGTCACTAGATCGTCTAGTTGTGGAATATTGTGTTTTGACATCGTCAAACGCTACACCGTAATTAGGTAGTAATAAAGGCATTAATCGGAAACAATAGGAAGCAAGCTTAGAGATGGTAGTGATGTAGATATAATTTGTCCCTCCTAAATAACGGGAGCAAATATCCACGACCACTCGAGGAATGGTGCTTATAGAATGCCTGTCCAGACTCAGATAAATCAATATGGGATGTTGATGTTATCTTCATGGATAAGACTATTCCCAGGATCGAGAAACTATGGATTGGATATAAGAGTGTGACTTGTATGTCTCGTGTCCAATCCGAATATAGAGACAAAGGGACGAGACAATACTTGCACAAGGTTTGTCAAAGTAATGACTATTTCTATTAGTTGGGTGGCATGGACGTGTTTCTAGACACCGCTCCATGTTAGCAATTGTTACTACCAACTATGTAGAAACCTATGGGGTCACACGCTATATGGATTAAACTAGACTTAGGAATTAATTAATTTGATTAATTAAATAAAAAGGATCAATCTGCAACCACCTGCAAACTTAGTAGGATTAATTTGCAAGGTGGACTAATCCATGTATAGACATGATTAGGATTTGCAAAGGTGGACTAATTAATGTATAGACATGATTATGACTAGTTTGCAAGATGGACTAATCCATGTATGGACATGATTAGGAGAGGGGCTAATATGTATCTAACAAGGAGTTGTTGGACTATATATAGAGCACTCCTAGCTTATTTTCTCACTAATTCTCATAACATACTTTGAGTAGGAGAGAATAATCAAGGAGAGAGATCAAGACAAGCCTATGCCCATCCGCCCCTCTACCCGTCGGCCAAAAGGAGGCCGAACCTCTTTTGGTCTCCGTTATGTGATTCTTCTTCTTCCTTCTTCCACCGATTTATAGCATAAGGCATGGAGGAATCTCAATCTTGATCCAAGGCGTGGACTAGCTATAGAGACGCCAACAATATTTTGTGTTTGAAGTCATCACATGAGACAAACAAGGTTACTTGAACCTTCACTATCGTTATGATGTCTCTTCATGTGATCCTTGGTGGGTCTTGTGCGGATATTTTTTGTTTAACTCCTCTCCGTAATCCGTTACAAAACCCAACAACGATATCTCTAACAAATTCCAATTTATTGAAAAATACACTTATGTGAATATGTTCAAAGTTTCCGAAATCAGTCAAAGTATTTATTTAATTTGGTACACTTACGCTCCTCCACATGTTATGAAATCTTCACCGTAGATTCATAAATATATCATGCTTGTTGTACAAAAATGTCAAGGTCATGAGATAATCCTAATTTTTTGAAGTCAATAAAGATCACACCAGCATCCTAGAACTCACATCAATAATGTGGAACGCCTTACCCTCTTAGATGTTGGTAACATGCTTAGTGGTTAAACATGGATAGAATGCATTTATAACTCACTTATTTAAGAAGTTTTATGTTAATCACATGTGGCTACTCTTCATTGACATATGCTTCTTGATGATATATTTTAGTGTGTATTTTCGATATGTCGTAAAGTAATATGTGTTTCACATTTTTTTGATGAACTCGATTTAGATAAAAGAAATCTAAGGAGGTTAAAACTAGGGGAGGGGGGGGGGACACCCCCTACATCCTCCAAAAAAAAACCCTCCAACAAGGGAGATGGAGAATTCAACCCACATTGTTCAAAATCAGGAAAAAACACAGGGTTAAAAGCAGAAAAAAGGGAAAACATCAGGGCTTTGACTAGTAGGGGTAGCAGAAGCAGCAAAGATATCAACAACCTTGTTGGAGGATATGTGCTCATACTTTAAAGATGTATTAATTTCACTTCATAACAACCTGCATTTCATGACAATACATTTAGAACTATGGTTAGGGTCATGGTTATGGAAGAGCTTAACAATTTCTAAACATACAATGCAAACAAAAGTGTGAGACAGATGATTCATATTAGCAAGTTCCAAGCCACCAAGAAGAGCAAGAGCTTCAATGATCAAAGGACAAGTATAGAATGCCATAGTATAGAACCCTTTGATCAAGCCACCCTCAAAGTATCTGATCAGACCCCCAATGCCCTGCCAAGAGGGGTTCCAGGCTCCATCACAATTCAACTTAAAAATCCCCACATGAGGAGGAGGCCACAGGGCTCTAGGCTTGGCAGATAGGCACTTAGTAGAGTAGTTATCCATGTAAAAGAGCCAACTCTCAACCTCCTTGAGGACCATCCTAGCCAGGACTCTTCCATGAGTAATAGAAGTGTAGTTACCAAAAACAAGGTCATTCTTCCTCTTCCATGAGTAATAGAAGTGGACCACCCTAGCCAGGACTCTGCCATGAGTAATAGAAGTTGAGTCCCCTCTAGATGAATCAACACCCAAAAAAGAAAGTTGTTTTCCAGTGACTCTTCCAAACCAGATTAGGAGAGCCATTCTCAAACAACCAGTTTTCCAAGGGGATATGGGGTTAATGGATCGGGGGGGGGGGGGGGGGGGGAGAAATTGAGCTCATCCCAAAAGGAATTGAGATGACGGTAAGACATGAACAGATGGTTAAGGACTTCAACCCGAGTCCAACAAACATGACACAAGTTGGGGTAGCTGGGGAGGATCCAACTAAGGGATTCATTGGTATGAAGTTTGCCATGGTAAAGGGTCCAAATCCAGGTCCAGGGTTTGGTGGAAGGGGACCAGTTAGCTTGCAGGGCAATGAAGGAGGCAACCAAGAACTTCCCATAAGCTTCATTAACCCATCTAAAGGAGTCAGGGAGCTCTGAGACAGGGGAAAAAGGGGTGCTGATGATGTTCTTAGTAATACTGTGAGGGGGGGGGGGGGGAGGGGGGCCATCCACCATTTTCCCATGAAAGCCATAATTCTTTAACAGTTAAATTCTCACAGACTGAGTGAGAGGACCCTGAATGAGGCTTCTGAGAGGAGAGCTTTTACACCAGGTGTCATTCCATAAGCTAAACTCCCCCTTCCCCAGGTTGTAACCCAGCCCTTTAGAAGCCAGCTCCTACTCCAGCAAATGCTCCTCCAGGAGGACCCCCATAAGAGTGATTCCTGTACTTCACCACCAGGATCCTGCACATAAGCTTATCCTTATTCCTGATTATTCTCCAGAACTGGCTGGCGAAGAGGGATTTGTTGAGGACTTTAGCGTTTATAAGCCCAATCCTCCCAAGGCTCTTAGGTTTAGTGATAGAATCCCATGCCACATTGTGAAGCTTCCTGCCATCTTTAGTACATTTCCACAAGAAGTCCCTACATATGTTGTCAATGTCCCTAAGGGTAGCTGAAGGTAATCTAAAATATTGCATAGAGTAGATAGGGATAGTGGCAAGGGAGGTTTTGACAATAGTATCTCTGTCAACAAGTTTACTGGCCTTCCAACCTCCAGCTTCCTTTTAAGATTGTCCACAATAAACTGGAAGTCCTCCCTTCTAGGATTAGAATCCATAATAGGGCACCCCAGATACTTCCCCACTTTAGTGCCACTCCTGACACCCAACACCGAGGCACAACTCATAGCAACATCATAAACGGTATTTTTAGAGAAGATAACTTTGGAATTATGGAAGTTGATCTTCTGGCCAGAGAGGCTTAAGAAATCGGCAAGGATATTTCTAACAATGGCACATTTAGAGGTAGAGGCTTTTCCAAAGAGGAGGAGATCATCAGCATACAAAGGTGGGTAATTAGGGGACCCTACTGGGAGGTTTTAAGGAGCTTCCAATTACCCAACTCCAGGCTATCAGAAATCCTGTTGGAAAGCCATTCCATACACAGGATGAACCGATAGGGGGGGACAGAGGGTCACCCTCCCTAAGCCCTTTGGATGGGAGGATGGTAGGGGAGGGCTTACCATTGACCATGATAGCCATGGGTGATGAGGAAACACATGCCATGATAATGTTAACAATGGATTAGGGAAGTTAAAGTGCTGCAGCATAGCTTTGAAAAAACTCCACTCCATGTTATCATACGGCTTTTCCAGTTCAAGCTTGAGGATAGAGTCCCTAGTATTTCCTTTTCTACACTTAAAACTTATGGGGAATATGCCCTAGAGGCAATCTATTTCTTGTGACATGTGTGGATTTACTATTCATTATGTTAACGATATGGAGATATGTTAACATGAATGAAGTCCTTAGAATATAAATGATATATAATTAAATATCCCCAGTTTATTATGTTGATTAATAGAACAATCAACTATAGACTAGTATGGGGTTGGATTGATATGGAGATATCACGATCCAACACATGGGTATGCATTAGGAGTAATGGCATACTGAATTGACCCACAACGAGAAGGATACATTAGATTATGTCAAAGTCACAATCGCTTCTCGTAGTGCTAATGGTATTGTAATCCTTAGACTCGAAGTCACTAGATACTCTAGTTGCGGAATATCGTGCTTTGATACTATCAAACGTTGCGCCTTAAACGGGTAACTATAAATATAGTTATCGGGCATGATAGGAAGCAAACTTAGAGATCGTAGTGACGTAGACAGGATTTTTCCCTCCCACATAATGGGAGTAAATATACATGTACAACTCAAGGGATGGTGCTTATAGAATGTCTGGCCAGACTTAGATAAATCAATATGGAGATCGAGAAACTATGGATTGGATATACGAGTGTGACTAATATGTCTCGTGTCTAATCCGGATATGGAGACAAAGGGATAACACAATACATGAATACTGGGCACAAGGTTTGTCGGATGACTATTTCTATTAGTTGGGTAGCGTGAATGTCTTGCTAGTGGCCGCTCCATGTTACTATTTATTACTACCAACTAAATAGAAGCCTATGGGGTCACACTCCCTATTGATTAGACCGGACTTGGAAATAATTATTATGATTAATTAATTAGAAGGATCAACATGCAACTACTTGCAAACTTAGTAGGACTAATTTTCAAGTTGAACTAATTCGTGTATGGACATGATTAGGATAGGGGATTTTATGCAGTCAACAAGGAGTTGTTGGACTATATAAAGGACACTCCTAGCTTCCTACCCACACTAATGCTCATAATACATTGAGTGGGAGAGAAAATCAAGGAGATAGAGCAAATCCCAAAGGGGCCGAACCCCCTTGGGACCGACCCTATCCCGTCGGCCACAAAGAGGGCCGAGCCCCTCTGTGGTGTTCCTTTGTGTGATCTTATTATTCTTCTTCTATCATTCATAGCTAGCACAAGGTGTTGGAAGATCCGGTTTAAATTCGAGGAGTAAACTATCCATAGAGACGTGAACACTATTTCATGTGTGAAGTCATCACAGGAGAACCCAAAGGTATGTAGATACTTTAAACCCTCACTATCGTTATGTAGTCTCTTCCTGTGATTTTTGGTGGGATTTGAGCATGATTATTTTTGTTATTCCGCTGCGTAACCTGCATCAAAGCCCAACAAAACTATGCATAATGTCTTGGACAATAGAGATGTTATCAGCCCCCCTCATTCCAGAAATAAAGCTAGATTGGAAGGGAGAAATAAAAGAGTCTAAAATAGGCTTTATTCTGCAGGAAACATCCTTGGTGAGGAGGTTGAAGGTGGTGTTACAAAGATCAATGGGTCTGAAGTCCTTAACAAGACCATGGTTTGGAGTCTTGGGGATGAGGCAGACAAAGGAGTGTCCAAACTCAGGGGGGAGGGTTTGTGAGGAGAAAATCTCATAATTGGTATTGTGAAAAAGGTGTTTAGTGGTCTCCCACCCTTTCTGGAGAAGACAGGGTGGAAACCATCAAGACCAGGAGCCTTACTACCTTTCATGGTCCACATCACCCTCTTCAACTCCTCCAAAGAGGGGGGAGAGCACAGGGAGGTGCCAAAGAGGTCACCAACCTGGGGAAACAGGACACCCAGACAGAGGTTACAGATGCTAAAAGACTGAGAAGAGGTGAAGGATTCGATGAAGGTGTCATGGAAGAAAGACTTAGTATCATCAGGCTCATACATCCCAATCCCCTCATTATTCATAATAGGAGAGATTTTTTTCCTGCTTCTTCTTGCCAGGGTGGCAACATGGAAGAATCTGGTATTCCTATCACCATCCATAGCCCGCTGCATTCTGGCTTTCAGTCTCCAAAATTCCTCCCCTTGGAAAAGCAAATAATTAAACTCAGATGTAAGCTTAGAGTTGAGTTCCATGAGGAAGCTGGAACGGGAGTTGTCTAAAGCCTGTTGATACCAGCCAGTCTGGCAATGATCCTCTTCTTCTTATAGAATATATTTCCAAAAACATACTTCTTCCAAATGATTAGATCTCTCTGGGTGTTATGAATAGCCTCACAGTAGGTGTCCCCATAATTTCAGGCAGATGAGATAGTATCCCACACATAAGGATCAGAAAGCCACATAATTTCAAAATTGAACATGTTTGTAGGGGGACCAAAAGAGGGGCAGGAGTGAAGCAACAAAGGCAGTGATCATAGTGGTTTATAGGGAGGTGGATGACACAAGCATTAGGGTAGGAGGCTTACAACTAAGGGTTAGCAAATAACATGTCAATCCTCTGCTTTATGAGATCAGGCAATTGTCTGCCATTAGACCAGGTGAACCTGTACCCAGAGAAACCTAGATCCACCATACTACAATAGCTAAGCATGACATGGAACTTGTTGTTGTTGGTTCTGTTAATACCATTTCCTCCCCACTTATCAATGCTATGCAGGAAGATCATTAAAATCTCCAAATATAAGCTAGGGAAGGTTAACACAATCAGTAGTTTTACACATATTGTCCCACACGATATGTATTAAGTTATCTTTAGGACTAACATAAATGAAAGAGATGAAAAAACAGGAGGGAGTGTTAGAGGAGCAAACCTGAACTGAGACATGGATCTCCTGCTAGGACTAGAAATCACATCAATCTACAACTCATAGCTATCCCATAAGAGCCAAAGACCACCAACAATGCCAATAGGATCACCCAAATAGCGCTTATCAAAACCCATGGAGGCACAGATGGTTCTAGCTCTCTCCCCAGAGATCCTAGTCTTAGTGATCCCCACAATTTTAGGCCTGTGTCTGACCACCAGGTCCTTGATTGTACCTGAAGGTAGCATTACAAGCACCCCTACAAATCCAGAGGAGGAAACTCATGGGGAAGTTTGTCATCCTCATTCCTCTCAGCATCCCTCCTGGAGATCTTTCCCTTTGGCTTACCACTGCATCCTTGATCTTCTCCTCTTCCATGACAGTCATCATGTTGCCCCCTTCTACTGGGAAGGCCCCATTTTGGAGAAAGGAATGAATATATTCCCCTGGGAGAGGCTGCATGTTGTCTGAGTATTCTATGAACCACTTTTCTTTGTAATCCTCCATTATTAGGTGCCTTGCCTTTCCTATGTCTGCTGGAAAGTGCACAATGAACCAGAGGTTTCTGCTGAGTCTTTCCTCTGCTTCCACCTTCATGAAATATGGTTGATGTGATTCTCCACCCTTGCATCCTCTTGGGTGATCATCCTGTTTACCTCTTCAGATGTCCAACTGAATTGCTCTAGGAGGGAATTCAGATTCCATTCCTCCACCCTCTAGCCCGAGGGTTCCTTCAGATGGGTGAGGATCACAGTCATGTATGTGTTGAGGGGAGGTGAGGGGGAGAGGGATGCCCCACAGATTGGAGGACACAGTCTGTTCCACCCTCCTTATAAAGGTCCACCCTGGAATCCTCCTTCATGGGGCCTCCTCCAGGTTTGATAAATTCAATGGTGAGTTTCCTGACATTGATATGTCTCTCAAGAAACTTAACTTTATCCGGGTGAATGACATATTGGGTGAAAGGAACAGTGCGGTAAGGCTTTTTTTAAAGAGGAAGATGGTTCAGAGTGCGAGATCATGGGGTTATGGTGAGTAGGGAGTTTGTAACTTGCAGAGATCAATTAATGGAGGTGAAAGGGGAAGTGGAGGGAGTGGTGGCGGGGAATTTCAAAGGATGAAAACTTGTAACTGGTTAATAGGGAGGTTAATGCTGGAGTTGGGAATTAACTGTTGGTTAAAGGGGGGTGGGGGTTTACAGGAGGGGCAACTTCAGGCACATCAACCAATGTATGATGATGGTATAAAGAAATACGTTACCAATATATAAGAACTGGTTACACATGTTGATGATGTTGGAATGTTTATATATATATATATATTTATATATATATATATATATACGTGTGTTTTCATGGCGAGTGTGTGATAACCGGTTTGCTCAATAAGGAAAGGGTAAAAGACATTTTTCACTCTCCAACTATGGAGAAAAGACATTTTGCTCCCTGATTTATGGAAAAAGACATTTTGCACCCCTATCAGAGTTAAAAACTAACACCACGCTAACGGAAGGGCGAAAAGACAAAAACACCCCTGAAAATTTCCAAAATCACCTCACTATAAAGCCCACTTACTTCCCTTCTATCCTCATTTCCTAACCCTAGCCACCCTCTCTTCCCCTCTTTCTCTCCGACACAACATTCCTCCACCACCAACGCACCTAACCACCCTCTATTTCTCTCTTCTCTTCAAATCTCTGCCTCCTCTCCACCGCACCATCACCTCTCTCTATCTTCTTCTTCCTTTTGATTGTTCTCTGCGAGCCCAAAGTAGTGAACCCAGTTCCACCACCCACATCCACCACCGTCTTCTATCACATGGTCATAAACAATTGAAAGGAACCTGTAGAACCAAAAAGCCTCTTTCTTGTGCTGTATTAACCTGGGTTGCGAAGATGGTTTTGGAGAAGCTCCTGATGAAACGCTGCTACAAATTGGTGATGGGTTTCTGCAGTAATTTGTAGACCTTCAATTCGTCGTTCGGTGAGAGAAGACGAGAGTGGATATGGAGAAATCCCCAACACGATTCGAACCCAGATGGATTCGTGGGTTTCGATTTCCATGGTTGTGGAGACATTGGTCGAATTGAACCACATGTTGTGATCTCCTTTCTGATTCACACACCTCTCACTTTTCTCTCCTTCTTTATCCCACCCCCTAGGTCAAAATTGGGGATCTTTGTAGCTGGATTGCGATGAATTTACTGGTTAACAAAGAGGTGAGTGTAGGTGGCGAAGAGTTCGAGGGAGAGATTTCCATAGAGAGAGAGATGAGCTTTACTGGGTGCCATTCGATTCCTACCGAGAGTGATCGAAATCGAGAGAGAGTGAGAGAGAGAGAGAGAGAGAGAGAGAGAGAGAGAGAGAGAGATCGTGGGTAATTGATTTTTGGGTCGGCGACGGAGTCGAAGACCCCCATCCAAGGTTTACACTCGGGAGGCAATCTTCTCTAGCGCCGGAGGCAGATCCGCCGAAAGTCGATGAAGAAGGCGAATCAGCTACAAAAGGTTTTATTGATATCGACCCAAGAGTCAAACTCATGTATCTGGAAAACGAGCGTGATTTGGAGGGTATCAGAGAGGTTTTGGACTCAGGTGCGAATGTGAATTTCAAGGACATTGATGGGAGATTGTTGAAGGTGGTAATGGGTTTGGGTTCTTCAGGTTTTGACTTGCACTGCGTTTTGTCTCAAACCCAGATTGAAACTTTTATTACCAGGAAATTTTGAAGACCCAGTTATTAGTTGTTGTTGTTGGTGGTGGTGGTGGTGGTGGTGGTGGGGATTTAGTGGTAGTGGAGGTGGGGCTCAAGAACATGATGAACAATATAATAAATAAAAAAGGGTGGTATTTGTTCACAATCAATAAGGGTAAAATGGTCACAAAAATTCAGTTTGCACCCCTTCACTAACAGATTGTAACAGAAGGGTGGTATCTGTCCACCCTCCATCCGTTAACATGGGTGTAAAATGTATTTTTCCATAAATCAGGGCGCAAAATGTATTTTCCCCATAGTTGGAGGGTGGAAAATGTCTTTTACCCATAAGGAAATTGGATTGGAAGGGTGACACGATTTACTAACGCGTATGCGCAAGTGCACGGTCAAGTAATATAAGGGGTGGTATTTTAACCCTGAGTTATCGATCCCACGAGGACAGACTTTAGATTATCTAATTAGATGATTAATTCAGAGTACGGTGCAGGAGGAAATATTTGATTGATTTTAGAATTGAAATAACAACTAAGCTAATATTTTTGTATTTTTTTATTTTTAATAAATAGATATGGAGAAACTAGACAATCTCTAGATCACCTAGGGCTGTAGACGAAATTCGATTCAGCTATGTAACACGTCAATCCTATTCTAGTTCATCCGGGTAATAAACTATGACAATATCCTGTCGGTCTCATGTCATTTTACGTCTCAGTTAACTACAATCTCCTCTCGGTCTCATGTTGTCTACCGGTCAGTTCTAGCAGGTCATCTACTGGTACGATAACGGGTCATGTCGGTCCACCGTTTCACGGAACAGCTAAATAATCCTACCGAATCTACCCACACTAGGACAATCCTACTACTTCTCCTTTTCGGTCTCGGTGATTCGGGATTGTGTTCAAGTTCTCTTCACAATTAAGGTTGATTCACTATCGTGCACTCATCTAATTAGCTAGCACGTCCGGGTAGCTACTCCATTCATACTAAAGATTAAGCATAGAACAAGAACGTGTAACTAGAACGAATATTAACTTTAAGCAATGAATTGATTCACAAAATAAACCCTTGTTTCGTTGAATATCAAATCATATCCTAATCGTGTCAATAGACTAAGATCAACAACAAGTTCAAGAAACTAACATTCAATTGAAGAATCAAATCCAAACGCATGAAAAAAAGTCTGAAATCCGGAAAATAACCGTCTACATAAACCCTAGGCTCTCATAGAGACGCCTAGCAAAACTTCTAGATAATAAAGATCAACCGAACAAAGTGCAATAGTTTCTTCATACAAAGATTGAGAGAGAAGAAGAAGAAATCAAACTTGAGTCTTCAATGGAGGCTTCAATGTTCACCCCGTCTCCCTCGTCGTGCCTCTCCTTCTTCTCACGTTGATGTCTTGTATAATGAATGAATCTCCCCTTAATTGTAGTTTTTATGTATTAATTATATCCAATTAGGTTTAGGAGATAACTAAGACAAAACTACGCAGTTTTGAACCAACAAAGCCAGCCTTTTCTCTTCTACTTGCGTCAGTGTGTTTTTTCTTCTTAAGTAGATCGCACGACCTCATCAAAACTGATCGTGCGATCTGCTTACCTCTTGCTTCAGATCGCACGAAATATTTCTAAGGACCAACTCTGATCGCACGATCTGCAATATCAAGTCGTGCGACCTGATTAGCAGATCGTGCGATCATCCACTAAGATCGTGAAAACAGTAAGTTCTTCAATTTTCTTCTCCGAATTTTTTCTAAGTCTTGCTCCAGATCGCACGACCCCAGTAAAGCTGATCGTGCGATATGCCGAACTTGTTTTTCTTCTCTTCATTTCTTTCTTCTTTCTGCTGTGCCTACTTCCTCTCTTGTCCTTTCTTGACCAAACCCGAGCTTCGTCTCAATTTCCAAAGTTCGTTTCTCCTCTTCGTTCAGTCTCCGAATTACATTTCCTGTGAATCACAACACTTATACACCAGGTGTAAAATATGACATTTATAACTCAAATAAACTAGAAAACTCCCGGATTTGACAATTAACGCTACAAAGCTCAACTTCACAATTCCTCCATATTCACAGTGTAAACTAACATATTTTACTCGGAAATCACACAAAATGATGGTTAAAACGTGCAAGAATATAACTCTAATACAGAGTTATCAAAGGGGCATGATGCTTTGTCATACATAATTCATACATAAAGAGAATATATTTAGAAGATTAAATTTTCACAATGAACTTAGTTGAAGGGGAGACCAGTAAGGAGGGATTGCACATCCCTTGAGTGAAAGACCCCAAAACGACAATGCGGCCGAGTTTCTTAGCACCCGTAGAGGTGTGTGGGCCAGATCGCTCTCTTGTGAAAGTCATAAGGAGGTTTTGAGTTATCTCATTCACATGTTAAAGTCTGTATGCTAGTGGATTGTCCCCATGTGATGGATATAAGTATACCAAGAATATGATTTTTTTTGAATAGTGGGTTAAAGTTAAGGACATACAAGAAAAAGGAATATGAAACATGAACATGCGGTGTCAAGTTTGTTATGTGTGCAACTGGCTTGGACATGCTCGATGTGAATATATGACATATGTATATGTATGTGCTCATGACTTTAATATTGCGTTAATCCTACTCTGGCTCAGCTCGTTTGTTGACATTTTTTCAGGGCCTAAGCAGGTTGGAGCAAGTAGCTTGGTTCCCGAGTTGTCTTAATGCTAGAGTTCGAGACGAGGATTTCCCAAGCCTATACATAAATAAATATGTCGGAGATTTATGTGACTAGTCATGAAAGTATGCCTTTGGGGTGATGGGACGATTGTAGTACTGATCTGAGCACCATGTAAGATATTTGGAAGTAATGTATGATTATGTTTGTTATAATGTACGCCTATGAAAATTATGACTCTTCTTAGATTTAATTAAAATTCACCTCCGTTTTGGGGCGTGACAGTGTCTTCCTTGCTTTCATTCTTTGTCTCTAATTCCTTTCCTTGCCTCCCTGAGTCCTTCAAGGCATATTCTAACAGAGAGGAAGGTTGTGTTGTGTTTTTGCTGTCAACATATCAACAAAAAGTTACAAAAATGTATTTTAAATATCATGCAATGTAACAACTTTGTGTTTATTACTTGGGACTGATCGTAATCGCCCAGACTTACAATAGAGAAATATAACGAATACCTACCTTCTCTTATAGTGATATTCAACATCAAAATTGTACTCCCCAAACTCAAATTTCTGGCTCCGCTAGGCTCAAAATAAAAATGAAACAAACGCAGACATGCACACAAACTGAGCACACATTATGATTGCAAATCGTTGTGTGACGTCTCTTTAGCATCTTAGACATATTCGCGAAATTGATTAATCTTGTGTTATGTATCACAGCTTCATAGAGGCAATGGGGTAAAGTAATTAACATCGAATTTGAATTGGAGATCGAAACTGAAAAATGGAATTGAAATTACAAATCCTTCTATATCTCTGACTTGGAGCCCAAGCAACCAATGATTGGAAATATAGTTGTGTGACTTCTCTTCAGCATCTTCGACATGTATAGTTGCTAAATTGATTAATTGTGTGTTATGATGTGTCACATAACTACTGTATGTATGAAAGTTTCCCTCGTAAAATTCAAATATAATTAATTATGTATCGAATTAGAAATCGGAACTGAAAATGGAATTGAAATCACAAATCCTAACTTGGAGCCCAAGCAACCTGTAAAATAAATTGAACCTGGAACGGTCTAGAACTTATGGTAATCCTAAATGTTTCCAAATTACGAAAGCTTTAAGTCCTATATATATCGTCTTTCCCCTTCATGTTTTCCTCAAAACACAGACCTCTCTCGTTCTTGATAAAACACAGACCTCTCTCGTTCTTGATAAACACAGACCTCTCTCGTTCTTGTTTGATTGTGCTTGACTTGAGCTATGGCAATGAGCATCAAGTCCTTAGGGTTAAGCTACCGCTCATTCAAACTCTACGACGTCACCTTCTTCGACAACACCATCACCACCCTCGTCACCGCCAATTCCGGCATGGTCGACACCTGGATCTCGGACATGGAGGACCTCCACCAACACCGCCTCTCCCAACTCGTCGTCGGACTCGACTGCGAGTGGCGTCCCTCGTGGACCCGTGGAGCGCCCGACTCTGACCGGGTCGCCACGCTCCAGCTTTGCATAGGCAGGAATTGCCTGATATTCCAGTTGATCCATGCGAACAAGATTCCCACCTCGCTGAAGAAGTTTCTCAGCAACAAGAACTATACCTTTGTTGGGGTCGGAGTGGAGGATGACGTAAACAAGCTGTACAAGCATTATGGACTGGAAGTCACCAAAACTGTAGATCTCAGAAACTTGGCTGAGGACTTTTATGGAGATTGGTCGCTCAGTAAGACGGGGTTGAAGAAGCTGGCGTTGAAGGTTCTAGGCGTGGATATGGAGAAGCCGAAGCGGGTGACTTTGAGCAACTGGGCTGCGGATTCACTTTCGCTTGCTCAGGTACAATACGCATGTGTCGATGCGTTTGCCTCCTTCGAAATCGCGAAAACTATCTACTCGAAGCTTAAAAATCAGAAGTTTATCCCCACAGTGGACAGTCTATCAGAAAGACTCGAATGCAGTACCCATGTGGTAGATATAAGTAGATTTGATTATTACTATGAATAAAAATAATGATTATTGGTGTTCTTATATTTTTTTAATGTTTTGCAGTGTTTATGTATAAGTAGATTTGATTACTACTATGAATAAAAATAATTATTATTGTTGATGTCCTAATGTTTTTCAGTTTTATGTCGGGTGGTGTTCTGAAGTAATATGATTTTTCACGTTTTTTTTTTTGAAGTAATGGCTTTTTTTTAGTATCTTTAAAGTAATGTTTTGATATAGGGAAGAATTGAAAAAGATCGTCAAAATCAGAAAGAAGATAATCAAAATTTTGACTCTGCTGTAGAAACAGTTCAAAACATAGGTTCTTCCTGGCGGCTAGCATTAGGGTTCTCTCACCAGTGGCATTTGAGCCTTTATATCTAAGCTCCACGTCAACTATATCGACCACGTCCTTTCCCATTGTGAGGAAAAATAACTTGGCGGCTTCGTCTATTGCTATTTCAACTGAGGGTGTTGTTACATCTGCTCGTCTTCGTCAGTGGTGATGGGATTTTCAGTCACGTTTGAGTAAGCCATTGTGGTGTTGTCAACCTCACTACGCTTGTGTCCTCAAAGGAATAGAATGAAAGATTTATTTTGATGTCCTTTATGAAGCCTTAAAGGAATAGAATGAAAGATTTATTTTGATGTCCTTTATGAAAGCCTCAAAGGAATAGAATGAAAGATTTATTTTGATGTCCTTTATGAAGAACTGAATGCACCATGAGGTTCTTTCTTCCCGGGTCAGTCCCAAGTGCGATTCATCTAAACATGTAATGAAGAAACTATCTAAGTTGAGTTATTTAAGTAACCTAATTCTTCCGCATATAAGAGCATCAATACAGGCTCTCCTAAACGTTACATTTGCACGATGGGTAATGAATTAATCTACGTTATTCCGTACAATGTGTAATGAATTAAGTTACGATGCGTAATGAAGGATGGTAATAATTACAGTACATTTAATATCGATAAGACCATACTGATAGAATTTCATATAGGTAAAACAAATACTGCGAACAAATTGTAGACAGAGAGAAAGGTAATGATTATCTCATTAATTCAATACTCAGAATGAAGACTACAAGGCAGAGAGTTATACACAGAATATCAACGGGTGTCTATAAACCGACCGTTTGATGGATGGGTCTAGATACAGTTGTTGACAGCTGTGTAGGAATTAGGGTTTGTGACCATTAAATGGGCTTACATCAGATTTGGACTAATATAAAGGAAGGGCCAGCTTCTGAAAGGTTTGGGCCCTTAATCACTTTGGGCTTCAACAGCAGGCTTGTCTAATATTCCCCCTTGAATTCATAGGGGGTGAGGATGCACCATGAGTTTAGTCTTGAGCATAGAGAACTAGGACAGATGAAGACTTTTGGTAAACATGTCAGCGGTTTCATCCTTTCCTAAACAAAAGCAACAATGAAATCACGAAGTAAACCTTTTTCTCTAACATAGTGATAATCGAGCTCGATGTGTTTGGTTCGAGCATGAAAAAGAGGAATAGTTGTTAATGCAAAAGCAGGATGATTATTAGACCAAATTATTGGAGCTTCAGGAAGACGAAATTTTAAATTGCGAAAGAGAGTTTTAAACCAAGCAACATCAGCCGCAGCTGTAGCAAGAGCCCGATATTCTGCTTCGGTTGAAAATCGAGAAGCAGTAGGTTATTTCTTTGAGGCCTAGTGGACTGAATTGGGCCCAAGAAATACGACCAGACCAGTAGTACTGTAATATCCCTGGTTTTGGAAAGCATGAAATACTTAAATTTACTGTAAATATGTGTTTTTGACATAACCTGTTAGCATGATTAATTGCTATTGTATGCAGTGTAGTGGTTGTATTTCTGAAGCTTATATTACTTAAGTGAATTTTATGTTATTTAGTATTCTGATAGATGAACTCATAATTGTGAAACTATGATAGTTAAGCTCGTCCAGAAATACACCAGAATTATTAATATCTTCTTTAATCGCTAGATTAAGGATAAAAATATTTAGGGAATAATTAGTACTAATCATTCGTTTAGGTGTTACTTAGCTTAGTTAATCATGATTAGTACATAATGACCTGTAGTATGTTAGCTTGTATATGTGTTAACTGTATGAATGACACGTAGGGTGACACGTGTCACTGCCTTAGCCACTGTCACAGATGATTGACACACGCCCCTGCTGCGTGTCGTCGTGTGGCAACTTTCGTCACATGCGCGACACGTGTCCTACTGCAAGTCAGATGCTTCTGACACATAACCCTCCTGTGTGTCGCCGCCATAGCCTCCTGCTATGCATGCGTGACACCTATGTGATATGTGTCGCGACTCAGGCCTCCGAACCCTACATGGATGCCACGTGTCCCTATGACACATCGGTACCTGATTGGTCGATCACTTCTATAAATAGGGCGTAGTGCATTAGTTATCTCTCATTCCATATTCAAGTCCAATACCGATAAGTGGGAGAGAGATAGATATTGGGGTTATTCTATACTTGGAGTTGCTGTTATTATTTTGAAGTCGTTATCTGATGCTACTATTGAGGTAAGGGGGTTATGCACTTTACAATATCATTATCGCTTACGGTTTATGAGCATGCTTCGTGTTAAATATATGTTGATCCGCTTATTGTCGTTATTATCGATTCGCATGCTATTTGGTGCTAAATGATTATTATGTGATATGTGATATTACGTGTAACCTTCGATAATTATATTGTTTATTGCATTTCACCCTACTGTTGCGGTGAACGACCTACTGGGCGCGAGCTCACCCCCTAACAGTGTTGCAGGTTACGAAGGACGGATCAGACGGTAGAACCGAAGTGATAGCTTTATTAGATTAGATTAAATCTTGTTATTTGGTTTATTGTATCAGATTATTTGTAAACACATTCTCTTATGAAATTATTATTTTCAATCGTGAATCACGTACCACTGTATCGTCTTTTATGAAGTAAATGAACCATTGTTGTTGAGATACGATATTGTCTTTGGTACCTGAGCTGGGTGGCTTAGACGGTACATGTTAAGGCAGACGAGTCTTTGTTTTGGTACCCGCGGTGGTGGAGCCGCAGGTGGTGCCGGTTGGATCGTCGTGCCGGTTCTGTTTATTATTTCCTAAAATAAGACCCTGGGTTTTGGGTCGTTACAATTGGTATCAGAGCACGGTAACGCTCTGTTTTGGGACGACGGGATAATATGGGTTTATCTACGCTGTGTTTGTAAACTGATTTTTGAGTTACATATCCGATGACAAAGCTCTACCAAAGTGGGAAATGGCGTGGACTCAGTGCTTAGTTGTGCCTGTTGAGTCGTGGACTCGGTTTATTGCTGATTGTGATATCAGCTGATTAGTGATTAGGGTTTGGGCAACTAAGGCTGTATGTGACTCATTCCCCAAGTTGGTACGAGTTCGTCAGAGGTGATGACTCAGGTACGTAACCGATTTGCAAATAAAATATTAGGGTCTTATTTTAAATTTCGGGACGAAATTTATTTAAGTGGGGTAGATTGTAATATCCCTGGTTTTGGAAAGCATGAAATACTTAAATTTACTGTAAATATGTGTTTTTGACATAACCTGTTAGCATGATTAATTGCTATTGTATGCAGTGTAGTGGTTGTATTTCTGAAGCTTATATTACTTAAGTGAATTTTATGTTATTTAGTATTCTGATAGATGAACTCATAATTGTGAAACTATGATAGTTAAGCTCGTCCAGAAATACACCAGAATTATTAATATCTTCTTTAATCGCTAGATTAAGGATAAAAATATTTAGGGAATAATTAGTACTAATCATTCGTTTAGGTGTTACTTAGCTTAGTTAATCATGATTAGTACATAATGACCTGTAGTATGTTAGCTTGTATATGTGTTAACTGTATGAATGACACGTAGGGTGACACGTGTCACTGCCTTAGCCACTGTCACAGATGATTGACACACGCCCCTGCTGCGTGTCGTCGTGTGGCAACTTTCGTCACATGCGCGACACGTGTCCTACTGCAAGTCAGATGCTTCTGACACATAACCCTCCTGTGTGTCGCCGCCATAGCCTCCTGCTATGCATGCGTGACACCTATGTGACATGTGTCGCGACTCAGGCCTCCGAACCCTACATGGATGCCACGTGTCCCTATGACACATCGGTACCTGATTGGTCGATCACTTCTATAAATAGGGCGTAGTGCATTAGTTATCTCTCATTCCATATTCAAGTCCAATACCGATAAGTGGGAGAGAGATAGATATTGGGGTTATTCTATACTTGGAGTTGCTGTTATTATTTTGAAGTCGTTATCTGATGCTACTATTGAGGTAAGGGGGTTATGCACTTTACAATATCATTATCGCTTACGGTTTATGAGCATGCTTCGTGTTAAATATATGTTGATCCGCTTATTGTCGTTATTATCGATTCGCATGCTATTTGGTGCTAAATGATTATTATGTGATATGTGATATTACGTGTAACCTTCGATAATTATATTGTTTATTGCATTTCACCCTACTGTTGCGGTGAACGACCTACTGGGCGCGAGCTCACCCCCTAACAGTGTTGCAGGTTACGAAGGACGGATCAGACGGTAGAACCGAAGTGATAGCTTTATTAGATTAGATTAAATCTTGTTATTTGGTTTATTGTATCAGATTATTTGTAAACACATTCTCTTATGAAATTATTATTTTCAATCGTGAATCACGTACCACTGTATCGTCTTTTATGAAGTAAATGAACCATTGTTGTTGAGATACGATATTGTCTTTGGTACCTGAGCTGGGTGGCTTAGACGGTACATGTTAAGGCAGACGAGTCTTTGTTTTGGTACCCGCGGTGGTGGAGCCGCAGGTGGTGCCGGTTGGATCGTCGTGCCGGTTCTGTTTATTATTTCCTAAAATAAGACGCTGGGTTTTGGGTCGTTACAATTGGTATCAGAGCACGGTAACGCTCTGTTTTGGGACGACGGGATAATATGGGTTTATCTACGCTGTGTTTGTAAACTGATTTTTGAGTTACATATCCGATGACAAAGCTCTACCAAAGTGGGAAATGGCGTGGACTCAGTGCTTAGTTGTGCCTGTTGAGTCGTGGACTCGGTTTATTGCTGATTGTGATATCAGCTGATTAGTGATTAGGGTTTGGGCAACTAAGGCTGTATGTGACTCATTCCCCAAGTTGGTACGAGTTCGTCAGAGGTGATGACTCCGGTACGTGAACGATTTGCAAATAAAATATTAGGGTCTTATTTTAAATTTCGGGACGAAATTTATTCAAGTGGGGTAGATTGTAATATCCCTGGTTTTGGAAAGCATGAAATACTTAAATTTACTGTAAATATGTGTTTTTGACATAACCTGTTAGCATGATTAATTGCTATTGTATGCAGTGTAGTGGTTGTATTTCTGAAGCTTATATTACTTAAGTGAATTTTATGTTATTTAGTATTCTGATAGATGAACTCATAATTGTGAAACTATGATAGTTAAGCTCGTCCAGAAATACACCAGAATTATTAATATCTTCTTTAATCGCTAGATTAAGGATAAAAATATTTAGGGAATAATTAGTACTAATCATTCGTTTAGGTGTTACTTAGCTTAGTTAATCATGATTAGTACATAATGACTTGTAGTATGTTAGCTTGTATATGTGTTAACTGTATGAATGACACGTAGGGTGACACGTGTCACTGCCTTAGCCACTGTCACAGATGATTGACACACGCCCCTGCTGCGTGTCGTCGTGTGGCAACTTTCGTCACATGCGCGACACGTGTCCTACTGCAAGTCAGATGCTTCTGACACATAACCCTCCTGTGTGTCGCCGCCATAGCCTCCTGCTATGCATGCGTGACACCTATGTGACATGTGTCGCGACTCAGGCCTCCGAACCCTAGATGGATGCCACGTGTCCCTATGACACATCGGTACCTGATTGGTCGATCACTTCTATAAATAGGGCGTAGTGCATTAGTTATCTCTCATTCCATATTCAAGTCCAATACCGATAAGTGGGAGAGAGATAGATATTGGGGTTATTCTATACTTGGAGTTGCTGTTATTATTTTGAATCGTTATCTGATGCCACTATTGAGGTAAGGGGGTTATGCACTTTACAATATCATTATCGCTTACGGTTTATGAGCATGCTTCGTGTTAAATATATGTTGATCCGCTTATTGTCATTATTATCGATTCGCATGCTATTTGGTGCTAAATGATTATTACGTGATATGTGATATTACGTGTAACCTGCTATAATTATATTGTTTATTGCATTTCACCCTACTGTTGCGGTGAACGACCAACTGGGCGCGAGCTCACCCCCTAACAGTGTTGCAGGTTACGAAGGACGGATCAGACGGTAGAACCGAAGTGATAGCTTTATTAGATTAGATTAAATCTTGTTATTTGGTTTATTGTATCAGATTATTTGTAAACACATTCTCTTATGAAATTACTATTTTCAATCGTGAATCACGTACCACTGTATCGTCTTTTATGAAGTAAATGAACCATTGTTGTTGAGATACGATATTGTCTTTGGTACCTGAGCTGGGTGGCTTAGACGGAACATGTTAAGGCAGACGAGTCTTTGTTTTGGTACCCGCGGTGGTGGAGCCGCAGGTGGTGCCGGTTGGATCGTCGTGCCGGTTCTGTTTATTATTTCCTAAAATAAGACCCTGGGTTTTGGGTCGTTACAATTGGTATCAGAGCACGGTAACGCTCTGTTTTGGGACGACGGGATAATATGGGTTTATCTACACTGTGTTTGTAAACTGATTTTTGAGTTACATATCCGATGACAAAGCTCTACCAAAGTGGGAAATGGCGTGGACTCAGTGCTTAGTTGTGCCTGTTGAGTCGTGGACTCGGTTTATGCTGATTGTGATATCAGCTGATTAGTGATTAGGGTTTGGGCAACTAAGGCTGTATGTGACTCATTCCCCAAGTTGGTACGAGTTCGTCAGAGGTGATGACTCCGGTACGTGAACGATTTGCAAATAAAATATTAGGGTCTTATTTTAAATTTCGGGACGAAATTTATTCAAGTGGGGTAGATTGTAATATCCCTGGTTTTGGAAAGCATGAAATACTTAAATTTACTGTAAATATGTGTTTTTGACATAACCTGTTAGCATGATTAATTGCTATTGTATGCAGTGTAGTGGTTGTATTTCTGAAGCTTATATTACTTAAGTGAATTTTATGTTATTTAGTATTCTGATAGATGAACTCATAATTGTGAAACTATGATAGTTAAGCTCGTCCAGAAATACACCAGAATTATTAATATCTTCTTTAATCGCTAGATTAAGAATAAAAATATTTAGGGAATAATTAGTACTAATCATTCGTTTAGGTGTTACTTAGCTTAGTTAATCATGATTAGTACATAATGACTTGTAGTATGTTAGCTTGTATATGTGTTAACTGTATGAATGACACGTAGGGTGACACGTGTCACTGCCTTAGCCACTGTCACAGATGATTGACACACGCCCCTGCTGCGTGTCGTCGTGTGGCAACTTTCGTCACATGCGCGACACGTGTCCTACTGCAAGTCAGATGCTTCTGACACATAACCCTCCTGTGTGTCGCCGCCATAGCCTCCTGCTATGCATGCGTGACACCTATGTGACATGTGTCGCGACTCAGGCCTCCGAACCCTACATGGATGCCACGTGTCCCTATGACACATCGGTACCTGATTGGTCGATCACTTCTATAAATAGGGCGTAGTGCATTAGTTATCTCTCATTCCATATTCAAGTCCAATACCGATAAGTGGGAGAGAGATAGATATTGGGGTTATTCTATACTTGGAGTTGCTGTTATTATTTTGAATCGTTATCTGATGCCACTATTGAGGTAAGGGGGTTATGTACTTTACAATATCATTATCGCTTACGGTTTATGAGCATGCTTCGTGTTAAATATATGTTGATCCGCTTATTGTCATTATTATCGATTCGCATGCTATTTGGTGCTAAATGATTATTACGTGATATGTGATATTACGTGTAACCTGCTATAATTATATTGTTTATTGCATTTCACCCTACTGTTGCGGTGAACGACCAACTGGGCGCGAGCTCACCCCCTAACAGTGTTGCAGGTTACGAAGGACGGATCAGACGGTAGAACCGAAGTGATAGCTTTATTAGATTAGATTAAATCTTGTTATTTGGTTTATTGTATCAGATTATTTGTAAACACATTCTCTTATGAAATTACTATTTTCAATCGTGAATCACGTACCACTGTATCGTCTTTTATGAAGTAAATGAACCATTGTTGTTGAGATACGATATTGTCTTTGGTACCTGAGCTGGGTGGCTTAGACGGAACATGTTAAGGCAGACGAGTCTTTGTTTTGGTACCCGCGGTGGTGGAGCCGCAGGTGGTGCCGGTTGGATCGTCGTGCCGGTTCTGTTTATTATTTCCTAAAATAAGACCCTGGGTTTTGGGTCGTTACAATTGGTATCAGAGCACGGTAACGCTCTGTTTTGGGACGACGGGATAATATGGGTTTATCTACGCTGTGTTTGTAAACTGATTTTTGAGTTACATATCCGATGACAAAGCTCTACCAAAGTGGGAAATGGCGTGGACTCAGTGCTTAGTTGTGCCTGTTGAGTCGTGGACTCGGTTTATTGCTGATTGTGATATCAGCTGATTAGTGATTAGGGTTTGGGCAACTAAGGCTGTATGTGACTCATTCCCCAAGTTGGTACGAGTTCGTCAGAGGTGATGACTCCGGTACGTGAACGATTTGCAAATAAAATATTAGGGTCTTATTTTAAATTTCGGGACGAAATTTATTCAAGTGGGGTAGATTGTAATATCCCTGGTTTTGGAAAGTATGAAATACTTAAATTTACTGTAAATATGTGTTTTTGACATAACCTGTTAGCATGATTAATTGCTATTGTATGCAGTGTAGTGGTTGTATTTCTGAAGCTTATATTACTTAAGTGAATTTTATGTTATTTAGTATTCTGATAGATGAACTCATAATTGTGAAACTATGATAGTTAAGCTCGTCCAGAAATACACCAGAATTATTAATATCTTCTTTAATCGCTAGATTAAGGATAAAAATATTTAGGGAATAATTAGTACTAATCATTCGTTTAGGTGTTACTTAGCTTAGTTAATCATGATTAGTACATAATGACTTGTAGTATGTTAGCTTGTATATGTGTTAACTGTATGAATGACACGTAGGGTGACACGTGTCACTGCCTTAGCCACTGTCACAGATGATTGACACACGCCCCTGCTGCGTGTCGTCGTGTGGCAACTTTCGTCACATGCGCGACACGTGTCCTACTGCAAGTCAGATGCTTCTGACACATAACCCTCCTGTGTGTCGCCGCCATAGCCTCCTGCTATGCATGCGTGACACCTATGTGACATGTGTCGCGACTCAGGCCTCCGAACCCTAGATGGATGCCACGTGTCCCTATGACACATCGGTACCTGATTGGTCGATCACTTCTATAAATAGGGCGTAGTGCATTAGTTATCTCTCATTCCATATTCAAGTCCAATACCGATAAGTGGGAGAGAGATAGATATTGGGGTTATTCTATACTTGGAGTTGCTGTTATTATTTTGAATCGTTATCTGATGCCACTATTGAGGTAAGGGGGTTATGCACTTTACAATATCATTATCGCTTACGGTTTATGAGCATGCTTCGTGTTAAATATATGTTGATCCGCTTATTGTCATTATTATCGATTCGCATGCTATTTGGTGCTAAATGATTATTACGTGATATGTGATATTACGTGTAACCTGCTATAATTATATTGTTTATTGCATTTCACCCTACTGTTGCGGTGAACGACCAACTGGGCGCGAGCTCACCCCCTAACAGTGTTGCAGGTTACGAAGGACGGATCAGACGGTAGAACCGAAGTGATAGCTTTATTAGATTAGATTAAATCTTGTTATTTGGTTTATTGTATCAGATTATTTGTAAACACATTCTCTTATGAAATTACTATTTTCAATCGTGAATCACTTACCACTGTATCGTCTTTTATGAAGTAAATGAACCATTGTTGTTGAGATACGATATTGTCTTTGGTACCTGAGCTGGGTGGCTTAGACGGAACATGTTAAGGCAGACGAGTCTTTGTTTTGGTACCCGCGGTGGTGGAGCCGCAGGTGGTGCCGGTTGGATCGTCGTGCCGGTTCTGTTTATTATTTCCTAAAATAAGACCCTGGGTTTTGGGTCGTTACAATTGGTATCAGAGCACGGTAACGCTCTGTTTTGGGACGACGGGATAATATGGGTTTATCTACGCTGTGTTTGTAAACTGATTTTTGAGTTACATATCCGATGACAAAGCTCTACCAAAGTGGGAAATGGCGTGGACTCAGTGCTTAGTTGTGCCTGTTGAGTCGTGGACTCGGTTTATTGCTGATTGTGATATCAGCTGATTAGTGATTAGGGTTTGGGCAACTAAGGCTGTATGTGACTCATTCCCCAAGTTGGTACGAGTTCGTCAGAGGTGATGACTCCGGTACGTGAACGATTTGCAAATAAAATATTAGGGTCTTATTTTAAATTTCGGGACGAAATTTATTCAAGTGGGGTAGATTGTAATATCCCTGGTTTTGGAAAGCATGAAATACTTAAATTTACTGTAAATATGTGTTTTTGACATAACCTGTTAGCATGATTAATTGCTATTGTATGCAGTGTAGTGGTTGTATTTCTGAAGCTTATATTACTTAAGTGAATTTTATGTTATTTAGTATTCTGATAGATGAACTCATAATTGTGAAACTATGATAGTTAAGCTCGTCCAGAAATACACCAGAATTATTAATATCTTCTTTAATCGCTAGATTAAGGATAAAAATATTTAGGGAATAATTAGTACTAATCATTCGTTTAGGTGTTACTTAGCTTAGTTAATCATGATTAGTACATAATGACTTGTAGTATGTTAGCTTGTATATGTGTTAACTGTATGAATGACACGTAGGGTGACACGTGTCACTGCCTTAGCCACTGTCACAGATGATTGACACACGCCCCTGCTGCGTGTCGTCGTGTGGCAACTTTCGTCACATGCGCGACACGTGTCCTACTGCAAGTCAGATGCTTCTGACACATAACCCTCCTGTGTGTCGCCGCCATAGCCTCCTGCTATGCATGCGTGACACCTATGTGACATGTGTCGCGACTCAGGCCTCCGAACCCTACATGGATGCCACGTGTCCCTATGACACATCGGTACCTGATTGGTCGATCACTTCTATAAATAGGGCGTAGTGCATTAGTTATCTCTCATTCCATATTCAAGTCCAATACCGATAAGTGGGAGAGAGATAGATATTGGGGTTATTCTATACTTGGAGTTGCTGTTATTATTTTGAATCGTTATCTGATGCCACTATTGAGGTAAGGGGGTTATGTACTTTACAATATCATTATCGCTTACGGTTTATGAGCATGCTTCGTGTTAAATATATGTTGATCCGCTTATTGTCATTATTATCGATTCGCATGCTATTTGGTGCTAAATGATTATTACGTGATATGTGATATTACGTGTAACCTGCTATAATTATATTGTTTATTGCATTTCACCCTACTGTTGCGGTGAACGACCAACTGGGCGCGAGCTCACCCCCTAACAGTGTTGCAGGTTACGAAGGACGGATCAGACGGTAGAACCGAAGTGATAGCTTTATTAGATTAGATTAAATCTTGTTATTTGGTTTATTGTATCAGATTATTTGTAAACACATTCTCTTATGAAATTACTATTTTCAATCGTGAATCACGTACCACTGTATCGTCTTTTATGAAGTAAATGAACCATTGTTGTTGAGATACGATATTGTCTTTGGTACCTGAGCTGGGTGGCTTAGACGGAACATGTTAAGGCAGACGAGTCTTTGTTTTGGTACCCGCGGTGGTGGAGCCGCAGGTGGTGCCGGTTGGATCGTCGTGCCGGTTCTGTTTATTATTTCCTAAAATAAGACCCTGGGTTTTGGGTCGTTACAATTGGTATCAGAGCACGGTAACGCTCTGTTTTGGGACGACGGGATAATATGGGTTTATCTACGCTGTGTTTGTAAACTGATTTTTGAGTTACATATCCGATGACAAAGCTCTACCAAAGTGGGAAATGGCGTGGACTCAGTGCTTAGTTGTGCCTGTTGAGTCGTGGACTCGGTTTATTGCTGATTGTGATATCAGCGGATTAGTGATTAGGGTTTGGGCAACTAAGGCTGTATGTGACTCATTCCCCAAGTTGGTACGAGTTCGTCAGAGGTGATGACTCCGGTACGTGAACGATTTGCAAATAAAATATTAGGGTCTTATTTTAAATTTCGGGACGAAATTTATTCAAGTGGGGTAGATTGTAATATCCCTGGTTTTGGAAAGCATGAAATACTTAAATTTACTGTAAATATGTGTTTTTGACATAACCTGTTAGCATGATTAATTGCTATTGTATGCAGTGTAGTGGTTGTATTTCTGAAGCTTATATTACTTAAGTGAATTTTATGTTATTTAGTATTCTGATAGATGAACTCATAATTGTGAAACTATGATAGTTAAGCTCGTCCAGAAATACACCAGAATTATTAATATCTTCTTTAATCGCTAGATTAAGGATAAAAATATTTAGGGAATAATTAGTACTAATCATTCGTTTAGGTGTTACTTAGCTTAGTTAATCATGATTAGTACATAATGACTTGTAGTATGTTAGCTTGTATATGTGTTAACTGTATGAATGACACGTAGGGTGACACGTGTCACTGCCTTAGCCACTGTCACAGATGATTGACACACGCCCCTGCTGCGTGTCGTCGTGTGGCAACTTTCGTCACATGCGCGACACGTGTCCTACTGCAAGTCAGATGCTTCTGACATATAACCCTCCTGTGTGTCGCCGCCATAGCCTCCTGCTATGCATGCGTGACACCTATGTGACATGTGTCGCGACTCAGGCCTCCGAACCCTAGATGGATGCCACGTGTCCCTATGACACATCGGTACCTGATTGGTCGATCACTTCTATAAATAGGGCGTAGTGCATTAGTTATCTCTCATTCCATATTCAAGTCCAATACCGATAAGTGGGAGAGAGATAGATATTGGGGTTATTCTATACTTGGAGTTGCTGTTATTATTTTGAATCGTTATCTGATGCCACTATTGAGGTAAGGGGGTTATGCACTTTACAATATCATTATCGCTTACGGTTTATGAGCATGCTTCGTGTTAAATATATGTTGATCCGCTTATTGTCATTATTATCGATTCGCATGCTATTTGGTGCTAAATGATTATTACGTGATATGTGATATTACGTGTAACCTGCTATAATTATATTGTTTATTGCATTTCACCCTACTGTTGCGGTGAACGACCAACTGGGCGCGAGCTCACCCCCTAACAGTGTTGCAGGTTACGAAGGACGGATCAGACGGTAGAACCGAAGTGATAGCTTTATTAGATTAGATTAAATCTTGTTATTTGGTTTATTGTATCAGATTATTTGTAAACACATTCTCTTATGAAATTACTATTTTCAATCGTGAATCACGTACCACTGTATCGTCTTTTATGAAGTAAATGAACCATTGTTGTTGAGATACGATATTGTCTTTGGTACCTGAGCTGGGTGGCTTAGACGGAACATGTTAAGGCAGACGAGTCTTTGTTTTGGTACCCGCGGTGGTGGAGCCGCAGGTGGTGCCGGTTGGATCGTCGTGCCGACCCTGGGTTTTGGGTCGTTACAATTGGTATCAGAGCACGGTAACGCTCTGTTTTGGGACGACGGGATAATATGGGTTTATCTACGCTGTGTTTGTAAACTGATTTTTGAGTTACATATCCGATGACAAAGCTCTACCAAAGTGGGAAATGGCGTGGACTCAGTGCTTAGTTGTGCCTGTTGAGTCGTGGACTCGGTTTATTGCTGATTGTGATATCAGCTGATTAGTGATTAGGGTTTGGGCAACTAAGGCTGTATGTGACTCATTCCCCAAGTTGGTACGAGTTCGTCAGAGGTGATGACTCCGGTACGTGAACGATTTGCAAATAAAATATTAGGGTCTTATTTTAAATTTCGGGACGAAATTTATTCAAGTGGGGTAGATTGTAATATCCCTGGTTTTGGAAAGCATGAAATACTTAAATTTACTGTAAATATGTGTTTTTGACATAACCTGTTAGCATGATTAATTGCTATTGTATGCAGTGTAGTGGTTGTATTTCTGAAGCTTATATTACTTAAGTGAATTTTATGTTATTTAGTATTCTGATAGATGAACTCATAATTGTGAAACTATGATAGTTAAGCTCGTCCAGAAATACACCAGAATTATTAATATCTTCTTTAATCGCTAGATTAAGGATAAAAATATTTAGGGAATAATTAGTACTAATCATTCGTTTAGGTGTTACTTAGCTTAGTTAATCATGATTAGTACATAATGACTTGTAGTATGTTAGCTTGTATATGTGTTAACTGTATGAATGACACGTAGGGTGACACGTGTCACTGCCTTAGCCACTGTCACAGATGATTGACACACGCCCCTGCTGCGTGTCGTCGTGTGGCAACTTTCGTCACATGCGCGACACGTGTCCTACTGCAAGTCAGATGCTTCTGACACATAACCCTCCTGTGTGTCGCCGCCATAGCCTCCTGCTATGCATGCGTGACACCTATGTGACATGTGTCGCGACTCAGGCCTCCGAACCCTACATGGATGCCACGTGTCCCTATGACACATCGGTACCTGATTGGTCGATCACTTCTATAAATAGGGCGTAGTGCATTAGTTATCTCTCATTCCATATTCAAGTCCAATACCGATAAGTGGGAGAGAGATAGATATTGGGGTTATTCTATACTTGGAGTTGCTGTTATTATTTTGAATCGTTATCTGATGCCACTATTGAGGTAAGGGGGTTATGTACTTTACAATATCATTATCGCTTACGGTTTATGAGCATGCTTCGTGTTAAATATATGTTGATCCGCTTATTGTCATTATTATCGATTCGCATGCTATTTGGTGCTAAATGATTATTACGTGATATGTGATATTACGTGTAACCTGCTATAATTATATTGTTTATTGCATTTCACCCTACTGTTGCGGTGAACGACCAACTGGGCGCGAGCTCACCCCCTAACAGTGTTGCAGGTTACGAAGGACGGATCAGACGGTAGAACCGAAGTGATAGCTTTATTAGATTAGATTAAATCTTGTTATTTGGTTTATTGTATCAGATTATTTGTAAACACATTCTCTTATGAAATTACTATTTTCAATCGTGAATCACGTACCACTGTATCGTCTTTTATGAAGTAAATGAACCATTGTTGTTGAGATACGATATTGTCTTTGGTACCTGAGCTGGGTGGCTTAGACGGAACATGTTAAGGCAGACGAGTCTTTGTTTTGGTACCCGCGGTGGTGGAGCCGCAGGTGGTGCCGGTTGGATCGTCGTGCCGGTTCTGTTTATTATTTCCTAAAATAAGACCCTGGGTTTTGGGTCGTTACAATTGGTATCAGAGCACGGTAACGCTCTGTTTTGGGACGACGGGATAATATGGGTTTATCTACGCTGTGTTTGTAAACTGATTTTTGAGTTACATATCCGATGACAAAGCTCTACCAAAGTGGGAAATGGCGTGGACTCAGTGCTTAGTTGTGCCTGTTGAGTCGTGGACTCGGTTTATTGCTGATTGTGATATCAGCTGATTAGTGATTAGGGTTTGGGCAACTAAGGCTGTATGTGACTCATTCCCCAAGTTGGTACGAGTTCGTCAGAGGTGATGACTCCGGTACGTGAACGATTTGCAAATAAAATATTAGGGTCTTATTTTAAATTTCGGGACGAAATTTATTCAAGTGGGGTAGATTGTAATATCTCTGGTTTTGGAAAGCATGAAATACTTAAATTTACTGTAAATATGTGTTTTTGACATAACCTGTTAGCATGATTAATTGCTATTGTATGCAGTGTAGTGGTTGTATTTCTGAAGCTTATATTACTTAAGTGAATTTTATGTTATTTAGTATTCTGATAGATGAACTCATAATTGTGAAACTATGATAGTTAAGCTCGTCCAGAAATACACCAGAATTATTAATATCTTCTTTAATCGCTAGATTAAGGATAAAAATATTTAGGGAATAATTAGTACTAATCATTCGTTTAGGTGTTACTTAGCTTAGTTAATCATGATTAGTACATAATGACTTGTAGTATGTTAGCTTGTATATGTGTTAACTGTATGAATGACACGTAGGGTGACACGTGTCACTGCCTTAGCCACTGTCACAGATGATTGACACACGCCCCTGCTGCGTGTCGTCGTGTGGCAACTTTCGTCACATGCGCGACACGTGTCCTACTGCAAGTCAGATGCTTCTGACACATAACCCTCCTGTGTGTCGCCGCCATAGCCTCCTGCTATGCATGCGTGACACCTATGTGACATGTGTCGCGACTCAGGCCTCCGAACCCTACATGGATGCCACGTGTCCCTATGACACATCGGTACCTGATTGGTCGATCACTTCTATAAATAGGGCGTAGTGCATTAGTTATCTCTCATTCCATATTCAAGTCCAATACCGATAAGTGGGAGAGAGATAGATATTGGGGTTATTCTATACTTGGAGTTGCTGTTATTATTTTGAATCGTTATCTGATGCCACTATTGAGGTAAGGGGGTTATGTACTTTACAATATCATTATCGCTTACGGTTTATGAGCATGCTTCGTGTTAAATATATGTTGATCCGCTTATTGTCATTATTATCGATTCGCATGCTATTTGGTGCTAAATGATTATTACGTGATATGTGATATTACGTGTAACCTGCTATAATTATATTGTTTATTGCATTTCACCCTACTGTTGCGGTGAACGACCAACTGG
Organism: Linanthus parryae; assembly: GCA_023055425.1. Taxonomy (NCBI): domain Eukaryota; kingdom Viridiplantae; phylum Streptophyta; class Magnoliopsida; order Ericales; family Polemoniaceae; genus Linanthus; species Linanthus parryae. Next base: position 70,175,596 of record JALGPY010000002.1, read on the forward strand.
GCGCGAGCTCACCCCCTAACAGTGTTGCAGGTTACGAAGGACGGATCAGACGGTAGAACCGAAGTGATAGCTTTATTAGATTAGATTAAATCTTGTTATTTGGTTTATTGTATCAGATTATTTGTAAACACATTCTCTTATGAAATTACTATTTTCAATCGTGAATCACGTACCACTGTATCGTCTTTTATGAAGTAAATGAACCATTGTTGTTGAGATACGATATTGTCTTTGGTACCTGAGCTGGGTGGCTTAGACGGAACATGTTAAGGCAGACGAGTCTTTGTTTTGGTACCCGCGGTGGTGGAGCCGCAGGTGGTGCCGGTTGGATCGTCGTGCCGGTTCTGTTTATTATTTCCTAAAATAAGACCCTGGGTTTTGGGTCGTTACAATTGGTATCAGAGCACGGTAACGCTCTGTTTTGGGACGACGGGATAATATGGGTTTATCTACGCTGTGTTTGTAAACTGATTTTTGAGTTACATATCCGATGACAAAGCTCTACCAAAGTGGGAAATGGCGTGGACTCAGTGCTTAGTTGTGCCTGTTGAGTCGTGGACTCGGTTTATTGCTGATTGTGATATCAGCTGATTAGTGATTAGGGTTTGGGCAACTAAGGCTGTATGTGACTCATTCCCCAAGTTGGTACGAGTTCGTCAGAGGTGATGACTCCGGTACGTGAACGATTTGCAAATAAAATATTAGGGTCTTATTTTAAATTTCGGGACGAAATTTATTCAAGTGGGGTAGATTGTAATATCCCTGGTTTTGGAAAGCATGAAATACTTAAATTTACTGTAAATATGTGTTTTTGACATAACCTGTTAGCATGATTAATTGCTATTGTATGCAGTGTAGTGGTTGTATTTCTGAAGCTTATATTACTTAAGTGAATTTTATGTTATTTAGTATTCTGATAGATGAACTCATAATTGTGAAACTATGATAGTTAAGCTCGTCCAGAAATACACCAGAATTATTAATATCTTCTTTAATCGCTAGATTAAGGATAAAAATATTTAGGGGATAATTAGTACTAATCATTCGTTTAGGTGTTACTTAGCTTAGTTAATCATGATTAGTACATAATGACTTGTAGTATGTTAGCTTGTATATGTGTTAACTGTATGAATGACACGTAGGGTGACACGTGTCACTGCCTTAGCCACTGTCACAGATGATTGACACACGCCCCTGCTGCGTGTCGTCGTGTGGCAACTTTCGTCACATGCGCGACACGTGTCCTACTGCAAGTCAGATGCTTCTGACACATAACCCTCCTGTGTGTCGCCGCCATAGCCTCCTGCTATGCATGCGTGACACCTATGTGACATGTGTCGCGACTCAGGCCTCCGAACCCTACATGGATGCCACGTGTCCCTATGACACATCGGTACCTGATTGGTCGATCACTTCTATAAATAGGGCGTAGTGCATTAGTTATCTCTCATTCCATATTCAAGTCCAATACCGATAAGTGGGAGAGAGATAGATATTGGGGTTATTCTATACTTGGAGTTGCTGTTATTATTTTGAATCGTTATCTGATGCCACTATTGAGGTAAGGGGGTTATGTACTTTACAATATCATTATCGCTTACGGTTTATGAGCATGCTTCGTGTTAAATATATGTTGATCCGCTTATTGTCATTATTATCGATTCGCATGCTATTTGGTGCTAAATGATTATTACGTGATATGTGATATTACGTGTAACCTGCTATAATTATATTGTTTATTGCATTTCACCCTACTGTTGCGGTGAACGACCAACTGGGCGCGAGCTCACCCCCTAACAGTGTTGCAGGTTACGAAGGACGGATCAGACGGTAGAACCGAAGTGATAGCTTTATTAGATTAGATTAAATCTTGTTATTTGGTTTATTGTATCAGATTATTTGTAAACACATTCTCTTATGAAATTACTATTTTCAATCGTGAATCACGTACCACTGTATCGTCTTTTATGAAGTAAATGAACCATTGTTGTTGAGATACGATATTGTCTTTGGTACCTGAGCTGGGTGGCTTAGACGGAACATGTTAAGGCAGACGAGTCTTTGTTTTGGTACCCGCGGTGGTGGAGCCGCAGGTGGTGCCGGTTGGATCGTCGTGCCGGTTCTGTTTATTATTTCCTAAAATAAGACCCTGGGTTTTGGGTCGTTACAATTGGTATCAGAGCACGGTAACGCTCTGTTTTGGGACGACGGGATAATATGGGTTTATCTACGCTGTGTTTGTAAACTGATTTTTGAGTTACATATCCGATGACAAAGCTCTACCAAAGTGGGAAATGGCGTGGACTCAGTGCTTAGTTGTGCCTGTTGAGTCGTGGACTCGGTTTATTGCTGATTGTGATATCAGCTGATTAGTGATTAGGGTTTGGGCAACTAAGGCTGTATGTGACTCATTCCCCAAGTTGGTACGAGTTCGTCAGAGGTGATGACTCCGGTACGTGAACGATTTGCAAATAAAATATTAGGGTCTTATTTTAAATTTCGGGACGAAATTTATTCAAGTGGGGTAGATTGTAATATCCCTGGTTTTGGAAAGCATGAAATACTTAAATTTACTGTAAATATGTGTTTTTGACATAACCTGTTAGCATGATTAATTGCTATTGTATGCAGTGTAGTGGTTGTATTTCTGAAGCTTATATTACTTAAGTGAATTTTATGTTATTTAGTATTCTGATAGATGAACTCATAATTGTGAAACTATGATAGTTAAGCTCGTCCAGAAATACACCAGAATTATTAATATCTTCTTTAATCGCTAGATTAAGGATAAAAATATTTAGGGAATAATTAGTACTAATCATTCGTTTAGGTGTTACTTAGCTTAGTTAATCATGATTAGTACATAATGACTTGTAGTATGTTAGCTTGTATATGTGTTAACTGTATGAATGACACGTAGGGTGACACGTGTCACTGCCTTAGCCACTGTCACAGATGATTGACACACGCCCCTGCTGCGTGTCGTCGTGTGGCAACTTTCGTCACATGCGCGACACGTGTCCTACTGCAAGTCAGATGCTTCTGACACATAACCCTCCTGTGTGTCGCCGCCATAGCCTCCTGCTATGCATGCGTGACACCTATGTGACATGTGTCGCGACTCAGGCCTCCGAACCCTACATGGATGCCACGTGTCCCTATGACACATCGGTACCTGATTGGTCGATCACTTCTATAAATAGGGCGTAGTGCATTAGTTATCTCTCATTCCATATTCAAGTCCAATACCGATAAGTGGGAGAGAGATAGATATTGGGGTTATTCTATACTTGGAGTTGCTGTTATTATTTTGAATCGTTATCTGATGCCACTATTGAGGTAAGGGGGTTATGTACTTTACAATATCATTATCGCTTACGGTTTATGAGCATGCTTCGTGTTAAATATATGTTGATCCGCTTATTGTCATTATTATCGATTCGCATGCTATTTGGTGCTAAATGATTATTACGTGATATGTGATATTACGTGTAACCTGCTATAATTATATTGTTTATTGCATTTCACCCTACTGTTGCGGTGAACGACCAACTGGGCGCGAGCTCACCCCCTAACAGTGTTGCAGGTTACGAAGGACGGATCAGACGGTAGAACCGAAGTGATAGCTTTATTAGATTAGATTAAATCTTGTTATTTGGTTTATTGTATCAGATTATTTGTAAACACATTCTCTTATGAAATTACTATTTTCAATCGTGAATCACGTACCACTGTATCGTCTTTTATGAAGTAAATGAACCATTGTTGTTGAGATACGATATTGTCTTTGGTACCTGAGCTGGGTGGCTTAGACGGAACATGTTAAGGCAGACGAGTCTTTGTTTTGGTACCCGCGGTGGTGGAGCCGCAGGTGGTGCCGGTTGGATCGTCGTGCCGGTTCTGTTTATTATTTCCTAAAATAAGACCCTGGGTTTTGGGTCGTTACAATTGGTATCAGAGCACGGTAACGCTCTGTTTTGGGACGACGGGATAATATGGGTTTATCTACGCTGTGTTTGTAAACTGATTTTTGAGTTACATATCCGATGACAAAGCTCTACCAAAGTGGGAAATGGCGTGGACTCAGTGCTTAGTTGTGCCTGTTGAGTCGTGGACTCGGTTTATTGCTGATTGTGATATCAGCTGATTAGTGATTAGGGTTTGGGCAACTAAGGCTGTATGTGACTCATTCCCCAAGTTGGTACGAGTTCGTCAGAGGTGATGACTCCGGTACGTGAACGATTTGCAAATAAAATATTAGGGTCTTATTTTAAATTTCGGGACGAAATTTATTCAAGTGGGGTAGATTGTAATATCCCTGGTTTTGGAAAGCATGAAATACTTAAATTTACTGTAAATATGTGTTTTTGACATAACCTGTTAGCATGATTAATTGCTATTGTATGCAGTGTAGTGGTTGTATTTCTGAAGCTTATATTACTTAAGTGAATTTTATGTTATTTAGTATTCTGATAGATGAACTCATAATTGTGAAACTATGATAGTTAAGCTCGTCCAGAAATACACCAGAATTATTAATATCTTCTTTAATCGCTAGATTAAGGATAAAAATATTTAGGGAATAATTAGTACTAATCATTCGTTTAGGTGTTACTTAGCTTAGTTAATCATGATTAGTACATAATGACTTGTAGTATGTTAGCTTGTATATGTGTTAACTGTATGAATGACACGTAGGGTGACACGTGTCACTGCCTTAGCCACTGTCACAGATGATTGACACACGCCCCTGCTGCGTGTCGTCGTGTGGCAACTTTCGTCACATGCGCGACACGTGTCCTACTGCAAGTCAGATGCTTCTGACACATAACCCTCCTGTGTGTCGCCGCCATAGCCTCCTGCTATGCATGCGTGACACCTATGTGACATGTGTCGCGACTCAGGCCTCCGAACCCTACATGGATGCCACGTGTCCCTATGACACATCGGTACCTGATTGGTCGATCACTTCTATAAATAGGGCGTAGTGCATTAGTTATCTCTCATTCCATATTCAAGTCCAATACCGATAAGTGGGAGAGAGATAGATATTGGGGTTATTCTATACTTGGAGTTGCTGTTATTATTTTGAATCGTTATCTGATGCCACTATTGAGGTAAGGGGGTTATGTACTTTACAATATCATTATCGCTTACGGTTTATGAGCATGCTTCGTGTTAAATATATGTTGATCCGCTTATTGTCATTATTATCGATTCGCATGCTATTTGGTGCTAAATGATTATTACGTGATATGAGATATTACGTGTAACCTGCTATAATTATATTGTTTATTGCATTTCACCCTACTGTTGCGGTGAACGACCAACTGGGCGCGAGCTCACCCCCTAACAGTGTTGCAGGTTACGAAGGACGGATCAGACGGTAGAACCGAAGTGATAGCTTTATTAGATTAGATTAAATCTTGTTATTTGGTTTATTGTATCAGATTATTTGTAAACACATTCTCTTATGAAATTACTATTTTCAATCGTGAATCACGTACCACTGTATCGTCTTTTATGAAGTAAATGAACCATTGTTGTTGAGATACGATATTGTCTTTGGTACCTGAGCTGGGTGGCTTAGACGGAACATGTTAAGGCAGACGAGTCTTTGTTTTGGTACCCGCGGTGGTGGAGCCGCAGGTGGTGCCGGTTGGATCGTCGTGCCGGTTCTGTTTATTATTTCCTAAAATAAGACCCTGGGTTTTGGGTCGTTACAATTGGTATCAGAGCACGGTAACGCTCTGTTTTGGGACGACGGGATAATATGGGTTTATCTACGCTGTGTTTGTAAACTGATTTTTGAGTTACATATCCGATGACAAAGCTCTACCAAAGTGGGAAATGGCGTGGACTCAGTGCTTAGTTGTGCCTGTTGAGTCGTGGACTCGGTTTATTGCTGATTGTGATATCAGCTGATTAGTGATTAGGGTTTGGGCAACTAAGGCTGTATGTGACTCATTCCCCAAGTTGGTACGAGTTCGTCAGAGGTGATGACTCCGGTACGTGAACGATTTGCAAATAAAATATTAGGGTCTTATTTTAAATTTCGGGACGAAATTTATTCAAGTGGGGTAGATTGTAATATCCCTGGTTTTGGAAAGCATGAAATACTTAAATTTACTGTAAATATGTGTTTTTGACATAACCTGTTAGCATGATTAATTGCTATTGTATGCAGTGTAGTGGTTGTATTTCTGAAGCTTATATTACTTAAGTGAATTTTATGTTATTTAGTATTCTGATAGATGAACTCATAATTGTGAAACTATGATAGTTAAGCTCGTCCAGAAATACACCAGAATTATTAATATCTTCTTTAATCGCTAGATTAAGGATAAAAATATTTAGGGAATAATTAGTACTAATCATTCGTTTAGGTGTTACTTAGCTTAGTTAATCATGATTAGTACATAATGACTTGTAGTATGTTAGCTTGTATATGTGTTAACTGTATGAATGACACGTAGGGTGACACGTGTCACTGCCTTAGCCACTGTCACAGATGATTGACACACGCCCCTGCTGCGTGTCGTCGTGTGGCAACTTTCGTCACATGCGCGACACGTGTCCTACTGCAAGTCAGATGCTTCTGACACATAACCCTCCTGTGTGTCGCCGCCATAGCCTCCTGCTATGCATGCGTGACACCTATGTGACATGTGTCGCGACTCAGGCCTCCGAACCCTACATGGATGCCACGTGTCCCTATGACACATCGGTACCTGATTGGTCGATCACTTCTATAAATAGGGCGTAGTGCATTAGTTATCTCTCATTCCATATTCAAGTCCAATACCGATAAGTGGGAGAGAGATAGATATTGGGGTTATTCTATACTTGGAGTTGCTGTTATTATTTTGAATCGTTATCTGATGCCACTATTGAGGTAAGGGGGTTATGTACTTTACAATATCATTATCGCTTACGGTTTATGAGCATGCTTCGTGTTAAATATATGTTGATCCGCTTATTGTCATTATTATCGATTCGCATGCTATTTGGTGCTAAATGATTATTACGTGATATGTGATATTACGTGTAACCTGCTATAATTATATTGTTTATTGCATTTCACCCTACTGTTGCGGTGAACGACCAACTGGGCGCGAGCTCACCCCCTAACAGTGTTGCAGGTTACGAAGGACGGATCAGACGGTAGAACCGAAGTGATAGCTTTATTAGATTAGATTAAATCTTGTTATTTGGTTTATTGTATCAGATTATTTGTAAACACATTCTCTTATGAAATTACTATTTTCAATCGTGAATCACGTACCACTGTATCGTCTTTTATGAAGTAAATGAACCATTGTTGTTGAGATACGATATTGTCTTTGGTACCTGAGCTGGGTGGCTTAGACGGAACATGTTAAGGCAGACGAGTCTTTGTTTTGGTACCCGCGGTGGTGGAGCCGCAGGTGGTGCCGGTTGGATCGTCGTGCCGGTTCTGTTTATTATTTCCTAAAATAAGACCCTGGGTTTTGGGTCGTTACAATTGGTATCAGAGCACGGTAACGCTCTGTTTTGGGACGACGGGATAATATGGGTTTATCTACGCTGTGTTTGTAAATTGATTTTTGAGTTACATATCCGATGACAAAGCTCTACCAAAGTGGGAAATGGCGTGGACTCAGTGCTTAGTTGTGCCTGTTGAGTCGTGGACTCGGTTTATTGCTGATTGTGATATCAGCTGATTAGTGATTAGGGTTTGGGCAACTAAGGCTGTATGTGACTCATTCCCCAAGTTGGTACGAGTTCGTCAGAGGTGATGACTCCGGTACGTGAACGATTTGCAAATAAAATATTAGGGTCTTATTTTAAATTTCGGGACGAAATTTATTTAAGTGGGGTAGATTGTAATATCCCTGGTTTTGGAAAGCATGAAATACTTAAATTTACTGTAAATATGTGTTTTTGACATAACCTGTTAGCATGATTAATTGCTATTGTATGCAGTGTAGTGGTTGTATTTCTGAAACTTATATTACTTAAGTGAATTTTATGTTATTTAGTATTCTGATAGATGAACTCATAATTGTGAAACTATGATAGTTAAGCTCGTCCAGAAATACACCAGAATTATTAATATCTTCTTTAATCGCTAGATTAAGGATAAAAATATTTAGGGAATAATTAGTACTAATCATTCGTTTAGGTGTTACTTAGCTTAGTTAATCATGATTAGTACATAATGACTTGTAGTATGTTAGCTTGTATATGTGTTAACTGTATGAATGACACGTAGGGTGACACGTGTCACTGCCTTAGCCACTGTCACAGATGATTGACACACGCCCCTGCTGCGTGTCGTCGTGTGGCAACTTTCGTCACATGCGCGACACGTGTCCTATTGCAAGTCAGATGCTTCTGACACATAACCCTCCCGTGTGTCGCCGCCATAGCCTCCTGCTATGCATGCGTGACACCTATGTGACATGTGTCGCGACTCAGGCCTCCGAACCCTACATGGATGCCACGTGTCCCTATGACACATCGGTACCTGATTGGTCGATCACTTCTATAAATAGGGCGTAGTGCATTAGTTATCTCTCATTCCATATTCAAGTCCAATACCGATAAGTGGGAGAGAGAGAGATATTGGGGTTATTCTATACTTGGAGTTGCTGTTATTATTTTGAAGTCGTTATCTGATGCTACTATTGAGGTAAGGGGGTTATGCACTTTACAATATCATTTTCGTTTACGGTTTATGAGCATGCTTCGTGTTAAATATATGTTGATCCGCTTATTGTCGTTATTATCGATTCGCATGCTATTTGGTGCTAAATGATTATTACGTGATATGTGATATTACGTGTAACCTGCTATAATTATATTGTTTATTGCATTTCACCCTACTGTTGCGGTGAACGACCTACTGGGCGCGAGCTCACCCCCTAACAGTGTTGCAGGTTACGAAGGACGGATCAGACGGTAGAACCGAAGTGATAGTTTTATTAGATTAGATTAAAGCTTGTTATTTGGTTTATTGTATAAGATTATTTGTAAACACATTCTCTTCTGAAATTACTATTTTCAATCGTGAATCACGTACCACTGTATCGTCTTTTATGAAGTAAATGAACCAGTGTTGTTGAGATACGATATTGTCTTTGGTACCTGAGCTGGGTGGCTTAGACGGTACCTGTTAAGGCAGACGAGTCTTTGTTTTGGTACCCGCGGTGGTGGAGCCGCAGGTGGTGCCGGTTGGATCGTCGTGCCGGTTCAGTTTATTATTTCCTAAAATAAGACCCTGGATTTTTGGGTCGTTACAAGTACTCCTGCGATCAGTGAGGTTTCCAGCCCAGTCAGCGTTGGAGAAGACATGAAGGGAAAGAGAACAGTTTTTTATAAAAAAAAAATAACATTGACTTGGTGCCCTAAATGTAGAGCAAAATGCTTTCGGCACCAGATAAATGTAGACCAGTAGGAGTTCGCATAAAGTGGCACAAGTGTTTAACCACAAAAACAATATATGGTATGCTGAAAGTAAGGTACTGAAGTGCGCAAATTAACTGACGAAAAGCAGTTGGATTATGTAATGGTTATCCATCTAAAATATGGTATTTAATGCCGGGAGCAAGGGGGTAGGACAAGGTTTACAATTGGACATGTTATAACGAAGTACAAGATCACAAATATATTTCTCTTGATGAATTAGAATCCCACTATTAGACTTCTAAATCTGAATCCCTAAAAGTTATGTCAGGGGACCCAACAGCTAATTAACAAGCTGATTGATATAGGAAGTATCATTTTTGACATTAATATGTCCTCAACGTAGAGTAACAAAGCAATTAAAGAGTATTGTTGGAATGTATAATAAAATGGGATGAGTCAGCAAAGAGCTTTAAACCTCTAAAGAAAGTAAGTAAACAATAAATCGTTCGAACCATGTGCGAGGGGGTTGTTTGAGTTCATAAATGGACTTGTTCAATTTTCAAACACGATTTGGAAAGAGAAGGTGCATAAGCCTTGAGGGTGGTGCATATAGAAATGTTCACGAAGAAATTCATGCAAAATGGCATTTTTAACATCTAACTGTCTAAGAGGTCAGTCAAAGGCAGCTGCTAAAGCAAGATTATACTTTATCCAGATTTCTGATACAATTGTATTGCATCCTATAACCCTTAAATTTTCCTCCCTTGATCATTAATGCTTCGGGGACATTATCGTCTTTACCACCTTGTGCCTCAATTACTTTGTGTGAAGGGTCGATCGAACTTCCTCTAGGATTATTGTATCTTTCGAAACAAAGAAAGACCATAGGAAAACCTCATATGATGGAGGCAAAAACAACAACAAAATTAAGGAAGCGTCCACATCACTTATAACATCCTCACTATTACGCAATTCAAGCAAAATAGTTTTCAAATTTTCTAAGTGATCACTAATTCACGTACCTTCCAAGTTTCGCAGACTGAATAGTCGCTGCGTTAGCAAAAACTTGTCGGCGATCGATCTCGTCATGTAGAGCTTCTCCAAATTTGACCATAAGACAGTTGTTGTCTCTTGATTTGTGATGCACAACATGATCGTTGCATGCGCCTTGTCCTCCATCTTCACAAACGTCGGGGTTGTTGTATCTACGCATGCCTTGTCAACCAACTGCAGGCAAGGATCTATCTACTTCAGCAAAGCATATATTTATCTGCGACAACGTGAAACTATTCTTCCCACCAAACCGATCGTTCCTGATCATCGAACCAGTCATCGCTCCTCTCGAAACCCTGGCCTAGATCTGATACCATTTTGTTATAACCAAACGTATCGAGCAAGAACGATGAAAATTATGAACAAGACTAACGTGGTTCACTAGATTTGAGACTAGCAACACCCACGACCAAACGAATCAACTTATTGATGAGAGAATGCCCAATTACAAGCTACACGACTCAAAACCACGACCTATGGCCCTTATATATACCTAGGACACAACATTCCAAAATGCAGCAAGGAAACAACCTAATACTAGTAGCCTGTGAACCAATTTGTACGAACGGGATTTTGTTCATGCAAACAAAACATGTTCATGCGAACACTATCTCAATTCTTATGAATTTATCAATTCCCGAACTCCTGCTACTTTGCTTTCCTTTCCTAGCTCCGTTGTTTGTTGCTTTGCCAACTCCTAGCTAGGGTCTCGAAGCATCCCAACACAATCTCATGAATAACAGAATCTCCGAAATCCATGAAATTATATAATGATGTCGACCACCTCGCTGGGGCAAAAATAAATATTTATCACAAAATGAAACATGAAAATCGTAATTTTCAAAATTTAAGTGGAGGCTATAGCCCCCTTTACCTCCTACATAGTTCCACCCATGGTCATGACATTGGGATTTCTTGTGGATGCATTGGTGATTGGATTCAGATTGGGAGGCGCCGATAGTCACTACAACGAACTCTGTCTTCTGCAACAATATTATAAGGGACGGACATAAATTTATCTCGGAAGGAACAGTTCGGAAACATAGTAACTCTATTGTCGCAAAACACAAAATAACGGCGACAAAATGATTTTTTTGTTGCTAGAACTGTCAGAAAAGAATAGGCGCCAGATATAATTCCTGCCAAACTCTTTCTCAACGAACTAAGATGTCGCAAATTATATGGTGACGATTGCTATTGTCGCCGATAGAACATGTATCGGTAACAAAGATATTCGTCATTTTCTTTTTAATTTTAGTTTACATTTGATAAAAATTTTAACAAGAATATAGGTTATATTTTTCTTAAAACAAATACAGTGCTAAGCAGCTTTAATAACGTAAGTATATTCATCTCAAAAAAAAAGTGTCGTAAGTATATCAAACTATCGAAGTGATAAAAGTAACTTTACACATTTTTTACCCAGGAATGAGAAACAATATCTTTTTAGTACGTTAGTATCTTTTTACTTTTCTCAACAAACAAAATGTTGTGCTTCTTTTCACTACAAAAATGTAATGCGTAACTAGGACAAAATCATTTTTTTTAAGTAAGAAAAATAAATGTACACACAGAGTACAATAAAGTCCTAAATAAACGTAGCACTAAAGAACTTAAATGTACAAGTCAAGAAATGTTTTCATCATTTTTTATAAGAAAGAAAGTGTCTTCTTGCTAAAAAAAATAGATGAAGGCAAAACAAAAAGCGCTTATGAAACTAAAATTCAGACTCACCCTCGAAGAAACAAGCCCATGACCCATTTCTTTGAAAATACCCCCAAGTCCTCGTTCACTATGATATGGATAAGTATCGAAGAGAAAGAAATTGATAGACGAGGTGAAGAAATTTGGAGAGAATATACGAAAAGGGAAGAGAGAGATTAACGAGAATAAGAACGAGAACTAGAGATTTGATCATTCTTATTGCTTGATTCATAATTAAAGATTACAAATACTTAAATAGACTAATAATCTAACCCTAACATAACGGCCTATCCTACGGGCTAACTGAATAAATAATAAATTATAACAAATAATTAAATAACTTCTAAACTAATAAATAACTAAATAAATAGATAATATCGATACGAATCACCCCTTTCATCACCTGTATCACTCTCTCACCCTTAAAAACTACATTGCCCTTAAGGTGGGTGTTGAAGAAAAACTCGTCAATACCCGGATCAAACGGATGAAAGACAATGTTTAGAACATCACATTCTAGTCTCAAATGAGCACTAAGCACGCCTATCTTCTGCCCCACAAAGAATCCAAAAGAAATAGGCCCAAATGAAAAATCAGGCCAAATTAAAGTCTTGAGGCCTTGTGACAAATGTGACCAAGGTCTAGCAACTGTCGGGGCCCCAATCAAAAAATTAGCCCAATTGGCCATTGGAGCCCATCGGCTAAAATTCTCCCCATCGATTGATACCCTAAGCTCTCTCAATTGAGCTCCGAAAGGTGAATGAACACACTTTTTTTTAAATTTCTCTCTCTAAAAAGTTGCTCTGCAGCTTCTAGGAGGTGGGATTTGAAAGGATTTCCATATCCATTCTTACTCTTAGGAGATTTATTCTTTTCCGGTGGGTCTCGATCTAGATCCTAGTCCTTCCCTGGCCACTACCGGTTTCTGTGGTTCCCATCCACGATGAATCAAAACCTGAGATTGGATCTGGACGATGATCCAGAGGCTCTGAAACAACTTAGTGAGAAAACACTAATTGGTAGACTATTCAGCCATAAAATCTATGGTAAGAACACGGTTAAGAAGATTGTTACCGGCACCTGGAATTTGAAGAACAAAGTAGAGGTGGATTCAGCTGGAGAAAATATTTTTATCTTCCTCTTTGAAGATGAAGAAGATCTGCAGAGGGTGCTATAAAAAACGCCTTGGGTCACAGCAAATCAAACTTTGCATGTCCATAAATGGGAGATGGGGAAGAAGGTGGAAGCTTCTAATTTCTCTAGAGTCCCCTTCTGGGTCCAGATCCATGGACTACCTCTCCAAAAACGGTCAAGACTCAACGCTGAACGTATTGGTGCTCTCATCGGCGAAGTATTGGAGATGGATGGAGTCGAGAAAGGCATCTTCGGAATAAGACCTTATTTTCGAATTCGGATTCAAATCAATGTAGAAAACCCTCTAGCACAGGGTTTTGAGCTCCCAAACAGAGAAGGAACGGACACTTGGATCTCATTTAAATACGAGAGGCTGGGTGATTTTTGTTATAAGTGTGGAAGATTAGGCCACCATGAGAGTCAGTGTAGATTCGTCGCAACAAGAACACCGGTGGGAAGACCATTTAAGCCAGAACTGAGGGCTGAATATAAAAGACTCTCGGAAGATGAGAAGACGAAAAAAGAAGCAGTAAAAGCGGCACAAGAAGAGGCCAGAAACAAAGTGTGGAACCGGATCGGCGCATCAATACAAAGAAAGGAACAATTACTCGGAGAATCAAACCTGACTGTTGAAGGAAATGCTCAGATGGCGGCGCGTGAATCCACGGAGAAGGAGGAGGAAGATGAGCGCGTGATAGAGCAGGACAGGAGGCGGTTGGAAAAGGACACGTTCGTAGTGCCTGACGAAGAGACAGCTATCGGTAAAGGACAACAATCAAAGGAGGACACGTGGCAACGGAAATGGAGAACGACGTTAGAATAAATAACGTTCAAACGGAATATCCCCTACAATCATTAATAGCTGTTAGGGTTGAAGAGGAAGAAGGTGGGCCGATTAAAATGGGCTTGAACGGTGAGGCCTGCTACACTGTTGAAGAACCAGACAGTCCGAAAAATCAAATTGTTCTCGCAAATAATCCAGTTTGGGCCATGAGGTCCACAAAATCGATTAGAAAGGTCAAAATCAGGAGGCGGACTAAACTGGATTTTAACCAAAAAACACGGGAGGATTCGGAACCGGATCCGGGCCCGGGAAATCCTTACCTAGATATATCATTTGCTGATGTTTTCAGCAGATTTTTCCATTTGAAGAGGAGAGCCAAAATGTATCGAGTGGATGAAGTGGTGAAGAGAATAGCAATAATCAAGGATTATGATAAGATCATTGAGAAAGAAGCAATCAAGGAAAAAGACAGTCTAATAGACAATGCTATATATGCAAAGCAGGCAATCCGGGTCAGGGAGGAACTGGGATTCGATTCAAGAAAGGAAAGCTTCAGACTGTTTAAAGGCTCTGAAAATGGCATAGCTGAGGTGGGCCTGATTGAACAACAAGGAGACAAAGAGGTCCTTGATGAGATCCTTAGTGATGTTCCGTGGTCAAAAAGAAAATACTACAAAGACCTTAACAAGGAGGTAGCAGCAAAAGATGAAGCAATGGAAGCTCAGAAGCAGAGAATGGAAGTGAAACAAGCAATACACCAGATTCAAGGTAACTGGTTAGAAGATAAAAGTTATGATGACTACATGTTAGAATTTGATCAAGCTATGAAGGCTCTTAGGGAGAAAAGGGAAGGAAAAAAGGGTGTGGTGGCTGACCCCAAACAGCCACACACTCTATGGTAATTTTAAGCTGGAATTGCCAGGGGATTGGGAGACTCCTGACAGTCCAGAACCTCAGAGGGCTCATTCAAGCCCATCTCCCAGATATAGTTTTCCTTATTGAAACAAAAACAAAAAAAGAATGGTGGATAGAATAAGAAGAAGGAACCAGTTTGATAGGGCCTTCTACATTGACCCCATCGAGACAGCTGGTGGTTTGGCCTTATGGTGGAAGGAAGAGGTGAACCTAGAAATTGGGTTTGCAAATGAGAGAATTATCCATAGTAAAATTACCCTAGTAGATGGAAGATGTGAATGGATTACTTTTGTCTATGGTCATCCAAGGGCAAAAGAAAGGAAAAAAGTGTGGAAAATGATACAGCAACTCTCTCATACAATTCATGATCCTTGGCTCCTAATTGGTGATTTCAATGAAATTCCAACCCAAGAAGACAAGGAAGGGGGATCTTCTAGAAATGCATGGAGATGGAGAAGCTTTGCTCAGTGGAGAGAGGAGTGTCTGCTACTAGATGTCAAGTTCAAAGGTAACCCTTTCACCTGGTCTAATAGAAGAGACAACAACTATATTGCAGAAAGAATTGATAGAGCATTTTGTAAAATGGATTTGCTAGTCAACCACCCTGAAGCAATCATCCAGCATGACTTACCTATAGGCTCTGATCATTTTCCCCTCATCCTCAAAGATCAAAAGGAGGTGATGCATGGAAGAGGAAGCTTTAAATTTGAGATTTTCTGGCTGAAAGAAGAAGGCTGTAGAAACATTATCAATCAAGAATGGAATACCTTTGGTCCAGGGTGTCCCTTAGCTTGGATCAATAGAAAACTGAAGTTCTGTGGCAAGATCTCATGAGATGGAACACGAATTCAGTTGGGAACAATAAAAAATTGATAGCTAGCTTGAAAGGTCAGCTCTCAGTTTTGCAAACTCAACCTTGGAGCCAATAGAGGAGAGAGCAAGAATACTTCTTAGTTCAAAAGCTGGAGGAGACTTTGAAAAGAGAAGAGCTCTATTGGCACCAAAGATCAAGGGAAAAATACATTAGGAAGGAGACAAAAACTCAAAGTTTTTCCATGCTACTACCACTCAAAGAAGAAGGAGAAATCTTATTACAAGATTGAAAACTCTTGAAGGGGATAGAACAAACACTAGTCAAGAAGTAAAGAAGGAAATAGACAGACACTTCAATGCTATCTTCCAAAAGGAGAGTATGCAGAATGTAATGTTAGACAGGACTCTCTTTCTTGATCAGATTAGTGATGATCAGAACCAGAGCCTCATCTCTATTCCATCTGAGGAAGAAATCATAAGTAGAGTTTTCAAAATGGGGGGGGGGGGTAGAGCCCCTGGCCCAGATGGCTTCCCTGGAATGTTCTTTCAACAATTCTGGGACATAGTGGGACCCAGCATGTGCAGAGCTATCCAAAGTTTTTTTCTGTGAAGGCCTTCTAGACAGGGACTGGAACAGGACCAACATTGCTTTGATACCAAAGAAACTCAACCCAGATCAGGCTAGTGACTTCAGACCTATATCTCTGTGTAACTTCAGATACAAGATTATTTCTAAGATCCTAGCTGAGAGATTGAAGAAAGTCCTATCCCCTCTTATCCAAGAAACACAATCAGCTTTCATTCCAGCTAGAACCATTCAAGAAAATATATGTGTAGCTCAAGAGGCACTCCACTTTATAAAGAAGAAGAAGGGGGGGAGTGACTATTATTTAGCTCTAAAGCTGGATATCTCTACAGCCTATGATAGCTTAGATTGGAACTTTATTGAAAAGATCATGCTAGCCTTGGGGTTTAGTGACAAATGGACTTCACTAGTTATGGAATGTGTTAAAACTGTGTCATACTCAGTCATCATCAATGGTGAAGCTCAAGAAGAATTTTCTTCAAAGAGGGGCTTGAGGCAGGGGGATCCTCTGTCCCCATACTTATTTGTCTTGGCTGCTGAATATTTCTCTAAACTTATCAAAAATAGTGTTGTTTTGGGAAGGCTGGAGGGCATTACAATTTGTCAGGGGTGTCCAAGACTAACCCATCTACAATTTGCTGATGACTCTCTTATTTTTCTAAGAGCCTCTGACACTGAAGCTGCAGAATTCACATCCATAGTCAAGAACTTTGAGGAGGTCTCAGGGCTTGTTATAAATCTCAGCAAATCAGGTGCTCTTTTCTCTCCAAACACCCCCCAGCACACCAAGGATGAAATTTTGAATTTTCTTCAAGTTATAGAAATGAAGGAGGAGGGTAAGTACCTAGGTATACCACTTTTCTGGGGAAGATCAAAATCTGAGGTTTTTGAATATATTTTGGATCAAGTTCAGATAAAACTTCAAGGGTGGAAGATGGACTTCTTATCTCAAGCAGGGAGGGAAATCATCATCAAATCAGTAGCCCAAGCCATCCCTTGTTTTGCTATGATGAGCTTCAAATTCACTAATTCCTTTTGCCACAAACTGAGCAAGCTGGTAAGAAACTTCTGGTGGGGGGGTACAAAAGAGAAGCTGAAGATTAATTGGGTCAACTAGAACCAGGTTTCAAAAGGTAAAACTGATGGAGGTATTGGATTCAGAGATTTCTTCAATTTTAACACAGCTCTTCTAGCTAAGAGAGGATGGAGCTTAATGAGGAATGAGAGGTCTCTGTGTAATGATGTCCTCAAAGCTATTTACTTCCCCAACTCCAGCTTTGGTGAGGCTTCTATTGGTAATAATCCTTCCTGGTCATGGAGAAATATCCATGCTAGTTTGAAAATTATCAGAGCAGGTGTTTGGTGGAAATTAGGGGATGGTAGCAAAATCACTTGTGGTATTGACAACTGGCTACACAACACTGATATGGAGTTGGATCCTACTGCCTGGGGGCAGCATGTGAATACCAAAGTCTATGAGTTGATAGACCATAGCTCTAAACAATGGAAAAGGTCTTGGATTCAAAACACTTTCAATCCTCAACTGGCCAAAGCCATTCTGAAAACTCCAATCCCTATCACACATATAGAAGATGAAGTTTTGTGGAGGTGGACCCCTAATGGAAAGTACTCAGTTAAAAGTGGCTACCATGCCTCTAAGAAGATGGATGAACAAGACACCAATCTTCATAACCCCATAAGTAGTAAGCCCAGCTCTTCTTTCTCTTGGGACAAAGAATTTTGGAGTTTCATTTGGACAATTAAAACTCCTCCAAAAGTCAAGCATTTCTGGTGGAAACTCTGTAACAATGTTGTGGCTACTAAAGTGAATCTGGTTAAGAGAAAGTGTGCTTTCAGCAACATTTGCAACATATGCCACAAAGCTCCAAAGAATGAAGAACATTTGCTCTTTCATTGCCAGTGGGTTTCAGCTTTCTGGTTTGGTACAGGGCTCCTAAATCCATATCACTTCAAAGGGATTGGCAACTTCAAGACCTGGAGCTTAGAGGTATGGTCTAATTGGAAACAAAAGAAGCTGCACATTGACTCAGTCTCCAATCTAATCTTGGCCCTGTGGAATGTCTGGTTGCATAGAAACAGGTGTGTCTTTGACAAACCATGATCCTGCTTCAGCTGTTAAGTCCTTCCAAAAGGGTTGTAGAGATCTGGATTTTACTCATAAAGATAAACCCCTGAACAACCACAGTAGTACTGAGCCTCTTCCTGGATGGACCCCCCCCCCCCAAATCGTGGCAAAATTAAAATTAACTGTGATGCTACTTGGTCATCCAAAGAGAAAGGTGGCTATGGAGGGTGGATCAGCAGAGATCACAGGGGCTTTTTAATAGGAGCAGCGTGGTTCAAAGTGACTGGTGTCTCAGTAACAAATGGTGAAGGCTAAGACAGTTAGGAAAGCTATTTTGGATAATACCTACTTGGGAGAGGGTAGGATGTTGGTAGAATGTGACAACATCAATGTGGTTACAGAAGCAAAGTCGGGTTTTATCTCAAACAAATTGAGAAGGAGTGTACTAGAAGATATTAATAATCTTCTTACTACACATAAAGTTGATCTAAGGTGGATTAGAAGATCTGCAAACAAAATTGTGGATCTGTTGATCAAGACGGCTAAGAAAGGTTTAATTGCTGGGTTTGGGGTCAGCGCTCTCCCCGTCGAAGTCAGAAAGCTGATGGAGGAGGAAGAACCGAAAGGAATCGGCTAAAGTTTTTGATCTTTTCAATTTTGTTAGGAGATCCCCTGTTTTTCAGGAGACCCCCTGTTTTTTGATGTTTTTGTTTTCTTTCGCTTCTGTATCGGTTACAGTTTTTGCCCGGTTTTATGAAAAGTGGTTGTTGAACAAAAAAAATTGATACCCTAAGAACGAGTTGGAGAAGAGGACCCGTTCGTGTTGGTGGTGGCGAATCTGGAGGGGGGTTCGTCCGAACCGGAAGGTGGATGGGGCAGCGTATAGAACGGCGGCGACGAATCTGGTAGCGTGGAGGCGACCCATTCCTGGTGGCTGAGGTTGTTGGGGGTGATCGGAATGAGCGTCGATGGTGGTCTGACCAGAATTGCGAGCGGCGGTGTTGGAGGTTGTGATTTCGACGGCAGGTGTGACTTCCCCGGCTGTTGTTTCTTGTCATGAAGTGGGGGTCTTATTGAAATTTAAGTAGTAGTTGGGGTTATTTTTCAATTTAACAATAAATAGGTGTCAATTTAGTATTTTACGAAAATCAGTTCACTACGGTGTATAACAACAGAGTTGTAAGGAAGAAAAGGAGTCAATGAATGTAAAACAATTTCTGAATCCACTGAGGCGTGGTGGCCTGCGTCGATTGGCGGTGCGCGGCTGCCGTGATTCGGCCGGCCTGTGAATGGAGCGGCGACAGTGCGAATCTCGGAAGAGGTATCGACTGGAGATCGTCGGGATCTTGGGTTTGGCCTGCGAAGGGTAGGACGACGGTGATGGGTTCTGGTGATTGGCCAATTGGGTGATGGGCGTCCTGGTCTGCTGAGGCGGCAGCGACTGGGTCGCAGGAATTGATGATGTTGCGGTTGTTGTTGTGGCGGACTTGGAGCAGGTTGTTGCTGTTGTTTTGGCTGTTGGTGGTAGTCCTTGGCGTAGTTGTTTTGTTCTTACGGTTGTCGTTGCAGCTGACGTTCCTGCAACCGCGGCGGCTGTTCTTGGTGAAGTTGTGGATGACTTGGGGCTGGGATTGGCAGCGGCTGGGTTGGTACCGACTGCTGTTGCTCCTGTTTTTGGAGCTTAGATAGTTGCTTCAACAGATCAGGGAGGTTTGTCATGACATGATTTGACAAGCTAAATCTTGAGAAACGAACGATGAAGAGAAAAACTAACCGTCATTAACAATGGAAGCACCAGTTGACAAGGAGAAGTATCGAAGAACGTGAAGAAATTGGGAGAGAATAGACGAAAAGGGAAGAGAGAGTTTAACGGGAATAAGAACGAGAACTAGAGAATTGATAATTCTTATTGCTTGATTCAGAATGAAAGATTACACATACATAAATAGATCAATAATCTAACCCTAACCTAACGGGCCGATCCTACAGGCTAACTGAATAAATAATAAATCATAATAGAAAATTAAATAACTTATAAATTACGTAGTAATAAATTAAATAACTAAATAAATAGATAATATTGATATGAATCACCCGTATCATCACCACCCGTATCACACTATATGTTCAAACGTGTTGCCCTAACCGCCTAACACATACTTCTCCCACAATAGGGAAGAGGCGGAGCCTCCAAGCTGAACATACCCACCATTGTAACCAGGAGCTAGAGGATTCAAATCACCAACATGCCGCCAGCATCTGCCAACATATGTTGTACCTCTTGTTTAACACATTTTTTTGTTTCCTTCAATATGATGCCCACATCTGAACTACTATATAATGAAATCCCTTGTAATTATTTGTTGGATATTTCTTTTGAATGACCTGTTTATTTTTTGTTTTTGTTTTTTGCAGGCCTCTTCCGAAGAAATGGTCGGATTAGATAAAGATGGAAGGACTAGTTCACTATGTTAGTAATACTTTTTCTGCATATAAAATAGTCAAGTCTTTTGTAATAATAGTGAAAACTATTGTATGAGTATAGGTTAGAGCATCTTCCACAGTTGATATCAAGTTTTACACCAAATCATATATTTGGTGGAGAAAATTAGTTTGCCCGCCCACAGTTGACCCTCAGAAACACCATTTCACCATTTTTGATGGAAAATAACATATTTGATCTCCCACAGATTTCACCAATTTTTACATCAGGTAGTTATCTCACCAGTTTATCAAATTAGGAGAATGGTGCTTTTGGCCTCCCACAACAAATCATCAAATTTATAACCAAATCATGAATTTCATAACGATCAAAATAAGATAAAAAATATATGTGATTACCGATAATGTACACGAATTTACAAAATGAAAAAAATTGCAGAAAATTGTTCAAAAAACACTTCAAAACTACTATATTAAAATAGTACACAAATTTATTGGAAAAAAGTTAAACAACACTTCAAAAATCTTATAATAATTATATCTGTGACCTAAATTTATTTTCAACATTAATTAATTTACAAAATATAACATCATGTCTCTAATTATATAGAAGTAAATTTAAAACACTCCATAAACACTAATTGATAATTTGGTCTAGATTACACCAAATCCTTTTTTTTTTGGTAAAATTAGGATTTGGTGTCATAAGTTAGGATTTGGGGGTGTTGTGGGAGATGCACATCACCATTTCACAAAAGCAACACCAAATATAAGATCAAGTGATTTGATCTTGATGTTTTTTTGGTCAACGATCATGGAAGCCCTACAAAATAATCTCAAATTTTTTTATGATTTGGTGATTTGTTGTGGGAGGCCGAAAACACCAAATTTAATCATCAAATGTAGGATTAGATGCACTGTGGAAGATGCTCTTATGTACATACACAATTTGAGCAACAGTTGAATGGAGCCCGCCTTTGCCATTTTATAGTCAAATTCTTACATTTTATTTTGCTAAAGAAATGTTACACTTGTGATAGAAATTCTTATGTTGATTGACACAAATGAAGTAAATTTGTCATATGTCATTCACTAGGAAATTTGTTGTACGTACGAAACGGATACTAGATGAAAATACAAATATTTCATTGCAAACAATATATTGTTTCGATAAAAACATTAAATATCGACAAAACTTTGTCATTGCAAAATGTGCATTTTTGCAACAGAATAACAAAAGGCAACAAAAGCCAAAGCCATTTCATTGCAACTGCATTTAAATGTAACTGCATTTAAATGCAACAAAATTATTCGTTGCGGAAGCCCACTTATATGCAACAAAATAAAACAATTGTTGCGGAATGCATTAGCAACACAATATAGGCTACAAGTAACATGACAAAGAAAATTGTCACTAGACAACTTTAGTGACGATTTTTTTTTTTTTTTTTTTGCTAACAATTTGAATTGTTACAGAACATAAAATTTGTTGTAGTGAATGAGGTTGTTGTTTGAAGTTGTGGTACAAACGATCTGAGTGTGGGTGGCAGCAACAGTGATAGCCATCCGAGTAGTGGCTCTGGTAGCAGTTGTAGAGGTGATGGTTTGAGTTGCGGCTGGACAGTGGTCTGGTTGTCAGAGTAGCGGTGGTTGGAGTATTGGTGGCTAGGCGGTGGTGAAAGTAGTAGTTCATAGGCTTGAACGTGGGTCGGGTTGAGTCGGACTGAACCGGGTCGAATGTCTAAACTGGTGAACTCAAGCACAATCTAACACGCCTATCGGGCCGAGACTCAAGTCTGGGCCCGTAACATTCTAAGAAAATCTAAATCCAATCCATTCCACCCCAAATGCCTAAACATTAATTTAATTTAATTAAAGAATAAATAAATGATTAAAAATAATAATTATAAGATTTAATATTATTTTACATACAAATTATAAGATTTAATATTACTTTACGAACAAATATCTATCACAACATTTGGCGAATTTAACATTTTCAACGTGTAATTTATAAATTACACTTATATAGATAAATATATATATATATATATATGTGTGTGTGCGCGCTTATTTAAGTATACTTACATATATTGATTCCAAGAAAATAATAGTTACATATAAATACTAAATGCAATGCAAACGGGTGTTAGCTCAGTGGTAGAGCATTTGAAGCCTATGCATGATGTCTCGGGTTCGAACCTGATTAGATGTTGAATTTGAAGTAATTTCTCAAAAAAATGTAATAGAAAGTTGCGACCAGAGAGGACAAGGCTGGGCTGGGGCCGAAATTACATAACCAAAGACCAACACATATGTTGATCGGGCTCAGGTTTCTAGCATGGGCCCATAGCGGGCCAAAATTCGTTGAACCCAAGCCCGTGAATTCCCAGGTTGGGTTCAACGGGTTGGTCAGGCTACTGAGCATATAGCCAGCTCTAGTAGTTCACCAATCTGTCAAGTATAAACAAAAATAAAAAAAATAAATTACAAAAAAATGGAAAACAACTTATATATGCTTTACGCATTTTTTCATCACACACAGGAATTGGAATGGAATTTAAAATTATAATTTGATTGTCTAAAATTTGGAATTTGAATGTCGTGGCAGCTTCGTTGATTTTGAGGTAGCTGTAACTGCGATCAAATTAGGGATTTGAATTTAAATTGAAAAAACAAATCCTTCTAATCCTCTTATTGGAGCCCAGGCAACTTCTAGATGGAGCTGAATCCGGAACGGCTAAACGTTTCCAAAGCATAGCTTTTGTTTTTATTCCACACTGTCTACCCTTGGTTTATCAAAATTGTCATGTTACACTCTCGAAATTGAAACTATCATATTGCATGCATCCCCCGAGGTCCTCTGCGTCCCCCTATTTGAAAAGAATTTCGTCCAAGACGACTGGTTGTTTCTGAGGGTATGATTGTCGACACTCATGCAAACTCAATCTAACAGATGAGATAACCCTAGAACCACTCCTACGAGTGACAATCGGTGCAAAAAAATACTTGTAAACAAAGCACTGGTTTGGCAATTTAAATCGCTTGGAGAATAGAAGAGCGGGACTTACATGAAATCGCCACTATTAGAGTGATAAGGAGAGCGAGAAACAGATACGAAGATGGTGGTGGTAATGTTTTTTTGTCAAAATCTAGTATATGGGTCTAGTATTACGCAGAATTCAAATTCCAGAAGGTTTTGTAATTAATCAAAGGTTCGGCTTAGAAATATATTTCGACCAAACATGAGAGGAGGTGATCTATGAGGCCATTTGAACCAAAGCAAGCCCTAAATATATTGACGTTGTCAATGTCACTCCCTTCAGGTCTGTCTCAAATAGTCTCAAAACACACATATCCACTATGGCGATCAGCGTCAAATCAATGGGCTTAAGTTACCGCTCATTCAAGCTCTACGACGTTACCTTCTTCGACAACACCATCACCACCCTCGTCACCGCCAATGCCGCCATGGTCGACACCTGGATCTCCGACATGGAGCAACTCCACCAACAGCGCCTCACCAATCTCGTCGTTGGCCTAGACTGCGAGTGGCGTCCCCAGATGACCCGTGGAGTGCCTGACTATAACCGTGTCTCCACGCTCCAGCTCTGCATAGGCAGGAACTGTCTGATATTCCAGTTGATGCGCGCGAACAAGATCCCCACCACGCTAAAGAAGTTACTCAGCAACAAGAGCTATACCTTTGTTGGGATCGGAGTCGAGGAAGACTCAAACAAATTATACAAGAACTACGGACTGGGAGTCAAAAAAACTACGGATATCAGAGAATTGGCTGAGGATTTTTATGGAGATCGATCGCTCAGTAAGGCGGGGTTGAAGAAGCTGGCGTTGAAGGTTCTAGACGTGATATGGAGGAGAAGCAGAAGCGGGTGACTTTGAGCGATTGGGCTGCTGATTCGCTTTCGTTTGTGTTAGCAATTGGTGCGCCCATATGGGGTGCCCAATGTAATTATCATAAACTTATGGGATTAGTTATACTAATGCACAAACCTAGAGGGGTTATTAGCTAAGGCTCAAACCCTAGGGGTTTATGCGCAAACCTAGGAGAAGTTTTGCCTATATAAAGAGGTAGCCTCCTACATATTATATGGCTATTCCACATAGTAAAGTTACTCTGTCTAGATTCACTATCAAGTTGTAGAGAACCCTAGTCTCTCTCCAACTACATCCAAGGGAGTGGTACGTGGGTGGATCATAGTGTCCGTTCTCGAGATTCACACTAGATCGGTGGGAGCAAGATCAAGGTGAAGGCACGTGAAAGCAAGCAACAACAACATGATCAATCCGGTGCGCTAGGAGATAAGAAAGAAAAAGGTACACATGAATATTCCGCTTCAATTCATGTTGTAGATCTATGTATGGTTATATCTTTCCTCCAATTCAGTTTGCTCAGGTACAATACACCTGTGTTGATGCGTTTGCTTCCTTTGAAATCGTAAAAACTATCTACTCTTGGTTTAGATATTAGAAGAGCCGCCAGCTTGAAAGTCTAGCAGAAAGAGTCGGAGGGGATCGCAAAAGTATGATAGGTTTTTACTTGGCATAATTATTTTTTGTAGTATATTGGTCAATAATGTTTTGCAGTGTGTGAAGTAGATTATGAAGTATGAATTTTTGAGCTTAAGGTGAATGTAATTTGAGTAAGAGTTTTGATATGGGGAAGAATTAAAAAAGAATGTAAAAATAATAAAGAAGAAATAGCAAAATATTCGTTTCACTCTATCATCGAGAAAAGAAGGTCACGTTCAAAACATAGGGTTCTTCCTGGCGGCTAGGGTTAAGGTTCCTGGAAAATCTGGTGTAGAAACCGTTCAAAACATAGGGTTTTTTATAGCGTGTTTATTCATTGGACACTGGACTTTGATCGTTTGGTTTACTGCTTCGTGTCGACGTCTGAATTCCAGATAGTCGTGTAATTGAGTGTCGTATCTTTCTGTACGTGTTGCAATTGTTCATCTTATTGTTTACTTATTTTGGTGCATTGTACTTTGAATCCTTATTTTTTCACTTGTGTCTTTCTTTAAAATACAATGATTATTTTTTCTTATAGCACATGAGAATTTGTGATGCTACCTTGTTACAATGCAAAAGTATGCAAACCCTCGGGTGATTTGGATCGAAAAACGATGTGCATTTTTCATAACTTTTCACCGTGTTATAGAGAAACTTTTACTAAACAACATAAAAAAATTATCAAAACTTACATCATTTTGCTATCCAAATCACCAGGTCAAAGTGGTCCGATGAATAGTGTAAAAAAGTCAAATGGGGGATATCCAAATCACCAGGTCATTTTGCTATCCAAAATGATCAAAAAGTTACATCATTTCTATTCTCGTCTCTTTGTTATCAATTTTATTTTTGTCACTATTCACAGGGTCACTTTGACCCGGTGATTTGAATAGCAATTCGATGTAATTTTTTGATAATTTTTTTATAGTGTTGTAGAGTAAAAGTTGCTCTATAATATGGTGAAAAAATTATCAAAAAATCGTATTATTTTGCTATCCAAATCACCCGGTCAAAGTGACCCGAATACGAGTCAAAAGAGTCAAATAGGAACAAAGAGACAGGACAGACTGGTATGATTTATCATCTGCAAACAAGAACAGTGAGATCTATATATAATGCAAGGATGGTGTTTCACTGTGCATTTTGGTATTGATGGCACGAAGACCACCCTCAAATCCATTTGAAATCAACGGTGGATGTGTGATGGTAAAGAGAATATTCTTCTCAATGATGAAACATTAGGGGTCCACCAAATAGTTTATACTCAGATGAATCACAACTCTAAGTGGCTTCAGCCACGGGGGTATTTACTAGTCTTTTGTTAAGATGAAAGTTACGATGGCCCAGTCAAAACACATGGCCAGCAGGGCCGTCTCAAGGAAATTTGAGGCCTTAGGCAAATTTTGCAAGGGAGGCCTAAGCATACATTCTTTTTGAGAAAAACTCTCGTACTTTGGATATGTAAATGTATTGAAGCTTCTAAATCATAATGGTTCAAGAAAATTCGTAATTTATACGAGAAACAAAAGCCATAAAATACGCTATTATTTAAAGTTGAATGCGCTATTATTTTGAAGTATTGAAATAAGAGAGGTAGGAGTTGGATTTAATATAAAAACTACAAACTACAAGAAGTTGAATACGCTATTATTTAAAGTATTGAAATGAGGGAGATAGAAGTTGGATTTAATATATGACTTTGGTATTTGTACGCAAGTGACTTGAACTCGGAACTTTTTAACAACTTAAATTGTGGTTGATGAATGAAGGCGCATAATTCATTTTTTGAGAATTACATCATATAGTTGGTTTGAACCCGAGACCTAATGCAAGCGTTTCAAATGCTCTACCACCAAGTTAGCATCTATTTGCGACAGATAATTCATTTTGAAATCAAAATTGAAGAAATAATTTGCTAAAGATATAAAATGTTATGGGTTCATATATGAATTTGTTATTAAAAAGACACTCTCTTTTTAAGTATTACTAATTCTAGAGGGCCGCTATGCTTCATATTTTTTCTTCGCCCTTTAATTTCACATCTTTCGTGTCAAGATATAATTGTTGATAACTATTTATTTCAAGATTTTTTTATAATCAATCGCCAACATAAACATCCCGATAGGCAGTGAAATCGAAGGTTGACGAAAAAAGGGTGACCTTTAGTATTTCTCATAATTCTAAACGCACAGAATTTTAGACAAAATTTTAAACAAAATTTCTAGTTTTAGTGATTTTGATCAGGAGACCATGTTTCCTTCTGATTTTTCATAGTAGTGTAACTCACCACATTATTTTAGAAAACTGCCATATAATCTCTCCTAATAATTCACGTAGGTTTAAATTTCCTAATTACTAGCTAATTCAAACCTACCTAAATAGAAATGCTGTCATTATTCGGTTTGTATTCCCCAAAGTAAGTCAATCCATATTATTTGTTCTCTTATTTATTTACTCTTTCCTCAGAGCTTGATTTTCTCCTAATTATACCATTTAGCTATTGTTTCTTTTTCAATTGTGGGCATAAAACTGGAGTAGTACATGCTGCCTTAATAGGTATCATAATCATTGATTGCGTACTACTTCGTTATACCTTAATTAACCACCTAATTGGAGGCCTTCAAAATAGTGAGGCCTTAGGCAACTGCCTAACTTGCCTAAGGCAAGGGCCGGCCCTGATGGCCAGGAAGACTTTGCCTGGTAGGGCACTGGTCCAGCCCACCACTAGGTCCTACTACAACAGTTAGAGATTTCATGGGCTACCCAATTAGTGGATCTTTGTCCATGCACAGAAGTACCAGTCTGTCCCGTCTCTTTGTTCCCAATTTTATTTTTGTCACTATTCACTGGGTCACTTACTGGGTCACTTTGACCCAGTGATTTGAATAGCAAATCGATGTAATTTTTTGATATTTTTTTCCTAGTGTTGTAGAGTAAAAGTAGCTTTATAATATGGTGAAAAAATTATAAAAAATCATATTATTTTGTAATCCAAATCACCCGGTCAAAATTATCCAGATACGAGTCAAAAAAGTCAAATGGGAATAAAGAGACGGGACAGACTGGTATATTGTTTGTCAAAAATTGGTACATTTTTTGAGATTCGCTAGTCTATTCCTCCATTTGTAGTGAGCCATTGTAGGATTTTTGAGAGCAGTTCACTATAGGAGATGAGTTTCATTCAATCACCAAAAATCACCATTTTGGGCTACTGTTTAAAAATCCCCATATATTTTCATAAACTCTGCTTCTTCTATGTCAGCCTTAGATTCAAATTTGGCTTCTATAGAATATTTTCCATGTGGTATCTCCCAACAATACCCATACCAGCTTGGGAGTCAAACACTAGCGTGCCATTCATAAAAATCTAACGAAGTTGTTTGGCTCATAAACTTTCTAATGGATCTTGGAGTGGTACCGAGTGCACAACCGTCTATGACGCTTTATTGCGATAATAACGGCGCGGTTGCAAACTCAAGGGAACCACGAGCTCACAAAAAAAGGAAAACACATAGAGTGTAAAGTATTATTTGATTAGAGAGTTCGTGCACAGAGGTGATGTGGCAGTGATGAAGATTGCATCATCAGATAACTTGGCAGACCCATTTACAAAGTGTTTGACAGCTAAGGCTTCCGTAGAGGGAATGGGTTTGAGGTGTGATGCTGCATGACTTTAAGTCTAAGTGGGAGATTTTTGGAGTGAATACTAAATGTCGTGCTTTTTGTATTAGATAATTTGAATTTGACATTTATGAGAACTGTTTTCGGCAATGTTTTTGCATTATGTTATTATTGTGCAAAGTTGTCTATTATTCCACATAGTAGAAGGTCTGGTGTGTAGAGTCTAACTTACACACAGAAGATCTTATCTTCGATTCTTGTGGAATGAAAGTTACGAGTTCATAATATAGATGGAATTAGACAAACCATCAGAACGATTGTAGCACATTGTTTAGTAGGTCTGTCTTGGCTACAGAAAACAGTATAGTTCATACTATAGTTTTAACTTTATGTGCTAGTATACTTTGTGTATATTGAACATGACCAAGTTGAGATTATTGTCTTTGTACTGACATAACAAGACAAGTTGTGTCTCATGGCTATACTTATGCTCTAATCCTTAGATAATCAATGTGCACATGTATTTAGTAGTTATTGCTTTGACTAGTTAAGTGAGTGAGATTCCTAAGGGATCGATAACCTCGATGAGTTGGGTGATACTATTGAGTCCATGGTGTAAAGTGATGTATCGAAGGAATTCATGTCCCGGTTATGGGATTGATGATATCCCCACTTGATGAAACTTATAAGTTTTGATTATGTCAGACCCTGCAGGTAGATTACTTGGTAATCTGGACATATCAAATAAGTTAAGTGGTAAGGATCAAGGAATTGGGAAGAGGTCGAATAAATGAAATCGTCGGTAATTAATTTAATCGACAGATATCTGTAATCTTAACATGGGGAGATAACAAGTATATAATAACAGGAGCTCCAAATATTTTTTTTTTGAGAATACATACAGGAGCGAAATAACAGTTATTTAGTGGTATTAACGGTTATTAACTTTATTTGAGCTAGGTTTGGGTGGAACCAGAAGTCCTAATAAATTAGGAGGCTGGTTCGTATTTTCTCCTACAGGTCCCTCCCACAGCCTATATAAGTTTCCTCTGGGGTTTCGGGAATGAGACCAATACGTCTGGAGGCCAAGAAAGATTCTGGAAGCAGTATACCCACACTTGCATCCAGGAGGAACTTCAGGAATACGGTAGAAGATCTGGAGTGATTCAGATCTACATCAACTAGCTAGGACGCAAGTATGAACCATAATTCCCCCTAGTAGGGTTATGGCGTTCTTGTTGATAAATGAACAAATTGTAATTGGTATAGCAGACATGCAGTCGATCTGGTCTTGGAATTCGCCTCCCTTCAAGCCACTGAAGATCAGATAGTGAATATAATCATAAAATTGTTGCAGGGAATTTTACCCCACGACAGGAAATGAACCGATGATTTCAATTTTGGCCACCAAAAGTGTCTGATTGGGCCACCATTTCCACAGAGAAGAACTCAAAAACAATAAGGTCTAATTTCAATAAAAAACACATCCATTGACTAATTGATTTAATAAGATTCCATACCCAAAAAGCAATAATAAAAGCTAATGTTACATATTATTTTTTTTGGAAATCTCACATATGTTGGCCACTATAAAGCCTTATGGCCTCTTTTTCTTTAAACTTAAGAGAAGTTCGAAAGGATCAGAGCCTTGATTTATCCTAAATAGCGTTTAAGAAACTCATATTTATAAAAGCTGAAATAACATGATTGTTGATAAATAAGGGATGTGGGACAAAAGAAAATGAGAAATTTTGACATAAGACTATTATGAGGTTTAGCAATAAGCAATATCTATATATATCATAAGGTACATTATTCCTTCAATTGGGCATCTGATTTTGCAACAGCCTAAGTTGTGCCAATGAGTAATTCATAACAGTGGTAAATTGAGAAACACGATATCATATTAGTAAGAGTCTAAGTTTAAGTCAAGTTGTATTATCCTCTTAGATAATCGCAAAAATGTTTTAGTTGGCTTCATATATAATTTGGTTGAATGACCAATTTAAAGTGCACGTTTATTTAGACTATGTCTATATTCTAACCTTAAACTTAATAATTTTTTGGGAAAAAGTTTTTAATTTTAAGTTCTCTTTTGGTGATGCTGATTTAATATGAAAAAAAAAATTAGAACACATTAGTTTTCAATAGTTGTACTTACTAATCACGCTGATACCAAATAAATCATTGCGTGATGGCACGTCACGAATCACGCTGATACCAAATATTGTCTCCGATTACACGACGGTCCATTGGTTTGTTTGTCGTCTCTCCCATTGGATATTTTCCTAGGACGGGGATCCTCAAATGTAAGGTAATGATGGAGGGTGACGATTGGAGATGGAATAGGAGTACGGAAAAGGTCGTTGTTTTCCGTATCGATCTCTCCCATTGGTTGTTTTACTAGGACACGGATCCTCACGCATGCCCGTAGGATGGAAAGGTAAGCTGGTGATGGAGGGTGATGATTGGATATGGAATTGGAGTACGGAAATGGTGGTTGTTTTTCGTATCGCTCTCTCCCATTGATTGTTTTACTAGGACGCGGATCCTCACGCATGTCGTAGGATGGAAAGGTAAGCTGATGATGGAGGGTGATGATTGGAGATGGAGTACGGAGTACGGACACGTAGGTGTGATTGGTTGTTTTTGTGTGGTTGGAATCGTCAGTGCGAATTGTTTTTTCATGTGACTCAAAATCGTCAACCCGCAGTAGGATGCAGGTACGGAAAGCTCGTTTTTTAGTATAAAAGGGTGTAGCGTCTGTCCACCAAATCACACCACACCCCACCCTCACAATTTCGCTCTCTAGCAAAATAGGTTTCTTCCGCTCTTTTATATGTGTCTACTACCTCTCTCCCATCTCTGTCGCTCCTCTCCACATTTGGAGCACCCTGGAAGATCACTTTTATGACATCATAAACCGCCACATCAATTCACCCGACACTATTTACCTCATCTTTAGTCTTGGTGGCTGCCTGATCATGTTTATTGCTACGTATGGTTTGTGGATTCTCCGATGTGTCAACCAGCCTAATTGGTTGGAGAATACGGTGGCCTCCTATTATCACGGGAGGTCACCGGCTCTTCTGTGTTTGGTGTTGGGTCTCTCCAACACCCAAACCCTACTCAGCGACAAGGCGCTTCTTCTGGACACGGCGTTTTGGGTCGATTTTTTCAACTATTGCATCCTGCTAGTGTGGGTATATGGTCCACGTGAACTGGCGGTCGACTTCGCAGCTTCCGCCTGTATGTTCGCGACCTACGTAGGCGTCACATTGCTCTGGGTGCCGATGGTGGACACCGCTTACGTCACCCCAAACACCGAAGCTTTCTCCCATTTCCCCCGACAACACAAGGTACACCTTCAAGCGGCTCTCTACTTGCTGTTAGGCATCATTGCCATCGTGGCAACTATGGTGCCGAGGGAGGACCAGCCCCAGACCCAGACGACGGAGGAGGACAAGCCGATGGAGAATGTGTAGACGTGTTTTTTTTTCTTTTCTTCTTTTGTTCTTTTCTTGTTTTTCTGTTTTCTTTTTTCTTTTTCTTTTTGGTAGGCATTTTGTAAATATTTCCAAAGTGGTACTTTGTACCAATTTTAATGGAACGAGAAAATCTTATGCATTTTTGTTTTTTCCTTTTATAGTTTTTGATACTGAACTTAAAGATAAAAAAAGAAAAAAGAACAAAAAATAAGAAGAATAAAACGGCATGGTGAACAAACGGTCATTTTGAACGAACTTTTTTGTACACTGGGTCATGGACTCATGTGTTTAATTTAGCTGTTGCACATTTCCCGTTCCGCCCCTTGTTGTGGCTTGTAATAACAGGTAGCTAGTGGGTTATTGCATTGTGGTTTCTTCTCCAAGAATGGCTTTTCTTTTGGCCCTGTAGTGGCTTGTTATAAAACCGGAACGGTCATTTTGAACGAGCATCGATATCAACAAATGTGTTCTTGCAACAAATGCGCCCTGTAGTGGCTTGTAATAAAACCGGAACGTTTATTCAAACTATGTCTATATTCTAAACTTAAACTTACTTTTTTTTGGGAAAAGTTTTTAATTTAAAGTTCTCTTTTGGTGATGTTGATTTAATATGAAAAAAAAATTAGAACACATTAGTTTTCAATAGTTGTAGTTACTAATCTCGCTGATACCAAATAAATCATTGTGTGATGGCACGTCACGAATCACGCTGATACCAAATATTGTCTCCGATTAAACGACGGTCCATTGGTTTGTTTATCTTCTCTCCCATTGATTCTTTTCCTAGGACGGGGATCCTCAAATGTAAGGGAATGATGGAGGGTGATGATTGGAAAT
This sequence comes from Linanthus parryae, assembly GCA_023055425.1. NCBI lineage: Eukaryota > Viridiplantae > Streptophyta > Magnoliopsida > Ericales > Polemoniaceae > Linanthus > Linanthus parryae. The sequence continues at coordinate 70,208,985 of JALGPY010000002.1, forward strand.
GGAATAGGAGTACGGAAATGGTGGTTGTTTTCCGTATCGTTCTCTCTTATTGGTTATTTTACTAGGACGCGGATCCTCACGCATGTCGTAGGATGGAAAGGTAAGCTGATGATGGAGGGTGATGATTGGAGATAGAATAGGACTACGTAAAAGGTGGTTTTTTTCCGTACCCATTAGTTATTTTACTAGGACGCGGATCCTCACGCATGTTGTAGGATGGAAAGGTAAGCTCATGATGGAGGGTGGTGATTGGAGATGGAATAGGAGTACGGAAATGGTGGTTGTTTCCGTATCGCTCTCTCCCATTGGTTGTGTTACTAGGATGCGGATCCTCACGCATGCAGTAGGATGGAAAGGTAAGCTGATGATGGAGGGTGATGATTGGAGATGGAGTACGGAGTACGGACACGTTGGTGTGAGTGGTTGTTTTCGTGTGGTTGGAATCGTCTGTGCGAATTGTGTTTTTATGTGACTCAAATCTTCACCCCGCAGTAGGATGTAGGTACGGAAAGCTCGTTTTTTTAGTATAAAAGGGTGTAGCGTCTGTCCACCAAATCACACCTCACCCCACCCTCACAATTTCTCTCTAGCAAAATGGGTATCTTCTGATCTTTCCTTATATGTGTCTTCTACCTCTCTCCCATCTCTGTCGCTCCTCTCCACGTTTGGAGCACCCTGGCAGATCACTTTTATGACATCAAAAACTGCCACATCAATGCACCCCGACACTAGTTACCTCATCTTTAGTGTTTGTGGCTGCCTGATCATGTTTATTGCTACGTATGGTTTGTGGATTCTCCGATGTCTCAACTAGCCCAATTGGTTGGAGACTACGGTGGCCTCCTATTATCACAGGAGGTCACCGGCTCTTCTGTGTTTGGTGTTAGGTCTCTCCAACACCAAAACCCTACTCAGCGGCAAGGCGCTTCTTCTGGACACGGCGTTTTGGATCGATTTTTTCATCTATTGCATCCTGCTAGTGTGGGTATATGGTCCACGCGACCTGGCGGTCGACTTCGCAGCTCCCCCCTCTATGTTCGCAACCTACATAGGCGTCACATTGCTTTGGAAGCCGATGGCGGACACCGCCTACGTCACCCCAAAAACCAGAGCTTTCTCCCATTTCCCCCGACGACACAAGGTATACCTTCAGGCTGCTCTCTAATTGCTCTTAGGCATCATTGTCATCGTGGCAACTATGGTGCCGAGGGAGGACTAACCCCAGACCCAGACGACGGAGGAAGACAAGCTGATGGAGAACGTGTAGACGTGTTTTTTTTTTCTTTTCTTTTTTTTTCTTTTCTTGTTTTTCTGTTTTCTTTTTCTTTTTGGTAGACATTTCGTACATATTTCCAAAGTGGTACTTTGTACCCATTTTAATGGAACGAGAAAATCTTCTGCATTTTTGTTTTTTCTTTTCTAGATTTTGATACCGAACTTAAAAAAAAACAAAAAAAAAACAAACAAAAATAGAAGAAGAATAAAATGGCATGGTGAAAAAGACCATTTTGAACGAACATTTGTTTACACTGGGCCATGGCCTCATGTGTTCAATTTAGCTGTTGCACATTTCCCGTTTCGCCCCTTGTAGTGGCTTGTAATAACAGGTAGCTAGTGGGTTATTGCATTGTGCTTTCTTCTCCAAGAATGGCTTTATTTTGGCCCTGTAGTGGCTTGTAATAAAACCGGAACGGTCATTTTGAACGAGTCGTCGATATCAACAAATGTGTTCTTGCAACAAATGCGCCCTGTAGTGGCTTGTAATAAAACCGGAACGTTTATTCGGACCATGTCTATATTCTAACCTTAAACTTACTAATTTTTTGGGAAAAAGTTTTTAATTTAAAGTTCTCTGTTGGTGATGCTGATTTAATATGGAAAAAAATATAGAACACATTAGTTTTCAATAGTTGTACTTACTAATCATGTTGATACCAAATAAATCATTGTGTGATGGCACGTCGCGAATCACGGTGATACCAAATATTGTCTTCGATTAAACGACGGTCCATTGATTTGTTTATCGTCTCTCCCATTGGTTCTTTTCCTAGGACGAGGATCCTCATAGATGGAAATGTAAGGTAATGGTGGTGGGTGATGTGGCCACGGCGTGCATTGTAATCAGGTTCTCTTTTCAATAAAATATCTGGTTCTGGCCGTGGAGGTAGCTAGAGGGTACGTTGCGAATTCGTTAGCGAACCACGTTAAATATATGTCTTGTTCTTGTTTTTGTCTCATCGTTCTTGCTTGAATACCCCCAGGTTATAACAAACTGGGATCAGAGCTCTGAAACAGGAGTTCTATTACAACAAACTGGTATCAGAGCCAGGGTTCCAAGATCCTTGTGGAGCCAAGAGCTAGGGTTTTACATTTTGGTGGAACTCAAAGCTAGGGTTTTGCGATTCAGGTGGAGCAGGCTATCTGTAGTTGGTTTTTGAGATTCCGCCAAGAACGATGTCTGATTTGGCAATCAAGATCGATATATTCGTGAGAGTGAAGCAGGTACACCCACCATATGAAGCCCCGTGGAGGGGTCTATCCGGGCTCTTGTTGGAGCAAACCGGCACGCATATTATTAGGCGTTCAAGGGATCTGGAAAATCCAGCGCGAATCTCGCGGTTCACGCGCATATGGCGTTCTGGCGATTGACGTTCAGGCACAATCAGGCTCTTGGCATGGATCATCTGGCGTGTGAATTGAATTTGGTTCTGGCTCATGCGTTGCAGGAACTCGTTTGAGTTGGAGCAACGACATAGAGCATCTGATGCGTGAGATTTCTGGCACGCGCATATGATCCTGGTTCTGGCGCGCATTATGCACGAGTTTGTTCTGTCGTGCATATTTTCTGGTATTCGAGCGTGTACCATGACACGCATTGAACTCGCATATGGTGCGATCTGTTTCTGGCGAACATTTGGCGCATCTGAGGCATACGGGGCGCATCGGGCATGACAATTTGTGGCACTCGTCGTCGGTCCATCTGGTTTGGATGACATCTGGGCATCCTGTCATGGTGCATCTGGCGCAACTGGTCGAATAAGGAAAACATTCGATCCTGCTTTCTCAGTGAATGTATTCGAGTCTTGTTCTGGGTGGAGCAATTGTTTCTGTTTCCGAAAGTGCAACCACATCGGGCGCATTTGTTGCAAGAACGCATGGTAGTTGGAGCAACGATTTGGCAATTCGGGTTTCACATCAGCTGCGGAACATCTATGTGGGAAGGCATGCTCATTTCTAGTTCTGGGAGACGCATCTTGTTCGAGTTTGAGTAGAAAAGCATTAGGTTCCGGTTTCGGGTTGCTGAGATGATTCAAGTCAAGGGGGAGATTTGTTAGGTTTGACTTGAATCTTTTTTGGCAAGAATTTTGGTCCAAGGCAAAATTCAAAGGAGCAAGATCATGGCTTTGTTTCCTTCCTTTGTTTTGGTAATCACTGCACACACACACACATGGCTATTTAAGAGGGATGTACTTAGAAGACAAGCACACACACGGGTTTAATTGTTTGGTGCTTTGAGAAGCTTTTGTTTTGTGTGTCGGGTGGGTGTAATCGGGGTGGCCGTCGTGGCTATTGTGACCACGGCGTGCATTGTAATTGGGTTCTCTTCTCGATAAAATATCGGATTCAGGCCGTGGAGGTAGCTAGTGGGTTCGTTGCGAATTCATTAGTGAACCACATTGAATATATGTCTCGTTCTTGTTTTTGCCTCATCGTTCTTGCTCGAATACCCCCAAGTTACAACAAATCGGTATCAGAGCTCTGAAACGTGAGTTCTGTTACAACACTTACATATAATGATTCCAAAAAAAATAAAACTTACATATAAATAATAAATGTAAAGCAAATGGGTGTTAGCTCAGTGGTAGAGCATTTGAAGTCCATGCATGATGTTTTGGGTTCGAACCCGATTAGATTTTGAATTTGATGTAATTTCTCAAAAAAAAAATAATAGAAAGTTGGGGCCAGACAAGACAAGTCTGGGCTTGGAGCCAAAATTACATACCCAAAGACCAATCCATATGTTGATTGGGCTCAGGTTTCTAGCCAGGGCCCATAGCGGGCCAAAATTCGTTGAACCCAAGCCCGTGATCCCGGGTTGGGTTCAGCGGGTTGGTCAAGCTACTGAGTTTATGGCCAGCTCTAGCAGTTCACCATTCCGTCAAGTGTAAACAAAAATATAAAAAATAAATTATAAAAGGTAAAATGGAAAACAACTTACATATACTTTACGCATTTTTATCACGCGCAGGAATCGGATTAAAATTTAAAATAATAATTTGACTATCTAAAATTTGGATTTTGAATGAGGTGGCAGCGTCTTTGATTTTTTTTTTTCATTTTTTTGAAAAGAAATGTTGCTTCTATTCCATCAAGATAGAGAGATTGAAGACCCGATTATATCATTTTCTAGAAGTTGAACTGTCCAATTATGATTACTACCTAACCATACATACTTGTTTAGAGCGGCCAATCTAAACTTCACAAATTCGTGAGCTACTTACGATGTCTATAGGTAAACTTAATATCTTCAAAACGAGCGGCTTAGACTTAGATTTCTCTTTAACACGTCTTCCACTTCTGAAAATTCGTGAGCGTCTTTGATTTTGAGGTAGCTGTACCTGCGATCAAATTATGGATTGGAATTTAAATTGAAAAACAAATCATTCTAATCCTCTGACTTGGAGTGTTAGGATTCCAATACGTGAGACGCAAGAGAAAGCAACAACAAACAAGAGTAAGATCAAGAACACAAGAATTTATGTGGTTCACTAGTTTTGAGACTAGCTAATCCACGGCCAAACCAACCAATTTATTGATGACACTACTAGAAAAATTGTCATTCCCGGCGGTTGTAAAATGGGTCCGCCGTTTTTAAAATCAATAAACGGCGGTTCATGAGCAGGTGCCGTTCGTGAAAACATATACGTGCCGTTAAGTATTACTGCGGTTGTAAAGCGCCGATTGCTGAAAGGGATAAGGCTACTTTCCTTGAGCGCCGTTAAGTATTACTGCGGTTCGTAGAAAAGTGCCGTTTCAAAAATTGGATAGAGCGCTTCTTTGTTCAACCGCCCTTTAATTGAAATTATTTACTTTTTTGTGTTCTATTATTTTACTATTTGCCTGATCTAATCTGGACCGTGCATTTTCTTTAAACAAACCTGGACCATTAGATGAGTAACCCTAGTCTTATAAACTACCCACCACCCTCCCATTCACCAGCAGTGGTCAGCGCCTCCCTCCCTCCCTCCTCCAAAAGAGCTCCTCTTCCTCCAACAAAAGCAACACCGTACTGCCTCCGGAGTCTTCGTCGGCCGTCCTCCGGCGTCTTCATCGGCCGTCCTCCGACGTCTTCGTCGGCCGCCCTCGGCGTCTTCGGTTTAATGGAACTCTCTGGTACTTCACATCTCCCCTTCGTTCTTTCTCTTCCTCCCACTCCACCTCTCTTTCTTTCTTACTTCTTTGATCTACCAGTCCTTGTTTGTCTACCAACCTCTCTCCATCCCATCCCCTTGATCTGATCTATATGCCTCCCACCCTCTTCAATCTGGGTTATCTTATGGTAAAGATGAATCTGGGTTTTTCGATGCTGAAGATGAAACTGGGTTTTCTCAAACGAGTCCTTTTGCTCGATCCCCAATCTCACTGAAATATCTTTCCACGGATCTAAAATCTCTCGGACTTAATTTCGATTTTCAGGAGCAAATTTTTGACTTGATTGGTTGATGCGTTCTGGGTCGAAGATGAAAAATAGATGAAAGACCGACACTTTCTTTGGACTGGAGATGAAGATGAACACTGACAAAAAAAATAAAATTTAATGTAGAAGAAACCAAACAAAACTTGTCACTCTGTCAGTTTTGTTAAGAAAAATAAAATGTGATTTTTCTTTCTTTTCGAAGGTATAAAAACAAAATCCAAATTTAAAAAAAAGGTATAAAAACAATAATAAAAAAATAATTAATTATATAATTGAATAAAAAAAATTATTATTTTAATTCTAGCACAGGGCGGTTTGAAGTTAACAGCCGTCAATGAAAACGGTGCTTTTTAGTTAACGCCGTTAGATAAAACGGCGGTTAAAAGCGCCCTTTGCCAATAAACGACACTTAGTTTAACGGCGGTTGGTAAACCGCCATAAAAACCGCTGTTAGTGCTGCATAGGGCGGTTTTTGTGCTTTTAACGGCGCTTTTTACCCGCCCTTTAAGGCAAAATTTCTAGTAGTGTGAGAAGCTAATACCAACTACAAGCACACACGAAAGTCTTGAACCTAGCATCTACCTATATACTAGTACAAAACTTGGGGCCAAAGTAAACAACCAAAACTAATCCAAAACAGCCTAGAAATAAATCTGTCTACAATTTGTTTCCTAACCAAACAATGAGACTACCAAAACTTGGTGCCAAATTAATATTAAAGGCTTCTCCAAGAAAACGTTTCCAACATGGAAACTTTCCAAATGCCGTCATTGACATTTCCTTTGACCAAACACCAGGTTGCTGCACCACCTTAATACAAACCAATGAACCAATTGACACACACATGCACATGCAAGCATGTGCATGTACCCCACTAACTCAAGTGTGTCGGCTGATGCTTACGCAATCCAATTTCAATTTAATATTTCTTTTTTTCTTTTTATCGTTTGTTTGAATCAACTAAAACCCAACAAACCTCCCCCTTGATTCAAACCCCATAGCCAATTCTTCTCATCAATCCAACGAACCAAATTCGAGTGTATTGCCGATTTGCGGAATTGAACACACTCCCAATGCGTCCCAACAAACGCCTCTTTAATGCACCATGACTAATGCATACCCCAAGGTCGCGCCAATGACACTTCGCGACAAAGTGCCTATCAAACGATGCCATGCCAATTTGCGCCGCCACCCGCACCAATGCGCAAAACCAATAACCGAAGCGCGTCAATCCAAGATCCAATCGCGCCACCAACCGATATGTGCACAATAACACACCACCAATCCGCGTGCCCAATAACACGCACCCATGCTCCATGACCAGAGCTCGAACCGCCCCCGAGGGGCCTAGAGAGCTACATCGTCCTCGAGTGTTGTCCCTCCTCTTCCCCCTGAAGCGATATCTACAAGTGAACGATTTTTGGGACACTCCCTCTTCCAATGATGTTTCTCCCTCAATTTGCTAGTTGATTCACGTCGCCTCCACCAAGACTTGAATCCTCCTAGTTGCCAAATCAAGATATAGACCCAGATCACTCGCCGGGTTGAGCACGCCATATCGATTGACGCATGCTGGAACCGAAAGCATGCCGGATGTACTAAAACTAGATCAACAATTTCAATTCTCCACAACAAGAGCCCGATAGCTCCACCAACAAGGAATTCGACCGCCTCCCAAAAATGGCTTGGTGTGCTTGCACCCCTTGTTTCAGAGGCCAACCAGCGGAAACCAAATCTTCCCATCAAACCCGACATATCTTGATCACGAACTCGCCATTGCTTCTCTTGAGACTCAACAAACCTGGCTCTGATACTACTTGTTAGGATTCCAATACGTGAGACGCAAGAGAAAGTAAGAACAAACAAGAGTAAGATCAAGAACACAAGAATTTACGTGGTTCACTAGTTTTGAGACTAGCTATTCCACGGCCAAACCAACCAATTTATTGATGAGAAGCTAATGCCAATTACAAGCACACACTAAAGTCTTGACCCTAGCATCTACCTATATACTAGTAAAAAACTTGGGGCCAAAGTAAACAACCAAAACTAATCCGAAACAGACTAGAAATAAATCTGTCTACAATTTGTTTCCTAACCAAACAATGAGACTACCAAAACTTGGTGCCAAAGTAATACTAAAGGCTTCTCCAAGAAAACGTTTCCAACATGGAAACTTTCCAAATGCCGTCCTTGACATTGCCTTTGACCAAACACCAAGTTGCTGCACCAACTTAATGCAAACCAATGAACCAATTGACACACACATGCACATACACGTGTGCATGTACCCCACTAACTCAAGTGTTTCGGCTGATGCTTACTCAATCCAATTTCAAATTAATATTTCTTTTTTTTCATTTGATTGAATCAACTGAAACCCAACATGGGGCCCAAGCAACTTCTAAATGAAGCTGAATCCGGAACGGCTGAACGTTTCCAAAGCATAACTTTTGTTTTTATTTCACACTCTCTACCCTTGGTTTATCAAAATTGTTATGTTACACCCCCAAATTTGAAACTAGCATATTGCATGCATCCCCCTGTTTGAAAAAATTATTGCAATCAATTTCTCATAAAAGAATTCCGTCCGAGACGACTAGTTGTTTCTGAGGGTATGATTGTCGACACACATGCAAACTCAAAATCTAACAGATGAGATAACCCTAGAACCACTCCTGCGAGTGACAATCAGTGCAAAATATACTTGTAGACAACGCACTGGTTTGGCTATTTAAATCGCTTGGAGATTAGAAGAGTGGGATTTACATGAAATTGCCACTATTATAGTGATAAGGAGAGCGAGAAACAGATATGAAGAAGGTGGTGGTAATGTTTTTTTGTCAAAATCTAGTATGGGTCTTAGTATTACGCATAATTCAAATTCCAGAAGGTTTTGTAATTAATCAAAGCTTGGGGTTAGGAATATATTTTGACCAAACATGAGAGGAGGCGATCTTCGAGCCCAGTTGAACCAAAGCAAGCCCTATATATATTGACGTTTCCAATGTCACTCCCTTTAGGCCTGTCTTAAACAGTCTCAAAACACACATATCCGCTATGGCGATCAGCGTCAAATCGTTGGGCTTAAGTTACCGCTCATTCAAGCTCTACGACGTTACATTCTTCGACAACACCATCACCACCCTCGTCACCGCCATGCCGCCATGATCGACACCTGGATCTCCGACATGGAGCAACTCCACCAACACCGCCTCACCAATCTCGTCGTTGGCCTAGACTGCGAGTGGCGTCCCCAGATGACCCGTGGAGTGCCTGACTCTAACCGTGTCGCCACGCTCCATCTCTACATAGGCAAGAACTGTCTGATATTCCAGTTGATGTGCGCGAACAAGATCCCCACCACGCTAAAGAAGTTCCTCAGCAACAAGAGCTATACCTTTGTTGGGATCAGAGTTGAGGAAGACTCAAACAAATTATACAAGAACTACGGACTGGGAGTCACAAAACTACAAATATCATAGAATTCGATGAGGATTTTCATGGAGATCGATCCCTCGGTAAGGCGGGGTTGAAGAAGCTGGCGTTGAAGGTTCTAGACGTGGATATGGAGGAGAAGCCGAAGCGGGTGACTCTGAGCGATTGGGTTGCTGATTTGCTTTCGTTTGCTCAGGTACAGTACACCTGTGTCGATGCGTTAGCTTCTTTTGAAATCGAAAAAACTATCTACCCTTGGTTTTAGATATCAGAAGAGCCGCCAACTTGAAATTCTAGCAGAAAGAGTCGGAGGGGATCGCAAAAGTATGATAGGTTTTTACTTGGCATAATTCTTTTTGTAGTATATGGGTCAATAATGTTTTGCAGTGTCCATGTTTGTTGCGTGCTGTGAAGTAGTTTATGAAGTATGAATTTTTGAGCTTAAGGTGAATGTAATTTGAGTAAGAGTTTTGATATGGGGAAGAATTGAAAAAGATTGTAAAAATCAGAAAGAAGAAATAGCAAAATATTCGTTTCACTCGATCATCGAGAAAAGAAGGTCACGTTCAAAACATAGGGTTCTTCCTGGCGGCTAGGGTTAAAGTTCGTGGCGACTCTGGTGTAGAAACCGTTCAAAACATAGGGTTTTTTATAGCGTGTTTTTTCGTTGGACACTGGACTTTGATCGTTTTGGTTTACTGCTTCGTGTCGATGTCTGAATTTCAGATAGCCGTGTAATTGAGTGTCTTATCTTTCTGTACGTGGTGCAATTGTTCATCTTATTGTTTACTTATTTTGGTGCATTGTACTTTGAATCCTTATTTTTTTTCACTTGTGTCTTTCTTTAAAATACAATGATTGTTTTTTCTTATAGCACATGAGAATTTGTGATACTACCTTGTTACAATGCAAAAGTATGCAAACCCCATAATAGAGATAGAACACAAACTATCTTCAAGTTTGGAACGTGGAAAGCAAACGATCCACAAGGTTTTGGGCTCTTTTGCTAATAGTTTCTTGCTGGACCTGGATATAAGTCTCCGAATAATTATTAAAATGCCAACTTAGTCAGTCAGAAGAATTTTGGAGGCTAAGTCTAGATTATCCTGGGCTCACGAAGGGGATAGAAATACAGGATTTTTCCATGCATGACAGATATCAAGGACAAGAATGCTTGTTGGGTCTAGGATCATGGTCTCATTGAGGAAATCTTCCCGGAGCACTTTAAGCTTGCCTTTTCTTCTGCTAAACAACTACCACTCTGTTTCTCCCCTCCCCCCACTCATTTGAGTAACTTTGATCGGGTGATTTGGATCGAAAAACGATGCACATTTTTTATAATTTGTTCACCATATTGTAGAGAAACTTTTGCTAAACAACAACATAAAAAAAAATTATCAAAAAATTACATCATTTTGCTATCCAAATCAGCAGGTCAAAGTGGCCCCATGAATAGGTAAAAAAGTCAAACGGGGAATAGAGAAGAAACCGAGTGGTATCAATTTACTATTTGGCCCTTGACTCTTGCTTTTCTCAGAATCGATGGATCATGATCATGGTCTATTGTTGCCATCCCATCTACTCATGAAGTTAAAAGCATTTGTGGTTGTTTATTTTAGCCCAAAAAAGGCCCATGATCTTGATGGCCTCCATCCTTTTTTCTTTCAGAAGAACTATGACGATCAAATTTCTATAAGTATGCAAATGTCCTACCAGAGTTCATATATTTTCACTGATACATTTCAAGAAAATATATTAAAATTATGTCTCGGCTGTTCCAATTTTCTAGCACCACCGCTGTGTACGAAAGACACAAAGATGCTAGTTGGGTTTTTGAACAGGATTCTAGACCCAACTATTGCTCAAATTCTAGTTATATTGGACCAAATTCATCTTAGGATAAGCCCAGCCCACAAACGTAGCCCAACATCTGTCATAACTGAGACACATTCTAATAGGAGAAAAACTGCTCGGTCATGCTAGACTGCGTTTTGAGTAGAGACGTTCTCTGTCACTAGAGAAGTTCTGTAAGATAATGGTTCTAGCTGAACAGACACTTATCCCAACGGTATGAGTAACTCACAGCACTCATCAAGTGTCATCGCAATTTTCTTAGACTCGAAATTTTAATATGTTTCCTCAAAAAGAATATTAATTTGATTGAAATTGTACACACACTCCTAGCAATTTTGGTAGTATGAATTTAGTCCTGGGCTTCTGTAACGAGTTTGTGCTATTTTGCCATTCTCAGCCCAATCCACTTATATGTTGAATGTAAAGGGTGTGTAAGTGTAGTATTCACAAATATAGGGCTAGTGGTCAGGTTCGGGGTAAAGGGGTAATAGTTGAGAATCTAGTTTGTAAATATATATGACTATATATAGTCCTCTTCATGTAACCGATGCAACTGAATAATAAATACAATGTTTCCCTCCATTTCTCTCTTCCTCTTCAACGCTCTCATGTCCCCTATCTGATTTCTAGTTCTCTGTGATAATTGAGAACTTCTACATGATATCAGAGCCTAATCTGCTCGTCGTTGCTATCGGTTCTCGGGCTTTGCTGCTCTAATTTGTCGGTTTTCTGATGTTTTTTGACTTCTCCGATGGCCGAATTTTTTACCCGAGGGTTTAAAGTTTCTGATCGCGAATCTTCAGTCTCTTGTTCCGATCAAGCTTGGTGGTAACAATCACATCGTGCCAAAAGGTGCAAATGTTCACAATTCTTCAGGCTTATTCGTTTCTCCACTATCTCGTTCCGCCGGCGTCTGTACCTCCACCGTTCACCATCACCGATTCAGATTCTGGTTACCTAATTCCCAAGCCTTCTTTTCAATCTTGATTTGCTATTGATCAACATTTGAAGAGTTGTCTATGAAGGAAGGACATGATCTATCACATACAGATCTACAACATGAATTATAGCGGAAGATTCATGTGTTTACCTTGTCTTCCTTAGCTCCTATGCACAGCGGATGATTGTAGGTTGCTTGCTTTCACGTGCACTTCTTGCTCCCACAGCCTGGCTCGAATCACTAGGACAAAAGCTCTGATCCACACCAAGTTCCACCCAATGGAGGCTAGTTAGAGAGAGAGTCTAGGGCTTACTGTATTATGATCAGCACATGATCTCTACAGTATTGTGTATAAAATAATAGGAGGCTGTCTCCTTATATAGACAGACTTATACCCAATTGCAACATAACCCCCTAGGGTTTGTCCTTGCTACTAACCCCATAAGGTTTGAGCTTGTCTCACCTAAACCCATAAGTTTAGGATAATTGCATTGTGCACCCCACATGGGCGCACATAATGCTAACATCTCCCACTCGCACAGTGGGGTTGCACAAATACAGTAGTTCTAGTCTCCCTCAATCTCCAACTATTATCATCTGCCAAAGTGTTATGTGGCCTTGGTGTGTGACTGTGAGAGAACCTGCATTTCGGGAGATCCATACTCTAAACTCATACGAGACGAGCTAGCAGCAGGCACACTCAACCCTCAAGAAATAATGCAATACATATATATATCTCTCGTATCCCCCAGATTATGTCTATTGTCATCTCATAGACCATGAGCACCTACCTTGTCCCGAAGGTCGTGCATCAATGAGTCTATATCTCCTTTATTATATTCATATCCTGCATGATCCCATAAGATCTTGTAGGTGGGCCCAATGAATATGATAAAGAGCGATGCAATTAGAATCTTCATTTCCATCCATTGTCGCTTTGATTCGGAGTCAGCTGCTTTCCTAGCAATGTCCTGGTAGGCCGAATCATTCATAGCCGTGAGGTGTCACACTAAAGTAGCACCACCGAACCGTCTCTCCCCGACATGGATAAAAGTACTAAGGGTATACTGTGTCAATCATTCTTATATGATCGACTAGGCTCACACGGCGAGGAAACTCAGGGACTAGTTCTACTCGCCACCTCATGTCACTCATCAGCACGCGTTATCTCATAAGATGTGCGCCATAGTGTTTGGACTCTATCAGAGCACATGTCATATCCCATAGGGACCACTATACATATGTAAGTCCAACAGCCCATATGACTATTAACCCGAGTACTGAGTGTTGCACATATGCAATCGAAATCAGTTCTCTCATCTGGCTTTCTCTACGCAGACTATACATGGTTCGGGGTAGTAACCATGCTCGAATGGCCATAATCCAATCTCACCTTGGAACTTATTCCAATGCGACAAATGAATCCGTCTGACAGGGTCTTGCACTATTGATTGATGTCCAGCTCTTGTCATATGCCATGCGCCTCATATGACAGGAGTCATCATATCATAGGCTTCTAGCGCTTGTCGGGATTCTGTCTCATCTCCTACTCACCTAGACAATCCAGGATGTTGTAAAGGCGGTTGCTCGTGTGAGAGAGTCAACCTAGTGTCCGCGCGACATGTTCTATGCTAGTACAGGATATGTAAACGTATCATACACGTATCGAAATAACATGTAGCATAACAAATCAAATTAAAATCCAATCATCAATGTCTCATATGCTCATCAATCATATTGCCAGTGATCGACTACCGAGTCCCAATTTTCTAAAACAATCCACAAAGACGACTCTTATGGGGTTTAGGAATGGGAGGTGCCTACATTATTGGCCCGTAGTCGATCTACTCCAAGATTACTCTTCAGTTAGTTATTTCACCTTTTGTGAAAACAATACCTTTTCTATATGTTTGGCCTTATCAAAGTACAGTAGCCGTACGCTAGCACTATAGGTTGGTTGACAGCCCATAAGCTTATCAGAAACCTTCTTATCCAAACATATTTCTGTCCGGTGACAGAACAGGCAATCGTGCTTCGCTTCCATGATCGATGGAGCGGTCTAATACGATTGTGCAACACTTATGCTGCTTTTCCATGCGATGTCATCTAGCATGGACCATTGCCTGAGGCGGATCTACGTGTATCTAGGTCCCCACCCTAGTCAGCATGCATAGCTGGCTATTCGAAGCATCATCTCCGATAGTTATAACACGTGATCCTTCGTACCGAGTATCCTTTTGGTTGCAATCTAGTGTCTTAAGTTAGATTTCCTGAAATCCACTCTTCCAATTGCATGAGGTTTGTGGGGTCTCAGTATATACCATAGTATATAGCAGACTCACACTGCATCGGGCACTTTGGTCATTTGGTCAATTTTGTATGGTGTCTTCTAGGGCACATATTCAGGCTCGTAAAATCCTGCAGCGAGTTATAGGAGTATCACATGGCATTGGGTCCATTACATGGAATCGTTCAGAGTATCTTCTTGTTGTCCGCCTTATGCGTCAATATAAGAAGTCCTTTTGAACGAACGAGAGTGCATCTCGCCCTACTAATATCCTTCGTCACAAATCGAAAGGATAACCACCCTATAGTGGGTGTGAAATAGTCCTTAGACTCTCCTGGAAATAGTGTGTCATCGATAATAAGTGACGTGTTCATCTACTCTCTACGACCGAGAGTGATATGCAGCGGTTTTCATCCATTGATAAAATACTGCTGACTTCAGAGGACTAATTAAGATCAAACATAGGCTTAATTAGCTTGCACCTATTTGTGCATCCGATCTTACATCTCGAAACCCTGTGGCCGAGTCATACAGATCACCTCTCTGATTTCTCTATTGAGAAATTCAGTCGTCACGTTTATCGAGAATGGGGCCTTATTTCCATAATCACAACTATTACTGATATCTCTGCAAGTCGTATGCCTTGCTATGCTTCCGTCTGTGTCACTCTGAATGACCTTGGAAATCCATCTATTTCCAATAGTCTAACATCCAGTCGGAAAAGTTAACCTAGCCTTAAACTTGGTTGGTCTTTTACAGACTCTAACTTTTCCTGCAAAGCCTACTTTTCATTCTTCATAATTAGGGAACGATAAGGCATAGTATACTATCCTATCGTTTATGCAAGGTGATCCTTAAGATCATCCCTTCGATCTTCAAGCAGTCGATGGGGTATGCTCCTATGAGAAATTCATTTGCATGGGAGGATCATAATTTGCTCTCACCCCTATGGATGGGCACCTCGCTTAGAAAGTCACTCCCACTGTCTGAAGGATCCTTGAGGGACTAATTCCTCATATGGACTAAGGAACAGGGTATTTTCTAGCGGTTCCTCCATGCTCGCGGAGATCATCATCTCTACGAACATTCCCTTAACTATGGACATCTCCTTATGAGAAATCATATATTTTGTGAATCCATTTGCGTTACACTACTAACCGGCTGTTGCGTTTCGAATACGCAACCCCCTAAAGTACTCTGAATAGTATGGGAAGAATGTTACTCCATGAAGATACATTTCTTCCATCTAGGGTATAAATTCCTTCTTGTCAGGCGATGAAATATCCTGGGGCAATATCCTTGGTTCATCATCTTGCGTGGTGAATATTATGTCTTCTCCTTTGATGTCAAATCGTAGACGGGGTACGCTCCAAAGAGCGTTCCTACGCAAAGAGGATTCTTCTTCAGCATTATCGTCATATACGATAGGCTGCTCACTAGGTAAGGCACTCCCACTGTTCTCAAGATACATAGGAACAAATTCCTCTTGAGTAGTGGTGAATTGAGTGTCATCTAGTGGTTCCTCTTACTCGTAGAGAATACCATCTCCACGAGCTTCTCCCTGACTAAGAAAAGTAGTTAGCTCATAAGCTGCCGATCCCTATGGCCTAAGGTGACCTCATATAGGTTGCCTTTTGGTCCACATCTCGTAGGGCGTAGTGGCTACAGACTTGGTGGGTTCTTGGTTGAGTAAATCGACAGACGTTTAACAAGCGTCTCCTCAAGATAGGGAACTTATACTTTGAACGTGCTATCATACATCAAACCGTCTTCAGGTTGTATCCTATTTCTCCTATCCGCCAGAGCAATCTGCTGCGGGGCATGGGAATAGCCAACTGCCTAACTACTCTCCATCACATAGCTCTTGCTAAGATAGACACTCGCAGTCTCATTCTGGCTAAGGACAAATCCTTTTATCCATACTGTTTTCTACCTTTTGTAGATACCTGTCTGAAGCACCCTTGTGCCTCAGACTTATGTGGCCCAAGCACACATAGTTGAGATGCGTACAATAATCTACGAATGTGATGGAACAGTAAGCACCATGTCTTAGCTTTAACTTTTAATGGATCACAATAACAGAATGAATAATATGTAAAGACTCAATAATCCTTACTGCTTTACTGGATGGTTTGCCTTTCGCCTTTCGTGTAAGGCAAGAATCACACACAGGTAAGGGTACCTTGGGCATATTCTAAGAAGGCCTACCTTAGCTAGCCTGAACATCCTTTCCTGATGTAGTGTGTCACAATCTAGCGCGCCAAATATCAGAATCTTAAGGCACACCCCTAGTGGTGATATCCAAAGATCCTGAGGCGTTATTCTTGCTAGAAATCAAGAGTGCATAACCATACATAACATGACCAATTCCAAAGTAAAACTGTAACCAAAACAAATTTTGGTGGCTACTCCCTCAAAGATAATCTCATGGATCCTTTTAGACGAGAAGTTAATGCCATGTCTGGCCTTCTAGTCTTAAGGAAACATCCTTTTCCTCCTTTGCATTTTCCTGTCTTGGGATATTGGTCATGTACCAATATTTCGCCCTTATTCCCTTATCCTTGCCCCACCTGTTCCACGGTCCTAATACCGGGCTAGGGACTACATCTGCCTACCATACTTCATTCACAGTTTTTTAGCAATCATATATTGCTTAGACTTCAAAAGTATGTTGAACTAGTATTCTAAGCAAGCACTTGGTTGCTTAGATCCTAGAACGGAGCGATGTTTGGTCTTATCCAAACATCTTGACACTCTCAAAGTGTGTCATATAACGTTTTCATGGCACTTTCATGAAACGTGGCAGAGATAGCAACAAATTGCTAATCGGATAACTTAAACATCTCATCATAACGGCATGAATCAAAATTTTATGATTTGAGTTTGATAGTTTAAGGTGGGATTTATGAGTCATTACTCACAACTTTTAATGAGGCAAATGGCTAAGGTGGATCCAAGATTCTTCTTTGGCTCATTCCTACAATCTTTGAATCTCAAAGTGGTCTTGAACTTGCTGATGAGGTCATTTCCCCACCTTGGCATAGCACGCTCTATGAAATTTATCTTGACTCCCTCCCACTATTGGTTAGCCTAAAGATAATGTTCATGTGCTGCTGTGACAACTATTCATCACAGGTTCGACCATACTTGTAGGTGTTTTTGACAAACTATGTCCAACGATTTGGTTACATAGTACGATGACTTGTCATATCGTTTATTGTCACTATTTTAGCTTTTACAGTTTCGATTTGGACATGATTGATCTTGAGACATTGCATAGGAAATTAATACTATCATTTTCTTAGCTCCGAAATAACATGATACATGATCAAAATTTCATAGTTCATCATAAGGACTCCACCAAAACCTAGTGGCAATTCTAGGAATCAAATATCATCACTTATGATTCCCTATTAGTTTCAATCATGTATAACCATGTGTGCTCTTTTGTTTTAGTTCCTTAGCATGCGAGGTTATACAGATATATCCAATCACACGCAGTTATAACGTAAAACAAGCATAAGCATAAATAAAAATGCAATGGATGTGGCCCCTAAGGTGCACTCCCACTATTGAGAGTACGTCTTGAGCAAGTCTTGAACTTCTTGCCTCATGGATCTCGCCATTCTCGAGTGCTCCTTGAAGCTTCCCTGTTCGTCTCTTTGCTCCATGCACCTCGCGCCATAGCTTTTTGGTTTGGCCACCTCTCTTGAAGCTTCTATTCTTCAATCTTCACTAAATATCTTATTTCTAATAAGAAGTAACCTCTAATAGGCGATTTAGATGAGAAGAGAAGACAATAGAGTATGTAGAGAGGCACGACACGCATGCCGTATTTTAATTGATTACATATTCAAAACCAAAACCATATATAAAACCATATAAGCCACATCCATGCATCAAACACTACAAAAAAAATAGTCAAATACGACGGCCAAAAAAAACAACGGCCTAGAAGACCTTCGTATTTTATACATAAACGACGGTTAAGTAACTACCGTCGTATTTAACGCATATACTACGGCCACGTATTTTTACCGTCGTATGTATACATTTAAAACGACACGTGCCATACGGCCGTTGCTTCTAGTATCTATACGGCCGTCGTATTTATTTGTAACGACGCCGTTTAGCCTTAATTAGAAGCGCACGTCCTTTTTTTTTTTTTTCCTGAAAGCTAAAGCGTACTTACCCTCTTCAACTCGTCGATCCACGTTCTCAGAACCCTCGTCTCGTCTCCTCTCTGCGGCAGAAGTTCAGCCACCGTCAATCAGTGCGAGCCTCAGGTAAGCCTCGTCTCTTCTCTCTTTCCTCTCTCTCTCCATTGATAAGTCTCATAATCGTTCAATAGTACTGATGAATGGATTGTACTGATGAATGCTTCGGTGGCTGATTCAACTGTAGGGTCCAGCATTCGTGGCAAGAACTCGGAATCAGAGTCCAAGCATATCTTCGTCTTCTTCAGGTACGTCTGTCCCTCTTTTCGCCTCTTTCTCTGGGTCTGATTCATGCCTAATGGACCTCTCCCCACTTTTATCCTCTTCTTCCGATTGATTATCTTTAGGTTTGCAATTGATGATTTGGGACTGATTTGGTGGCCTAGGGTTTAGATCAGTTTTTCTAACCCTAGTATTTGGTGCTCATTTGCGATTGAATAACTTTATCACGTGAAAATCAGTTTGTTGTTTGTTTAAAGAAACATCATGTTATGAAAGCTGAGAATTTTTTGTTCATCGTCTTTGTGTGTTTCGCTTTGAGTGACTGGCGGGAGGGTTGGGTATGATTTTGGTGGTGGTTGATTCCACTTGGATGACTGGTGGTAGACTTTCTGTTTACAGTGAGGGATGAAGAAGATTGAATGAGGGGAGAGGGATATATGAATCAAGAGAACAGAGAAAGTAGGTGTGTTGGCATACATTAGACGACCATAAAAACCACTGAATCATCATCACCTTCATCTTAAGCAGCTCCAGCCAATCACCATCACCATCTTCTTCGACTTCTGCCACCACCATCTTAACCAGTGAACTTGTTTAAATGCTCTGGTTTTGGTTTATCTGGATGAACTTGTTGGATTCTGAAAGTATTGAGAATTCGAAGTTCCTCCAGATAAATATTGGTCCTTGGTAATAGCTCATTATAGATAGACAGAATGATATAACAACAACCGGAAGAGACACAATCAAAGACTGATCACGAGATATGTGAACAGGACTATGTAAAACCCCCACGTAATACTAAACAGAGACAATCATTCAATCAACAAGGCGCAGTAGGTGTTTTTCTACTGTTGTCATATTGTATGTAGATTGATTTAGTGTGATTTCTCTCTTAAAAATAATCTTGATAGAAATACTTGGTAGTTGATACTTTATATCAATTACCAAATACGGAAATTATCAAACTAATCCCGACGACTAATCATATACAAACAACTAAGCAAGCAATGAAATGTGACAAAAACTAGGGCTCATGTTGGGAAACACTCGCATTCTGTTATACTAACAAATTTCCGTATTGTTCCTACAATATTAATTTCAGTAAGTGTCTCCTCGTTGATATTGCCGTGTAGCTAAGAGCTATGGCAATTGCATTAATTTCACTCCAACCTTATCCACCGACCGTCGTCAATCAAATTCTTTTTATGCTCTATTCGTGTTATGCCGTCACTCTTCCACTAGATGTATCAACTTCTGTACTTTTGAGTTTTTATCATCAAATAAGGGGCAAGAAAACCCAAAGCAATAAGTTCTGGACAATGCAATAGTGAAAGATAAAAGCGGAATAAGAATCATACTTACAAATCAAGCATCATACACTGACTATAACTTCCTTACCCAGAAGAGATTCATGAATTGCCGTATCCGAAGAAGTTTCTACCTAACCCTTTTAAGTTTTGGGAGTACCGACGTGCAATCGCTTGAGCTGTATACCCAACCCTTTTAATTCCTGTTTGAGGATGCCTTGTGACTGCGAGATAGCAACTCATTGGGAAACCAATGCCTCTTGGTCATCTTTGGCCTTCTGAGAAAGCTCTTGGTGCTGCGCATAGTATTTTATTTGTTGTGCGAAGCATTCCCACTTCTCTTCAACCAATCATTTCTATCTTCAACCAAGCATTCCCTAGTACACATGGAGGTTGTGCTAACAGAGGGAGCTTATCGTGAGCCTTCTTGTCAGCTTTGAGCTTCTTGATACGGCGAAAGATCCCCCACAGGAAGTGTTCGCCGCCCAATGCTGTGATAAGCCATCATCAGGAAAAAGAGGACACAAATCATCAAAAACCAAGCCCAAGAATGGTGCACAGTAGATGAAAAGGAAACAGATGACATGAAAGCCACACCACGTGAGGGATTAAACAGAAAAATGAAGATCGATTTACTTGGATATTTGTTCACACACCATCTCTTATGAGAAGGATACTTTATGCTTGAATGGTTTCCCAGACTGAATGGGTATCTCATTTTGGTAGATGAGACTGACGTCCAATAGCATACTTAATAATCCTACGGTCCTAGGGAATTTTCTTTTTCTTTGTGACACAAACATAGTAAAAGAATAGCCACATAGATTTAATTACTGTATAATTGTCGCAAATCAGCATTTAACAATCTAAGTGAGTTCTTTACTTGCGAATCAGAAGACAAGCAGTTGGATGAGAAAACCAAGAGCTCAACATCATCAACGCGAGTGATCAAGACGAAATCACTTGCCTCCATGAACTCTACCAGGCAATCATACTTTTCAGACCTAAAATTTCCAACAAATAGAGTAAATACAGTTTTAGATAAAGGAGGTGGGTTTGATCAAGACGAAATCACTTGCCTCCATGATTTGGGTGGACTCGCTCTGTGGTCCGAATTGAAGCGAGGTTTGATTGGGAGGTTTGTGGCTGTAGATGGAGCTGTTTGTGGTATTGTTATTGGTGGAATCAGGTGGATTTGAAACAGAGCTAGGGCGGCATTAAAGGAGGTGGGTTTGATTGTGGCAGTGATGGTTGGTTGTGGCAGTGACGGGCTAGAAGGGTAACACAATCTCATCTTCTCTCTGGATCTTCAGTTTTAGAAATTCAATTATCTTTTTTGTTGATTTTGTGGCAGTGATGGTTGTATAAAAGGTCAAATTAAATTAAAATTTGCTAAGCTACAGTCAGTTTTAGAGTTTCTACTTCAAAATACTCCATTCATAATTTCAGAAAAATGTTAAAACTATGAGAAAGGTATCCAAAGAAGCCCACCCAATCACACCGAATTCCATAGGGTATTGCGTTCGGCATACCCATTAGACGAACCGAAACGATCCGTATTCTCTGACTTGTTCCATAAGCAGGAGCTGCAAGACCCTCTTCATCTTTAGATCAATAGTGCCTTTGATTAGCCTTATACCTAAACTCTGTGTCTCTTACCTACCACTGTGATTAGTTGTAGATTCGCAAAGTAGTATTTTTTGAAAAACAGTACATGAAGGATAACCTAAGAAAGAGTTGGTATATTATTATTATTATTATTATTATTATTATTATTATTATTATTATTATTATTATTATTATTATTATTATTATTATTATTATTATTATTATTATTATTATTATTATTATTATTATTATTATTATTATTATTATGCCTCTGCCTTTACATTTTGTATTGGGTTACAAAGCTAGCAAGAGTGAGCTTCTTCTGTTTTCCACATTGCTTTGCGTAATGTGGTGTCTTGCTGTTTCAGGACAAGCTTTCAATTAGGACCACCTTTCACTTGAGGCTTCCTACGTTCTCCCCAAGAGCAGGTTTGTTTCAAATTTCTTAATCTGCTGAAAGTCATATTATCTTGCACTATGAAAACGTTTTTGTCTGAATCATGTTTCAAATTCTGCTGAAGCATTATGATTGATGATTCATCACACCACAAAGCCACTTTTTTGTTGATTTTGTTTCAGTCATTAGTTTTCTGGTCTTGAGAAGATGAAAAAGTGTAGGACTGATCAGACTTTCTTTCTATGCCGATCCAAGACCCAATTCTCCTTCATGAAAACAAGTTATTATGTTTGAAATCAGAATAATTTGCTCGAAATTCCAAGTTTGTCAAACTAGTTATACATTCACCAACCCCCAAATATCTGTTGTAAGCGCATCATAGGGCTAGTTTTGTGCAGATATGTTTACATTATGTCTCTTATGTTTGAATGTTGGCTGTTATGTCTCCTATAGTGTTATTCTACGCTAATTTAGATTAATAAATGTCACTATCTACTTTTTTAACGGGCTAGTTTTGTGCAGAATTTTTCTTTTACCCGAATACATATGATGGATAAAAGTTGGATTCATCTGAGCGCAAAGTCGTCTATGCAATATCTGGTTGGTTGTGGGTCATTTTTAGATTTTGCATTCTCCAACAACAATGGGTTGGATGTGATACAATGTCCATGTACGAAGTGCATGAATCGGTATTATCACAAGAGGCTCGACGTACTAGATCATCTCCTTTGGAACGGATTTGACACAAATTACAAAATTTGGACACGGCATGGAGAGTCAGCCTCTTTTGGTATCACCGAAGAGAATACTGAAAGTAGGAATAACGAGTTTGGGGATGAAATGTTTGATATGCTACACGATGCATTCGGTCATCCGCACATGGATAAAGAGGGTGGAATGGAAGATATGGATGAAGAGACTTCAGACTTCTACAAATTGTTAGATGACGCAGAGAAGGAATTGTATCCAGGTTGTACGAAGTTCTCAACTCTCTCATTCACTGTTAGATTATTGCATTTGAAAGTGTTGTATGGTTGGAGTGACAAGTCATTCAATGAGTTGTTGAAGTTGTTGAAAGATGTGCTTCCAGTAGGCGAGACAGTGCCCAAGTCATACTACAAAGCAAAAAAGTTTTTCAGGTCATTAGGTTTCAATTACAAGAAGATTGATGCTTGTCCTAACGATTGCATGTTGTTTTGGAAGGAAAACGAAGGACTAGAGGCTTGTGCTGTTTGTGGTAAAGAAAGATATGAATACGTCGAGGAAGATGATGATGATGATGGTAAGACCAAGAGGAAACGCAAGGCTATCAAGAGGATGCGTTACTTCCCTTTAAAGCCAAGACTTAGAAGGTTGTTTATGTCTTCAAAAACAGCTTCCTCAATGAAATGGCATTCAGAAGAAAGAGTAGACGATGGTGTAATGAGACACCCTGCGGACACTCCTGCTTGGAAATCATTGGATGAGCGACATCCAGACTTTGCTGCAGAGAGTCGAAATATAAGGCTTGGTTTAGCATCTGATGGTTTCAATCCTTTCAGAACAATGCACATTCCTTATAGCACGTGGCCAGTCGTGTTAATTATTTACAACTTTGCACCGTGGCTACTTATGAAACCAGCATCCTACATTTTGTCTATCTTGATTGATGGGCCTGAAAGTCCTGGAAATAATATTGATATTTACTTGCAACCATTGATAGAGGAACTTAATCAGTTTTGGACCCCTGGTATTCGTGCTTTTGATGCAGCTAGTAATTCAATGTTTCAATTGCGTGACGCTCTTCTGTGGACCATAAATGATTTCCCTGCCTACGCCATGATGTCAGGTTGGAGCACCAAGGGAAAGTTTGCGTGTCCAAATTGCAATAAAGATACTGATTTTGTTCGGCTCAAACATTGTAAGAAGTTCTGTTATCTAGGTCATCGAAGATTCTTAGATGCGGATCACAAGTTGCGAAGAGATGCTACAAATTTTTATGGCAAAAGAGAAAGTAGACCGAGTCCCATGATGTTGTCAGGTGAAGACATTTTGAGACAAGTACAACACATTGACAATAAATTTGGGAAGTATGATGATGATACAAAGAAACGGAAGAGGACGGCCATCAGCAAAAATACACCTGCACATATACCGACTTACAATTGGAAGAAAAAAAGCATATTTTTTGAGTTGCCTTATTGGAGCGGTCACTTGATACGACACAATCTCGATGTCATGCACACTGAGAAAAACGTATGTGAGAGTATTTTGCATACTTTGCTGGATGTGAAAGGCAAAAGCAAGGATGGCATCAAGGCTCGCAGAGATCTCAAAGATATGCGTATTCGCAAGTCCCTACACCCCGTACGGCGTGGTAATGGCAGATTTGAGTTGCCACCAGCAGCTTTTACGATGTCTAATGATGAGAAGACTACATTTTGTAAGGTTCTAAAGAGTGTTAAAGTGCCCGACAATTATTCGTCTAACCTCTCTAGATGTGTGAAGGTAAAGGAGAAAACCATTTCCGGATTAAAGAGCCACGATTGTCATGTGTTGATGCAACAAATTTTACCCGTGGCCATCCGTAGAGCTTTACCATCAAATGCAGCTAAGATTTTGATGGATTTGTGCAATTACTTCAGGAGTCTATGTGAGAAGGAGTTGCATGAATCTGAGATTGCACAGATTCAAGAGCGTATCAAAGTAACACTGTGTGAAATGGAGAAGATGTTCCCACCATCTTTCTTTGATATAATGGTACATTTGCCCATTCATTTGGCCGAGGAAGCTAGTGTGGCAGGGCCAGTTTGGACAAGATGGATGTATGGTATTGAGAGGTGCGTACAAATTTACTATAAATTATACATTGTTATTTAATTTTTATGAACTTCATTATTTATTTTATGAAATTAGGTATCTAGTTACGCTTAAGCAATACGTGCGGCAAAGAAATTACCCTGAAGGATCTATAGCTGAAGGGTATTTGGCAGAAGAATGCTTAGCATTTTGCAGCAGGTACCTGGATGAGGATGTTGAAACAATGCTGAACCGACCTGCACGATATACAGATGGTGGAAATGGAAAACAAGTCAAGTTTATCCTATCGGAGATTGAGCTACAACAAGCTCATAGATACGTCTTAGCAAACACTTCGTCCGTTGACCCATATCGTGAGTGAGTATACACCTCCTACCCCATTCTATTTGAATATGATTTCTCTACGTATAAATCTTTCATCTTGCTAAAACTATTTCAGGATTCACTTTCGTCACCTGAAAAAGACAAATATGCGGAAATTAGCTCCTCATGCTATAGAAAAAAAACATAATGAAGAGTTTCCAATGTGGCTTAAAGATTATGTAAGTCACTGCTCATATGTTGTCCATATTACTTCAATTGTGACATTTACTAAACCTCTTTTTTCACACCATAGGTTTTGCAGATGAACGGTGACAGTAACATACCCGAGGAAGTTAAAATCTTAAGTGGAGGACCTAGCATTTATTCGGTGAGATACAAAAAAGGGTATACGATCAACGGTCTGAAGTTCCACACTGTATCATATGGTGCAAACAAGAAAAGTCAGAATACTGGAGTAACATTAAGAGCAGATACACCGAGTTACTCTAGTGTTAAAGATAAAAGACCTGTAACTGGACCGGTGTCTTACCATGGAAGATTGAGAGATGTCATAGAATTGCGCTACTCAATGGACGTGAAGTTTGATTTATTTAAATGCGATTGGGTGCACCCAACCCTTGGCCAGAAAGTGGATAAGTTCAACTTCACAGTTGTTAATTTCAAGCATCTCCTCTACCAAGGAAATCTTATATCAGATGAACCGTTTATATTTGCATCTCAAGCAGAACAAGTGTGGTATGTCCCAGATCCCATTGATCCAGACTGGAGTGTGGCTGTGACAATGAAAGCTCGAGGCGCTTTCAACACGTCCACACTGGCGACATGTCCTCAAGCAGAGCCTTATGGGTTTCAACAATTGAATACTCTAGAGGACACAAACAATATTGAGGATGAATGTGTTAGAACAGATGTTCCTGCAATTTTGATCGTTGATGATGCAAATGATGATCATATTGCTGCTGGCGATAGAGATGCGAATGATGATTTTATTGTTGCTGATGAAGATACTGAATACGACGATGCTGTGGGTGAAGACAGTGATGAGGTTGATGAGGACGACGATGTTGGTGACGATGATGACGATGATGACGATGATGACGATGAAGAGGGTGATGATGGTGATGACGGAGATGATGGTGATGAGTGATGACGGTTATGCGTGGGGATAGATAATAATTGTTTAGATTTAGTTATTTTGGATTTCGCAAGTATGATCTTTGTAATTGGAGAGTGGTTCTATTGAAGATTAGTTCAGTTTGTTTCTTACAATTGGTTGTTTTTTCTGGCCTAGCATTGATTGTTTTGACACAGTACATGTTATTTTACATGTAGTATATAATCATTTATTTTAATGAACTGATTACTGAAAATAATATCATATTCTTATTTGTTTAGGTTGCAATGGTGAACCGTACAGACGTATCGCGCAAAAGAGCTGCATCAACACCTCTTCAGCATAATCGGAGCGCACCTTTTGCTGCACCGAGGTCTAAACATATCAACATCCCTTCGACTTCCGACCCAGGACTTCAGGAGGAGAGTTCAAATGATGCAGATCCTCCTAATGATGACCACGCCATACCATCACCACATGAAAGTTTTGAAGGTAACAACATAGTAATTCAATGATTTTGTTTGCAACCTGAAACTGTCGTGGCTGGGTTCAAATGTTAATTTCTCTCACACCGTTGACCAAATTTGTACAGAAGTAGGTCTAGCAATTCGCTACTTAACTAACAAAGAAGAGAAATGTCCGCACAAAAGTGTTCAGCTGTGGGCAAACTAGCATACTACATTCCACAAAAGTTGTAAAATTGCTGTAGGTTCCCGAACTTTGATCCTTGAACTGACCGTGGATAGAAATTCTAGCAGATCATACCCAATAACTCTGACCTTTAATCCTTTTTTTTCTGAAATAAACAAGGATTGTACCCTTACTGGAGTTTTATTAATCTTGACACCAACACAGAGTTTTCTTTTTTTTCTCAAGTCTGAGCTTTGCAAGGACAGTAATGAAATGCAGTAATTCCTCCTTATGTTGAAACTTAATTTCTCTCAAACCGTTGAGTCAAAACCTACGAAACTCGGACAGTAGGATCCTAATGGTGTCTAATACTTCCCACAAAAACAGTTTTTGGAAATATAGAGAGGTTGAGGAGTTTTGAGGGAAAACGTGTGGCTGCTCGTAAGAAAGTCAGAACTGAAACTGTAACTTTAAAATTCAATAACTCGAAAACCGTCGGTCGAAAACTTGTGAAATTTGTCCACAATGTTGATAAAGAAGTCTATAATCTCCTACTAAAACAGTTTTTGAAAAGCATGATTCAATCTTGTGTTATGCGTAAAAACACAATGGTTAGTGTATTTGCAACCTGAAACTGTCGTGGCAGGGTTCGAAACTTAATTTCTCTCAAACCGTTGAGTCAAAACCTACGAAACTCGGACAGTAGGATCCTAATGGTGTCTAATACTTCCCACAAAAACAGTTTTTGGAAATATAGAGAGGTTGAGGAGTTTTGAGGGAAAACGTGTGGCTGCTCGTAAGAAAGTCAGAACTGAAACTGTAACTTTAAAATTCAATAACTCGAAAACCATCGGTCGAAAACTTGTGAAATTTGTCCACAATGTTGATAAAGAAGTCTATAATCTCCTACTAAAACAGTTTTTGGAAAGCATGATTCAATCTTGCGTTATGCGTAAAAACACAATGGTTAGTGTATTTGCAACCTGAAACTGTCGTGGCAGGGTTCGAAACTTAATTTCTCTCAAACCGTTGAGTCAAAACCTACGAAACTCGGACAGTAGGATCCTAATGGTGTCTAATACTTCCCACAAAAACAGTTTTTGGAAATATAGAGAGGTTGAGGAGTTTTGAGGGAAAACGTGTGGCTGCTCGTAAGAAAGTCAGAACTGAAACTGTAACTTTAAAATTCAATAACTCGAAAACCGTCGGTCGAAAACTTGTGAAATTTGTCCACAATGTTGATAAATAAGTCTATAATCTCCTACTAAAACAGTTTTTGGAAAGCATGATTCAATCTTGCGTTATGCGTAAAAACACAATGGTTAGTGTATTTGCAACCTGAAACTGTCGTGGCAGGGTTCGAAACTTAATTTCTCTCAAACCGTTGAGTCAAAACCTACGAAACTCGGACAGTAGGATCCTAATGGTGTCTAATACTTCCCACAAAAACAGTTTTTGGAAATATAGAGAGGTTGAGGAGTTTTGACGGAAAACGTGTGGCTGATCGTAAGAAAGTCAGAACTGAAACTGTAACTTTAAAATTCAATAACTCCAAAACCGTCGGTCGAAAACTTGTGAAATTTGTACACAATGTTGATAAAGAAGTCTATAATCTCCTACTAAAACAGTTTTTGAAAAGCATGATTCAATCTTGCGTTATGCGTAAAAACATTTGGTGTGCATTCACCCAATTTGTATTAGATTTTATGCACTGAAATGAACATTTTTATATTGGTGTGCCTTCACCCAGGTTTTACGACTCATAATAATTAATTCTTATATATTGTTCTATATGCTGCATGTGGTTAGATTCTTCATCCAACTCTCACAAGAAGAAACGGTCAGATGCTCAACCACTCAGCGGATGGGAGAGTGGTACGGCTAAATTGATTGTCGAAGTGAACGAGTTGAATCAGCCTTGTTGCGAAAAATCTCCAATTCTTGGAAGTCAACTCGGGGTGATGGTTAAGGATGGGTCGCAGTTTCCTTTGACTCCGAAACATTGGGACGACAAAAGTTTAACCGAAAAAAAAGAGAAAGCATGGGATACAATCAAGGTATAATATAATTTAACCATTTAATGTATAAATCTTTTGTATGATTTTTGGTACCTAAAAATATCTTATAGTATTAAGATAGTATTGGACTGATAATGAGAAGTTTGAGTGAACTAGTTTTCACAATGTTTATTAATGCGTTACATATATGGTTTCATTTTCACAGAAGAATACAGGTCTGAGCGATGAATCGAAAGAAATTGTGTTGGCAAATCTTGGCAGGTTATGGAAAGATTGGAAGGCAACCTTGAAGAGAAAGTACTACAGGAAATATGATACCGATGAGGAGCGGTTATCGAATTGTCCCGCTAGAGTTAGTCCAGACCAGTGGGAGGACATGGTGAAGCACTGGGGTAAACCAGAGACAGAGGCATGTATCTTTTGTTAAGCTAATATTGTTATTAGATATAGGCTGACTTTAATGTGGTGGCTAAAGTTGTAATATATGTCAGGCTGAAAGTCTACAAAATAGCGTGAACAAGGCCGAGATAACTGATCCTCCTAAGAGTGGTAGGAGGAGCATTCCACGGATTCGGGATAAGGTATTCCATATTTGTTACTTTCCGAGCCATTTGTACATTACCTACAAATATTTACGCATTTTCCCATATATTGTTAAACTGGACCAAGTTTTTGCAATTTTCTTTTGCAATATTGAATCCTAGGTAAGCATTGAAATTCATTACGTTTGATATTGTTATATAGTTACAAAAGGCTGGGAGGCCAAATGACCGTTGTGAAGTATACATTGAGACAAGAGGAGGAGATTCGGAGACTCTGGTAAGAATTTTGTATTCTTTAAATATAAATGCAAGCATAGTCAGTTCATCTTTATATTTGAGGTAGGAGGTCAAATATTATACTCGACATTTGTTTCGTAGGCGGAGATCAAAGGAAAACTCGAATCTACTCCACAAGAGGAACAAACAACCGAGTATCGTGCGGAAGTTTTCACCGATGTTGTAGGACCAGACAGACATGGCCGTGTGAAATGTATGGGCAGTGGGTTATGTCCAACAAAAGTATTTGGATCCAATAACTCCAAATCTCGAAGAAACAGGTTGCTCAGTTGGAGTCTCAAATTGAAGAAATGCGGTCTGCTAACCAAGAAACTCAGGATCGATTGAAAGCAATGGAAGCTCAAGTGACATCTATGACAGGAATGTTCGCTTCGTTTTTAGGAAGAGGTGCAGGTGACAACTCCATTCAACCTAACATGACACATATGACGGAATTGTTTGCTTCGATTTTTGGTAGAGGTGCAACTGACCCCTTAACCATTCCACTATCGGTTGATCCATCAGCTGCTGCACCACGTATGACTCCATCGCCATCTCATGCTATTACTCCTCCCCTTCGCAATCCAATACCCCCAAATACTGCTCCTCCTCCTCCATCACTTCGCAATCCAATACCCCCAAGTACTACTCCTCCTTTATCACTTCGCAATCCAATACCCTCAAGTACTGCTCCTCCTCCATCACTTCGCAATCCAGTACCATTCAATGCTCCGCTATCTTCTCCACCAGCATCTGATCAGATTAATGTCACAAATTCTGCTCCAGGACAGACAGTCGGGACTATTCAGGTGACTTATATTACCATGAACATGTCATATTTTTATTGTTCTTTATCTAAAATGTATCTTCCATAAGTTCATTTATTGTGATTAAAAAATGCATTGTGTTGAAGGATATGAAGCTTAAAAAATGCATTGTTTGAAGGGATATGAAGCTACTTGTCATATCTTAACTGGATTTTAGATATAGTTAATGTCAAATGATAAGTTTGTAGAACTAACTAATGAAATATGTGGTAAATTATAGTAGATGGAAAATACATAATTGTGATTAATCTAACTTTTTTCTTAAAGATTTTTAACTTCAAATTTCATTGTACTCAGGTTATCGGAGGATGTCTTTGTTGGACCTACACCGTTTTATCTTATTAGATAGGTACTCATGGTTGTTGTACTTGTTTGTTTTGCTGTAGGTTGGGTCGAAGGTTGATATTTTGTCAAAATCAAAACCTCGTTTTGCAATAGCACGTGGTGTTATAGAAGCTACTGATCCATCTACTATAGTGCATGGATTGCGGTTGGGGAAAACTTATGTAGGGGTTAGAATCGAGACATGCATTGAGGGTAAATTCAAGTTGTGTCACAAAATTTCATGCGGGGACGATATACAAAGTGCAGAAGGACAGTGCGTAGTATGGCCAACGAAATGGGTATGCATTTTTTTTATAATTATCTCTTATAATTTGCTCATTTCGCTAGATGCACAAATAATTCTATTTTTTTTGGTTGTGGTACAGGTCAAATTACTGAAGTAGTAAAGTGAAGATTATCTTGAAGCAGTGTTGAGTTTAACAAATTGGTTAATAAACGCTCTTGTTTGATGGCATGTGAATTTTGATGCTCAAGTAGAAAGCATAATCGTAGTGGCCGTTGGTGCCGAGTCGTGATTAATGGTTTTTTGTAGTTAATTTTAAGTCATTTTTTTGGTGGCTAAGTATTGAATTGAATTAATTGTGATGTTTTGA
Source organism: Linanthus parryae (assembly GCA_023055425.1). Lineage (NCBI taxonomy): Eukaryota > Viridiplantae > Streptophyta > Magnoliopsida > Ericales > Polemoniaceae > Linanthus > Linanthus parryae. Next base: position 70,240,421 of record JALGPY010000002.1, read on the forward strand.
CATGCTCTTCAGAAAGATTGGTATGTAAACACTTTGCGGATTTTGATGGATTTTATTCCAAGAATTTTCTGGGCATGTTTTTTCGATTTTTGTGGATAGATTTGTTGCATGAGTTGGAGCAGGTTTAGAGAAGTTCAGGGACCTGGAAAAATGAACATAACGACGGTCATTAAGCTGTCGTAAACATACATAAACGACGGTCAGGGAGTAAACTCGGGAAACCGTCGTATTTATACGTTACGACGGTCGTTATAAACCGTCGTATTTTCTTCTAACGACGGTCTTTATAAACCGTCGTATTTTCTTCTAACGACGATCTTAAACGAGCCGTCGTATTTTCAAGTTTACGTCGGTCAAAGTACAACCGTCGTATTTAATTTTAACGACGGTCACAAACAAGCCGTCGTATTTATACCTTTTAACGACGGTCACACCTATACCGTCGTATTAAGTGCTATACGACGGTAGCTAACCGTCGTATAAGTAAAAACGACGCCATTCCATACGACGGTCAACTTGCCGTCGTAAATGTATAAAACGACGCGAATTTTCTCATACACGACGCTTTCTGGCCGTCGTATTTGGCTATTTTTTTTGTAGTGAAACACATCCATTCAACCCACAACAGCATGTATAATAATAAAATAAACATACTGGAATTTTCTGGAAATTTCCAGAATTAAAGAATAATTACTGGAAATTAATAAGCAATAAATCAATCAACTAATAAGATCGAAAATTGCTCCCAACTACCTAGGATCTCACCTCCTATCTCATAAGGTAAGGAAATATGTCCTAAGTCTCCAGAAAAAATTTGGGCTCAAAACAGTGTGTTTAAGGACGTCTAACTGCCTCGCGAAGTGTGCTAAACACTAATTAATTAATCTAGAAAATAATAAAATTTTCTGTTTTTCCAAAAAATATGAAAAAATCCCAGAAAATAGGAATTTTAATTCTGAGCATAAAGAAAAAAATTTGGCGAAAAATAGTGGCCGGAGGAGGGCTCACGCGCCCACACGCGCCCACGTCGGCCGAGTGCCACGTCAGCGTGCCACGTGGCATGCCACGTCAGCCATGTGCTGACGTCAGCAGCCACGTCAACCCTCCACGTCACCTGCCACATCAGCAGCTCGCGTGGCTGCCACGTCACCTGCCACGTCATCTGCCACGTCAGCCTAGGGCCACGTCAGCAGCCGCCGCCAGCCCTTTGGCGCGTGCGACGCGTGATGGCGCGTGGCCGCGCGTGGAGGCGGCGTCGGTGGCGCGTGAGGCCCACGCGCCGCCTTCCCGGCCTCCGTTTACGGCTATCCATATATCGTTGGAATCGTCTTTTCACGTAGATCAAGATTATGTATTCAAAACCCAATTTTAACATGTTTTGAAAAAATCTTTTTACTGCTCAGATCTATCAGTCCAGATTTATACAGTTCTGAATCTTAGAAAATTCATAACTAATTCTCTGTTCGTCCAAAAATTATAAAATTTATATTTCTGGAATCCTCGTGAAAAACCCTATCTAACCATATAGGTTTCACTAACAGATTATGAAATTTCAAAAACTCGAATTTTTTATCTGATTCGGGAACGCATAACGAGGCACGAAAAACAAGCCTAAGGCTCTGATACCAATGAAGGAAGGACATGATCTATCACATACAGATCTACAACATGAATTATAGCGGAAGATTCATGTGTTTACCTTGTCTTCCTTAGCTCCTATGCACAGCGGATGATCGTAGGGTGCTTGCTTTCACGTGCTCTTCTTGCTCCCACAGCCTGGCTCGAATCACTAGGACGAAAGCTCTGATCCACACCAAGTTCCACCCAATGGAGGCTAGTTAGAGAGAGAGTCTAGGGTTTACTGTATTTATGATCAGCACATGATCTCTACAGTATTGTGTATAAAATAATAGGAGGCTGTCTCCTTATATAGACAGACTTATACCCAATTGCAACATAACCCCCTAGGGTTTGTCCTTGCTACTAACCCCATAAGGTTTGAGCTTGTCTCACCTAAACCCATAAGTTTAGGATAATTGCATTGTGCACCCCACATGGGCGCACATAATGCTAACAGTCTATTTGCCTCTAAATCTGCTTCAGTTCTTTCCTGTGTGATGAATTTGGCTCATGCCGACTTGACTTGGAGTGCTTTGGAGCAAAGATTTTCATCTCTGTCTCGGTCTAATTTTCATCAATGGAAGTTGAGTTTGTCATCTTTTACCAATGGATCTAAGTCTATGCGCATATATCTTGATAAAATCAAAATAATCACCGATCAATTGGCTATGGTAAATGAATTCGTGGAGAAAGTAGACCTAAATCTACATATTATCAGAGGTTTGCCTTTTGATTATGAGTACTTTAAGCCTGATATTCGCGTTAGGGGGGGGCTCCATAACTATTCAAGAATTGAAATCTTTGCTTATGTCTGAAGAAATTTATGTCTATACACTTTCTGGTTTCAAGAATCTTGGCATTGGACCTTCTTCTTCTCGATCAGCTTCATCCTCTTATGCTTCTTCATCAAATTACTCATTGCTTATCAAGCCTACAAGAAACATTATCATGCTTCTCAGAAATTCTTCTAACAGACCTAACAACTCTAGCAACTATAACTCTTTTGCTCAAATGTCTCGTGCCCCGGATCAAGTTTCTGCTAGCATTCTTGGTAGGCCATCACTTTCTGGCTCTCAACATATACCATTTGTGAATATATCACTTGTTAAATTTGTGGCAGAAACAAACATAGTGCTCTTGACTGCTGGTACAGATGTGATGTGGTTAAATTTGCTAGTACAAGACATAAAAGAGCTTATACTGCTATTACTCCATCATACTTGTAGGGTTTTGATCATGGATACGTAGCAGAAAAATAAATTATCCATTCAAGGATCATAGGAAGAGAATCATAACAATGGTTAAGGAAGAATCATGTTACACAACTTAGGGTTTTTCCCGTGATGACTTGTAACGTGAATTGTGTCACGTCTCTACGGTTAATCCACGCCTAGAGTTGAGATCTAGATCTTCCTTATCCTTTGTGCTAGCTTGGACCGGAGGAGGAGGAAGAATAAATCACGCAACACGGAGCAAAAAGGGAAGCCCACGGCTTCCTTGTGGCCGACGGGTAGGGCGGTCGGCCTCTCTAGCTTGGCTTTCTCTCTCCTTTGTTCTCTCCCACTCACTTATGTTATGAGAATTAGTGTGGGAAGGAAGCTAAGAGCATCCTTTATAATGTCCAGCAACTCCTTGTCAACTACCTAAAGGCCCTTCCTAATCCAACATGAATTTGGATTAGTCCCTTCCTTGCATATTAGTCCTACTAAGTTCGCAAGGTGTTGCAAATTGACCCTTCTAATTAATTAATCATATTAATTAATTCCCAAATCTAGCTCAACTCTATCTAGCGTGTGACCCCATAGGTTCTATCTAGTTGGTAGCAAAAAATTTCTAATATGGAGCGGTCTCTAGCAAGACATCCATTCTACCTAACTAATAGAATAGTCATCCGACAGACCTTGTGCAAGTAATTGTCGCATCCCTTTGTCGCTATATCTGTATTGGACACGAGACATACAAGTCACACTCCCAATCCATAGTTTCTCGATCCTGAGAATAGCCTTATTCGTGCAAATAACATCAATATCCTATAGTGATTTATTTGAGTCTGGTCAGACATTTCTTAAGCACTATCCCTCGAGTGACCTCGGATATTTGCTCCCGTTATGTGGGAGGGACAAATTCTATCTACGTCTACTACGATTCCTAAGCTTGCTTCTTATTGTATCTGGTACGCGCCTTTATGACTACCCAGTTACGGTGTAGCGTTTGACTCTACCAAAATCACAATAATCCACAACTAGACAATCTAGTGACTCCAAGTCTAAGGATGACAATACCGTTGTCACCACGAGAAGCGCTTGTAACTTTACATAACATGTACGTAGCCTTCTCGGAGATGTGTCAATCCAGTGCGCCATTACCCTTAATGCACACCCATGTGTTGGATCATTATATCTCCATATCAATCCAACCCCATACTAGTCTGATGCATCCCGTATGCCAATGCTCCTAGTGTTCCCTTCATGCTTCCACTGAACACGCGGCTTTGTAAGTGGATCTAACAGATTCTCATCTGTAGAAATCTTTCATATCCCAACGTCTCATCTATCGATGATATCTCGAATAAGATGAAACTTCCTGAGCACGTGTTTGGATTTCTTGTGTGACCGGGGGTCCTTTGATTGCGCGATCGCCCCAGTGTTGTCACAGGAGTAATTATTGCTTGCTCCAAGAGCAAATGTGACATGGTACTCTAATCAGTACGTCACAGGACACGTCAGGGACATGTAAGAATCCACTTTCTTTTGTCTGCCACTCATTCTCTTTCTTCAATACGTGTTCAGTGATGTATGGTTAGAGCAAAGACACATCATTTAATCTAAGAGCAAACAAAAATTTCTCGTTGTCACAATACAACTCTACTGGATCCGAAATGCTAGGAACCACACCAAGTTCATAAACAAATTTCCTGATCCAAACAGCTTCCTTTGCTGCGCCATTTGCAGCAATGTACTCAGCCTCTATTGTAGAATCATCCACCGTCTCTTGCTTGGAACCATTCCAGCTCACCACTGCTCCATTCAGGAAAAACACATATCCCGATTGTGATCTGAAATCATCTATTTCGGTTTGGAAGCTTGCATCCGTGTAACCCCTTACACGCAACTCTTCCTCACCGCCAAATATCAAGAAAGCATCCTTAGTTCTTCTCAAGTATTTTAGGATGTTCTTGACTGCATTTCAGTGAATCTAACCCGGATTGGGTTGGTATCTTCTTGACATAATCAATGCATATGACACATCTGGTCTAGTACATAACATGGCGTACATGATAGATCCTATGGCCGAGGCATAGGGAATTCTACTCATGTGTTCCTTCTCAATCTCATTGGAAGGACAATTACTCTTTGAAAGAGTAATTCCATATGACATGGGTAAGAATTTCTTTTTGGAATCTTGCATGTTGAACTTTTTAAACACCTTGTCAATATATGTACTTTGACTTAGGCCTAGCATTCTTCTAGTTCTATCTCTATAGATCTTTATACCAAGTATATAGGCTGCTTCCCCTAATTCTTTCATTGAGAAACTCTTTCCTAGCCAATCTTTAACAGATTGCAGCATGGGAACGTCGTTTCCAATGAGTAGTAGGTCATCTACATACAAGACTAGAAAAGCTACAGAGCTCCCACTAACCTTCTTGTCGACACAAGACTCATCTTCGTTTCTAAAGAAGCCAAACTCGTTGACTACTTCATCAAAACGTCGATTCCAACTCCTAGAAGCTTGCTTTAATCGATAAATGGACCATTGCAGCTTACAGACCTTATTGGCTTGCTTTGGATCTTCAAAACCCTCCAGCTGTATCATATACACGTCCTCGAGGAGATTCCCATATAGGAATGTTGTTTTGACGTCCATCTGCCAAATCTCATAGTCATAGTATGCTGCAATGGCAAGTAGGATTCTGATGGATTTGATCATAGCGACTGGTGAAAAGGTTTCATCATAGTCAATACCATGAATTTGTCTGAATCCTTTAGCCACCAATCGGCCCTTATAGATAATCACATTACCATCCATATTGATCTTCTTATTGAAGACCCACTTGCACCCAATGGGTCGTGCCCCTTCGGGTGGTTCCACCAAATTCCATACTTTGTTGGTATACATGGATTCCATCTCGGATCTCATGGCTTCAAGCCACTTCTGAAAATCTGGCCCTTTCATGGCCTCTTCATAGGTAGTAGACTCATCATCTATTGAGCATCGTGTCACCCAAATCAGCCACGAGAAGTCCATACTTCTCTGGCTCCTAGCGCACTCTACTAGATCTACAAAGCTCTTGTGTTACTTGAACATGCTGTTCCACAATTTCTTGTGGAACCTGTTCATGTTCCATAGTTGGTTCAATGTTTTGTGGTTCTTGAATTTCTTCAAGTTCTACAGTCCTCCCACTTGCTTCTTTAGAGACAAACTCTCTTTCTAGAAACACGCCGGACCGAGCAACAAACACTTTGTTCTCAGTTGGATTGTAGAAGTAGTAAACCTTAGTTTCCTTAGGGTACCCCACAAACTTACACTTATCCGACTTTGGCCCTACCTTGTCTGACTGTAAACGTTTTACATAGACATCGCAGACCCAAATCTTCATGAACGACAGTGTGGGACGTCTCCCACTCCACATCTCATGTGGTGTCTTCATGACTAATTTAGATGGAACACGGTTAATGGTGAAAGCTGCACTTAATAGAGAATAGCCACAAAATGACAATGGAAGATCGGTTTGACACATCATAGATCAAACCATATCCAATAGTGTTCAATTCCTCCCCTCGGACACGCCATTCCATTGTGGCATTCCGGGTGGAGTGAGTTGGGACACGATCCCACACTCTCTAAGATAGTCGTCAAACTCTTGGCTCAAGTACACTCCTCCACGATCCGATCGTAGAGCCTTGATACTTTTGCCAAGTTGCTTCTCTGCTTCATTCTTGAGTTCTTTGAACCTTTCAAATGATTCATATTTTGCCTTCATAAGGTATACAATTCCATATCTACCTAAATCATCAGTAAACGTAATGAAGTAGACGTAACCACCCCTGGCAGGTGTGGAAAATGGCCCACATACATCAGTATGTACGAGTTCCAATTGCTCACTAGTCCTCTCACCTTTCTTATTGAAAGGGGACTTTGTCATTTTTCCCAATAAACAAGCTTCAGATGTCTCATATGATTCAAAATCAAATGAGTCTAGAAATCCACCCTTATGGAGTCTAGATACATGCTTCTCGTTTATGTGGCCTAAACGACAGTGCCATAAGTAAGCAGGATTTAAATCATTTATTTTAATCCTCTTAGTATTAATGTTGTAGACAGGATTGCTTAGATCAAGGACATACAGTCTATTAAATAATTGCGCACTACAATAGTGAATATTATTAAAATAAATGAAACAACAATTGTTCTTTATTGATATAATAAAACCTTCCTTGTCCAAACAAGAAATATAAATAATGTTTCTACTCATAGAAGGCACAAAATAGCAATTATTTAACTCTAAAACTAATCAGTGAAGGCAGAGACAGCTCGCATACGCCTACGGCCAACGCAGCAACTTTTGCTCCATTCCCAACGCGCAGGTCTATCTCCCCTTTAGCCAATCTACTACTTCTCTTTAGATCCTGCACATTTCGACAAATGTGAGATCCACATCCGGTATCCAATACCCACGATGTAGAGATAGTTAAATTGACATCTACAACAAAAATACTTGGTGGTGGTGGAATCACTATTCCATGCCTCTTGTCCTCCATATATGTTTGGCAGTTCCTCCTCCAGTGTCCAGGCTGACTGCAGTAGTGACACTCACATTTAGTCACACCTTTGGAAATGCCACGAACAGGCTTAAGGGCAGGTTTCTCGGACTTGGCAACTGACTTGCCTTTGCCCTTGTAGGATGAGGCAAACATTTTCTAACTTGTCTTCTTCTTCTTCTTATAAAAAAACATCATACACTACTGATTGGGATTTTTTCCACCTGTATTTGTTACCTCTCCTTCTGTTTCTGTCTCTCCTCCCACTCCTACTATTCATTCTTCACCTTCTATACCTACCTTTTCTCCCTATTCTCTATCACACTTACCATTGGTGACTTCTACTTCGTCTCATGTCTCTCCTTCGCCTCCTCCTACTCCATCTCACTCTATGATTACTAGGTCTAAAGTGGTTATTCACAAACCAAATCTAAAATATGCCAATATCTCTGTCACTAAGTTTGATTATGTTGAGCATCACCCTTATAAAAAGCAGCTACTTCACCACAATGGCAAGCTGCAATGCAAGATGAGTCTCATGCTCTTTTGGCTTCGGGTACTTGGGCTTTAGTGCCACTTCCACCACATAGACATGCTATTGGCAGCAAATGGGTCTACAAGATTAAGAAGAATGCAGATGGTTCTCTGGCTAGGTTCAAGGCCAGATTAGTGGATAAAGGTTTCTTACAACAATATGGGATAGATTATGATGAAACATCTAGCCCAGTGGTTAAAACACCTACCATCAAACTTGTACTCTCCTTAGCATTACATTTTGGTAAGGAGATTAGACAGCTTGATGTCTCTAATGCTTTTCTGCATGGGTTGCTTGATGAAGGGGTTTACATGATGCAACCTCAAGGATTTTTTAGCTCCACCCATCCTCACTTTGTCTGCAAAATTTTATAAGTCCTTGTATGGTCTCAAGTAAGCTCACAAATCTTGGTATAACATGTTGAGTAAATATCTAATGAAGTATGGGTTCAAGTCAATCACTGCAGACTCTTATGTGTTTAATCTTCATAGTTCTGGACTCACATTAATTAGGTCTATGTGGATGACATCTTTGTCACTGACAATTATGTGCTTGCTGTTCAAGATCTTATTACTTCTATGAGTTCTGTATTTGCTATGAATAATTTGGGTGTTCTACACTACTTCTTAGGTATTCAAGTGAATCATACTTCTAATGGTCTACCGTTTAAACGGTCTAAATATGCTCAAGGTGCTGCTCAAAGCAGGGATGCAATCTTGTAAACCCTGCTCCACCCCTATTTCCACCAAACCTGCAGTTTTGTCAACCTCTTATAATAATGATTTTGAATATGTAGAGTGGTTTAGAATTATTGTTGGTGGCCTCTAGTATTCGACTATTACCATATCTGACTTGCAGTTTGTTGTGAATATCATTTGCCAACATATACATCAGTCAATTATGTCACTTTCATGATTTGAAGAGGATTATCAGATATGTTCAAGGAACTCTTGCCTTTTCTTTACATTTTCAGCCTTCCTCTTTCACTCTGAGCACCTATGGTGATGCAGATTGGGCTGGTAATGTTATTACCATAAGATCCACCACTGGCTATCGTGTATTTCTTGGCTACAATCTTATTTCTTGGGTGTCCAAGAAACAACAAACAGTTGCTATTCCACTTTTGAAGCTGAACACAGGGCCCTAGCTGCTGCAGCTGCTAAAGTTAAATGGATTAAGTTTTTACTTAAAGATGTGGGTATTACTCTTTCCTCTTCTCCAGCTCTTTATTGTGATGATCTTTCCGCAATTGCTCTTTCCAACAACCCTGTTTTTCATGCAAGAACAAAACAAATTGAGGTAGATTTTCATTTTATTATGGAGCAAATTTAGTTTGAAGAATTGATGCTTCTTCATGTCTGTAGCTCACAACAGATTGCTGATGTGTTTACAAGGCCTTTGAACTGTCCTGCATTCTCCTCTTTCTTGCCAAAGCTGCAAGTGTTTCACTGTCCCAGCTTTGAGGGGAAGTGTTGAATGTAAAGGGTATGTAAGTGTAGTATTCACAAATACAGTGCCAGCGGTCAGGTTGTGAGAATGTAATAGTTGAGGGTCTAATTTCTAAATATACGTGACTATATATAGTCCTGTAGCAGATGCAACAGAATAATGAATACAATTTTCCCTCCATTTCTCTCTTCATGTTCCTCTTCAACTCTCTCAGATCTCCTTTCTGATTTCTAGTTCTCTGTGATAATTGAGAACTTCTACATTATAAGATGATAAATGAATCAAAAAGTGAACCTTGAGTACAAAAAGTGATGCAGTCGGATAACGAAACGAGTAACAGAAACGCGATTTAAGAAATTAAACGACTCTCAAAACATGAAAAATCTGAAATAGTATTGATAATAAGGTAAAGATTTATTTGGCCAACGGCCAACAATGATTTAAATAACCTAAAAACTAAAACATTAAAAATTATAAAATATATATATATATATATATATATATATATATATTCCTTGAAATTCCTTTCTATCGCGTTTATATAGATGTGTACAGGAGAATCCTTTGAGGAAGATTCAGGTGTACACGAAGAGCAGAGAATGGAAACACAGAGAATTGTAAGGTAGTGAGTAGGGAGAGAGAAAGACAGTAATAACTGATAGAGAGAGATAGTATTTGGCCAGAGCTTCCGCGTAGTTCAGAAGATTGAAATGAAGAGTAAATGATCCTATATATAGTAGGGAATGTGACTGTTGTAGTGGGTTAATGCTCCCATTAATGGCCGCTTAATTACCTCAACCATAACGGCACGTTCGACCCGCATGTATAAGGACCGTTACGCTTTTCATCCGCGCATACCGGAACCGTTATGAGGTTGACCGGGTTTATGGGCACGTGGCCATAAATCTCTCAAAGCAGTTACCAAGGGTCGCGCGCGGGCTTGGTTGTCACTCGCACGCGACAGATCTTACTCTAGCCTCCAAACCACTAAGTCCCTACAAGTCCCATGTTGGTACGCGAGGGCCCTGTCTCGCAGCCCCCACGTGGATCAGCATAGGTAGTGATCCAGTGTGTACGAGCACAGCTAGGTGTGCTGGATGACTGCCACGTGTAGGCTGACTCACGCGGCTAGAAACACACTATCTACATTAGCCCCCTTTTTGCGCGTGGAGACACTAATCAGATAGACTTCAATGCGCAAAAACCAGCGCGCGCGTTGCAGCTACGCACCAATTCAAATATCCGAGAAATCAGCCCCCGTGCGTGTCATTATGACCTAGAGCTACTGTATCGTCGCAGTCTTTAATAGGGTCATTGATTCTTGTTTATTTTCGAGGCGTTGCTGACTCGTCAAGGAAACTGGAGAGTCTCCTCTAAGTCCTATATAAACCCTCTTTCTTGCTATTTTGTTCTTTATCTGAGCTCCTGTGATTGACAAAATGTCATCTCCAGTGAGTCCTCGCGACTCTTTTCATTGCTCTGATTCATATCAGCTCTGGTCTTCCAAGCTTGAATTTGTGTGTTGTGCTATAGAAATGATTACCAAGGAATCCGCCAAAAAGGAACCTGATTCGCCTGGTCTTTCCGGAGACCAATTGTGTAAGCTCTTTCGTTGGAACGAAGACATATTTTCCTTCATTATGTTTGCAGGGGTCATCTTCGGTGGCCCTCCGGAAAAGCGCAACTTTGCGCCAATTCTTCTACCAGCAAGTAATGAGTGGTGTGCATCTCTGTCGGTTCTCCGGTGGAGAACTATTTTCCACCACTGTTTCAGTCAGGGTGCAACAAGTGAGTGTGTTTATTCATTGCACACGATCAGCTTCCTACCCCGTGATGTTTTCCATTTGTTCTTCACATCAGCAGCCTTCATGGCTCGAAGTTCATCTGGCATCTTGTCGTGTCAAGGATATAAACAAGAGCTCTGTTCTAGTCGAGGACGTCGACGACAGCGTCAAATTTCGTAGCTTTAGGGTTTTTCGTAGCTTAAGACTTTTGATTGAAAGTTTTTCCTCGTTGTAAGCTTTGCTTTGAGCTGCTATCTAAACATATAGGTTGTAAGCTGCATTTGACCGTTATGAAAATATGCTTTCCATTTGCGGTTTTATCTACTACAATAGACTGTGACTTCGCGAATGGATTTTCTATGCGATGAAACAAGCTTTGTGTTTCTACTGGCATTAGATATATATAGACTTTGGTCGTGCTTAGTTGTTGTTTAGCCAAATAGTCTTTGAATGAGTTGCTATCTAGACGGATAATCTATGGAGCGCATATGATCATTTTCGTTATCAATGCTATCTAAGCAGATAGGCTTTGGATCACATAGGATCATGTTTTTTTATTGCTGCTATCTAGGCAGATAGGCTTTGGATCACATAGGATCATGTTTTGTCATTGCTGCTATCTAGGCAGATAGGCTTTGGATCGCATAGGATCATTTTTGTTATCGCTGCTATCTAGGCAGATAGGCTTTGAATTAATTAGCATATATGAGTAATATGAATAATTAAGTAAATGGAGCAACAAGGCAATAATTTGATAAATTTCTCTCATATGGGATCTTTATTATCATTAAAGCATCCTCATATACAGATTCCTCATATGGGAGGAAGCAATGCAGAGTACATAAGAGCTAGAAAGCAACAGAACATTTGAATTGGAAATTAATAAATAGATCTAGGGATAGTACTTTTTAATCCATCGCATGTTGATTGGACTTGGAGTTGTTGCAGTTCCATGAAGCTTCTGAATGGTACAGTAGCCACTATCGAACACTTCTTTGACTTCAAACGGTCCTTCCCAATTGGAAGCGAACTTAGGGTTGACTGCTTCTCGCATACAGTGATCTGAAGCTCATAAAACCAGATCTCCAACTGAAAAGTCTCGGTGGTGGACAATTTTGTTGTAGGCGCGAGCGATCCTTTCCTTGTACCTCTTGTTAGCTTTCTTGTCCTCTTCATGTTTTTCTTCCAGCAGAATGAGGTCGTGATCACGTTGATTCTCGTACAAATCGTGAAAAGATATCCTTGCAGAGTTAAATTTGATTTCAGTCGAGACAACAGCCTCAGCCCCATAACATAAAAGGAAAGGAGAGACTCCTGTGGGAGTCCTTAGTGATGTGCGATATGCCCAAAGAGCCAGACTTAGGGAACTTGCCCACTTCTTGTGATCACCTACAACCATTTTACTTAAGATCCTCAGCAATGTCTTGTTTGTTGCTTCTGCTTGTCCATTCCCCTTTGGATAATACGGTGTGGAGCACACTTGCCTTATGTTGTACTCTGCTAGCTTCGCAGCCACTTGTCGATTTACGAAAGGGGTGTCGTCGTCAAAGAGAATGGAATTGGGAATCCCAAAGCAATATATAATATTCTCTTGAATAAAATTAACAACCGCCAGTGCGTTTGCTGTCTTGAGTGGCACCGCTTCCACCCACTTGGTGAATTGCTCAGTTGCGGTCAAGATGAACTGATTCCCATGCAAGGCCGGTCGAATAGGGCCAATAAAATACAGGGCCCACGTATGAAATGGCCAAGGTGTTCCTAACGCATGCAGGTCTATAGCAGGGGCGTGTACATCGTTGCCTTTGAACTGGCATTCTTGACTCCTTTTGACCTTGGTGCGACAATCTGCTTCCATTGTGGGCCAGAAATAACCAACAGTGAGGAGTTGCCTGCATAACTTCGCGCCCCCTTGGTGCTCCCCTTGATGGGACAGATCCATTACCTCCTGTTCTTCTTGGCTATCCAAGCATCGGATTAGAATCCCCTCGTGACCTCTTCGCCAGAGTATGTTTTCCTTTACGACATATCGTGTTTCCTTCCTTTTAAGCTTTTCAGCTTCCTTCCTGTGGGTCGGTTCAACTCCTTCCTTCAAATAGTCAAACAGCGGTTTCCTCCAATCTGTGTCGTCATCGTTTGTAGCAATTTTTAAAGAATCTTTGACCAATGCGCAATTCTCGCAGTTCCCTTGAATGACTGCAGCATATGTTGACATTTCTGTCCAGTGAATTCCATATCTCTGAGCTTTTCTGTAGATGGACACTTCATTTTATCCACACGAATGTTGGTGGATTTTTTCTATTAGTGCTTGCCCTTCCTTCCTCGAGACACATCGCATGAGCAACCCTCATGGTCCCTTAAAATAGAGGGAGTTATCATGCACACAGTACCCTTTTGTGGATGCCCGATTTTCTTTGCTCGTTCCTTCAGCAACCGCATGCAGTATTGGCCTTCTCCAGTCTTCAACATCAGCAGGATCCTCTTCGCATAGCTCTTGTGCTAGAGCTGGGGTGGTTCTGAATTTGATCAAAATCCTTGCTAGACATTTGTCAGCACTGATTTTGGATCCCAAGGTGGCTAAAGCATCTGCGTTTGGTTGTCAGCTCTAGGAGTATGCTCATACTTGACATCATGGAACTGTTGTACCAGCTTCTGAACCATAGTCCTATAAGTTAACAGGTTGACCTCCTTCAATCCATACTCGCCTGAGGCCTGTTTGACAATGAGCTTCGAATCTCCCATAACCATCTAGTTGTTTACTTCCAACGCCTTGGCTGCGAGGAGCCCTGCAATTAAAGCCTCATATTCTGCTTCATTGTTAGTGACTGGTAAATCTAACTTTGTTAACATTTGAATGACTTCTCCATCAGGCTTAGTCTATATAACACCAATTCCTCCTCCTTTTCTTGTTGATGACCCATCGAAAAGCAGCCTCCAATATAGTGATTCAATCGCATAAATCTCAGTTCCTTCGAGATCCTCCTCTACCAATAGCTCATGATTGTTGTCTGGGAACTGTGCCAATAAATCTTCCACTGCCTGAGACTTAATTGCTTTTGGACGAGCGCACGTGATATCATACTGCAAGATGGTTATGTACCACTTCGCTAGTCTTCCACAGGGAGATGAATGGCTCAACAAGTACCGGATGGGGTCACTCTTTGTGATCACCATGACTTTTTGAGAAGCAAAATAATGCTTTAACTTTCCTATGACGAAAAATAAATCAAGGCAATGGCGTTCTATGTCAGTGTACCTGGACTCAGTCGGCTGTACCACGCGAGATATGTAATAGATTGGTCTTTCTTGCCCCCTCATGCTCTTGAGCTAGCAACGCCCCTATAGATTTCCTGGTCGACGTCAGATACAGCAACAGTGGTGGCCCTAATTGAGGCGCGATCATTACTCGTGGTGATGTTAACAAGCCCTTCAGCTTCTCGAATGCGGCTTGATGCTCCTTCGTCCAATCATACACAGCATTTTTCTTGAGAAGATCACCGAAACAGAAGGTCAGATCTGCAATCGCTGGCACAAATCTGCGCAGATAAGATAGCTTTCCCAAAAATGTCTTCAAAGTGCTTTGATTGTGGGGTGCCACCATGATGGTGATAGCTGAAATCTTCGCAGGATCAGGCTAAATCCCATGGCGGTGGATCACACACCCCAAGAATTTCACAGAAGTTACCCCAAATGCGCAATTCATTGGATTCATCTTTAGTTGGAAGTTTCTGCACCTTTCGAACATCTTTCTCAAATCTCCCAGATGGTCGGCTTCTTCCTTTTACTTGATGACCAAATCGGCAACATAGAACTCCACTTCCTGATGCATCATATCATGGAAAAGAGCCATCATGGCACGTTGATAAGTTGCACCTGCATTCTTCAATCCAAAGGGCATAACCGTGTAGTTGAAAACCCCAACTGGCGTGATGAACGCAGTTTCCCTCGCATCTTCAAGGTCCATCTTGATTTGATTATACCCACCGAATCCGTCCATGAGACTAAACATCCGGTGACCTGTGGTAGAGTCGATGAGCAAGTCTATGTTTGGTAATGGGAATTCGTCCTTGGGGCAGAAGCGGTTGAGATCTCTAAAATCCACGCAGATGCGAAGCTGCCCATTTTTCTTGACAACGGGCACAATGTTGTCCAACCAAGTAGAGTGATGGTTGGGTTCAATGAACTTGGCGCTCAGCAACTTAACTATTTCCTCCTTGATCTTCACGTTGATCTCTGGTCCGAAGCTCCTTGCACTCTGCTTTACCGGCTTAGACCCTGGGACAACATCCAATCTGTGCATTTCCACTACTGTATCAAGGCCAGGCATCTAATCGTACTCCTAGGCAAACACATCTTTGTACTCTGTGAGCAGCTTTAGCAACTTTTCTTCTTCTTCACCCTTGAGATCCGCACACAAGAACACGATCCTGTTTTTCGCTTCAAATGGGCTTAGGAATACTTCCTTTATCTCCTGCTTCTGTGATTTTGGTATATCTTCCATGCATTCAGGCGCTTCTTTCAACTTTTCCTCCGGTAGGTCTGGCTTCAGCTTGTCTTCCTCTGGTGCTTGTTCAAGTTGATTTATTTTCCCAGGGATATCCCCATGTTGAAGTGGGCGTACCCCCGCGTGCCTTCATATGCGATATCATTTCTTCCCATTGGAGTAGAAGCTTTCTATATCCTTTCCCTTGTTGTCGTGCTTCACTACCCTTTTCAGGGTGTACACGTTTTTCTTCTGATAATCAATCTTTGGCACCTCTTCGCACGTAGGCACCTTTTCCTTGGGATCTTCCCTTGTCACCATCACTCATGTTGGTGACTGATCCTTGATATCTTCCCATCGGGGCAGAGGAGTTTGATATGGCCCAGGTGTCTGTTCGTCCGCCATCTCGGTGAACTATACTGCCTCGGTCAAGTGCGCTTCATTCAAGTTGAATGGGTTTGTTGAAGTTGGTATCTCAACTACCCTTCCATTCCATATGGCCTTCATCGCCTAATGGTTCTTCGAGGGTACTGCGTCAAAACGATGGATCCACGCCCGACCGATGATCATGTGGTACGTGGTGTTCGCATCGATGACATAGAACTTGGCAGAAAACTTTATTTCCTATCTGAAGTCCCAGGCGAATCCAGCCCACTGTCATCCTTGAATCGCTTCCGAATCCCAACAACAAAGATGGGCGCCTGACAATTTTCTTCTCAGGAATTCCTGCTAACCTCAGTGTGTTGAGTGAGACTACGTTGACGGTCGCTCCTCCATCAACAAATGCTCTTTTAAACTCAACGTCATTGATCACTGATGTGACATACAAGGGCTTCTGATGGCTTGCGTCTGTCTTCTTATATGTTTCAGAGAAAGCCATTATCTTCTCAATTGAGCGGCAGGCCCTTACAACTCTTCCATTGGAGACAACTATATCCTCCTCAAAGTATTCTTCCACTCTAAGGATCGCCTTCGTCATCTCCTTGCGGCACTGTTCTGAATAGTTCATTTCATTAAAGAACCTTCTGAAGCCATGCAATCCCTTCATCCTGTCAGCGCGCGAGTCCTCCGTGTCCATGCTATAGTCTTCCTCGTCGTGGACTTCGGCTACAACAGGTAGCCCATCTTCTACGATCTCTTCGAGATCCATAACCGCGATCATGGCTACCTCCTTGTCTTTTGGATCCTGCTCTGAATGGGCTGGGAGGGGATTGTTTCGCACATCCTGTCTTTGCTCGCTGATGACCAGCTCTCCTTCCTTCATCTTTCTGTTCACAAGCCACTTGAGCTTCTTGCATTCAGCTGTTGGATGCATGACTTTACCATGGCATTCACACCACTTCGGATCCCTTAGGTGCTCCCTAGTGGGTGCCCTTTCAAGTTGAGGTAGGACCCCATCTTTACGCCATTGTTTGCAGAGATCGATCACCTCCTTAAGGGAGCATGGTAATGGCGGGACATCTGTGGTCGAAACCTTGTGTTGTTTGTGTGGTGAGACTGTATTGACTTCAGCCTCGCGCCCCCTCTTGTAGTTAAATCTGCCAATCTTGAAGGTCGGTCCTCTTGGGGATCGCTCAGTGGCACTCTTCTTCCTTTGCCTCTCAACTATAGGCTCTATGTACTTGGTACACTCGATTAACTTCGAAAAAGTAGGCATTTGCAAGTTAATCAACATACCTTTGTACTCATCTCGCATTCCTTGGAGGCATATCTCGACGAGCCGGCTTTCGACCACCTCATCTTTGCACTCCAATGACTTTGCCTTGAACTTCTTGATGAATGCGACTCCTTCTTCATCACGCTTTTGATACATGCGCGACAAGTGAATCATCGTGACCTTCTCCTCCATCTGGAAAAACTTCGTATAGAACTTTTTGACCATGTCTTCCCATGTCGTTATGGAGCCAGCCTCCAATGTCCTGTACCATTTGTATGCGACGTTCCCCAAAGACTTGGGGAACTCGCGCATCAGTAGGTTAGAATCAACCCCGTGTGGCCCCATCATGTCAATGAAGCGCATGACATGCTCCTGAGCATTCCCGTTGACATCATCGAACTTCTCCCACTTAGGAGCTTTGTACCCTGCAGGGTCGGGCATCAAATAAATCTCGCGCGGAATAGGAGGCGCGTTGTCAACCTTTGGGATAATGGCGTCCGTGAAGCACTGATTGACCAAGAAGTTATCCAAGCGCTGCTCCAAGGCTGTCATGCTTGTTTATGCACTTCCTCCCGCAGCAGGGAGGAGGGTTGCATCTGGGGAAGGCACATATGCAGCAGTTGGATTGGGAGTGTAACCAACATTGTTTACAGCTGCAGGTGGGGAAAGCAAGGGGTATTGTGGTTGGATATTAGTGGGAACGCCCGGTAACTGAGAAACAGGCGCAGCATATGGTAATTGAGTAATGCGTCCTTGAGTATGAGGTGGCTGGGCAGTTGTTGGTGGACTCTGCAAGCTGGAGCTACGAGTTGTGGGCGTTATCCCTGTCCCCTTGGAGACAGGGGTTCCAGTTCCTTGGGAGACAGCTGTTCCCAGTGCAGGTTTCTGAGCAAGAGCTCCCAGAATTGACATGATCTGGTCCATCTGTGCAGACTGAGCCTGGAGAGCCTTCGCCTGGCTCTGGAGAGTTGCGTTCAACATCTCCTGGGTTGGAGTACCACCTGTTGCTGTGGAGTTAGGGCGGGTTTCCTCCCCTGAAGTTGTCTCTGTTGAAGGAGATCGGTCACTGGCATCTTCGTCGTGAGACATGGCTGCTTGCTGAAGTTGATTCACGTCGGGTTCACCAAATGTGTATAGGAGAATGCTTTGAGGAAGATTCAGGTGTACACCAAGAGGAGAGAATGGAAACACAGAGAATTGTAAGGTAGTGAGTAGGGAGAGAGCAGGACAATGATAACTGATAGAGAGAGAGAGAGAGAGAGACAGCATATGGCCAGAGCTTCCGCGTAGTTCAGAAGATTGCAATGAAGGGTTAACGATCCTATATATAGTGGGGAGTGTGACCGTTGTAGTGGGTTAATGCGCCCATTAATGACGGCTTAATTACCTCAACCATAACGGCACGTTCGACCCCCATATATAAGGACAGTTACGCACTTCGTCCGCGCATACCGGAACCGTTAGGAGGTTGACTGGGTTTATGGACACTTGGCCATAAATCTCTCAAAGCAGTTACCAATGGTCGCGCGCGGGCTTGGTTGTCACTCGCGCGCGACTGATCTTACTCTAGCCTCCAAACCACTAAGTCCCTACAAGTCTCGTGTTGGTACGCAAGGGCCCTGTCTCGCAGCCCCCACGTGGATCAGCATAGGTAGTGATCCGGTGTGTACGCAGCACAGCTAGGTGTGTTGGATGACTGCCACGTGTAAGCTGACTCACGCGGCTAGAACACACTATCTACAATAGACAAGACAATTTAGATCTTACATACTTTCTCCCTCGACTTTGTTATTCTTACAGTATCGTTCAGGATTTCATAAGCACTAATGGGCCATGCATGATCCCCCCCCCCCCCAACAAACACACACACACACACTTGATATTTTACGGATTTGGAGCTCGGTTTCTTTGGACACTTAATTATATGTGACATTATGCCGCCCTACCTCCCAGGTATGTTCTTTCAAAAAGAATTGAGATCACATTTAATTTTGACATTGGGGAGAGTTTTGAGTGTTCCCACAAATTTTAAACCCCACGTATGTGGATAGAATTTTTTTACTCCTCCTAAAACTCTGATAATTTAGTTCACTTGTAATACTAAGGTTGTTATTAAAAGTTAAAAACTTAAAATAACTAAGAAGCTCTTAATCACAATAAAAGCTCCGAAAATTAAAAAATATATATATTACAATTTTGTGTTTAAAATTTCTTCGATGTCAGTTTGGTAATATGCTCAGGGAACGGGTTATCCTATACTAACTAAACAAAACACTAAAATGCATATACATACTATAATTACTCCAATACATATTAATATATTTCTCAGGAAAAGAGTACAAATTAATACGGCTGATAACGAAATATGGAATACTAAACATACCACAAACATTGTAAAATGCATGCATCAACAACACTTATACTTTGGGACAATTGGAGTAATTAAGGTAGGTTTCGGTTAGTTAAACACGATTAACGTAAGGTGTAGGCATGTGGAAACATCATAATGATGCAAATGATGATGCAAACAAACCAAGATGGCCCATAAGAATGATGATCCAAACGTGCCATTAGTTTAGGGAAATCTTCACTTTGGGACGTAGTGGCTCGCCGGTCAGCGCCACCCTGAGAAAGCTGGGGACATGCAGAGTTTTATTCTCTAGACAAAATCATTGCTCGTCACATACTCCTCCAAAACACCATTATATTGGATCAATATATGTGTGTCCTCTTTATTGCCTAATTCTCTCTTTCAAGAGCGCACACTTGCACTTTCATATAGAATGAATTTATTCCCCCCTTTGGTAGTAAGAACAGATAGATTAAAGAAGAAAAGAGAATCAAATAGTGTAGCATCTTTTTGAAAGTTACCACCCACCATTAAAAAGTTTGGTTGTCACACCCTAACAAACAAATCAACCCATGTGTGATGTGAAGTGTGTACTACGGGGTTTTCTTACTTTCATCTCTTTAGGATCGTTGAAATATAATTCGCTTCATTATGACTTGATAGATATTCCAAAGTTCGGTTGCATTCTATGTATGTTTACCTAGCTAACGGGATTGTAAAAGTCGCGAGTTCTCATTCGTATGCTTGTGTCTACACATAAATGGGTTGCGTTTATCTTAATCATGTTATTTATGCAACAAATAAATTGTTCGCTGAGATTAATCTAGCTAGTGGTTTAAACTCTCGCTGGGAGCTAGGGTTTTATAGGTCAAAAGTTATCATCATTGTACTCTCAAATTAGCTCAATCTCTTAATAATGTGCAATTGGTGCTAGCTTCGTGGTAACCTGCATGAGGTATATCGCTCGCGCGAGAGCTGTTGAACATATGCAACATATGCAAGTTCTTACTCGTAGTTGGGTGGGGTGAACTCTTAACAATGTTGGGATTTTCTTATGGAAATTAAAACTTCTAAATGGCCAAAATTCCTCGTTATTTGATATATGCCTTACAAAACCAAGTGAAACTCGGGTCTTTTAAAATCCAAATTTCAAAATGGAGAGTCAAGTGATACTTTTGATAATGCAGAGAGTTAAGTAAGACCCACGAAATGTAAAATATAAAGGTGTCTTTTGTACCTTGCCCATAAAGCTTCCTATTCTTGTGCAATTCATGGCTTGTTCTTCCTTTCAAATCCCGCTACTCTCTCGTCTCTTTCATCACTTGTTGTTTTCAAAAATCGCAAACTCCAGGTAGTATTAAATTTAACAAGTCATTATCGTCATGTGTGCTTGAGTGCAATGAGTAGCTAAACCTTCACCTTTCTGACTTTGGGTTGTTGCTGTTCAGACTTAAGCGAATTGATGTTCAAATCCAACTTTATTTATCCAATAAGCTTAGTGGTAGCCCAGTTTTGCACTCGATTAATTGTTGCCGAAGAGACAACAACGAAAGCACGATGGATCACGCCGTGGCCATGTCCTTTGAATTTAAATGTAACATGTATTACTTATTGTACTATTTATATTAATTATCTACTTTAATACTCTGTCCAATGGCGGAGTCCGGTATAGGCCAAGAGTGTACATAATTTGGAAGTTTTCGACTACATCTTCTCACTAAGCTACTAAAGATAATATTCATGTAAAGAAAATAAAATACCCCACAAAATATTGCAAGGGGGTATTTGAAGATATTAGTAATTTGTCCAATATTTTGAGCGACACGATTTAAAATAACGGGTATAAATAGGGAGCTCATTAATATTAACACCGTCTAATATATTTAGGGGCATGATGAAAAATAGCCAAAAAGGGGAGGTATTTGCACGTGTTGAAAACTTTGGGGGTGCAAGTGACCTCTGTCCCCAGGGGAGGTATTTGAAGAGAAATCCCCTCCCTTCCAAACTGTTTGTTCTGCTACATTTTCCCATGTATACTTTATAACGACCATCACTACAACATGGTATCGTATTATGTTGATGAAACCATAATTTTCCATCATATCCTATAATTGAAATGACACTGCAACTATAAAAACATTATATTAGTGGACAGAAACGGTGCGCGTTGGACGGGTAGGTCGGACATATTTTTCCGACCCTCAAATCCTCTTTTCTCTGGCCGTCGTAATGAAATATCGTGGACCAGAACAATTAATGTACCTCAGTCATGTACCTAAACGTCCCTGCTTTTTGTTAAGCTGGGTATCACACCAAATCATTGTGTACGTATATTTGCCCCCACAAAATTGAAATATTAGGAACGAACCAAACAGGTGAAGGCCAAGACACGTTGTTATCCGTCATCGCTTCTCTTTTCTCTCTCCATTCCATTTTGGCAACAGTATGAAGTATGTTAAATATTTATTTATTTTATTTTATTTTTTGAGGAAGCAGCAATATACCTATATAGTAGTAGTATTTCATAATGCAGATAAGTATACAGCTTTTTATAGAGCTATTTATTTGGAGTGATGTGTCTTATCGCTATGTCAAACAACAGCATTTTATTATTTTTCTCTCGCTTTATCTCTCAAAACCAGATACTACTACTATGAAAGGTTTTAAAACTTGTTGGGTCAACATAAAGCCGTATATGGTGGGTAGACTCGACTCGTGACCAGAGACTCGGGCGAGTCGATCTCCTACCTAAAAACATGTAAATTTTGTACATAGACATAAATATTCACCTGTGAAAAGATGGAGACTATGTCTCTTTGATGATTAAATTTAAATATTACATTTCTTCTAATATCTACTTACTCCGCTTCTTATGGAATGTTCAAATTTGACTTTTCAACTCGTAATTAGGCCACTTTGACTCGGTGATTTAGATAACAAAACAATATAAGTTTTTGAAATTTTTTTCGTGAAGTTGTAGAGTGAAAATTTGGTTTACAAGGCAATGCAAAGCTTACCAACTATTTTGTATAATTTGCTAATCAAATCACCGGGTTAAGGTGACGCAGTCAATAGTAACAAAAGGTTGAATGGGCTGAAGATGACATTTCATTGATATATAAGTTTGTCAACATTTTAAATATAAAATACAAGCTTTGGATTTGAAAGTTGTATAATTAAGATGAACTTAATCATGTATCTACTTACTTTAATTTTCTTCCTCAATACACCCACTGACTTAAAGTATTTATGTAAATCAAAATTTCAAGCAAAATTATAGATAAGTGAACTTGTAAATAAGTTCCTCAGAAATAGTGAATTTGCTTCCCTCAAAAATAAATGAATTAAGTAAATTTTCTCTCTCTAAACTTTGAGAGCTCTCTCCTCTCTCCTCACCATCTCCGAGGCGCCTGGTTTACTGTGAATTCCAATTCACGGTGTTTCATCGGAAAACGCCTCTCCGATTAACTCTTCGGTGAGAATCTTTGAGACGCAGGGCGTTTCTTCCGCATGCGTGCAAGATCCATAGGTTATTATTACCTACTGTCGCCGTCAGAGATGGATTTCTAGCCGGCGGGAAGATCTGCTTGCAGTCCCAAGAGCAATCCCTTCGACTTCCACCAATCCAACCATTGGAAGTTGATTTCTTCTGAAGCACTCTTATTCTTCTTCAGAAGTTTCAATCATTTTCTGCAATTTCTTCCTGTTTTCCAAGATCTACAATGAAAGCCCCTGAAGATAAGAAGAAGTTGGGGGATTTAAATACCAGGCTTACCCTGGTTTTCGCCGTAACCAAGCTTCACATCATCTTCAAAAAATCTAAACCTCCCCTGTCCCCTCTTCTTAACCAAAGAAAAGTTGAACTTGCCCTTCTCTCCTCGACCCCTACTCCTATGGCGTCTTCGCCACCAGAGGAGTCCCCCCCCCCCCCCACCAGAAACCTTGAATAATCTCTCTTCCATACCTCCCCATCATCTCTACGAGTCTAATCGACCCTTCAATTATATTCAATCAATTCAACGAATGAGGGACCACCCAAACCGACCTTTAGATCGCAGAAGACAAGGGGTGGAAATCACGGCCCCTGATTTTATCTTCAATCAAGGCACCCCAACTTATCATCAAAATCTCACTCTCCTCATACAAGACTACAGGAACTTCTCGGAGTCACAGGTTCTTGAGATGGTTCGTTCAATTTGGCAGCCAACTTTTGGTATCCAAGTTGTTAGCAAGTACAACAACATTCACATTCTTCATTTTGACAATTATGATGAATTACTAGCGGTGCTCTCGGGAGGTCCATATGCAATTCAAGGAGCCCTCTTTATAGTGGATCATTGGAACCCCGATGTGGCCATTCAACACCTTCTGATTCCAGAGATATTGATCTGGGTCAAATTGATGGGTGTTCCTCTCCGATTCTTTAATCAAGCTGCCGGAGGACTCTTTGCTTCTCTGATTGGCGTTGCTCAACGAATTGACACGGATTACGCCTCTTCAAGGCCCAATCGTACCTTTCGTGTGCAAGCTTTGGTCCCTCCCGAAGAGCCAGTTCTCGTAGGTTTCTATCTTCTGGATCACGAAGGCAAACCTATTTGGATAGATTGTAAACCGGAAAGGGTTTATCGAATCTGTCGTGCTTGTGGTGTTATGGGACACAAGATGCGTCAATGTAAAACAAACTCTCTCTTTGCAGCAAGGATAATTGATGAACGTATTCAATATATGGAGGATAGATTCAATGCAAGAATCCTCTCAGAACCTGACGTCAGTCTTTATGCTTCAAGACTTCGTCTAACACCCAGGCAACCCAGATTCCGTGCTCCACCCATCGTCTTAGCGGAAAGGCGACATATTTATCCACCACCACCACCCTCCTACTGGCACACCCCCTCTGCTCCTGTGAGAACCTCGCACATTGCAGAGCTTTCTCCTCCAAACCTTGATCAAATGCCTGTCCCGATGAACACATCTCCATCACCCCCCCCCCCTCTCATGAATTTTGACGCTTTCATCAATCTCCACGAGCAAGCTTGGGAAGAACCTGATTGGGAATTTGACGACATTCCCAACCCTCTCAACCCAAACCAAAACCCGCAAGACAATCCTAACCAGATCCCAAACCCAACTCCTAACCCGAACCCGAATCCGAATCCTAACCCGAACCTGTCTTCCAACCAACCAGGCCCACTTCCTACCCAAAGTGCATCTGATTTTTTGAAAGTGACCCACCAATCTACTAACGAGGTGGCCCAAAGCTCAAGCCCATTCAATTTTGGGGCACTTATCGCGGCTATCAGATCTGGGCCGCTAGCCCAGATGGATTTTTTCTCTCAACTTCTCAACCTAAACTATATCCCAACTCCTGAGGAACTGGAGGCCCAAAATCAAATGTGGGCCGAATTTATGAGCTCCTTTGGACTTCAAGCACCATCTCTTATTCAAGAAGACCTCGACCAATTTGCGGCTTACTCATTGGAATTTGATGCACTTGCAGAAGCTATGATGGCAGCATCTCCGCCGCCTCCTTCTCATCAAGGTCCTCTCGGCACTCGTCCTCCGCCGCTTTCGCCGGTGAGAATTTATGAACCTCGACCAACAACCGCTCCTCCACCAACACAGCACGTTGACGGTAAAGGTAAAGCTAAAATGGATCAGGAACCAGTTGAGCCTTTAGACAGCATCAGTGATGATGATGGTGATCGTTCTCCTATTCACGATGCTATTCGGGCTCGACGCCGTCCTTGGAGGGTTTCTAGAGAAGTGGGTTCAAGTAAAAGATTTGAAGGCGATGAAATTGGTCCATCTACAATTCGAAGATCCCCAGCCTCAAACAATTCCTCTCCGGCAGAGAAGAGGTCACAGATGCACGATGTTTGGCCTGATGATGCCCTGCCACCGAATAAAAGAACAACCCTGCTTCTTGGTTTTCAAACGGATGTTAAGGACATAACAGAGTTTGACATATTTAAGGAAGCCTATTAGGAAGAACTGCGGCAATGGATTTACTTTGAAACGGATTATGTTCTGCAATCAATCTGGTACTACAATCAACTGGAAGTGAATGAGATTCTGGAAAAAGTGGAGATTGTCCAACAATCTCCGCCAACGCAATGAAAATCTTATGCTGGAATTGTCGAGGTCTTGGACACCCCTTGACAATTCAAGCTTTGCGAGGTCTTTGCTCCGACAATAAAAACGACCTCCTTCTTTTGCTAGAAACAAAAAAAATCAGTGGACAATCTCTCAGGTTTATGTACTTCTCTTGGCTTTCCGTCTCTTTTTGGCTTTGATGCGAATGGTTCCAAAGGTGGTTTCTTAGAAGCAAGGAATTGTAATGTTTCAATCCTTCCAGTTTTTAGTTGTACGTGGTTCATCCACCTGGAAATCGATGAAGCAAATGGCAAAAAATGGGCTCTTTTTTTGTTTTACGGTCATCCTATTGCTGGTGAACGAGCATCAGTTCTGAACCATCTTCAGTTGCATCTTTCTTCTTCGTCCCTCCCCAAAGTGGTACTTGGGGATTTCAATCAAATTTATCATCAATCAGAGAAACTCATCAACAATGTTCAGACCAGTCCGGGTATGGAACATTTTGAGAACTTTCTCATTAATAACTCTTTATTCGAGTTGGCGAATCATGGAGTTTTCTTTACTTGTACCAATAACCGACAAGGGGTTCACAGAACCTACGAACGCCTTGACAAAGTTTTTACTTCTCACGATTGGATTTTTGCGTTTCCAAACGCTATTTCTACGACTCTTCCGATTCAACGATCGGACCATAGTCCATTTATTTTGGACATATATGGTGTCACAGGAGGTAAACGTAGGCCGAAGCGCATGGAATCCTTTTGGTTACGACATCCCGCTGCTCAAAGTATCATCACAAAGGTTATGAATCTTTCTATTTCTGGCTCTCCCATTTTTCAAATTTTGCGGAAACAAGAAATTGCAATGAAGCACCTTATCAATTGGCACAAATTGAGCTTCAGAAACCATTCTCAAAAGATTAGGGATCTACAGTGTTCTTTGGACCAAACTCAAAAAAAAACTGGCAACTTGTACTGTCATTGATTCCCATGATTTTCGCTTGTTAAGC
Source organism: Linanthus parryae (assembly GCA_023055425.1). Taxonomy (NCBI): domain Eukaryota; kingdom Viridiplantae; phylum Streptophyta; class Magnoliopsida; order Ericales; family Polemoniaceae; genus Linanthus; species Linanthus parryae. The sequence goes on from JALGPY010000002.1 coordinate 70,267,160, forward strand.
TTAGAAGATGCCTCCCTTCGTGAGAAATATGATTCAGCTCTTTTGGATCAAGAACGGTTTTGGCAACAAAGAGCAAAACAAAACTGGCTTCTTCATGGAGATCAAAACACAAGTTATTTTCACCTGGCAGCAACGATTAGGCAAAACAAAAAAACCATCAGTGGAATTCAAGCAGCGGATGGAACCTTTCTTGTTGACCAAGATCAAATTGTGTTTCACATCAAAAATCACTTTCGAGCTCTCCTTTGGCCCACCCAGCAAACCTACACCTCGAGCTCCCCTCTTGAGGGGTTACATATTCCTCATCTGATTTCAAAAAAACTCACCAACGCTCAAAGAATGGCTCTTGAAGCTGGCTTCTCTTCAGAAGAGATAAAAGCAGCGGTTTTTGACTTGAGTAAGAACAAATCTCCGGGCCCCGACGGGATTATCATGGAATTCTATCAAACTCAATGGGCCACCTTAGACAACCAAATTATTGAGGCTGTTCGCCACACGGTAGCATCGGGACATGTTCTTAAGGAGAGTAACAAAACGTTTATTGCTCTCATCCCAAAAATCCCAAATCCTCTTTCGACTTCCGATTTCAGACCAATTAGCCTTTGCAATTCTATTTACAAAATCATCGCCAAAAATCTTGCCAATCGTATGAAGCCGATTATTCCCTACCTCATCTCGGAGCATCAAATTGCCTTCATCAAAGGTCGGCTTATTACGGATAACAGCTTACTGGCACATGAACTTCTGCATTTCATCAGAAACCGCAAAAGTAAGAAAACAGCCTTCTTTGGTCTTAAATTGGATATGAACAAAGCCTTTGACAGAATCTCGTGGACTTTCATCAAGGATTGCCTGATTCAGATGAACTTTGGGAGCTGCTTCGTTGGAATTATTATGTGCTGTATTTCAACGGTTTCGGCTGACCTTCTTATTAATGGGGAACCCTCGGAATTTTTCTATCCAACGGCAGGAATTCGAAAAGGGGATCCTCTCTCTCCTTTATTATTCATTATTGTTCAAGAAGCCCTCTCAAGTCTTCTTATTTACTTGGAAAACCAAGGCGGAATGAAAGGTGTCAAAATATCCCCTCAAGCCCCTTCAGTTAGTCACTTGTTATTAGCAGATGAAACCTTTATATTTCAACACTTCGATCTGGCCCGAGCATGGACTCTAAAATGGGGCCTTGAAGTCTTTTGTAAGCAAACTGGACAGAAGATCAACCTCAACAAATCTGAACTTATTGTCAGTCCTGGAATGACAGATCTCGATGCCCAAAATTTAAGCCAGATTTTAGACATCAAATTGATCTCCAGTCCGGGCAAATACCTCGGCAGTATAATGGAATTCACCCTCACAAATAAAGAAATCTTCGATGGCATTCTCAATAGATTCAAAGGAACTCTTCAAACATGGAAGATACATACTTTATCCTTTGCAGGTAGATGTGTCTTAATTAAGTCAACGCTACTTGCACTCCCCACGTATATGCTTTCTGTCTTCAAAGCCCCAGTCTCATTCTTTAACAGCATTAAAAGCCTTATTACTAGATTTATGTGGGCTAGTGGTAACAGTAAAGGTATAAGGTGGCGGAAATGGTCTCTTCTATGTAAACCTCTCTCGGAAGGAGGTCTCGGTTTCAGGACTTATAGCTGCAAAACCAATCGCTTCTAGCAAAAACTGCTTCTAGAATCCTGGGTAATCAAGATTGCTTGCTGACAAAAGTGCTTTTAGCAAAATACTCCCAACGGAAGACCTTTCTTCATTCGAATGCACCGTCTTCGACCTCATGGGCATGGAAAAGCATTATGTGGGGCAAATCTCTTCTCAAAGATAACATGCTTTGGAATGTTAGAAATGGCAATCTCATCAACCATTTTAAGGTCGCTTGGATTCCTAACTCCAACTTCACTCTCCCGGCCAACCTTCAAAGTCACTTTCCGGCCTTAAGGGTTAGTAGTTTTATCAATCAAGCAACCAAAACTTGGAAATTGAATTTACTACAGCATTTTTACGGGGAACAGCTTACCACACAAATTGCCAAACTCTACATCCCATGTACTGACCAACATGATAAGCTTATTTGGCCGCTTAACCCAAATGGTATTTATTCGGCTAAATCTGGATATTTGAAGCTTAAATCATCGGTTGATGACTCCATTCCTTACATGAACTTATTGGCTCTCAAGATTTGGAAAGCAATTCGTCAGTTCCGACCCCAGCCTAAGGTAAAAACCTTTTTTCTGGAAATTATTATCAAATGTTTTACCGGTTCTTCAGATTCTTAAGCACCGTACCTGTCCTATTGCCTCTGCCATCTGTAAGAGGTGTCACGCAAGTGATGAATCTATTTTCCACTGTTTTTTCTTCTGCCCGTCCTCCGGAGCTATTTGGTTTGGTTCCCCTTGGGTCTTAATATTCCGTCTGGCCTGTCGACCGTATTTGTTGACTTCCTTCACGATCTTTCCTTTTCGTTGAATTGCTTTGAGGACAGGACTTTATTCCTCCTCACGCTGCGACAAATATGGTTACATCGAAATGAAGTGGTAATGAACAACAACCTTTCCATTACCCCAATAACTTCACTTGTTAACCTTAATCAGACCAACATCAAGACTCAGTTCCAAGTCAACCAAAACTCTAGCATCTCCACTGCAGGATCCAACTCCTCAGGTCTGGAAAATTTAGAATGGAAAACAGGTAACACTGAAAATGTTAGGATTTTTTTTATGATCGATGCCTCTTGGTCAAAAAATGGGGCCAGTACGTCTGCGTGGATGCGTCCCAATCAATCAGTGGAGGATGGTTTTGTTCGCTTCAATACTGAAACTCCTCTCCAAGCAGAAACCCTCGGCTTATCTAAAGCCATGAAATGGCTTCTTTCGTATGGGTACAAGGATGTGGATATCTTCACGGATTCTCTCACAACCGTTCTCAATCTTCAAAGGACAACGGAGAACTTCAGCATCAGAATGCTTATGGAGGATATTCGAAGAGATGCCGCCTTATTTTCGTCTTTTTCCATTAAGTTTGTTAAGCGCAATAGGATTCAGCAAGTTCATGATAGAATATGCGCTATCAATAATTCTTGTATCAACTTTTAACTTTATGCAAGTCACCCTTTCAAAAAAAAAAATGAATTTGCGCATATGTAATCTAAGTGATTCATTTGATCTTTGTTAGTCATCCATATATATGTATGATTCATTGGGTATTTTCAAGTAATAACGATTTTTTTTTTTTTTGAACAACAAGTGATAATGGTCGTAATATACTACTCTCTTAATTTTTACATTATTTTAATAGTGCACCAGTGTTTGAAGGTGTGCATATAGTATTTTGTCTGTGCACTAAAACACCAAAATATAAGAAAACTTGTATTAATTTTAACATGAAGTTGACTCATTATACCCACGAGTCAAGTCGTGGGTGTGACGGTTTGCATGGATTTGCTACAAATTCATCAAATGGCGGAATTTTAACGGGTCAACATGATTATCCACGTAGACTCGTAAACTCATTAAACCACGTTGCTATTATGTACTAGTCCATATTAGGGGCGGAGCCACTTAGATGTAACGGTGACAATTGTCTCCCTTCACTTTTTTCAGTATCTGACTACTACATCTAAAAATACAAATGTATTCCCTAAAAAAGAATTGCAATTATAACTTCTTTATAAATAAATAAATATCTTAAAGTAATTTAGGTTGTAGCTCAGGTGGTAGAGCGTTGGAAGCTCATGCATAAAGTCTAAACTGATTTGGCGACAAAAAAAAATTCTCGAAAAAAATACCTTGATGCATAAAAGAAATCATGTCCAGTTATTTTAATTTTATAGCTTCAGCCCTGGACCATGATTCCATGTGTTGCAGACCACTACATTTATTGTTCCAGAGAACTGCTACTACTATCTATAATTTGTAGTTGTAGTTGGAGAAAGTCAAAATTAAAGAAAGTCAAACAGAGGAACTAGGCCCCCAGAGACCAGCAAGCTAATGCGCCCAATGCACGTGGTCACGTGCCTGTATTAATAAATGCCAAAATAAATTTACGACGACTCCCCTACTCCAGCAATAAGCTGTCAGGTACGGTTGGTCTAACCCAGTACCACTCCGTCCCGTCTCTTTGTTCCCAATTTTATTTTTGTCACTATTCACTGGGTCACTTTGACCCGGTGATTTGAATAGCAAATCGATGTAATTTTTTGATAATCTTTTCATGGTGTTGTAGAGTAAAAGTTGCTCTATAATATGGTGAAAGAATTATCAAAAAATCGTATTATTTTGCTATCCAAATCACCCGGTCAAAGTGACCGAGATACGAGTCAAAAAAGTCAAATGGGAACAAAGAGACGGGACGGACTGGTACATACTGAAAGTATATATCCGTCTCATTTTATTAATCCGTAACTTCAAAAATTGATGTCTCTGTTGATGTTAATGTATAGAATAATTTATCAAAAATATATATATAATTACTTTAATTCTTTTTGGCATGTACTTGAGTTTTTTCTATACTCTTTTAAATATTTACATTTTCATAAAAATATATAGAAGTATTTATTAAGGTTTCAAAAGAATTTATTAGCAGAAAAGGTGCAGTAAATCAAGCAAGTTGAAAAAAATCATCTTAATTTAAATGCAAAAGCAAAGAGGAATTGTAATATATTAAACGAAAGTACTACAGATCGAACAGTTGTCAGATGAGTCGCAGTTTAGCCGACGTGGATTTGCTCTAACCATACAGCACATGACACGTCAGAAAGAAAGAAAATGAGTGACAAACAAAATAAAATGAATTTCTTACATGTTCCTGACGTGTCTTGTGATGTATTGATTAGAGCACCACGTTATATTTGTTCTTGGAGCAAGCAATAATTACTCCTGTACTGAGAAGCTATTTAGGAGTTTGATACATTCGTTCAAATTGTGGTGGAGCCAGAAATTATTTACATGTTGGTAAATCCGTAAATGTGTCAACTAGGGATATACCGGGATGGGTCAAAACCAAATAACTGAGTTTCAAGATACCCAGTGACAGATTACTCCAACAAGTCATATGAAGAAGGGTCTCTAGCTGTTTCAAGGGATGAATCAAAAGAACTCGAGACAAAAAAAACCTTTCCCCTTTTCCGGTGAGGAATAGACACGCCCTCAAGTCCTCCTAACTCAACTTCCAGCAAAATCATACACTTAAGAAATAATTTTTGATTGAATTATTGGATTTGAATCTGATTGGATAACACTTATCAATCCATCTGTAAATAATCAGTAGTCTTTTGTTAGCTGAAGAGATAAGGTACTTTATTATGTTTAAGCCATGCTACAGGGACAACAAATCGAACAAAAAAACTGAACAGAAAGTGTACAGTAGATTATTTCTTTCACCATCAGTTTGGCGTGTTCCTATTTACCGCACTTTCTGTTCATTTTTTGTTGGAGTTTATGTTCACTTAGACTTTTCCTATATTCAAAAATATTGCTTGGTAGCAATATTCACCCCAAATGTGGGGATTATCTCATAGTATGTCCCTTGCACCAAGGGCCCCTGTTTCACAAAATATGTGACAACAATCACGCCCTCACCTTCGAACAATATTTTCTGAGTGAGGCATGAAATCAATTAATACTAATGTAAGTGGGCACTAGGTAGTTACTGTTGAACCATATTGAAGTGGTAGGATTGAAGTGATAGCTTTAGAAGTAAATGGACTAAAGCATAAATTATAGAAGTACGGTTGTGAGTAGTTAGGAGTTTGATAGAGTTGTATAGATACCACAACTTATCATATGTAATTGTTTCAATAAGAGAAAATGCACTTACTCTTTCTCTCTCACTTTATGTATTGGGGTTTCTTCTTACGAAAAGTCATATATCAACATCTTAAGAGTTGTTTGATTGCGTCTATTCGTACATCGTTGTTGCCTTCAATTCCACATCTACTTATGCTTCTATGATTTGGTCGATTCTTGAAACAACATTTCCCCCCCCCCCCCCTCTCTCTCAAGATCAGATACACATAAGCTTAATTAATTGTGTTGCGTTGTATTGAGAAACGTGATATGTCTATGACCGAGTACTTGAACAATTTCAAGAGTCTGCTTGTTAGATTGTGGGAACTAATTGTTGAAGAAATTTGATACTCATTCTCAAAAGTCTTCTTACTGAAAATGATCATTTCAGATCTCGCATTAGAACAAGACCTTCTCCAACATATGTGGCTGATTTAAGTTCACTGCTCTTATGCTAGGAATTATATTTGTCGTGAGTTTCCCTATGAAACATGTGGTCAAGTAACTATGCTCTAAAAGCACCAGAGCATAAGATAAGACAACGCTCGGGTCATGCGACATGAATCCGCTTGCGTGTTACAAAGATAAAAACTTCCATGAGAACCGAAGGGTCAAGTGGCTTAGAGACAAGAATAAGGTCTCGTCGCAAATGGATCATCCTATATGCGACCCAACCATGACACATAGAAGGTTTGCGCATTTGTATTATATGTGTATATGTTTATCTTGAATGTTTATGGGAAACGCCACATGTAGAATTATATTCAAACTAAGACAATCGTTGTCTTGGTTATTCATGTAATTGCATACCGCTACATAACTCCACCTAACTTTTCTTCTTGAATCATGTATATATATATATATATATGTATATATATATATATAATATTTGGCTCCTCCATGAGGTATAGAGCTTATGTCGGTCTTTGGAGCATTGACTGCAAGTTGTCTTCCTTTTCTGTTCATGATTTACTTATTTTCATCCCTTTCAATCTTATTCTCATTTGGTTCATGACTTGAGTGGTATTGTATTGTTGTTGCTATATGTTTCATGTACCAAAGGTACAAGGGTGAACGCATCCATCTGGAATGATTCACAACTTGAGCACATTCTCTAGAGAAGCGTGCACATTAGTGCATAACTCTTCTCCGAACCTTGCATCCGGAGTCCGGGTTGTTTCCTATTCAGAAGACCACAATTTGTACGACCCATTTTCTCCTTACATTTCTATGCTGACTGTGCAACCACTCTGCAGTGAAGCACAAGAGGTGCGTCATCCGTATCAGCGTTGGAGAAAAAGTTAGAGAGTTTCATGGCTAGTCAAAAAGTCACGACTAGCACGCTTCCCAGCACATAATGCACTCATATTCCCTTTGAGGTCTATTTGATGTCTAAAGCTCTCAAGGGGAATAAATTTGATGATGTCAATGGAAACGCCCATGAACATGTCATGCGCTTTATCGACGTACTGGGACCATACCGAGCAGATAAGAACTTAAGACTTGCTTATAAACGGTACATAATCCTGGATACGGAACCCGTTCGCACTTGGGAAGACATGACAAAGAAACTTTACATGAAATTCTTTTAAGTAGAAGAAAAGATTACGACCAGTCAACTATCGTGAATGGTACAGAAAGGATAATGAAGATGGAGTGACCTTAATTAAAAAAAAATCACTTTAAATCATTAGAATGCACGGAAGAGGTTTCTGAACAGCGGCTGATGGAGATTTGTCTTTAAGGCATGTTGTTGGAACATAAATAAATGCTTATTAACCATCACTTGTCAAAATTTTCCAAGTTGATCGATTGTGCACACGCAATGTGGAACCCATTTTGGAGAAAAACGAGTGAAATCTTCCCACAAAACTCAAATGTTCAAAATCGGGCGTTTCAACTACATGAGAGCCGAAACCAAAGTGCATGTTGTCGTATATCAAGGTAAGTATCAGAAAATGCCAAGTCACTTCCTCCACTTCCATGTACGATCGGTGAAGTGGTTAATCTCTACAAGAAATGGAGAAAAGAAGGAATCCTCCCAGCACTCGGAAAGCCACCAATAGGGAACAATTAAGGGATCATAAGTGGTGTGAGTGTCATGGCTTAATCTTACACCCTACGACCGACTAACAAAGGATTAGGTTCCTTATTGACAGAAAGATAAAAGAATGAGAGTTGGTGAGAGCCACCAACATGAGAACAATTAAGGGATCCCAAGTTGTGTGTGTGACATGATGATGTAACCAATCTTCTACCCATGACAGAAAGTTAGAAGCTGAGAGCTCTGATCCAAGAGAATGTCACATCGAGAGAACCGATTGAGGAAAGTCAGAATGATATGAGGGAGAATCCCTTTCCCTCTCATGCCGCAGTGATCGAGGAGAATTAGGAATCCCCTGAAGAATATTGTCAAGCGTGTCTTCTTTCGGAAGGACCACCCAAGGTCCATCCTTACAAAGACCAGATCCACGGCCAACGCAATAACGTGCTTGAAAGAAGCCCTCACTGTATCCTTATCTCTGTCTCTAAAATTATGTTTATGCATGATGTCCTTTAGAAAACTCACTTTCTTTGGATGAGGCCCATGGTTGTAACGACATGTGCTGAATACACTACATATCTCTATTATACACTCTCTTTGTCGCGATTTAAGTGTCATCTTCCTACAATGGTTGTCCTAAAATGAGTTTCCTACTACCAAAGAGTTGCTTACTCTTTTTTACTTTACCCCTTATCCAATCATTACTTTTTCACTTCTCAGAATATGCATCACGTACAACAAAGGATATTTTAGTAAATCTAATAAGTCAAAAGCACATCATTAAACTCCATGAAAATTTCACCATGACAATCAAATTGGGACTGAGGGCATTATATTTATAGACAGGGCGAAAAATCATGTTCCCGCGATAGCACATTTGTTCTTTGGATAAGGTCTTCAACTGAGTTAGAATATAGAGCATTGTCCACGATAGCTTCTGAAGTTAAGTGGATTACTTAATTGTTGCATGATTTGAACATCACTTCTTCTTCGCCACCTCTGCTTTAAGGTGACAAAATCATTGCAATGGAATTGGCATCCAAGCCGTTGTTGTTTCATGCTTGCACAAAACACATAAAAACTAATTACTACATCCAATTCACCAGCTTCTTCCTACTTCCCATTTTTGGACGTTTCACCGGCTTCTTCCTACTTTCCCCTTTTGGTAACTTTTGTCATGGTAAATGACAATTTGCCCTTACAAAAAAAACATTTTAATACACATTAAACTAAACTACACATATTTCCTAGCCCAATAATCTAAGCCCAGTACCCTAACCCATATTAACCCAGCACAAACCCCAAAAAACCCTACCCACACATAATCCCCCAATTTTTTCTCTTAACCTGTCATTCTCACACTCTCTCTTTTATTCTTCCCCACGACATATATGTCCCTCTCTAAGCTGAAGAAACACAACTCTCTCTCTCTCTATCTCTCTCTCTCTCTCTCTCCTAATGTTGGTTGCGCGAGGAGCTGAATAGGAGGTACATGCGGGTTTTTTCTTTGCAGTTATAGGGAGAAAAGTGGTGGAAGACGGTGACTTCAATGATTTTTCGATGAGGATTCGCCTTTGTTGCCATGACCACCACAGTGTAAGACAATCACTCTTTCTCTCTCATAATCAATAGTTTCTCATTCTATGTATCTCTCTTTTCCTTTCATCTACTTTCAACTTCTCATATTTGTTTTTTTCTTTGCATATATTGGCCTCCTAGTAGCAGAGCTGGAGATGGAGGAAGAGGGATTCGAAAGTGACAAGGAAACACCAGGTCAAGCGTTGTGATGAGCGATTTAGGTCTCTAATATCATGTAGAACATCAAGAACTCACAGATCCAGAACCAAAACCATATCTAAGAAGAAGAAGAAGAAGAAGAAGGGGGGAGAGAAGGTGAAGAGAGGGTAAATGAGAAATGAATTTTTTGTTATCGATTGTTACACATGTGGAAGGTTTATATACACTTCCAGTATTTACAATCTAGTCCCTCATCATGTACCATAACCCATATTAACCCAGCCCAAACCAAAAGAACCCTACCCAAACATGATGCCCCAATTTTTTTTATCTTAACATGCCATTCTCACACTCTCTATCTCTTTTATACTTTCCCACGACATCTATGTCTCTCTCTCTCTAAGATGAAGAAACGCATCTATGTCTCTCTCTCCTGATGTTAGTTGCGTGAGGAGCTATACAGAAGGCTTCAACGGTATAGGCGGTTTCTTTCTTTGCATTTCTAGGGAGAAAAATGGTGGATGCGGTGACTTCGACAATTTTTGATGAGGATCCGCCTCCGTCGCCACGACCACCACCATGTAAGACTGTAACTCTCTCTCTCTCTCATAGTTAATAGTTTCTCTCCTTTTCTATATCTATTATCTCCTTTCCTCTACTTTCAACTTCTCAGATTTGGTTTTTTCTTTGCATATACTGGTCTCCTAGTAGAAGATCTAGAGATGGAGGAAGAGAGATTCAAAAGTAACGAGGAAACACCATGGCAAGCGTTGCGACGAGCAATTTAGGTCTCTAATATCATGTGGAACATCAAGAACTCACATAACCAAAACCATATCCATGAAGAAGAAGAAGAAGAAGAAGAAGAAGAAGAAGAAGAAGAAGAAGAAGAAGAAGAAGAAGAAGAAGAAGAAGAAGAAGAAGAAGAAGAAGAAGAAGAAGAAGAAGAAGAAGAAGAAGAAGAAGAAGAAGAAGAAGAAGAAGAAGAAGAAGAAGAAGAAGAAGAAGAAGAAGAAGAAGAAGAAGAAGAAGAAGAAGAGAGGGAAAATGAGAAATGAATTATGTTATCTATTGTTACACATTTGGAAGGTTTTATAGACTTCCAGTATTTACAATCTAGTCCCCATCTTCTACTATCATCAAAAATAGCACAAAACCTTGACATTCTACAATTGACTTGCCTGCCCTTTACACTTAGCATCCCCCTCAAAGCTGTGAGGGTGTTAACACTTGCAACTTTGGTAAAAATTAACTAAAGGAAAGAGCCTTCAGAGGTTTAGTAAGAACATCTGCAATTTTATATGAGCTCTTAACATGAAAAAAGAGCAGATCTTTAACAACAACTTGCTCTCTAACAAAATGAAAATCCACTTCTATATGATTTGTTATGGCATGTGGAATTGGGTTACTAGCAAGAGCAATAGCAGGAAATTTATCACAAAGTAGGTCTGGAGGTTTGGAAAGAGATATCCTCAAATATCTAAAGAGATACATATGTCATTTGTTTTATGCAGTTGAAGCTGCTAATGCTTTGTATTCTTCTTCACTTGAATACCTAGCAATTCTGCGTTTCTTCTTAGAGACTCAAGAAATTAGATTGGAGCCCACGACTACACAATACCCTGTTGTAGACCTTCTTTTGAATTGATCTCCAGCCCAATCAGCATCAGAAAGCCTTTAAGAATGAAGCTATTGGGTTAAAAATGTAGACCAAGCTCAAGAGTACCATGAATGTACCCCCAAAATTCTTTAAGTTGCTGAAAATGAGACATTTTTGGTTGATGCACATACTGGAAAATGGTGTTAATAGTATACTAAGCCTTGTAACAGTGAGATATTGCAATCCACCCACAATGCTTATAAAATACTAAACATCAGCAAAATTCTCATCACGATTATCTTCAAAAACACTAAGTTTGGTAGCAACAGGGGTAGAACAAGATTTACAAGACTGCATACCAGTTTTTTCCAGCAGATCCTTGGCATATTTGGTTTGATTTAGTTGCATCCCACTTGAGGTTTTGACAACTTGAATACCTAATAAATAAGTCAACTCACCCAAATCTTCCATGGAAAAAACAGAACTCATAGAAGTGATGATGTTGGACTTCAGCAGAAGTGCTATCAGTGACAGTATCATCCACATACACAAGAACAACCATTGTACAATTGTGGTGATGCAGAAGGAACATGGTGGTATATGCACATCTGATTTTAAAAAAATAAGATACCAAATTGACTCAATATATTGTAGCGATCCTTGGGTGCCTGTTTCAATCCATATTGGGACCTATGGAGTTTACACACCAAATGAGGAGAAGTTGGATTTGCAAATTCCTGAGACTGCAACATATAAAACCTCATCATTAGGAGTTTACATGTAGAAAGGCATTAGATACATTAAGCTGCTTGATCGACCACCCAAATGTAGAGCCAAAGATAGCACAATTCTAATAGCAAGAGGCTTTACCACTGGACTTGAAGTTCCATCATAGTCCACTCCGTATTGTAAGAAACATTTGGCAACCAACCTTGCCTTGTATCTAGCAACACTTCCCTCTGTATTTTATATATTCTCCGTACCCACTTGCATCATATAGCTTGCATGTTAGTAGGAAGAGGAACCAATGTCCAAGTTCCCTCAGCTATAAAGGCATTATACTCCTATGTCATAGTTGTAACCCGGTTCCTAGAGGATGTTGCTTCATTATAATATGTAGCCTCAATCTCAATAGACTACGTTGTAGTGGTATTAGCATAATTAGAATTGGGTTTGAAGACACCATAATTGGATCTAGTGGTCATGGTGTGAGAGGAAACAGGTAAAGGCACATAAGTAAAAGTATATGACACAGAAGAGGAGGAGGCGACATGTAGTGAGGCAACAAAAAGATGAGACAGAGTGGACACAACATAAGAAGAGCTATTGGAGTCTGAAGGTGTGACAGGCGTGGGAGTAGAAGAAGATGGAGCAGTAATGAACAAAGGAAGAAGGAATGCCCTAGCAAATGTGTAAGATGAGGGTTTGAAAGAAAAAGAAGAAGAAACTGTGGAATTTGCAGAATAAAATTAGCATTCATCAATAGCAACATGTCTAGACACATACAAACCTTTAGTAGCAATATCATAGCATCTATAGCCTTTTTGTATGCGGGCAGTAACCCAAAAAAACACAACTAGTGGATCTGGGTTGGAGTTTGTGTTGAGTATGTAACCAAATATTTTAAGAGAAGAGTAGTTATGTAACCGAGTATATAGGCTGCTTCCCCTAAGTCTTTCATTGAGAAACACTTTCTTAGCCAATCTTTCACAGATTGCAGCATGGGAATGTCGTTTCCAATGAGCAGTATGTCATCCACATACAAGACCAGAAAAGCTACAGAGCTCCCACTAACCTTCTTGTAGACACAAGACTCATCTTCGTTTCTGATGAAGCCAAACTCTTTGACCACTTCATCAAAACGTCGATTCCAACTCCTAGAAGCTTGCTTCAATCCATAAATGGATCGTTGCAGTTTACAGACTTTGTTGGCTTGCTTTGGATCCTCAAAACCCTCCGGCTGTATCATATACACGTCCTCGAGGAGATTCCCATAAAGGAATGCTGTTTTGACATCCATCTGCCAAATCTCATAGTCGTAGTATGCTGCAATCGCAAGTAGGATTCGGATGGATTTGGTCATAGCGACTGGTGAAAAGGTTTCATCATAGTCAATACCATGAATCTGTCTGAATCCTTTAGCCACCAATCGGCCCTTATAGGTAATCACATTACCATCCATGTCGATCTTCTTCTTGAAGACCCACTTGCACCCTATGGGCCGCGCCCCATCAGGTGGTTCCACCAAAGTCCATACTTTGTTGGTATACATGGATTCCATCTCGGATCTCATGGCCTCAAGCCACTTCTGCGAGTCTGGGCCATTCATGGCCTCCTCATAGGTAGTAGGCTCATCATCTATGAGCATCGTGTCACCGGAATCAGTTACGAGAAGTCCGTACCTCTCGGGTTCCTGGCGCACTCTACTAGATCTACGAAGCTCTTGTGTTACCTGAACAGGTGGATCCACAACTGCTTGTGATTCCTGTTCATGTTCCATAATCGGTTCAGTGATTTGTGGTTCTTGAACTTCTTCAAGTTCTACATTCCTCCCACTTGCTTCTTTAGAGACAAACTCTCTTTCTAGAAACACGCCGGTCCGAGCAACAAACACTTTGTTCTCGGTTGGATTGTAGAAGTAGTATCCCTTAGTTTCCTTAGGGTACCCCACAAATTTACATTTATCCGATTTAGGCCCTAGCTTGTCTGATTGTAAACGTTTTACATAGACATCGCAGCCCCAAATCCTCATGAACGACAGTGTGGGACGCCTCCCACTCCACATCTCATATGGTGTCTTCATGACTGATTTAGATGGAACACGGTTAATGGTAAAAGCTGCACTTAATAGAGCGTAGCCCCAAAACGATAATGGAAGATCGGTTTGACACATCATAGACCGAACCATATCCAATAGGGTTCGATTCCTCCTCTCGGACACGCCATTCCATTGTGGTGTTCCGGGTGGAGTGAGTTGGGACACGATCCCACACTCTCTAAGATAGTCGTCAAACTCTTGGCTCAAGTATTCTCCTCCACGATCCGATCGTAGAGCCTTAATACTCTTGCCAAGTTGCTTCTCTACTTCATTCTTGAATTCTTTGAACACTTCAAAGGATTCGGATTTTGCCCTCATAAGGTACACAAATCCATATCTACTGTAATCATCAGTAAACGTAATGAAGTAGACATAACCACCCCTGGCAGGCGTGGCAAATGGCCCACACACATCGGTATGTATGAGCGCCAATTGCTCACTAGTCCTTTCACCTTTCTTATTGAAAGGGGACTTTGTCATTTTTCCCAATAAACAAGCTTCACATGTCTCATATGATTCAAAATCAAATGAGTCTAGCAATCCATCCTTATGGAGTCTAGATACACGTTTCTCATTTATGTGGCCTAAACGACAATGCCATAAATAAGCAGGATTTAAATCATTTATTTTAATCCGCTTGGTATTAATGTTGTAGACAGGATTACTTAGATCAAGGACATAAAGTCCATTAAATAATTGCGCACTAAAATAGTGAATATTATTCAAATAAAAGGAACAACAATTGTTCTTTATTGAAATAATAAAACCTTCCTTGTCCAAACAAGAAATAGAAATAATGTTTCTGCTCATAGCAGGCACAAAATAGCAATTATTTAATTCTAAAACTAATCCTGAAGGCAGAGATAGCTCGCAAACGCCTATGGCCAACGCAGCAACCTTTGCTCCATTCCCAACGCGCAGATCTACCTCCCCTTTAGCCAATCTTTTACTTCTCTTTAGATCCTGCATATTTCGACAAATATGAGATCCACATCCAGTATCTAATACCCATGATGTAGAGACAGTTAAATTGACATCTACAACAAAAATACCTGGTGGTGGTGGAATCACTATTCCAAGCCGCTTGTCCTCCAGATATTTTGGGCAGTTCCTCCTCCAGTGTCCAGGTTGACTACAGAAGTGACATTCACCCTTAGTCACGACCTTGGCAATCCCACCAACAGGCTTAAGGGCTTGTTCCTTGGACTTAGCAACTGACTTGCCTTTGCCCTTGGAGGAAGAGGCAAACTTTTTACCCTTTCCTTTATGCACCATCATAATGGCCTTGCCCTTACCCTTGTTGATGCTCTGTTCAGCCGTCCTCAACATGTTGAGCAAATCTGGCAGTGGTTTAACGATCTCGTTCATGTTATAGTTCATAATGAACTGTCCATAACTCTCGGGCAACGATTGCAACACGAGATCGGTTGCCAACTCTTGGCCGACCGGGAACCCAAGCCGGGCGAGATTCTCCAAGTACCCGATCATTCGGAGTACGTGGGGTCCCACCGGGTTCCCTTCTGCCAGATGACATTTGAACAGTGCCTTTGAGACCTCATACCTTTCTACCCTCGCCTGCTCTTGGAAGAGCTGCTTTAGATGTTCGATCATATCGACAGCATTCATGTTCTCATGTTGCTTCTGAAGCTCAGAGGTCATGGTGCAAAGCATTAGGCAGGCCGCATCATTAGCGTCATCAACACGCTTTTGATACGCCTTTAAGGCAGCAGGTGTCTGATTCTCTGGACCTTCTGGAACTTGCTCCTCTATTGCGTACAGCTTCTTTTCTTGCTTGAGAACAATTCTCAAGTTTCTGTACCAATCGAGAAAGTTGGTTCCTGAGAGCTTGTCCTTCTCAAGGACAGATCGTAGGGAATGTTGTGAACTCGATGAGTTGTTTGCCATTTGGAATTCTACAAAAAGGAAAATACGCAAGTTTTAGTATTTGTGAATTTTTGACTATATTTAATAATGGCTAGTTTATTAAATATAGCTCCCACTATTTTACTACGGATTAATAACCCTCAAGATATTAATGCGGAAAATATCCTTATATTTTCTAGTGGGCCAAGATCCATCTTTTTCATCTCCTTATGAGCTTGCTTTGGCAAGTCACCCATAATTCGATTACTTCTTAGGTAGGAACAATTCCAATTGCATCCCATATGCAACTCTTGGTTCAATCGGGCAAATAACTCCTTATTTATCCATCCATATGGATAATCCCAATTGATTGCCTCTAGGTTTCTTAATCAAATTAATAGCCTAGTTGTGTTCAACCTCTTATCTAAACAATTGCACATTGTTACGTGCCATCGCATTCCATCATTATGAACCAAGTCGCCATGCTTTGGCACGCACGAACTTGATAAATAATGATGATAATGAGTGTTTAAATAACGAGAAGGCAAGAACACAATATTTAAAATTTGAGGGATTTTTCAATTCAATTTTAATTATTTTGTTGATCAATATCAACTAATCTATCTATTTGAGTTTGGGCACAACTCCAAATAATAGATCCGGGTTGTCTAATTATCTTATTATCCTAATTGCATGCATCATCCATACACCAACCACACAAATAATAAGACAATAAATAAACAACCACAAAACAGAAATTAAACGTGATGTGGATATGGCCTTTTCTAGACTAAGATAATTCCAATTTAATGGAATTATCTATGAACCCTAAACAAACACATCTCCATGGGTCTTGATCTTTTGGTCCATCCTTCATAGTCATGTGGTGTGCTCCATGCTCCATGCTCCATCTTTTGTGGCTCCTTTGGCTTTGGGCTTCTTTTCTTCAATCTTGGCTAACAATCTACTTTATCTAGCACTATCTAATATCTATACTAAATAAAATAAATCTCACAAGTTGAGAAAAAAAATGGCACGCAGGCCATAAAACCCTAATTAATTATTACAATTAATTGATCAGCTCGCAGGCCGTAAAACCAAACCACAAAATTAAACATCCACATCAAACCACATCCTAAGGCCATATCCAATCACCATGCGATTTGCACATAAACAGTTAAAATCCAATTTTAACGCGCTTGGTCAATTTTAATTGATTTTAGGATTTCTAGGGTTAACACGGTCCATGGGCCCAACAATCCAATTGCCCGGGCCCAAATAAGTGAACCATAAAGCCCTAGGGCCGGCCCGGCCCAAAACCCGCAAGCTAGGCCCGCGGGTTAGGGCCGCCCGCCCCCTTAGGGCGCCAAGCTTGGGCGGCAAGCAAGGGGGGCGGCTCCCTAAGGGCCGAACCTTCCTTGTGGAGGTTGTTTCCAAAACAACCTCCTTGCTTGGAGCCCAAGTTTGGTTGTTTCCTTGTTGTGGGAGAACTCCTTCTTCCCCAAGGATGCCCAAACCCTAGATCTAAGATCCTAAAATTTCTCAAACTCACCAATTCATGCATCCAATGCAATAATTGGGTCTTGTTATGATTAATTCTTTGACAAATTGCATCCAATGCTTGATTTGTCTTGTTTTACGCGATAAACAACAAATTAAGGTGTAAAACAACAAGAATGTAACACATAAACTACGTTTATGCTCTATGACCTGTGGCTCTGATACCACTGTAGGGTTTTGATTCATGGATCGCGCAAACGGAAGCATAATCAAACAAACAACCATGCAAAACCCTCCAAGGATCACAAGTCTAGATGCATAACGATAGTAAAGGTAAGAAATCATAAACACACCTTTGGGTTCTCCTTGATGACTTCAAACGCGAATAGTGTCACGTTCTCTATAGTTGATCCACGCCTAGAGTTGTTCCTAGATCTCCAATCACCTTGGTGCTAGCCCGGATTGAAAGGAGGGTGAAGAAATCACGCAAAACGAGGCACCAAAAGGGGCTCGGCCCTTTGTGGCGTCGGGGACAAGTGGCGGCGGCAAAGGGGGCGGCGTCCCTCTTTGTGGCTTGCTTTCTCTCTCCTTTGTTCTCTCCTACTCTTGTTATGTTCTCTCTAGAGCATAAAGTGTGTAGGGAAGGAAGGAGGAGGGTCCTTTATATAGTCCAACAACTCTTTGTTAACTACCTAAAGGACTTATTCTAGTCCTACTAGAATTCAATTTAGTCCCTTCCTTGCAAATTAGTCCCTACTAAGTTTGCAAGGGTTTGCAAAGTGATCCTTCTAATTAATTAATCCAATTAATTAATTCCACAATCTAGTACAACTCTATATAGCGTGTGACCCCATAGGTTCTATCTAGTTGGTAGCAACTCTTTGCTAATATGGAGCGGTTTCTAGCAAAACATCCATTCTAGCCAACTAATAGAATAGTCATCTAGACAACCTTGTACAAGTAATTGTCTCATCCCTTTGCCTCCATATCCGGATTGGACACGAGACATACAAGTCACACTCGTATATCCAATCCCTAGTTTCTCAATCCATGGAATAGCCTTATTCGTGCAAATAACATCAATATCTCATATATTGATTTATTTGAGTCTGGCCAGACATTCTATAAGCACTATCCTCGAGTGGCCTTGGATATTTGCTCCCGTTATGTGGGAGGGGCAAATCCTCTCTACGTCCACTACGATCTCTAAGCTTGCTTCTCATTGTATCCAGTACACGCCTTTATAACTACCCAGTTACGGTGTAGCGTTTAACGCTACCAAGATCACAATGATCCACAACTAGAATATCTAGTGACCTCAAGTCTAAGGATGACAATACCATTGTACCCGAGAAGCACTTGTGACTCAACATAACGTGTATGTAGCCTTCTCGGTAATGGGTCAATCCAGTGCAACATTCCGTAATGCACACCTATGTGTTGGATCGTGATATCTCCATATCAATCCAACCCCATACTAGTCTATAGATGATTGTCCCATTTAATCATTATACTTGACTAGGGATATTTAAGATAAACAACACGATTGTAAATCTAAGGACTTCATTATCCAATAAATAATAAATGAATTTCTAGCCAATTACAAATTCATACTAAACTAGATTGCCTCTAGGGCATCTATTCCAACAGTCTCCCACTTGCACTAGAGCCAATCTGGCGCATCTCGTATGCCCATACTCCTAGTGTGCCCTTCATGCTTCCACTGCGTGAGAGGCTTCGTAAGCGGGTCTGACAGATTATCATCTGTAGGAATCTTGCATATCCGAACGTCTCTTCTATCGATAATATCTCGAATCAGATGGAACTTCCTGAGCACGTGCTTGGACTTCTGGTGCGACCTGGGTTCCTTTGATTGCGCGATCGCCCCGGTGTTGTCACAGAACAACTCCACCGGATCCGCAATGCTAGGGACCACACCAAGTTCAGAAACAAACTTTCTGATCCAAACAGCCTCCTTTGCTGCGCCATTTGCAGCAATGTACTCAGCCTCTGTTGTAGAATCAGCTACCGTCTCTTGCTTGGAACTCTTCCAGCTCACCGCTGCTCCATTCAGGCAAAACACATATCCCGACTGTGATCTAAAGTCATCTCTATCGGTTTGGAAGCTTGCATCAGTGTAACCCTTTACACGCAACTCTTCCTCACCGCCAAACATCAAGAAAGCATCCTTAGTTCTTCTCAAGTACTTTAGGATGTTCTTGACAGCAATCCAGTGACTCTCACCCGGATTGGATTGGTATCTGCTTGTCATACTCAAGGCATATGACACATCTGGTCTAGTACATAACATGGCGTACATGATGGATCCTATGGCCGAGGCATAGGGAATCCTACTCATGCGTTCCTTCTCAATCTCATTGGAAGGACAACCACTCTTCGAAAGAGTGATTCCATGTGACATGGGCAAGAATCCCTTCTTGGAATCTTGCATGTTGAACCGTTTCAACACCTTGTCAATATATTGTACTTTGACTTAGGCCTAGCAACCTCTTAGATCTATCTCTATAGATCTTTATACCGAGTATATAGGCTGCTTCCCCTAAGTCTTTCATTGAGAAACACTTTCTTAGCCAATCTTTCACAGATTGCAGCATGGGAATGTCGTTTCCAATGAGCAGTATGTCATCCACATACAAGACCAGAAAAGCTACAGAGCTCCCACTAACCTTCTTGTAGACACAAGACTCATCTTCGTTTCTGATGAAGCCAAACTCTTTGACCACTTCATCAAAACGTCGATTCCAACTCCTAGAAGCTTGCTTCAATCCATAAATGGATCGTTGCAGTTTACAGACTTTGTTGGCTTGCTTTGGATCCTCAAAACCCTCCGGCTGTATCATATACACGTCCTCGAGGAGATTCCCATAAAGGAATGCTGTTTTGACATCCATCTGCCAAATCTCATAGTCGTAGTATGCTGCAATCGCAAGTAGGATTCGGATGGATTTGGTCATAGCGACTGGTGAAAAGGTTTCATCATAGTCAATACCATGAATCTGTCTGAATCCTTTAGCCACCAATCGGCCCTTATAGGTAATCACATTACCATCCATGTCGATCTTCTTCTTGAAGACCCACTTGCACCCTATGGGCCGCGCCCCATCAGGTGGTTCCACCAAAGTCCATACTTTGTTGGTATACATGGATTCCATCTCGGATCTCATGGCCTCAAGCCACTTCTGCGAGTCTGGGCCATTCATGGCCTCCTCATAGGTAGTAGGCTCATCATCTATGAGCATCGTGTCACCGGAATCAGTTACGAGAAGTCCGTACCTCTCGGGTTCCTGGCGCACTCTACTAGATCTACGAAGCTCTTGTGTTACCTGAACAGGTGGATCCACAACTGCTTGTGATTCCTGTTCATGTTCCATAATCGGTTCAGTGATTTGTGGTTCTTGAACTTCTTCAAGTTCTACATTCCTCCCACTTGCTTCTTTAGAGACAAACTCTCTTTCTAGAAACACGCCGGTCCGAGCAACAAACACTTTGTTCTCGGTTGGATTGTAGAAGTAGTATCCCTTAGTTTCCTTAGGGTACCCCACAAATTTACATTTATCCGATTTAGGCCCTAGCTTGTCTGATTGTAAACGTTTTACATAGACATCGCAGCCCCAAATCCTCATGAACGACAGTGTGGGACGCCTCCCACTCCACATCTCATATGGTGTCTTCATGACTGATTTAGATGGAACACGGTTAATGGTAAAAGCTGCACTTAATAGAGCGTAGCCCCAAAACGATAATGGAAGATCGGTTTGACACATCATAGACCGAACCATATCCAATAGGGTTCGATTCCTCCTCTCGGACACGCCATTCCATTGTGGTGTTCCGGGTGGAGTGAGTTGGGACACGATCCCACACTCTCTAAGATAGTCGTCAAACTCTTGGCTCAAGTATTCTCCTCCACGATCCGATCGTAGAGCCTTAATACTCTTGCCAAGTTGCTTCTCTACTTCATTCTTGAATTCTTTGAACACTTCAAAGGATTCGGATTTTGCCCTCATAAGGTACACAAATCCATATCTACTGTAATCATCAGTAAACGTAATGAAGTAGACATAACCACCCCTGGCAGGCGTGGCAAATGGCCCACACACATCGGTATGTATGAGCGCCAATTGCTCACTAGTCCTTTCACCTTTCTTATTGAAAGGGGACTTTGTCATTTTTCCCAATAAACAAGCTTCACATGTCTCATATGATTCAAAATCAAATGAGTCTAGCAATCCATCCTTATGGAGTCTAGATACACGTTTCTCATTTATGTGGCCTAAACGACAATGCCATAAATAAGCAGGATTTAAATCATTTATTTTAATCCGCTTGGTATTAATGTTGTAGACAGGATTACTTAGATCAAGGACATAAAGTCCATTAAATAATTGCGCACTAAAATAGTGAATATTATTCAAATAAAAGGAACAACAATTGTTCTTTATTGAAATAATAAAACCTTCCTTGTCCAAACAAGAAATAGAAATAATGTTTCTGCTCATAGCAGGCACAAAATAGCAATTATTTAATTCTAAAACTAATCCTGAAGGCAGAGATAGCTCGCAAACGCCTATGGCCAACGCAGCAACCTTTGCTCCATTCCCAACGCGCAGATCTACCTCCCCTTTAGCCAATCTTTTACTTCTCTTTAGATCCTGCATATTTCGACAAATATGAGATCCACATCCAGTATCTAATACCCATGATGTAGAGACAGTTAAATTGACATCTACAACAAAAATACCTGGTGGTGGTGGAATCACTATTCCAAGCCGCTTGTCCTCCAGATATTTTGGGCAGTTCCTCCTCCAGTGTCCAGGTTGACTACAGAAGTGACATTCACCCTTAGTCACGACCTTGGCAATCCCACCAACAGGCTTAAGGGCTTGTTCCTTGGACTTAGCAACTGACTTGCCTTTGCCCTTGGAGGAAGAGGCAAACTTTTTACCCTTTCCTTTATGCACCATCATAATGGCCTTGCCCTTACCCTTGTTGATGCTCTGTTCAGCCGTCCTCAACATGTTGAGCAAATCTGGCAGTGGTTTAACGATCTCGTTCATGTTATAGTTCATAATGAACTGTCCATAACTCTCGGGCAACGATTGCAACACGAGATCGGTTGCCAACTCTTGGCCGACCGGGAACCCAAGCCGGGCGAGATTCTCCAAGTACCCGATCATTCGGAGTACGTGGGGTCCCACCGGGTTCCCTTCTGCCAGATGACATTTGAACAGTGCCTTTGAGACCTCATACCTTTCTACCCTCGCCTGCTCTTGGAAGAGCTGCTTTAGATGTTCGATCATATCGACAGCATTCATGTTCTCATGTTGCTTCTGAAGCTCAGAGGTCATGGTGCAAAGCATTAGGCAGGCCGCATCATTAGCGTCATCAACACGCTTTTGATACGCCTTTAAGGCAGCAGGTGTCTGATTCTCTGGACCTTCTGGAACTTGCTCCTCTATTGCGTACAGCTTCTTTTCTTGCTTGAGAACAATTCTCAAGTTTCTGTACCAATCGAGAAAGTTGGTTCCTGAGAGCTTGTCCTTCTCAAGGACAGATCGTAGGGAATGTTGTGAACTCGATGAGTTGTTTGCCATTTGGAATTCTACAAAAAGGAAAATACGCAAGTTTTAGTATTTGTGAATTTTTGACTATATTTAATAATGGCTAGTTTATTAAATATAGCTCCCACTATTTTACTACGGATTAATAACCCTCAAGATATTAATGCGGAAAATATCCTTATATTTTCTAGTGGGCCAAGATCCATCTTTTTCATCTCCTTATGAGCTTGCTTTGGCAAGTCACCCATAATTCGATTACTTCTTAGGTAGGAACAATTCCAATTGCATCCCATATGCAACTCTTGGTTCAATCGGGCAAATAACTCCTTATTTATCCATCCATATGGATAATCCCAATTGATTGCCTCTAGGTTTCTTAATCAAATTAATAGCCTAGTTGTGTTCAACCTCTTATCTAAACAATTGCACATTGTTACGTGCCATCGCATTCCATCATTATGAACCAAGTCGCCATGCTTTGGCACGCACGAACTTGATAAAAAATGATGATAATGAGTGTTTAAATAACGAGAAGGCAAGAACACAATATTTAAAATTTGAGGGATTTTTCAATTCAATTTTAATTATTTTGTTGATCAATATCAACTAATCTATCTATTTGAGTTTGGGCACAACTCCAAATAATAGATCCGGGTTGTCTAATTATCTTATTATCCTAATTGCATGCATCATCCATACACCAACCACACAAATAATAAGACAATAAATAAACAACCACAAAACAGAAATTAAACGTGATGTGGATATGGCCTTTTCTAGACTAAGATAATTCCAAGCCAATGGAATTATCTATGAACCCTAAACAAACACATCTCCATGCGTCTTGATCTTTTGGTCCATCCTTCATAGTCATGTGGTGTGCTCCATGCTCCATGCTCCATCTTTTGTGGCTCCTTTGGCTTTGGGCTTCTTTTCTTCAATCTTGGCTAACAATCTACTTTATCTAGCACTATCTAATATCTATACTAAATAAAATAAATCTCACAAGTTGAGAAAAAAAATGGCACGGAGGCCATAAAACCCTAATTAATTATTACAATTAATTGATCAGCTCGCAGGCCGTAAAACCAAACCACAAAATTAAACATCCACATCAAACCACATCCTAAGGCCATATCCAATCACCATGCGATTTGCACATAAACAGTTAAAATCCAATTTTAACGCGCTTGGTCAATTTTAATTGATTTTAGGATTTCTAGGGTTAACACGGTCCATGGGCCCAACAATCCAATTGCCCGGGCCCAAATAAGTGAACCATAAAGCCCTAGGGCCGGCCCGGCCCAAAACCCGCAAGCTAGGCCCGCGGGTTAGGGCCGCCCGCCCCCTTAGGGCGCCAAGCTTGGGCGGCAAGCAAGGGGGGCGGCTCCCTAAGGGCCGAACCTTCCTTGTGGAGGTTGTTTCCAAAACAACCTCCTTGCTTGGAGCCCAAGTTTGGTTGTTTCCTTGTTGTGGGAGAACTCCTTCTTCCCCAAGGATGCCCAAACCCTAGATCTAAGATCCTAAAATTTCTCAAACTCACCAATTCATGCATCCAATGCAATAATTGGGTCTTGTTATGATTAATTCTTTGACAAATTGCATCCAATGCTTGATTTGTCTTGTTTTACGCGATAAACAACAAATTAAGGTGTAAAACAACAAGAATGTAACACATAAACTACGTTTATGCTCTATGACCTGTGGCTCTGATACCACTGTAGGGTTTTGATTCATGGATCGCGCAAACGGAAGCATAATCAAACAAACAACCATGCAAAACCCTCCAAGGATCACAAGTCTAGATGCATAACGATAGTAAAGGTAAGAAATCATAAACACACCTTTGGGTTCTCCTTGATGACTTCAAACGCGAATAGTGTCACGTTCTCTATAGTTGATCCACGCCTAGAGTTGTTCCTAGATCTCCAATCACCTTGGTGCTAGCCCGGATTGAAAGGAGGGTGAAGAAATCACGCAAAACGAGGCACCAAAAGGGGCTCGGCCCTTTGTGGCGTCGGGGACAAGTGGCGGCGGCAAAGGGGGCGGCGTCCCTCTTTGTGGCTTGCTCTCTCTCTCCTTTGTTCTCTCCTACTCTTGTTATGTTCTCTCTAGAGCATAAAGTGTGTAGGGAAGGAAGGAGGAGGGTCCTTTATATAGTCCAACAACTCTTTGTTAACTACCTAAAGGACTTATTCTAGTCCTACTAGAATTCAATTTAGTCCCTTCCTTGCAAATTAGTCCCTACTAAGTTTGCAAGGGTTTGCAAAGTGATCCTTCTAATTAATTAATCCAATTAATTAATTCCACAATCTAGTACAACTCTATATAGCGTGTGACCCCATAGGTTCTATCTAGTTGGTAGCAACTCTTTGCTAATATGGAGCGGTTTCTAGCAAAACATCCATTCTAGCCAACTAATAGAATAGTCATCTAGACAACCTTGTACAAGTAATTGTCTCATCCCTTTGCCTCCATATCCGGATTGGACACGAGACATACAAGTCACACTCGTATATCCAATCCCTAGTTTCTCGATCCATGGAATAGCCTTATTCGTGCAAATAACATCAATATCTCATATATTGATTTATTTGAGTCTGGCCAGACATTCTATAAGCACTATCCTCGAGTGGCCTTGGATATTTGCTCCCGTTATGTGGGAGGGGCAAATCCTCTCTACGTCCACTACGATCTCTAAGCTTGCTTCTCATTGTATCCAGTACACGCCTTTATAACTACCCAGTTACGGTGTAGCGTTTAACGCTACCAAGATCACAATGATCCACAACTAGAATATCTAGTGACCTCAAGTCTAAGGATGACAATACCATTGTACCCGAGAAGCACTTGTGACTCAACATAACGTGTATGTAGCCTTCTCGGTAATGGGTCAATCCAGTGCAACATTCCGTAATGCACACCTATGTGTTGGATCGTGATATCTCCATATCAATCCAACCCCATACTAGTCTATAGATGATTGTCCCATTTAATCATTATACTTGACTAGGGATATTTAAGATAAACAACACGATTGTAAATCTAAGGACTTCATTATCCAATAAATAATAAATGAATTTCTAGCCAATTACAAATTCATACTAAACTAGATTGCCTCTAGGGCATCTATTCCAACAGTGATATGCTGCTTGTAGGGAGAAAATGAACCACGAGAAGAAGTAGGATGTTTCCCAAAATAACACTCTTGGAAGAGGCATGATCAGTATTGTATGGATATGGCTTTGGACCATTGAATATGCCATTGCTCTGGGTATATTGATACTTCTGAGGAGGTTTCTTGTATGCTTGCTAATTAGTATGTAATTCACTTGCAGCAGCATGAGATCCAGCAATTGATGCATTTGATGTAGAAGTGCAGATCCAAGAGTGAGATTCTTGAAACCAGAAGTAGTGTTATGATGAATTTCTTCATATATCAGCAACGAACTCAATTCTTGAACAGAAATGGGCATTCCTCTAACTCTAATACATGCTTTGAATTAATCATATTCACTAGGAATACCTTTAAGAATGTATATCATTAAATCCTCTTCAGAAATAGACTCATTAACTTGTGCTAGTTGATCAGTAAGAGTTTTCACTTCATCCAAATATGTTCTAACAGAATTTGCTCCTTTTGTTATAGCGCACAAACTCAGTTTCAATGATGAATGTGTGACCTAGAAAGTGAAGAAACCTTTGTTCTAGAGCACTCCAAATGAGATAAGCATGAAGCAGATGGAGAACATATGGTAGAACATAAGCAGTTATGGACGCAAACAAACAAATCTTCAAATGTTGATCAATAGCAAACTGGGTACGATAAGCAGAATTAGGTATACAATTACCAAATAAGAGATTTCAGAAGGAGGAAACGAAGGCTCTCGCCTGAAAAATTGTGACAGTATGTGCCTTCCAGACGATATAATTGTTGTCGTCCAGCTTAATCGAGACCATACGCTTCAAGTTGGCGATGAGGAACTTCAAGCCCTCGGGTAACAATTCCGCCATGGCTAAGCAAAATTGAAGCAGAGGAACAAAAATGGATACGAGGAAACACCGGGTCGAGCGTCGCAACGAATGATACCATGTAGAACATCAAGAACTCACATACCAAGAACCCAAAACCAGATCCACACGAAGAAAAAGAAGAAGAAGAGAGAGGGGATGAGAGAGAGAAGGTGGAAAATGAGAAACGAATTAGTGTTATCATTTATTACACAACTGGAAGGTTTATATAGATTTTCAGTATTAATCATCTAGTCCCCCATCTTCTACTATCATTAGAAGACAACCGCTAACCCTGACATGCTATTATTGATACATGCATACCCTTTACATTTAACAAAGTACGATTGCTAGTAGTTAGCAATTTGTTAGAGTTATACAAAAATGCAACTTTGAGTTGTAATGGGTTGAATTAGAAAATGCAATTCAATAATGCACTTTACTCTGTTTTTCTCACTTTATGTATTCGGGTTTCTCCACAGTTGTAAACTCTTTCAATTTCGGAGGAGCAAGTATTCATTAAAGCTAGTCCTGCCACGTGGCCCACAGAGTGGATACATTAATCACAATCTCACAAATATGCACTTATGAAGTGCAACATGTATGTATATTGCACAATTTTCATAATCTGATTGATGTACTCTGTCACACAAGCATGTCACGTGGCAATACTAGTCATAAACAATAGTAGTATTTATCATCTTAAAGACCCATTCGACGAGTTTATCGGTGTCAACGTTGAAAGTGCAACCAACTCATTCCTAAATTGATATGAAAAAAATCTTTTAACTTAGTCCATGTTTGGTATCCCTATTTATAAACAAATTGATTAAAAACACAATTTTTTCGAGAAACTCATTTGGCAACGCTATTTTTTTACATGTTTAAAAACAAAAACATGTTAAAAAACAATTGTTTATAGAAATAACAACGTTGATGCTTTTTTGGTGTTTTTTGCATACCATTGGTGATTAAAGACACTCAACTTTGATTGAGTGCATAAAATAACAAATATATATCAATATTGTACGTAAAATGATATTCAAATAAGTTAACATTGAAATTTATTAATGTTGTCGATTGTGTTTTTATTTTATTTTTTTTATAGTTCCAACTGTGTTTTTATTTTAAACAACTATTTTTCAGCACTTACCAAACCGTTTTTAATTACCATGTTCTTTCAGCATTTTTTTCTTTTTTCTTTAGTTTTTAAATGGATACCAAACAGGCTCTTATCCTCACTATCAAGTAACTCAGTTTTTCATAAACTGATGTGGTGGAAAAAAAAGATCAAATAAAGAAGATTGAATAGAATATGTAACTTGGACTGACAGAAAGAACATCTAGGAAAGTGAGAAAGAGACACACCCAAAGCAAAGAAAGAAACTTTAGAAACCCCAGAATCAAGTGTAATTCCTTTCTGTCCTCATGAACACCCAAAGTAAAGAATATTACCCACAAAATGTACTAATTGTTTCCCATTTTGCCCTCCTCCACCTTACAAAAGTTGCAGACTCTTCAGTCCTTGTGTTGGAGAACTGAAAACATTACCCCCCCCCCCCCCCCCCCCCCCCACTCTGTCCCTCCCTCCCTCTCTCTCTCTGCAGAATAGAAGAAATTCATTCAATCTCTTGCTCACACAACCCTGTAGTAATTACTTCTTCAAACTCCAAACCCAACACCCCACATGGGTTAAATTCTAAACAAACCCACACCCCATTTTGTTTGTGTTTTTATATCCTCTCCCTCCCTCTCTAGCTTCAGAGCTCTAGGAGTCAGAAATAACACACCTCAATGTACTACTAGAAGCTTAGATAGAGAGAGAGAGAGATTTTGCCTTGGAAATAGTGTCTATTATTAGAGAGACTGAGATACAGAGAGAGAGAGCTTGCACGGCCAAAAAATAGAGGTGGAGAAGAAGTAGACAAGAACAACGTCAAATGTACAAAAACACAAACAGTTGCTAACATCAGAAGAATTTCCCGCACAAATATATGGCTGCTAGCTATTGCATTATTTCCACTCTATTTTGCTTTCTCTTTCTTACTTCATCATCATCCATTATTACTCCGCCGGAGACCAATTCGCCGGATTCCGGCAACTACACTCACCCGGAAGAGACTCTCCGGTCACAGAAGCTCAATCTCATCAGAACCCATCTCAACAAAATTAACAAACCCCCTGTTAAAACCATCCAAGTAAGCAATCTCCAATCCCCTGTTTTCACCCCTGTTTCTTGATTGATTAGAGTTGCGATTTTTATTTTTATTTATGTTTATTTGCAGAGTCCTGATGGTGATCTTATAGACTGTGTTCTGTCTCATCACCAACCAGCATTTGATCACCCTGAACTCAAGGGACAAAGGCCAGAGGAACCACCAGAGAGGCCAAAAGGGCATGACCCAACAGAGAGATATGCAGAGGAGTTCCAGCTATGGAGCATGAATGGTGAGTCATGCCCAGAAGGGACAGTTCCGATCAGAAGAACCACAGAAGATGATGTTCTCCGAGCTAGCTCTGTGAAACGATTCGGGATGAAGATTCGAAGACCGATTCGGAGAGATTCTTCTTCCAGGAATGGCCATGAGGTTAGTAGAATTGAATCAACTGAGTACCACTTCGTCCCAGTTCTTTCTCCCCATTTTGACTTTCTAACTCGTATTAGAATCACTTTGACCAGGTGATTTGGACTTAAATATTCACGGCAACTTTATTTTACAACACAATGAAAAAGATTATCAAAAAATTGCATCATGTTGCTATCTAAGTCACCGGCTCAAAGTGTCTCGGTCAATAGTAGTAAAAGCAAATTGGCGAGAAAGAGCTGTGACGGAGTGGTATCTGTAAACAAGTTGAGTGATTTGAGAAAAACAGATGTGGAGGAGACTTGAATTTTTCTTGGTGGTGGTGATGGGTGTAGTAGCTGTTATAATTTAAATTCATTTAAGGCGATTTACCAGATTTCTGAATCAGGAGATCATAAAGGCTTTAGTGGTTGTTGCAATGGTGGTTTAGGTTTCCTATTCTTTTTCTATGAAAAGAAAGGACCGTTTTGCTTGTTAATGTTCGTCCCTACCAAGAACCCATCGGCTCATTATTATTGAGATATTCAAGAATGGAATGGAGTAGAAAAAAAGTAATGGTATTTTGAAGTTGTTCCCTCAAAAACAAAGTTGTGGAATTGGGTTTTCTTAGGGGTATTTTTGAAGTTATGTCAGGGCATCGCGTGTAACATCAACTGAGATACAAAATGGAAGATGTGTGCCACTGGTCAAAGAGCCTGAATGTTGTGATGGCTGTTGCGCTTATGACATTAAGTGTAGGGGTTCAAATTATGTTCTCAGAAGAAAAAATGAGAAGAACACAGAAATACAGATAAGGGTTTGGGAGGGTGAGAAAGTTATAAGTATGGAGGTTATGTCCACAATAATATGAAAAGAGATGTTGGTTGAATTAATTCGAAGCTGATGTTTGTGAGCTCTAATGAGAAAAAACTCGCAACACACCTATTTATTTTAGGGGGCACGACTGCCAACAATCAAAATAATTGAGGCACTAGAGGGAATGATAGAAACTCGGGGGCATATGTCATTCCTAGGTCCTACATAGCTCCGTCCTGGATTCTTTGGTTTATAATCTGAGATAAGGAAATTATCCGTACAATTAAAAATATCTCAAAGTTCCATTCTTTTCAAATTTGCAGCATGCAGTCGGATATGTAAGCGGACAAAACTACTATGGAGCGAAAGCCAGTATAAACGTGTGGGCCCCTCGTGTAGAGAACCGATACGAGTTTAGCTTATCGCAAATATGGGTCATCTCGGGCTCATTTGGCTCCGATCTGAACACGGTTGAAGCCGGATGGCAAGTTAGCCCACAAATATATGGGGACAGTCGTCCCAGGTTCTTTACCTACTGGACTGTAAGTCTCACTATTTTCTTCGCATTGTCATTAGCCTTGTAATTACATATTTATTTGAAATTTAAAATCACAGATACAGAAAACTCAAAATTATTGCATAAATGCAGAGCGATGCATATCGAGCGACGGGATGCTACAACCTGTTGTGTTCCGGTTTTGTCCAGACTAACAATAGGATTGCGATTGGTGCAGCGATTTCTCCAACCTCTTCCTACAATGGTGGCCAATTCGACATCAGCTTGCTAATTTGGAAGGTAAGAATATGAATTATAGTGAGCGACGCTTTGATTGCATCCCTCTATCTGGATTTATTAGTCTAATTTGGCTTTTCAACAATGCTTTGACTAGACGATTTGAACTGCAAAGTGACATGAAAGTTTGTTAATCTTTTCACAATAATGCTGTAAATTCGAGAGACTCTACAATACGATAAAAATATAAACAAAATCATGTAAATCATTTAGTATTTAAAGTGTGGTTGAAATGTCAAATGGAATAATATAAATCCAGACAAGCGGATTGAAACGATATTGTGATACGTATTGTGATACGTCTCACAAGGGGCGGAGCCAGCCGAAGGCAAGGTGTGGCATTTGCCCCAAAAACTCCAATTCATACCCCTAATTTCAAAAAAATTGGTAATTGTGTACTTTTATTAACTGTACTAATGCCCAGACTGATTCTAAACTGTTAGAGCATCTCCAATGGTTATGTAAAAGAACTAGTTTAGTTATAATTTACATAATTAGAAAAAATAATGAGCTCCAATGGGCTAGCTAAATGACTCAATATTTTATATATTATGTATCCCACTCAATAGAAGTAGCGAGCTAGAATGTAGGTAGTTAAATTTTTTGTGTCTATCTCTCTCCTACTTTAATTCAATAAAATATTTTATTTATAATTCAATATTCACAAACTTATGTAAAATACATAACACCATTGGAGCAAACAATAAAAAGTCATGTTAACTTGAGTTCATACTAGTTAAAATTTAGCTAAATAGTAATTTTATTGTTGGAGATGCTCTTACGTCAGTGACACAGTTATTAAACGTTTTTCCCAGACTGTTCCTAATTTTTGGCTCTGGCACTACGTCTCACACTGTTGTCTTAACATGTGCAGGACCCGAAGCACGGGCACTGGTGGCTTGAATTCGGATCGGGCGTTCTAGTCGGGTACTGGCCGTCACTGTTGTTCACGCACTTGAGGGGACACGCGAGCATGGTCCAATTCGGCGGAGAAATTGTGGATAATAGGGCGGCCAGGTCAGGTCACACGACAACTCAGATGGGAAGTGGGCATTTCCCATGGCAAGGGTTCAAGAAATCTGCTTATTTCCGGAATTTACAAGTTGTGGATTGGGATAACAGTTTGATTCCGCTGTCGAACCTCAAGGTTTTGGCGGATCATCCGAATTGCTACGACATAAGGGGAGGTATAAACAGAGTTTGGGGGAATTATTTTTACTATGGTGGACCTGGAAGAAATCCCAAATGTCCCTAAAGATTCAGGGGTATATTAGTAAAAAGATTTTTTTTAACTTCTTTTTTCTTTTTCTCCATTTGTTTTGTTTTGTTTTGGATATGAGAAGATTTAGGGTTTTCATGTAAATGGGCAAATGAAAAGAAGGAATATACTCTTATTATTGTGGTCCGGATTGAGAATATTATACAGACAGCATTTTTCTACCCTTTTTTTTAAATAGTTGTGGTGCTTGGGCTAGCTTGTGGGCATTTTTCTAGCTTTTTTATGTGTGTTGTTCTAGTCGAAAAGGATATTATTTTTATCAAAAAAATAAATGATAATAATGGACAAGAATATCCAAATTATTTTGTCTTTGGAGGCAAAGGTTTCAAAAATCAGATGAATAAAAGGTGATGACGGACGAGTGATAAGTGTTCATGGTTTTTTTTTATGACGAAGGAATCCGCAACCGCTATCATTGGGTATGCATCTTCGTTTTGTGCAATAGTCTGCAAATCACACCAAATAAATAGTCATGACAAAAATTCAAACTGACATACTCGCAGTTAAAACGACAAATAAGCAACCCCTGGATTACCCAAGTTCATATTTATTTGATTATGATGGTCCAAATCAACCAAAGAGACATACTAACTGAAAGATTCAAATGCTTTCTTACAGTACAATTTTTTTTTTTTTTTTTGAGAAATCTTACAGTACAATTTATGAGACTAATTAGGGGGTAAATATGAAGTGGTTTCTTAAGGGTTTCCTGTAAAACTGGCCCAAATTATAGTGGTTTATTACTCTCATGGGCTTTAATGGGTTGGGCCAGGCTTTACAGATCTCCTTCTGCAAGGCCTAGCAGGAAGCATCTTTATTTATTGGACTAATTGCATTTTATCCCCTTGTAATCAAGGGTTTGTACGAAACACCCCTTTGTAGTTTTAAATATTGCAAACCATCCCCTGCAGTTTTATTTATGTGTGGTTGGGGGTAATTTTCCATTAACTAGGATACAAAGACCTAAATACTCTCCTATATATACCAAATTCAGCCATTTTCTATCCTCACTCCCTCTCTCTCTCACTCTTGCATTTTCTCTCTTTTCCTTCTTCAATTCAACTGCTTTTCCTTACTCTTCTTCCAGGTCAATTTTTTCTCAGCTCATTTTTCTTCCTATATTTTCAGATCTTTTTTGTGCCATTGTAGTAACTAAAAAAGATTCTCATCGAATTGCGGATTATCCACGGCTGAAACCAAGATACAAAATAACACAAGAAAAAGAAAAAATAAAAAACCAAATCGAGAGGCGACGAAGAAGAGGAAGATGAAGAAGCAGCAGCAGAAGAAGCGGCGATGTTGTTTCCTGGTTCTTCTTCTTCTCCGAATAAGGAGATGTTAGAGAGAAGAAGAAGAAGAAGAAGAAGAAGAAGAAGAAGAAGAAGAAGAAGAAGAAGAAGAAGAAGAAGAAGAAGAAGAAGAAGAAGAAGAAGAAGAAGAAGAAGAAGAAGAAGAAGAAGAAGAAGAAGAAGAAGAAGAAGAAGAAGAAGAAGAAGAAGAAGAAACAGAGGCGGTGCAAGGGGGCAGCTGCCGCCTCCTCGTCCTCAACTGGCGTCTGCGGCACAAGCGTCATCCTCCTTCTCCTTCTTCTCCTTCATCTCCTTTCATCCTCCAAAACTACTTTCTTTCTCTTACGTACCTTTTCTTTTTATGTTTTTTCTTTCTGAAAAAATCAAAACCTAAGGTGTAATGGACAATAAAGTTCACTTTTAGACGGATTCCGTCAAACTTAATAGAATCGCACCAAAACCAAACCACATGAGGGGGATTTGCAACATTTGAAATCGCAAGGAGGTGTTTCACAAAAACTCTAACCACAAGGGGGTAAAATGCGATTGAACCTTATTTATTTTGATTTTATGAGAGTGCTTTAATGCACTGGCCAGACTGTGGCTCACGAGTGCACCAGCTCGTTATCCTTTTACTGCTAAAGGATGCTTGTTGTTCGTTGTTCCGTGAAACCAGCCTAACCAGTGGCGGAGCACATGAAGACAGGAGGGGGCTATAGCCCCCCACTCAATGTTTAAATCTTATCAATTCACCCTTAAGTTTTGTAAAAATTTCAATATAGCCCCCACAAGTTATCTAGATTAGTCCTTATTGTCCTCGTAATTTAGAGTTTAACCCCCACTAGCTCACCCATTCTTTGGTAATTTCTTCTCTCAGCCCCCACTCAAGCATTTTCCTGGATCCGCCCCTAAGCCTAACATAGTGCCCTTTGCTATTGCGGAAGCACGGCATGAGCCTTCGCTCAAGCCACATCACACAACTCATTGTTTAGAACGGGAACAAGATCAAACGACATGGAATCTGTCCAGTTGAGTTAGTCCACCATTTGCCCACCCTAATGTTCCTCATTACAAAGCTCGGCTATACTTTTACCTTTGTGCCCATCTATTTTCTCTACGAAAGTACTAGAATGTAAGCTGTGTGTGCGCGCACTTTTCAATTTTGTTTAAGTTAATATATAATGAAAATTTAAAATCACAGAAAACTCCGTCCTAGAATATCCTCTTGTTTAACTTTTGAGATCATTCTGATTAAGGGATTTGCATAACAAATTGATACAAGAAATTGTCAAACTTCATATAATATTGTAGAGCAAATGCTATAGACCAAAGGATGACTCTACAACATTATAAAAAAGTTGACGAGTTCATGTATGTTTACTGACTCAAATTTGACAGGTAACTTCGGACTAAGGGAGTATTACATATAATACATATATAACGATGATCGATGTCATTGCTGCAAGATAACATAAAAATAAGTTGCTGCAAGATACTCTTAGGGTACGTTTGGTTTTCTAGTATTAACAGTATTAGTTGGGATTGGACTAAATATAATCCTGGTATTACATAATACTGTGTTTGGTTGTTCTGGACCAATTTTAATACCGGTACTAAATAGTGAAAGTATGGATTTTAATACCTTAAGGTCACGTTTGGTTTTCCGGACTAGCCGGACTGGACTGTACTGGGCTAGGTTGGATGGGATTGGACTGGATTAGCTGTATTACATTTAATACTGTGTTTGGTTATGTACCGTACAAACTATTATGAATAGTTGTTGGTGTAATTAATGTTCAATTCCAACTATACTGAATAGTCCAATACTGTTAATACTCTCCTGGGGGAGGGTACTAAAATAGGGTATTAAACCAATGTTTTCACTATTTAGTACCGGTATTAAATTTAATCCAGAACAAACCAAACACAGTATTAATAATCACAGTACTATAATTAGTCCAATACTAATTAATACCACTAATACTAGAAAACCAAGCCTGCCATAAGGGTACGTTTGGCTTTCTAGGATTAGCGGTATTATGTAGGATTGGACTAAATATAGTCCAAGTATTAGTTAATACTGTGTTTGGTTGTTCTGGACTAATTTTAATACCAGTACTTAATAGTGAAAAGATGGTGTTTAATACTCCAAATTAGTACCCTCTCACATGAGGGTATTAGCAGGATTGGACTATTTATAACTCAATACTGAATAATACTGCACAAAACCAAACACATTATTGATTATAGCTCAGCTAATCCAATCCAATCCTATCCGGAAAATTTAGTCCAGTCCAGTCCAGTCCAGTCCGGATAGTCTGAAAAACCACACGTGCCATAAATTAATTCTCTCTCACATGAGGGTATTAGCTGGATTGGACTATCTTATCTTAATACTGAATTAATACTGCACAAAACCAAACACATTATTGATTATAGTTCAATTAATCCAGTTCAATCCTATCTGGAAAATTTAATCCAGTCCAGTCCAATCCGGCTAGTCCGAAAAACCAAACGTGCTATAAGTTATTATCTAACTGAGAAATTCAAGGACGGTATTTCATAAAATGGTTGTTTTAACCTTCATAATTATGCATTTAGCACTTTGTGCCTTCATTTTATTCTACATTTTGTCGGCGCACTTATTTCATAAACCGCATGACGGTAAAATAAATTCCCGAAGGAGGACACGGCAATCTTCCTTTCGCTTGATGCTTCAATCTTTTATAGGCTTATTGACTTAATTTTATAATTTACCATATGATACGAGTAGGTTAAAATACGTCATTTTTAGTTTATACTGGGTATTAAACCATCACATTGAGCCTATCAACTATGGACAATTAAGTCATTTTACACTAGTGTGGATGATCGATCCCCTTCTTTCTCTAAACCATTTGACTCAAGTAAATGCTATTGCTCAAATCCAAATGTGCGATGAAAAATCTACATCTTTATCCACAAACAATGAAAACCTGGGAGTAAAATGTGGAAAGGATCTCTATCAAAGACTCAATCATGGATAAAAATAGCAAGCCTAACCGCTAGGTTTATCCATAACCATATTTACCCTAGTTATTCTCTTTGTCCAAATCTTCGATGGTTAATCTATATATATCGTAGTTGAACTTCTAGTAAGATCACTCGTTTTTCTCCAGTCTCTTCTTTTATCCAACATCTCGAGAGAAAAGTTTCGCTTTTCTTGTTTCATAAACTCTCTTCCGCCATCATCTTGATTGAAGCTCAGCGACATGTAAGAAACTTTCTTTCATCTTCTTTCAGTCTGTACTTTTCTTGTTAATTACTACACTAGATCTACTTATCAAGGAAATGAAGCTAGCCCCAACAACAGAACTTTTAATCGAGTTCTATGATAATATGTGGCCGCATAAATGAACTAGAGTCCATCTTTAAATAAATCAAGTTCATCTTTCCTCTCAACAACAGAACAAAATGTACAACTTCATTTATTTAACAGAACTTTTAATCGAGTTCTATGATAATATCTTCTCTTGAACTAGAGTCCATCTTTCCTCTCACGGATGCCTCAAAAAATTATCCAATTCTCTTTTAGTTGTTGCATTCTCAATTTTATCGTAGAAAATAAATATTGCTTTATGAGAAAAGAAGCGATTCCAAATCAAAACGTACATGTTTTTTTGTACAACGTTTAAAATTCAAAACATGGCTCTAAATTAGGGAAGTGTGGGTGCTATGATAATATGTGGCCGCATATCATTAACAATTTTGAATAAATAGTACATGGAGGGCTAATAATTAGGGTAGTGATTCTTACACCAGCTAATTTGATGGTTACACAAGAATTATATTGTCATGACTTAATTACCCTCATCAATTATATTTAATATTAGAATTATTCCCTCTGCAATCATTACTTTATTGCATATTTCATATTTCCAATAATAATGTACAAATCATCTAAGTAGATTTTGCTATTCTTTCCTAAACATCGTAAACCCTTTCTTTAAACCAAGAAAGAAAAGAAAAAGAAAATGTGCGTTGCCTCTCTCTTTAATTGTGTAGTTGTTGTAAAAAGATGAATTGAAAATTCCACTGAAATACCACCACACCACCACCAGTTTTCATTATCTTTAACTGCATATTGTGTTGTTTTCCTCAATAAAAAATAAACAAATTACATTTTGTGTCCTTTCATCTTTGTAATCCATTGCGTCTAAATGATACGCAGTCAAACTTGGTCTTCAATATATATATATATATATATATATATATATATATATATATGTATGTATGTATATGTATGTATATATATTTTTACCTCTATACATATCCATTTGTTTCTCTGTACTTTATTTTTGGTAAACTTCTTAAACTTATTTTAGAGTGTCATTGACTTTCAGAATAATGAGATTACAAGTGTTCATAATAGGATGGTAGCACAAAAATGGGGGGATACGGATGTTTGAAAATGAATAGCAAAATTTATGGAGATACTAAGATGGTAGAAATTTCAAACTTGCAATAAGTAGATGATTACAATAGGAGTAATTACAATGTTACACTTGATTAATGAGGGGTAATTAAGTCATGCAAACAAAAAATTTGTATAACCATCAAAATAGCTGGTGTAAGAATCACTACCCAATAATTAAATCCTCATTGAGATTCTTGAAAATTTCAAATAATTACCATATCTGTTTCAATGTCCAAGCAACAAGTTATCTATAGAAAGATGATAACTAGATTTTACTATCACCAACCCAATGTTTACAATAAGAGACGTAATGTCGTTGCCAATTTTACACTTGGGTGTGAGATAGTTGGGAGATAAGAGTGTTTACTTTAGCATCTCTTAGAATAATGTTACTTTGTTAAGATTAAACTCAAAAAAGAAATTTGTTAAATGGGAGCAATTAAATATCACCAAAAATAAAATTACGTACTAACACCCCACGTGGACATAAAATGTAATTTGTTCACTGAAATTTCGAATGAGACGTTAATTTATTTCTAATGTTGGCTAAAGACCATAAGCTTATTATTTCTTCTATCCATATAAGTCTTACAGGCTCCAATTAGAAAAATGTTAATGACAAATCATCATCCAGC
Organism: Linanthus parryae; assembly: GCA_023055425.1. Lineage (NCBI taxonomy): Eukaryota > Viridiplantae > Streptophyta > Magnoliopsida > Ericales > Polemoniaceae > Linanthus > Linanthus parryae. Next base: position 70,305,939 of record JALGPY010000002.1, read on the forward strand.
AGACATCTATTACTAGGAGATTAACACATATATTAACAATGAATTTGATTAAATAAGAAGAAACTAAACGGAAACAACACTAGCCTATTTTACTCAAATACCGAATCTGACTCACAAACCAGAATATGAAAGCGTTAGACAAGCATCATGTTCCATCTTTGTGAATAAATATGTATGCCCAAGCATATCCTACAAAGACCATAACCCAAGAAGAAGCAAATACTTGTTTAAGGTTTGTTGAATTGCCTGTTTTTTGTAGCATTTCCAGATAGTCAGAAAATGCCCGGCGCAGAGACTCGCAACGGTAACAACGGTTCCTTGAACTCCTCCCATCCATTAACAAAGAATGGCGGCACCACCACTACCCCGCTCTCTGCAGCAGTCATCAATCTCGATCAGTAAGTCTAAAGAACAAGAGCTCGCGTTAACTTTAGTTACAAATCATTATCCGATTCCAGAACCTAATTTTTTTTATTTTTTTTTTTTTTGTGTGACAGTGGTGACCCTACCATCTACGAGCCTTACTGGAAGAAGATGGGCGAAAGGAGCTCTGTGGTGATTTCAGGGTATGATTCGCTGAGCTACTTCTCTGACGTGAAAAACTTCTGCTGGTTCTTGGAGCCAAAATTGAAGGAACAGATCAAAAGGGTGCACCAGGTTGTGAAGAACGCGGCTGTTGATGACTATTACATAGTGGTGGGGACAGGTTCGACACAACTCGTCCAAGCATCACTCTATGCTCTCTCTGAGCCTGATCAGGCTCAGCCTCTCAATGTGGTGGCTGCTGCTCCTTACTACTCTGTAAGCCTCCTTCCCTGTTCCCTGCCAAAATCAATAACACACATCTAGTCAACCGTTTGGTTCCAATTTCGGGCACAGATAAAGTACTTTTATGTCGTTGGAAAATTTAATCAAACCTTGAGATGAATTTAGGCTGTTACTTGAGTGTTAAATGTCGATTAAATTCCAGAATCTACGCACAAAATTTGATCAGCTTTAATAAGTTGAAATTAGGCTAGCACTGAGGCACTGACTTAATGCACTTCAGATTCTAAACATAGCATTAAGTGATTATCTTAGAGAATAATGCATATCGTTGTCAACTGACCCGATGCTATTAATGACAAATCAGCAATAGAGTGAAAAGTCAGCCAAAGATAAGCATTTTGTATACAAGTCAACCCAACAGAACATTTTCGGGCATCTAGTGTCTCTCTGTTGAGAGATTTTTCAGTGCTCTTGGAGTTGCTGACGTGGTGCTCCCTTGAGCATGTGTGTGGAACTCCACACACACGTGGTTTTGATGCTTTTGAGAGCACCGTGTCAGCAACTCCAAGAGCAATGAATAATCTCTCCTCTCTCGAACTAAATATAGAAAAATTTAATGGCATAAGGTTTAGGAAGCAATTACTGACCAACGAACAAATGAAGTTTGGAAAAACAGAAAATGCTATCTTGATAAGTATCCACAGCAAAATATCAATGTGCAAGAATTCGAAACCAAATGTTGAAGATAAATAAATAAAAGTGAAATAGGAGTTAGGACTGAGGATTTAACATAAATGCATTACAAAAGTACTTGTGAAGCATTGCATGTTCTCTTTAGCAAAGAACAAAAACACATGGACATATACCACAATAACTGAAACAACCCTGGAACCTACGGTTCCCTGCTAGTACAACCAAACGATAATCCAAAAGTGCATTTATTAATGAAAACCGGAGAAATCCTCCAACAATAGTTTTGAAAGAGATAAATGACAGTGTTCGAATCTAAATTCTGAAATAAAATGCTTCCTAGATAAATGAAATACTTCCTAGCTGCCTGATCCTAACTCCAGCTTACGTGTGCGCGTTCCCCCACTTTATTCTCGACCTGCGGGTTTTAAAATAGCGACAGCCGACCGCAGAAAACGTTTATCAGTAAAAACTGAGTAAGCATATACCACAACATGTAAAACAGAGTTTTGGCTTAAAGAGTGAATCATAATATAACTGAAGTAACTTCACATTAATCATTAGTTGAGCTGAGGCATATTAGAGCCCAGCGGGTAACGAATGCCCACAGAGAGGTCACGATGCAATAAATAATAATTAGAGTACCTCTCGGGATATCACAGTCCATCCCAATTCACCCCTGAACTAACTATGAGACCTTAAGTGTCGACACCCCTATACAGTTGTGACCCACACATGCATAGGTAGTACTCTATAGCTTTCACAATATAAAAACACATATAGGGTAGGGTATGAAACCCTAGGAGGTTCGTCTCACGTGCGCCTCCGGCCGTAGCCTTCACACACATCCTCTGTACATCACCCCATATCATTTATCGTTCATTAATATATCACATGATCATTCTAGTAACCGCATACTTTCGAAAGAGATATTTGCAATAGAGATTTCAAAATTCAAAGTTTAAAACAGTTGCACGATACACAAGTAACACACGCCAAACACATTTTGATAGTTGAAGGTGTTGTGCATATAAACTTACTTGGATAGAAGAGCTCGTCACACGAAAGCAAATACGAAACTACTCGTAGTACGGATCCTCAATGAACTCGCCTCCTACGAACTCGGAATCTACAATAGCAATCGTTCCTAATCAAAATACTGCTAACACGACAATAGTGCACACACAGTCCTAGATGCAAATGCAAGTGTAACCCCCACTTATGCCCAAAACTGAGATATATTAGCTTTAAACATACGTTTTAGAAATTGAATTGATTAAGAGAACAATTGTTTATTAATATACATAGTAAAACTGCAATAAAGAAATCTTTATTTAATATTATAGAAAAATACTTAATTTTGTTATATGAAAATAAATATTTGAATTACACAACTATACATGTTTGGAAAATATTAAAGATTATAAAAGCTCGTGTATTCTTCTCTAAATTGGGTTGACCCACAAAGTTATTTTTTTTTTTACGAAAACTATCATTTTTTTTTTTAAATATGAAACTTTAAAACAAAATATCATTTATATATATATAGTACAAACTTTTTAAATAATTGAATAAGAAAAGTAAAGCAAATAGAAGCCAATCACCCTAATGTACTACATATACATAACTATATTACAAAGTTGCTATACTATTATTATCTACTACTATTCTACCACAACAACAACTAATATTATAATAGACTACTACCTCTATTACTACCACTCCCCCTCTCCGTTCCCCTCTTCTGCAACTCAATTCAACTCACAAAATCTCACACAAACCCAATGTTCTCTTTACCAACAAGTATAAAGTATGGATTGAACAAAACTAAGCACCTATTAGAAGTCTATGGAGTGAAACAACAACAACATCAAAAGTTTATTTGGATTACCAGTTGAAGGGGACGGAGAAGGAACAGGGCAGCGCACGGCGGTTTGGGCTTGGTGCTAACGCTGCTTCTGCAGCTTCGTCGGAGGCAGGGAGACGCGTCGGAGAGACCGACGGAGGGAGGCGGACCAGCGGCTAAAGTCGCTGGAGGTGGGTTCGGTCTGGGCTCCGGTCGATTTTGTCGGCTGGTTGCTCGGCGAAGAACAAAGCAGAGAGAGGGCTGTGAGAGATTGAGGGTGATTTGGTGTGGAAAAGTCTGGGTTGTGTTGGGGTTTATATAGGTGGAGGACGAAGAAATTGAGGGGGAAAAGGAGATCACCGGAAGAGTTTGTTTCGGGTTCGATTTGGGATGAAAAATTGGACGAAATTCGGTATCTTTGCGAGGGAGAATCGGGCTCTAGCAAATTAGGATTAAATTGGGACGCAAATCGGCGAAGATGAGGTCTTGGTGGTGGTGTTGTAGTTGGAGGCGGGTTCGGTGGCGGAGATGTCGCCGGAGAGTAAGTCTCCTGGTGAAGAAGGCAAATTGGGGAAGATGAAAGGGAGAAAGAAATCCGGTGTGGTGCGGAGCACCGGGTTCGCGGTGACTGGACACGTAAAATTAAATTAAAATGTGACGTTCTGGACACGTTAAAAAATGTTACACGACACGTAATTTTTAATAACTAAAAAGTTATCTAACTACTATAATCATTTACTAACAATATATATATATATATATATATATATATATAAAAAAAAAAACTTTATTTTATTATTATTATTATTAATAATAATTATATATATATATATATACACACACACTAAAATAATATATAACGCATAAATTTTTTTTGATAAAAACTACTTTTATAAATCCTACTAACGACCCAAAATATTTGCCAAGCTCCTAAAAATACCCCCAAAGTTACGGGGTATTACATCACATCTCCCTTAAAACAAAGGTTCGTCCCCGAAGCTTAAACTAACTCCCTAATGCAAGTATGCAGTTCTAATGTGCAAGTAATAGCAAGACATTTAATACGAAATAGGACGGTTAATTAAACACGTGGCTGTTAAATCACATCTCCCTTAAAAGGAGTGACGTCCCCGTCACTCGACTCGTACCTGGTCGAAAAGGTGTGGGTATCGTTTCATCATGTCTGTCTCGGCTTCCCATGTTGCTTCTTCAGTGAGATGGTTCGACCAAAGAACCTTAACCAACGCAGTTGACTTGGTACGGGTTTCCCTAGTCTTTCGATCTAAGATTTTGATTGGCTGCTCTTCATAAGTGAGGGATGGATCAAGTTCAACTGGTTCAGGATCAAGGATATGGTTTGGGTCATGAATATAAGGTTTGAGTTGAGAGACATGGAAAACATTATGGACTCGACCTAAGTTGTTAGGAAGATTAAGGCGATAGGCTACCTCTCCGATCCGATCCAAAATTTCATAGGGTCCAATGAACTTGGGACTTAGCTTTCCTTTCTGATTAAAACGCATAATCCCCTTCGTCGGAGAGACTTTTAGGAACACTTTGTCACCAACCTTGAATTCAAGTGGTCTTCTCTTCGTATCCGCGTAAGACTTCTGTCGATCCTGCGCCGCTTTCATCCTTTGCTGAATCATCCGAATCTGGTTCGTCGATTCCTCTATCATTTGAGGTCCTAGAATGACCGTCTCGCTAATGTCGCTCCAACACAAAGGTGTCCTACACTTCCTTCCATACAACGCTTCATAGGGTGCCATACCTATGCTAGCATGATAGCTGTTATTGTAAGAGAACTCTATAAGTGGTAACTTGTCAACCCATGAACCTCCAAAGTCCAAAATGCAAGCTCTTAGCATGTCTTCCAGTGTTTGAATCGTCCTTTCGGATTGTCCATCCGTTGCTGGGTGAAAAGCTGTGCTAAATCGCAATTCTGTTCCCATAGCTTTCTGCAACTCTTTCCAAAAGTGAGACAAGAAATTCGGGTCCCTATCCGAAACGATTGAACTAGGTACTCCGTGTAACCTTACAATGTTCTTTATGTAAGCATCCACTCTTTTCTCCATATCCCACGTGTCCTTCATGGGAATGAATCTAGCTGTCTTTGTCAGTCAATCGACTACCACCCAAATTTGGTTAAAACCATTTGTTGACACGGGCAAAGCCGTAACGAAATCCATTGAGATGGAATCCCATTTCCATACTGGTATTTCTAAAGGTTGCAACATCCCTCCTGGTCTCTTGTGCTCAAACTTGACCTTTTGACAAGTTAAACACCGAGATACAAAGTCTGCAACTTCCTTCTTCATACCCTTCCACCAAAAGTTCTTCTTCAGATCTTTGTATAGCTTATCTCCTCCTGGGTGTACCGAATAGGGCGTGTTATGAGCCTCCTTCATAATCTTCTCCTTCACTTCCGCACATTTCATTGGTACACACCACCGTCCTTTGAACTTTATGCTTTCGTCTTCCTCTACTTTGAAGTCGGGTGCTTCGCCTTTTCCGATCTTCTCCTTAATCTTTTGTAGGAAGGCATCCTCCTTTTGAGCATCTTTTAGTTCCACGAAGATATCCGGTAATATTGTCATATTGCACAACATGTTAGACGTGGATCCTTGTGTGAAAACCTCTATCTCCAACCTTCTGAACTCCTCGTAAAGCTTAGGTGGTAAAACCCACATTGTATTCACCGTATGATCCGTCTTTCGGCTCAACGCATCCGCTACCACGTTGGCTTTTCCTTCATGGTATTGAATCTTAATATCATAATCCTTCACTAACTCTAACCACCTCCTTTGTCGCATATTCAGCTCCTTTTGCGTGAATATGTACTTCAAACTCTTGTGATCCGTGAAAATCTTGCAAGTCGTACCGTAAAGGTAATGTCTCCAAATCTTCAGTGCAAAAACAATAGCTGCTAACTCCAAATCATGAGTGGGGTAGTTCTCTTCGTAAGGCTTTAGTTGCCTGGAAGCATAGGCAATCACCTTGCCATCTTGCATCAGAACACATCCTAGGCCATGCTTCGAGGCATCACTGTATACCTCAAATTCTCCTCCTTCAGTAGGTAAGGTCAGCACAGGTGCTGACGTTAACCTATCCTTAAGAGTTTGGAACGCTTCCTCACACTTGCTATCCCAAACATACTTAATCGACTTCTTCATTAATGTCGTCATGGGTTTCGCTATCTTAGAGAAATCCTTCACAAATCTCCGATAGTAACCCGCCAATCCTAAGAAACTTCTTATCTCCGTTACGCTCTTTGGTGTGGGCCAGTCCTTTACTGCCGAAATCTTCCCTGGGTCCACTGACACACCTTCCTTGGATATAATATGCCCTAGGAAAGGCACTCTATCCAACCAAAATTCACACTTCGATAGTTTTCCAAACAACTTCTCTTCTCTTAGGGTTTCCAATACTTCTCTTAAATGTTGTTCATGTTCTTCTTTACCTTTCGAGTAGATTAGAATGTCGTCGATGAAAACGACAACAAACTTATCTAGGTACTTCTGAAGAACTCGGTTCATCAGCTCCATAAATGCTGCTGGAGCATTGGTTAGACCGAATGGCATGACTGTAAATTCATCGTGGCCATATCGACTCCGAAATGCCGTTTTAGGAATATCCTGTTCAGCTATCCTAAGCTGGTGATATGCTGACCTTAAATCAATCTTCGAAAAGGTATCGGCTCCTTGTAACTGATCGAATAAGTCGTCGATTCTGGGAAGTGGGTATCTATTCTTAACGGTTACACCATTTAATTCCCGGTAATCTATGCAAAGTCTTAGACTTCCATCCTTCTTCTTCACGAACAAAACTGGTGCTCCCCAAGGTGATACACTAGGTCTGATGAAACCCTTGTCTAATAACTCCTTAAGTTGCTCTTGTAACTCCTTGAGCTCGGCTGGTGCCATCCTATATGGTGCCTTCGAGATTGGTCCAGTCCCTGGTACTAAATCAATCGCAAAGTCTACGGCCCTCTTTGGTGGCATTCCTGGAAGCTCTTCCGGAAATACATCAGGAAATTCTCTTACCACTGGAATATCTTCTAACTTTTCCCCTTCTTTCTCCTGATCATGGATCGTACAGAGGTATGCCTTGTGCCCTTTCTTCACATAGGATAGGATGGATAAGGCTGATACGATTTGGATTTTGGGTCCATTAGTTATGCCCCTATAGGATAGACGTTCACCTTTCGGCCCACGGAATCTAACCTTTTGGTTGGCACATTCTATGGTTGCTTTGTATTTGCTAAGCCAGTCCATACCTAAGATGACGTCTAGGTTGCCTAGATCGAAAAGAATCAGGTCAGAAGGTAGCTTGGCTCCCAGGATTTCTAAATTGACTCCAGGATACATAGTTTTACAAGGTACGGCTTCTCCACTAGGGGTAGAAATGGTTATAGAAATTGGGGTAGGTGTTGGCAAGTCTAACTTCTTAGAAAAAGTATATGATATGAAATAAAATGTGGCTCCAGAATCAAATAAGACTAAAGCAGGGGTGGAATGGATTAGGAATGTACCAGTCACCACGTTGGCTTGCTCCGCTTGAGTCTGATTCATAACATTGATAGTTCCAGCTGCGCTACGGGCCGTGGCAGCTGGTGCTGTAGGAGCTGTTGTTGTTGCGGTCATGGATCCAGCAACACTTCCTTGTGGCCTGTTGTTGTAGTTGTTTCCTCCTTGCCCATTGTTGTTCCTCCAGTTATTGTTGTTCCTATAGCTTCCACCTTGCTGATAGTTGCGCTGGTTCCCTCCATATTGGTTACCACGGTTGTTATTGCCTCCCTGGTTATATCCATTATTATTTCCACCGTAGTTGTTGCCTCCACGGTTGAATCCACCATTGTTGCTTCCTGAGGGTTTGACACGACATTCATACCTTCGATGACCCAGCCTACCACAATTGAGGCAGTTAACTTTATTCCCTCGGCAGTCCTCTCCTGGGTGATTTCTGTCGCATTGCCTGCAGTTGAAGATTCGCACATGACCTTGTCCTCCTTGGCCTTGGTTTCCAAACTGGTTGGTGGGGGTTGGGTTGGGGCGAAACCTTTTTTCCCCACTATTGTTTCCTGTACCACGGTTCTGGAAACTAGTTGCTGCTGGTGTCTCGGTCTTTCTTTTTTTGTTAGCTTCTATGTCCTCATCCAGCATGCGCTGCATATCCTGAGCCGCTCCATAGGCCTCCAATAGTGTGGTGAAACGTGTAGGCCCCATGGCCCTTCGAACTTGAAAGTTCAAACCTTCAACAAACTTGCGGATCTTGCTTGCCTCATTCGGGGTAATTGCTTGTCCAAACCTCATAAGTTCCATAAACTTATCGTAGTAATCAGTCAGGGTATCTCCCTCTTGCTTCAAGTGCAAGAACTCGTTAAACTTCCTAGACTTCACATGATCGGGGTAGAACCTTTCACGCATAGCTTCCTTTAGTTGCTCCCATCCAAAGCCTTCTTGGGCGAGCAAAGTAGCTGATGCGGAAGTCCACCAGTTATCGGCTTCCTTCTTAAAATAGTAGACCGCCACTTCTATGCGTCGATCCTCTGGGCAACGCACCGAAATCAGCGCCTTGTGAAAGTTGCGGATCCAATTCTCCAGAGTGGTCGGGTCGTCCGTCCCGTAAAAGAAGTCGGGTCGGAGTTCCGCCATCTTACTCATGATGTCTCCTCCCCCAGCCTGCTGGTTGTGCAGGAGTTGGGTTAAGGCTATGGTTGCTTGTTCCAGATTCTGGAACCGAATTGGGTCATATTGTTGAGGAGCCTGAGCTTGTTGGTTTCCTTGGTTTCCTTGATTCATTGTTCCTACTTGTCTTGCACGACTCCTGGTATAATATTGAGGAGGGTTGGCAAATCGCATTGTACCTTATAAATGTGACTTTACTTAATACAATTCTAAGGTATTCACACACAAAACATAGGCTTAAATAATCATGCTATGCTATATGAAGAATCTACAAGTCCAAAGGTTGGTGGAGCAGTGCGGGTAGGGCGGCCATATGAGAAGAGGCAAGAGAAGTCTTAGAAGCATTCTAAACCACGTACACACTCATAATTTCAACGAAATTAATCTAAATAATCAAATAACAAGTTCCAGGCAATTATCACAATAATATTATCACATTGAGGTACACAATATGACACATAACAATCTCCAATAAATATCAAATAGTTAACAAGAAAGCTGCTAGACTAACCCACAACCCCGGCTTGTTTAAATTTTATTTCCAATTTTAGTTAGCCTATGTCCATTTTAATTTTCAAAAAGTTTTAATTCATGTTTTATCTTTATTTGATGGAAATCGAAGGGTCGCACTAGCGTTGGGACCGTCGGCTCTGATACCAACTGAAACAACCCTGGAACCTACGGTTCCCTGCTAGTACAACCAAACGATAATCCAAAAGTGCATTTATTAATGAAAACCGGAGAAATCCTCCAACAATAGTTTTGAAAGAGATAAATGACAGTGTTCGAATCTAAATTCTGAAATAAAATGCTTCCTAGATAAATGAAATACTTCCTAGCTGCCTGATCCTAACTCCAGCTTACGTGTGCGCGTTCCCCCACTTTATTCTCGACCTGCGGGTTTTAAAATAGCGACAGCCGACCGCAGAAAACGTTTATCAGTAAAAACTGAGTAAGCATATACCACAACATGTAAAACAGAGTTTTGGCTTAAAGAGTGAATCATAATATAACTGAAGTAACTTCACATTAATCATTAGTTGAGCTGAGGCATATTAGAGCCCAGCGGGTAACGAATGCCCACAGAGAGGTCACGATGCAATAAATAATAATTAGAGTACCTCTCGGGATATCACAGTCCATCCCAATTCACCCCTGAACTAACTATGAGACCTTAAGTGTCGACACCCCTATACAGTTGTGACCCACACATGCATAGGTAGTACTCTATAGCTTTCACAATATAAAAACACATATAGGGTAGGGTATGAAACCCTAGGAGGTTCGTCTCACGTGCGCCTCCGGCCGTAGCCTTCACACACATCCTCTGTACATCACCCCATATCATTTATCGTTCATTAATATATCACATGATCATTCTAGTAACCGCATACTTTCGAAAGAGATATTTGCAATAGAGATTTCAAAATTCAAAGTTTAAAACAGTTGCACGATACACAAGTAACACACGCCAAACACATTTTGATAGTTGAAGGTGTTGTGCATATAAACTTACTTGGATAGAAGAGCTCGTCACACGAAAGCAAATACGAAACTACTCGTAGTACGGATCCTCAATGAACTCGCCTCCTACGAACTCGGAATCTACAATAGCAATCGTTCCTAATCAAAATACTGCTAACACGACAATAGTGCACACACAGTCCTAGATGCAAATGCAAGTGTAACCCCCACTTATGCCCAAAACTGAGATATATTAGCTTTAAACATACGTTTTAGAAATTGAATTGATTAAGAGAACAATTGTTTATTAATATACATAGTAAAACTGCAATAAAGAAATCTTTATTTAATATTATAGAAAAATACTTAATTTTGTTATATGAAAATAAATATTTGAATTACACAACTATACATGTTTGGAAAATATTAAAGATTATAAAAGCTCGTGTATTCTTCTCTAAATTGGGTTGACCCACAAAGTTATTTTTTTTTTTACGAAAACTATCATTTTTTTTTTTAAATATGAAACTTTAAAACAAAATATCATTTATATATATATAGTACAAACTTTTTAAATAATTGAATAAGAAAAGTAAAGCAAATAGAAGCCAATCACCCTAATGTACTACATATACATAACTATATTACAAAGTTGCTATACTATTATTATCTACTACTATTCTACCACAACAACAACTAATATTATAATAGACTACTACCTCTATTACTACCACTCCCCCTCTCCGTTCCCCTCTTCTGCAACTCAATTCAACTCACAAAATCTCACACAAACCCAATGTTCTCTTTACCAACAAGTATAAAGTATGGATTGAACAAAACTAAGCACCTATTAGAAGTCTATGGAGTGAAACAACAACAACATCAAAAGTTTATTTGGATTACCAGTTGAAGGGGACGGAGAAGGAACAGGGCAGCGCACGGCGGTTTGGGCTTGGTGCTAACGCTGCTTCTGCAGCTTCGTCGGAGGCAGGGAGACGCGTCGGAGAGACCGACGGAGGGAGGCGGACCAGCGGCTAAAGTCGCTGGAGGTGGGTTCGGTCTGGGCTCCGGTCGATTTTGTCGGCTGGTTGCTCGGCGAAGAACAAAGCAGAGAGAGGGCTGTGAGAGATTGAGGGTGATTTGGTGTGGAAAAGTCTGGGTTGTGTTGGGGTTTATATAGGTGGAGGACGAAGAAATTGAGGGGGAAAAGGAGATCACCGGAAGAGTTTGTTTCGGGTTCGATTTGGGATGAAAAACTGGACGAAATTCGGTATCTTTGCGAGGGAGAATCGGGCTCTAGCAAATTAGGATTAAATTGGGACGCAAATCGGCGAAGATGAGGTCTTGGTGGTGGTGTTGTAGTTGGAGGCGGGTTCGGTGGCGGAGATGTCGCCGGAGAGTAAGTCTCCTGGTGAAGAAGGCAAATTGGGGAAGATGAAAGGGAGAAAGAAATCCGGTGTGGTGCGGAGCACCGGGTTCGCGGTGACTGGACACGTAAAATTAAATTAAAATGTGACGTTCTGGACACGTTAAAAAATGTTACACGACACGTAATTTTTAATAACTAAAAAGTTATCTAACTACTATAATCATTTACTAACAATATATATATATATATATATATATATATATAAAAAAAAAACTTTATTTTATTATTATTATTATTAATAATAATTATATATATATATATATACACACACACTAAAATAATATATAACGCATAAATTTTTTTTGATAAAAACTACTTTTATAAATCCTACTAAGAGCATCTCCAATAGGCTATTTATATGGCGGTTATCTTCAAAATATAAATAAGATGGGAAAAATATTGTCTCCAATAGGCTCTTTACTACGCTATTTATTTTAGCGGATAGTTATCCCGCTCACTACTTTTAACGAGCCGGATAAATAACTTCATTTTTTGTTTACCCATGTTCTTAGCGGTTATGTCCTGAAATCCTTAAAATTCTCATACAAGAAATATTGAGAATGTGCCACGTGTTATTTAGCTAATCATTTAACTAGCACTATTGGAGCACTAACTAAATTTTTACAATATCTAAAATAGAAATGTTAAATTTTCATCAAATTATAAATAAATTTTAGCTAGTACTATTGGAGATGCTCTAACGACCCAAAATATTTGCCAAGCTCCTAAAAATACCCCCAAAGTTACGGGGTATTACAATAACCATTTCACTCAACTCTCAACAGAAGACAACATTTGACTAAAACACCGGCAGTTAAAATACCCAGGTGGACCACGACATCTCCATTTATTACCCCAATTGCCGAGGTTTCTTTTGTTCTTCATAAGTTCACTGCTGTCCTACATGTTAGCTCTATTGCTTTGATCCAAAGATTAATAATACCAATTCTGTTTACTGCAAGCAGTGCTACCCAGAAGCCACGGACTTCTTGCGCTCGGGGCTCTACAAGTGGGCTGGTGACGCACAGACATATGCAGAAGACGGACCTTGTATTGAGTTTGTCACGTCACCAAACAACCCAGATGGGACCACCCGCGAAAGCGTGGTGAAGCATGGTCAAGGGAAGAAGGTTCATGACCTCGCCTACTACTGGCCTCAATACACTCCCATTACAGTTTGTGCCCAATATGACATCATGCTCTTCACCGTCTCCAAATGCAGTGGTCATGCTGGATCTCGTCTTGGGTATGAATATTTTATGTTATCCTGGGGCACCATAAAAGGGGTAGAGATTCTGAATATAGCATGTTATAAAATTTCAGTAAATCTGTTTTTGACATGATTTGCTATCACCAGATGGGCTCTAGTCAAGGATATAGCTACAGCCAAAAAGATGATTAAATTCATTGAAGTCAGCACAATTGGTGTATCGAAAGAGTCTCAACTCCGAGCAGCAAAGATCTTAGAAGTCGTATCGGATAGCTGTAAACATCCTGGCATGGATAACTTCTTCACGTATGGCCACTTTGTATTGGTTGAGAGGTGGCAAAAGCTAAGAGATGCTATTGGAAGCAGTGAGATCTTCAGCCTGCATGACTACCCTAAAGGATACTGCGTCTACAAGGGAGAGTTCAGTAAATCATATCCTGGTAATTAAAGTTCCTATAGACAAAAGACGAGCTCATTTTCACATTTCCAACCTTCTCTTATTTGACTTAGTTGCAGCAAGCACTATCCCATTCAAAAAGTTGACATTGCTTAACTCGGCACTTGTCTAACTAAAAACAAACTGAAGGAAATAAAACATTATCTTAACGATTTCCTTCATCGTTTTCACAGCCTTTGCTTGGATCAAGTGCAATGGGGACACAGAGGATGGAGCGAAGTTTTTTCGAGGAATGAATATACTTGCAAGAGGAGGCAGTCGCTTTGGAAGTGACCCAAAGTATGTTAGGGTTAGTATGGTCAGCAGGGAAGAGGATTTCAGTCTCTTTGTGGAGAGGTTGCTGACTTTCCAAGGTACCACCAAATGCAATTAGCACTGAAGTGATATGCTAAGACTAAAGGAAACAAGATATGATTGCTAAGCTAGAAGCTGCGTTGTGGAGTCCGACTGCAAGCAAGCCATTAACTGGGTAAATGGAAAGCTGAAAACACCAGGAGATGTCTAGTAGATATAAAAGCTCTGACAGAAGGTGCTAATATCAAGTTTGATTCGATTAGCATAAGCGCGAATAAAGACGCTAACTGGGTGGTAATGAAGATCTCCTCGGTACGGCAGAAATAGGGGTTACAGAGATCTTGTGTCCTTCTCTAGTTTAGGAAACAAACTTGAGGATGCTCGTTTTGTAGGGAGTTGAGCTTCCCTTGAACTTATTTCTAAGTTTCTTTGTGGTTTTAATAAATTACCTGGTTGAACAAAAAATTATATGCAGGATAATTATGACAAAAGTTGAAGCCCATTTTCATATTTCGGCTGTCCCAAATAAATTGACAACTTTCCGTTTTAGTTGTTGCACTCTCTATTTTGGCCAAAAAGCTAGATATGTTTTTTATAGGAAAGTGCCAAAGTAGATACAAAGCAGTAACTCACGCAGCAAAAATTACGTGTTCCCTTCAAGAGTTTGGAGTTCAAACTCAACTTTACGGAAAGATTTGAGTATTAAAAGAAGATGTGGCGACATATCATTAACAAATTTTGGATTGATAGTATCTGCGCGCCTTGTAATTACGTCATCAACTTGAAAATTTCCAAAACATTTCAAATAATTGCCGCATCTATTTCGAAGAAACAATTTTACCTGTACGGAAATATGATAACTAGGATTTATTATCACCGACTCATATTATATACTACTCTGTAAAAGTGTGGGGGTTTCCAATATTGTTAGTTTTCTAAATTAGCCTTGACAAATTGACATATTTACAAACCCAGAAGAGTTGTGACTATTCAAAGAAGACTTGTAACTTGAAATTCATTTTTAACTGGGTCTATAACCTCAATAGTTGTGACTATTCGATTCGTGCCTTTTCAAACCGGGTATCTAGACATACCCGAATAGTTGTGACTATTCAAATTGGAATTGAATGGAATTTTAAGTTTAAAACCTGAATAGTTGTGACTGTTCAGATTCTGGCTTCTCAAATGGGTAACTTCACCATTATAAAAGGAAGTCTTGACTTTCCAAAGTTTTAACTCAAACTTGCCAACTCTTCCTCCCTTATTTTCTTCTTATCTATATATTTACTTATTCGGGGATTTCGGAATTTTTTTCCCGAGACTACACCATACCTTAGTGGAGTTTGCGAGAATTAAGCAGACAACACTAACAGACTCAAGAGGAGAACGAAGCAAATCGAAGACATTTTTCCGGATCCAACTGCATCGTTGGGGAGCATATAAGCCTCAACGAAATCATTTGTATGTCAATTATTCCTTTAAATGCATTTCATTTCTGACTAATTGTTCCGAATTGAGTATCAAATGTGAAAAAACAAATTGCTCCTCGAATGTGAATAATTGATTACGCCTTTCTTTTTTTGCATCCCAATTTCAAAGATAAATATGAGTTATACTTACTAATAGTCTTATTTGTTAGTGTTTTTATGGAGAACATTAGTTATAACAAATAAAATGCCACGTGCAATGCACGTGCTCATAACCAATTTTAAAAATAATGTTACCTTGTTAAGATTAAACTTGTAAGAAAACTAGTAAGTGGGATCAATTAAAAGTTAGCGAAAATGCAGACGATAGTATTAAAATCCCACGTGGACCTTCTTCCGGGAACCATTGTCTGTAATTAATACTGCATCATATTACTTTACTGAAATTTGAATTTAGGAGGAAATTTATTACCAATACTGGATAAAGACCAGGTGTTACATGCTATTATTTCTATCCATAAAAGTATTGTGCGCTCTACTTAGAAAATATCAATGAAAAACATGTTTATCCCAATTCCATCGACTCATCTATTACTGGGGGATGAATACAATCATTAATAATGAATTGATGAAATTAAAGAGAATGGAAATGAGACAACACCAACCTATTTTACACCAAATAGCGAATCTGACTCAGAAATCAGAAAAGGAATGCATTAATCATCATGTTTCATGTTCCATAGTTGTGTATAAATATGGCCAAGCATATCCTACAAAGACCATAACCAGAGAAGAAGCAAACTCTTGTTTAAGATTGTTGACTTGCCTGTTGTTGTAGCACCAGCAGCATCTCCAGAGAGTCAGAAAATGTGCGGCACAGACACGCACAACTGTAACAACGGTTCCATGACCTCCTCCCCTCCTCCAACAGAGAATGGTGGCACCCCCACTAGCCCGCTCTCTGCAGCTGTCATCAATCTCGATCAGTAAGTCTAAACAAGAACTCATGTACTTATATCCGATTACACAACCTAAATTATGTTTCCATACCTGTCAAAACAAGTTTCCTCATTTTTTAAATGTAGAGATTCGACAAAAAAGAATCATGTGGTACTTTGGTGCTTACAGTCGCTGGTCTTGTGTTCTTTTTTGTGACAGTGGTGACCCGACCATCTACGAGCCTTACTGGAAGAAGATGGGTGAAAGGAGCTCCGTGGTGATATCAGGGCATGATTTGCTGAGCTACTTCTCTGATGTGAAAAACTTTTGCTGGTTCTTAGAGCCGAAACTGGAGGAACAGATCAAAAGGCTGCACCGGGTTGTCAAAAATGCGGCTGTTGATGACTATTACATAGTGGTGGGGACAGGTTCTACGCAACTCATCCAGGCAGCACTCTATGCTCTCTCTGAGCCTGATCAGGCTCAGCCTGTCAATGTGGTGGCTGCTGCTCCTTACTACTCTGTAAGCCTCAATCCCTGTTCCCTGCCAAATTCAATAACACACATCTAGTCACCCGTTCGGTTCGAATTTAGGGCACCGCTAAGTACTTTTTATGTCGTAAGAAAATTTAATTGAACCTTCAGATGAATTTAGGCTGTAAGTGTTTGATGACGATTAAATTCCAAAATCTATGCAAACAAATTTATCAGCTTTAATCAAATAAACTTAGGCTGCCGCTGACGTAGGGTTCGAATTTAGGGCACCGCTAAAGTACTTTTTATGTCGTAAGAAAATATATTTAAACCTTGAGATGAATTTAGGCTGTTACTTGAGTGTTTAATGACGATTAAATTCCAAAATCTATGCAAAAAAGTTAATCAGATTTAATTAGTTAAACTTAGGCTGCCGCTGATGTAGGGTTTGAATTTAGGGCACCGCTAAAATACTTCTTAGTTCTTATGTCGTAAGAAAATTTAATTGAACTTTGAAATGAAGTTACTCAATTTAGGCTGTTACCTAACTGTTTAATGACGGTTAAATTCCAAAATCTGCGCAAAAAAATTAATCAGCTTTAATCAGTTTAACTTAGGTTGCCGCTGACCTACGTAAGGCAATTCAGATTCTAAACATAGCATTAAGTTATTATCTTAGAGGATAATGCATATCGTTGTCAACTGACCTGATGCTATTAACGTCAAATCAACAATAGAGTGAAAGTCAACCCAACAGAACATTTTGCGCATCTAGTGATGTCTCTATGTGTGGACTCCACACACACTCGTGGTTCTCATGATTTTGGGAGCGACATGTCAACAACTCCAGGAGCAATTAATAATTTTCCCTCTTCCGAAGTAAATATAGATGTATACTTCCAAGGTCGTCAGTTTAAACGGATAGAAACTCTAATGGCATGATGTTTAGGAAGCACATACTGACCAGCGAACACAAATAACATGAATTTTGGAAAAACAGAAATCAAATGCTGAAGATGAATAAATAAATAAATAAATAAATAAATAAATAAATAAATAAATAAATAAATAAATAAATAAATAAATAAATAAATAAATAAATAAATAAAAATGAAAATAGGACTGAGAATTAGACATAAATGCAGTACAAAAGTACTTGTAAAGCACACCCATGTTGGCATGTTCTCTTTAGCAAAGAACCAAAACACATGGACATAAACCTTAGTAACCAATTCACTCAACTCTCAACAGAAGACAAGATTTGACTAAAACATCGGGGGTTAAAATACCCAGGTTTTCTAATTAAATCCAGAACGACCACAACATCTCCATTTATTACCTAAAATCACTGCTGTCCTACATGTTAGCTCTATTGCTTTGATCCAAAGATTAATAATACCAATTCTGTTTACTGAAACCAGTGCTACCCAGAAGCCACAGACTTCTTACGCTCCGGGCTCTACAAGTGGGCGGGTGACGCACAGACATATGCAGAAGAGGGACCTTACATTGAGTTTGTCACGTCACCAAACAACCCAGATGGGACCACCCGCGAAAGCGTGGTGAAGCATGGTCAGGGGAAGCAGGTTCATGACCTCGCCTACTACTGGCCTCAGTACACTCCCATTACAGTGTGTGCCCAATCTGATATCATGCTCTTCACCGTCTCCAAATGCACTGGCCATGCTGGATCTCGTCTTGGGTACGTATATTTTTTGAATCCTAAGGCACCACAAAAAAGTGGTAGAGATTCTGTATATAACATACTATAATATTTCAGTAAATCTGTTTTTGACATGATTTGCTATCACCAGATGGGCTCTAGTCAAGGACAAAGCTACAGCAAAAAAGATGATTAAATTCATTGAAGTCAGCACAATCGGTGTATCGAAAGAGTCTCAGCTCCGAGCAGCAAAGATCTTAGAAGTCGTATCCGAAAGCTGCAATGATCCTGGCATGGATAACTTCTTCATGTATGGGCACGTTGTATTGGTTGAGAGGTGGCAAAAGCTAAGAGATGCTATTGGAAGCAGTGAGATCTTCAGCCTGCATGACTACCCTGAAGGATACTGCATCTTCAAGGAAGAGTTCACTAAATCATATCCTGGTAACTATTGTTCCTGTAGACAAATTACAAGCTTATGTTAAGCTTTTAGACTTTCCTTTGTTTGACTTAATTTCTCTATGCCATTCAAACTTTGATATTTAACTAGGCACAACTAAGGTACAAAATCTTAGTGGTTTCCTTTATCGTTTGCACAGCCTTTGCTTGGATAAAGTGCGATGTGGACACAGAGGATGGAGCGAAGTTTCTTCGAGGAGTGAATATCCTTGCAAGAGGAGGCAGTCGCTTTGGAAGTGACCCGAAGTATGTTAGGGTTAGTATGGTCAGCAGGGAAGAGGATTTCAGTCTCTTTGTGGAGAGGTTGCTGACTCTCCAAGGTACCACCAACCGCAATCAGCACTGAAGTGTTATGCTAAGGCTAAAGAAAACAAGATATGATTGCAAATAAAGCAGCTGACTGGGTGGTGAAGAAGGTCTCCTCGCTATGGTAGAAATAGGGGTTATAGAGATCTTGTGTCCTCCTCTAGTTTAGGAAAAATTCTTGGCGAGGAAGCTCGTTTGGTAGGGAGTTGAGCTTCCCTGGTACTTATTTTTCTTTGTGGTTTTAATATATCGCTTGGTTGAATAAAGAAATTATATGCAGCATAATTGTTACAAAAGTTTAGTTGTTAGACATAAAAAAAAAAAAAAAAAAACGATTAAGATAAGATTTGAGATAGTTGAAAGATTTAAGGATGGATAGGACGAAGAGCAGTAGAAAATAGAACTATTTTAGGACGTTTAAATAATTCGCAAAACTAACAACCTTCGTAATTATGCAATTCGTACTTAAAACCTTCATGTAACTTTTGGTTATCTAGGAAATCTGTTTTGATGTATATTATATCAAACAAGCCTACAAATAAGGTAGTTGCTCAAGCTTTGGTCTATCCCACGTTCTGGTCTTTTTTTTAATAACCGTGGGGTTCATGTTTGTTTGCATGCACCTCGACTAATCCATAGACTCTGAAGTCAACAGCCAGGTAAACCCCGGTAACCCCAATGGGTATTGATGTTTGTGGGGTTTGAATTTAAGAGTTCAAATAATTTTTGATATATTAGAACATTTATTTAATCCAAACCCCTATTAATTTAACAATTCTCAGGTGTTGGAAAACAATTGTATCTTTCCCAATTTTTATAAGAACAAGACTAAATAAGATAAATGGGAAGTCTGGAATCATGAATGCAAGTAAAAGATTTTTATTGGATGCCTGTGGACTCTAAGACTTACTTGTGCCCTCATTTTTAAATTGCTAAGTTTTTGTTTGAAATAAAAATTGCTAAGTTTACATAATGATTAACACTACTCCTTCCGTCACAATATAAAAGCCCGGTTACATATTTCGGCTGTACCAAAGATATTGACAACTTTCCGTTTTAGTTGTTGCACTCTCTATCTATGTTGGCCTACAAGTTAGATATGCTTTTTATAAAATGTGAACAAGTAGATAAAAAGCAGCAACTCACGCAACAAAAATTACATGTTCACTTCAAGAGTTTGGAGTGTAAACTCAGATGTACGGACAGATTTGCGTATTAGGAGAAGATGTGGCGACATATAATTAACAATATTATCTGCGCACCTAGTAATTACGTCATCAACTTGAAAGTTTTCAAAAAATTCAAATAATTGCCGCATCAATTTAAAAATTCGAAAAAAAACAATCTTACCTGAATGGAAATCTGATAACTAGGATTTATGATCACACACCCATATTCTATACTACTCTCTAAAACTGTAGGGGGTTCAAATATTGTTAGTTTCCTAAATTAGCCTTGACAAATTGACATATTTACAAACCCGGAAGAGTTGTGACTAATCAAATCAGGATTGTAATTTGAAGTTCAATTTTAACTGAGTTTAAAACCTTAATAGTTGTGACTATTCAGTTTGTGCCTTTTCAAACCTGGTATACCTGAATAGTTGTGACTATTCAAATTGGAACTGAATGGAACTTTTACTGAGTTTAAATCTGAATAGTTGTGACTGTTCACCATTATAAAAGGAAGTCTTGACTACCCAAAATTTTAACTCAAACTTGCCAACTCTCTCTCCCTTATTTTCTTCCTATATATATGTCCGCATCTTCGGAGAATTTGGAAAAAAAATTGGAGACTACACCATACTTTAGTGGCGTTCACGAGTCTTAAGCAGGCGGCACTGTCAGACATAAGTGAAGAACGAAGCAAATTGGAAACATTTTTCCAAATCCATCTGCATGGCCGGGGGGCATATAAGCCTTAACGAAATCATTTATATGTCAATTATTCCTCTCCATGCAATTCATTTCCGACATATTTTTCAAATTGAGTATGTAAAATTAAAAAACATTCCTCAACTTTGAAATAATTCAGTACTTGTCTCTTTTTTTGTTTCCCAATTGCAGTAAAAAAAAAGTTGTTCCTCAAAAAAAAAAAAAAAAAAATCAGTAAAAAAGTTTGAGCTTTACTTATTATTAGTCTTATTTGTTGGTACTTTTATACAACATTATTGAAGATTATATTAAAACAAGTAAAATACCGCGTGCACTCATAACCAGTTCAAAATAATGTTACCTTGCTAGATTATACTTACGAGAAAACTAGTAAGTGAGATTGATTAAAAGTTGCCGAGAATACAGACTACAGTACTAAAACCTCATGTGGACCTTCTTCCAGGAACCATTCTCTGTAGTTAATGTTTCACCAGAATAGTTTATTGAAATTTGAATCAGAGGGAAATCTTTGACCAATACTGTATAAAGACCAAATAGTGAATCTGACTAAGAAACCAGAAAATGATTCCATTAGCCATCATGCTTCATGTTCCATACGTGTATAAATATCGCCAAGCAAATCCTACAAAGACCATAACCTAAGAAGAACCAAATTCTTGTTTAAGATTGTTGACTTGCCTGTTGTTGTAGCAGTAGCAGCCTCTCAAGAGATTCAGAAAATGTGCAGCACAGACACTCGCAGCTGTAACAACGGTTCCATGACCTCCTCCCCTCCTCCAACAGATAATGGTGGCACCCCCACTAGCCCGCTCTCTGCAGCTGTCATCAATCAAGGTCAGTAAGTCTAAACAAGAACTCATGTACTTCTATCCGATTACAGAACCTAAATTACATTTCCATACCTTTCAAAACAAATTTCCTAATTTATAAATGTAGCGATTTGACAAAAGAGAATCATGTGGTACTTTGGTGCTTACAGTCGCTGGTTTTGTGTTCGTTTTTGTGACAGTGGTTACCCGACCATCTACGAGCCTTACTGGAAGAAGATGGGTGAAAGGAGCTCTGTGGTGATATTAGGACATGATTCTCTGAGCTACTTCTCTGATGTGAAAAACTTCTGCTGGTTCTTGGAGCTGAAACTGGAGAAACAGATCAAAAGGCTGCCGGGTTGTAAAAAACGCGGCTGTTGATGACCATTACATAGTTGTGGGGACAGGTTCAACGCAACTCGTCCAGGCAGCACTCTATGCACTCTCTGGGCTTGATCAGGCTCAGCCGGTCAATCTGGTAGCTGCTGCTCCTTACTACTCTGTAAGCCTCCTTCCCTGTTAAATCCAATAACACACATTTTAGTGTCGATTGAATTCCACAATCTACGCACAATTTAAACATTTTTGTTGAATTAAACAGATAAGCATTTGTATAGAAGTCAACCAAACAGAACATTTTGCGCGGATCTAGCGGTGTCTCTCTGTTGTATAGATCCACTGTAGTAAATATAGATGTAGACTTCAGAGGTTGTCATAGTTAAATCGGCAGATAGAAAAATCTGATGGCAACATGACGTAGTTACCCAACACCAATGACATGAAGTTGGAAAAACAGAAAATGCTAGCTTGATAAGTATCCACGGCACAAAAACAATGTGTACGGATTCTAAGTGCATAGTTTTTATGCATATCTAATTTATAAATAAAGACGAAATAAGGACTAACGATTAAAAATAAAAGCAAAAGTACTTGTGAAACACATCCATGTTCTCTTTAGCAAACAACAAAAAAGTGTTGAATTGGGCAATTAGGGTAATAGAAGGGAGTATGGAATATATCACTGTTGTCCTACATGTTAGCTCTATTGCTTTGAATCCAAATTTTGTGGAACATTTTACTAACCAAAGACTAATATGCCCAATTTTTGTTTGCTGCAAACAGTGGTACCCGGAAGTCACAGACTTCTTGCGCTCGGGGCTCTACAAATGGGCCGGTGACGCACAGACATATGCAGAAGACAGACCTTACATTGAGCTTGTCACGTCACCAAACAACCCAGACGGGACCACTCAAGAAAGCATGGTGAACCGTAATCAAGGAAAGCAGGTTCATGACCTTTCCTACTACTGGCCTCAATACACTCCCATTACAGTGTGTGCCCAGTTTGATATCATGCTCTTCACTGTCTCCACATGCAGTGGTGAAGCGTGATCAAGGAAAGCAGGTTCATGACCTTTTAGGAAGTTGCTATTTAAATAAATTTGCAAACCAATAACCTTCGTAATTATGCAATTCATACTTAAAACCTTCGTACCATTCTGCATTTTTCCAAGCCATTAAATTCTTAAAGCGCCTATAGTAAATAAATGCCCCAAGGGAAGACACCACTGTGAACTTTGTCAGCATAACCTTCATATTAGTCTAGATTTTGCTAAGGCATTAATATTTAAAACAGTCTAGGGTAAATAAATGTCCCAAGGGGGAGACGTAGTGAACTACATCAGCATGACGCTTCTCTTGTAAATTTCTTCTACTTAACATTATTATCTGCCCTATGATACAGAATAAGATTCCGAAATCTTCTTAGTTTGTATCCGGAATTGAAGCATCATATTGAGCGTACGGAAGTGTAAGCAACTAATAACAGTATGATCAGTTGTGCTTACAGATGCTGTCAAAACAAAATTCCTCATTTTTCAAATGTAGCATTTCAACAAAAAAGAATCACATGGTCCTTTGGTGCTTACAGTCACTTGTCTTGTCACCAAACATCAAGTTTGTCACGTCACCAAACAACCCAGACGAGGCCATCATGAAAGCGTGGTGAAGCATGGTCAAGGAAAGAAGGCTCATGACCTCGCCTACTACTGGCCTCAATACTCTCCCATTGCAGTGTCTGCCCAGTCTGATATTATGCTCTTCACTGTCTCCAAATGCAGTGGCCACGCTGGATCTCCTCTTGGGTACGAATATTTCATATCAAAAACGACAGTCGACAAGTTTTTCGATCTCCGTCGTGAAATGATCTTTTGGCATGCTTTGCTTCGGCGCAGATGGGCACGAAGTCAGCACAATTGGTGTATCAAAAGAGTCTCAAATCCGAGCAGCAAAGATCTTAGAAGTCGTATCTGATAGCTGTATACATCCTGGGCAAGATGACTTCTTTTAGTTGGCCACTTTATATTGGTTGAGAGATGGCAGAAGCTAAGAGATGCGATTGGAAGCAGTGAGATCTTCAGCCTACATGAGTATCCTAAAAGGTACTGCCTCTTCAAGGGAGAGTTCACTAAATAACTATTGTTCCTCCTATAGACAAATTACAAGCTCATTTTCAGTTTTTTTTTACCTTCCCTTGTTTGACTAAATGTCTCTATCCCATTCAAACTTTAATATCGCTCAACTACGTACTTGTCAAACTAAAAACCATTGAAGCGCCTAAAATACAGAATACCAAACCCACTCCTCAAAGTCTCTATAGCTAATGTACGAAATCTTAATAGTTTCCTTATCTTTTTCACAGCCTTTGCTTGGATAAAGTGTGATAGGGACAGTCTCTTCGGAGGTGACCTGTAGGGTTAGTATGGTCAGCAGGGAAGAAGATTTCAGGCTGTTTGTGGACAGGTTGCTGACTCTCCACGGTACCACCAAAGGGAATCAGCACTGAAGTGTTATGCTAAGGCTAGAGAAACCTGGAATATGATTGCTATGCTAAAAGCTGCAATGTGGAGTCTGACTGCAGGCAAGCCATTAACCAGGTAAATGGAAAGGTTAAGACACCAGGAGATTTCTCAGTAACTACTACAAGATAGAAAAGCTCGGACAGAAGGTGCTAATCTAAAGTTTGAATGGATTAACAGAAACACGAACGAAGCAGTTGACTGGGTGGGGAAGAAGGGTCCTCCCTATAGTCTAATGCGCGCATTCCTCTAGTATAGGAAAAGTTATTGATGAGGATGCTTGCTTTGTACGGAATTGAGCTTCCCTTAGTACTTTTTTCTGAGTTTCTTTGTGGTTTTAATATATTATCTG
The DNA here is from genome assembly GCA_023055425.1 of Linanthus parryae. NCBI lineage: Eukaryota > Viridiplantae > Streptophyta > Magnoliopsida > Ericales > Polemoniaceae > Linanthus > Linanthus parryae. The sequence continues at coordinate 70,330,966 of JALGPY010000002.1, forward strand.
AATGAACAAACAAAAAATTGTCTGCAGAATAATTATGAAAAACAATTAGTTGTTACCTGGGACTTGGGAGAAGTGGAGAATTTGAAGGATAGATACGAGGAAGAGCAGTAGAAAATAGAAATATTTTAGGAAGTTATTTAAATTACTTAAATAACTAATCACCTTCGTAATAATGCAATCCGTACTGAAAACCTTCACATTACTCTACAGTTTGTGAAGGCATTTAATTCTTAAACCGCCTACCCTCGGGTATTTTTCTGTAAACTTTAAGACGTAGGGGGGTACTTTTTTGCTGGTTTTCAATTAACTGTCCTATAACAATTTTGACCTTCAAAATTTTAAAATCTTCAATACTCTTACAAAAGTTATGTAAGTCATGCAGTTTGGTCATTTTACATTTTCAGAGTAGATTTTCTGAAACATCGAATCACACTACTAGCCTTTCACTCATTTTATTAAAAGTGCACAGCAGCTTCCCCATAGTGATTCTCAGACAACTGCTTTCTGCACAGCCACAACATTACCGAACTGGGCCTTAGAAGTAAAGAGTAAGAAACGTTGAAGTTACAAAAACAAAATTACTTTTTTGTCTTATTAAAAAAATAAAAAAAGTCGCCTGAAAAAAGCCTCCAAAAGATTAGGAAAAAACATAGCTCTAATCTGTATGGCTCATTATCTTATGCTCATTATCTTATGACTCATCATTCCCAAGTAAAGTCACTACTCTAGTATGATACTTGTACAAAAACTGATTACATATGTAATAATATTACATATTCCCTTATAAATTGAAGTTCAAAGCATGACTAGTTTAGGGACAGAGTAGGGAGTATTATGAAAAGATGTGGCAACATATCACTAATCAATTTTGGATTAATAGTATCTATGTGCCTATCCAAATTGTAACTTTTCATAAAACTCAAATAATTATCATGTCTATTACAATATCCAAACAAAAATTTTGCCTGAGAGGAAAGATGATAACTAGGATTTACTATCACCTATGTAAAATTCAAAACTATGTTACCTCGTCGAAACTAAACACTAAAAGAATTTATTAAATGAGAGCAATTAGAAGTTACCAAAAACACAAATTGCTATAGTATCATTACCCCCCTACGTGGTGACGTGGACCTTCTTCTAGGAACCATTCGTATCTAATAAATATTTCACCGTAGTAGTCTATCGAAAATTTGAACTGAAAGCATATATTTCCAATGTTGGCTAAAGGCCGGGTTTTAGATGCTTATTATTTCTATCCATGAAAGTTTCACACGATCTAATTAGAGAAATGCTAATGACAAAGCTTTATCCATCCAGTCATCTATTACTAGGAGATGAAGACAATCATTAACATTGAATTTGATTATATTAAAAGATTAATGAAATGGAAACAAAACTAAACTGTTATACCAAAATAGCAAATCTGACTCAGAAACCATAAAATTAATGCAATAGCCTTGCTTCGTGTTCCATATTTGTGTATAAATATGCCCAAGCATATCCTACAAAGACCATAACCTAAGAAGTAGCAAATTCATGTTTAAGATTGTTGACTTACCTGTTGTTGTAGCAGTAGCAACGTTTCCAGAGAATTAGAAAATGTGCGGCACAGATACTCGTGGCGGTGACAACGGTTACTTGACCTCCTCCCCTCCTCCAACAGAGAATGGCAGCATCCCCGCTAGTCTGCTCTCTGCAGCTGTCATCAATCTCGATAAGTAAGTCTAAACAAGAACTAGCGTAACATAGTTAAAAATCCATATCTGATTTAAGAACCTAAATTTTGTTTGCATATGTCAAAGCAATTTTTCTCATTTTTCAAATTTAGAAGTTCGAGAAAACGAAATCAATCAATTGGTTGTACTTATAGCTGCTGGTCTTGTGTTTGTGTGACAGTGGTGACCCGACCATGTACGAGCCTTACTGGAAGAAGATGGGTAAAAGGAGCTCGGTGGAGATTTCAGGCCATGAATCTCTGAGCTACTTCTCTGATAGGAAAAACTTTTGCTGGTTCTTGGAGCCGAAACTGGAGGAACAGATCAAAAGGGTGCACTGTGTTGTAAAAAACGCGGCTGTTGATGACTAATACATAGTGGTGGGGACTGGTTCAACGCAACTCCTCCAGGCTGCACTATATGCTCTCTCTGAGCCTGAGCAGTCTCGGCCTGTCGATGTGGTGGCTGCTGCTCCGTACTACTCTGTAAGCCTAGTTCCTTTTCCTTCTCAATTCAATAAGCAGACATTTAGTCTTCTAAAGTTTAATCAGCTGTTGAATTTGACTTTAGGGGTACAGGGTACTACTAAAGCACTTTTATGTCGTAAGAAAATAGAGCCGACCGTTGAGTTAAATTTAATCGGTTATTTAAGTGTTTAATTTCGATTGAATTCCACAATCTATGCACAAATTTATTCAGCTTTGTTGAGTTATACTTGGCTGCCGCAAAAGCACTTAATGCATCTTCAGATTCTACACATAGAAAAAAGTGATTATCTTAGAGAATGATGCATATCACTGTCAATCGACTTGATGCAATTAATGAAAATCAACAATAGAGTGAAAAGTCTGCCAAAGATAAGCATTTTGTATGAAAGTCAACCCAACAGAACATTTTGCGCACGTCTAGCAATGTCTCTCTGTAGTAATTTTAGATCGATGCTGCGTAGGTTGTCACAGTTTGATCGACAGATAGAAAATCTAATGGTGTGGTGTTTGAAAAGCAATTACCAAACGCAAATAACATGAATTTGGAAAAACAGAAAATTGGTAACTTGATAAGCAAACGTTGAAGAGATATAAATAAGTGCACAAATTCTTCGTTGGCATAGTTTATTTATAAATAAGGACTGCGGATTAAACACAAATGCATTATACTTGTGAAGCACACCCCATGTTCTCCTTTGAAAAGAACAAAAACACATGCTGGTTTACCTTAATAACCAATTCAATCTACTTCCAACATAAGAAAAAGCATGTTGACTTGACATCGGTAGTTACAATAACCAGGTACTTCTATTACCCCAATTTCCCAAGTTTCCTAAAGTGGGTATGGAATACATCACTTGTGTTCTACATGTTAGCTCTATTTCTTTGACTAGAAATTCCGTCGAATTTGTTACTAACCAAAGATCATCATATGCGAATTCTGTTTAATGCAAGCAGTGCTACCCAGAAGTCAGACTTATTGCACTCGAGGCTCTACAAGTGGGCAGGTGACGCACAGACATACGCAGGAGACGGACCTTACATTGAGTTTTGTCACGTCACCGAACAACCCAGACGGGACCACCACAAAAGCATGGTGAAGCATGGTCAAGGGAAGCAGGTTCATGACCTTGCCTACTACTGGCCTCAATACACTCCCATTACAGAGTGTGCCCAATCTGATATCATGCTCTTCACAGTCTCCAAATGCAGCGGCCATGCTGGCTCTCGTCTTGGGTATGTACATATCATATATAACAATACTAGACAAGTTTGTCGATCTCCATTGTGAAATGATTTTTGGCATAATTTTTTCGGCGCAGATGGGCACTAGTCGAGGATAAAGCTACTGCCGAAAAGATGATTAAGTTCATTGATGTCAGCACAATTGGCGTATCGAAGGAGTCTCAACTCCGAGCAGCAAAAATCTTAGAAGTCGTATCCGATAGCTGCATAGATCCTGGCCTGGATAACTTCTTTGAGTATGGCCACCTTATATTCGTTGAAAGGTGGCAGAAGCTAAGAGATACTATTGGAAGCAGTGAGATCTTCAGCTTGCATGATGAGCACCCAAAAGGATACTGCCTCTTCAAGGGAGAGTTCACTAAATCATATCCTGGTAATTAAAGTTCCTATACACAAATACAAGCTCATTTTTGGCTTTTTGACCTTCTCTTATTGGACTTAAACCTTATATATCCCATTCAAACTTTGATGTTACTTAATTAAGTACTTGTCTAACTAAAAACCAATTGAAAAGACTAATACACAGAATTCCAAACGCGATCCTCAAAGCTTTGATAACTAAAGTACAAACTCATAACGATTACCTTTATCTTTTTCACAGCCTTCGCTTGGATAAAGTGTGATGGAGAGATAGAGGATGGTGCTAAGTTTCTTCGAGGAATGAATATCCTTGCAAGAGGAGGCAGTCGCTTTGGAAGTGATCCGAAGTATGTTAGGGGTAGTATGGTCAGCAGGGAGAGGATTTCAGGCTCTTTGTGGAGAGGTTGCTGACTCTTCAAGTTACCACCAAAGGGAATGAGCACTGAAGTTTTATGCTGAGGCTAGAGAAAACTACAATAAAATGGCCATGCTACCAACATATATCTTTTTTCCTGACGTTAGAAGGATACAGAAATCATTGATGTTGTTCTGATGTTCTTCCCTTTTTTCGGCTAAATAATTACATAATTACAGTTATGTTTTAGGCTTATTTTATGTGTGCACAGACAATTTACATCCCATTATTGTCCGAACAAAAGATTTTTTTGACCTTCGAATCTTTTCTGCAAAATTAATTTTGGTATAAATTACCGAAAATTCTTGTAGGTTAATTCTGGAGTCTAGTTTTATGATTAATCCGCCCCTAACCTCGTCATATCATCGCGCATTCATGCTATGGTATTATCCCCAACTACATTGTCAATTTCATCTACAAGGCCCTCTAGGATGCCAGAAGGAGCCGTATCTTAGTAACATTGGCTTTTAAGAATGAGCAAGTTGTGCAAATTACGTATGCTTGTACCATGAATCCAAGAACAGCTCACAAATATTTTGACCAGCAGGGGAAAAAAACAATTCATCAACCAGAACATTTAACTCAAATAAAAATCCCACAAGAGTTGAATGCACCAATGCCTCATAAACTTGGTTTAATGTACTGGACAAGATGATATTAGCTCGTTATCACTTATCACGTCGAGTGCAAAGGCTACTGATTGAAACTCTCCATCAACTATTGTACCATAATAGACTTGCACGCACAGAATCTTACAAATGTTGTGCTATATACACTTTCCTTATCCACCTGCCGACCACAGCCATTCATTACTGTATCTCCATGGTGGATGTGGCATTATGAAGAACTAGGTTACTCTTAAATGTTTGTTTGCTCTAATTGGTATAACACGAAAATTCAGCAATTTTAGGATGGTACCCAGATGGGGTTTACTGGGTAATCTATTTTAGGGTTTTGTTTCTACTTCAAGCTTAGGTTCTTCCAGCAGAAATGTTTTTGCTTTACTATCAAAATTATTAGTAGGAGCCCAGAAGCAGGCAATCAAAGAGTGGTAGGTAACTAAAATGTGCTTCTGGCGGTTCTGTTTTATGTAACTCCCTGTCAAAACCGTTTCAAATTGATAGCTGAAAAAGGAGTGCAACATTGCATTGACTGGAAATAATCAAAATCGACTCATGAACAGAAGAACCAACCTCTCTCACTTGACGGGACCGGCGAGAAAGTGGTCGGACTGAGAGTCGGGAACATCGCTCTGCTATTCATTCCGGTGACGACGGCGATGGGCGGCATAGCTAGTTTGAGCTGGGGATGAACCACCGGACAAATAGAGGGTGTGTTGAGAAAATAGTTGCAAAACGAAAGAATAAAACAAATGGTTAATTACATTTTACCCCATGTAGTTACGGGTTTGTGCAAAACGCCTCCCTGCGGTTCGAAATTATGCAAAAAGCCTCCATGTGGTTTGGTCTATGTGCGTCGGAGATTTCTGTTAAAAAATAACTAAATCATCGAACTGGTATACCCTCGCCCCACCATTTTCTCCCCTTGGACACTGTCTCTAGCTCTTCTCGCTTTTTTCTCTCTGCATAATAAGAACATGAAGAAGAACAAGACTTCACAATCTTCATCCCATATCATCTGTATTTAACTACAATTCCCCTAATGCAATTAGATACTCATATATTAGTTGCATTATTTCTTTGTGTATAAATTTATAGGAATAAGTTCTTGGCATCCTGGGGTCCGAGAACGTACATGTTTGTTTTACCATCCCCAATCCGAAACTGACCAAATCTTCTAATAGATAACCCCCTATGTATTAGTGTTAAGCTTTTTCATAACAAGAGCCCCGTGGAGTTTGGGTTGGTAATAAGACATGAAACTTCTTTAGCTGGGAGAGCCCTCTTGAAACTCTGAAAGTCGCAGAATCTCAGTCCACCTTTCTTCTTGTCAATTTCACTTTAAACCACGCAATCCAACATAACTATTTTTTCTTTTTGTGTACTTCCCCACAAAAACTCTCGGATAACACTTTCAATACTTTCACATATTGCTAATATGAGGGATTCAAAAACAAGGCATAACATAGTTGAAGATAGCTTCTACCACAGCATCAGTAAGATTTTTTTTCCCACCTATTGACAGCCTCGTGTCTTTTCAACCCTTCGATTTGTTGCTAACAAGCTCAATAATGGCATTGGACACAATTGTTATTTCTTATCATTGTTGTTGGCAAACCAAGGTAGCAGTCATTATATTCTGCTTTACCCACACCACAAACATGGTAGATTTAATTCCTCATCTTCGTTGGCACATTGGACGCGGAAAGTAATGTCGGTTTTTCTAAAAAAATCTTCCATGCATTTTCATAATTATGTAATAGTATGTAACAACATAAAAATGTTATTAGCATTCGTACCTGTAAATAAACAAACTATCATGAAAGAATATTGGTGTTACTACTTATCCACCTTGCAAAGTTGTTATCCCTTCTCACACCTTGGAATGAAAGCTTGTGGTAATGGCTCGTGAGAGAATTTCACTACAAATTAGCAATAAATACGAAGATAAAGGGTACCCTTGTCAGAGCCCCCTGATTAGGACTGTCGATGTAATAACCGCATTTCTTAACCTTATATTACTTCAGTTTATTTCATCTTTAATTTTTTAGTAGTTCATAGATAAGCCCATAACTGCAAAACTATTAATGTTAAAGCTAGTCCAGAAATACACCGAAAGTCGTAATAACTTATTTTATTTCTAAGTTAAGGATACAAATATTTAGGGATAATTAGTGATAAGTAGTTGCTTAGGTGATAATTAAGTACATATGTACGCATCTTGTGCTAGACGTGACTAAATTACATGTTTATTTAACGCGGTGGTTGAGGATAATCATTTAGATTTGGCCAAATAAATGTGTGACACGCAGAGGGACATGTGTCACAACATCTGCGACTGTCCCTACACGCGCGACACATAGGGAGGACACGTGTCGCGATTCAATGAAGTGATGTGCATGATTGACAAGCAGTAAGGATGTGTGTCACGCAAAGGAGACTTGACTGTGCATGCTTCACACACATGGGACACGTGTCAACGTGTGCCTTTCGCTGCATGCACGCCATGTGTCCTCATGAGTCAACACGATCTGATTGGTCGGCTAGTTCTATAAATAGCGACCAGTGCTTTAGTTATTTCTCATTTCAGATTCGATTCAACTATTGATAAGTGATATAGAGATATAGTCGAGATATTCTAAGATAATATGTTTGGAGCTGCTCTTATCAGTTCAAAGTTGCTATCCTGAAGCTAGTACTGAGGTAGGGTATATATAGTTTTCCCAAAATATATAAATTGACACTTGGCCAAGCGAGCAAATGTACAAGACCAGTTGCTCGAACGTCCCTTGATCTTTAATTAGGCAATCTGTATTATCTGATTAGGTTGGTCGCACTTAATCACCAAAACAATTCAATACCTAAGTAAGAATGCTTTTTATACTTTATAGATCATATCTCTTACAGCCCGACTGGTTACATGCGACTGGAGATTAATGTGTTTGACTAATTTCTATATGATTCTTCGATTAGGTCATACGTAAAAACCCTACTGAGCCCAAATCATATAAGACGTCTCGTACACGATTTGATATGATTAAAGTTTAATCAAATATGCACTAAGTCAATAACTATTAAGTCAAACATAGCAAAAAACACGTATCCATTCATCATTGTATCGAAATCACCAACTTAGGCATCGAACTGCGGTCCTAGCAAAGAGTTTTAGCTTGACATAGTATGAATCGAAATCCAAACCATAAAAACTAAATCGTTGAGTTCAGTAGAAAGGAAGAAATAGATAAACAAATTGTGAAAGTGAAGTATGATCTTATTTTCGCTGCTTTGTCTCTAATGTTTTCTTCTTCTTCCTCGATTGTCTTGAATGGTGTTCCCGTCGTCTTTCCTATTCTCTCCGTGTCGAATCATCTGAGAGCTCTCTTCTTTATTTCTTAGAAGAACGTCAAATATGTGGACAGTAGGGCAAAAGTTTTATAGTTCAACGCGTACCCATCCCCCTTGAGTTACTGAAAATTGTGCGAATACCTCGCAAATACTTGGCTCATCCAACATCAATACCACGATATCAGATGTTATGATACCGTGGTGAAGTATATCGAGTACTTCTATTGATGATGGTTGTTTGTCAATAGCGCATAATTGAAATTCTAATATTACAGTAACAACTATTGCACCTTTCCGTAATCCACCTTAATGCATGTTTTACCGCGATATCCATTGCTAGAAGACCGTAGTATCAGCACCCGATACCGGCTTCTGCTTCTTGTCCTTGTCCGTTGCACCATTTTCGCTCCCGTTTCCTCCGTTCTTCGTCTCTCGGCCTGAGTTCCATGTCTTTGTGATCCATATTTCGTTCGTTATATGTGTCCTGCCAATCCTTTGTTCCTGAAATCACTCCACACAATTGATGATTATATATGGGATAACATGAAATGAAATCATGCTAAAATGATGAAAAAAATGAAAATCACAATAACATCGGAATTTCTCAAACTGTAAAATCATGCTAAAATGATGAAAAAAATGAAAATTACAATAACATCGGAATTTCTCAAACTGTAAAAAATTCACTTAAATCAACGAATTGGGGCATCTAGTTGTTGACCATTAACGATTTTTCATCTATAGCCCTTTAGAATAAGGTCCTTACTTGAAAGAATACTCTTCTAAATGTAGGAATGATCATATTTAGTTTCAGCTTTGAAGAGATTCGTTGAAGTAAACATTTGTGTCGTAGCATCTTTGCGTGAAGTGCTTCAAATTTTATCAGTATTCTCCAATATTGCTTTGCTAACAGAGTCGTGTTAAAATTTTACAGGTCTCGGAAGCCTAAGCCTCCACATGACTTTTCCATAACCAACTTCTTTCTTGCTCCTTCTCAGTATTTTACCACCACAATCTGTAAATTTTCGACTCTAAATTTTGACAAAGGTTAGCTCGTAATTTAAGAAACTCATAGAATAAGTTGGTATTGATTGAATTACAACTTTATTGAGAATCTTTTACCAGCAAAAGATAAAATTTTTCCTTCAAGTTCTTCAGCTTTTGCTGGGTTCTTTGAAGGATATCTAGAATTTTGACTTATTTTTTCCTTCCTATCTCCGTAGGCAGGCCTAGGTATTTTTCAAAGGATGGTGCTCGTGAGATCTCGCTGGCTTACCGGAACTTTGCTAGAGTAGATGATATTTGGGTTGTCTTTGTTAATCTGGTGCCCGATATCCTTCTCATAGTTTTGTAGGATAGCTAATAGGTGTATAGCCTCTCTTTGGCTCGCCTTTGTAAGAAGTGAGCTATCATCTGCGAAAAAGAGGTGGGTGACTATTGCTCCCCCTTGTGACGCTGAGATACTTGTAATAGCACAAGAAATTCGTGAGCGCACATGTGAGAACTTCACCACAAATTCAAAACAAATAAGGTGAGATGAGACATCATTGACAAATCCCGCACTCAGGCATTACGTGGCCAAATGTCCCTTATAACTAAAAAAATTATGGTAGCAATGCAATCTTGTACTAGATGAATCCATGTTGGGCCTAAACCAAGCATGTTTAGAGTTGAGAAAGCTACATTCAACCCGATCATAAGGTTCGTGTGTGTTCATTTTTAGAGTAATGTAGCCCTGCTCCCCCTTCTTACGCGTCCTCATAGAGTGTAAGACCTCGCGTGCCGTGATAATATTGTCTATAATTACAAATGTGCTTTGCATTTCTAAAATATCATCGGCAAAACAATTTTTAGCCTATCAACCATAGTTTTGGACACTAGCTTATAGACCACTATGTGCATACACTGATGGGTCTAAGATCAACGAGTTTTATGACTCTCTTGATGTTGGGGATTATGGCGAGAATTGTGTGGTTGAACTCTGCTACACTTTTCAACACCGTATTCCCCACTTGCTCACCAATAATGTGCAAATATTAAAATAAATGAGTCAAAAATCTGTCGATGTCCGACGCCTAAGGGAGCTATCTGATTTAGGATTTCGGTAACTTCTTCCATCACATAGGGGCCCTCCATAAAAGTCTCGTTCACCGGAACAGATTCCCGCTGTGGTTTGATTAAGCATCAGATTCAATTCATGTGTGTGTATATATATATTTGTTGAAAAATAAGTGTCTTTACTCCTTTTTTTTTTTGAGAAATGGACTTTTTATTAAAAAAATTAACCAGGATTTGGGCTTGAGAGGCCCATTACATCAGTAAGTAAAACTCTAGATGCCCAATGGGGCTCATTTTGGGTCCAACACTCCTGGCCCATTAGAGTAGATCCGTGTTTGGCATGAAGGTGGGCTACTGTGTTGTTGGTGCGACCGGAGTACTGGAAAACTATTCCATGGAAGTCTCGGAGAGGGCGAGATCATCCATTAATATCATACCTGCTTCCGAGAGGACTTTCCCATTTCCCCACCTAGTCGTTTCTATCTCTTGGACCAGAGACGAAGCGTCCGTCTCTACCACCAACTTCTGGCATCCCATCTCTTATGCAAAAAACACACCATCTCTAATGGCTTGAGCCTCCGCCGTTTTAGATCCGGTGCCGAACGGGATTTTCTTTGCGAAACTTGCTAAGAATTTCCCGTTCCGGTCTCTAATCACTCCTCCGGCTCCGGCAGTTGACTTTTGGGAGTCCCACGATCCATCCACATTGATTTTTAACCAGTCCTCTTCTGGAGGTCTCCATTTCTGTTTCGCCGACGGCGTTACTCTTTGAGGCTTTCTCCGATTGACTTGTAAGGCTTCGAGCTTTTCTACATCCAATCGAGCAATTTCAGATCCAGGGGACTTTATGTTGTTGAAAATCCATCTGTTCCGATTGCTCCACAGATCAGCTACACACATGCAGATAATTTATTTCTCCTTCTCCCCTATCAGCGATTTCATTATATCTTCGAGCCACCCACTGAAGCTGGTGGTTCTTCTTCGCAGATCCAAGTTGGGAAAGGCCGATTTCCAGACTTCTTTTGCAGTTTTACAATTTAGGAAGATATGTGTTTCATCTTCCTCCTCTTGTCCACACAAGTCACAGCAGATGGGTACTTGTAAGTTTCGCTTTCTGAGATTCCGTTTAGTAGGAAGGGATCTTTTCCAGCCTCTCCAAGCTGGGTAGAGATATCTTCGTGGAACTTTTAGTTTCCAGTACTTTTTTAGCCACTCTGCTTCTGTATCCGTGGATCTGTGTTCTTTGTTTTGAGATGACTGTTGGAGTTGTTTTTTGGCTACCTGATACCCTGATTGCACATTGTACTTGCCTGTGTCGGTGAAATTCCAGGCTAAGGAGTCAGGTACTGGCTGAGTAGGCAGAGGGATCTTTTTGATGTCTTCTATGTCTACTGGCCAGAAATTCCTTCTAGTTTCTGGATGTTCCACCTCCCTTGCCCTTGGATGATGAGGTCTTGAACTAACAGCTCTTGATCCTCTGACATTGTTATGGGCTTGTACGGAAAATCTTTGGGTAACCAGGGGTCTTTAAACACCCTTATGTTGCTGCCGTTGCCGACTGTCCACTTTAAACCCTCCATGATGATGCTCCGACTGGAAATAATGCTTTTCCAGGTATAAGAGCACTGAGAGGTTGTCCCGACCTCGAAAATACTCGTACGGCCACAGTATTTGCTAAGCAAGACTTGGCTTAAGAGAGAGTTTGGGTTTGTGATGATCCTCCAAAACTGTTTACCCAGCATAGCTGTATTGAAACATTGTATGTCAACAAAACCAACTCCATCTTTCTCTCTTGGTTCTTTCAATTGCTCCCACGAAATCGAGTTGATGCCTTTGCTGTCTTCCTCGTGAGCCCAGAAAAAACTTCTGCAGATTGTCTCTATTTTCTTGCAAATTGAAATTGGGAGCTTGAAGCAACTCATTGTATAAGTTGGGAAAGCTTGTGCAACTGCTTTAATAAGAATTTCTCTACCTGCAAAAGAAAGGGAATTTTTCTTCCATGACTTACATTTAGCTTCAACTTTAGTGGGGACAAAATTGAAATCTAAAAATTTGTTTTTTCCAACTGTTGTAGGCAATCCCAGGTAGCAGTCGTGAGATTCAACCAGCTGGACCCCAATTCGATTGCTGAGCTCCACTTTACGGTCTTATGAGATGTTTGCGGAGAAAACAATTGCACTTTTGTCAAGATTAACTTTCTGTACAGTAGCTTTTTCAAAACTTTATAATAACTGTAATGTGTAGTCTAGCTCCTCTTCCGTAGCTTTTGAGAATAGGATACTATCATCCGCGAAAAACAAATGGGAGACTTTTGGCCCGCTCCTAGACGCAGCAAGACCCGAGAGGCTGCCAAATGACACGGCAGTTGTGAGGCTTCGTGAAAGGGCTTCACCGCATAGGAGGAACATATACGGAGATAGGGGGCATCCCTGCCTTAACCCCCGTTCAGGTATGACTTCTCCACACATTCTCCCTTCATACGCAAAACAGAACGAAACTGTAGTGATACAGTCCATAACAAGACTAACCCATCTGGTTCCGAAACCAATTCGCTTCATACAAGCTTTTAAAAAGCCCCATTCAACACGATCGTAAGCTTTTGACATATCTATTTTGAGGGCAAAACTCCCCCATCTATCTTTTTTACGATACTTCATCGAATTGTACTGAAGTAATTCGTTAAGATTGAGATGACCCCATCTTCCGTTGTTACCCAGTTGCCTTCTTCGTCTTCTAGGCCTTTCAGGGCATTACGTGCCTTCCTTATGGTCGCCTTTCGACGAAAGAAGGCGGTATTTCTATCTCCTTTTTCTAGCCATTGCACACGGCTTACTTTGCAACCATATCTCTTCCTCCTTCAAAAGGAGGCTATTTATCTCTGTCTTTAATTGGGCAATGCTGCTAGTGTTACTTCTATGAGTTTTCTCCATAAACTCCAACTGAGTTTTTAAAGCAGCCACTTGCTTAGTGATATTGCCAATTTCACGTCTCTATTACGCTTTGAGATTAGCTGCCAGATTGGCAAGCTTATCTCTTAGGGGGATTTGAGATGGCATATTACTCCAGGAGTCTTCAATTATTTCATCACAACTGGGATACTGTTGCCATGCTGTCTCGAATTGAAACCTTCTGCCACCCTTTTTCCTTCCAGTGTTAGCTTCCCAAATGAGCTGAATTGGGCAATGGACAGAAACCGTTGCTACCAAATGATTCACTCGGCGTGACTGGAATAACGTCAACCAGTCAACATTTGCAACAACTCTGTCAAGTCTTTCGTAGATAATCTCCCCTCCTCGTGGGTTACTTTTCCAAGTGAAATCTTTGCCAACATAACCCAAATCAAGAAGATCTAGATCTTGGAGAACTTGACGAAACAAACTAGAACCTTGTTCGTCAAAACCCCTTCCGCCTAGCTTCTCGTTTGCATTGGTCATGGCGTTAAAATCACCAATAACACACCACGGGCCACTCTTGTCACACCTGATACGCCGTAAAAGCTCCCAGGAATGATGCCTCTCTCGGGAATCAGGATTCCCGTAGAAACAAGTCAGTTGCCACGAAAAATTTAAGTTCTCATCAAAAACACTACAGTCGATATACCAAAAGGAGCTTGAAATTACTTGCACTTAAATGTTCTCGCGCCAAAGTAACGCAATTCCACCACTTCTACCTCTACTACTGATAGCTTCGCAACTAAAATTCAAGAATCTACCTGCTGCTTTATTCATCTCTATCTCTGATAGTCTTGTCTCTAGAAGAAAGACAAGACTCGGGCAGGAACTCTTCACCACCTGGTGGAGAGCAAGAACACTACGAGGGTTGCCCAGCCCTCGGATGTTCCAACTCACAATACTCATTGGGTTGAGGCGGACCGAAACCCGGTCTCCGCCTCTTCCAGATCGTCTTCAACAATATCTATGCTCGTACCCTCGGTCTCTGCTGCTCCTGTGAACCCCGAAAATTCAACTGTCTACCTTTTTTATTGAAAATCACTTCTAACGTCGATTTGTTCGGTGGAGGACTGAAAGTGGTGGTGGAACCCTTTCTCTTCGCAAACTCCTGGTTGTAGTTGCTAATCCGTTCTTTCACTGACTTGTTTGTTTCCGAAGATTTATTCCCATCTACTGCCCCCTTCTTGCTACTAACAGGCCCTTGGAATGCCTGCACAGCTCCTGTGTCCTTGTGCTCCCCTGCTGCCAAAGGGTTTTGGTAGATTGTGATTTCCATGTCTTTTTTACCGGAAGACTCTTGGTCATTCAAAGTGCTTAGACCTCCTTCTGGTGGTATTTCCGGATTTTGAGAGCTTTGATTTGGGCTTTGGCCAAACTTTTCCCCAAGGTCTTCTGCCATAGGACTTCTTGCATCTTCTGCTGTGTTGTTGTTGGGGTTTTGGGGCTTTTTCTTATTTCTAGAAATTGGGTGTTGCAACAGATACGGACCATAGCCCTCTTCTTCGGTACTCTTAGCCTCCTGTGTAAGTTCTTCGCAATCCCTTCCATCATGTATTACCAGCCCACACCAACAGTAGACAGACGGAATACGCTCGAACTTGAAATCAATCCAAATCCTCTCCTTTCTAATCATAGCATGGACTCCTCTCGGCAAAGCTTCATTGATTGGGAGCCGAACCCTAGCTCTGATGTAGTTACCTTCTTCTCCTGTGCTATGGATCTTATTTTCGACATACAAGACCTCTCCGACACTTGATCCAATCTTCTTGGCTACATCTTCATCTATCAACTGGATTGGTAGTCCTTGGATCTGCATCCATACTTCAAAGCTTGTAAGCGCCACTTGTTTGATTGGATCTCCAAGTTTCCAGGGTTTTAGTAGCAGGATCTTTCTGTTGAAAATCCATGACCCTCCTGATGTCACTCTCTCCATGATACCATTGTCTGGGAATCGAAAGAGAAAAGTATTGAAATCAACTTCGAGGATCGTGATCTTTTCCCCATCATTCCAGATCCGCCTGAACATTGCTCTCATGGCCTCTGCGTTCACCTTTTCCTCCGAAGCAAACGTACCGATTTGACCGTATGCAAAATTGCGATCTGCTTTATCACAGTAATAGTCATCGAACACCACCGTCTGATTCTCCTTTGCCGTGTACTCGGATGGGATTCTCGTCGCCATTGATCGTGCCGCCTCCGGAGAGATTTCGCCCTAGGGTTTTTGCCTCCGAGAAAACCGGAGCACTTTCAACTTCGTCTTTACTCTTTAATCCTTAATAAAAACAATTTCAAAAAAAAAAAAATCCTTAATAAAACCCTAAACAAATTATCGCATAAATTCGTGATATAGCACACCCTCGCGCGCTTTGTCATATTCCACGAATCCCCGTATTTCTTTTCCATTTTCCTTTCTCTCAACGATCTCGAAATACATAAATTATATAAATGAATAAAAATAAAAAAAACCCAACGATTCGCTTCCTCTCTTCCTTAAGGCGAAGCTCCCGAGGCAGATGATGAACCAGAGAACAAAGCAACAACGGCCATGAAATCTCTCCTTCTCCGTCCAGACCCCACCAATCTCTCCCCCATCTCCGCCCTCAGACCTCGCTATCTCACCCAACCAACCCTTCCAACTTCTCTCCGGTTTCCTACTACTCACAGCGATCAATTTCTTCGCCGCAGTTGTCGTCTCACCACGAGAGCTCTGATCGATTCGGCGGTACTTGAACAGCTAGGGCTTCATGAAGACGACCTCCGGAACCCGACGGTTTCGTCTTCCTACCGGAGCTCCGAGTACCGGAAACCGAATCAGACGGTGTTGGAAGCTCAGACCAAGGTTTGCACCGGTCCCACGCAGACCAAGCCGCTCTCGGAGGAGCAGGCTTTCAAGGTCCTCGACACCATTTTGAGATCAGGTTAGAGAAAAATAAATAAATAAATAAAGAAAATGCACTCATTTGACAATCTATTAAAATAATTTGGTGTCCTCATTTTTAGCTTATGGTAGTAGTACTAGTACTTCCTCCGTTCTATTTGATGCTTCCTATTTAGACTTTCACGGGTCACTTTGACCAGATGATTTTGTTAAGAAAACAATGTTAGAATTTGACAATATTGTCACGGTGTTGTAAAGTAAAGTAAAGTAAACTCTGCTCTAAAACACCGTCAAAAGATTCTAGAATCTTCTACCGTTTTGCTTACCAAATTACCGGGTCAAGGTGACTCAGTAAATAGTGAAGTAGGAAGCAGAAGAGAGAACGGAGGAAGTAGAGCTTTAAATGCAACCATTTGTTGCTGAAATCTGTAAAACCTGGTGCAGTTTGTGTTTTCTAGATATTTAGGGTAATGGGTTCTTTCATTAGCTGATAATTTGAGCAGTGTCAATGCTATTGTTTTTAATGCACACTGGAGTTCTGAGAATATAATGATTGGGGAAGCTATATAACAAGACAATTTAACTTAGCTGAATAAACCCTCGATTATCAATAAGCCGCTCGAGCCAGCTTACTCTAAATTATACTTGAAATGTTCATTGTTTCTGTTGGTAGTTATTGTACATGTCTTGGAGTTATTGTGCATGTCTTTGAGATTTGGTTCTGTTCTGCGCTATTGTCAGGTTCATGCCATATGTTCCCTCATTTTTGGCAAAATAACAATATCCTGCAAGTCAAGATGCTACATGGGTGTGAAATGTTTGTACGATTCTCCCCAATGCATCATGAATATGTGTTTCGGATGCTCGAAATAGTTGATACTTATTAGAGCATCTCCAGCAGTAATATGTATTTCTAATGCAAATTATACATAATAATGTTGTTATGCATTTTGAAAAAAGTGTCCTACTCCAACAATGATTTGTAAAAGTTATGAAAAATATATTTTTCTATTTAATCTTCACTCACAACACATGCAAATGATAGATGCGTTGGAGTCCTATTTTTTCACAAAATCCTGTATATTTTGCATAAAATGTTGATTTGCATGATCTGTTGGAGATGCTTAGCTGTTTAGGATATTAGATGATGTTCAAATTTTGTTATTTTGCATTGTACTGGGTCTTTGAGTTCAATATGATCACTTATTAGTTTGTTTTACCGATGCAGAGCTCTAGGGAACTATCACTGACTCTCTGATAACTAGATTTCTCAAATTAAAGATACCCCACATAAAAGAGACCTATCGATAGATCCTGATAGCATACATTATATTGCACCCCGTATCTGAAACAAACTATTTGGTACCTTTTACCAGAGTCTAAGCATCCTCAAATTACGGGAAAGGACAAGGTTAACTCTTTGATCCTCAACACCGCACCCAACTCCAATATAAATTAATATAACTGTTAGAATGATTATTCTTTCATAATGTTTGTTTCTAGCCCAGGGAAAACTTAATGATGAAGAAGAAGTTTCAAAAGCACAACTCGGGGCTTTTTTTGCTGCAATGACCATACGTGCAAATGCCTTTCCTGAAGCTACACAGTGGAGTGAGGGAGAAACTCACGCAATGAATACATATTGGCCACGTCTAATTCGAGCCCTACCCCCTGATATAATCTTCATAGCTGACCCTGAAGGTTCTATAATGGGAGCAGGAAGTTCAATAGGGCCCCAATATGTTGGCAATGGTACGAATGAGATGAGATTGGTGGGTGCCCTTAGGGAAGTGCTGGCAGGTGGTCATCTAGGATATGAGGAGGTTCAAGGTGTACTAAAGGACGTCCTTCCACTAAAGTCAGGGCATATGTCGTCAGCAAGTGAGTCCCTCCTTTCAGCTTTCATGATTGGGCAACGTATGAATAGAGAAACTGATCGCGAACTGAAAGCATATTGCCTAGCATTTGATGATGAGCTCGGTACATTTCTCATCCATTAATCAGTTATATTCTCCAATTACTTGATTCCATACTTGCAACTGACTCGTGCCATTTTTCTTACTAGTCTCCTGTGCTGACCATCAGGTTCTCCTCCAATTGCTGATGTTAAATCATTGACTCATTATGGGGAGCCTTATGATGGAAACACCCGTTTCTTCAGGAGCACGCTCTTTGTTGCTGCTGTTAGGTCATGTTATGGTGAATCATGCTTGCTTCATGGGGTGGAATGGATGCCACCAAAGGTGATTGGTTAATTTACCATCATATGTATATGTACAGCAATCTATGTTTGTCCAAGTCTACCACTGTTATAATCTACTTATTTGAGTAATGAATGTCCATCCTATACTGGTAGTCTGTTGTTAAGTTTTCTATTTGTGCTGGCATGATCAATCTGAACAAAGATATTCTGCTAGTATGGTTAAAATTAACTTAATATTTTAAGTGAAAAGACAAAAAGGATTCATGTTTAAAACTGTCTTCTATTTATCTACAGGGGGGTATAACTGAAGAGCAAATGCTGAAGTTCATGGGTGCAAATACACAGTTATCCCCGTTGCTGGCGAAAAAGCTTCTTGAGGTTCCCATTGGATTTGTTACTGTTCTAATGATTAACATTGTGCTCGTTCAGTTGCTAAATATCTAAACTTGTTACTTCAGGATGAAGAAGTCGGATTTGCTTACTTAAGTCTACGTGAAGCTTCTCCATCTCTGTAAGCTACTCTAACAAATTCTTTTTTGTTCATTGAATCTTGTACAAACAGACCCTCTGATAATCTTGAGAGAATGGCATATTATGATACGATCAATATTTTCCTGTTGAAGTTGGATATTGTTTTCGTGAAATTAAGAAATCATGTATCTTCCAGCTAAAAGAAGTTCGGTTATATTTTGAAATATATGTTTCTTTTGCACCTATAAGCGGGCTAATGCAGTTCTATTTCTTAATTATTTTAGCAGTAAATATGTTTTTTATGCTATTAAAAGATGCAACTTATTGATTTTATCTTCTCGGCGATATAGTCTAGAGACCTAAAAATACTGCTCCATGAATCATGACGTAGAAGATCTAAAATACTTGACTTTTATTTCATGAGTAAATGTTAGATTCTAGAAAGTCAATACTGCCATGCTGGTATTGACGCCTAAGGAATAAAAATACCTCGGACCTGAAGTGGGAATTTCCTCTATCTGGTTGCTTGATATTTATTATTACTTACACGAGAAGTGTTACAGAAACGTGGACCTGTGTAATATTGTCTGTGATGTTAGCTTTAACATTGTCTGCAGTAACTATTGACATTTAAAGGAAGCTGATAAAAAATCATAAAAAAAGTATGAACAATTTCTTTTTCGTAATGTTGCACATCTATCCAAGTACCATGGTTTTAAAATGTTCTACTGGTTGGCCAAACCGTAAGGGCTGTGCTATATCGTAAAAAGAGAATATTAGTCTGTGTTTGCACGGTTCTTTGGAGTCTTTTGCAGTGTTAGAATGTGCAAGAGACAAACGCATAAGCATGATTTATTTTTCTTAAACATAATTTTAGTGTTCCTATCAGTGTCCACATTCTAATCATGAACGAAAAGTAATTGATGTTTTCTTTTAAAAGTTCCCCAGTTTGAAATCTCACATTCTCTTTGTTAAATCCTCCAAATCTAATGTCTTGTGTATATGTCAAGTTTTCAACCATACTGTTTAGGACGGGGCATGAGAAAATTCTTTTGATATTCGGCCACTGACTGATGGCATCGGCGTAGAAATCATGAGTACTGTTTCCATTGGCTGCAACATTCCGTAGGCCTCCACTTGTATACACATTCAAGACCAAGTTACCTACTAATTAGGGGAAGAAGTGACTTGAGTTAGTAGAACTATTTTCTGTTTTGTATCGACAATGTGCATCCGACCTGTTACAGTATTTTCTTCTTCTTCTGTTAGTAGCCCTGAATTTATGACATGATCATCAGATGATTGGAAATTCTCTATAGAAACCACACATGAAGTAACTATAGGTGTTGCGACATTTTGATGTGCTTGCAGCAAGTTAGTTACCATCTCCTAAGGTGATAGAGATGTGAATGGTAACTTTCTTTTTATTTTACTCTTGGAATGCCCTTCACCTGGAGCCACCTTTTTAGTGGCCCAATCCCATTTGGATGTAAGAATTAGCCACCATCTCATGTTAAGGTTTAGCTTGCTTCAGTTCACCACCAACTACAACGTCACTCTTCTAGAATTCGTCCCTTTTAGTTTTTAATGTATCTGGTACTTCATTTTGAGATTTATGTATTTCCTCAACACAAATGAGGATGAATCTCTTTTACGCTTTTGTTAGGTTTTCACTGATTGGACTGAGGGAACATATAAAAAAACGTCCACCACTAGCAACAACGGAGAAAGTTCAGCAATTTGTAAGAGTAAGTACATTTTTTTTTTCTTTCAAAACTTACCAATAAGTATGTTTCCTAACAGAAGTGATTGGTAATTGTATTGGAGAAAGCATATGTTGGACTTAAGTGCCCGTATGCTTTGTGGACTAATCACTCACATTTTATACTTAAATGCAAAAATAAGCCGGATTTTTGTTCTTATCCGAAATGAACAAAAATGGGGTTATCTAGCAGACACTGTCTTTTAGTATTTTTGTTCTTCTCCGAAGTATTGTGTTAGATTCATATCAAGTGCTTATCATCACCTCTTAATACATTTCTGTCTGACTGAAAATGTGAAGTATTTTCTTCCAATAGGCACGGGGACGAGAATCAATTGTTGCTGGATTCTATCACGAAGGTTATGAGGAACCACTTCTTATGCTTATGAGAAGAAGGGGTGTTCATGCTGGTTTGGTGGTGAAGGTGCTTATCTTGTAATAATTTGGTAGCTCATAATTCGTCAGACAATTGGCTATATTTTTGTAAAAGCTTACAAGCCGATAATTTAGATCAAAATAAAGGAAATTAAACAAGTTAGCTTTTTTTAATTTCGGTTTCAAATTCCCTGATAGCTTTTAGGCCTCAAAACTAGCTGAAGTTGCACCCAAATGATTTCATAAAAGGAAACTGTTATGATTGCCTGTCAGATCCATAAGATATAGTCCCTCGTGGAATTTGATCAACGCTCTGCCATAATTGGTGTAGGGGGAGGAAGGGGCTCTATCCATGACAACTAGAATGCGTCCATCAAGTTCATCTAAGGGACTCCCTGTCAATTACTGTTCTGGTTTCCGCTCGCTGAATGTGGCACCTGGCAACGAAGTGGATGGTGCGCATCTTTTCATATTTTTCCTACTCGTTGTCTGATGGTTTAGAGTAGACATATTTTTGTAAGTTTGAGCACTTGAATGGCCAAGGATGTCATTTCAAATTAACTGGATAATTGAGTGATTTGTGTTCTCTATATCAAATGTTGCAGGTGTGTCTCGTGAGAGTTTCACTATTGAGGTAAATGCCGAAGACTATGGCTTTGAACCCACTGACACTCCAAGAACTGATCGATCGGTAAGGTCTATTTGTTTTTTCTTTTTAGTTGTTGCCCTGCACTGTTTTGCTAAATCTTATTTCATGTCCCCGTATCCAATTCGAATAGTTTAGAGGTACAGATCATCTTTGAATCCCACATTTTGATCAAACTACTGGTTGGAGTATAGAATGATTGACAGTGTTTTGGGCTGACAGTTTACTGCATGGTTAGCTCACTATTCTTTATTAATATCCTGTCATTAGGCGTAACCTTGAGTTTAGTATGCTAATGTTTCTGTTCTAAGTTTCTTAAGGACATCAATTAGACGAGTTCATGAAAAAGGGGTTGAAATAAGACCCAACCAGAAGAAAGTACCTAAACTTATGGTCTTAGAATATTTATTTGGACTATGCATTGGTTAATTGTTACTTTGAAGTTGAAAGTCGAAGGTTAGATGTTCTTGTTTGCCATTATTGTTATGGCATTAAAAACCACGTTAATCAAATTGTGGCCACTGGGCAAGGACTGTTATGATCTCTTTCCTCTTCCTGTAATACATACGTCATACCCTAGCTGCCTTGCTGCATGAAGAATTATTGAAAATGCCCACCTCCCTCTTCCTGTAATACATATGTCATACCCTAAGATGTTAGTCCCATTCCGCTTCAGTAAACCTAAATGTAGTTTAAAGGCAGTTTAAGTTATTCCTCATGCAAAGAAGAGTCTAGCTGACCACAAATTCCACGCAACCTTGATAGCGGGGCTGTTTGGATGAGCTGAAGTAAGTGAGCGATTTGGCTAAAAAACTACTTTTATCTGGAGTGTTTGGATAAAGTAGCTAAAAGTAGATTAATGTAATTTTTAGAACAAAAATAATAATTTAATTTTGATAAAAACTGTGATTTACTTCCAAAATGGGAAATACGGAAAATGGACCGGTGGTTATAGTGAGTGTATCTCATGATTGTTAACAAAATTTTACCCAATGGTCCAATTATTGAATGACACGTGGGAGTAGAAGAAAAATTGTTGGCTGAAAATGGACACAAATCCAGAATTCCATGTGATTTATCACTCTGGACGAGCATAATCCGGAATTCCGCCGATTTTTCCTGATTTCCGGGCTGAAAAATCCGGATTCCTCCCCATTTTCGGATTTCCGGATTTTAACGAGATTTTTGACCAATTGTTTCAAATTCTTGACTTTTCCTTTCCTCGCTACTTCCTCTGAGCCAAACAACCCCAGCATATCGGCTATCGCTACACATAGGTTTTTCTTGTTGTGTTAGGGAAAGATTCTTCTGGGGTTCTTGGATGGGTTTTAAATGTTCTAAAAAGCCTGAGAAGTTGTCAACGTGAAGCAAGGTTTTAGCTTTTGGGATCTCGTGGGGCATGAGTTCAGTTTGGTGTTTCTATAAGAGCGTGTTCACCCGTTAAGGCTCTGGGATAGGGGATGTAGGTCACTGGGGCAAGAAACTGTTAATGTACTTTTAGGTGTGTGGGGCACAAGCACAGCACTGTTCTTAATAGGAATTTTTAGACTTTTCTCATAGGTAGATGCCCATGTGGGAGAGGGACCTTGGACCACTTTGAAGGGCCCTGGGTCAGTGTGGAGGGCACTGGTATACCCAGCTCGTGCTTGGCGGAGAGATGATTATAGGTATATGCATTTGATTCTGAGGCCTTCTTTGAGGACTTTGTCATATCCAAGCTTAGAATGGAACACATTAGAGGAAAAAATAAAATAACAATGGCCAAATTCGGACAAACTGCAGGGTTGTTAATTATCCTTTTTAGGCCCAGTATCGATCAAATTCCTCCCTCCCATGGCGAACTGACTAGTGATCATGTACTGCAGAGTGGGAGGAGAGTTGATTAGTAATTTGCTATAATGAAGAATGAAGTCTTGGGATATTTGTCTAATCGTCACTGATGTTCCTGTTCTACTACTAGGTAGTTAGTGAGCTTAGCACTCCCCGTGTTTGTGTTTGTGTGTGTGTGCGTGTGCGTGTGTGTGTGTGTGTGTGTGTTTATGAAAGTAGACAAGTGACTAATTTGACTATTGTGTGCTTGATATATCTGTCTCTCAAATATGGATTTACTACTATCTTGATCAATATGAACATCCATATGGCAATCATACTAGTGTGAGATTCCCATGTTTTCAACTTGATTGAGTAAACCTAGGTGATTCCTTTGGCTACAAATGCAGGTCGCAAAGAATATAGAATTGGGCTTAGCAGCGCTCCGTGGTGAGAAAGGTCCAGCATATGACCGAATCATCTTAAATGCTGCGATGGCAGATCACTTGCTGGGCTGTGATGGTGCGGCAGACGTGTCTGTAGCTATGGATAGAGCCAGGGAAGCAATTGATAGTGGCAAAGCATTGTCGAAGCTACTCAACTATATAAAGATATCTCACAAAATGAAGTGAATGGGAGAGCTTTGTAGTTTAGCTGTATGCTTTCTTGTTGTACTATCTTTTTGGTCATCACAAAATAGAATGCGTCGTGATTCTGTAATTTTGGAGTTGCTTGGTCTGTAGAATGCGTCGTGATTCTACGTTTTGACTATGAATTCATGATTACATTATCTTAATATCAGCAGCTTTATCAGTTATTCTGTCTTTGAATTTTACTGTTTATGCATGATCGGAGTCGCGAACCAGAATTGCTACAGACCTGAACCGGTAGGTGAAAACGTCCGGTTAGGGTTAGGAAGAGAAGACAGAATTTAGCACCTTACCCCGGTGGGCCGACTAGCGAAGGGGAGTTAGGACTAGCCTGAAATCGTTGAGACCAACTGTTAGAGAATCTGACCCGGGCCATCAGGACAGGTTAGAAACCCTAGCAGCCTTAGAACGAGACTGCAGACTTAGGCAGCTTAACAGGAATCCGACAGTCTGCAGGATTGTGATAACGTGCAGGAAAAGAAAAGATACTGCACAATTGGTATGTGGCACGGATAACGAGACTGCTGTGTGTTTTCATGTCAAACAAAGAACGAAAATCTGAAGAACCTTAGGGGATCCCGGGACCTAGTATCGTAAACCCTAGTTTTACAACCTTAAGATTATTCAGAAAATTCTCCCAAAAAGATTTACGTTTCAGTTATTTACTTTTAGTACTTAGTTAGTAAGCAAACTCTCAAAATACTCCTCCTTTTTACACTCTTTTCGTTAAAACTGATTACTAGAAAAACCTGCAAAGTCCCTGTGGGATCGATAATCCGAGTTGAAAATACTCTCTATATTACTTGATTCGTATACTTGCGAATAGCACGCTAAATTGCGCATCAGCGCAAAAGCCACGAGCATAAGAAAGTGCACTGGAAAAATTGGAAGCATCTTTGTAAATTGAAAGACAATGGGGGTTTAGGTTTTAAGAACCTCTACAATTTTAATCTTACACTCATTGCTAAGCAATCTTGGAGGTTGAGCAATGGAGGCCACACTCTCTTCAACTCAGTCTTTATAGGTAAATACTTCCCCAAATGCTCCTTTTGGCAAGCTCAAATTCCTCAAGGTAGTAGCTGGATTTGTAGAAGCATTTGTGAGGGCAGGATAGCAATTATAAAACGATCGAGATGGAGGATAGAGAATGGTGTAAACTAGTCATTTAATCTAACTAGACACATAATTCATTTATCACATGATTTTCAAGATAAAACTCGAATAATAAAATAATGCATTCGCTATAGTTTATTTACACAAAACTTGCTCCTCATATTTTGCATGAGCTAATAGTCAAACATTAAATAAAATATTAACATATAATCACATATTATTAACATGCTAACATGACTTAGAAATGTGAGTTATTACAATGGAAGTGGTGGAGTGGTGGAGGTATGGAAGTGTAATGAAGGTGGTGGTGTGAGCACCATAATTGATGGCTAGAAAGGAATATGATGCTTTTTGGTGCACCATAGTGCGTGATGACTAGGTAATTTTTGGTTATGTAGTTTTTGGAGCACCAAGTAGGTTGTAGAAATTAGAATTCGAGGAGTAAATAAATAACAGGGGTAATATTTAAAATAAAAATTAGTGAACTAGTAAGTTTAGAAAAAATATAATAACATATTGGAATAGGACTTGTATCTAACTAAAACAAATAATTAATGGTTAGAAATAAAATAGCAATATGAAAGCATATTTAAATAAAGTATAAACAAAAAGTGAATTAGAATAAATTTAGGGTATTCAATTGAAACAAAAAAAATAGATAAATAAATGGAAGTTTTGAATTATATTTAAAATAAAATAGCAACTTTGTTAAATAGCTAATAGAATAGAAAACTAGTTTAACACTGCTTTAACAAATAGTAATGGCCAAAATAACCCGTATAATTAAGGTGATTACCAAAATAACCCAACTAATATTCGGAGTATTACACGTTGGAAAGAGTTCTATGATCACAAATGGACTCAACCACCTCGAACTAAGCTTTTCGGGAAATAATTTCACGTTGGGGGTTGCAATATTAACACTTTTTGTCCCACGTGAAATTCTTTAGGAGCGATATGTCAGTCGTGCCATCTTCTGATTCTTTCTTTATAGATATTGGCACTCCCATATGCATTCAAGTGGAATTCTTCTAGCTTAGCAATGCTAGCCTACAACTTTCACCTTCTAACTTTGATCCATGTTAAGCGACTTACTTGCTCAATAAGCTTTATTCTCCAACTCATCGGGAAGATTACAAGACTTATGCCCAAGGTATCTAGGACGCCATGTAGTATGCCCATAATGAATCGTCAAGTCTCAAAGACCAATCCTTGCACCCACATTCACCGTCTTCTTAGAATTTATCTTAATCTCTCGGCTAAATACCCCGACTTGCTGATAACTCTGTATTAGAGTTATATTTCTTACACAATTTGCTATCGTTTTGTGAGATTTCCGGGTAGAATATGTTAGCTTTACACTATGAACTTGAGGAAATTGAGTAAGTTTAGATTTGAGCTTTAAATTGCTAATCCGGGGCGTTTCTCGTGTTAATTTATGCTATTTTGTCACGTTTGATCGCACGGGTGTGTTTCACGTTGTTTTGACAGGAAACGTAACTCGGAGACTGAAAGAAGAGGAGAAACGAACTTCGGAAATTGAGACAAAACTCGGAATTGGAGAGAAGAAGAAAAGTTCAGCAGATCACGCGACTTGCAAAACTGAGGTCGTGTGATCTGGAGCAAGACTTAGAATAAATTTGGAGGAGAAAATTGAGCAACTCACTGTTTCCACGACTTGAGTGGCTGATCTTGAGTTCAGCTTAAGGAGATCGCACGATATGGTTTTGGTTGATCGTGTGATCTGATTGAAGGAAAACAAGTCATGGACGCAACTCACCCCTGATCGCATGATCAGGAATTTCAGATCATGTGATCTGCTTAAGAAGAAAAAAAACACACGGACTCTCCTAAACCTAATTGGAGATAATTAATACAAAAACAACTACAATTAAAGAAGATAAGATTCATTGGGGAAGAAGGGAACGAACGGGAGAAGGAGAGAGACGACGCACAAGAGGAGGACTCCTCCTCCTTTGGAGGAGAAAATTGAGCAAATCACTGTTTCCACGACTTGAGTGGCTGATCTTGCGTTCAGCATAAGGAGATCGCACGATCTGGTTTTGGTTGATCGTGTGATCTAATTGAAGGAAAACAAGTCCTGGACGCAACTCACCCCAGATCGCATGATCAGGAATTTCAGATCATGTGATCTGCTTAAGAAGAAAAAAAACACACGGACTCTCCTTAAGGAGAGAGACGACGCACAAGAGGAGGACTCCTCCTTGGAGGAGAAAATTGAGCAACTCACTGTTTCCACGACTTGAGTGGCTGATCTTGCGTTCAGCATAAGGAGATCGCACGATCTGGTTTTGGTTGATCGTGTGATCTGATTGAAGGAAAACAAGTCCTGGACGCAACTCACCCCAGATCGCATGATCAGGAATTTCAGATCATGTGATCTGCTTAAGAAGAAAAAAAAAACACACGGACTCTCATTAAGGAGAGAGACGACGCACAAGAGGAGGACTCCTCCTCCTTTGGAGGAGAAAATTGAGCAACTCACTGTTTCCACGACTTGAGTGGCTGATCTTGCGTTCAGCTTAAGGAGATCGCACGATTGGGTTTTGGTTGATCGTGTGATATGATTGAAGGAAAACAAGTCCTGGACGCAACTCACCCCAGATCGCATGATCAGGAATTTCAGATCATGTGATCTGCTTAAGAAGAAAAAAAACACACGGACTCTCCTTAAGGAGAGAGACGACGCACAAGAGGAGGACTCCTCCTCCTTTGGAGGAGAAAATTGAGCAACTCACTGTTTCCACGACTTGAGTGGCTGATCTTGCGTTCAGCTTAAGGAGATCGCACGATCTGGTTTTGGTTGATCGTGTGATCTGATTGAAGGAAAACAAGTCCTGGATGCAACTCACCCCAAATCGCATGATCAGGACTTTCAGATCATGTGATCTGCTTAAGAAGAAAAAAAAACACACGGACTCTCCTTAAGGAGAGAGACGACGCACAAGAGGAGGACTCCTCCTCCTTTGGAGGAGAAAATTGAGCAACTCACTGTTTCCACGACTTGATTGGCTGATCTTGCGTTCAGCTTAAGGAGATCGCACGATCTGGTTTTGGTTGATCGTGTGATCTGATTGAAGGAAAACACGTCCTGGACGCAACTCACCCCAGATCGCATGATCAGGAATTTCTGATCATGTGATCTGCTTAAGAAGAAAAAAAACACACGGACTCTCCTAAACCTAATTGGAGATAATTAATACAAAAACAACTACAATTAAAGAAGAGAAGATTCATTGGGGAAGAAGGGAACGAACGGGAGAAGGAGAGAGACGACGCACGAGAGGAGGACTCCTCCTCCATTAAAGCTCTAAGTTTGATTTCTTCTTCTTCTCTCTCAATCTTCGTATGGAAAAACTTGTAAGTCTTGTTTGGTTGATTATTATTAGCTAGACGTTTGGCTAGGCGTCTCTTTGAGAGCTTAGGGTTCATGTAAACGATGATATTTTTCCAGATTTGATCTTTGCTTCATGATTTCTTGGTTTCTTATTTTGAATCAATTATAGTTTCTTGTTTATGTTAGTAATCCTAATTGAGTGACATGATTAGGAGATAAAACTAGGATTCAAGAACTAGGGTTTGTTCAATAGTTGATTCATGCTTAAAGTTAGCAATATTTTAATTCAATTTTTCATGTATTGTGCTTAATACTCAGTGTTAATGGAGTAGCTAACCGGAAACACTGCTCAGTTAGCGAGTGCACGATAGTGATTCTAACTAACTAGGATGAGACTTGAACATCAATCCCGTATCACTGAGACTGAGAAGAGATGTGTTAGGATTGGCTAGTGTGGGTAGATTCGGTAGGTGAGATTCGACTGTTTCGTGCAACGGTGGACCGACAGGACCCGTTGTCGTGCATGTCGTTAGCCTACTAGAACGGACCGGTAGACACAAGAGACCGATAGGAGATCGTAGTCTACCGTGAAGTAGAATGACTTGAGACCGATAGGAGATAGTTAGCGCTGTTACCCAGCTTAGTTAAAATATAGTTAACGTGTTGCTCAGATAATCCGGAAATCGTCTACAGCCCTAGGTGATCTAGAGATTGCCTAGTTTCTCCAAACTTGTTTCTTAAATATAAAAAAATACAAAAATATTAGATTAGTTGTTATTTCAATTTCTAAAATAAATCAAATCTTTCCTCTTGCACCGTACACTAAATTAAATAACTATTTAGATAATCTGAATTCTGTCCTCGTGGGATCGATAACTCGGGGTTGAAATACCACCCCTATATTACTTGACCTTGCACTTGCGCATACGCGTTAAGAAATCCGCGTCAAGTTTTTGGCGCCGTTGCCGGTAGATTAGTTAGTTAGGAGTTAGTTTAGAGTACCTTTATTTAGTTTTAGTTTTTTTTCTATATCTTTGTGCTTCACTGGTGTCTTGTGAGTCTGTTTTTCAGGAACGCAGGAAGCAAGAGAAAATATAAGCATGTGGAGCGAAGACTGTTATTCGGGTCCCCCTACTGTTTCCACTGCAGGGGTAACCATGAAGAAGAGGATGCATGCATAACTTGGTGCTACGTATGCGGCATTTGGCATGACCATAGAGACTCATGTCGAGTACATGCCCCCCAGCTTCATCAGCACCAGGAAGACTCATCAGCGATTATGGCAGAACGGCGTAGTACTATGAATGACATCGAAGTGTGCGCCAAATTTTTGTCCATAGCTTCACAATTACCACAAGAGGATTCTGCCACAGGTAGGGAATACGTGAGGGAGATGTTGGAGAGGATAAAGAAACGAATAGAAAAACTGCCAACAGAAGGGGAATCTAGTATTCAAGAGCCACAAGAGGATCCCTTGCCACATGATAGTGAGCCTCACATTGAACCTTCATCATCCCCACCACAAGTGGAAGAAGAGATACCTGAGCCGAACGAAAACTTCAGTGTCCAGGAACCATTGGTGGACACCGCCACTTATGAGGACTCAGACTCTGATTCAGACTGGGGTGGACCTGTGTGCCCAAGATGGGAGGACCTTCCGTATTGCCAGCCAAAACTGCAAGAGCCCTCACTTCCTTGGCATGAATGGGAAGACACCAGTATTGGAAGCCTGTGGGGTGCCGACGATGAAGCTGATGATTCACTTGTTCCCATACCTATTGAGGTAAAAGCCCCTACTCATACTTTCGAAGAATTCTCCGTATCTCATATTAGTCAAGTCTGTGATGAGTTGGAAGACTTGTGTATGGAGATTCTTATGGGGAAGAGCATCATGAGAAATTTTCAATTCCTTGTCATATTGGCGACTTTATTGATGATCCATATGCCATAGTCAAGGAGTTGGAAATCAACAAGTGGGGGGGGGGGGGGTGGATGAATTGCATGGGTCATTTGAAAAGCATCTAGCACAGATGAGGTATTACTGGGATGATTTTATGGCCAGAGATTCATTTGAGCCCAGTGGTACTTGGTGGAAGTTTCTCAAGAAGATCAATTGCAAAATGAAAAAGGAGTCAGCTTCCACAATTATCCACCTTCTTCAGAGAACAGGGGTGCACGTGAAGTTCTTGAGAAGAGATGGTGGAAGAAGAAGAAGTGGAGGGATAAATCAGCCTCCACTATCCTTGTCGGTTGAGGTAACCGGGTCGGGCTGTTAACCTTAAATTACAAGCGCTGGTTGGGAGGCAACCCAATATAGATTAGGATGCTATTTATTTATGTTCTTTCTTTTAGTTCTCCATATGATTTTCAGGGGTGAGAGAGAATTGCTTTAATACTTTCAATCAGTGTACAGGGACATAGGTACAGAAGATGCTACGGATTCCCCTTCTTGATGCGTGTGATAGAATGTTGAGTAGGCGCATCGGAATCCGGACGCGAGATGAGACTTTTCCGAAAACTGTCAACGGTCCACAAGACCCCTTCTTGTTGCAGTTTCGCGGCAACGGTGCCCATGTAGGTCCGGGCGCTCAGGTACCTCTAACTCTCTCTGTTCTAAGTTTGGAGCCATAATTGTGTAGATCCACCGCCAATACATTTAAGCGAGGAAACCTCGTACTTGATCTCTAAATTCGTTGAGGACAACGAAACGCTTAAGTGTGGGGGGGGTGGGGGGTTTGTGTATATTTTGCTAGCCATGTCAGTTATGCATCGCCAGTTACATGCAGTTGTGTCGTATTGTGTACTACGTGTGGTTAGTGTAGAGTGTTTGATATTGTGTCGTATTGTGTTAGGATTGTTATTATGCATTTCTTTGCACTTTTACTTTATTGAGTCCCCTACCCAAAACGTGTGGTTAATCGAGTTGGCTGTAAGCATATAGAGTCTAGGAAAATATGAAAAAATTGAAAAAAACAGAAAAGCGAAAATCCTTAAAAATTAAATCTTTTGAGTTGGGCAATTGATGAAGCTTGAAACCAGAGAGAGTTCAATGAAAGAGTCTCAATGAATAGGAAGCACCGTAGTGAGGAAAACCTTAATTTTTGGTATCTTGCGCACTAGTTTCACGAAAGGAAGTCCCGGGTATTCAGGGAAAAGGGGAAAGAAGACGAGGGCATACCTTTAGTTCCTTTATTGTGCTAGGAAGATTTAGTCTTGGGGTAGTTAAATAGTCTATTTTCGAGTGGAAACTTGTGGCCTCTTGTAAATCTGGGGTGGACCTTCGTGTAGAGTTGGTTCCATGTGGTACATTGCTCTAGCCTAAGTGAAGTTAGGGAGTTTACACCACCATCCCTTAAGGCGGTTTCAAGAGCTAACCGAAAAAGCCCACACTTAGTTACTCTAAATATCACGTCTGAAATAAATTGAAAGAGAATGAAAACAAAACAAATCAAAATATTCTCTCGGACTAGATACGGTGAACAGCCTAATGTGCCCCCGTTAGCGCGGGGAATTTGGATTCAAACCAATTAGAGCGTCTAAGAGAAATTAAAGTCAAGCTGTATTACACGGAGTTGTGTCTCCCGTCACTGGGACAACTTGCGTTCAATGCAATAACGGCTAAGAGGGTCTTAAAACCTCATATGACTTGGCGACGAAAGACTACTATAGGACTAAAGGTGCCTAGACCCTCTGAGCTAAAGGACGTGCCCGGATCTTGGATTGAGTTTGGTGGATGTTTGGGGACCCCTTAGTGAGCTTGTGCGTAGGATCATTGTATTTTCAAGTCCTTATTGCGGTTGTGTGAATTGAAAAAGAGATTTGTGAGAACTTGATGATTTTGGTTAGTGATAGCGAGATTGCCCATCTCTTAAGAAAAAGAAAAAAAATATGTTGTTTCAATTTTAGCATTGTTCTATAATCGAGTTGCATTGTATAGTCATGTAGATTGCATTGTGTGTGTGTGTGTGTTTTGTTTGTGTCACATGGCTAGTAAAGTTTTATGCAATTCGGTGGGTTAAAGCGTAGTGCAAGGTTTGATTTTGCTCGGGACGCGCAAAAAGGTAGTGTGGGGGATTTGATAACTCTGTCTTAGAGTTATATTTATTACACAATTTGCTATCGTTTTGTGAGATTTCCGGGTAGAATATGTTAGCTTTACACTATGAACTTGAGGAAATTGAGTAAGTTTAAATTTGAGCTTATGCTAATCCGGGCGTTTCTCGTGTTAATTTATGCTATTTTGTCACGTTTGATCGCACGGGTGTGTTTCGTGTTGTTTTGACAGGAAACGTAACTCGGAGACTGAAAGAAGAGGAGAAACGAACTTCGGAAATTGAGACAAAGCTCGGAATTGGAGAGAAGAAGAAAAGTTTAGCAGATCACACGAATTGTCGTGTGATCTGGAGCAAGACTTAGAATAAATTCGGAGGAGAAAATTGAGCAACTCACTGTTTCCACGACTTGAGTGGCTGATCGTGCGTTCAGCTTAAGGAGATCGCACGATCTGGTTTTGGCTGATCGTGTGATCTGATTGAAGGAAAACAAGTCCTGGACGCAACTCACCCCAGATCGCATGATCAGGTCAGATCATGTGATCTGCTTAAGAAGAAAAAAAACACACGGACTCTCCTAACCTAATTGGAGATAATTAATACAAAAACAACTACAATTAAAGAAGAGAAGATTCATTGGGGAAGAAGGGAACGAACGTGAGAAGGAGAGAGACGACGCACAAGAGGAGGACTCCTCCTCCATTGAATCTCTAAGTTTGATTTCTTCTTCTTCTCTCTCAAATGGAGAAACTTGTAAGTCTTGTCTGGTTGATTATTATTAGCTAGACGTTTGGCTAGGCGTCTCTTTGAGAGCCTAGGGTTCATGTAAACGATGATATTTTTCCGGATTCGATCTTTCCTTCATGATTTCTTGGTTTCTTCTTTTGAATCAATTATAGTTTCTTGTTTATGTTAGTAATCCTAATTGAGTGACATGATTAGGAGATAAAACTAGGGTTTGTTCAATAGTTGATTCATGCTTAAAGTTAGCAATATTTTAATTCAATTTTTCATGTATTGTGCTTAATACTCAGTGTTAATGGAGTAGCTAACCGGAAACACTGCTTAGTTAGCGAGTGCACGATAGTGATTCTAACTAACTAGGACGAGACTTGAACCTCAATCCCGTATCACTGAGACTGAGAAGAGATGTGTTAGGATTGGCTAGTGTGGGTAGATTCGGTAGGTGAGATTCAACTGTTTCGTGCAACGGTGGACCGACAGGATCCGTTGTCGTGCATGTCGTTAGCCTACTAGAACGGACCGGTAGACACAAGAGACCGATAGGAGATCGTAGTCTACCGTGAAGTAGAATGACTTGATACCGATAGGAGATAGTTAGCGCTGTTACCCAGCTTAGTTAAAATATAGTTAACGTGTTGCTCAGATAATCCGGAAATCGTCTACAGCCCTAGGTGATCTAGAGATTGCCTAGTTTCTCCAAACTTGTTTCTTAAATATAAAAAAATACAAAAATATTAGATTAGTTGTTATTTCAATTTCTAAAATCAATCAAATCTTTCCTCTTGCACCGTACACTAAATTAAATAACTAGTTAGATAATCTAAAGTCTGTCCTCGTGGGATCGATAACTCGGGGTTGAAATACCACCCCTATATTACTTGACCGTGCACTTGCGCATACGCGTTAAGAAATCCGCGTCACTTGCCCATTCGATCGAGGATGATAAGACATGTTGCCTTACGCACAGATATTCCATACTCTTTCAACACTTCAACGAATACTTTATTGATGAGTGTGTGCCCTCGTTACTGACACGATTTTTTGTTTGTATACCCGCAAGTATACGTTGTCGTTTAAAGTAATCCCGGTAAGTCCCAAGTTATATCGAATCCAAATTAATGACTAAGTGTCTCCCGAGCTATTTTGTTTAAAAAATGTATCCCGAAGTGATTGTTGATTTTTAACTAAATTACTAATCATGAAATAAAAGATAAGCAAGTAAAATAATTGAATATGAGATAAGGGAAGACCCCAGGACATCCTCGTTGGGTGCTAGATTGATAGTTTCCATTGATAAATCATGGACTACGAAATACATAAATTGACACTTGGCCAAGCGAGCAAATTTACAAGACCAGTTGCTCGCACGTCCCTTGATCTTTAATTAGGCAATCCGTATTATGTGATTAGGTTGGTCGCACTGAATCACAACAATAATTTAATACCTAAATAAGCATGCTTTTTATAATTTATAACTCCTATCCCTTACAGTCCTGTTGGTTGCATGTGACTGGAGATTAATGTGTTTGACAAATTTTCTATATGATTCGTCGATTGGTCATACGTAAAAACCCTACTGAAGCCAAATCATATAAGACGTCTCATACAAGATTTGGTATGACTAAAGCTTAATCAAATCTGCACCAAGTCAATAACTATTAAGCCAAACATAGCAAAAACACACAAATCCATTCATCATTGTATCAGAATCACCAACTTAGGCATCCAACTTCGGTCCTAGCAAAGATTTTTAGCTAGACATGGTATGAATCGAAATCCAAAACATAACAACTAAATCGTTGAGTTCAGTAGAAAGGACGAAATAGACAAACAGAACGTGAAAGTGAAGTATGATCTTATTTCCGCTGCTTTGTCTTTAATGTTTTCGTCTTCTTTCTCAATGGTCTTTAATGTTGTTCCCGTCGTCTCTCCTATTCTCTCCGCGTCGAATCATCTGAGAGCTTTCTTCTCTATTTCTTATAATTACGTCAAATAGGTGAGAGTACGGAAAAAGTATTCTAGGTCAACACGTAGCCACTCCCCGCGAGTGACTGAAAATTGCGCGAATACCTCGCTGGTACTTAGCTCATCCAACAGCAATACCGCGGTATCAGATGTTTTGATACCGCGGTGAGGTATATCGAGTGATTCTACTGATTATGATGGTATGTTAATATCGCATAATTGAAACTCTAATATCGAAGTAACAACTATTGCACATTCCGGACTCCACCTTGATGCATGTCTTACAACGATATCCATTGCTAGAAGACCGCAGTATCAACTGCTGATACCGACTTTTGCTTCTTTTCCTTGTCCGTTGCACCATTTTTGCTCCGGTTTCCTCCGTTCTTCGTCTCTCCGCTTGAGTTCCATGTCTTTGTGATCCATATTCCGTTCGTGATTTGCGTGCTGTCAATCCTTTGTTATTGAAATCACTCCACACAATCGATGGTTATATATTGAAATGAAATCATGCTAAAAATGATGAAAAACAATGAAAATCACAATAACATCGGAATTTCTCAAACTGTGAAAAATTCACTTAAATCACACGAATTGGGGCATCTAATTGTTGACCATTTTCGAGTTGTCATCTACAATCCTTTAGAATAAGGTCTTTACTCGAAAGAATACTCTTCCAAATGTATGAATGATCAGATTTAGTTTCAGCTTTGAGGAGACTCGTTGAAGTAAACATTTGTGTTTTAGTATCTTTGTGTGAAGTGCTTCGAGTTTTATCAGTATTCTCCAATACTACTTTGCTAACAGAGCCGTGCTAAAATTTTACAGGTCTCAGAAGCCTAAGTCTCCACATGACTTTTCCATAACCAGCTTCTTTCTTGCAATTCAATGGACCGGGTGCTCCTTCTCGGTATTTCACCACCATAATCTGTAAATTTTTTACTCTAAATTTTGACAAAGGTTAGCTCGTAATTTAAGTAAACCATAGAATACGTTGGTATTGCTTGAATTACAAATTCTATGAGAATCTATTTACCAGCAAAATATGTCATTTTTCCTTAAAGTTCTTCAGCTTTTGTTGGGCTCCATGAAGGAAATCCTGAAATTTGACTGATTTTTCCCTTCCTATCTCCGTAGGCATGCCTCGGTATTAAGGATGGTGCTCGTGAGATCTCGCTGGCTTACTGGAACTTTGCTAGAGTAGATGATGTCTTTGTTAATCTGGTGTCCAATATCCTTCTCATAGTTCTGTAGGATAGCTAATAGGTGTATAGTCTCCGTTTGTCTCGCCTCTGTAAAAAGTAAGCTATCATCTGCGAAAAAGAGGTCGGTGACTGTTGCTCCCTATTGTGACACTGATATACTTGTAATAGCACAAAGAATTCGTGAGCGCACGTGTGAGAACTTCACCACAAATTTAAAACAAATAAGGTGAGATGGGACATCAAGCCCGCACATACGTGGCCAACTGTCCCTTATAACTAAAAGAAAATTTATGGTAGCAAAGCAATCTTTTACTAGATGAATCCATTTTGTGCCAAAACCAAACATGTTTGGAGCTTTTATGGGAAATCTCCATTCAACCCGATCATAAGCTTCACTTATGTTCATTTTTAGAGCAATGTAGCCCTGCTCCCCCTTCTTACGCGTCCTTATAGAGTGTAAGACCTCGCGTGGCGTGATAATATTGTCTATAATTACAAATGTGCTTTGCATTTCTAAAACGATCGTTGGCACTCGGGAAAACACTTTTTAGCCTATTAACCATAGTTTTGGACACTAGGTTATAGACCACAATGCATACACTGATGGGTCTAGGATCAGCGAGTTTTATAACTCGCTTGATCTTGGGGAGTATGGCGTGAATTTTGTGGTTGAACTCCGCTACACTTTTCTCCCCAGTTATGATTTTCAACACCGTGTTCCCCGCTTGCTCACCAATAATGTTTAAATATTTCTGAAAGAAAAGAGTGGAAAATTTGTCGATGTCCAACGCCTTGAGCGGAGCCATCACATAGTGGTTCCTCCGTAAAATCTCGTTCACCGAAAGAGATTCCAGTTGTGGTTTCTTTTTAGAGAAAATGTTACGTCGTCAAAATCCGGGACCTCAAGCACGAGCTTCCAACGCTCTACCAGCTGAGCTACCACCGTAGCTGTCATTCTAGATGTGGTTTTTCTTTTTTTTTTTTTTTTTTTTTTTTTAGAATTTCTAATTGTTTTGATTAAGCATCATATTCATATATATTTTAAAAAAAAGTGACTTTAACCCTTAATAAAACCAAAACAAATAATCGCATAAATTCGTGATATACCCTCGCGCGCTTTGCCATATTCCCCGAATCCCCGTATTTCTTTCCCATTTTCTTTGTTTCCATTCAACCATCTCGAAATACATAAATTATAAAAAAAAATAAAAAAACCCAACGATTCGCTTCCTCTCTTCCTTAAGGCGAAGCTCCCGAGGCAGATGATGAACCAGAGAACAAAGCAACAACGGCCATGAAATCTCTCCTTCTCCGTCCAGACCCCACCAATCTCTCCCCCATCTCCGCCCTCAGACCTCGCTATCTCACCCAACCAACCCTTCCAACTTCTCTCCGGTTTCCTACTACTCACAGCGATCAATTTCTTCGCCGCAGTTGTCGTCTCACCACGAGAGCTCTGATCGATTCGGCGGTACTTGAACAGCTAGGGCTTCATGAAGACGACCTCCGGAACCCGACGGTTTCGTCTTCCTACCGGAGCTCCGAGTACCGGAAACCGAATCAGACGGTGTTGGAAGCTCAGACCAAGGTTTGCACCGGTCCCACGCAGACCAAGCCGCTCTCGGAGGAGCAGGCTTTCAAGGTCCTCGACACCATTTTGAGATCAGGTTAGAGAAAAATAAATAAATAAATAAAGAAAATGCACTCATTTGACAATCTATTAAAATAATTTGGTGTCCTCATTTTTAGCTTATGGTAGTAGTACTAGTACTTCCTCCGTTCTATTTGATGCTTCCTATTTAGACTTTCACGGGTCACTTTGACCAGATGATTTTGTTAAGAAAACAATGTTAGAATTTGACAATATTGTCACGGTGTTGTAAAGTAAAGTAAAGTAAACTCTGCTCTAAAACACCGTCAAAAGATTCTAGAATCTTCTACCGTTTTGCTTACCAAATTACCGGGTCAAGGTGACTCAGTAAATAGTGAAGTAGGAAGCAGAAGAGAGAACGGAGGAAGTAGAGCTTTAAATGCAACCATTTGTTGCTGAAATCTGTAAAACCTGGTGCAGTTTGTGTTTTCTAGATATTTAGGGTAATGGGTTCTTTCATTAGCTGATAATTTGAGCAGTGTCAATGCTATTGTTTTTAATGCACACTGGAGTTCTGAGAATATAATGATTGGGGAAGCTATATAACAAGACAATTTAACTTAGCTGAATAAACCCTCGATTATCAATAAGCCGCTCGAGCCAGCTTACTCTAAATTATACTTGAAATGTTCATTGTTTCTGTTGGTAGTTATTGTACATGTCTTGGAGTTATTGTGCATGTCTTTGAGATTTGGTTCTGTTCTGCGCTATTGTCAGGTTCATGCCATATGTTCCCTCATTTTTGGCAAAATAACAATATCCTGCAAGTCAAGATGCTACATGGGTGTGAAATGTTTGTACGATTCTCCCCAATGCATCATGAATATGTGTTTCGGATGCTCGAAATAGTTGATACTTATTAGAGCATCTCCAGCAGTAATATGTATTTCTAATGCAAATTATACATAATAATGTTGTTATGCATTTTGAAAAAAGTGTCCTACTCCAACAATGATTTGTAAAAGTTATGAAAAATATATTTTTCTATTTAATCTTCACTCACAACACATGCAAATGATAGATGCGTTGGAGTCCTATTTTTTCACAAAATCCTGTATATTTTGCATAAAATGTTGATTTGCATGATCTGTTGGAGATGCTTAGCTGTTTAGGATATTAGATGATGTTCAAATTTTGTTATTTTGCATTGTACTGGGTCTTTGAGTTCAATATGATCACTTATTAGTTTGTTTTACCGATGCAGAGCTCTAGGGAACTATCACTGACTCTCTGATAACTAGATTTCTCAAATTAAAGATACCCCACATAAAAGAGACCTATCGATAGATCCTGATAGCATAAATTATATTGCACCCCGTATCTGAAACAAACTATTTGGTACCTTTTACCGGAGTCTAAGCATCCTCAAGTTACGGGAAAGGACAAGGTTAACTCTTTGATCCTCAACACCGCACCCAACTCCAATATAAATTAATATAACTGTTAGAATGATTATTCTTTCATAATGTTTGTTTCTAGCCCAGGGAAAACTTAATGACGACGAAGAAGTTTCAAAAGCACAACTCGGGGCTTTTTTTGCTGCAATGACCATACGTGCAAATGCCTTTCCTGAAGCTACACAGTGGAGTGAGGGAGAAACTCACGCAATGAATACATATTGGCCACGTCTAATTCGAGCCCTACCCCCTGATATAATCTTCATAGCTGACCCTGAAGGTTCTATAATGGGAGCAGGAAGTTCAGTAGGGCCCCAATATGTTGGCAATGGTACGAATGAGATGAGATTGGTGGGTGCCCTTAGGGAAGTCCTGGCAGGTGGTCATCTAGGATATGAGGAGGTTCAAGGTGTACTAAAGGACGTCCTTCCACTAAAGTCAGGGCATATGTCCTCAGCAAGTGAGTCCCTCCTTTCAGCTTTCATGATCGGGCAACGTATGAATAGAGAAACTGATCGCGAACTGAAAGCATATTGCCTAGCATTTGATGATGAGCTCGGTACGTTTCTCATCCATTAATCAGTTATATTCTCCAATTACTTGATTCCATACTTGCAACTGACTCGTGCCATTTTTCTTACTAGTCTCCTCTGCTGACCATCAGGTTCTCCTCCAATTGCTGATGTTAAATCATTGACTCATTATGGGGAGCCTTATGATGGAAACACCCGTTTCTTCAGAAGCACGCTCTTTGTTGCTGCTGTTAGGTCATGTTATGGTGAATCATGCTTGCTTCATGGGGTGGAATGGATGCCACCAAAGGTGATTAGTTAATTTACCATCATATATATATGTACAGCAATCTATGTTTGTCCAAGTCGACCACTGTTATAATCTACTTATTTGAGTAATGAAGGTCCATCCTACTGGTACTCTGTTTTTAAGTTTTCTATTTGTGTTGGCATGACCAATCTGAACGAAGATATTCCGCTAGTATGGTTAAAATAAACTTAATATTTTTAGCGAAAAGACAAAAAAGGATTTCATGTTTAAAACTATCTTCTATTTATCTACAGGGGGGTATAACTGAAGAGCAAATGCTGAAGTTCATGGGTGCAAATACACAGTTATCCCCTTTGCTGGCGAAAAAGCTTCTTGAGGTTCCCATTGGATTTGTTACTGTTCTTATGATTAACATTGTGCTCGTTCAGTTGCTAAATATCTAAACTGGTTACTTCAGGATGAAGAAGTCGGATTTGCTTACTTAAGTCTACGTGAAGCTTCTCCATCTCTGTAAGCTACTCTAACAAATTCTTTTTTGCTCATTGAAACTTGTACAAACCGACCCTCTGGTAATCTTGAGAGAATGGCATATTATGATAAGATAAATGTTTTCCTGTTGAAGTTGGATACTGTTTGCGTGAAATTAATAAATCATGTATCTTCCAGCTAAAAGAAGTTCGGTTATATTTTGAAATATTTTTTTTTTCCACCTATAAGCGGGCTAATGCAGTTCTATTTCTTAA
The DNA here is from genome assembly GCA_023055425.1 of Linanthus parryae. Classification (NCBI taxonomy): domain Eukaryota; kingdom Viridiplantae; phylum Streptophyta; class Magnoliopsida; order Ericales; family Polemoniaceae; genus Linanthus; species Linanthus parryae. The sequence goes on from JALGPY010000002.1 coordinate 70,371,971, forward strand.
TTATTTTAGCATTAAATATGTTTTTTATGCTTTTAAAAGATGTAACATATTGATTTTATCTTCTCGGTAATATGGTCTAAAAACCTAAAAATACTGCTCCATGAATCATGATGTAGAAGATCTAAAATACTTTACTTTTATTTCATGAGTAAATGTTAGATTCTAGAACGTCAATACAGCCATGCTGGTATTGACGCCTAAGGAATAAAAATACCTCAGACCTGAAGTGGGAATTTCCTCTATCTGGTTGCTTGATATTTATTATTACTCACACGAGTATTACAGAAACGTGGACCTGTGTAATATTGTCTGTGATGTTAGCTTTAACATTGTCTGTAGTAGCTATTGACATTTAAAGGAAGCTGATAAAAAATCATAAAAAAAGTATGAACAATTTCTTTTTCGTAATGTTGCACACCTATCCAAGTACCATGGTTTTAAAATGTTCTACTGGTTGGCCAAACCGTATGGGCTGTGCTATATCGTAAAAAGAGAATATTAGTCTGTGTTTGCACGGTTCTTTGGAGTCTTTTGCAGCGTTAGAATGTGCAAGAGACAAACGCACAAGCATGATTTCTTTTTCCTAAACATAATTTTAGTGTTCCTATTTATTCAGTGTCCACATTCTAATCATGAACGAAAATTAATTGATGTTTTCTTTTAAAAGTTCCCCAGTTTGAAATCCCACATTCTCTTTGTTACATCCTTCAAACCTAATGTCTTGTGTATATGTCAAGTTGTCAACCATACTGTTTAGGACGGGGCATGAGAAAATTCCATTGGGCCACTGACTGATGGTATCGGCGTAGAAATCATGAGTACTGTTTCCATTGGCTGCAACATTCCGTAGGCCCTCCACTTGTATACTAATATTCAAGACCAAGTTACCTACTAATTAGTGGAAGAAGTGACTTGAGTTAGTAGAACTATTTTCTGTTTTGATATCGACAATGTGCATCCTACCTGTTACAGTATTTTTCTTCTTCTTCTGGTAGTCAGGGCCGGCCCAAGACACTTGGGGGCCTTAGGCGAGAAATGATTTTGGAGCCCCAAAGTTTGAAAAAATATACATAAAATAGTATGTTAAATCAAACATTTCTAGACTTCTAATAATTATTTGTAAATTATGAGATTCATGTCAGCTTTAATTAATGTTCTTCAACCTTAAAATTTTTTGATAAAAAAGACAAAAAAATTCACATTCGTCACCAACGAGATTCGAACTTGAATCAAACTTGTTGCAAAAGCAATGGTTACCACTAAACTGACATAGTCTTCCTTAAAGGTTTACATTGAATTATATAATTAACTTAACTATAGCTATATTTTAAAAAAATTACAGTTCGTACACGGGGGCCTAAGGCGGCCGCCTTGGCTGCCTAGTTATAGGGCCGGCCCTGCTGGTAGTAGCCCTGAATTTATGACATGATCATCAGATGATTGAAAATTCTCTATAGAAACCACACATAAAGTAACTATAGGCGTTGTGACATTTTGATGTGCTTGCAGCAAGTTAGTTACCATCTCCTAAGGTGATAGAGATGTGAATGATAGGTAACTTTCTTTCTTATTTTACTCTTAAAATGGCCCTTCACCTGGAGCCACCTTTTTAGTGCCCAATCCCATTTCTTTTTAATAGGCTAGTGTTGATGTCAGATCTAAGGACCTTTGGATGTAAGAATTAGCCACCATCTCATGTTAAGGTTAAGCTTGCTTCAGTTCACCACCAACAACGTCACTCTTCTAGAATTTGTCCCTTTTAGTTTTTAATGTATCTGGTACTTCATTTTGAGATTTATGTATTTCCTCAACACAAATGAGGATGAATCTCTTTTACGCTTTTGTTAGGTTTTCACTGATTGGACTGAGGGAACATATAAAAAAACGTCCACCACTGGCAACAACGGAGAAAGTTCAGCAATTTGTAAGAGTAAGTACAATTTTTTTTTTCTCTTAAAAGTTACCAATAAGTATGTTTCCTAACAGAAGTGATTGGTAATTGTATTGGAGAAAGCATATGTTGGACTTGGATGCCCGTATGCTTTGTAGACTTATCACTCACATTTAATACTTAAATGCAAAAATAAGCCTGATTTTTGTTCTTATCCGAAATGAACAAAAATGGGGTTATCTAGCAGAAATTGTCTTTTACTAGTGTTTTTGTTCTTCTCCGAATTATTGTTTTAGATTCATATCAAGTGCTTATCGTCACCTCTTAAAACAGTTCTGTCTGACTGAAAATGTGAAGTATTTTCTTCCAATAGGCACGGGGACGAGAATCAATTGTTGCTGGATTCTATCACGAAGGTTATGAGGAACCACTTCTTATGCTTATGAGAAGAAGGGGTGTTCATGCTGGTTTGGTGGTGAAGGTGCTTATCTTGTAATAATTTGGTAGCTCATAATTCATCAGACAATAGGCTATATTTTCGTAAAAGCTTACAAGCCGATAATCTAGATCAAAATAAAGGAAATTTAACAAGTTAGCTTTTTGCAATTGCGGTTTCAAATTCCCTGAATAACTTGATAGCTTTTAGGCTTTAAAACTAGCTGAAGTTGCACCCAAATGATTTCATAAAAGTAAACTGTTATAATTGCCTGTCAGATCCATAAGATATAGTCCCTCGTGGAATTTGATCAACTCTCTGCCATAATTGGTGTAGGGGGAGGAAGGGGCTCTGTCCATGACGACTAGAATGCGTCCATCAAGTTCATCTAAGGGACTCCCTGTCAATTACTGTTCTGGTTTCCGCTCGCTGAATGTGGCACCTGGCAACGAAGTGGATGGTGTGCATCTTTTTATATTTTTCCAACTCGTTGTTGTCTGGTGGTTTAGAGTAGACATATTTTTGTAAGTTTGAGCACTTGAATGGCCAAGGATGTCATTTCATATTAACTGGATAATTGAGTGATTTGTGTTCTCTATATCAAATGTTGCAGGTGTGTCTCGTGAGAGTTTCACTATTGAGGTAAATGCCAAAGACTATGGCTTTGAACCCACTGACACTCCAAGAACTGATCGATCGGTAAGGTCTCTTTGTTTTTTCTTTTTAGTTAGTTGCCCTGCACTGTTTTTCTAAATCTTATTTCATGTCCCGGTATCCAATTCGAATAGTTTAGAGGTAAAGATCATCTTTGAATCCCACATTTTGATCAAACTACTGGTTGGAGTATAGATAAATTGACAGTGTTTTGGGCTGACACTTTACTGCATGGTTAGCTCACTATTCTTTGTTAATATCCTGTCATTAGGCCTAACCTTGAGTTTAGTATGCTAATGTTTCTGTTCTAAGTTTCTTAAGGACATCAATTAGACGAGCTCATGAAAAAGGGGTTGAAAATAAGACCCAACCAGAAGAAAGTACCTACACTTATGGTCTTAGAATATTTATTTGGACTATGCATTGGTTAATTGTTACTTTGAAGTTGAAAGGCGAAGGTTAGATGTTCTTGTTTGCCATTATTGTTATGGCATTAAAAACCACGTTAATCGAATTGTGGCCACTGGGCAAGGACTGTTATGATCTCTTTCCTCTTCCTGTAATACATATGTCATACCCTAGCTGCCTTGCTGCATGAAGAATTATTGAAAATGTCCCCCTCCCTCTTCCTGTAATACATACGTCATACCCTAAGATGTTAGTTCCCATTCCGCTTCAGTAAACTTAAATGTAGTTTAAAGGCAGTTGAAGTTATTCCTTATGCAAAGAAGAGTCTAGCTGACCACAAACTCCACGCAACCCGGATAGCATATCGGCTATCGCTACACATAGGTTTTTCTTGTTGTGTTAGGGAAAGATTCTTCTGGGGGTTCTTGGATGGGTTTTAAATGTTCTAAAAAGCCTGAGCAGTTGTCAATGTGAAGCAATGTTTTAGCTTTTGGGATCTCGTGGGGCATGAGTTCTGTTTGGTGTTTCTATAAGAGCGTGTTCACCCGTTGGGGCTCTGGGATAGGGGATGTAGGTCACTGGGGTAAGAAACTGTTAATCTACTTTTAGGTGTGTGGGGCACGGGCACGGTATCGTTCTTAATAGGAATGTTTAGACTTTTCTCATAGGTAGATGCCCATGTGGGAGAGGGACCTTGGACCACTTTGAAGGGCCCTGGGTCAGTGTGGAAGGGCACTGGTATACCCAGTTCGTGCTTGGCGGAGACATGATCATAGGTATATGCATTTGATCCTGAGGCCTTCTTTGAGGACTTTGTCATATCCAAGCTTAGAATAGGACGCATTGGAGGAAATAATAAAATAACAATGGCCAAATTCGTACGAACTGCAGGGTTGTTAGCCTTTCAAATTCCTCCCTCCCATGGCGAACTGACTAGTGATCATGTACTGCAGAGTGGGAGGAGGATTGATTAGTAGTTTGCTATAATGAAGAACGAAGTCTTTGGATATTTGTCTAATTGTCACTGATGTTCCTGTTCTACTACTAGGTAGTTAGTGAGCTTAGCACTCCCCGTGTGTGTGTGTGTTTGTGAAAGTAGACAAGTGACTAATTCGACCTTATGTATTGTGTGCTTGATATATCTGTCTCTCAAATATGGGTTTACTACTATTTTGATCAATATGAACATCCATATGGCAATCACACTAGTGTGAGATTCCCATGTTTTCAACTCGATTGAGTAAACCCAGGCGATTCCTTTTGCTATAAATGCAGGTCGCAAAGAATATAGAATTGGGCATAGCAGCGCTCCGTGGTGAGAAAGGTCCAGCATATGACCGAATCATCTTAAATGCTGCAATGGCAGATCACTTGCTGGGCTGTGATGGTGCCGAAGACGTGTCTGTAGCTATGGATAGAGCCAGGGAAGCAATTGATAGTGGCAAAGCATTGTCGAAGCTACTCAACTATATAAAGATATCTCACAAAATGAAGTGAAATGGTAGAGCTTTGTAGTTTAGCTGTATGCTTTCTTGTACTAAATTTTTGGTCATCACAAAATAGAATGCGTCGTGATTCTGTAATTTTTGGAGTTGCTTGGTCTGTAAAATGAATGGGGGGCGTGTCCCAGTTTTGTTGTAAATCAAACTTGGCATTTCATAGTGAAGATCTTTCAGATTTCTTTTGCAAGAAAATCAGAGCATCTGTGTGTGGGAGCTGTTAAAAACTTGTTTCTCTTTACCCTAAAACTCTAATGACAATTTTGGTTTTTTGGACTAGCTGTATTGGATTGGACTGGATTAGATTAGTCAAATATGATTGGATTGGTTGAACTATAATTAAAATTAATCTAGAACAACTAAAAACACTATTACCTAATACTTGGACTGTAATATTTAGTCCAATCGGGGCAGAGGTACTTGAGGACAAGGGATGACAATTGCCACTTTTGACTTCTTGAAAACTTCACTAGCACCTTTGTAATTATAGATAATTTATACTAAGATTCTTTAGAAAATACATTAATGCCTCGACCTGAATTAAAAATTTCTCTCGCATCCTAATTTTGCCCCGGCTGGTTCAGTTTCCTGACTCCCCGGCTGAGTTACATCCCAACTAATACTGATAATCCTAGAAAATTAACGTACCCCAAACTCACCTTGAATGCTCAAGAGGTGCCTTACCCTTGTGTAGTTCAGTTTAGTTTGGCCGGGTTTTGCATTCTTTAAGTCTTGGCATTTAGCTGGAGGTATTGAGTTCAAACTTTGGGAAATCCTCCACCATGAGCATATTGCTCGCATTTTGCTTCTCTAGTGGGGTTTTACATTTTTTTTAGAAGCTGCAAATTTCCACATCCTCAGAAAAAAGTAGGCACTATTGTCAGTCTGTAGAAAGTTCTATACCAAAGTTGGAATTCCTGCAAGATGAGCAGCCTGTCGTGTGATCTTAAGCTTACATAAGAGTTCGTATTATTCAATTAAGGGTTGAACTCATGGGAAGTATTTTATTAACAAAAATGTCTCATTACACTGAGCAGCTTTATTGAAAACTACGGAATCTTCTTCATCATCTTCAAGCTAATTTAGCCAGAAGTCTAAATCTTAATGCATGAAATAATAAGGCTTACGCCCAAAAGCCTTGGCAACATCGTCTCTCTATATGAACATTATACTAACAACACCTACACAATCAAATTTGAAGGGAAGCTGCTATGGAACTTGCAAGGCTAAGGACTTCAAACGGTGCTCTGTTTTTCACCTCCTTGACTGTTGACGGACATGAGTCTGTGATCCAAAAGTATGTTAATCCGTTACCTGGATTCCCTGGCATGAAGAAAGATGAACATAATGATGAATTGGTCAAACAAATTGCATGTCTTGCTCATACGAAAATGTGGGAAATATACAACGAAGCAGCAGGGTCCCAGAGGCGGATCTACGACTATAGGAAGAGGGGGACACAATTTATTTGAACGGTTAGGTGTCTTATGAAATGTATGTGTAGGTCCTTCAGACGAAATATTTCAATATTTTGGCCATAACTGAGATTCACAGCTGTAATAAAAGGGACTACTGAATACATCTGTAAAATTTTAGGGTGCATATGTAGTTCCTTAAAACGTTGGACCGTGTAATATCCAAAATTATAGATGACCTCATTTCCTTTCAAAAGAAGAAAACTACTGGAGATGTTCATGCGATCAGCGTTGATGTGTAGATTCAAATGAATTCAGTTAAAATAATGCAAAAACAGGGTGAATGCATTCTACCTCAAGATTAATATCTAAAATTCACAATATGTGGGTGTAAACCTCAAGGATAAATATCAGATATATCTGCAGTCAAACGTTGGCAGCATAGCATTGTGGGCAGATTCCCTATAGATATCCAGAAATGTATGCAGAAGAGAAAGATACCTCCAGTGTCATATTGAAAGCGTTCCCATGTCCTTTTGGGAAAAATTCCATGTGTTACGTAAGCACTTACTTTTGCAGCTCCGTGTTTTGCCAACACTTTCTACAAATTTTATATTGAAGGGATAAGTATAACATTGCAGATCCACCAAAAGTCCCACATACCAAAAGAGAAAAGAAGAGCATTTTATTATCACCACAAATAGACAAAGGTGGAAGAACTCTTACAAGCAGCTTGTATTAACCTATTTTAATACCGAAAGATATTTCGAAAGACACTCCATGACACAACAGCAGATATGGAATTTGGTTTTGTAAGTTAAAATGGGATACCCACAGCTGCCTCACTAATTATCAATTATTTGATCTGTTTTCAACTAAGTGCCTAATAGAAGCTGAAGCTTGACCAAAAAGTGCCTAATCCACATGACAAAGTAACTAAACACAAGGTTAAAATTGGGAAGCAAAAGCATCATAATAGTGGATACTATACCTGGCATTCAATAAGAGTGCCTCCTGATTGTACAAGATCGTCAACTATCACAACATGACGCCCCTTCGGGTCTCCCTCTTTGATGCGCACAATTCGTTGATCACCCTCTCGGACTTTGGCACAAACAATCTGAGAAATTGAGAATCAACCATGAGGTCATTTATGCGTTAAATTATCAATCACTGATGTCAAGTAAATATGGTTTATCCTATTCCTAGCTACATAGCCTTTCTAATGATGTGTCCATCAGGTACTAAGCTAGTATGGTTCTTCGATATTTCAACCAAAAAAACCAACTAGTGAACAATATAGAGTCAAAGGTTAACTGTTGATTAAAGCAAGAATGAGTGATGTTGGAAATAGTAAAGTGAAAAGTGCCTAATGCTTAGTTCACTGGTCAAATGATGGCGGTAAGTCGAGGCTTGCATGCTAAACAAGATTGCGCTGAAGTAGGGGACAAAACTTTTCAGACAGACAATTGGGGCTTCTAACCCCAAACTTACGCAGTGAAGCACCAAAGCAACTTGTATACATTGGTAAGCAAAAAAAAAAAATCCATTTGTCAAGAGAGGCACCAGCAACAATGATATTGTTCTGATTTACTGAAATGTCTATGAAAAACAGACATAAATTATGAAGACCATCCCTTCAATGATTAGAAGACATACCGTTGGGAAATGCTGAAGCTGCTTATGAAACCTTTTCCAGGCTCCATCATCTGGGAAAGCTATTGATATCTAGAGAGAGAACACAACCAAAATCAAATACAGAATAAGGCAAACAATAAGTGGAAGTAAAATTTTGCAGTATCTAATATTTGGGTTTTATGACTTTATTCCAATATATGTTGTATTTGTTGAGAAAACAACAGGGAACCAGAGAAGGGCTAAATCTGCGATTCGCAATTACAAACATGATGGATCATTCGTGTCAGAAGGATCTTACATTGTCTGAATCAGGGAGCTGTTGAAGCCTACTTTTAAGCAGTGGTATTCCACTCTCAAAGCATGGTAAAACATTATCACCAAAGTAGAACCGCTCCTAAGATGAAAGGAAATCAAAGTAATGGTCAATGCAGCTTAAATAACCAAGTAAATCCAATAATCGTTACATTATGGAGTACAAATTAACATTACTGAGCACTCAGCACATACCTGCAATGCATGAATATCATAAATCACCAAGCTAGTGGGTCCGCCCCTTGAAATTGGTATATTCGACAAAATTCTGGCAAGAGTGAAAGCTGTTGCAATATCACCTTCTTCCTCCATGCGCTCAGAAGTTCCCGTGGGGAAAAAAGGAAGGACGAGTGTGAAAGAGGAGACAAACAGCTTTGGCAGTGCATAAATCACAGATAGTTGCTCAAAAATGACCCCTGGAGAATTGAATGACGCAAGAAAAGCTACATGCTGCCCGCGGATCCCTTGAGCGTTGGATATGAACAAGTTGGGGAAGCCATCCTCAAAAGTCCTGGAGCATTAGAGTATGTCAACGTAGCAATAAATAGAGCTATGGGCATTTGACATCATTGAATAAGTTGAAGCATATATTCAAGAAAATCGGCAATTTTTTTATAAACTACATTTAACTTGAATATTCCTAACTTGGTGTTCAACTTAACAAGACCGTGCTATAGCCTTCACTTCCATCAGTTCCATGCATCAAATGTGGGACACTCTAAAATTATCAATTGCTAGACCTACAATGCTCTTGGGGTCTGAAATGACATCAAGTAAGTAGTAGATCCATAAGATTCTTATTCAACAAAGTCGACAATTTGTGTAAACTACATTTAGCTTCAATATGCCTAATGTGTGGTAAGTATTAACAAGCGCATGCTATATATCATGCAAAGAAATGAATATTATTCCTAGTAAATTGCTGAAACTGAGACACCTGATATGCATTAACAAGGAGCATTAAATAGACGATGAGTAACTTCAATAGGTCATGAATAAGCCCTATGTCTTTGCTTCCATGCATCAGATGTGGGAAATACTGAAAATTATCAAATGTGGGAAATACTGAAATTATCAATTGTTTGACCTACATTGCCTTTGTAGTCTGAAATAGCATCAACTGCTACTGCAAGCAAAGTTCATCGACAAAATTGAGACATCAAAATAAGTATTAAAGAATATGAACTTTACCTAAAACCATCAAGAGGGTCAGGGTTTCTATTTCACTATCACTCCAATAACCCTATTATTTCACTTCTATGCATCAAATGCATCAAATTGGGGACTAATTAAACAATACACCCAAAAGAAGCTACACAAAAATGCAGATGAAGATGAGTAAACTTGAGAGTGATATCGATACCTCCAAGTGATACTACGGAGCTCAATGGCATCATTTTCTGCAGCGATTCTCTCGGCGAGAGGTCTCATCTCGGAGCAATAGAACAAACAGACCCTCTTAGGGTTCTTCATGCCCGAATCGATAGCTCCATTGGAGACCATCGCGGAGGAGGGCTTGAGGATGATGTGGATGGGATCGCTGCCGGAGATGCAGTCAACGGTCCATTTCTGTGGGCCGTCCAAGTTCTTCAGCTCGCAGCGGAATTGGTTGCTGTGCTTGGGAAGTGAGCGGAGAGTGAGAGGTGGTTGACGGAGAAGAGGAGTAAAGGAGTGTGGGGATCTGGTAGGGTTTGGAAGTGGTGGTGGCGATGTGGATGTCATTACGGTGGTTGGTGGTGGCGGCGGAGAGTTCCGATATTCGCTGCGGGTATAACGAATAATACGTCGCGTCCATACGGTGTTCCGGATATACCCTCCCGGTTGCACCCCTACCAGATTGGGAAAGACGCTTTAACACCTTTAGCGTACTGAACTTGTAAGTAACTTAGGGCTAGTTTGTGATTGCTCTGACGGTGCTAGAAAGTTGTGTGAAAACACTATGAAAAAGTTGATGTGAATCCTGATAAAATGTTGTTTGGTAAATATTACGTAAAAGTTGCTGTGAAATATTGGTATAGTAATTTTGTGTTTGGTAAAATCAAGTGGGAAGTTGCTGTGAGATGGTAAAATGACAAAAATATATGACACATGTCATTTCCGTAAAGATAAATATTAATATTTTTAAAAAATTATTATAAGGTTAAAATCGATTGTACATAAATCTATCAAAAGCACTTTTTGGAAAAGTATATCCCACTTGCTTTCTGAAAACTGCTGTGGGACAGCAGAAACTACTGTCTGAAAAAACAGAAATTTTATTTTTACCAAACACACTAAAACTGCTTCCGCTGTCAAAAAGCAGCTGTGCTGGCAGCAGAAGCATTCCCAAACTAACCCTTACACGCCTCATTAGGCCATCCGTAACAAGAGGACTTCCCGGAACACTCTTATCCAAATTTGGTCCCCACCAAACTTCTTAAATATTACAAAACTGCTCTATTACACCCAGTAAGGAAAAGTCTTTCTGGAACTCTCTACTATTATTTTAGGGTAAAAGACATTTTCCACCCTCCATTTATGGACAAAAGATATTTTGCCCCCTGTTTATGGAAAAATACATTTTACACCCTTGTTAACGGATGGAGGGTGGACATATACCACCCTTCTGTTACAATCAGTTAGTGGAGGGGTGTAAACTGACTTTTTGTGACCATTTTACCCTTATTGATTATGGACAAATACCACACTTTTTTTTTTTATTAAAGTGTTCCTCATGTTCTTGGTGTTCTTGAGCACCACTTCCACTACCACCAAATCTCCACCACCAACACCACCAACTCTCCACCACCAACACCAACACCACCGCCAAATCCCCACCAGCAACACCGCCACAACCACCAGCAACACCGCCAGATCCCCACCAGCAACACCACCGCAACCACCAACACCGAATCCCCGCCACAAACACAACAACAACCCCAAACCAAACTTAAAACCTCACCCATCCACAAACAACAACCATAATAACCACACCACCAACTCTCCATCAACACCAAGAGAACTAGATGAAGATAAGAATTGCTTTTTTTAATCTACATCCCAGTAACTCCTGCAATGGAAGTTTAAAGCATGTTGACCACTAGCTATCACTTGGGTTCAACTGGAAATATGGGCCAGGAAGTTATATCAACATTTTCCAGCATCTTCAAATTGATGGCTCCAAGTTACACAATTGATCCAGAGACCGTTGTAGGTCTGAACGTTCGTATGTGCACAAGCATTTGCAGGTGAAAATTCGAAGATTTCAGGAGGAATAGAGGGTTTAGAGATTGTCCATATCCATATAATAAACCATCAATTCTCACCTCTCCATACGCAAAATCCATCACATGAACTACTGAATGAGGTACATAGTGAAAATTCATAGAACATACCAGATTCCAAAACCCAATTTACAACCCTAAACCTATAATGAAACCTCTTGAAATATGCGAATCAGTAAACTGTGTTGCTCCTGGAGTCTCTGGGTCGTCGTCGGCGTCGATTCCAGAGGAATAGGAGATAACTCAGTCAATTATGTTGCTCCCGGAGTCTCTGGGTCGTTGTCGGCGTCGATTCAGAGGTGGGTTCAGGCTGAAGAGCGTCGGGAGGAGGAGGAGGAGGAGGAGAAAGCGTAGGGGCTGTGACTATGAGTAGTGGCGATCGAGGTGGGTTTAATTGAAAGCTCAGGCGAGTTCAATCTAGGGTTCGATTTGATAGTCTGGGCGTCGATTGGGTTTTTGGGGTTCTGTGGTAACTGAACTGGGTCTGGATTCGTGGTTTTAAGGTGATGGGTGACCTCGTGGAGGCAGCGGCGATGGGTGGGCAGTTGTCGGCATTAATGGAGGTCTCTCCAAAGAGAGGGTTTGAGTGAGAGATGATATTAGATAGGGTGGAGGAGTTGAATCGAGTGGGGTTGGAGGAAGGAGATGAGGAGGAAGGAGAACAACTGTTGTAGAGTTGGGTTAGTGTTTAATATAAATATACTAGGGAATTGCCCGTGCCCGAGGGCACTACTCCAAAAATACATTTCACCTATTGTAATGTCATAAATAAAATGAGTATTTTCATCTATAAATATGGCCAGAAAACGAAGACAACGTGAATAATTGTATTAAATAACCAGGAACAAAGGAAGCCCCTTTTTTATAATTATGATAAAATAAGTGGGTAGTTAAGTGAGTAGTTAAATAGTGGGTAGTTAAGTGGGTGGTAGGTGAAATCTAATGGTTGGGGTTAATTCAATCTAACGGTCTAAAAGACATTTTAAAGTCAACCGTCCTAATTTATAATATAGATGATAAAAGGAGTGGGTAGTTAAGTAGTGGTTAGTTAAGTGGGTGGTAGGTGAGATCTAAGGGCTGGAGTTAATTCAATCTAACAGTCTAAAAGACATTTTAAAGTCAACCGTCCTAATTTATAATATAGACTAGGGTATTGCCCGTGCCCAGGGGCACTACCACATACAAATGGTAAGAATAGGGTGTAATTTGGAAACTTTATGAGAGTTGGTGTAATACCCCTATTTTCTTGAATAGGGTTATTAGTTTCATTTCATAAGTCTAGGGGGGTGGGGGGGGTATTTGTACCTATTTCTTAAGTTTTAGGGGAGTTAACTTCTTTTCCTAAACCTGTATCATGCACCCCAAAGCATTGGATAATTTTCTCTCAAACAAACACCCCTCTCTCTCTCTCTTAACACTCGGGAAAACCAACTTGGAACCCCGTCGTTCCCAAATTCTCTCCCACAAAAACTCCCACAACCCTCCCCAATCGACTCACGCTCCTCTCTTCGTCACCTCCATCTCACCCAGTCTCTAGTTTTCACGAAGGAACAAACCCACCACTGCCACCAATCACCACCGCCCCTTCAATCGCCAGTTTTTGGCGAAGCCAACCGGCAAAATCATCACCACTACCCTCTACCTCGAAATTCACCCCAGCCATTGCAATCTCTCTCTGCTGCTGTAATTGAGGAGGAGAAGAGGAAGAGGTTGAAGAGGACCTCTTCTGAATCAGTTTAATGTAAAAGACGTGGTGTGGTAGTGGAGAGAAGGTACAAAAGTTGAACGATCTGTTATATCCCAATTTTTTGGAAATTCTGATTGTTAGTGGGTGGTAGGTGGGATCTAAGGGATGGGATTGATTTAATCTAACGGCTGAAAAAAAGTCAACCGTTCTAATTTATAGAAGAGATAGGGATAATTTTTCAACATTTGAGGGATATTTTGTCTTTTCAACTCTCCGTTAACTCACCGTTTATTTTTAACACTTACAAGGGTGCAAAAAGTATTTTTCCATAAATCAGGGGGCAAAATGTCTTTTGTCCATAAATGGAGGGTGGAAAATGTCTTTTACCCATTATTTTATTACAAAACATTTCACATATTTTTCATAATTATTTTTTTATCTAAAAAATAGATAAGCAAATAATTAAATTCATTATCAACAGTTTTTTTATTAGTGGTTTATCATTTTTTAAACCATTTTTGGATGGAGAGAAAAAAAAAACACAAAAAAGAAAAAGAAAAAATACAATTAAATAAACTGTACAGATAGGCTTTTGGATGGAGATGAAGAGTAGTACTCCCAAACAGGGTAAACAACTTCATTCAAAACGGCAACGACAAAGTCTTTTCCGAGCACGCCGGGCTTGGCAACGTGCTCGGGAACCCCGACCTCAAGCTGGATTAGCCACCACGAAGCCCCGACCCCACCTTTGGCCTTCCTTCTGGGCGACCGAAATAGCTTAATCGCAGTCCTCGGCTAGCTGAAGAACCAATGTTGCGGATGGCCTTACACGCCTCATTATGTACATCTTTGTTAGTCTCCATGTGAGGTCTGTCACTGAAAATAGTTTGGAAAATAAATTTGACTACCATATCATGCAAATGGTCTAGTATATCACTGATAAACCCCCATATTTCGTATAATAGGTAAAGATTTGTCCCAAAAAATATTTTTAGTGACAAACTCCAACTCCAGATTAAGGACGCTACCATATAATGGTGTGAGACTGTGAGTTGTCTGAAGGTCGGCACAGTGAAAGTTTTCTTTTTCAAACTAGAAGGGTTAAAATTTGCCGAGTGAAACTAGAGGGGGTGAAAGTGTCTTTTAATCTTATAACTCTTGTGCGGGGAGGGGGGGGGGTTATATCACAATTTGGACACATAGTTGTCAAATCTGGATTCCGAGCGTGAATCGAAATTCAACTTCGCTAAATCATGAATGCATTCGAATCTTGAATCGCAAAGATTGACTTACAATCCCTTTAAACATATATAATAACATATTCCATTAAATTATGTCATGTATGAACTGAATAGCATAGTACTCCAAGGTTGAATTTCATCAAATTGTATATCAGAAAAAACGAGACAAGTATTGTTTTTGGAACTGTTACCAACTCAAAAAGACTCTCTAGTTGAATCGATGATGAATCGGTCTGAATCGCAAATGAATCGTAAGATTCGGTCTCAACTCTCATGAATCGGGATTCAGATAAACTTTCGGTCTATTTATGGTTCACCCTCTGATTCGCATCATTTCATGTGTTAATTCAATCGTATCGTATGATACGAATAGTGAATCGTAAGATTCTTACAACTACGGTATGTCCTAACCAACCTTTTACTTTAGGGTAAAAGACACTTTACCCCCTCAAATAAAAAGGATACTTTCACCCCCTTCTAATTTGAGAAAGAACACTTTTACCCCTTCAGTGAGTCAAAATTTTAGAATACTTACTCTTCCTAATTGGTGACGTGGTCCATTGATCTGTGGTGAGGGTCTGCCACTAATAATAGTTTTGGTACAACTTATTCTCTTAGAGTATAAGAGTCAAGAGTGCAAAGTGCTATGTAGCTTTGTACCAGATAAAATTGATTTCTCCTGCTGTACCTAGTAGTTCCAGACTTCTAGGGATACCTATTCATGCACATTTTGTTGTTGTTGCTGTAATCATTCCACTGCCTGGGCTTGGCCAGCGGGAATAATACTGTGATGCTGGAAATTTCGTATTTTGTTCAGCGGGAATAATACTGTGATGCTGGAAATTTCGTATTTTGTTATTGGTACGAAGACTAATAATTGTATCCGAAGTTTATTTCTAGGTGCCGCGCAAGATTCCGAGGTGGACCGTGAACAATGGGGTAGGCAGTGAAGTCTAAGTAATTGATTGGGGGTTTTACAGGTGTAGATTGATGTGACAAGGGGACTACATTAGCGTTTGTGAACATGCTCTTAGCGAAGATCAATCCAAGATTCGCTCTCCTATTACGTCACACTGAGAGGTGAATTGACCACCCGTCAGTTCACTGCGAATGAATTACTATAATGAAAAAACTGTTACAGCATATCAACGGATTGTTAAGATATACGAGTCGAATTAGTAAACTTTGAGGACTTTTATGTGTAGGTACTAGGTAGTGACTAATAGCTGCGCTCTCAGGAAAACTTCCATCCCTTGCCAAGCAGAGCGGCGAAAGCCCAAATAAGGTTAACTTGCCTGTTGCCTCCCTCTGTGAAACCCGCATTCCTTATGTGATGTTGTTCAAGCAACCGGTGGTCAACATGATACAGCCCGTAATCAGAATTGAATTGATTTGTCGGTAAACTGGATTTGATTTGGTGTGTTTAATAAATGGATCCATAAAAAATTCAGATTCTGATTTGGTTATGGCCGCCGCATATCAACAGCTGAGGCTACAGTCCCCTTGTCGGTGGCTGTTTGATCTGAACCCGTTACTGAGCAGAGAACAGGGTAGGTGAGGAGGAATTTCAACTCATCAACCAAAAAATAAAAGTGTAAAGCATCGGCGCCAAAAAGATCGAAATAGTCTTTTAAAAGGTCCTACTTCTTCGGAATATATTCTCCCATTCTCCTGCCGTCAGCAACTTTCACCGGCTCTTTCTCATCTCTCTCTCACTCCCTCCGTCTTTCTGCGTCTCTCTCCCCCTATCTGCAACCAAACAACTCTCTCTCTCTCTCTCTCTCTCTCTGTGAATTAAACCCTTTAACATCCTTCTTTCTCACGTTCCCTTTCACCTTCTAGCTTCTTGGAAAAGGTTTCAAGGAAGGAGATAGTGAAAGACGCTTTTTTCCTTCTGGTCTCTTCTTCATATTCCATCCGAATAACTTTCCATTTCCTCACCATAAAAACGAATCTATTCTTCTCCCACCTCTATTCTATTATATACCCCCCAGAAGAAAACTAGCTACCCAGAGGAAATGACAAAGCCTCGTCCTATTCTTTCAATGGAAGAAAATTCAGCGGAAGGGAAGTTGTGGGTTATCGGCGGAACTCCAATATGCGTGATGAAACCCATTCAGACATGTCCAGTGGAGACAAAGAACAACGAAGAACAACTTAATTCGGCGACTCCAAAAGCTGGAGAAGCCAGAATGGCTTGTCCTCCAGCTCCAAAGAAGCGCAAGACACCGGCGAGGTGTAATTACGGTCATAGAAGGGACTATTTCACTCCGCCGGAGCTGGAAACTGCCTTCATACGCCGCTGTTCTTGGAGGACATAACAAATCATCCAAAACCCCTTCTCTTTTTCTCTGGTATCATTTGTGTGCTTGTTCAAAAGATTGCTCTCCATTGATTATTGTTGAAGTTTAGTTACATCTTAATTCATTTCATGCCCCCTCAAATTCGTGTATACAAAATAAACGCTTTCGAGTTAATAAACAGGGGCAGTTTGATTTCTTTGACTTGCTGAATTTTTGTACTGTTTCTTTGCGGCCTCTGAAAGGAGCAATAACACACCCATAACAATCTTTATACTGTGTATTGTGTAATATCATAATTAGAGAAGTTCCCCCAACATTTTACAGATCTGTTGGACTTGGACTTCAAGATGTCCATGTTCCCAAGCAAGATCAGAAAACCTACCAGGTTGGTAGTTGTTAAGGGATTACTATAGCAAGATCTGAAAAATCACACTAAGACAGAAATAAAGTTTTAGTGCAGCTAAAAGGAACTGTCAACTCTCAACCATCAAGCCTAAGTTCTCTAGGGAGTTTTAGAAAGCAAAAGGTCGTTGCCATGCCTTCACAGGCGATCACTTCTCTTTTCCAAGCCAGGTAGAGAATTTTATCCAAAGTAAACAAAAGCAACAGCAGTAAAAGCTTCCAAGCCAAAGTAAACAAAAGCCGCGTAGTAAAAGTAGTAAAAAGGAGAGTATTTTAATATGGAATGAGATGCTGCACGAATGTTCATTTTAGACGACTGAAATTAAACTTTTCAAAGTTCATGCCCTATGATGGTCAGTGATCTTTGCAGCCCTCAGCCGTAGCCCACGTACTCCAAAATGCTATAGGATGATGGCAAGAGAGACAAGATAAGGGTGCAGCCATGGTCCATGGTCATGAACCAATTGATAAGTATGCTTCCCAAAGCACCACAACCACACCAATTCAAACCCCACAATAATACATGAAAATGAATCATGGATGTGGAAGACTATCAGTTTTAACTTCCCCATTTACCCCAACAAGATAACCCGGTCACAACTTTGGGCCCTAGCTTGCAATCACCTGGTGAAATCCTGGGTATGTAATCACTGAATTCATTGGATGAATATTTTCCATTCACTTCCAAGTAGTTTTCAGAAAGAGAATCTTTAACCTCAAATCTTATAAATATTTGTCCTCGAGTCGTCGCGATGAAAGACACGAGACTGTAATACATCTCTAGGTCTCTCAACTCCCTCCCTAATTCAAGAATGACAGAGGGAAGCGATGTAGCTCGAAGGAACGGGATCGCAGACAGAAACCTCAAATCTCAATGCAAAGATTAAAACACCATAACAGCTAACATAAGATGCACTTGTTTCCGGGTGAAATCATAATTAGCATTATACTAGCACTACATTGCAAGTTGCTTGTTAAGTTAGTCCATATTCTAACATTTTCGTCTCTTTTCCACCCCTTCTGAGAAACCTCTCCTCCAATCATTTTAATCATTCAAACAAAACGAGTCAGCAGCCTCTAAGGCTCTTATCTGAACAAACTGGGTTGTTCTGTAGAATGCCATGGTAAGATAGCACTTATCAGAATATAACACTATTCAGAGTAGTTTTCTCTTATTGAGATGCATCACTCGCCACATTGTACAAACTAAATCAACAGTTTTCTTCCATGCACTACAATACTGACAACACCAAATTGGTAAGTAGTGGCCTCAAAAGGCAATTATTCAATAACTCACTCTTTTCCCACCCAGATAAGATGACCAAATAGAATGGCAAGTTCATTAAAAGAGCTCTAACTGCCAAAACAACAGAAATATATAAACTAAGTACACTCCCACGGTAAAAACGACACAGAAGATGGAAATTCATTAAATGAACTCCAACTGGGGAGACTGCAGATAACTCGAAATACATAATCCAAAACATCAAATGATGCAACCTTTCTCCCGGTGCAATTTAGCACTAAGAGTTGCAAGACCGTTGCATATTGAACAGGAATTAGATGAGCTCTCATGTACCTCAATGTGCTTACAGGTTACAAATCCCATCCCAGTTTCCTTCGCTCCACATTTGGCACCAAAGATCATGTAAACAAAGCCATTCCCACAGCTACTTTTTACAGGTGAATCTTATAACCAAAAGGTGAAGGACAATGAAACTTCCATGAAATTCAGTCACATTCGGAGTTAACAAATAGGCGCAAAATGCTAGCATTTTAGTAATGCAAGTTTCTCTCATCTAGCAATACTAATGGAGGACTTCTTAGTTCTTGCAAATGGGAGTGGCAAGCCTCTTGCTATCTCTTGTTATAAGACTAAGAAGATCCATTGCATCAAACAGCAACCAGACAGATATGTGGACAATTAATCAAGAGCACAACATTTCCTACTTACACACGAAGCACGGAACCTCACGCTAATGGGGAATGGTCATTTCAAATTATCAATTACTAACCCTAATACATTTGCACTGATAATAAAAAACATTGAGACTACCAGAATCCACCCATCAAACAACTAATCACAGAAACAGCTAGAGCGATTTCGAATCAGCATCAAAGGATCATTCACACAAGGCAAAATTATAATCACACTCGAAACCTAGCAACAAGCCAAAAGAATAATCCATGAGAGCCTCACAATAATGGGAAATGATAATTCCAAAGTTATCAATTACTAAACCTAATCCATTTCTTTTTTTGCGAAAAAACCTAATCCATTTCTATTGATGAAGAAAAGGTATAATCCATCAATCTATTACTAAGCCACCATTCACTTATCAAAGAACAAATCACAGAGACAGCTACAGCGATTTCAAATCAGCATCAAAGGATTCGTTCATACAAGCCAAAACTATAATCCATATCCATCAGAACCTACCATCAAGTCAAAATAATTAATTCCATCGATAGAGTCGACGGCACAAGTTGCTGTTAAGTTAGTCCATTGTCTAACATTTTCCTCTCTAGTCCACCGCTTTGGAGAAACCTTTTTCTCCATTTTAATCATCCAAATCAAACTACAATAAAAAGTAAATTAATCATATGGTTATTTATGGACCGTAAGCATTTTGAAACACTAAGGAGCTAGGAGCTTCTATGGCTTTTATTATATCAACAAACTGGGTTGTGCTGTAGAATGCACGGTGAAGATAGCACATATCAGATTCACTATTCAGAGTAGTATTCTCTTATTGAGAGTCATCACTCGCTACAATGTATAAACTGAATCAAAAGTTTCCTTCCCTTCACTACAATACTGACTACACCAAATTGGCAAGTAGTGTGTTCTTAAAAAAAAGGCAAAATTGCACCGGAGGTACCCATATTTTGCCAAAGCTGGCAAGTGGGTACCCAAATTTTCAAATCGTGCACCGCGGGTACCCAAATTTTCAAAATCGTGCACCGGAGGTACCCAAGGCTAACTGCCGTTAACTTTCCGTTAACTTTCCATCCAAATTGGATGGAAAAATATAAAAAGACTATTATACCCATTATTCTCACCTCCATTTTTTTTTAATACAATGCTACTAACGAATCTCAAAAAAATTACAAAAAATAAAAATATAATTTAATAATTTGATATATGTATGATAATGCAATATATTTCATCAAAATTACATATTTTTACATCATTTCAATATGTGAAATATGTTTTTATTAACATATATCTGTCAATATTAAAGTCTTTAACTTTTTTTAACAAAAATATCAAAATTTCATAATCTCAAAATGAAAAATTAACGGGAAGGTACATGTGAAATTATCAAATATACTTATATGTTATTGTTTTTATTAAAATGTATATATATGTGAAATTATGAATTTTTGATATTGTTTTTATTAACATATATCCGTCAATCTTAAATTCTTTCAACTTTTTTTGAAAATTAAAAAAAAAAACTCAAAATGTCATAATTTCACATGATTTTTTTAATAAAACAATAACATACAAGTATCTTTGATAACTTCACATGTACCCTTCTGTTAATTTTCCATTTTGAGATTATGAAATATTGATATTTTTGTTTACAAAAAGGTTAAAGACTTTAAGATTGACAGATATATGTTAAAAAAAATATATATTTCATATTTTGAAATGATGTTAAAATATATAATTTGATGAAATATATTGCATTATCTTACATATATCTAATTATTAAATTATTTTTTTTTTAGATTTGTTAGTAACACTTGTATTTTAAAAAAAATTGGAGGTGAAAATAAAGGGTACAATAGTCTTTTTATACTTTTCCGTCCAATTTGGATGGAAAGATAACGGAAAATTAACGGCAGTTAGCGTTGGGTACCTCCGGTGCACGATTTTGAAAATTTGGGTACCCGTGGTGCACGATTTTGAAATTTGGGTACCCACTTGCCAGCTTTGGCAAAATATGGGTACCTCCGGTGCAATTTTGCCAAAATTGTTAGTAGTGGTCTCCACTGCATGAAGATGACCAACAGACTCTAAAGCAGGAATTCAATAACTCACTCTTTTCCTAGATAAGATAGATGACCAAATAGAATGTGCAAGTTCATTACAAGAACCCAAACAGAATAAAAGAGAAATATAATCTACACTCCAAGTCTCCAACTGGGAAAACAACAGAGAATATGGGAATTCATTCAATGAACTCCAACTGGGAAGACAACAGGCAACCCCAAATACATAATCTGAAAACTAAATGATGCAACCAATCTCCCAGTGCAATGTAGCACCAAGACTTTGCAAGATCATTCCATACTGAACAGGAGTAAGATGAGCCCTCATGAACCTTACTGTGCTTACGGATCCCCTCCCAGTTTCCTTCATTCCACATTTGCCACAAAAAATCATGTAAAGAAAGCCATTCTCACAATTACTTCTACAGGTTAATGTTATAACCAAAAGGTGAAAGACAACGTAACTTCCATGGAAATCAGTCATTCAGAGGAAACAACGACGCGTGATACTTAAACGCCTTTCCCCGCAACGACATCCTAGCATTTTAGTCATGCAAGTTTATCTAATCTAGTAATGTGATTAAGAGGAGATGTGGGATTATATTCCCTCATTGTATTGCTAATGGAGGACTTCTTACAGAATGGGAATGCCAAGTCGCTTGCTATCTCTTGTTACAAGACTAAGAAGATCCATTTGATCAAACAGCAACCAAACAGATACGAGGACGATCAATCAAGACAACATTTTCTACTTAACCAGTAAGCATGGAACTTCACACAAATGGGGAATGATCATTTCAAAGTTATCAATTACTCACCCAAATACATTTCCACTCATGATTAAAAAACGTCGAGCCTTCCGTAATCCACCCATCAAATAACTAAAGCGATTTCAAATCAGCATCAAAGGATTCATTCCTACATGTCAAAAGTATAATCCATCCTCAAAACCTAGCAACAAGTCAAAAGTATAATCCATCCCCTGGGAACCTCACACTAATGGGAAATGATAATTCCAAACTTATCAATTACTTAATCTAATCCATTTCCATTGATGAAGAAAACTGTTGATGCCACCATTCACCCATCAAACCTGGATGCAGAAACCTCAAAATGATCATTTCAAAGTTATAATTTACTCACCATTAATACATGTGCACTGATCATAAAAAACATTTTACTTAGACTACCAGAATCCACCCATCAAATAACTAACCAGAGAAACAGCTAGAGCCATGGTGATTCATTCATACAAGGCAAAAGTATAATCCATGTTCAAAACCTAGTAACAAGTCAAATGTATAAACCATGGTGAGAATGATAATTCCAAAGCTATCAAATACTAAACCCTAATACATTCGCAATGAACAAGAACATTGAGGCCACCATTCACCCATCAAAGAACAAATCACAGATACAGCTACAGATATTCCAAATCAGCATCAACGGATTCATTCATATAAGCCAAAAGTATAATCCATATCCATCAGAATCCACATTTTCACTGATAATCAAAAACAGTTAGACTACCAGAATCCACCCATCAAAATAACTAACCACAGAAACAGGTAGAGCCATGGTGATTCATTCATACAAGGAAAAAGTATAATCCATGTTCAAAACCTAGCAACTAGTCAAAAATATAACCCATGGTGAGAACTATAGTTCCAAAGTTATCAATTACTAACCCTAATACCTTAGCATTGATGAACAAAAAAAATTGAGGCCACCATTCACCCATTAGTCATAAAAGGATTCATTCATATAAGCCAAAAGTATAATCCATAACCATATCCATCACAACCTAGCATCAATTCAAAATAACACATCGTTCCACTAAATTAAACCTCAAAAGCAAACAAAACACGAAAAAACCCTAAACCAAAATCAACCGATTACCAAACCCTAGGCCGTAAGAACAACCGCACCACCAGCCTCCTTAATCTTCCTCTCGGCAATCTTCGAAATCAGCTTCGCCTTCACCACAATCGGCTTCTCTCCAGGAAGAAACCCCTTCCCGAGGACCTTAAAAAACCCATGCTCCGTCACATCAATCACGGGGACATTATCGGCGGTGGCCTTGTCCTGGACCTCCTTGGGGACGAGAGACCAGAGCTTGTCGATGTTGACGATGGGGCAGTAGAACTTGTTGCGGAGCTTGTGGAAGTATCGCATGCCGACCTTGCCGAAGTAGCCGGGGTGGTACTTGTCGAAGAGGATGCGGTGGTGGTGCATCCCTCCGGCGTTACCCCGGCCTCCCGGGTGCTTGCGGTGTTTTCCGATGCGGCCGTGGCCGGCGCTGACGTGGCCGCGCTTCTTGCGGTTCTTCTTCAACCTGGTTGTCATGGCTCTGCTCTCTCTCTCTCTCTGAGGCTCTGAGTCTGAGAAGAAGATGAAGAAGAGGAAGGCTCGGCGGCTGAGAAATGGAGATGAGGGTTAGGGTTTGGTGGTGTTTTAATTCGATGAGGAGTGATTTAGGAACGCAGCCCCTGTAGTTTTGGTTTATTCGCAGGAGTGCGGTGTAGTATAAGAAATTAAAAATCCACCCCTCTATTTTGTACGGGAGTAGTTCATCTTCTTGTGTTCTCCATATATACCCCCTTAGGGATGCACAAAAATTTGTTCATTCAATTTTAGAATTTGGTTGCTCTTCGTGCAGGTACGTCATCAGGTGTTTGCTAGAGGTGTTCAGTTTAAAATTTGGGGAAATGTGATTTCTATTGGCCTTCTCAGTTCCAGAACAGACTAATTTACCTCTTTACGTCTCTGGTTGTTCGTAAAGCTTTGTCTATAGTGATCTATTTATCTGGTGTGCTTTGTATGCTACTGCACTAGATTGTCGATTTAGCTAATGCGCAAACAATGGGTACTGTCTGAGAGTTCCAACCTTCCAAATAATACTGGCTCTGGGTTGGATTCGGGTTGGGCTTGCTCGAGCTGATTACTTTTATTCATAACCCGAGTCCAACCAGTCACGAGTTATAGGTCATAATCTAAAGCACATTTCCTAACTTTTCAGGCAAATTCAAGCCTTAGCCCGAAACCTGAATGTATCCATCATATTTTATTAATTTACAACACATATATAAATAAGATTTAACATCTGCAAGTTCTCAAAGAGCTACTTAATCCTATTTCAAGTTTCAACTAAAAAAAATCTTATAGTAGTAATATTGTAGACTCAACATCCAAAATCGAATCTTTAGGGTCTGTTTGGATGAACCTTAATCTTTAAGGACTGTTTGGATGCAAATAACAGTATTACAACAACATAATAATAAATCTATATATTACCATAAATCTATATATTATATCTTGTGGGTCGGGCCAAGTATGGGCTCTGCCACAATGAGCCCAAGCCCGGCCCAAACTTCCATTGGGCTAGTTATTAGGGCCCAATAACAATTGGGGTTTTTTGCCCTCGCGGATTGAACTGAGTCCAACCCGTATTGTTTTAGTCGTTCCGAAAAAATCCGTCAATCCGCTTCGATTCATGCCCTCGCAGATTGAATTGAGTCCTATTGTCTGCAAAGCATGGTTCTCTACTTCTAGGTGACACCAGAGTTGTGTACAACTAGGTGACACCAGAGTTAATAACAGGAAAAATGTTTGATCTAGATGACATAAAATATCATAATTTTAGAGTATTTGAGTGTTCGACTTCGACAGGAATCAAACTATGCACATAATAAAGCTGCCTAACAGCACCTGCAGGAATCATCTTCAAGTTTGGCTTTCAACTGTTTCGTCTTTACTGATGAATGGGCCAACAGTTGGTTGCACACAAAGAAGGCAGAAGCCTACATCAAGTGGTCTTGGCTTGGGGCAACTTGTTGGGTTCTCTGGAAAGCCAATGAAAATTTATTCTCCTCAGCAAGTCATTTATGGCTTTTAAGAGAATCCAGTTGATCATGGAAGCAGAAACAAGAAAAGAAAGGAGAAAGCTTTAGATTATGTCAATCGGTATCTGTGTATTTCATTGGTACGTACGTAAATGAAGTTCTTGATTTTATGCCCATAAATAAAGAAATAAATAGTTGAGTCAAATTTCGCACCAGAGAGCCATTGGAAGGAACGAGTAAATACACATATACATTAATAACAACCGAGCCAAAGAACAATACGCTTCTGTTCCCATATACAACAATTTTACAGAAGACTTTACTTTTGAGTAACATGTATCATTTACAACACACTGCAACACTGGCATAGGAACTGCTTTGCACCTTCAGGCTGCCTAACAGTTGAAGAGACCACATTTTGTGTGCTTTTACCTCATTGTTGAAGAAATAGCACTGCCCCAACCAGACCGAGCCACACAGTTAAAGCTACCCAGAAAGAACGGTTTTTCTCGAGATCAACAGGGGGCTGCCACACCAAGAAGGCCCCCATGTAGTCCTTGTTTGATGGGAGCTGATTGGTGGTTAGTTCACTTCTTTGATCAGTCTCCTTGTACTTATCACTCCATGTTCCGGCGTAGCTGCAAAAGGTTCATGGATTATCAGCATCGTCATTTTGGAAGTTCAGAGTTCAAGAAGAAAGGACATATAAAATGGAACATATATACGTTGTTTTTACGAGGACAGTAAAATTATTCCAAGCTCTTTGCCATGTATACAAAGCTTAGTATCTTCAATCCCCCCCCCCTGAATTCAGTTGTGCAGCTGAGAGACTGCCTCAAAAGTGGTAGTGCAGGGCAGACACAATCGCTTCTCTCTTACATCCTAGTTTTTAACCTCATATAATAGGATCTGGTTGGTCGGTCTAGCTGAAGGTAATGCTGCTGTCTGGTAAGAGAAAGGAGAAATTTAGAGCCCAGCACCACATTCCTAATAGACAGGCCTTCCAAAGGAATATGCAGTACCACTCAGTTACACTATCCACTTGCCCTCTACCTAGAGTTACATAATAGCCTATATCGTATTAACCTGCCACTGTCACTCTCAAATTCACATAGGAAGGGCACCAAATCCACAATTTCTGAGGCTGGCATCTTTTTCCCTTCAGCCAGATATATTCCAATTGGGAGAGGCAGCAACGGCAGCGATTTTTTTTAATCCTGTGTGTGGTTTCGGAGTTCGCAATATGAAGTCTCTCATTGTAGCACCTCCATCACCACTCTCGATTTTAACTTGCACGATCTCTTATACCTTAGCAATTTGGATTTAGCTTGATGTGGTAGCTGTGGAAGACCAGAAGATGATAATGGCTGGATTCTCTATTTTGGAGGTGGTACTTGAAGGTGATGAACCTGATTCCAAACCTGAAGGGTATATTGGTTGATTAAGCATCCCAATCCCCACTTGAAATCCCATTCTGAATCAAAGAACCCTTTAGAGTTTAGAGTGAATTCAATCCCCCCGTATCTCATCATTATGTATCCCAGCAATGATAATCTAATAGAAAGACACAGACTAAGAGGTCTTCTGGCCAGGAAAAAATGGGAGATGGGCCGAATAGCAAGAGCGGAGCAGCTATGGCTTACTTTGTTACCCAGATTTTCTACACGAGTCATTCAGTGAAGAGCTCATATGATATCATTTGCACTCTACCTAGTATCTATTGACACAACGATCAACAAATGTAAAAAAGTACTGAAGTGAGGTGGATTTCGCAGAAAAAGGGTAGGACGATTAACGAAGAGTCAGGAGTCTGAAAATGGTATAATGTTGGTCATAATAATGGTCACCGAGGATGCTCGCGTTGATGACTTGGATAATTTAAGACTATGCTCTAAGCGTCTAACTAACTGTAACAGATGGATAATCATTATTCTTCATTCAACCATCCTTGAATCTTTTCATACCTTTCATTAACTTTTAAATAACAAAAAATTGGAAAAGAAACAACAATACTAAACAAAAACAAAAAAAAATACAATAGAAAAATGACTCTTTGCCGCTTTAGATATCTCAAAAAATAAAAAATACTATCAGTGTATGTTGGGGACAACTTGCGCACCTTCACTAATCCCACGGGGCCGTGAAGTTAACGGCCGGGTAAATCACAAGCGGCTCCACGAGAATTGGTTTTCCTGAGAACATTGGATCTCAAGAGACACAGTTGGGACCAACTAATAGGCCAACCCCTTGGTGTATCAGTTTAATTGCACAAAATGGAGCATTGAGATTTACCGGGGTAAAAGACACTTTAACCCCTGGGTTTTTGCACAAAGACACAGACAGCCTTGTTGTATGGAAAAAGACATGATCCCCTCTTGTAACTGACAGACGCTAACAGAGTTGCCAAAGTACTATTATGTGCCCCTACTAACTAGTCTAATTTACAACCCTAATAAAGTTGAGGTCTGTGGTCTTTCGTTCTCTCTCTCCCTCATCTTATTGTTTGTGAGCAGTACCCAATCGTCGTACCACTGCCATCAACACAATCGTTGCTGCCAAAAGCCATCACCACCATGGGATCACTCCCCTCTCCCGCACTCTCTTTCTCTCCAGTCCCTCTTATCCCAATGGACCCACTAACTCAGATCGAGATCCCCACCCTTATCTGACTCGGTGAGAGAGAGAGAGAGATGGCAGTTGGCAGGCACAGGTTCGATCCGGTGCTGGGTCCTGGTAGGTAGTTGATAGCAACCGATTCGCGGTAGCAGTGGTAGATTTTTGCTCTGTGGGTTGGTTTTGGAATCTTGGTTTGGTTCGATCTAAGCATAGGTGTAGGGCTGATTCAATCAAGGAAATCCTTCTTCCAGGCATCTGGGTTGATTCAATAAGGGAAATCAAATTTCATCTGAGGTTGCTCAACCTAGTCTTCTTCTAATTTTTGAGTCTGCACACAAGTTTGATATGGATGGTTTCCACATAAACCAGACCAAAATTGATCTTTTCCCCTAATTATCCATCTAAAGCAGTGATCATACCCGTGGCTTCAGTAATCTGGGTTGATTTTGGACTTCTGTCTTGTTATGTTAGATGACCACAGGGATTCTCTCTCTCAATTGCTCAATCTGTTGGGGGTTTGGATCTCATTATGATGGCTTTGATTCCGATGGTTAGGTATCAAATCAGCTTGGTGATGGGGTGTTTGTATGCTGACGGTGTTCACAGTTGTGGAGACGGTTTGTGGCAGTGACCATGGCAGTTGATGTTCTAAGGTGGGTGGACGGCAACAGAGGAAACAAGAGGTAGACTCACACCAGCAACAGAGCCATTTCCAAGAGCAAAGAGTCCTTCCCCAAACTTTGACCTTCAACGGAAAACATGCTCTTTGTCAATGCGTGGTGTGAATTTGACTGGTTTCAGAGATCAAATTGAGTAATTAACAGTGGAGATTTTCTGTTTTAGATGCTTTTTTCTAGTTTTGTTTGAAACTCATGAGCTTTGGGGTAGAGAGACACAGAGCTCAGATGTGCCAAACGTCTATTGGATTCTAACAAGAACTGGAGCAAAATAGCCATTAAAAAGTGGTTAGGGGTTGTCCACACTAACTGCCCAAATGGAGTAAAATGGAGGGGTAATAAGTGTCCACAAGTTTGGCAAAATGAGGGGTGACGTGTCTTTTTCCAAAGAACAAGGGGTGTCAAGACTCAAGAGTCTTTCACCAAAGCTCAAGGGATCAAAGTTTCTTTACCCAATTCACAGTTGAGGACTAAGTTTATAAGAATCGAACTTGAAGGAATAATTACTGTATGGGTTTCACTTAGCAGACCAGGTAGCCTTAAAGCAAAGTACTAATGATCAAATAACAAATTTCCTCACAAGAAGCTCATTAGAGTAGGATTCGTCTTATATGTTATAGTATCAAAAAATTTAGGACAAAAAGTAGTAATTGGCAAAGTTAACATTGCAATTGCAACATGTTCTCATTATGAAGACATTGATAGGAAATGCATTTCTGCAAGCATAGCCAGTAAAATTCTAACAAGATACAAGACGACCATGATGCATCATGGCAGAATAAGACCTCAGACCGGATAAAAGACACCCCCCCCCCCACTGTTAGTCATAAAGACACTGTACCCCCTTATTTTGCCAAACTTGTGGACACTTTACCACCCCCCCCCCCATCCGTTTGTATCCTTCCAGGCCGACGGGGGTGAGCATCTGGCCATTTTGGTGACTATTTCACCCCTAGATCATGTAGATAATTTATTATACCCTTGAGTAGCTAGCGAAATTGTTGGGTATCGTGTGTGAGTAGTTTGTCCCACATCGTGATGGTGGACATGAGGTTCATGGTTAATATAGTATGATTTGGGCCCTAACTCATAAGGTTGACCTTTTGGGTAAGTGGGTGTCCCAGATCATACTATGGTGCTCTCTCGCGGTGCTTAATCTCCCTACAAGTGGTATCAGAGCCGATGGTTCGTGCGCGCGGCCGTGGTGAATCAAGGGTGAGATGTGCGGTGTTCTCATGGATGGGTCTTCCATGAATGGTGGACCAGGTGTTCCTGCGGACGGTCAAATTCCTGTGTCGCTCCAGCAGGTGGTCTGGCAGATGTTGGTCCGGTGCACTCTCACAAAGGCGATTCAAAGAAATTCGGCAAATGCTTCCGGGCGAGGGGGAGCATGTTGAAGGGCTCACACATGAAGGGGGAGATTGTTGGGTATCATGTGTGAGCGGTTTGTCCCACATCGGGATGGTGGACATGATGTCCATGGTTACTATAGTATGATTTGGGCCCTAACTCATAAGGTTCACCTTTTGGGTAAGTGGGTGCCCCAAATCATACTATAGTGCTCCTCTCTTGCGGTGCTTAATCTCCCTACAGAAATTACAGCACCCATCTACTCCCAGTCTCTATCTTTCCCCTCTTTGAATATATGAAAACACAAGCCCACCAACAAAAAATCCGCCACGACACCATCAGAAAAGCTCTTGAACAACGAAACATCCACCTATCTTCCTGCAGTTTCCTGCATGGATTCTACTTCTAATCACAGTCAAGTAAATTTTGTATCCCTCAACATAACTAATGTAGTATTGGTGCACCATGGATTCATGGAGAAGTACCACATTCCCAACAAACTCCTATATATCATTACCAGATAGAGATTAGACCTCAAAAAGACGCAATTGGATCATTGCTTCCAGATTGTAGGAGCCTCAGAAAGTAATTCAAACTGTAGATTGAATCCTACATGTGGATTCCTGATTTCCCTCACTGCATCAACTAATAGCTTGGAACCAACCAAAAGGTGATAGGTCCAGGTCATATTGCATCTACCAAGCCACCAACTCTCTCAATCACTCCTCACGCCCGCCTGCCTCATCGGATCTTGCCATTGCCAGCGAGGAAGCTACAGCCAAACCTGCCAACTCATTGGTTTCTCGCCTAAATGTTGACCCAAAATATGGCCAATCCAATCTAGCTACCTTAGACCTCTCAATTTAGCCCGAAAACTCGCAAAAATTAAAGCCCCAAATTGGATGCTAGGTCAAAAAGGAGGACGCTACGAAATCAGCGGTAGAGAATTCGAGCAGATTATTGTCTCCCCTTTTCACCATTCGGAACCTTCCACAACCCAATAATGGACAAACCCACATCATACTCCAATTGTTCTCCCTTGCAACAGTCGATTCCACCATAACCCACAAAATCGTCAACTGCAATATGCGGTTATGACTTGGATTCAACGAAAAAAAAAGAAGCACAAACTCTTCCATTCACTGAATGTGGGGAATTTCAACTGGATTTCATTCTAGGTATGGCAATAAATGGCTGGATTTGACAAAATTTAAAGGTAGGGCTCAAACCTGCTCCTCTTGAGCAGAGCTAATTAGATGCGGAGAAACTGAAATCCAAAAGCCTCTGCTCAGATTCGAAGTCGGAGAAGGAAGAGGAGGCTGGAGGTGGAAATTGTTTGTGTCACAAAGGATGAGGAGAGAGAGAGAGAGAGATGTGTTGGGAAAAAGAAGAAGGGAGAGGGAAATTGTGTTGTAATTTTGTGGCAATGTTGGGGTAAATTTGTCTTTTGACGTGCGGATTTAAGGCATGTCAGCTATGACTTATGAGGGGGCATAGTGTCATTATCCATACTACGAGGGCGTAACTGTTTTATGCCTAACAATAAGGGTCATAAGTGTCTTTTACTAATAACTATTCCAACGAGGAAAGGGGCTACTAGAACGTTAGAAGCATTGTAGGAATCTCTGTATGCCAGGAATAAGAAAGATGCATGAGCCTGAAAACCTGCTAAGACGAATCACATAACAGGAATAGATGCATATGAGGAAATTTATTGCCCAAATCAGTTGTTTGCTATGCCACATTATAGCCCACACATGAAGGGCTGAAGGCTACGGCAACCTCCTAGCTCCTACACATGAAAATCAACTTCAACAGCTCTCATAGCTGCCAAATTATATCTCTCACCTAACATAGTCATTGAATTCAGTTCAGAGAACCAAAATATTATAGTTACATATATTCCACCAAAGGGCCAACTTAGTTGTCTAAACAACCAAACTATTTCCTCTTTGTTCAATGAACTCTTCGCAGTGTATGCCATAGGGGACTTTCGGGAATTGAAGAAAGGAGGAGATTCACGATTTATATAGTGCAATAAGATAATCTCCAATGGTGAGGACTATTTGTTTGTACTCTTGGAGCAAATTTGGTCCTGGACTAAAATTTGCTCCTGCACTTTTATAGTTTATGCTCCACCCCGAGGAGCAAATTTGCTCCACCATCAATATTTAATTACTTTCTGTCTATCTACCATTAAACAATAACATTATACAAAGAAATTACCATATAACATAAATCCATACATAATATTTATTTAAATAAAAAATAGCAGATAAATGTATATATAATTTATAATATTTGCTGTAAAGTATATAGTAATAAACTATTACTCTCTGACCTATATTATATATGTTATCAATATTTGTTATGCTATTTGATTTTCAGGCAACAACTTTGACTAGGTGATTGGTGATTAGAGTATCAAAACGACAAAAGAACTTGTTAATTTTCTCCACAACGTTATGAAATGGTTAAGAAGTTCTTGTATCATTTTGCCACTCAAATCACCTAGTTAACTTTGTTGCCAAAACTACTGATATGGACGAAGGGAGTATAACTCTTAAAATATATCTATACCCACGGTAACATTTCAACGGCTACATTCCAACGGCTATATTCTAATAGTCAAATTACAACGGATATCGTGGATGATGAATATGAAAGTATATCAACAATCATCATTGAAGAAGAGCGAGAAGAACAAGAACATTCAACATGACGATGACATGGTGCAAACGTAGGTCATGCTACCATCAATATAGCCGTTGGAATATAGTCGTTGAAATGTCACCATTGGTATAAATATATTTTCATGTGCAATATCTATTTCAATACTCTATTGTAAATTTATTTTCTCAATTATTAATTTAAGTAAATATTATATGTACATATACTTATATCATAGGGTAATTCTTGTATATGACACTATTGTTTAATTATAGATAAACAACAAGCGATAAAATATTAATGGTGAAGCAAATTTGCTCCTCACTATTGGAGCAAAAACTATAAAGTGCAAGAGCAAATTTTAGTCCAAGACCAAATTTGCTCCAAAAGTACAAAAAGAAGGTCCTCGTCGTTGGAGATGCTTTTAAGGGTGTGGTTGACTTGCAAAGTTTCTTAGTTACTATCGCATACTTGGTTGATCCAGGAATGGAAGTATGCTCTCTAAGTCCATGTATCAGACAGTTAAGTGGGAGCTTATTTTCATGGGTGCAATCTCACAGGTATTCTAGGCAGTTGAAAAACAGATGCTCTTTATTTCTTCCTCTTTACCACAAAGGTTACAAAGACGATTCTAAGAATACCCTCGTCTATACAAGTTGTTCAGGGCAACAGCTCTATGGCAAGCTTTCCAGCAGAAAGCTTTGATCTCTGGCAGTAGGGACAGCTTAAAGTATTCCAAAAATTTCTCATGCCATTGAGAGTAGCTGCTAGCTTTCTCCATTTGAGATTTTCCCTTCACTGGTTAATCGTTGCAAAGTAGCCACTTTTAACCAAGTACTCCCCACATTTAGATAGCCTCGAAACAGGTTCATCAATTGCTTGAGTCACTGAGATAGGAGTCTTCAAGCCAATATTTGATGTGATAAGCAGCTTGAGAAACCTTCTATATCCAAGCCAACAGTTGTGCTTTTTAAAGCACTTAAGCATGCTACGGTTGGTGTGGCCTATCGAGAAACAGATTGTAACTGTGTTCTTGACTGTTCACAAAGATGTGTTCTGTTGCATCTGCCAGGATAATCCATGAAAGCAAATCCATATTGGTTCTTCTTGGTGTTTGTCTCTGATGTATGTAACAAAAAATATACCTGCCTACCATGGGACGCAAATCCATATTGAACGTAATTCCAATATATATAGAATCTTATGCTTAACTGTTCCAAGATCCAAACAGTTAATCATAAGATTTTAAAATTATTAGAGTGGCAAGTACAAGAGAAATCTAGTTTGGTTTAGGTTTAGTTTTTGTTTGGTCTCTAAAGGTTTTGTAGATGTCATTGGGTTTTAACCGTCTTAGTTTCCGAAACTGAGACTACACCAGAGCTGTTTCTAGCCCCATTGATACCTGGACATGCATATTGAGTAGATGACAATACGAATGGTTATATTTATAACTAAACATAGGTCACCATATTTGATATAACCACGGAAAAAATGTTGTTTTAACGTGTGAAGCTTTGTCATCTCAAAAAAACACTACTGCACTAACAAAAAGAGTATATTGCCTCCAAATACTAAAAGGTATTGAGCGTCCTCGGGCTCAAAACTACAGGAATTAGAAGAACTTGACACTCAGATACACGCTCGTCTCGTCTGACGCCAATACTTTGAGCTATACAGCACAGTAATAATGAAACCATCGCCAATGACTACTCGCAACTACTTTATACACATGTATCTGACCGGATAATTTGAAGCAGCGACTTGGTCGACGAAAATGTAGAAAGAAAAAGATTCTTTCCCTTCCTAAAACCATCTCTTTCTAGACTGAGAATCGAAATTATTTGTGATGATGTCATGCAATCTCTTTTGGGAACGTTGAAGTATCCATGTCTCCAAATTGACCCTCCTTGAACCTGGTCATGATTTTTTTAGTAAAAGGCAGTATCTCCCCAGATTTGTACCTACTATATTTATACTTATGCTTGCATGGGATCAGAGTTTGCTCAAGCTAATTGTGGTATCACGCATTTAAATAGAACGCAAGAAAGTTCAGATTTCCATACCCCTTCTCCCACTTGATCAGTGCTTTCAAGTTATCCAAGTGGTATAAGATTTATTACAATATTAAGTTGAACTAACCTGTCATAGCTGGAACCTATAAGTGGTATAGTAACCATCTCCTCCTGTGATATCTTGAGCTTAGGTGCTTGCAAGATATAGCGAAGTTCTCTAGCCTGGCGCCTGATGCTGACAATGGGATGTTTCTTCTCCAGTTGTTGATACAAAGCTATGCAATCTTTATGCCGTTTGTTTGCCTCGTAAGCCATAGCAAGCCATATTTGTATCTGAAAGAAAAATAGTTATTAGTCGTTACTACCATACATGTTAAGATAATAAAGTCCGCAAAAGATATCCTTGTAAATATCATCTACGAACCTCACCACCAAACAAAGTAGGCCGGGGAATTATTGTAAGAGCACCTTCTAGAAACTCAATGGAACGTCCATAATTGCCTCTCCCATAAGCCTTTTGGCCCAAATCAAACATCAGCTGAGCCATCTTTCTCCTCTCAGCTTGCTCCTTGGCCACCTACTTGCGGATGTCAAAACAAGACTACAGCTTCATGATAAGTGACATAACTAATAGTAGTAGTACTAATACCTATATCAATAGCATGTTAGGGAAAGAGAGATTTTCAGCTACCGAGTGGCAAATCAGTTACTAGCCAAGTGCTAAAATATTTAAAGGTAGCTTATTATGCCACAATTAGTTCCTACAGTGGAGAAAGATGGTTACATTTGCTCCAAGTAAACAAAAATATCGCATCGAGTATAGAGCTAGTTCTTGTTTCATTATAGATATGGAAAGACAAAGCATCTCCAGTAGCTCATTTATATAGCGGTTACCTTTAAAATATAAATAAGATGGGAAAAATATTGTCTCCAACACGCTCTCTACTCCGCTCTTTATTTTAGCGGATAGTTATCCCACTCTCTACCTTTAACCAGCCAGATCAATAACTTTATATTTTCTCTGAATTCCTTAAAATTCTCTTGCAAGAAATATTGAGAATGTGTCACGTGTTATTTAGCTAAGCATTTAACTAACACTATTAACACTATTGGAGTACTAACTAAATTTTACAATAACTAAAATAAAAATGTTCGATTTCCATTAAATTATAAATAACTTGTAATTAGTGCTACTGGAGATGCTCTGCTGATTCAGAAACCAAACACAATAAACCACCATAACTAAGCAATTTGTTTCCTTATTCAGACTAATTGCAAAACTGAGAAATTACTCGATAGGTAACAGAGAAAAGTCTAACCTTTTGGAGCTCTTTTCTAACTCTCATCCTCTTCTCCTCCTCCGTCTCCTCCTTAGCCTCGCCTTCACCACCACCATCATCCTCATCCATCCGACTCTGCAACTCCTCCGCTTTCCTCTCCAACTCCCTCATCTCCTCCGCTTCTCTCAATCTCGCCCTCATTTCCTTCTCCCAATCGAATCCCTTCTCTTCTTCGTCCTCATCGTACCCGTTGCTTTCATCGTCGCCGGATCCGGCGAAATCGACGCCGTTCACCTTCGAATTCGCCTTCCCCCTACCTCCGAGCCTCTGGTTCTGGCTCTCTCTGTCGAATTCGAAGGTGTTGGAGGAGGAGATCGCGATTTGGTGGTGAGTTTCCTTCTTGAAGAGGCTCAAGAGGACCTCCGTTGGTAAGTGACGTGTGCGGCGGTCGATGACCACCGCGCGCGGCGAGGTTGCGTCGAGGACTAGGGCTAGGTTTCCGAGGACTACGGCCATGTCAGACAAGTGGAGAGGAGATGGATGCGTGAAGTCACAGCGTGAGGTGAGATAGCAAATCAGAGATTGTCCGCAGTTTTGGGTTTGAGATGGAAAGACGATATTGCCATGAACATTCGTGATATTTGCCTGTTTAGCAGTTCCTTACTGGTACAGGAACAGCACAACACGCTGGGGGTAAACACGTCTAGAAGAAATAGACGTGTCCTACTGAGTAGAGATTCTCTGCGGAACTCTTTGGCTGCACCAAACACGGCTCTTTGGAATCGAATCCGGTAAACGGCGTCGTAATAGGATAAAGCATAACTTCTCTTCATTTAGCTTTTTTTTTAAGTACGTGGCTCTCCTATTGGATCAACGGGTCTGGCTTCCCTACGGTTCCAATTTGTACGGTTTTCATGCGGTTCGGATCCTAGGGTTGAAATGTTGCCACGTCAAAATAGGATGTCGCTGTCAAAACACAGTGTTCGTACCCAAGACTGATTCACGCACCCCATCTTCTCTCTCCTCCCTCCATCTCTCTCGTCAATTTCGATTTCATTCTTCTTTCTTCTCCATCAGTAAACTCAACCCAGTGGATTGATGAAAACAGAGGTAGTCGCATACCAAATCAACTTAAAAGTTTATATTTGTCAGTGCATTCGAATTTCGGAGGCTGGTATGCCGATTTTCATTGTCGATTTGTCTGACTTGATAACTTTGCTGAAACCAGATTGGAGAAGATTAACTGAAACAACCCGAAATTTAAATATATATTTTAGGAACAAATATGTATATTTATAGCAATATTGAGTATAAACTGATATTTATATTTAATATTTTGTGGTACTATTGCTAAGTGACTATGTTCTAATAAAATTCGAAGAGAGTATGTACCATATAGACATGTATATATCACATTTATATTTAATAGTGTGTATCACTATAGTGTCACAAATACTACGTGGCGACTTTTATCACGACATACCGATAATATCACACCCGATTATTTTCTAAGAACTTATCTTCCTCACACAAATCTCAGCCACAATAAAAAAATGAGACGGCAATCATTTCCGTAAAAATTGGATCATGCCTTGGGAAGAAACAAGCAGTACACTATTCTCTTATCTTCTCCATTATTTTTCCTACGTCTTCATCTTCTTCATGCTTCTTCTCTTTTCCTCTATAAATACCACCATCTCGTAGCTCCATTTCACCACAGCAACACAGTTAAAATCTCTTCCAAGTTCACAATCATCATCATCATCCTTGCCATCTCCATCACACCCAACACCACCATAGTTCATCGCCGGAAAACTCCATAACCACCAACTCAAGCTCTCTCTCTCTCTCTCTCTCTCTCTCTCTCTCATCCCAAACCAACACGAGAACCATACCCACCACCCCTCAAATCACACACTCACTCCCTGATATTCCTAGCATCTTTTAGCAGCAAAGAACCGGCCAAACAACCACCCGAAGCAGCCCCAACAGCCGCAACAAGCAGCAACCCGCAACAGTAGCAGCGG
Organism: Linanthus parryae; assembly: GCA_023055425.1. Lineage (NCBI taxonomy): Eukaryota > Viridiplantae > Streptophyta > Magnoliopsida > Ericales > Polemoniaceae > Linanthus > Linanthus parryae. The sequence goes on from JALGPY010000002.1 coordinate 70,409,596, forward strand.
CTGCCAAAAATATTGTCTCCAATAGGCTCTCTACTCCGCTCTTTATTTTAGCGGATAGTTGCCCCACTCTCTACATTTAACCAGCCAGATCAATAATTTTATATTTTCTCAAACCATGTTCTTAGCGGTTATGTCCTGAATTCCTTAACATTCTCTTACAAGAAATATTGAGAATGTGCCACGTGTAATCATTTAACTACGCTATTGGAGTACTAACTACAATTTTACAATATCTAAAATAAAAATGTTCAATTTTCATCAAATTATAAATAACATTAAGCTATCACTACTGGAGATGCTCGACTAATCAATTTGTTACCTTCTTCAGGCGAATTGTAAAAACTGAAAACTTACTGGGGTAGGTTGTAGAGAAGAGTCTAACCTTTTGAAGCTCTTTTCTAACTCTCATCCTCTTCTCCTCCTCCGTCTCCTCTTTAGCCTCACCTTCACCACCACCGTCATCCTCATCCATCCGACTCTGCAACTCCTCCACTTTCCTCTCCAACTCCTTCATCTCCTCCGATTCTTTCAATCTCGCCCTCATTTCCTTCTCCCAGTCGAATCCCTTCTCTTCTTCGTCCTCATCGTACCCGTTGCCGTCATTGTCGCCGGATCCAGAAAAATCGACGCCGTTCACCTTCGAATTCGCCTTCCCCCTCCCTCCGAGCCTCTGATTCTGAGACCACTCACAGCAGTGAGCTCCCCCCAGCCCACCTGTCCCCACCTTACCCCACTATTAATGTTCTTAATATTTACAATTCTACCCTAATTGCTACAACAGTCAAAACACTATTCCTCCCCTTCTATTATATTTTATTGAAACTACACTACTATATAGTTAAATACACTAAACACCCCAACTTTAGTCAATAAGACAATCGCAACCCTATAATTTTTTTTAATTGCACTATTATTGACTAATGTTATTTTATCGTATGAAATTTTGAGAATAAATATAAACATTAAAAAAAATAGACATTAATAAACATGGGATAAACATTAAAAAAACGTTGCATTAATAATACAAAAAAAAAACGTTAATGAACGATGAAAGCCACAATGCTAATGAAATAAAAATTAAGCTACAATACAAACATTATTTAGAAATTCATAAGAAAATAAAAATAAACATAAAATTATTCAAGCGAATGATTGAGACTCAATAGTCACTGAGGTTGGTTGAACCATTGTTTGATGATTCGCCACCACCATCTCCAAATAGTTCGCGTGGCATCAAGCCAGCACGCATTTGTGCCCTTGTTTGTGAGTAATAGAGTTTTGTATCAGGGGTGAATGGAGAGCAATCCACAGACATAATTTCCATAAACTTAACCGCTCTCCTGTTTGAATTGTTTATCTCATTCATCCTACGTATTTCTTCATGCCTGACACGAGCGTCAGCTGCAATTTTATTGTTTGACTCAATCAATGCACTAATTTGATCAGCTATTGCGTTGTTGGAAGTGCTTGCAGTAGCCTTCCCTCTCTGTTAGGATTTGTCTCTTCCTGTAGGTCTGGAACTGGTCATACCAAACATTGGATTTGGTACTCCAACCCCTTCTTCGCCAGGTTGTGCCTGTGAGTTGAACTGGGGCATCGACATTTCTTGAGTAGCATAAGGTGGCATTTCTTGGGTACCATAAGGTGGGAATTATTGAGTAGCATAAGGTCGTTCAATGTTTGCAGTTGGCTGAAATAGAACCGTGTGTTTCAAAATCTCCCAACAATGTTGCATCTGGAATTGTTTTTTCGTCTTATTCTTGTAAAATCGATGCGCTGCGTTATACTGTTGACAAAAAATATTAGTAATAATAACATTTGTATACATGAAAGTGGTACAAAGTACTAGTTGCCAATACTTACTTCGTCTATAAGATTTGTTCCCGTCGCATGGAGATCACGAGCCTTTTCCAGAGCCTCTTTCCATTCCATACACGGCTCTTTTATGTGCCTTTTAAAGCGCGAAACGCAGGCTTGTTCAGTCCTACGGTGATTGGCGCGGCGTTGTGCATCGGAATCAAGTATGTTGTACATAGCAATGTGAATTCTTTTCCAGAATGAACCGATTTCTTGATTTGTACCTACAATTGGATCATAAGATATTAGAGTGTGTGCATGGCACAAAGCTTCATCTTCAGCTTGGGACCAATTGTTAGACTCCCTGGAGGTAGACATTGTATTCTGAAACTGAAATAAGTGTTACAAGTGTTACAATTCATGCATATGGATACTGTATTTATATGACTATGGATTTCTACTTTGTTTCGCTTCTGCAAACGGACTCCCTCATTTTCTTCTCTCTCACCCCATCCGTATTGATCCATCAAATCATCTGCATCTCTTATCCTATCTTTTGCAAAGATTTTTCCACTATTATATCTTCTGCAACTCCATCTCTTGGCACAAAGCTTTTTCCATGATCCTATCTTCTGCAAATTCCACAATCAAACACCATCCACACTGATCCATCAAATCATTTGCATCTCTTATCTTATCTTCTGCAAAAAAAATTACACTATTCTATCTTCTGCAACTCCATCTCTTGGCATAAAGCTTTTTACATGATATAGCTGTCCTTTTCCACTATTGAAAGGTCAATAGATATAGTTGTCATTTTCCACTAACACTCCAAGACAAAATAACAACCCATCCTGCATTGTTTTTTACTCTTACCCCCAACCCCTATTGAAAGGTCATAAGATGTAGCTGTCCTTTTCCACTAACACTCCAAGACAAATAACAACTCATCATTTTCCACTAACACATCTTCTGCATTGTTTTTTTACTCATACCCCCAACCCCTATTGAAAGGTCATAAGATGTAGCTGTCCTTTTCCACTAACACTCCAAGACAAAATAACAACTCATCATTTTCCACTAACACATCTTCTGCATTGTTTTTTACTCTTACCCCCAACCCCTATTGAAAGGTCATAAGATGTAGTTGTCCTTTTCCACTAACACTCCAAGACAAAATAACAACTCATCATTTTCCACTAACACATCTTCTGCATTGTTTTTTACTCTTACCCCCAACCCCTATTGAAAGTTCATAAGATGTAGCTGTCCTTTTCCACTAACACTCCAAGACAAAATAACAACTCATCATTTTCCACTAACACATATTTTGCATTGTTTTTTACTCTTACCCCCAACCCCTATTGAAAGGTCAATCAATATAGCTGAAACTTATTAAAACCAACACATTACTATCTATACAAAACTCATTCTGCAAAACACATTCTGTATACTTCATCTCTCTCACCATCCATACTTATTCAGTATCTCTCACAATCTCTCTATAGTTTAATTCTCAATTCCATGGCCAACAATTGGAATGATATCCTAAACAATTGTTTCAATTCTGACCAAGAATTGCTTGACACGATCCATACAAATACTGCAGTAACAATGACGAATATTCTAGCGGCAGTCTCAAATCAGGATACTGGCGGGGCTTCATCATCTTCAGGCTCTAAGCGATGAACGAAGGAGCGCCACCGTGAAGTTGGTGATGCACAACTTATGAAAGACTACTTCATTCCCAATCATGTGTACTCCGACGACGTCATACGACGATATCGGATGAAGCGCCCAGTGTTCTTACGGTTGCTGGAAAATATCCAACAGCAGAATCCTTACTTTGTGCAGCGTCGTAACTGTACTAATCGTAAGGGTTTTTCTGCCTATCATAAGGTAACAGTAGCACTTCGAATGTTAGCTTACGGATCTTCTGCAGATTCTCTAGATGAATATCTTCGAATGGGGGAAACAACAGCATTGGAAACTCTTCGCGAATTTTGTGCAACAGTAGTCATAATGCACAAGGACGAGTATCTACGGCCCCCTATCGTATCCGATCTTCATAGGCTACTCCAGAAATCAGAGCGACGCGGCTTTCCTGGCATGATCGGTTCGCTCGACTGTATGCATTGGCGTTGGAAAAATTGTCCTATGGCGTGGCAAGGAGCCTACACGGGTAGATCACATAAACCAGCAATTATTATAGAAGCAGTCGCTAGTCATGACACTTGGATCTGGCATGCATTTTTTGGCATGTCGGGTTCACGAAATGATATTGCTACACTTGGTTCTTCGCATTTGTTTGACAGGTTAACGCGAGGAGACGTTCCAATTGTGCACTATGAAATCAATGGCAGACCATACCATATGCCATACTATCTTGTTGATGCTATGTATCCACAGCTTGCGACGTTTGTCCAATCCATTAAAAACCCAAGATCTCCGCAAGAACAATACTATTCCAAAATGCAAGAATGATACCGCAAAGACGTTGAACGGGCCTTTTGTATACTACAAGCTAGATTTGCCATTATCAAACAACCAGGTAGGAATTGGGACCGCGGGGAGCTACACAATATTATGATGACGTGCATAATATTGCATAACATCATTGTGGAGGACGAACGAGATGATTACATTGATGACGATTCAGACGATGATGAGACCGATGGAAATAGGTCACGAATAGCCCGTGCTCGTATTTACAAGGGTGCTACGGTTGATCCCAATTCGAGAACAGGAGATGTTGACTTGGAAGAGTATACGATGCGACACGACGTAATACGGTCTAAACCTTTGAACAAGCAACTACAAGATGACCTTATCCAGCACTTGTGGACGAGACTCGGCCATGGAAACTAGAAAACGTAGCATTACTTGTTATTATGTATTTTTCATTTTGCAATCGTTTTATATTATGTTTTTTTATTAGTTTTAATAATTTTTATTGTTTAATTTTGAGTTTTTATTATTTAGATTTTTAATTAGTTTCAATAAATCCATTTCCTTAAACATTAATTATTCAAACACAACATTTGGATACAAACTTATATACATGGGGTCGAATTTGTAATAAATACAAACTTTATTGATTTAGGAGGGGGGTTAAAATGTAGTTTACATAAACCCAACCCCCACCCTCCACTACCGTGAAGAAACAAACCCAGTAAACCCATCACCCGACACCTGCGTTGACCCACCGAGCTCGACGTCGCCCACTGTCTCCGCCAAGCTCGCCTCCAAGCCCGGCGAGCTCCGATTAGCGACGACCTCGCCTGCAAGCCCCTGCTGCTGGAGCTGCTAATCTGGCGCCCGATCTCCATCTCCCCCACTGCTGTGGGTGGTCTGACTCTCTCTTTCGAATTCGAAGGTGTTCGAGGAGGAGATCGCAATTTGGTGGTGAGTTCCCTTCTTGAAGAGACTCAAGAGGACCTCCGCCGGTAAGTGACGTGTTCGGCGGTCGATGACCACCGCGCGCGGCGAGGTTGCGTCGAGGACTAGGGCTAGGTTTCCGAGGACTACGGCCATGTCGACAAGTGGAGAGGATATGGATACGTGTGCGTGACTGCGTGAGGTGAGATAGCAAATCAGAGATAGTGCGCTGTTTTGGGTTTGAGATGGAAAGACAAAATTGCCTCGTACATTTGTGATAATTCATATTTTCCTGTTTAGCAATTCCTCGGGAACAGAAAACATGATGGGGGCATATACGTCTAAAGGAAATAGACGTGTCCTAGTCCTACTGAGTAGAGATTCACCGTGGAACTCTTTGGCTTGCACCAAACACGGCTCTTTGGAATCTGGATCCGGTAAACGGCGTCGTAATAGGATAAAGCATAAATTTCCTTCATTTAACTTTTTTTTTAGTACTTGGCTCTCCTATTTGATCAACATTGAGAAGCAACACCAAAGACCTTAGCGCTTTCACGGCCATACTCCGGACACCATGGATAACGCTGCTAAGCAGTCAATGCATCATTCCAATTCCTGGCAGTAAGTATGGAGCAGAAAAATGCCAACCTCCAAGCGAACAAGACGTCACCCACTCTCCAGCCTTTCACAGGAGGCTCAAGACCTGGCTCAACTTTTGTCCACGCAGTGACTACTAGATAGATGGATCATGCGACCGCTCTTCAGGTTTGGCAGGCATAGGTTTTGCCGCTTTCTCACAGAACGGACAACTTCTGAACACTGAAAAGCGAATGACCTATGCCCGCTCTGGTCTCCATACTAAAACACTTGCACTTTATCATGCATGCAATTGGTGCCTTAACAACAATATCTACAATGTTAATTTAATTACTGATTGCTCCAACCTGATGTTGCAACTGCATGGCCCCTCCAAAGGGTCCTTTGAGGTATCCGCCATATTGCATAACGCTTTAGAGCTTCTTCATCGACTGATTTCCTGCAGTGTTGTGAAATTCCCTAGCGCGAAAGTATCCACATCACACTCCCTTGCAAAATCAGCTCAAGAAGAGACTCGTTTTTGTGCCTAACCATGGCGGCTTACCTCCTCTTTTGTATTACGCTATTTTTCTAGCGTTTTGTCCTATGTTTTTTATTTTTATTTGCTTGTCCTATTTGGACTATGAATTTGCCCCTTTAGGGGATATGTCCCCCGGGCCCCTCCTGCTCTGTATGAACACTATTATTATTTTAATGACATCATTTCGTTGCTGATGAAAAAAACTTTTCTTAGTTGATGATTTTACCTAAGAAAGTAAAGTTTTCCCTTCTTTTTTATTAGATAAATTTTACACAGGGCCGGCCCCATAGAGTTAGGGGGCCTAAAGCACGTAAAAAGTTTCAGGTCTCTTCTTCAAAAAATTACACGATTTATTTGTTGCTAAAAAAATTGACTCGTAATACTTGTGTGTGATAGATTGGTTTAATTCTTTATAGAATAAGTGGGTTTGATTTTGATAAGTATTGAATAACTTTACAATTTGTTAGCAAGTAAAAACTAAAATCTCTTCAAAAATGTAATCAAGAAGAATCGAACTTAGGTCAATTTCGTTGCAAAATTTTAAGTTACCACCAAGATAATGTACATATTAATGTAATTACACTAAAAATATATAATTAACTTAAGTATATTTTATTAAACAATCCTGGCGCAGGGGCCTAAAGCGGTGGCAACAGCTGCCTCCCTATTGGGTCGACTCTGATTTTACCTGATAAAGTATAGGCTTTCCTCTCTCTTTTTTGAACATTGCAAATGTAACTCTAACCTCAAACTTAGAACTTCTAACTCTAACTTTGAACAGTGTTCAAATCACGGATAGGAATAGATGCCCTAGAGGCAATCTTATTTAGTATGAACATTATTTTTTGCTAGAATATTCATTTTATTATTTATGGAGATATTTAATATAATGAAGTCCTTAGATTAAAATTTGTTGTTTATCTTAAATATTCATAGTCCAATATATTGATTAAACGGACGATCACTATAAACTAGTATGTGGGTAGATTGATATGAAGATATCAAGTCTAACACATGGGTATGCATTGGAAGTAATGGCATACTGGATTGATCCACCACGAGAAGGCTACATTAATCATGTTAGCGCCAGAAGTGCTTCTCGTAGTGCTAATGGTATTGTGGTCCTCAGACTTGAGGTCACTAGACACTCTAGTTGTGGAATATTATGTTTTGACTCGTCAAATACTACACCGTGACTGGGTAGCAATAAAGGCGGTTATCAGACATAATAGGAAGCAAACTTAGAGGTGGTAGTGATGTAGAGAAGATTTCCCCTCCTACATAATAGGAGTAAATATCCACGGCCACTCGAGGAGTAGTTCTTACGGAATGTCTGGCCAGACTCAGATAAATGAATATGGAATATTGATCATTTGTAAAGATAAGCCTATTCTCAGGATCGAGAAACTATGGTTTGGATATGCGAGTGTGACACTTATGTCTCGTGTCCAATCCGGATATAGAGACAAAGAGAAAATACAATACGTTAATAAAAGGTTTATCGGATCACTGACTATTTATATTAGTTGGGTGGCATAGATGTGTTGCTAGACACCGCTCTATGTTAGTAATTGTTACTACCAACTAAGTAGAAACCTATGTGGTCACACACCTTATGGATTAAGCTGGATTTATGAATTAATTAGTTGGACTAATTAAGCAAAATTATCAAAACGCAACCACAAACAAAGTTAGTAGGACTAATTTTCAAGGTGGACTAATCCGTGTATGAAAACGGATTACTATTGGGGCAAATATGTAGTAAATAAGGAGTTATTACCTATATAAAGGCACTCCTAGCTGATTATAATCATAAGAGTCATTATTGTGTGAAAATAACAAAGCAACGAGAGACAGACAAGAAGGTCGAAGCCCTCCGTCCCCCCTGGTGTCGTCGGCCATTAGAGGCACACGACTCTTGGTGCCTCGTTTTGCGTGATCTTCTTCTACCTTCTTCTTCGCGTAGCCAGCACACAAACTTGAAGGGGATTCCAGTACAATCCTAGGTGTGGATACTAATAGAGACGTGGAAATCATTCTGCGTATCGTGATCATTCAAACAAACAAGGTACACAACTGTTTATCCCTTATCACGTTATGAATGCTTCCCTGCGATCCGTGGAGGGGTTTGATCATGAATCTATTTATTGTTATTCCGCTGCGTAATCTGGATAAAAACCCTACAATCACTGCATGGTAGCTATGGGTTAGTAGAAAATGGATTTGTTTATTTATCTCGTGTTATGGGCTTACTTATTTGTTGAATATTTTTTAGTTAATGCTACTTGGCCTAGCCTACTTGGTATTAAGTATTATTTGGGCCTAGGATGTGTTATACCCCACTAGTCCAAGAAGCTTTTCATGATGTGTGAATGTATAGTTGTGTAGGAAGATCTAGAATAACCTCTTGTAAATATAATAGGTTAGATGATTTTTGGTGCGGTTGTTCAAGGCCTTCAATCTTAGCCATGAGATTATATCTCATCTAGATCCTTTCACGGGGAGAGACTTGTATATAATGGGAGAGCCTCATTTGCTACGAACCATCATTTGGTTCTTCGGCTTGATTTGTATAACTTTTATTGACAATCAAAGAAGAGGCAGATTTTTTAGAATTCGCGTATCAATGCAAGTAAGAAAATATCTTGGGAGGGGATCAAACTTCACGATGAATGGCACTAAGCGTGGGTTAAGTATATGTATGAAAGAATACGTACAGTTTGTTTCTACCGTGAATCGATTACCTATGAAACTATGTATTGTGATATTAAGCTCTCTCCGGAAGAGCTCAACGACGAACCACCACATGTAACCTGACTTCTGGCCAAGGTTCGAGGGTACCGAGCAAAGAAAGAATACAGTGTCATTATCAAGAGTATGATGGAAAAGATAGCCGCGATGACAAAAAGTACGTGGAGGATTTTCGGGAATCATACAAAGATCCCAACGAAACTATAACTTCTAAATATTTTCACTTACGCCCCTGATGTTTAGCAAAATTACAGAAAGACCCCACCATTGACCCGATCACACTTGAGTCAAATATCACCGCCTTATGACTCCAAATATCAACTTAAGTCGCATTGTTGGTCCCATAACATTATTTTCATCTCAAGTAGTTCAAATGTGAAGTTTTGGTTATTTGCATATAGGCCCCTATAGTTCAGGGAACTTACCGAAAGCCCCCAAAAGTAGACTTGGTCCACCTTAAGCCCATTTACCCTTCTTAAGACCCCAAAATTTGTTTCAAGTTATTTATTAGCTCCAAGACATCATTTACTCTTCATATAACTTTTATGTGACATTACTGTTTTGCCACTCCCTTGCAAATTAATCCGAAACAAAGTTTTTTTAGGAGATTAACTTGGTAAATTTGACACTTGAATGTAGAATAACAATATGAGCAACTCTTATCATGGATGTGAAGGCCAAACAGGTCATTTTGACTAGCAAGTTAAAAGTTAAAGTTTGGTAACATTTATTTGACTGACAATTGAGGAAGACTTTGAGGGAACTGTAAATGGGGCTTTAAAGACTGTTGAAAAAGGATTTCAGGTCCTATTTAAGTTTTTTGAGATTCGAAGTAGCAGAAAGATATTGCAGTTCAAGACTAGATGAAATCAAGCCCCAAACCATACATAGTAGTCAACAATTACAGGTCCAAGTTCATCTTGCAGCAACTTTTCCACCAAAATTTAGACACAAGCACTGCGTTAGAGAGGGATACCTTCACATATATTTGAAGAGCTAACTTAGATGAGCAATTAGGCTCAAGAATCAACCCATTCCACTGAGTTTTGAAAGAGATATAGAGTTTCAAAGTCAAGCCAATATGTGGTCTCGTTCATATATGAGCAGAACCAAGAACACCCATAACTTTTCAGAAACTTTATACATTAAATTAATCTAGTTACAAGCTAAATCACAGCACCCGGCCAACACAAAGTTTGTATAATAAAAGACAGGGAGCCTCCCTGTTAAAATCCAGCTCCTAACATTAAGTATTTATTCAGTTGTCAAGGCTAAAAGTTTCCCCCTAACAACTGTGATTAAGGTATTGTGTTATACACCAACCTATAGTAGCCACTTTAGGACTGGATTTAAAGGAGTTAGGGACCATATGGAAGGAGATATCAATTAGGATTTTAAGGTCGTACTTCCAGGAGAACGTAGCCACAAATTTTGCACAATTTGGTGAAGAAACTAATGAGATATCCAAACTTTTACATGGACCGAATCCCGCCGGAAAAAAGAATGGGATATCATCCACCTAGGGAGGCCGATGACGTAGTTAGAACTGAAAATGGCCAAGAAAAGGATATTACAACAACTTTGGCGTAAGAACTAAAGAATTGGAGGACTCATTTGCAAGTTCCGGCGATCATGACGACAACTAACGAGTTAGATGCTCCAACATAGTTTTTTTAGTTTGCTTGGACACAAGGATCAATATTATGGTCACCAAATCAAGCGATTCTTGGAAAGAGGAGAGAATTCGACCAAATATCGAGCTATGGCTAAAACCTTCACATGCGATTACTAAACCAAAAACTTAATGAATGGTCAAATTGGTAGTGGTATTTAGCTATCCAGGGTACCAGGTACCTCCAGCAGCAGCAGCTCCGCGTGGCGGCGGTGGTTTAATTGTGGTGCAGTGATGGTGTGGGTGGTGTTCATGGTTGTTATGAAGGTGGAAGAAGAAAATGATGACTAATGAGAGAAAAAATGATCTATCTCCATCCAGCTGGTGTTGCAGGTGAGAGGGAGGTTGTCAGCTAGGGTGTAAGGAGTCACAAGTTTGATAAGTGGCACACATGCACCAAGGGGTGCATGTGTAAATTTCCAAAAGGTAGGGTATCTTTGTGATTAGTGAAGAGATTGAGTACTTTGAATATTTCAACTTGTAACCCCATTATTTCAAAAATATTCTGAATGCTCCCATAAGTTCCAGAAATTTTCGAATGGCCACAATGGAAGCCATATATACAAGTTTCAAGAAATTACAAAAATCCCCTACTTTCTCAGTAATTACATTATTACCCCCAACAAGTGTTCACATTCTAAACATTTCCTGCTAATCCAATGTCAGCAAGACTGTTGCACTAGTATTTTTATACAACTAACTCAAAATTTAGATTTATTATAGTTTACCCCTATAAACTTTCAGGGTGTTACAACTTACAAATAATGTTTCTTAGCATTGAGCATGAGTTAAAGTCCCTTTCATTGCCTCCTATGTTCTCTTTTGTGTCTAAAATATCATTAAAAATATTCCCAAGTAACAGTTCTAGAAGATCAAGATTTCAACTAGTTATGATGAAAAGAGAGTTGTTGACTTCTAGAAATGTCATTAGTACTCAAGTAAATGAAAAAGATATCCCAATCAAATTTATTTTATCCTATATGTTGGTGTGAATTAGAAAGCTATATAAGTTCAGAAGTTTAGCATTACAAGAAGAGGACTAGCGAATACTAGTGCCTCCAGGAAGGCCTCTTTGATCAAGCCAAAGACTATTGTAGATATGCATAGAGGAGTTCTTCTTGAGCATGAAGTTGCTTATTCATTTTTTTCACTAAGAAAGACTACTTCAGGAGAGTACAGATGAACCATCTTCGTAATTTGTCAAATTGTTAGGGACCTCCTGATAGCGCCTTTTAGGTGCTATATTTAGATCATATTTGTCACCCTTTGAAAGAATCATGCGGGGGTTTTTTGTCCTCATTCGAGTGAAAATGGTTTGTGTTGTCATTTGCTGCTTAATGCACGCCAATGATAGTCCGGGCATGTTTGACGCTGTATTTGAGCTTAATTTGTCAAATTTATACTTGGTATCGTTTCATGTTGTCTAAGACAAGATACAAGAGCCAAATGATGGAATTGGAGAAGAACGTGGACTTCATAAGCTGAGAAGCGCAAGGAAACGGGTTCGGGAACCAAGAAAATAAGAAAAACATAGATGGAGCTCAATTGCAAGTGGAACTCGCACGAAAGCCTGAAGCTTTCACACGAATGCCAGCACTTGGAAGAATTATGAGAAACCAACCTTTCGCACGAAATAATTAAGCTTTCGCACGAAATCCCCTGGCTTTCGCACGAAAGGCACTGAAACACAGGCATATCCTTTTAAGGGACAGAATGTAATAACGAGAACTTTGGATTGGAATTGACCCTATTACGACCTGCAGACGGGAAAATTGATCATTCACGCATATCAAGGAGCACGAAAGCCATTGGAGATGAAGCAAGAGCGCGATGATAATCGATCCTCCGAGGATTTCAACATTTGACATAATCTTTCTCACTTTCATTATATCATGATGGAGAATATTGTTGAGTTTAATGCTATTATTTCTAGCTAAATAATGCGCAATTTTGCGTGATATTCGCAAGTATACCAATCAAGTAGTATAGAGTGTATTTGAACTCTGATTATCGTTCCCACGCAGAGTTTTTCAGGTTTTCTCGAGTAATCAGTTTTGACAGCAGAGTGTAAAACAGGAGGAATGGTTTGAAATTTTGTTTACGAACTAAAGTTCCGAAAGTAAAACTGAAAAGTAAATCCTTTTGAGAGAATTTTCTGAATAATCTTGAGTGTTGTAAATATAAGATTTGAGATACTAGATTCCACGATCCCCTAGGGATTCTCTAGATTTTCGTTCTTGTTTGATATGAAAACATACAGCAGTTTGTTTACTCGTGCCATGTACCGGTCGTGTAGTAGCTTTTCAGTTCCTACACCTTTGACACAATTCTGCATATTTTCGGATCCTGTTAAGCTACCTAAATCTGCAGTCTCGTTCTAAGGCTGCTAAGGTTTCTAACATGTCCTAAAGGCCTTGGTCAAAAACTACTAACAGTTGGTCAAATATATAGGCTAGTCCAATCCCCCCTTCTCTGTTGGGTCCATCGGGGTAACGTGCTAAATTATGTATTTTCTTCCTAAGCCTAACCAGTCACTTTCGTCTACCAGGTTGAGTATGTAGCAATTCTGGTTCGACTTCGATCATGCGTAAATAGTAAAATCAGTACATAATAACAAATAACGCAGCTGATATTAAGATCCTAAGATGATGAATCCATAGTCAAAACGCAACTAAGTACTGGATACGAAACCCTAGGTTCACCAAGAATATAGGTAAAGAGTTTAGCAACTAAACATCATAATTAACTAACAATCTTCCTGAAATAAAGATAGAGTATGATCAAACGAGTGTCTTGGATTCTGGATTCATACTTATGTGCTCTCCGAGGATGCTAAGAATTCTCCTTCTCAGTCAGATTAAGAATAAACAATTGCTTGAACTATATTATACTTGCACAATAATGATGATACAACCCAACGACTTAGTTACGTAACTCTAAGGACAAGGCATGAGCAAAGAAGCGTCTCATTCCTCAAATAATAGTCAAGTAACGAAGATCCAAAGATAAACATCCAATGCAAACATCAACATTATAGTGACCCAGAACACCGCAATTGGTGAATCAATGGTCTAAAAGAGAACAAACACAACTTAGCCCCTCACCCTCAAACTTTAGTTTCACATGAGTGATTCCCCTTTTTTTCTATATATGGTCATCTTAAAAAGAGAGAGGAGAGAGACGATATAAATATAACCCTCACAAAATATGGACGAGACAAGATAAGAAGAGACACAAGCACTAGTAGGGCAATGTGATCCATCAAGACTAGGTAATAGTACTCCAACCAAAACTAGAAGCTCCAATATTCTTTGATAGACTATTCCAACTAGAATCCCAAAATTACATTTTTCCTGACAGCTTCAAAGTAGGTTCTAAATTAAATTATAATATTCGAAGAACCATAAGACACGACTCCCAAAACACTTTGTATGTGAGGGTGGGCGGGAAACCGCTATCGTCCACGTTAAATCTTTAGTCTACCACTTCTCCTGGATCCTCCATAGGTTCCTCCCAAGGCTTGTGAGCTAACAACAATGTACACTTCATGAAGTGCGGCGTTATCATCCATTGGCCTTGATGCAAATATTTTTGATTAGGGAAGTACCATCCTCCCTCCTCACCCGAATCATTATACTCTCTCTTAATCGGAATTCAAGGATGCTCATTAGGTAAAGACTCCACAACGCAATGACACTGAACTATGAGGTTGTTGAATACCCATCCTCTAACAAAAGTGAAAACCCAATGCTCACACCTATCCAAGACTTCTCCGATAAACTCCCCAATTGACATCCCCTCTAAGAAAGATGTTCTTGTTGGGTGGCTCAGCTGAAAATCCTCCACGGTTGGATTCACTAGGTTGACGGTCATATTTACAAAGGTTGAAGAATACTTTTATTAGACAGCAAATATAAAGATTATTCTTCCATAAGGGTATTCTAAGGCTGACTTCCAAACAATTATACACTTAGCAGTTACCAACTAAGAATTTGCCCAAGAATTCCCAAAACTCCGCAAGAGACATCACAGTGTTAGAGATCAAACTCTTAGTAATGTATTAAGATCCCAAAACAGGTTCGGTAATAATGAAACTCTAAAGCCCAAATCAAAATCAAACATATATGGGAAAATGCTCAAAACTATAGCCCTAAAAACAAGATTCTAAATGAGATATTTGTGAAAAACTGTCGTCAATAAGAGAAGATTGAACTCTAAGTATTATGTCAATATTCTAGTCCCCCCCCCCCCAACATTAAAACTCTCAAACTATCTCCATAGCAAATTAATATTCCGAAACCCCCAAAGCAGCGAACTCAACAACAATAGGGCTTCATATAAACACCAAAAATTCCTAACACAACAGTAGTCTAAACTATGGAATAACTAGCCGGGAAGTATTTAAAACTCACATAGTTGATCTCACGTCGCAAGACTGGTTTTTTAGTTCTCTTTTGACTAATTTATCTCTAGTGGTGTCACTGTAGCCTTCACATCTCTTTTCGGTGCTATTCAACATTTCTCTTCCACAAATTTGACGAAAGATTCGTCTCTGTCAATATCTCTTAAACAATTTTTTTTTTCTTCTCACCACATCTTATACATAGTATAGGTACACCTTGTGTTTCCTTACTCTAACATTGTTGCAAAACTCGTAACCGACATAACAAGCGGGTACTTCACAAGTCATCGCTATGAGGTCATTTATCCTCTTTGCCCGCGCTCGTATAATCTTTGCTCCTAATTTTATTTTATTAATTACTTCGTACGTGAATTTATTTTTGGTCCCTCCTTCGTCGAGTTCGACTAGGTTAGAAGCTTCTACCTTCACTGTTTAACAAGAAAATCCCTTCTAGTATTGTATGGATGTGATCCATTGTCCTACACTATAGTCTATTGTATCATTCATAAAATATCATGAAGTAAAAATAGAATATACTACATGGAATGTAAAGTGCAACGAGGCATGTAATATAATACATTGATTAACATTTAATCATTTACACCTGATACTTTCGCATATGCTGAACACGACTCATTTCTCATCCTTCTTTGAAAATTAGGAAAAGAGTCAACCGGGAAAGAAAACATTATGAATTTTGGTGTGCAACAACCTCTATGAGTCTTTTTTCATAATCAAGAAGAATCAAATCAGAATAAGTTATAGAATTCTAGTTATGCAGATAATACCACTGCTGCAGTCACATAGCACTAGAATAGAACTTTAGACTTTACGAGGTCTTAAACTGACTTAAATTTCTCATAATAGGCTTTTCTCCGAGATATAGCCCTATGTATCTACTAATCACCGTAAAATTTTGAGACTCATGCAAGATGTGAAAGATAGGTTAAAAACAAAAATTATATAGCTGGTCACTTTGTAATTCTGCTACTGTACAACGAACTTTGGAAATTTGTACATAAGTCTCAAAAACTTATCTGGGGATTAAATTTTTATTTAAGATACCTTAAAATGTCTACTTACTAGGAAAAACTCAGGATAAAATAAATCTAAAATTAAACACGTCTGATACATCAAATACCAACTGCTGCACATATTCAAGCACTACCAAAATCAATGTTCTCGCGTTCTAACTTCATGAACACTTTCAATGCACTCATCAACAATAACGAAACACAATACAATCCTAAATTTTCAAACCATACTTCAACTCAAAAGAACATTAATTATTTAAGTTTCAAAACGGATCCACAATACATGGGTATTATCCTTTATGATGGAAACAAAATTTAAACTAATGAAATCATCAATAAACCATCTAGCCCCAAAAGTGGCTATGCAAAATCACTTCAAGAAACCTCAAAGCATTACTTGGTTTCATTGCCTTATTCAAAACAAAACTTCAAAATGCATCAAGTGTCTACGAAAAAGAAAATACTAAGACTAATTGTTCTCGGGGTTGACCTCGTTCTAGCCATCTAGAAAAAGAAAGATAGTCTCCATAACCCTCTTACTCGACAAAGTATATATCGCAAACTAAAATGATTACCACCATAAAATAAGTATCATACTCCAAAGAGCTCAAATTCTTCAATGACATACACAAATACTCTAGAGAATACAACAATGACGAGAATTCTCAAATATAACTCCAAACATACACTTCGAACACAACCTCCCAATTTTTTTAATCACCCAAACCGTAGACACCAAACCCTAAATCGAATAAAAAGCCTCAAACACAAATATTTAGCTAATCGGGTAGGCCTAAACTTATAGCTAGGAGAGGGTGGGTGGGTATACTTGCTTCCTAAGCCTATTTGCTAAAGCCTAAACACAAAATAGACCTATTCAAGACCACCCAAATCCTTAACGGCTTGTCAAATTTTGTATTCTGTTCCTATGTCTATTTTAAATTTCCCTACATATAATAATTTCTCTTTTGGAATGCCGGGCTCTGATACCACCTGTAACACCCCCAAATTCCACCTCCTAGGAACTCGGGGATGTCACTCCGCACTTGAGAATTTCTCCCACAGTGCAAGGTTTAAATTAAAGACAATTTTCCAACCAACTACTAATTCGTTAATAAACAAAGGACTTATGTTTAAATTTATCTAACATATCGCCACAAACCAACATGAAACATTACCAACTAGGTGAAGTTATAACAATTTGCGTCATTATTAAGTAACGTAACAAAGTGATTTGCGTCCCCAGCTAGAACATGCCTCCATCATCTAAACATGTGGTGTGGAAAGAAAACACAAGACACCACATTTTGAAAACCAGTAACAAATACTGAGTGAGATAAACCCAAGCATGTAAACACGAATAGACCTATTTTTAATAAAATAACTACAGTTTAAAATGAAGGAGATGAAGTATGAATATAAGTGAGAAATAAGAATTCACCAAATTTTTATTTTAGCATTTCAATTAGGGAGACATTCCCAAACTCTCTTCATTTGTCCAATCAAGACTTCCAAGTTTTAAAAAATAAAGTCCAAGTCTCAAATCCACATTATTATGCTGTTGACACGGGGAAGAACCAACCATCACAAGCTACCAAGACCATAAGTGTCGACACCCCCTAAGACTTCTTGCGGCCAGAGAGGTAACTACAAGAAGCGACTCGGGGCTTTTGCGACCGTGTAAAATAATAAAGTGGGTCGAGAGATAGTAGTCGACATTGACCAAACACAAGAATACATAAAGTGTTCCCCGCACAAAAATTCCACTTTACGTCATTACGTATTAATCGTTCCATGTAATTCCTCAAAAAGAATACTTCAAGTAAGAACAAACTTCCAATTAAAATGTGTATTCATGAAACACATTTTGAGGCGTATTAATGAAATACCGTGTAGACACGAAATAAGATAAAGCTCAAGGCTTGGCATATCAACTCACCTTGAATCTCAAGAAAAAGCAAATCACTTCCTAGTAATACTCGACGTATCCTTCGTCAATAAATTTGTCGCCTACAAATTTAATAATTGACTAATCAAAATACAATACTAACACAAATAGACATCACCTACTTAACAAGATAATGACCCTACAAGGTCTAGTTTATAAGTCTCTAGTTCACCCTTTAATTCATACTTCAAAACACAACCCAAAACTTTGCCCCAAAATCCCATAACCTAATGTGCACATAACCTAACATAACTCCACTAGTTAATTAATCCAACTTACCAAACAGATCATGACTCAGAAATAGTCTCATTAGATACGAAACACTCTGAAAAATAAGTCTAGTATCGAACGGATTCGAATTTCGATTCCTGGATCAAAAGATATGGTTGTTTTAACTTTATAGTCACACTCCCATTACCCATACGGGAATTATGGATTTTCATATAAACTATCCTCCAAAACATCTAGTTAATCTCGTATTCAAACTAACTTCAATGTACAATACCCACTTCAAATCAAGTTAGCACCCATAATCTAGGATCATCAAATCTTCCAAATCAATTAATTAAACGTCCCCACCATAACTAGGGTTTTGCCCATAAACTAAGAACATTATTAATCCCAACACCTGATTATTGGTCCTACGACTTCATGAATGATGAGACTAACAATATAAATTTGAAAGTTGAAGTATTAAGACGAAGAATTGAACTAGGGTTTTAATTCACATACCGGAAATAAGATAGGAATGATGATCTCAACGGTGTAACTGAAAATCAAACGTTACAACAACATAGTCTTAGCTATGGATCACTTGATTCATGATCATCATAGAGAATGGAGAGAGTACAGATTGAAAGATTGATATTAATAGAATAGAAGATCAAGAGCTCACCAATGCAAAAGAGAAAACGAACAAGAGAGCCAAGGAGGAGGCCGTCGGCGGCGGCTTGGGCGCGTCGGGTGCAAGAGGGCACGGAAGAGCGACAGAGAGATTGGGTGTGAGAGAACGATCCGGGCTGATTGATAGTGTAGAGAGAGAAAAATAATGTATGTAATTATGGTTGCTTGGAGGAAAAGAACTAAGAGTCCAAAGAGAATTAGGAAATAATCTCCATAAGGAATTATTCAATATGGTGGGGTGTGGGGATGTGATGGGTACATCCTCACTAATTACATAAAATAAGTAATTGAAATAAATGGGAATAATAGGAATAAAAATTAATTAGATATGGGAAAATACTATTTGTCCTATTGTTCTTCATGTTTCACCAACTTACAAAATAACCCAACCATCCTTACTTATTATTATATACCACCAACAATTCTTTTAAATAATAATTCGATCCCTCCACGAATATTATAACCAATAATATTCCCAAGACAAATATCATAAATTACCAAGCGACTTCCCAAAGTATCGTAAATTACCGAAATGTCCAGAGTACCAGATTGGGGCATTTCATCATTCCCTCCTTAAAGAGAGCTTCGTCCTCGAAGCTTATACCAAACGCTCCTCTCTACACCATAACCACAACTTTAAACTAAAGTCACGAAACACCCGTAGCCACAAAATGGGGTATTTCACATAGTTAGGATTTAGTGAAAATTGGTGGACGGACATGACTTGATGAACGAACCTTGTTAGCTGACCAGAACGGAATAATAGATGGAGGTGGACCAACACGACCCAAAGTAGACCAGACATAGATTTACGTGAGATTAA
Source organism: Linanthus parryae (assembly GCA_023055425.1). NCBI lineage: Eukaryota > Viridiplantae > Streptophyta > Magnoliopsida > Ericales > Polemoniaceae > Linanthus > Linanthus parryae. The sequence goes on from JALGPY010000002.1 coordinate 70,429,421, forward strand.
AAGACGATTGTAATGTGTGTGATCTGGTATAACTAGACGAGAGTATAATGTTTCAAAACATAGTCCTGAATTGACTAGGTATCATATGGACCATTAATTGGCTAGTCTTTTCCATAAGAGTGGTGATCTCGCGAACTCGCGTTCATTGATACTATCACGAGAACGTGACGTGGCATGCTCACATCAACATATATCTTTTCATTAAGGAAGGTGAAATCACAATCGCATATTCTTTAAGATTTAGAGTCATAATAAATATGTGTCTCCTTCCATAATGAAATCAAATTTATGGATGTGAGCATGCCACGTCGCGTTCTCATGATAGTAAAATGAACACGAGTTTGTGAGATCACCACTCTTTCCATAATCCTACTTCTTCGAAAATAATTCTTTAAACTGAAACCAAGAAAATAGTAGATAGTTGATTTAAGGCACTTGTTTGTGGGTGACAAACCAACGAATCATCACAACTTTTTCTCCCGACTACTTAAGTGTTCTATAATTAATTCTTAATTAGCTAATAACAACTTATTCCATATGGATTCGATACTCGAAGTCTTAACAATACACTATTATTACTTGATCGTACACTTGTGCAGTACACACATAGAAATCACATCACCTCACCGCACCTTGACAATTTCAAGCGATTGGCTTCATTAGGCTGATAGTGACCATTTAGGGCTGGTAGCTTCCACCCAAAGAGTTTCTGAAGGCACCCGACTCTCTTTCCTTCCACCGAAAGACCTGCTTCATCGTCAACCTATATAAAATCTTCATTTCTTTTCTAAATCTTGATAGGAGCTTTTGGAATTCATGATGGATAAAGAGCAACTTTTGAGACACTTCTTTCTCTTGCAAGTCTCTTCCCTTTCGCCAATGGACGTTGTAACCAGATTGAAGCTTTGAGGTTGCCCATGGCCAGGTCTTTGGTGTTTAGGGTTTTCTCCATCATCGAACAAATTGATATAGTTCGGGTTAACTCTTTTGTATAAATTTTAGGGGTACAAAAGTCATTTCCTCTAGTCAAAACCATGTATTTAACTAATGTTAAAGACATTTTGCACCCTCGTGGTTCGGATTATATACAAAAAAAACCCTGTTGTTCGGGGATATACAAAAACCACCCTTGTCAGAGACAAAAAATCCCCGGTTGTGACATACATTGGGAAAATACCACCCTTCTGTTAATGTCAGTTGAGAGGGGATGCGATCTGACCTTTTTTATGACCATTTTACCCTTATTTGTTTTTTTTTGTTTTTTTTGTTCTTGTTCTTGGTGTTCTAGGTGCTCATGGCCACCACCACTGCCACCACCACCGCCGCCGCCGCCACAACCTCAATTAACCATTCAATCACCAACAGCTCCACCTCATTGCCCTCCATTTTCACCACAACCAACCACCATCATCCCTGCCAATTCAATCTCAAAACTACTCCATAACCAACTCATGACCAAGCCAACAAATAAACCCTTATCCTCCATAACCCACTGCCATGATAACCTCCGCAACAAACCCAGTACCAAACCAATTCATCAGACCACCATTTCTCCAAGATAACTAAACTCAAACCGCCTCTTCACCATTTCACCCTCCACTCCATTATCACCTACAACCATAATCAACACCACTACCATGACCACCACCTAAAACATTCACTTACCATCCCTAGTTACATCCATAATCAAAATCACTACCATTACCTCCACCATGACCAAATACCACAACCACCTACATCACCAATTCCCCACATCACAGACCAAATTTCGAAGCCAAACCCAGCAGAATCTCGACCAAACACACCAAACGTATTCAATTCGGTGCAACGAGAAACATCCCCACAATTTCCTCTTGTAAAACACACACACTAATACCACCACAAGATTCCAATAATATCAACAACAACATTCAACTCACATACACTGAAACAACCCGTAACCTACTGTTCCTTGCTAGTACAACTTAACGATATCCAAAAGTACTTTATTGAAATGAGAGGAGAAACCTCCAACAAAGTTTTAAAGGAAACAGCGATGACAAAGTTTGAATTCTCAAAATACAACTAATGCTAACAAATTAACCAGGTGATTCCTAGCTTGTTATTTGCCTTCAATTACGTGTGAGCGTTCCCCCACCTTTATTCATAACCTGCGGGTTTTCAAATGACAAAAGCCGACGCAGAAAAACATTTGTCAGTGAAAACTGAGTAAGAAATATACCACAATATGTAAAACAGAGTTTTGGCTGAAAGAATAAAAAGAAAGTAACTGAAGAGATTCCACATTTTAACTTATTTGTTGAGCTGGGGCGTATTAGAGCCCAGCGGGAAGCAAATGCCCACAGAGAGGTCAAGATGCAATAATATCATCACACAGGTACCTCTTGGGATGTTGCAATAGATGCCCTAGAGGCAATCTAGTCTAGTATGAATTTATTTGTGGCTAGCAAATTAATTTATTATTTATTGGATATTTAATATAATGAAGTCCTTAGATTTACAATTGTGTTGTTTATCTTAAATATCCCTAGTCCAGTATAATGATTAATGGGACAATCATCTATAGACTAGTATGGGATTGGATTGATATGGAGATATCATGATCCAACACATAGGTGTGCATTAAGGGTAATGGCGCACTGGATTGACCCATCTCCGAGAAGGCTACATACACGTTATGTTAAGTCACAAGTGCTTCTCGCGGTGCAATGGTATTGTCATCCTTAGACTTGAGGTCACTAGATATTCCAGTTGTGGATTATTGTGATTTTGGTAGCGTTAAACGCTACACCGTAACTGGGTAGTTATAAAGGCGTGTACCGGATATAATAAGAACCAAGCTTAGAGATCGTAGTGGACTTAGATAGAATTTGTCTCTCCCACATAACGGGAGCAAATATCCTAGGCCACTCGAGGGATAGTGCTTATAGAATGTCTGGCCAGACTCAAATAAATCAATATGGGATATTGATGTTATTTGCACGGATAAGGCTATTCCCATGGATCGAGAAACTGTGGATTGGATATACGAGTGTGAATGTATGTCTCGTGTCCAATCTGGATATAGAGACAAAGGGATGAGACAATTACTTGTACAAGATTTGTCAAGATTACTATTCTATTAGTTGGCTAGAATGGATGTTTTGCTAGAAACCGCTCCATATTAGCAAATTGTTGCTACCAACTAGATAGAACCTATGGGGTCACACGCTATATAGATTTGAGCTAGATTTGGGAATTAATTAATAGGATTAATTAATTAGAAGGATCACTTTGCAATACCTTGCAAACTTAGTAGGACTAATTTGCAAGGAAGTGACTAAATTAAATTCTAGTAGGACTAGAATAGGTCCTTTAGGTGTTGGCAAGGATTTGTTGGACTATACAAAGAACACTCCTTCCTTCCTTCCCACACTTATGACCTTATTGATCATAATTTGAGTGGGAGAGAACAAAAAGGAGAGATCAAGCAAGCAAAGAGGAGCACGCCGCCCCCCTTTGCCGCCGCCCGTCCCCGTCGGCCACAAGGAGGCCGAAACCTCCTCGTTTTGTCTCGTTTTGCGTGATTATTCTTCCTCTTCCTCTTTCCGGGCTAACACCAAGGATTGGAAGATCTAGTATTCAACTCTAGGTGTGGATCAACGATAGTGAACGTGACATAATTCGCGTTTGAAGTCATCAAAGGAGAAACCCTAAGGTGTGTTATTGATTTCTTCTCTTACCATCGTTATGTCTCTTGACTTGTGATCCTTGGAGGGTTTTGCATGGTTAATTATTGTTTCCGTTGCGCATCCATGAATCAAAAACCCTACAGTGGTATCAGAGCCACCGGTCGTAGAGCATAAACGTGGTTTATGTGTTACGTTTTGATAGTTTTACACCTTAAATTGATTGTTTATCGCGTAAAACAAGACAAATCAAGCATGGGATGCAATTTGTCAATAACCTATCATAACAAGATCTAATTTTTGCATTGGATGCATGAATTAGTGAGTTTGAGAAATCTTAGGATCTTAGATTTAGGGTTTGGGCATCCTTATGGAAGAAGAAGTTCTTCCTATACAAGGAAACAACCAAACTTGGGCACCAAGCAAGGGAGTTGTTTTGGAAACAACTCCCAAAGGAGGTTCGCCCCCCCTAGGGACCGCCCCTCCTTGCTTGCTGCCCAAGCAAGGCTCGGCCTAGGGGCCGGCCGACCCAAGGCCTTTTCGGTTCTCTTTTGGGCCCGGGAAATTAGATTGTTGGGCCCCGTGGACCGTTTTAACCCTAGAATATTCTAAAATCAATTAAAATTGACCAAGCGCGTTAAAATTGGATTTTAACTGTTTATGTGCAATTCACATGGTGATTGGATATGGCCTTAGGATGTGGTTTGTTGTGGATGTTTAATTTTTGTGGTTTGGTTTTCGGGCCTGCGAGCTGATCAATTAATTGTAATAATTAATTAGCGTTTTATTGTCTCCGAGCCATTTTTTTCTCAACTTGTGAGATTTATTTTATTTAGTATAGTTGTTTAGTAGTTCTAGATAAAGTAGATTGTTAGTCAAGATTGAAGAAAAGAAGCCCAAAGCCAAAAAGAGCCACAAAAGATGGAGCATGGAACATGGAGCATTCCACATGACTATGAAGGATGGACCAAAAGATGAAGACGCATGGAGATGTGTTTGCTTTTAGGATTCGTAGATAATTCCATTGGCTTGGAATTGTCTTAGTCTAGAAAAGGCCATATCCACATCACGTTTTATTTCTGTTTTGTGGTTGTTTATTTTATTATCTTATTATTTTGTGGTTGGTGTATGGATGATGCATGCAATTAGGATAATAAGATAATTAGACAACCCGGATCTATTATATGGAGTTTTGCCCAAACTCAAAGAGATAGATTAGTTGATATTGATCAACAAAACAATTAAAATAGAATTTAAAATCTCTCAAAATTCAAATATTGTGTTCTTGCCTTCTCGTTTTTTAAACACTCATTATCATCATGATTTATCAAGTTCGTGCGTGCCAAAGCATGGCGTCTTGGTTCATAATGATGGAATGCGATGGCACAAGCTAGTAATGTGCAACTGTTTAAATAAGAGGTTGAACACAACTAGGCTATTAATATGATTAAGAAACCTAGAGGCAATCAATTGGGATTATCCATATGGATGGATAAATAAGGAGTTATTTGCCCAATTGAACCAAGAGTTGCATAAGGGATGCAATTGGAATTGTTCCTACCTAAAGTAGTCGAATTATGGGTGACTTGCCAAAGCAAGCTCATAAGGAGATGAAACATGGATCTTGGCCCACTAGAAAATATAAGGATATTTTCCGCATTAATATCTTGAGGGTTATTAATCCGTAAAAAAATAGAGGGAGCTATATTTGATAAACTAGCCATTATTGAATATAGTCAAAAATTCACAAATACTAAAACGTGTGTATTTTCCTTTTTGTAGAATTCCAAATGGCAAACAACTCATCGAGTTCACAAAATTCCCTACGATCTATCCTTGAGAAGGGCAAGCTCTCTGGAACCAACTTCCTTGATTGGTACAGAAACTTGAGAATTGTTCTCAAGCAAGAGACGAAACTGTACGCAATAGAGGAGCATGTTCCAGCAGGTCCAGAGAACCAAACACCTGCAGCCCTAAAGGCGTATCAAAAGCGTGTTGATGACGCTAATGATGCCGCCTGCCTTATGCTATGCACCATGACTTCTGAGCTTCAGAAGCATCACGAAAACATGAATGTTGTCGATATGATCGAGCATCTGAAGCAGCTCTTCCAAGAGCAGTCAAGGGTTGAGAGGTATGAGGTCTCCAAGGCATTGTTCAAGTGTCATCTGGCATAAGGGAACCCGGTGGGATCCCATGTACTTCGTATGATCGGGTACTTGGAGAATCTCGCCCGACTAGGGTTCCCGGTCGGCCAAGAGTTGGCAACCGATCTCGTGTTGCAATTGTTGCCCGAGAGTTATGGACAGTTCATCATGAACTATAACATGAACGAGATCGTGAAACCACTGCCAGATTTTCTCAATATGTTGAGGACAGCTGAACAAAGCATCAACAAGGGTAAGGGAAAGGTCATTATGATGGTGCAGAAAGGAAAGGGCAAAAGGTTTGCCTCATCCTCCGAGGGCAAAGGCAAGTCAGTTGCCAAGTCCAACGAACCTGCCCTTAAGCCTGTTGGTGGAATTTCCAAAGGTGTGACTAAAGGTGAGTGTCACTACTGCAGTCAGCCTGGACACTGGAGGAGGAACTGCCCAAAATATCTGGAGGACAAGAGGCTTGGAATAGTGATTCCACCACCACCAGGTATTTTTGTTGTAGATGTCAATTTAACTGTCTCTACATCATGGGTATTAGATACTGGATGTGGATCTCACATTTGTCGAAATGTGCAGGATCTGAAGAGAAGTAGAAGATTGGCTAAAGGGGAGATAGATCTGCGCGTTGGGAATGGAGCAAAAGTTGCTGCGTTGGTCGTGGGCGTGTGCGAGCTATCTCTGCCTTCAGTATTAGTTTTAGACTTAAATAATTGCTATTTTGTGCCTGCTATGAGCAGAAACATTATTTCTATTTCTTGTTTGGACAAGGATGGTTTTATTATTTCAATAAAGAACAATTGTTGTTCCTTTTATTTAAATAATATTCACTATTTTAGTGCGCAATTATTTAATGGACTTTATGTCCTTGATCTAAGCAATCCTGTCTACAACATTAATACCAAGCGGATTAAAATAAATGATTTAAATCCTGCTTATTTATGGCACTGTCGTTTAGGCCACATAAATGAGAAACGTGTATCTAGACTCCATAAGGATGGATTGCTAGACTCATTTGATTTTGAATCATATGAGACATGTGAGGCTTGTTTATTGGGAAAAATGACTAAGTACCCTTTCAATAAGAAAGGTGAGAGGACTATTGAGCAATTGGCGCTCATACATACCGATGTGTGTGGGCCATTTGCCACGCCTTCCAGGGGTGGTTATGTCTACTTCATTACATTTACTGATGATTACAGTAGATATGGATTTGTGTACCTTATGAGGGCAAAATTCGAATCCTTTGAAGTGTTCAAAGAATTCAAGAATGAAGTAGAGAAGCAACTTGGCAAAAGTATAAAGGCTCTACGATCGGATCGTGGAGGAGAATACTTAAGCCAAGAGTTTGACGACTATCTTAGAGAGTGTGGGATCGTGTCCCAACTCACTCCACCCGGAACGCCACAATGGAATGGCGTGTCCGAGAGGAGGAATCGAACCCTATTAGATATGGTTCGATCTATGATGTGTCAAACCGATCTTCCATTATCATTTTGGGGCTACGCTCTATTAAGTGCAGCTTTCACCATTAACCGTGTTCCATCTAAATCAGTCATGAAGACACCATATGAGATGTGGAGTGGGAGGCGTCCCACACTGTCGTTCATGAGGATTTGGGGCTGCGATGTCTATGTAAAACGTTTACAATCAGACAAGCTAGGGCCGAAATCGGATAAGTGTAAATTTGTGGGGTACCCTAAGGAAACTAAGGGTTACTACTTCTACAATCCAAGCGAGAACAAAGTGTTTGTTGCTCGGACCGGCGTGTTTCTAGAAAGAGAGTTTGTCTCTAAAGAAGCAAGCGGGAGGACTGTAGAACTTGAAGATATTCAAGAACCACAAATCACTGAACCGATTATGGAACATGAACAGGAACCACAAACAATTGTGGAGCAGCCTGTTCAGTAACACAAGAGCTTCGTACATCTAGTAGAGTGCGCCAGGAACCCGAGAGGTATGGACTTCTCGTGATCGATTCCGGTGACACGATGCTCATTGATGATGAGCCTACTACCTATGAAGAGGCCATGAAAGGCCCAGACTCAAGGAAGTGGCTAGAAGTCATGAGATCCGAGATGGAATCCATGTATACCAACAAAGTATGGACTTTGGTGGAACCACCCGAAGTGTAGTAACCCACATAATTATGTTGCATGTTTATGTGTTAAGCGATATTATTATCTTCTTAATATGTGTGTTAATGTTAATATCTTACTAAGTATGCTAGACTTCAAAGAAAATATTTGCAAGAATGTTATGTTTGTGCCAACTTGTTAGTTAATATTAAACTTCTAATTTGTCCCATAACTTTATGTAAATTTCAATTGTTTTCCAAACTTTATGTTTTTTATACATTAACCTCTCAATTATTGAATTTTGCATCATTTACCCAAATAGCATGTCTTCCAATTAAGTTTTCATCTCAAACATTCTTCCACTAAACTAGTCAAATATAATATTTTATCAAGCTCTCATTACATGTATAGATTTTTATGCCCCCATGTTCCATCATGTCACTCTCTAGTACTCTCCTTACCTCTCAAACTCTCTCTCTCTCACTCTCTCTACACTCAAAGTTTCTCTCAAGAACACAATTCCCGGATTTGGGGGTTCACCCTCACAAAACACCCCCAAAACTCCATTTTCTACCTCTCATATCTTGAAAAACTCAAGCCTAAGGTTATACTATGGTTTGGGGGAGTCTTTTCTTTCATCTTTCTCAAGATTCCAAGCTTCTCCAACCTCCAAAAACCCAAGAACAATCTCTAGTTCCTCTCAAGGTTCATATGTAAGCACTCCTTCTTTGTTTGCTCAATTTATTCATAATTCATGTTCTTGGTATGAATTTGCTTGATCTTGAGTTGCATGTGTGATTTGATATATGGATGGTAACTTTTGAACTTAAACTTCCTCATCTCCAAGCATGCTTCATCATGGCTAGATCTTCAAATTGGTACTCGAATGTTGCATATTTCATAAAACCCACATTTGAACATACATGCATGTCATCAAAATCAAGTTTGTTGTTAGAGTCATGTAAGAAAATGATGTGGGTAGTGATATGTGTGTTATTTAGACCTTTTATTAGTTCAATTCCAGATTTTGATGGAATGGTCCTTGCATGCAACAAGTTTTTGAAGCATAGAAAATTATAAAGTTCATGTTTTGTGCTTACTTTCAAGAAATTGAGAAAAATAGTTATGTAAAATTATGGAAAAATTACAGTGTGTGTATTTATATGTGATATTTCTACAGTAAAATTTTCAGAGTCCTTATACTTATATTTAATTTTTAATCGTTGAAATACTGGGGCTGTTTTACGAATCTGTCCAACGATTTCATGTACTTATTCTACTTCAATAGTTACCAATTTTGGATATGTTTTTCCCAGGGGTGTTATTGACTTCCTGTTAAAATTTCATAATTTTTGGAGTTCATATGAATATTTTATGAATTTACTCCCACGACCGCTTTTCAGCCTCTGTTTTACACCTAAACAACTCTGAAAGTTAATGTTAAAAGTACTTAAAAGTTTTCATAATTTTTGATAATTTTATTTGTTATCAGTGAACTCTTTATATATGTTATGTCAAAATTTGAGGTCCCAAATAATTATTTTGGGTCACCTATGAATTTTGTACTAGCGATGGTTACTCTTATCTTATAAGCATGATTTAGAAGTTTATCAAGTTATTAAAGCTAGTTTATGCAAGTTACCTTTTAGTTCATTATATTTCATATTTCTCTTATGTGCTGCATTTTACATTGCATATGCATCTAATAATATGTTTAATACTATACAAGTATATGGATGTGTGAGAAGTTTGTTTATCTTGCATTGATAAGACTAGTATCATTTTGCCAAGTGATTTAAGCATGTCTATGTTTGGAATGATTTCATGCTAAGCCATTATGTGCAATGTTTGGAATGACTTCATGCTAAGTGCTTATGTGCTATGTTTGGAATGATTTTGTGCTAAGTGATTATATGTATGCTTTGTAGCGTTCTTTGCTATTTACGTGAGAACGGAGTTGATGATCGTTTGCTTAAAGATGAATGAATTTGGAATATGGAATGTTAAATAAATGGATTAAGCTCGCAAGGTGAGTTACCCTACCTCCCGAAGTTTGTACCTAACCTCAAATTTCTTACAAGCTTATGTATGTTCATGTCGTCCATAGTATTATGTATGTATGCTTTCTTTACTCAAGTAAAATTTTTATGCCCCATGGATGCTAAAAAATAAAATAAATGAACGTTTCATAAGATAAAATACGGTTTTAAGAAAGGCCACGATTACCGTAGTGAAACCCCCTGTCGGGTATAGGCAGGCTACGACCCTTTTGCCGGGGCAATATAAGCAGGCAACGCGTCGCCTCACGAGCCGTCGCGATGGACATGTCCCTGTGTTATGTTATGTTAAGTCACGAAGGTTACACGGGCCATAAGATAAGAAAATAAGCAAGCATGTTCAAGTATATTAAGGTCTCCACGTGAGACAAAGCAAGGTTCTTACCTTGGTACAATACGATTTCTCATGAATCAAGTTATGCTTTACGCTACGCTTTCTTTACGATACACATTATGCCTTATGAATGTCATGCTCTTTCAAGCTTCACAAGTATATGTATGTATGACTATGCCTTATGTTCATGTCGCTCCATGGGAAAGTTAGCCTCTTTTAGTTTTTCAAACTTACGGAGGGGCGTAGATGTAACTCACTGAGCTAGTTGAGCTCACTCTTTTAATTTTTTTTTTCCAGGTTTTAATAAAATGTAAGAAGCAAGAAGTAGCATGGATTTAAGTTCATATGTAATTACGTGCTTGATGACGCTTATGTGCTTAGATGCCGAGTATATGCTAGCCGACTTGGAGTTACTATGAAATACATGTTGTTGTTTTTTGGTTTAAGAATGTATAAATTGTGTAATTATGTATATAAGACTTTGTATGAGCCTTGTATGATACCTAGAAAATTTCCCGAGTTATGCTTTGTTACGATACGAGTCGAGATGGCTAAATGACATTGAATTTTTATGTTCCAACTTTCTTTTCTTACAATTCAAATTGTTTATCAAGACGACCCCAAGTTATTTTTTTATAAACTTTTATCACGACTTTTATAAATTACTTATTTAGCCTCTCGACGAGTCAAGGTCGCACCGGCATGTCGCGCCCTCCTTCCGTTAACACAATGTTTTATTAATCGCTAATCGGGGTCGGCGGAAGGGGGACGTGACACGAAGGGGCGCGGCCCATTGGGTGCAAGTGGGTTTTCAAGAAGAAGATCGACATGGATGGTAATGTGATTACCTATAAGGGCCGATTGGTGGCTAAAGGATTCAGACAGATTCATAGTATTGACTATGATGAAACCTTTTCACCTGTCGCTATGACCAAATCCATCTGAATCCTACTTGCGATTGCAGCATACCATGACTATGAGATTTGGAAGATGGATGTCAAAACATCATTCCTTTATGAGAATCTCCTCGAGGACGTGTATATGATACAGCCGGAGGGTTTTGAGGATCCAAAGTAAGCCAACAAAGTTTGTAAGCTGCAACGATCCATTTATGGGTTGAAGCAAGCTTCTAGGAGTCGGAATCGACATTTTGATGAAGTAGTCAAAGAGTTTGACTTCATCAGAAACGAAGATGAGTCTTGTGTGTACAAGAAGGTTAGTGGGAGCTCTGTAGCTTTTCTGGTCTTGTATGTGGATGATATACTACTCATTGGAAACGACGTTCCCATGCTGCAATCTGTTAAAGAGTGGCTAGGGAAATGTTTTTCAATGAAGGACTTAGAGGAAGCAGCCTATATACTCGGTATAAAGATCTATAGAGATATATCTAAGAGACTGCTAGGCCTAAGTCAAAGTACATATATTGACAAGGTGTTGAAACAGTTCAACATGCAAGATTCCAAGATGGGATTCTTGCCTATGTCACATGGAATCACTCTTTCGAAGAGTGGTTGTCCTTCTAATGAGATTGAGAAGGAACGCATGAGTAGAATTCCCTATGCCTCGGCCATAGGATCTATCATGTACGTCATGTTATGTACTAGACCAGATGTGTCATATGGCTTGAGTATGACAAGCAGATACCAATCCAATCCGGGTGAGAGTCACTGGTTTGCAGTCAAGAACATCCTAAAGTACTTGAGAAGGACTAAGGATGCTTTCTTGCTATTTGGCGGTGAGAAAGAGTCGCGTGTAAGGGTTTACACTGATGCAAGCTTCCAAACCGACATAGATGACTTTAGATCACAGTCGGGATATGTGTTTTGCCTCAAGGAGCAGCGGTGAGCTGGAAGAGCTCCAAGAAAGAGACGGTGGCTGATTCTACAACAGAGGCTGAGTACATTGCTGCAAATGGCGCAGCAAAGGAAGCTGTTTGGATTAGAAAGTTTGTTTCTGAACTTGGTCTGGTTCCTAGCATTGCGGATCCAGTTGAGTTGTACTGTGACAACACTGGGGCGATCGCCCAATCAAAGGAGCCCAGGTCGCACCAGAAATCCAAACATGTGCTCAGGAAGTTCCATCTGATTCGAGATATTATCGATGGAGGAGACGTTCGGATATGCAAGATTCCTACAGACGAGAATCTGTCAGACCCGCTTACAAATCCGCTTGCGCAGTGGAAGCATGAAGGGCACACTAGGAGTATGGGCATACGAGATGCGCCAGATTGGCTCTAGTGCAAGTGGAAGACTGTTGGAATAGATGCCCTCGAGGCAATCTAGTCTAATATGAATTTATTTGTGGCTAGAAAATTCATTTATTATTTATTGGATATTTAATATAATGAAGTCCTTAGATTTACAATTGTGTTGATAAACTTAAATATCCCTAGTCCAGTATAATGATTAATGGATAATCATCTATAGACAAGTATGGGGTTGGATTGATATGGAGATATCATGATCCAACACATAGGTGTGCATAAAGGGTAATGGCGCACTGGATTGACCCATCTCCGAGAAGGCTACATACACGTTATTTTAAGTCACAAGTGCTTCTCACGGTGCAATGGTATTGTCATCCTTAGACTTGAAGTCACTAGATATTCTAGTTGTGGATTATTGTGATTTTGGTAGCGTTAAACGCTACACCGTAACTGGGTAGTTATAAAGGTGTGTACCGGATATAATAAGAAGCAAGCTTAGAGATCGTAGTGGATGTAGATAGAATTTGTCCCTCCCACATAACGGGAGCAAATATCCTAGGCCACTCGAGGGATAGTGCTTATAGAATGTCTGGCCAGACTCAAATAAATCAATATGGGATATTGATGTTATTTGCACGGATAAGGCTATTCCCATGGATCGAGAAACTGTAGATTGGATATACTAGTGTGACTTGTATGTCTCGTGTCCAATCCGGATATAGAGACAAAGGGATGAGACAATTACTTGTACAAGGTTTGTCAAGATGACTATTCTATTAGTTGGCTATAATGGATGTTTTGCTAGAAACCGCTCCATATTAACAAATTGTTGCTACCAACTAGATAGAACCTATGGGGTCACACGCTATATAGAGTTGAGCTAGATTTGGGAATTAATTAATAGGATTAATTAATTCGAAGGATCACTTTGCAATACCTTGCAAACTTAGTAGGACTAATTTGCAAGGAATGGACTAAATTGAATTCTAGTATGACTAGAATAGGGCATTTAGGTAGTTGGCAAGGATTTGTTGGACTATATAAAGGACACTCCTTCCTTCCTTCCTTCCCACACTTATGACCTTATTGATCATAACTTGAGTGGGAGAGAACTAAAAGGAGAGAGCAAGCAAGCAAAGAGGAGCACGCCGCCCCCCTTTGCCGCCGCCCGTCCCCGTCGGCCACAAGGAGGCCGAAACCTCCTTCTTTCGTCTCGTTTTGCGTGATTCTTCTTCCTCTTCGTCTTTCCGGGCTAGCACCAAGGATTGGAAGATCTAGTATTCAACTCTAGGAGTGGATCAACTATAGAGAACGTGAGATAATTCGCATTTGAAATCATCAAAGGAGAAACCCTAAGGTTTGTTATTGATTTCTTCTCTTACCATCGTTATGTCTCTTGACTTGTGATCCTTGGAGGGTTTTTCATGGTTTATGTTTGTTTGTGTTTCCGTTGCACATCCATGAATCAAAACCCTACATGGGATATCACAGTCCATCCCAATTCACCCAGAGCGGTTGTAGGTAGCCCGACACTACACCGCCCATCACATAGCTAAAGGACCTTAAGTGTTGACACCCCTATACAGTTGTGACCCACACATGCATAGGTAGTACTCTATAGCTTTCACAATTTTATAAACCCGTATAGGGTAGGGTATGAAACCCTAGGAGGTCGTCTCACGTGCGCCTCCGGCCGTAGCCTTCACACACATCCTCTGCACATCGTCCCATATCATTTATCGTTCATTTATATTCCACAAGATCATTTTAGAAACATCGGTTCAAAATTCAGAAGTAACCACATATCTCTCAAACGAATATTTGCAAGATAGATTCTCAAAATTTGAGACTTAAAAGTAGTTGTTCGAAACACGAGTAACACATGCCAAGACACATTTTGATAGTTAAGTATTGTGCGCATAAACTTAACTGGAAACGAAGATATAACGTCACACACAAGCAAGCACCGAACTTAGTAGTAGGGGTCCTCGACGAACTCGCGTCCTACGAACTCTGAATCTACAACAATCACATAACCTTATATTAACACATATACCTCACTCATCAAATTGCAATTAGATTGTCCTATATGAAATGCAAGTGAAACCCCCACTAATTCCCCAACAAAATGTATGTTTTACTAGTTATAAATTGTACGTCTAAAATATGCATTAAATAAGAAAATAGTGATTTATAATTATAAAGGTAATAATTGTGGTAAAGGAACTTTATATAATATCCTAGAATATTATATAGGGCTAAAATTTATACTTATAAGAGATAGCTATTTTAGTTATGCTAAAAGTCGACTATTTTTGTCATACAAAAAAATTATATTAGTGAAAACCAATATTAGAGGAAAATAGTTAAATTTTCGACATATACAAAACAAGGCTAAACTAGTTGTTTAGGGAAGACATAATATAAATATTATACACTTGTAATAAAACACTATCTTATTTTGACTCTAAGTTGTATATACATTTCTAAAGAAAGGGTGTTAATATATATATATATATATATATATATATATAAGAAATACTAGTTTACAATATGCTAAAATAATTTAAATTATAAATAGTTAGTATATAAGATAGTACAGATTGTTAAAATGCAATAACATACCCACCGTCTAATTAACATACAAACAGTCCCCCCTCTAGTTTCATCACATACAGAAACAACCCCCACAGTTCATGAAAAGACACTTTCACACCCCCTAGTTCACATCTACGATTCATATCATGTTCTACCCCAAACAAAACTCACTGTACAACAATACACTCACTACTCCATATGATTTCGAGAATACCCACCGTCTAATTAACATACAAACAGTCCCCCCTCTAGTTTCATCACATACAGAAACAACCCCCACAGTTCATGAAAAAGACACTTTCACACCCCCTAGTTCACATCTACGATTCATATCATGTTCTACCCCAAACAAAACTCACTGTACAACAATACACTCACTACTCCGTATGATTTCGAGAATCCATGGATAGAATCAAAGCAGCAAGCATTAAATTCGAACTTGAGGCGAGGGTTTGGGGTCTACTGATTGAAGAAGGACACCCGAAGAAGATGACGGCGGCGGTGATGGGTTTTCGGTCGTCAATGGGTTCGTCGGAAGAAAGGGAGGCGAACGGTAGTGGTGATGGCGGACGAAAAGAGGAAGGCGGCGTCGGGTGGTTCGCCGACGCAGAGGGACGACGATGGCTGCAAGAAACGGTCGGCCTGGGTTCGGTTTCTTGCCGGACCTTGGTTCGGTTTCTTCGCCGGCAAATCAGAGCGCGGAGAGAGGGAGAGAGAGACATAGGTGAGGGAGAGAGATAGCCAGAGAGAAGGCTGGTTTTGAAAACCCGATCGGAAATTTTGATGGAGAGAAATCCGGGTTGATTTTGGAAACAATTTCCCCAAATTGATTTCTTTGGGATGGAAGTTTTCGATTCATGGAGGGTTGGGTGAATCTGGACGAAAATTGGAAGGGGAAAGAGGCGCGAAACCTCCATTGCCGTGGGGAGTCTCGCCGGAAAATCAGGAGGAGATTTTTCCTGTTAGACATGGTAGAGGTTAGGGATGAAGGGTGTGTGCTATGGTGTACCGCCACACACGGTGGTTTAATGCGCGTTAAAATTTAAAAACTTCATTTTTGGTCACGCTACAATGTTACACGACCCACTACACTTCACCCACTAATTTACACCCAACTAATTATAAAAAAATGACATCTTAAAAAAATATAAAAAAAACTTTTGATAAAATATAAATAATAATAATAATAATAATAATAAAGAAAAGTATCTGATAAAAAAATATAATTTCAAACAGTGACCCAAAAAATTGGCTAAACTCCCAAAACACCCCCTAAAAATATCGGGGTATTACATCACATCTCCCTTAAAACAAAGATTCGTCCCCGAAGCTTAAGGTAAAACAAATATCCCAATGCAAGTATGCAATTCTAATGCGCACATAATAAAAGACAAGACGGGTAATTAAATATACAACTGTTAAATTACATCTCCCTTAAAAGGAGTGACGTCCCCGTCACTCGGCTCATACTTGGTCAAAGAGGTGTGGGTAACGTTTCCTCATGTCCTCCTCAGCTTCCCAAGTTTCTTCTTCGGTTTGGTGATTTGACCAAAGAACTTTGAACAGCGAGGTGGACTTGGTACGGGTGTTCCTGGTCTTTGTGAAACAACCCGAAGGACCACGGTTCACAGCTAGTACAATTCAACCGAAATTCCAAGTACATTATTTATATATAAAAAAAGATAAACCCTCCAACAAAGTCTGGAAACAAAGAAATGAACAAAACTAAACGTTTGAAATGTCTAAGTGACGAAATGAAAACTAAGCTTTATTGCTGCTAAACTCCTAAGCTTCAACATGTGCGCGTTTTCCCCACCTCAATGCCAACCTGCGGGTTTTACAATAGACAAAGCCGACCGCAGAAAAAAATTTAATTAGTAAAAACTAAGTAAGTATACCACAACACGTAAAGACAGAGTTTTTGGCTAACACAATAATATAAGAAGAAAGATAAGTAGTAACCACAACTTTATTCTTTTATTTGGTTGAGGCATAACACGAGCCCCAACAGGTTCGATGTGGACAGAGAGGTCACGATGGAATAATAATAAAGTAGGGTGCTTCTACGGGATATCACAGTCCATCCCGATTCTCCCTAAAATAACTAGTGAGACCTTAAATGTCGACACCCCTATACAGGTGTGACCCAAACATGCATAGGTAGTACTCATAGTTTTCACAATAAATAAGAGGGTATAAACCCTAGGGGAATCAACGCACATGTGTCCCCGGCCGTAGCCTTCACACGCATCCTCTGTACACCGTTCCCAATTCTATTATCGTACATTTATTGTTCATATTTCACGAGAGTAAAAGATCACAATTTGGATAGTCACCACATGCTTTTCAAAATCGTTCAGAATAAATCACTAGAAAGGCTCAAAGTATTGCAAAGAGGGAATTTAATTTACAGTTTAAGATAACGCACACGAAACAACACATTTTGATAATTTAAAGATGTTGTGCTTTGGATTGAAGAAAGCTCCACACACACAAGCAAGCACGGAACTAGTACTCGTAGTACGAACTGTCAAAGAACTGATCGTCTACGAACTCGAAATCTACAATTATCACATAATCCTAATATTAATACAATTTCATTTGCACGACAAGAGTAAATACAATGCCCTATATGCAAATGCAATCCAAATCCCCCAACCAGTTTCCAATTCCGTTTACACGACTCCAATATTAGAAAAGTATACTAGATAATAAAGTTGTGATATTAAATAAAATAATAATAATAATAATAATGATAAACTAAAATAATAGAAATAAACTTTGAACTAATTAACTATATTCTTAAAAATCTATTTATAACTAGTTATTTAGAAAAGTGTATAATATTTAGAAATATACTAGTTTTCAAGAAAGTTTATTTAATTAGTAAAAAGAAAATACCTACTTATAATCAATAAATTTTATAACGAAGAAACTTGGAATAAACACAATAATATAAAGTTATCTAGATATTAAGAATCACAATTTTATTTAACGACAACTATTTATTTTTATTAATAAAACTCTACTTATAAAATTATACTATACAAACTTATATTTAAATTCATAATGAAGAAACTAATTAATTAGAATTAATATATAATAAATAAAACACTAATTATAAGTAAAAGAATAATGAACTAAAAACAGATTGTATTTAATAACTAAGGCCTCCCCCAAACGTTTATGTAAGTACAACAACCACCCCCCAAATTATTTTAACCCATTTCAACTTGGTCCATCTTCTTCCTCCTCACATCACAGTGATGAAAACTCACAATTCAACCTCATTAACCACATACAAATATGTTTTGACGGAGGCTATTTGAGAAACTGAACGAGTGAGAATAACAAGTTTGATGTTCAGGTATTTACCGATTGAAGAAGGGGCGGGGCGAAGAGGAACGACGGCGGCGACAACGGTGATTGAAGAAATCCGGCGCTGTTGGTCTTCGAGCTCGCCGGACAGAAGGGACGTCGGAGACGAGAAGGAGACTGGACGGTGGACGGAGCAGAAGAGACGCTGGCGGCGTCGGGTTTGCGTTGGGTTTCTCCCGGGTCGGAACCGGGTCGGCACAAAAACAGAGCCGACGATGGCTCTGTTGGTCCTGCTTTTTCGTCGGAAGGCAGAGGGGGAAGAGGCGACCTGGTGGTGGTGGTCAATTCGCCGGAATCTGCAGAGAAGGTGATGGTGTTGGCGGTGATTTGTCAAACAGGGGAGTGGGTTTCTTCTTTCAACAAAACAGAGCGTGAACGAGATGGAGATGAAGAAGAAAGGAGGGTGTGGTTGATTTAAGGTTGACAGTGGGGTGGAGTTGAGGGAGATCGTGGCTGGTGGTGATGGTGGTCTGCTGATTTTGGGGAAGATGGGTCTCTTCCCGTCTGTGAGAGAGAGAGGGAGTTGCAGGTGGGTAAGAAGTTTGAGAAATGACACTTTAACCCCCCCCCCCCAAGTAAGGTTACACTTATGTTTAGGAAACTACAAATGCATACCCCCAATTTAAAAACAATAACAATTACCCAAATTTAAGAATAATACACAAATAAATACCCTACTAAATATAGGGGTATTACACTTTGTGTCTAGGATTTTGATTGGTTGTTGTTCGAAGGTAAGAGAGGGATCAAGTTCGACAGGCTCGGGATCAAGGATATGACTCGGATTGGGTACATAAGCTTTGAGTTGGGACACATGAAAGACGTTATGGACTCTTCCTAGGCTGTTTGGAAGATTCAGGCTGTAATACCCCAATTTTATACAAGAGAATAAGTTAACGATTTTAATAGAGTTTGGAGTTATAATTGTGATTTTCAAAAGTATAAAGTTGTTAATTTGAAGAGTAGGGAGATAATTATAGTTTAGAAAAGTTAACACTAATTGGGGAGGTAATTGTAGTTTCAAGAAATATAAACTAGTTAACTAAATATTGACTGGGGGTATAATTGTAGTTTTTTGAAATTATAAATTAACTAAATTGATTAGTAGGGGAGGTAAATGTAGTTCAGAAAAGTTTGAAACTAAACTGAATAAAAGTCTGGGGAGGTTAGTGTATTTTAGACCAATAAAAGTGTGCAAATATGTTTACATGTAGGGGGTTGTAGTTGTCTTTTATCAAAGTTAAAATATGCAAATAATTTATAGTTGTACATAATACGTATAAAATATTCGTCTACAACCCGTATTTTATCCTACCCGACCCGTATAAAAGTATAACCTGATATAGTTATACGTATAATACGTCTAAACCGTGTTTTATTATCAACCCGACCCACACCCGGTATAACTGTAAGTATAATACAAACAACCCGTATTTTTTTTCTCGAAACCGACCCGATATCCATATTTTTTCCCTCCTCCCTCTTCTTTTTCTTCACCCGTATGAAACTCTCTCAACTCCCCCTCCTCCCTCACACATCTCCATCTCTTCCCCCTCATATTAATTAATTCTCCTCTTTCCTCCATCACCCTCACCTCTCTCTCATCGCCCTCCCTATCTCTCTCTCTCACCCCGTCACTATCTCTCTCTCCCCCTTGTTTTTCTCTTATCTCACGGAACACAAACACACACACACCCTCCCTCATTACTTTCTCTTCACCCACAAAACATCTCCCTCTCTCTCTCCTCCTCATCCCTCTTGGCAAACACACACACCCTCACAAACACCCTCCATCTCACACCCCCTCAATTGCCTACCTACTCTCTATAAAACCCCCTCCATCCTCTACCCCTCTTCCACACAAACAACAACAACAACAATAACTTCATCATCACCTTCTTCTTCTTATTTTTTTTCTCTCCTTTGGCAGCAACAAAACCACCACAACCACCCACACCATCATCAACAAAACCACCACCTCAACCATCCTCTTCTCTCCTCCACCCTCGGCACCACCACAACAGCCCCCACCTTCACCTCTAACAGCTCCTCCATCCCAATATCTCCTTCCCCTTCAAAATAGTAGCAGCAACAACAACATATGCGACAACAACACCAACACCACCCACTGCCGACACCAACGCCACCACCACCTCCTCCATTAAAACCACCATCATCACCAACAGTCCCTCTCCTCCCTCTCAACCTCACCTCCCTCTGTGAGAGACACCAGCAGCAGTAGCAACATCAACAACATCACCACCATCATCATCACAACCACCCCGTCACTTCCACCATATCGTCCTCTTCCGGCGACATACCCACCTTCCTAGAGGTCCGACCGAGGTCAGAGGACCCCAATTCCGGCGACCCATCCACCGGAGAGCCATGATTCCTGGCGAGAAGCTCGACCCGAACACAAACCCGGTTCTCTATCATTCGGTATCCGATTTTGATAATTTTGACATGAATCGCATTCTTTTGACTTGAATTTGAGGTTTATATCATTGAAATCATATGGGTAACAACGAATAATCAGAATCGTGAATTAGGGTTGTCGATTTTGAAGAAGATGATGGAAGGGGGTGATTTTGTCATTTCTCAAACTTTAAGGGCATAAACTGTCAAATCTGAAACTTTAGGGGTAGCCCCTGTTTTCACCTAAACTTCATTATTTTACAACACTTTTATTTAAAATGTTTTTATGAAATTATTAGCTATTTTAATATGTTAATAAACTTCATTATTTATTAATTAATTTTGCTACTTTAAGTAAATAATTGAAAATAAATAATTTTGTAATGGAAATAAAATAATTAAAATGTAAAATTTCTATAAAATTTGAGGTTAGGTATAACTAATTAATACAATAAGTTAACAAACATCTATTTTTGTATATAATTGGAATAATTGATAAACTTGTAGGCGACGGGTTCATAAACGAGGGCTACGAGAACTATTTCGAGCTATTTAATGTTTCGATTGAGGTAAGTTAATATGCCTGGCGTTGCGTGCATTTCCTTCTTTCGCGTATCGCGTGTGTTATTTGTGAACTACTATTATACATGCTTTATTTGATTTAATTACTTTTGACATATTCTGCGTTGAAGTATCATATAAAATGATTATCCAAATCTAAAATAAGAATCCGAAAGAAAAACATCTAAATTCAATTGTGAAATGAGTACTACCATATTAGGCCGTTCATGGGCCACGATTATTCAAAATGCTCACATATTGCTCAATTTCAAATATTTCTCATATAACAAATGTTATGAATGTGCCACACCGGTGTTACTTGGAGCTCCTGATGCACAACTTGTTATATCTTGAAAGAAAATTCATAATTATGTAAAGTGGAAGCTGTTGTGCGTGGGTTTGTGCCATATCCCTGATACGATACATTTATGACATATTGTGATTGGTTACTGTTATGAGATTATGAGGCGTTGACTTCCTTTTGATTAGTTATGGTTTTGAGGCGCTGTGATGCGAACCTCCTGTGATTGAGGTATGGTTGTGTGGGTGCGTTTGCACATTATGAGAAAGAGGTTGTGGATTGGATATGGTCACTCCCCGTATCAACTAGTTACTAAAATGAACTCCTGGACTCGATTATCTTATTATCTTGAGATTAAAGTGATATTGCGAAATGCTATTAAAAATGATGTCCCAAGATGGTCCACATCATTGGGTTGGAAATATCAAATATGAAATCGTTACAAGTTTGACACAACGAACAACAAGAATGTTCTAATTCTGATATTTATTAGCGAATCTGTTATTCCTGTCATATGCCTCATAATCTGTTTACGTGCTATGGGTGTTAGCTTACTCAGCCGTTTGCTGATCATTTTCTGTAAAAACTGCGTCGGCTTTTGCTATTTTAAAACTGCAGGTTACGAGTAAGGTGGGAGCGTTCACGATGCCGCTGGCTAGGATATTGAGCTGCTTAGTAATTCACATAGTTTGTCATTTTGTAAATTATTTTATACCATTCAGACAATGTCACTGGTTTATCTTGAATGTATAATAGTTATATTTGGATATTCAATGGTTGTACTAACTGTGAACCGGCGATCCTGCTCCGTTCCCAATGAGGCTCATCACCACGGGCGGAGACATCTCCTCAAACCTGCGGTTCGGCCGGCCGTGTGGTTTGGAGGGGTGTTGCACAGGCGATAGGCAACCTCTCCTATACGATCCAGTACTTCGTGGGGTCCAATGAACTTGGGAATCAACTTTCCTTTCTGATTAAAACGCATAACCCCCTTTCTAGGTGAAACCCTTAGGAACACTTTGTCGCCAAGCTTGAATTCCAATGACCTTCTCTTCAAACCCGCGTAAGACTTTTGTCGATCCTGGGCCGCCTTCATCCTTTGCTGAATCATCCGAATCTGATTTGTTGAGTCCTCGATCATTTGCGGTCCAAGAATGATCGTCTCGCTGATGTCTCTCCAACACAGTGGTGTCCTGCACTTCCTCCCATACCGTGCTTCGTAGGGTGCCATCCCTATGCTAGCATGGTAGCTGTTGTTATAAGAGAATTCGATAAGTGGTAACTTGTCCACCCATGAACCTCCAAAGTCCAAAATGCAAGCTCTGATACCAACTGAAACAACCCGGAACCTACGGTTCCTTGCTAGTACAACTTAACGATATCCAAAGTAATTTATTGAAATGAGAGGAGAAACCTCCAACAAAGTTTTAAAGGAAACAGCGATGACAAAGTTTGAATTCTAAAAATACAACTAATGCTACCAAATTAACTAGATGATTCCTAGCTTGTTATTCGCCTTCAATTACGTGTGCGCGTTCCCGCACCTTCATTCATAACCTGCGGGTTTTCAAATGGCAAAAGCCGACGCAGAAAAACACTTGTCAATGAAAACTGAGTAAGAAATATACCACAATATGTAAAACAGAGTTTTAGCTGAAAGAATAAAAAGAAAGTAACTGAAGAGATTCCACATTTTAACTTATTAGTTGAGCTGAGGCGTATTAGAGCCCAGCGGGTAGCGAATGCCCACAGAGAGGTCATGATGCAATAATATCATCACAAAGGTACCTCTTGGGATATCACAGTCCATCCCAATTCACCCACAGCGTTTGTAGGTAGCCCGACACTACCCCGCCCATCACATAGCTAAAGGACCTTAAGTGTCGACACCCCTATACAGTTGTGACCCACACAGGCATAGGTAGTACTCTATAGCTTTCACAATTTTATAAACCCGTATAGGGTAGGGTATGAAACCCTAGGAGGTCGTCTCACGTGCGCCTCCGGCCGTAGCCTTCACACACATCCTCTGTACATCGCCCCATATCATTTATCGTTCATTTATATTCCAAAAGATCATTTTAGAAACATCAGTTCGAAATTCAGAAGTAACCACATATCTTTCAAAAGAATATTTGCAAGATAGATTCTCAAAATTTGAGACTTAAAATTAGTTGTTCGAAACACTAGTAACACACGCCAAGACAAATTTTGATAGTTAAAGTATTGTGCGCATAAACTTACCTGGAAACGAAGAGATAACGTAACACAAGCAAGCACCGAACTTAGTAGTACGGGTCCTTGACGAACTCGCCTCCTATGAACTCTGAATCTACAACAATCACATAATCCTATATTAACACATATACCTCACTCATCAAATTGCAATCAGATTGTCCTATATGAAATGCAAGTGAAACCCCCGCTAATTCCCCAACAAAATTTATGTTTTACTAGTTATAAATTGCACGTCTAAAATATGCATTAAATAAGAAAATAGTGATTTATAATTATAAAGGTAATAATTATGGTAAAGAATCTTTATATAATATCCTAGAATATTATATAGGGCTAAAATTTATACTTATAAGAGATAGCTATTTTAGTTATGCTAAAAGTCGACTATTTTTTTCATACAAAAAATTATATTAGTGAAAACCAATATTAGAGGAAAAGAGTTAAATTTCCGACATATACAAAACATGGCTAAAATAGTTGTTTAGGGAAGACATAGTATAAATATTATACATTTGTAATAAAACACTAACTTATTTTGACACTAAGTTGTATATAAATTTCTAAAGAAAGGGTGTTAATATATATATATATATATATATATATATATATATATAAGAAATACTAATTTACAATATGCTAAAACAATTTAAATTATAAATAGTTAGTATATAAGATAATACAGATTGTTAAAATGCAATAACATACCCACTATCTAATTAACATACATACTGTCCCCCCTCTAGTTTCATCACATACAGAAACAACCCCCACAGTTCATGAAAAGACACTTTCACACCCCCTAGTTCACATCTACGGTTCATATCATGTTCTACCCCAAACAGAACTCACTGTACAACAATACACTCACTACTCCATTTGATTTTGAGAATCCATGGCGAGAATCAAAGCAGCAAGCATTAAATTCGAACTTGAGGCGAGGGTTTGGGGTCTACCGATTGAAGAAGGACACCCGAAGAAGATGGCGGCGGCGGTGATGGGTTTCCGGTTGTCACTGGGTTCGTCGGAAGAGAGGGAGGCGAACGGTGGTGGTGATGGCAGACGAACAGAGGAGAGAGAGAGAGAGAGAGAGAGAGAGAGAGAGAGAGAGAGATAGAGAGAAAGAGAGAGGTGAGGGAGAGAGATAGCGAGATAGAAGGCTGGGTTTGAAAACTCGATCAGAAATTTCGATGGAGAGAAATCCGGGTTGATTTTGGAAACAATTTCGCCAAATAGATTTCTTTGGGATGGAAGTTTTCGATTCATGGCGGGTTAGGTGAATCTGGACGAAAATTGGAAGGGGAAAGAGGCGAGAAACCTCCATTGCCGTGGGGAGTCTCGCCGGAAAATCAGGAGGAGATTTCTCCTGTTAGACATGGTAGAGGTTAGGGATGAAGGGTGTGCTATGGTGTGGCGGTTGTACCGCCACACACGGTGGTTTAATGCGCGTTAAAATTTAAAAACTTCATTTTTGGTCATGCTACAATGTTACACGACCCACTACACTTCACCCACTAATTTACACCCAACTAATTATAAAAAAATGACATCTAAAAAGTATATAAAAAAAACTTTTGATAAAATATAAATAATAATAATAATAATAAAGAAAACTATTTGATAAAAAAATATTTTATAATTTCAAACAGTGACCCAAAAAATTCGCTAAACACCCAAAATACCCCCTAAAAATATCGGGGTATTACATACACTCATCTACTGAGAGAGAGAATGGAGCAGCAGCTCTGCGAGGCAGCAATTGACGGCGACCGCCGATCCCAAGACGAAATCCTCGTCAAAGACCGCCTCATCCTAGACAAAGTCGTCGCCAGTTGCTGCATCGCCTGTCCCCTCCACGTCGCCGCCTCCCACGGCCGCTCCTCGATCCCCAGCTCCGATCCGCCCTCCACTTGGCCGCCGCCAAAGGCCACGTCGATTCTGTCCAAGCCCTCGTCGATTCCTATCCCGAGATGTGCCTCGCTCGTGACAGGGACGGCCGGAACCCGCTCCACATTGCGGCCATCAAGGGGCGGATCAGGGTGTTGCGGGTTCTGGTCCAGAAGAAGCCTCACGCTGCCAGGAATCGTGTGGTGTATTTGTTGTTGTGCCGTGAGTGAGAGAAGAGAGAGGGGGGAAGAGATAAGGTTGGTCTAGGGCTAGAAAATGGGGAAGGAAAATGGGAGGAAATTGTATTTATAGCGGGTAATTTCTTAAAAGTTTAGGGATATTTTTGTCTTTTAACCCCTCAGTTAGTGTGTCGTTAGATGCTAACGGAGACATGGGTGGTTTTTTTATATCCCCGAACAGCAGGGGATTTTTTGTATATAATCCAAACCACGAGGGTGCAAAATGTCTTTAACCCATTTAACTATGTTAGCTAATGGGTTAGGCTGCCTTGGGTTTGTGGATTGAAAGTTGGACTTCACTGCTTGTAAGTTTGTATTTTCACAAGTAAAGGGCCCAATAATGCTTGATTTCTCATTCTCCTTGACTTGGCCCATAATACAAACCATTTCGTCTTAACCCAAAAGAATTCCCCATGTTTGAAAATTGCATGCTTTGAGGAGACTCTTTGGCCTCACAAACAACTGCAGTAATTACGCTCTTTTTTAAGGTTTTTGTTGTGAGCTGAAACTTTAGGAGACCTACGTTGTAGTTATCCGCCTAGTCATCGTGACTGTTGGGCTTCCCCTACTAGGGATCTCTCTTCCTTCTCTGATTCGTGCAACAACTGCGCCGACTGAGAAAGGTAGCTCACCTTTGGGATAATCAATGGCGTAGAAAAGCTGGGAACAAGCAATTATGCTGTAAATTTTTCTTTGAAATCTTCGACGAAATTACCCTTCCCCTCTACGCCTTTGTCTATATCAACTTGCTTAGTGGAATATCAAAGCTCTTCACGTACCAATATACCGCAGTAATTGCAGACAAGAGACAATGGATCGTATTTGAAATCAGTCCACGTCTTTTTGTCATATGCGAGCCTTATATGGAGGCCTTAAGGAAGCGGTTTGTGATGTCTAATATTAACTTTGATCGGAAAAATCTTCACTCAACGACCTCCTATTCGGAATTTTAACGTTGAATATCTCACATATCCCGTAAACATACTTCCTAATAATAATTTTTTGAAGAAAAAAAAAAGGTAGCTTCCGAAGCTGAATCAAGATATGGGAGCTCTTGAAATTTGCAGAATCCAGGCCCACTAGAGGATCCGAGCATGGGAGCATAATAATTTGATTAATAAAAATCTAGGGCATCTCTTTGAAAACCTTCTCAACATCTGCCTCTTTTTGAAAGCTGAATTATTTTCCTTTCAACCTCATAATTGGAAAGACCATCAAGCTTACCCCAAACACATGACATTGTGCTCAAAATGCCCGGTTAGATCAACTGGTTTATGAGTTAAAACTTTCCCCACAAGGCTGATTTACTTTAGATATGCTTTATTTAAAATCTTCATCTTCCAGTGAGAACTCGAGCCCCATTTACGGAGAAATGCAGTTGAGTTCACCCTAGAGGTCGACATCACTTAATTTCTTAGCAATTTCGTCCTTGCCTTGGAGTAAGGAAGCACCATATAAGAGCATCTCCAACCATGAAGGGGGAGGGGTAAAACCGAATAAAAATACGGACCATGTCCAACCATAAAGGGGGAGGGGAAGGAGAAAGGGGGGGGGAGAATTTAGGCATGGGTGGGGGATGGTCAGGGTGCATTTCCCCCCTAACATCCCCCCTCCCCCTCGCCCTCCATTATAGCTAATTAGTCCAATGTTGGGATATGTTAATTACACTTTATACTATTTTATTATTATATATGTGTTTTTAATTACGATCAATATATTTTAATTATTATATTTACTATAAAAAATAATAATTTTTCGATAATTGTTTTTTTATTATTTTGTTATTATTTTTTATCCTTTTTATGAATATATATATTTATATTAATGTTATTTCACATTAATTTTTATCACTAAATAATTTATTTTAAATCATTAAATATATTTTAAAATAAATAATTAGGTGGGGGGAGGGGAATGGTTGAAGATGAGTAGTAGTTTGAGGGAGGGGAAGGGGGAGATTGGTGGGCCCGTGGGGGGAGGGGGAAATGGGACATGGTTGGATATGCTCTAAGGGCATCTCCAACCCATGTCATTTCCCCCCTCCCCTCACCTTCCCCTCCCCCTTCCCCTCCCCTCACAGGCCCACCATTTCCCCCCTCCCCTCCCCTTCCCCCAAACTACTAATCATCTCCAACCCTTTTCTTCCCCCCCACCCACCAAAATTAATCCAAAAATATGTTTAATGATTTAAAAATAAATTTAACGCTTTTTAACCGTGTTTTTCAGTAACTTAATAATTATAATTTTTAACTGTATAAAAATTAAATTATTGAACTTTCAACAAAATAAGATAACGGTAACTTTTCGTAAATATGCTTTTGAACAACCGTGAATATATTACTAATTTTTATAAATAAAAAAAATTAAAATTTATTAATCATAATAAAATAAAAAATACATAATATAATCATAAAATATTACTAAATATAATTAATATTGTCAAATATTACCACTCCATGTAGGGGGAGGGGGAGGGGATGTCCACGGAGAAACCCCCCCCTAACCATCCCACACCCAAGGAAAATTTATCCCCATAGCACGCACTCCGCCTCCCCCTCCCCTAATAGGGTTGGACATGAACCTTATTTTTATACGATTTT
The DNA here is from genome assembly GCA_023055425.1 of Linanthus parryae. NCBI lineage: Eukaryota > Viridiplantae > Streptophyta > Magnoliopsida > Ericales > Polemoniaceae > Linanthus > Linanthus parryae. Next base: position 70,458,134 of record JALGPY010000002.1, read on the forward strand.
TCCCTACCTCCTTCCCCCATGGGTTGGAGATGCCCTAAGGAGGAGTATGGCGAAGTTGCTGGTGTCGACATTAATGGAGGAGACAAGCTAACATAAATGAGTAGAAGGACAAGAAGAGTGAGAGGGGGGATAGTACATTAAGGGCACGTTTGCTGTCGGGATTGAAAACTGGGGGTACAGGGGGCCCTACAGTATTATAGGGTGTATTGATATTAAGGGAGTATTAATTATATAGGGAGGATGGAGGATTATGTAACATGATGGTATTTGTCCACAATCAATAAATAAAATGGTAAAAAAAAATCAGTTTGCACACCTCTAACGGATTGTAACAGAAGGGTGGTATGTGTCCACGCTTCACCCGTTAACAACGATGCAAAATGTCTTTTTCCATAAATCAGGAGGCAAAATGTATTTTCTCCATAGTCAGACGGTGGAAAATGTCCTATACCCTTATACCAAATTTTTGAAATACTATACCCTTAAACCATTTTTTTTTAATAAAAACCTGCACTTTTATTTAATATTGGGCCAAGTCTTTAACCCATAAGGAGTACAAGCTAGTAGGGCAATTAACAGCCCAGTTCAACAATTCATTACAATTCAGGCCCATTTTGGCTAAGTAATGGGCAAGCCCATTTTGACTTCTACGACACCAGCTAACCCTAGAGCTTATAAGGGAGTGAAGCTTCGAGAGGATAGCATTTGTGAGGCGGTCATTCTCTGAGAAGGCCAGAGCGTTTCTTTCTATCTCTAGCGCCGAACTGAGTTTTTGATTATCCGTCTCAACAATCAGGCTAACAAAGCCTCTTCTGCTAGCTTCTGCAATCGCAAAAGACATAGCATATGCCTCTGCTATGAACGAATCCTCATGAAAGGGGATCGGGAAAGCCAATCCAAGAACGAATTCACCATTGGAGTTTCTGATTACTCCGCCTCCTCCAGATCTGCTATGCTCCTTTGAGATAGCAGCGTCGATATTGAGTTTTAGCTTCCCCGGAGGCGGTGGCTCCCACCGTTCCACTGTAGCTTCTGCTCGAAGCCCTGCACCAAGCCCAGCTTTTGATCCTGCAGAAGACACATCTCGACCAAGATAAGTGTGTTCTTGAATTTCTTGATTTTCAGAAATTGAAAGAATAATTAAATCTTTCTGACTTTTCGATTCAGATATGAAAATACGTCTATTCCTTTCTAGCCAAATGTTCCAAAGTAAGAAACTGAAGATTTGTTGATTTTGTGTATCTAAATTCGGGAAAAGTTGTTTCAAACGGTGGTTGAAAGGAATGGTTGAGGACTGGATCTGCATGTTTAAGAGGTTTGAATTATAGAGCTTGCGGACCCAGATACAGTCAAGGAAGAGATGGCTGGTGGTTTCACTACCATTTTTACAGAAACAGCAATTGGAAGTTAAGTCAACTCCTCTTTTTGAAAGATTGTCTTTGGTAGCACATCAGTAGTGATAAATACGCCAAATAAAGTTTTTAATCTTACTAGGAACGTTTGTTTTCCACAGTTTTGACCAGAAAATATCTTTTGAGTTAACAGGAGAAGAAGTGTTTTGAACATTGGTAAAACTGTTGAAATTGGTAACAAGCATGTTGTAGGATGATTTAACAGTGTAATCCCCATTTTCAGTTTGAGACCAGATCAGGTTGTCATGATTTTGAGGAGAAGAAAGGGGGATTTGAGTAATGGCTGAAAATTCATCTTCAGAAAAGTGATTTTCAATAAGTTGGACATCCCAAGTGAAATTTTCAGTGATTAAATCAGAAACTTTGGAATTCAGGGGAAGGGTAGGAGGACTCATGGGTTTTCTTCCCATACCAATAGGAATCCATCTGTTGTGATAGATGTAGGTGTTTCTACCATTGCCAATGCCTTGTCTCACTCTTTGAAAAATAATGTTTTTAGCACAAACAATACTTTTCCAAACGAAAGAAGATCTGTTATTATAGTCAGCACTTATAAAAGAATCATTTGGAAAATATTTTCATTTAAGAACACGAGCAAGAAGGGAATTAGTATTATTGCAAATTTTCCAAGCTTGTTTCCCTAATAAAGCAATATTAAAAGCATGGAGATGACGAAAACCAAGACCACCCATATATTTGGAATTACACAACTTGTCCCATTTCTTCCAAATAATCTTATTACTTTCAATGTCATTACTCCACCAGAATTTGGAACAAAGTTTATGGATGTCATCACAAAAGGTAGTAGGGAGTAAAAACATGGACATAGTATAGGTGGGAATGGCTTGGATGACAGATTTAATGAGAACCTCTTTGCCACCCGTAGATAAAAAAAATTTCAGTCCAGGCATGCATTTTGTTCCAGATTTTTGTTTTAACATTTAAAAATATTTTTTCTTGTTTCTACCAATACTCGTCGGTAACCCCAAATATATTTCATGCATCGGTTGAACAGGAATTTGCAAAATTTGGGAAATTACAATTTTATTTTCCGTAGGAACACATTGGCCAAAAACAATATCAGACTTATTTTTGTTGATGCGTTGACCCGAGGGCTGACAATACTGATAAAGAATAGAGTTGATCGTGATAGCACATTCTTAGTGGCTTGAGCAAAAAGAATACTGTCATCCGCAAATAAAAGGTGTGTTATACTTGGAGAATAAAAACATGGTTTAACACCTTTAAGGATATTATCAGAAATAACTTTTTTTATTAAGCAAGATAAGCCTTCAGTACAAAGTAGGAAAAGGTAAGGGCTAATAGGATCTCCTTGTTGAATGCCTCTAGAAGGATGGAAAAAATCAGTTTGATGACCATTTATTAAAATAGAGAGGGAGGCAGAAGACACACAAGACATACGTCAGTGAAATTCGTAGGAAATCCCATTTTTAGAAGAATTTGATGTAAATGAGACCATTCAATTCTATCGTATGCTTTCGCCATATCAAGTTTGAGAGAAAAGGAGCCAGTTCTATTTTTCTGGTTTTGGATCGTATGAATGGTCTCGAAAGCAATAATAGAATTGTCGGTAATGTAACGGCCTTTGATAAAAGCAGATTGTGCGGGGTCAATAATATTAGGCAGGATAGATTTTAAACGATTTGCTAAAGCTTTTGAAATTATTTTATAGGAAACGTTACAAAGGCTTATAGGCCTAAATCAGACACATACTTATGATTTTTTATTTTAGGAATAAGAGCAATACAAGTTTGGTTGATTATTGAAATATCGCCACCATTTTTTAAAAATTGAAGACACATGTTGATAACATTTTGGCCAATGATATCCCAGTAATTGTTGTAAAAAATAGCAGGAAGGCCATCAGGGCCAGGAGCTTTTAGAGGACCAATAGAATGGACAGCTGCAAGAATCTCGTCCTCGGTAAAAGGGGAATTTAGTAAATCAAACATTTCCGAATCTATGCAGTTGGAAATACAGTCAATAGCTTGAGGAAATAAATCAGTTTCTGCAGTAAAGAGTTTCTGGTAGTAATTTGAAAAACAGTTCTTAATATCCTCTAAATTTGTGAAAAAATTCCCATTCAGGTCATAGATTTCAGAAATAGTATTCCTACGTTTTCTTTCATTAGCACACTTATGGAAATATTTAGTGTTACGATCTCCTTCTTTTAACCAGTTAACACGGGATTTTTATTTCCATCAAGTTCTTCATCCGCTAGAATACATTGTAATCTAACAGTAGTAATCTTTTTTTGTTGCAGGATAGAAGCGGAGAAAGATTGTGAATTCAGCCAAGAAAGACGACGAAGCAACTCTTTTTTTTCTTTATTTGTAGAAATAAACTTTTTCCTCCCCCAGATTTGAAGGCTGTTAGTAGTATTGTAAATCTGAGTAGGAAAAACATGTAAATAATTAGAAGTAGCAGTAGAGTTAGGCCATACCCGTTTAATTGTATCGTAGCAATCCTGGTTCCTGGTCCATTCAGCTGCGAAATGGAAGCGCCTAGGTCCTCTCGGGTGAGCAGTCCGTCTGGAAATCGCTACAAACAACGGGTAGTGGTCCGAACCAACCCAAGGCAGCACTTCAACAGAAGTTTGATCGAACCTCGTATCCCACTCTGCATTACCAACAACTCTGTCTAATCTTTCCTGCACCGAGTAAGGAGAAACACGACCATTCCACCAGGTATACTTCTCCCCTTTAAAACCCAAATCAAACAAACCACAAAACCGTAACGCATCCCCGAAATCTTGAATCTGGTTCCAACTACGATCGTTCCAACCCAAGTTTTCAGAATTTGATAAAATTTCATTGAAATCACCTACTACCATCCAAGGAGCATTGGTTGTAGGTTTCAAACGACAAAGTAAGTCCCAAGAGAGTCTCCTGTTATGAGTAACCGCGTCGCCATAAAACCCGGTGAAATAGAAGGAGGGTGACCCACTCTCGGGGGGTCTAACAAAGCAGTGTATGTGATAGCTATTCCCGGATAAAATTTGAACAGCAACATTGTTGTTCCAGCAAAGAGATAGACCACCACTTAACCCAACACGAGAAATATGATATCCCACATCAAAACCCAGTTTTTTACGAATAACATCAGCCTTGGGGACAAGCGTTTTTGTTTCCATGAGGAAAAGTAAATCAGGCCGCTTATCCCTAACTAGGGAGTTGAGGCTATGAAATGTGGAGGAACTCCCAAGACCTCTCACATTCCAACTAATATATTCATGGCTGTCGGCAGGTTGGTTTTCACCAACCTCTGCCGTTGTTTGGGGAAGAGAACCGTCTCGATTCCCCTGTTTTACTCTCTTTGCTTCAACACTGACAATCTCATCAGAGTTAGACATGTCTTCGGGAGATCTCTTATCTCCCAACACATTGGTTGACTCCACAAAAACAGCAACAGTGTCACACTTATTGAAGGCAGAATTGTCAAGTGCCTCCCCTAAATTACCCCCTCTGACAAAGCGTTCCTCAAAAGGAGCAATGTTAAAAAACCTTTTTGAAGAGGTATGACGATTAAGGAGGCTGCCTTCATCTTCGATTGGATCATCCTGGCCTATATAAGCATCCTCCATCTCTGCCAAGTACTCAGCGTGAGAAATTTTCTCTCTCTGTCTGGAAAGAAACTGTCCTTCATCTGAGGCAGGGTCTGGTTCCTCATCACTCTCTTCTTGGCTTCCACCCGAGTAGTCATTCCTTTGCAGATTGTCAATGTGAAATTTATGTTTGCGTTCCTCAGGGGACAGGGTTGAGGGGCCAAATGCTGAAGACATATCCGTGTTGTTACCAAGCACGAAATTTAACATAGATGCTGCCGTCATCTAATTCCCATATCTTAAAGGCACATCTTCCATAGGGATTCTCAATCCCAAGGCAAGTGGACACTCTTTGATTTCATGGCCCATACGACCACAATGATGACAAAGGTTGGGTAATTTTTCATAACGAATAAAAACCCATTCTTTGCGTTCAGCAGATAAAGTTGCCAATGCTGCACGACTGAGTGGCTCACTAATATCTATTAGCACTTTCATACGAATACAGCGACCCACTAATGGTCCCGAAGTCGGGATAACAATTTCATTTTCCAATGTCCTCAGCAACCGCCTGTGATTGACATTCTGGAGATAAGTACCATGTTTGAATCCAGATGTAAGCCCTGTTATAGCGCGCTTCCAACATCTTACGCCATGGATACCATTTTTCCATCACAATCATGTCCCCCTTATAAAACCATGGCTGTGCTTCCATGACTGACGCTACCTGTTCTTCAGACTCAAACACAAACTGAAAAAGATTTGCTCCCAGAGTTTTGACCTCAAAACCTTCCGGGTCTTTCCAAGCCCTTGACATCACATTTTTCAGATTGCTAATATTGATGTTACGAGTAGTGATTATCTTACCAAAGACACTACGTCGGCAGATACTCCGTCCCTTGGCAAGAGAGGCTTCATTGATGATGCAACCTTTCTTTTCCTTCTCCGTGAGTTGAAGGTGGGACATCATTTCATTAATTTCCAACGCGCTTTTACCCACTAGGAAATCCAGATTGTTAACTCTCGAACTGGACGCGATAACCGTGATTATCAGAAAATTGTAAATCAATGGTAAAGTAACAGAGAACGAAATGATAAAAACCCAGAATTGAAGAGTAGAAAAACTCAGCAGATAACCGACAAGAACTGTCGGAAACTGCTAGAATAAGTAACTGAAAGGGCAGTTATTGGTAGTTATATCCTTTGGAAGGAGGTAACTTCCACGGATATGGTAAAGTGAAAGAATAAATTTAATAGGTAAAAGAAGAAAACTGCCACGAGAGTTGATGAAGTGGGTTATTGATTTTGGTAGTGATTGTTATTCTAGAGAGAAAAACGGTTAACTATATGTGTCGAGGGGGAAACTTAAAATGACTTGCTCCTCCTATACCCTTAGGCCTCGTTTGGGTAGATGATATGGTATTTAGGGATAAGGCTTATGCTGGGATATGAGCAAGGATATGAATGCTGTCTGATAAGCCCTGATAAGATATGCTGGTTGTCAGTGTTTGGGTGCTGTCGGATATGATGCAGGATATGAAGCAGGATATGTGCCAAAATGACTGTAATACCCTCAGTACTGTTATTCTGTATAAAATATTGTATATTTCAATTTGATGTGGGAAAATGAATTTGAAAATGTATTAGTGACATTGTCAAAATGTATGCAAAATGTATATTAATGCGCGGAATAAACTTGTTGTAACATGCAAACATGACAAATATTCATGGATACAACATGGCCATAGCAAAGTATGGAGTATAAATTACTAGTACTTATTGGCATATTGACACGGTGTTACAAAACTTACAATAAATAAGTTATATTAAACCAACGAAATTTGAGCAAGCACGGTAAAATATCTTCATATTTATCTCAACCATACATATTCAAATAAAGTTATGCAATCCCAAAATAATAGTCATCAAAGGACCTCCTCCGGAATGATAGTTATCAATCCCAAAATCATAGTTATCAATCCTAAAATGATAGAGTTTGGGGACAAGGGTAGAAAATTAGATAGTTTGTGTGGGTATTTTTGTCAACCTACTAGCATCCTAATATGCTATATTTTCTTATCTGACCTTATACCTCAATGTTGGTGGTATAAAATTTGTTCATTAAAAGCTTCATCAGCATAAGGCAACATAACTTATCCCCCTCTATTATCCGGCACCTTGATAAAAAAGAGAGGGCATAACTTATCTTATGCTCCCTCCTTATCCTCTAACCAAACGAGGCCTTAAACCATTGGTTGTCTGCACGGCACATGTCAAATTAATTTTGTTTTCGAGAATTAAATTAGATTTTCATTGATTGATAGTAATAATCCACGAGGGCGATTTTCCGTCCACATGACTTATTTCTAAACTTAACTTTCCCACACGACACTTCTCTCTACGAAACATCCCTATTCCCTACTGAATCGATTTATCCTGAAAAAAAACCTGTGAGCTACGCTCACTCACTCCATCAACAATGGCCCTGCCTCTGTCTCATCTTCGCCCCACCTTCACTTCATCACTCCACCAGAGGCATCCCCACGAGATCAACAACAACTCCGCAATCGTCACAAGACGAACCATCTCTCTCGCCTCCAAAACCATCAATCTACGCCCCGTCTATTCCTCCAACAGGAAACGGATAGGTCACATTTCTCCCCCAAATTCCGCCACCGTCGATGGAGTCCAAATCGAGACCAGTCCCGGCGACTCTCCGGCGGAGGCATTTGTTGATGAGAAGCTGCGGAATTGGTTTGCGTATCTTCGGACGTTTTTACCCGGTGGGAGGTGGTGGGAGTTCTCCGAAGAGGTTGAGATTGAACCGACGGCGAAGCCGGTGACGGTGCTCAAGGCGCTTTATAAGATGTGGGGGCTTGTGGCGCATGATCGATGGGTCATATTCATTGCCTTTGCTTCCTTGATTGTCACCGCTGTGAGTTTTTCTTCTCCATAGCTTCATTTTTATCATATGATGTCACTTGGTTGTACATTCTATTTATTATGAATTGAAACTAAAACAATGGAGTCCTAACTCCTGAACTCATGATATCAATTTAGAGCAACTTTATCAAAATAGTAGAAGGAGCTCAAGAGTATTAGCTTGGTAACTTCGGTGGAAAAGTGAAACCGAACTAAGCGAAGCTATACATATGTATCTCTTTTGAATTTTAGATACTGTGTTTCCTTACTATTGTTGTTGGGGGTTATATGTTTCACGGGGATTAAGGTTTGCTCGGTGTCTAAAGGAAAAAAAAGGTGGATGAAAGCTTAGTGGTTGGTTTCAGATGAAAGAAATTGAAGAGCCTTTAAGAGTGGATTGACTGTCAACGCAATGCTTTGCCAAAGAGAATTCTAGGGCAGATTTGGAATTAAAAAAATGTGTCATCACTCTAGGTGAACACGCAGGTAGATACATTTTTTTGCATTTCTAATGTGATCGAGCAATTGTTGAATAAGGCTTCAGGAACTCAAGGAAAATTGTGCAAACGGACAAAACTTTGGTTCCACGCTGGCAGAGGAATGATTCAAGAATGAAATATGTGAAGGATGAGGAATCTGTCAGCACCATGAGGAGTCAAAGAGTTGACCTATATGCCATTACTATGAGGTCAAGGGCAAGCTCGCTTGAGGCCGTCCACCCTTATCACTGGTGGTGCAGGCGAACTTATCTCAAGTAGGAACACCAATGGGGTCATTGGGGCTTATTATGGTTTGGCGGCTAAGGATGAGCGTTCTTTGGAGTGAAAGCTAACAAGGGTATGCTAGCTAATACGATATGCCATCAGTTAGCTCAGCTAGCCCTGGTTAGCGTTGCATGCCTGGCACAGCGATGGTATGTTGCAGGAGATTACTTTGCTGGAAAACAGTCCACCAGGTTCTTGGGGCTAGCGCCGCTAGAGCAGCATAGTCTTCAGTGACATGCTTTTATTTCGGATTAAGGCATTTACAGACATGACACATTCCCATTTCTGGGAAGTTTTTCAAGCCAATCTGTTCCTTCTCTTCCATGAGAATTCTCGAGAAACCACCATTTCTCATTGAGATTTCCAGAGAGAAGAGCGCTACTAATCCCAACCGCACACTATACTGTCACTGTGCTTCACTAGTCTTACTCAGCCAACCTGCATCTGGTCTTCTACCTCTTTATTCACCAAATGAATTGCTGATTTGTGAATAGATTGCTTGAATTCGAGTAGATCTAAGGCGAAATTCATATCATCATTGTATTATTGTGTCAATAGCCCCAGAATAGTGCTTAAGTCAACTGGTTCATCAACAAAAACTTGGAAATTTCGTTTTCTCCATTTCATAATGAGGTCAAACAGGCCTCCGAATTCGCAGCATCATTCTTTTTGGGCATTCTATTGTGTTGGATAGTGTATATGTCACGTGGCTGTTAGACAAATAATAAGACAAGTTTAAACTGTATGCATCACATAGCAAGGCTTCCAGGTCTACCGCATTTGAGCAGAGGGGCCCTTGTATTGAACCCAAACAAAAGAGCAGTGAGTTAACTCTAACAACTCAGTTTCTTGAAACTGTAAATCCCTTGTTCTTAAACTAAGGTGTGGAGGAAGGATCTTAAATGTGGATGTTGCGTACCAAAATACCAAGTTCTCCCTAAAAATGCCAAAATTTTGTGTTTATAGAAACCTGAAGATGAGGGTTTAAGGCATTGAAACCTCCACTAGGACTTGAGGTTTCTAAAATCTGCGTGTTTTTCTTTTTTTTTCTTTGGAGATGAGACTTCAAGTTGAAGTTGAGGTTTCCCTACTCAAAACCTCAACTTCAACTTGAGACAACTGTATTTGGGTGTTTTTTTGACAAAATATCCACATTTTGGTGATTTGAGATCCAAACAACTACATTTTGGCTCCTTGGTCCTAAGACGTGTATGTGTGCCTACCTTGTTGACCATCCTTCTCAACAGAATGACATTTAGAGTATAGGCATACACTGTAACCTTTATGCTCCAGTGAAGTTCATTGTCCTATTATAACTCAGTACCCAGAGTTATGAGATTCCGTTGGATTAATATCCTCAATGCTAGTATGCTTCCCACTTATGTCCCACTTATGTCCTATGTCTCAAAAGTCCTTTTGTTGAGTTGATCATAAAAACATTGCCACACTTAGCTAGTTAGCTAGTACCCAATTGTAAAGTTCCTCTCCTTGTCATCTCCCTCTTCATTTCTTAACCCACCTAAACATATTTTCTTGACTTAAGCATGTTCTAGATGAAGCATTGACATTTACATTTTCAAGTCCTCTCTTCTAATGCATAGCCTAGTCTCCGCCTAATATTTTAATTACCCACTTCTATTGTGCAAGTGACGTGATTTTATGCTTTAATACAAACCTAAAACTTCCATTATTCCTCTTGATACTTGATAGGAAACCTTCAGCCTTCTACGCAAGCTTCTATTTAACTCCCAAGCTAAAGCTGTCATCTCTTTCTCTTAAGCAGGGAGCCATGGTTATGCTTAGGAGATATATTTTTGTTAGAAACAACACTTGGCATCCTAGAAAATTTTGCAACAGTTGTTTCTTTGCATTCTTTCTGTATGGCTTATGTTTGGGCGGTTAGTCCTTGTATTAGTCTAGAACTCAATCTTAAACCCCTTGTGTATCTAGTAAATCCATTATGAGCTTGCTCGGATTAGCCTAAGCACCTCCTTTATCAACCCTTTTTGGAAGATGGCTTGGGCATCTGTGAGGCCAAATTTCATATTCCAACCCATATTGTCTGAACTTTCTTGCATACAATATCTGGAATGTCTTATCCCTGGACCATGACTTAGTCATACACAGATGGTAACTGCCCCTTGGTGAACAAAGGCTACTTCCAAGTTCATCAAGAAGTTTGTAGACAAGGGGTATGGAGTACTTGTTGGTGATGGTGTGGAGATGAGGGATGCGCCTTCCACTTGTTTCTTCAGTGGTAGCAGTGTAGCAATGGTGAAAAAAAATGGGTTTGTCAGAATCAAAATATGCCCACAAGGTTTATAGATTACTTGTCCTAAATGGTGGAGAGTTGAGTTGCCTGACACGCATCTTCCACGAGCCAACTCTTTATTCACTTGCAGTAATGGTGAAGCTAATACGTGCTTTAAGTGTCTAACTATCCCTGCAAGCAACATTGTGTTGACCTTTTCCCTTTTTCTGGAAATGGCATGAGGTTGCAATTGATTGCTTCTTTCTTCGAGCTGTCTGTGGTGGTCAAAGGCTCTCTTTATTCATTGGAGTGAGTGAAGCTTTGGCGAAGCCCATAAGCGTAGGACCTGGCATATTGAGCCTTTGCACCATCTTTGAAAGCTCGGAAGTATTGTGGTAATTTCATGTTGTGTTAAGTGTAAGGAGTCATGAATAGATACATACACAGCCTATTTATGGATATCCTCTCTGAAATATGGGAGCCAAATGTCGTGACTAGTCCTGTGCCTTCATATGGATATCGGTGCTGACTATTTTAAGATGAAAATGATTATAGCCTTGTTGCATATACAGAAGTTCTAAATAAATTTTTGATATAGAACAGATTCTGGCAATCTGTTCCTACCATTACTGTTTGCTGATGTTCAGTTATTTGCAGGTCTGGAGAGAGGGTTTTAAGGGTTGATATCAATGGTTCAATAATAGGGATTAGTTTGGTAAGTGTTTGGGGGTGAAGATGCTAGGGTTTTGCGACAAAAGGTGGTTGTTCAGAGCTGTGAATATTAGCTTGTGAACAGTAACAATACAGACTATAGAGAAGAGGATTAAGCCAGAAAGAGAAGACAAGATCTAGGACTACTTAGTGTAGATAGTGCTTTCTGAGCTGACAGATCTTGGCCACGTGGCAACCATCTAGCACACCATATTGTGCTCCACACACACTGGATCACCAGCCGCGCTGATCCATGTGGGGGCTACGAGACAGGGCCCTCGCATACCACTGCACGGGACTTGTAGGGACTTAGTGGTTTGGAGGCTAGAGTAAGTCCTGTCGCGTGCGAGCCAAGCCCGCGCGCGACCTTTAGTAACTGCTTTTGAGAGATTTATGGCACGAGCTCCATAAACCCGGTCAATCCGGTCAAACCCGGTCAACCTCATAACGGTTCCGGTATTCGCGCACAACGTGCTGTAACGGTCCCTATATAGGCGGACGAACGTGCCGTTGCGGTTAAGCTAATTAAGCCGCCATTGATGGGCGCATTAACCACACTGCAACGGTCACATTCTCTGTTATATATAGGACGTTAACCTTTCCATACAAAGGAGAACACACTAGCCATACGCGAAAGCTCTGCCAAACCCCTGTCTCTCTCTCAGACATTACTACTGCCTTACTCTCTCCCTACACACAACCCAACTCTTCCTGTGCTATCTCTGATCCTCTACTTACGGTGTACACATAGTTCTCCTCGCTGGAATCTCTTGTGCACACTTAGATATCCAAATGATTGACCCCCTAAGGTATGGCCATAAGAATGCTTGCAAAGCTTCACAAACTCATAGATCACGAACTCATAAAATATTCATCTTCATATAGTAATCCATAATCGCAATTACATGAGTTTATATAAACTCTCAAATTACCTAGCCCCAATCAGACCTCAACTCGCAAAAGGTAACTCAATCAACTCCGATTCCTCAGGCATATTCAATCTAGAGCCTTCTTTGAAATCCTAATGCATCATTCCAGAAATCTGGAAAATTACCTATATACCCTTCACACCAAATTAAAGAAAACATTCCCGAGATTCAGATTTGAGAGTTACCTAACCGTAAAATTATTGGTTCTATACAAGATGAATTAGAACCCTGAATAACATGAATGTGAAATTCACCATTTGCCCTTTGTGTTCTTCGTACATTTTGCATCAATGTATCAAATCTTTGAAGCCTCGAAGGAATTAATACTAGCCATCATGGTGTTATGAAAAATGAAAACACAAACAAGAAAGAATCACACATAGAGATTTACGTGGTTCGGCAAGAACAACCTACATCCACTGAGATGCAGTAATTTCACTAATCAATGAAAACGCCTGATAGAGAATTTCTAGCAAAATCAGAAAAAATACTTTGCATACTGCTATGAACGTAACTGCTGAATAAATACATCACTCATTAAACCGGACCGGATCCAAGCCCCAAACCGGGTCAAACGAACAATGTCTCCTTTTTCCTCTTTTCGAGTCTTAGCAAAAACATGTACTACTGGGGTGGGTACGTAAAACGGGTCGCAAAAACCAGGCTCCACCCAACACATGGCTTTCTCGAGGCTAGAGATTGTGACTGCACTTGAAGAGTTAAAGCCTTGAAGGTCACATGTTTCTTCACCATCCAATCAGGAAACTATATTGGAGGAAAAATAATTGCCTATCAGAAGAAGCTGCAACTGTTTTTTTCCCTCTCAATAATTTACAGAAGAAATGTTTCTCAAATACAAGAAAAAGGTTTAGTTTTGGCTCAATAAGATTTGGGTGTCAAAATTTTAAGTACCGATAAGCTCATAACAATGTAGTTCCAGTTTCATTGACTGCTCTTAAGAAGTCTATTGTCACTAAATTTATCTATAGTAAACTACTGTTTGCAACCCTCTGTTCTAAGGCATGCAGTATCAATTCAAAGAGTGAATTGTACTCTCACGTTCTTCCTGTACCGATACAGAAAAGGTCTGCGTTCATGTAACATTGGGTAGGCCGTTGTGGGGAACTAATCATAAGATAACTTTCATTTATTGCGTACATTTTCTGTCTGGTGGCTTGTCCAAGGTATCTTAGCCTATCCACTTAGCAAGGGTAGCAGGATATCCAGTTTCACCCGATAGATTCACAAATCTTAAAAATATAGATCCGGAGATCATTTAGCTGTAGTCCTTGAAAATGACTGAAGCAAGAAATGGTGATACATGTATGGCTTGTGATAGTTGGCTAATTGATTGTGCCCCGTAGTATTTGCTTTAATTTTATTTGTATTAATGCTCACATGTTTCATTTTTCTCAATACAGCTATCAGAGATCTCCATACCACATTTCTTGACAGCATCAATCTTTTCAGCACAAAGTGGTCAAGTCTCAGTATTCCAGGGGAACGTGCGTATCCTGGTTATAGTATGCTTAACGGCTGGAATTTGCAGGTCAAAATCTTGTATGGTGAAGTCAAATACCGTTGCTCCTTTCTGCGCATATTTTGGTTACTACTCCCGTCTTTTGATATTGTCCAAGGATTTTCTCAAAGTTCTATATCGAAGTTCCACTTATCTTCTTATTTACTTTCTTTTTTCTTTGGTTACAGTTCTATGTGAAACACACTTTTTGTACAAAATTTGGAAACCACACTTTTGTACAGAATACGTTGCTCTTTTCTGTGTATCTTGCTGCTTCTAATTTAACAAAACATTGATGTTCTTTGAAGAAAAGGAAAAGAACAAAAATAAGCATCATTCACCTGACTTGTTCTCAACAACATGCAGCCCAGTACATAATTACTACTAGTATTTATGTGCTTTCATGCTTATATGGTGCTTAAACTTTACACAACTTTAGTGGCGTGCTTTGCTACCACCCCTTTTAGTTATGTTAAGGTATATCATGATTGATACCTTGGATGTTTGTGGGAACAATCAAGCTCCCCATTTTGGCAGTTCTGTTTTAGTTCTGTTAGCCACACTAAACCGATAGTTTCATCACGAGTCCAACCATCCATCTCTATGTAGCAGTCATGAACAAAATTTGCAAGCGTTGAAATGAATACAATCCTAGCATACTGTCTAGTGTCTCGTAATGCATGTTTTATAGATAATGAACACACTGGTAGTGAACCTTAGATCTGGGTGTGATTAAGAATGTTAAGGCAAGAAGTACTGTGTGCATTTTATTACTGGGCTTGTTTGAAATCGCAAAAATATAAGGTGCCATAATGATCTAAATACCAACTCCGAAAGAAATTTTTAGTCATCAATTGAAACCGTTATATCCTCGAATAAGCCCTATTTTCAGCCTTGTTGCCTTTCAAAGTGCATTTTTTCTTGATGCTCTCCAGTTCTATCAACTTAAGGTCACAACTGAAGCAAGCAACACTATAAATGAAAGGTGTATGGAGCATTTTTATTAATTCAGTTTAAGGTTGTGTGTATGTGATGAGAATGATGATCCCCAATGGAAGAACTTCAACAAGAGGAGCAAAGCAGTAAGATTAGTTGAGCTACCGTGTGCCTGTGACTCGAGAGTTGGAAAGATCCTTCCCGCTGACAACAATTACAATGCCAGTGAAGGTATAGAGAGAGAGAGAGAGAGAGAGAGAGAGAGAGAGAGAGAGAGAGAGAGAGAGAGAGAGGAGGACATTATGTTTGCTGACAGTGGCAATTGAAAAAAACAACATTAAGACGTAAGAGGGGAGTCAATTGGTATGATCTCTATTGAGAATCCATGGGGCTCGTCCAACAAACCAATTGCTGATGTGGCAAGTAGTCGTGATATCATTAATTGTTGAATTATTATATAAATTCCGGATGTCATTTAAGCCTAACATGTGGATTTGATTGCGGGCAATGATGATGTATAAAAAACGTGGGTTGTTTGACTGGCATGTGAAGAAAGAGATCTGAGCTCTGATACCATGTCAAGAACCCATGAGCTCCACCTCAAAATCCTGATTGATATTGTAAATTTCTGATGGGGAACCTTTCAACAATCTGTTTAAGAATGAACAAAATGATGCAGTTATGGAGGCATTTCAGTCTTTTACCCCAATTCCTAATCTGATCCTCCCAAAGTGCCCAGTTTGGTATATGATGAGCATTTATAAAATGGATTCACTGCAGACTTGGATGAAACAAATCCAACCCCTTTGCTTATTAAAAATGTGGGAATCAGATAAATTTCCAGTCCTTAAGAACTGTCTTAGCATTTGGACTGAACTCTTTCTGAATTAATGTTTGGAATTTTCATTTTCTTATGCATCTTTTATATTTATGGTTCTTAGCGTCATACATGTACATAGCCCCATGCAACCTAGCCAAGTAGAACCTAGCCATGCACTAAATTTCGAAACATGATGTGTTTTGGCTTTCTTTGTAAAAATTCCAGTGAGGTGGCTTAAAGTTTATCCTTTTAACTGCTTCATGTGATGCATGCCACTTGGTTTGAATATTCCCTCATTCTCATTGTTTCTAAGTTTGTCCGTCAATGGCTCAATGCCTGATGTATGTTGATGGTGCTTTGTGATGCTTGCTGGAGGACTTTTAATCTTCTGTAATCTTCTCTCTTGGTATGTATTTTATACCGTGTATGTTATATTCGGGGTCTATTAGAAGTAGAAGTTATGTTGCTTCCTTCGGTGGTTGCTTTGCAAATTGGCTTGGAAATAAACATGTTCCTAATCTAGTGGTGGTGGTTCAGATGACAGTGCATATCATTATGTACCTCAAGTGCTTAAGGAACTACTTTGATGGTTTTATCTAGAATAATATATACTTGCTGATTTGCCTTGACAACTTTTACATTACAGTTCCAACTTCTCACGAAACCATTTAACATATGTTTTTCTTCTTATTAAGATACTTAAATCCAAGATGCTGCGAATTATCAACTCCAGACTGCCAGAATAGTTGCTTCTCACCAATAATTTGAAGTAACTTATCTGCTGTTTTCTATTACGCGAGAAATCGTAAACCTAGACGATGAGTGCTTGCACAATGAGAATATGTTCTAAACTGATGTTTTTTGCTCTATGAAACTATGTTTCTATGTTGTAAGGATGCGTAAACGAACAATTGCATTCATTTAAAGCATCATTTGATCATTTTATGCTCATGGATACACATCCACTTTCCATTGAAGTAGTGAATTCCATATCAGGATGAACAAGCTCAACGAACAATGTCAAAGCTGCTAATACACAGATTTTTTCTTCATTTGAACTACAGTGGTATACGGGGTTGCTGTTTTGGCATTGCAAATATGATACTTGTGAGTTTATTATTCTTTTATGAATTCTGTTTTTACTGCCATGTATTACACAATTTATAAACCAATAAACTACTTTTCTTGAAGAGTACAACTAGTTGGATGTTTGACCGATTTCTATAATATCCACTGCATTAAGTTTTTTGAGGCATTTGAAATGGCCATGTCTCCAAATTTTTGGAAGGTTGACAACTTTCTATAACTTTTCGCTTGCATCATGACTGGCTCTGTGGTGTTAAAACAAATGAGGCTGTGATTCATTTGAGAATGCCGAACAAATAAATTTGGACGAAGAATACTTAGTGTCTTTTGAACTTGCAGGTCAAGCGGATGAGAGAAACTTTGTATTCCAGTCTTCTTTATCAGGTCCATCTCTTGTAAATTGGATTCTTTTGTCCTCTCCCCTTTCACATGTCTGGCAGTATTCCTTCTATACACTCATTTTATTTTTATTCTTGTAGGATATATCTTTTTTCGATGGCGAAACAGTTGGTGACTTGACGAGTAGGCTTGGAGCCGATTGTCAGCAAGTTTCTCGTGTTATTGGAAGCGATCTTAATTTTATGTTGCGCAATGGTTTGCAGGTTGAGATGCTGGATAAAGTAGAACATATGTTCCCATGTTCATTTCTAATTGAAGAATCTGATTGCATTCAATCTTCTTTCAGGGGGCAGGTGCTCTGATATACTTGTTGGTTTTGTCATGGCCACTCGGTTTATGTACACTGGCAATATGCTCCACTCTGTCAACCATTATGCTTGTATATGGACGGTAAGATCTTCTGTTCTCTGTTACTTACTTGCAGGAACTGTTTCATTAAATGAAGCACACAATTGTTTTTTCTTCTTCTTTGCGATACAATTCATAAGAATCCGGATCTCTTACGACAATAACTATAGAACAGGAGGATCAGGGTTTCATTGTTGCACATTCAGGATTCCGAGCTCGGGTGATGTACACCTGGACTAACTCTGTTGTCTCATAATTGCTTTGGCTCTCAACTTGGTTCCCTTTACCTCAATCTCTCCTTATTTTCTCCCTCTCTTCTTTAAGCCTTCACATACTATATTACCCTTGCCCCATGAATGTGAAAGAATTATGAGTACCATTTTATTCACTTGCCCCGGACCAGTGTATAATGTGAGGAAACTGTTACTTTGTAGGGTGTGGCTATATAAGGTAGTTGCCATAAATTTGGAATGTGGTAGGATGTGACTTGTACTTTATAGCCACTCTTTCTACATAAATAGTGTCTAATTATGGACCAAAGTGGAGATGGAATATTTATATGTCTTCTATTCTGAAGCATATGAGTTTGGTTCTTCTTGTGTTGAACCAGTCAAAGCATATGATTTCGTTTCTAGGAAGGTTGCTATGAAAGTTATCATTGAAGTAACGGAGTACAATTTTCTTCTATCGGTAGGGGTGTGCACAGGCTCTTCTAAATCCGTCAAACCGACCAAACTGAACCAACCCATCACACATTTAACTGTTTTATATTAGTTTGCTTAAATTGTGGTTTGAAAGATGATAAACCCCGCTAAGACAGTTTGTTTGGCTGATTTACCACGGAAACCAACCAATCCCAACGACCAAACCAATCCGACTATGTGTGTGTGTGTGTGTATAACATAATAGGGTAGTTGACATAAAACCTACCTGCACTATTACATTTGTGACACAAAACCCTCCGCACTTACAATTTTCCACACCAACCCCCCGCAGTTTACTATTCCGTGACACTTAACCCAAAATCGATAACGCCGTTCATAACTTGTACGGAACAAAGTCACGTGACCAAAGTGAGGAATTACCAATAAGTCCATCATGTGTTGGTC
This sequence comes from Linanthus parryae, assembly GCA_023055425.1. Taxonomy (NCBI): domain Eukaryota; kingdom Viridiplantae; phylum Streptophyta; class Magnoliopsida; order Ericales; family Polemoniaceae; genus Linanthus; species Linanthus parryae. The sequence continues at coordinate 70,476,905 of JALGPY010000002.1, forward strand.
ACGTGACTTTGTTCCGTCCAAGTTCTTAACGGCGTTACCGATTTAAGTGTCACAGGTAGTAAACTGCTGGGGGTTGGTGTGGAAAATTGAAAGTGCAGAGGGTTTTGTGTCACAAATGTAATACTGCAGGTAGGTTTTATGTCAATGACCCAACATAATATACTAGATATTACCTGTGCCTAAAGGCACTATCTAAACAGTTTGTGGGTCAAAATAAATTTCATAAAGTTATTTTTACAATGTTTGGGGGGATATAACACAGTTTCTGTAAATTTTTATGAAATAATGAAATTCGTGGATTATAATTATTTGTATTAAGTTTATGGTCATAGTGTAATTCCATAAAGTTTGTGGGTCATATAATATCAAATATAATACTTTGTGGCCGTATTATGACCTCTGTTATCAGTATCAAGCGATACTTGATACGTGTCGTACAATACGATACGATACATGCCATCAGCGTTACGTATCGTTTGCTGTATCGCTAATGAAAGTGTATCAAACTGTATCGAGCGATACACATCCTATACGATACGTATCGCGTATCGCATGATGCGTTTGAGAACTGAAACCAGGCTAGGTTCGTTAGAACCTATTGATATAGAACTTCGTATTACATGGATTCTATGAATATTTATTAGATGGTCCTACTTCTCCAGGTTTGCCTCAGTCTTGCTAGCCAAAAAATCAATTGTCTTGAATTCTCGATAATTGATCTAGCCTTCAGAAGAGAAAGACTGAAGAAGACAATGGCAGATAGAATACAAATTGTTATATTTACTCGACTCTAGTAGAATAAGGTTGTGTTCGTAGTGGCACTGATTAGAGCTCCCTAACTTTAGCATTCCAGTTATGTTTCATTTAATTGGGTGCTTTTGCCTCACATAACCAAGAATATTGAACTACTAAAACGATGCCACATAGATATACCCTACATATATAACTGACAATCCACTCAATTCTTCTAATTAACTATTACTCTCACTTATGTAATGTGAATGTGATTCATTATTGCACATGAGTCTAAAATATATTAACATCCCGGGACTCTATAATCTAGCCGCATACTAAAGATGTCCATACGTGCTGGTTAGACAAACTGATCAACCTCTATATGTGCTTAAGACATATTGTATAAGAAAGTAAATGGCGCCAATGAACTCCTCACTATAAGGGTCAGCATATATTTTTCAAGCTGTTTTAAGAAGGGTGTGTGTATCGTTCCGATACGATACACGATACAAAAATCCTACTATCGATACACGATACGTATCAAGCTTTGACAACTATGATTATGACAAATATAATAATTTGTGGTCATATTGTGACAAATATAAATACAAAATGTCTCTAAAGAGTGTATACATCTCTTATTTGTTTTTTGTCAAAAACAGAAGTTTAATTTATCACTAAAGAGCGGATACATCATAAGTAACTTTTCATATACCCTCTTTGGTTCTACCATTAATAGATTTAGCTTTCTTTCCCAAAGAGTTTTTGTCTCTTCAAGTTCTCAATGAAATCAGCAGCAACAAACGCCCCAATTACCCATGAAAAGACAACTTTGAAGCAACTACCAATGGCAAATAAATCTGCACTATCTCTGAAGGAAGGCATACAGAAAAATCTCCCCATGAGTTACATTTTTGAAGCATAGTGATTTAGAGTTTATACTATGTACTTCCAAGTCGGTAGTCAACTTGTGATGCTACTTTTAGATTTGGGTTTAATGGAACTGTTTACTTTTGAAATGATTGAACGTAATTTAATTTATCTACCGCTATTGAAAGAATACCAGGGATAAAATTTTCAGATCTCAACGGAATTGTGGATTGTGGAACCAGACCAAACCGAACCAACCTATACATGACAGTTTGGATGATTTGAGAAATGCTATGGGTTTGATTTTGGTTTTGATTTAAGAAAACTGAAGTTGTTGGTTTGGATTGTGGTTTCTTGATAAAACCGCCCAAACCAACCCATGTTCACTCCATACAAAGTAAAATGAGAAGAAATAGGTTGTCTCTCAGTCCATCTGTTGGAAATCATTCCAGTGCGAATGACGCCTTGCTCTTTATTCCATGTGCTCTGCAATGTACAACCCTGGCTTTAGATTAGTCCCAAATCCCATTAACTACTGAGTTCATTTACTTTGTACCCCATTGGCTAAATTGTTTCCCTTTTCAACTGTGGCAAAATCTAGTAAGAGCCTCTTAATTCTCTTACGGAAATCCTGGGCAATGTAAAGTAATGCTCGTAAAGCATCTTCTCATTTGAATATTCCAAACCATGGATTTATTTTGCTTCATCCCTCTGTAACAAGTCAATAAGGTAAGGAGATAGAAACCTTGAAAAGAAAAGCCTCCCAAGGAAGTGCATGGAGAAGCAAATTCTATGGACTTGGCATATCCATCTTCGTGGGGGTTTTATTCATCTTCTTTTGCTTGGGTAATGCTCACCAAATTTTAACTTGATACTGATGGAGTGGCAGTGAACAGATGAAGTTGACTTTTACATTCATGAGCATGCGGGACAGAATCCTGAAATGTTCTTGTAGTTTGATCCTCTCAATCAGGACTTGCAATTGGTTTCAGATATTAGTTGCATAATAGTTTGATGTTTATTGAATTGTCTGTCTTTACTGTCTTTAGTCTGACCGTCTAAACGTCTCTATTATTGTTTATCGCTTCTGCAGGTACCAAAAGAAAGCAGCCAAGTTAACTCAAGAAATCACGGCTTCTGCTAATGAAGTAATGTCAGAAAACTCGTGTTGACGCACACACACATTCATATATATGCTTAGAGAGTGTTGATATATCTGGTTCAAGTGTGTAAAATGAGATTTTTTTTTACATAATATAGGTTGCGCAAGAGACATTCTCTTTAATGAGAACTGTTAGAGTTTACGGAACTGAGAAGCGAGAAATTAACAGGTAAGGAGCATTCAGGTATTAGGTCTTCTCTTTTTGATAGAAGGGAAAGAAATTTGCTATCCACTTTTGTAGCGCACCTACACAAGTGAACAGAAAATTTTGATTTGTTTGTAAGCTACTATTATCTCAAGTGTGAAAGTTTATCCTGCTTTGATGAGTAGGTATGGCCTGTGGCTGGGAAAGTTAGCTGATGTAAGCTTGCGACAAAGCGCTGCTTTTGGATTCTGGAATCTTAGCTTCAATATGCTCTACCATTCAACACAGGTTGAGTGCTTCTGCTACGACATTCTCATTTCTCCTCTCTCTGTCTCTACGTATATATTCGCACACTGTGGTAGTTGCTTATGGGTTTTAGAGCTCTTCCTCAATTCTGTAGCCTTGTGCAGGTAGACAAGCTAGATTACTTTAGTATCTGTTCAGGTGATTAGTTAAGCTAGGTTGTATTAGGCATATGGTTGAAGCGGGAATCAACCTGCTTACGTGTTTGTTTACTAGTCCCAACAGACATGCTGTGAGATATTGAAGGAAATGTAAATATCAATGAGGTATTTTTGGAAAGTGGCATGGTTCGTGATGGATTCCCTAGAAATCTGGAGTATTAATGTTTCTAGTTTTAGCAGAATATATTTCAGACGTGGGCTGTAAAATTTAAGGTCACTCGTGGGTTCTATTGCGAGTCATTTTTGTTATTGGATTTTATTCATGGGGTTCATTACCTGTGGGGAACCATCTTCCTGGTTGGTACAAGAGTCACTGACAGGGTTTCAATCGATAAATATCAGTAACATTGTGATATTCCTAATTGATTAATTATGTGGATTTGTCGTATATTCATAAAAGCATCAACTTTCCTGGCTGTGCCACGCTGCTCATCTTAGTGTAAAATAACTGCGAAATGATCGGACAACCTCTTTCGACGCCCCTGAATCTGGACAGACATGTCTTGCATTCCTAGCTTGCACTTTAGGTACTCAAATTGTTCAGAGGAAATATCTGCCACTTGGTTCTCCTGTAGATATGATTGCTCCTAGTTTCTCACAGTAACCAAACCGCCACCAATACAACTATGCAAGTACAGTAACCCGTGATGGACCTTCGTTCAAAACACAACTTGCCAAATCACCATCAGTTTACGCTTCAACTTAACGTCTCCGTCATTTCTAAGCAAAAAAACTCTCTAACGGCATACTATAACTTTAACTGGCTGACATAACTCTTTAGCAGTGAAATGATGTATGTCTGGCCTATTTTCAATTCCAAGTAGTGGCAATGGCATAATTAGGTTTTCTTTTTGAATCAAGAAATTCCAGCCTGGTTTACTGATTCACGACACATTATAACTAAATGCTTTCACTCGAGTCACTGGGAAATTCAGATTTGTTGTACGATCTTATATTTGATTTGTGCTTATTTGCGTGTTTATACCTATAGGTTATTGCTGTTTTGGTAGGAGGAATATTTATTCTGCAAGGTAAAATTACAGCAGAGCAGTTGACTAAGTACATAATGTACAGCGAATGGCTGATCTTTTCAACATGGTGGGTGGGGGATAGTTTTTCAAACTTGATGCAATCTGTTGGCGCAAGTGAAAAGGTTTTCCAGTTGATGGATCTCTCACAAAGTGGACAGTTCCTACCTCAAGGCAAGTAACTCACTTCTTCTTTCGATAAAAGAAAACCTCCTTTGTCTCTGGTTTTTATTTGCATTGTAGTTGTTATCAACAGGATACACATGTTGCATGTGTGGATTAACTAATATATTTTCTACACCATTTACTCTCACAACAAAAATTACATTTTATTTCTTGGTTTTTTCTATTGGTAAAAGACTTGCCCCCCCCCTCTTTCTCATACCCTTTCTGTTTCCCTCAAGCAGGTTAAACCCACTATGGTCCCAAATAGACCACCTCCCTGTCGCAACCTTCAGCACAGACCCGTTATCGCATCCCCTCCATGGTTGTGGTCTCTCCCTCTCTTCAAATTGAGATAAAGATCGGTATTTTGCTGGAAATGATAGTGCTGGGTTATTTCTGGAACTGGAGTCGAGCGAACCAGTCTGGAAACCCAATCAACCTGAATCAAAAAATTGGTCTTGCTTAATGCTTCAATTTCAATCTTTAATGATTCAATCTCTGCTTCAACCTGCTCCAGTTTGGTTTAGAGCTCCGATTAGAGGGATTACAGCGTTCACTTCCAAAAAAACAGTGACTCGGATTTATTATTGTGTCATATTGGGTTGGGTACTACCAAGTCCACCATGTGTAACACAAAGATCACCGGTCAATATCTCTTTTCCAATCGATCAAATGTTATGATTTGTAGGTTTTGTTACTGATCAAAGGTTATGATTTTTGATCTCCTTGTTATGGAACTTTTGCGAATTTGAAGTTGTGTGATTTTTTTGGTGCAGTCGCCAGATTTTTGGTCTGTTTTCCAGAAGGGGGGGGGGGTTAGTTAGGGTATTACTGGGTTGTGGTTTGATTTGAGGTTCAATTTCGGTGTTGGTGGGATGTAATAGAGAGGTTGACAGCACAACCACCTCAGACAAAGGGGGGTTAAGTGTCCAAAGTTTTGGTCAGACAAAGGGTTAGAGTGTCTTTATCCGTAGTGTGAGGGGCTAGAGTATGCCTAATGATAAGGGGATAAGTGTCTTTTACCCTTTTTTAATTGGTCTTAACTCTGAACTACTTAGACATTTCTCTCTCTCTCTCTCTCTCTCTCTCTCTCTCTCTCTCTCTCTCTCAAAGAATCGACCATCTCATCGGGTGTGGCCAGTTGCTTGTCCCCATAACTAGCTGCAGCCCAGTACCAAATTTATTCACACCATGAGGCTGATGTGCGCGGTGGAATTGATCAACAAGTAATTGCAAGGAAAGATAGATAAGAATACATAATTTAACGTGGTTTGAAAAAGGCTACATCCACTGGGCAAGAACATAATATTGTATTCATTGTGAGAAAAAGAAAAGAATAGTACAATTGAACATGAGTCCTCTGTGTAAACTGGGCTACTCTTGAATGATATCAAGGTGACGCCGAATTCTCTCTCAACCCTTTTTTCCTCTGTGTTTGCACGCAATTTCATCCCATCTTCTATGAAGGAGAGATGCTTATTATAGAGTTAGATCACCTCCTTAGAATACAATCACCTCCTCAAAATATAAGGAATCAAATCTAGAGCCCATAAGATTCTTTCCAAACAACGACACAAGGCTTGCTTGGGCACCAAGCAATTCCTTACACACCGAAGGAGGTGGAAATATTTCCAAAATAGCCCACGGCCTGGGGCGGCATTGGATCGGTCTGGGCCTTCCCTCATGGGTCAGCCAGTCCCCTTGGTTGGGGCTCGGGTCAACCGAGGCCTCTATCCCTCTAGACATGTTTGGCTTTGATACTACTCCATATTTATGACCCAACCTGAATACTGATTTGACAACTAGTTAGTCCGAACCACTGGATTAGAGTGCTTAAGGCCAATTTATTATTAGTAACCCATAAGACTCCATCTATACCCTCGACCTCTTTTTCACTTTCATTGTCGGACGGGATATCACACAATTAATTTTCACAGTTTCACATAGTGGAAATATAGGCAGAACCCTCTCAAAACAAAAGAAATATTGGCAGAACAAGTGATTGTTAGCTTAAGTGAACCAGAAATGAACTGATACGAGAGTGGAAGGACTGAGGGCACGGGTGTTATATATTAAGGTGTAGTTCTTAGAATGCTGGTTTCTGGTACAGCTGCAATTTAAGAAAGGAGTTCATGAGCTGCTCATCTAAGGCTCTTTTGAGACCGTTTTAAGTTAATAATGAGTAAGTTTGAACTCCTTAGTCATTACACACCTTTTTTTCGAGCGAAGCTGCTCACTCTGTAGATGAGAATGGTGATTTTTAGTTTGAGGGAACCAGGATTAAAATGAAACAATAGTGGAATCAGTGATGGCAGAGTGCTGTTATCTTAAGGTGGGGTTCCGCAGGACTCTATCCCACACTGGTGATTGATAGATACAGCTGCAACTTATCGAGCGGGCTTACTTAGGGCTCCTTTGAGATTGTTTACGCTGATAAAGAAAATGTTTGAGTGATTACATAACTCCTTTTAGAGTCAAGCGATCAATCTGGCCTGTGGCTGATTCTTTAGGATTGTAAAAACCTTACTATAACTATAACTCCCCAATTTTATTGTCTGATTCCTCTCAGCTGAATTTGAATAGTTCTTTAGTTGTTTCCTTAGGTACCCCTTTTATGATGCTTTTTTTTTTTTTTTTTTTTTTTTTAACTCTTTGTAGTTCAGGTAATGAACTCGAGCTTTCACGCTTAATCGTTAAAGGGGATCACTGAACTAGCTTAAGTATTTCGCTCTACTATGTACGGAATCGTAAGCATGCCTAAAAGCTCTCATGATCAGTTCATTTTAATGTACCTAAAGAAAACCAAGCTCGTGCCATCAAATCTCGCCTTGCCTCAGCTCATCTGTATGACTGTATCCCTAGTTTCTGCCTTGAGTGCAACCTGAAGTTTACTTTGTAACCTCCATACATTATCCATAATAGGCCTTGGTAATCACATTATTGTACACATTCAATAATTTTCCGCGTGCTTTTATTGCGAAGAGTTGGATTTGATCAGCTGCAAGCCTGCAGTGCCAGATTAGTTTTTATCTTTTGGCAATATTATCTTACCTTCAGAGGGCGGACTTCTGATTTTGTTGGTTAACATTTGGATAACATGTCACAGGGCTGAAAATATCTGGACTGAATGGACGTATCAACTTTGTAGATGTGTCCTTCCATTATCCTTCGAGACCAACGGTATCTTATTCTTACCACTTTAAGATTTGTATCTTGTTTTTTGAAGTTTCTTCACCTTGGTAACTGATATAGGTGATGTACTAAAAATTGTAATATATTGCAACTAGGTAATCTATACTGATACTCCCTGTATTGCCCTAAAATATATATGTATATATACATATATGCACCGTCCTCGGTCTTTCCTAGAGTACTAGTAATAAATTGGCTACTCTATTTTATACACAGATACCTGTCCACTTCACATTCCTTTGAACATGGGGCAAAATCAGAAACTTGTTTCGAAAAGGGAGAAAGAACATTTCAGCTCCCCCCTTCCCTCCTCACCCACAACTTAACAAGTCTTGTCCCAGCTTAACTGCGCCGGCTACATGGATCAAGTCCCTCCAGTGTCCACAGAGAAACAAAGAGATGAAAAATATATTGCCTAGAAAATGATGAAGCCATAAAAATCGTACGCGTCCCAAAAGTAATTGGCATGACATTCTATTACCACTTTTTCAGTTTTTTTCACAATCAAACTCCACCAAGAGCATTTAGTTGCTGCTGTCCTTCTGCATTCAGTTGCAGTTTTTAATGGACAAAGCCAAATTATCTTCTCGACTAAGCAATGATCATAAGTTTCCATATATGAAGTCGTGAAGACATCTTTGTATCAACTTCATTTGTTTATTGAATAATCAGTCTTTACATATTTATAAACAAACAGACAATGAGTATATGACAAAGTTTGACTTCTACCCTTTAGCGCTTTCTGGTTCCATGTTAGAAACAACTGATATTTGGGTATTTCAACAGGTGTCTGTTCTAAAACATTTAAACATTGCAATGAATCCCAGTGAGGTGGTTGCCATTGTAAGTATATTCCTACTAGTAGTTCATGCTAGATCATTCACGATAACCTTGAGAGAAATGGTGATAATCTCTATTTTTGCTAGGTTGGCCTAAGTGGCAGCGGAAAAAGCACCCTTGTGAATCTTCTGCTTCGCCTTTATGAGCCGACAAGTGGTCAGGTATGCTTTATTTACATTTTTTTGGATTGTAACACCTTAATTTGAAACCTAAAATGAAAGTTGGTTCTCTTCAATGTTGAAGCATAGGCACAACATGTCACGCATGAAAAATAAGAAGTGTAATTAACTATAATGACCATCTTAGTTTGGAAAAACTTTTAGTTGCTCAACGTGCACCACAACATCATTGACATATGGTGCCATCACTATTCAGGAGCCTACACATGTACACCAGATTGACTGTTACTAGTTACTTCCATGTAGGAGAGAGGAAGATAGTTGGGATTCTTTCTCTGTCCCACTCACCCAACCATCGTGTGTTAGTGGCGTTCCCTGATTAGGTGCTTACCTCCTTAATGTTAGTCCCCATTTTGCTGTGTGCCTTAGGATAACTAGAGGAAAGAAAATTGTACATTTTCAGTCACCCTCACCCACCAAAAAGTTACCGTTAAGAGGAAATTAGGAGATGAAGTTCAACAATTTGCGTCTAACCTTGTGTCATTCTTGCGGTTCTGTTAATTTTAAATAAATTTAAGTTTTTAAGTGTGGTTGTGGCTTTTCTCTAACTACCTCCCCGGATCAGCTTTTAGAGGCTGATTAAAATTTTAGTTCATGGTTTTTTGTTGTTGTTGTTCCCAATGGCTATTTTTGTTGATTTTCAGAAAAAAATAATCAACGAGAACATAGAAATGGTCCAATGGGTGGTAGTTTATGGGGGAGAGTGGAGTTAAAGTGAGTTTCAATATCTCAGCTACTAGGGAAACTCGGTAACTCATGCAAATGTACTTCTTGAATGAATAATCATAATTTGTCAACTGAAGTCCGATCGATAAATAAATACATACATTAACTTGGCGCTGGTTCTCTCTTTTTGTTGGGCCCATGTCTTGAGCTTTCCCTTTGGATTCATTTTGAAGTTTCTCAGTGCTCTAACTTGCATTTATGCTTTTATATTTTCATCATCAGTATACCATATGTATGCTACTTCACAGCATAACAGATATGTGTGTGTGTAACTTCACTGCTACGGGACCTTTGAATAATCTCTTCTTTTCCTTTCCAAACTTGTAGATTTTAATTGACGGGTACCCCCTTAAAGACTTAGACATCAAATGGTTCAGGGAAAGGATTGGATATGTCGGGCAGGTTCTCTTTTAAAATTTACCCTCTCCTCCAAGTCAGGCTAAAAGAAAAAAATAATTAAAGCATGTACTGAAAGATTTTCTATAGGAACCCCGACTTTTCCGGATGGACGTTGCTTCAAATATAAGATATGGATGTCCCCGAGAGGTCAAGCAGGCAGATGTGGAATGGGCTGCCAAGCAAGCGTACGCTCATAACTTCATTGAATCGCTGCCTAATGGTTATGAAACAGTTGTCGATGATGATTTGCTCAGTGGAGGACAAAAGCAAAGAATTGCAATTGCTCGTGCCATTCTAAGGGACCCAACTATTTTGATCCTTGATGAAGCAACTAGTGCCCTGGACGCAGAAAGCGAACACTATGTCAAGGTAGATTATATTCATGTGGGGAGGACGTTTAACCATTTTCTATGGCAATTCAATGTTACTGATCATGCATTTGCTTGTTCCTGTAGGGTGTTCTTCGTGCACTCAGAAGTGACACGCAAACCAAGAGAACCGTCATAGTAATTGCGCATAGGTCAGCCCTCCTTTCAACTTTCGACTTGAGTACATTGATCTTAAATTCATGTACATAAATCCCTCTTATCTTCAGGCTATCGACGATACAAGCTGCTGACAAGATTGTGGTAATGGGTGGTGGTGAAGTTCTCGAGGTATTGAATTAGGCTTTACTATATAAGAACGTGCAGCTGACGTGTGCCTTTTTTGTTCCTAACTTACTGAGTTTTCTGTTTTACCTGACATATATCAACAGACTTCTTAAAGAGCATGAAGTAAATGCATTACGTTAAAACATTTTTACCATTTTCCTGAGGATGGGAATTAGTTTATCAGTGTTACTATAGCGTTGTGTCTTAGATGGATGCTACTTATCTTCATAGCAGTGACGCGGTTACTTTTCTGCGTGCAGGTGGGCAACCACTCTGAGCTTCTTGCTAACAATGGCTTGTACGCTCGACTAACACGAAGACAGGCTGATTCTGTGGAGTGAAAGTCAGTAGATATTGATGCAATTATTAATGTCGAGTATGGAGCCAAAGCAGGGATTTTTGATTGGTGACTCTTTACATTGGCATTAGTCACGCGGCAAAATTTGGATTCTCCTTCAGGTTAAAAATGTTTCTGTAAATGGTAGCAGCTGCATAGGTATAATCTTTAAACTTAATTTGTTCATTTTTCTTGGCTTTTTTTTTTTCTCAGAGTGCTCCATGGCCAACAAGTGCAAGTCAACAAAATGGAGATTCGAATTTGGGGAGGAAATGCTCAGTATTTTGATTGTTGTGTAGTAGTACATATCTTTTCTGTTGTTGAGATGATTAGTATAATGGTCTAAAGAAATGTATCTTTTATGTAGCCTATAAGCAACTTAGTCCAAGGGGTGAAGGGATATTTATTGTGTAGAGGTCCTCGATATAAACACTACTATTTACATGTAACCATTACACATTTGACCCACAGGCGCAGACAGGTGACCATTGTTGCTTGCACTGGAATTTTAGATTTAGTTCAAAGGATATAACTTGGTCTTGGACAACTGTATTTTTATAGAATTTCTTACAAAAAATGGTACATATTAATGTGACTTGTTAAAATTTGTGGTCTCAAAAGGGCACTATAATGCAAGTTCTAACCTTGGGGGCTTTGCCTCAAGGTATGTTCGGTTGTTCACTGGATTCCATATTTAGAGCTTCACGAAATTCAGGAGCCAAAATACTGATATGAAGTTCAGGTATAAGAAAAGTGGTATGAGGCATATATTGTGATAAGAAGTAACATATGATTTTATTATACATAATACGATTTTTTGTGGGAGAATCATGTAAGAGGCATGATAATACTAGGTGAACTGTCTGACCGCACTTAGGTTCATACGAGCACACGGCCACAAAATTAGACAGTGACTTACGTACCTTTGATGCGCTTAGCTGCCAACCAACGAGTCTGTAGAGGCCCGTGAAGGAATTGTGAGAGGTGACTGACTGCGAAGGAGATATTAGGGCACATGAGACTTAAATACCATAGGAGACCAATCAAACGTATGTAGTTAGAGCCTGGTTTACTTTCATCCATGTGAAAATTCTCCAATATGTCAACAATGTATTGTTCTTGAGAGAGAAACATACACCATGAGCTAGAACAACTTCCATTCCCAAGAAGTGACTAAGAGGACCGCAATCATTGAGAGACAAGCGCAAAGCCAGCAAAGCCAGACAGGAGACAACAGAAGGAGCATTTCATGTTAGTAAAATATCATCCTCATAAACCATAAAGTACATACGGATGCCACGCTTGGAGTAGTAGAAGAGGGAGGGATCCGTGCGTGACCTGCAGAAGCCAGATTGGAGTAAGAATCCATAGAGCTCGTTATACCAAGCGCGGGGGGCCTGGTTCAAACCATAGTGGGCACAACACATATGACATACATGAGTTGGGTTGGCTTGATCTACATAACCACGCAGTTGTGCTAAGAACACGATGTGAGTGAGAGTGCCACGAAGGAAGGCATTGTTGATATCAAGATGACGCACCTACCAACCGAGAGAGAGAGAGAGTGCCAATGTTAAGATGATCATAACATTGACATGTTTCATAACGGGACTGAACATTTCTGAATAGTCTCGCTCGATTTGCCTTTGACATGTTTCATAACGGGACTGAACGTTTCTGAATAGTCTCGCTCGATTTGCCATAAGATGAGGTTTGTACTTGTCGACGGTACCATAAGCCTTGTGCTTGACCCGAAATACCCGATGACGCCCCACGATAGGTTTCTTAGCGCGAGTCCAGATCCCATGTATGATTGCGCGCGAGATCAGCGAATTCATCATCCATTGCTTGTTTCCAAATTGATTCTTTTAGTGCTTAAGACACTGTAAGCGGTTCAAGGGTCGGAACTGCGGGACGAACAAACGTGGAGTTGACAAATTGGGGATTGTAGTACATGGGATTGGGGCACCTAGGGCGCGGTGCTGGAGTCACAAGATTCCCGCCAGGTCCAGTCACATCGTCTGCAGCAGTTGGTAATTCATTTGCAGCAGGAGGTACCTCTTGCACAGGTTCCTGAGCTGAGAAAGTGGTATCATGTTGCACGGGCACAAAGACGGGTTTGGAGGCATATTAGATGTCGCAGTGATTGCCGAAGGCAGTTATGTAGGCGCGCTAAGCGCCTCAGTGGTATATGGTGATTGCGGGGAACTTCCAAGAGATGAGGAATCAGATGTTGCAAGGAGAAAAGTGAGATATGAAACGCACATGGCGTGAAATATACATGCGTCCTATAGAGGGATCAAAGCACTTGCAGACAGATTTAGAGACCGAGTAGCCAAGGGAGGCACATGGCGCATATCGTGGTTTAAGTTTGTGGGTGGTGTACGGGCTTAGCCGTGGGAAGCACAAGCATCTAAGGGTTTGTGGGGTGGTATAATTTGGAGCGGTTTGAAACATGGCATAGTCCAACGAGATATTTCGCAGGAGTGGAGTGAGCATGCGATTGAAAAGGTACACTGCAGTTTGAAATGCGTGAGGCTAGAAAATGAGTGGAGCAGACGTAGCGTGAAGGAGGGAGAGACCTGTCTCAATAATGTGACGACGGCGATGTTTCGTTGTGCCATTGTGTTTTGTGGGTGTGGGGAGTTGTTGTGAAGTGGGATATGCCAGAAGGTTAAGGAGGGGAAGTAACTTGATTAATTCACCACCATTGTCCCAAAAAAGGGACACAATAGATTGCGTATAGCGCTTTTTGACAAGTCTTTTGAATAGTGGAAAGTTAGTTGAGACATCTAACTTCGTCTTAAGCGGATAGAGCAAGACATACTTGGTGAAGTGGCCGACAAAGCTAACGTAGTATTGGCTGTAATACCCCAGTAGTTAAGGGAAGGTATTTATAGAAGTTTAGTGAATATTTTGGGCCATTATTTGGAATTATAAAAGTAAGTTTTTTTCGCCTTAGCAAATTGTGGCGGAAGTTTAATAAGGGGTATATTTGTGCATTTCATATAGGACTTTTTATGTGTATGACGTGCTAGCAATATATTGATTAGGGATGCTTGATATTGTAGATTCAGAGTTCGTAGGAGGCGAGTTCGCTGAGGACCCGCACTCCGAGTAGTTTCGTGCTAGCTTTCATGTGACAAGTTTCCTTCATTACCAAGTAAGTTTATACGCACAATACTTTAACTATGAAAATGTGTCTTGGTGTGTGTTACTTGTGTTTCGAAAAACTGCTTTAAGTCTTGAATTTTGGAATCTCTCTTGAAAATATCTCTTGAAGAATATTTGGTTACTTGTGAAAATTTCGAACCAATGGGTTCTAGAATGATCTTGTGAAATGTTAATGAACGATAAATGAAATAGGGCGATGTACAAATGATGTGTGTGGAAGCTACGGCCGGAGGCGCACATGAGAATATCCTCCTCGGGTTTCATACCCTACTCTATACGGGTTTTAAAAATTATAAAAGCTAAAGAATACCACCTATGCATGTGTGGTTTACAACTGTATAGGAGTATCGACGCTTAAGGTCCTTCAGCGACGTGGTTTGAGCGAGGTAGTGTCGGGCTACCTACAAACGCTCTGGGTGAATTGGGAACTGTGATATCCCAAGAACCAAGAGGCACCTTTAATTGTGATGATATTGTTGCATCGTGACCTCTCTGTGGGCATTCGTACCCGCTGGGCTCTAATACGCCTCAGCTCAACTAATGATTTAATGTGAAGTTACTTCAGCTATATTTGGTTCAGCTCTTTAAGCCAAAACTCTATTTTTCAAGCGTTGTGGTATATGCTTGCTCAGTTTTTACTGACAAATTTTACAGTGTCGGTTTTTGCCATTTGAAAACCCGCAGGTTATGAATAAGGTGGGGGAAAGCGCACACGTAAGCTGAAGGCTAGGATCAAGCTAGGGAGTATTGAATTATTTAGCAAGAACTTCATTTTGGAATTTCAAACAATGTTATCTTTATCTCTTTCAAACTATGTTGGATGTTTTTCTCCTTTTATTTTCTTAATAAAGCACTTTTGGATTATCGTTTGGTTGTGCTAGCAAGGAACCGTAAGTTCCAGGGTGTTTCATTGGCAATCATCCTGAGTGATTTCTTTAGTACTCCAGACATCACTGTAGAGTAATTCAAGTGGGCGAGAGCTGACAAGAGAGTGTTGCGCAAAGGGCAATTTATGACTTTTATTGATGTGAGAAGAAGTATTAGAGAAATGACTCAGGCTAGAGCTTGGTAAAGAAAGATTGCAATGACTCGAGATAATTTCTAACATCTTATTGGATGGATGACTAAAGATGTGGTGAAGTTGCGCAATGTAAGACGCGAGTGTGGTATTGATGGTGGGAGGACTGGAGTGAGGAGCATAGTAGACGCCATCACGATTTTCACCGAGCATGATGGTGGTTCCCGACATGCGATCCTTCACAAGAAAAGGTTAGGAGAAGAATTCAACATAGACTTTGATGTGGGATTTGAGGTGTGGATGGCGGTTGTGTTGGCGGTGGGTCCCAGAGCCGCGACAGAGTGATTGTGATCACGAAGGAACCGAGCTAGTTTGCGGGATTCACAAGCTATGTGTCGTGGATAGTTGCAGAATTATATACATAGTTATGTCTGTAGGATTGATCATGCTTGTCTGTGCGACTAGAATGACTTAAGGAGATCCAAGGTGCGCGTGTCCCATGTCGTTAGTACTGCGATTGCTTGAAGCGAGACCTTTTTTGCGCAAGGGCAAGTTCATCGAAAATTTCCCTCATGTCATTGATGTATGTCGCAATGGATCAACCAACGCCTGAATTCCCAGAGGAGGTGCTGACACATCTATTCGTGAGTGTAGTATGAGCTTCACGCACAGTGGACACGACAGAGATCAGTGGCTGAACTGACTCAGTGCAACTACCGAGAAGTGCACTGGTAATGATCTGGTCTTAACGATACTAGATGGAATTAATAAGCAGGGCTCAAAATTATTTTTGCAGAGTCGGTGTAGCACGATGGTCTTGTGATGGATCCGTCAACATAACTCAGAAGATCAAAACCAATCAGGGTGGCTACGACTTGTCGACGCATACTGGGATGTTGGCGGAGGAGAGCTTCATGGGAAAGTTGGTTGGGACATTCAGTTGGATCACCGGTGGTGCGGATGTAGTCATGACTGTTTGACAGAGGGGTGGCAGTGGTCGGTATCGAAGGCCAAAGTGAGGTTTGTCGACTTATGACTAATGACTTTCACAATCAGGGATGCAAGTTACTTGAGTTTCGACACACTGAAGGGGTGAAAATATCATTTTCCAAACTGGAGGGGGTGAAACCGTGAAAGTGTCTTAATTTAATTAAAAAAATTAATTATTTAATTAACAACAGAAAGCATAAAAATAGGTGATTTGTCTTCTTCCTTCCGACCTCTCTTCACAGCACCGGGAGGCTAACTACACAAAAAGATGCAATAAAAACCCTACTCCCGAAAGAACAACCCAACCCCAGACCAGACCAGACCAACAGGCAACACGTTAATGGACTATCAACCCTCTCAAAGGTTCCCTCGTCCTCCGCCGGCGGATCCCCACCACCACCAACCTCCGATGCGTCCACCAGGCGCACCGCCCGGTCCCTGGTACCCCGGCCAGTTCCAGTACCAACACTCTCCGCCTCCGCCTCACTCGCACTGGCCTCCCCCCTCTCACTCCGATCACCTCCCTCCCCCTCCCCCTTACGCCGCTCCTCCTCCGCCTCCTCCGCACCCTAATTACGCCGCACAACAACAACAACCGCAGTTTCACAACCAGTACGCACCTCCTCCCCCTCCTCCTCGGCCTCACGTGCCTCCCCAGTACCATCCTCAGGCTCCCCAATCTTATCACCAGGTACTGCTAATCTGTAATTGCATTCTTATTTTTATTTTGTTTATTAAAAAAATGATGTGGTTTGATCTGTGTTGAATCTGAAATTTGAGTATTTTGCCCTATGAATATGCTCCATTGTGGGTTCTCTGTAGAAATTATGACCATTTTGAGCTTTATTGGTACTAGTGCATAGGCGCGATCACAAAAAAATATGACAATTCTCTAAGTTTGAATGCCTGAGATTGTCTTATTATGATGTTTTTGATTATTAGAATACTGTGGAGATAAGCTATTGCCTATGTCACATTTTGGGGATAACAGCTTATTATGTAGATGGGGATAAGCTATTCCACATGTCACATTTCGGGGGATAGCTTATTCCCCATAGCAACTTATTATGTAGTTGTGTTTTTCTTTCTCTTTTGTGTTGGGTAAGCTACAAATGCAAAGAGACAAGGGAATGTCCCAGAATTTCAATAAAAACCACTAAAGCAAATAATTCAAACCCACATACACATAAAAGATGGTAAAACAGGAGGGTATACGACAGGAAAAAATTAAAGCGCGCTAGAGGAGTAGGCTGTCTGGTAATTAATGGGGATGCTGTTGGGGGAAGGCTCCTTAGACAGGAGACCTTCGATTTGTTTATTTGCATGAAGCAAATGAAACTATGTGAGGAAGACCAGGGCTGACATTTCTCAGAGTGGGATACAATGTTCAGACATCTTTTATGATTTTTGAGGTCTACTCAGCAAATTTTTTCTTGATGGATTATAAATCAGCTATTTGATGTTAGCCTTCATTTGTTTTAGAATCTTGAAATATAGATAAACTTCTTCACTGTCGTTTTTGAACTTTATTGAAGTGTTCTCTGAACAAGAGAATTGTTTTTACTGGTTACATGATAAATACGTACGGTTGTGACTAACAACTGTTTGGAATAGGATTGGAGCAATGCAAACTGGGGTCATCAACAAGGTCAAGACTATCCAGGTCAGTTCCGCAACTTCTGCTTGTTTTGCAATGTTTGAAACCATAAGTGTATATAGACTTCCATGGTTGCTTATTTCTTATGTTGTGTCGGGAGTACTTACTGCAGCGTAAATTATTTTTAAGTGAAATGCACGTCATGCCCTCAATATGCATCTTTAAAAACCGTACACAATTGCTACCAAAGAAACAGAAATACGACAAAGTTTAGAAGTGAGCATCCCCTCCCAAAAAGTCTGAAGTCTGAACATAGTAATTGCTTCTGCACCCCTCTAATTATGAGCAAGTTTAGAGTAAAATTCTCAATTACACACCATCAAGTTATAATCGTGAAAGTTGGATCATAACCATCTCCACATTATTTGGACGACTTTTTGAGAATTTGATGTCAACTGTGTTACAACTTGCAAGTTTGGAGGGCTCGAAGCTAGTTGGAATCTTGCTCCGTTTGTTCACTTCCAGAAAGAATGGGCACGCCTTGAGTTGATTTATAAATGAGGCAGTGAAGTACATGTAACCGAGGAAATTTAGATTAAGTTTAAACAATACATTTGAATTGATGGAAAATTTATTATTGCACTTGTGAGACTAAAATTAGTTGTACAGTTATCAAAATCCTAAAAGATATGCTAAATGATGAGAAAGCAAAGGCTAAAATATCTTAACCTCAAGTAGTTGAAACAAACTACAACAACCAATCTTGAAAATGCTTCTTCTCTACTCTGTAAATCCGACTTCAAGTATCCCTTATGATGCGGCAAAGAAGTCTCTTCACCACATAAAAAACAAAATAAAATTGAATATACTTTCCTGAACTATCATCCCAGTAATCAGAAAGATCATCCTCCACATTTCTCATTTCTTCCGTCCTAATGCACAATCCTGCTCGAGCCCTCAAGAAATCTCAAACTGAAAGTTGGAATGACCAACTCACAGTAAAAGGGAAAGCTTTATTTCCAAAGAGTCGGACCAAGTTACAACACAAAAAAAGTTACAAAATCATTTATGACTTTTCATGGCACAAACAGAATAGCTCTGATTAATTCTATAAGTCCCAGAGACCCAGACAAGGTTATCAATTGTAAGGATCCTGTTCTGAGGCTCTGAGCTGCATGCCAAAGAAAGGACGGCACCCGTCATGGAACATCGGCTTTCTATATTATACTAACCGGTGTAGAACTGGAGGAGACAAAGCTAAGAACCTGAGAATAGTGAGATTCCACTTAAAAGAAACCATTTGGATTATGTTAGCAAGGGTAAAAGTCACCATTACCAGTGGTCCTTTTTGTCACAGATTCTTAAACAATTTTAATAGTCATGATTCGTGCTGCTTTCTCCCGTCCCCACCTCTCCCTGTTTGACTGATCCATCTTCTAAAATAGATTGCCCAAGAACAAGGTGCCCCTGACTTCCCTCGCCCACTCACACCATGCAGCTTTCTGTCAGAACTCATCATTAATTTAGCCATTAATTTTGAGGCTTTTCTCTGTTTAGAGACTTGCCAAATGTTCCACGACGCTTTCCCTCTCCCAGCTCCATTAAACCTGGGCGAATATGTTTTAATTCAATTGTCATCATAATTTTGTGTTGTTTTTGTTTTTGCACGTCTAGCAGGTAATGCATCAGCTGTCAAGGAAGAAGACTGGGCAGCTAAAGCTAAAGCATGGGCTGCCACCAACACTGGAATAGATACTCAGTATTCACAAGTGCAGTATACGCCAGTTAACAGATTGGAAGAACAGAGTCATTTTCGTGAACAATATCCTCAAGCTCTTGACCCCCGATATCCTGATGCTCTTCATTCAGCATTTCCTGCACCAGGCTATCAGCAGAGTCCAGTTCCTGCCACTCCTCCATACATGCCAGCTAACATTCATCAGCAGGAATCTGTAGCCATGGGCTCTGGGAAATCTTCTTTTGTTGCAGATGAGCAGTATCCTTACAAAGTCAGGGATGGAGATTTCACCGGAGGTTCCACTGGGTTTTCTCACCCAGGAAGTTCACCTTTAACGTCATCAGCTCATCTGCAGGAGGTATCTTCTAGTTATTCTTCGGTTACAGGTAATTATTAACTTTTCATTGATTTCCTTTGAAGCATGCACCTGGGTTGTGCTTCATTGACCTTTTTGTAAGGTCGTTTAGACCCTGTCAACCCTATGATCGTTAGAGCACGAAGATTGTAATCATTTGAGCTTCTGATTGTATGAATGGCGACAGAGCTTATAACTTTCAATTATATGCTCTACTGGGGTTGGATTTATAAAATGTGTACTGTAATTTGAAGTACACATTTTAGTAAATAATGTTTTGATCTTGATAATTATCTCTTGCACATGAAAAATAAGCTCTTAAAACTTATCTCCTGTTCCTTAGAAAATGCCAAACCAAACAAACTCTTTCGAAGCAGAAAATCTGTATTCGGATTCTGTTCATGTCTCCTGAAAACAGTTTTTTTTTTAGAATATTGGTTAATAAAGAGTTTTAGTTCTGTTAATTAGACCCTAGTCAAGAAAAAATGTTTAATGTCATCCTTCTGCTACCACATGATGGTTTCTAGACAAATTGCTCATTGATCTCTCAGCTGGCATGTGGTCGAGATATTTTTATTTTCATGTTGATTTGGCCACAAATCACCTGTGAAACTTCTGAAAGATAAGAGGTTGACCATTGTTAAGAGAGCTTATAGTTTGTTGAGACTGTCATCATCTCTCATCACCTTAATTTGTATGAAGAAGATTGATTAGAAATGTATCTTTCTTTACTTCTGTCTTTATCCTTTGATATATTTCACCGAGCTTTTTTCACTGTTTTATGTCACTGCCCATGGGGGGTTCTCCAATGAATGGGCAGACTTTAAGAAAAGTATAACTATATAATAACCAGTTACAGGATAGTTGTAACCAATGAAGCTCTTACACGTAAATGGTGAATTAAAATGGTGGACACTGGGAAGATGAGTTATCTTTGTGTATATATAATCGCGTGTCTCACATACAATATCGGTTTGAAGTCATAATGCAAGGGACTAGAATGAGGGACCATGATTTCCATGGATTTTACTTATTGAACAAATATTTTCGGAGGTTTCATGGACTAGTAGTCAGATTTCCCTTAATCTTGTGGTGGTACTTTCCTGTAGTGCTATTCAGTCATAGTCGTCGTTGATTTGGAATGTAAAAGGCCAATTAAGCCAGATGAACATCATACCTATATGCTCATGAATTGTATACTCCAGAATTCAGATAAACTATGCGAGGTCCTACAGAGGTGATATGATAACGAACCTCTTACGACATGATAATTGTTGTGTGATATTAACATGTTTAATGTTACTGTGTCAAATAGTTATTTTTGGTGGAATATGACAGTGTAATGCCCCTTCCATTGA
The DNA here is from genome assembly GCA_023055425.1 of Linanthus parryae. Taxonomy (NCBI): domain Eukaryota; kingdom Viridiplantae; phylum Streptophyta; class Magnoliopsida; order Ericales; family Polemoniaceae; genus Linanthus; species Linanthus parryae. Next base: position 70,498,030 of record JALGPY010000002.1, read on the forward strand.
TGCCCTTCCATCTAGTTGGTCACTCACTTGGTAGGATTGTAGCAATTGCTGTTGGGCCGAGATGGTCTTGGTTCCCACCAGAGTTTAATCGGGATGAAAGTTTCCTTTGTTTTGTATTGTCCTTGCCTTTTTGGAGTATTTAATTACCACATTGTATTATTTACTACAGTGTGTGTATGACTATTTTCTATCTGCGATTCAAAGTTGAAAGGCTTTACATTAGTTAATATTGTATTAGCATGGTTTAAATAACTAGGGATACATATTGTTGGTCACTCGCTTGGTAGGAATCGTTGTTGGGCCGAGATGGTCTTGGTCCCTAACAGAATTTAATCGGGATGAACGTTTCCTATCTGCGATGCAAACTCAAATGCCTTTACATTACTACTGTATGGACATGGTTTAAATAGCAACTAATTGATATGGGGCCCAGGGAAGGTTTTTGAAGTGTTTCATTTGCATGTCCAATTGAAGCTAGGCCTACATAGTCTAATGCATCCTTTTTCTGTATCTTTATCTTGTTCCCAATAGCTTCTGTATACTTTAATTAAGCATGATTTGCAACATCAAATAGTGTTTTTTTTGGATAGGTCATAAAAAATTATAAACTGAAAACAAAAACGATAACAAAGAAGTGATAGGTCATTCTCTCATAACCTATAAAAATGGAAGAAAAACTACAAATGCAAACAAAGCCAATGAATCTATGAAATCTAGGAAGTGATCAGCATAAATGTTGTGTGAAAAGGAAGTCTAGGAAGAAAGCGTATGGGAAAATTAAGCATACCTCTACCACAGATTTGAAATATGATTAGAAATGCCAAGTGTTAAGTTAATAGAAGCCTGTGGACAATGAATGCTCCTTATTGTAATAAATAGGCTTTTCCAGTACTCCAAAATGCGTGTAGACATGACAGATACTTATTATGTGGACAATCTTGGGCATATCATGGACTCTCTGCCTGCATGTTCCGCTCATTCATCATATAGTACAATTCTTTATGTTCTGATAATTTATTTCATTTGAAAACCAAAGTGTAAGATCATATTTTCATATTTCATTTTCCAACTTCAGTGTCATAGTTTTTCTTGTCGTGTCACATGGTGATGTGGTAAATTTGTGTTCACGCCCCTGATTCAGAGTAGAACATGTTTATGAGCAAGTTATTTGCATCTGTTAATTGTTCGGCTAATCCTCTTGTTATTAATAGGTATTTTGTTTGGTTGACTTGAAATTCATTTCCTCGGTCAATATGATAATATAAACTTCTTTATGTGAATGCAGGACCTAATAGGTTGTTTTTGATGCCACCCTTGGTACTGATGCTTTAGGATTTTAGTGAACATGGCTATATAAGTTATATGGTTGATATTACATGCTTCAGTTACGCGATGTCCTTGTAAGCAGCGAGGATGAAGAAATTTAGCAAACTGCGTGTGGAGTTTGTTGTGTCTCCCATCTAATTAAACAATCACTATTAGGAAATAGTTCTTGTGGAACTTTTTCTTGCCGAATTGGACTAAGTTAGGATATGAGAATGAGTTGGATATTTGCAAATGATAAGATGTTAAACAGATGCGCAGACATTGGATAGCTGTATTTCTGATGGTTATTAGTAAGATCCATTCCTTTTAGCTGTATCCGATCTACATTAACGCCATATTTGGCACGGAATTGGAGAGCTGGATTGGGATCTAAATTATTTCCCTATTGATATAATATTTACCAGTATAACTTCAAGTTGAGTTTAAATATCAACCTTTTATTAGTATATGTGAGAACCTACTCTAATGGAAGGGTGATGCGAAGGTTTGAACCTTGGTGACCTCCGATATCACGAGTCTTCACCACTTTCAAAAGCCGCTTGTTCAGCTTAAAAAATGTGTTTGGTCTCCCAAAAGGTTGGAATGAGCATGCCTCACTTTTGAAGATGAATGCCATTCCAGGGGAGAGACATATGCATTTTTCTCAGAGAATGAGTTAATTAAAGAAGAAAACAGGCTCTTTCTCTTTTCAGAAATTTTTTTCTCATTCAATCTTACCAAACAAGATCTACTTGTGTAAGGGAGAAGATTAATTCACAAGCATTCCCAGATTCAGCTGTCAGTTGTAATAGGGAGTTATATACTTGTCTTGTAGCAATGTGCTCAGATGTAATGCTAGAAAAGTGATCTTGTCCAATTCCATAAGGATACGTTCCCATAGCTATACAAAAAGCTTTGACAGTCCATAGAAATGGTTTATTTTCTCTTTGCTCCAGGATTAGTATTGTTGGGTGATGGTGAACATATGTATATAACTTCTTTTCTCAAAGAATTCAAATGGATCAAAACCTATGTCCATTGATTTTCTTCTCTTGCTGGATAACAAAAACTTCCAACGGAAAACGTTATCAACATTATATATATATGGAACTTGTACTAATAGATGTCAAAAAATTGGTTCCAACTTCTTAATATTTATAGGTTATATATCAAAGAAGAGTATAGATCAAGTATAAGAATGAGAAGAGAAAGAGGAGTAGCTCCAGTGGGTTTGAATTTGACGAGTTGGGTCTGTGAAAACCGTTGAAGTTGTCGCATATGAGAACATAAAACTTCGCTTGAACTTTTTGTTCAAACGGGTAGCCTCTTCATATATTGAGCCTTCAAATAATTACATGTGTTTTCGAGCTTGGGTTTCCCCCATTCTTAAACTGAAATCGTTATAAGAATTTTAGGTGCTAAACTACTTGATCAAATGGCAGGTAAAGTTGAGACTGGAGATCAGGTTGGAAAGGTGTACAAGTCTTTCCCTTCATCCATTGATCCGAGTCGGGGTATGCATCAGATGCATCCACCACTGCCTGATTATCACAGATCATACTCGGTGGATCGTTCCCATTACGCAGTAAATAACCAAGCAGCTGATCGCTCCGTTGATCTTAGTGACCAGCCTTTAGAATTTGCACCTAGGTATAATCATGATCAGGATCCAGTCACACAGTCTAGTCATATTCGCACTGAAACTGTGGGAACTTTAAGCGGCTTAGATCCTGGTGCAGCGTCTACTCATTCATGGAACTCTGCTGTGCCTGGAGCAGGTTATCCTCATATTCCTCCAGCAGTCCCGTCGAATCAACAGGTGGTTGTTCTGACTTTAGTCTTCCTTTATAACCTTTCTTAGGACTTACATGATTATGCTGATAATTGCTTTGTTCTTCAGTTTGATCCTTCAACAGGTGTACATTCTCCAGTTCCTGGGCATTCTGCTCCATTATTTGGGAGGATGCCTGGACCAATGTTCCAGCCAACAATTCCATCTGGTGGCGCTCCTTATGGTATTGGGGCAGGAAGCGGGCTTAACCCAGCATCATTTCCTTCTGATGTATATGGGATATCTGGTGTTTCTGAACGTCCGAAGAAGGTTTTCTTCAGCTTTTTATTTCAGCTTTGGCATGTACTGAGTATATATTCTACGTGTGCACCTACAGTCTGTATTGCATAACCTTATTGTTATCTTGTATGGGAAAACGCAGGCATCAGTGCCAAACTGGCTAAAAGAGGAAATCATTAAGAATAAAGCTGTTATTACAAGCTCTGTTCCTGATAAAAAAGAGGAGACTGAATCCTTTGAAGATGAAAGCAATGATAAATCTACTGCAAAGTCTGATCAGGCAGATAGCAAGAGTGTTGATTCTTCTAGAGCAACCGAAGAAGAGGATGACGATGAGGTTTTCCTTGAGTTGCTTTTCTTGATTTCTGCAGTGTTCCAATTCGTCCTTTAGTCTCTGCATTCTGTTCAGTTGACATCTCATGTTTCTTGTCATACTTTCTAAAATTAGACAAGAATTATGGTTTCTTTCCAAATCGCAAATGAATCCGAATCGTCAATCTCGTAGATACTAATTCCTCAGTCCCAAATTGTTTGTCTTGTTTGACTCTGCACGACTTTTGAGAATTTGACTTCTCACCAAATTATTGTCTGAATTATTAACCCCTTGGAAATCTGGACACACTCCCTCCACTCCGATTTAGGTGTCTTCCTTTCTTAAAATGGAAGAACTCCCAAAATAAGTGTCCTACCAAAATGTAACTTAATTTTCACTTCTCTTCTCTCAATTTGTTTTTTTTTGAACTTTTACTTTCACTTCCCAAGAAAAAGTACCTCATAAAAAAGGACATTTAGTAACCTTATAAAGGCAAAAGCACTTCCTTAAACGCCGTGAAAAGTGCACCCCGAAACTTATTTTGGGGCAGGGAGTAAAATTTTTGGCAAAGTAGACGAATTTTGGGCATCCCAAAATGCATGGCAATATTATCTTTTTGGGACGGGGTGATTAACACTTTTTTGTTAGAAAGTTCACTAAAATATAGTAGGGCTGTAGGCTATAGTAAGTATGAATGATGCAGAAACACATGAATGTTAAATAACCTTTTCCCAAAATTGAAAATTGTAATGTGGTCACTTTATTCATGCAGCTCATTATTTTACATGCTCAGTGGTCAAGTTAAGAATTTTAGTGCAACAAAAGAATAGAAGACAGGAAAGGAAGATGATTTATCAGGCCGTGTATAGTACATTGAAAAGAATTAACTGACCATTTTATTATGAAGTTTAAGCTGCATTCATTTTGTATTATTTTTTTTAAAGAAATCATGTCAAAGAGTTCTGAGAATGTTAAGTTTCCGATGTCTATGTTGGAAATTGTTTTACCTATTGGTGGAGTTCATCTTTGAGTTTCTCGATGAAATTTTTGACGTTGTAAACTCCTAGTTAATTCAATGAAGCTTGTTTTAGATATGATCTGAATTATGCCTTTTGCAGGACTATGTTGAAGCAACTAGAACAGCAGCAATAAACCAGGAAATAAAGCGTATTCTTACTGAAGTTCTTTTGAAGGTGGCAGTTTGATAGTGCTTGCGGGTTTTTTATTATAATGCGTCTTGTAGCTATTTTGACTTGCATTCTTGAACAGGTTACTGATGAACTGTTCGAAGAAATTGCAACTAAAGTTCTCAGTGAAAATGATCAGCAGACTGCTGGTGGTAAATATCTTAGAAATATTCAACCTCTTTTTATCTACTTCTCTGATGGTGCAAGTAATGGACTGTCATTAGGATTCCTCATTTCAACTATTACCTATATGTATCACATTCGTTATTGCAGTTAACGAAGATGTTCCCAGTCGAACTGCGAAGCCGTCATCTGCAAAGGTATTAGTTACTGGCAAGGCAAAAGCATCTGAAAATCAGAATGAGAGTGGAAAATCCATTTCTAGCCCTCCTGGAAATGCATTGCGTCTTGTTAATTATGGTTCTGATGGTTCCGATGACGACGACGATGATGACGGAGATAGCAATACTGCTAACCAGCTACCAAGGGCTAGAAACTTTTCAAAAGATAAGGATACTGTAGAGGATGCGGGCAAAATCCTTCCTAATGGGTTAACTGTCCATCATAGTGGTGTGGCAAATGAGTTGAATGGTTATAGAGCCGGAGAGAGGTCATATGATGGTAATGTCGAATCCAGTTATTCCTCTAAGGTGGTACCGGGAAATATAGAGAACAAGGATAACATTAACGGCAGGAATATTCCAAAGAGTGACGATTCGTCCAAGCATAATCATAATTCGAAAGTAGATGCGACAATAAGCGAAGCACTGGAGAGTGTCAATACCAAGAAGTCTGGCAAAGTTGATTCTCGTGATAAAGAGACCAAAAGCAAACATGACAAGAAAGATAAACATGAAACCCGAAGTCCCTCTAGAAAAGACACAATGAAGGAGGAGAATGGTAAGGATCAGATAGGCAGGAGAGATGAAAAGCGTAAAAATCATGAAGAGAGGCATGCAAGGAAAGAAAGAATGGATGATAGGAACGGTTCAAATGAGAAAAGGATTGAGCAAGGTGACAAGTATGGAGAGAAAGGCAAAGAATCTGATTCAAGAAAAAGATTTAGTGATTCTGATGTCAAGGAAGACGTGAAGGTTAAAGAGAGGGATAGAAAAGATAATGGTAGCAGAAGAGAAGAACGACACAAGGACGAGAAGACTGAAAGGTCAAGGCCTAAATTGGCAAGTGAATCAAGCAAGCATAAGAGACAACGCTCTTCTTCAGTTAGTAGTAGAGGTAGAAGCAGCAGAGACGACTCCATTAATATTCATGGCAACGGTTCCAGTGACCATTCGTCAGATGATTCCAAAAGGTTGATAGTCTTGTTTCTTGTGCTTTTATTTTTTAATTAGCATATGATGTCATGGTTCGGATCCTTTGAAGTCCCTTAGTTGTCCCTAATACTCAGGTTATTTGTTGCAGGAAGCAGCATGCAAAAAGACGTTACTTATCACCCTCGCCTAGCAGGTCGAGGAAAAGGTACTGTTTTTGGCTTATGATCTGTGTTTGATTGATCTTTATTTGGTTGCCTTATTATGCGTTTCCAATTTCCTGATTGGGGACTACTTAACTTTGAATTGACTGTTTTGTAATAGACCTTAAAATAGGAAATTGATTAGCAGCAGGTTGATAGATCAGTGTTGGGTAGAAGGCCTTAAAATTTAAGGATATAGCTTTTTGTAAAAATATGAAAAATACATGAAAATACATGGGGTAACAAAAACAATTCTTCACTCTCTTGTAAAAATATGAAAATATATGAAACTTCCTTTGTGGCAACCAAAAAAAGATATAGGGGTTAAAGTTCATATGGATAACTGAAAAATAGGAGAGTAAATATAGGGGTCAAAGTTCATCGAGGCCAAAGTTCAAGGAATAACACAGTTGGGTCCTCTGTATGGTGTGCCCTTCGCGTAGCTTGCTCTGGGCGACAGCCATCTTACTTAAATTTATGGACTTTCCCTTGGTTTAAATTGTGTGCTGGATACTCTTTTGGGATCTTATAGTGTCCAAAGCTTGCTCTGCTTACTTAACAGAGGTCAGTGTTGCTGACCTTTGATATCAAGGTTTCACCATGGACCGTAATTAGAAATTAGGATTCAAGTGAATGCTGGTCAAAACCTTGGTGCTGTTGGACAGTCATGCATTTGAAAGCCGCCATCTTTCCAGTTAGGACGAATATCACCTTAGAGCATGTTTGGTGTAGGGATACAGAGGGTAAAGCAATTATAGTACAAGTGTGAGAAATAACTGGTATTTGGTGCAGGGATCATTGCTAGGGTGATTCAATACCCCTTATTGTTAATTCCCCCTACATACCTAAATTTACCAAGCCTTAATACTATTCTGGCTAAACTTAATAATGCGTTCCTATGGTTTTGGATACATTGCATACCCGTGGTTTAAAATTGCTCAAGTTCATACCTGAGGTATTGAGTTACGTTTCCATCCACAAACAAGTAACATCCATTAGCTAATATTCATAATTTCTCTCAGTTGATCAACTTCTTATATATGATCTTATTTCAGTAAATTTTATGTATTATAATTAGATTATAATAACTATCTAATATATATAATATAAGTTATCTTTTTAACTTGATCCCCGAAACTTCCTAACCATCTTCTTTTAGAACCACCACCACTACCACTAACAGATCCGAAGAGAGGTTCGGAGAGAGTAGAGAAACCACCAAGCTACTACCCCAAACTCGCCTACAACCAAATCCACCACCACCGCCACCAATCTCTGTATCAGACTACCAGATGAACTCAAACCTCGTCTTGCTACTTCACTAAAACATTATACCCCCACAACCCGAATTGAAACCATCTCTCTCCCTCCCTCCTTCCCTTCCTCGGGATTGCTAATTTGGTTTTAGGCTAGGATGATCCAATCTTTGTAAGTTCATTGGATGAATTTGGGGTTCCTGGGGTTACTCTCGGTAGTCTCTTCCATCTCTGTGACTGCATCATCAAGCCTCTCTCGAGTTTTGGGATTCGAATTTGGCATCTTCCAATTGTGATCATCTGTGTTGCTGAGTTTAGAGTGAGAGAAAGAGACATGCCGTGAACGAAACCCTGGAAAATAATAATGTAGAGGAAACGAGTCAAGAAGGCTTGACCTTCTCTAATTTTCACTAATTTTGCGAGTTTGATTGTTTTTATAATTGGGGATAAATCGTCGAAAAGGATTGAGAGCTGACGTGAGGTGGGAGTGGTGAATCTGTTGGTGGTGCTCTATAAATGAAAGTCTAGTTGGTCAGGTAGTTTGAGAGCTCAAGCTGAAAAGATAATACTTTTACAAATCATAAATATTTACTAATTTCTTTACAATACATAATAATTTTTTTAAATGATTTACAAAAGGTTAGATAATTGAGAATAATTGACTAGGTAATGGATGTTACTTGGTGGATGATGGACATGTATCTAAATACCTCATGCAAGCATTTTGAGCATTTTGACACCACAGGTATGCACTGTGGATTATGATCAAACCACAAGTATGCATTTTGAAGTTTTAGCCTACCGTTCCTTATTATAATGATGTGAACAAATAAGTTACATAATCCTAAATATATAATTGATGCTACATTATCATCATTGCTCCTTATAATACTGTAGGAGCCCCTCTACTCCCATTTTTAAATCGCAGCACCGAACATGCCCTTAATGGAAAGCCTGGAGAGTGGGGGAATGAAATATCCTCATGACGACGACACGACGTTTGAGCCTATAAGAGAGATATTTTAGCGTGTTGGTTATATTAGTTGTTTGCATTTCAATTTCTTCCTTTAGAACTAAGCAGCAAAAAGACATAACTTGAATTATAAAATCATCAGCCAGCTCAAGATCCAGATCTGTGAGTTCTTAGGGCCGTATTGGTGCGTGTTGGCTTTGGTCAGCTTCCTTTTGGTTGTTGCTTGTATCTGTAGGGCTAGATGGGTCCTGGTAAAGTTTAGGTTTTTTCTTTTGATTCGATATAAGGGATTTTCAGTGTGATTGTTTGGCTTGATTTAGATAAATCGGCCCATAGGAAGCTGATAGTTAAACTATCAATCTTTCTTACATATATCTTTCATTATCTGTTTTCTTTCTGTGAACTGCTTATATGATTTTGTGAATGTGTTCAATTGTTAAATTATTAGTATTTTCAGAGATCATACTAGGTGAATGAGCTATTTTAATATTGCTTAGGGAGATTATTCATGAGTTACTTAAGAAGGAATATCTATCACACTTTTTTTTTTTCTTTTATTATGTTTTCATTTTCTTTTTATTTCCAATGTCATTTAAAGGTGAACGAGCTAATATTGCTTAGGGAGATAATTCAACTTTTTTTTTTTTTTTTTTTTTTTTTCATATTTTTGGAAGTCAGTTGTATTTTTCAGCATTAAGGTAAAATCTTTATAGAACGTCCATGCAAGAGCCATTGCGTTCCTCAGGAAAGAAAGATCATGGTGTCAGTAAACGATTAGATTACCGCTTACGTCTGGAACTGTCTGTCATCAAACATGACGGTCTTGCTTTTTTATGCAACTTTTACCTTGTTATTTTTTAAGAGAACTTCAGTTTAACACCGCGAACTGGGTCTGATAATGGGTATAGGGCACTCTTTTGTGGCTATTATAGAAATAGTTATTGCACTTTCACTTGACATTGTAGTAAATTCATATCTAGAGTTGACAATTTTTCTCCACTCTGCAAGGCTGCTTCATCTAATGTCATTTAGTGAGGTTGTACCAGGTATTCTTACTGCAGATTCTAAGGGTTCTTGTTGTTGCAATATCTTGTCTATTGAACTTTAGCTAGGCATATGATTACATGAGATGTTTTTCTCTCTCTCTCTCGAGGCAACATCAATTATGTCATGATAACCCTCGTAAACTTTGGTTCTGCAAGGGTGTTCTGGTAAATTTATATTTTGACTCACGGGATAAGTATCAAATGTTTGGTTTATAGACAAGATTCGAGGTCACCACATAGCAAGCGTTCTCAGCGCAGGCATTCTCCCTACTCTTCTCTTGAGGCCCCCAGGTATGTTATTTCACAGTCTGCAAGGTCAAAATTCCATTATTTTTCTTCAAATATCGTTCATCATTTTTAACAATCGCTACTAAGGTGATGAAAGAACAGTGTTGGTTTGTTTCATTTTATGTTTATCGTGTTTGCTAATGTCTTGATTCTATTGCAGAGGAAGGAGATCAAGATCAAGGACAAGGTCGCCCGCTCGACGAAAAAGATGATAGCGTGCAACTTCTTCAGATGATGACGAGGAGAGATATCACAAGAAACTGATGGATATGGTTTATAAAACACCATAGTTATGCGTAACATCTTCAGTTTACTATGAGGGTTTGTGTTGGACCAGGTTGGTGCACTGTGGAGGATAAGACTAAAAGCTTATCTATGTACTGGGTCTGATATAGCTTTCAGTTAAGGAATTTAGCAAGGCAGCATACAATGATTGATATATGTTCGAGGTGCAGAGATCATGTTTGTAAGGGGTTTCTTCTGTATTACATCGCGTCCGTTTCTTCTGTATGTCCATGCCATATCCTTTATCTTTGAAAATACTTGAGCTATTTTGTGAAATGGTTGGTTCGAGTAATGAAATGGTGCGTACTCTTTGATAGTGTTTCTGTGACAAGTATGGTTCCCCTGGGCCTGCTTTAAAGTTGTGAAAACCTTTAGATTCTGATAATGCTCCAGAACCTCTCAATGTACATTTCTTTGGCCATATGTGGCCTGTTTTGCATTTGTATGGGAAGCAGATAAGTTCTTCAGCTCCACAGGAAGTAGAGGAATAGTGGCGATTAGTGTGCAAATTTGTGGTTGCTATGACTGAGACAGTTTGGATGTGGATTACTCGGAAGGGTAGCATCGAGAAGAAGAAGCTACCAGCCCCTTTTCATACCCGGTCAGTTGCAGGTTTGTAAATCCGGGCAGCGGGTGAACTCAGAAGAGTGAAATTGGTTTCTCTTTGTAAAAAGTGGTTTCTCTTTGTAAATCCGGACAGCTGGTGAACTCAGAAGTGTGAAATTGGTTTCTCAGAGAAATTCACTAAAACTATCTGCATGGGATTCCCTTATATGAAATTGGAGCTATATGTGACAAGTGCCTAGGAATATGGCAGAATGATTATGAATAGCTGTACATGTTAAAAATTATTTAACTTCTGGTAAGTAGTGCAGTACTAAAACTATTTTTACTATTCACATAGAAGATGGAACATCACTTACATTTTATTTGAACATCACTACAAAGAATCAGACTACTATAGAAACACAATTCACTTAACATCCTCCCCCAAACTCCGATGGTGTAGAAACACATGCAAGCTGCAGTGAAAACATGAAGCCGGGAGTGTGACAAGGGTTGTCAGAATACGTGCAAGCTGTCCTTTAGATGAAACGTAAGAAACATGTAACGTAAGAAACATGTACTGCACCATAAACTGCCACTTCTCTCACAAAACGGTAGTTAATCTTAATGTGTTCGGTTCTTGCATGAAACACAAGGTTTGATGCAAGAGCTAAGGCAGACACATAGTCACGCTAAAGCATAGAAGCATGAGCAGGAACAACACCCAAATCTTTCAACAAGTAAGTTAACCATTTCACTCCAAATGCGCAACTGCAAATGCTATGTACATATATAAGATCTAGCCACGGCTGTTTCTTGGAGCTCCAACTAACCAAATTGTCACCAAGAAAAACACAATAGCCAGTTGTAGATCTCCTATCGATCTTGCACCATGCCCATCATGCATCATTGTATGCAGTGATTTGAAGAAGTTATGTACAAATCATGACTTATAGTGCCTTTAATGTACCTCAAAGTCTTTTTTAAAGGTGAATGCATAAGCTGGCATAAGACATTTACTTCAAATTAAAGATCTGGCTTTGTATTGTTAGGTACTGTAGAGCACCAACAATTCTTCTAAAGAAAGACATATATGCAGTAGCGATTGAAGAATGATGAGGTTGAGTATCCGAGTTAGATACTGCAAACACTATTATTGGAGTGATAACACGTTTACTATCCAACAACCCTGCCTGTGTAAAACGTCATGATCATACTTAGACTGATGCAAAAGCACTCCATGTTCTGTAGTAGCCACCTCAATATGCAAGAAGTAATGCAATTTGTCAAGTTCCTTCAAAGCAAAGTGTTTTTTCATCACAACCAACAAGGATCGCATATAAGTACTATAACTTTTTGTCACAATTATGTCATCAACATATACTAGAACCAAAATGAGAGATGTCTTGGTCTTTAGCACAAATAGAGATGAATCAACATTGCTTACAATGAAGTGCTGAGTAACCAGAAAGGCTGAAAGCTTTTGATACCAAGCCATAGAAGCTTGTTTAAGTACATTCTGCAATTTACATATGTGATGGATATTGAGGATGTACAAACCCTTATGGTTGCAGCATGCACACATCTTCACCAAGATCACCATGTAGAAAAGCATTAGAAACATCTAATTGCTTAATGGAACACTGCTTCGACAAAGCCAAAGTCAACGGTACCTGATAGTAGTGTGTTTGGCTACATGACTAAAGATCTTTGTATAATCTAGGTCAAACTTCTGCAAGTAACCCTTAGACACTAATCTGGCTTCATATCTTGCCATTACGAGATCTCTTGATCTTATAAACCACTTTGAACTAATAGGTTGTCTGGTAGAAGGAGGCGAAACTAACACCCAAGTGCGTTGGGACGATATATCTGTGTATTCCCCCACCATGGCTTTCTAATAGTGCTCCTTGTCATTGCTTGTGAAAAAGTAGAAGGCTCTTGTATCTACATTACAATTGCAACCAAATATGTATGGTATTTGAGGTTGGACTTCAAAATACCCACCCTAGATTAGTAACCATTGAGTGAGCATGTGGAGGAGATGGAATAGGAGAAGAGGACAAGGATGGAGAAGGAGATGGTAATAATGGAGGATAAGGTAACATTTATGGACCAGGAGGTGTTGGTGAAGATGACATAGAAGACATATGTAATGGATCATGAGAGCATAGAGAATAATTAGAAGAGAAGACTAATGAGAATGAAAATGGTTAGTGAAGAAATGAGAAACATTATGATCATGTGAGGTATGAGTAGCAATATTTCAAGCAGAATGGGGAAACACATTCTCATAAAAGACTACATGTCTAGATGTAGAAACAACATGTGTAGTGAGATCCATGCATCTATAGTGTTAAGTAACTTAGTAGTAGCGAATAAAAACACATTAGGCTAACCTAGGGAGAATCTTGTTCATGGAGTAAGGGCTGAGCAGGGAAAACACATGCAACCAAAGGCTTTCAAGAAACTAAATTTAGGTGCTATATGAAATAGAACCTGACAAGAGGAATTAAAGTTGACTTAGACAGTCTATTCATGAGCAAGTTTACAGTAAAGACTGCAATAATTTCTCAAAAAAAAAAAATGACTGTATCTAGCTAATAAGAAATAGGAAGTTTGGCCTGATGTAAGAGAGCCACGACCACCTAAACAATATGCATGTGCCTCCTCACAACTCTCCCTTCTTCCTCAGGTGTATGAGGACAGGTAAACTGATGAATTGTACCATGATTTTACAGATAGTGACCAAAATCAGCAGTGGAAAATTCATAACCATTGTCTGTCTTAAAAATTTGAACAAAAGTGTTGAATTGAGTGGAGACCATTTTATTATGTGTAAATAAGAAGTGTAGGCTCCATATTTGAGTTTCAAGGGACAATGCCAGGAAAATCCAGTATAATCATCAATGAAAATAATACAATATTTACCTTTTTTTTTTTTTTTTGATGACGTGGGAACCCGCAACCACTACCCTTAGGGTGCCCACTGGGTAAACCCCCACTCTAGTGCAATAGCCTGTAAACCACACTAGAGAGGCAAACCAGCCTGAGAAAACCCGAGCTGGCATGCTCGCAATTGAGAAGGCCAATAGGCAGCCCTTGGGTTGCCCCAATGTTTGAACTCAAGACCTCAAGGCAAATGTCAAAGTCTTAAGAATGCTCACCCAACCAACTCAACTACACCCCAAAGGGTAATATTTACCTTTCTTGAATGAAGAGAGAAAGGTGCATGACCCCTAATATTTGCATGGACAAATTGAGATACATTTATAGACGTGGAAGCCGATAAAGGAAAGGAAAATTAATGACTTTTAGCTACACAAAAATGCTCACAAAGATAAGTTGACAACAAGAATTTTCACATTCAAGCAACATGATAATATACTTTTTTGGATGGATGACCAAGTCTGGAATGCCAAGTAGAAGGAGAAGAAGATCTTGAGGTCATGGGACAATGATGAAGATGACATAGGCATGATCACAAGGGTCTTGAGATAGGATAGTCTTGGTAGCATTATCCTGAATGACAAAGCCAAGAGAGTCAAATGATACCGTACGACAATACGATTATTATCTAGGTAAACATTGAAAGAGACAATAGATTAGAAGAGAAGGCTGGAGAATGCAGGACACTATGAAGATAAAAGTTATGAGGAGTATGGAGTATAAAATTTCATGTGTATGAAATTGGTATAGAAGCTTCTTTGCCACAGTAACAGTACAAATACAGTGTAGATTGTCACATAATTAGGAAATGACAAAGTGTTGGTGACATGGTTAGTGGCACCATTTTTCTGTAAACACGACTGTCTTGACTATGGATAACCATAATTCTGCTACTTTAGAAGAGTTCATAGTTTGCTTTGGAACCACATAAATTTGCAACTGAGAAGGGTACATTGGTGGATATCGAGAAGAGAAGGTGCATATGCTCGTAAAGTGGAAGTATACACCCGAGGTCTTGGTTTAGTGGCTGCATATTGAAAGACACTCAGGATATGCCAACAATTGAGAGATAAGTGCTTCTCCTTACCAAAATTTTGCACACGAGACCATTGGTAAAAAGTTCTCTACCTCTACCTTGAGGTCTGGAGGAAGGATAAAATGTGAAGAGTTGGCACTATAAGAAGACACATGAACATGTACTTCCACAAAAATTATTTAAACAATTTGCATACAACCTTGTAGGATGATGTGACTTGTAATTAGAAGTCTGAGCATACCATCTTTGAGCTGAACCAAAAGAAGTATCTAATTGTGCAACATGGCACAATGGATGTTGTGCAAGGTGCATATTAGACATGCACTCAGTTCCTCGTAAGCACCACATCGCTTAACTCAGCTACCAAAATAGGGGTTGCCCTACCACGTACTCCCTCTGTTTCAATTTAAGTGTCTTCCTTTTTTTTGAAGAATATTTTCTTTTGAAAAACATACAAATAGTTATTTAGGTTCCAGTATAGTAATATAACATTTGTAATCTTTACATGAGGTTATAAGATTTAACTTGACAAGGAAAAAAAACCCAGAGTTAACATCTTAACAAAAAGTAAAAACGAACCCTAAAAGTTGACCTAGTGGTGGAGGCTTGATATTTAAGAGTTTGCGCCACTTGAGGTCTCAGGTCCAAACCTCACCACGACCAATAGTCGTAAGAGCCGTGTTGATTCAGTCGAGGTGTGCATAAGTTAGCAATCTCAAAAAATTAAAATAAATATAAAAACAAAAATAATTGGCGGGGGAGAAGAAAGGCGCTCACATGTTACTTGTTCCGCCATCTCAGCCTCCATTGGTGGTGGTGGTGTTTGCTGCCTGCCTCCTCCACTAATGTCACCCTACCTTACCACTCACTCACTCCATTAGTCTTCTTTTTTCAGTTAAAGTTCCTCTCCCTCTCTCTCTCTCTCTCTCTCTCTCAACTCATGAACTCATCGACCAATTTTCCCTTAAGCTTCTTCCCCTCTCTCAACCACATCATCATCATCAGCAGCAATGAAAACCTCGCTCTTTCACTACCGCAACAAGGTAACAATCACTATCTCTTCAATAATCTGCATTTTCACTCAGTTATGGGTTTCTGTTCATTTTGGCTGCCTGGGATTATTCAATTGAAAAATTAGCCTGCATCTCATAAATCAAAGATTTGGATTCACAGGTATTGAATGTGGGTCTGGGTTCAATTTGGTTGTTTGGTCTTCTCTTAATTGGGGTCTCCTTCTACGCTACCCAGAACCTTCCCTCTTCGATTAAACTTCAGATCACCACTACCAAGCTTTTCCGGTACGGTTCCGGCGACTTGGGTGCTCCGACGGTTACTATATTCTCGGCGCCCAAACCCTTTACTGGGTCAGTCGGGGAAAGGCAGGTCACAGCCGTCCGATCATGGATTGGTTTGTCCCCAAATGTTGGTGTTGTTCTGTTCAGCAGAGATGCTTCTGTTGCTTCTTTCGCCGGTGGGTTTGGGTCTCGCGTTTCGGTTGAACCCGACATCGATTTCACGTAAGAAATCCCGTCTTCTTGTACTAGTATTAATGTTTATAATTTAGGGCATAGTGTTTATAATTTAGAGTATCTAACTTAGGGTTTATAATTTAGGGAAGCTAGAACATGGAGGGTTTTAGGAGTTTAATTGATTTTGTGCCTTTATGTCATTGTTTGATTTTGTTGTAGCAGATGCTAATTGTGCTTTGTAATTTTGAGTTGAAGTGAAGTTTAGTAGTGTGTAGTGAATTGCAATGATAGAACACCAGATAATGTACATTTCAGTTGTTGTATGGAGACACATGGCAGGTGAAAATGCACTGGTGAAGTTTGACCCATGATTTATATAATTTCTCATCTACCTATACCGTCATCTATGATCTTTGTATTTCGCGAATTTCCTTCATCTTTGTAGTTTGTTGCCCCTCAGAGTTTGGTTTGTGCCAGTGTTGTGCTTTTGCTGTTTTGTTAACTCAAGAGTTAGGGGACATCATGAAATTATGTAAGCTATTATGTCTTTTGGTAACTTATGTGAGCACTCCTTTGAGATTTTGAAATCTTCTGGCATAGGAGGGATAACTAAACAGATTTTTCAATAGCTTACTTGATTAATGGTACTAGGAGTATCACCGGTTTTAGTTTTGGTGTTTGAGAGTGGTATGTAAACCTCCATGTGAGGGCAACGTGACAGTGCAAGGATGGTTCAAAACCATGAAGCAGTGAATGAGCAAATTGTCCGCACATGTGGTTTGTCAAGACGGCGTTCTGGGAGGGGGGCCAGTTGGACATTTGGTATGTCCTAGAATTGGAGATAAAGGGAAGGTTCTTTTATAGCTGCAATTTTGTAAAGGAGAATAGTGTTGGCCAAAGTTATAAACACCAGTGTGCGACGTCTTGCCCGTAGCATTTTAGGGTTTACCTTGAGTTAGTTGTACTGAGAATTCGGATACTCGCTTTCTGAATAAATCCAAATTTAGCACACGTCATTTGTTCTGTCATAAATAATGAAATTGTTTGAGATCAGAAGATCTTCTCAGATTTCAGATGTATTTTCTAAATCCTAATCCTTGCGTCCTCGTCCCAAATCACATCATTGAATTCAGAACAATCAGGAATATAATATGCTTCTTATCCATTTCGCATTGCTATGTTATAAGTGCAGATTCAAGACTATATACTTCAATGAAATAGTAAATATGACGGTGCTATTAATCTTTTTCTTCGGTGCGTTCTTGCTATACGTGGAAGGAAAAGCTAATATCTCCTGATATGCTTCTACTATGTTGCAGGTTCATGCATGTTCCATTCTTTCATTCTATGGTTGCTAGAGCTCTTGCATTGCAGTCGGATATTTCTGTCCTTGTCGATCCTGAAACAATTCTATTGCCTAATTTCATCTCAACTTTGAATTTTGCTTACAAACTTGATCATGACTGGATCCTCTTCGCTTCCCCAAGGAAAGTTGCCAACCTTCCATTTCGCTTAGATGAAGATGGCAAACAGTGGCTGGGAGATAATGGTCAAAAGATAAGAAGCGAAAAGGTACATAGGAATGTTGTAAGGAAATGACAAGGATGTTCTTCACGAAAACCTTCATATAATTGTACTCTCGTCCATTAGTTGCAGGAGTTTCTTTCTCAGGATTGGCAATGGAAGGATGACGAAGACAGAATGATTTTGGCTTGGAACAAAGGGGATCTCCCTTTGTTTAGTGGAGTACTTCCTCCATTCTTATACAGGAAGGGGATCCACAACCAATGGATCATTAATGAGGCATTGTCATCTGATTTGAGATTTGTTTTTGACGCAAGTTGGACAATCTCAAATTTCTATCTGAATAATCTTGACCAAGAGTCTTATCAGTCATCTGAAGTTTTTAATGTCTCAAATATTGAAAAAACTGGTTGGGAGAATTCAGGGAATACTTATCTTGGGGCTCTTTATGGATCATTGTACTTCCGTGAAGCCAATTACTCTAACTTGGTAAAACTCTGTGAGTGTGATGGTCGATATCTTTTTGTGAATTCAGAAGATGTCATTCTTTACCCTTTTGGGTTACGCGGATCATTGAGCTTGACGAAAGAGAAGATCTTTGTATCGAGGATGGAGAACAAAATTGTCAAGTGCATCAAAGAATTTAAGTTGTCAGATGGAACTAGGCACCACTCTGTAAAGGATCAGTTGAACCCAGATGTAGTACTGTCTCTACCTTTTCCCTTGGAAATGCTCCTTCCACGGCTCGCAGACCTGAATAATACAATAGTCCTGGCGATTGCAGGGTACAGTTACAAAGACATGTTAATGAGTTGGGTTTGCAGATTAAACCGTCTCCGAATCTCGAATTATCTTATATGTGCTCTTGACCATGAAACTTATGAGTTCTCCGTTTTGCAGGTACTTTACACTCTAATTTTTGTTCTGTTATACCTTTCATCATGATTTAATTCTTGTATAACTGTACATCCCATTTGTGAGTTTGCAAACATATTTTCTTTTTGCTTTGAATTTAACCCTTCAAGAAACTAAGTAGCGCGGACATGACCTTATATTTTAATCCTTCCAGAAAAACTAAGTAGCTTTTGTAGAGTTACAAAATATCCTGTGTCAAATATGGTGCTTTATCTTGGAGAAAGAAAAAGTAGAAATTTGATATGGGGAGACAGAGAGAAGTAAAATAGAAAAGTATGTTTATTTTTGGTTAGTGGACATCCTTTTATCGGGCATCCATTTAGGAAATAAAGACATCCTTCTTGGGACAGGGGGAGTACATCTTTATTTTTTTTTCGGTAAAGAGAGGGTTTTAAGGGGCCAACGTAGCAAATCCTCTAGAGAATGTCGCTTTGAGCCATAGGGAAGGCGAGTGGATCATCGTAGCCCCACCAAGGTCCAGGTGGACTCTGAACTGTGGGCTGAGAAGTACTCTAGGGCTATGTTACGCGGACTTGGGTGCGGGTGTCGGATCTGATACGGATATCGGATTCGCAAATTTATTTAAGAGTGGGATACGTCGACCCGGCTAAAAAGTATCCAGATTTTGGACACGGGTGCGGGGATATGGTAGAAAAATAATTGTTTCAAAATATTTTTCGAAAATGACATACATGAGAATGCAGAAATTACAAAATTGCAATATGTTTAGGCAGTTTTTAGTGTAAAAAAACTGTTATATAGCTACACTACAAGGAATATATTGAAATTTAGTGCAAAAACTGATTCTTCTTTTGAAGGTCTGCTGAAAATAACTGAAATATTACTAAACCCTTAGCCCAGTCCAGTGTTTTGAGTAAGTGTCTCGTAGTCAAAGCTTCCGGAGGAATCCAGCCACACCCGCCACACATCCCATACCCACACCCATGTCGGATTGTATCGACACGGGTACGGTCGCGATTTAGAAGAGTCCGAGTAACGTAGCTCTAGGGTGACTCCATCCTGGCTCTCAAATTATTTGAGAGTAAGCGCAGAACCACTTGGGCTACCACTATTACCTGGTGGTGACACTGGGTATTATTGGCCCTCATGGAGTATGAACTTAGTCTAATAGGCCTAGAGGGATGAGTTTTTCTATCATTGAAATTTAATCTCTTAGATATTTCAGCATCATGATTTAGTTATGAAAATAGCAGCAACGAAGGTTATGTTTGTGAAGCATCTCTTTGATGTTTTTCATTTACTCCGTCTGAGCTTAGAAGATGAATGCTTTGGCAGGGCTTGCCTGTTTTCATGGACTCGTTTGCTCCAACCAACATCAGCTTCAACGACTGCCACTTTGGCACAGTATGCTTTCAGAGGGTGACTAAGGTGAAGTCCAGAGTTGTTCTGCAGATATTGAAGTTGGGTTACAATGTGCTTCTAAGTGATGTTGATGTCTACTGGTTTAAAAATCCTTTGCCTTATCTTTACTCTTTTGGACCTGCAGTTCTAGTGGCACAGTCTGACGAATTCAATCAAACAGGTATCTGAACTCCAAACCTCTTCATTCTGTCTTTCTGTTAGGCATCTGAAAAAATAAATGAAGAATACAAACCCAAAAATCAATTTAATTTTATAAATACACAACTTTTAGACGCAGTCATTGTTCAAGATTAACAAAATGTCAAGGAAATAAACCATCGAGGAACATCGTATAGTATAATTTGAGACACCTACTCATATCTTCCTCGTCCTTGTTGGGGAGTAACCTGCTCACATAAGATACCCAACACTTTAAGCATATTTGTCAAGACTCATGGAATCTTTTTTGCAGGACCTATAAACTTACCACGACGTTTGAATTCTGGATTCTACTTAGCTCGTGCTGATGATCCCACAATTTCCGCAATGGCGAAAGTTGTGAAACATGCAGCGAGTTCCAATCTTTCTGAGCAACCTAGCTTCTATGACACATTGTGCGGGGAAGGAGGCTCCTACCGTGTGGGCCACGACCAATGCTTGGAACCTGAAACAAACCTTACTGTTATATTTTTGGACCGAAACCTCTTCCCAAATGGTGCATACCAAAGTCTGTGGGAGGAAAAGAATGTGAGAGTGGCTTGTGAAACAAAGGGTTGTTTTGTACTCCATAACAACTGGATCAGTGGGAGGACAAAGAAATTAGAAAGGCAGGTTCTTTCTGGCTTATGGGAGTACGACATTAGTTCCAGGATGTGTGTGCAGAGTTGGCAGAAAACCCAGGCGGCCAGTTACTTCTAAGGCTCCGTTTGGTTGGCAGTAAGATGTTTTACAAAGGAGAATATTCTACGCGTAAAATATTTTTTTTTTGAAAAGTTTTATCTGCAATCATTTTCTCATGTTTTTTTGACACTTGCCAAATCAGTGGGCAGTGACGGCAATGGCAGTGATGGGGGGAGGTGGAGGTGGGTGGCGGTGATGGTTCACAGTGAAGGTGGGCGGTAGTGGTGATTCTTGGTGGTGGAGGTGTTAGTATGAGTTGTTGTCATGCTCTTTCACTCTCCGGAAAATGGCTTACAGATTTTAAACGTGTAAATCATTTTACATGATTTGAGTGAAAACATTTTACAGGAAAATATTTGACCACCAACCTAACGCAGCACAAACACCAAAACAAGCGAAAATATTTTACAGAAAATTATTTTACCACCAACCAAACGGAAGTTTGAAGGCAGTGGACTTGTGATCTGCTGATTGCGTAGCTATACTAGCTGGGGTTTTAAGGTAAGAAGAAATTTGGATGCGACTTGAACAGAGAGCCTTACACTGATTGCCATTGCTATCTGGATACGTGATATTGGAAGAGAGCAGAGCCGGCCATGGACAACATGATTACATGAACTCTCCAGACAGAGAACTAGACCTAGTCAGAAGGACTTGATCTCATCAACTCACTGACTCTCCATTACTCTTTCTGTGAAGTTTATTAAGTTTGTAAAGGCGATATGGTTGTTTGCATGCCTTAGATGCTCATCCTGGGAAGTTGTAGCATGGCAAGATATAAGCCATGAACAAGGAAGAGGTTTCATTAACGTGGTGGTTCCCAGTGAGCAAAGGAAGATTATGACCAAGACCAACTAAGCTATTTCATGCAGGCTGGTTCAAGATTATGGTGGTGTGAGGTGTCATGTGCTAACTAGTTTACGCATGTCATTGCTATTCTGGTTTATTGGAAAATGTTTCCACTTTCTGGTAATACTGGCAAGTATTACATCATCCAAATTTTACGTATGTAGAAACTGAAGTGTGGGTACCTGTAGAAGAAGGTAAAAAGTAACTAGTAATTCAGTCTCGTGTGGATTGGAATGAAGTGGTGACAGTATTCTGTATTCGCATCTATACTAGTATATGGAAGCACTTAACCACTCTTCGGAGGAAAATGTCTTGATCTGCTAGCCCTTAGAACTGTAGATTACATTATTTACCACCATCAGGCAAGAAGCAACTGGTTCATGAGGAGTTTTGGTGGTAAAGTTCTTAAACTCTGTGCAGAAAGTTCCTCCTAACACGGCTTCTCAAGAGTTGAGGTATGTATCTCATTCTTTTTTACTTGTACCCCTTCTGATCATGATTCAATTGGTAAAAACTTTCATGAGGAAAACGGAACTGTCTAGTAGCTATTTTAGTCTTTTCTCACATCCTTGTTATGATCAAACCCTCAATCATATCATGTCATTATAGTGTTTGATTAGAGAAAGTAATAGGTTTGCTGGATTGGTATTATTTGCCCGTGAACTTATCCAAAGCGTAGAAGCTTTATACTTTCCTCAAAAGCTACTGTAACGTGCCGTGACACAATTATTCCAGAACACACAGATTTGCACATGCATACGTGTGTTTGGCGTTTGGATATAATTCATCTTTCAGCGCCTTCCAGTAGACTCTACCCACTTCCATCACACCGAAAGTTCTAGTACTATAAGATAACCACCTTAGTCAGGTGCCTTACCTAAATGAGCTACATTACGCAGACACATTTCATGTTCTAAAAAGGTTGTGTTGTTGCAGAAATCAGCAAAATTGTGGACTTTAGCTTTGAGATTGACAAGTCTTGAAGCTTCGAGGCGATTACAACAAGATCAGCTTTGAGAATGACTAGTCTTTTGCGACTTTGCCTATATGTAAGCTTGGGTCCCTCCTTGTTCCGTAGACACTGGACATGGGTTTCAGCGAGCAGTCAGTCTTATCCTAGTACCAAAACAGGTCCCCCAGTTGGTACTACATATTTTTCTCCAAATGGTTTGTAACGATTAGTGGACGCCATGATAGAGAAAAGAGTTGATTTTGTATTTCTTGTATTGGTTACTAGGTCTCAAATTAGGGCTGTGACATTTGAACATGGAGGTCATGTATGTGTTTTCTTCTGATGGCTACCATAGTTTAAATGATTTCCGTAGACTTCAAGTAGTCGAAGCAAAAAAAAAAAAAAAAAGTAGTCAATTTGAGAATATTAGCGAACATTTGTGATTTTGGGATTCATAAGCTTTATGTTGCCTGCCTGTGTTGAGAATTTTTGTTTGTCCCACACCGACACTCGGTCCGTTTCACTTGTGTATACTTGGGTTACTCCCCTCATCCTCAATTGGTTTTGAGGTGAAACCCCTAGATTCTTAAAAGCCCGCGGATCGTTGTTGTTGCCTCATATAATAACTTGTTGACATATACATACTTAAAAAATAAGTTGATGTTTTAGTAATTCAAACGACGGTTCTTATGGGGCGGGTTGGGGACTCCAGATCCTATTTTCTTGCTGATAGTGGTCAAGACATTTAGTATGCAAGTTGAAATATTTAGTTCTAGTAGTGGATGTTTGAATACAGAAAATTGGTATTATAATCCATTTTCAAATGATCAAAGCTTAGCTCAGAGACTTGTGTTATGGCCCTCCGAGAGAATATCAGAGCATATTCCTTTCCAGACATGTTTTCCGTGCTCTTGAAAGACTGCAAAACATCACAATTGTAAACAAGACTTTGGCGCAGTTGAAGCAATCGGATATCCAAAATCTTTTTCTGTTGCAAATAGGTACACTTAAACGTTTTTCTCCATCCATATATTGGGCTGCAATTTGCTTAAAGACAATTTTAGCCTTCATATGACCCTTACAGGTTTATAAAATTACAAAATTTACCCACATAACCTACCTATCTTAATTTCTCCCTCCGTTTGCTTACTCTACCTCTCTCAATATCTCCCTCTTTCTCAATCTGTCAATCTCCCCCAACCTATGTTCTCCCTACTCCTATCTCTTTCCATATCTCTCTCTCGATCTCTCCCTCCCTCTACACGTACATAGTTCATTACTTCACGTCATTAAAGAAATCTTTTAGGAAAAAAATATCTCATTCAATGGTCTCCAAAGAAAATAAATTTACAAAATATTACATTTTACCCTTCAATTCTTAAGAAGAAGAAGAAGAAGAAGAGGAAGAGGAAGAGCGCAAACGGAGGAAGAGATTGAGAGAGGTATGTTATGTGGGTAAAGTTGTGATTTTTCAAATTTTAGGGGCGATGATAAGTGGCAAAACTGTTTTTAACACTTTTTATATGAATTCTAAAAAAAAAAACACTTTTTATATGAATGGGAAGAAGAAAGTTAGATATGGTTACTTATTTGCTATACAAAAATATTTGGGTGCCTGGTTGTTTTAATTGAGAATATGTGTGTGGTTAAAATGGTACTTTTACAATATTTCCATACTATGAATGTGAAATTCACACGAAGTTCGAACCATGAGTACCACTAAATACTTGGTAATGCAATTTGGTCCCCTGGGAGTGCCATGTCAACAACCTCAAACCGGTTACCAATCCCAATGTTTCGTGGCTCTGCGTCTCTGACCTCCTCATGGCTGGGAGGAGGGAGGTGGCATCACCACTTGTC
Organism: Linanthus parryae; assembly: GCA_023055425.1. NCBI lineage: Eukaryota > Viridiplantae > Streptophyta > Magnoliopsida > Ericales > Polemoniaceae > Linanthus > Linanthus parryae. The sequence continues at coordinate 70,522,590 of JALGPY010000002.1, forward strand.
TAAAAATACTACTCCTATATTGATTTGGAAATCGGAACGCAAGTCAAGGATAGTATTGTGGACCATTTCGCTAGACACCAAAAAAGCGAGTAGAGGTGCATACTGAGGGAGGGAGGACACATTGTTGCCATAGAACTTACAGTGACTAGAGCCGTCAATCAGGCGGGTTGGACCCGTTTGGGAACGGGTTTAAAATAGGGGTGACCATGGGCCGGTCTTGAACGAGTTCGCGACAAGGTAAAATTTATCAAGGCCAAGCCCGGCACAGCCCGGCCCGTACCTCAGGCAAAATTTCAAAGGCCCAAGCCCATTCAATATTCAAGTTCTAAGGCCTGAGCCCGAATTTCGGTCATATAATTTTAAATGTCATGTAATTGTAGAGAAAGTAATGTATTCATTTTCGACAACGAACTCGGTTTTTTTTTTTTTTTTTTTTTGGAAGTTGAACAAAAATTAATATGTAAATTATACTATTACCCATGACAAGTAGTTGATAGTGTCACATAAAATATATCTTAACCTGTTTGCAAATATATATATATATATATATATATATATATATATATATATATATATATATATATATATCTTAACCTCATATAAGATAATATTTTTCTATCTATTTAATAGAATGGGCTGGGTCGGGCCTAGTATTTGATGTAATATCCTGTCCCACATCGACATATTGTGGATGAGATGTGTGGTATATAGTACACTATGTGGATTACTACTAGCACCTTCAAGGTTTAAGTATTTTTATCCGGTGGTACGGAAACTTGCTAGGACAGCAATCCACTCGGGTTGTTAAAAATAGTATCAGAGCCGACTCTGATCCCGCAAAACCTCCGTGGCGATGCACCGCCAGCCAGGGAGAAATGTGACTGGGCAGTCTCGACGAGGACGTCGAGTATATAAGGAGGAGGATTGTAATACCCGTCCCACATGAGGACGTCGAGTATATAAGGAGGAGGATTGTAATACCCGTCCCACATCGAGATATTGTGGATGAGATACGTGGTATATAGTACACCATGTGGCTTACTACTAGTACCTTGAATTCTTAAGTATTTTTTATCCGATGGTACGAGTACAGTAATCCACTCTGATTATTACATTTAAAATTTAAGCTCGGCCCTAAAAAAGTTCGAGCCAAGATTATTACATTTAAAATTTAAGCTCGGCCCTAAAAATGTTCGAGCCAAAATTTTATGACTGAGCCCAACGTTTTGAAGAAACTGCATTGTTTCTCATTAATTTTCGCAGTTGACTTCTACTGTATTATGAAAAGTTTACGAAAGTCTTGCATAGTTTGCTAGCCAAATTATATAGTCAAAATGACCCGTGAATAGTGCAAATGGAAGATTGATCAAGGAAAACGAAGGTAATAGTTAATGAAAAAATGCAAGAATTTAGTGATGTTTTAATTGGTATTGTGACTAAAATTTACTCTACGACACTATAAAAAAGTTATTAAATAGTTACAATATTTTGCTAATCAATTTATCGGGTCAAAGTTACCATAAAAGCTGGAATAAGAAACTGGCGAAACGAAAGAAATACTATGCAAGTTTATAGCAGTATTATTTTTGTCCTAAAGAGAGATAACTTGGCGTAGGTGGTTACACGTGTGATCTTACCAACCTTTGTTGCTTGCTCGTCAGATAGGACCGGCAGCCTTCTTCTCACTAACATACTCCAACTCTTCAACAAGGACCGGTGCCGACTTGTGAGAAAACACCCATCACCCACTTTGGGAAGAATTTAATTCAGAAAGTTCCAAGTTGCGTTAAAGTTTGAGCTGGCTGAACTTCATTCTTGTTTTGTTTAGAGCAGAAAGTCTCTAAATTATTGAATTTCTAAATGCAAAACATTTTTCTGTCTAATCATAGACTACTTTTGAAAATATTTTTTTTGAGTAACAAGCTAACCAAAACGAAGAATAGCAGTGATCAATCAGGTCAATTAATCAATTACAGCAAATCAGAAATGTTCACAAGTCCCAATATGGCAGCTATGTTTGGTGTGCACACATTTCTTTCTCCAGGAACATATCTTAGTAGCCCTATGTATTTCATCAAAACGAAGCACCCGATCTTCAGTGGCATCCTTCAGAAAATTAGAAACAAACTTTCCACTTGGAAGCAACATTGTCTATCTTTCGCTGGCAAAGTGACACTTATTAAGGCTACTTTACTATCCATTCCAAGTTACCTACTCTCGGTATTCAAAGCACCGCAAGGATTTATGAACGATATTCGTCGCATTATAGTTAAATTTCTCTGGTCCAACAACTCTAAACGGGGCATGCATTGGAAAAAATGGTCCTACCTTTGCACTAACATCACTGATGGAGGGTTTGGTTTCAGAAACATTGAAGCTCACAACAAGTCTCTACTTGTAAAGACAGGATTCCATCTGCAAACGGAAACATCTGAATTACTTTATCAGGTTTTTAAAGGAAAATACTTTGCTCATTCAGACTTCCTTCAGGCTAAATGTCCGCTTACAGCTTCTTGGGGGTTTCATAAGCTTATGTTGGGGTAGAGAGCTTGTAGTATCTGTGATTCGATGGGTGGTGGGCAACGGTGAATCCATTTACCCGTTAACGCAAACTTGGATCCCGGGTGAGACAAATTCACCAGCGCCATCTAACATTGTTTTAACTCATTGTCCAACACTCCATGTAGCGCAGTTTTGGAATCATGAAAATCACCAGTGAAAATAACCTCTACTACGATCATTCTTCTCTGCAACTCACATAGACCGAATACGAACAATTATTGCCTTTCCCACCACAATGAGATGTTCTTCTATGGGGAGGGCACCAGTCTGGGGAATTCTCAGTTAAATCAGCATACAACATTGCGGTCTTTTTTATACATCTCCCGGCCACTGCGCCAACTTCAGACAAGGGCCAGGTCCTTCATCTCTTAACTAGACTTCAAGTGCAACCTAAATTATTCTTCTTCATCTGAAAATGTGTCAACAATGCTTTGCTGTTAAAGCAACTCCTCAGCGGCGCATAATTCCAATCGTATCTACAATCTGCGACATTTGTCACATTCATGAGGAAACGCTAGAGCATTGTCTCTTTCATTGCACTCACGCTAGAGCTTTATGGTTCGGATCTTCACTGGGTTACAAGCCTCCGTCTGGCACGTCCCAATCTATTTCTCAATCTCTATAGCATATGTCCCAGCAAGTCCTGTCTTCAAATGAACGAGTTACCATTTTGGTAATTCTACGACAAATCTGGCTTTCAAGGAATGCGGTCACAATGAATCACAAATTCATTCAAATACAGCAGTCCTTAGCAGCCACCTGTCTCACGGAGGCAAGTCATTTCACCAGGATACAGCTCCGCCAGCTTGGAGAACCTCAATCCAGGCAAACCCCTCGGTTCATGCACACTTTCATGGTGGATGTCAGTTGGAAACAAAGACGAAAATCAGTTGCTGCTCGGATTTCAAAGGATGAGAACCAATCTTTTCACTACTTTGTCTTTCAGGCTACCTCACCGTTACAGGCTGAGGCCCGTGGAAACTCAAAGGCGCTCAAATGGTTACTATCTAATGGATATACTGACATTGCTCTGCTCACCGACAACAAAACATTTGTCATTGCACTCAGTTCACACGCTTCAACGATCGACATCTACATGCTCATCCGTGAAGTTATTTACCTAGTTAAATCCATTAATTATTGTACTATTTCCTTTGTTCTATGCGACTTCATTTCCGAAACTCATGGCAAAGCTCAGGAGATAAGTCGCGAGTGTACTTGAGTATTTACTCAATGATAAGTCACTTTTCTCAAAAGAAAAAAGAATAGTACTATCAACGCATCAAACATGACACTCTATATAATATCGATTATAATTCTTATAAAAGGTATAAAAACTAGAGAAGATGATTATATCAATGTCTAAAAGAGTTCACCGGTGATGTGTTGCACCCTCGGTGACAAGGCGCGCCCTAAAAAATCTTATTTTTCTTCTATAATCTCAATTCCATCGGTGATGTGTTACATAAACCTACAAATAAATGAACATAAGAGGATTTTGTCCTACGTAAGAGTATAAGATGACTAGATGAGAACGGACACCACACCACTATTGTTTTGGTTGAAATTTCTTTAAATGAAAATGAATGTCAATGCATTAGACAATGAGGTATCGAGCAATATGGACCACCACCGTTGCATCACATTTCATTTATTTAAGCTATGCAGATAAGATTGGGTGGCTCACACCAACGATTGATGGAAGTACATTATACGATTATTTTGTTTTTGATAATTGGGGCTGTTTGGATGAGTTAGATTAAATGTGCGATTTAGTTACAAAACTCATTTAACTGGAGTTTTGTGGAACATATTTTTGCAGATTATTGGTAAACATTTTATATTTTTAATCTTTTTACTATCCGATATTTACACTCAATTAATCCGGAATCTCCCAAAATATATTGAAATTTCTCCAAATAATTCAGAATTCACCAAAAACTAACCGGAACTATCCCTAAATTTCAAAATTCTGACAAAAGATCCAATATTCCAAATTTGTGCCGGAATTTGAAGAGGTTGACCGAAAGCTCAGATTCTTGACTTTCTTCTATCTAGTTTTAAGCTTATCCAAACACGACTGTTGTTTGATCTTAACCTTCATTTTAAAAAACTGCAACCAAAACAACAGTGGTGTGACATTTATTGGCTCGTAGGACAAAATCCTCATAGGGTATGTCATTGATTGACGAGCACCACATGGTGCTCTTTTAGATCACTAAAAAAATACTAATGAGGGAGGGCGAGGTGATGGGAAAAACTATATAAAAATACGGGTCAAATCCAACTCCATGAGAGAGGTGGAGGCGGTGTTTGCTTCAGGTGTGGGATGGTTAGGGAGAATTTCTCCATGGACAAGCCCCTCCCCTCCCCCTTCATGGCGTGGTTAGTTAATTCATTTTTTGCTATATTATTTACACTAGAATTTATAATTATAACTACTTTTTTAATTATGATTAATAATTTTTATTTTTGATCTATTATTTATAAAAAATCCTGTATTCTCGATAATTGAAAAATACATCAACGAAAAATTTGATACATCTTATTTTTGTAATAATTAGTAAGTATAATTACTAAATAATTAAAAACTATAATTAAAAAAGTTCAAATTTACTGAATTATTACTAGAATAAGACGAATACGAATGAAGTAAAACATGATTAAAACTGATTCAAAATACAGCAATCAAGTATACATATAAATTTGTATTATTTTTTATTTATTTTTTAGTATTAATAACTTATTTTTAAATAATGAAATATATTTTAAAAATTAATTTTGTTGAGTGGGGGAGGAGATGGGTCAGAGATGAGTAATTTGGGGGAGGGGGGAAATGGTGGGTGGGGGTGGTGGTGGGCGGGGGTGGTGGTGGTGGTGGGCGGGGGAGGGGGAATCGAATGGGGTGGAGTCTTGGAGATGTCCAATGTTCATTCATTTGTTGGTTTATGTGGCTAGACGTTGAGTGCATGTTTGGGAACTCCGATTTTAAATTTAATTCTGTTGGTTACATTTTGAGATAGTTTGAATATAATAGACCTCCAGCGGTCATCTCACCAGTTCACAATTGTATCGCACTAGTTCACAATGCGGTTTAGCAATCGCTTATTTTCAAAGAAAGAGAGATTGAATGATTTATGTGAAAGGAATCGAGACTTGTTGAAAATGAAGAACCCTAATCACAGGGTATGAACGGCGAGAGAGAAGGTGTAGTATTCATTGAACAAAACTGATAGATGACAATTACAGAAAACCTAGTGATAAGAGGAATATAAATAGTGCCTATCTAACGGTAGGAAGTGTACTGGACACTAATCCAACGGTAGGATCTTAGCTAGGGTTTCTGAGGTGACAAAAGGACAGAAATACCCTTATAGTTTTGGGTGAATTACAACTGATAATGAAACCTTAATGGGCTGGATGGATTGGGCCAGAGACTCCATTGTTTGAGCTGGGCTTCTTGTATTATTGACTGGACTGGGCCATTCTTGGATCATACTGTTAATATTATGTTGGTGCTAAAATGGAAGTTATATCGACATTGATGTCGATACAACCTAAACAAAAGTGTCAATAACTTCATTTTCCAGTTCCTGGCACAAATTCGTTCGACATGTCTCATGGTTGAAACCTTCAAGTCATTTCTTTACGATGAGGTACAGTCACCTTTTGTGCATCCCTTCACTTTATTTTTTTCTGGATCATTTTGGACCTCTCATCCTAATTGTACCGAGCAGTAACAAGTCGGCTTGAAACAAAACGACAGGGAAGGTCTGAATTAGTACCTGTTTTAGGTGAACCAACGAGAAACAAAAAGTACCCATAAAGGCTTCAACAGTATCTATTTGTATCTGTTTTTTAACACATTCTGGTTGGATGATAACGGAGGATAAGAAGATAAAAAGAAGGATAGGATATGCCTCCACTATTCTATAAATCACCCAAAATTATTATTATATCATCATCTTGACGAACGAAGAAAAAGGAACTTCTATCACAATCAGAAGAAGAAAGTATCATATGTACCTCAAGGTGCGACCTGGCCGGGCTGTGTCGGGTTTAGGCGGGCTGGGCCGGGCCGTGCACAGAGTAGGGTGGGCCGTGCCCGGGTCGAAGCTCCGCGAGAAATAGAACGTGCCGTGATGGGGGCGAGTTGTGCCGGGTCGTGCCGTGCCTCTTCCATTTTGTGCGGGTCGTGCACGACCTGGGGGACTGGGCCGGGCCGTGTCGTGCACGGGAGGAAAGTGACCCGACCGTGCCACGGGTTGAGCACGCCTTTGAACGGGTCGTGCCGTGTCAGAGGGTGGAGCGGGCCGTGCTCAGGACGTATTATGTGCGGGTCGGTACGGGCCGTGGCAATTTGGCACGCGGGTCGGCCGTATTGCCACAATGATATGTACCAAGTATCACTATGGTCTGAGAGTAGAAACTCGAGACTACTTCATGCCAACAATTTGATGGCTATGAATAGAGCTCATCTCAATATTTCAGTGATCTCAATTATTAGAATTTTTAGTTGCGCCATTGCCTACGAGCTAGGCAACACCTCATTGTAGCTCCAAAGTTGTCTGAAAATACTATTTTGCTTTTCATTATACATATGGTGTCGTGACTCACAAATATAAACTGGGCACTCCAAGGTCCTCTTAAAGTGTCCCATCTTTCACCCCTTTACCGCATGAATGTTAACCTATCCTTAGCCAATACAATATGTGGACAGAAAGTACTTGAATACTGTCTTGCCTCAAAGCCTTCGCGGCTTCGCTCAGAACTCGGGCAGATTTCGGCTGACTAGATCATACGTACTCCTCATCTGCTAGAAGGGTCTATTTGGATATGGAAGGATTACGCCCTCCATGCTTACGTTTGAACTATTTAAAATGGGCCACATACCATGTCATAAAATTAGCCTAAAACTAAAGGCTATCCTCGTCACAATGTTTAGGATTAGAAAATGACAAAAGGAAATGAGATCACTATCATCATCAGTTCATTATCAAAACCCCAATAGATATTGCTTACACTAAGTAACTTTTAGAATGACCCTACACCTATCCCATTTTAAGGTTCATGTAACAATAGTCACTAATCTTGTGATTACACAAATGGTCAATAAGTAGGCAAAACATAACCTAGCTGCTCAACCTTCTTTTTCTATTCCACCAAAATCTTGGTATGATAGTATATGACTTTTATCGAATTCGGTCTACCTACAGTACTTTAGCTTGATAAATATAAAATATGATAGTTATAATTGCATCTTTTCCCGTTATGTGTTGAAAATGAAGGCACTGAAAGGCAATAACTTTCAAACTACAACGATTCTTTAGAAAAAAGTAACGCGCTTTTACAATTTTACGAGGCTGAGATAATTACAATTACAAAAATATAATTTGTCAATATTTGGGCATTGCGTGGCCTATGAACACACCAGTACTAGTACTTCGAACTCAACAGTATCCTCCAGCGAACAACCAAGACCAATACGTGGACACTATGAATTCCTATACACTTTTTTAGTTTCAAACAAATAAAGATTGGTTTATTTCAATTGATGAAATTGAAATCTCTAATTTTCTTCTCTTTTACAAGCCACAAATTTCTCACACCTTTTACTTCTAAAAGAAATAAAAAGAAATAAAATTCATACACTTTTTTGTTTTTCCCACCAAAAGAAGAGATGTCCACACAAGGCTCATCTCTTCCCCCAATTTCTATAAATAAGGGCTCAATGGTACCTTACCTAGGCTTGAAGAGACCAGCAACTCCTAATTCAAATCCACTCTTCTTCTTCTCCTCCTTCCCCAAAGCACTCAGAAGAACTTCAATTTCACTTCAGAAACCACAAATAGTAGTTCAACTTCAACACCATGGTTGGACCTTCTCTCAGTACTCCCAATCTCACCTCCACCATCAAATTCCTCTGTAGCTACGGCGGCAAAATCCTCCCCCGCCACCCCGACGGCAAGCTCCGCTACCACGGCGGCGTCACCCGCGTCCTCGCCGTCGACCGCTCCATCTCCTTCTCCGGTCAGTTCTCTCTCTCGTTTCTTTTTTTTTTTTTTGGAGGAGAGATCGTTTACGTTTACGTTACGGTGTGGTTGAATTACAGAGCTACTGGTGAAGCTCGGAGAGCTGTGCGGTTCGCCGGTGAGCTTACGATGCCAGCATCCGACCGAAGATCTGGACGCGCTCGTCTCGATCACCTCCGACGAGGATCTGGCGAATCTCATCGACGAGTACGACCGGTGTTCGTCGCCGTTGAAGATCAGAGCCTTCCTCTCGCCGCCGAGATCCGCCAAACAGATCTCGCCGCCTCCTTCCTCGACGGATTCGCCGAGATCGGTGTTCCAGAGCAGCAGCGGCGGCGGCGGCGGTTGTGGATTTAGGTATCCGGATCGGTGTGTGCACCAGAAGCTACGGCGGACGACGACGGCGCCGGCGGTGGTGCTACCAGTGCGGTATGAGAAACCAAAGTTTCTTCCTCCTCGATATCCATACTCGTCTTCTCAGCAGGGAAACCCTAGCCAAATCTACGTCACTGGCAACCATTGGCAATAATAGCATCAGAACGGAGGATTTGGAGTTGGACCATTAAAATATTAAATGAATGCTTAGTTAAATTGAACTATCAAAAAAAGAAAATCTAAAACAATAAAGAGGATGAGAAACGAAACTGGGAGATGATGAAGATCTACTATGTGTGATGTGAATTGGACGTTTGAAATTTCGGTAAGATGATGGATTGTGTGTGTTTTTTGTGTTCCCCGATCCGTGATGAGAAATGAAAATGGACCAGTTTTTGGTTTGGATTGGATTGTGTGGTGGTTGCTGAGTGAGTGATCATCTTCATTTCTTTTCGACGCACGCCGTTGTTGGAGACTATACACGTGTTTTCATCTCTCATTCCAGTTTCCGTCACCGTTTGTGATTCCCCGGTGGCTATAAGGCGTGTATTTATCAATCTCCACTCCGCAGCCCTCGTTGTTTCTAATTCGCCTTCATTGTCCCGTTATTCTCGCAAATCAGTTCTGTGGTCATTGGTCGCGTCTGCCTTCCTGTTTCCATGGTCCCGTTATGCTCGTTGTCTCTGTTATTGATTTCGATTTGTGCCTAATTTACGGTATTGCTATTTGATATAGGTGGCTCTGTTAAATTGATTTAGTTTTTCTGTGTTGATTTTTGCAGGTGGAGGAAGATAATGTAATGACATTGCAAGGATGATGCTTACAACTTCCATGACTCTTGAGCTCCGGTACACGCCGGTGACTATGCAGGTAACTTGTCTACTTATTTTACAGTTCTCTTCATTCCGGAAAATTGGGGATAATTTTTTTAAATTCAATGGTAGTATTCTTTTCGTGAGAGGGAGTTTACTGGATGGAAAAATGTTTTTGCTTTCAGCACTATGCATAATGGTAAACCTTCTTCGTTGTCTGGAGTTGTTTTGTTGTGGTTTTGAGAGACGTAAATAGCGGGACTCGGAAGTATGAGTTTAGCACTGTTGGTAGTCGGTGGGGCAAATTTGCTCCAAAGTGCAAGAGTCATGACAGCCGCTGTCGGAGTTCCACCCTTAACAGATCGGCGGGGCAGATTTGCTCCAAGGGGCAAGAGTGGCAGCCGCTGTCGGAGTTCCACCCTTACCAGGCGGACTCCTTGTGGGCACCATGCACTGGCCCTCCCCACTAGGAGGCCGCTGTGTGCTTGATTTACGCCTCTCTGGTGGCTTGAGGCGGTGCCAAAGGGAAAACTGAGGTGGCTGTCTCCACCTTTTACTCCTTGGGACGTTTTTGGAGGGCTTCCGTGTGGTCTCTTGTGATAAAAGTTGGGGCAAGGGCTAACAATATGGATTCAACATTTTGAACATCTCTTCCCTAGTTGGGGCTTGGAGTCATCAATTGTGAGAAGAATGGCAGGGAAACTCTAGTGGTCTTGATTTTTACAAAGGGAGGAAAAAAGAGTTGGTCTTGTTTCGAGTATAGCAGTCGGGTATTCATAAAGAGAAGTACCAGAAAATGATGCATCTCATATCTCAGTACTGAGACGGATCCAGGATTTTGATACGGTGGGAGCTATATTATCTCGGTGATTTAAATAAGGGTAAAATCCACTTTCACCCCCTCAAGTTTGATGCAAAGACACTCTCACCCTTTTCACTTTGGGAAATGACACTTTCACGCCTTGTCTGTCAAATTTCAGGATATTTACATCCTCAATTGTGGCATTGTTATTCTGGGGGCGGTTGCCCGTCACTATAGTAGTTTCATGGACCAATTTGCTCTCGTAAACTCTTAGAGTAAGGAAATGTAAGTGTCCTGAAGTTCGGAGCATAAAAAGGCTGAAAGTGTCATTTCCCAAACACGAAGGGAGTGGAAGTGTCTTAGCATCAAACCTGAGGGGGCAAATGTGTCTATTACCTTTTAGATAATGGTGTTTTATTGAATAAACTTAAGTAGTGGGGGTTTTTTTGTGTTATTTCTGTGAAGGCTAAAGTGAATTAAATTCACAAAATACATGGTGAAATTGTAATTTTTAAAAGTTGAGTGCCACTGATCTGCCCACCCATTCGAGATGGCTAGCCGTTTTGGCAATGCACTCCCCTTTGGACTTTTTGGTTGTCAATTTGGACACTCCAAGGTTTTTTTTTTTTTTTTTTTTTTTTTTTTTTTTTTTTTTTGAAGAGGACACTCCAAGTTATATTCACCAAGTGTGTGAAGTTAAAATTTCCAACAGTAATAGACTCTTGACAACATTCCTAAATAAACAGTGATTAGTGGAAGTGTTTATTGTCTTGTGATGATAATTTTCTTCTTCCACGATGGTGGAAGGTGCTGGCTGTAGAGTTCTGTGGCGATTCCCCATCTTTTGTTTCTGCCATTTTCCCCCATAATGTGTTATTGTATTTTGTTTGTTGTGGTGACCAGATTCCGTGGACGACTGTTGGCTCTTCCTTACAGGACATGGCGGAGGCAATTGGAACGACTCGACGACGTTGATGTTTAGGGGATGGAGTTTCCATGAGATATGGCTGGCCGGGACAATGACAGTTGTGCATACACAAAGAACACCAACTAATTCATATCCACCCAGGACAGGAACTCGAAACATCTAAAATACATATAAACCCAGTGCCAGTAGAGGGAAAAAGACAGCAATCAATATAATATTATAGAGGATTTTTTTAAAATTATAAAGTTAGGAAAATAGTAATATCTAATTTAATTTGGACCATGTGATTTGGATAGCAAAACGATGCATTTTTTTGGTAATCTATTCAGGTAACTCTGTAACACCACAAAAATATGCCAAATTCTTGCATCGTGCTTCATGATGGGAAGATGGGTCGACCCGCGTGCCAATTGGGCACGTCCCGCCTCGGCATGCTCTAAACACGCCCCAAGCATGACCCACTCCACCCTCCGACACGGTACGGCCCGCTCAAAGGCGTGCTCAACCCGTGGCACGGTCGGGTCACGTTCCTCCCCTAGCCAGCATGACGCCGAATTGAATCAAGGCGAGGGATCAAACGCAGCAGAACAACGAAAAGAAAGGCACAAACCAGTAGAGAGACTCTAGGGTTCGAAGAAAATATCTATTGACCAAAAAACTCCTCAATTCTGCCCACAAGCCGGGCATATATAGCTGAAATCATAAAATATGCCAAAAATGGCAAAATCCCGAAATTGGCCCAACAGTTTGGCCTTATTGAAAGAAACACGTACGTGAAAGTTTGACCCAAAACGGTGTCAAACTGAGGTCCTAATAATCAATGAAAATGTTACCAAAAATAGTAAAAAATAACTAAAAACGCCCGTTTGATAGGTCAAACAGTGGAATTTGGGGATGAAGATGGACCCCGATGGAGCGTAGCTCAATCGGGACACTGTGCGTCTCGTCGAGAGCTTTCCGAATTGGGGTGGCTCGCGTCATTCTGATACCCGTAGCCAAAGTTATGGCCAAAACAGTGCGGCGACACCAAAAGCTGCAATTTCTTCCGTCCCTTGCGCTTATCTTCCATCTCATGGTAGAGAAGCGCCAAATTAGTTGAATCTGACAGTTCAGCTTCATCCGGATCGTCTGCTCCTGCATCAGTCTCCCCTGGTTGGAAAGAACTCGTCCTCGAGTTCACAACAATGTCTTCAGAATCCACAAAGCAAGGAGTGAGATGCTTCACATTGAACACGTCCGAGGTCTTCAGGTGACTGGGAAGCCTCAACCTGTAAGCATTATCATTGATCTTCTGCACGATCTCACAAGGCCCAATCTTCCGATCCTTGAGCTTATTGTACTCGCCAACAGGGAAACGATCACGAGTCAATACAGCCCATACAAAATCACCAACATCAAATAGTACCTGACGACGATGCTTGTCCACTCGAGCCTTGTATTTGCTGTTGTTCTCTTCAATCTTGTTCTTCACCTGGTCATGAATACCCCTCAAGTGATCTGCCATCTCCTCAGCCTTAGGATGAACGCGTCCCACGCGCGGAATTGGAGCCAAATCCAGCACCCCTGTCGGGTTCTGACCATAAACAATCTGGAAAGGACTCATTCCCGTAGTTCTGTTCACTGACCTGTTATACGCAAACTCCGCCTGAGCAAGCGCCAAATCCCACTGCTTGGGCTTGGAACCTGCCAAACACCTGAGAAGATTCCCTAAACTGCGATTCACCACCTCCGTCTGCCCGTCGGTCTGCGGGTGATACGCACTGCTGAAGTTCAACTGAGTGCCCAACTTCTCCCAGAGGCTTTTCCAGAATTGACTCATGAACTTCGTGTCACGATCCGAGGTGATGGACCGTGGTACTCCATGCAGCTTCACAATTTCTCTAAAGTAGAGGTGGGCTATCCGCACTGCATCCATTGTCTTCCTACATGGTACAAAATGTGCCATTTTGGAAAACCTGTCAACAACAACAAGGACAGAATCCGCTGCTCTCTGGGTGCGGGGTAAGCCGAGAACAAAATCCATACTGACATCAAACCATGGCGCCTCAGGGACTGGTAAAGGAGTGTAAAGACCTGCATTCGTGAGAACTCCTTTCGATCGCTGACACACATAGCAACGGTCCACATAGTGCGCCACGTCAGCACTCAACTTTGGCCAATAAAAATCAGCAGATACAAGAACAAGCGTCTTGTCTCGGCCAAAGTGCCCTTCCTGGTGAAGCTCCCTGATAATCTGCTGCCGCAAAGAACAATCTGGAACGCACAAACGCCGTCCCCGAAACAGATAACCATTATGCAAAACAAAATCATGACGTTGACCAGAAATTACCTCAGCAACGATCTTCCCAAAGGAAGGGTCTGCCTCATACATATCTGCAAATGCTTCAAATCCAGGAACCTGGTTGCTCATGGAGGTGAGAAGCAAATTACGTCTACTCAAAGCATCGGCTACCCGGTTCAAACTTCCAGCCTGGTGCCTCAGTGCAAAAGTGAATTCCTGCAAATAGGCCACCCACTTGGCATGCCGCCGACTCAACTTGTGCTGCCCATTGATGTACTTCAAAGCCTCATGATCTGTATACAAAACGAACTCCTTCTGCACTAGGTAATGACGCCAGTGCTTCAACGTCTGAACAATGGCAAAGAACTCCAAATCATAAGTCGAGTAATTCTTTCTGGCCCCGGATAGCTTCTCACTGAAGAACGCAATCGGACGCCCTGACTGACTCAGAACACCGCCAATGCCCAAACCTGAGGCATCACAGTTAACCTCAAACATCTTGTCAAAATCAGGTAGTGCCAGAACTGGTGCCTCTGTCATCATCTTCTTGACTTGGTTGAAACTGGCCTCTGCTTCTTCCGTCCACTTGAAATCACTCCCTTTCAGACACTCAGTGATGGGGGCCACCAAAGTGCTGAAATTTCTGATGAACCTGCGATAGAAAGAAGCCAACCCATGGAAACTGCGCACATCGTGCAGTGTCTTAGGCCTGGGCCAGTCCACAATTGCCTCAATCTTCGAAGGATCTGCATGCACACCATCAGTAGACACAATGAAACCCAGAAATTGCACAGAAGTAGTGAAAAAGAAACACTTCTTCCTGTTAATGAACAAACTCTCCGCCTTCAATGCTTCAAAGACAGCTCGCAAATGATCAAAGTGAACAGCCCATGTGGGACTGTAAATAAGAATGTCATCGAAATAAACGACAACAAACTTCCCCATGAAAGGCCTCAAAACCTGATGCATAAACCGCATGAAGGTGCTAGGTGCGTTGGAGAGACCGAAAGGCATCACCATCCACTCGTACAACCCATGCTGTGTCTTGAACGCGGTCTTCCACTCGTCCCCTTGCTTGATCCGAATCTGATGGTATCCACTCTTGAGGTCAATCTTTGAGAAGACCTGAGAGCCGGACAGTTGATCTAGCATATCATCAAGCCGCGGAATGGGAAACCTGTACTTCACAGTGATCCGATTGATGGCTCTGCTGTCTACACACATGCGCCATGAACCATCCTTCTTTGGAACTAGCAGAGCGGGCACTGCGCAAGGACTCATACTCTCTCTGATGTAACCCCTCTCAAGTAATTCAACTACCTGCCTCTGTAACTCTTCTGCTTCCTTTGGACTGAGACGATAGGCAGGTCTGTTTGGCAGACTAGAACCTGGAACTAGGTCTATCTGATGCTGGATACCTCTCATTGGTGGCAAACCAGGAGGGAGGTCCTCTGGCATCAAGTAGGAGAACTCATCCAAAACCTGCTGCACCTCAGGGGGTAATTCAGATTCCTCATTACTGGCACTATTATTAGAAGGGATCAACGCATAAACAAACTTTTCCCGCTGAATCTCCCCCAAGAACTGGGATCGAGAAAGAAGGTTAGCCAGCACGGTTGGAGCCGGAGTGGAACCCTCCCGTCGCGGAGCTAGTACGATTTTCTTCCCCTTCATCACAAACGAATGGGTATTCTTGTACCCATCATGGAACACACGTCTATCATACTGCCACGGACGACCCAACAAAACATGACATGCATCCATCTTCACCACGTCACACCAATGACTATCATGATACTTATTACCAATTGAAAAAGAAACAAGACATCTTTTATCAACTGTTACCTCGGAACCTCGGATCAACCATGACAGCTTGTAAGGCGCAGGATGCTGCTCCGTCTTCAGCTGCAATTTCTTGACAGCTTCTTCAGAGACTATGTTGTCGCAACTGCCGCCGTCTACGATCATCTTGCAAACCTTCTTCCCAATTGTGCAGGTAGTGTGAAAGATATTCCTCAACCAATCATCCTCCGAGTCACCCTTGGGAGTTAGCAAGTTTTTACGGACGACCAGATTCTCATGACCATCCCCGTAAAGCACATCTTCATCTCCGTAGTCATCATATACGGGGTCTCCCTGGTACTCCGCTTCTTCGACCTCGTCCGTAGTACCCTCTTCGATGAATAAACTCTTCGGCTTTTGCAAAATCGGCTTCTTGCACTCTGTCGCCCTGTGTCCTGGCTCGCCACACTTGTAGCACTTGAAGTCGCTACTCGATGCACCATGTGCTGCCTGGGTGGCTGGTCGGGACTCCTGAGATCGAGTCGATCGATTGGTCTGATCGGCCCTCGATGCAGGTTTTCTGCTCTGTTGCTTCTCCACAGTAAGAGCCCTCTGGTAAACTTCTGAAACCGTCCAGAAAGTCTGCAGGCATAGAACATCCTGCAGTGATTGTCGCAAACCTGACAAGTACCGTGCTACTAGCTGCTCTTCTGTTTCGGATAGGTCGTTGCGGGCGATCAACTGGTAGAACTCCTCAGTGTAATCTTCCACCGATTTAACACCCTGCCTCAGCGTGTGGAGACGCTGATATAGGGTTTGGGTGTAGCCGAAGGGAAGGAAGTGAGCCTTCATCTTCTTCTTCATCTTTTCCCATTCAGCAATCTTCGGTTTTCCCTGCTTCTCACGAGAACGTCGCAACTGCTCCCACCATGCTGAAGCTCTGCCCTTGAGCTTGATTGCGACCAACTTCACCTTCTCACGTTCAGAAACTTCCTTGTACTCAAAGATCCGATCCACCTCGTTCAGCCAATCGATGAATCCATCGGCCTGAAGGGTACCGGAATAACTAGGGATCTCGACCTTGAAGCCTAGACCGCTGCGATGATCGTCACGACCACGGTACCCCCGAACTCGTGGTTCTCGATGGTACGGGTTTTCGAGTGACGTCTCTGAGTCGTCGTCTGAGTCTTCCTGATCATCCAGATCTTGCGCCGCCAAGCGCCGTGTCAGCTCTTCGATCCGCTGCTGCTGAACCTGGTTCTGTCGCTGCAGATCTTCTATCCTCATCACGTCTTCGAGGTTACGTTCTCTCTGGGGGGCATCTTCAGCAACCTGCTGCCCACGGCCACGAGCACGTCCACGAGGCATCGTCGATGATGATCTTCCTCCCAAGTTGAACTTGCTCTGATACCAACCTGACGCCGAATTGAATCAAGGCGAGGGATCAAACGCAGCAGAACAACGAAAAGAAAGGCACAAACCAGTAGAGAGACTCTAGGGTTCGAAGAAAATATCTATTGACCAAAAAACTCCTCAATTCTGCCCACAAGCCGGGCATATATAGCTGAAATCATAAAATATGCCAAAAATGGCAAAATCCCGAAATTGGCCCAACAGTTTGGCCTTATTGAAAGAAACACGTACGTGAAAGTTTGACCCAAAACGGTGTCAAACTGAGGTCCTAATAATCAATGAAAATGTTACCAAAAATAGTAAAAAATAACTAAAAACGCCCGTTTGATAGGTCAAACAGTGGAATTTGGGGATGAAGATGGACCCCGATGGAGCGTAGCTCAATCGGGACACTGTGCGTCTCGTCGAGAGCTTTCCGAATTGGGGTGGCTCGCGTCATTCTGATACCCGTAGCCAAAGTTATGGCCAAAACAGTGCGGCGACACCAAAAGCTGCAATTTCTTCCGTCCCTTGCGCTTATCTTCCATCTCATGGTAGAGAAGCGCCAAATTAGTTGAATCTGACAGTTCAGCTTCATCCGGATCGTCTGCTCCTGCATCAGTCTCCCCTGGTTGGAAAGAACTCGTCCTCGAGTTCACAACAATGTCTTCAGAATCCACAAAGCAAGGAGTGAGATGCTTCACATTGAACACGTCCGAGGTCTTCAGGTGACTGGGAAGCCTCAACCTGTAAGCATTATCATTGATCTTCTGCACGATCTCACAAGGCCCAATCTTCCGATCCTTGAGCTTATTGTACTCGCCAACAGGGAAACGATCACGAGTCAATACAGCCCATACAAAATCACCAACATCAAATAGTACCTGACGACGATGCTTGTCCACTCGAGCCTTGTATTTGCTGTTGTTCTCTTCAATCTTGTTCTTCACCTGGTCATGAATACCCCTCAAGTGATCTGCCATCTCCTCAGCCTTAGGATGAACGCGTCCCACGCGCGGAATTGGAGCCAAATCCAGCACCCCTGTCGGGTTCTGACCATAAACAATCTGGAAAGGACTCATTCCCGTAGTTCTGTTCACTGACCTGTTATACGCAAACTCCGCCTGAGCAAGCGCCAAATCCCACTGCTTGGGCTTGGAACCTGCCAAACACCTGAGAAGATTCCCTAAACTGCGATTCACCACCTCCGTCTGCCCGTCGGTCTGCGGGTGATACGCACTGCTGAAGTTCAACTGAGTGCCCAACTTCTCCCAGAGGCTTTTCCAGAATTGACTCATGAACTTCGTGTCACGATCCGAGGTGATGGACCGTGGTACTCCATGCAGCTTCACAATTTCTCTAAAGTAGAGGTGGGCTATCCGCACTGCATCCATTGTCTTCCTACATGGTACAAAATGTGCCATTTTGGAAAACCTGTCAACAACAACAAGGACAGAATCCGCTGCTCTCTGGGTGCGGGGTAAGCCGAGAACAAAATCCATACTGACATCAAACCATGGCGCCTCAGGGACTGGTAAAGGAGTGTAAAGACCTGCATTCGTGAGAACTCCTTTCGATCGCTGACACACATAGCAACGGTCCACATAGTGCGCCACGTCAGCACTCAACTTTGGCCAATAAAAATCAGCAGATACAAGAACAAGCGTCTTGTCTCGGCCAAAGTGCCCTTCCTGGTGAAGCTCCCTGATAATCTGCTGCCGCAAAGAACAATCTGGAACGCACAAACGCCGTCCCCGAAACAGATAACCATTATGCAAAACAAAATCATGACGTTGACCAGAAATTACCTCAGCAACGATCTTCCCAAAGGAAGGGTCTGCCTCATACATATCTGCAAATGCTTCAAATCCAGGAACCTGGTTGCTCATGGAGGTGAGAAGCAAATTACGTCTACTCAAAGCATCGGCTACCCGGTTCAAACTTCCAGCCTGGTGCCTCAGTGCAAAAGTGAATTCCTGCAAATAGGCCACCCACTTGGCATGCCGCCGACTCAACTTGTGCTGCCCATTGATGTACTTCAAAGCCTCATGATCTGTATACAAAACGAACTCCTTCTGCACTAGGTAATGACGCCAGTGCTTCAACGTCTGAACAATGGCAAAGAACTCCAAATCATAAGTCGAGTAATTCTTTCTGGCCCCGGATAGCTTCTCACTGAAGAACGCAATCGGACGCCCTGACTGACTCAGAACACCGCCAATGCCCAAACCTGAGGCATCACAGTTAACCTCAAACATCTTGTCAAAATCAGGTAGTGCCAGAACTGGTGCCTCTGTCATCATCTTCTTGACCTGGTTGAAACTGGCCTCTGCTTCTTCCGTCCACTTGAAATCACTCCCTTTCAGACACTCAGTGATGGGGGCCACCAAAGTGCTGAAATTTCTGATGAACCTGCGATAGAAAGAAGCCAACCCATGGAAACTGCGCACATCGTGCAGTGTCTTAGGCCTGGGCCAGTCCACAATTGCCTCAATCTTCGAAGGATCTGCATGCACACCATCAGTAGACACAATGAAACCCAGAAATTGCACAGAAGTAGTGAAAAAGAAACACTTCTTCCTGTTAATGAACAAACTCTCCGCCTTCAATGCTTCAAAGACAGCTCGCAAATGATCAAAGTGAACAGCCCATGTGGGACTGTAAATAAGAATGTCATCGAAATAAACGACAACAAACTTCCCCATGAAAGGCCTCAAAACCTGATGCATAAACCGCATGAAGGTGCTAGGTGCGTTGGAGAGACCGAAAGGCATCACCATCCACTCGTACAACCCATGCTGTGTCTTGAACGCGGTCTTCCACTCGTCCCCTTGCTTGATCCGAATCTGATGGTATCCACTCTTGAGGTCAATCTTTGAGAAGACCTGAGAGCCGGACAGTTGATCTAGCATATCATCAAGCCGCGGAATGGGAAACCTGTACTTCACAGTGATCCGATTGATGGCTCTGCTGTCTACACACATGCGCCATGAACCATCCTTCTTTGGAACTAGCAGAGCGGGCACTGCGCAAGGACTCATACTCTCTCTGATGTAACCCCTCTCAAGTAATTCAACTACCTGCCTCTGTAACTCTTCTGCTTCCTTTGGACTGAGACGATAGGCAGGTCTGTTTGGCAGACTAGAACCTGGAACTAGGTCTATCTGATGCTGGATACCTCTCATTGGTGGCAAACCAGGAGGGAGGTCCTCTGGCATCAAGTAGGAGAACTCATCCAAAACCTGCTGCACCTCAGGGGGTAATTCAGATTCCTCATTACTGGCACTATTATTAGAAGGGATCAACGCATAAACAAACTTTTCCCGCTGAATCTCCCCCAAGAACTGGGATCGAGAAAGAAGGTTAGCCAGCACGGTTGGAGCCGGAGTGGAACCCTCCCGTCGCGGAGCTAGTACGATTTTCTTCCCCTTCATCACAAACGAATGGGTATTCTTGTACCCATCATGGAACACACGTCTATCATACTGCCACGGACGACCCAACAAAACATGACATGCATCCATCTTCACCACGTCACACCAATGACTATCATGATACTTATTACCAATTGAAAAAGAAACAAGACATCTTTTATCAACTGTTACCTCGGAACCTCGGATCAACCATGACAGCTTGTAAGGCGCAGGATGCTGCTCCGTCTTCAGCTGCAATTTCTTGACAGCTTCTTCAGAGACTATGTTGTCGCAACTGCCGCCGTCTACGATCATCTTGCAAACCTTCTTCCCAATTGTGCAGGTAGTGTGAAAGATATTGGTCCTCAACCAATCATCCTCCGAGTCACCCTTGGGAGTTAGCAAGTTTTTACGGACGACCAGATTCTCATGACCATCCCCGTAAAGCACATCTTCATCTCCGTAGTCATCATATACGGGGTCTCCCTGGTACTCCGCTTCTTCGACCTCGTCCGTAGTACCCTCTTCGATGAATAAACTCTTCGGCTTTTGCAAAATCGGCTTCTTGCACTCTGTCGCCCTGTGTCCTGGCTCGCCACACTTGTAGCACTTGAAGTCGCTACTCGATGCACCATGTGCTGCCTGGGTGGCTGGTCGGGACTCCTGAGATCGAGTCGATCGATTGGTCTGATCGGCCCTCGATGCAGGTTTTCTGCTCTGTTGCTTCTCCACAGTAAGAGCCCTCTGGTAAACTTCTGAAACCGTCCAGAAAGTCTGCAGGCATAGAACATCCTGCAGTGATTGTCGCAAACCTGACAAGTACCGTGCTACTAGCTGCTCTTCTGTTTCGGATAGGTCGTTGCGGGCGATCAACTGGTAGAACTCCTCAGTGTAATCTTCCACCGATTTAACACCCTGCCTCAGCGTGTGGAGACGCTGATATAGGGTTTGGGTGTAGCCGAAGGGAAGGAAGTGAGCCTTCATCTTCTTCTTCATCTTTTCCCATTCAGCAATCTTCGGTTTTCCCTGCTTCTCACGAGAACGTCGCAACTGCTCCCACCATGCTGAAGCTCTGCCCTTGAGCTTGATTGCGACCAACTTCACCTTCTCACGTTCAGAAACTTCCTTGTACTCAAAGATCCGATCCACCTCGTTCAGCCAATCGATGAATCCATCGGCCTGAAGGGTACCGGAATAACTAGGGATCTCGACCTTGAAGCCTAGACCGCTGCGATGATCGTCACGACCACGGTACCCCCGAACTCGTGGTTCTCGATGGTACGGGTTTTCGAGTGACGTCTCTGAGTCGTCGTCTGAGTCTTCCTGATCATCCAGATCTTGCGCCGCCAAGCGCCGTGTCAGCTCTTCGATCCGCTGCTGCTGAACCTGGTTCTGTCGCTGCAGATCTTCTATCCTCATCACGTCTTCGAGGTTACGTTCTCTCTGGGGGGCATCTTCAGCAACCTGCTGCCCACGGCCACGAGCACGTCCACGAGGCATCGTCGATGATGATCTTCCTCCCAAGTTGAACTTGCTCTGATACCAACCTGACGCCGAATTGAATCAAGGCGAGGGATCAAACGCAGCAGAACAACGAAAAGAAAGGCACAAACCAGTAGAGAGACTCTAGGGTTCGAAGAAAATATCTATTGACCAAAAAACTCCTCAATTCTGCCCACAAGCCGGGCATATATAGCTGAAATCATAAAATATGCCAAAAATGGCAAAATCCCGAAATTGGCCCAACAGTTTGGCCTTATTGAAAGAAACACGTACGTGAAAGTTTGACCCAAAACGGTGTCAAACTGAGGTCCTAATAATCAATGAAAATGTTACCAAAAATAGTAAAAAATAACTAAAAACGCCCGTTTGATAGGTCAAACAGTGGAATTTGGGGATGAAGATGGACCCCGATGGAGCGTAGCTCAATCGGGACACTGTGCGTCTCGTCGAGAGCTTTCCGAATTGGGGTGGCTCGCGTCATTCTGATACCCGTAGCCAAAGTTATGGCCAAAACAGTGCGGCGACACCAAAAGCTGCAATTTCTTCCGTCCCTTGCGCTTATCTTCCATCTCATGGTAGAGAAGCGCCAAATTAGTTGAATCTGACAGTTCAGCTTCATCCGGATCGTCTGCTCCTGCATCAGTCTCCCCTGGTTGGAAAGAACTCGTCCTCGAGTTCACAACAATGTCTTCAGAATCCACAAAGCAAGGAGTGAGATGCTTCACATTGAACACGTCCGAGGTCTTCAGGTGACTGGGAAGCCTCAACCTGTAAGCATTATCATTGATCTTCTGCACGATCTCACAAGGCCCAATCTTCCGATCCTTGAGCTTATTGTACTCGCCAACAGGGAAACGATCACGAGTCAATACAGCCCATACAAAATCACCAACATCAAATAGTACCTGACGACGATGCTTGTCCACTCGAGCCTTGTATTTGCTGTTGTTCTCTTCAATCTTGTTCTTCACCTGGTCATGAATACCCCTCAAGTGATCTGCCATCTCCTCAGCCTTAGGATGAACGCGTCCCACGCGCGGAATTGGAGCCAAATCCAGCACCCCTGTCGGGTTCTGACCATAAACAATCTGGAAAGGACTCATTCCCGTAGTTCTGTTCACTGACCTGTTATACGCAAACTCCGCCTGAGCAAGCGCCAAATCCCACTGCTTGGGCTTGGAACCTGCCAAACACCTGAGAAGATTCCCTAAACTGCGATTCACCACCTCCGTCTGCCCGTCGGTCTGCGGGTGATACGCACTGCTGAAGTTCAACTGAGTGCCCAACTTCTCCCAGAGGCTTTTCCAGAATTGACTCATGAACTTCGTGTCACGATCCGAGGTGATGGACCGTGGTACTCCATGCAGCTTCACAATTTCTCTAAAGTAGAGGTGGGCTATCCGCACTGCATCCATTGTCTTCCTACATGGTACAAAATGTGCCATTTTGGAAAACCTGTCAACAACAACAAGGACAGAATCCGCTGCTCTCTGGGTGCGGGGTAAGCCGAGAACAAAATCCATACTGACATCAAACCATGGCGCCTCAGGGACTGGTAAAGGAGTGTAAAGACCTGCATTCGTGAGAACTCCTTTCGATCGCTGACACACATAGCAACGGTCCACATAGTGCGCCACGTCAGCACTCAACTTTGGCCAATAAAAATCAGCAGATACAAGAACAAGCGTCTTGTCTCGGCCAAAGTGCCCTTCCTGGTGAAGCTCCCTGATAATCTGCTGCCGCAAAGAACAATCTGGAACGCACAAACGCCGTCCCCGAAACAGATAACCATTATGCAAAACAAAATCATGACGTTGACCAGAAATTACCTCAGCAACGATCTTCCCAAAGGAAGGGTCTGCCTCATACATATCTGCAAATGCTTCAAATCCAGGAACCTGGTTGCTCATGGAGGTGAGAAGCAAATTACGTCTACTCAAAGCATCGGCTACCCGGTTCAAACTTCCAGCCTGGTGCCTCAGTGCAAAAGTGAATTCCTGCAAATAGGCCACCCACTTGGCATGCCGCCGACTCAACTTGTGCTGCCCATTGATGTACTTCAAAGCCTCATGATCTGTATACAAAACGAACTCCTTCTGCACTAGGTAATGACGCCAGTGCTTCAACGTCTGAACAATGGCAAAGAACTCCAAATCATAAGTCGAGTAATTCTTTCTGGCCCCGGATAGCTTCTCACTGAAGAACGCAATCGGACGCCCTGACTGACTCAGAACACCGCCAATGCCCAAACCTGAGGCATCACAGTTAACCTCAAACATCTTGTCAAAATCAGGTAGTGCCAGAACTGGTGCCTCTGTCATCATCTTCTTGACCTGGTTGAAACTGGCCTCTGCTTCTTCCGTCCACTTGAAATCACTCCCTTTCAGACACTCAGTGATGGGGGCCACCAAAGTGCTGAAATTTCTGATGAACCTGCGATAGAAAGAAGCCAACCCATGGAAACTGCGCACATCGTGCAGTGTCTTAGGCCTGGGCCAGTCCACAATTGCCTCAATCTTCGAAGGATCTGCATGCACACCATCAGTAGACACAATGAAACCCAGAAATTGCACAGAAGTAGTGAAAAAGAAACACTTCTTCCTGTTAATGAACAAACTCTCCGCCTTCAATGCTTCAAAGACAGCTCGCAAATGATCAAAGTGAACAGCCCATGTGGGACTGTAAATAAGAATGTCATCGAAATAAACGACAACAAACTTCCCCATGAAAGGCCTCAAAACCTGATGCATAAACCGCATGAAGGTGCTAGGTGCGTTGGAGAGACCGAAAGGCATCACCATCCACTCGTACAACCCATGCTGTGTCTTGAACGCGGTCTTCCACTCGTCCCCTTGCTTGATCCGAATCTGATGGTATCCACTCTTGAGGTCAATCTTTGAGAAGACCTGAGAGCCGGACAGTTGATCTAGCATATCATCAAGCCGCGGAATGGGAAACCTGTACTTCACAGTGATCCGATTGATGGCTCTGCTGTCTACACACATGCGCCATGAACCATCCTTCTTTGGAACTAGCAGAGCGGGCACTGCGCAAGGACTCATACTCTCTCTGATGTAACCCCTCTCAAGTAATTCAACTACCTGCCTCTGTAACTCTTCTGCTTCCTTTGGACTGAGACGATAGGCAGGTCTGTTTGGCAGACTAGAACCTGGAACTAGGTCTATCTGATGCTGGATACCTCTCATTGGTGGCAAACCAGGAGGGAGGTCCTCTGGCATCAAGTAGGAGAACTCATCCAAAACCTGCTGCACCTCAGGGGGTAATTCAGATTCCTCATTACTGGCACTATTATTAGAAGGGATCAACGCATAAACAAACTTTTCCCGCTGAATCTCCCCCAAGAACTGGGATCGAGAAAGAAGGTTAGCCAGCACGGTTGGAGCCGGAGTGGAACCCTCCCGTCGCGGAGCTAGTACGATTTTCTTCCCCTTCATCACAAACGAATGGGTATTCTTGTACCCATCATGGAACACACGTCTATCATACTGCCACGGACGACCCAACAAAACATGACATGCATCCATCTTCACCACGTCACACCAATGACTATCATGATACTTATTACCAATTGAAAAAGAAACAAGACATCTTTTATCAACTGTTACCTCGGAACCTCGGATCAACCATGACAGCTTGTAAGGCGCAGGATGCTGCTCCGTCTTCAGCTGCAATTTCTTGACAGCTTCTTCAGAGACTATGTTGTCGCAACTGCCGCCGTCTACGATCATCTTGCAAACCTTCTTCCCAATTGTGCAGGTAGTGTGAAAGATATTGGTCCTCAACCAATCATCCTCCGAGTCACCCTTGGGAGTTAGCAAGTTTTTACGGACGACCAGATTCTCATGACCATCCCCGTAAAGCACATCTTCATCTCCGTAGTCATCATATACGGGGTCTCCCTGGTACTCCGCTTCTTCGACCTCGTCCGTAGTACCCTCTTCGATGAATAAACTCTTCGGCTTTTGCAAAATCGGCTTCTTGCACTCTGTCGCCCTGTGTCCTGGCTCGCCACACTTGTAGCACTTGAAGTCGCTACTCGATGCACCATGTGCTGCCTGGGTGGCTGGTCGGGACTCCTGAGATCGAGTCGATCGATTGGTCTGATCGGCCCTCGATGCAGGTTTTCTGCTCTGTTGCTTCTCCACAGTAAGAGCCCTCTGGTAAACTTCTGAAACCGTCCAGAAAGTCTGCAGGCATAGAACATCCTGCAGTGATTGTCGCAAACCTGACAAGTACCGTGCTACTAGCTGCTCTTCTGTTTCGGATAGGTCGTTGCGGGCGATCAACTGGTAGAACTCCTCAGTGTAATCTTCCACCGATTTAACACCCTGCCTCAGCGTGTGGAGACGCTGATATAGGGTTTGGGTGTAGCCGAAGGGAAGGAAGTGAGCCTTCATCTTCTTCTTCATCTTTTCCCATTCAGCAATCTTCGGTTTTCCCTGCTTCTCACGAGAACGTCGCAACTGCTCCCACCATGCTGAAGCTCTGCCCTTGAGCTTGATTGCGACCAACTTCACCTTCTCACGTTCAGAAACTTCCTTGTACTCAAAGATCCGATCCACCTCGTTCAGCCAATCGATGAATCCATCGGCCTGAAGGGTACCGGAATAACTAGGGATCTCGACCTTGAAGCCTAGACCGCTGCGATGATCGTCACGACCACGGTACCCCCGAACTCGTGGTTCTCGATGGTACGGGTTTTCGAGTGACGTCTCTGAGTCGTCGTCTGAGTCTTCCTGATCATCCAGATCTTGCGCCGCCAAGCGCCGTGTCAGCTCTTCGATCCGCTGCTGCTGAACCTGGTTCTGTCGCTGCAGATCTTCTATCCTCATCACGTCTTCGAGGTTACGTTCTCTCTGGGGGGCATCTTCAGCAACCTGCTGCCCACGGCCACGAGCACGTCCACGAGGCATCGTCGATGATGATCTTCCTCCCAAGTTGAACTTGCTCTGATACCAACCTGACGCCGAATTGAATCAAGGCGAGGGATCAAACGCAGCAGAACAACGAAAAGAAAGGCACAAACCAGTAGAGAGACTCTAGGGTTCGAAGAAAATATCTATTGACCAAAAAACTCCTCAATTCTGCCCACAAGCCGGGCATATATAGCTGAAATCATAAAATATGCCAAAAATGGCAAAATCCCGAAATTGGCCCAACAGTTTGGCCTTATTGAAAGAAACACGTACGTGAAAGTTTGACCCAAAACGGTGTCAAACTGAGGTCCTAATAATCAATGAAAATGTTACCAAAAATAGTAAAAAATAACTAAAAACGCCCGTTTGATAGGTCAAACAGTGGAATTTGGGGATGAAGATGGACCCCGATGGAGCGTAGCTCAATCGGGACACTGTGCGTCTCGTCGAGAGCTTTCCGAATTGGGGTGGCTCGCGTCATTCTGATACCCGTAGCCAAAGTTATGGCCAAAACAGTGCGGCGACACCAAAAGCTGCAATTTCTTCCGTCCCTTGCGCTTATCTTCCATCTCATGGTAGAGAAGCGCCAAATTAGTTGAATCTGACAGTTCAGCTTCATCCGGATCGTCTGCTCCTGCATCAGTCTCCCCTGGTTGGAAAGAACTCGTCCTCGAGTTCACAACAATGTCTTCAGAATCCACAAAGCAAGGAGTGAGATGCTTCACATTGAACACGTCCGAGGTCTTCAGGTGACTGGGAAGCCTCAACCTGTAAGCATTATCATTGATCTTCTGCACGATCTCACAAGGCCCAATCTTCCGATCCTTGAGCTTATTGTACTCGCCAACAGGGAAACGATCACGAGTCAATACAGCCCATACAAAATCACCAACATCAAATAGTACCTGACGACGATGCTTGTCCACTCGAGCCTTGTATTTGCTGTTGTTCTCTTCAATCTTGTTCTTCACCTGGTCATGAATACCCCTCAAGTGATCTGCCATCTCCTCAGCCTTAGGATGAACGCGTCCCACGCGCGGAATTGGAGCCAAATCCAGCACCCCTGTCGGGTTCTGACCATAAACAATCTGGAAAGGACTCATTCCCGTAGTTCTGTTCACTGACCTGTTATACGCAAACTCCGCCTGAGCAAGCGCCAAATCCCACTGCTTGGGCTTGGAACCTGCCAAACACCTGAGAAGATTCCCTAAACTGCGATTCACCACCTCCGTCTGCCCGTCGGTCTGCGGGTGATACGCACTGCTGAAGTTCAACTGAGTGCCCAACTTCTCCCAGAGGCTTTTCCAGAATTGACTCATGAACTTCGTGTCACGATCCGAGGTGATGGACCGTGGTACTCCATGCAGCTTCACAATTTCTCTAAAGTAGAGGTGGGCTATCCGCACTGCATCCATTGTCTTCCTACATGGTACAAAATGTGCCATTTTGGAAAACCTGTCAACAACAACAAGGACAGAATCCGCTGCTCTCTGGGTGCGGGGTAAGCCGAGAACAAAATCCATACTGACATCAAACCATGGCGCCTCAGGGACTGGTAAAGGAGTGTAAAGACCTGCATTCGTGAGAACTCCTTTCGATCGCTGACACACATAGCAACGGTCCACATAGTGCGCCACGTCAGCACTCAACTTTGGCCAATAAAAATCAGCAGATACAAGAACAAGCGTCTTGTCTCGGCCAAAGTGCCCTTCCTGGTGAAGCTCCCTGATAATCTGCTGCCGCAAAGAACAATCTGGAACGCACAAACGCCGTCCCCGAAACAGATAACCATTATGCAAAACAAAATCATGACGTTGACCAGAAATTACCTCAGCAACGATCTTCCCAAAGGAAGGGTCTGCCTCATACATATCTGCAAATGCTTCAAATCCAGGAACCTGGTTGCTCATGGAGGTGAGAAGCAAATTACGTCTACTCAAAGCATCGGCTACCCGGTTCAAACTTCCAGCCTGGTGCCTCAGTGCAAAAGTGAATTCCTGCAAATAGGCCACCCACTTGGCATGCCGCCGACTCAACTTGTGCTGCCCATTGATGTACTTCAAAGCCTCATGATCTGTATACAAAACGAACTCCTTCTGCACTAGGTAATGACGCCAGTGCTTCAACGTCTGAACAATGGCAAAGAACTCCAAATCATAAGTCGAGTAATTCTTTCTGGCCCCGGATAGCTTCTCACTGAAGAACGCAATCGGACGCCCTGACTGACTCAGAACACCGCCAATGCCCAAACCTGAGGCATCACAGTTAACCTCAAACATCTTGTCAAAATCAGGTAGTGCCAGAACTGGTGCCTCTGTCATCATCTTCTTGACCTGGTTGAAACTGGCCTCTGCTTCTTCCGTCCACTTGAAATCACTCCCTTTCAGACACTCAGTGATGGGGGCCACCAAAGTGCTGAAATTTCTGATGAACCTGCGATAGAAAGAAGCCAACCCATGGAAACTGCGCACATCGTGCAGTGTCTTAGGCCTGGGCCAGTCCACAATTGCCTCAATCTTCGAAGGATCTGCATGCACACCATCAGTAGACACAATGAAACCCAGAAATTGCACAGAAGTAGTGAAAAAGAAACACTTCTTCCTGTTAATGAACAAACTCTCCGCCTTCAATGCTTCAAAGACAGCTCGCAAATGATCAAAGTGAACAGCCCATGTGGGACTGTAAATAAGAATGTCATCGAAATAAACGACAACAAACTTCCCCATGAAAGGCCTCAAAACCTGATGCATAAACCGCATGAAGGTGCTAGGTGCGTTGGAGAGACCGAAAGGCATCACCATCCACTCGTACAACCCATGCTGTGTCTTGAACGCGGTCTTCCACTCGTCCCCTTGCTTGATCCGAATCTGATGGTATCCACTCTTGAGGTCAATCTTTGAGAAGACCTGAGAGCCGGACAGTTGATCTAGCATATCATCAAGCCGCGGAATGGGAAACCTGTACTTCACAGTGATCCGATTGATGGCTCTGCTGTCTACACACATGCGCCATGAACCATCCTTCTTTGGAACTAGCAGAGCGGGCACTGCGCAAGGACTCATACTCTCTCTGATGTAACCCCTCTCAAGTAATTCAACTACCTGCCTCTGTAACTCTTCTGCTTCCTTTGGACTGAGACGATAGGCAGGTCTGTTTGGCAGACTAGAACCTGGAACTAGGTCTATCTGATGCTGGATACCTCTCATTGGTGGCAAACCAGGAGGGAGGTCCTCTGGCATCAAGTAGGAGAACTCATCCAAAACCTGCTGCACCTCAGGGGGTAATTCAGATTCCTCATTACTGGCACTATTATTAGAAGGGATCAACGCATAAACAAACTTTTCCCGCTGAATCTCCCCCAAGAACTGGGATCGAGAAAGAAGGTTAGCCAGCACGGTTGGAGCCGGAGTGGAACCCTCCCGTCGCGGAGCTAGTACGATTTTCTTCCCCTTCATCACAAACGAATGGGTATTCTTGTACCCATCATGGAACACACGTCTATCATACTGCCACGGACGACCCAACAAAACATGACATGCATCCATCTTCACCACGTCACACCAATGACTATCATGATACTTATTACCAATTGAAAAAGAAACAAGACATCTTTTATCAACTGTTACCTCGGAACCTCGGATCAACCATGACAGCTTGTAAGGCGCAGGATGCTGCTCCGTCTTCAGCTGCAATTTCTTGACAGCTTCTTCAGAGACTATGTTGTCGCAACTGCCGCCGTCTACGATCATCTTGCAAACCTTCTTCCCAATTGTGCAGGTAGTGTGAAAGATATTGGTCCTCAACCAATCATCCTCCGAGTCACCCTTGGGAGTTAGCAAGTTTTTACGGACGACCAGATTCTCATGACCATCCCCGTAAAGCACATCTTCATCTCCGTAGTCATCATATACGGGGTCTCCCTGGTACTCCGCTTCTTCGACCTCGTCCGTAGTACCCTCTTCGATGAATAAACTCTTCGGCTTTTGCAAAATCGGCTTCTTGCACTCTGTCGCCCTGTGTCCTGGCTCGCCACACTTGTAGCACTTGAAGTCGCTACTCGATGCACCATGTGCTGCCTGGGTGGCTGGTCGGGACTCCTGAGATCGAGTCGATCGATTGGTCTGATCGGCCCTCGATGCAGGTTTTCTGCTCTGTTGCTTCTCCACAGTAAGAGCCCTCTGGTAAACTTCTGAAACCGTCCAGAAAGTCTGCAGGCATAGAACATCCTGCAGTGATTGTCGCAAACCTGACAAGTACCGTGCTACTAGCTGCTCTTCTGTTTCGGATAGGTCGTTGCGGGCGATCAACTGGTAGAACTCCTCAGTGTAATCTTCCACCGATTTAACACCCTGCCTCAGCGTGTGGAGACGCTGATATAGGGTTTGGGTGTAGCCGAAGGGAAGGAAGTGAGCCTTCATCTTCTTCTTCATCTTTTCCCATTCAGCAATCTTCGGTTTTCCCTGCTTCTCACGAGAACGTCGCAACTGCTCCCACCATGCTGAAGCTCTGCCCTTGAGCTTGATTGCGACCAACTTCACCTTCTCACGTTCAGAAACTTCCTTGTACTCAAAGATCCGATCCACCTCGTTCAGCCAATCGATGAATCCATCGGCCTGAAGGGTACCGGAATAACTAGGGATCTCGACCTTGAAGCCTAGACCGCTGCGATGATCGTCACGACCACGGTACCCCCGAACTCGTGGTTCTCGATGGTACGGGTTTTCGAGTGACGTCTCTGAGTCGTCGTCTGAGTCTTCCTGATCATCCAGATCTTGCGCCGCCAAGCGCCGTGTCAGCTCTTCGATCCGCTGCTGCTGAACCTGGTTCTGTCGCTGCAGATCTTCTATCCTCATCACGTCTTCGAGGTTACGTTCTCTCTGGGGGGCATCTTCAGCAACCTGCTGCCCACGGCCACGAGCACGTCCACGAGGCATCGTCGATGATGATCTTCCTCCCAAGTTGAACTTGCTCTGATACCAACCTGACGCCGAATTGAATCAAGGCGAGGGATCAAACGCAGCAGAACAACGAAAAGAAAGGCACAAACCAGTAGAGAGACTCTAGGGTTCGAAGAAAATATCTATTGACCAAAAAACTCCTCAATTCTGCCCACAAGCCGGGCATATATAGCTGAAATCATAAAATATGCCAAAAATGGCAAAATCCCGAAATTGGCCCAACAGTTTGGCCTTATTGAAAGAAACACGTACGTGAAAGTTTGACCCAAAACGGTGTCAAACTGAGGTCCTAATAATCAATGAAAATGTTACCAAAAATAGTAAAAAATAACTAAAAACGCCCGTTTGATAGGTCAAACAGTGGAATTTGGGGATGAAGATGGACCCCGATGGAGCGTAGCTCAATCGGGACACTGTGCGTCTCGTCGAGAGCTTTCCGAATTGGGGTGGCTCGCGTCATTCTGATACCCGTAGCCAAAGTTATGGCCAAAACAGTGCGGCGACACCAAAAGCTGCAATTTCTTCCGTCCCTTGCGCTTATCTTCCATCTCATGGTAGAGAAGCGCCAAATTAGTTGAATCTGACAGTTCAGCTTCATCCGGATCGTCTGCTCCTGCATCAGTCTCCCCTGGTTGGAAAGAACTCGTCCTCGAGTTCACAACAATGTCTTCAGAATCCACAAAGCAAGGAGTGAGATGCTTCACATTGAACACGTCCGAGGTCTTCAGGTGACTGGGAAGCCTCAACCTGTAAGCATTATCATTGATCTTCTGCACGATCTCACAAGGCCCAATCTTCCGATCCTTGAGCTTATTGTACTCGCCAACAGGGAAACGATCACGAGTCAATACAGCCCATACAAAATCACCAACATCAAATAGTACCTGACGACGATGCTTGTCCACTCGAGCCTTGTATTTGCTGTTGTTCTCTTCAATCTTGTTCTTCACCTGGTCATGAATACCCCTCAAGTGATCTGCCATCTCCTCAGCCTTAGGATGAACGCGTCCCACGCGCGGAATTGGAGCCAAATCCAGCACCCCTGTCGGGTTCTGACCATAAACAATCTGGAAAGGACTCATTCCCGTAGTTCTGTTCACTGACCTGTTATACGCAAACTCCGCCTGAGCAAGCGCCAAATCCCACTGCTTGGGCTTGGAACCTGCCAAACACCTGAGAAGATTCCCTAAACTGCGATTCACCACCTCCGTCTGCCCGTCGGTCTGCGGGTGATACGCACTGCTGAAGTTCAACTGAGTGCCCAACTTCTCCCAGAGGCTTTTCCAGAATTGACTCATGAACTTCGTGTCACGATCCGAGGTGATGGACCGTGGTACTCCATGCAGCTTCACAATTTCTCTAAAGTAGAGGTGGGCTATCCGCACTGCATCCATTGTCTTCCTACATGGTACAAAATGTGCCATTTTGGAAAACCTGTCAACAACAACAAGGACAGAATCCGCTGCTCTCTGGGTGCGGGGTAAGCCGAGAACAAAATCCATACTGACATCAAACCATGGCGCCTCAGGGACTGGTAAAGGAGTGTAAAGACCTGCATTCGTGAGAACTCCTTTCGATCGCTGACACACATAGCAACGGTCCACATAGTGCGCCACGTCAGCACTCAACTTTGGCCAATAAAAATCAGCAGATACAAGAACAAGCGTCTTGTCTCGGCCAAAGTGCCCTTCCTGGTGAAGCTCCCTGATAATCTGCTGCCGCAAAGAACAATCTGGAACGCACAAACGCCGTCCCCGAAACAGATAACCATTATGCAAAACAAAATCATGACGTTGACCAGAAATTACCTCAGCAACGATCTTCCCAAAGGAAGGGTCTGCCTCATACATATCTGCAAATGCTTCAAATCCAGGAACCTGGTTGCTCATGGAGGTGAGAAGCAAATTACGTCTACTCAAAGCATCGGCTACCCGGTTCAAACTTCCAGCCTGGTGCCTCAGTGCAAAAGTGAATTCCTGCAAATAGGCCACCCACTTGGCATGCCGCCGACTCAACTTGTGCTGCCCATTGATGTACTTCAAAGCCTCATGATCTGTATACAAAACGAACTCCTTCTGCACTAGGTAATGACGCCAGTGCTTCAACGTCTGAACAATGGCAAAGAACTCCAAATCATAAGTCGAGTAATTCTTTCTGGCCCCGGATAGCTTCTCACTGAAGA
The DNA here is from genome assembly GCA_023055425.1 of Linanthus parryae. Classification (NCBI taxonomy): domain Eukaryota; kingdom Viridiplantae; phylum Streptophyta; class Magnoliopsida; order Ericales; family Polemoniaceae; genus Linanthus; species Linanthus parryae. The sequence continues at coordinate 70,556,549 of JALGPY010000002.1, forward strand.
ACGCAATCGGACGCCCCGACTGACTCAGAACACCGCCAATGCCCAAACCTGAGGCATCACAGTTAACCTCAAACATCTTGTCAAAATCAGGTAGTGCCAGAACTGGTGCCTCTGTCATCATCTTCTTGACCTGGTTGAAACTGGCCTCTGCTTCTTCCGTCCACTTGAAATCACTCCCTTTCAGACACTCAGTGATGGGGGCCACCAAAGTGCTGAAATTTCTGATGAACCTGCGATAGAAAGAAGCCAACCCATGGAAACTGCGCACATCGTGCAGTGTCTTAGGCCTGGGCCAGTCCACAATTGCCTCAATCTTCGAAGGATCTGCATGCACACCATCAGTAGACACAATGAAACCCAGAAATTGCACAGAAGTAGTGAAAAAGAAACACTTCTTCCTGTTAATGAACAAACTCTCCGCCTTCAATGCTTCAAAGACAGCTCGCAAATGATCAAAGTGAACAGCCCATGTGGGACTGTAAATAAGAATGTCATCGAAATAAACGACAACAAACTTCCCCATGAAAGGCCTCAAAACCTGATGCATAAACCGCATGAAGGTGCTAGGTGCGTTGGAGAGACCGAAAGGCATCACCATCCACTCGTACAACCCATGCTGTGTCTTGAACGCGGTCTTCCACTCGTCCCCTTGCTTGATCCGAATCTGATGGTATCCACTCTTGAGGTCAATCTTTGAGAAGACCTGAGAGCCGGACAGTTGATCTAGCATATCATCAAGCCGCGGAATGGGAAACCTGTACTTCACAGTGATCCGATTGATGGCTCTGCTGTCTACACACATGCGCCATGAACCATCCTTCTTTGGAACTAGCAGAGCGGGCACTGCGCAAGGACTCATACTCTCTCTGATGTAACCCCTCTCAAGTAATTCAACTACCTGCCTCTGTAACTCTTCTGCTTCCTTTGGACTGAGACGATAGGCAGGTCTGTTTGGCAGACTAGAACCTGGAACTAGGTCTATCTGATGCTGGATACCTCTCATTGGTGGCAAACCAGGAGGGAGGTCCTCTGGCATCAAGTAGGAGAACTCATCCAAAACCTGCTGCACCTCAGGGGGTAATTCAGATTCCTCATTACTGGCACTATTATTAGAAGGGATCAACGCATAAACAAACTTTTCCCGCTGAATCTCCCCCAAGAACTGGGATCGAGAAAGAAGGTTAGCCAGCACGGTTGGAGCCGGAGTGGAACCCTCCCGTCGCGGAGCTAGTACGATTTTCTTCCCCTTCATCACAAACGAATGGGTATTCTTGTACCCATCATGGAACACACGTCTATCATACTGCCACGGACGACCCAACAAAACATGACATGCATCCATCTTCACCACGTCACACCAATGACTATCATGATACTTATTACCAATTGAAAAAGAAACAAGACATCTTTTATCAACTGTTACCTCGGAACCTCGGATCAACCATGACAGCTTGTAAGGCGCAGGATGCTGCTCCGTCTTCAGCTGCAATTTCTTGACAGCTTCTTCAGAGACTATGTTGTCGCAACTGCCGCCGTCTACGATCATCTTGCAAACCTTCTTCCCAATTGTGCAGGTAGTGTGAAAGATATTGGTCCTCAACCAATCATCCTCCGAGTCACCCTTGGGAGTTAGCAAGTTTTTACGGACGACCAGATTCTCATGACCATCCCCGTAAAGCACATCTTCATCTCCGTAGTCATCATATACGGGGTCTCCCTGGTACTCCGCTTCTTCGACCTCGTCCGTAGTACCCTCTTCGATGAATAAACTCTTCGGCTTTTGCAAAATCGGCTTCTTGCACTCTGTCGCCCTGTGTCCTGGCTCGCCACACTTGTAGCACTTGAAGTCGCTACTCGATGCACCATGTGCTGCCTGGGTGGCTGGTCGGGACTCCTGAGATCGAGTCGATCGATTGGTCTGATCGGCCCTCGATGCAGGTTTTCTGCTCTGTTGCTTCTCCACAGTAAGAGCCCTCTGGTAAACTTCTGAAACCGTCCAGAAAGTCTGCAGGCATAGAACATCCTGCAGTGATTGTCGCAAACCTGACAAGTACCGTGCTACTAGCTGCTCTTCTGTTTCGGATAGGTCGTTGCGGGCGATCAACTGGTAGAACTCCTCAGTGTAATCTTCCACCGATTTAACACCCTGCCTCAGCGTGTGGAGACGCTGATATAGGGTTTGGGTGTAGCCGAAGGGAAGGAAGTGAGCCTTCATCTTCTTCTTCATCTTTTCCCATTCAGCAATCTTCGGTTTTCCCTGCTTCTCACGAGAACGTCGCAACTGCTCCCACCATGCTGAAGCTCTGCCCTTGAGCTTGATTGCGACCAACTTCACCTTCTCACGTTCAGAAACTTCCTTGTACTCAAAGATCCGATCCACCTCGTTCAGCCAATCGATGAATCCATCGGCCTGAAGGGTACCGGAATAACTAGGGATCTCGACCTTGAAGCCTAGACCGCTGCGATGATCGTCACGACCACGGTACCCCCGAACTCGTGGTTCTCGATGGTACGGGTTTTCGAGTGACGTCTCTGAGTCGTCGTCTGAGTCTTCCTGATCATCCAGATCTTGCGCCGCCAAGCGCCGTGTCAGCTCTTCGATCCGCTGCTGCTGAACCTGGTTCTGTCGCTGCAGATCTTCTATCCTCATCACGTCTTCGAGGTTACGTTCTCTCTGGGGGGCATCTTCAGCAACCTGCTGCCCACGGCCACGAGCACGTCCACGAGGCATCGTCGATGATGATCTTCCTCCCAAGTTGAACTTGCTCTGATACCAACCTGACGCCGAATTGAATCAAGGCGAGGGATCAAACGCAGCAGAACAACGAAAAGAAAGGCACAAACCAGTAGAGAGACTCTAGGGTTCGAAGAAAATATCTATTGACCAAAAAACTCCTCAATTCTGCCCACAAGCCGGGCATATATAGCTGAAATCATAAAATATGCCAAAAATGGCAAAATCCCGAAATTGGCCCAACAGTTTGGCCTTATTGAAAGAAACACGTACGTGAAAGTTTGACCCAAAACGGTGTCAAACTGAGGTCCTAATAATCAATGAAAATGTTACCAAAAATAGTAAAAAATAACTAAAAACGCCCGTTTGATAGGTCAAACAGTGGAATTTGGGGATGAAGATGGACCCCGATGGAGCGTAGCTCAATCGGGACACTGTGCGTCTCGTCGAGAGCTTTCCGAATTGGGGTGGCTCGCGTCATTCTGATACCCGTAGCCAAAGTTATGGCCAAAACAGTGCGGCGACACCAAAAGCTGCAATTTCTTCCGTCCCTTGCGCTTATCTTCCATCTCATGGTAGAGAAGCGCCAAATTAGTTGAATCTGACAGTTCAGCTTCATCCGGATCGTCTGCTCCTGCATCAGTCTCCCCTGGTTGGAAAGAACTCGTCCTCGAGTTCACAACAATGTCTTCAGAATCCACAAAGCAAGGAGTGAGATGCTTCACATTGAACACGTCCGAGGTCTTCAGGTGACTGGGAAGCCTCAACCTGTAAGCATTATCATTGATCTTCTGCACGATCTCACAAGGCCCAATCTTCCGATCCTTGAGCTTATTGTACTCGCCAACAGGGAAACGATCACGAGTCAATACAGCCCATACAAAATCACCAACATCAAATAGTACCTGACGACGATGCTTGTCCACTCGAGCCTTGTATTTGCTGTTGTTCTCTTCAATCTTGTTCTTCACCTGGTCATGAATACCCCTCAAGTGATCTGCCATCTCCTCAGCCTTAGGATGAACGCGTCCCACGCGCGGAATTGGAGCCAAATCCAGCACCCCTGTCGGGTTCTGACCATAAACAATCTGGAAAGGACTCATTCCCGTAGTTCTGTTCACTGACCTGTTATACGCAAACTCCGCCTGAGCAAGCGCCAAATCCCACTGCTTGGGCTTGGAACCTGCCAAACACCTGAGAAGATTCCCTAAACTGCGATTCACCACCTCCGTCTGCCCGTCGGTCTGCGGGTGATACGCACTGCTGAAGTTCAACTGAGTGCCCAACTTCTCCCAGAGGCTTTTCCAGAATTGACTCATGAACTTCGTGTCACGATCCGAGGTGATGGACCGTGGTACTCCATGCAGCTTCACAATTTCTCTAAAGTAGAGGTGGGCTATCCGCACTGCATCCATTGTCTTCCTACATGGTACAAAATGTGCCATTTTGGAAAACCTGTCAACAACAACAAGGACAGAATCCGCTGCTCTCTGGGTGCGGGGTAAGCCGAGAACAAAATCCATACTGACATCAAACCATGGCGCCTCAGGGACTGGTAAAGGAGTGTAAAGACCTGCATTCGTGAGAACTCCTTTCGATCGCTGACACACATAGCAACGGTCCACATAGTGCGCCACGTCAGCACTCAACTTTGGCCAATAAAAATCAGCAGATACAAGAACAAGCGTCTTGTCTCGGCCAAAGTGCCCTTCCTGGTGAAGCTCCCTGATAATCTGCTGCCGCAAAGAACAATCTGGAACGCACAAACGCCGTCCCCGAAACAGATAACCATTATGCAAAACAAAATCATGACGTTGACCAGAAATTACCTCAGCAACGATCTTCCCAAAGGAAGGGTCTGCCTCATACATATCTGCAAATGCTTCAAATCCAGGAACCTGGTTGCTCATGGAGGTGAGAAGCAAATTACGTCTACTCAAAGCATCGGCTACCCGGTTCAAACTTCCAGCCTGGTGCCTCAGTGCAAAAGTGAATTCCTGCAAATAGGCCACCCACTTGGCATGCCGCCGACTCAACTTGTGCTGCCCATTGATGTACTTCAAAGCCTCATGATCTGTATACAAAACGAACTCCTTCTGCACTAGGTAATGACGCCAGTGCTTCAACGTCTGAACAATGGCAAAGAACTCCAAATCATAAGTCGAGTAATTCTTTCTGGCCCCGGATAGCTTCTCACTGAAGAACGCAATCGGACGCCCTGACTGACTCAGAACACCGCCAATGCCCAAACCTGAGGCATCACAGTTAACCTCAAACATCTTGTCAAAATCAGGTAGTGCCAGAACTGGTGCCTCTGTCATCATCTTCTTGACCTGGTTGAAACTGGCCTCTGCTTCTTCCGTCCACTTGAAATCACTCCCTTTCAGACACTCAGTGATGGGGGCCACCAAAGTGCTGAAATTTCTGATGAACCTGCGATAGAAAGAAGCCAACCCATGGAAACTGCGCACATCGTGCAGTGTCTTAGGCCTGGGCCAGTCCACAATTGCCTCAATCTTCGAAGGATCTGCATGCACACCATCAGTAGACACAATGAAACCCAGAAATTGCACAGAAGTAGTGAAAAAGAAACACTTCTTCCTGTTAATGAACAAACTCTCCGCCTTCAATGCTTCAAAGACAGCTCGCAAATGATCAAAGTGAACAGCCCATGTGGGACTGTAAATAAGAATGTCATCGAAATAAACGACAACAAACTTCCCCATGAAAGGCCTCAAAACCTGATGCATAAACCGCATGAAGGTGCTAGGTGCGTTGGAGAGACCGAAAGGCATCACCATCCACTCGTACAACCCATGCTGTGTCTTGAACGCGGTCTTCCACTCGTCCCCTTGCTTGATCCGAATCTGATGGTATCCACTCTTGAGGTCAATCTTTGAGAAGACCTGAGAGCCGGACAGTTGATCTAGCATATCATCAAGCCGCGGAATGGGAAACCTGTACTTCACAGTGATCCGATTGATGGCTCTGCTGTCTACACACATGCGCCATGAACCATCCTTCTTTGGAACTAGCAGAGCGGGCACTGCGCAAGGACTCATACTCTCTCTGATGTAACCCCTCTCAAGTAATTCAACTACCTGCCTCTGTAACTCTTCTGCTTCCTTTGGACTGAGACGATAGGCAGGTCTGTTTGGCAGACTAGAACCTGGAACTAGGTCTATCTGATGCTGGATACCTCTCATTGGTGGCAAACCAGGAGGGAGGTCCTCTGGCATCAAGTAGGAGAACTCATCCAAAACCTGCTGCACCTCAGGGGGTAATTCAGATTCCTCATTACTGGCACTATTATTAGAAGGGATCAACGCATAAACAAACTTTTCCCGCTGAATCTCCCCCAAGAACTGGGATCGAGAAAGAAGGTTAGCCAGCACGGTTGGAGCCGGAGTGGAACCCTCCCGTCGCGGAGCTAGTACGATTTTCTTCCCCTTCATCACAAACGAATGGGTATTCTTGTACCCATCATGGAACACACGTCTATCATACTGCCACGGACGACCCAACAAAACATGACATGCATCCATCTTCACCACGTCACACCAATGACTATCATGATACTTATTACCAATTGAAAAAGAAACAAGACATCTTTTATCAACTGTTACCTCGGAACCTCGGATCAACCATGACAGCTTGTAAGGCGCAGGATGCTGCTCCGTCTTCAGCTGCAATTTCTTGACAGCTTCTTCAGAGACTATGTTGTCGCAACTGCCGCCGTCTACGATCATCTTGCAAACCTTCTTCCCAATTGTGCAGGTAGTGTGAAAGATATTGGTCCTCAACCAATCATCCTCCGAGTCACCCTTGGGAGTTAGCAAGTTTTTACGGACGACCAGATTCTCATGACCATCCCCGTAAAGCACATCTTCATCTCCGTAGTCATCATATACGGGGTCTCCCTGGTACTCCGCTTCTTCGACCTCGTCCGTAGTACCCTCTTCGATGAATAAACTCTTCGGCTTTTGCAAAATCGGCTTCTTGCACTCTGTCGCCCTGTGTCCTGGCTCGCCACACTTGTAGCACTTGAAGTCGCTACTCGATGCACCATGTGCTGCCTGGGTGGCTGGTCGGGACTCCTGAGATCGAGTCGATCGATTGGTCTGATCGGCCCTCGATGCAGGTTTTCTGCTCTGTTGCTTCTCCACAGTAAGAGCCCTCTGGTAAACTTCTGAAACCGTCCAGAAAGTCTGCAGGCATAGAACATCCTGCAGTGATTGTCGCAAACCTGACAAGTACCGTGCTACTAGCTGCTCTTCTGTTTCGGATAGGTCGTTGCGGGCGATCAACTGGTAGAACTCCTCAGTGTAATCTTCCACCGATTTAACACCCTGCCTCAGCGTGTGGAGACGCTGATATAGGGTTTGGGTGTAGCCGAAGGGAAGGAAGTGAGCCTTCATCTTCTTCTTCATCTTTTCCCATTCAGCAATCTTCGGTTTTCCCTGCTTCTCACGAGAACGTCGCAACTGCTCCCACCATGCTGAAGCTCTGCCCTTGAGCTTGATTGCGACCAACTTCACCTTCTCACGTTCAGAAACTTCCTTGTACTCAAAGATCCGATCCACCTCGTTCAGCCAATCGATGAATCCATCGGCCTGAAGGGTACCGGAATAACTAGGGATCTCGACCTTGAAGCCTAGACCGCTGCGATGATCGTCACGACCACGGTACCCCCGAACTCGTGGTTCTCGATGGTACGGGTTTTCGAGTGACGTCTCTGAGTCGTCGTCTGAGTCTTCCTGATCATCCAGATCTTGCGCCGCCAAGCGCCGTGTCAGCTCTTCGATCCGCTGCTGCTGAACCTGGTTCTGTCGCTGCAGATCTTCTATCCTCATCACGTCTTCGAGGTTACGTTCTCTCTGGGGGGCATCTTCAGCAACCTGCTGCCCACGGCCACGAGCACGTCCACGAGGCATCGTCGATGATGATCTTCCTCCCAAGTTGAACTTGCTCTGATACCAACCTGACGCCGAATTGAATCAAGGCGAGGGATCAAACGCAGCAGAACAACGAAAAGAAAGGCACAAACCAGTAGAGAGACTCTAGGGTTCGAAGAAAATATCTATTGACCAAAAAACTCCTCAATTCTGCCCACAAGCCGGGCATATATAGCTGAAATCATAAAATATGCCAAAAATGGCAAAATCCCGAAATTGGCCCAACAGTTTGGCCTTATTGAAAGAAACACGTACGTGAAAGTTTGACCCAAAACGGTGTCAAACTGAGGTCCTAATAATCAATGAAAATGTTACCAAAAATAGTAAAAAATAACTAAAAACGCCCGTTTGATAGGTCAAACAGTGGAATTTGGGGATGAAGATGGACCCCGATGGAGCGTAGCTCAATCGGGACACTGTGCGTCTCGTCGAGAGCTTTCCGAATTGGGGTGGCTCGCGTCATTCTGATACCCGTAGCCAAAGTTATGGCCAAAACAGTGCGGCGACACCAAAAGCTGCAATTTCTTCCGTCCCTTGCGCTTATCTTCCATCTCATGGTAGAGAAGCGCCAAATTAGTTGAATCTGACAGTTCAGCTTCATCCGGATCGTCTGCTCCTGCATCAGTCTCCCCTGGTTGGAAAGAACTCGTCCTCGAGTTCACAACAATGTCTTCAGAATCCACAAAGCAAGGAGTGAGATGCTTCACATTGAACACGTCCGAGGTCTTCAGGTGACTGGGAAGCCTCAACCTGTAAGCATTATCATTGATCTTCTGCACGATCTCACAAGGCCCAATCTTCCGATCCTTGAGCTTATTGTACTCGCCAACAGGGAAACGATCACGAGTCAATACAGCCCATACAAAATCACCAACATCAAATAGTACCTGACGACGATGCTTGTCCACTCGAGCCTTGTATTTGCTGTTGTTCTCTTCAATCTTGTTCTTCACCTGGTCATGAATACCCCTCAAGTGATCTGCCATCTCCTCAGCCTTAGGATGAACGCGTCCCACGCGCGGAATTGGAGCCAAATCCAGCACCCCTGTCGGGTTCTGACCATAAACAATCTGGAAAGGACTCATTCCCGTAGTTCTGTTCACTGACCTGTTATACGCAAACTCCGCCTGAGCAAGCGCCAAATCCCACTGCTTGGGCTTGGAACCTGCCAAACACCTGAGAAGATTCCCTAAACTGCGATTCACCACCTCCGTCTGCCCGTCGGTCTGCGGGTGATACGCACTGCTGAAGTTCAACTGAGTGCCCAACTTCTCCCAGAGGCTTTTCCAGAATTGACTCATGAACTTCGTGTCACGATCCGAGGTGATGGACCGTGGTACTCCATGCAGCTTCACAATTTCTCTAAAGTAGAGGTGGGCTATCCGCACTGCATCCATTGTCTTCCTACATGGTACAAAATGTGCCATTTTGGAAAACCTGTCAACAACAACAAGGACAGAATCCGCTGCTCTCTGGGTGCGGGGTAAGCCGAGAACAAAATCCATACTGACATCAAACCATGGCGCCTCAGGGACTGGTAAAGGAGTGTAAAGACCTGCATTCGTGAGAACTCCTTTCGATCGCTGACACACATAGCAACGGTCCACATAGTGCGCCACGTCAGCACTCAACTTTGGCCAATAAAAATCAGCAGATACAAGAACAAGCGTCTTGTCTCGGCCAAAGTGCCCTTCCTGGTGAAGCTCCCTGATAATCTGCTGCCGCAAAGAACAATCTGGAACGCACAAACGCCGTCCCCGAAACAGATAACCATTATGCAAAACAAAATCATGACGTTGACCAGAAATTACCTCAGCAACGATCTTCCCAAAGGAAGGGTCTGCCTCATACATATCTGCAAATGCTTCAAATCCAGGAACCTGGTTGCTCATGGAGGTGAGAAGCAAATTACGTCTACTCAAAGCATCGGCTACCCGGTTCAAACTTCCAGCCTGGTGCCTCAGTGCAAAAGTGAATTCCTGCAAATAGGCCACCCACTTGGCATGCCGCCGACTCAACTTGTGCTGCCCATTGATGTACTTCAAAGCCTCATGATCTGTATACAAAACGAACTCCTTCTGCACTAGGTAATGACGCCAGTGCTTCAACGTCTGAACAATGGCAAAGAACTCCAAATCATAAGTCGAGTAATTCTTTCTGGCCCCGGATAGCTTCTCACTGAAGAACGCAATCGGACGCCCTGACTGACTCAGAACACCGCCAATGCCCAAACCTGAGGCATCACAGTTAACCTCAAACATCTTGTCAAAATCAGGTAGTGCCAGAACTGGTGCCTCTGTCATCATCTTCTTGACCTGGTTGAAACTGGCCTCTGCTTCTTCCGTCCACTTGAAATCACTCCCTTTCAGACACTCAGTGATGGGGGCCACCAAAGTGCTGAAATTTCTGATGAACCTGCGATAGAAAGAAGCCAACCCATGGAAACTGCGCACATCGTGCAGTGTCTTAGGCCTGGGCCAGTCCACAATTGCCTCAATCTTCGAAGGATCTGCATGCACACCATCAGTAGACACAATGAAACCCAGAAATTGCACAGAAGTAGTGAAAAAGAAACACTTCTTCCTGTTAATGAACAAACTCTCCGCCTTCAATGCTTCAAAGACAGCTCGCAAATGATCAAAGTGAACAGCCCATGTGGGACTGTAAATAAGAATGTCATCGAAATAAACGACAACAAACTTCCCCATGAAAGGCCTCAAAACCTGATGCATAAACCGCATGAAGGTGCTAGGTGCGTTGGAGAGACCGAAAGGCATCACCATCCACTCGTACAACCCATGCTGTGTCTTGAACGCGGTCTTCCACTCGTCCCCTTGCTTGATCCGAATCTGATGGTATCCACTCTTGAGGTCAATCTTTGAGAAGACCTGAGAGCCGGACAGTTGATCTAGCATATCATCAAGCCGCGGAATGGGAAACCTGTACTTCACAGTGATCCGATTGATGGCTCTGCTGTCTACACACATGCGCCATGAACCATCCTTCTTTGGAACTAGCAGAGCGGGCACTGCGCAAGGACTCATACTCTCTCTGATGTAACCCCTCTCAAGTAATTCAACTACCTGCCTCTGTAACTCTTCTGCTTCCTTTGGACTGAGACGATAGGCAGGTCTGTTTGGCAGACTAGAACCTGGAACTAGGTCTATCTGATGCTGGATACCTCTCATTGGTGGCAAACCAGGAGGGAGGTCCTCTGGCATCAAGTAGGAGAACTCATCCAAAACCTGCTGCACCTCAGGGGGTAATTCAGATTCCTCATTACTGGCACTATTATTAGAAGGGATCAACGCATAAACAAACTTTTCCCGCTGAATCTCCCCCAAGAACTGGGATCGAGAAAGAAGGTTAGCCAGCACGGTTGGAGCCGGAGTGGAACCCTCCCGTCGCGGAGCTAGTACGATTTTCTTCCCCTTCATCACAAACGAATGGGTATTCTTGTACCCATCATGGAACACACGTCTATCATACTGCCACGGACGACCCAACAAAACATGACATGCATCCATCTTCACCACGTCACACCAATGACTATCATGATACTTATTACCAATTGAAAAAGAAACAAGACATCTTTTATCAACTGTTACCTCGGAACCTCGGATCAACCATGACAGCTTGTAAGGCGCAGGATGCTGCTCCGTCTTCAGCTGCAATTTCTTGACAGCTTCTTCAGAGACTATGTTGTCGCAACTGCCGCCGTCTACGATCATCTTGCAAACCTTCTTCCCAATTGTGCAGGTAGTGTGAAAGATATTGGTCCTCAACCAATCATCCTCCGAGTCACCCTTGGGAGTTAGCAAGTTTTTACGGACGACCAGATTCTCATGACCATCCCCGTAAAGCACATCTTCATCTCCGTAGTCATCATATACGGGGTCTCCCTGGTACTCCGCTTCTTCGACCTCGTCCGTAGTACCCTCTTCGATGAATAAACTCTTCGGCTTTTGCAAAATCGGCTTCTTGCACTCTGTCGCCCTGTGTCCTGGCTCGCCACACTTGTAGCACTTGAAGTCGCTACTCGATGCACCATGTGCTGCCTGGGTGGCTGGTCGGGACTCCTGAGATCGAGTCGATCGATTGGTCTGATCGGCCCTCGATGCAGGTTTTCTGCTCTGTTGCTTCTCCACAGTAAGAGCCCTCTGGTAAACTTCTGAAACCGTCCAGAAAGTCTGCAGGCATAGAACATCCTGCAGTGATTGTCGCAAACCTGACAAGTACCGTGCTACTAGCTGCTCTTCTGTTTCGGATAGGTCGTTGCGGGCGATCAACTGGTAGAACTCCTCAGTGTAATCTTCCACCGATTTAACACCCTGCCTCAGCGTGTGGAGACGCTGATATAGGGTTTGGGTGTAGCCGAAGGGAAGGAAGTGAGCCTTCATCTTCTTCTTCATCTTTTCCCATTCAGCAATCTTCGGTTTTCCCTGCTTCTCACGAGAACGTCGCAACTGCTCCCACCATGCTGAAGCTCTGCCCTTGAGCTTGATTGCGACCAACTTCACCTTCTCACGTTCAGAAACTTCCTTGTACTCAAAGATCCGATCCACCTCGTTCAGCCAATCGATGAATCCATCGGCCTGAAGGGTACCGGAATAACTAGGGATCTCGACCTTGAAGCCTAGACCGCTGCGATGATCGTCACGACCACGGTACCCCCGAACTCGTGGTTCTCGATGGTACGGGTTTTCGAGTGACGTCTCTGAGTCGTCGTCTGAGTCTTCCTGATCATCCAGATCTTGCGCCGCCAAGCGCCGTGTCAGCTCTTCGATCCGCTGCTGCTGAACCTGGTTCTGTCGCTGCAGATCTTCTATCCTCATCACGTCTTCGAGGTTACGTTCTCTCTGGGGGGCATCTTCAGCAACCTGCTGCCCACGGCCACGAGCACGTCCACGAGGCATCGTCGATGATGATCTTCCTCCCAAGTTGAACTTGCTCTGATACCAACCTGACGCCGAATTGAATCAAGGCGAGGGATCAAACGCAGCAGAACAACGAAAAGAAAGGCACAAACCAGTAGAGAGACTCTAGGGTTCGAAGAAAATATCTATTGACCAAAAAACTCCTCAATTCTGCCCACAAGCCGGGCATATATAGCTGAAATCATAAAATATGCCAAAAATGGCAAAATCCCGAAATTGGCCCAACAGTTTGGCCTTATTGAAAGAAACACGTACGTGAAAGTTTGACCCAAAACGGTGTCAAACTGAGGTCCTAATAATCAATGAAAATGTTACCAAAAATAGTAAAAAATAACTAAAAACGCCCGTTTGATAGGTCAAACAGTGGAATTTGGGGATGAAGATGGACCCCGATGGAGCGTAGCTCAATCGGGACACTGTGCGTCTCGTCGAGAGCTTTCCGAATTGGGGTGGCTCGCGTCATTCTGATACCCGTAGCCAAAGTTATGGCCAAAACAGTGCGGCGACACCAAAAGCTGCAATTTCTTCCGTCCCTTGCGCTTATCTTCCATCTCATGGTAGAGAAGCGCCAAATTAGTTGAATCTGACAGTTCAGCTTCATCCGGATCGTCTGCTCCTGCATCAGTCTCCCCTGGTTGGAAAGAACTCGTCCTCGAGTTCACAACAATGTCTTCAGAATCCACAAAGCAAGGAGTGAGATGCTTCACATTGAACACGTCCGAGGTCTTCAGGTGACTGGGAAGCCTCAACCTGTAAGCATTATCATTGATCTTCTGCACGATCTCACAAGGCCCAATCTTCCGATCCTTGAGCTTATTGTACTCGCCAACAGGGAAACGATCACGAGTCAATACAGCCCATACAAAATCACCAACATCAAATAGTACCTGACGACGATGCTTGTCCACTCGAGCCTTGTATTTGCTGTTGTTCTCTTCAATCTTGTTCTTCACCTGGTCATGAATACCCCTCAAGTGATCTGCCATCTCCTCAGCCTTAGGATGAACGCGTCCCACGCGCGGAATTGGAGCCAAATCCAGCACCCCTGTCGGGTTCTGACCATAAACAATCTGGAAAGGACTCATTCCCGTAGTTCTGTTCACTGACCTGTTATACGCAAACTCCGCCTGAGCAAGCGCCAAATCCCACTGCTTGGGCTTGGAACCTGCCAAACACCTGAGAAGATTCCCTAAACTGCGATTCACCACCTCCGTCTGCCCGTCGGTCTGCGGGTGATACGCACTGCTGAAGTTCAACTGAGTGCCCAACTTCTCCCAGAGGCTTTTCCAGAATTGACTCATGAACTTCGTGTCACGATCCGAGGTGATGGACCGTGGTACTCCATGCAGCTTCACAATTTCTCTAAAGTAGAGGTGGGCTATCCGCACTGCATCCATTGTCTTCCTACATGGTACAAAATGTGCCATTTTGGAAAACCTGTCAACAACAACAAGGACAGAATCCGCTGCTCTCTGGGTGCGGGGTAAGCCGAGAACAAAATCCATACTGACATCAAACCATGGCGCCTCAGGGACTGGTAAAGGAGTGTAAAGACCTGCATTCGTGAGAACTCCTTTCGATCGCTGACACACATAGCAACGGTCCACATAGTGCGCCACGTCAGCACTCAACTTTGGCCAATAAAAATCAGCAGATACAAGAACAAGCGTCTTGTCTCGGCCAAAGTGCCCTTCCTGGTGAAGCTCCCTGATAATCTGCTGCCGCAAAGAACAATCTGGAACGCACAAACGCCGTCCCCGAAACAGATAACCATTATGCAAAACAAAATCATGACGTTGACCAGAAATTACCTCAGCAACGATCTTCCCAAAGGAAGGGTCTGCCTCATACATATCTGCAAATGCTTCAAATCCAGGAACCTGGTTGCTCATGGAGGTGAGAAGCAAATTACGTCTACTCAAAGCATCGGCTACCCGGTTCAAACTTCCAGCCTGGTGCCTCAGTGCAAAAGTGAATTCCTGCAAATAGGCCACCCACTTGGCATGCCGCCGACTCAACTTGTGCTGCCCATTGATGTACTTCAAAGCCTCATGATCTGTATACAAAACGAACTCCTTCTGCACTAGGTAATGACGCCAGTGCTTCAACGTCTGAACAATGGCAAAGAACTCCAAATCATAAGTCGAGTAATTCTTTCTGGCCCCGGATAGCTTCTCACTGAAGAACGCAATCGGACGCCCTGACTGACTCAGAACACCGCCAATGCCCAAACCTGAGGCATCACAGTTAACCTCAAACATCTTGTCAAAATCAGGTAGTGCCAGAACTGGTGCCTCTGTCATCATCTTCTTGACCTGGTTGAAACTGGCCTCTGCTTCTTCCGTCCACTTGAAATCACTCCCTTTCAGACACTCAGTGATGGGGGCCACCAAAGTGCTGAAATTTCTGATGAACCTGCGATAGAAAGAAGCCAACCCATGGAAACTGCGCACATCGTGCAGTGTCTTAGGCCTGGGCCAGTCCACAATTGCCTCAATCTTCGAAGGATCTGCATGCACACCATCAGTAGACACAATGAAACCCAGAAATTGCACAGAAGTAGTGAAAAAGAAACACTTCTTCCTGTTAATGAACAAACTCTCCGCCTTCAATGCTTCAAAGACAGCTCGCAAATGATCAAAGTGAACAGCCCATGTGGGACTGTAAATAAGAATGTCATCGAAATAAACGACAACAAACTTCCCCATGAAAGGCCTCAAAACCTGATGCATAAACCGCATGAAGGTGCTAGGTGCGTTGGAGAGACCGAAAGGCATCACCATCCACTCGTACAACCCATGCTGTGTCTTGAACGCGGTCTTCCACTCGTCCCCTTGCTTGATCCGAATCTGATGGTATCCACTCTTGAGGTCAATCTTTGAGAAGACCTGAGAGCCGGACAGTTGATCTAGCATATCATCAAGCCGCGGAATGGGAAACCTGTACTTCACAGTGATCCGATTGATGGCTCTGCTGTCTACACACATGTGGAGACGCTGATATAGGGTTGGGTGTAGCCGAAGGGAAGGAAGTGAGCCTTCATCTTCTTCTTCATCTTTTCCCATTCAGCAATCTTCGGTTTTCCCTGCTTCTCACGAGAACGTCGCAACTGCTCCCACCATGCTGAAGCTCTGCCCTTGAGCTTGATTGCGACCAACTTCACCTTCTCACGTTCAGAAACTTCCTTGTACTCAAAGATCCGATCCACCTCGTTCAGCCAATCGATGAATCCATCGGCCTGAAGGGTACCGGAATAACTAGGGATCTCGACCTTGAAGCCTAGACCGCTGCGATGATCGTCACGACCACGGTACCCCCGAACTCGTGGTTCTCGATGGTACGGGTTTTCGAGTGACGTCTCTGAGTCGTCGTCTGAGTCTTCCTGATCATCCAGATCTTGCGCCGCCAAGCGCCGTGTCAGCTCTTCGATCCGCTGCTGCTGAACCTGGTTCTGTCGCTGCAGATCTTCTATCCTCATCACGTCTTCGAGGTTACGTTCTCTCTGGGGGGCATCTTCAGCAACCTGCTGCCCACGGCCACGAGCACGTCCACGAGGCATCGTCGATGATGATCTTCCTCCCAAGTTGAACTTGCTCTGATACCAACCTGACGCCGAATTGAATCAAGGCGAGGGATCAAACGCAGCAGAACAACGAAAAGAAAGGCACAAACCAGTAGAGAGACTCTAGGGTTCGAAGAAAATATCTATTGACCAAAAAACTCCTCAATTCTGCCCACAAGCCGGGCATATATAGCTGAAATCATAAAATATGCCAAAAATGGCAAAATCCCGAAATTGGCCCAACAGTTTGGCCTTATTGAAAGAAACACGTACGTGAAAGTTTGACCCAAAACGGTGTCAAACTGAGGTCCTAATAATCAATGAAAATGTTACCAAAAATAGTAAAAAATAACTAAAAACGCCCGTTTGATAGGTCAAACAGTGGAATTTGGGGATGAAGATGGACCCCGATGGAGCGTAGCTCAATCGGGACACTGTGCGTCTCGTCGAGAGCTTTCCGAATTGGGGTGGCTCGCGTCATTCTGATACCCGTAGCCAAAGTTATGGCCAAAACAGTGCGGCGACACCAAAAGCTGCAATTTCTTCCGTCCCTTGCGCTTATCTTCCATCTCATGGTAGAGAAGCGCCAAATTAGTTGAATCTGACAGTTCAGCTTCATCCGGATCGTCTGCTCCTGCATCACAGCACGACCCGCCCCGCCCCCGGACCGTGCACGACCCGCACAAACAAGGCCCCTCAGACATGACCTGTGCAAGACCCGCCCCTTACAACCCGGCACGTGTCGAGTTTCTGAATTTTCGAGCACGGCCCGGCCTGGTCTGTCCTACCCCTCAGCACGACCCGTCCCCAGCCCGCCGCGCCTCGGCACAGTCTTAACCCGGCACGGCCCACTGCCACCATGAATTATTCGTGCTTCTAATCAAATCAAATGGTCAAAGTGACTCGGTGAACAATGGCAAAAGTTTAAGCGAAAAAAGATATATTACCTGTTACGTTCCAACGCCGACCAACCTTAAACGTACTATCCCAATAATTATTTAGGGCAGAAGTTCCCGGACTAACGACTAAGACGTCTTATATATATTAAAAGGGGTACTCCCACTTAGGTGTATACTGTTAATATGATCCGATTTGATCAAACTATGTCGTGAAAATGTTGATTGTTATCTCACACTAGCGCATGCACATATTAAGAAGGTAAAAAGACACTCACCTTCTCTAGTTCGACTGAAGGACACTTACACCACCTTGCAGTTTGGAAAATGATAATAACAGCCTTCTGTGTGTCGAACTTTAAGAAACATACAACCCTAGATGGCGGCGTTGTTAGTTTGGGGTGGCGTTCATTACTGAAATTGTATTGGATACTAGTTTGCGTCTCATATCATGCAAAAAAATCTATTATACCCTTAAATAACACCCATGTGTTCTGAATTTTAAGAAACATACAACCCCAGATGGTGGCGTTGTTAATTTGGGGTAGCGTTCATTATTGAAATTGTATTGGATACTAGTTTGCCTCTCATATCATGCAAAAAAATCTAGTATACCCTTAAATAACGCCCATATCTCTAGCATTATATGTGGGCAAATCAATCAAAAAAGTTAATTTTAATGACAGCGTCTCCAGTCTAACAACGTCACAATATATGAGTGTAAATTTTCTGAAGCTTGACACATTGAAAGGGTAAAAGTTTATTTTCGAAGCTAGAAGGGGTTTAAACATCATTCAGTCAAACTAGGTGAAAGCCTATTTTAACCGATTAACAGAAGAAAAGTACACATTCTTACCTTTGTTGGTTGAAAAAGAAGAACATTTCCGGACAAGTACACCATTATCACAAGAAATTTGTTTATCTTTTGAGACTGTCTTAGGGGTTAGCTAATGAGATAACTATTCGAGACGCTATCAATGTCCACACGACATTAAAACACTAAAAATAATAGCCCCCTGGGAAGCTGGATCAAGCCGACTTCGAGCCACTCCCACCCAATCGACTTGATCGAGCTGCGATGAAGCTAGTATCACCCTGTCAGCTTGAACAACGGAGAGCTGCATTGGGTTTGCCCATGCGACAATGGAGCTAAGACGAGGGTCTATTCGGCGATCGATTGGAAGGGACAAAGGCCGTCGTAGGTCGGACGCTAGTCGCCAAACGCACGGTTCTGGTGGGTTGTGGAGCGACGTTGATGAGGGTTGTGAGTTCCCCGGCTTAGACGGTGGTGGCGCGAGGTTGTCCGTCGTGGGAATGGCCGAACGGGGGCTGTTAGTCCTAGATTCTGTTGCTGCTGAAATTCCGGCGTAAAAGCGATCGCTGGTCCATCAATGGTGTTTTAGAAGCCGATTGAGGCGGCGGGTCTCCGGCGAAATCAGAGGCAAGGACATCGTGGTTTGCGTAATCGGCTGCTGCTGCTGGGTTCCAATTAGTGTTCTCAGCGCCGACAACATGGCTTGGTGTTGCATGACAATGGCAGTCAAATGACTGTCAATTTGGTCCAATTTTGCCATGACGTACTCGGCCAAAACATTTAATTTTTTGCCTATGATTCGTTTGAGTGAATCAACAGTAATCGCGGTTGAGTTCGACATGATTTCACCTGAGGATGGTAACGATAGTGAAATCCCCAATTGTTATTGCATAACGAGATAGCTATTCGAGACTATCAATCTCCACATGACACGAAAATACGAGAAATAAACACGATACACTTAATTTTTTTCTCGATTAATTGATATAATGCGATTACAACTGGTTGAAATATATAAATACTAACTCTAAACGGTTCGACCTAACAGGCGAGAAAAAAACCGATAAGAAAACCCGGTCAACTATTTAACTATTAAATAAATAATAAGCAAATACATAAATTCTTATAAATTGATTAAATGAATATTATAACTAACGACTAATTGACTGCAATGATACAGCTGACCTGTGTCAGACTGTATACTGGATTGGGTATTTGAAACCGCAAACGTCCATTCTGACTTCAAAGGTGGAACTAGTGTCAATTAGAAAATTCTTTGGCCTACTTGGATGGACCAATGGAAAGAGAACGAGTTGCACACTCGTAACATGTTATTGATTAGTCTTTATTATTAGATTTTAAATGGATTAGAAGCAATTTCCGCCTGTCCAATAAAATAGTAGTACCTAACAGTAAGAGATGGCACAAGCAAATCAGCATCCTACCTTATCGTAAGGGACCCGAAAATCTCTTCGGAGGCAACTGTCATGAAGTCTCAAGGAGGAACATAAGTTTCCGTTCGATGTGATCATTTTGGAGTAAATTTCTACATTTAGGATAAAAATAATCAATATGCAAAATCACACACAGTATGTTAAAAAAGGCGGATGGATGGAGAGACGAGGAAGGACATGGCCATAGAAAGCGTAAAAGGATTTAAACAAGTGGGCACCTAATGATTTGTTTGCGCATTTATTACTTAATTACTTAATCATGCTACGGTGATGAGGAATATGAGAATAAGATAATTGTTATGAGTGGCAGTGCTATTACGTCAAGAAAAAAAAATATAATAGGAAGAAGGAAAGAAAGAAAAAGCTGTGTTGTATACTTGGACGAAGGGGACAAGCAAATGTCATTGTAAACGCAACTTGGAGAATTAATAAACATAATGTGTGTTTGGTTTTTTTTTTTTTTTTTTTTTTTTTTTTTTTTTTTTTTTTTTTTTTTTACGGAAACTGAAGCTTTCATTAAAAAGAAGGCTATCACAGCCAATACAAACCAGAAAAATCTGGTAAGCAAACAGAGTGGTACACCCCACCAACTCTGAAAAGTCAAACTCTAAAAAAGAGCAAAAAAGAAAAAGAAAAAGTACACTGATCATTCCAATACATCTTGAAAGTTGAATACCATCATAATCCCGCGTGCAGACTATTGAGTTTCTCGAAACAGAAAAGAGGAAGCAACCAGATACACCAGAAGCACCTTCGGCCGCTTGAAACATCACCGGAAAAACTCATAAAATCCAAGAAAGAACCTCGAAACATCAGAACCATGGACCTTAAAAGGGATAGATCTGTAAAACCATGAAACCTCTTGTAAAAATCCACCCTTAAACAAATCGGCCCCATAACATCGTTAAAGGATCTGGACCGGAGAATCAGGTGAAGGGCTCATCACATATCAGAAAAGATGAAGAAGATGGTGAAGGGTAAGGTGTTTCTTGAACAGGGGCAGCACAAATCTGAAGCCCTAACACCACATCTTCTGAGAAAATCACAAACCTTCGATGGAAGCCCACATATGGAGAGCTTTATGCTCAGATCTGAAAAGGAGAAACAAGAAAAGAAGAACAAGGAGCAAAGAGCAAAAAAGAGGGGGGGGGGGGGGGGGTCGCCGCCGCCAGGAGGAGCGGCGGCGGCGAGCCCGACGACGATCCCGGCGGTGCTCTCAGAGACTGGAATTGAAAGATCTGTAGAAGAGAGGGTTGAAGACGATAGGGCGGAAGAAACTTGCCGGAGCAAGACTGTTTAACTCACAAGGGAGTACTCTCACTCTCTCACTTTCTCTCTCTAGAGAAGGCAGAGAGACGGATGGCTCTCAATTGTTTCTCTCTCTTGTGTGTAATGTGTGTTTGGTTTTGGTTAGGTCCAAAATAGTGAGCTGCCAAAACACTATCCTAACGGTTCATAATGATCATAAGCCGTATATGCATTATATTATCAGTAAAGTGTAGCGTGTAGGACAGCGTGGAAACCTTAAGGCCACAACCTCTGGATGCTTCAAAAACATTAGAGGGTGTTTGGATAGAAAGGTTTTGAGGTTATGGTTCAGAAAAGAAGTTTTGAAAAAAAGGGTAAAAGAAGTTTAGGTGTTTGATAGGAGTTTTTTCCCCTAAGTCATCGGTTCAATTCTAACCAGTCACTGGCTATTATTATTATTATTATTATTATTATTATTATTATTATTATTATTATTATTATTATTATTATTGCATGAAATGAAAGAGCAGGGTATTGGAGAAGGGACAACGCATTGATCTTTTTTTGGCGTTTTTTTGACAAAAAAAGATCTTTTTTGGTGTTCATTGTGAGAGGCAAAATGAAGAAAAAAAAAAAAGAAAAAGAAAAGGACAACGGCCCATAGAGCAGGGCACTGGTGAAGCAAAAATTTACTTAGGTTTGGGTTAAATATTTCCCAACCGAGCTATCCAAAGGTCACCTATATAACTTGGCATTTTGAGTTTGAAATTCATCCTAAAATGAGAGGGAGGGAGCGTTGTATCATTATTTTGGGGACAAGCATCATATGAATTGAATTGCACTCAACTTACACCTTGGGCCAGGAAGGGGCCTAAAGCTTTTAAGTCCTATCTGGGCTGAATTTATGAGGCGCACGCAGCTACCTTTAACATACTTCTATGGCCCGAGACTTATCATACCACCAAGTCTCCTATCTTAAATATACTTCTATGGTCTAAAACAAATTGCATTTTGCTTGAATCTTGTTGTGGAAAGTGTGATGGGAATTGTGAACTCGCGAAACATTTTAAGTATGAAATAACTTGAAACTTCTCATCTTTGACCAGACAAATTTTCTTAACTACTATGAGTTTCTAAGAGCAGCTTGGACTTGTTCTGGAAGCCTTGATTAGTGAGTTTGAAGTCCCTATCTTACGAATTCCCAAACTCTTTCACAACTGCTCATAATTTGACTATGAAATTGGATGCCTGTGCCAATTTCTTAATCTTAGGCCTTAGTTGCTAGTAAAAATAACTACACTAACCTTCACATCTTTGAGCAAAGTTGCTCACTTTATTATTCTGAATCCACCTGTCAAATTTGACCAGGTTGATCTCATTGAAAATTATGTCTTGACTAGACTGTATGGGAGGGCAGAACTATAATTTTGTTTAAAAACTGTGTGAAGTTGAAATCAATGACATTGACCAAGAAAACTGTTTGGGGAGGGGGGGGGTGTCTTTATGCAATTTTACTAAACTTTATGGTCTATTTGCAAATAATCAAAACTTGAGGAAACTCAGTCATCTTGAACCAAAGACTCTGATTTACTTGAGACTAATGGTTTGGATATCTAAGAAAGTCTTCAACCAAAGGAAGGGACGACTGACAATCCTGCAGATATGTTCACAAAGCCGTTTTTGGATTGCAAGTTCCATCATTATCTGAAATTTCTCAACATCTTGTATCAGTGAGGCCCTTCGGAGCATGTCCAACCATGTGTGTGTGTGTGTGTGTGGGGGGGGGGGGGGGGTCTAAGAGTGTCTCTGTGACGAGAGACATTGGGTGCGGAGAAGACAACATTTATTAACGAGAAGATGAGCTATTGTTGTTTGGTGAGAGAATTCAAGGTGGAGATTTGTTGGAATTGTGCCTTGAAGTGAAGAAATCACCTTAGATCATCAACCAAAGGCCAATGATAGCAAATAGGAGAACAAGGAAAGGATGCAGGAATTCGAGGCTTTAATGAGGTCGACCTCTGGTGCAGATCATTTGATATGTGCCCAGGAGGTCACATGACCTACTCAACAGGTTGCACGACATGTGTTGGGGGTCCGGCCTTTAGAAAGTTTCTTAATAACTCTAGGACGGTCAGTGGTCGATCCGGGGCACTATAAAGGACCCTTAAGGGTCTGATCATTATGCAATCAATTGTGCACGTTCCTCTTGATAAATAAAGATCGTTCTTTGTCATGAACTTAATTAGCACGAATTGCGCATGCGAACTACGTTAAATCTTGCGTTTCACTTGATTTCTCGTTTCCTTTCATTGTTCGTGAGGTAGGAGCGTTATAATAGAGACCATGAAGGTACATGCATGACTTATATGTGCCAAAGTCTACATATAAGTCATAGCGGGTCCTCAAAAAATAAAATAAAATCATAGTAGATATTGTTGATGTCTGCATAAGATGTTTGTTCATCTTCAAAAATTACCTCGGAAATACAAAACCAACAATGAAAAATTGAAATACAGGTTCCCTCTTGCAAGTTTATTCGGGCGGGCTCTTTAGTCCTAATTTAGAATCAGAATGAATTTGATGGCCTTTAAATAGTCTATTCAGGTGAAACAGAATGGATTAGATTATTTTTGAACTACTAAGTTAAGGGAAATAAAAGATGTCAAGTTTCGGCCATGAAATACGACGAGCTAACCGAAAAAGAGGTAATTTTTGCAGTTTTTGAGGTAGGCATGTTCCCGCGCGTGAAGAGAAGGAATGTTAAGTATAGTGTACGATATCTTTGTGATCCAAGCTCATTTCCTTCTGAATAATCAATCTCATTTGTTATACTTTATGTTTGGTTTGTCTCGAATTTCACAAAACAAATCGCTGTACCTGATGCATTTGTTTACTCGCTTACTCACGATTTCCAAGGAGGTGATAGCTAGGGCGTGGTGGGTTCTTTCACCTCCTCTTATTTAGCATAAATGGAAGTGCTAGCTATTGTTTTAGAGGAGAGGTGAAGAGATGAGTGGTGAGAGAGAGACTTGGTGAGAAATATAAGTGAATGGATGTGTCAGTTTAGAGTTTTATAGATGTAGTCTAAAAGCAATGAGTTCCACGGATTGTGTTGTCTCTCTCCCATACGATGTATTCTCTTACTGATACAGTGAAATTATCTTCCTGCCGTGGATGTAGTCGGTTCGGCCGGACCGCGTAATTATTGTGTAGTTTTCTTCTTCTCATATATTACGTTTGTTGAGTGTGTGATCGTGTGCTGTGTTTTTGCTTCCGTTGCTACTACAATTCCGAACACTTTAACCCGCTGACTTTACCTTTTATCTCATAATCTCAACACAACAGGCGCCCTTTACTACTGAGAGAAACATATCATCTATACATTCATTTGGAGATTGCAAAGGGAACACGGATTGGTCCCTTATTAAAAATTGCTTGTACTACGAACATCTTGTATTAAAATTGTTGGAAGAGATCTAATAAGTTGACACAGCAAATGTCTAAGAGTATTGAAGTTTGCATACACAGTGAAGTCCTCCATCAGAACTTAAATAGAAAGGTACTAGTCTTCCCAAAATTAGCTGGTGTCAGTCATGGCAACTAAATATTTTCTCTGGCAGTGATGCGTTTCATCTGTAGATTGGCAAAATTTATGTTTTCTTGCAGGGATATTAATAATTTCTCTCTTTTCTTTTATGTGAGGCATATGCATGACTGTTTCTCAATAAATATATGTTGGTTATAATTTACGCCCTCCAATTTCCGTTGTCACAAAACTTCTCAGCCTAATGTATTTCCATTATCACAAAATATGATTGTTCGTATAGGGGTCAAAGACTAATCTAACAATATTTTAGTTTTTTCCTTCCAAAGTTTCCCTCAAATAGCTAGAGGTCATGTGCAAGTTCTATCCGGTGATCTTACCTATTACCTGTGAATCAATATGTAATTTCAATTTGAAATAGCAAATAAATTATGCGAGTGACTGGTATTGTACGGGTGGACATGTGACACTATTATCTTCCCTTACTTCATACTACTTCCATTTCTTCTCTATCATACCGATTTGACTTTTTGACTCGTATCTGAGTCACTTTGACCATGTGATTTGGATAGCAAAATGATGCGACTTTTTGATAATTTTTTCACCGTGTTATAGATAAACTTTTACTCTACAACACCATGAAAACATTATCAAAAATTGCATCGTTTTGCTATCCAAATCACCGGGTCAAAGTGACCTAGTGAATAGTAACAAAAATCAAACCGGTGTGATAGAGAAGAAACGGAGGTAGTAGCTAATATTTGCACTAGTTTAACATATTGGCAATCAGTTATTAGGAAAAAAACTCTCCATTATTCCAGAAAACTCATCGACAGCAACTCTATCAAAGGAGAAAGTAAAGGTTAGAAGAACTTGAGTGTGATTAATATTCAATACATGTGTATCTATCAAAACAAGAAAAATGTATTTTGCAAGAGCGAGACATGTGCAGTATCAAAAAATGTGAATAGAATATCCGAGCCCTCATATGTAACGTTCGTTTTAGGCTACCGCAATAGTAGACACATGGTCTTGCATGTGTATTAACTAGGCGATTTCATGCTTTCGAGTTGCCAATATGCTGTGTTGATTATCTATTGGTCTCTTGCATACTACCTTCTCTTTTGTTATAGAAATAAGAGAAATGCTATGGAAACCGATGGAAGCTCCCGGTGGGAAGCCGAAATGCCACCTCAGACCTCTACTAATGATTAAAATAATGTTTTCGCTCCCATCTCTCTTTACCATATCTTCTCTTTCCATCTACTGCTTCTCTTTCTCTCCCTAGCTCCCTCATGTGTTGCATACCCATTTCTCTGTTTCTCTTGTCCTCAATCTCTCCATATCATCTTTCCATATCCATTCTCCACAACTTTTTCACTATTTCTTCCATTGACACTGAAAGTTTCCAATCACATGAACAAACGAAAATTTCATAGCTTGCCATTCATAGATCTAAAAATGCGATAAGGCCTAAGCAAATTAAAGTCACGCAACGAAATATGAATCTTTTAATGTTCTGAAAAAGATTATCATATTCTCTTCCACATAACATGGATTCAATTGAGTTTGGGATTCGAAAGAATGGTGACTAAATGAGTCAGGAACTTGTTCTATGCAATTGTATTTTTATAGCAATAGTCAGATGTACACATTTGCAGCTTGTTTCGGATTGCTCTACAATGAATTTACGAAGATTTTGGATAGACATGGATGAAGTGCAGGGGATTCACAGCAAAGAAGGGAGGGAGACAAAGACAAGGGATGAGAAATACAGTAGAGAGAAAGAGAAACGGTGGAGAGAGTGACAGAGTGAAAAAATATTAATTAATAAAAGTGAGTCTGAGTTGTCTTTTTCGGCTTCTCACCGGACCTTTTTTTTCCATCGGAACTTCCTTGAGAAACAGAAAACATTGTAGGAAAAACACTGGACATTTATGTTTCTGAAATGCAAGGCCAACCCACATTTACTTTCGACTTGGAACCACATCAATAAATGTAACTGACCATGCATAGTAATATTCATAAATGGCCATGCTAGTTATGAAATTGACATTGCTGGAGGAACTGGTGATCTTCATAAGATAGTCATCAATTCGTATGGCAGGATTTAGTGACCATTTACTATTTGTCCCATTCACGGGTAGATGTCCAAACTAGAGAGTGTAACTGTTAGCTCTATTATGATTTCATTGTTCATATACCATACACTAACAAATATAGCAGAGTATTTTACTCTTTAGACCGCAAAAAATAAATAGAGACGGACCAGCCAATAGGTGTTTTGCTAACAAAACTTTGGCATAATAATACACTGTTTGTTTTGCATGGAGCGTAGTTGCTGGGGATATATGGAGGCGTCTGAAGCATAGAAATGCTGCTGCCTTGTTTGTGTGAAGGATATGAAGAAGGGGATATGATTTGTATGATCCATATTATTTCATATTGTTGTAACAGAACTCCTGTTTCAGAGCTCTGATATCAGTTTGTTATAACCTGGTGGTATTCGAGCAATACGATGTTACGAAAACAAGCACGAGACAATATTTAACGTGGTTCACTAACGAATTCGCAACGAACCAGCTAGCTACCTTCACGGTCAGAACCCGATATTTTATTGAGAAGAGAACCCGATTACCATGCACGCTGTGGCCACAACGGCCACCCCGATAAAACCCACTCAACACACACAAAAGAAGCTATGGAATCAAACTCTCTGTATGTTTTGCTGTTGTGTACCAAAATCAAAACATATAAATAATGCACCAATTATGAGGCGGTGGAATTTACTTCCAAAACTAATCCTGCACCACCGCCCAAATTGGAAATAATTCCATTCCATGTTATTTTCTGACTTTGATTGCAAGTCAATGTTTCTAACAAATCTCCACCTTGACTTGAATCATCTCAGCAACCCGGAATTAGAACCTGATGATCCTCTTCTCAACCTAAACCGGATGCGTCTCCCTGAATCAGAAACGAGCACGCCTCCTCAAACAGACGTTCCGCAGCTGTACGTGAAACCCGAATCTTCAAATCGTTTCTCCAACTATCATTCGTTCCTGCAAGGAATGCGCCAGATGTGGATGCACTTCCTGAAACAGAAACAAGTGCTCCACCCTGAACCAGACACGAATACATTCACTGAGAAAGCAGGTGTGTACGGGAGAATCCTTTGAGGGGAATTCAACGTACACCAAGAACAGGGGATAAGAAGAACACAGGAAGAGTAGGGTTGTGTGTAGCGAGAGAGTAAGACAATGGCAACTGTATTAGAGAGAGACAGAACTTTGGCAGAGCTTCCGCGTAGTTCAGGTGATTCGTGTTATGTAAGGAAGGGTTAACGATCCTATATATAGTTGAGAATATGACTGTTGTAGTGGGTTAATGCACCCATAAATGGCGGCTTAATTACCTTAACCACAACAGCACGTTAGTCCGCAGTTACTAAAGGTTGACCGGGTTTATGGAGCTCGTGCCATAAATCTATCAAAGCAGTTACTAAAGGTCGCGCGCGGGCTTGGTTGTCGCTCACGCGCGACATGACTTACTCTAGCCTCCAAACCACTAAGTCCCTACAAGTCCCCTGTGGTGGTAGCGAGGGCCCTGTTTCGCAGCCCCCACGTGGAGCAGCGCGGGTGGTGATCCAGTGTCTGTGGAGCAGAGCTAGGTGTGCTGGATGATCGTCACGTGGCTATGATCTGTCTATCTGGAAAGCACTATCTACATTAGCCCCCTTTTTGCGCGTGGAGACGCCTAGCCGGATAGGCTTCAATGCGCAAAAACCAGTGCACGCGTCGTTGCCACGCACCAATTCAAATACACGCAAAATCAGCCCCGTGCGTGCCATTATGACCTAGGATCCCTAGAGTCGTGCCGTTTGTTCTATTATTGTTTTAGGCGTGACGTCAGCATCAACCTGTGATTGCGCGATTCGATGGTGACGGTTGTGATTCGACCACTGAAAGGACGCGACTCTTCAGTGTTTTTGAATAAACACTCCATGCCCTCCATTGTTACAGAGTATTGCTTCTCTCTCTAAAGTGAATGTTACCTGAGAGCCTTCAAGAGCAAATACAGATAATCAACCATCAGTTCTTTCTCGCCAACCGTCTTCTACAACTTGCTTCATCAAAACAAGGTTAGCTTTGCTCAATCTCATTAATGTATTCCATATCCTTTGAACTATCTTGAATATGAAATCCGAGAATTGTTTGGAATACGCCATTATTTGAAAACTGCGGAAGAGGTTCCTTTTAAACCCTAAAAGATTGAAACGCCAGATTGAAACGATTTTCAAACAATAAACTTATGAAATTATGAGATTCCAAACCCAGAGCTGAACCAGAACTGTTCATCTTTCTTTGATTTCAAAACAAACTCAAAACTGCTTCTTGAATCTGAACTAAAGGTGAGTATATTTCTCCCCCCTTTTTTCTTGCTTTTCTGCAAAAATGGCCAAGACAAAAGGTTCCAAATCTGTTAAAGAATCTGAAGAAATTCATGATCTTCCTAAAACCCTGTGGAAGAAAGCCCCCTATCTAGGTGGGAAAGACTTTTATCACGCTAGGGTTAAAGTAAAGAATCATCCGGCTCCCGCCTTTAGAGATTTGCTAACGTTGACCCCCCTTAACACTCCAGCCATGTTGGAGTTAATTGATTCCAAGGATGTGGTAAGATTAGGAGTTGAAAATGGGTTCTTCCCCCATACTGAAATTTTTACCCAGGCCTTCGTTCAAAAGATGGATTTGATGGATGAGTGGATTGACCATGTACTAACCCACCATGCTATCACACTAGACGAAGCTGGGATTTATTTCGCTGTTAAGGCTATGAAGGGTGCTGCCGTGAAGCTGGATCAGACCATGCTTCTAAACCTTCTTTCTCACTACTCTCCTGCGACCCATACTTTTCACTTTGCTGAATTTGAGGCCGCCCCCACTCTGGAAGATGTTCAAATTCTATATGACCTTTCTCCTATGGGCGAAGTGGATCCCTTGAGCGCTTTGAAACCTGGACCAGAGCTTACTCTATATGCGCAGATGGAAGAATGTTTGACCGAAGTGAAGAAAATTTCTACTCGTTGGACATCTGCGGAAGTTCTTCCCGAATGGCAGCTAGTTGAGACCTCTGCGAATAACACTTGGGGAAAGTGGGTGCAATACTTCTTTTGCGACTATGCGAATAGTAAGATCACCAAAGAAATAATGGATAATGACCCAGAAGCGAAGAATTATATAGAGGGAAAGGGGTATCATCTGACTCTGTGTGGCTTTCTCTGTGCCTGGTTGTCGAGGTATTTGATCGAAGGCCATCCTCATGGTGGGGTCTTCTATCATGTTCTGCCCCTTAATGTTAAGTTAACCCTCGGCCAGAAAGTCGCACTTGGGCCTCTAGTACTAGGCACCCTATATCATCTGTTGGACCAGCTGGTGGTCGCGATTGAGGAGTCACATGGGCGTCTTGATGTGTTGACCTTTGTCAACATTTCATTTCTTACCATGTGGGTTTTCGAAAGGTGGCCCTCTCACGCTCCTGTTCCTTCTAGGCCCAGTAAATGGAGCGTTCCAGGTGCTCAGAATGCACTTCCTAGTGGGAGAGCCGCTCGATGGTACATGACCAATCTTCCCAAGTGTACATGGAGTCTGGTATGCGATGATCGGAGAAAGCTTACAGCCAGGCCTTACACTATGCGCATTTAAAATGTGCGATGGTTACCGAAGCTGTACCCTAGTAGAGATGGTTCATACTCAGAAGAACTCCTTCTCGAAGGACATGATCGCTACCGCGAATTCTTCTGCTGGTGCTTGAGAGGTTCCCTTCCTGCCCTTGTCGAAAATGTTTCTGAGATAACTCCCAGATATGAGCAGATCACAGTCGATGTTGACCCAACTCGCGTCTCTCCTCAGTTTGGTTTTGATGCAGTGGCACCTTCCATTTGGCCTAAGTCAATCAAAAGGAATTGCTACAAGCGACTGCTGGTGACTAAATGTAAAACGATCCTTCTGAGCAACTTGCCTTTCGTCCAACCTGTGGGGGAGTCGTGTAGGTCGCCTTACCAAGAATTGGATCGCTTACTGGACTGCTCAGCAGGCCAGATTTGATACACTCTCGACTCCTCGTCCCAGTAAAGCTCTTGCAATTAAAAGGAATGCTTTTCCATTCCGACCTAATTGCAGCTTGGATGATTCCCAATATGGTTTTTATTCCTTGCTTGATACTGACAATCACTTGTGCCCAGTCACTATTCTTGAGGAGAAGATGACTGTTGTTAGGGGTGGAATTTCGCATGTAATCAAGTATAGCGAAGATTTTGCCAAGGTAAACAGCTTTCCTTTATGCTTAAAAGACTTCTTTCCTTAGCACGCTGAAACTCACACCCCATTTTATTTTTCAGTGCTATCTGAGGAGATTCGCATCTGGAGAGCGCTCCGCATCGCTGGTCAACTCTATTGTTGCCGCAAAATGGCAATAAAAGGAAATTCCTGTGGTAATGAGACTGGCTCCCCAGATAGAGGCTCGGATAAGCGAGGAAATGGACGTGTTTGCTCGCTCGCTGATGACAATGATGCTGAGGTGGATGCAGAGGTTGCCCCAAAGGCCAAAAAGCAAAAGTAGAAGGGCATTGTGATTTCTTCAACTCCTAGAAATGCTCCAACTCCGTCACCTGCGAAGTCTCTTGCTTCCAAGGACAAAGGCAAAGGTCGCATGCTGGGCAAGACACAGAAAGATCTCGCGATTGAGACCTTCATCCATTTTGGTCAGGAAAAAGAGGAGGACGAAGGAAGATAAGTGAGAGAAGAAGAAGGTGAAGAAGAGGAAAGAGAAGAAAGCGAAAGAGAAGAAAAAGAAAGAGACGAGATAAGAGAAGAAAGCTCAAAAGGTATCTTGACTGAACTTGTCTTCCTCGCACTTTGGTTTTGCAATAGTTGTTGATTAATTTTACTTTCGCAGATGATGACACAGAGACCATCAGTGGTATTTTAGCCAAAGAGAAGAAAAAGACCAAAGGTTCTCGCTCTGACGTCTCTAGCGAGGCTATAGACGAAGCTATCATTGCTGAGTCTAAGAAAATGGCTGCTGAGGCAGAAGAGAGAAGGAGAAAGCTCGAGGAAGATGACATCGAGCTCATGAAAAGGATAAGTATGGAAGAACAGCATGTTGATAGAACAGGCGTGGCTTCCTTGGAACATGCTTAAGAGGACTTTGAGGAGATTGCAGGCAGCAAGGAAGGTGAGATTTTTAACCTTGCTGTGACTTATCAAGAAGTAATTATTGGTGCATTAATTACTGTAACCCATTACCTATTGTAACGAGTTTCTTCGCACCACCAGGTCATGCTCACCTTAAAGATGTGATAAATAAAGATACTCTTGTAGGATATGGTGTCGCATCTTTAACATATGATGACGGGGCTGCGATCCCACCTAAGTGTGGAGGTGCTCGCTTTTGATCTATCAGAATAAAACATCATTTATAACGCAAGTTTACCTCAACATTTTCCGGTCTTGTCTCGCAGGTGATGCTGTCATCACACAGGGCTGTACTGATAATGTGTCAGCTTCAAGAGAGGTAATCGGCGAGGCAGGTGTTGGCAACCCTAATGAGGACATGCTGGAGCAGAGAAATTAGCTTCCTACATCTTATGCTCCACAGCGAAGCTCGCATGTTGAGAAACCTATCGCGGCTACTGAGTATGCAGGAGAACCTCTGGAGGACATTATCGATGTATCCGATGATGTCGAAGCTGACACTGGGTTAAGGGAAGAAGATGCTGAAGTTGAGGAGATGGAAGCGGAGGATGCTGGAGCTGGAGTTCATGAAAATGAACAGGTCATGGAAGACATAGCATCGCATGAAAATGTCGATGTTCCAATGGATGCTCCTGAGCCACAAGAACCTCTCGCGGATGAAGAATTTCTTAAGCAAGCAGAAGCCACAGTCGTTGCTGAGCCTCAACAAGGTCCTACTGTCCCTTCCACTGAGGTAGAACTTTTACAAGTCCCCCCTGCATGGATTTTTGGGGGTTCAGAAGTGGGAGCTTCCCTCACACTTGCCGCAACTTATACTATCCATGCCAACTATTATGAGCGCGAAGTTGAAGCTGACAGGAAAGCAATGCAGCGAGGACATGCTTCAACTTTTCCAGTGATGCGCATTCCCTCTTTGCGTTAGATCCTTGAAGGAACATGTATGTTACCATATGTCGCATTCTATGCTTTTGTTTGGCCATTTTATACTCCTAAACTTATCATTCTTTTCCAGGGATGAGGCAACCCGATGTGGATTGGCTCATAAGGATGCGCCTTTCATACCCATGGTCATTTGCGAGAACTCTGGAGCTGGAGCCTTTTGACAGAAGGCTTTTCTTGACTGAAGCCATCTGGATTTTGGAGCAACTGTCTGCGGCTACCCCCACAACCATTTCACCTGATAGCGCACAATTGCTTTATAGCACATGCAGGGGTCTTCAGGCTAAGGCTCAAGGCAGATTAGACTTCGGTTTTCTCCTCAACAGGGTCACCCAAATCCTCGCATCTGTAAGCCTGAAATAAGGACACCATAACCTCGCATCTGAGAGACGGAAATTGGAGGAACAAAGGAAGAAGGCTGAAGAAGCTGCCACCCTCTTCCACGCGATGAAGGCCAAGTATGAAAAGTTGAAACAAGAAGTGAACCAAGCAAAAGAGATATCACTCCTGTTTTCTCCAGAAGATCCTCTAATCAAGGATTTATTTTAGAGGAAAACATTATTGTAATGCTAGTTCTAGTGTTTCGCCCCCTTTCTTTTCAAACATTTGAAACTTCATGTCCCGTTTTGCCCTTATGAGGATTTTGTATTCGTATCTTAATGCATATCAATTATGACGTCATACGCTGACGTAATTTCCTTGATTTTCGTGCTATTAATTTTTAGATAAACACGATTTCCTTGGAGGCCCCATCCTTATTATGACCTTCCGTCATTAATTAGGGCGTGCTATTGTATCGTCAACCTTTAGTAGGGTAATTGATTTTTACCCATTTTTGAGACTAAAGTATTTGATTCTCACCCGTTTCCAAGGCGTTGCTGACTCAGCTAGGGAAATGAAGAGTCCCTTATGGAGTCTATATAAACCTTGTTTCCTGCTATTTGGTTTCTTCATCCCAAAATGTGGCTTCTCATGAGTCCTTACGACTGCCGGCATCGGCCTCTGACCTTTGTTGGTTTATGTCAATTTCAGAATTTGAAGCCTGAGTTTGTTCCTTGTGCTATAGAAATAGCTCCCAATAAATTCTTCGGAGAGTCCTTCGATCCTCCTGATCTTTCTGAAGAAGAATTGTATGTGGTTTTCTACTTCTGCAAAGATTCTTCTTTGTCTATTATGTTTGTAGGTCGTATCTCCGGTGATCTCTCGGTGAATCACGATCCTGTACTGATCTTGCTACTGAATCATAATGAATGGTGTGTTTCTCCACTAGCTTTCCTGGAGGAGAATATTTGCCACCATTGTTTTGAACAAGGTGTGACAAGCTATTGTGCTCGTCTTTTTGCACAATCAGCTTCCTGCCCCAGGAGCTGTTCTCCCATTTGTTCTTCACGTCCGCAGCCGTCAGGGCATGAGGTTCATCTGGCATCTCACTTGGGCAGAAGATCAAATGAGAGTCCTGTTCTGATCTAGGACGTCGACGATAGCGTCCCGTCACATAGTTTTAGGACTCGTAGGTTAAAACTTTAGAGTATAAGTTTTTCCCTAGTGTAAGCTTTTGCTTATGAGCTGCTATCTAGACAGATTAATTGTAAGTCATTCTGACTATTAATGAAATATACTTTGTCATTTGCTGTTCTTGTTCAATACAACAAATTGGAATTTCGCACGTGTGCTTGCTATATGACGAAACAAGTTATGTTTCCCTCGCGTTTTGCATTTGAATATTGTCTGAATAATTCGCTATCTAAAGCAGACAAGCTTTGTATCGCACAGGGCGTTGTTGCTATTGCTTGCTATCTAGGCAGATAGGATTTTAAATCTCTTAAGATAATTATTCAATATTGCTGCTATCTAGGCAGATAGGCTTTGCTCGCACAGGGGCGTTGTTATCATTGCTGCTATCTAGGCAGATAGGCTTTTAGATAACTTAAGATCATGATTCAATATTGCTGCTATCTAGGCAGATAGGCTTTGCTCGCACAGGGGCGTTGTTATTATGGCTGCTATCTAGGCAGATAGGCTTTGGATCGCATGGAATCATATATTATAGCTGCTTTCTAGGCAGATGGGCTTTTGTCATAACGTAAGCAGACAAGTAAATATAATAATAGAGACAATGGAGATAATAAAATTCTTCTCATATGGGAGAATCCTTTTTATTAAAGCATCCTCATATGGGAGGAGCAGGACTACAAATTCCTCATATGGGAGGAAACAACGCATGAGTTCATGGGAAGACTAGACTTAAAATCCAACAGACGTTTGAGTCAAACATAAAGAGATAGGCTAAGGATAATACTTTTTGATCCATCGCATATTGATTGGGCTTGAAGTTGTTGCAGTCCCATGGAGTCTCTGAATCGTGCAGTAGCCGCTGTCAAAGACTTCTTTAACTTCAAACGGCCCTTCCCAGTTAGCTGAAAACTTTGGATGAGCTGCTTCCCGCATGCAATGATCTGAAGCTTGCAAAACCAAGTCCCCAACTGCAAAGTCTCGGTGTTGAACTTTTTTATTGTACGCGCGAGCAATTCGTTCCTTATATCTCTTGTTAGCCCTCTTAGCTTGTTCGCGCTTCTCTTCCAACAGAATCAAGTCATGATCACGTTGATTTTCATACAAGGCATGAAAGGCTATCCTTGCAGAGTTGACTTTTACTTCTGCTGGTACGACGGTTTCAGCTCCATAGCATAGAAGGAACGGGGAAACCCCTGTGGGGGTCCTGGGCGAAGTGCGATATGCCCACAAAGCCAAATTTAAGGAATTTTCCCACTTCTTGTGATCATCTGCGACCATCTTACTCAAAATCCTTAGCAGCGTCTTGTTGGTTGCTTCTGCTTGACCATTTCTTTTTGGATAGTAAGGCGTGGAGCAAACTTGCCTTATGTTGTATTCCGCCAGTTTCGCGGCCACCTGGCAATTTACAAAAGGGGTGCCATTATCCGGGAGGATTGTGTTGGGGATTCCAAACCGGTATATGATGTTTTCATGAACAAAATTGACCATTGCGCGCGCATTTGCTGTTTTGAGCGGTACTGCCTCCACCCACTTGGTAAACAACTCGGTCGCAGTCAAGATGAATTGGTTCCCATGCGAGGCCGGTCGAATGGGACCGATGAAATCTAGATCCCAAGTATGAAATGGCCACGGTGTTCCTAATGCATGTAGATCTACATCATGAGCATGCACGAGGTTGCCCTTAAATTGACATTCCTGACATCTTTTTACCTTGGTACGACAATCTGCTTCCATTGTTGGCCAGAAATGACCAACTGTGAGGAGTTGTCTTCATAGTTTCGCACCCCCAGATGCTCCACTTGGTGAGATAAATCCATCCCCTCTTGCGCTTCTTGGCTATCTAGGCATCTGAGTAGATTACCCTCATGGCCCCTTCGCCAGAGTATGTTTTCTTGCACCACATATCGAGCCGCTTTTATTTTAATTTTCTCAGCTTCCTTTCTTTGGTCGGGCTCGATTCCTTCTGTCAAGAAATCAAAGAGTGGCTTTCTCCAATCTGCGTCATCATCAACCAGAGCAATTTCCAAAGAGTCTTTGATTAATGTGCAGCTTTCACAATTTCCTTGAATGATTGCAGCAGCTGTGGACATATCTGGCCAATGAATCCCATATCTTTGGGCCTTTCTGTAAATCGACACTTCACTTTCCCCGCAGGAGTGTTGGTGAATCTTTTCCAATAATGCCTGCCCCTCCTTCTGCGAGACGCACCGCATGAGTATTCCTCCCGGACCTTTGTAGTAAAGGGCGTTGTCGTGTATGCAGTACCCCTTAGTGGATGCCCAATTTTCTTTGCTTGTTCCCTCAGTAATTTCACGCAGTATTGGTTTTCTCCAATCTTCATCGTCCGCGGATTCATCCTCACATGCCTCCTCTGCCAAGGCCGGAGTTGTTCGGACTTCGATCGAGATTCTTGCAGGGCATTTTTCCGTACTAACCATAGATCCTAAAGTAGCTAAGGCATCGGCATGTCGATTATCAGCCCCAGGCGTGTGCTCGTACTTGACATCACAAAATTGTTGTACCAGCTTTTTCACCAAGGTCCGATAAGGTAATAGATTTACCTCCTTCAACCCATACTCGCCTGAAGCTTGTTTGACAATTAACTTAGAATCCCCCATGTCCGTGAGATTGCTCACTTCTAGTGCCCTGGCCGCACGAAGTCCCGCGATGAGGGCCTCATACTCCGCTTCATTATTCGTGACTGGAAAATATAACTTTGTGGACATTTGGATGACTTCCCCATGTGGTTTAGTCAAAACAATTCCAATTCCGCCACCTTTCCTTGTTGATGATCTATCAAAGTGAAGCTTCCAATATGGCGACTCAACTGCATAAATTTCAGGCCCCTCTAGTTCCTCCTCGATCATGGGTTCATAGCTGCTATCCGGGAACTGTGCCAAAAGATCTGCCACTTCTTGCGACTTGATTGCTCACGGCCGAACACACGTAATATCATATTACGAGATGGTCATGTACCATTTTGCCCATCTCCCGCAGGGAGAAGCGTGACTTAAGAGATACCGTATGGGGTCGCTCTTTGTAACCACCACAACTTTGTGCGAGGCGAAATAATGCCTTAACTTTTCTATCAAAAATAATAAAGAAAGACAATGACATTCGATATCTGTGTACCTTACCTCGTCCGGCTGTACTATGCGAGAGATATAATAGATCGGCCTTTCCTGCCCTTCAGATTCTTGAGCTAAAAGCGCCCTTATAGACTTCTTCGTCGATGTCAGGTAAAACAATAGTGGTGATCCAAGCTGTGGTGCAATCATTACCCTTGGTGATGTTAGCAGGTCCTTCAGTCTCCCACATACGACTTCATGCTCCTCCGTCCAATTATATGCAGCATTCTTTTTGAGGAGATCACCAAAGCAAAGGGTTATTTCTGCAATTGCTGGAATGAATCTCCGTAGGTAAGATAATTTCCCTAGGAACGTCTTCAGAGTGCTCTGATTATGCGGAGCCGTCATGCTGGTGATAGCCGATACTTTCGCGGGGTCGGGCTCAATTCCTTGGCGATGTATCACGCATCCCAAAAACTTCCCCGAAGTCACTCCGAACGCGCATTTCATGGGGTTCATCTTTAGTTGGAAACTCCTGCATCTTTCGAATACTTTCCGCAGGTCTCCCAGATGGTCCGCTTCCTCTTTGGACTTGACAACCAGATCATCAACATGGAATTCTACTTCCTGATGCATCATGTCATGAAACAGAGCCATCATTGCTCTTTGATAAGTCGCGCCCGCATTCTTGAGTCCAAAGGGCATAATTGTATAATGAAAGACCCCCACCGGCGTAATGAACGCAGTTTTCTGTGCATCTTCAGGGTCCATCTTAGACTGGTTATACCCACTGAAGCCATCCATGAAACTGAACATCCGGTGCCCTGCAGTAGAATCGATGAGCAAATCGATGTTGGGCAGCGGGAAGTCGTCCTTTGGGCAGAAACGGTTGAGGTCCCTGAAGTTTACACAGATGCGAAGTTGCCCATTCTTCTTTACCACCGGCACAATGTTGGCCAACCAAGTGGGATGATGATTTGGCTCAATGAACTTAGCAGTCAATAATTTGACAGTTTCTTGCTTGATCTTCACATTTATTTCTGGTCTGAAACTTCTCGCACTTTGCTTCACCGGTTTAGATCCTGGGACAACATCAAATCTGTGCATAGTCACGCTCGTGTCTAGACCAGGCATCTCAAAACTCACAGGCAAACACATCCTTATACTTGGTCAGTAATTGCAGCAACCTTGCCTCCTCGTCACTTGTGAGGTCTGCGCTCAGGAAAACAGGCCTCTTCTTTTCTTCGCTGGGGCTTAGGAACACCTCTTTCAGTTCCTGCTTGTGTGGCCTCGGCTTGTCTTCCATACACTCAGGCGCTTCTTTCAACTTGTCCTCCAAGACTTCTGACTTCAGCTTGTCCTATTTCAGGCCTTGTTCAAGTTGACTGATTTGCCCTGGGATATCCCCATGCTCAGATGGGAGTACCCCCGCGCACCTTCATATGCGGTAGCATTTCTATCCGTTGGAGTAGAAACTTTCTATCTCCCTGCCCTTATGGTCATGCTTTACCACTCACTTCAAAGTGTACACATTCTTCCTCTGGTAGGCGACTTGCGATGCCTCTTCGCGTGTGGGCACCTTTTCTTTGGCATCCTCTCTAGTCACCATTACTCCTGCTGGTGACTGATCCTTGCTGTCTTCCCATCGAGTAAGATGCGATTCGTTCAAATTAAAGGGGTTTACCGAAGCTGGTATCTCGACTACCCTGCCATTACAAATGGCCTTCATCACTTGGTGGGCTGTTGAGGGAACCGCGTCGAAGCGGTGAATCCAGACTCGCACTATGATCATGTGATACATGGTATTTTTATCGATGACATAGAACTTGGCCTAACACTTGATCTTTCCTATTTGAATACCCAGACGAATCCAGCCCATCGTCATCCTGGAATCACTTCCGAATCCCATCAGCGGGGACGGGCGCCTGACAATCTTCTTCTATGGGATTACTGCCAACTTTAGAGTATTGAGCGAAAACACATTGACGACTGCTCCTCCATCGACGAACGCCCTCTTGAACTCAACGTCATTAATCACCGCTGTTACATACAAGGGCTTCTGATGACTCAAATCCGTCTTCTTTTCATTTGTGGAGAAAGTCATTATCTTCTGCGTAGAGCGAGACGCCCTAACAACTTTTCCATTGGAGAATACGATGTCTTCTTCGAAGTCTTCTACTACCCTCAGAATTGCCTTTTTCATCTACTTCCGGCATTTTTTTCCAAAAAGTTAATCTCGTCAAAGAATATTCTGAAGCCGTGCGAGCCTTTCATCCTGTCAGCACGCTCATCCTCAGTGTCCATGCTGTAATCTTCCTCGTCATGGACTTCAGCAATGATGGGCAGACCATCTTCCGCAATCTATTCAAGGTCCATGACTGCAATCATGGCTACCTCTTTGTCCTTTGGCTCTTGCTCCGCATGGGCTGACAGCGGGTTGTTGCGCACGTCCTGCCTCTGATCGCTGACAATCAACTCCCCTTCTTTCATTTTTCGACTCACAAGATGCCCAAGCTTCTTGCAATCAGCCGTGGGGTGCATAATCTTTCAGTGGCACTCGCACCACTTCGGGTCCCTCATCATCTCCTTAGAGGGTGTTCTTTCGAGTGGAGGCAAAACCCCGTCTTTACGCCACTGTTTGCATAGATCAATCACTTCCTCTAGCGAGCATGGTAGAGGTGGCGCATCTGAGGTCGCTACCCTGGGTTGCTTGTGTGGCGAAACTGTGTTGACCTCAGCTTCGCGTCCCCTTTTTTAACTAAACCTCCTAATCTTGAAAGTGGGTCCCCCTGGAGATCGTTCAGGGGCGTGCTTCTTCTTTTGCCTTTCCACTATAGGCTCTATGTTCTTGGCACATTCAATGAACTTCAAAAAAGTAGGAGTTTGCAAGTTGATTAGCATACCCTTGTACTCATCTCGCATGCCTTGTAGGCATATCTCCACGAGCCTGTCCTCGAGCACTTCATCTCCGCACTCAAACGATTTTTCTCTGAACTTCTTGATGAAGGTAACACCATCCTCATCGCGCTTATGATACATACGTGAAATATGTATCATTGTAACCTTCTCTTCCATTTGGAAGAACTTTGTATAGAACCTCTGAACCATGTCGTCCCAAGTTCTGACAGATCCGGCCTCCAACGTTCTATACCACTTGTAGGCCACGTTCCCCAAAGATTCCGGGAAATCACGCATCAGCAAATTGGGGTCAGCCCCATATGGTCCCATTACGTCGATAAAACGCATGACGTACTCGTGAGCATTCCCATTAACATCTTTGAACTTGTCCCACTTAGGGGCCTTATACCCTGCAGGATTGGGCATGAGATAGATCTCCCGCGGGATAGGAGGGGCATTGTCGACCTTCGGAATGATAGTGTCTGCAAAAGCTTGATTGGCCAGGAAGGTCTCTATGCGCCGCTGCAAAGTCGTCATACATTCTTGTGTACTTCCTCCCACGGCAGGAGGAAGGGTTGCAGCCGGCGGAGACACATATGTCGCGGTTGGGCTAGGGGTGTAAGCCACATTGGTTAGGGGTGCCGGCGTAGGAGGCAAGGGATACTGTGAAGAGATATTGGAGACAACAGCTGGCGGTTGGGAAATATGCGAGATAAGGGACGGTATTTGGATCGTTTGTCCTTGGACATAAGGTGGTTGCACCATTACTGGTGGGGTTTGCAAATTAGGATTGGGTGGTGTAGGTATTACCTCTTTCCCCTGGGTGGTATAGGTTCCTCCTCCTTGAGAGACAGCAGCTCCCGATGCCGAATTCGGGGCAAGAGTTCCCAAAATGGCCGTTATCTGAGCCATCTGTGAGGATTGAGCCTGGAGAGCCTTCGCCTGATTCTGGATGGTGGCGTTCAAGGTTCCAAGGTCGGAGTTCCTCCGGTTGCCGCGGAATTGTGGCGGGTCTCCTCTCCCGAGGTTGTCTCATTGGAGGGAGATCTGTTGCTGACATCTTTGTCGTGAGACATGGCTGCTTGCAGTGGTAAGTTTCACGTCGGGTTCACCAAATGTGTACGGGAGAATCCTTTGAGGGGAATTCAACGTACACCAAGAACAAGGGATAAGAAGAACACAGGAAGAGTAGGGTTGTGTGTAGGGAGAGAGTAAGGCAATGGCAACTGTATGATAGAGAGACAGAACTTTGGCAGAGCTTCCGCGTAGTTCAGGTGATTCGTGTTATGTAAGGAAGGGTTAACGATCCTATATATAGTTGAGAATATGACCGTTGTAGTGGGTTAATGCACCCATAAATGGCGGCTTAATTACATTAACCACAACGGCACGTTCGTCCGCATATATAGGGACCGTTATGCACTTCGTCCGCGTATATCGGAACCGTTATGAGGTTGACCGGGTTTATGGAGCTCGTGCCATAAATCTCTCAAAGCAGTTACTAAAGGTCGCGTGCGGGCATGGTTGTCGCTCGCGCGCGACGGGACTTACTCTAGCCTCCAAACCACTAAGTCCCTACAAGTCCCGTGTGGTGTTATGCGAGGGCCCTGTCTCGCATCCCCCACATGGATCAGCGCGGGTGGCGATCCAGTGTGTGTGGAGCACAGCTAGGTGTGCTGGATGATCACCACGTGGCTATGATCTATCTATCTGGAAAGCACTATCTACAGCAGGACCGAATGTATTCCACATGTGCCCAATTGCGCCAGACAGATGCACCATGACAAGTGCCCATATGTCATTCAGACCAGATACACCAATGACGAGTGCCACAAATTTTCATGCCAGATGTGCCCCGTATGCCTCAGATGCGCCAGATGCTCGCCAAAAACAGATCGTGCCAGATGCGAGCTCAATGCGTGTCATGGTACTCGCTTTAAAACCTGATGCACGCTAGATCAAACTAGTGCATAATGCGCGCCAGAACCAGAACCAGATGCTTGTGCCAGAAATCTCACGCGCCAGATACTTCATGCCGTTGCTCCAACTCCAACGAGTTCCTGCAACGCATGATCCAGAACCAG
Source organism: Linanthus parryae (assembly GCA_023055425.1). Taxonomy (NCBI): domain Eukaryota; kingdom Viridiplantae; phylum Streptophyta; class Magnoliopsida; order Ericales; family Polemoniaceae; genus Linanthus; species Linanthus parryae. The sequence continues at coordinate 70,598,450 of JALGPY010000002.1, forward strand.
ATTCAATTCACACGCCAGATGCTTCACGTCAGAGTCGGATTGCACCTGAACGCCAATTGCCAGAACGCCAGATGCGTGTGAACCGCCAAATTCCTGCCAGTACCGAATGCGTGCTGGATTTGCCAGATCTCTTGCACGCCTAATCAAATGCGCGCTAGATTGCTCCAAAAGGAGCCCGGATAGCCTCCATCACGGGCTTCAGATGGTGGGTGTACCTGCTTTATCTCCCATGAACGTATCGATCTTGATCGCCAAACTAGACATCGTTCTTGGCAGAATCTCGAAACCCAACCTCGGATAGCCCAAACCCTAGCTTTGAGTACCACCAAAACTTGAAACCCTAGCTCTGGCCTCCACCCGGATTTTGGAACCTGACTCTGATACCAGTTTGTTGTAACAGAACTCATGTTTCAGAGCTCTGATACAGTTTGTTATAACCTGGGGGGTATTTGAGCGAGAACGATGTTACGAAAACAAGAACGAGACAATATTTAACGTGGTTCACTAACGAATTTGCTATGAACCCACTAGCCACCACCACGACCATAAACCCGATATTTTATTGAGAAGAGAACCCGATTACAATGCACTCTGTGGCCACGACGGCCACCCCGACAAAACCCACGTGACACACACACACAGAAGAAGCTATCGAATCAAACTCTCTGTATGATTTTTTGTTGTGTACCAAAACCAAAACATATAAATAATGCACCAATTATGAGGCGGTGGAATTTACTTCCAAAACTAATCCTGGACCACCGCCCAAATTAGAAACAATTCCATTCCATGTTCTTTTCTGACTTTGATTGCAAGTCAATGTTTCTAAAAACATATAGTTGGTTGGGAGACGCGAGAGGGAATACCACATCCCTCTCATTTCGTCTTCCAAAATAATATCCGAAGGAAGGGGTGGTGTTGAGGAAAATGGTAGGTAGTTGCTATTTATGTAATGTGAGGGCTAGATCTGTTCATTATGTGATAGAAGAAGATGGATTACAATGCAATTACTAGAAGAGTATAAATACTCTTCCAACAACTGTAACAGTGTTAACGGAAATTTATTTCACGTTTTCCCTCACCTGTCTCTTCTTCCTCTTCTTCTTCTTATTCTTATTCTTATTCTTCTTCTTATTCTTCTTCTTCTCTCTCTATCTTCCTCTCTTTCTCTCTCTCAAGTTCTGGTTCTAGATTTCAGATCTTAGTGTTCTGTGTTTCTACATGGTATCAGAGCCTTCTAATGCTCGTCGCGACGCTCAATCTTGCTTTTGCATTTCCTAATTCCAGTTTTTGCGCTTCCATTTCTCTCATTCATGGCGGAGTTTCTTCCCAAGGGTTTGAAGTTCCTCATCGCGAATTTGAAGTCGCTTGTCTCAATTAAACTTGACGGAACCAATTACCTTTTTTGGAAGGCACATATTGATACGTTTCTACTAGCGAATTCGCATATTCACTACTTGATTCGTCCTTCAATTCCTCCTGCATAGCTACATCGGTGAATCTGGTAACTATATACGTAATCCTTCTTATCACACTTGGTTTGCTATAAATCAACACTTGAAGAGGCATCTGTGTTGCCTTCTGTGCTTCATCTTGCTCATGCCTATTAGATTTGGAATGTATTAGCTGAAAATTTCTCTTTTTTGTCTAAGCCACACATTCACCAATTAAAACTGAGTCTATGTACTGTGTCTAAAGGAACAAACTTAGTAAGAGTATACCTAGATAAAGTAAAGGAAATCATTGATCAATTAAAACTGGTTAATGAGATTATTCCTGAAGAAGATTTGATTCTCCACATTTTGATAGGTTTTCCTAGTGAGATCAGGAATTAGGCTAAGAGGACAGCCAATCTCTGTGCTAGAACTCAGTTCTTTATTGATTTCAAAAAAGATCATTAATAGAACTAATGTTGCCTTTAAGAATCTTGGCATTGCATTACCTTCTACTAGTACTGGTATCTCAGCTCCATCTGGTTTCTATTCCTGCTCCAAATGAACTGCACACTTCTTATCAAGTCTAGAAGAAGCCTGTTCATAGACAGCACTACCAGCTTAACATAAACAACATTACCAGCCTGTTCAAGGAATGTGAGTATCTTAGTGAAGCCTCCTACTGCTGTTCATATCTCTTTTCCATCATTTTATGGATCTTGAAATCCCTACAACCGGCAAAGAAGTACAACGGTAACATGTTAAAATATGTGGAAAAACAAAACACAATGCTCTCGATCGCTGGTACAAATTGGATGTCAACAAGTTTGCAAGTACAAGAGAAAAGAAAGCTTACATTGCTACTACCTCTGCTAATCATGGATGTTTTTTTGGAACCCTGGCTGCCGGACTCAGGGGCTAATTACCATACTACTCATCATGCTCAGGCTCTCTCAGATCAAGGTGCTGATTCAGTAACAGTTGGTAGTGGCTCTACTATTCCTATCCTTTTCTGTTTGCTCTGCCACTCTACCTGCTTCTCATTGTCACTTTCAGTTTCCTAGTGTTCTTTATTCACCACATGTTTCCGCGCGCCAATTTAGTTTTTGATAATCAATTCACTTCAGAAAATGATTGTAGCATTCTTATCGCTGCTGATCCTTTAGTGATTAAGGACAACAAGTCCAAGGATATTCTCCATACACGCAAATGTGAGAATGGACTTTATACTCTGTCATTCACTATCTATAAGCGCCCGTCTTCCACTCTCGTTGCTTATTCAGCTACTCCTACAGCTTCTTCTTCTACTTCATTATGGCATGCCAGACTTGGACACCCTACCTATCCCATTCTTCAAGCATTACATCCATGTTTGGATACTAGCTTTGTGAAGCCCTCTTCATTATGTACTTCTTGTTCTATTTCTATTTAAAACTCCCATCCTAGAGTGCTGAAGAATGAACCCTTAGATCCCCCATTCTCTCCGGGAATGTCATCCGCTGAGCACAAAAGTGCTCAGCCAGGAGGCTAACCCTAATGGTTCTATTACGAGACGGAATTAAAGAAAAAAAACTTGAAAGATAGTTACTATCATATTTATGCACACTCTGATGTGTAAGTTCTAGGTGATTGTCTACTCCAGAATTTCCCGCGTGCTTACTTGCGAAGTTATAGAAGGCATATACGCCGCAACGTCTAATTACATATGTAACACCCTCAAAATGACCAAGCCGGAAACCTGGGGATGTCACTCCGTACCCGAGATGAAACCTGGATACAAGGAGATTTAAAACGGAGGATCCAAGCATAACATCCATCAAGTCTTAAAATAATACTTATTAAGATTTAAAGTATTGTGCCTCAAACACGGGCATAAAACAAATCTAGAATATAGCGATAACTAAAAAGAGTTCTAATAAATTTAAATGTGAAAGCTCTAGATAACGTGATGAGTCGCGATCCCGTTAAGCTAAGCTCCCATCTAAACCTGTTGTGCAGAAAACAGAAAGAGAACACCGCAATTCTAAATTCAGCAATAAATACTGAGCAAATAAACACCCAAGCATGTAAAATGATGATGATGAATTTTGCAAAACATGAAGCATTTTTTAGTAATTTAACTTAAACATAGCTGAAGTAAAAGCATGACACCTTAAAGAAAACAAGAGAGAATTCCAATTTCATTGTCCATATTAGGAAATTCCAAAATCACATATTCTCCCATTTTCCCTTAATAACCATCAAGTCCAAAATCAAATTGTTAATTTGTTGATACGGTGGAAAAGAACCAACCACTTCGCAAGCATCCAGGACCTTAAGTGTCGACACCCCCTCAAGACTTCTCGCGGCCAGTAGGGTGAATACAAGGAGCTATCCGGGGCATTGCAACCGGATTAAATAAAAAATTGGACGAGAGACCGAAGTCAGCAGGACCAAGCCAAAGTAGCCACGAAACAACCCCGCACAACTCTTCCACTTTACGTTATCATCGATTATTAGATTATAGTGATGTTTTCAAAGAAGCCTTTCAACAAATGGAAACAAGTGTTCTAGTAGCACATATTTCACATAGCACATAAATTCATTTTGAGACAACAAGAGAAGGAAATCATTTGACACAAATGTTGGAGACAGCACAATGTTGGAGACCAGACTCCTAAAACTATATACCTGAAAACAAGACTCTAAATGAGATGTCTGTGAGTTTATGAGAAAATTGAACTCCAAGTATTATGTAAATATTCTAGTATTTACCCCCATTAAAACTATCAAACTATGTCCATAGTAAATTAATATTTCGAAATCCCCAAAGTAGCCAACTCACAACAATATGGTTCCACATAAACACCCCAAAAGTCAAAACTTCTACACCTAGCTAAGAAGTATCTAAAACAACAAATTTGAAATCACGTCCCAAACATCTCTAAACACATTTTGCTTGTCACCATCGTCTTGAACATAATATAAGTACACCTTGCTCTTCGTACATTATTGCAAAAACTCGTAACCAACATAACACGCGGGTACTTCACAATTCCTCGCTATGAGGTCATTTGTCCTATCACCTGCTCATATAAACTTTGCTTAAACGGTATTTGCCTAACTACTTCGTACTTAGAAATTATTTTGGTCCCTCATTCGTCGGGTTCCAATATGTAAGTAGAGTTATCCTTCTTTGTGCAAAGACCCTTTCTACCGTTGTATGTGTGGTCTATCAGTCATAATCCCTACACTATAACCTATTGTATCATTCATAAAATACCCTGAGGTACAATTGAAATGAAATAAATGGCACTTAATGAGCAACTAAGAATTTAATATAACACATTGATCATCAAACAGTCAGTTACACATGCATTTGCACACAGGCTGATCACATCTTATTTTTCATCCTTCTTCAAAAACTAGAAAAATGATCAATTGGGAAAGTAAAAATTAAAAATTTTGGTGTGGAACATCCCCTATGAGTGTTATTTCATAATAAAGAAGAAACAACTCAAAATAAATTATAGAACTCAAGTTATGCAGAGAATAGCACATCTGCTGTCAAAGACCAGCACAACAGAAACTTCAACTTTACCAGGTCTTTAACTGACTTTAACTTTTAAAAAGGGCTAGGGATTTAACCAGATATAGACCTATGTGTCTATTAATAACCATAAAAATTTTAGACTCATCCAAGATCTGGAAGATAGGCTAAAATCAAAAATATTACAGGTGGTCACTGTGAAATTCTGCTACTGTACAACGAACTTTGGAAATTTGTATATAAGTCTCTAAAATTCATTTGAGTCTGGAATTTTCATAGCAGATACCTGAACATGTCTTATAATTGGGAAAAATTCAGTGAAAAATAACTCTAAGTTTAAACACATCTTCCACATCAATTACCAACAGCTGCACTGATTCAAGTGCCACAAGCTGAACGTTCTTGCCTTCTAACTCTATGAACGCTTCCTATGCACCATTCAACGAAACACAAGACATCCTTATTTTTTCAACTCATAATCCAAATCAATAAAACATAAATTTATTAAATTCCAAAACGGATTCTCAACACGCGAGTATTATCCTTCATCAAGAAAGCAAAATTAACCTACGCAAATTACCAATCATCTCTAGCCCAAAAGTGGTTAGGCTAAATCATTTTAAGAAACCTTAAACATTGTTTGGCCTCATGGCCTTATTCAAAACCAAAAGTTCAAAAAGTATTATAGGTCTAAGAAATCAAAGGAGCCTAATATGTCTAATTCTCGTAGTTATTCACACTTGCCTCCGACTCCATGTATTCAGTAGGGTCATCCTCGAACTCATCACCTTACTAGGGTCTTCCTCAATCTCAATGTCCTCGCTAGGATCTTCTTCAATCACAATGTCCTCGCTAGGGTCTTCTTCAATCTCAATGTCCTCTCTAAATTTTTCCTCGACCTCATCAACTTCACTAGAATCCAAATCGATCATCGTGCGACTTCACCATTTACCATGAGCCTCCATCTACAATATGCACATAAATTTGGCATCCACCTTCCATTCACCATGGTAGAAATAGTCCTTAGAGTTTGGTTGAACCTCATTAGGTTTCTGTACTTTGCGATGATCTCCTTAAATATAGGACCTCTAGGTAGGGCCTTCACCATGCAATTAGCTTGATAAACAGGATTCCGATATTGCTTAAACTCCAACGCATTGAACCTACCCTCGTAAAATTGGAGCACATGGTACCGAAAGGCTGGTAGTGTCTCTCCCTTCGTCCAAGGAGTCACGACGAGGTGTTTCTCAACTGTCAACACACGCTTCCTTGCGGTTATCTTGGTTTTATCCATCTACAAAGGATAACAACTCCATAAGTCTCTTACTCCACAAAGTATATATCACAAGACTAACACGACTACCATCATGAAATAAGTACATACTCCCGAGACCTCAGTTTTTTATCGCCCCCCGACTTTCAGAAACAATCCCCAGCTTTTGATCACCCTAACAATAGACACCTAACCCAAACTCCAATTAAAAGCCTCAAACCCAAATACTTAGCTAATCGGGTAGGCATAAATTCTTAGCTAAGAGAGGGTGGGTGGCAATACTTGCTTACTAAGCCTATTTTCTAAAGATTTAAACACATAATAGTCCTATCCAAGACTACCAAAATCCCCAACGGCTTGTCAAATTTTTATTACTTTCCCAATGTCCATTTTAAATTTTCCTACATGTTTTAACTTTTTTTTGGATAACCAGGCTCTGATACCAACTGTAACACCCCCAAAATGACCAAGCCGTAAACCCGGGGGTGTCACTCTGTACTCGAGATGAAACCCGGATACAAGAAGATTTAAAACAGAGGATCCAGCATAACATTCATCAAGTCTTAAAATAATACTTATTAAGATTCATAGTATTGTGTCTCAAACACGGGCATAAGACAAATCTAGAATTTAGTGATAACTAACAAAAGTTCTAAGAAATTTAAATTTGAAAGTTCTAGATAACGTGATGAGTCGCGATCCCGCTAAGCCAAGCTTCCATCTGAACCTGTGGTGCATAAAACAGAAAGAGAACACCACAGTTCCAAAATCAGCAATAAATACTAAGCAAATAAACACACACACACACAAAGCACATACACACACACACAAACAAAGCACATACACACACACACAGTTACTAAAAATCCTCTAAATCAATCCCCACCATCAACCTACTGAGTCACAAAAATAAGTTTCTCCTTTGTTTTGGTTCACTCAAGAACATTCAAGAACACACTCATAGTGTTCTTCATTTTCTTCCTCATGTAAACTCTCAATCTCCCTCAAACCAACTCTTCCTACCGAAATGCTATAGCGGGAGAATCACCATCCTTAGGGGAGAAAATCCATCAACAAATTCAATTTAGAACCCTAGCTTAGATTTGAGTTCAGAATTCGGTAGGAATTCAGAATTGGGTTTTGAGTTCAGAATTCGCAGGGGAAAATTTAGAACCCTAGCTTAGATTTTGACTCAATCCATTTTGTGTGTAGCAATTCAGTGTCTCCAACGTATAACGTAACTTAAATAATTCCTGAGGTGTAGGAAAAGCCTGAGACAATATTTTCAAAACTCAACTTGTCGGTTTTTAACAACCTCGTCGGAAGCTGGGTTTCATCGCCGGATTTTGCGTTTCTTCAACAGGAGAAATCAATAAACTGTGAATTCGTCAAAGTATGGCTTTATATAGAATGGGTGGTTTTATATGGCAATTGATCTTCATTTCTTGTAGAAGAGATAACAACTACTAAATCTCACAACACACTAGAGCTATACCCCTGTATCTAGCCTCTGCAGAGCTTCTAGACACCACCTTTTTTGGATTTTCAGGAGATCAAAGAAGAAACAAGATACACTAACAGCCAGAAGTTGATTTTATGGTATCTGGGCAACCTCCCCACTCTGAGTCACTGTAAACTTTGAGCATCATAGGTTAGGCATTGGAAAAACACAAATCATAACTTACAGCTCATTTGATGTACCTTAAAACATGGTGTACTGTCTTCATATGGACATATGTGGGGTTTGAAAGAAAGTGACACCGTAGGGAGATTAAGGTAATTGTCGCAGAATTTCCAAAGATGTTCGTATGTGTTCCTAAGGAAGCATAAAAAGAACACGTTGATGTTGTCATAGCCCTTGGTGCAAGTTGAAAAATAAAGTATTCTTTTCTTGTTCTTCCACTTATGCGTATAACACAATACGCAATATAGGGGGTGGCCATCAGGTGCGGAACCAGTCGGGATTATGTCTTTCCAGTCCGTTAATGCCTGAGAAAGGGTTAGTCTACATGAGGCAGTCTTCCCAGCGGTAATTCCCATTGTTCCCATTAATAATACGAGGTATATACTTTTCTTTCTAGTATTCTCTCCAAACTTGTAACACTTTTTTCATCCTCTCCTGCCCCGACCACATCGACGAATGTCGAACGCAAAGTAGAAGATAAAGAATAACCCGGTTAGGGTCCTTCTGGTTCAGAGTGTCGTGTGAATCTTGTACGTCAGCAGGATACGTGTAGGTTTCAGTCTGTGTTTTACACACGTCCACCAAGAACAAATCAAACAAAAATTATCTTTGACGTTCCGAGGCTCGGCTAGCCTTGCCCAAGTTTCGACTAACCTAGATTGAGTTCCGTATAACCTAGATAGACAACCAACCAACCTAGATTGAGTTCCGTATAACCGGAATCGAGATTCAACCAACCTAGATCGAGTATCGATCAATGCGATCGGAGCTCGAATTTAGTCTTTTCAACCAAGCCGGGACTCGATCACGTAGACACAAGGGGCCTACATATGTCCATTGTTATTCCTTATATTACCTTCACGTACTATACAGGTTCATGATCATATGACTATAACTTCATCAACAATAAACATTCACATTGTGTCACGCCCCGATTCCGGGGTGATTTGAAGTTAATTAGTAGAAAAATGCATCATCATTTTTTTTCAAGCAGCTTCCCGCATCCTTCTCGTAAGAGCTAAAACAAAAATCACTTTTATTACAACACAATCTCGTTTTACAAAGTGGTCAGAGCTAACTCTAGGGTACCCCATGCCCACAATATAAATTATACAACATCGCTTTTCGACCCAAAACTCGACCTCTAGACTTTTCATAATATCTTGACATTTCCTTGTGAACATGAGCTATCTACTTATCTAGAGAACTGACATACGTCTTCCATTATCCTTAGTCCCTGAAAAATATAAGTAAACGGGCTGAGCCCCAGTAGGAACAAGACAATACTAAAGTCAAGGGCCACATACATCAGCGTATCTGTGAGGAAGTGTCACATTCAACGTACATAATATACGAGACGACATGCATCAAGTCAATGGCCGTTGACACGAACATGGTAATTACATTTCACGCATAGTTAGTTCACATCACCAATTCCATTCTCGTCAATTTGAGTGGGTCATTCTTTCGTACCCAAATTGTTTCAAACATTCGTGACAGTCTTAATCCCACCAACTTATAATTTACGTTTCAAGTTCACATCAACTATTCTAATCTCAAGCCACACTTTAAATATCATAAATGATAACGTCAGTTCAACATGTGATCAGTAGATATCATATTCCGGTCCTGGTATTTAATGAGTTATCATATCAACCTCATTAATTTATACGCCATAAATTTTATATAAATGATAACCAAATAATCATCATGAATGATAGATACAGTATCACCACTCTTACTCTCACGAATATATGTATAATATCAGGTCATGTTAACCATCGCTTACAAAAACATCTAGTATGGTGAATGCACTATCACCAAGTATCAATCCCATCAATGTAAAAATCATCATTTTCAATTTTTCTTATGCTTATGTGTCACACGGAGTATCCTGCTCGCATTATGGCTTTCACAAGGGAGCGAGTCAACCCACAACCGCATTATGGCTTTCACAAGGGAGCGGTGTAGCCCACACGTCTCCACGGACGCTAAGAACACTAAGGATAATGGAAGACGTATGCTAGTTCTCTAGATAAGTAGATAGCTCATGTTCACAAGGAAATGTCAAGATATTATGAAAAGTCTAGAGGTCGAGTTTTGGGTCGAAAAGCGATGTTGTATAATTTATATTGTGGGCATGGGGTACCCTAGAGTCAGCTCTGACCACTTTGTAAAACGAGATTGTGTTGTAATAAAAGTGATTTTTGTTTTAGCTCTTACGAGAAGGATGCGGGAAGCAGCTTGAAAAAAAATGATGATGCATTTTTCTACTAATTAACTTCAAATCACCCCGGAATCGGGGCGTGACACAATGTGAATGTTTATTGTTGATGAAGTTATAGTCATATGATCATGAACCTGTATAGTACGTGTAGGTAATAATTCCAGCTACCATCAAGGGAGCGGTCTAGCCCACACTTCTTCTTTTTTCTCTTCATTCGAACCATCAAGTAGAGTGAGTCCGATTGTAACAGAGACACCAATGATATACTATTATTGCTAGGAGTGAAGAGAAAAATTTAGAACCCTAGCTTAGATTTTGACTCAGTCCATTTTGTGTGTAGCAATTCAGTGTCTCTAACGTATAACGTAACTTAAATAATTCCTGAGGTGTAGGAAAAGCCAGAGACAATATTTTCAAAACTCAACTTGTCGGATTTTAACAACCTCGTCGGAAGCTGGGTTTCATCGCCGGATTTTGCGTTTCTTCAACAGGAGAAATCAATAAACTGTGAATTCATCAAAGTATGGCTTTATATAGAATGGGTGGTTTTATATGGCAATTGATCTTCATTTCTTGTAGAAGAGATAACAACTACTAAATCTCACAACACACTAGAGCTATACCCCTGTATCTAGCCTCTGCAGAGCTTCTAGACACCACCTTTTTTGGATTTTCAGGAGATCAAAGAAGAAACAAGATACACTAACAGCCAGAAGTTGATTTTATGGTATCTGGGCAACCTCCCCACTCTAAGTCACTGTAAACTTTGAGCATCATAGGTTAGGCATTGGAAAAACACAAATCATAACTTACAGCTCATTTGATGTACCTTAAAACATGGTGTACTGTCTTCATATGGACATATGTGGGGTTTGAAAGAAAGTGACACCGTAGGGAGATTAAGGTAATTGTCGCATAATTTCCAAAGATGTTCGTATGTGTTCCTAAGGAAGCATAAAAAGAACACGTTGATGTTGTCATAGCCCTTGGTGCAAGTTGAAAAATAAAGTATTCTTTTCTTGTTCTTCCACTTATGCGTATAACACAATACACAATATAGGGGGTGGCCATCAGGTGCGGAACCAGTCGGGATTATGTCTTTCCAGTCCGTTAATGCCTGAGAAAGGGTTAGTCTACATGAGGCAGTCTTCCCAGCGGTAATTCCCATTGTTCCCATTAATAATACGAGGTATATACTTTTCTTTCTAGTATTCTCTCCAAACTTGTAACACTTTTTTCATCCTCTCCTGCCCCGACCACATCGACGAATGTCGAACGCAAAGTAGAAGATAAAGAATAACCCGGTTAGGGTCCTTCTGGTTCAGAGTGTCGTGTGAATATTGTACGTCAGCAGGATACGTGTAGGTTTCAGTCTGTGTTTTACACACGTCCACCAAGAACAAATCAAACAAAAATTATCTTTGACGTTCCGAGGCTCGGCTAGCCTTGCCCAAGTTTCGACTAACCTAGATTGAGTTCCGTATAACCTAGATAGACAACCAACCAACCTAGATTGAGTTCCGTATAACCGGAATCGAGATTCAACCAACCTAGATCGAGTATCGATCAATGCGATCGGAGCTCGAATTTAGTCTTTTCAACCAAGCCGGGACTCGATCACGTAGACACAAGGGGCCTACATATGTCCATTGTTATTCCTTATATTACCTTCACGTACTATACAGGTTCATGATCATATGACTATAACTTCATCAACAATAAACATTCACATTGTGTCACGCCCCGATTCCGGGGTGATTTGAAGTTAATTAGTAGAAAAATGCATCATCATTTTTTTTCAAGCAGCTTCCCGCATCCTTCTCGTAAGAGCTAAAACAAAAATCACTTTTATTACAACACAATATCGTTTTACAAAGTGGTCAGAGCTAACTCTAGGGTACCCCATGCCCACAATATAAATTATACAACATCGCTTTTCGACCCAAAACTCGACCTCTAGACTTTTCATAATATCTTGACATTTCCTTGTGAACATGAGCTATCTACTTATCTAGAGAACTGACATACGTCTTCCATTATCCTTAGTCCCTGAAAAATATAAGTAAACGGGCTGAGCCCCAGTAGGAACAAGACAATACTAAAGTCAAGGGCCACATACATCAGCGTATCTGTGAGGAAGTGTCACATTCAACGTACATAATATACGAGACGACATGCATCAAGTCAATGGCCGTTGACACGAACATGGTAATTACATTTCACGCATAGTTAGTTCACATCACCAATTCCATTCTCGTCAATTTGAGTGGGTCATTCTTTCGTACCCAAATTGTTTCAAACATTCGTGACAGTCTTAATCCCACCAACTTATAATTTACGTTTCAAGTTCACATCAACTATTCTAATCTCAAGCCACACTTTAAATATCATAAATGATAACGTCAGTTCAACATGTGATCAGTAGATATCATATTCCGGTCCTGGTATTTAATGAGTTATCATATCAACCTCATTAATTTATACGCCATAAATTTTATATAAATGATAACCAAATAATCATCATGAATGATAGATACACTATCACCACTCTTACTCTCACGAATATATGTATAATATCAGGTCATGTTAACCATCGCTTACAAAAACATCTAGTATGGTGAATGCACTATCACCAAGTATCAATCCCATCAATGTAAAAATCATCATTTTCAATTTTTCTTATGCTTATGTGTCACACGGAGTATCCTGCTCGCATTATGGCTTTCACAAGGGAGCGAGTCAACCCACAACCGCATTATGGCTTTCACAAGGGAGCGGTGTAGCCCACACGTCTCCACGGACGCTAAGAACACTAAGGATAATGGAAGACGTATGCTAGTTCTCTAGATAAGTAGATAGCTCATGTTCACAAGGAAATGTCAAGATATTATGAAAAGTCTAGAGGTCGAGTTTTGGGTCGAAAAGCGATGTTGTATAATTTATATTGTGGGCATGGGGTACCCTAGAGTCAGCTCTGACCACTTTGTAAAACGAGATTGTGTTGTAATAAAAGTGATTTTTGTTTTAGCTCTTACGAGAAGGATGCGGGAAGCAGCTTGAAAAAAAATGATGATGCATTTTTCTACTAATTAACTTCAAATCACCCCGGAATCGGGGCGTGACACAATGTGAATGTTTATTGTTGATGAAGTTATAGTCATATGATCATGAACCTGTATAGTACGTGTAGGTAATAATTCCAGCTACCATCAAGGGAGCGGTCTAGCCCACACTTCTTCTTTTTTCTCTTCATTCGAACCATCAAGTAGAGTGAGTCCGATTGTAACAGAGACACCAATGATATACTATTATTGCTAGGAGTGAAGAGAAAAATTTAGAACCCTAGCTTAGATTTTGACTCAGTCCATTTTGTGTGTAGCAATTCAGTGGCTCTAACGTATAACGTAACTTAAATAATTCCTGAGGTGTAGGAAAAGCCAGAGACAATATTTTCAAAACTCAACTTGTCGGATTTTAACAACCTCGTCGGAAGCTGGGTTTCATCGCCGGATTTTGCGTTTCTTCAACAGGAGAAATCAATAAACTGTGAATTCATCAAAGTATGGCTTTATATAGAATGGGTGGTTTTATATGGCAATTGATCTTCATTTCTTGTAGAAGAGATAACAACTACTAAATCTCACAACACACTAGAGCTATACCCCTGTATCTAGCCTCTGCAGAGCTTCTAGACACCACCTTTTTTGGATTTTCAGGAGATCAAAGAAGAAACAAGATACACTAACAGCCAGAAGTTGATTTTATGGTATCTGGGCAACCTCCCCACTCTGAGTCACTGTAAACTTTGAGCATCATAGGTTAGGCATTGGAAAAACACAAATCATAACTTACAGCTCATTTGATGTACCTTAAAACATGGTGTACTGTCTTCATATGGACATATGTGGGGTTTGAAAGAAAGTGACACCGTAGGGAGATTAAGGTAATTGTCGCAGAATTTCCAAAGATGTTCGTATGTGTTCCTAAGGAAGCATAAAAAGAACACGTTGATGTTGTCATAGCCCTTGGTGCAAGTTGAAAAATAAAGTATTCTTTTCTTGTTCTTCCACTTATGCGTATAACACAATACGCAATATAGGGGGTGGCCATCAGGTGCGGAACCAGTCGGGATTATGTCTTTCCAGTCCGTTAATGCCTGAGAAAGGGTTAGTCTACATGAGGCAGTCTTCCCAGCGGTAATTCCCATTGTTCCCATTAATAATACGAGGTATATACTTTTCTTTCTAGTATTCTCTCCAAACTTGTAACACTTTTTTCATCCTCTCCTGCCCCGACCACATCGACGAATGTCGAACGCAAAGTAGAAGATAAAGAATAACCCGGTTAGGGTCCTTCTGGTTCAGAGTGTCGTGTGAATCTTGTACGTCAGCAGGATACGTGTAGGTTTCAGTCTGTGTTTTACACACGTCCACCAAGAACAAATCAAACAAAAATTATCTTTGACGTTCCGAGGCTCGGCTAGCCTTGCCCAAGTTTCGACTAACCTAGATTGAGTTCCGTATAACCTAGATAGACAACCAACCAACCTAGATTGAGTTCCGTATAACCGGAATCGAGATTCAACCAACCTAGATCGAGTATCGATCAATGCGATCGGAGCTCGAATTTAGTCTTTTCAACCAAGCCGGGACTCGATCACGTAGACACAAGGGGCCTACATATGTCCATTGTTATTCCTTATATTACCTTCACGTACTATACAGGTTCATGATCATATGACTATAACTTCATCAACAATAAACATTCACATTGTGTCACGCCCCGATTCCGGGGTGATTTGAAGTTAATTAGTAGAAAAATGCATCATCATTTTTTTTCAAGCAGCTTCCCGCATCCTTCTCGTAAGAGCTAAAACAAAAATCACTTTTATTACAACACAATATCGTTTTACAAAGTGGTCAGAGCTAACTCTAGGGTACCCCATGCCCACAATATAAATTATACAACATCGCTTTTCGACCCAAAACTCGACCTCTAGACTTTTCATAATATCTTGACATTTCCTTGTGAACATGAGCTATCTACTTATCTAGAGAACTGACATACGTCTTCCATTATCCTTAGTCCCTGAAAAATATAAGTAAACGGGCTGAGCCCCAGTAGGAACAAGACAATACTAAAGTCAAGGGCCACATACATCAGCGTATCTGTGAGGAAGTGTCACATTCAACGTACATAATATACGAGACGACATGCATCAAGTCAATGGCCGTTGACACGAACATGGTAATTACATTTCACGCATAGTTAGTTCACATCACCAATTCCATTCTCGTCAATTTGAGTGGGTCATTCTTTCGTACCCAAATTGTTTCAAACATTCGTGACAGTCTTAATCCCACCAACTTATAATTTACGTTTCAAGTTCACATCAACTATTCTAATCTCAAGCCACACTTTAAATATCATAAATGATAACGTCAGTTCAACATGTGATCAGTAGATATCATATTCCGGTCCTGGTATTTAATGAGTTATCATATCAACCTCATTAATTTATACGCCATAAATTTTATATAAATGATAACCAAATAATCATCATGAATGATAGATACACTATCACCACTCTTACTCTCACGAATATATGTATAATATCAGGTCATGTTAACCATCGCTTACAAAAACATCTAGTATGGTGAATGCACTATCACCAAGTATCAATCCCATCAATGTAAAAATCATCATTTTCAATTTTTCTTATGCTTATGTGTCACACGGAGTATCCTGCTCGCATTATGGCTTTCACAAGGGAGCGAGTCAACCCACAAACGCATTATGGCTTTCACAAGGGAGCGGTCTAGCCCACACGTCTCCACGGACGCTAAGAACACTAAGGATAATGGAAGACGTATGCTAGTTCTCTAGATAAGTAGATAGCTCATGTTCACAAGGAAATGTCAAGATATTATGAAAAGTCTAGAGGTCGAGTTTTGGGTCGAAAAGCGATGTTGTATAATTTATATTGTGGGCATGGGGTACCCTAGAGTCAGCTCTGACCACTTTGTAAAACGAGATTGTGTTGTAATAAAAGTGATTTTTGTTTTAGCTCTTACGAGAAGGATGCGGGAAGCAGCTTGAAAAAAAATGATGATGCATTTTTCTACTAATTAACTTCAAATCACCCCGGAATCGGGGCGTGACACAATGTGAATGTTTATTGTTGATGAAGTTATAGTCATATGATCATGAACCTGTATAGTACGTGTAGGTAATAATTCCAGCTACCATCAAGGGAGCGGTCTAGCCCACACTTCTTCTTTTTTCTCTTCATTCGAACCATCAAGTAGAGTGAGTCCGATTGTAACAGAGACACCAATGATATACTATTATTGCTAGGAGTGAAGAGAAAAATTTAGAACCCTAGCTTAGATTTTGACTCAGTCCATTTTGTGTGTAGCAATTCAGTGTCTCTAACGTATAACGTAACTTAAATAATTCCTGAGGTGTAGGAAAAGCCAGAGACAATATTTTCAAAACTCAACTTGTCGGATTTTAACAACCTCGTCGGAAGCTGGGTTTCATCGCCGGATTTTGCGTTTCTTCAACAGGAGAAATCAATAAACTGTGAATTCATCAAAGTATGGCTTTATATAGAATGGGTGGTTTTATATGGCAATTGATCTTCATTTCTTGTAGAAGAGATAACAACTACTAAATCTCACAACACACTAGAGCTATACCCCTGTATCTAGCCTCTGCAGAGCTTCTAGACACCACCTTTTTTGGATTTTCAGGAGATCAAAGAAGAAACAAGATACACTAACAGCCAGAAGTTGATTTTATGGTATCTGGGCAACCTCCCCACTCTGAGTCACTGTAAACTTTGAGCATCATAGGTTAGGCATTGGAAAAACACAAATCATAACTTACAGCTCATTTGATGTACCTTAAAACATGGTGTACTGTCTTCATATGGACATATGTGGGGTTTGAAAGAAAGTGACACCGTAGGGAGATTAAGGTAATTGTCGCAGAATTTCCAAAGATGTTCGTATGTGTTCCTAAGGAAGCATAAAAAGAACACGTTGATGTTGTCATAGCCCTTGGTGCAAGTTGAAAAATAAAGTATTCTTTTCTTGTTCTTCCACTTATGCGTATAACACAATACGCAATATAGGGGGTGGCCATCAGGTGCGGAACCAGTCGGGATTATGTCTTTCCAGTCCGTTAATGCCTGAGAAAGGGTTAGTCTACATGAGGCAGTCTTCCCAGCGGTAATTCCCATTGTTCCCATTAATAATACGAGGTATATACTTTTCTTTCTAGTATTCTCTCCAAACTTGTAACACTTTTTTCATCCTCTCCTGCCCCGACCACATCGACGAATGTCGAACGCAAAGTAGAAGATAAAGAATAACCCGGTTAGGGTCCTTCTGGTTCAGAGTGTCGTGTGAATCTTGTACGTCAGCAGGATACGTGTAGGTTTCAGTCTGTGTTTTACACACGTCCACCAAGAACAAATCAAACAAAAATTATCTTTGACGTTCCGAGGCTCGGCTAGCCTTGCCCAAGTTTCGACTAACCTAGATTGAGTTCCGTATAACCTAGATAGACAACCAACCAACCTAGATTGAGTTCCGTATAACCGGAATCGAGATTCAACCAACCTAGATCGAGTATCGATCAATGCGATCGGAGCTCGAATTTAGTCTTTTCAACCAAGCCGGGACTCGATCACGTAGACACAAGGGGCCTACATATGTCCATTGTTATTCCTTATATTACCTTCACGTACTATACAGGTTCATGATCATATGACTATAACTTCATCAACAATAAACATTCACATTGTGTCACGCCCCGATTCCGGGGTGATTTGAAGTTAATTAGTAGAAAAATGCATCATCATTTTTTTTCAAGCAGCTTCCCGCATCCTTCTCGTAAGAGCTAAAACAAAAATCACTTTTATTACAACACAATATCGTTTTACAAAGTGGTCAGAGCTAACTCTAGGGTACCCCATGCCCACAATATAAATTATACAACATCGCTTTTCGACCCAAAACTCGACCTCTAGACTTTTCATAATATCTTGACATTTCCTTGTGAACATGAGCTATCTACTTATCTAGAGAACTGACATACGTCTTCCATTATCCTTAGTCCCTGAAAAATATAAGTAAACGGGCTGAGCCCCAGTAGGAACAAGACAATACTAAAGTCAAGGGCCACATACATCAGCGTATCTGTGAGGAAGTGTCACATTCAACGTACATAATATACGAGACGACATGCATCAAGTCAATGGCCGTTGACACGAACATGGTAATTACATTTCACGCATAGTTAGTTCACATCACCAATTCCATTCTCGTCAATTTGAGTGGGTCATTCTTTCGTACCCAAATTGTTTCAAACATTCGTGACAGTCTTAATCCCACCAACTTATAATTTACGTTTCAAGTTCACATCAACTATTCTAATCTCAAGCCACACTTTAAATATCATAAATGATAACGTCAGTTCAACATGTGATCAGTAGATATCATATTCCGGTCCTGGTATTTAATGAGTTATCATATCAACCTCATTAATTTATACGCCATAAATTTTATATAAATGATAACCAAATAATCATCATGAATGATAGATACACTATCACCACTCTTACTCTCACGAATATATGTATAATATCAGGTCATGTTAACCATCGCTTACAAAAACATCTAGTATGGTGAATGCACTATCACCAAGTATCAATCCCATCAATGTAAAAATCATCATTTTCAATTTTTCTTATGCTTATGTGTCACACGGGGATATCCTGCTCGCATTATGGCTTTCACAAGGGAGCGAGTCAACCCACAACCGCATTATGGCTTTCACAAGGGAGCGGTCTAGCCCACACGTCTCCACGGACGCTAAGAACACTTGGCCATAGTGTTGTTTAGGGTCTTTCACCAAAGGGATGTGCACTCCGTCCTTGCTAGTCACCGGACTTAATTCATCATGCGTGTTTCCTCACATAGATTCATTCTCACATTCTCAAAATATGACGCCATGTCGTTTTATCAAACCAATTTCTGCAATCAAGTCTGTCAGGATATCATAATATCATCAGATACGCGATCTTATATCATCATCAACTTTTATCATCAAGCCTCTTGCATTATCGACACAATTTCACATATAGATATCACGCTCACATGTTACTTTATTATCACTATATCAATTATTCATATGAGCACACACCAAAATATGATTCACATATAGCCCCCCTAAATTCTCGACATTCCTCAATGTGTGATTTACTTTTCACTTTACGGGTCACAAGTATTTATACATCAATATATTAACTCAAGCCCAACCGGATATAATATACATATATCACGTATTCACGTATTCCTTAACAAGATTCTTTGCTTAATATATCAAACCGTGATAATCTATGATCATATTCATATACAATTTCAAGAGGATTTGCAATGTAATTTACTCATTTAAAATCATTATCTAGGGTAATTAATCATACCAACAAAATTCTTCAGCGTGACCAACTTTCTGCAAGTGTGTAATTTGACAATATCGTAGTCTCTCCTTTATTTAAAAGTCTTATGAACCTCTCACAATCTCAAAATTAAATCCCCAAACAATATCATTAAGTTTCTGTATCCAAAGAAAATCGCATCAACACATATGAGAATTAAGTGTCCCAAAACTAAACAAAACTGTGGTTGGCTCCCAAAAATTCATCTCCAAGACAACCGCAAAACTTTCACTTTATTTGAGAATCTTAGAGATCTCGAATGACACTCAAACTCTTGTATGATAACCATAGTATGTTTTTTTCATCTACACCCAAAATATCATAACTTTCATAATGGGGAAGAACCTCAAAGTTTCCCAAGTCAGCAACCTAGACAAATAATAGTCTCAGCCGACCAGTCAGAAGGAGCTGGTTATTTTTTGTATCAATAATTACAAAAATGGATCTGAAATTTATATATATTGTACTCAATATGCATAAAGACCACATATCCAAATTTCACAACATTCTAAGAACTTTAAGTACCCCTTTTTTATTTCACAAAATAGCCCCACTCTTATAAACACAATCTGTCCAGATTTTCTTCCTTTCGTAGATACTCACATTTAGGTTCCACAAAAAAGAGCAATGGATCTGAATATTTTATATGATGTACTTAACATGCAGGGGTACGACATATCCAAATTTCATAGTATTCTAAGAAATTTAACCATTCTATTGTATTTCACAAAACAACCCCACTGCTATGAACTCAATCTCTCCAGATTTATCTCTTG
Source organism: Linanthus parryae (assembly GCA_023055425.1). Lineage (NCBI taxonomy): Eukaryota > Viridiplantae > Streptophyta > Magnoliopsida > Ericales > Polemoniaceae > Linanthus > Linanthus parryae. The sequence continues at coordinate 70,618,880 of JALGPY010000002.1, forward strand.
TCGAAGATACTCACATTTAGGTGCCATAATAAAAGAAATGAATCTGAAATTTTTATGTGTTATACTTAACATGCAAAGATACCACATATCTAAATTTCATAATTTTATAAGAACCATAGCTACCCTTTTTGTATTTTACAAAACAGACCCAATGTTATATTCACAATCTGTCCAAAGTTTCTTCATGTGTATTTATCAATCATTTATCATCATCAACCACCCTGAATTAATTACCAAAATTTCACCACATCTTAATACATCCTTTAGGATGAAAAACATAGCTTGTCTCCGAAACTTAACCATGAAAAATCTATTTTTCATCATATACACAAGAAGATGCAACAATGACTAAGGTATTGTAAAGTTCCTACCTCTTATGATGGATGCTTCTGCTTTTCTCCACTTGGATGAGCTCTTCATGGATTCTCCTTTTGTTTTACAAGTTTTATCTCAGGTTGGATCATCATTCTTCCATTTCTTTCTTCATTTTTTTCTCTTCTTCTCATCTTTTCTTCCTTCCTCTTTTCTCCTTTGTTTTCCCTTCTCTCTCGTGCCTTCCCTTCTCTATTTCTCTCCGTTGCTGAAAATTCCTTTTGTAGGAGCAGCCACACTCTCACATATCCCCCTTTCTCCCCTCCATGTTCCAAGAAGAAACCCATATTCCTTCTTCAAGTGACAACACACCACTTAACCCATGCAACCCTCCAAGTGTCATCAAGAGCAATATTTTATTCCTAAATTCACATGGAGTTCAAAATTTTCAACCGAATATGTGTTTCTCCAAATGGTGTAGGGAGGGCATTGAGAGATTATACAATGCTTCACACTTACCATCTACTTGGGTGCTTACAAGTTTGTTTGTTTTTTCCTTCTTCTTCTTCTTCTTCTTCTTCTTCTTCTTCTTCTTCTTCTTCTTCTTCTTCTTCTTCTTCTTCTTCTTCTTCTTCTTCTTCTTCTTCTTTCTTTTAGGTTTTATCACTTTACATTGAATGAATTAGATTTGTAATTTTTACCACATCTCTAACAACTAAAGTTCCTACCTTTTTTGATGGATGCTTCTTCTTTTCTCCACTTGGATGAGATCTTCATGGACTCTCCTTTTGTTTTACAAGCTTTATCCCAGGTTGGATCATCATTCTTCCATTTCTTTCTTCATTTTTTTCTCTTCTTCTCATCTTTTCTTCCTTCCTCTTTTCTCCTTTGTTTTCCTCTTCTCTCTCGTGCCTTCTCTTCTCTATTTCTCTCCTTAGGTACTGAAAATTCCTTTTGTAGGAGCAGCCACACTCTCACATACATCCCCCTTTCTCCCCTCCATGTGCCAAGAAGACACCCATCTTCCTTCTTGAAGTGAAAACACACCACTTAACCCATGCAACCCTCCAAGTGCCATCAAGAACAATTTTTTATTCCTAAATTCAGATGGAGCACAAAATTTTCAACTGAATGTGTGTTTCTCCAAATGGTGTAGGGAGGGCTTTGAGAGATTATACAATGCTTCTCACTTACCATATACTTGGGTGCTTACAAGTTTGTTTGTTTTTGCTTCTTCTTCTTCTTCTTCTTCTTCTTCTTCTTCTTCTTCTTCTTCTTCTTCTTCTTCTTCTTCTTCTTCTTCTTCTTCTTCTTCTTCTTCTTCTTCTTCTTCTTTCTTTTAGGTTTTATCACTTTACATTGAATGAATTAGATTAATATTTTTTACCACATCTCTTTAAATTAAATTAGATATTATTCTCATCATAAATTTGGGTCATCACCCAACACTTTACTAAAATACTACCAAGTAGTAAACTTATTACTCTATGTGCGACCAATTAAAATTGCGAAATGAAAAGCTCATTTACAAAACAATTGAATATAGATCATTTTTTTTGTACGGGTCATCACACATTGGTCCATATTGGAAATCAAACGTACAAATTAACATTGAGTGAATCATGGAACATATATTTACATACATGCCAGAGTTTTTGATCTTCCATAGTCGAGATTGTAGATCTGCCGTTCGAGAAGAGGAGGCGGAGAAGAGAACTGGTCAAAAAGTTTTAAACAAATAGGGTTTAGGTAGGGTTTTTATTCTGTAGCGGTTCACCGTTTTAGCGGTTTACTATAAAACCGCGTTTGTTTTTTCGTAGTGGTTTGAACCAAATCGTTGTATCCATTAATTTTTTTAAAAAGTTTCACATGCTGCACACTTTTGCGGGTCTCAGTTTCGAGGTTAAATTGCAAGGGGATAAGGCTTCCGATCTATTCTCACAGTGAGGTTACAGTGATGGTGAATCTCTCTCCTCTATCTTTCTCTCGATGTCTTAATTTGTTGAATCGAATCTGATAATTTCTTTTCTTTTCAGTTCGATTGATCGAGGAGAAGCCGATGAAGAAGCCGAAGGGTAACAAGAAGACGATGGAGGCGGAGAAATAGGCAAATAAAAGAGAAGAAGAAGACGATGGAGTGAAGAACGTTGTCGAAGACGAAGGGGAAGAAACGATTAGTTGCACCGCCGCACTTCCAACCCTAGTCAGCCTCATAATCTTCCTCTCCCTCTGCCTATTCTTCATATTCTTCTTCTTTTTCTACTATTGTACTGTTCTTCAAACTGTTTATTTTTCCTCTTCTTGTATCTTCATCAATTTTGTAATTTTTGGTTCAGATCCGCATTTTTTTTTTGTAAAATTGATGCTGCTAATGCTAATATTCTTGTTGTGGTTCATCAATTTTGTAACTTTTTGTTCAGATCTGTATTTTTTGTTTGAACTGCTGATGACGTTCATGCTGTTGTACTTGTTGTTGTGGTGGCCGGTAGTAACTTGGGGTCGTTCTTGCAGATTCGTGGGGGTGGGTTATTGCAGTTTCACAAAGGTCAGGGGTATTGTAATTAGGCTAAAATAATAATCGAACAGTTGTAAATAATTTTATTTCAATTAAAACAAATAATAATAAATTCACAAAAAAAGAGAAAAAAATAATAATAAACGGTTATTATTAAACTGTTATATTAACAAAAAAGGCTGTTTAGGGAAACCGATATATCAGTAAACCGCTATTAAAATCGCTATATTAAGGAACCGCTATTAGCGGTTCCGTAAAACCGCCACATATATAAAAAAATAGCGGTTTCAAAGCGTTGTAAAAGAAATACAGTTGACTTGTAGATAGCGGTTTACTAACCACCATACAAACCGCTATTTTATCAATTAATAGCGGTTTTAGGCTATTTACAGCGGTTTTGAACCGTTGTACTAGCCCATTTTTCAATTATTGACCTATAACTTGAGTGTAACCTTTTTCTAGCAACCTTGCTTTTTGCCTCACTATTCTCCCACCTGCATTAATTTTATTTTGTAAACCCGTATGCTGCATATTTGTTTACGACCCTGTGGTAGATTCACTATCTACCAAGTCCAATTCATTTCTAATGCTGCAATCTATTTGCTCATATATTGAACCCATTCTCAGTCACAGCTTGTTTGAAATTTTGTGGTTCAGCTATGACCAATGATGTCACAAAAGCTTTATGAGTGGAAATGAGAAATGTGTGACATATTTACCAATATCACACAAATAAGTTGAGGGCATTATTGTGCTGGTTTGAAAAACAAAATATTTGAAATGAGATGGCTGCCTCCGTTGCCTGGTTGACTTTTTCATTGGTGTCTCTCGAGGAGGGTTCAAGAGAAGACTTATATAAGTGGGGATACTGCTTGAGCTGGAAGGATGATGCAGTACAGAGGACTGCACTGGTTGAGTTGCGGCACGGTGTGACGTTACACTCTCTTTGGTATAGAGTGGTGAGACTACAACTTCTTGAGGCAAACAAAATGTCTCTAAGAATGGTGTAATTGGTTCTGTATTCTCCTTACAAGGGAAGAGTGTCTCTTGGAAGAACAAAGTCCTAGAGATGATGAATTTTTGGTTGTGTAAATCATAGAGCTGGTACCCTTTTGATAACTCTCTATTAGAGTTATAATTCTTGCACATTTTATATCGTTTTGCGTGCTTTCCGGGTTGATTATATTGGTTTTACACTATGAATAGAGAGAAAACGTAGGAGTTTAGCTCTGATCATTAATTTGTAAATTCGGGTGTTTCTCGAATTATTTACATTTATTTTGTCACTTTTGATCGCACGGGGTGTTTTCGTGTTGTGTTGGACAGGAAACAGAGCTCATGGATAAAGAGGAGAGGAGAAACGAACTTCGGAACATATGCGGGAGCCTGAGAAAGAAAAAAGAAAAAGCGAAGAAAATCCCCAGCTGATCGCAGGACCAGAAAATCTTGGTCGTGCGATCAGAAAAATATCCAACTCATTGCATGTCACGACCAAGGCTTCTGGTCGCACGATCAAAAGCTGGTCGCACGACCAAGATTTTCTGGTCGTGCGATCAGAAGTCAGGACCAACTCTCACGGCAATAAAGAGGGTCAAAAGTGCAAATAAGCACTTCTACTCAAAAAGGAAGCACGAGTCTAATAGAATAGACCTAGGAGACGTGAAAGAAAAGAGGAGAAGCACGCGAAGGAAAAGGAGGAGGCCATTCACGCAAGAGGAGAGGAGAAAGAGGACGACAACAAAGAACAAAAGACATGGCCAAAGTTCTCCATTGATAACTTAGGGTTTCTTTCTTCTTCTTCTCTTAATCATTCGTATGGAGAAACTCATGTATTGCACTAGATTGATTTCGATTAGCTAGACTTGTGTTGCTAGGCGTCTCTACGAGAGCCTAGGGTTTATGTAGATGATTATTTTCCGGATTTCAGACTTTGTTTCATGCGTTTGGGTTTGATTCTATCAATTGAACGATAGTTTCTTGAACTTGTTGGTGATCTTAGTCTATTGACACGATTAAGGTACGGTTTTACCTTCATCGAAACTAGAGTTTATTTTTATGAATCAATTTCTTGATTAATGTTGATACTTATTCTTGTTAATTGTTCATATGCTGCGCTTAAAACGTAGTAGGAATGGAGTCATGACCGGTAAGTACTATTTGGCTAGCGAGTGCGCGATAGTGACTCTAACTAGCCTAGATGAGATGTGAACAACAATCCCGAATCACAGAGACGGAGAGGGGACGTGATTGGCCTTAGTAGGTAGATTCGGTCGGTTATTTCGACTGTTTCGAGCAACAGTGGACCGACAAGACCTGTTGTCATGCAGGTCATTAGCCTACTAGAACGGACCGGTAGACTCATGAGACCGATAGGAGATTGACATAGGATGACATGAGGCCGATAGGAGATTGTAAATGTAGTTAACCGGCTGAACTAGAATAGATTTAGCGTGTTACATAGCTGAACTGGAAGTCGTCCACAACCCTAGGTGATCTAGAGATTGCCTAGTTTCTCCATCTTTCCTCCTTAAATATAAAAATACAAAAAATATATTAGATTAGTTGTTATTTAAATTCTTAAATCAATCAAATCTTTCCTCCTGCACCGTACTCTAAATTAAATAAGTAATTAAATAATCTCAAGCTTGTCCTCGTGGGATCGATAACTCGGTGTTGAAATACCACCACTATATTACTTGACCGTGCACTTGCGCATACGCGTTACGAAATCGCGTCACCTTCCACACCAATTACGTAACCCATGAAGATACACTTTACAACTCTACAACCAAACTTGCTTCTCCCTTGCTGCAAAGTAGAACCATAAGTTAAACACCCAAACACCTTCATAGAAGTGTAATCAGGCATGTTGCCATACAATAGTTGATGAGGTGTTTTCTTCCCCAATCTAACACTTTGTGTTTGAAGACTCCAAATTAGTGTCATCTATTTGCCTAGATTTCTATCAGTTTGTGAGTATAATAGGGTTATTCATCGTCTTTCTGGATGTGTTTTAATATGTATTTCATAGAACTCGTTAAAGTGAAATTCGGGCATTTATGCATTGCTTTTAGTCATTTTTATGAGATATGGTCGCGGGTTGTGTTTCTTGTGTCTATGGCAGGAACTAGGATCTTGAGTGTAATACCCTGTCTAATTATTAGGGGTAAATCGATAATTTAAGAAGCGTTATGCGAATTTCATCATGAAATAGTGTTTGCGTGAATTATCGTGTTTCTATAATTAAAGGAAGTCGTGTGTGAATATTAGAAAACTATGTTTGTAAATTATTAGAGTATGTGTCGTTTCAAGAGCGTGTTCAACCACCGCGACTTATCGTATGTTCGCCACACCCAATTACTCTATTCCCTAGTGCCTTACCCACACAGTATAACTCATCTACTTCTTCTCCAACTTGATTTCTCTTCTTCGGCAAAGATTTTATTCACCGCCACCGTCCCACTTTGTTGGAATAGATGCCCTAGAGGCAATCTAGTTTAGTATGAATTTATTCGTGGCTAGAAATTCATTTATTATTTATTGGATATTTAATATAATGAAGTCCTTAGATTTACGATTGTGTTGTTTATCTTAAATATCCCTAGTCCAGTATAATGATTAATGGGACAATCATCTATAGACTAGTATGGGGTTGGATTGATATGGAGATATCATGATCCAACACATAGGTGTGCATTAGGGGTAATGTCGCACTGGATTGACCCATCTCCGAGAAGGCTACATACACGTTATGTTGAGTCACAAGCGCATCTCGCGGTGCAATGGTATTGTCATCCTTAGACTTGAAGTCACTAGATATTCTAGTTGTGGATTATTGTGATTTTGGTAGCGTTAAACGCTACACCGTATCTGGGTAGTTATAAAGGCGTGTACTGGATACAATAAGAAGCAAGCTTAGATATCATAGTGGACGTAGATAGAATTTGTTCCTCCCACATAACGGGAGCAAATATCCAAGGCCACTCGAGTGATAGTGCTTATAGAATGTCTCGCCAGACTCAAATAAATCAATATGGGATATTGATGTTATTTGCACGAATAAGGCTATTCCCATGGATCGAGAAACTATGGATTGGATATACGAGTGTGACTTGTATGTCTCATGTCCAATCCGGATATAGAGACAAATGGATGAGACAATTACTTGTACAAAGGTTGTCAAGATGACTATTCTATTAGTTGGCTAGAATGGATGTTTTGCTAGAAACCGCTCTATATTAGCAAATATTTGCTACCAACTAGATAGAACCTATGGGGTCACACGCTATATAGAGTTGAACTAGATTTGGGAATTAATTAATTGGATTAATTAATTAGAATGATCACTTTGCAAAACCTTGCAAACTTAGTAGGGACTAATTTGCAAGGAAGGGACTAAATCGAATTCTAGTAGGACTAGAATAAGTCCTTTAGGTAGTTGGAAAGGAGTTGTTGGACTATATAAAGGACCTTCCTTCCTTCCTTCCCACAACTTATTCTCATAATTGAACATAACAAGAGTGGGAGAGAACAAAAGGAGAGAGAGCAATAAGCTAAGGAGCCGACCGCCCCCTAGCTCGCCGCCCCGTCCCCGTCAGCCCCAAAGAAGGCCGAAACCTCCTTTGGTTCGTCTCGTTTTGCGTGATTCGTCTTCCTCTTCCTCTTTTCAGGCTAGCACCAAGGAGTGGGAGATCTAGGAATCAATTCTAGGCGTGGATCAACCATAGAGAACGTGACACAATTCGCGTTTGAAGTCATCAAAGGAGAACCATAAGGTGTGTTATTGATTTCTTCCTTTACCATCATTATGTCTCTTGACTTGTGATCCTTGGAGGGTTTTGCATGGTTAATTTTGTTTCCGTTGCGCATCCATGAATCAAAACCCTACAGTGGTATCAGAGCCACAGGTCGTAGAGCATAAACGTGGTCTATGTGTTACGTTTTAGTTGTTTTACACCTTGAATTGATTGTCTATCGCGTAAAACAAGACAAATCAAGCATGAGATGCAATTTGTCAATAATTTATCGTAACAAGATCTAATTTTTGCATTGGATGCATGAATTGGTGAGTTTGAGAAATTTTAGGATCTTAGATCTAGGGTTTGGGCATCCTTGGGGAAGAAGGAGTTCTCCCAAAACAAGGAAACAACCAAACTTGGGCACCAAGGAAGGGAGTTGTTTTGGAACAACTCCCTCAAGGAGGTTCGGCACCCTAGGGGACCGCCCCTCTTGCTTGCCGCCCAAGCTTGGCCGCCCTAGGGGCCGGGCGGCCCTAGCCCGCGGCCTAGCCGCGTGGGTTATGGGCCGGGCCGGCCCTAGGGCCTTGTGGTTCACCTTTTTGGGCCCGGGCAATTTGATTGTTGGGCCCATGGACCGTTTAACCCTAGAAATCCTAAAATCAATTAAAATTGACCAAGCGCGTTAAAATCGGATTTTAACTGTTTATGTGCAATTCGCATGGTGATTGGATATGACATTAGGATGTGGTTTGATGTGGATGTTTAATTTTGTGGTTTGGTTTACGGCCTGCGAGCTGATCAATTAATTGTAATAATTAATTAGGGTTTTATGGCCTGCGTGCCATTTTTTTTCTCAACTTGTGAGATTTATTTTATTTAGTATAGAAGTTAGCTAGTGCTAGATAAAGTAGATTGTTAGCCAAGAATGAAGAAAAGAAGCCCAAAGCCAAAAGGAGCCACAAAAGATGGAGCATGGAGCATGGAGCATTCCACATGACTATGAAGGATGGACCAAAAGATCAAGACGCATGGAGATGTGTTTGCCTTAGGGTTCATAGATAATTCCATTGGCTTGGAATTGTCTTAGTTAGAAAAGGCCATATCCACATCACGTTTATTTTTGTTTTGTGGTTGTTTATTTTATTGTCTTATTATTGTGTGGTTGGTGTATGGATGATGCATGCAATTAGGATAATAAGATAATTAGACAACCCAGATCTATTATTTGGAGTTTTGCCCAAACTCAAATAGATAGATTAGTTGATTTTGATCAACAAAACAATTAAAATTGAGTTTAAAATCCCTCAAAATTCAAATATTGTGTTCTTGCCTTCTCGTTATTTAAACACTCATTATCATCATTATTTATCAAGTTCGTGCGTGCCAAAGCATGGCGACTTGGTTCATAATGATGGAATGCGATGACACACCTCGTGTGCAATTGTTTAAATAAGAGGTTGAACACAACTAGGCAATTAATATGATTAAGAATCCTAGAGGCAATAAATTGGGATTATCCATATGGATGGATAAATAAGGAGTTATTTGCCCAATTGAACCAAGAGTTGCATAAGGGATGCAATTGGAATCGTTCCTACCTAAAGTAGTCAAATTATGGGTGACTTGCCAAAGCAAGCTCATAAGGAGATGAAACATGGATCTTGGCCCACTAGAAAATATAAGGATATTTTCCGCATTAATTAATTGAGGGTTATTAATCTGTAGAAAAATAGTGGGAGCTATATTTGATAAACTAGCCATTATTGAATATAGTCAAAAATTCACAAATACCAAAACTTGCGTATTTTCCTTTTGTAGAATTCCAAATGGCAAACAACTCATCGAGTTCACAACATTCCCTACGATCTGTCCTTGAGAAGGAAAAGCTCTCTGGAACCAACTTTCTTGATTGGTACAGAAACTTGAGAATAGTTCTCAAGCAAGAGAAGAAACTGTACACAATAGAGGAGCATGTTCCAGAAGGTCCAGAGAACCAAACACCTGCTGCCCTAAAGGCGTATCAAAACGTGTTGATGACGCTAATGATGCGGCCTGCCTTATGCTATGCACCATGACTTCTGAGCTTCAGAAGCAACACGAAAACATGAATGCTGTCGATATGATCGAGCATCTGAAGCAGCTCTTCCAAGAGCAGGCAAGGGTAGAGAGGTATGAGGTCTCTAAGGCACTGTTCAAGTGTCATGTGGCAGAAGAGAACCCAGTGGGACCCCATGTACTCCGTATGATCGGGTACTTGGAGAATCTTGCCCGACTGGGGTTCCCGGTCGGCCAAGAGTTGGCAACCGATCTCGTGTTGCAATCGTTGCCCGAGAGTTATGGACAGTTCATCATGAACTATAACATGAACGAGATCATGAAACCACTGCCAGATTTACTCAATATGTTGAGGACAGCTGAACAGAGCATCAACAAGGGTAAGGGCAAGGCCTTTATGATGGTGCAGAAAGGAAAGGGCAAAAGGTTTGCCTCATCCTCCAAGGGCAAAGGAAAGTCAGTTTCCAAGTCCAAGGAACCTGCCCTTAAGCCTGTTGGTGGCATTGCCAAAGGTGTGACTAAAGGTGAGTGTCACTACTACAGTCAGCCTGGACACTGGAGGAGGAACTGCCCAAAATATCTGGAGGACAAGAGGCTTGGAATAGTGATTCCACCACCACCAGGTATTTTTGTTGTAATGTCAATTTAACTGTCTCTACATCGTGGGTATTAGATACTGGATGTGGATCTCATATTTGTCGAAATATGCAGGATCTAAAGAGAAGTAGAAGATTGGCTAAAAGAGAGGTAGATCTGCGCGTTGGGAATGGAGCAAAGGTTGCTGCGTTGGCCATAGGCGTGTGCGAGCTATGTCTGCCTTCAGGATTAGTTTTAGAATTAAATAATTGCTATTTTGTGCCTGCTATGAGCAGAAACATTATTTCTATTTCTTGTTTGGACAAGGATGGTTTTATTATTTCAATAAAGAACAATTGTTGTTCCTTTTATTTGAATAATATTCACTATTTTAGTTCGCAATTATTTAATGGACTATATGTCCTTGATCTAAGCAATCCTGTCTACAACATTAATACCAAGCGGATTAAAATAAATGGCTTAAATCCAGCTTATTTATGGCACTGTCGTTTAGGCCACATAAATGAGAAACGTGTATCTAGACTCCATAAAGATGGATTACTAGACTCATTTGATTTTGAATCATATGAGACATGTGAAGCTTGTTTATTGGGAAAAATGACAAAGTCCCCTTTCAATAAGAAAGGTGAGAGGACTAATGAGCAATTGGCGCTCATACATACTGATGTGTGTGGGCCATTTGCCACACCTGCCAGGGGTGGTTATTTCTACTTCATTATATTTACTGATGATTACAGTAGATATGGATTTGTGTACCTTATGAGGGGAAAATCTGAATCCTTTGAAGTGTTCAAAGAATTCAAGAATGAAGTAGAGAAGCAACTTGGCAAGAGTATCAAAACTCTACGATCGGATCGTGGAGGAGAATACTTAATCCAAGAGTTTGACGACTATCTTAGAGAGTGTGGGATCGTGTCCCAACTCACTCCACCCGGAACACCACAGTGGAATGGCGTGTCTGAAAGGAGGAATCAAACCCCTATTGGATATGGTTCGATCTATGATGTGTCAAACCGATCTTCCATTATCATTTTGGGGCTACGCTCTATTAAGTGCAGCTTTCACCATTAACCGTTTTCCATCCAAATCATTCATGAAGACACCATATGAGATGTGGAGTGGGAGGCGTCCCACACTGTCGTTCATGAGGATTTGGGGCTGCGATGTCTATGCAAAGCGTTTACAATTAGACAATCTAGGGCCAAAATCGGATAAGTGCAAATTTGTGGGGTACCCTAAGGAAACTAAGGGATACTACTTCTACAATCCAACCGAGAACAAACTGTTTGTTGCTCGGACCGGCGTGTTTCTAGAAAGAGAGTTTGTCTCTGAAGAATCAAGTGGGAGGGCTGTAGAACTTGAAGAAGTTCAAGAACCACAAATCACTGAACCGATTATGGAACATGAACAGGAACCACAAACGGTTGTGGAGCAACCTGTTTAGGTAACACAAGAGCTTCGTAGATCTAGTAGAGTGCGCCAGGAACCCGAGAGGTATGGACATCTCGTGACCGATTCCGGTGACACGATGCTCATAGATGATGAGCCTACTGATAACTCTCTTTTAGGAGTTATTTTTATACTTCCATATTACTTGTAATATGCTTATTTCACATGATTTATATGTTATATTTGCACAAATATGTGAATTTAACGATTTATAAGTCTAAGAGTGAAAAGTTGTGTTTCTAGCCTATTTGTGCATGTTTTCTCTCATATTTGCTATGATAATTGCACGGGTTGTTTAGTGTTGTGTATCTCAGGTAAAAGAGGTGCATTTGAGCTTATGAGATGCTTGGATATGCTTGGAATGGAGCTAGATGAAGAGGAGAAAAGAAGACGCAAAAACGAAGCAAAGTTGAAAAAGTCACACAGGACCAGCCTGCACTCTTTTCGATGCCCAGGAAAATCTACAAGGAATTTTGAAGCAAGGCTTGCGGCATTGGAAAGTAGACATCCGTAGCTTTCCAACGGTATATGGTAGGCCCGAAGACGAGTCCGTATGAGGGAGATACAGCCCACGCAAGATCAGCTTATAATTCTGTCCGAGAATTACAAACTAGAGGGGCTGAAGTGCAATTTTGGCCATATTTCATTAAAAAGCGTGCCCAGGCCTTGGGGAACGCATTCTTAGACCTAAGAACAGAGAAGAAGCTGCTGGAGAAGAGGGAGGAACGCTAGGGGAGAAGAGGATCATGGAGAACAACGCCGGAGTCGCCGGAACGCGATTTTCGTCACGAGTTTGACTATCCCTCCTATCTTTTCATCGTTTCTCAATACTATGAACTCGTTAGCTTTTATTTTCAGTACATTTGAGTAGTTTACTTTGCTAGGCTCTATGGAGAGCCTAGGGTTTTGTTAGACACCGTTTCCGGATTTGTTTGTTTGATTCACGCTTATGGATTCACGTTATTGATTGATTTTATCTCGTTTGATGGATTGTTGACCTAGAACTATTGACACGTGCTTGGTAGGATATGAATGATCATATGAGATGTTTCAATACATAATGTTTATCTTAGCTTAAAGTAATAGTGAATTTGCTTCTTCTAGCAATCTTGTTCTTAATTTTATGCTACCTTAGAGTCATGAACTAGGGTATCTACTTGGTGAAAGATTGATGGACTGACAGGTGAAGATTGATTAGCTTATGAATCTAGGATTGCTAGCAACCCCGTATCATGATGGACTGAAAGGCGAAGTGTTAGGGTTTGGATCAAAACGTAGGATTAATCTTAGTGCTTGTTAGGTGATGTAGTTTATGGATCGACAGATGACGATTACAGAACTTAGCATAGGCTTACATGAGACCGAGAGGAGATTGTAAGTAGTTAGACGTGATCAAGAGCATATTCAATATTACATGTTTCAAAGAAATATCCGGAATTGTCTACTGCCCTAGGGTGAACCATAGATCGCCTAGTCTATATTCTTAGTTAATCAAACCTTTGTTTAGTTATAAAATCCAAAAATATTGTCTTTTAGTTAGTTTAATATAGTCACTTGATTGGGGGTGACAACTTCTCAAATCAACAACTTTCTTACTGCTATTTCAATTACACTCTTTAAATTTAATCTCTAATTAACAATAAACCTACTATTTGTCCTCGTGGGTTCGATAACTCGGGGTTGAAATACCATCCCTATATTACTTGACCGTGCACTTGCGCATACACGTAAGAATTCGTGTCAAGTTTTTGGCGCCGTTGCCGGGGACAAAGGTTTATTTGCTAATTAGAAATTAGTTTAGAGAGTTTTTTTTATTTTATTGTTATTATCTATTCTTGTTACCTCACGGTATTCTTTTTGGAGATCTTTGGTGTGCAGGAATTTTGCTAAGCATGGGGGATACTAACGAAGGACGTTTTGTCTGTTTAGCGGAACTGATTGATCGCGAGGATGGATTCTACCCTGAAGGAGATATTGCGGAATATTATGCCAACAAAAGCATGATGTATAGCCGCCAATACTTGCTTCAGCAATTGTTTGGAGCACTGCATAAGGGAATCGAAGAATTGAAACAGAGTGCAATGAAAATGGGGTTGGACGTGGCAGAATTTAAAGCAGGACTTCACGAATTCTATACGATTGTCAATCTCCATTCTAACGAAGAATGTGCTCCAACCTTCTCAAAGCCCGAAGAACATGACGATGAGCTATTGTTTATCCCAAGTTTTCCAAACATTGATTCGTGGCTTGAATCAAGTATGGGGGAGAAGCACGATGCTATTTTTGGTGAGATTGAAAGTCTTCTTCATAAAATCAATATTGATGTGTTTGATTCTCCGGAAGCAAATTTGATGGTCCATTCCATGTGTGAGCATGAAGAAGATGAAAAAGATACCAAAATTGAACTTGTTGATGATCCGGGTGCTTCATATGAAGGAGATGAAGGTGTTCAATCATTCATACTTTATGAGTTGTCGCGTGAAACGTCAATGGAGACATCGCAAATTGAGAATATGGTCAAAGAACACATTGGCCTCTATCCACCACATGGGACACTCGATGTTCGTGAAATCGTTGTGTCGTCGATTCTTATGAATAGGAAGAAGAAGAAGAAAAAGTTTTGGGAGAACATTCGCTTTCGCATCACGTGTTCATCGTTGTTAAAATATGAGGACTTTGTGAGTGTTTGTTTATGCTCAATTGAAAAGAAATTGAAAGAGAAAAGGTGGTGGAAGAAGAAAAAATGGCGAGAAAAGCTTCGTTACGAGCAGCAGGGGTATTGAATATAATCTCAGAATGGTTAAAGGGCACACCAGGTCTGGTAAGTACAACCTGTTTACTGTTTTTGTGCACCAGGGGAGGGAAGTGCAAATAACCAGACTATAGAAAATTACATTCCCCCCCCCCAACGTGCAACCTAGCTTTGAGCACCCCCTTGCAGCTTCTGTGTAAACACCGAATTGACAGTCCGACCTTCGATCAATCTCCATGGCAGCCGCAACCTGCAACTGCAACCACCTCCAACCGCCATTACCATCGTCTCCTTCTTCTCTGTTAACCTCAGCCACCGAACCACCGCAGCCATCGCCACAGACACCGAAGCCCGACCCGACCACCACTCATCACCCAAATCCATCCCTCTCTCTGTTCGACCAGGAACCGCGGCGAACTCGTCGGAAAGAACCGCAACCCGGACCCAGAACCCACCTTCTCCCTCTCCGTCCAAAGCCACCATCGCACCCTCTGACCCAACTGCAACCTCCAATCCCTGAAAACCAAACAACCCAAATAACCTCCGTCACAACCCCCTCCGATCTCTGCTCCACCTCCTTTCCCCATCACAAAACCCAGACACCACGAATCCACCGGCGAACTCTCTCTGCCCTCTCATCTCTCACAGCCTTCACCATAGCCACAACCGGAGACCGCAATCGAACCCACATCTCTCTATCCGATTGCGAACCCAGATCGAACCCATCTTCTCTGACCACCATCATCGCCGACTTCTAACCCTCTGCCCCACCGGTGCAAATCCATCCCTCTCTCTCTGATTCGACCAACAAAACCCAATTCAGGCCACCAACCCATGAACGCTTCCACCTCTTTCGATCAATTGAAACCCGCGAACCGAATTCCAAATCCACGAAGCTCCCAGTAACAACCATGAACACCGGCGACCCATTATCTGTCTGTCTCTCCGATTGAGGAACCACAACTTCAACCTATCTCTCTCTCTGCAACCCAGAAACCCACCCCCAAGCAGCAGCACATCAACACAATTGGAAAACTTAACCCCTTACTGCAGCAACCCATATGGTTAATCCGACAGCCAATTTATGAATTGATAATCTTGAATTGTGCACTGTGACTACTTGAGAACTTGAAACTGTTTGGGTGAGCTGTCTATGCTCTTGCTGGGTATTGAAAACGAGAAGAGAGAAGAAGAATTTGTGGGTACAAAATTTGAGAAACTGACACAAAATGTTGAAGGAAAAAACTAATATGGGTACGAAGCATATTGTGGTCTTGTTACGATAGATCATAATTTGGGTATTGAAAATCAGGGAGCAGTTGCAATATGTCTGAGTTAGAGGAAATCTGAATGAGAAGTATGACGAAGACATCGACCCCGGTGTGTTTCCGCGCACTCGACCGTTACGGGAGCTCACATCATGAGCTCGGGGATTCTTCGTTCTCTTTCCGTCAGCAACGAGCAATCGACCCCGGTGTGTTTCACACACTCGACCACAGTGGGAGTTTGCATTGTTCTGGACAATGTTTGCTTGGGGATTGTTCTTGTTATCTCAGCCAGCATCTATCGGATTTCGTCCCCGACTTTGTGTCGGTTGTGAGTATTATTTTCTCTCTCTTTACTTACCGTTTAGGCACATCGTACTTGCTCTAGGATTTTATTTTTAGAATTCTAGGGAATTACTTGAGTACTTGCTTAATTTCGGTACACACAACTTGTCACGTGCACGTAGTTTGAATTATCTCTAAATTTGTTGTAGCTACCTTCTTGTGCCGTGACTTTGACTCCGAGTAGAACCACCGCCCCTCGCATTTGAATGCTGAGTCTTCTTGGTTGATCTCTAAATTCGTTGAGGACAACGAAGCAGTCTAGTGTGGGGGGATTTTAGCTATTTGCTAGCCAGTCAGTGTCTGCATCACCATGTCTGCATATAGTTGTTTGTGTCGTATTGTGTCTAATTATGTAGTCAGTGTCTTGATATTGTGATAGTATATCGTATTGTGATCTGTTAGTCGTGTATATACTTGTTTGTGTTTGTGTTTAATATTGCACGTTTTCTTATTTGAGTCTACCTACCCTAGTGACTGTTTTGTGTAGTTTCGTTCGTGTCGGCTTGCATGTAGTGTAGGAACTATATGGAAAAAAATCAAAAAAAATAAAAATAAAAAAAAAATAAATAAATAAAATAAAAATAAAAAGAGAAAATTTTGAGAAAAGGGCAATCAAAAGAGGCTAAAATTCGATAAATCGCGAGGTGTGAGGATTTTAGGCGTAGAGCATGATTTGCGACCGAGAGTGACGACGTGAGTCCCCCCTAGTAGGTATAGAGAGACTTTCTTTACGGGAGTGCCTACCTATTTTTAACACTTACGTGATTTTCAAAGCCAAAGTGTGTGCCTATTTTCTTACAAGAGCTGAGTTAGGTGTGAGCTAAACAAGCCGAACATCCATGTGTACGTCTTAGGTAGTCGCCAACCCGCCTCGTAGTGGCACACGAAACAGCTGTGCGAGGCGTGTATTAGAGCACTCACTGCTTTTAGAACTCACCTTGTAGGACCATTAGACGCCCCAATTTGAACCTTGGATTCTTGCTAGCCTTCAGACCTAGGGTGACGATTCTTGGCCTTCATCACAAATTGATTAGAATCACCACTTTAGTGCGTCACGAGGGGGTTGTGTAGTTGAGGGGGTTCGATGAGGGAGTGATTATACATTTCGTTGAGTTCTACATCTCGCTTGCACTACATTGACTATCTACGAGGGGATGCGAGGGTGAGTGAGTAGGCTTGCGCACTTCGGTGTGGCGGTGTTCCATGCCATTACATCATGGACACAGTTGTGGAGAGCCGTGAGTGCGTGAATCTAATACGCACGGAATTGGGTTGGGTGAACTTAATTGGTGGATCGTGCTAGGTACCGGTTGTGATTACTTTGGTGTAGGAGGATCGGTTGGATTAGGCACGAGATACATTCATCTTCGGGACTACTTGAGAGGGGATATGGTTACATTCGAGTGTGGGGGTGTCGACTTTTGACTCCGGACATTGAGTGTGAGCTTGCGACGACTCCACTCCCACACATGTACTTCATTGATTTTGCGGCTTGGATTCGACATGGCCTTTGATTGAGTTAGGAGGAGATGATATTTTATGTGATATTCATTCATCGACTTATGTGTTTCCTTGTGATTGTTATTTGAAGACCACTCGGATATTATTTGTGCATTGTGGTGGTATTTTGAGAAAAAAAAAGAAAAAAAAAAGAGAAAGAAAAAGAAAAAAAAACAGAAAAAGAAAAAGAAAAAGGAGAGATTAAATAAAGTTTGAGTGGAATTGAATTGGAACGAGTGGTGGAGCTACTTTGACGACGACGGTTCATGTTTCATGCACGACAACCGACGATGGCCACGGAGATCACTAGTGTACCGGGGTTTGAGGGAATTGAGGGCCGGAGGTGGTGAGCTTTGGGTTTTGGTTCCTATCATCGTGGTGAGGGTGTGTGAGATGTGGGTTTTGATGTGAGAATGTGACGCTTAGGACTTGATTTCGACGAGATTATCTCTATGTCCCTAAGCCTCATCATGTGAAAACCGTTAGCGGATTAGGAGCTCGGACCTTGGATGTGGCTTTGCCTAGCGTAGTCTCTTATTTCGTGGCACACGCAAAGAGGTAGCGTACTCTTGTACTTAGTAAAGTTAGGCTTTCTATACTAGCTAGGGGAGAGTCGTGGTGTCGAGTTTAGTTTCAACTCATGCTTTGTTCCTAGGATTCTCATCACTTCATGATAATCGATTCAAGCCAATGGAGATTGCCCGATCTCAACCAAAAAGATAAAAAGTGTATTTTGTGTATATATGTGTTTGTGTAGGATCGAGTCGTAGTTTGCATTTGCATCATATTGTTGCATTGTCGAGTCTTGTGTCGTTTGCGTCTTGAGTCGGCTAGTGAATAGTGGTTTTACTCGGGACGAGCAAAAGGTAAGTGTGGGGGTATTTGATAACTCTCTTTTAGGAGTTATTTTTATACTTCCATATTACTTGTAATATGCTTATTTCACATGATTTATATGTTATATTTGCACAAATATGTGAATTTAACTATTTATAAGTCTAAGAGTGAAAAGTTGTGTTTCTAGCCTATTTGTGCATGTTTTCTCTCATATTTGCTATGATAATTGCACGGGTTGTTTAGTGTTGTGTATCTCAGGTAAAAGAGGTGCATTTGAGCTTATGAGATGCTTGGATATGCTTGGAATGGAGCTAGATGAAGAGGAGAAAAGAAGACGCAAAAACGAAGCAAAGTTGAAAAAGTCACACAGGACCAGCCTGCACTCTTTTCGATGCCCAGGAAAATCTACAAGGAATTTTGAAGCAAGGCTTGCGGCATTGGAAAGTAGACATCCGTAGCTTTCCAACGGTATATGGTAGGCCCGAAGACGAGTCCGTATGAGGGAGATACAGCCCGCGCAAGATCAGCTTATAATTCTGTCCGAGAATTACAAACTAGAGGGGCTGAAGTGCAATTTTGGCCATATTTCATTAAAAAGCGTGCCCAGGCCTTGGGGAACGCATTCTTAGACCTAAGAACAGAGAAGAAGCTGCTGGAGAAGAGGGAGGAACGCTAGGGGAGAAGAGGATCATGGAGAACAACGCCGGAGTCGCCGGAACGCGATTTTCGTCACGAGTTTGACTATCCCTCCTATCTTTTCATCGTTTCTCAATACTATGAACTCGTTAGCTTTTATTTTCAGTACATTTGAGTAGTTTACTTTGCTAGGCTCTATGGAGAGCCTAGGGTTTTGTTAGACACCGTTTCCGGATTTGTTTGTTTGATTCACGCTTATGGATTCACGTTATTGATTGATTTTATCTCGTTTGATGGATTGTTGACCTAGAACTATTGACACGTGCTTGGTAGGATATGAATGATCATATGAGATGTTTCAATACATAATGTTTATCTTAGCTTAAAGTAATAGTGAATTTGCTTCTTCTAGCAATCTTGTTCTTAATTTTATGCTACCTTAGAGTCATGAACTAGGGTATCTACTTGGTGAAAGATTGATGGACTGACAGGTGAAGATTGATTAGCTTATGAATCTAGGATTGCTAGCAACCCCGTATCATGATGGACTGAAAGGCGAAGTGTTAGGGTTTGGATCAAAACGTAGGATTAATCTTAGTGCTTGTTAGGTGATGTAGTTTATGGATCGACAGATGACGATTACAGAACTTAGCATAGGCTTACATGAGACCGAGAGGAGATTGTAAGTAGTTAGACGTGATCAAGAGCATATTCAATATTACATGTTTCAAAGAAATATCCGGAATTGTCTACTGCCCTAGGGTGAACCATAGATCGCCTAGTCTATATTCTTAGTTAATCAAACCTTTGTTTAGTTATAAAATCCAAAAATATTGTCTTTTAGTTAGTTTAATATAGTCACTTGATTGGGGGTGACAACTTCTCAAATCAACAACTTTCTTACTGCTATTTCAATTACACTCTTTAAATTTAATCTCTAATTAACAATAAACCTACTATTTGTCCTCGTGGGTTCGATAACTCGGGGTTGAAATACCATCCCTATATTACTTGACCGTGCACTTGCGCATACACGTAAGAATTCGTGTCACCTACTACCTATGAGGAGGCCATGAATGGCCCAGACTCTCAGAAGTGGCTAGAAGCCATGAGATCCGAGATGGAATCCATGTATACCAACAAAGTATGGACTTTGGTGGAACCACCCGAAGGGGCGCGTCCCATAGGGTGAAAATGGGTCTTCAAGAAGAAGATCGGCATGGATGGTAATGTGATTACCTATAAGGGCCGATTGGTGGCTAAAGGATTCAGACAGATTCATGGTATAGACTATGATGAAACCTTTTCACCAGTCGCGATGACCAAATCCATCCGAATCCTACTTGCGATTGCAGCATACCATGACTATGAGATTTGGCAGATGGATGTCAAGATAGCATTCCTTTATGGGAATCTCCTCGAGGATGTGTATATGATACAGCCGGAGGGCTTTGAGGATCCAAAGCAGGCCAACAAAGTCTGTAAGCTGCAACGATCCATTTATGGATTGAAGCAAGCTTCTAGGAGTTGGAATCGACGTTTTGATGAAGTAGTCAAAGAGTTTGGCTTCATCAGAAACGAAGATGAGTCTTGTGTCTACAAGAAGGTTAGTGGGAGCTATGTAGCTTTTCTGGTCTTGTATGTAGATGACATACTACTCATTGAAAACGACGTTCCCATCCTGCAATCTGTTAAAGATTGGCTAGGGAAGTGTTTCTCAATGAAGGACTTAGGGGAAGCATCCTATATACTCGGTATAAAGATCTATAGAGATAGGTCTAATAGGTTGCTAGGCCTAAGTCAAAGTACATATATTGACAAGGAGTTGAAACGGTTCAACATGCAAGATTCCAAGAAGGGATTCTTGCCCATGTCACATGGAATTACTCTTTCGAAGAGTGGTTGTCCTTCCAATGAGATTGAGAAGGAACGCATGAGTAGAATACCCTATGCCTCGGCCATAGGATCTATCATGTACGCCATGTTATGTACTAGACCAGATGTGTCATATGCCTTGAGTATGACAAGCAGATGCCAATCCAATCCGGGTGAGAGTCACTGGATTGCAGTCAAGAATATCCTAAAGTACTTGAGAAGAACTAAGGATGATTTCTTGATATTTGGCGGTGAGGAAGAGTTGCGTGTAAGGGGTTACACTGATGCAAGCTTCCAAAGCGACAGAGATGACTTTAGATCACAGTCGGGATATGTGTTTTGCCTGAATGGAGCAGCGGTGAGCTGGAAGAGTTCCAATCAAGAGACGGTGGCTGATTCTACAACTGAGGCTGAGTACATTGCTGCAAATGGCGCAGCAAAGGAAGCTGTTTGGATCAGAAAGTTTGTTTCTGAACTTGGTGTGGTTCCTAGCATTGCGGATCGAGTCGAGTTGTACTGTGACAACACTAGGGAGATCGCGCAATCGAAAGAACCCAGGTCGCACCATAAATACAAGCACGTGCTCAGGAAGTTTCATCTGATTCGAGATATTATCGATATAGGAGACGTTTGGATATGCAAGATTCCTACAGATGAGAATCTGTCAGACCCGCTTACAATGCCGCTCACGCGGTGGAAGCATGAAGGGCACACTAGGAGTATGGGAATACGAGATGCGCCAGATTGGCTCTAGTGCAAGTGGGAGACTGTTGGAATAGATGCCCTAGAGGCAATCTAGTTTAGTATGAATTTATTCGTGGCTAGAAATTCATTTATTATTTATTGGATATTTAATATAATGAAGTCCTTAGATTATTGTGTTGTTTATCTTAAATATCCCTAGTCTAGTATAATGATTAATGGGACAATCATCTATAGACTAGTGTGGGGTTTGATTGATATGAAGATATCATGATCCAACACATAGGTGTGCATTAGGGGTAATGTCGCACTGCATTGACCCATCTCCGAGAAGGCTACATACACGTTGTGTTGAGTCACAAGCGCTTCTCGCGGTGCAATGGTATTCTCATCCTTAGACTTGAAGTCACTAGATATTCTAGTTGTGGATTATTGTGATTTTGGTAGCGTTAAACGCTACACCGTAACTGGGTAGTTATAAAGGCGTGTACTGGATACAATAATAAGCAAGCTTATATATCATAGTGGACGTAGATAGAATTTGTCCCTCCCACATAACGGGAGCAAATATCCAAGGCCACTCGAGGGATAGTTCTTATAGAATGTCTGGCCAGACTCAAATAAATCAATATGGGATATTGATGTTATTTGCACGAATAAGGCTATTCCCATGGATCGAGAAACTATGGATTGGATATACGAGTGTGACTTGTATGTCTCGTGTCCAATCCGGATATAGAGACAAAGGGATGAGACAATTACCTGTGCAAAGGTTGTCAAAATGACTATTCTATTAGTTGTCTAGAATGGATGTTTTGCTAGAAACCGTTCCATATTAGCAAATAGTTGCTACCAACTAGATAGAACCTATGGGGTCACACGCTATATAGAGTTGAACTAGATTTGGGAATTAATTAATTGGATTAATTAATTAGAATGATCACTTTGCAAAACCTTGCAAACTTAGTAGGGACTAATTTGCAAGGAAGGGACTAAATCGAATTCTAGGAGGACTAGAATAAGTCCTTTAGGTAGTTGGAAAGGAGTTGTTGGACTATATAAAGGACCTTCCTTCCTTCCTTCCTTCCCACAACTTATTCTCATAATTGAACATAACAAGAGTGGGAGAGAACAAAATGAGAGAGAGCAATAAGCTAAGGAGCCGACCGCCCCCTAGCTCGCCGCCCCGTCCCCGTCAGCCCCAAAGAAGGCTGAAACCTCCTTTGGTTCGTCTCGTTTTGCGTGATTCTTCTTCCTCTTCCTCTTTTCAGGCTAGCACCAAGGAGTGGGAGATCTAGGAATCAATTCTAGGCGTGGATCAACCATAGAGAACGTGACACAATTCGCGTTTGAAGTCATCAAAGGAGAACCATAAGGTGTGTTATTGATTTCTTCCTTTACCATCATTATGTCTCTTGACTTGTGACCTTCGAGGGTTTTGCAAGGTTAATTTTGTTTCCGTTGCGCATCCATGAATCAAAACCCTACAGTGGTATCAGAGCCACAGGTCGTAGAGCATAAACGTGGTTTATGTGTTACGTTTTAGTTGTTTTACACCTTGAATGATTGTCTATCGCGTAAAACAAGACAAATCAAGCATGAGATGCAATTTGTCAATAATCTATCGTAACAAGATCTAATTTTTGCATTGGATGCATGAATTGGTGAGTTTGAGAAATTTTAGGATCTTAGATCTGGGGTTTGGGCATCCTTGGGGAAGAAGGAGTTCTCCCAAACAAGGAAACAACCAAACTTGGGCACCAAGCAAGGGAGTTGTTTTGGAACAACTCCCTCAAGGAGGTTCGGCACCCTAGGGGACCGCCCCTCTTGCTTGCCGCCCAAGCTTGGCCGCCCTAGGGGCCGGGCGGCCCTAGCCCGCGGCCTAGCCGCGTGGGTTATGGTCCGGGCCGGCCCTAGGGCCTTGTGGTTCACCTTTTTGGGCCCGGGCAATTTGATTGTTGGGCCCATGGACCGTTTAACCCTAGAAATCCTAAAATCAATTAAAATTGACCAAGCGCGTTAAAATCGGATTTTAACTGTTTATGTGCAATTCGCATGGTGATTGGATATGACATTAGGATGTGGTTTGATGTGGATGTTTAATTTTGTGGTTTGGTTTACGGCGTGCGAGCTGATCAATTAATTGTAATAATTAATTAGGGTTTTATGGCCTGCGTGCCATTTTTTTTCTCAACTTGTGAGATTTATTTTATTTAGTATAGAAGTTAGCTAGTGCTAGATAAAGTAGATTGTTAGCCAAGAATGAAGAAAAGAAGCCCAAAGCCAAAAGGAGCCACAAAAGATGGAGCATGGAGCATGGAGCATTCCACATGACTATGAAGGATGGACCAAAATATCAAGACGCATGGAGATGTGTTTGCCTTAGGGTTCATAGATAATTCCATTGGCTTGGAATTGTCTTAGTTAGAAAAGGCCATATCCACATCACGTTTATTTTTGTTTTGTGGTTGTTTATTTTATTGTCTTATTATTGTGTGGTTGGTGTATGGATGATGCATGCAATTAGGATAATAAGATATTTAGACAACACAGATCTATTATTTGGAGTTTTGCCCAAACTCAAATAGATAGATTAGTTGATTTTGATCAACAAAACAATTAAAATTGAATTTAAAATCCCTCAAAATTCAAATATTGTGTTCTTGCCTTCTCGTTATTTAAACACTCATTATCATCATTATTTATGAAGTTCGTGCGTGCCAAAGCATGGCGACTTGGTTCATAATGATGGAATGCGATGACACACCTCGTGTGCAATTGTTTAAATAAGAGGTTGAACACAACTAGGCAATTAATATGATTAAGAATCCTAGAGGCAATAAATTGGGATTATCCATATGGATGGATAAATAAGGAGTTATTTGCCCAATTGAACCAAGAGTTGCATAAGGGATGCAATTGGAATCGTTCCTACCTAAAGTAGTCAAATTATGGGTGACTTGCCAAAGCAAGCTCATAAGGAGATGAAACATGGATCTTGGCCCACTAGAAAATATAAGGATATTTTCCGCATTAATATATTGAGGGTTATTAATCTGTAGAAAAATAGTGGGAGCTATATTTGATAAACTAGCCATTATTGAATATAGTCAAAAACTCACAAATACTAAAACTTGCGTATTTTCCTTTTGTAGAATTCCAAATGGCAAACAACTCATCGAGTTCACAACATTCCCTACGATCTGTCCTTGAGAAGGACAAGCTCTCTGGAACCAACTTTCTTGATTGGTACAGAAACTTGAGAATAGTTCTCAAGCAAGAGAAGAAACTGTACACAATAGAGGAGCATGTTCCAGAAGGTCCAGAGAACCAAACACCTACTGCCCTAAAGGCGTATCAAAACGTGTTGATGACGCTAATGATGCGGCCTGCCTTATGCTATGCACCATGACTTCTGAGCTTCAGAAGCAACACGAAAACATGAATGCTGTCGATATGATCGAGCATCTGAAGCAGCTCTTCCAAGAGCAGGCAAGGGTAGAGAGGTATGAGGTCTCTAAGGCACTATTCAAGTGTCATCTGGCAGAAG
Source organism: Linanthus parryae (assembly GCA_023055425.1). Taxonomy (NCBI): domain Eukaryota; kingdom Viridiplantae; phylum Streptophyta; class Magnoliopsida; order Ericales; family Polemoniaceae; genus Linanthus; species Linanthus parryae. The sequence goes on from JALGPY010000002.1 coordinate 70,644,009, forward strand.
GGAACCCAGTGGGACCCCATGTACTCCGTATGATCGGGTACTTGGAGAATCTTGCCCGACTGGGGTTCCCGGTCGGCCAAGAGTTGGCAACCGATCTCGTGTTGCAATCGTTGCCCGAGAGTTATGGACAGTTCATCATGAACTATAACATGAACGAGATCATGAAACCACTGCCAGATTTACTCAATATGTTGAGGACAGCTGAACAGAGCATCAACAAGGGTAAGGGCAAGGCCTTTATGATGGTGCAGAAAGGAAAGGGCAAAAGGTTTGCCTCATCCTCCAAGGGCAAAGGAAAGTCAGTTTCCAAGTCCAAGGAACCTGCCCTTAAGCCTGTTGGTGGCATTGCCAAAGGTGTGACTAAAGGTGAGTGTCACTACTACAGTCAGCCTGGACACTGGAGGAGGAACTGCCCAAAATATCTGGAGGACAAGAGGCTTGGAATAGTGATTCCACCACCACCAGGTATTTTTGTTGTAATGTCAATTTAACTGTCTCTACATCGTGGGTATTAGATACTGGATGTGGATCTCATATTTGTCGAAATATGCAGGATCTAAAGAGAAGTAGAAGATTGGCTAAAAGAGAGGTAGATCTGCGCGTTGGGAATGGAGCAAAGGTTGCTGCGTTGGCCATAGGCGTGTGCGAGCTATGTCTGCCTTCAGGATTAGTTTTAGAATTAAATAATTGCTATTTTGTGCCTGCTATGAGCAGAAACATTATTTCTATTTCTTGTTTGGACAAAAATGGTTTTATTATTTCAATAAAGAACAATTGTTGTTCCTTTTATTTGAATAATATTCACTATTTTAGTTCGCAATTATTTAATGGACTATATGTCCTTGATCTAAGCAATCCTGTCTACAACATTAATACCAAGCGGATTAAAATAAATGGCTTAAATCCAGCTTATTTATGGCACTGTCGTTTAGGCCACATAAATGAGAAACGTGTATCTAGACTCCATAAAGATGGATTACTAGACTCATTTGATTTTGAATCATATGAGACATGTGAAGCTTGTTTATTGGGAAAAATGACAAAGTCCCCTTTCAATAAGAAAGGTGAGAGGACTAATGAGCAATTGGCGCTCATACATACTGATGTGTGTGGGCCATTTGCCACACCTGCCAGGGGTGGTTATTTCTACTTCATTATATTTACTGATGATTACAGTAGATATGGATTTGTGTACCTTATGAGGGGAAAATCTGAATCCTTTGAAGTGTTCAAAGAATTCAAGAATGAAGTAGAGAAGCAACTTGGCAAGAGTATCAAAACTCTACGATCGGATCGTGGAGGAGAATACTTAATCCAAGAGTTTGACGACTATCTTAGAGAGTGTGGGATCGTGTCCCAACTCACTCCACCCGGAACACCACAGTGGAATGGCGTGTCTGAAAGGAGGAATCAAACCCCTATTGGATATGGTTCGATCTATGATGTGTCAAACCGATCTTCCATTATCATTTTGGGGCTACGCTCTATTAAGTGCAGCTTTCACCATTAACCGTTTTCCATCCAAATCATTCATGAAGACACCATATGAGATGTGGAGTGGGAGGCGTCCCACACTGTCGTTCATGAGGATTTGGGGCTGCGATGTCTATGCAAAGCGTTTACAATCAGACAATCTAGGGCCAAAATTGGATAAGTGAAAATTTGTGGGGTACCCTAAGGAAACTAAGGGATACTACTTCTACAATCCAACCGAGAACAAACTGTTTGTTGCTCGGACCGGCGTGTTTCTAGAAAGAGAGTTTGTCTCTGAAGAAGCAAGTGGGAGGGCTGTAGAACTTGAAGAAGTTCAAGAACCACAAATCACTGAACCGATTATGGAACATGAACAGGAACCACAAACGGTTGTGGAGCAACCTGTTTAGGTAACACAAGAGCTTCGTAGATCTAGTAGAGTGTGCCAGGAACCCGAGAGGTATGGACATCTCGTGACCGATTCCGGTGACACGATGCTCATAGATGATGAGCCTACTACCTATGAGGAGGCCATGAATGGCCCAGACTCTCAGAAGTGGCTAGAAGCCATGAGATCCGAGATGGAATCCATGTATACCAACAAAGTATGGACTTTGGTGGAACCACCCGAAGGGGCGCGTCCCATAGGGTGAAAATGGGTCTTCAAGAAGAAGATCGGCATGGATGGTAATGTGATTACCTATAAGGGCCGATTGGTGGCTAAAGGATTCAGACAGATTCATGGTATAGACTATGATGAAACCTTTTCACCAGTCGCGATGACCAAATCCATCCGAATCCTACTTGCTATTGCAGCATACCATGACTATGAGATTTGGCAGATGGATGTCAAAATAGCATTCCTTTATGGGAATCTCCTCGAGGATGTGTATATGATACAGCCGGAGGGCTTTGAGGATCCAAAGCAGGCCAACAAAGTCTGTAAACTGCAACGATCCATTTATGGATTGAAGCAAGCTTCTAGGAGTTGGAATCGACGTTTTGATGAAGTAGTCAAAGAGTTTGGCTTCATCAGAAACGAAGATGAGTCTTGTGTCTACAAGAAGGTTAGTGGGAGCTCTGTAGCTTTTCTGGTCTTGTATGTAGATGACATACTACTCATTGAAAACGACTTTCCCATCCTGCAATCTGTTAAATATTGGCTAGGGAAGTGTTTCTCAATGAAGGACTTAGGGGAAGCATCCTATATACTCGGTATAAAGATCTATAGAGATAGGTCTAATAGGTTGCTAGGCCTAAGTCAAAGTACATATATTGACAAGGAGTTGAAACGGTTCAACATGCAAGATTCCAAGAAGGGATTCTTGCCCATGTCACATGGAATTACTCTTTCGAAGAGTGGTTGTCCTTCCAATGAGATTGAGAAGGAACGCATGAGTAGAATACCCTATGCCTCGGCCATAGGATCTATCATGTACGCCATGTTATGTACTAGACCAGATGTGTCATATGCCTTGAGTATGACAAGCAGATGCCAATCCAATCCGGGTGAGAGTCACTGGATTGCAGTCAAGAATATCCTAAAGTACTTGAGAAGAACTAAGGATGATTTCTTGATATTTGGCGGTGAGGAAGAGTTGCGTGTAAGGGGTTACACTGATGCAAGCTTCCAAAGCGACAGAGATGACTTTAGATCACAGTCGGGATATGTGTTTTGCCTGAATGGAGCAGCGGTGAGCTGGAAGAGTTCCAATCAAGAGACGGTGGCTGATTCTACAACTGAGGCTGAGTACATTGCTGCAAATGGCGCAGCAAAGGAAGCTGTTTGGATCAGAAAGTTTGTTTCTGAACTTGGTGTGGTTCCTAGCATTGCGGATCGAGTCGAGTTGTACTGTGACAACACTAGGGAGATCGCGCAATCGAAAGAACCCAGGTCGCACCAGAAATACAAGCACGTGCTCAGGAAGTTTCATCTGATTCGAGATATTATCGATATAGGAGACGTTTGGATATGCAAGATTCCTACATATGAGAATCTGTCAGACCCGCTTACAATGCCGCTCACGCGGTGGAAGCATGAAGGGCACACTAGGAGTATGGAAATACGAGATGCGCCAGATTGGCTCTAGTGCAAGTGGGAGACTGTTGGAATAGATGCCCTAGAGGCAATCTAGTTTAGTATGAATTTATTCGTGGCTAGAAATTCATTTATTATTTATTGGATATTTAATATAATGAAGTCCTTAGATTATTGTGTTGTTTATCTTAAATATCCCTAGTCTAGTATAATGATTAATGGGACAATCATCTATAGACTAGTGTGGGGTTTGATTGATATGAAGATATCATGATCCAACACATAGGTGTGCATTAGGGGTAATGTCGCACTGCATTGACCCATCTCCGAGAAGGCTACATACACGTTATGTTGAGTCACAAGCGCTTCTCGCGGTGCAATGGTATTGTCATCCTTAGACTTGAAGTCACTAGATATTCTAGTTGTGGATTATTGTGATTTTGGTAGCGTTAAACGCTACACCGTAACTGGGTAGTTATAAAGGCGTGTACTGGATACAATAATAAGCAAGCTTATATATCATAGTGGACGTAGATAGAATTTGTCCCTCCCACATAACGGGAGCAAATATCCAAGGCCACTCGAGGGATAGTTCTTATAGAATGTCTGGCCAGACTCAAATAAATCAATATGGGATATTGATGTTATTTGCACGAATAAGGCTATTCCCATGGATCGAGAAACTATGGATTAGATATACGAGTGTGACTTGTATGTCTCGTGTCCAATCCGGATATAGAGACAAAGGGATGAGACAATTACCTGTGCAAAGGTTGTCAAAATGACTATTCTATTAGTTGTCTAGAATGGATGTTTTGCTAGAAACCGTTCCATATTAGCAAATAGTTGCTACCAACTAGATAGAACCTATGGGGTCACACGCTATATAGAGTTGAACTAGATTTGGGAATTAATTAATTGGATTAATTAATTATAAGGATCACTTTGAAAAACCTTGCAAACTCAGTAGGGACTAATTTGCAAGGAAGGGACTAAATCGAATTCTAGTAGGACTAGAATAAGTCCTTTAGGTAGTTGGCAAGGAGTTGTTGGACTATATAAAGGACCTTCCTTCCCTCCTTCCCACAACTTATGCTCATAATTGAACATAACAAGAGTGGGAGAGAACAAAAGGATAGAGAGCAACAAGCTAAGAAGCCGACCGCCCCCTAGCTCGCCGCCCCGTCCCCGTCGGCCCCAAAGGAGGCCGAAACCTCCTTTGGTTCGTCTCGTTTTGCGTGATTCTTCTTCCTCTTCCTCTTCCAGGCTAGCACCAAGGACTTGGGAGATCTAGGATCAACTCTAGGCGTGGATCAACCGTAGAGAACGTGACACAATTCGCGTTTGAAGTCATCAAAGGAGAACCCTAAGGTGTGTTATTGATTTCTTCCTTTACCATCGTTATGTCTCTTGACTTGTGATCCTTGGAGGGTTTTGCATGGTTAATTTTGTTTCCGTTGCACATCCATGAATCAAAACCCTACACACTTTTGGTTATCAACCTCTCCAAGTAATGTGCTCTATAAAAGCCTCATCCCTCCTCACTCTCACACCACAACCACCACCAACATCCCCACCACCATCTTCATCGTCTTCTTCATCTTCAACACCACCACACCACTCGGAAAAAGAAAAACCACCACCCGCACCATCTCTTCTCTATATATGCCTGCTCTCACTCTGTCTCTCGCCCTCTCTGACTTAAACAGAAGCAGCAGCGGCAACAAGAGCCACTACTGCCGCTGCCACCGTCGGGGAAGACATCCAAAGCCACCACCACCTCCTTTTCTCCTCTTTTTCCCACCTCTGTCTCATCCTCTTCTTCACTGCGAATAACTCAAAAGACGAAGGAAAAGAATCAAAAAATCGTCGAAGTGGTCGCAGAACCCATCCCCGCTGCCGGTCCTTCATAGCTTACGACGAGGAGCTTTGTCCCGCCAAAACAACCCACCCTTAGTGACCTGTATTTCTATCCTCAAGGAGGTCCGATCAGAACCCTATAAGTATCAACCGGATTGGGGAAACCTTAAACACCGGCTACGAGCTTCACTACCGGTGACACTTTTATCGATCTCGACCTGCTCAGTTTCTCGACCGTTTCTCCCATTTCTTTGGTTGGGTATGCTCTAAATCTCGTTGTGAGTTGATTACAATAGCCAAATCCATGTCTTGCATGCTTGAATCCGTGTTTAGATCAACCAATTTGAGAGTTCTTATTAGGGGGTAAAAGTGTCTTTTACATAAGATAGGTATAAGTTAGGGGGGGGTGTTGGTACTTTAAGAAATGTTTGGGGGGGAGTTAGTTGTACTTTCCATATTATGAAATTATCATTAATTGGATTTTTAGTATAGTTAATGTTATATAATTTGTGTCTAAAATAAATAAAATAAAACAAGTATTTTTGAAATAAAAATATGTTTGGAAACTAAAATAAGTTAACAAAGTATTTTGTGTGTATGTATGTATGCAAAATTAGGAAGAAATATTTAATGATTTCTTGAACATTAACTTACTAATATTTTCATCAAGTATGCATGTTTAAACTAAATATTGTTGTTTTAACTAAAATCTCTCCTTATAATTATTGTATTATTTTTGATAGAATAACGTTCTCGAAATACCACACGTAATTATAATCAAAAAGTTTTTCTTTTAAAAATCACTTGTTTATCAAAATTATTATTTATAGTTATTTTTTACTTACCAACAAGTTATTTCAAGAATACTTCTTATCATACTTGTATGTATAAGTATGCGACTAGAAATCGGGTTTTCACTAGAGATCGTGAGAGTTGGACTTAGTTCCAACCTATAGGAACACCCATGCATCTGTTTATTTAGAAGTAACGACGTTGTGAGTAGAGATTTGTAAATTGTAGGAGACAGATTCGTGGACATAGGCTTCGTCGAATTTCCTTTGTACTAACTGATAAGTCAACTTCAAGTGAGTTATATGCTTAGCCTTGTATGCCCCACTTCTTTCATGTCGTGACATTATTTTATAACTTGTCGCAAAATGTGTCTTGTGATTCACATGCTTTACTGAAGTTTGGTTACGTTTTGCAACAATTGCTTTGAAATTGTCACACGAAAATATTAACACGTTAATAAAGTGAAGTGGAAGCGCACATACCGGAATCTGTTACTATTTGGGAAGCCCTTTGTTGGCATTGGCTCCTAGCCTTGTTGGCTAGAGCCCCAGCTAGTACTCACCCCGCCTTTTGCTTCTTAAGGGGGTGTTGCAGCAATTAAGGTCTGGACTAGTATTTTGGAGGTCCTTTGCTGACCATTACTATTTGGGAGGTCCTTGTTAACCATTACTATTTGGGGGATCCTTTGTTGATCACCACTGTTTCCGATTCTGTGCATAGTAATTGGCTCATTTGATTCTATATATCGAAACTGACACTTGTGAAGGATTTGATTGGAAATGTTCGAAGCTTTGGATACTTCCATTTGCAAATTGGTTAACATTGTTGTTTATGACACAGCAAACTCTGATATTGTATTACTTTTACTCATACTCTGTTATTTCTTATTTTTTATTAAACGCATCACACTATACCCGATTCTCAGCTTCCTGTTTTTACATGCTAAGGTGTATCTCACTTAGCATTTCTTGCTGACTTTCAAAACTGTGGTTCTTGTTGTTTCCTTCTCACCGCAGGTCTAGGAGCTGGGGAAAAATGAAATAGAGTAGGCGCGAGACCCACCTAGATTGTGAACGTAACTAGTAGTCTATCTAATAATGTTAGATAAGTATTGTGTAATAGTAATCAGCGTATGTATGAGACTCCGATCTTATGTGGTTGTTTAATAATATAAATGAGTGTTGTGAAATGTATTGCTTTTGATCTTCGCAGCTTCTATTAAGCATCGCCCTCGCCGTCTTGTCCGGAGACGAATGAGGGAGTTTTTGCATCGAGGATCGATCATGGAATGAACTTAGGAAATGTAAGGACTCAACAAATGATGCTAAGGAGCTACGGAAAGGAAGTTTTAAGAAAAAAGACAGCAGAAGTACAGGTAGCAGCCCCCAAGAGCTGGGCACATCTTCGGTGCAAATGGAAAGGGGTCAGATTGGAATTAAGCACACTATAACTTGCCGAAGTTAGGAGAACGATTCAATAAGGAAAGAAAATAATGACGGAAAGAAGCAACAGACGCTAGAGAGACGGAGAAAGGACGAAGCAACTCTTCACCCTTGAAGATCAAGGATTTCTTCGGAGGCAAGAGGATTTTTGTGTTTTATCTTTTCTATCTTTATTTGATGCATTGCTCATGGAGACTCTATGATTTTATTTCATTCTCATGAGTATCTAGCCATTGTACTAGGTTCTACGATGAACCTAGGGTTTTGAAGACATATTTTTGTTGGTTATGGTTTCGTGCGCTGATTTCTGTGACTATTTAATGATTATCTTTTATTTGTAGTTCTAAACTAAGTTATTGACACACTTAATTGAGGATGAACTCAGTTATGAGATTGATATTTTAGATTCATTAAATTCATGACTTAAAGTCTATTATTCTATTACTCATATTTCTTGCTGTCCGAGTTCATTCTTATGCTAGTTGGGAAGTCATGACCCTTTACATCTAGAAGACCTTAGGATTTTGATCGAGAGAGGCGATACTGGGTTGGGATAAGAAATCAAGATTATTTTCAGATCATGATGAACCGATGGGTGAAGTGAGTAGGAGTAGTCGTGTCTTGGTAGATTCAGTCGTTGTAGCGGTTTTGTTTGGGAATCGTGAATCGAGAGGAACGGTGACCTCAGTTATGTTAGGCGGTTAGAACATGGCAGTAGAAGACGAAGGACCGAGAGGCCACATAGTCAATGGTTATGTAACATTGCACGAGATCAAGGGATGAATTAAATAGTTATTACCCCCAATCTTATCTTATATATCTTATAAAAGCAGAAAAGTCCCCAGGTGAAACAACGTTCTGCCATTTGTCAATATATGATTATCATGAGTACAACATTTGTAATCCTACGTGTCAATTTACTTAAAAACAACCAATAAGAAACTTACAAATATTTATGTATTGCTTCGTGATTATTGTTTTTAATACTACTCTTTATATTTGTAACTCATAGCAATAATTATTTAAGTTAATGTTGTAATAACACTTTTCATGATGTGATTTTACTATTAGAATATAATATTGGATGTAAAAAAGTTATAAACCGTTTCATCCAATCAATATAACTTTTCATATTATTTTAAATTATGTATTACAATATCAGAATAAACTCAATACATAAAACACATGAATTTAGATTTGTTGTTCTTATTCTTAAAAAATAAATATTCTAACAAATTCATGTCGAAAAATATTTTAATACATTGAATGATTTCAACCTTTATTCATATTAATGGTTGAATAGCACCATTTATGATATAATTTTATTATTAACATGTAGAAAAGATATCAATTGTTTTATCTAATCAGCATAAGTTGTTAATATTATTTTGGATTATTTGCTACAGTATCATAATAAACTTAATAAATAAAACACGTGAATTTAGATTTGTTGCTCTTATTCATAAATAAAATATTATTTTCTTCCGTTGCATCGGAAAAAAATAAAGAAAATATTCTAATGCATTTGTTGTCAATAAATATATTTATATATTAAATAATTTCAAATTTTACAAATATGATCCCTCCCTAGAAATGGCTTCTAATATCATACGCAATGTAAGTATTTGAAATAAATATTTTTTGTGAAATTGTATTCTTACATTTCATAAAATTATATTGTAATTATTGATTTCTTGAGAAATACTATATAATAAGTTTTCTCTCTATTTGAATCGCTTTGGGTGTTCTAACAAATCAATGTGAATTTTGTGTTATAAAAGTATCATAAAAAAATTTAACTGCTGCCAACACTCAGTAAAGAATGATTGTTTTCAAAAAAAAACAAAGAATGATAAAATACGTACTCACTCATGGACTTCCATGTAAGTGAGGTTTTATACTATTTTCCGATATGATATTATACTCTTTAGACTCCACCAAATCGTTGCATACTCTATCTCTATATTATTAATTATTTTTAATTCAAATTGAAATAGTAAAGCCATGAAATTAACTATTACTTGCAATATTATTTTTCACGTCATTTTCAGCCTTCGTATGGGGACCAACTAATATACGACCCTTTGCAGAGAATTTTTGTATATTTTAGTTGCTATTTATTTTTAGCTTAATGAAATTATGACTTTTAACTCTAGAGTCCAAACCATTAATTTTTATATTTTATTAGGTAAACATATTTTTAGGATATGAATTTAGTTGAAGCCAACTAAGACACTTATCTTATTAATATGAATTTACCAAATATAATTGTTTTAAGAATATATTGTCTATTCGAATTTGCATCTTCATTTCTGTAATATCACAATGTAATGCATTTATGTAGAATTTTACCATCGTTAAGGCTTCTATTTTTAAAAATTATCCGTCGTACTACAACATCATTGATTCTATTATTTGTGTGGGATACCATTGTGTAAGTATTTACTTTATTAAATCATATGTTCTTAACACAAAAAAATTTAAGTAATTAAATAAAAAGAAATTAAGTAATCATGTATTCCATATATGTGGTAGTTGGTTTATACTTTAGAAACTACCACACAATCATGTTTTTCTTCTTTATTATTCTTTTTGGTTACTTTATCCCATCACATATAGTCCGCGTTGGGATTTTATCATTAAAGAAATATCAATGGGTGCCATGAGACAATGAGATAGTGAAATTTAGGTTTTGACACTCTAACCGAGTTTTGTTTGAGCTGAAATTGATTATTTAGTAAGAAAAGAACAAGAAAATGACTTAAATATATGGTCGTGTTTGGTATTTGGCCGAGTGTGTAAAAATAACGGGAATTATCAATATAACCATGAAATTTTAGTCTTACTTTAGTCTCCAAGTCATTTCAACTAACCTTTATTCAGTGACTATGAGCAGGTAAAAGGAAATATCCGTAGACTTGACAATCACGCGTTCAACATCATTATTAGTTGGTTAAAAAATAATGTAGTAAGATACTACTCCGTCAAACGAACATCAAATAATTTATTGACTAAATAGAATTATGGTATGATTGTATGACTACACAGAAATATATTAAAGAATTTGTGAAATATTGAATCGCCTACTTATTAAAGAATATAATAACTAAATTTCCCAACACGAAACAATAAAATTCTAAAACAAACAACAAAGAACGAACAATTATATATTATGACTATAAAAAAAATCAAAATAAAAAAAACAATGGACTCGTGCCTCGAGCATGCCCCCCCCCCCCACTAGTGTGGGGTTACGTCTAGCATAGTTTAATAGATGGTAGCGCGTTGTGATACAATACCTGGAGTTGTCATATACACTAGGGAATTTGTAGATTACCTAATTTGCCTTATTAGTGATCATTTATGTTAATCAGTCAAAAGGACAAAAAAATCTTTTCAGTTGTTGGTTTCATTTTATTTCACGTTGCTTGTTTGAGGCAAAAAGGGTAAAACACACGTTCACCCCCTCGAGTTTCACTAAAGGACACCTTCACCCCCTATAGGTTTGAAAAGGAGACTTTCACCCCTTCAGTTTGCAAAATTCAAAAAATTTACACCCCATACTGTTATACCATTAGTCTAGGAATGGGAACCCTCAGTAAATTTTTGGGACAAATTTACCATCATGTTATGAAAATTATAGGCATTAACCATTGATATATTAGACTTTTTGCATGATATGCAGGTCGAATTGGGCTCTAAATTTATTTTTGGTGGCTGACCCCACTCCCAAACTAAGGGCGTCACAGTCAGAGACTGTAAATTACTTCAAGTTGGGCACACTGAAGGGGTGAAAGTTTTCTTTTCAAAACTAGAAGGGGTGAAAGTGTCCTTCAATGAAACTAGAAGGGGTGCAAGTGTTTTTTCCTTATACAATCACTCAATATTCCTCCTGGCTACTTTATAATACTTAAATTTGATTCCTAAATTAGTTAGTTATATATAGTCCTCGTGTGATCGATAATCTTGATTAGTGCATTTGCTAATAGACATATCACTTAAGCACGTCTAACAAGTTTTTGGCACCTTTTTCGGAGGCTACAGTAAATTAGTTAGTTCAAGAGTAGTTTAGAGTATTTTTGTTTATTTTATCTACCACCTCTTTATACTTATCTCAATTTTTCATTTGGCATTTCAGATTTTTTGCATACAACCAAATACCCTAAAGGCTAATTTGAGATTACAGAAGAGACGGTGGGGGAAATCAAATGGAACAACTACAGATGCATGAACAGCTCACCGCTCGTGTGCAGGAGTTGACAGTGCGCTTAGCTGAGCATGAAAACCAGAGGCCATACAACAAATATGCTAGGGCTTTGGTTACAAGGTTTGAGGGACATTATTGGTGGTCATGATCCGTTAATTGCAGTGTCGTTTATTGAGGAATCACAATTTGATATCAAACCAAAGGTTCAAACACCGGACCGGCCCTTGAACCAGTTAGGCATCGATTTGTGGTTTCATCGGTCGGAGCGGTAGTTCAACCGAATGAACCATATGTTTTTTTTTATTATAATATATGTTGTTATTTTTATATAGATATGTAATATTTTTAAGTAACATATCACATGAATACTTAAATGTGGAAAAGATATATATATATATATATATAAATTACATAATGAGAACATTGGTTGTAGGAAAGAAAATAAAAATATTAACATAGTTATCAAGCACATAATTTTAATAATTTTTCGAATTAACTTTGACAAAAAAATACAATTTTATCCGTAAGTTTAAATTGTGCCCGTTATTTAATAAGTATTTGAATTTGAAGTTTTTCTACCATTGGTGCATAATAGTTATGTTATTAAATAAATAAACAAACAAATGAAACTATAAATCACATTCAGTAGTAATGCTCGGAAAAAATACATTCAATAGCATTAAATTGTAATACTATATAAAAACATGTTAACACATCATAACAAAACACCACTTGGCCCAGTGGAAAATGTTCTCTCCTATAGAGTTGAGGTAGGGGGTTTGGTTCTCAGCTGCAGTAAATGTGATGACCCATACAAAAAATGTATTTAATCCCAATTAATTTGTAAATAAGATTTTGATTCACAATTTTAGTTTTATTAAATATTGAGCAATGATTTTAGTAGGGAGTACCATTTGTAGTATTTCACTAAAGTGATATATAATGACCCAATTTTAGTTTGAGTATAGTTTATAACTTTAAGTATTGGATGTGTGATGAATGTTATAACATATTTCCTTCCATGCAAATTAATAAAATCTAAGAGAAAGAAATAATGCAACCAAATAAACTTGCAAGAACCCCAAGTAGATGGTAAGTAAGGAGTATATCATAATTTCCCTCTAACCTCCCAAATCATTTGGAGAAACACACTTACGGGTTGTACTTGGAAGTCTATGATAATTACAAAATAAAATAATGACTAAGGTGACACTTGGAGGGCTAGATAGGGGTATAAGTGGTGTTGTCACAAGGAGAATGAAGATGAGTGTCTCTTGGCACATGGAGAGGAGTAAAGGGGGATGAATGAGTGAGAGGGGCTGCTCCTACATAAGAAATTCAACAACTAAGGAGATGAGGAGAGAAAGAAAGGCACGGGAGAAAAGAGGAAAATAAAGAAGGAGGAGGAAGGAAGGAAATGAGGAGAATAAGAGAAGAGAATTGAAGAAATAAATGGAGGAGTGATACTCCAACCAGATGTCAAGCTTGGAAACACAAGGAGAATCCATGTAGAAGTTCATCCAAGTGGTCAAAAGAAGAAGTACCCATCAGAGAGGTAGAAACTTTACAATACCTTAGTCATTGTTGCATCTTATTGTGTATATAAAAATAGATTTCTCATGGTCAAAATTCGAAGACAAGCTGTGTTATTCATCCTAAAGGATGTATTAAGATGTGCTGAAAGTTTGGTAATTAATTCTTGGTGGTTGCTGATGATAAAGGGTTGAGAAATACACATGAAACTTTGGACAGATTGTGAACATAACAGTGGGTCTGTTTTGCAATATACAAAAGGGATAGTTAAGGTTCTCAGAAAATTTTAATATGTGGTAGCTCTGCATGTTAACTATAACACAAAAGAAATTCAGATCGATTTATCTTATTTATGACACCTAAATGTGAGTATCTTTGACAAGAGATAATTCTGGACAGATTGTATTCATAGCAGTGGGGATGTATTGTACAAAAAGGGAATCTAAGGTTCTTAGAAAATTATAAAATTTGGATATGTCATATCACACCATGTGAAGTATATCATATAAAATATTCATATCCATTTATCTTATTTATGGCACATAAATGTGAGTATCTTTGACAAGAGGTAAATCTGGACAAATTGTTTTCATAGCAGTGAGGCTGCTTTGTGAAATACAAAAGGGATTATTAAGGTTATTAGAATACTATGAAATTTGGATATGTTTTACCCCTTCATGTTAAGTATGTCATATAAAATATTTAGATCCATTTCTCTTCTTTATGGCACCTAAATGTGAGTATCTTTGAAAGGATGAAATTTTGGACAGATTGGGTTAATAACAGTGGGGCTGTTTTGTGAAATACAAAAGGTGTATTTAAAATTCTTAGTATATTGTGAAATATTTATATGTGGTATCCCTTGCTGTTGAGTAAATTATGTAATTTTTTTGATCCATTGCTATTGGTTTTCGTACCGAAATAACCAACTTCTTCTGACTGGTCGGTTGAGACTATTACTTGTGTAGCTTGCTGATTTCAGAAATTTTGAGGTTCTTCCTATTAATGAAAACTTATAATATTTTGTGCGTAGGTAAAAAATAATAGCATGTCTATCTTATAAAAATTTGAAGGTCATTGGAGATCTCTAAGATTATCTAATAAATTGAAAGTTTTGCGGTTGTCTTGGAGATGAATATTTGGGAGCCAATCACAATGTTATTTTATTTGGGATCTTAATCCTCATAGGTGTTGATGAGATTTTCAGTGGAGATAGAAACTTAAAGATATTATTTGGAGACCGAATTTCGAGGTTGTGATATGTTCATAAGACCTTCGAATAACATAGAGAGACTATGGTATTGTGAAACGACACACTTGCTGAAAGTTGGTATGGTGACGAATTTGGTTGCATGATTAATTATCCTCGATAATGATTTTAAATGATTGAAATACATGGCTAAATGCCCCTGAAATGGTACACGAATATGGTTATAAATTATCATGATTTGATATACTAAGAAAAGAATCTTGTTAAGAAATAAAGGGACACGTGATATGCGTATATTGTAGCCGACTGGGCTTGAAAGAACATGTTAATATGAATAATTCTATTTCGTAAAGAGAAATGTAAATTAAATGTAAAGAAATGATAAGGATTGGTGGATGTAAGATGATGATATGTATCAATTTGAATATTGAATATTTATAAAGTGGTTACATACTTATACGAGTTTATGAGATGTGTACTCATGCATGTTTAATTGGCGAGGTCATATGTGAATCCTAGGCTGATATGTGCTCATATGAATAGTTGATATAGTAATAAGAAGATAACATGTGAGAACATGATAACTATATGTGAAAGTATGTCGATAATGCAAGAGGCTTGATGATAAAAATGGATGGTAACACATGATCGTGTATAAGATGATATTGTGATAGCCCGACAGACTTGATTACAGGACCTGGTTTGATAAAATGACATGGCGTCATATTTTGATAATGTGAGAATGAATCTATGTAAATGAACACGTATAATGAATTAAGTCCATAGACTAGCAAGGAGGGATTGCACATCCCTTGGGTGAAAGACCCTAAACAATACTGTGGCAAGGTTTTCTTAGCATCCGTGGAGACGTGTGGGCTAGATCGCTCCCTTGTGAAAGTCATAATGCGGTTGTGGGTTGACTCGCTCCCTTGTGAAAGCCATAATGCGAGCAGGATATCCCCGTGTGACACATAAGCATAAGAAAAAAGGGAAATGATGAATGTTAGATTGATGAGATTGGTACTTGGTGATTGTGCATTCACAATACTAGATGTTTTGTTAGCGATGGTTGACCTGACCCGATGCTATACATATATTCGTGAGACTAAGAGTGGTGATATTGTATCTATCATTCATGATGATTATTTGGTTATCATTTATATAAAATTATGGCGTATAAATTGATGAGGTTGATATGATAACTCATTAAATACCAGGATCGGAATATGATATCTATTGATGACATGTTGAATTTACGGTATCATTTATCATATATAAAGTGTGGCTTGAGGTTGGAATAGTTGATGAGAACTTGAAAAGTAAATTATAAGTTTGTGGGATTAAGACTGCGACGGATGTTTGAAACGAAATGGGTACGAAATAATGACCCACTCACATTGACGAGAATGGAATTGGCGATGTGAACTAACTATGCGTGAAATTTAATTACCACATATTCGTGTCAACAACCATTGACTTGATGCATGTCGTCTCTTATATTATGTATGTTGCACTTCCTCACAGATACACTGATGTATGTGGCACTTAAAGTTAGTGTTGTCTTGTTCCTACTGGGGCTCAACCCGTTTATTTATATTTTTTAGGGACTAAGTGTTGGAATAGATGCCCTAGAGGCAATCTAGTTTAGTATGAATTTATTTGTGGCTAGAAAATTTATTTTATTATTTATTGGATATTTAATATAATGAAGTCCTTAGATTTACAATTGTGTTGTTTATCTTAAATATCCCTAGTCCAGTATAATGATGAATAGGACAATCATCTATAGACTAGTATGGGGTTGGATTGATATGGAGATATCATGATCCAACACATAGGTGTGCATTAAGGGTAATGGCGCACTGGATTGACCCATCTCCGAGAAGGCTACATACACGTTATGATGAGTCACAAGTGCTTCTCGTGGTTCAATGGTATTGTCATCCTTAGACTTGAAGTCGCTAGATATTGTAGTTGTGGATTATTGTGATTTTGGTAGCGTTAAACGCTACACCGTAACTGGGTAGTTATAAAGGCGTGTATCGGATACAATAAGAAGAAAGCTTAGAGATCGTAGTGGACGTAGATAGAATTTGTCCCTCCCACATAAAGAGAGCAAATATCCAAGGCCACTCGAGTGATAGTGCTTATAGAATGTCTCGCCAGACTCAAATAAATCAATATGGGATATTGATGTTATTTGCACGAATAAGGCTATTCCCATGGATCGAGAAACTGTGGATTGGATATACGAGTGTGACTTGTATGTCTCGTGTCCAATCCGGATATAGAGACAAAGGGATGAGACAATTACTTGTACAAGGTTTGTCAAGATGACTATTCTATTAGTTGGCTAGAATGAATGTTTTGCTAGAAACCGCTCCATATTAGCAAATTGTTGCTACCAACACTACTAGAAAAGGGGGTATTTGTGGCTGATTTTTTTGTGGTGGTTTCAAAAAGAGCCATAAAAAGATAGTATTTTTGGCTGAAAATGAGAACAGCCACTTTAAATTTTTTTAATCGCCTCAAAAGATAAAACAAAGCGGGGAATTAAAATAATTAGACTAAAAAAACGCGCGTCAGATAAAAGGGAAGGTGATAAACACGATCTTTCAACACGTTCTCATTCCAATCCCTAGCCCTGGTCAATCGGGCGTCTCTGTTCCTATCCCTCAGCCTCAGCCTTAGATACGATCTCTACAAAGTGAAGGAGCTTCGGATTCTTTGGTTGTCGTTCTTCTCTTCCAGTTCACCCATCAATCGTCTCTCGTCTGTTGCAATGAAGGAACGACGGAAATAGAACAGGTCAGTTTTGTATTTCGCTTTGTGTGTTTCGAAGAATTGCAGTGAGGAGCTTCGGGATCTCTTAGGGCTTTGCTTTCCGATTAATTTCTCGCCAATCAAACCCTTCAGCCGTTTTTGATTCTTCGACTCTCCCCGTGACTTCTTGCAATTTCTCAAGGGAAATCGAACCCTAATCATAGTGAAATTGGAAGTAGGTGACACGATTTCTTACGTGTTACCGCAAGTGCACGGTTCAAGTAATATAGGGCTAGTATTTCAACCCCGAGTTATCGATCCCACGAGGACAGTGTTACTGTGTAATCAGAAACTAGGCTTAAAGAGTAAAAATTAAAAGGAGGGATTTCTAGTTGATTTAGCTAAACTAAGTATTGAACGTAATAATAGAATTAAACGATCTTTTTGGTAATTTTCTGGAAATATATTGAAGTAGGAAACTGATAAATTAATGATCTAAGCTCCAGGATCCCCTAGGGTTACTATTCAGCTTTTCAGTTTTTCCGATTCAGAAACACACGACAGTTTTGTTTATGCCAGCATACCAATGTTGCAATCTCCTCTCGGTCTCATGCACCTGTCACTCCCCTACAGATTTTCGGGTCCTCTCGGTCCACCTAGATCTGCAGGTTCGTTATAAGTCTGCTAGGGTTACAGGTTCTCCTCTCGGTCTCCCCCTAACCGTCTAGCAGTTGGTCTAATGCTTCTGGGCTAGTCCCCTGATTCTCTTCACCTCTCGGTCCATCAAGGCAGAGTACTAAATCCTGTCTTCTCTTCCTAACTCTCACTGGCCACTCTCGCGCACCAGATCCTGTCTGTAGCACTCCAGGTTCGCGACTCCGTTCATGCATAAACAGTAAAAACCAAAGACAGAATAATAAACAAAACCTCTACTGTATTAAGACTTAAACAATCATGAATCCAAAGTCGAGATAAACTAAGTTGCTGAAATCATAAACCCTAGGTTCACCGAGAACCTAGGTCAAAAGTCTAGCTAACAAAAACTAACATAAAGAAGATAAGAGAATCAAACAGGTGACGGAAATCTGGCGATTTCCGGGACTGCTCCGGTGCTCCCTGTCTCTGCTGTGTCTAACTCTGATCCTGTGTCTGTGTCTGAACGCACATCTGCTGCCTTTGACTTTTCTGACGAAGTTTGACTTTTTCCACCGTCTTCAGAAATTCTGAAAATCTTGACCTGCGTTTGAACGCACAAAGGCTGCGTTTGAACGCACATTTTGAGAGTTGACTTTTTGACTTTGACTTCCGTTGACTTTTTGGGTGTGCGTTTGAACGCACAATGTGCGTTTGAACGCACATACTTAGTCTTCTGGTTGATTTCTGCCTGATTCTGACCTTTCTGAAATTTGAAGTTTCCTGCGTCTGAACGCAGGATGTGCGTTTGAACGCACATACTTAGTCATTTTTCCGTCCTGTTTTCCCTGTCTGCACTGTGTTGTGCGTTTGAACGCACAATGTGCGTTTGAACGCACAATGTGCGTTTGAACGCACAATGTGCGTTTGAACGCACAATGTGCGTTTGAACGCACACACTTAGCCAATTTTCTGCACTTTCTTGGGTTTAGCCAATTTTCGCCATTTTTCGGCCTCCGGGACTCAGTTTTTGCGTTTGGCCACCAATCTTGCATGCGGACATAAGTTACTTTTGACTTTGGGGTTGCGTTTGAACGCACAATGTGCGTTTGAACGCACATGTGCGTCTGAACGCAGGACCCGTGCGTCTGAACGCACATCAGCGACAGCTCCAACTTCAAAACGTCGTAACTTCTTCGTCCGATCTCCGATTTAGCTCCGTGACCTATCGTTGGAAAGCTCTTGAAGTCTACTTTCATTTGCCGCTAGTCTCACTCCAAAATTCATTGTAGATCTCAAGATATGATCGAAATAGTGGAGACTGGTCATTCTAGCTTCTCCAACTTTGCGTCACTTTACTCCGCTTTAGCTCCCGTTGCTTCCGAAGTTCGTTTCATGCCTCAAATCAACCGCTAAGCATCCATTCCTGTAAAAACAACATGAACAACTATACTAAGCGATTATAGATGTCATTTAATATCTATTTATGCACGAAAACGCCCGGATTTCACAATTAAGCTCAAACTCATCTTTTTCATACTACAGAGGCTTCGTCGGCTAAAACGTGCTCAATCATATGGAAACTCAACTTATTAAATTCTAACATAAGCTCACAGATAACTCATAAATGGGAGTTATCAAACACCCCCACACTAAACTTTGCTCGCCCCGAGCAAACTTCAGCTGTATACTACCACAACATACTATCCCGAATCAATCCAGAGCGTTGTAATTGCATTTATTTAAAAACTGTTTTTGATGAGACTGGGCAACCTCTTTAACTCAAATTGGACATCATTAATCTCTCATATTTCCCTAAACTTCTGAAACTGCAGTGATCGGAAGAACTCGCGGCCAGCCTAGGTTAGGAACAAGCACGAACACAACTTACTTTTGCTTTTACATGCAATCCGAGCGTATCCCTAACGCACACCTTCCGTGCTTTTACTCTGGGTGTAATGTAAATCTGTCAGCTTTAGGACGGTAGGATAAGTCATTTAGAAGCGAAGTCCTAAACGTCACAGCACACTCACAAGTACCCAAATCTCACACTCCCTCACCAAGAAGACAGAAACTCACCCAAATCACCTAAGATTCTTGACACTCAATTTTCCCAATCCTGGTGTAAATGCCGTTCTCGCGGCCACAACTGTGAAAGAATGTGAAACTGCTACAAAATTTTCCTGGCCTGGCGTTTTGAAATAAAAATCAATTAAGCACCCTAAAACTTTCTATCTTTGCTGTTTTTTTTTCTTTTCTTTTTTTCGATTTCTTTTCTCTTTTTTTTTTCAATGCGGGGCAACACGGTAAATAACAATAATATAAACCAGACCAGTTCTGCACTAAACCAAAAATATTGGGTGGCAGAAAAATACTGTAAATAAACTCTGAAACGACCACCCCCACACTGATCCAAACCACGTAGTCAATCTTTAAAATAATTGCGCTTTTCCAACCGAACCTCCTCACTCCAAGGTTGTCTAACTAGCACAGAGCAGCTTCCATATAACAATGTCAACCCAGTCCCCCATGTCGTGCGGAAAAAATGTTACGCACTACGGCTCTCCTCCTGTGCTCACGGTGTAATTTCGTGAGTCACCGCCACACGAAGTGTGCTGCCGTCACTATCTCACCCTTACACACCCTCTGATATAAAAATGAAGCTCATCCACTATCAAATATGAAAAATATGTTCTACCCCAAAAAATCTCCCTCGACTCAACTCCCTCGTGCTATGACGCGTAGGAAAGGTGAAAATACTAACAATGATGCGAGTATCAAAAAACGGCTTCCTAGGTCAAAAAGGGTACCAAGAAAAGGGATACAGGATCAACTGGGCTCACTAGTGGACCTAAGGCGCGAGACAGGACGTGAGGTCCCCTATGGCCTATCACTCCACCAAATGATGTGGTGACCGTGAAGGCGGGTTGACGACTACCTGGTGACGGTGGTCTGGCAGCTAGTAGGATACATGGCTCGGGAGACAGCTACTTGCATTTTCTGACGTGCATTGGCTCTATGACTCCCCTAGACAGATTCTCGCAGCTCTTCCTCACTTAAGTTCATCAATTTTCGGGAAATTTTCTATCATTAAGATCTCTCCAGTTTTAAGCTAAATCCTTTGCCCAAACTCAAAAAAAAATTCAATTTTCAATTTTTTTTTTTTTTTCAAATCTACTTTTTTTTTTCAGTATTATTTTTTTCCAGTATAATAAAACTAATGCAGTTACAACGCCACCACCCCCACACTGGATGGTGCCATGCCCTCATGGTACTAATCCTCAGGCATATAATCTGGATTGATGAGCTGGCTTGCCTCATCTACTGGGATTGGGACGACCTAATGCTAGACTGACCGACTGACTTATGGCCTGATAGAGCCACTGGCTTGCTGGCTCGAGACTGGCCGTCAGTCAACCGGCTGGTAATATATTCTGAAACAGAAAGCAAGAGACAGAAATTAAACCTGTTCACCCGGAGTCAGTTCGTACAGGTGTTGACTTTTCTGCAGATTCCGGCAGAGAAGGACCGTTGACCGGTCGCCGGAAAATTTCTCAACGGAAGTTGTCAACCTTCCGGGCTCTGTCGCGCTCTTCAAGTGTGCAATCCCCAAGCACCATCGTCTGTGACAATGTGCTCCCATATGGTCGAGTGTATTTTCGTACACCGGGGTCGATTGCTCCTTTCCTGCTGAAAATTGTTCCTGAAAAATCCCCAACTCATACGAGTCCCTGCGAAGTTCGAGTGCATCCTGTGCACCGGGGTCGATTCTTCAGGATTTTTCCAATCTGCCTTTTTCTGGCAGGCTGCCACTTGGACGCCAGTATGCATCTGGATGCTGACAGCGAGCCAGTTTCTGTACTTCAGCTCCCTGTAACCTGTTTCCTGAAACTTTCTGCATCTAAACATTAGCTCACCCTCATCTCTCCTCTCAGAATTTATTAAGCAGTAAATAATTTAATAATTGAAACCAACTCCTAGGTTGGGTTACCTCCCAACAAGTGCTTGTAATTTTAGGTCGACGGCCCGACCCTGGTACCTCAACATTTGAGAAATTTGGAGGCTTCTTTATCTCTCCACTTCTTCTTCTTCCACCATCTCTTCTCAATGATCCTCATCTCACGTGCACACTCATTCTTTTCACAAGGTGGAAAGTTGTGGAAGATGATTTCTTTGATCTTGCAATTTATCCTCTTGATCAGCTTCCACTCATTATTCACTGGCTTTTCTGTGAATATTTTCACGAAATCCTGCCGATGAACTTCATCCCTGGATGCTTGCGTTGGACCCTGGAATTTCAACTCATACCCAGTTGACTCTTGATGTTGAACAACCCGTGCAGGCAGCTTATCAGTACCCCCACACTGTGTAATTTCCAATCCCTTTTCTATGTCCTGTGCAATGTCACTAGAACAGTCTATAGAGCAAGGATCAGGAGAATCATCATGTCCAGTTTCCGTGTCAGAGTCCTCACACAGCCGTCTTTCCAACTCCGCACATACTTGATAAACATACGACATGGTGATTTCTTCTGCAGGATGAGTTGGGATTCCTACCTCAAGTTCATCCATATCAGTGGACACATTCTCGAACACAGTTTCCTCATCAACACACCCCCAGTGCTCAATATCAGTGTCTTTCAAATTATGCCCGGAATTTGAAATTGGTTGTGGTTCCATCCACGCAGGCACTGTTTCTTCCAAATCTGATTCAGAATCTGAGTCATAATAATGAAATACCTGAGATGGATCTTGAATAGTGCGCACTTCTCTTGGCTCGGGCACCTCTTCTTCCATGACAGCAACCTGTGATGCAGTTTCTTGTTGTTCCTGCGCCATCTTTGCAAAGAAGCCCTTCTGCATCTCCAGCACTGCTGGAAGCCAGTGAGGAATATATGAGCCTGTTTCCTGTGGTATGGGTACTGGATCAGTTTCTGGCTCAACTGGACCTGATGATGTCACAGTCTGCACTTCTTCAATTTCTGGTGGCATGAACTCTATTTCTGGTTCGGGCGTATCTGCTGAGATCCATGACTGAGAAAGTCCGTAATACTTGTTTGCCAATCGCAATATGTCACTGTTGAGTTCTCTAATCTCCTCTGCAATCTGGTCAAGGCGTGCTGAAAAAAAATTCTCCAGCATGCAATCCAATTTAGACATCCATGAGAAGAAAACTTCTTGAGTGAGCGGTTCAAAAGGTGGCAGAGGTACAAATTGAGGTGGATCTGGATAGTACAGAGCAGTCTCAAGATGCGCCCCTGCTTGGCAGTGCTGAAAGCTCCAGGGTTGATAAGTTCTGCATGCCCCAGCCCCGCAACCACCCCCACACTGGATGCAGTAGGGGGAATAGTGTTGATAAAGCTGGGGTGAGTGCAATATGCACGCCTCTTCATACACATGATACTTCTTGCACAGAAAGCAATAAACCGGACGGTGTGCATCCTCTTTTCTGTGCCAATTGTGGCAGTATTCACAGTAGGGAGGACTCAGGAACTGAGTTGCTCCTGACTCAAGATTGCCGCTCCACATGCCTATAATTTTTGTGGCCCCTTGCGTTCCTGAGAAAACAAAGCTCCAGAAATACCCGTGAGGTAACTAGGTATAAAAATATAATTTTTTTTTTCGATTTTTTTTTTTTTTTTTTTTTTTATAACTCCCTAATCTGGTTCCTGAGTAACAATAAATCTGTCCCCGGCAACGGCGCCAAAAACTTGACACGATTTCTTACGTGTTACCGCAAGTGCACGGTTCAAGTAATATAGGGCTAGTATTTCAACCCCGAGTTATCGATCCCACGAGGACAGTGTTACTGTGTAATCAGAAACTAGGCTTAAAGAGTAAAAATTAAAAGGAGGGATTTCTAGTTGATTTAGCTAAACTAAGTATTGAACGTAATAATAGAATTAAACGATCTTTTTGGTAATTTTCTGGAAATATATTGAAGTAGGAAACTGATAAATTAATGATCTAAGCTCCAGGATCCCCTAGGGTTACTATTCAACTTTTCAGTTTTTCCGATTCAGAAACACACAGCAGTTTTGTTTATGCCAGCATACCAATGTTGCAATCTCCTCTCGGTCTCATGCACCTGTCACTCCCCTACAGATTTTCGGGTCCTCTCGGTCCACCTAGATCTGCAGGTTCGTTATAAGTCTGCTAGGGTTACAGGTTCTCCTCTCGGTCTCCCCCTAAACGTCTAGCAGTTGGTCTAATGCTTCTGGGCTAGTCCCCTGATTCTCTTCACCTCTCGGTCCATCAAGGCAGAGTACTAAATCCTGTCTTCTCTTCCTAACTCTCACTGGCCACTCTCGCGCACCTGATCCTGTCTGTAGCACTCCAGGTTCGCGACTCCGTTCATGCACAAACAGTAAAAACCAAAGACATAATAATAAACAAAACCTCTACTGTATTAAGACTTAAACAATCATGAATCCAAAGTCGAGATAAACTAAGTTGCTGAAATCATAAACCCTAGGTTCACCGAGAACCTAGGTCAAAAGTCTAGCTAACAAAAACTAACATAAAGAAGAGAAGAGAATCAAACAGGTGACGGAAATCTGGCGATTTCCGGGACTGCTCCGGTGCTCCCTGTCTCTGCTGTGTCTAACTCTGATCCTGTGTCTGTGTCTGAACGCACATCTGCTGCCTTTGACTTTTCTGACGAAGTTTGACTTTTTCCACCGTCTTCAGAAATTCTGAAAATCTTGACCTGCGTTTGAACGCACAAAGGCTGCGTTTGAACGCACATTTTGAGAGTTGACTTTTTGACTTTGACTTCCGTTGACTTTTTGGGTGTGCGTTTGAACGCACAATGTGCGTTTGAACGCACATACTTAGTCTTCTGGTTGATTTCTGCCTGATTCTGACCTTTCTGAAATTTGAAGTTTCCTGCGTCTGAACGCAGGATGTGCGTTTGAACGCACATACTTAGTCATTTTTCAGTCCTGTTTTCCCTGTCTGCACTGTGTTGTGCGTTTGAACGCACAATGTGCGTTTGAACGCACACACTTAGCCAATTTTCTGCACTTTCTTGGGTTTAGCCAATTTTCGCCATTTTTCGGCCTCCGGGACTCAGTTTTTGCGTTTGGCCACCAATCTTGCATGCGGACATAAGTTACTTTTGACTTTGGGGTTGCGTTTGAACGCACAATGTGCGTTTGAACGCACATGTGCGTCTGAACGCAGGACCCGTGCGTCTGAACGCACATCAGCGACAGCTCCAACTTCAAAACGTCGTAACTTCTTCGTCCGATCTCCGATTTAGCTCCGTGACCTATCGTTGGAAAGCTCTTGAAGTCTACTTTCATTTGCCGCTAGTCTCACTCCAAAATTCATTGTAGAACTCAATATATGATCGAAATAGTGGAGACTGGTCATTCTAGCTTCTCCAACTTTGCGTCACTTTACTCCGCTTTAGCTCCCGTTGCTTCCGAAGTTCGTTTCATGCCTCAAATCAACCGCTAAGCATCCATTCCTGTAAAAACAACATGAACAACTATACCAAGCGATTATAGATGTCATTTAATATCTATTTATGCACGAAAACGCCCGGATTTCACAATTAAGCTCAAACTCATCTTTTTCATACTACAGAGGCTTCGTCGGCTAAAACGTGCTCAATCATATGGAAACTCAACTTATTAAATTCTAACATAAGCTCACAGATAACTCATAAATGGGAGTTATCAGTAGGCAAAACCACTCAGTCAATTCTAATTCCCTCCCTTGCAAATAGGTTTTTCTTTTCTTGGACATTGTTGGATTGCCTTGTTCTGATGTAAAGAAACCCTTTTTTTTTATTAAAGTTAGTAAGAGTCTGCTTATCATTCTCCAATTTCTCTAGATTCTTAATATGAAGAATGGTATTTTGGGCTGAGTTTTATTGGCTTATGATGATGATTTGTAGTTTGTTCCTCTGTCATATGTTATTCCCAGTTATGCGATCAATAGGCCAAAATAAAGTATTGTTGAATATCGCCGATTGTTGGGTTACTTGGGTCGTATCTATGGACTTTTGTCTAATCAAATAGTCAATGGACCCTCATTGTAATTCCACGAATCGCTGATAAATTCATTTAAATACCTAGTTGAATATCGCCGATCAGTTAGTAAGTAAACTCACATCTTTGATCTGAGATGAATGGCATAAAGCACATGCACTGTCATTTGAATCGGACGTTGCAAGCACCTTGTCACCCAATGTTTCTCCACCTGCAACCTTTTCAGAATGGTAAGCATTTGACCGAGAACAGCCACTAATCGCTGAAACTTTTTCCAAACCATAGTTCAACTTCTTTTGCCTTTTGAAATCCCTGACATGATCTTCTCCATCCAAAGCCAAGCTTCTCTTGGGTGGAAGTTGTTCAGTGCTCTGTATGAATGACTTGAATAGAACAATAAAATATCATAAAACTAACAAGTTGTTCACAAAATTGAATAAATCTAAACTTCCTTACCTTCTGCATCATGATAGAGCACTGAACAAAAGGCAAGCTGTTTACTATAAGCTAATAATTTCATGATTGATTGGTTATGATCTAATTGTAGGGGTTGGTGCGGCGTGGAAGGTTGCAGAGGTGGAAGAAGGCTCTACAATTGTAATATTTGGGCTTGGAGCTGTGGGACTCGCTGTAAGTAATTCACTTCTCTGTTTTAGGATACAATGAGAGTTTAAGATTGGAATTACAACAACATACTTGTAGAAGGTGTTCCATTCAAGTGAAGATCAATACAAGCCAAAATAGAGGCTCGTTTAATCTTGTCCAATATCTTCTTTCGATTTTTTGTGCTGAACCTTTTAACTGCTAAAGAGAATGTCAACAAGTTTAAAGAAAGAACTCTCTGGGAAAGAGTCTTGGGCACATTCTGTTGTACTCTTGACTTCCATGAATTTTCCTACAAAGGGCTTGAAGCATGAAAAACCTTCAAAATCCCAAAATGTAAAGGGCTGCTTTACACTCTCCCAACAATTGTTATGCTATTGCCTCCGAGACTTACATCTGAAAAGCAACATACTATGTGAATCACCGGGGGAATGTGGCTGATCTGGATGGAAAATATTAGTGACCAAAATAGAGCAGCCGGCTTAACCGTATATGCCTCCCTGAGGCATTTCTTAACTGTGGTTAAACCTCTAAAGCATTGCAATTTATTCTTCTAAAAAACTGTTTGTTAAAAAATTATCACCAACTAAGTGGCTATTAGAGCATGTTCACTCGTGACTGACGTACTGGGGCAGGGGCCCTGGGTACTAGGGCACTGGGAGACTGTTTTGGTTTCTTTTATGGGATTACTAGCAAACCGTTATGTGTCTAAGATTATTATATAAACAATAAAATCTTCTTAAATACATTATTTAGAAGTAGTTGTAAGTGCACTAAGTTATGAGGTATACTAACAATTCTCTCTATATCTGTGCTTTTATATTTCATACTGACCTATATTGTTTTCAGGAAAGGGTGACATCTAATTTTATCAAAACAGATAATTATGTATGTAAATTAGTGAGCCATTTACCTCTGCTATCTGTACATGTCAATGCAACCATGATAACCTCTATAAGATGCTAAACTAAGTATGTAAATTTCTAGAAAAAAAGAAGTAGGTAAACCCGTATGGTGTGATTGTTACATATGAATATCCTTTTATATTTTCAAGGCAGTCTTCTTATTTGCTCGCCATTACCTATTTTGGTTTGCATTTGAACATATGTTCTTCAAATATTTGGCTCAGTTTCAGTATGATGTGTGGGTAAAGTCTATCAGTCTTTTGGTTGTAGATCCACTGCACATTTTTCTTTTTACGTGCACTGAGGTAAATAGTTGTAAGAGTTTTGTAATGTCTACATTTGGAAGAATATTTTGAATTTCTTGGATACCCGATCTACTTACAATTTTCGGTGATGTGTTGGTAGTTCGATTGGTAATGGCTCAAAATCGTTCTTGGTATAATCCTGTACAATCTAACTTGTACAATATTTAACATATTCTTACTGGTATAAATATTCGTTACTTTTGGAACAAGAACCTCAGAGGCTTATTGTGAATAACCTAAACACTTATGAAGAGAGTGCTCTTATTTTTCTTCTTTTTCCTGAGATCTGTAGACTTGCTAATATGGAAGGCTGTAATAAGGTCAATATGAGAAGATGGGACCTATCATAAAAATAACGAAGTTGTTCACAAAACTTAATAATTATAAACCTCCTTACTTTCTGCATCATATAATGGTATAATGTCTAAAAATAAATGTACTACAAATTCTAAAAAAATGTATTACAATTTTCATCTGCTGTTGATAAAAATTGGAACAAATTGATACTATGTGTTCTTGAGATGGGTACTGTAGTAGTCACGAAATTGGTATTGTAGTACCAGACCAATCATGATTCATGAAAGATTATGTACTAATCAAAATTTAGCAAGATTGTTCTAATATTACTAGTTGGTTATTTTATTAAAGTAACAATCAGCTATGTAGACCATTCATGAATGACCTTCATATAGATTTAAGTCATCATTAGTAGGTGTGTTTTATTTGGTATAACAAAATATTTTGGGGGCATTTCTGTCGAGTGAAATGTATATGATACATGTCCCACTTACTCTAATACTAATATTAAATTGATTCTCCAGGTGATAAGATTTTGGATTTATATATGGATAAGAGTTGGATTCATTTGAATGATCGGTTAAGCACCGAGTATAAAGAAGGGATTGCAAGCTTTCTTCAATTTGCTTATACCAATAAGAGTCCCGATGCGAAGATATATTGCCCATGTAACAAGTGTGCCAACCGCAAGTTCTTATTGAGAGATGAGGTTTATGCTCACATAACTATTCATGGGTTCAAAACCGATTACACTCATTGGTCCACACACGGAGAGCGATTGTCTTCTTTTGGTGGAGCAGATACGACATACGGGGGTAGTGACTCGGTTAATAATATGGCTGAAATGGTAAATGATGTGTTTGCTGAACAAATGCAAGATAATTCTACTCTTGGCGATGATTTACCTGGGGAAACAAGGAGTGACCCTGATGAAGAGACAAGGAAATATTGGAAATTGTTAGAGGAAGCGCATCGCGAACTATATCCAGGATGCAAGACATTCACTCTCCTTGAATTTATAGTGCAGTTGTTGCACATTAAAGCATTATGTGGATGGAGTAATACCTCGTTAGACAAGTTGCTGGCCTTGATACACCGTGCCTTTCCCATGTGTGAAGGTTTACCTAAAAGTTACTATGACGCCAAGAAGTTGAATTCATCACTTGGTTTTGGGTACGAGAAGATTGATGCATGTCCTTGTGATTGTATGTTGTACTGGAAAGATGACAAGTTCAAAGAAAAATGTGACTTCTGCGATAAATCTAGATACAAAACTACCAAAAGTGGTTCGACAGTCAGTGGTGCTAAAAAAATTCCTGCTAAACAAGTACGATACTTTCCTATAAACCCAAGATTTAAGAGACTATTCATGTCAACTAAAACGGCCACAAATATGAGGTGGCATGCAGAGGGACGGACGAAAGATGGTAAAGTACGACATCCAGCTGACTCCGAAGCTTGGAAAAATCTTGACGAGCGCTATCCAAATTTTGGGTGCGAGAGTCGCAATGTCAGGCTTGGATTAGCAGCTGATGGTTTTAATCCATTTCGGACACTAAGTGCTGTTCATAGCACATGGCCAGTTGTGCTATTAAATTACAACTTTTCCCCTTGGTTCGGTATGAAACAGCCACAGTTTATCTTATGCTTGCTTATTGACGGACCAAGCGCTCCTGGAAATAATCTAGATGTTTACCTACAACCTGTAATTGAAGAATTGAAAAACTTATGGGTAGAGGGTACAATGACTTATGATGCAGCAAGCAAGGAAATGTTTCGTATGCATGTAGCTCTCTTGTGGACTATAAGCGACTTTCCTGCTTATGCTAACTTATCTGGATGGAGCACTAAAGGAGAATTTGCTTGTCCTTATTGCAATAAGGACACACCATCTAGATGGTAATCACATAGTAAAAAAGTTCTGTTATTGTGGAGCTAGACGGTGGCTTAATGAAGATCACAGGTTCCGAAAAGAGGCAGCGTCATTTGATGGGACAATTGAAACAAGGGGAAAACCACCTCATTTATCTGGTGAGGATATTTACAAACAAGTTGAGAAAATTGTCAATAAATTTGGGAAAATTGATAAGGAGCCACGTCCTGCTAAACGTCAAAAGTCCAAAGATGCGCCAAAAGATGTCGAAGTTGAGCCTAATTCTGAAAGTTCACCGTGCAAAGCCTGGAAAAAGAGAAGCATTTTCTTTGAGTTACCATACTGGAAAGGCCATTTAATTAGGCATAACCTCGACGTCATGCATATCGAGAAGAATATATGTGACAATATTGTAAACACACTTTTGGATCTCGGCGTAAAATCAAAAGACGGTCTTAATGCTCGTCGCGACCTTGAAGATATTGGTATTCGAGAGGCTCTCCATCCTATAGAACAATCTAATGGTAAATTTTTGTTGCCAGCTGCTACTTTCACTATGGATAAGCATGATACAGACATTTTCTGCCAAGTTCTAAAAAATGTTAAGGTCCCTGATGGTTACTCTTCAAATATATCTAATCACGTTAAAGGGAGGATCATTTCAGGTCTCAAAAGTCATGACTGTCACATTCTCTTGCAACAACTGTTACCCTTGGCTGTGAGAAAGGCATTGCCTAGAAATGTTTGTAAGGTCTTGATTGAACTGAGCAACTTCTTCAGAAAGTTGTGTTCGAAGGTCATTGACATTAATGATATTGAGGAATTGCAAAAGGAAATAACCTTGGCACTATGCCATCTTGAGAAGATATTTCCCCCAAGTTTTTTTGACGTGATGGAGCATTTGCCTATTCATTTGGCTGAAGAGTTGAAAGTGGCTGGGCCAGTGGTATTTCGTTGGATGTATCCTATTGAGAGGTATGCTTTTATAACAAACCATTGGACCGTTTATTCTATTTCTATTTCTATTTCCGTTGAAATAATTATAATCCATACAGGTATTTGTATACATTGAAACAATATGTGCGAAACCCAACATATCCAGAGGGGTCAATTGCCGAAGGATATTTGGCTGAAGAATGTTTGACATTTTGTAGTCGGTATTTGAATGATGTCGAGACTAAGTCAACCCGGCCTGCAAGGAATTATGAAGGTGAAGGCGGTTTTAGCATATATAATGGTCAACAAATTCGCTTGGACATGACTACTTGGCATCAAGCACATAGATACGTGCAAGCTAATTCTAGCGAAGTTGCTCCATTTAGAGAGTAAGTAAATGTCAATAATTTTAACTTTTATTACTTTACTCACGATCATTTATTCTGCCTTCGTATTTTTGTAGCCAACATAAAGACCGACTTAGAATGGATTATCCCAATCTAATTGAACACGATCTCATGAAAAAACACAATGAATCATTTCAAAATTGGTTCAAGAATCATGTAAGTCAATATGATGTATTTACTGTTTTTCTAAATTCTAAGTTTTTATTTACTAAAAAATTTACACATTAAATTTCAAATATAGGTGGAACAGCTGCTAGAAGGAGACAGTTCGTTAGTCCCCTACGAAGTGAAGATGTTATCAGTTAAACCAGATATTCATGCAATAAGATACAGTGGTTACAGTATTAATTGTTTCAAGTTCCACACAAAGTACATTGAACAACGAAGAGTAACTCAGAATAGTGGAGTGTGTGTGACAGCGTCCACTCCTAGTGTCGCAAGTTCAAAAGACCCAAACCCCATTAACGGAGATGTGATATATTATGGAGTATTGACAGATATCATTGAACTGCGTTACAGTAACTCTCTGAAGTTTGTTCTTTTTAAATGTGATTGGATCAATAACCGTCGCGGACTGAGGATTGACGAGTTTGGTTTTACTCAAGTAAATTTCAATCGCTTGTTGTATAAGAATAATATGAAATCTGATGAGCCATTCATTCTAGCTTCACAATCTCAACAAGTTTGGTACGTGCAAGATCCAGTTGAGGGTGAGTGGCATAATGTGATGAAGATGACGCCTAGAGACTTGTATGACATGTCTGGTGACGATGTTGAAGAGGATAAGTTTACGAATCACCAAGTCGAGCCATATAGTACTCAACAACTTGAAGATGATGAGCTCGTTTGGGTTAGAACAGATTTCGATCCTTCATTAGTTGATCCAGAGCCACGAGGTGATTCTAATGTTGACAATCTTGTTGGAGGTGATAACGACGACGATGATAACAATGAAGACGCCGATGAAGATGAAGATGACGATTATTATTACAACACTTATTTTGATTAGATGATATTTGTAAATTAGTAGTTGTTAGCATATTTTAACCGTACTTGCATATTGTCTTACGTGTGTATTTGGTGGATCTGCAGTAGTTGGAATGAGTCATTTATTATTTCATACTCTTGGCGAATTTCTCCTCTTATGTAGTTGCGTTTATTTGTTAAAATGTTTACAGTTTAGCAGGTTACTATGGCGAAAGGAAAGACGGCATCCAATGCATATAGCCGTCATTCTCCCATTCCTAGTCAGGAATTTAATGGTGCGGCAGGAGACTACATCCCAGTATGTTTCCTTAATCTGATTTGCTATTGCTTCTTTATTTAATTTCAATTTTTATATTCTATCATTGTTATATACTGTAATATCATTCTTTTCATTAGAACTATTATTATGTAGGTTGCTATGATGAGAAGAAAGTTGTCAACTAAAGCTAAAAAACGCAATGCTCCCACTTCAAGTGAACAAGTAAATGTTTCTGCACGAGGCACCCAAGTATGACTTTCCGTCTCTTCCTTTTTTTTTATAAATTGTCTAATATTGAATTGTTAGTACTTCTAGATTTTATGAAATTATGCTATCTTGTATAATTATATATGTAGGTGGCTACGGGGAAAATGAAGATGTTGTCTAAAAAAAAGAGACATGAAGGTGCCACTCAAGTTGGAGGACAAGATGCTCAGGTATACATCCCTAATTGGTCTTATTGTTCATTACGTTTTCTCCCTTATTACTTGTTAATATAAGTCATACTATTTGTCTAATAATTAATGGTAAAAATTTGTAGGTGCGTTCGAAGAAAAGAAAGAGAACGTCTAATTCAGATAGGCGTACTGCTTCTTCTCCTATTTCATTAGGAGAACATGTTAGCGAACAAGTAGAACCCCATATATCTTCTAGCGAACAAAATGTCTCATCAGAACAAAGCACTCACAGCACCGATACCGGTTCTGGTTCGAATTCGGGTAGCCTTACTTTTCAGTTATTGATGTTGTTGCACTCATGTATCCCATAGAACTTATTAATTAATTGAATCATTTAATTGACTCATTACAGGAAAATCCAAAGGAAAAAGAGGAGCAGCTAGACCTATTCCCGGTTGGGGAGGTGAAAATTTCAAGTTGGAAATTGTTTTTAATGAAGGTATGCAACCGTTAGATGAAAATGGCAAAAAATTTAAAGGGCACTTGGGTGTTATCGCCAAAAATGCTGGTTTCCTGCCTCTGAACCATAAGAAATGGAAAGCCAAAGAATTAACTCCATATAAGGAGCGCGTATGGATTGAGGAGATCAAGGTACACATTTTAAATTGTAATTGAATGAAGTGATTGTATTCTTTTGTTGGATTAAGTACTAGCGTTGTTGAATTGTGTGATACAGGAAAACACCAATGTACCGGATGAGTACAAACATAAATGCATGATGACCTTAGGGAAAATGTGGAAATATTACAAGGCAAGGCTTAAGAGAACGCACTATAGTCGGTATGACAATGATGAAGATCGATTGAGAAATGTACCAGACGGTGTGGATGCGAAACAATGGGAGTGGTTGGTTGACTTTTGGAATAGCGATGAAAGGGAAGATCATTATAATTAATCTTGTAAATTTATGTTTTTCATGTTTACCATAAATAATGTTATATATTTTAATTTTATTTGTAGGCACGTAGTGTAAGAAATCGTGCAAACCGGAAAAAGCAGAAGATGCCTCACACAAGCGGAAGAAAGCCTCATTATCAAATTGAGCACGAGGTCAGTTCTAACTTCAAAGTTGATGAATTAATATGAACTTGGACTGCATTTGTGAAATCTTGTAATATAGGTGAGGAAAGGAAAGAAACAGGGAGAAGTAGGCGCATTTGATAGAATTGAAGTTTTCATAAAGACGCATACAAAAAAAAAATGGGCAACCATCTGACGAGGCCGCGGGTGAAATGATTGTAAGTTAACATGAATTTCATGATTTATTTCATTAACAAAATACTCATACCATAACTAATTAACTTGTTTCAGGCTCGTCTGAAAGAAGGATTAGCACAACGAGATAGGTCAGAATAGACTGACGAATTTAGAGAGGAAGTATTCATAAATGTGTTTGGTTTCGATAAGCATGGACGTGTACGTTGTCGTGGACATGGAGTTTGTCCTAGTGAAGTATATGGCACACGATATAGTAAAGGGCAACAACATCAAATGGATAAATTGCGAGAAGCTGTCCGAGCTGAAATTTTAGCTGAGATGGCTAACAGTCTCGATCGTATTGCTAAGATAGAAGCTGAGCAAGAAAAATTTCAAGCTAAGTTGATGGAGCTAGGACATCTAGTTCCAGATACTACTAACAATGTAAGTGTAGCTTTCAATAATACATTTTATATAAATGTAGTCAATTAGTGCTAATATATTCATTTTATTGCTATTGTATAGTTTGCTGTTGTCCAAAGTTCAGATGAAGCAAGTGATCAGGAATGTAGTGGAGAGGAATCAAGTGAAGATGTTGATGAAGACCAAATGAATATGAATTCTGATCAAGTAAGAATATGAATTAAGAATTTATACATTACCATAGTGATTGTAGAAGCTCTTAACTGTAAGTGAAAACTCTTAATGTTGTAAGTCTTGGTGTGCTTAGAAAAGTTTCAACCCTGCCACTTTAAGTTGAAATCAGACCATGATTTAGATCGACTCAAGGAAACTGCAAGACATGAAACTTGCAGTAGGAGTACTGGGTAATACCCAGGTTCAAACTGAGAACAAAATATTGAGTTTTAGCAAAGTTTCAAGACCTGAAAAAAGGTCAAACCCACAGGTCATTGCCAAATCAACTCTGTCCGAATTTGCTTCAACTCTGTTAACTTTTAATTATGAATGGTTCTCATGCTCTCTGTGGAGCTTTTGCATCCATTTGATAGAAACCCGCCATTGTGTACTTATTCCAGGAATAATTTGAGAGAAACTAACCAAGATGGGCTTCAGTTTTTAGTTAACCATTAGTTTGAGTAAGTGGTCAAATCATTTCATGCTTACTAGGAATTTGTTCGATATAAGATCTCTAGGAGTTGCTTTCTGTTTGTTAGCTAATAGTACTCCAGTTTATTACCTTAATGTTCTAGATATTTTTTTAAATCTGTAGGAGTTGGTTACTGTTCGTTAGGGTAGTACCCCAGTTTGTTACCTTAATGTTCTGGATATTTTTTAGATCTCTAGGAGTTGGTTTCTGTTTGTTAGCTTATAGTTCTCTACATTTTTAGTATAAATATGTAACGGATTTGGGTTAGAAAAGGTATTAAAAGATAATTGCTTTTGTATCTCCTGGAGAATTGTCCTCTCCATACAGACACATTTCTCGGTTACGTTGTGTAATATTCTTGCATTCTTATTACCAATATAAGTTTATTTCTTTCTCTTCTTATATATGCCCCTACTGATCTCATAGTGTATATGACATCATTCCCCTTAAATATGGAGCATTCTTGGGTTAAGTTTCTCTCCTCTCTGAACTACGCGTTTGAAATGTGAAGTTATATACTTGTAGTGGCCTCCAGATTGTGTACGATGTAATGAGATGATATCTGATGTAATTCCTTGATACACACATATTGTACTCCTTCCTTCTAAACGATATGGGGGCTTGTTTAAAAGGAGATTTTTAAGTGGTAGACTGTAATATGTATTTTGTACTACTATGATAAAAGGTTCTGTAGTTAACAGTTAGGGAAGGTAGCGGGAAATTACAATAATGTTCATATTCTGAAACACAACAGTTCGATTATACCCTATGGGAGAGACTGGTGACTCAAACCTGGGGCTTGTATCCCTATGATTTCAGCTGCAAACCATTGGGTGCAACTGTAACTGTGCCTCGTATCTTTTGTGTGTTATCTCTTCTTGCCATGTTTGTAAATAGTATGTGATGGAACTTGTCGCTGGTGAGTAGTAGTTCAATCAAAGACTACCCAATTCAGGGACTTGGGGCTGGGTTGAAACTTGTCGTGGGAGTTGTCGGCCTAAGTTAGAGAATTTGAAGGCCCTCAAAATATCTCAAAATATCGTTACAAGTCTAGGAGTCAGTTTGCTTCTGCTTTTTCTGGAATAACTTTCCCTAGTGTGTTAATATGATCACTTTTGGATGTTTTTCAGTTACTTTTCTCTGTTCTGAAGACCAGCTACAAGTTTTATGCAAGTAGTAATTTGCCATCATTGCTGGTCCTCGAGTTGGAAATTAACTGAAACCTTGTTCTCATTCCTAGTAAAAGTGGTCAGCAACATCAATAAGTTCTCATCCAAATTGAACCTGTTGATGTTGCTAACCACTTTTACTTTTCGATTTGGTATTGAAAACCAGTTGCAGGATTGATTGTCAATTACATAGACCATCTAAAGTCATTGTGTCTCACTTATTTTACGTAACCCTGTGTTAAAACATTTGACTTTAGATGGTCTGATACTTGTAGACATATGCCTTTTATTAGCAAACTGATTACATATGGAATTTTTTCAGGTCGAAATTGATACTGGAACGGAGGTGCAGTTACTTTCTAGAACATTGCCAAAAGAAGTGGTTGGAGATGCCATTTTTATCTCGAAGGAACCAAGAAAAAAAGTTTGCAGAGTGCTTTTAGGAGACGACCTATGCGAAGTACGTGTTACGAGGGCTTACAAACCTGAAACACTTCTTGTGATTCGTTTTGGGGGCAATAGAACTCTGGGAGATGTCGTCGAAAGGAGCAATATAATTTGGAATTTATGCGACGTCAGAATACATATTTTTATATATTATGCATGTGCTCGTATGTTTGTTATCTTCTATTATGAAAATGCTAAATGTAAATTTTCAAAATACTATGCAGATTGAGGCGATTGATGGGTAGATGACAGCTAGTGAAGTCGTCTAAGCACAATTTTTTTCCGAACTCTTGCAGATTGTATTGATACAATTAGACAATGCTCAAAACATTCTGTTTTTTTGTCCTTGAAAGGTTACTTTCAACTTTGAACTTATGGTTTTAGTTTTTTGGTTGATGAATCTTGTCGATGCCCCGATATTTATGGATTTTTATGTTGTATCACTAAGTGTTTTGAATATTTATGTTTAGTATTTTTATAATATTAGTAAGGTTTAGTTGCAAATTGTGCGAACCAAAAATTTGGCGCACAAGTGAATATTTTGTTTTGATTCACACAGGGCGCCAAATATTTTGGCTGTTAAAGTTGGTGGGAAAATATTGCAAAAAAACGGGATTCAAAAATATTGGCGCCAAAATGTTATTATAGCGGTAGATGTTTCTATTTGCGGCGGTACAGCTGATACAGAGTTTGGCGCCAAACAATTTAAATTGCGGCGGGAAAAATCTAGTTGTGGCTAATAGTTTTCGCTACAAAAAAACTAAAAAAGTGCTCCAGATTTTTCTATTTGTGGCGGTAACAAGCCGCTACAAAAACCGCTGCAAAAACTATTTGTGGCGGCTGCCACCCGCCACAAGCTTTTTGCGACCGAATCAAAGGAGGCGGGCAGAAACCGCCACAAAATCGCCCACAAATAATTTTTTGTGGCGGTTCTGGTACCACTTGTGGCCGAATATGCCCGCCGTAAAAACGCTCATTTCTAGTAGTGCAACTAGATAGAACCTATGGGGTCACACGCTATATAGAGTTGAACTAGATTTGCGAATTAATTAATAGGATTAATTAATTAGAAGGATCACTTTGCAATACCTTGCAAACTTAAATAGGGACTAATTTGCAAGGAAGGGACTAAATTGAATTCTAGTAGGACTAGAATAAGTCCTTTAGGTAGTTGGCAATGATTTGTTGAACTATATAAAGGACACTCCTTCCTTCCTTCCCACACTTATGACCTTATTGATCATAACTTGAGTGGTAGAGAACAAAAAGGAGAGAGCAAGCAAGCAAGAGAGGAGCCGCCGCCCGTCCCCGTCGGCCACAAGGAGGCCGAACACCTCCTTGTTCGTCTCGTTTTGCGTGATTCTTCTCCCTCTTCCTCTTTCCGAGCTAACACCAAGGATTGGAAGATCTAGAAATAAACTCTAGGCGTGGATCAACTATAGAGAACGTGACACAATTCGCGTTTGAAGTCATCAAAGGTTAACCCTAAGGTGTGTTATTGATTTCTTCCTTTACCATCGTTATGTCTCTTGACTTGTGATCCTTGGAGGGTTTTGCATGGGTTATGATTGTTTGTGTTTCCGTTGCGCATCCATGAATCAAAACCATACACTAAGAAGAATGAAAAACATATGCTAGTTTCTAGCTAAGTAAATGGCTCATGTTCGCAAAGAATAATCTAGAGGTTATGGAAGACTAGAGGCTGAGTTTTTGATCGATATGTTAAGCTGTGTAATTATATTGTGGGCATGGGGTATCTAGAGTCAGCTCTGACAATTATGTAAAATGAGATTGTGTTGTAATAAAAGTGATTTTTGGTTTAGCTCTTACGAGATGGATGCGGCTAAGATGCTTTGAAAAGGAAAAGATTGTTGAGTATTTTTCTACAAATTAACTTAAAATCACCCCCGAAACAAGGAGTGACAGTAAATGTATTTTGAGAATTACATAAAAAAACAGCCGATATTCAACTCGCCCGGCTTGCCGGTAAACCGGCCGATTCTTGACCGGTTCTATGCTTGGGAGGTCCAAACGATGAACCGGTTCGGTCGCTGACCGGTTCACTGTTCCGACCAGTCAAACCAGCCGGTCTGGTCCGGTTTCTAAAATTATGTATCAAACGATCCACAATTCAGATAATGCATCAGCAGTTTTCGTTTTCTAGATGCAGTGAAGAACACCCGAATAAGAATGGTTTTGGGAAGTTCCGATCTTACTTCAGACGCATCAGATATCTATTGAAAGTTTGTAATGTAGACTAATTACAGGACCAAAATAATTTAGAAGGGGGGGGGGGGGTTGAATGGAGTATGGGAAATTTTTGCTAAAACACAGAATTTAACTAAGTGATGCAAGTAAAAGACATAAATCTCAAGGCCTTGAGATTTTGTAAGATTAGTCAGAAACTTCCTAAGTATAAAAGAAAGCTTCAAGGCCTTGAACTAGCATAAGTTCAAAATAGTTTGTAAACCCTAGTTTGATTTAGATCACTTGCAAGAATAAATAGCTAAACTGTAATGTAAAGAACACAGGGTAATTTACAGAGTTCAGTCCCAATGGACCTAATCTCTGTCTGAGGGATCTAATCCCACCAGGATTGGGAAAACACTTCTTATTACTCACACAGAAATAGCCCTAGATCTTCAAGCCTAAGTGAACTCCCTTACACCTATACAGCTTGTGGGTCCAAACCTATCTAGTATCAGCTACTAACTGTTGAGCTAACAAGAACCTCTTGTTGTTCACTTGAACAACTAACCACCAGGTTTTGTGAGGTATAAGATATACAGAAGATAAGCAGACTAAGGTACAATATAGAAGAGCACAGTAGATGAATCAGCTGAGAAAGCCTGGATGTATTCTTCAGGAAAATAGGAATGAATGATCTTCCGAAAGCATATTGAAGCTTGAAGTTGTGAGGATTGACAGTCTGATCTTCCACGAATGTATCTCTCCTTCTTTTCACTTGATTTATGTTCTCTGTAAGTTTCTCCTCTCTTTCAAATTCAAACCAGTATTTTATGTACTTCCAGCAACTGAATGAGAGATTTTAGGATATATGTTCCTTCAAATCCTCATCCTATTTAACTGCATTTCTCAACAGCTCTGAGTAGATATTCGTTGGAGTTTGTTGTGATTAGATTTCATGTTTGAAAAACCTGCAACAACATTAAGCATAGCAACAAACAAAATCCAATTATATAACAACACTAAGTCTGTTTGGACATTCAGTTAATGAATAAAACTGAATCAAATAAATAAGTTATTAACCTGATTACCAATCAATAATATAAACCAAAACAAACCAGTTTAATACTTGTAAAAGTCATTAAACAATCATAATAACAATGATCAAATCCTGCAAGAAAGAATCAAGTTAGGTTTTGTGAAAACTGTT
Organism: Linanthus parryae; assembly: GCA_023055425.1. Classification (NCBI taxonomy): domain Eukaryota; kingdom Viridiplantae; phylum Streptophyta; class Magnoliopsida; order Ericales; family Polemoniaceae; genus Linanthus; species Linanthus parryae. Next base: position 70,684,307 of record JALGPY010000002.1, read on the forward strand.
ATCAAATCCTGCCATTTTTTTTCTCAACTTGTGAGATTTATTTTATTTAGTATAGGTGTTAGCTAGTGCTAGATAAAGTAGATTGTTAGCCAAGATTGAAGAAAAGAAGCCCAAAGCCAAAGGAAGCCACAAAATATGGAGCATGGAGCATGGAGCATTCCACATGACTATGAAGGAAGGACCAAAAGATCAAGACGCATGGAGATGTGTTTGCTTTTAGGGTTCATAGATAATTCCATTGGCTTGGAATTATCTTAGTCTAGAAAAGGCCATATCCACATCACGCTTATTTTTATTTTTGTGGTTGTTTATTTTATTGTCTTATTATTTTGTGGTTGGTGTATGGATGATGCATGCAATTAGGATAATAAGATAATTAGACAACCCGGATCTATTATTTGAAGTTGTGCACAAACTCAAATAGATAGCTAGTTGATATAAATCAACAAAACAATTAAAAAAAATTGAATTTAAAATCCCTCAAAATTCAAATATTGTGTTCTTGCCTTTTCGTTATTTAAACACTCATTATCATCATGATTTATCAAGTTCGTGCGTGCCAAAGCATGACGACTTGGTTCATAATGATGGAATGCGATGACACAAGCTAGTAATTTGCAATTGTTTAGATAAGAGGTTGAACACAACTAGGCTATTAATATGATTAAGAAACCTAGAGGCAAACAATTGGGGTTATCCATATGGATGGATAAATAAGGAGTGATTTGCCCAATTGAACCAAGAGTTGCATAAGGGATGCAATTGGAATGGTTCTTACCTAAAGTAGTCAAATTATGGGTGACTTGCCAAAGCAAGCTCATACAGAGATGAAACATGGATCTTGACCCACTAGAAAATATAAGGATATTTTCCGCATTAATATCTTGAGGGTTATTAATCCGTAGAAAAATAGTGGGAGCTATATTTGATAAACTAGCCATTATTGAATATAGTCAAAAATTCACAAATACTAAAACTTGCGTATTTTCCTTTTGTAGAATTCCAAATGGCAAACAACTCATCGAGTTCACAACATTCCCTACGATGTGTCCTTGAGAAGGACAAGCTCTCTGGAACCAACTTCCTTGATTAGTACAGAAACTTGAGAATCGTTCTCAAGCAAGAGAAGAAACTGTACGCAATAGAGGAGCATGTTCCAGCAGGTCCAGAGAACCAAACACCTGCAGACCTAAAGGCGTATCAAAAGCGTGTTGATGACGCTAATGATGCAGCCTGCCTTATGCTATGCACCATGACTTCTGAGCTTCAGAAGCAACACGAAAACATGAATGCTGTCGATATGATCGAGCATCTGAAGCAGCTCTTCCAAGAGCAGGCAAGGGTTGAGAGGTATGAGGTTTCTAAGGCACTATTCAAGTGTAATCTGGCAGAAGGGAACCCAGTGGGACCCCATGTACTCCGAATGATCGGGTACTTGGAGAATCTCGCCCGACTAAGGTTCCCGGTCGGCCAAGAGTTGGAAACCGATCTCGTGTTGCAATATTTGCCCGAGAGTTATGGACAGTTCATCATGAAATATAACATGAACGAGATCGTGAAACCACTGCCAGATTTTCTCAATATGTTGAGGACAGCTGAACAGAGCATCAACAAGGGTAAGGGCAAGGCCATTACGATGGTGCAGAAAGGAAAGGGCAAAATGTTTGCCTCGTCCTCCAAGGGCAAAGGCAAGTCAGTTACCAAGTCCAAGGAACCTGCCCTTAAGCATGTTGGAGGCATTTCCAAAAGTGTGACTAAAGGTGAGTGTCACTACTGCAGTTAGCCTGGAAACTGGAGGAGGAACTGCCAAAAATATCTGGAGGACAAGAGGCTTGGAATAGTGATTCCACCACCACCAGGTATTTTTGTTGTAGATGTCAATTTAACTGTCTCTACATCATGGGTATTAGATACTGGATGTGGATCTCACATTTGTCGAAATGTGCAGGATCTAAGGAGAAGTAAAAGATTGGCTAAAGGGGAGATAGATCTACGCGTTGGGAATGGAGCAAAAGTTGATGCGTTAGCCGTGGGTGTGTGCGAGCTATCTCTGCCTTCAGGATTAGTTTTAGAATTAAATAATTGCTATTTTTTGCCTGCTATGAGCAAAAACATTATTTCTATTTCTTGTTTGGACAAGGAAGGTTTTATTATTACAATAAAGAACAATTGTTGTTCCTTTTATTTGAATAATATTCACTATTTTAGTGCGGAATTATTTAATGGACTGTATGTCCTTGATCTAAGCAATCCTGTCTACAACATTAATACCAAGCGGATTAAAATAAATGATTTAAATCCTGCGTACTTATGGCACTGTCATTTAGGCCACATAAACGAGAAACGTGTATCTAGACTCCATAAGGATGGACTACTAGACTCATTTGATTTTGAATCATATGAGACATGTGAGGCTTGTTTATTGGGAAAAATGACAAAGTCCCCTTTCAATAAAAAATGTGAGAGGACTAGTGAGCAATTGGCACTCATACATACTGATGTGTGTGGACCATTTTCCACGCCTGCCAGGGTTGGTTACGTCTACTTCATTACATTTACTGATGATTACAGTAGATATGGATTTGTGTACCTCATGAGGGCCAAATCCGAATCCTTTGAAGTGTTCAAAGAATTCAAGAATGAAGTAGAGAAGCAACTCGGCGAAAGTATCAAGGCTCTACGATCGGATCGTGGAGGAGAATACTTGAGCCAAGAGTTTGACGACTATCTTAGAGAGTGAGGGATCGTGTCCCAAATCACTCCACCCGGAACGCCACAATGGAATGGCGTGTCTGAGAGGAGGAATCTAAACCTATTAGATATGGTTCGATCTATTATGTGTCAAACCGATCTTCCATTATCATTTTGGGGCCACGCTCTATTAAGTGCAGCTTTCACCATTAACCGCGTTCCATCTAAATCAGCCATGAAGACACCACATGAGATGTGGAGTGGGAGACGTCCCACACTGTCGTTCATGAGGATTTGGGGCTGCGATGTCTATGTAAAACGTTTACAATCAGACAAGCTAGGGCCAAAATCGGATAAGTGTAAGTTTGTGGGGTACCCTAAGGAAACTAAGGGTTACTACTTCTACAATCCAACCGAGAACAAAGTGTTTGTTGCTCGGACCGGCGCGTTTCTAGAAAGAGAGTTTGTCTCTAAAGAAGCAAGTGGGAGGACTGTATAACTTGAAGAGATTCAAGAACCACAAATTATTGAACCGATTATGGAACATGAACAGGAACCACAAACAGTTGTGGAGCAGCCTGTTCAGGTAACACAAGAGCTTCGTAGATCTAGTAGAGTGCGCCAGGAACCCGAGAGGTATGGACTTCTCGTGATTGATTCTGGTGACACGATGCTCATAGATGATGAGCCTACTACCTATGAAGAGGCCATGAAAGGCCCAGACTCATAGAAGTGGCTAGAAGCCATGAGATCCGAGATGGAATCCATGTATACCAACAAAGTATGGACTTTGGTGGAACCACCCGAAGGGGCGCGGCCCATAGGGTGCAAGTGGGTCTTAAAGAAGAAAATCTACATGGATGGTAAAGTGATTACCTATAAGGTCCGATTGGTGGCTAAAGGATTCAGACAGATTCATGGTATTGACTATGATGAAACCTTTTCACCAGTCGCTATGACCAATTCCATCCGAATCCTACTTGCGATTGCAGCATACCATGACTATGAGATTTGGCAGATGGATGTCAAAACGGCATTCCTTTATGGGAATCTCCTCGAGTACGTGTATATGATACAGCCGGAGGGTTTTGAGGATCCAAAGCAAGCCAACAAAGTCTGTAAACTGCAACGATCCATTTATGGATTGAAGCAAGCTTCTAGGAGTTGGAATCGACGTTTTGATGAAGTAGTCAAAGAGTTTGGCTTCATCAGGAACGAAGATGAGTCTTGTGTCTACAAGAAGGTTAGTGGGAGCTCTGTAGCTTTTCTGGTCTTGTATGTGGATGACATACTACTCATTGGAAACGACGTTCCCATGCTGCAATCTGTTAAAGATTGGCTAGGGAAGTGTTTCTCAATGAAGGACTTAGGGGAAGCAGCCTATATACTCGGTATAAAGCCCTATAGAGATAGATCTAAGAGACTGCTAGGCCTAAGTCAAAGTACATATATTGACAAGGTGTTGAAGCGGTTCAACATGCAAGATTCCAAAAAGGGATTCTTGCCCATGTCACATGGAATCACTCTTTCGAAGAGTGGTTGTCCTTCCAATGAGATTGAGAGGGAACGCATGAGTATAATTACCTATGCCTCAGCCATAGGATCTATCATGTACGCCATCTTATGTACTAGACCAGATGTGTCATATGCCTTGAGTATGACAAGCAGATACCAATCCAATCCGGGTGAGAGTCACTGGATTGCAGTCAAGAACATCCTAAAGTACTTGAGAAGAACTAAGGATGCTTTCTTGATATTTGGCGGTGAGGAAGAGTTGCGTGTAAGGGGTTACACTGATGCAAGCTTCCAAACCGAAAAAGATGACTTTATATCACAGTCGGGATATGTTTTTTCCTGAATGGAGCAACGGTGAGCTCGAAGAGTTCCAAGCAAGAGACGGTGGTTGATTCTACAATAGAGGCTGAGTACATTGCTGCAAATGGCGCAGCAAAGGAAGCTGTTTGGATCAGAAAGTTTGTTTCTCAACTTGGTGTGGTTCCTAGCATTGCGGATCCAGTATAGTTGTACTGTGACAACACTGGGGCGATCGCGCAATCAAAGGATCCCAGGACACACCAGAAACCCAAGCACGTGCTCAGGAAGTTTCATCTGATTCGAGACATTATCGATAGAGGAGACGTTCGGATATGCAAGATTCCTACAGATGAAAATCTGTCAGATCCACTTACAAAGCCGCTTTCGCAGTGGAAGCATGAAGGGCACACTAGGAGTATGGGCATACGAGATGCGCCAGATTGGCTCTAGTGCAAGTGGGAGACTGTTGGAATAGATGCCCTAGAGGCAATCTAGTTTAGTATGAATTTATTTGTCGCTAGAAAATTCATTTTATTATTTATTGGATATTTAATATAATGAAGTCCTTAGATTTACAATTGTGTTGTTTATCTTAAATATCCCTCGTCCAGTATAATGATTAATAGGACAATCATCTATAGAATAGTATGGGGTTGGATTGATATGGAGATATCATGATCCAACATATAGGTGTGCATTAAGGGTAATGGCGCACTGGATTAACCCATCTCCGAGAAGGCTACATACACGTTATGATGATTCACAAGTGCTTCACGTGGTGCAATGGTATTTTCATCCTTAGACTTGAAGTCGCTAGATATTCTAGTTGTGGATTATTGTGATTTTGGTAGCGTTAAACGCTACACCGTAACTGGGTAGTTATAAAGGCGTGTACCGGATACAATAAGAAGCAAGTTTAGATATCGTAGTGGACGTAGATAGAATTTGTCCCTCCCACATAACGGGAGCAAATATCCTAGGCCACTCGAGGGATAGTGCTTATAGAATGTCTGGCCAGACTCAAATAAATCAATATTGGATATTGATGTTATTTGCACGAATAAGGCTATTCCCATGGATCGAGAAACTGTGGATTGGATATACGAGTGTGACTTGTATGTCTCGTGTCCAATCCGGATATAGAGATAAAGGGATGAGACAATTACTTGTACAAGGTTTGTCAAGATGACTATTCTATTAGTTGGCTAGAATGGATGTTTTTCTAGAAACCGCTCCATATTAGCAAATTGTTGCTACCAACTAGATAGAACCTATGGGGTCACACGCTATATAGAGTTGAACTAGATTTGGGAATTAATTAATAGGATTAATTAATTAGAAGGATCACTTTGCAATACCTTACAAACTTAAGTAGGGACTAATTTGCAAGGAAGGGACTAAATTGAATTCTAGTAGGACTAGAACAAGTCCTTTAGGTAGTTGGCAAGGATTTGTTGGATCATATAAAGGACACTCCTTCCTTCCTTCCCACACTTATGACCTTATTGATCATAACTTGCGTGGGAGAGAACAAAAAGGAGAGAGCAAGCAAGCAAGAGAGGAGCCCCTCCCTCGCCAACACCTCCTTGTGGCCGCCCGTCCCCGTCGGCCACAAGGAGGCTGAACACCTCCTTGTTTGTCTCGTTTTGCGTGATTCTTCTTCCTCTTCCTCTTTCCGGGCTAGCACCAAGGATTGGAAGATCTAGAAATAAACTCTAGGCGTGGATCAACTATAAAGAACGTGACACAATTTGCGTTTGAAGTCATCAAAGGAGAACCCTAAGGTGTGTTATTGATTTCTTCCTTTACCATCGTTATGTCTCTTGACTTGTGATCCTTGGAGGGTTTTGCATGGGTTACGATTGTTTGTGTTTCCGTTGCGCATTCATGAATCAAAACCCTACACTAAGAATAATGGAAAAAATATGCTAGTTTCTAGCTAAGTAAATGACTCATGTTCGCAAGGAATAATCAAGAGGTTATGGAAGACTAGAGGCTGAGTGTTTGATCGATATGTTAAGCAGTGTAATTTATATTGTGGGCATGGGGTACCTAGAGTCAGCTCTGACAATTATGTAAAATGAGATTGTGTTGTAATAAAAGTGATTTTTGGTTTAGCTCTTACGAGATGGATGCGGCGAAGATGCTTTGAAAATGAAAAAATTGTTGAGTATTTTTCTACAAATTAACTTAAAATCACCCCTGAAACAAGGTGTGACAGTAAATGTATTTTGAGAATTACATAAAAAACAGCCGATATTTAACTCGCCCGGCTTGCCGATAAACCGGCCGATTCTTGACCGGTTCTATGCTTGGGAGGTCCGAACGATGAACCAGTTAGGTCACTGACCGGTTCACTGTTCCGACTAGTCGAACCAGCCGGTCGAGTCCGGATTCTAAAATTATGTATCAAACCATCCACAATTCAGATAATGCATCAGCAGTTTTCGTTTTCTGGATGCAGTGAAGAACACCCGAATAAGAATGGTTTTGGGAAGTTCCGATCTTACTTCAGACGCATCAGATATCAACTGAAAGTTTGTAATGTAGACTAATTACAGAACCACGATACTTTAGAAAGGGGGGGGGTTGAATGGAGTATGGGAACTTTTTGCTAAAACACAGAATTTAACTAAGTGATGCAAGTAAAAGACATAAATCTCAAGGCCTTGAGATTTTGTAAGATTAGTCAGAAACTTCCTAAGTATAAAAGAAAGCTTCAAGGCCTTGAACTAGCATAAGTTAAAAATAGTTTGTAAACCCCTAGTTTGATTTAGATCACTTGCAAGAATAAATAGCTAAACTGTAATGTAAAGAGCACAGGGTAATTTACTGAGTTCAGTCCCAATGGACCTAATCTCTGCCTGAGGGCTCTAATCCCACCAGGATTGGGCAAACACTTCTTATTACTAACACATAAATAGCCCTAGATCTTCAAGCCTAAGTGAACTCCCTTACACCTATACAGCTTGTGGTTCCAAACCTATATAGTATCAGCTACTAACTGTTGAGCTAACAAGAACCTCTTGTTGTTCACTTGAACAACTAACCACCAGGTTTTGTGAGGTATAAGATATACAGAAGATAAGAAAATTAAGGTACAATATAGAAGAGCACAGTAGATGAATCAGCTGAGAAAGCCTGGATGTGTTCTTCAGGAAAACTGGAATGAATGATCTTCTGAAAGCATATTGAATCTTGAAGTTGTGGGGATTGCCAGTCTGATCTTCCACGAATGTATCTCTCCTTCTTTTCACTTGATTTCTGTTCTCTGTAAGCTTCTCCTCTCTTTCAAATTCAAACCAGTATTGTATGTACTTCCAGCAACTGAATGAGAGATTTTAGGATATATGTTCCTTCAAATCCTCATCCTATTTAACTGCATTTCTCAACCGCTTTGAGTAGATATCCGTTGGAGTTTGTTGTGAATAGATTTCACGTTTGAAAAACCTGCAACAACATTAAGCATAGAAACAAACAAAATCCAATTATATAACAACACTAAGTCGATTTGGACATTCAATTTATGAATAAAACTGAATCAAATAGATAAGCTATTAACCTGATTACCAATCAATCATATAAACCAACACAAACCAGGTTAAGACTTGTAAAAGTCATTAAACAATCATAATAACAATGATCAAATCCTGCAAGAAAGAATCAAGTTAGCTCAAGGCATATCTCAAGGCCTTGGAGCTCTGAACATTCACCACAGTTTTTACAACTGTATCACCAAAGTTCTTTGATTCTATATAATTATGATATCTGCAATATGTTAGACATATAAAGAATAGATAACTAGAATTTTTGCAACAAGTATATGATCTTAAGCATCAGATTGAACACCTGCAACACAATATTGTCAGATCACATTTCATAAGAAAGCAGTTGTCAAGGCTTTGAGGCTTTGATCAATATATCAAGGCCTTGGATCCTAGATGACTTAGAGAAACTTTTTCTTTCATCACTTTAAATGATTACTTTCAAAACACACTTAGAAGAATTGAATCAACAATCTCCCCCTTGATAAAAGACAAAACCCTTAATCTTGTGTAAATATCCCTGCAACTAGTTTTGTAAGAATTAGATACCTGAATTTGCAGAATCTGAATAATAACACATATAAACATATCACATAATCAACTGATTAATAACACACATAAACAAATCACATATCAACTGATTTCACAAAATCTCATTAAACCTTAAAATAAAATACAGAACACAAACACAAAATCACATAAAACCTTCTCCCCCTTTTTGACTTTCATTAAATAAAGGTGAAGAAATGTTGGATCATTACTCAGAGTCTTAAAAAAACTTATTTTTAAAAGAACACAGTTCCTACTGAGTGTCAAGGCCTTGAGATCAGAAAGAAGAGAAGAAAAGAAAGATAGAAAAGATCAAGTCTTTCGCTTTCACAAGTCTTCACTTCTTCTTTGATGCTTGGCCTTTCTCTGAGTCTTCTCCAACATCTTCATCAGTTTCAGCTTCATCTGCAGAAAGATAATCTTCCTTTTCAGCATCCACTTCAGCTATGACTTCATCAATGATTTCATCAACTTTCTTGTCCTTGACTTGTACAGAAGCTTCCCCTGTAGCTTCATCAACACCTGTGTCTTCTTCAACTTCCTCATCATCAGTTTTCTCAAATAGATCCTTTGATCTAAGCACAACTGGAATAGGATTCTTCTTCTTTTTCAAGAAATCTCCTTGCCTCTCATCTCAATCAACACTAGGTTCATGACTATAAGAGAAAGGGATCTTCTCCAGATTCAAACCTTTGATGACAACATCCAGCTTGCCATTCATCACACCCATCAAGGCTTTAAACTGATTAAACACAGAAGACAAGTCAAATAGCCTCTGTCTAAGATCTTCAATCTCAACTTGCTGTTCTTCAAACTTATCAAGCAATTGAGAATAATCCTCATTAGCTTGTCCCCTTGATGTTGTAGCCCCCTTCGGTTTGATAAAAAAATTCTCCTCAAGCTCAGCTTTAGACAACTCAGAATAAAACTTCCAATGTCCCTTTCCTGTCTGAACCACACCAATTCTTTGTAAAGCTGAATCATCAATCAACCCAAAACCACCTGTTATCTTCTCCTTGTAGGGTTTTGATTCATGGATGCGCAACGGAAACACAAACAATCATAAACCATGCAAAACCCTCCAAGGATCACAAGTTAAGAGACATAACGATGGTAAAGGGAAGAAATCAATAACACACCTTAGGGTTCTCCTTGATGACTTCAAACGCGAATAGTGTCACGTCTCTACGGTTGATCCACGCCTAGAGGTGAGATCTAGATCTTCCAAATCCATGTGCTAGCTAGAAAGAATGGAAGAGGAAGAAGAAATCTCCAACAATGGAGTGCCAAAGGTGGGGCGGCTCCCTTTTGGCCGACGGGTAGGGGGCGGCGGTCCCAAGGGGTTTCGGCCCTCTATGGGACTTGCTCTCTCCTTGCTTTGTTCTCTCCTTACTTCTATCATATAGATGTATGTTGTGTGTAGAGAGAAAAATAAGCTTGGAGTGTTCTTTATATAGTCCAACAGCTCCTTGTCCTACTACATAAAGAACCCCTCCTAATCCTACTCAAGTTCGGATTAGTCCCTTTTACAAAAAATAGCCCTTATCATGTCAATACATGGATTAGTTCTATTTTCAAATTAATCCTAATCATGTCTCTACATAAATTTGGCCACCTTGGCAAATCGTAATCATGTCTATACATGGATTAGTCCAACTTGCATATTAGTCCTACTAAGTTAGCAAGTTGTTGCGATTTGATCCGTTTAATCAATTAATCATATTAATTAATTAATTCCCATGTCTAGTTCACCCCTATATGGTGTGTGACCCCATAGGTTCTATTTAGTTGGTAGTAACTATTTACTAATATGGAGCCGCCTCTAGCAAGACATCCATTCTAGCCAACAAATAGAAGAGGCATCATGACAAACCTTGTGCAAGTAATTGTCTCATCCCTTTGTCCCAATATCCGGATTGGACACGAGACATACAAGTCACACTCGTATATCCAATCCATAGTTTCTCGATCCTGGGAATAGCCTTATTCGTGCAAATAACATCAATATCGTATATTGATTTATTTGAGTCTGGCCAGACATTTTATAAGCACTATCCCTCGAGTGGCCTAGGATATTTGCTCCCGTTATGTGGGAGGGACAAATTCTATCTACGTCCACTACGATCTCTAAGCTTGCTTCTTATTGTATCCAGTACACGCCTTTATAACTACCCAATTACGGTGTAGCGTTTGACGCTACAAAAATCACAATAATCCACAACTAGAATATCTAGTGACTTCAAGTCTAAGGATGACAATATCGTTGCACCGCGAGAAGCGCTTGTGACTTAACATAACGTGTATGTAGCCTTCTCGGAGATGGGTCAATCCAGTATGCCATTACTCCTAATGCATACCCATGTGTTGGATCATGATATCTCCATATCAATCCAACCCCATACTAGTCTATAGATGATTGTCCCATTAATCATTATAATCGACTAGGGATATTTAAGAATATAACACTTATATTCTAAGGACTTTATTCATGTTAACATACCTCCATATCGATAACATAATGAATCGTAAATCCATAAATGTCACAATTAATTGATTGCCTCTAGGGCACAATTCCAACAGTCTCCCACTTGCACTAGAGTCAATCTCCTGCATCATATGCCTATTGATCTAGCGAGGCCCTCCACGCTTCCGCTGCGTAGGGGCGAGACTCTGTTGGTACCTTTGCAAATATTCACATCTCCTCTATCAACAATTTGAATGAGATTGAATATTCTGATTAAGTGCATCTCATGCAGTAATTTACTCGGTCCTCTATGTTAGAATCAGTGACTGAATCTTGCCTGGAACCTTTCCAGCTCACAGTCGCTCCCACTAGGGCAAAACACAAAACTCGACTTTATAATCTGAATCTTCTTTGTCAGATTTTAAGTTCGCATCACTGTAACCCCTTACAGCAAATTCTTCATATTATCTATTTATCAAGAATTCATCCTTAGTGCTTCTCAAGTACTAAAGGACTCTTGATAATTACCCAGTGACGCTCACCCGGATTTGACTGGTATCTTTGTGTCATGCCTTATGAAACGTCTGGCCTAGTACATTCCATGGCGTATCTCGTGAATCTAATTCATACGGTCCATTCCCAATCTAATTGGAAAGACAATTAGCCTTCCAAAGACTAATTCCATGTGACATGGGTAAGAATCAATATTCTTTTCACGTTGAACCATTTCAACACCTTTGTCAATTTATGTACTATGACCTAAGCTATACAACCATCTCGACCTACCTCAATAGAACTTCACAAGTTGCTTCGCTTAAGTCTACCATTAGAAAGTCAACTCCCTAGTCAATCTACGTAAGACTGCCAAGTAGGGGCAACATTCCTAATGATTAAGTATGTCTCCGCATACAAGACCAGAAAAATAACTGTGCTCCCACTAACCTTCTTGTAAACACAAGTCTCATCTTTAATTTTTTTTGATGGAATCAAACTCCTTTGATTGCATCATCAATTCGAAGAGTCCAACTCTTAGAAGCTTGATCCAATCTATAAATAGATTGCTACAAGCAAGATGCGAATGGATTTAAGCATCTCAGTTGGGGAAAGATTTCGTCATAGTCTATACTATGAGCTCACATGAAATACCTTTCCAACCAATTTTCCCTTAAAAGTAATCATATTACTATCCATGTTGGTTTCCTTATAACCCACTTGCACCTCTTAGGTGGTTCCACCAAAGTCCATACTTTGTTTTTATACATGGATTCCATATCGTATCTCATGGCTCCAAGCCATTTCTGAGAATATGGTCTTATGTGGCCATCTCATAGGTTGTAGGCTCATCTTGATAAGCAATATATCAGGAGTTATGAGAAATCCTTATTTCTCTAGTCCCTCGATATATCCTACCTTACCTACGAGGTTCTTGTGTTTTCTGAGTAGGTTGCTCCACAACACCTTGTGATCCTGCTCATGTTCCATCAAACGGATCAATGTTCTATTGTGGTTCTTGAACTTTTCAAGTTCTACTGTCCTCCCACTGTTTCTCTTAGAGACAATCTCTACCTAGAAACACTGTAGTTCGAGCAACAAACAGTTTTTTCTCGATTGCGATGTAGAAATAATATCCTTTTCAGGATATCCCACAAAACATTTATCCGACTTGGGTCCAAGTTTATTTGTAAACTCTTTTACATAAACTTCATAACCCCAAATCTTTATGAATGACATACTAGGACACTTCCTAGTCCATATCTCATATGGTGTTTTTCATAACCTGTTTTGATGCAACAAGGTTAAGGGCGAAATTTGCTGTAATTAGAACATAGCCCCAAAAGTAAACTGGAAGTTCTGTTTGACTCATCTTGGACCGAACCGTGTCCTACACGGTTTGAAATCTCCTTTTAGACACGCCAACACCACGTGGCGTGCTAGGTGGAGCGAGTTTTGGATCATATCCAACACTCCCATAGATTCTTGTCAAACTCTTGACTCAAGTACTCTCCTCTATGATCCAATCGTAGAGCCCTGCTACTTTTGCCAAGCTGGTTCTCTACTTCATTCCTGAATATTTTGAACAATTCAAAGTATTCTGATTTGTTTCTTCATAAGATACACAAATCCATATTTCCCTGATCCCATCAGTAAATATGATGAAGTACTGAAAACCATCTTTAGCATTTGTGCTTAGCGGCCTTCATACATCAATATGTATGATTCCCAAAAGATCATATCTTTGCCTAAAATGTCTTACATGTCTCATATGATTCAATAATTAAATGAGTTCAGAAATCCATCCTCATGGAGTTCTAGATATGTATCTCTTATTTATGAGGCCTAAACGATAATGCCAAACATAAGTGAAGTTCATATCATAATATGCAAACTTCTTGGTATTAATGTTATAGATGAAATTATCATGATCAAGGATATACAATCCTCTTAGACAAAGTTGCATTACAATAACGCATATCATAATAAATGGATCAACATTTGTCCTTTATTATGATAAGGAGATTTCTTGTCCATACAAGAAACTATGATAATGGTCCTACTCATAGCAGGGACATAATCACTTTTGTCTAATTCATGAACAAATTCATAGAGGTAGAAATAATTCCCCACGGCTATTTCAGCAACCCTTTGCTTCATAGCCCTACGTGTAGGATTATTTCATCCTTATCCAATTGTCTTTGTCTCTTGAGATCCTCCACACTTCCATAAATGTGAGATCCTCATCTAGTATCATATACTTATGATGATGAGATAGACACATTGATTTCTATAACAAAATACCCATATTGGAATTCATAATTCCTTTATTACTTACTTCCAGGTACTTTGGGTAGCCTCTCTTCCTCTACACCTATGGGACTCTAAGGCAACTTGGTTTTAGCAACAGGCTTGCTTTATACCCATGGGTTCGGTGCAAACCATTTGCCCTTACCCATGCTGTTAACCATTAACAGCTTTGCCCATGCCCATTATGAGTGTTTTGATTTAGTGATTTTTCAATCATATTGAGTAAATCAATTTTAAAACAAAACTATAATTGCATCCAATGCAATTCTTGGTCCACTTGGATAAATAACCGTTTGTTCTTTATCTATCTCATAGATAATGCCCATTCACTAATGTTTCAATCATATTGAATTAGCTTATTTGCATAACGCAAAGTGGAGCAACACTTCAAACCTTTCATGTTTAGCTTGCTCTTTTGAAAGAGATTCTTTTAATGTATGATCATATCATACTTCTCCATGTCTCTCTTCTTGCTTCCAAAGCTCAGAGTTCATGGCGGCTAGCATGAGGCAAGTCATAACCAAAGAACCATTCTTTGGTGTTCCTTTCATAGGTTTTAGTGTGTTTTGGTAGTTGGTAGGAAGATAACTTTATGTTCTACGAAGCACAACAATTTCCTTTTATTTGAGAACAATTCTCAGTTTTATACCAATCTAGATTCCAGACAACTCGTCCATCTTATGGACATCTAGTCGTGTTTTGTTTGTTTAATGCCATGGGTATTTAACACCAAAAGGATTATGCAAAGTTTGTGACGTTTAACTATATTTAACAAGGATTTAAATTGTTAAACATAGCTCCCACTATTTTACTACGGATTAATAACCCTCAAGATATTAATGCGGAAAATATCCTTATATTTTCTAGTGGGCCAAGATCCATGTTTCATCTCCTTATGAGCTTGCTTTGGCAAGTCACCCATAATTTGACTACTTTAGGTAGGAATAATTCCTATTGCATCCCTTATGCAACTCTTGGTTCAATTGGGCAAATAAATCCTTATTTATCCATCCATATGGATAATCCCAATTGATTGCCTCTAGGTTTTTTAATCATATTAATGGCCTAGTTGTGTTCAACCTCTTATTTAAACAATTACACATTGTTACGTGCCATCGCATTCCATCATTATGAACCAAGTCGCCATGCTTTGGCACGCACGAACTTGATAAATAATGATGATAATGAGTGTTTAAATAATGAGAAGGCAAGAACACAATATTTGAATTTGAGGGATTTTTAAAATTCAATTTTAATTGTTTTGTTGATCAATATCAACTATTCTATCTATTTGAGTTTGGGCAAAACTCCAAATAATAGATACGGGTTGTCTAATTATCTTATTATCCTAATTGCATGCATCATCCATACACCAACCACACAATAATAGGACAATAAAATAAACAACCACAAAACATAAATTAAACGTGATGTGGATATGGCCTTTTCTAGACTAAGATAATTCCAAGCCAATGGAATTATCTATGAACTCTAAAACAAACACATCTCCATGCGTCTTGATCTTTTGGTCCATCATTCATAGTCATGTGGAATGCTTCATGCTCCATGCTCCATCTTTTGTGACTCATTTGGCTTTGGGCTCCTTTTCTTCAATCTTGGCTAACAATCTACTTTATCTAGCACTAGCTAACTTCTATACTAAATAAAATAAATCTCACAAGTTGAGAGAAAAAAATGGCACGCAGGCCATAAAACCCTAATTAATTATTACAATTAATTGATCAGCTCGCAGGCCGTAAAACCAAACCACAAAATTAAACATCCACATCAAACCACATCCTAAGGCCATATCCAATCACCATGCGAATTGCACATAAACAGTTAAAATCCAATTTGAACGCGATTGGTCAATTTTAATTGATTTCAGGATATTCTAGGGTTAAAACGGTCCATGGGCCCAACAATCCAATTGCCCCGGCCCAAAAAGGTGAACCGCAAGGCCCTAGGGCCGGCCGGCCCCTAGCCAACGCGGCTAGGCCTGCCCCGGCCCCTAGGGCGGCCTTGCTTGGGCGGCAAGAAAGGAGGGGCGGTCCCCTAGGGGGGCCGAACCTCCTTTGGGAGTTGTTTCCAAAACAACTCCCTTGCTTGGTGCCCAAGTTTGGTTGTTTCCTTGTATGGAAAGAACTCCTTCTTCCCCAAGGATGCCCAAACCCTAGATCAAAGATCCTAAGATTTCTCAAACTCACTAATTCATGCATCCAATGCCGAAATTAGATCTTGCTATGATAGATTATTGACAAATTGCATCCCATGCTTGATTTGTCTTGTTTTACGCGATAAACAATCAATTTAAGGTGTAAAACAACTAAAACGTAACACATAAACCACGTTTATGCTCTACGACATGTGGCTCTGATACCACTGTAGGGTTTTGATTCATGGATGCGCAACAGAAACACAAACAATCATAAACCATGCAAAACCCTCCAAGGATCACAAGTCAAGAGACATAACGATGGTAAAGGGAAGAAATCAATAACACACCTTAGGGTTCTCCTTGATGACTTCAAACGCGAATAGTGTCACGTCTCTACGGTTGATCCACGCCTAGAGGTGAGATCTAGATCTTCCAAATCCATGTGCTAGCTAGGAAGAATGGAAGAGGAAGAAGAAATCGCCAACAATGGAGTGCCAAAGGTGGGGCGGCTCCCTTTTGGCCGACGGGTAGGGGGCGGCGGTCCCAAGGGGTTTCGGCCCTCTATGGGACTTGCTCTCTCCTTTCTTTGTTCTCTCCTTACTTCTATCATATAGATGTATGTTGTGTGTAGAGAGAAAAATAATTTTGGAGTGTTCTTTATATAGTCCAACAACTCCTTGTCCTACTACATAAAGAACCCATCCTAATCCTACTCAAGTTCGGATTAGTCCCTTTTGCAAAAAATAGTCCTTATCATGTCAATACATGGATTAGTTCTATTTGCAAATTAATCATAATCATGTCTCTACATGAATTAGGCCACCTTGGCAAATCCTAATCATGTCTATACATGGATTAGTCCAACTTGCATATTAGTCCTACTAAGTTAGCAAGTTGTTGCGATTTGATCCTTTTAATCAATTAATCATATTAATTAATTAATTCCCATGTCTAGTTCACCCCTATATGGCGTGTGACCCCATAGGTTCTATTTAGTTGGTAGTAGCTATTTACTAATATGGAGCGGCCTCTAGCAAGACATCCATTCTAACCAACAAATAGAATAGTCATCATGACAAACCTTGTGCAAGTAATTGTCTCATCCCTTTGTCCCAATATCCGGATTGGACACGAGACATACAAGTCACACTCGTATATCCAATCCATAGTTTCTCGATCCTGGGAATAGCCTTATTCGTGCAAATAACATCAATATCGTATATTGATTTATTTGAGTCTGGCCAGACACTTTATAAGCACTATCCCTCGAGTGGCCTAGGATATTTGCTCCCGTTATGTGGGAGGGACAAATTCTATCTACGTCCACTACGATCTCTAAGCTTGCTTCTTATTGTATCCAGTACACGCCTTTATAACTACCCAGTTACGGTGTAGCGTTTGACGCTACCAAAATAACAATAATCCACAACTAGAATATCTAGTGACTTCAAGTCTAAGGATGACAATACCGTTGCACCGCGAGAAGCGCTTGTGACTTAACATAACGTGTATGTAGCCTTCTCGGAGATGGATCAATCCAGTATGCCATTACTCCTAATGCATACCCATGTGTTGGATCATGATATCTCCATATCAATCCAACCCCATACTAGTCTATAGATGATTGTCCCATTAATCATTATAATCGACTAGGGATATTTAAGAATATAACACTTATATTCTAAGGACTTCATTCATGTTAACATACCTCCATATCGATAACATAATGAATCGTAAATCCATAAATGTCACAATTAATTGATTGCCTCTAGGGCACAATTCCAACATTCCTCTCCTTTCACAGGTACCTCAAAATGCTCAAAGAAAAGTGGTAGTAGGTTGGCATATGGAAGAGGATAGTTTCTGGTCCTGGTAGCACAGTAGATCATATGCTCCATAATCACTGTTGGTAGATCAATCTCAAACCCTTGACATATCAAGTACATCAGGATGAGAAAATTTACCAACTCTCTTGAGTTTTCTCTAGGAACAACACTTCTCATCATATTTGTGAATACGATTTTAGCTTCATAGTTGAGCACAGAGTGTGTCAACTGTTTGGGACCAGTAGGAATATCATCTATGAAGAACATGGTTTTGGCTTTGTCTAGACATTCCTTCCTATCACGGTGGTCAGCAACATTATACTTCCTAGGAATGCCCAAGACCTTGGCAAAAGCCCTATGGTCTAGCCTTAAATCTATTCCAGCTACATTAGAGGTTAACACCAACTTCTCTTCTCATTCTTGAACCAAATTTAGGTAAAACAACCTAGTTAGCCTAGGATAAGCTTTAGAACTAGGATTTAAAACCTTCCAAACTGCAGATTCTCTTAACTTTCTCATAAAGCCAATATCCAACTTGTCTCGTAACTCCTCATAAATAAAACCACAGAAAGCAACCTTAGATGATGCATACCCTTGCATCCAAACTCTCCTAACATCTGAACTAATGAACCAATTAGAAGGCAGTGCATTTTTACCTTGAAAACCCTTTTTGGTTGCAGTAGCAATATGCTTGATCCTTGATTTCTTCTCAGCAGGCTTATCCTTCTCTGATTCTTCTTCAACATATTTCTTTTTGACTTCCTTAGGGATTTCCCTTTTTCTCCTTCATCTGGATTTTTCTTGTCTCCCCCTTTCTTCTTGTCTGACTTAGGCTGATCATCACCCTGTACTTCTGTCTCCTTATGTGGATCAACACTTGAACCTTCATCCCCTTTCTCTGTTCAGATATTCTTTGCAGGAGGTGAAGGTTCATGCTTACTCTGTGTCCCTTCTGAATCTGAGTCAAAAATTATGATCTTCTCCTTCTTTTTTGCCCTCTTCTTAGATCTAGCAGAAGGCTTACCCTGTTGTTGAATCCTGGCTGATTTGCGCTCCATTGTGGAATTAGGGTTTTGGAAGAATATTGAGATTGGAAGAGAGAGAGCAGAGAGACATAGAAGACTGAGAGAGAATGAAGAGAATAGAGAGAAAATCCTTGACTTTCAGTTTAAGTAGGTTGAGAAAAAGATTTAAAAATGACTCTTCTAAAATCTACATGCAAAACATATCTAGAAGATATTTTAAGATATTTCAGAAAATTCTTTGAGTAATTCAAACATAATACAATTATCTAAAAAGATAATATATAATATTTGGTGATCCATTTATTTAACAAGAAAACTACACAGATATTTCAAGACCTTGGAGAACAATCTCAAGGCCTTGAGATTTTATGTAGTTTTAGAAATTTCAAAGCTTTGAACTATATTTTCAATGCTTTGGAAAGTATAATCTCAAGGCTTTGATATTTCAATAAATAAACACAAGTAAGTACTAATACTCCCCCTAAACCAATGCATCCTTGTTTAACATATCCAGTTCAAGCCTTAGGGATGAAAACCTATCATCTGACAAAGGTTTAGTGAAAATATCAGCAATCTGCATGGTAGTAGAGATAAAAGATAGAACAACATCACCTTTTTTTGCATGATCTCTAAGGAAATGATGTCTTACATCTATGTGCTTGGTTCTTGAGTGCTGTATTGGATTCTTAGAGATTGAAATGGCACTTTTATTGTCACAATTAATAGGCACATTTCTGAAATCATATCCAAGATCTAAGCTGTTGAGCAATCCACAACACTTGTGAGCAACAAGCTCCAGCTGCAATATACTCAGCTTCTGCAGTTGATAATGCTACAGAGTTTTGCTTCTTAGAATGCCAACTAATTAGTGAAGAACCAAGAAACTGACAACATCCAGAAGTACTCTTCCTATCCACTTTGTATCCTGCAAAATCTGCATCTGAATATCAACTCAACATAAAGTTAGATCTCCTTGGATACCAAAGCCCCAAGTCTTTGGTTCCATTCAAATATCTAAAAATCCTCTTAACAACAGTTAAATAACTTTTCTTATGATCTTCTTGAAATCTTGCACACATGCAAACACTAAACATAATATAAGGTCTACTAGACGTTAAGTACATAAGTGATCCAATCATACCTCTATACTCCTTTTGATTTACACTCTTACCATTTGAATCCTTGTCTAAGGATAGTGAAGAACTCATAGGAGTTTTGAGTGCCTTGGACTGTGTCATATTGTACTTGTTCAACAAGTCCTTGGTATATTTTCCTTGATGTACAATGATTCCTTTCTTCATTTGTATAACATGAAGTCTAAGAAAGAAATTCAGTTCTCCCATTAAGCTCATCTTAAAATCCCTGCACACTATACTAGAGAACTCTTTTGAAAGAGCATAATTAGTAGCACCAAAAAGAATATCATCTACATAGATCTGAACTACTAACAAGTCAGTTTCATGATGTTTAATGAAAATAGTTTTATCAGCTAGACCTCTCTTGAAAATATTGTCAAGTAAAAACTTTGAGAGTCTGTCATACCAAGCCCTTGGAGCTTGTTTTAAGCCATAAAGAGGTTTTTCTAATTTGTAAACATTATCGGGGAAGTTTTCATCTTCAAAACCAGGAGGTTGAGCTACAAAAACATCTTCTTGTAAATAACCATTCAGAAAAGCACATTTGACATCCATTTGATAAAGCTTTATGTGTTTGTGAGATGAAAATGCAAGAAGTATTCTAATAGCTTCTAACCTAGCAACATGAGAAAAGGTCTCCTCATAGTCTATACCTTCTTCTTAATTGTATCCTTGTGCCACAAGTCTGGCTTTGTTTCTTACTACTTTTCCATTCTCATCAAGCTTATTTCTGAACACCCATCTGGTTCCAATAACTGATTGCTCTTTTGGTCTAGCAACCAGATTCCATACCTTATTTCTTTCAAATTCATTCAGCTCACTTTGCATTGCAATGATCCAACCAGCATCTTCTACTTCTTCTTTTGCATTCTTGGGCTCAATCTGTGATACAAAAGCACTAAAAGTACATAAGCTCTTCAACTGTCCTCTTGTCTGAGTTCCAGTAGTTGGATCAGATATGATATTGTCAGCTGGATGGTCTGCAAGATACTTAAACTTCTTCCTTGGTGTCTACGAATATGTTCCTTCAAGGCTTTGAGTTCTTGAAGCAGTAGAAGGAGCATCATAGAAAGTTTCAGTTTCAGTCTCAAGGCTTTGAGATTTTGGCTCTGCAGGAGGTTCAAGGCCTTGAGATTCTACTGACTGATTATGCATTTCAGTTTTGCCTTTGTCTTGTTTCACAATGTCATCATTAGCCTCATGCTTGTTCAAATTAAGATTTGCAAAACTTTCACTCAAAGAATCCTTAGTACTTTCATAAAAAAACACATGAATACTCTCTTCCATAATCTTGGTTTTTCTATTGAAAACTCTATAAGCTTTGCTAGTTTGAGAATATCCAAGAAATACACCTTCATCACTTCTAACATCAAACTTACCAAGATTGTCTTTACCATTATTATGCACAAAACAAGTACAAACAAAATGTTTGAAATAAGAGACACTAGGGTTCCTGCCTTTAAACAATTCATATGGAGTATTTTTCAAAATAGGCATGATCAAACATCTATTAAGCACATAATTGGCAGTATTAATAGCTTCTGCCCACAAATACTTCGGCAAATTACTTTCAAGTAGCAAGGTTCTAGACATATCCTCAAGTGTCCTATTTTTCCTCTCAACTACTCCATTTTGCTGAGGGGTTCTAGGTGCAGAGAAGTTATGTGATATGCCATGCTTTGCACAAAATAAATCAAAGTCAAGCTAGTCAAATTCCCTACCATGATCACTTCAAATAGATGCAACAGGCAAGTTTTTCATAGTTTGAAGCTCTTTGCACAGTTTAGAAAATTCAGATAAGTGTTCAGTTTTGTTTCTAATAAACATAACCCACGTAAATCTAATATAACCATCTACTACAACAAGCATATACCTCTTACCTTGTACACATGCCTTGCAAATCTCATCATATGAGAATTTTTGAGATGGTAAACCTCTTACCAAGTCCTTTGAGATGAGTTTATTCAAGGTGGGTATGCTAATGCCCAAGCTTTCTATGCCAAAGCTTTGAACCTTCCTTCAAGGCCTTGAGGCACTTCAACTTGTCACCTGCAATACAGTTAGTACTCATAGCATATAGATTGTATGATCTAGGAGCAGTGAGTATGCAATTTCCAGATTTCTCATCTTGCACAACACATTTCTCCTTGTCAAATACAACCTTATAACCTTTATCACATAACTGACAAATACTAAGCAGATTATATTTAAGTCCATCCACAAGATAAACATCAGAGATAGAGTTGGTAGAACCATTACCAATACTACCTATACCAATAATATTGCACATTGCCTTGTCACCAAGTGTAATTGTCCCTCCAGATTTCTCCGTGAGCTCACTAAAAAGAGACTTCTTCCACTCATATGTCTGGAATAACCACTTTCTAATATCCATTTTTGATCCTTCAAGGCCTTGGTGACATCATGCAAAAATAAATCATTGCCTCAACAGGCTGTTAGACCAAGTGCAGAACTTTGAGTCATACTCAGGATCAGCCATGTTTGGTGGTCTAATTCCATTTGGAACCCAAAACTGCTTAACCTGTCCCTTAAGCTGATAAGGATAAGTGTTCCTCAGAATATAAGGTTCTGATCTTCTGAAGGGACAAGTTAATTTGATATGACCAATTTTTCCACAGTAATGACATTTTGGAGAATATCTGCTACCAGATTTAACAAAAGTAGTTTGCCTTTTCTTTGGAAAATTTGGATTATAGACAATTCCACTTTTATGCATTGATTTCAAACTTCCTCCAAGAATGAGATTCAGATTATGTTCTGAGCCTGTAAAACTGGTTAGGACCTTTTTAGACTCTTGAAGTTCCTCAGTCAAAGAATAGATTTGTTGTTCTAAATCCTCTGAATGAGTCTTTAGATCAACATACCTTTCAGTTAAGAGAGTGTTTTGATCAACAATCACTTTTATCTGTGCCTTCAAGGGTTTGAATCTGTTGTCCAAGGCCTTGAAGTCCTTTTCAATTTTTTTCTTAGAAACTTCAATAGTCTTGTTGGTAAAAACCAAGTCCAAGTTTTCTTTTACCTGCTCATGAACCTTAACCTTTAAAGAAGCAATATCCTTTATGTAACTTTCCTCATTTAAAAACATGCTCTTGAGAATTTCAGGAAGTACATCAGAAGGACTAGCAAGAAGGATTTTTACCATTTCCTCAATGTGTCTGTCTGAAGACTTTTCTTCATCATGTTTAGCCATGAAGCATAAATTTACTTGTTCTTCTTCTGTGTCTGAATCACTTGATGAATCAGAATCACTCCATAAGGCCATCATTGCTTTCTTCCTTCTGTTGTCATTGTCTTTCTTTTGAAAATTCCTGTTATTCTTCTTTTGTGGACAATCCCTTACTAAATGATCTGCATCACCACATTCAAAGCAATTCAGTACTTTAGTTTTATGTGAATCTGATGAGGACTTACCTTTGTAATCCTTGATGCTTGAAAATCTTGATCTATCACTGTTGTAGTATTTGTTTCCAAAGTTTTTCTTCTTCTTGAGAATCCTGGCCAAGGCCTTGGAGATCAATGCTAAAGCCTCTTCATCATCATGCTCATCTTCAGTCTCAAGGCTTTGAGTTTTTTCATTGTATTTAGCCTTGAGTGCTAGATTCTTGATGTTGTCACTCAGATCACCTTCTACATCTTTCATAGACATCTCATGAGTGAGCAGCTTTCCTTGAAGATCATCTAGCTGAAGAAGACTTAAATCCTGAGCTTTCTCAATAGCTGTTGTCTTTGGCTCCCACTTAGATTTTGGCAAACTTCTCAGAATTTTCCTGACATTTTCCTCATTTGAGAAACTTTTTCCCCATGAATCCAGATTGTTCACAACATCAGTGAATCTTATGAACATCTCCTTGAAAGTTTCATCTGAGTTCATCTTGAACAGCTCATATTGCCTCAGAAGTATGTTAATCTTGGTTTGTTTGACTTGACTTGTTCTTTCATATGTCACAACAAGTTTGTCCCATACTTCTTTGGCACTTTTGCAATTTGTCACTCTGTTGACTCATCTGCATTAAGAGCACAGTATAACAGATTCATAGCCTTGTTATTTTTGGATAACTTTTCCAGTTCAGTAACTGAGAGATTTTTCCTAAGACTTGATGCATCTAAATCCATCAATGGTAGTGAAATACTCATGAGGACCATTCTGTATTATTGACCACAATTCCATGTCTTGATCTATGATGAACATCATCAATTCCTTCCAGTGCATGAAGTTGTCACCACAGAACAATGGAGGTCTGTTTGCTTCCCTTTCTTGAGAGAAGCCACCATCTCCTACATTACTCATAGTCACAAGATTGTTAGATCTATAGTACTGACCCAAGCTCTGATACTACTTGAAAGTTTGTAATGTAGACTAATTACATGACCAAAATACTCTAGAAGGGGGGGTTGAATAGAGTATGGGAACTTTTTGCTAAAACAAAGAATTTAACTAAGTGATGCAAGTAAAAGACAGAAATCTCAAGGCCTTGAGATTTTGTAAGATTAGTCAGAAACTTCCCAAGTATAAAAGAAAGCTTCAAGGCCTTGAACTAGCATATGTTCAAAATAGTTTGTAAACCCTAGTTTGATTTAGATCACTTGCAAGAACAAATAGCTAAACTGTTAAGTAAAGAACACAGGGTAATTTACAGAGTTCAGTCCCAATGGACCTAATCTCTGCCTGAGGGATCTAATCCCACCAGGATTGGGCAAACACTTCTTATTACTCACACAGAAACAACCCTAAATATTCAAGTCTAAGTGACCTCCCTTGCACCTATACAGCTTGTGAACCTATCTAGTATCATCTACTAACTGTTGAGCTAATAAGAACCTGCTGTTGTTCACTTGAAAAACTAACCACTAGGTTTTGTGAGGTATAAGATATACAGAAGATAAGCAGATTAAGGTACAATATAGAAGAACACAGTAGATGAATCAGCTGAGAAAGCCTGGATGTGTTCTTCAGGAAAACTGGAATGAATGATCTTCTGAAAGCACTGATTGAAAAGCTTGAAGTTGTGAGGATTGATAGTCTGATCTTTCACGAATGATTCTCTCCTTCTTTTCACTTGATTTATGTTCTCTGTAAGCTTCTCCTCTCTTTCAAATTCAAACCAGCATTTAATCTACTTCTAGCAACTGAATGAGAGATTTTAGGATCTCTGTTCCTTCAAATCCTCATCCTATTTAACTGCATTTCTCAACAGCTCTGAGTAGATATCCGTTGGTCTTTGTTGTGATAAGATTGCACGTTTGAAAAACCTGCAACAACATTAAGCATAGCAACAAACAAAATCCAAATATATAACAGCACTAAGTCTGTTTGGACATTCAGTTTATGAATAAAACTGAATCAAATAAATAAGCTATTAACCTAATTACCAATCAATCATATAAACCAACACAAAACAGTTTAAGACTTGTAAAAGTCATTAAACAATCATAATAACAATGATCAAATCCTGCAAGAAAGAATCAAGTTAGGTTTTGTGAAAACTGTTAGCAGCTCAAGACATATCTCAAGGCCTTGGAGCTCTGAACATTCTCCACAGTTTTTACAACTGTATCACCAAAGTTTTTGATTCAATCTAATTATGATATCTGTAATATGTTATACATATAAAGAATAGATAACTAGAATATTTGCAACAAGTATCGGATCTTAAGCATCAGATTGAACACCTGCAACACAACATTGTCAGATCACATGTCATAAGAAAGCAGTTGTCAAGGCTTTGAGGCTTTGATCAATATCTCAAGGCCTTGGAGCCTTGATGACTTAGAGAAACTTTGTCTTTTCATCACTCTAAATGATTACTTCCAAAAACACACTTAGAAGACTTGAATCAAGCGGGAAAATCTATATCATCAACGATTTACACATAGCACCCCATAGTTTATGTTAATAAAAAAAATTGAACTATTTTGTATTTATTTCTTTTACACCCTTATCATAACTTTCTATATTTCTACATGCCTCCTTGTTAGAAAACAAGAGCAGAAGCGATGATACCACTTGTTAGGAATCAAGAAGAGACGATGAACGAAGAACAAGATGAAGAACGACACAATGATATAACGTGGTTCACTAGTTTTTAGGCTAGCTGCATCCACAGACCAAACGAACCAATTTTATTGATGAGAGAGCCAATTACAATCCAAGACACACCACACACCAGTAAGCCACGACCCTAGGTCCTTATATAGGCCTAGGATACCGACTTGATGTCCAAGAAACAAAGAAGATACTAAAAACGAACAAGGAAACAAAGTTCAGCCGCCCTATCAAACTGTTCGGACCCAGACCGGTCGAACTGTTCCAGACCCGTTGAACTGCTGCTTCATTTCTACAAATCTTCAATACTTCGCCAATTCGATTTGATTGCCAACTTCAAACTAGGTGTTTTGATCACCAATTCATAACACTCCTCACATGTCTTCTGTAACACATATTAACAGTTTGTTTTCTCATTGTTTAACAAAGATCGAGGATCAATTGTAAGGCCACCGATGTCATCATTTAGAACGAGAATTTATTAAGTGCTCCAAGAGAATACCACGTGATGTTTTATATTTAATAGGTGTGTGTCAATCACTTAAGAAATGAAAGACACCACAGACAGTTTGTATAAATTGAGCACTTTAATTGTGCTCTAAATGTATTGGGTGTGTGCCTATCTCACTTAGAACAGTGACACCGAGAGAGTGATACTTGTTCAAAGTTCCCAGAAAAGAAAAGTGGAAGAGAAACATTCATAGCTTGGCATCCTTTTTATCCCACCTTGCATGCCCCAGATTTTAATGAGACGTCTGATATTACCTTCGTGTCTTCAACATCAATACGACCTCCATAAATATTAACTGTTTTACTGTATTTCTGACGTCATTCTGATCAATTACATGCTTCCACCTCTTAAAAGCATTATTACAATGTGTTATCTCCTGCATCAATTACAGTGTTCAGTAGGTACCATTTGTGTTAAAGTTTTGCCGGTGAAGATATGTTTCTGTCTAATTGGGAAATGGGATTTCAGTCTGTAACGAAATGTACCAATGGTTTCATGACTTCATCCATCAAAACGATCAAAACTAAAAGAGCTTCTGCTCACCTAACTTAGCATATTCAAACAGCACCGTTGAACATGGAGTTCAAAAGACAAAATTACTAAATGATCGATCTGTTACCTTGTCAATTGGATACACAAGTTTTCATCTCTGCCTAATAAAGAGGATAGGTGTATCATCAATATTAGTATTTACTTTCTCGTAGTTAATATAGGTTCAGAGGAATTTACATCAAAATTTATTATGTACTTGAAAATAGTTATCACCTTTCACAAAATAATACTCCGGGATAGTACTATTTATTTTTGGAAAAAGTTGTTACTTTGTGACATTTCACATTGATGATCCAGAATGCATCTTCTTCATCTTCCTTTTTCCCTTCCCTTCTATTTTTTTCTTCACCTCTTCCAAAAAATCATTTTGGAATTAGCCAAAGGCAATTAATTGCTACACCAATTACTAAACCTACTAGCTGCTACTGCTACTACCACCATTAGCTGTCATATTTGTGATCCCAACCAATTCCTACTGGGTTTCAGTAACACGGATTACATTATTTACTTCTACGAGTATGTATAATTGCACTCGTGCAATAACTCTATGTTGGAACACACAACGTAGATGGTTTGTTATTTCAAAAAAAAAAACGTAGATGGTTTGGAAAAGCAAAGAAATCCACGTAAAGACTATGAAGATGAACCTCAACGTTTATCACAGTTTATACAAATGATAAAAAGTGTGATATGGGACCAGGGCCGGCTCTAGCTTTTGGGTTGCCCTAAGCGTTCGAGGCCCTCGACATTAAAAAAAAAAAAAGTTGCAACTGAAAAATCATATCAATAATTTAAATAACTAACATATAATTATTATTAAGAGTTGTCACAACTCACAAACAAAACAAATCAGATTAAAATGTGATAATATTACAGCACACCTGTGTCAAAATGAAAATATATTACTTGACTACAACATGTGCCTCCTTATACTAGCTATATATGCATTTGCAATTTTCAGAAGTTGAAATCAGACTCTAACATAATAAAAAATAATGAATTTAAGTCCTTAAGTTATCAAAATTGAAAGAAGAAAAGTCCCTAAACCTTTACAAAAAAAAGTCTGAACCCTAAATTTTTACAAAACTAATACCTGCAATCGTCAATTAAAGTAGTGATTTGTCAGAAGTACTGATTTCTAAGTGGGTTGCGTACAGGGTGCTGCAGATTGTTGAGTAGAGATAGAGAGAGCTTTGTTGGTAATCTTGTGTGAAGAACAAATAAAACCGTGAATACATGATTGTGTGAATTTGCAAGATCTGGTAGATGCATTTAACCCAATAATCATGGAAACGGTAATAATGGGCATTGAATATGTGTTGGAAAAGATGGATAGTTAGTTCATAGTTGAGAGTTTTGAGGGTAAAAATTGAGAGAGAGAGAGAGAGAGAGATTTGAGGAGAAGATTGATCGGTAATTGAGAGAATTGAGGGGAAGAAATTGGAAAGAACGGATCGGATAAACTCTAATGAGTTGACTAGAAATTGATTACTACTTAGAAAAGGGTAGAGATATCATTATTAATCATCTATTATATTGAAATTCTGAAAATACCCATGATTTTTTGAAAAATTGGTGCCCCCATAAGTTCTGGTGCCCTAAGCAGCCAAATTAATGGCTTAGGGGTAAAGCCGGCCCTGTATGGGACCAATCTTGAGATCGATGTTAATTAAGTCCATGTCTCTGTGGCGTCGCTTTCTTGTAAACTCGTTTATGGTTTGATGTTTTTGTTTCCTAACCTTCTTTTTTAAGAATTTGAACACCCTAAAAAATTGACCTAGTGAAAAAAAAAAAAAATTGCTTAAGGTTTTTCTTTTTTAGTTATTCTACTGTTCTATTGAAATATTAGTTAATAAATCAAAATTTGTTGTTGTGGTTGATATGGTAATCAGAGGGACATAGGAGAGAGGGATAAAATGGTGTTCTTAAAATAAGTTATGAAAGTACGGGTAAATCTTGTTTTGTTCCAAGAGTAGAAAACACAAGAGGTCAGTGTCAACTTGATGAAACTACCGTTAGCTAGGTCATCTCGAACGGAAGCTCACTCCCTCAACTCCCCTCCCTTTCACTTTTCTCAGAGATCAACTTTTTTTCTTTTCTTCTCACCTTCACATTTACTATTCTATCGTCTCCAACCAAATAACTTACATCACTCAAATAAATTTTTATTAATAATTTAAATAATTGGTTAATAATTCAAATAATGAAAAAAAAAATAACATTAAAAAATAAAATTACATTTATAATGTCTAGAGAAATTTTGTTACACTAATAATTAGGAAAGTAATAAAAACAATAATGCAACAATGTAATAGTTTTTGTACATTAATGTTTTCCCATTTCATTATGAAGTAATGTAATGTAATATTTATGTTTATGTGATTAAAAATTCTAATAATTCAACTTAATTAAATTGATGATTTAATTCTTGATATTTATTTTAATTTTTAAGATAAATAATTGAGGGATACAAAAAATTAAGTCTTATTGAAATTTACACACAAAAATATGCTGAGAATGTTAAATATAATTTTATATTACAACTATAAAATAATTATATGTTTAATGGTTTTAATAAATAGTTATATTTTTGTTAAGAATACGATGAACGATAATTAAAATTCCTTAACTTAATTAAAACTATCTAAAATGGCCACTTGATACAACCCCATGAGGAACGGCCTGAGGGTTTTCCCCTTCTCTCTTCTCCTTTCCCATCTTCACTCCTTCACCT
This sequence comes from Linanthus parryae, assembly GCA_023055425.1. Lineage (NCBI taxonomy): Eukaryota > Viridiplantae > Streptophyta > Magnoliopsida > Ericales > Polemoniaceae > Linanthus > Linanthus parryae. Next base: position 70,714,179 of record JALGPY010000002.1, read on the forward strand.
TCCTCTTTTCCTTCCCCTTAACCATCATAGACTGGAGACCACAATCCCACCCCTTTCCCATCCTTTCAATATTTCTACATTCCTTTACTCAATCACGGCATACCAATACTAAAAAGGAGAGGAGACGAGGTGGAACTGTCACCATCACCAGTGGTATCACCGCTACCGCCAATGACCTCATCACAGCCATCAAAAGAGAAGATCGTAATAGATGGGGACGAAGGGCACAGAGAGAGAGATGAACATTACATAGTCTCGTTTTTGTCGGCATACATTCGTTTACAACGCCAGGCCAATCCGCCTCATTGTACCAAGACTTGTTGCTCAACACAACTCATGACTTTGTTTGCGCACGGACAAGGGCGGAACTAAGTGGAGGCTTGGGTGTGTGTGTGTGTGGGGGGGGGGGGGGGGGGGGGGGGGGGTTATAGCTTAAGTAACCTAAAACCTCTCAAAGGGGCATCGTTCTCGCTCCCAAACCTCGCTCTGGTGCTTTCGAGACCAAACATCGCTCCAAAGGCGTTCCAAAAAATAGAGAATTCGTTTTCGTAGACGAATTACTTTTTAAAGCCAATTTACCATTAGTTTAGATTATACATTGATGATTAATCTCAACTTATTATGTGTTAGTTTGATAATTCAACTATTGAAACATTATTCTTCCTTATTGAAGGAATCTATTTGACAAATAAATACTGACAACCTCTTTGATAAAAAATATTCTCATGTATAAAATCACATTATCATATGTAAATATTAATTTTTTTCATAAAATTATAGTAAATAAATATTATATATAGACGTTCCCAAATGCAATCCTCCTGAAATTAGACGTTTTCCTGCTCCCGCTCGCGCTCCCGCTTCGCTCCCGCTTCAGGTGACTTAGGTTATAGCCCATTCATTTTTATTTTATTTTACAGTTTTATCCTTATTTAAGAAAAAAAATAGAATTTAGTCCCATATCTTTTTTAGATTAGTCCTTCTTATTACTTTAGAATACAGTATAGCCTCCACTAGTTTATTTATTTTTACTCAATTTTTTTAATTTTTAGTCTTTAATGTAGTATATTTCTGGATCTGCCCTTGCGCACAGAGCGGTTGTTGTCCCAATAGTATACTACAAAACTTCGGGAAACAAGGCGATCTGCGAAACACACCAATCATACGATGACATAAAATGATTTTATATATCAGCGCTTATCTTTTATCATTTTAGTTTATGTACAAGAGTTTTGTTACTTATAATTATTTATATTTTAATCATAACTATTTTGCTGTTGTTTTTATGGTGACATAAGACGATGGGAACAAGATCAGCAATGTACATCATTTCTGAATCCATTTCATAATGAAAAACATACATAAATTGTGACATAAAATGATGAATCAAAATCAGTGATATATATATATATATATATATATATATATATATTTGAATTTCCTGTTTGTTTTGTGTAGAAAATAGTACTTGACAATCTGGTAAGTTTTGTCACCATTTCCTTTTTCACAGTTAGAGCTTGTTTGGTATCCGTTTAAAAACAAGAAAAACAGTGGAATAAAAACGTACTGAAAAAACACGTTTAAAAACAGAATCAAAAAATTGTTTGGTATCCGTTTAAAAACAGTGTTTAAAATCAAAAACACGTTTGGGAACATTACTAAATTTCAATGTTAATTTGCTTGAAAATCATTTTTACGTACAATACCGACATATAATTGATATTTGTTGCATCTAATCATAGTTGAAATGTCTTTAAACACGAATAGTATGAAAAAAACACAAAAAAAAACACCACATTTGCTGTTTCTTTAAACAGCTGTTTTTCAGCATGTTTTTGTTTTTAAACAGGCAGAAAAACATGCATACCAAATGCGTTTAAAAAAACAACCCTGTTTTTAATCAATAATCAAAGTTGATTAAAAACAGGGATGCCAAACATGCACTTAGTTATCCGGGACATGTTTTTTCTTTCCTTCTCTCTTCATTTAATTGCTGACTTTGGAAAAAAATAATTCTTCATTTCTGAGTTTATAAGTAGTGGTTTTATCATAACTATTTTGCTGTTGTTTTTCCCCTAAAATCCTACAATCGATTGAAAAACGAAAATGGTGACATAAAACGATGGAAAAAGATCAGCAATGTACATCATTTCTGAATCCCTTTCTTTAAAAAACATACATAAATTGTGACATAAAATGATGAAAATATATTATTTTTGAATTCCTTGTTTGTTCTGTGGATAACTAGTAGTACTTGACAATTAAGTTTCGCCTCCACTTCCTTTTTCACAGTTCGTTATCCGGGACATGTGCTTTTTTTCCTTCTCTCTTCATTTAATTGCTGACTTGGGACAAAAAAGAAATCTTCATTTCTTAGTTTATAAATAGTGGTTCTACCACTAGTATATTCTGCACAATCCAACATCTCACTTTCTTCTTCTATTCTCTCTTACTTATCCCAAACACTTTCGTCTTTCACACATACGACTACTATTTCCATTCCCTCACATAAATGGAGCAAACAGTGAAGACTACCACCGGGTCAACCCAGTCCTCCGAGTCCAACTCGCCCACCAAACCCACCACCACCACCACCACTCACCTGAAAAGCAGCCCCACCGCCCAAAACAAGAAGCCACTCAAGGGTGCCGAATCAGGCACCCCAATGAGGTACCGGGGCGTCCGCCGCCGCCCATGGGGACGCTATGCCGCCGAGATCAGAGACCCCTTGTCAAAGGAGAGGCGGTGGCTGGGGACTTTTGACACGGCGGAGGAAGCCGCCTGTGCCTACGACTGCGCCGCCCGTACCATGCGGGGGGCCAAGGCCCGGACCAACTTCGCCTACCCTCCCACGGACCATCTCCTCCCCACTCCGTACTCTTTCAAGAAATCATCTCGGCCGTTCATTAACAGCCGCATAAATAACTACTTCCATCTTCAGCATCAGCTTGCTAGCTCCAACTATAGCCATTTCTCTGTGCCATCGGTACAGAGGAACTCCTCTCTCAACATGCTGTTATCTTCAAATTCATCGAGTCCGTCGTCGTTGTTGTTCCCGCAAACGCCACCCGTTTCGCTCTCTAGCTACTCCTCTCTAATGGACCAGTTCACTAGCAACACCAAAAATAGTTTTTACAATAGCACCAAGGTGATTGCTGACAACTCTTGTTTGTCAGCAAAAGCTGTGTCCACAACTATCAGAACCACAAGTGTTGTTTGCGCTGACAAAGCAGACTCCTCCACTTCTTCGGTAAAGGATCTGCTTCAGCATGAGTCGTCAGACTCTGGACTGTTGGAACAAGTCTTACGCGGGTTTTACCCAAAACCTGCCTCCAGTGTAGTCGATAGCCAGCAGTTGTCTTCTTCTGAGGAAGAGTTGGTAATGGTTGAGGAAGCGCCGCGAAAGGAAGAGGAACTGGATTCCCCTACTAGCAAGAAAGGAGTTGAAAGTGAAGAATTCGGGTTTTACTTTGACGATTTTGATAACAGCTTTCAACCATGTCAGTTTGACGACGGAGTTTTCAGTAGCAACGGTTTTGGTTGGGCTGAAGAAGATTACATTACGTCGAGCTTGCAGTATTACCCGGAACTTATGGGTGTTTATGCTACTAATTATTAATCATCCAAACACGTCCCAAAATAATGTAACGTAGTTCTAGTAATAAGCCAGTACTACTAATTATTATTAATTAATCTAATTTGTTGTTGAGATTTGTTTCCTTGGATGATAATGAAACTATGGTTTCAGAAAGAACTATTGTCTGTGCTCTATTTGTTCTGCAAAATATTAAAGGAGCTAAGGGCTAGAGCAATGTTTATGGTTGACAAACAAGGTCTAGTTCAATTATACAAATAGTGTCGTGTTTGGGTGTAGCAGCTGGTACAAGTCTATAAGGGCTTAACCGTCTTTTGTCAGGGTACATAAGCCTTGGGTATTGGGGCTTTTGGTGTTGACGTTACGTGGTACTTGTGTTTTGTCCACAAGAGACATTCTTGATCTATTCTTGTTTGTTTACGTAGTACTATTCCTTGTAGTATTAGGCTTTCGTTATCCGGGACCCTCGAGTATGGATGTGGATGTACGTTCACTTATATATACTTGACTTTCCGTTTATATTCCACAAAATTGTAGAATATGTCTCCAGAACTATGTAAGAACAGTATATGTAATAACAAGTTATAGTGTTCGCGACTCGTGTAAATGGCAATAATGAAAAGCAATACAATGTTAAAATATCTACAAAATAACTCGTATTGTGATGGTAAAATACTAGAAAGGATTAAAAGTGATGTGTACATTTAAATTTACCAATTTGCTATGTATTACTACCTCCGTTTCTTCTTTTTCAACTTCGGTTGACTTTTTTATTCGTTACTGGGTCACTTTGACTCGGTGATTTGAATTGCAAAACGATATAATTTTTTGGAACTTTTTTCATAGTATTATAGAGTAAAGTTTACTCTACAAGATCATGCAAAAATTATTAAATTCGTGTACCGTTTTGCTAATCAAATTACCGGGTCAAAGTGATCCAGTGAATAGTGTCAAAAATTGAAGTTGAAAGAGAAGAAATAGAGGTAGTATTGTTTTGTCTTTCACAACTTAAATACTCCCGCCGTAACTGTCTCTCTTTGCTGTTAAGCTATTTTAAGAATATGATTCGACAACCAAAACAACGTTAAGACTTATTTTTCTTGTTGCATAACTGTAGTTAAAATTATTATACAATATTACGAAGAGCTTAACCAGATGTCATCTTGCTTGTCGAGGTTTTGTCAACTAGTTATAAAAATTATTTGATCATTAATTCTAATCAATTGATAAGAGTTTGCAAATCTAAATTAGCACGAGGTACAGTATTAATAAAAAATAATACTTAATTAGGTCACACGATAAGCTACTAGGTCATAATACTAAATTAATAGTATTTACATATATTGTATTTACGGTGCAGTTTTCCGATTTTGGTACAGTGTAAACTCTGTTCGGTTCACAAAACAAAAACCGTCCAAAAGTAAAACGTTGAGGAAATCGATGGTTTTGGTGCGATTTGGTTATCCGTGGTCCCGTTTTTCTTCAGTCAGTTTTATGAACACCGCTAATGAATTGTCTGATAGAGATCAAATTGTAGTTCCATTTTCAGAAGTTTCAAATACTTTGGGGGGGGGGGGGATTTCGTGATGTCCGGACCTCGATAGCACGCACCTCTACTAATCCACAAAATCCTAGAATATATCTGCAATTTAGACAGTCATGTCAATCCTCAGTAGACCTAATGATAACTAGCGTTCGTAGAATTCGAATTTGAAACATGATGGGAGCAAGCCCTCAAATTCCAAGCCTCATACACTAAGATCCAGTTTGCATGTTTTCGCTGCCTGCATAACAGTTTTCCGACAACAGAAATAATTCTAGTATGTTTTTTTAAAAAATAACTAATTATAAGTTTTTAGACGGCTTCTGTTGTCTCACAGAAACTTTCAAGAGGCAACGGGTGATTTTTTTCGGACCTGCTTTTATTAATTTATCTTCAACCGATTTTAACCTACACTTTAGATTTTTTTAATTATTATCTTTACAAAACTTATATACGCCATACATTTTGTCGTTTTTGTCATTCGCAATATATCCACAATTAAATTTACCAAACATGAATTATTATAAGGTTGTCAAACCCGCGGGTTGACCCGCGGGTTTAACAAGTTTACGAGTCTACATGGACAATCGGATTGACCCGCTCGAACACCCTACGACTGACAAACCCGCATCAAACCCGTCAAACCCGTAGACCCACGAGTTGACCCGCAGGTTTACCGAGTCAACTCATTGTGAAAATAGTGTAGCTTTATTAGGTTTTCATCTTTTAGTGCATGAAATAATGGGGTATATAAGTCACCTACCTTCAAACATTGGTGACCCATTGAAATTATCACAAGATTAAGAGATAAACTTTAACGACCAATATCCAATCTACCACGCATATGACTGTGTAAATATCAAAAGGACCACAAATATTAAGAATATGCAAGTTTTTTTTTTTCATTTTTTGAGGGACTTATTTAAGTGATCGTATATAGAATTTAGCTTAGAAAATTTAGCTTAGTGGCTCGATGCATGGAAAAAATAAATAAATAAATAAATAAATAAATAAATAAATAAATAAATAAATAAATAAATAAATAAATAAATAAATAAATAAATAAATAAATAAATAAATAAATAAATAAAATAGGGCTTAATTCTAAAAATCTTAAATATGAAGCTCGTAATATTGAAACAATACGTAATAAAGAAAAATGTAGCATTAAATCATCAAAGATTCAAAAAAAAAATCATAGGTGAAAAGTCATGTGTACGTAAGAAATTGAAGATTTTAAGTAAACCATGACCCGGGCGAGTCTCGGGTCACGGGTCACGAGTCGAGTCTACCCACCCTCTACGGATTTATGCTAATCCACGGGTTTGAAAACATTGGTTATTATATTAATATTTGACCGCAACTTTCTCATATTACTTACCAAATAGCATTTGTCTAAATTTCACAGCACATTTCTCACAATAGTTCTCACATATCAACTTTCAGCACCGCAACAACATTCCCAAACTAAGCCAACCCTTGCGAGGAGTTCCTAACACTGAATTGGAATAGTTAGGAGGAAAATTACAATCAATTTTACTTCTAAAATTATAAAAGGTGGCTAAAAATTCTTACTGGATGAAGTGTAGTAGACTATGGACCTTGATAGTCTAGAATCTAGTTAATCATAGAGATAACAACGTGGCTAACAATATAGATTATTCGAAATTCAAAGATTAACTATAATTAAGCAGTACTCATAAAGTAATCATGTCTTCAACTCTTTTTCTCAAAAGAATGTCTTAACTCTTTAATTCAAACTGAGTGATTAAAAGCTCTACTAAAATAAAGATCGATAGTTTCCCTAAAAAGATAAAGATCCATAGAGCTAATAGGGTTTGCATTAATTTTTTAACTTCCCTCTTCATCAGGTATATTGGGAAAAAAGTGTCTATATGGCTTAGGCGGAGGGTGCGACAAAGAAAGTAAAGATTATCGAAAAGTGGACCACTTCATCTACGTTCAAGGGGAAAAAAAAGAAAAAAATCAGGGTGTAACGAAAACCAAATATAAATTGGTCAAACCGAAATAAACCGAATGTCACGCCTTCGGACGACCTTTATTTTTTTATTTTTTTTGAGGGAAAATTCGAAATTTTATAAAAATCAAGGAACTGGTACATGTAAATCCATTTCTAGAAGCTTTCTTATCCAAACCGGTTCTTCTTCCGTCATAAATCCTTGCCTCGTGTCTTGAGCATATTTAGCCACGCTATCAGCTACGTGGTCGGTCTTGCGTGGGACAGCGTGAGACTTAATTGTCTCTCCTTCCCCAAAGCTTATCTTCATCTCCCCGAGGGTCTCTGCTGCATTCGAGAAATCCAACCACTCTTCGCCATTGATGGCTCTCGTTATACTTCTGGCGACATTGATTGAGTCTCCTTCGAGAACTATTCGCCGGAAGCCCTTCGCTATTGCTCTCTCAAGTCCAATCTTTGCCGCCTTCATCTCAGCCTCCTTCGCATTTTCACATCTCTGGTAGAATTCGGCTCCCACAGAGATGAACTTCCCATTACAATCTCTGATGATAAAGCCGGCACTCGCAGTTTTTTTGGATGGATTCCAAGATCCGTCGTAGTTGACTTTCACCGCTTGATCTGGAGGGGGTTTCCACTTCATCTCTTTCTCCGGTGGTTTCTCAGGTACCCGTCTCTCTCCTCTGTTGAGGACTTCATTCAGCTCTTCATATCTTGATATGACTTCCCTTGGTAAATTCTTTAGATCCGGCATGCATTCCTGAAAAAGGCGTTTGTTTCTATGAATCCACTTCATCTCTTTCTCCGGTGGTTGGGGACGTTTGACACGGCGGAGGAAGCCGCCTGTGCCTACGACTGCGCCGCCCGTACCATGCGGGGGGCCAAGGCCCGGACTAACTTTGCCTACCCTCCCATGGACCATCTCCTCCCCACTCCTTACTCTTTCAAGAAATCATCTCGACCGTTCATTAACAGCCGCATCAATAACTACTTCCATCTTCGTCATCACCTTGCTAGCTCCAACTATAGCCATTTCTCTGTGCCATCGGTACAGAGGAACTCCTCTCTCAACTTGCTGTTATCTTCAAATTCATCGACTCCGTCGTTGTTGTTTCCTCAAACGCCACCCGTTTCGCTCTCTAGCTACTCCTCTCTAATGGAACAGTTCACTAGCAACACTAAAAATAACTGTAACAATAGCACCAAGGCGATTGCTGACAACTCAGCAAAAGCTGCGCCCATAACCACCAGAACCACAAGTGTTGCTTGCACTGACAAAGCAGATTCTTCCACTTCTCCAGTGGAGGATCTACTTCAGCATGATTCGTCAGACTCTGGACTGTTGGAACAAGTCTTACGCGGGTTTTACCCAAAACCCGCCTCCAGTGTAGTCGATAGCCAGCAGTTGTCTTCTTCTCAGGAAGAGTTGGTAATGGTTGAGGAAGCGCCGCGAAAGGAAGAGGAGCTGGATTCCCTTACTAGCAAGAAAGCAGTTGAAAGCGAAGAATTCGGGTTTTACTTTGACGATTTTGATAACAGCTTTCAACCATGTCAATTTGACGACGGAGTTTTCAGTAGCAACGGTTTTGGTTGGGCTGAAGAAGATTACATTACGTCGAGCTTGCAGTATTACCCGGAACTTATGGGTGTTTATGCCACTAATTATTAATCATCCACACACGTCCCAAAACAATGTAACGTAGTTCTAGTAATAAGCCAGTACTACTAATTATTATTAATTAATCTAATTTGTTGTTGAGATTTGTTTCCTTGGATGATAATGAAACTATGGGGTTGGTCTACAGTGCGTCCGCCAATAGGGCGGACGTCAGCTAATTCATCCGCTAGCGCGGGCCCCGTCACTACGAGACAAAAAGTTTACCCGGTATAGCAGGTCACTAGGGTTTGTAGATAACATTGTTAGATTAGTAGATAGCACTAGAAAACAATTGTAATCTTTCTGCTGCAGAAACTGCCCAGAAAGATAACAGCACAAGATCTAAAGATAACCAGAAGCATAAACTAGATAACAAAAGCCTACAAAGTAGATAACATCCGTTCTAAGTGATGGATCTTCACGAGTAATTCCATCCTAAAACCAGCAAACATAAGTCCTAATTGCCTTTCCATGACATATTCGTTGATTGAGACCAATAGAAGTCCCCTTTGTCATCAAATTCAACTGGTATCTCTCGTTAATCATCTTCCGCATCGATTTCTTCTTCGTAGGAGTCCACGGGAGGATTGGGACATGTAGTCCTGTTGTGTCCAAGCTCCTTGCAATTACCGCACCGTCTGCGCTTGTCCTGCTTGGGTCCTTTTGGGTGTTTCGTGTCCGGTGGGTTCGGATTCTTCACGTGGCTGTAGGGATTATCTTCTTTCTTCACACCTCCGTGCGTACCCTCTTCAGATTGAGTACACATTCTCGTCATAGTTCTGATTCCATCGGCCATGTGATCCTTCCAATACTTATAATTTGCAAAAGATCTACAACCCAAAGAGGTGTACAATGTCACCTGGCTCTTCATGGCACCCCGACGAGAAGCTTGGACGGCTGGGTCGTCACACGACTTCTGAATAGGCTCCTTCATCGAAGGCTCGGTTGCGTAGAATTTCTTATCCGTTTTTACCCACCTATCAGCAATTAAATTTGTAGGGATCCTATTAACACCCTTCTCTTTCAGAACAAGAATCATATGTTTGCAGATCATCTTCGATGTCTCAAACTTAAAGCAAGTGCAGCAAAGACCGCGATTAGATCGTGTACACTGAACAATTTGCTGCAGCAGTAGAGAAGATAATGTTAAAAAGAGGGAGAACAATAATCACATGAGAGAAAACATTCATTTCAAAATTTATGTAGGAAACTACAGAGAATTACCATAAAAGAATAGAAAACAGTTTCAAAGGATTAGAAAACCCTTGTAAATACGCAGATATTTATTTGATATTTAGGCATCAAAAGTACTACGTGTGTACACTACACTACAAACTAATATCAATTAGTACATGAAGGGAGAAATATGCGTACCACACTGTGCTTTATTTCACCTCTCATCACGTAGAATTGATCAACTTTTGATTCTTCAATGGGAATAACCTTCGTTACTCTGTAATCCTCTGCCATCTCAGCTTGATGCTTGAACTTGAGGAAGATATTATTTGTGAATACCTCAGCTGCATGCTTCTCTAGCTTCCTGAACCTCGTTGTACATATCGGGTCCGATTGGTCAGATTTAAAGTGTTCCTCCCTCTCATTTTTTCGTAGCTTTCCTAACCCAGTCATTAAACCCCTGCAAAGGTCGACCAACTTATCCATATAGGACACAAAATCCTTGAAAAAACTGTTTACGCTCTCGCACCTCGAGGTTGTTGTTTGTCCGGCAAAGAAGAAGAATTTCAGGTATGTCTCTGCCCACATGTGCCTAGCCAAGTAGGTTACTTGGATCCAATGGTTATGAGAGAGGTCCCATCTTTCTACCATGGCCTGCCAATCTTCAAACCAAAAATTCTCGGGTTTCCTACTATGCATACATTTCTTAAAATCAGAAATGAATGCGGCACCCTTCTTCAGCTTTCCTTCAGCATTCCGACAAAGATGCCAAGAACACAAACGATGTTTTGCATGTGGGAAAATTTTTTGAATGGCACTTTTCATGGCTAAATCACCATCCGTAATAACCGACACGGGCATCTTATTCTCCATTGCCTCCATCAAACAACTCAAGACCCACTCATATGTTTCTTTTTTCTCGTCATGAACAACCGCAAAGGCAAAAACTGTATTTTGAAAGTGATTGTTCACCCCAGATAAAATTACTAAGGGTTTTCGATACATGTTTGCTTTGTATGTTGCATCGAAAATAAGTACATCCCCAAACCTTTTGTAATCTTCCTGTGATCTCCTGTCACACCAAAATAAACTTTGAAGTTCTTGGTTGCTCCCCAATATGAACCTAAAAACAAAAATAATATACAGAAAGCATTATTAAAGATTTAGAAAATTTTTATAAAGGAACAGAACAATCTGATAGCATGTGAGAAAACATTCTTACAAAAGATAACAATTGTAAGCAAAAGATAGCAATTCTAATGTGTGAACATAATATCAACAGTGTAGAAAACATTTTTAGAGTAATAGATAATACTCTTACCTTTTGAAAACACCATGATGGCTTTTTTCCAGACTATCAATGAACTTCAGAGTCTGTTGGCCATCTCCTTCATTGGAATATAATTTGTCCAGAGAAGCCATTTTGTTATACATATCCTTCTGTGTGTAAGGGACGTTGGCATAGCCTCCGGATTGTTTTACCATCAAAAGGAAGCCTTGACAGTACTTTATGCCCACCTCCTTCAATGATCTGATGTGTTCGATATCTGACTCGGTCACCTTTCTGTGAGACCGGTGCATGCTCCTGCACTGTGGATCAGAAAGTGTGTGAGAATGTTCTGGTTGAAAATAATCCACTGTAAACGGCTCCGTAGGTGAAGTTCTTTTAATTCTTATTCGAGCTTTGCAGAGGCACCGAGTGTTTCTAGTATGCTCCCTCTTCCGATTTTCTTTGTATTTCCACTTATCAGATCGGACACCTTGTCGCGCACATACAAAGATCCTAGACTTTGTGAGCTCCTTCGTTTCCGGATCAAAATACCTTCTATTACACCTTCTTATCCCGAAACCCAGCATCAAGGCATAAAGGTTGTACCAGTCAAAAGCCTCAATCTCACTGGCAAAAGTCATTGCCTCCACCTGTTCCTTGGTGTATATTACTCCTGTAGGCAGGGAAGTTGTTATTTTTATCCAAGCAGTTAAAAAGATTAACAACAAGCTTACTATTACGTACCGGGTTTCAGATCACCATTTGGAGCAATGACAAAGGAGGCTCTTGTTTCATCGTCATCATCCTCATATGGCTCTGTAAGAGAGAAATCGTATCCTTCATCGTCATCCATGGCTTCGAAATCGTATTCGTCTTCTTCATAATCATGAGGCAAAGAACACAAAGCTTTACCTTTGCCATAATAGCCACTTTCTCTAACTTCTCTCGAATTCATCTGGAAGTTTGTTTCTATCCTTCCCTGCTCACCATTACAATTCAAATAAGAAGACTTCAACAAACAAAAAAATAGAATTGCCTCATTTGGAACATATATTTAATGATGGCAATGTGAATAAAATAAGAAGTTACTAAACATAGTACTAAACATCTGTAAAGGCAACTTCCTTTACATTTATTGTACCTAAAATAATAAATATTTCAACTACCAATCCATTAGTTATACCAGAGAGAAATGTCTGAGAACCAGATTACAATTCTAGACATGCAGATAACAATTTCAAAGCCTCAGATTATACGAAACTTTAATGGAGTTAGGTGGTAGTTGTCCAAGAGGGCCTGATGAAATTCTGAACACATTAATTGAACTACCCCAACCATATCATTAATTTATCTTTCCCTAATAATGAAAGTTTTATTAACTCTCCTAGCTTCCCAAAGATTTGTTATTACTCTTTGCAACAAATGGACAATGTGAATAAAATAAGAAGTTACTAAACATAGTACTAAACATCTGTAAAGGCAACTTCCTTTACATTTACTGTACCTAACATAATAAATATTTCAACTACCAATCCATTAGTTATACAAGAGAGAAATGTCTGAGAACCAGATTACAATTGTAGACATGCAGATAACAATTTCAAATCCTCAGATTATACGAAACTTTAATGGAGTTAGGTGGTAGTTGTCCAAGAGGGCCTGATGAAATTCTGAACACATTAATTGAACTACCCCAACCATATCATTAATTTATCTTTCCCTAATAATGAAAGTTTTATTAACTCTCCTAGCTTCCCAAAGATTTGTTATTACTCTTTGCAACAAATGGACAATGTGAATAAAATAAGAAGTTACTAAACATAGTACTAAACATCTGTAAAGGCAACTTCCTTTACATTTACTGTACCTAAAATAATAAATATTTCAACTACCAATCCATTAGTTATACAAGAGAGAAATGTCTGAGAACCAGATTACAATTGTAGACATGCAGATAACAATTTCAAATCCTCAGATTATACGAAACTTTAATGGAGTTAGGTGGTAGTTGTCCAAGAGGGCCTGATGAAATTCTGAACACATTAATTGAACTACCCCAACCATATCATTAATTTATCTTTCCCTAATAATGAAAGTTTTATTAACTCTCCTAGCTTCCCAAAGATTTGTTATTACTCTTTGCAACAAATGGACAATGTGAATAAAATAAGAAGTTACTAAACATAGTACTAAACATCTGTAAAGGCAACTTCCTTTACATTTACTGTACCTAAAATAATAAATATTTCAACTACCAATCCATTAGTTATACTAAAGAGAAATGTCTGAGGTGCCCTATATTGAATCTCAGAGAGCGTAAACAGTATCAGAGTGGCAGAAAACATTTTCAGACATATAGAGAGCAATATCACGTTCCCAGATATTATCATTTGAATTGAGCAAGTTCACAACGAATGTTGCCTTACTCGGTGTAATTTGACTCACACAATGTAGAGTTAGGATGTTATGATGTTTCTTCACGGCCCAATAATCTTTTGGGTAAAGAAGAACCCAGTTACATGAAATGATGAACGCACCCGTGGCACGATACCATCGTGTTGTTGAACACTCGTGGCGGGACGGAAGGAGAACCCTCGCGTCATTACGCTTCATTGCAAAATTACACAATATGACTCCTCAACACAACCACCAAAAAGCTCAAGGCACACCGTGATGTGCTACAACACAAGGCCTTCCGCCATGGAACAGTGTGTGATGGGGACAGCGCCATTGTTCGTGTATCCTTCAAGTGTGTGACTCGGGAGCTTAATGTAATCACAAATAAAGTCACTCAACATGCACGAGCCACATTTACCAAAACATCTCGAGCAATTAGTGGGGGAGAATCGATTTTCAGAGTTTTCGGGGTCAGTAAGAGGGAGTTGACCAAACTCAAGTCAATCAGGATTAACCCACACGAGGCGGGAATGAAAATAAAATGTCCCCTCCCTGACCCACACGATGATTGAAATGAAGAAAAATTATAAAAACATGGCTCAAACACAGACAACATTTCTAAGCTATGAAGATAACAATGGTTCTAGGGTTTAGAAAATTGGAAAACATCTTCAAGAAGTCAGAAAACATTGTCAAAGAAAGGTTGGATCACATGCATTTTGCATGGGAGAGAGCCTGTTTTGTAGAATGAAAACATCACAGTGCCGTAATTTGAAACTATAATGGACTTGGAAAACCAAATATATGACTTGATTATTAAGACTCAAATAGGTTGAGTAAAAATTAAAAGCACGTAGACATTCACGTTACAAAAATTTAGTTTTTATGGATTAATTCGAGCCCCATATGTTCTTTGTTGATTTATGTTCAACACTGAAGAAGAAATTCCAGCCAAGTAATATGAAAGGTGCCCTATATTGAATCTCAGAGAGCGTAAACAGTATCAGAGTGGCAGAAAACATTTTCAGACATATAGAGAGCAATATCACGTTCCCAGATATTATCATTTGAATTGAGCAAGTTCACAACGAATGTTGCCTTACTCGGTGTAATTTGACTCACACAATGTAGAGTTAGGATGTTATGATGTTTCTTCACGGCCCAATAATCTTTTGGGTAAAGAAGAACCCAGTTACATGAAATGATGAACGCACCCGTGGCACGATACCATCGTGTTGTTGAACACTCGTGGCGGGACGGAAGGAGAACCCTCGCGTCATTACGCTTCATTGCAAAATTACACAATATGACTCCTCAACACAACCACCAAAAAGCTCAAGGCACACCGTGATGTGCTACAACACAAGGCCTTCCGCCATGGAACAGTGTGTGATGGGGACAGCGCCATTGTTCGTGTATCCTTCAAGTGTGTGACTCGGGAGCTTAATGTAATCACAAATAAAGTCACTCAACATGCACGAGCCACATTTACCAAAACATCTCGAGCAATTAGTGGGGGAGAATCGATTTTCAGAGTTTTCGGGGTCAGTAAGAGGGAGTTGACCAAACTCAAGTCAATCAGGATTAACCCACACGAGGCGGGAATGAAAATAAAATGTCCCCTCCCTGACCCACACGATGATTGAAATGAAGAAAAATTATAAAAACATGGCTCAAACACAGACAACATTTCTAAGCTATGAAGATAACAATGGTTCTAGGGTTTAGAAAATTGGAAAACATCTTCAAGAAGTCAGAAAACATTGTCAAAGAAAGGTTGGATCACATGCATTTTGCATGGGAGAGAGCCTGTTTTGTAGAATGAAAACATCACAGTGCCGTAATTTGAAACTATAATGGACTTGGAAAACCAAATATATGACTTGATTATTAAGACTCAAATAGGTTGAGTAAAAATTAAAAGCACGTAGACATTCACGTTACAAAAATTTAGTTTTTATGGATTAATTCGAGCCCCATATGTTCTTTGTTGATTTATGTTCAACACTGAAGAAGAAATTCCAGCCAAGTAATATGAAAGGTGCCCTATATTGAATCTCAGAGAGCGTAAACAGTATCAGAGTGGCAGAAAACATTTTCAGACATATAGAGAGCAATATCACGTTCCCAGATATTATCATTTGAATTGAGCAAGTTCACAACGAATGTTGCCTTACTCGGTGTAATTTGACTCACACAATGTAGAGTTAGGATGTTATGATGTTTCTTCACGGCCCAATAATCTTTTGGGTAAAGAAGAACCCAGTTACATGAAATGATGAACGCACCCGTGGCACGATACCATCGTGTTGTTGAACACTCGTGGCGGGACGGAAGGAGAACCCTCGCGTCATTACGCTTCATTGCAAAATTACACAATATGACTCCTCAACACAACCACCAAAAAGCTCAAGGCACACCGTGATGTGCTACAACACAAGGCCTTCCGCCATGGAACAGTGTGTGATGGGGACAGCGCCATTGTTCGTGTATCCTTCAAGTGTGTGACTCGGGAGCTTAATGTAATCACAAATAAAGTCACTCAACATGCACGAGCCACATTTACCAAAACATCTCGAGCAATTAGTGGGGGAGAATCGATTTTCAGAGTTTTCGGGGTCAGTAAGAGGGAGTTGACCAAACTCAAGTCAATCAGGATTAACCCACACGAGGCGGGAATGAAAATAAAATGTCCCCTCCCTGACCCACACGATGATTGAAATGAAGAAAAATTATAAAAACATGGCTCAAACACAGACAACATTTCTAAGCTATGAAGATAACAATGGTTCTAGGGTTTAGAAAATTGGAAAACATCTTCAAGAAGTCAGAAAACATTGTCAAAGAAAGGTTGGATCACATGCATTTTGCATGGGAGAGAGCCTGTTTTGTAGAATGAAAACATCACAGTGCCGTAATTTGAAACTATAATGGACTTGGAAAACCAAATATATGACTTGATTATTAAGACTCAAATAGGTTGAGTAAAAATTAAAAGCACGTAGACATTCACGTTACAAAAATTTAGTTTTTATGGATTAATTCGAGCCCCATATGTTCTTTGTTGATTTATGTTCAACACTGAAGAAGAAATTCCAGCCAAGTAATATGAAAGGTGCCCTATATTGAATCTCAGAGAGCGTAAACAGTATCAGAGTGGCAGAAAACATTTTCAGACATATAGAGAGCAATATCACGTTCCCAGATATTATCATTTGAATTGAGCAAGTTCACAACGAATGTTGCCTTACTCGGTGTAATTTGACTCACACAATGTAGAGTTAGGATGTTATGATGTTTCTTCACGGCCCAATAATCTTTTGGGTAAAGAAGAACCCAGTTACATGAAATGATGAACGCACCCGTGGCACGATACCATCGTGTTGTTGAACACTCGTGGCGGGACGGAAGGAGAACCCTCGCGTCATTACGCTTCATTGCAAAATTACACAATATGACTCCTCAACACAACCACCAAAAAGCTCAAGGCACACCGTGATGTGCTACAACACAAGGCCTTCCGCCATGGAACAGTGTGTGATGGGGACAGCGCCATTGTTCGTGTATCCTTCAAGTGTGTGACTCGGGAGCTTAATGTAATCACAAATAAAGTCACTCAACATGCACGAGCCACATTTACCAAAACATCTCGAGCAATTAGTGGGGGAGAATCGATTTTCAGAGTTTTCGGGGTCAGTAAGAGGGAGTTGACCAAACTCAAGTCAATCAGGATTAACCCACACGAGGCGGGAATGAAAATAAAATGTCCCCTCCCTGACCCACACGATGATTGAAATGAAGAAAAATTATAAAAACATGGCTCAAACACAGACAACATTTCTAAGCTATGAAGATAACAATGGTTCTAGGGTTTAGAAAATTGGAAAACATCTTCAAGAAGTCAGAAAACATTGTCAAAGAAAGGTTGGATCACATGCATTTTGCATGGGAGAGAGCCTGTTTTGTAGAATGAAAACATCACAGTGCCGTAATTTGAAACTATAATGGACTTGGAAAACCAAATATATGACTTGATTATTAAGACTCAAATAGGTTGAGTAAAAATTAAAAGCACGTAGACATTCACGTTACAAAAATTTAGTTTTTATGGATTAATTCGAGCCCCATATGTTCTTTGTTGATTTATGTTCAACACTGAAGAAGAAATTCCAGCCAAGTAATATGAAAGGTGCCCTATATTGAATCTCAGAGAGCGTAAACAGTATCAGAGTGGCAGAAAACATTTTCAGACATATAGAGAGCAATATCACGTTCCCAGATATTATCATTTGAATTGAGCAAGTTCACAACGAATGTTGCCTTACTCGGTGTAATTTGACTCACACAATGTAGAGTTAGGATGTTATGATGTTTCTTCACGGCCCAATAATCTTTTGGGTAAAGAAGAACCCAGTTACATGAAATGATGAACGCACCCGTGGCACGATACCATCGTGTTGTTGAACACTCGTGGCGGGACGGAAGGAGAACCCTCGCGTCATTACGCTTCATTGCAAAATTACACAATATGACTCCTCAACACAACCACCAAAAAGCTCAAGGCACACCGTGATGTGCTACAACACAAGGCCTTCCGCCATGGAACAGTGTGTGATGGGGACAGCGCCATTGTTCGTGTATCCTTCAAGTGTGTGACTCGGGAGCTTAATGTAATCACAAATAAAGTCACTCAACATGCACGAGCCACATTTACCAAAACATCTCGAGCAATTAGTGGGGGAGAATCGATTTTCAGAGTTTTCGGGGTCAGTAAGAGGGAGTTGACCAAACTCAAGTCAATCAGGATTAACCCACACGAGGCGGGAATGAAAATAAAATGTCCCCTCCCTGACCCACACGATGATTGAAATGAAGAAAAATTATAAAAACATGGCTCAAACACAGACAACATTTCTAAGCTATGAAGATAACAATGGTTCTAGGGTTTAGAAAATTGGAAAACATCTTCAAGAAGTCAGAAAACATTGTCAAAGAAAGGTTGGATCACATGCATTTTGCATGGGAGAGAGCCTGTTTTGTAGAATGAAAACATCACAGTGCCGTAATTTGAAACTATAATGGACTTGGAAAACCAAATATATGACTTGATTATTAAGACTCAAATAGGTTGAGTAAAAATTAAAAGCACGTAGACATTCACGTTACAAAAATTTAGTTTTTATGGATTAATTCGAGCCCCATATGTTCTTTGTTGATTTATGTTCAACACTGAAGAAGAAATTCCAGCCAAGTAATATGAAAGGTGCCCTATATTGAATCTCAGAGAGCGTAAACAGTATCAGAGTGGCAGAAAACATTTTCAGACATATAGAGAGCAATATCACGTTCCCAGATATTATCATTTGAATTGAGCAAGTTCACAACGAATGTTGCCTTACTCGGTGTAATTTGACTCACACAATGTAGAGTTAGGATGTTATGATGTTTCTTCACGGCCCAATAATCTTTTGGGTAAAGAAGAACCCAGTTACATGAAATGATGAACGCACCCGTGGCACGATACCATCGTGTTGTTGAACACTCGTGGCGGGACGGAAGGAGAACCCTCGCGTCATTACGCTTCATTGCAAAATTACACAATATGACTCCTCAACACAACCACCAAAAAGCTCAAGGCACACCGTGATGTGCTACAACACAAGGCCTTCCGCCATGGAACAGTGTGTGATGGGGACAGCGCCATTGTTCGTGTATCCTTCAAGTGTGTGACTCGGGAGCTTAATGTAATCACAAATAAAGTCACTCAACATGCACGAGCCACATTTACCAAAACATCTCGAGCAATTAGTGGGGGAGAATCGATTTTCAGAGTTTTCGGGGTCAGTAAGAGGGAGTTGACCAAACTCAAGTCAATCAGGATTAACCCACACGAGGCGGGAATGAAAATAAAATGTCCCCTCCCTGACCCACACGATGATTGAAATGAAGAAAAATTATAAAAACATGGCTCAAACACAGACAACATTTCTAAGCTATGAAGATAACAATGGTTCTAGGGTTTAGAAAATTGGAAAACATCTTCAAGAAGTCAGAAAACATTGTCAAAGAAAGGTTGGATCACATGCATTTTGCATGGGAGAGAGCCTGTTTTGTAGAATGAAAACATCACAGTACCGTAATTTGAAACTATAATGGACTTGGAAAACCAAATATATGACTTGATTATTAAGACTCAAATAGGTTGAGTAAAAATTAAAAGCACGTAGACATTCACGTTACAAAAATTTAGTTTTTATGGATTAATTCGAGCCCCATATGTTCTTTGTTGATTTATGTTCAACACTGAAGAAGAAATTCCAGCCAAGTAATATGAAAGGTGCCCTATATTGAATCTCAGAGAGCGTAAACAGTATCAGAGTGGCAGAAAACATTTTCAGACATATAGAGAGCAATATCACGTTCCCAGATATTATCATTTGAATTGAGCAAGTTCACAACGAATGTTGCCTTACTCGGTGTAATTTGACTCACACAATGTAGAGTTAGGATGTTATGATGTTTCTTCACGGCCCAATAATCTTTTGGGTAAAGAAGAACCCAGTTACATGAAATGATGAACGCACCCGTGGCACGATACCATCGTGTTGTTGAACACTCGTGGCGGGACGGAAGGAGAACCCTCGCGTCATTACGCTTCATTGCAAAATTACACAATATGACTCCTCAACACAACCACCAAAAAGCTCAAGGCACACCGTGATGTGCTACAACACAAGGCCTTCCGCCATGGAACAGTGTGTGATGGGGACAGCGCCATTGTTCGTGTATCCTTCAAGTGTGTGACTCGGGAGCTTAATGTAATCACAAATAAAGTCACTCAACATGCACGAGCCACATTTACCAAAACATCTCGAGCAATTAGTGGGGGAGAATCGATTTTCAGAGTTTTCGGGGTCAGTAAGAGGGAGTTGACCAAACTCAAGTCAATCAGGATTAACCCACACGAGGCGGGAATGAAAATAAAATGTCCCCTCCCTGACCCACACGATGATTGAAATGAAGAAAAATTATAAAAACATGGCTCAAACACAGACAACATTTCTAAGCTATGAAGATAACAATGGTTCTAGGGTTTAGAAAATTGGAAAACATCTTCAAGAAGTCAGAAAACATTGTCAAAGAAAGGTTGGATCACATGCATTTTGCATGGGAGAGAGCCTGTTTTGTAGAATGAAAACATCACAGTGCCGTAATTTGAAACTATAATGGACTTGGAAAACCAAATATATGACTTGATTATTAAGACTCAAATAGGTTGAGTAAAAATTAAAAGCACGTAGACATTCACGTTACAAAAATTTAGTTTTTATGGATTAATTCGAGCCCCATATGTTCTTTGTTGATTTATGTTCAACACTGAAGAAGAAATTCCAGCCAAGTAATATGAAAGGTGCCCTATATTGAATCTCAGAGAGCGTAAACAGTATCAGAGTGGCAGAAAACATTTTCAGACATATAGAGAGCAATATCACGTTCCCAGATATTATCATTTGAATTGAGCAAGTTCACAACGAATGTTGCCTTACTCGGTGTAATTTGACTCACACAATGTAGAGTTAGGATGTTATGATGTTTCTTCACGGCCCAATAATCTTTTGGGTAAAGAAGAACCCAGTTACATGAAATGATGAACGCACCCGTGGCACGATACCATCGTGTTGTTGAACACTCGTGGCGGGACGGAAGGAGAACCCTCGCGTCATTACGCTTCATTGCAAAATTACACAATATGACTCCTCAACACAACCACCAAAAAGCTCAAGGCACACCGTGATGTGCTACAACACAAGGCCTTCCGCCATGGAACAGTGTGTGATGGGGACAGCGCCATTGTTCGTGTATCCTTCAAGTGTGTGACTCGGGAGCTTAATGTAATCACAAATAAAGTCACTCAACATGCACGAGCCACATTTACCAAAACATCTCGAGCAATTAGTGGGGGAGAATCGATTTTCAGAGTTTTCGGGGTCAGTAAGAGGGAGTTGACCAAACTCAAGTCAATCAGGATTAACCCACACGAGGCGGGAATGAAAATAAAATGTCCCCTCCTTGACCCACACGATGATTGAAATGAAGAAAAATTATAAAAACATGAAACAGATAACTTTGTAAACATGCTAGACAATATTTGTTGTAGGGTTTAAAAATAAATGTACCTTATAACTGATAAAAATTATAAAGTTTGGGTAGGTTATGTTTGAAAAATTTTGAAATTCAAAATGTTCCTCTTGTACCATCAAATCACGTGACAAAGTTTTCAAAAAAAAAATAACTGCCACGGTTTCCAAGATAGAAACCGACGGTAGTTTAATAATTTCAAACTCTCTTCCATTCACTCTCTCTCTCTCTCCAATACACCCGTCTCTTCCCCTTCTCTCTCTCTCTCGCCATTACCGTCTTCTCCCCTTCTCTCTGTTTTCTCTCTGTTTTGGTCTTTCTCTCTCTGTTTTCTCCTTTCTCTCTGTTCTCTCCATGGATCCGGAAGCAATTTCACCCACAAAGATGACCCAACAAGTGGTCGCCGATTTAAATAGCCTTCCAGATCTTACAGAGGAGTCCACGGTTGAGTCACAGAGTGTTCTTCCGCCATTGATTGGAGCCAATCCGACCGGAGAACACGAATCTGCCGGAGAAAGCAACAGTAAGGACACGGAAGAAATTCGTAAGTCCTTAGATTCTATTCTCAACCATACTGAATTAGATCTCAATTCTACCCAAGAAAATCAAGAAGAGATGGAAGAGAAAGAACATGCAGACACCGATGAACAAATTTCTGAAGAGAAAGAAGAAATTGGGGCTGAAATTACAGTAGAAGAGACTGAAGAGAAAGAAGAAATTGGGGCTGAAATTACAGTAGAAGAGACTGAAGAGAAAGAAGAAAGGGGAGACGAAATTGCAGTAGAAGAGACTGAAGAGAAAGAAGAAAGGGGAAAGGAAATCCAACAAGAGGAACAAGAAGTTGTTTTTGAAGAGGGTTTCCCAGTAGAAGAGACCCAAGAAGAGGGTTTTCCAAATCTGATGGAAAATACCCTAGAGGTAGTTCTGGATTTCCAACATGCAGACATTGATGAACATCCTCACGAAGAAATTCCTGAAATTCCTGAAGAAATTCGTGAAGAAATTCTTCCTCTTGTCAAAATCCAAGAAGTCGTTCAATCCATGGTTCCCTTACAGGTAGAACATCCTCACGAAGTTGAAAACAAGGTCAGTATCTTCGATAACAATTTTACCTTTATGGATTTATTTTTGAAAGACAACTGCTTAGATTTATTTTGAACACGAATAGGTGAAGGATGCCAAAAAGACCAAACCAAAGAAAAAGCTTTCTTTCTCTCCAAAGGAAAAGATTTCTGAGTCAGAAACACGGCGTTCACCAAGAACCAAACCAGCACCACCAAGAACCAAACCAGCACCACCAAGACCACTCAAGAAGGGAAAGAAAAAGAATACTTCTAAAGCGAAGTCATCAAAGGATGTTGAGAAAGAGATAGTATATTCAGATGGATTTGCGCTGTACAAGTAAGTTAACAAATGCTTGCTTAGTTTACAAAAATTTACTTTAATGTTGTGATTGTTGTCTATCCCTCTGTTTGAATATTGAAATTGTTATCCAAATGTTTAAATTATTGCACTGCAAGGTTGTGATTGTTTTCTTCCCCTGAGCTTGAATATTGAAATTGTTATCCGAATATTTAAACAATTAACTGCAAGTTTGTTATTGTTTTCTTCTCCTGAGTTTGAATATTGAAATTGTTATCCAAATATTAAAATAATTCACTGCAAGGCTGTGATTGTTTTCTTCCCCTGGGTTTGAATATTGAAATTGGTTTCCAAACCACGTGTTAATTACCTCATATATGTTAATTAATTGTTTCAGGAAAGAGAACAAAAGCCTTTTCAACATTAAGAAAAATGAGAAGGTACCACACAAAATAGAGAGGCTGTTGTATGGAAACTTTGTCAACTTAACCGGACAAGCAAGAGAGTGGTATGAAAACAGAGCAATGGTGGCAAGTGATGAAGATTCAGATGGAGAAGATGTGGATGTTCAGCAGTTTGTTTGTGAACCGAGATCAAAAAACAAAGTTGAAGAAAAAGATGAAGATGAGGTGGAAGAGGATGAAGATAAGGTGGAAGAGGATGAAGAGGTGGAAGAAGAGGATGAAGATGATGAGCTTTCACATCATGGAAATGCTACAAGTGCCTTTATCAGATTTCAGTAAGTTGTTTTTTTTTTGTTTCAATGATTTTTTTTTTTAGTTTGAATTTTGTTTGACAATGTTTTCAAGGTCTCTATTATTTTGTACTAAAAGGATAAAATTTTTTTCTCTGTTTTCTTTTTGTTTTTGTAGAAATGTGAGGATGTATAGTTTGAAGAAGCAGAACCCTAATTTGAAGATGACGAGGGACTTCAAAGATGATATCTTGAGAGAGTGGAAGTCTATGACCTTGGATCAACAGCAGCCTTTTCTTCGTGGTGCTGCTGTAGAAAAGAAGAAGAAGGAATTGATGGAACAAATGGAGGAAGTCAAGGACAAGAAGAGGAAGAGGAAACAAGTTAAGGATAAAAAGAAGGTGAATGAGAGGAAAAAACTAAAAAACCCCCGCCGGTGTCAGAGCTACCTATCACTTCCGAAAATCAAGGATTTTTATCAAAAAATGACCAAAGAGCAGCGAGCCTGGATGTATGAGGTGGGTCTTGGTGGTTTGGAGCATCTGCAAATCACAGGGACCCCCGAGGAATTCAACAAATTCATCTACAATGCTTTTGAAGTAGATGGATACTTGACGGCGCATGGCCGGTCGCTCAAGATCACCGATGAGATTGTCGGTTGGCTGCTAGGTATAAGTTGGGAAGGTGAGATTTTCAAACCTGAGCCAACTGACAAAGAGGCTCAGCTAATCGGCCAAAGTATCGGACTTGTGCAACCAGTTACGTCGGTTGAATCATACATGAGGTGGTTTGCTGCTGATGAGAATAGGGAGATTCTGACGGATGAGTGGAAGCGCCGGGCGGTTGCATTTGTTCTTGGATGTTTTGGAATGCCGCAAACTCGGCAAGGTGTTAGGTCCACACTAGCTCGCTATGTGGTGGATCTTGAGCACC
The DNA here is from genome assembly GCA_023055425.1 of Linanthus parryae. Lineage (NCBI taxonomy): Eukaryota > Viridiplantae > Streptophyta > Magnoliopsida > Ericales > Polemoniaceae > Linanthus > Linanthus parryae. Next base: position 70,738,920 of record JALGPY010000002.1, read on the forward strand.
TCAAAAAGGTGAACTGGGCTGCAACATGGCTCCATCACTTCCAAGAACAGCAAATCAAGGTGCAGAAAGGGAAAAGCATCCGCGGCGGGGGATGTATTTTGATCCCAATGGTAAAGATTACTAAAAATGTTTTCAGATACTTATTAATGTTGGTTACAAGCTTACTGTTTCCTTCCTTCACCTTACAATTGTTTTCAATGTTTATGTAGCTTCTGTATTTAGAGAAATTCTGCCCGAAGCTGCTGAAAAATCCTGATGGGTGTGAAAACCAGGATGCTATTCCGAGGCTTCAGTTTTGGACCACTGAACTTGTTGCAGAGAGATGGAAGTTTGTGCAACAAAACCAAGATGTAAGTAGATATCTACTGAAAGTTTACAATTGTTATCAATCTGTTGAAATAGTTAACTTTGAAGTAATTGAATGTTTCTGCTTTTGTTGGTTATATAGTTGAAGCTGAGGAGACTCGAGGAGCCTGTCAAGGAGGAAAAAATCTACGAGAAGTTTGTGCAACAAAACCCAGAACTTCAAACCAAAGATGTTGAAAAAATCTTTGAGAAACTTTTCGAGAAAATTTCCATGAAGCAGCTGGCGGCGGAGTTGCACAGGTTGATCAAGTCTGAAGGAGAAAAGGAAGGTGAGGAAAAAAGAAATGTTGAGAAGGAGAAGGAGAAGGGTAAGGAGAAGGAGAAGGAGAAGGAGATGGGTAAGGATGAGGAGGGAGAGAGCGAGGAGGAAGAGAAAGAAGAAAAGTTTAAAACTCCCATTCAAAAGAGGAGAAAACTGGAGGAAGAGGAGGTCAACAGTCCCAGTGGGAGAACAAACCAAGACACACAGGTACGCAAACAAACATTTGTTTACTATTTCATTAAAGGTGTTCTGTAAACACTTACAAATGTTTTCTCTGCTGTTATCATTTTAGGTGGCTTCAAATTTACCACCAAAGCCCTTTCTCGTGTCTGGTTCTCCGAAGCTACGAGGGAATCTAGTGGGAAATGAATGGGGAAAGGCTCTTCACATAATCAGACGGTCTCCTCGGGGTCATGGTGGGGCCTTGAAGAAGAGGCCGTCAGCTGGATTTACCTACCTTCCCCAAATGCCCACCGGTGACGAGTGTTTTCTTCACTACTACCTCACGTACAAGTACGAGAAAGAATACAGCTTGCAGGAATCTGAAATTCCTAGCGAACTATTTACGTAAGTTTTATTTAAGACACATTACCGTTCAAGTAAAACTTAAATGTTTTAAAACATTAGTGATACTTATTTACATTTCATGCAGTGAGGAGGTGTTGAGAATAGGGAAGATGACTACTCTGTCAAGGGGAAGCTCGTGGCGACTCCGCCAAGGTGAATGGTTCGACAACAACGTAAGTATTTTGCTCTCGGTATTGAAGAATGTTATCAAATCCATGAAAAAGTTTTCTTGTGACTGTGAAGTCATAAAATTGGCTTTTTGATCACTCAGGTCATTGATGGATACCTCATGTATCTTCATGAAAAAGAGAAGAACCGGCCATACGAAGATAAAAAGAGGATCTGGTACCTGAGCTGCGAGTATTCCGTAAGTTTCCCCCCTCTTCATTTTGATTTTTATTTAAACTTTTTTTTCCATATGGTATAATGAGTTGTTATTCTCTTTCAGTTGATGGATACAGAAAGACCTGGGCTGAAGTTGCACGATGCATTTTCTGGCGACTGGAGGGAAATGGGCTATGTAAGTGATTTCATTACAGTGGTGTTCTCTGTCTTTACAATTTCTTTCCAGAAATATAACATTGTTATCTAGGAGGTATAACATTGTTATCTAGGAGGTCACTGATTTTTTTCACTCTAATTTGTTTTATCATAAAATTAGATTGCTGTGCCTTTGAATGTAAAGAACTCCCACTGGCTGATGATGGTCATCAGTTTTGTGGATTCGGAGATTTACATTCTAGACTCTCTGTCCGGGCATGGCTACAGAGAGGAACACATTAAGGCCAAGGTCAGAAGCATGCACACCGTCCTCTCTCGTCACGCTGAGTACACAGAAGACATTACCAAATGGTTAATTTGGTATATGAATGATGATGTGCATCAACAGCCAAATGGGTAAAGTTTCTTAGGCCTTACAATTGTTTTCCCATAGTTTGACGTTTTTATTTCTCTGTTTACTCATGTTTTCCAGACTAAACTTCACAGGTGTGATTGTGGTCCCTTCATGTGCTTCTTCATGACGCACCTCAAGGAGTTGGTTCCGAATCCTCGCAAAGATCTCAGAGTCAACATGGACTATGTGAGAATCTGGATTGCAAATGAGATGGCGGATTCAATATACAACGTCCTTAATGAAGAGGTCCTTGACGGGGTGAAGGAGTTGAAGAAGAAGGAGGAACACCTCCAGGAATGGGCATTCTTGTATAGGAAAATTCCTTCAGTGACCTGGTCATCACCCAATGCCCTGAAGAGGAAGGCGGCAAAGGCGAAGAAGAAAACGGCAAAAGTATGAATCTAATTAATTATTTGTTGTCATGTCTGAAACAATGTTTGATTTGTTATGTTTGTTTGAACATTTGTATTTTTCTGGTTTGGTGGGGAGGTTATGATCATTTTGATTGTTGTGTTTGGTTTGAATGTCATTTGGATTGTGTTTTGTTGATCTTTTTATCAGAGATTTTTATCTTGTAGAACTTCTGGTTATGTAACAAGTTTTATCTGGGCATTTATAGCCTACTAACTCTCAACTACCAGTTCTCATTTAGTGAAAGACCAAGGAACCCATCTACCCACATTAAATTCATAAATGCACATTGTGTACCTTACAAATGTTTTCCTTACTTATATTATTGTTATCCTCTGCCGTTAATAATGTTATCTGGGCATTTATTGCCAACTAACTCCCAACCACCAAGTTTCTTCTTTTATTTCTAGCTCACCAACCACTTCAAATACATACACCTACCCATTCACTCCCATTCAGAGATTATTTTCTTCTCTCACCCTTACCTCTTCTATTCTTCCTTCCCTCAACAATGTCTCAACATAGTTTCAACTCTACAACCACACAACACAACACTCCCACTAAAGCTCAAGCCTACACCATAACACGCAAGTTATGGTGTAGGCTTGAGCTTTGTTATTGTAGCCGTAACCCGCTTATTCAAACCGCACATACGCCAAAAAACGATGGACGCAACTTGAACCAAAGTTATAGGTCGTCAATGCAAGTATATCTGCTGGGAAGACGAGTTTCTCAACACGTGTTTTGCTCAAGAACTCCCAAAACGGCAGGAGATAGTAACTACAATCCGTAAGAGACTCGAGAAAGCCGAGAAGGTTTCGAAAACTTAACTATACCTATGTGAAATTATTCTATTTAGGCCATTTAGTCATTTGTATCGTATTACTTTCAAATTAAGCTAACTTTTGCTGATCGTTGATCGTTTAACTTAGATTTTTTGGTTTCACTGATCTTTTATCAATGATTGTTATCTTCTTTTGTCTACTGGTTATCTGGTTTTTGTCATTTGTTTTCTGCTCTTGTATTAATATTCTCTTATTGTTATCTTTCTGGAAAAATTGTTTTCTTATGCCTTATAAATGTTATCTAGGTCAAAAAAGATTCCCTCCTGGGACCACATTTTTTGTCCGCTAGCGGGTATTTTCGTAATAACCGGGAAGTACCGGCTGAGCCGGTTACTTCTGGACGCACTGAAGTTTTTGCCGAAACTATGGTTTCGAAAGAACTATTGTCTGTGCTCTATTTGTTCTGCAAAATATTTAAAGAGCTAAGGGCTAGAGTAATGTTTATAGTTGACAAACAAGGTCTAGTTCAATTATACAAATAGTGTCGTGTTTGGGTGTAGCAGCTGGTACAAGTACAAGTCTATAAGGGCTTAACCGTCTTTTGTAGGGGTACATAAGCCTTGGGTATTCGGGCTTTTGGTGTTGACGTTACGTGGTACTTGTGTTTTGTCCACATGAGACATTCTTGATATATTCTTGTTTGTTTACGTAGTACTACTATTCCTTGGAGTATTAGGCTTTCGTTATCCACGACCCTCAAGTATGGATGTGGATGTACGTTCACTTGTATATACTTGACTTTCCTTTTATATTCCACAAAATTGTAGAATATTGTTGGAAAACTTTGAATTTTGGATAATAAAATTTGTAGACTTTAATTCTCACTTTGAGATGTTAAATCTGCAATTGAGAGTTGTCCAAAATAAGTTACGGGTGAACGAAAATTATTGTAAATTATGGGTGTACAAATAGGTCCTTCGATGGACGCAATTTAACTTTGAGTGCGTTATTAATTAAAGCCGTAAATTAATAATTGTTGGAATTGCTAATAAGTTTATTAGTTATCGACCAAAGTTAGTTATTATTAGTTAATAACGTCCAGAGTTAGTTATTATCATGAATAGACACATCTATTCATTTGCACCCATTTGAAGGGTCACCTACTCTATTATAAATAGAGAGTTTCTCCACCCATTTGTGCATTCCAACATTTCCTTCTACTCTCCTAATTTTTACAAAGTCTTCCTACACTTTGTAGAACCTACAACTTTCATAATTTTGAATTCCTATATTCCAATTCAATTCCTTCAAGAGAGATGCCATGCCATTGCGGTTCGTAGGGTGTAAGCGGTGTACTGACTTCTTGCGCGGTGAGAGACGATTATCCTGGGAGGCGGTTTGTTCCGGATCAAGCACTACCAAAGGGAGCAAATAAAGCCTTAAGGACATCGAGCCAATGCTCGAGATCGTTGCTAATTACTATTCATATTCGACGACTTTTGTAAGTATTTTAATTCGTCTTTATTTAGTTACTTTCTATCATACGATTCTGTTTTAGCTTCTTCTCCATCTTCTTCTTTTCGGTCCAGTTTCGATTGTTCTCCAACAATCTTAAGGCTTTATTTTTCGAAACTGGTTTTTGCCGCCTCTTTGGTTTTCAAGTCGGGTTTAATTAATTTTCTTGTAAATCTGAGAGTTTCATAGTACTCACAGATTGTTGTATCAAAGAGTTTTTATAGCACTCATTAATACAACGGATTGCAAAGAGTTTTTATAGTACTCATTGCATGAAAATTATGGTTTACCGATTTGTATCATTGGAGAGTGAATTTTGCTACGCAAAAAAAAAAAAAAAAAAAAAAAAAAAAAAAAAAAAAATCAGCATGCATAAGTTGGGGGCAGAATTGTATTTTGTCGTTTAGACATTCACAACGATCTCGGATCAATTTTCATAAAACATGAAAGTTGTAGATAACGAAAAAATGAAGCAATGGGTTAAAATGGTGCATCAATCGGAGTTGTAAGACTCAAGATATCGTTGTTCAAAACTGCTGGTTCGTAACAGAATTTTGTAGAAATTCTGACTTCGGTTTTCGAAGGATATCTGGAGCTATAGACCTCGGATCAAGGCGAGTCATATATGAAAATTGTGTATCTCGACGAGACGAATCTAATGGATATGGTCTTGATGTCAGATTCACAAAATCAAGTTTCCATAATCATGGTCAAAATTTCTGAAAAATGATATTGTACCAAGCAAAATAGTCTATGCAATTAGATTTCGGAAAGTTGTCACGTCTAAAAGTGTAAGCCATATTTAGAAACGTAAGAATTTGGTTTCTTCATATGTGACATCTTAAAAAGGATCCAAACTTAATCTTGAATCCGAAAAAAAAAAGTTTTAGTAGTTGTTACGCACGACATGTGTGTGGGCAATGGAACGTTCAAAATTAAGAAAATGAACGTGATACTCTATAATAGAGTAGGTTGCGTCATGTTGATTTTGATTCGCGAATTCATTGAATGTGATTATTCAATGTTTTGGGATATGTCGGAATAAAAGTTTCGTAGGAGATTATTTTAAACTAACATAAGTACGGTGTTGTCACCCGTTAGTTTAAAGCATGTTGATCTTGAATATTTACGTATTCAAATATTTTCGTTGTAAAACGGAAACAACTCGTCTGCCTTGTGGGGGTCTCTTTATCAATAGATCAATTATTGAACGTACCAAGAGTTTCAAGCACTCATGGAAATCCAAGAGTTTCAAAGTACTAATGGGTTGTCGATTTAGTTTCTTGCAAATCAAGAGTTTTTATAGTACTTATGGTTTGTTATTAAACTTAATCACGACGTCATTCGGTAGAGTACATATATCAAGAGTTTCAAAGTACTCATGGACATTGGTAAATAAATCAAGTACTTCACAGCATTTATGATTTATTTAATCAATGTGTATATGTACTTGAATTAGGCATACAAATGGAACCACTTATATTTCGACATCCTTTCGACCAATTGAGAACAAAAACTACTACGCCTCTTGAATTAATCCACACGGATATTTGTGATTTGAAGTTTCTTCAAACAAGAGGTGGAAAGAAGTACTTCATTACGTTTAAAGATGATTGTACACGATATTGCTATGTCTATCCTCTACGAAGTTAAGATGAAGCAATTGAAATGTTCAAACATTATAAAAATGAAGTGGAAAAATCAATTGGGAAAGAAAATCAAAATGGTGTGTAGCGATCGTGGTGGAAAATACGAGGCACCACTTAAGGACATATGTCTAGAAAGTGGAATTATCTACCAAACTACGGCACCCTATTCGCCTGAACAAAATGGCGTAGCTGAGAGGAAGAATAGGACTTTAAAAGAGATTCTAAATGCATTACTCCTAAGTTCGGGATTACCACAGAACTTGTGGGGGGAAGCCCTATTAACGGCCAACCATATCCTAAATAGGATACCTCGGAAAAGTGTTGGCAAAACCCCATATGAATTATGGAAAGGAAAGCCGCCATCTTACAAATATCTCAAAGTGTGGGGGTGTCTCGCAAAGGTGGCAATACCATTACCTAAAAATGTGAAACTTGGACCGTAGGCAGTAGATTGGTTCTTTATCGGGTGTGCTCATAATAGTAGTGCATATCGATTTTTGGTTATCAAATCAGAAATCGAAGACATACACGAAAAAACTATTTTTGAGTCATGCAACGCATCATTCTTCGAAGATGTATTTCCATACGAAGAGAAGAATGAAAAAAATTCTAATAAAAGAACACGGGAATCAACATCCCAAGAGTGTGAAACGGAAAACGAACCTAGACGTAGCAAGCGGGCAAAAGTTGCTACAACATTTGGCCCGGATTTTCTAACCTATTTGGTTGGAAATGAGCCTCAAACCTACAAGGAAGCTATGTCTAGTACCGAGACGTCGTATTTGAAAGAAGCAGTGAATGTGGAAATTGAATCCATACTTCAAAACCATACTTGGGAATTGGTGAGTCTTCCACCAGGAAGTAAAGCGTTAGGCTGTAAGTGGGTTTTTAAGCGGAAGCTTAAACCTGACGGTTCAATTGACAAGTATAAGGCTAGACTTGTCGCAAAAGATTATAAACAAAAGGAAGGTATTGATTATTTCGATACCTACTCACCAGTTACAAGGATAACGTCCGTTCGCATGCTTATAGCTATTGCAACTATAAATAATCTTGAAATTCACCAAATGGACGTTATGACTGCATTCTTAAATGGTGAATTAGACGAAGAGATTTACATGGAATAACCTGAGGGTTTTATTGCTCCTGTGCAAGAAAATAAGGTATGTCGTTTGGTTAAATCTCTTTACGGTCTCAAACAAGCTCTAGAATAATGGCATATCAAATTTGAGAAGACCATGTTATCAAATGGATTTCATATTAATGAATGTGACAAGTGTGTTTATACTAAAACCACTCGTGATGGATATGTCATCGTGTGCTTGTACGTTGATGATATGTTAATTATGGGAAGTAATTCAACTATCATTAAAACAACTACGAAAATATTGACAACAAAGTTCGATATGAAGGATATGGGTATTGCTGACGTTATTTTAGGGATGAAAATTACTAGAACGACGAATGGATACTCATTATCTCAATCGCACTATGTTGGGAAGATTCTTGAGAAATTCGACAAGAACGATGGCAAGATAGTTAAGACTCCCGTGGATCTTAATTTACATCTCGCCAAGAAACATGGTACAAGTGTAAGACAAGGCGAATATGCTCAATTAATCGGCTGTTTAATGTACCTCATGAATCGTACAAGGCCCAATATTCCTCAAGTTGTTGGAAAGTTAAGTCGATTCACCAGTAATCCAAGTGATAAACATTGGAAAGGAGTGACTCGAGTGCTAAAATATTTAAGATATACTTTAGCATATGGACTACACTATACTAGGTATCATGCGGTACTGGAAGGGTATAGTGATTCCAACTAGATATCGGACACTTTGGAATCTAAGTCCACAAGCGGGTATGTCTTTACCCTTGGAGGTGCAGCTGTGTCTTGGAAGTCTTCTAAACAAACTTGCATCGCAAGATCCACAATGGAATCGGAATTCATTGCTTTGGATAAGACAGGAGAGGAAGCCGAATGGCTTCGTCAATTTTCAGAAGAACTTCCGATGTGGCCAAGACCGGTGCTAGCTATCTGCATTCATTGCTATAGTCAATCGGCAATCGGAAGGACCCAAAGCACCATCGACAATGGCAAGTCTAGACATATACGTCGTAGACATAACACCATTGGATATTTGCTCTCGAACATAATTATATCGATCGATCGTGTGAAAAGTAAGTAAAAACTAGCAGATCCGTTGCCCATAGGGTTAACAAGAGAGAAATTATTTACGTCGTCAAGGGGATTGGGATAAAGCCTATCTCTCTGAGTTGCACATAACGGAAAACCCAACCTAGATGACTGGAGATCCCAAGAACTAGGTTCAAAAGGGACAACCTAATTACTGTGCAAATATAGTCACTGTAGGAAATTTTATTTCCAAACCCATTCTTAGGACGACACCGAGTGACTCTTGCATTGGTAAGGATAAGCGATTAGCTTTTAATGAGCTCATACCTTGGGGGATAAAACCAAGTGGGGTATGGCAAGATACTCTTTATGAGACTCACCTATATGAGTGGGAACTGGCGGCCGGTTCTAGGAGAATGACGAGGCTAAATTCTCTAAGACCACTCACGAAACCAGGATTAAGTGCTCCAAGGCCAAAACGGACACGACAATGAGAACTTAATATGGAAGAATGATAACCGTGTGGGTACTATTGTCTAGGTATACACCACGGAAAGCAGTTCAAGATGTTTCACCACTGACAATCCAGTATATCCGATAGTATTCCACTAAGAGAGGTTCAAGGTCCTTGGCCACCTTCTCGATGCGATTATCATTCGTTTGGTATCTCTCTAAATCTCCTCTTTGATTATTCCGGCTCTTATGCCAATTTGTCATTCATGTGGGGGATTGTTGGAAAACTTTGAATTTTGGATAATAAAATATGTAGACTTTAATTCTCACTCTGAGATGTTAAATCTCCAATTGAGAGTTGTCCAAAATAAGTTACGGGTGAATGAAAATTATTGTAAATTATGGGTGTACAAATAGGTCCTTCGATGGACGCAATTTAACTTTGGGTGCGTTATTAATTAAAGTCGTAAATTAATAATTGTTGGAATTGCTAATAAGTTTATTAGTTATCGACCAAAGTTAGTTATTATTAGTTAATAACGTCCAGAGTTAGTTATTATCATGAATAGACACATCTATTCATTTGCACCCCTTTGAAGGGTCACCTACTCTATTATAAACAGGGCCGGCCCATCCACTAGCCAGATTAGGTGTTCGCCTAGGGCCCCCAATTTCAAGGGGCCCTGTAGTATTTTTTTAAGAGTAGTGGGTAAAGTTTTATGTCCCCCAAATCTTTTTTACGGGTTAAAAACCCGAACCATTAGTACAGTGTGGGGTATATGCCGCCCTACAACCGAGTAGATTTTTTTTTTTTTAATTCACAGTTATACTTATGTAAAAGGGGTCTCACTTTCAAGTATCGCCTAGGGCCCATGAAAGTCTAGGGCCGGCCCTGATTATAAATAGAGAGCTTCTCCACCCATTTGTGCATTCCAACATTTCCTTCTACTCTCCTAATTCCTACAAAGTCTTCCTACACTTTGTAGAACCTACAACTTTCATAATTTTGAATTCCTATATTCCAATTCAATTCCTTCAAGAGAGATGCCATGCCATTGCGGTTCGTAGGGTGTAAGCGGTGTACTGACTTCTTGCACGGTGAGAGACGATTATCCTGGGAGGCAGTTTGTTCCGGATCAAGCAGTACCAAAGGGAGCAAATAAAGCCTTAAGGACATCGAGCCAATGCTCGAGATCGTTTCTAATTACTATTCATATTCGACGACTTTTGTAAGTATTTTAATTCGTCTTTATTTAGTTACTTTCTATCATACGATTCTGTTTTAGCTTCTTCTCCATCTTCTTCTTTTCGGTCCAGTTTCGATTGTTCTCCAACAAATATGTCTCCAGAACTACATAAGAACAGTATATGTAATAACAAGTTATAGTGTTCGCGACTCGTGTAAATGGCAATAATGAAAAGCAATAAAATGTTAAAATATCTACAAAATAACTCGTATTGTGATGGTAAAATATTAGAAAGGATTAAAAGAGTGATGTGTACATTTAAATTTACCAATTTGCTATGTTTATATATGGCTCACAATGTATTACTACCTCCGTTTCTTCTTTTTCAACTTCGGTTGACTTTTTTATCCGTAACTGGGTCACTTTGACTCGGTGATTTGAATTGTAAAACGATATAATTTTTTGGAACTTTTTTCATGGTATTATAGAGTAAAGTTTACTCTACAAGATCATGAAAAAATTATCAAATTCGTGTATCGTTTTGCTAATCAAATTATCGGGTCAAAGTGACCCAGTGAATAGTGTCAAAAATTGAAGTTGAAAGAGAAGAAATAGAGGTAGTATAGTTTTGTCTTTCACAACTTAAATACTCCCGCCGTAACTGTCTCTCTCTGCTGTTAAGCTATTTTAAGAATATGATTCGACAACCAAACCAACGTTAAGACTTATTTTTCTTGTTGTTTAACTGTAGTTAAAATTTATATAAAATATTACGAAGAGCTTAACCAGATGTCATCTTGCTTGTCCAGGTTTGGTCAACTAGTTATAAAAATTATTTGATCATTAATTCTAATCAATTGATAAGAGTTTGCAAATCTAAATTAGCACGAGGTACAGTATTAACAAAAAAAATAATACTTAGGGTCAGTTTGGTAAAGTGGTTTTTTTGGTTTTTGGTTTTTAAACCAAATGATTTGTTTAAAGTGTTTGTTTTGAATGGTTTAAAAACCAGATTTTAAATTAGTTTTTTTCAACTTTTGCCTTGGTGAAAAAAACCAACTTTTGGTGGTTTTTTCTTTAGTTTATTTCTACGACACACAAAGACGATATTATCCTCACACCGTAAACGTATTAGACTGAAAATTGTCGAGCATTTTGGTAGTTCTTTGACATTTTAATCATCGAAGTAATTAAAAAGATCACTTATAATTTTTTCTATACTTCCTTCATAATATTGTTTTTCCCATTCTCAAAAAAAATATTGTTTTTCCCAAAAAACTCACTTCACACTTTAATGTGATGTTTTTATTATTTAGGGTCAACTATTTCTGTTGTGTTATTTTCCTAGTTGATTAAATTTCTGGTATCAGTTAAACAATGTTGCATTGAAAGAGTTATCTTGGATTCATGTGTTTGTTTGTGAGTTTTTTTGTTTTTTGTTCTTTTACTTTTACAAGCAACAACCCTTATATGCACAAGGACAAATATGTCATTTTATCAATAACATCTAGTTTAAAAACCACTAACAAACACATTTCTTCAGTTTTTAATCTAGATTAAAAACCACCACCAAACACACTGGTTTAAACAGATCCTCTAAAAAAAACCAAAAAAATTCCACCACAATCTATAAACTAGTTTTTCCACCAAAAACCACTCTACCAAACTCACCCTTAATTAGGTCACACGATAAGCTACTAGGTCATAATACTAAATTAATAGTATTTACGTATATTGTATTTACGGTGCAGTCCTTTCTTGACCAGTTTTCCGATTTTGGTACAGTGTAAACTCTGTTCGGTTCACAAAACAAAAACCGTCCAAAAGTAAAACGTTGAGGAAATCGATGGTTTGGTGCGATTTGGTTTTCCGCGGTCCCGTTTTTCTTCAGTGAGTTTTATGAACGTCGCTAATGAATTGTCTGATAGAGATCAAATTGTAGTTCCATTTTCAGAAGTTTCAAATACTTTGGGGGGGGGGGGTTGATTTCGTGATGTCCGGACCTCGATAGCGCGCACCTTGACTAATCCACAAAATCTTAGAATATATCTGCAATTTAGATAGTCATGTCAATCCTCAGTAGACCCAATGATAACTAGCGTTCGTAGAATTCGAATCTGAAACATGATGGGAGCAAGTCCTCAAATTCCAAGCCTCATTCACTAAGATCCAGTTTGCATGTTTCCGCTGCCTGCATAACAGTTTTCCGACAACAGAAAAAATTCTAGTATGTTTTTAAAAAAAAATAACTAATTATAACTTTTCAAACAGCTTCTGTTGTCTCACAGAAACTTTCAAGAGGCAACGGGTGATTGTTTTCGGGCCTGCTTTTATTAATTTATCTTCAACCGATTTTAACCTACACTTTAGATTTTTTTAATTATTATCTTTACAAAACTTATATACGCCATACATTTTGTCATTTTTGTCATTCACAATAGATCCACAATCAAATTTACCAAATATGAATTATTATATTACTATTTCACCGCAGCTTTCTCGTATTACTTACCAAATAGCATTTATTTAAATTTCACAGCACATTTCTCACAATAGTTCTCACATATCAACTTTCAACACCGCAACAACATTCACAAACTAAGCCAACCCTTGCGAGGAGTTCCTAACACTGAATTGGAATAGTTAGGAGGAAAATTACAATCAATTTGACTTCTAAAATTATAAAAGGTGGCTAAAAATTCTTACTAGATGAAGTGTAGTAGATTATGGACCTTAGATAGTCTACAATCTAGTTAATCATAGAGATAACAACGTGACTAACAATATAGATTATTCGAAATTCAAAGATTAACTATAATTAAGCAGTACTCATAAAGTAATCATGTCTTCAACTCTTTTTCTCAAAAGAATGTCTTAACTCTTTAATTCAAACTGAGTGATTAAAAGCTCTACTAAAATAAAGATCGATAGTTTCCCTAAAAAGATAAAGATCCGTAGAGCTAATAGGGTTTGCATTAATTTTTTAACCTCCCTCTTCATCAGGTATATTGGGAAAAAATTGTCTATATGGCTTAGGCAGAGGGTGCGAGAAAGAAATAAAGTTATCGAAAAGTGGACCACTTCATCTACGTTCAAGGGGAAAAAAAATAAAAAAATCAGGGTGTAACGAAAACCAAATATAAATTGGTCAAACCGAAATAAACTGAATGTCACGCCTTCGGACGACCTTTATGAGTGCTTAGCAAACCTCAGTCGTGAAATTCAATTGCTTCTCTCTTTGCTTGGTGCACTTGGCTTCTCTCCACTCACATCATCAGCCATCTACACCAGTAACCTCTCAGCTCTCAACATTGCTGCTAATCTTATTATGCATGAGAAGACAAAAGCACATTGAGTTATATCGTCATTTGGTGAGGGATCTAGTTCCATTTTCTACTATTAATTTGCAATATCTCCCTTTGAGTTGCAGCTAGCTGACATTCTCATCAAACCTTTGGCTTCAGCTGCTTTCACTTCCATGGTAGGGGGTAATTCTGCAGCTACCCTAACTTGAGGTGGAGTATTAGATGTAGTAACTTCTTACTAGTCATGCAATTATCAAGATTTGAAGGGGTGTTTAGTTAATAATTTCTAATTCATGCTTGAGTGCAACTTTGTCGTATTCCCAAAGCTGTGTCGTTTCACATAAAGTATGATTAGTTAGCCTAGTCAGCAAGTCTGAATGTTGTGGCACACTCTGATTGGCTCACATATCGTTGTAAGCTTTATTTATGAAGGATCTTTTGTAAACAATATCTTCTTCAGCAGTATCTTTTGCAGTAAGAAAAATGTGAAGCACTTCTTCAAGTTCTCCCCATTCTCTTCGTTCTTCTTCTTCTTCTTCTCCCTGTTATAGTCTAGACTAAACAATTTTTTGTTCAATTGTTGATGATTATAAAAGTTGAACAGAATATATGCTAGCATGTAACACGTGCAATGCACGGCGAAAATTCAAAATCCAAACACAAATTAATTTTATCGAAATAACTTATGTCTTACACACACAATGGCAGAAAAATATTAAATTGTCAAAAAATATTAGAAACCGCTACATTGAAAAGATACAGGAAAAAAATGCTTTACGAAATACATTTTATTTTATGAACTTCCGTCTTTTTTCAAGATTTACTGTGAACTTCAATTGTTCTCATTTGTCAACTTCTTGTGTTATCACCTAACCTTCTTCTTTACAAAAATAGTTTATAATAATTAAACGATAACATATTTATAGATTGTATGATCTCCACGAAAGGAATAAGAAAACAAGTAGTGACCCATATACAAACAATGATGAGAATACGTCTATTCTATGAATCTGTCAATTAATTAAGCTCACCTTGATGAAAGAAAGAATTTTAAAATTATAGTATGTTAGTTTAATTTTATTTTATAATTTAAATAATTAATTATTTTTGTTACTCACTTTTTTGGAAAGGGTGTAACTCACTTATTCTATATGTTCATTGCCAATAAATATATAAAAATTTAAGAATACAGATTGATGAATAACGTACGTTTCAACTAAGAATACAGATCGATAATTTGATGTGAGTTCCACAACTATTCTTGACAAACATGATGTACCATACGCAGTACAAACCTTGATGAATGGTTCTTGAGCGCAGATTGAGATTTTTAAATTTTACATGATCATTGTGTAAGACACTCAAAAGTACATAAATTAAAGTTCCAATGAAAGCAAGATATTGTATATGACCACGACTAATCTATTTATCTTCAAAATCTGTACGAAAATAAAATAAAAAAGTATACAAATCAGTAAATTAATAAATGGCAACATTTTAGACGACAATTGAGTAGCGAAGGAGAATGAAACTTATTATATATTATTTATAATTGTAGAGTAAATAATATTTTTTATTAATGTAATTTTTTATCTTTATTAATTTATAAGTTCAAATAGGAAATTAAAATAATTTTAAAATATGAAATTACCATAATAATGAAGTATCAACTTTAAAGTAGCCTTTTACCTTTTTCTTATTTTCATAAACGAGATTTTCATTTTTTTTTTCATTTTTAAGTTATGATATGAAATTAATTAATTATAATACCACGTGGCATCCTCTAAGAAAACAAATCTCAAGCATTTCAAAAAAAAAAAAAAGAAAACAAATCTCAAAACATAAAAATCCTTCTAATATATATATATATATATATATATATATATATATATATATATATATATATATATATATATATATATATATAATATTCTGATTGATTCATTCTAGATACCCGTCATTCTAAAAGTAAATAAATAACACATCTCGTTTATATTAATTTCACGTCACCATATCTATATCCAATTTTTCTCTTAATTTTTACTTTAACCCATTCACCTTTTTTATTATCCATTTTTTCTCTTTACTTGTACTTCACTTTCCAAACGTGAGGGGAGAACCAATACTAATAGGTATATATGATTACCACTAGTTTGCAATATTATCTCATTTTACATATTTGGCTTTTTTATTCAATAATTTTGTATTCCCTTTCTTTTGCGCAAATATTGAGATCGGGTTGGTCAAAAGTCCGGCTCGGGCAGTAAATGGGCGGAGCTTCACCCTAAATCAAGTTAACTTAAAGGGATGTGTCCGAACATATAATTGTTCGGCTTGCCTCGCTTATATATACAAAATTGTGCTAATTTTTTCCAACATCGCATTTTACATGACCTTTTAAAAATAGTTCACTACTTTATTGGCTCCAAGAGCACTGAACAACGTCTCCCAACCTAAAGACAAAATAGCAGTTACTGATCTACTAGTGGTAATTAACATGTCAACCATTTTATTTAACTTCTCTGGCACGAGTTATTTCAAATATGTCCTATTTATGACAGGAGAAATAAAGCTTGGGCACACACGGCCAATACTTTTTAATTGTGCATGACATCAGCATGATGCTAGTACGTCATAAACATGCGAGCAATAATAAGTTTTTGAATTGAAGTACTGGCCTAAATTATTTCACACTATACGTGTATAATTTACTATAGCCACTATACGTGGTAAAAGACAATAGCCACCCTTATCTTTAGGACAAAATACACTTTACACCCCTGACATTTGAAAAATTCCACATCGCACCCTTGTAACTGACAGATACTGACGGCAACGTTACAAAGACTATTTTGCCCCCATACTAAAATCTTCTTCCCCTTCTATCCTTTCTTCTCCTTCTCCTTTCTCCGTATTCTGCTATCTTCTCCTTCCCCAAATCATCATCTTCTTCTCGTACCCTAGCCGCCATCTTCATCTCCTCCCTCTCTCTCTCCTCCCAACGGCCTCCACCCCCACCTCCACCTCCCCATCCCCCACATTCGTCTCCTTCCCCTCTGGTCTCTGCTTTCTCTCTCTCCATCACTCCCTCTCTTGAGATCAACAAAACCCCAGAAACCGACCACTGCAACTGGAACCGACCGCCGATCCACCACCGGGAATAGATCGCCACACGACCAACCACCACGAATCGACTGCCGCCTCTCTCTCCCTCTCTATTTCACCAAGCCCGTGTAGAGATTTAGTCGCTGTTTGATGGTACCGACTTCTCAGCGTCGTTGACTCGGGCAAGATTCGAAGAGCTGAACATGGACTTGTTTAAGAAGACTATGCGACCGGTGAAGAAGGCGATGGAGGATGATGGGTTAAAGAGGAGTGAAATTCACGAGATTGTCCTTGTTGGAGGCAGTACCAGAATCCCCAAGGTGCAAGAGCTGTTGAAGGAGTACTTCAATGGGAAAGAACCATCCAAAGGGTCAATCCAGATGAAACAGTGGCCTATGGTGCTGCAGTCAAGGAGGAATTCTCAACAGTGAAGGAGGGGATGAAGAAACAAAAGGTACTATAATTCTTTCTTTGTCTGTTTTCTATCGAAGAAGCTGAAATGTGGGTTGAATACCTTGGTCCTCTTCCTGGTAAATTTACGTGTTTTTTAGTAATAGCACCTAGGGATTTGTCCTGGTTCGGTAGGCTTATATAGACTGATTGTAGCTTTAAACCAAAATATAAGGGATGCGATATGCATTGGTATGATATTGATTAAACGAAGAATTGAATGACTACTGATCAGCCGTTAACTATGCTGGTTTCACAATACTGTATTACATCTATAATGCATTCACATTATTTAAGAACAATGAGATTTTAGGTACATGAATTTCCAATGAAAAACTCAATTCGTCTGGAGTTTCCACTAATAACTTTTGCTTATGGATCTCTTGTGTTTTAATGTGTAGCTTACTTCAATGATGCACAAGGCAAGCTACTAAGGATGCATGAATCATTGCTGGGCTAAATGTGGCTCGTATCATAAATGAACCAACCGCAGCAGCAATCGCCTATGGTCTGGACAAGAAGGGAGGACAGACAAACATCCTCGTCTATGACTCTTTGACCTTGGTGGTGGTACTTTCGATGTTGGCATCTTAACCATTGATAACGGCGTGTTTGAGGTTCTTTCTACTAGTGGATACACTCAGGAGGAGAGGACTTTGATCACAGAGTGATGGACTACTTCATCAAGTTCATAAAGAGAACATACAAGAAAGACATTAGCAAAGACAACAAGGCTCTTGGGAAGCTCCGAAGGGAATGAGAGAGGGCAAAAATATCATTAAGTAGCCAACACCAAGTCCGTGTAGAGATTGAGTCACTGTTTGATGGTACTGACTTCTCAGAGCCATTGACTCGGGCAATATTCGAAGAGCTGAACATGGACTTGTTTAACAAGACTATGGGACCGGTGAAGAATGCGACGGACAGTCCGGGGTTGAAGAAGAGTGAAATTCATGAGATTGTCCTTGTTGGAGGCCGATCATGATATTGTTTAATCACTCATTTTGTGCTCCAGAATGAAAAGATCTTAAATTGGATTGGCCGATGTCCCTGGAGTTGCTATGAAAATACGAGGCCAGGTGGTTATGTTTAGGGATGGTGTAGAGACTAGAGAGTTGTTACTTCTCCTTCATGAGGAAGATGGAATGTTAGATTCTCAGTTTGTTTTGTGTGCATGTTGATTTGTGTACAAGTGTAACCATGAACATCATAATTCTTCAATAAATGTGGGAAAGAACAGTTTGTAAAAGAAAATGTGTTCTTGATGTTAATCTGCATATAAAATCTTGATGTTCTTCACCTTCGTTTTTTCTTCATGAATTTTTGGAGAAAATGATGATCTTGATGTTCTTGATTTTTAAGATCCAAAGAGGAAGAGAGAATATTGTTGGTGGTGGTTGGTGTAATTTTGTTAGTTGGTTAAGGGTATGACAGACTTTTACTCAAAATAAGGGTAAAATGGTCAAAAAAATCTACAAGGTAGCTTTACGGATGGAACATGACAGGAGGGTGCTAAGTGTCCACAGAATATTCCGTTACAAGGGTGCAAAGTGGAATTATTCAAACGTCAGGGGAGCAAAGTGTATTTTTACCAAAAGATAGGGGTGGAAAGTGTCTTTTACCCTAAGTTTTTGAATTGAAGTACTGGCCTAAATTATTTCACACTATACGTGTATAATTTACTATCACCACCGCTTATCATGCAATGCATGTCGGTTGTTGCACACAAAATCAACCTGCCTAGCTAAACCGTTTCAATGCAACATTAAAACACAAACACCTTTGTCAACCACTGTTTTTATTCAAGTCCCTCTCTGTCTCTCGTGTAGCTGTGTTGCGTGGAACAAGCCTGGCCATCCAGAAAATTTGTATTTTTCACTAGCTACCTAATTGCATTGAGTTTACATTTACGAACGTGCATTATGTATCGTTTGATAATGTCAACACCCTCCTTGCACGAGTGTCGCCTATGTGAGCTAGGGTTAGCTTTGTAGTGCCGTACGTCCTCCGTTGTTCCAAGATGATTCGGCTCTGATTTTTTTGTAAAAGTTTAACATATACTTTTGATTTGAAAGATTTACAAAATTGTTTCCATCGTAATACTACATTGTAGTGAAATCAAAAAGTATGTAATTTCTTTATTGTAAGTCAAATGTTTCGATATACCTATTTGTTTTAAATGAAGACTACTCTTTCCATCCGAAAATCATTGTCTTGGTGAATTTTTCAAATTTTTTAAGGAGACTTCTCGAATTGAAAAGTTTTACTGAATTGTTATTTGTCATGTACTAGTATAAGTTGTTGTTTTTCTAAAAAAAAAAAGAAAAAACCTTGTTTTGTGAAAAATGAGGAGGTAAGAAAGAAAAAATGTACAAAAAAGAAGTGAGCAGAGGAGGCCGGTTGGTCAAGGGCTGAGAATTCCGTGGAGTGTGGTACACCGGTGGTTACCAACAGTTCGTCTCCACTGGCCACCACTGTGTTGTAGATCGACCCATATATGGGGAGATAATCAATATTTTTGGTATACTAATTTCACTTATGTATATGGTATAAGTATAATTTTTTTAATTACGATCAATGTATGTTAATTATACTTTGTATTTCTTATGAAATGATTATATACATTTTTCTTTTTGGTACTTGAGACATACCTTTAAGAAAAAAATTGTTCTTCTTTTGTGTGGAATTTGATACATCTTAATTTTGTGACAATTAACATGTATAATAACTGGATAACTGAGAAACACACATTTTTTTAGAAAGAAACTTTTGGTATTATTTCGTATTATTTTTTAATAATATTATTAAGTTTATTTTTTAAATCTTAAAATATATTTAGAAAATAAATTTTATCGGGTGAGGTAAGGGAATTTGTTGTAGATGATGAGTAATTTGGGCGAGGGGAGGGGGGAATGGGAAAATTGTGGGTAAATCTGTCAGTATCTCCACCAGGCGGTATCTTTCACCGGGACAAACACAAAAAACACGAAGAAAGGCGATAGGGTAAAATTTGGGGTATAGACATTTCATAAAAAGGGAGGTTCTTCTTCTGGAACTGCGTCCACAACAAGCTCCAAACGATGCAGTTCACCAGTCAACGTTTCCATACTTGAAGAGAGCAATGTTATATTTGCCAACGGCTCTGTTGTGCCATCTCCACCCGATGTGGAACGGTTCCGGTTTCAAACCAAATGGGAAAGGATTTCTGCAATAATCAGCTAGATATTTTTGACATTAGAAACAACAGTTTGGCCCACACATTATGAACAATCTGGCAGGGAAGATAACAAAACAAAGTGTTAATTAGCAACAACACTTTCTCTAGAGATGGAATAAAAAGACTCCATGGATAGTGCATATGGTAAGAAGCCTACGAAAGCACAATTCTCCGCAAGGAAACCGTGAAACGGCAAATATTATTGTCAAGGGAAACTACCAACAACAACCTGATAATAAAGATATCAGTGACTGAAGCTTGGAACGAGCGTGACTTTACTTCTGCATTGGTATGCATATGGAAGGAGAAGACATGCACCATTGAATCAAAGGAGAAAATAGACAAATGCGTCTAATCAGTCTAATGCTCTTCAACCTTAGTTGCTCGCTTATCAGGTTGACAAAAAAAAAAAAAAAAAAAAAAAAAAAAAAAAAAAAACCTTAGTTGCTCGCTCTGGGACATAGAGTTAACTTTATTTTTCATTATGATATAAACCGCATAAATTAATATCAACACTAAATGTGCTATAATTTTATGTATGTTTGAAGAGCGGAGTAGACCAGCTCACTAGAATACACCCGTTTTTGCAAGGCTGAAGGCTGTCATTTATCAGTTAGAATTTTGCAATGTTACTAAGTTTTCTCCTGCAAGGTTGATATTGAAGTTCAGGGGGAGTATTGAGATTATTTCTCAATTTGATATGGTGTCTTTTGTAATAAGTTCTTTCTTTGTATGTTTTAGTTATAAACTTCTGAATTATGTAATTGCACAATAGGTCCTTATTTAAGTGATGTCGTTTTGACAGCTTGGGCTTAGGATTCTTCTGATGATGAGATGGATAGGTGTCCACCTCTTATTGGTTGAGTTCTTCCCCAATTGCTTAAGTATGAGTTTTATCTTTTCAGAAGCTTAATGAAGAATTTTTCCTCTAGCTGTGTTCTTCATTCATCTCTCCTTTGCTTTTGATTCATTAATCCAACATGGTATCAGAGCCTGGTTTGCTCTAGATTACCTAATTTATCCTCTTCTTCTCTAAATGGCGCTTCCATCGAATACGGGGGTTGCTGTCGGCGTCGATCCTTCGTCGCCGTTCTTTCTTTCACCCTCCGATAACCCAGGTCACCTATTGGTGAGTCAAATTCTCACGGGTGGTGAAAATTTCTACCCATGGCAGAGATCCATGCGTGTAGCACTTATGGCAAAGAACAAACTAGGGTTTGTTGATGGCTCTCTCCCAACACCAGAAGATGCAGATGCGAATCGAGCTCTCTGGTACCGTTGTGATTCAATGGTAATTTCTTGGCTTCTTAATTCCGTCTCTAAAGAAATAAGTTGCAGTGTTGTGTATCGCTCAACTTCTAGAGAGATCCGGATTGATCTTTCTGAGCGATTTTCTCAAGGCAATAAGCCTAGAATTTTTCAGCTGAATATGCAAATTTCAGCCCTCAAACAAAATGAAATGAGTATTACTGTTTATTTTACCAAACTCAGAACGTTGTGGGATGAATTATCCAACTATGTGTGTCTCCCTAGCTGCAATTGTGGACACCTAACTGCCTTCACTCAACTCCAAGAGGAGCAGAGAGTGATGCAGTTCTTAATGGGCTTGAATGATGCCTATAGGTCTGTGCGAGATCAAATTTTGTTAATGGATCCTCTTCCTAACATGAACAATGTTTTTGCAAAAATTGTTCAACAAGAAAGACAGATTGAGATAACTCATGGGTCTCAAGGAGTTTTATCTCATCAAAATATGTCTATGTGTTCTCAAGTTCCTCCACCTAGTATGCATAATGTCAACTATGCCAATTATCAATTCAAAGGGGGAAACAACACTGCTTCTCATGGAAATGGCTATAGACCACCAAATGCCAAGAACAAGTTGACATGTACTCACTGTGATGGAGTTGGACACACCAAAGATAAGTGCTGGAAGCTACATGGGTATCCAGCCAATTACAAGCCCAAATCAAAGGTTTATGCTCACCAAGCCTCCACTTCTGACAACACACAAGCCTTAAATCAGTCTAAAAATGGAAGTGCAAGCAATTTTGAGCTATCTCCAGCTCAAGTTCAGCAAATTGCATCAATGGTAACATCTCAACTGAATTCTGTAAGATTGAATTCAGGTAGTGAGACTGGGAGTATCACTCCTTTTGATGCCTCTAGTTTGACATTTGATAGTCCTTCTCATCACTCTACCAAGAATGATCCCAATATAAACATGCACTTCATCGCTGGTGTTGTGAGTACTATCTCTCTAAGTTCTTGTTTGGCTGCAGCTGTCCCTTCACACTCCTGGATTATTGACACAGGAGCTACACACCATATGTGCTCTCAGCTAGATTTATTTTCTGAGCTGAGAGCAGTGAATGATACAAAAGTGCATCTTCCTAATGGAGAAACTGTAATTGTCACACACATTGGAAAGGTATCCATTTCTCCATCTCTCCTGCTTAGTGAGGTACTGTATGTGCCAGAGTTCAAATTCAATTTAGTCTCTATCTCTCAGCTCACTAAGCAGCATCACTGTGTCCTAATATGTGAAGGCAATAACTGCAGCATTTATGACAAACACAGAAAACATGTTATGGCAAGAGCTGAAAAGTTTCAGGGTTTATATTTACTACAAAATCCCATTAATTGTGTCTCTGCTTCAGTTCTTTCAAATCCCAAGTTAGATTCTGGGGAATTATGGCATATGAGGATGGGACATCCCTCTTTCAAGAAGCTGAATCAGCTGACTGAAATATTACATTTTAGACCCCTTTCTTCTGAGAAATATTGCAGCATTTGTCCTTTGGCAAAACACAAAAGGTTAAAGTTTCCTAAACTTAACCACATTTGCAGCACTCCTTTTCATCTAGTACATTGTGATACTTGGGGTCCTTATAGGACTCCAACTCATCAGGGACACAGATATTTTCTCACTATTGTGGATGATGCCACTAGGACTACATGGGTTTATCTCATGAAGCTCAAATCAGAGGCTGCTGTTTTAATTCCATCTTTTTGTGCTATGGTCAAGACTCAGTTTCAGACACAAGTTCAAAAGATTAGAAGTGACAATGCTCCAGACTTAGAGCTTACAAAATACTATGCAGAGCATGGGATCATTCATGAGCATAGTTGTGTGGCCACTCCACAACAGAATTCAGTTGTGGAGAGAAAACATCAACATCTACTTAATGTTGCCAGAGCTCTAAAATTTCAGAGTGGTGTTCCAAATCAGTTCTGGGGTGACTGTGTACTCACTACTGCTTTCATCATCAACAGAACACCTTCTCAAAGACTTAAATCAAAGTCCCCTTTTGAGATGCTTTTCAAGAGATTGCCAGATTATAGCATGATTAAAGTTTTTGGGTGCCTCAGCTATGCATCAACATTACAAAAGGACAGGTCAAAGTTTGACAGTAGAGCTTCTAAATGTGTGTTTATTGGCTATGTTCATGGAGTAAAAGGATATAGGCTCTATGATTTGGAGACTTCCAAAGTAATTATCTCAAGAGATGTGATCTTCTATGAGAATGTATTTCCCTTCTTCACTGATTCTTCAGCTCACAACCCAGATATTGATATCAATGATTTTGTTCTGCCAGCTGTTGTGCCAGAGCTTGCAGAAGAACCAGTGGTAGCACCCACAGAAACTCAAATTATAGCACCAGAAATTAGAACATCTCAAAGAACAAGAAGACCTCCTACATATATTCAGGACTATGTCACAGCTAATGTACTCAAGGAGAAGGGTCCTCTTTATTCATATCCCATTACAAACTACACCTCTAGAGTCTATAATGTCTCTAGAAACTTGTGTCCCATTGAACCAAGCTCTTTCCAAGAGGCATCTCAATACAAAGAATGGGTTGTGGCAATGAAAAGTGAAATAGATGCTCTTGAACAGAACAAGACATGGATCATCACTGCCTTACCAAAAGGAGCAAAAACAGTGGGTTGTAAGTGGGTTTACAAGACAAAATACAAGGCTGATGGTAGTATTGAGAGGTATAAGGCAAGATTAGTTGCCAAAGGCTATACTCAAACAGAAGGTGTTGATTTCTTTGAGACTTTTTCACCAGTGGCCAAGCTTTCAACTCTGAAGTGTCTTCTTGCTCTTGCTGTTATACACAAATGGAGTCTCACACAACTTGATGTGAACAATGCCTTCCTCCATGGAGATCTTTCTGAGGAGGTCTATATGGATTTGTCACAGGGCTACTCTCATCACTCCAAGACTGTAAATAAGGACACTCCTCTGGTTTGCAAGTTGGCTAAAGCACTTTATGGATTGAAGCAAGCTTCAAGGCAATGGTTTCACAAGTTCTCCACCACTATTCTCATCCAAGGTTTCAAGCAATGTAAGAGTGACTATACTCTCTTTTCTAAACATTCCAGTAGCTATGTCTTGTTGCTACTAGTCTATGTTGATGATATACTACTTGTGAGCAACAATGATGGTATTTTACAAAGTTTCAAGACAATGCTGAACAATGCTTTTCAGCTCAAAGACCTTGGTGCTATCCACTTCTTCTTGGGTTTTGAGTTTTATAGAACTGCAGATGGAATTTTTATGAGCCAGCGAAAGTTCATCACTGATCTTTTGGAATTTACTGGATATATCAATTGCAAACCAGCTAGTACTCCCATGACAGCTCAAACAAAATTGAGTCAGCTAAGTGGAGAGACTTTAGATGCTGCAGGGACAACTATGTACAGACAAATCATTGGGAAGCTTTTGTATTTGAGCAATTCAAGGCCTGACATTGCTTATGCTGTTAATAAGCTAAGTCAGTTCATGGCTAGTCCAACCAGTGAACACATCACAGCCATTCATCATGTTCTAAGATATCTCAAAGGTACACCAAGTTTTGGCATTTTCTTTTCTGCTCAATCTCAACTGAAGATTCATGCCTATTGTGATGCTGATTGGGCTGGTTGTGTGGACACTAGAAGATCCACCACAGGTTATTTAGTTTACTTGAGGTCCTCTCTGATTTCATGGAGATCAAAGAAACAAAAGGTGGTGTCCAGAAGCTCAGCTGAAGCAGAATACAGAGGTCTTGCTCATGTAACTGCAGAACTTCAATGGCTTCACTCTCTTCTCAAAGAAATTCATATTGAGATCCATTATCCACCCATTATCTACTGTGACAGCCAATCTGCCATACACATTGCCAATAACCCCATTCTTCATGAAAGAACAAAACATATAGAGGTGGATTGCCACATTGTAAGGGATCTGGTTCAAAGCAACTCAATCATCCTACAACATGTATCTACTGAGATACAGGTAGCTGATCTTCTAACTAAGCCCTTGCCAGCTCCACAATTCAAGTTCTTGACTAGCAAGTTGGGAGTGATCTGCTGTCCCACTCCAACTTGAGGGGGAGTATTGAAGTTCAGGGGGAGTATTGAGATTATTTCTCAATTTGATATGGTGTCTTTTGTAATAAGTTCTTTCTTTGTATGCTTTAGTTAAAAACTTCTGAATTATGTAATTGCACAATAGGTCCTTATTTAAGTGATGTCGTTTTGACAGCTTGGGCTTAGGATTCTTCTGATGATGAGATGGACATGTGTCCACCTCTTATTGGTTGAGTTCTTCCCCAATTGCTTAAGTATGAGTTTTCTCTTTTCAGAAGCTTAATGAAGAATTTTTCCTCTAGTTGTGTTCTTCATTCATCTCTCCTTTGCTTTTGATTCATTAATCCAACAGTTGATAAAGACAATAGAACTGCAAAGAATGTTGTTCCCCAAGGGAGGATCTACGTTAGAGAATGTGGGAGCTATAGCCCCCACTCAACTTTCAAAAATTGATATTTTGCCCATATATTTTAGCTTTTTTAGTTTAGCCTTACAAATTTTACACTATATCCGCCACTCAACTTTAGAAAAACTTAAATTTTTATATATTTTATTTAAATGTTTTATTTTAGCCCTCACTGTAAAAAAAATCCGGATCCGTCCCTGTTGTTCCCGATAATCATCGTATGTAGTAGCTAGTATGGTTGTGTAGTTTATGTCTTGTTGTTCCTTTCTAGTTGTAGTTCTCTTCTTTGTCCAGTTGTCGTCTTTTGTACTCTGACATCCTATGCAATGAATTGAGGTTTCATAAAAAAAAAAAAAAAAAAAAAAAAAAAAAAAAAAAAAAAATATTACAAATTGCAGATTGTTATTACCTCTACTAAACACGCGATTTTTGTTTGCATAATGGGGTTCAGACAGAGAGTGCTCCATATAGTCGGATGTATGAGCTGATTTACTTCATTGGACTCCATTGGATTTACCCGGAAGTCTATTCCACGTAAGGCTGCTAGCCCACACTGATCTTCATGAAGTTCTTGAAGACGCCAATGGCCCACTTATGAAAAGAGAGACGTTATTGGCCCAAAATAGAAATCCGTTAGCGGGTTTGAATCAGTAGGATTTTTTTTATTTTATTTTTCTCAGTAGGATTTTTTTTTATAGAGGAATTTTCTCAGTAGGATTCCATTGGGAGTAAAAGACACTTGTAAGGGAGACAATAAAAATTCATCAGCACGTAAGATGACTTTTTCTTAGCAAAAAATAAATGCACTCCACATATCCTTGAACTTTCACTCGAATTGAAAGAGTGATTTTTAGGTTCTGTTCTGCAGGAATATTTTACAGATGCAATTTTCCATCTCATTTTTGCAGATGACAATAAAGTGGGTCAAATAAAATAATCATGCCTTTCACATAAGATCATTGTATACATTAGAGATACCCAAAATTATTATTTTTTCTCATTTACGTTTTGTTTCATCGCTAGCTACTCCTCAGTTAACCTACATGAAAGTGTGCGAGAAGAATTATTCAAAACAAGCATAATTTTAGACATAATTCTACTTTTAGTAATTTTGATTAGATGTCATTGTTTTCTAAATGTTAAATTTTTTCATACTAGGATTTGGTTTTACTACATTATGAAAACAAACACAGGATAATGCTTTTAGACAAATTTTTAGACAAAATGGGATAAGGTGATTGTTATAATGGAGGATATCAAAGCAAAACCGATAAAATCATGCAATCAAGAACACAATTGTAACGTGGTTCACTAACGATCACATTAGGTACCTCCACGAGAAAACGAGCACTTTATTTATAGAGAGAAACCACGAGACTACACAACACATTATCGACGCACGACCTATGTCTCTTATATAGACATAAGACACGTTTCTTGCAGCCTAAGACATCCACAAATGAACAAGGAAACCTTCCAAAACACCCAGCCCCGACCTGGCCGTACGAACGGACCTCCTAGCCGCACGATCAGACCCTTGGTCATACGACCAGGTCCTATGGTCGTAGGACCAGCCTAAACCTGTTGCTGCTTCGGATGCTTCTTATTTTCCTTGTACTCTCGTCGAATCTTGTTTGCACTTGATTTAAGGCATTCCCAAAAGATCTCCACCTTGCCTTGGATCCTCTCATCCACCCCAACAAAAGCCAGACTATTTTCTCATCAAAACAAATCCAAAACCCAACGTTCCGCATCGGATGATCCTCCCAAAACGAATGAACTTCCAGAATCAGACGTTCCGCAACAATATTCGAAACCATATACTTCACCAGTTTCTCCAACTTCCACGAGTTCTTGCAACTAATGCGCAAGAACCATACGCACCAAAATTGCTCCAACTTCCACGAGTTCCTGCAATAAATGCACCACATGATGTTCCAACTCCCACCGAGTTCCGACAACGTGCCCAAACCAGATGCTCGCTATATGCATGCTATATGCAAGCCAGATGCGTGCCTCATATATGTCAACCTGTGTTGGAATAGATGCCCTAGAGGCAATCTAGTTTAGTATGAATTTGTATATGGCTAGAAAATTCATTTATTATTTATTGGATATTTAATATAATGAAGTCCTTAGATTTACAATCGTGTTGTTTATCTTAAATATCCCTAGTCAAGTATAATGATTAATGGGACAATCATCTATAGACTAGTATGGGGTTGGATTGATATGGAGATATCACGATCCAACACATAGGTGTGCATTACGGAATGTTGCACTGGATTGACCCATCACCGAGAAGGCTACATACATGTTATGTTGAGTCATAAGTGCTTCTCGGGTACAATGGTATTGTCATCCTTAGACTTGAAGTCACTAGATATTCTAGTTGTGGATCATTGTGATTTTGGTAGCGTTAAACGCTACACCGTAACTGGGTAGTTATAAAGGCGTGTACTGGATACAATGAGAAGCAAGCTTAGAGATCGTAGTGGACGTAGAGAGGATTTGCCCCTCCCACATAACGGGAGCAAATATCCAAGGCCACTCGAAGGATAGTGCTTACAGAATGTCTGGCCAGACTCAAATAAATCAATATATGGGATATTGATGTTATTTGCACGAATAAGACTATTCCATGGATCGAGAAACTAGGGATTGGATATACGAGTGTGACTTGTATGTCTCGTGTCCAATCCGGATATGGAGGCAAAGGGATGAGACAATTACTTGTACAAGGTTGTCTAGATGACTATTCTATTAGTTGGCTAGAACGGATGTTTTGCTAGAAACCGCTCCATATTAGCAAATAGTTGCTACCAACTAGATAGAACCTATGGGGTCACACGCTATATAGAGTTGTACTAGATTTGGGAATTAATTAATTGGATTAATTAATTAGAAGGATCACTTTGCAAACCCTTGCAAACTTAGTAGGGACTAATTTGCAAGGAAGGGACTAAATTGAATTCTAGTTGGACTAGAATAAGTCCTTTAGGTAGTTAACAAAGAGTTGTTGGACTATATAAAGGACCCTCCTTCCTTCCTTCCTTATAACTTATGCTCTAGAGAGAACATAACAAGAGTGGGAGAGAACAAAGGAGAGAGAGAGCAAGCAACAAGGAGGACGCCGCCCCCTTGCCGCCGCCCCCTCGTCCCCGACGCCAAAAAGAAGGCCGAGCCCTTCTTTTTTCCTCGTTTTGCGTGATTCCTTCACCCTCCTCTCATTCCGGGCTAGCACCAAGGAGATTGGAGATCTAGGAACAACTCTAGGCGTGGATCAACTATAGAGAACGTGACACTATTCGCGTTTGAAGTCATCAAGGAGAACCCAAAGGTGTGTTTATAATTTCTTACCTTCACTATCGTTATGCATCTAGACTTGTGATCCTTGGAGGGTTTTGCATGGCTATTGTTTGATTATGCTTCCGTTTGCGCGATCCATGAATCAAAACCCTACAGTGGTATCAGAGCCACAGGTCATAGAGCATAAACGTAGTTTATGTGTTACATTCTTGTTGTTTTAGACCTTAATTTGTTGTTTATCGCGTAAAACAAGACAAATCAAGCATTGGATGCAATTTGTCAAAAATTAATCACAACAAGACCCAATTATTGCATTGGATGCATGAATTGGTGAGTTTGAGAAATTTTAGGATCTTAGATCTAGGGTTTGGGCATCCTTGTTGAAGAAGGAGTTCTCCCAAAACAAGGAAACAACCAAACTTGGGCTCCAAGCAAGGAGGTTGTTTTGGAAACAACCTCCACAAGGAGGTTCGGCCCCCTAGGGGACCGCCCCCTTGCTTGCCGCCCAAGATTGGCGCCCTAAGGGGCCGGGCGGCCCTAACCCGCGGGCCTAGCTTGCGGGTTTTGGGCCGGGCCGGCCCTAGGGCCTTATGGTTCACTTTGTTTGGGCCCGGGCAATTGGATTGTTGGGCCCATGGACCGTTTTAACCCTAGAAATCCTAAAATCAATTAAAATTGATCAAGCGCGTTAAAATTGGATTTAACTGTTTATGTGCAAATCGCATGGTGATTGGATATGGCCTTAGGATGTGGTTTGATGTGGATGTTTAATTTTGTGGTTTGGTTTTACGGCCTGCGAGCTGATCAATTAATTGTAATAATTAATTAGGGTTTTATGGCCTGCGTGCCATTTTTTTTCTCTCAACTTGTGAGATTTATTTTATTTAGTATAGATATTAGCTAGTGCTAGATAAAGTAGATTGTTAGCCAAGATTGAAGAAAAGAAGCCCAAAGCCAAAGAAGCCACAAAAGATGGAGCATGGAGCATGGAGCATTCCACATGACTATGAAGGATGGACCAAAAGATCAAGACGCATGGAGATGTGTTTGCTTAGGGTTCATAGATAATTCCATTGGCTTGGAATTATCTTAGTCTAGAAAACGCCATATCCACATCACGTTTAATTTCTATTTTGTGGTTGTTTATTTATTGTCTTATTATTTGTGTGGTTGGTGTATGGATGATGCATGCAATTAGGATAATAAGATAATTAGACAACCCGGATCTATTATTTGGAGTTGTGCCCAAACTCAAATAGATAGATTAGTTGATATTGATCAACAAAATAATTAAAATTGAAAAATCCCTCAAATTTCAAATATTGTGTTCTTGCCTTCTCGTTATTTAAACACTCATTATCATCATTATTTATCAAGTTCGTGCGTGCCAAAGCATGGCGACTTGGTTCATAATGATGGAATGCGATGGCACGTAACAATGTGCAATTGTTTAGATAAGAGGTTGAACACAACTAGGCTATTAATTTGATTAAGAAACCTAGAGACAATCAATTGGGATTATCCATATGGATGGATAAATAAGGAGTTATTTGCCCGATTGAACCAAGAGTTGCATATGGGATGCAATTGGAATTGTTCCTACCTAAGAAGTAGTCGAATTATGGGTGACTTGCCAAAGCAACCTCATAAGGAGATGAAAAAGATGGATCTTGGCCCACTAGAAAATATAATGATATTTTCCGCATTAATATCTTGAGGGTTATTAATCCGTAGAAAAATAGTGGGAGCTATATTTAATAAACTAGCCATTATTAAATATAGTCAAAAATTCACAAATACTAAAACTTGCGTATTTTCCTTTTGTAGAATTCCAAATGGCAAACAACTCATCGAGTTCACAACATTCCCTACGATCTGTCCTTGAGAAGGACAAGCTCTCTGGAACCAACTTTCTTGATTGGTACAGAAACTTGAGAATTGTTCTCAAGCAAGAGAAGAAACTGTACGCAATAGAGGAGCAAGTTCCAGAAGGTCCAGAGAATCAGACACCTGCTGCCTTAAAGGCGTATCAGAAGCGTGTTGATGACGCTAATGATGCGGCCTGCCTAATGCTTTGCACCATGACCTCTGAGCTTCAAAAGCAACATGAGAACATGAATGTCGTCGATATGATCGAACATCTAAAGCAGCTCTTCCAAGAGCAGGCGAGGGTAGAGAGGTATGAGGTCTCAAAGGCACTGTTCAAATGTCATCTGGCAGAAGGGAACCCGATGGGACCCCATGTACTCCAAATGATCGGGTACTTGGAGAATCTCGCCCGGCTTGGGTTCCCGGTCGGCCAAGAGTTGGCAACCGATCTCGTGTTGCAATCGTTGCCCGAGAGTTATGGACAGTTCATTATGAACTATAACATGAACGAGATCGTTAAACCACTGCCAGACTTGCTCAACATGTTGAGGACGGCTGAACAGAGCATCAACAAGGGTAAGGGCAAGGCCATTATGATGGTGCATAAAGGAAAGGGCAAAAAGTTTGCATCTTCCTCCAAGGGCAAAGGCAAGTCAGTTGCCAAGTCCAAGGAACAAGCCCTTAAGCCTGTTGGTGGGATTGCCAAGGTCGTGACTAAGGGTGAATGTCACTACTGCAGTCAACCTGGACACTGGAGAAGGAACTGCCCAAAATATCTGGAGGACAAGCGGCTTGGAATAGTGATTCCACCACCACCAGGTATTTTTGTTGTAGATGTCAATTTAACTGTCTCTACATCATGGGTATTAGATACTGGATGTGGATCTCATATTTGTCGAAATATGCAGGATCTAAAGAGAAGTAAAAGATTGGCTAAAGGGGAGGTAGATCTGCGCGTTGGGAATGGAGCAAAGGTTGCTGCGTTGGCCATAGGCGTGTGCGAGCTATCTCTGCCTTCAGGATTAACTTTAGAATTAAATAATTGCTATTTTGTGCCTGCTATGAGCAGAAACATTATTTCTATTTCTTGTTTGGACAAGGAAGGTTTTATTATTTCAATAAAGAACAATTGTTGTTCCTTTTATTTGAATAATATTCACTATTTTAGTGCGCAATTATTTAATGGACTTTATGTCCTTGATCTAAGCAATCCTGTCTACAACATTAATACCAAGCGGATTAAAATAAATGATTTAAATCCTGCTTATTTATGGCATTGTCGTTTAGGCCACATAAATGAGAAACGTATATCTAGACTCCATAAGGATGGATTACTAGACTCATTTGATTTTGAATCATATGAGACATGTGAGGCTTGTTTATTGGGAAAAATGACAAAGTCCCCTTTCAATAAGAAAGGTGAGAGGACTAGTGAGCAATTGGCGCTCATACATACCGATGTGTGTGGGCCATTTGCCACGCCTGCCAGGGGTGGTTATGTCTACTTCATTACTTTTACTGATGATTACAGTAGATATGGGTTTGTGTACCTTATGAGGGCAAAATTCGAATCCTTTGAAGTGTTCAAAGAATTCAAGAATGAAGTAGAGAAGTGTTCGCGATAATTCCCAAGTATAGGAATATCGTTCTAAGTAGTACCCGAGTAAGAACGGGGTCGATTTCCACAAGGAGAGGAGATTTAGACAATGACTTGCAACACTAGAAAACGACAAACTAAAGCAAGAAACACAAACTCTCAATGGCTTTAAAGCTTGCCAAGCTATTCAAATCCACCAAAATCAATTGATGGAGCAAGTTTGAGGTTTGAGTTTAAGAACAAAGTAAACGACTACTAGAGCTACGATTCAAGAAACTAAGTGAAATGATAAGTAGAGAGGGGCTAGGGATCATCGGTTTCTCTAGTGACCAATCCACCTATTACATTCAAGCCGTTTCTCACTTTGCATGTGTCAATCCACAAGACAAGTATCCCAAGAAGTGATTTCTCATACAATCCAACTCGTGACAAGAGAAGTGTGTAAATCCAACACGCAAATCAAGCACTAAAGAGGCTATTCAAATGAGACTCTCCAAATTTCAAGTGTTTCAAGCATCAACCATATGTAAACACACTTAGATGTTTCCACATGAAAGATCAAGCAACAAATGAGATTTGTAAATTCTCACTCAAATCGCCTAACTAGAACTCGATTTCTCAAAGTTAGGATTGATGAGTTCCTCTCACTCAAATGCAACTTCAAATCAAACACGTCAAAAGTATTCGCACATCTACCTATTCAATGCATCAAATACTTCAACAAGAGAAATCTAAATGTTGCACTAAGCATTCAAGTGAACCCAATTCAACCCATTCATCCTTGAAGTTCAACTTGAATCAATAGAGAGATTTAGACACTAGATAGTCCCAAATCACCCAAGCAAGTGAATTAGCTAAACATTATAAGAAATTCAAGAGAGATTGAGAGAAATTTACTTTCAATAATCAAAACTTGAATCACAATTGATGTCATACACTTGTTTTGCCAATTCAACCTCAACAACTACACAAAACTAAGAGCAAAATAGCCAAAAACACAAAGCTATGCTATCATCACTACCAAACTAAGCTTCTAATAGTGAAGCTACTACCCAAATCAAGCTGCTGCTGCTGTGCTATAGTGAAGAACACAGCAGCAGCAGCACCAAGAACAGAGTACTAATGGAGCACTGCAACAACCACACAACAGACCCAAAATTCGTCCAGAAACCCACTCAAATCCAACCTCCTCTCTCCCTCTCTTCCTCTTTCTCTGTTATAGCTCAAGAACAACCCAGAAACCCAGAGAAATCGGAGAGAGAGAGAGAGGAGACGACGAACCCAGAACAGAGCCGTTCCTTGAACCGACGGGACCCAGAGAAGAGAGCTCTGATTTCTTCACTTCTGATTTATATAGACTTGGCTTCGGGATTACTTGGCCTCCAAGAACTCATCTCATCCATTCAATTCGTCTCCCACCCTCTGCATCGTTGATTTCATCTCGCTCTCATGAACCCTAGAGATTTAGGGCTTTTCTATCTCTTCGTTTTTGGGCCGAATTGAGGACATAGGGAGGTAGAGTACGGGCTAGGGGTCATTTTGGTATAGGATTCGTTCCATTTGGATCTGGTTTGGTCGGGTTAGGGGCTGGAAGAAGCTTCGGACGAAGCAACCATGGAGCTCCTCTGTCCTGGCGTCGCGAGGAAGAAGAAGAAGCTGCGTTGCAGCTGTTAAATTGAAGAAAATGCATAAAAGCCCCCTCTTATTCGTTGGTGTCTTTAAAAGGCCCCCCTTGCTGTTTAAAAGGTTTTAAAAAATTGCAATAACACCCCAACTTCGTTAATAGCTCTTCAAAATAGCCATTAAAAGGTTTAGAACCTTGCACTTAAGCCCCACTTCCGTTAAATTGTCTTCAACCAAGCCCTCTCATGTAACTTTGGCTTTGCAAATCGGTCCCTTAACTTCTTAAACTTCACTTTTTGGCCTCTATCTTCGAATATTCTTCCAATTAAGTCCTCAAAGCCCCCCTTCTTGATGTCTCTTGGCCCCTCCAAAGCGTCTCAATTCATCATTCAAGCTCTCCCCTAGCTAGCTTCACCTACAAAACAAGATAAAAACAACCAAAGCTACGAAAACAAGCATAAGTCTAGAATTAGGGATATAACACGCAAATAACACATAAAAGTAAGTTAAGAGGAGTTCACTAACCTACTAAAACATGCGATTTTATGTCGTTAACACACCCCCCAACTAGCCTTTTGCTCGTCCTCGAGCAAAGAAAGCGATATGAGTAGAAATTTAGTGAGAGAACCCATCATGAGAGACACACACTCAACTAGACAAGGCTTGACTCAATTCTAAACTAGACTCAAATATTTACAAAAACGCACACACACATTATCTATCCTAAGTGAGGACTCAAAGAAACAAAATACTAAGAGTTACTAGCTAATTTTAAATTTTTTTTTGGTGGGGGGAAAAAGAAGAATGCACAAATGTCTCCTCAAATAAATTCTCAAAGTCCAAGAAGATAGAGAAAGAAGCCTATGGACGTCTAAGCATATACTCATACAAATGTGGGCGGTGTTTGGTAGAAGGTGACTCATGCGAACCACAAAACTTGTTAAATTAAGTCCAATTCGCAAGAAAGTATGCCTTCAAACATAAGGATCCCATGAAACTAGACATTCCCATACTTATTCAAAAGCACCCATGTAGGATGGACTTCCAAAGCTTTGAACAAAATCGAGTTTTAAGAATGGGGGATGTGGTTGTGGGCTTGTATGATCCTTTTGTGGATTGGGAGGTAGTGGTGCGATTTATCATTATTTTTTCTTTTTTTCTTTTTTTTTCGAGATTTATAGCATTAACATTTTTTTTTTCACCTCCAATCCAAGGCTCTCCAAGACCCACAACAAAACAGAGGAATATACAAGCGAGTGGGCTTTTTAAGCTAAACCAAGGGAGCTATCTAGGTGGTGACATAACATTATCCCCGGACACCCCTCTATTTCTTAGACATCGCATGGGGTGTCATTGGTAACCACCACTCCAATGGGCTACAAGTTTCCACCGCAAAAACGAATAGAGAAAAATCTTTTTGTGAAGTTCAAATAGCTTTAGAAAATGCACCCTTTTTCAAAAGTAGTGAGACGTCAAAGTTTATGTGATCAATTTAGCTTGAAGGACTTAAACATGAAAAGTAAATTTAGTGTGTCGCTTTGTGAGAACGCATGATGTCGCGGAATGTGGGATATTGGTGTAGATGTATTGAGTATAAGCAAAGAATTCCTTTCTAAAATAAAAATAAAAAGAACATGGACTAAGAAATTTCATTTTTTGAAAACATCTAGCTTCCTAAAATTCCCCCTTTTCACTCTTTCTCATTTTTTTTTTTTCATTTTTTTTCAATTTTCAATTTTTTTTTTCTTTTTTCAAAATAAGTGACTCAACTATAACTTCCTAAGACTCAATAAATCTATCAAATAAGAAAATAAAATCTAGACTCAAGATGAAAGGTTAAAATAAATAAAACTACCAAAGAAAGAGGAAAAAAAAATCTAAGGTTTGACACGGGAAAAGAGTGATGCTTCTCATGAAAGGTTCACGCACACATTTTTTTTCAAATTTTTCAATTTTTTTCAATTTTTATGATTTTTTCAAATTTTTCATTTTTTTTATTTTTCAATTAAATCACTAATGAAGAAAAAGCATGCTAGTAACCATTTAAGCAAGAAATAAAATCTACTTCCCACCCCCCAACTAAAATGTCACATTGTCCTCAATGTGTGAGAACGATGGAAGAGCATACAAGTTCATATAAGAGATAAGGGATAGATAGACCTCATTTTAGCTTTCTTGGCCACCAAGCACAAGTCCTCCTCCAAGAGCAACCTACAAAATGGTAAAAGAAAATGCAAGAAATAGAGATAAACTAATTTATTTATTTACAACTAGGGAGGTGGAACAAAGAAAATGATGCTATCCCACCCCCAATTTTGGAAATTTCTTTCCATGCCATGCCCCTACTTCATTCTTAGAAAAGTATTTCTCCCTTACAAAGTTTGATTCATTAATTAGAATAGATAGGAGAAGTAGGGGCAAGACACAAAAGATGAATAAGAGATGCAAGCAAAATCTAACAATAAGGTTAGAGCAACTTGTTATGTCTTGCATCATCTTAAGAAAAGGGTTTGAAATCCTCAAATGAATTGAATCATAGAATGGGTCTTCATAAGTTGCCAATATTTTACTTGAAACCACAACTTGAGAGATAGGGCCAACTTGTGAATCCTCATTCTCATCACTTTTAAGCATGGCACATGGATTTAGCGATGTGGCCTCACAAGAGAGAGGTAAAATCATTTTAGAACATAAAACCACATCCAAACCCTTAGGCTCATAATTTGGGTCATTGACTTGGTCTAGTTGAGCCAACAGTCTCTCCTCTTCACCAAAGTTAATTGCATCTTCCATAAGAAGAGATGAGTAGGAAGCTTCACTACCATACAAAAATTCTATTTCCTCCCAAGTAAGCTCATCTAATTCTTTAGAAGATGTAGTGAAAGAGTCTATATGAATCGGAGCATCAACACATGAACCCCCCAACTTACTTGAAGGTTCTTCCATAATTTCTAGTGGAGGGGGTTCTCCTAGAGTATCCTCTAAGTCATCACAAAAGAAGTGATGCTCATGATCATTGGAACTATGGTGAATATTAGACTCTTCATAAGCACTAGACAAAATAACATTTCCTTCATGAATGGTAGCATCCAATTCGACTTCTATCTCATCACATGAGTGATTTCCATTTTGTGAATCCTCCTCACATTTGTCACTATGTGAGTCATCCAAAATGGCTTCACTCATGTCATGGGTTGAAGAGTCATCATCAAAAATATCAATCTCACTACCAATATCACTATTACATGCTTCTTTGGAATGTGCAAATGAGAAATGAATACAATCACCTATCCTAGTAGCAACAACTCCATCATCATACACATCATCCAAAATTTTGTCTTGAATAGACTCGTGACGTGTGTGAATAGGAAGTTGAGACTCGTGTGATGATGAGTCTTGTGAAGAGTAAGTACTATAATCAAGAGAATCATCAAAGTGAGAGAATGATTCTTCAAATTTTCTTTGTGATTCTCTTGATTCTATTAGTGATTCCAAAATTTCTTTATTCTCTTGAATATGCTTTTGAATTTTCTCATATAAAGAATCACTTATAGGCGTATTTAGCTCATCATTCACAAGTGATTCCCTCTCAAAATGATTAACTCCTCTTGATTCACACATCATATCATTATATTGATAAGTGCAAGAATCACGAGAGTTCAAAGTGTTTGAGGGAGGTGAGTGTGCACAAGAAACATGAGATGTGTAATCTAGTGTCCTACTACCATGCCAAGAATAATCATTCTTAGGAAAATAATCACCATTTTTAATCGCACGTTCACGTAAAGAACGCATTGATTCCTTAGAATGATTTTCATGACTAGTAAATGCATAGTAATAAGGAACACTAGGCCTCTCACCAAGTCCAAAATGTTCATGAGACATTTTTTTTTTCAAGCAAGTAGATGAGAGATACTTGATGAATGTCACAAGCCCTCTTGAATCTCACAAGCTTAAGTAAGCACAAGCAACTAGAAAAATGTCAAAAACAAAGTACTAACAAACTAACTAAGAAAGCAAATCAAATCTAAAGCCTAGCCTCTCCCCGGCAACGGCGCCAAAAACTTGGTCGCGATAATTCCCAAGTATAGGAATATCGTTCTAAGTAGTACCCGAGTAAGAACGGGGTCGATTTCCACAAGGAGAGGAGATTTAGACAATGACTTGCAACACTAGAAAACGACAAACTAAAGCAAGAAACACAAACTCTCAATGGCTTTAAAGCTTGCCAAGCTATTCAAATCCACCAAAATCAATTGATGGAGCAAGTTTGAGGTTTGAGTTTAAGAACAAAGTAAACGACTACTAGAGCTACGATTCAAGAAACTAAGTGAAATGACAAGTAGAGAGGGGCTAGGGATCATCGGTTTCTCTAGTGACCAATCCACCTATTACATTCAAGCCGTTTCTCACTTTGCATGTGTCAATCCACAAGACAAGTATCCCAAGAAGTGATTTCTCATACAATCCAACTCGTGACAAGAGAAGTGTG
Organism: Linanthus parryae; assembly: GCA_023055425.1. Lineage (NCBI taxonomy): Eukaryota > Viridiplantae > Streptophyta > Magnoliopsida > Ericales > Polemoniaceae > Linanthus > Linanthus parryae. The sequence continues at coordinate 70,777,881 of JALGPY010000002.1, forward strand.
TAAATCCAACACGCAAATCAAGCACTAAAGAGGCTATTCAAATGAGACTCTCCAAATTTCAAGTGTTTCAAGCATCAACCATATGTAAACACACTTAGATGTTTCCACATGAAAGATCAAGCAACAAATGAGATTTGTAAATTCTCACTCAAATCGCCTAACTAGAACTCGATTTCTCAAAGTTAGGATTGATGAGTTCCTCTCACTCAAATGCAACTTCAAATCAAACACGTCAAAAGTATTCGCACATCTACCTATTCAATGCATCAAATACTTCAACAAGAGAAATCTAAATGTTGCACTAAGCATTCAAGTGAACCCAATTCAACCCATTCATCCTTGAAGTTCAACTTGAATCAATAGAGAGATTTAGACACTAGATAGTCCCAAATCACCCAAGCAAGTGAATTAGCTAAACATTATAAGAAATTCAAGAGAGATTGAGAGAAATTTACTTTCAATAATCAAAACTTGAATCACAATTGATGTCATACACTTGTTTTGCCAATTCAACCTCAACAACTACACAAAACTAAGAGCAAAATAGCCAAAAACACAAAGCTATGCTATCATCACTACCAAACTAAGCTTCTAGTAGTGAAGCTACTACCCAAATCAAGCTGCTGCTGCTGTGCTATAGTGAAGAACACAGCAGCAGCAGCACCAAGAACAGAGTACTAATGGAGCACTGCAACAACCACACAACAGACCCAAAATTCGTCCAGAAACCCACTCAAATCCAACCTCCTCTCTCCCTCTCTTCCTCTTTCTCTGTTATAGCTCAAGAACAACCCAGAAACCCAGAGAAATCGGAGAGAGAGAGAGAGGAGACGACGAACCCAGAACAGAGCCGTTCCTTGAACCGACGGGACCCAGAGAAGAGAGCTCTGATTTCTTCACTTCTGATTTATATAGACTTGGCTTCGGGATTACTTGGCCTCCAAGAACTCATCTCATCCATTCAATTCGTCTCCCACCCTCTGCATCGTTGATTTCATCTCGCTCTCATGAACCCTAGAGATTTAGGGCTTTTCTATCTCTTCGTTTTTGGGCCGAATTGAGGACATAGGGAGGTAGAGTACGGGCTAGGGGTCATTTTGGTATAGGATTCGTTCCATTTGGATCTGGTTTGGTCGGGTTAGGGGCTGGAAGAAGCTTCGGACGAAGCAACCATGGAGCTCCTCTGTCCTGGCGTCGCGAGGAAGAAGAAGAAGCTGCGTTGCAGCTGTTAAATTGAAGAAAATGCATAAAAGCCCCCTCTTATTCGTTGGTGTCTTTAAAAGGCCCCCCTTGCTGTTTAAAAGGTTTTAAAAAATTGCAATAACACCCCAACTTCGTTAATAGCTCTTCAAAATAGCCATTAAAAGGTTTAGAACCTTGCACTTAAGCCCCACTTCCGTTAAATTGTCTTCAACCAAGCCCTCTCATGTAACTTTGGCTTTGCAAATCGGTCCCTTAACTTCTTAAACTTCACTTTTTGGCCTCTATCTTCGAATATTCTTCCAATTAAGTCCTCAAAGCCCCCCTTCTTGATGTCTCTTGGCCCCTCCAAAGCGTCTCAATTCATCATTCAAGCTCTCCCCTAGCTAGCTTCACCTACAAAACAAGATAAAAACAACCAAAGCTACGAAAACAAGCATAAGTCTAGAATTAGGGATATAACACGCAAATAACACATAAAAGTAAGTTAAGAGGAGTTCACTAACCTACTAAAACATGCGATTTTATGTCGTTAACAAGAAGCAACTTGGCAAAAGTATCAAAGCTCTACGATCGGATCGTGGAGGAGAATACTTAAGCCAAGAGTTTGACAACTATCTTAGAGAGTGTGGGATCGTATCCCAACTCACTCCACCCGGAACACCACAATGGAATGGCGTATCCGAGAGGAGGAATCGAACCCTATTGGATATGGTTCGGTCTATGATGTGTCAAACCGATCTTCCATTATCATTTTGGGGCTACGCTCTATTAAGTGCAGCTTTCACCATTAACCGTGTTCCATCTAAATCAGTCATGAAGACACCATATGAGATGTGGAGTGGGAGGCGTCCCACACTGTCGTTCATGAGGATTTGGGGCTGCGATGTCTATGTAAAACGTTTACAATCAGACAAGCTGGGGCCTAAATCGGATAAGTGTAAATTTGTGGGGTACCCTAAGGAAACTAAGGGATACTACTTCTACAATCCAACCGAGAACAAAGTGTTTGTTGCTCGGACCGGCGTGTTTCTAGAAAGAGAGTTTGTCTCTAAAGAAGCAAGTGGGAGGAATGTAGAACTTGAAGAAGTTCAAGAACCACAAATCACTGAACCGATTATGGAACATGAACAGGAATCACAAGCAGTTGTGGATCCACCTGTTCAGGTAACACAAGAGCTTCGTAGATCTAGTAGAGTGCGCCAGGAACCCGAGAGGTACGGACTTCTCGTAACTGATTCCGGTGACACGATGCTCATAGATGATGAGCCTACTACCTATGAGGAGGCCATGAATGGCCCAGACTCGCAGAAGTGGCTTGAGGCCATGAGATCCGAGATGGAATCCATGTATACCAACAAAGTATGGACTTTGGTGGAACCACCTGATGGGGCGCGGCCCATAGGGTGCAAGTGGGTCTTCAAGAAGAAGATCGACATGGATGGTAATGTGATTACCTATAAGGGCCGATTGGTGGCTAAAGGATTCAGACAGATTCATGGTATTGACTATGATGAAACCTTTTCACCAGTCGGAATGACCAAATCCATCCGAATCCTACTTGCAATTGCAGCATACTACGACTATGAGATTTGGTAGATGGATGTCAAAACAGCATTCCTTTATGGGAATCTCCTCGAGGACGTGTATATGATACAGCCGGAGGGTTTTGAGGATCCAAAGCAAGCCAACAAAGTCTGTAAGCTGCAACGATCCATTTATGGATTGAAGCAAGCTTCTAGGAGTTGGAATCGACGTTTTGATGAAGTGGTCAAAGAGTTTGGCTTCATCAGAAACGAAAATGAGTCATGTGTCTACAAGAAGGTTAGTGGGAGCTCTGTAGCTTTTCTGGTCTTGTATGTGGATGACATACTACTCATTGGAAACGACATTCCCATGCTGCAATCTGTGAAAGATTGGCTAGGAAAGTGTTTCTCAATGAAGGACTTAGGGGAAGCAGCCTATATACTCGGTATAAAGATCTATAGAGATAGATCTAAAAGGTTGCTAGGCCTAAGTCAAAGTACATATATTGACAAGGTGTTGAAACGGTTCAACATGCAAGATTCCAAGAAGGGATTCTTGCCCATGTCACATGGAATCACTCTTTCGAAGAGTGGTTGTCCTTCCAATGAGATTGAGAAGGAACGCATGAGTAGGATTCCCTATGCCTCGGCCATAGGATCTATCATGTATGCCATGTCATGTACTAGACCAGATGTGTCATATGCCTTGAGTATGACAAGCAGATACCAATCCAATCCGGGTGAGAGTCACTGGATTGCTGTCAAGAACATCCTAAAGTACTTGAGAAGAACTAAGGATGCTTTCTTGATGTTTGGCGGTGAGGAAGATTTGCGTGTAAGGGGTTACACTGATGCAAGCTTCCAAACCGATAGAGATGACTTTAGATCACAGTCGGGATATGTGTTTTGCCTGAATGGAGCAGCGGTGAGCTGGAAGAGTTCCAAGCAAGAGACGGTAGCTGATTCTACAACAGAGGCTGAGTACATTGCTGCAAATGGCGCAGCAAAGGAGGCTGTTTGGATCAGAAAGTTTGTTTCTGAACTTGGTGTGGTCCCTAGCATTGCGGATCCAGTGGAGTTGTTCTGTGACAACACTGGGGCGATCGCGCAATCGAAAGAACCAAGATCGCACCAGAAGTCCAAGCATGTGCTCAGGAAGTTTCATCTGATTCGAGATATTATCGATAGAGGAGACGTTCGGATATGCAAGATTCCTACAGATGATAATCTGTCAGACCCGCTTACGAAGCCTCTCACGCAGTGGAAGCATGAAGGGCACACTAGGAGTATGGGCATACGAGATGCGCCAGATTGGCTCTAGTGCAAGTGGGAGACTGTTGGAATAGATGCCCTAGAGGCAATCTAGTTTAGTATGAATTTGTATATGGCTAGAAAATTCATTTATTATTTATTGGATATTTAATATAATGAAGTCCTTAGATTTACAATCGTGTTGTTTATCTTAAATATCCCTAGTCAAGTATAATGATTAATGGGACAATCATCTATAGACTAGTATGGGGTTGGATTGATATGGAGATATCACGATCCAACACATAGGTGTGCATTACGGAATGTTGCACTGGATTGACCCATCACCGAGAAGGCTACATACATGTTATGTTGAGTCACAAGTGCTTCTCGGGTACAATGGTATTGTCATCCTTAGACTTGAAGTCACTAGATATTCTAGTTGTGGATCATTGTGATTTTGGTAGCGTTAAACGCTACACCGTAACTGGGTAGTTATAAAGGCGTGTACTGGATACAATGAGAAACAAGCTTAGAGATCGTAGTGGACGTAGAGAGGATTTGCCCCTCCCACATAACGGGAGCAAATATCCAAGGCCACTCGAAGGATAGTGCTTATAGAATGTCTGGCCAGACTCAAATAAATCAATATATGGGATATTGATGTTATTTGCACGAATAAGACTATTCCATGGATCGAGAAACTAGGGATTGGATATACGAGTGTGACTTGTATGTCTCGTGTCCAATCCGGATATGGAGGCAAAGGGATGAGACAATTACTTGTACAAGGTTGTCTAGATGACTATTCTATTAGTTGGCTAGAATGAATGTTTTGCTAGAAACCGCTCCATATTAGCAAATAGTTGCTACCAACTAGATAGAACCTATGGGGTCACACGCTATATAGAGTTGTACTAGATTTGGGAATTAATTAATTGGATTAATTAATTAGAAGGATCACTTTGCAAACCCTTGCAAACTTAGTAGGGACTAATTTGCAAGGAAGGGACTAAATTGAATTCTAGTTGGACTAGAATAAGTCCTTTAGGTAGTTAACAAAGAGTTGTTGGACTATATAAAGGACCCTCCTTCCTTCCTTCCTTATAACTTATGCTCTAGAGAGAACATAACAAGAGTGGGAGAGAACAAAGGAGAGAGAGAGCAAGCAACAAGGAGGACGCCGCCCCCTTGCCGCCGCCCCCTCGTCCCCGACGCCAAAAAGAAGGCCGAGCCCTTCTTTTTGCCTCGTTTTGCGTGATTCCTTCACCCTCCTCTCATTCCGGGCTAGCACCAAGGAGATTGGAGATCTAGGAACAACTCTAGGCGTGGATCAACTATAGAGAACGTGACACTATTCGCGTTTGAAGTCATCAAGGAGAACCCAAAGGTGTGTTTATGATTTCTTACCTTCACTATCGTTATGCATCTAGACTTGTGATCCTTGGAGGGTTTTGCATGGCTATTGTTTGATTATGCTTCCGTTTGCGCGATCCATGAATCAAAACCCTACAAGCTGCCCCTCGTTAGAGTCCCACATTGATCCACGTCGAGAGCCAAGATCCTCTCATCTTCGGGAGCTCAGAAAGCCCCCATGGGAATCAGAGAACTTGGCTATCCTCCGAAATCCCTCCACATGCAGCAAAACATGCAGATCTTGAGTTCTTGTGACACTCCCTATTCCAATGACCTTTCTCCAAAAAGTGAGCACATACATCCTTTGTAACTTAGAGCCCTTTCTCCTCTTACCTTTTCTTTCGTTGGTCATCAGTTCGGAAGCCTGATTGTCTAGATCTCCATATGCATCCCTAAGCCGCATATTCCTGGAGTGAAGAGATAACCTAACCTCTTTTAAGATTAAAATATCTTTCCCAATGGTGAAAGACTGTTTGATACCCTCATATGAAGGAGGTAGAGATACAGAAAAAATCAAGGAAGCATCCTCATCAATCACCAGTCCATTACTATTACACTACTCAAGCAAAATAGTATTTAACGTATTCATACATTCACGTTCACATACTAAACAGACAATGCTTCAGTATCAACTTGTTGGTGAGAAACTTCGTCACGAAGAGATGCTCCAACTTCAACCATAAAGTCGTCGCCGTCTTGTGATATGAGACTTCCGTGATCTCATCATCCGTGAGACACAACATGATCGTTGTGTGCGCCTTCTCCTCCATCGTCTAATACATTACGGTGGATGTGTATGGCCACTCTTGTATGCTGCCAACGAGAACCACATGCATTGCTGCATCAACAAAGCGCACATGTAGGTTTACCACATACTAAAGTTGTTCCTCCCGGTAACATTGTCCATCTTAGTCGTGCCTCCTTGCATCAATCTTCACAAACCCCTAGCTCTGTTATGCCCTGATCTGAGTGCTCCACATTATGAAACCCTAGCTTTTAATTTCACCATATTATGAAACCCAAGCTCTTAGCTCTGCCTTGATGTTGAAACACCCTAACTTTTATACTAGTTTGTTGTAACAGAGGGTATCAAAGCAAGAACGATAAATGCTTGCAATCAAGAACACAATTTTAACGTGGTTCACTACCAATCACGTTAGCTACCGTCACGGCTAAAACGATCATGCATTTACAGAAACCACGATACTACACCCCACAATTATTAGTCACAAATTAGGTATCTTATATACACATAAGAGACGCTTCTTGCAGCCTAATACATCCCAATATGAACAACGAAACCCTCTTAAACACCCAAGCCCCCCCCCCCAACATGGTTGTACGATTGGACCTTCGAGTCACATGACCAGACCCTTGGTCATACAACTAGGTCCTCTGGTCACAAGATCAGTAGAAACATGTTGTTACTTCGGCTGGTTCTTCCTTTCCTCGTCTCTTCGTCGAATCTTGGTATCCTTTGGTTCAAGGCATTCCCAACAGTGGACTAAATTGTACATTTTCTTATTGAAGAAAACTATAATTTCTAGAGAAAATTAGATTCATTATCAATGCTGAAAATTAATTGTTTAGGGTTCATCATTTATACACAAAACCCAGAACAAGCTAACTAACTAAGAGAAGCCGACTCGACTAATAGCTAAATAAATGATCCATTTCAACCTTTGGAATATTATAAAGTGGCTCCAATATTATTCCAAAACTACACATGAGTAGAAGTGATTATATTACAGACCCCCTCCAAACACATATATGTATCACAGAGATGATGTTTGCCTCTCAATTACAAAGACTGGGAGTGAGATAGTGACTTTGTGAACATATTATGCAACTTGTTCTGTTGTATAAACATGATCAATCTTTATCTCTTGCGAGCTGACCAATTCTACCAAAAAAATAAAACCAATTTCTACATGTTTGATTCTAGCATGAAACACCGGATTGTTTGCTATAGCTAAAGCAGAAAGAGTATCACTCCAAATAAAAATAGGTACACTTGACGTAATACAAGTTATTTCAACAAGAATGTCATTCATTGTAACTCAGAAGTTGTAGTAGCCAAAGCCATGTCCTCTGCCTCTGTGGAGGATCTTGACAGAGTAGATTGCTTCTTAGATTTCTAAGAAATAAACTATGTCCCAAATAATACCCAGAAGCGCGCAGTTGATTTTCTACCTGCCCAATCAGCATCACAAAAACTTTCCAAATGCAGCTAAGATGTCTTCGAGAACCTAAAGTGTAGACCATGATGGATAGTGCCTTTAACAAACCTATGGGTTTTTTAGAGCCACACCATTATCATAGGAAGGGATATGAATGTGTTGACATTCATAGTTAGCAACATATTTTATATCAGGTCTAGTCTTTGTAAGATATTGTAATCTATCAACAAAACTTCTATATAGTCTAGCCAAAGCTGAATCACACCGATGTGAAGATGCAAAATCTATTGTAAAATGAATTAATACACTTGGTGTAGGGTTTGGCTTGGAACCCAACATATTAGCTTTGAGAAGATGATCTATGACATATTTTGATTCGTGTAGAAGCACAGAGGAATGTGTTGAGCTTTTGTCATGCCGTGCCTGAACTTCAATCCCCAATAAACAAGATAGCTAACTTAGATCCTTTACTTCAAAAATAGTCCTCACAGAAGCTAAAATATAGAGAACAAACCTTGTGTCACTGCCTGTGATAGAAATATCATCCATATATACTAAGAAAATATTCAAGTGCTGCCCATATATGTGAATAAATAGTGAAGAATCACCAACACTCATTTGAAATCCCGTTTGAGTCAAAAACCATGATTTTTTTATACGAAGCTGTGGGAGCTTGTTTAAATCCATAGAGTGATTTCCGAACTTGCACACATGATGCAGAAACTGTTATCCACAAGCCGGATACTTCATGTAAGTCTCGTCTTGAAATGTACTATGCTAGAAGTCATTTGACACGTCCATTTTTTTGTCTCCCCACCAAAAGCGAGGGCTAAAGTAAGGACAATTCTTATGGTCTGATGCACAGCAACTCGACTAAATGTTTTCGCTTAATCTAAACCAAAATCTTGAGTGTAACAATTGGCCTCTAATCTTGCATTGTATAATGAAATGACACCATGTTAACCTCCTTTGATCTTAAACACACACATACACCAAGTTGGGTCTCTCTGAGAATGTGTTACACCATAGATTTTTCAAAAGGGTTCTAAGTAAAATTTTAAAAAACTTTGGGGTAAAAGTTTAATTTTTTTATATCTTAGATTGAGTGTAGACTATTGAAATAATTCTGGATAATATGACATGGTTGTGGAATTATTGTGGAATGTGATATTAGGTTGGGCAATTTTTAATTACTAAGAAATGTGGGGAAAAAGTGAAAATAAAATTGTAGGTTTCTCCAGTAGAAATTAGGCTGGAAAATGACTTTAAGCTATTGAGGTGCGACAATGTGATATTCTGGAAGTAGTGTGGCAAAGAGGAATTATCAAAAACTAGGGGGGGGATTTATAAATTTTAAAACCAAGACTCAGGCTGAAATTTAGCCAAGCTGGGATGAATAGAATATATGGGGTTAGTGGTGGAGTGTCCCAATGTAGTTGGGAAAGAGGGGGGGGGGGAGAAGTGACATTTAATAAATTGATCTTACTCTAGAGTCTAAACACTATCCCTAAACTTTGAAAAACGGCACCTACCACCCTCCCTAATATGAATTCTACATAGCATTCACAGAATTTGACACCTGACCTCACATTTTTGTGTGTCACTACCCCATCCTTCATCTGCTGACTCATTACCCTCACCTCACTCTAAATACATCATCATCCCTTTCATCTTCAGGGATATTAACCAACTTCTTCCCTCCAATTCACCAATCCATCAATCTTTTCTCTTCCTCCAACCCGTTGTTACTGGGACCTCTCCATGATCTACAGATTAAAAGCCTTGAATCAATTTCAAGAAAATTTCTGTCATGGCTTCGGAAATTTGGTGGGTTTCGTATGAACCCTAGTTCAATTCTTGGTCAAATTACTCCTTCCACGACGAATTTCATTCCAATTAATCACTTTCTTATTCATATTCAGGTCTAGGCAAGCTCAGGAAGCACAAGCTTGAACTTAAAATCATCTAAAATCACAGCAGCCACCGGACTATGTGAACAATTACAGCTGGGAACCAATATTGTTGCCTGAAAGGTGTATCTCTCTCCACCCTTGATCAAAATTCTTGTTTCTTGCAACATTGTGATCCATATAAGCTGTAGAATCATATTTTGTACCTGAAATGCCCATGAATTGAGTTCTTCAGCTGTGTTTGATTTGTTTCTCATGAAATTTCCAAGGATCTCGGTGGCCTGTTTGTGAGGCCATAGCTCATTCTCTACGCATTATTTTAACACGTGGTTTGTTTTTGTGAAATCTCTACATGTAATACTCCAATGTTCATACTGGAAACTTCTATCAATTTAATCCCTAACCTACCTGAAATGTTTGCTAAACATTGCTCAACTTGCTTGTTCATAACTTTCATGTAGTGACCTGAGGAAATGAGGCAACTTTGTAGCCTCTGTATCTTGTTCCTTACTTGATGAATTAAACATTTGTTTTCTCCTATGTATAGCTGGCTGTGAGGGACGCAAATACATGTTTTGTTTGTCTCAAATCCATCTCCAACAATTTATGTATGAGGTCTTAAAAGTGTCTGGTTTGAAATCCAACACTACGAGTTCCTAAAAAAAAATTAAGTGCTGAAGTGCTATGTTGAGACCCCCATTTTCACATTATCATAACTTCTAAATACTTGATGAAATTGAGTGATGTTTGATCCTAGATACACTTTGAGTTCCAAACTACAAATTTGTGACAAATTTGAATCTCAATTCAATCTTTAACCTTACCAAATGCAGTTGAATGTTGCTGTACTCCTGTCAAGAACATATAAAATTCCCAAGTCTTGAAAAAATATGGTAACCTGCTAACTTTGGAGTCTCATAATTTTTTTTAATACAAATTAGAATTTCAATTTGATCTCTTATATGAATAGATCATGATGAATACTCTAAACCTTTTCCGTTATCAACTCTTTGGAATATTCCCTGGGTACCACACCCCTCATAATGATGGAAAATATAATTTTGGCTTCACACTTGAACACAGAATGTGTTAACTGTTTGGGTAGAAGTGGTTCCCTCCAAGAAAAACATAGCTTTAGCTTTCTCTAGGATCTCTTTTCTATAAGGATAGTCACCAACCTTATACTTCCTAGGCAATCCCAAAACTTTGGAGAACACCCTGTGATCTAACCTAATGTCCACTCCAGCCACCTTTGAGGTTAGGATAAATCTATCACTATCATCAAGATCTTGAACCAGATTCAAATATAACATTCTGGTTAACCTAGGGTAGGCTTCAGAGGGTGGGTTTAACATACTTCCAACAGATGAACTTCTCAAGTTCTTAATGTAGTCTAAGTCTAAAAACTCCAATAAATCAAAACAGGTCATACTAAAAAACAAAGACACTTTTGAAGATGTATACCCATCCATCCAAACCTTCTTGACATCAAAATTAACAAACCAAGATTCAGGAAAGAGATTCTTACCAAAGTTTGTGGCTTTCTTGGTTTTTACTGCACAATTTTTCACCCTCTTCTTCTCAGTGGTTTCTTCACCCTTCTTCTCTGGGGTTGCTTCTGCTTTCTTGTCACCAGCCTTCTTCTCCTTTGTAGAAGGTACATTCCTCTTTTCTTTCTCAACAATCACCTCTTTCTTCTTCTTGCTTGACTCCTCCTCCTGATTCTTTTTTCCCTTTTCTTTCACTACTTCCTCTGTTGCAGATTTTGAATCTGACCCAGCCCTAGTTTCTTCTTGAATTTCCTGCCCTTTCTTGGTCTTCTTTGTAGGGGGTGACGTCTCATGAACACTAGCCGTGTCTTCTGAGTCTGATCCATGAATGGTGATCTTTCTGTTAGCTTTTCTCTTCACCCTCTTGTTGGAGGTCTGACCTAGCTGCTTGATCCTTTCGGATTTTCTCTCTATTTGGGTTAGGGTTTGAGAAATTGAGAGAAAGAGGAGAGAGATAGAGAGATAGAGACGAATAGATTGAAGTAGAGAATTCGAGTTTGACTAAAATTATGAGATTTTCATGCAAAAAGATTTCAGAAGATTTTCAAGGTATTTGTAGATATTTTGAACAAATCTCTGAACATTTTAACAGATTCTGTAATTATCTAAAAAGATAATGCAAATTCACTCATCACATCAATGAAACAGTAGTTCAAAGCTTTGAGAAGTTTCAGAGTAATACAGAAACTTCAAAGCTTTGAGCTCTATTTTCAAGGCTCCAGAAAATATAATGTCAAGGCTTTGAAATCACACAGATACTGCACATAGTGACTGATTACTCCCCCTAAACCAATGCATCCTTGTTTAACATACTCAATTCAAGCCTTAGGAATGCAAACCTCTCATCTGGAAATGATTTAGTGAAAATATCAGCTAATTTATTAGAAGTAGAAATAAAAGATAGAACAATGTCACCTTTCTCTGTGTGATCTCTAAGAAAATGATGTCTCACATCTATATGCTTTGTCCTTGCTGTACTGGATTCCTTGATATTGAAATGGCACTTGTATTGTCACATTTCTGAAATCATATCCAAGATGTCTTAGCTGTTGTGCAATCCATAAAACTTGTGAACAACAAGCTCCAGCTGCAATATATTCAGCTTCTGCAGTTGACAAGGCTACTGAATTATGCTTCTATGAATGCCAACTTATTAATGAAGATAGAAACTGGCAGCATCTAGAAGTAATCTTTTTGTCTACTATGTATCCTGTAAAGTCTGCATCTGAATATCCACTCAAAATATTAGTCCTTCTTGGATACCAAAGCCCCAAGTATTTGGTTCCATTCACATATCTAAAAATCATGTTTAGAGCAATTAAATGACTTTCTTTAGGATCAGCCTGAAACCTTGCACACATGCATACACTAAACATAATATCTGGTCTACTAGTAGTTAGATACAAAAGTGAACCAATCATACCTCTATATTCTTTCTGATTTACACTCTTACCCGTTGTGTCCTTGTCTAAAGACTGTGATGAACTCATAGGTGTCTTTACAACCTTGTACTGTGACATGTTATACATGTTTAACAAGTTCAGGGTGTACTTTTCTTGATGCACAAAAATTCATTTCTTCATTTGATGTACATGAAGTCCAAGAAAGAAATCAAGTTCTCCCATCAAGCTCATTTCAAATTCCCTACACAATAGACTTGAAAACTCTTTTGAAAGAGCATCATTAGTAGCACCAAAAAGGATATCATCTACATACAGTAAAACCTCTATAAATTAATAATGTTGGGACCGACATATTTTATTAATTTAGCGAGATATTATTATATCGATAAATTAATAATTTATTAATTTAAAGAGGTCTAATGTATGACTTTCAAAATTTCAAGTTCAATGAAGAGATTTAAAGATGAACTCTACATATTTTCAACTTTGAAATATTGTGGTGCATCAAGTCTTCCATTTTTGCTTCCCAATTATAACACAAAATGGATTGAGGTATACTTTCCATTAGTCATACTTGCTAGTGCTTTTGTAGAGAACATTTTAGTCTCTTATAGTAAATAAAATGCCACGTGCAACACATGCTCTAAACTACTACCTCCGTTTCTTCTCTATCACACCGGTTTGACTTTTGTCACTATTCACTGGATCACTTTGACCTGGTGATTTGTGTAGCAAAACGATGCACTTTTTTTATATTTTTTTCAAGGTGTTGTAGAGTAAAAGTTTCTCTATAACACGGTGAAAACATTGTCAAAAAATTGCATCGTTTTTCTATCCAAATCACCCGGTCAAAGTGATCCAGATACGAGTCAAAAAGTCAAACCGGTGTGATAGAGAAGATATGGAGGTAGTAGTAGTAGTTATAATTGAACCGTCATCATCAAGGGTGGAAGACACTATGCTCAACACATATTCATCTTTAAATTAAATTCAGAAGTTAAAGAATGGTTTATTTTTCTTCACATGTAAGTGCAATGATGAGATTTAAAGATGAATTCAATATATACTTGAAGTTCAACAAAAAATAAGTGAATTTAGATTCATTTCTAACAAGACAATCTTAGAATATTTGGACTATTTTAGTGATTATTAATTTATAGTTTCGTTGGGACCAATTATATGTACACTGGGATTTCAAAAAAATTATATCTTATTATTTTATCGATTGGGGTCCAATTTTATACTGGTCCCAAGTTGGGACTGGACAAATTATTGATTTTATTGAAGTTATTAATTTATCGAGTATTAACTTATAGAGATTTTACTGTATATCTTAACAACTAACATATCTTTTTCCTGATTCTTGATAAAAAGGGTTTTATCAGCCAGACGACTCTTAAAACCATTTTCTAACAAAAAAATTGAGAGTCTTTCATACCAAGCCCTTGGGGCTTGCTTAAGTCTATATAAGGCTTTGTCCAGTTTGTAAACATGATCAGGAAAGATGTCACTTTCAAAACATGGTGGTTGAGCAACATATACTTCTTCTTGTAGATAACCATTCAGAAAAGCACATTTAACATCCATATGAAAAAAAATTATGTGATTATGTGAAGCAAATGCAAGAAGTATTTTGATAGCTTTTAACCTTGCAACAGGGGCAACTGTTTCCTCATAATCAATACATTCCTCTTGATTGTATCCCTGTGCAACCAGTCTTGCTTTGTTTCTCACAACCTTACCTTTTTCATCAAGCTTATTTCTAAACACCCATCTTGTTCCAATCACTTATTGATCTTTTGGTCTAGGAACCAAATTCCAGACCTTGTTCTTCAAACTCATACAGCTCATTCTGAATTGTAATGATCCAATCTGCATCCTCTAGTGTTTCCTTTGCATTTTTGGGCTCAATGAGTGATACAAAAGCCCTGAATGGACATAGATTTCTCAATTGACCTCTTGTCTGAGTTCCAGTTGTTGGATCTGATATAATATTCTCAGCATGATGATCTGAGAGATATTTGAAATTTTTTCTGGGTGTCCAAGTGTATGGACCTTCAAGGCTTTGAGTTCTTGATACTGTAGAAGGAGCATCATATTTCCTGTCAATCTCTGTCTCATGGCGTTGAGATTTTGGCTCAGCAGGGGGTTCAAGGCCTTCAGATTCTTCTAAAAGTTTTTTGTGCTTATTTTTGCTCTTTTTGACTTTCTCAAGGTCTTCATCAGCCTCATATTTATTCAAAACTAAGATCTGCAAAACTTCCACTCAGAGAATCATCAATACTTACATCAAAAACAACATGAATACTCTCCTCTACAATCTTAGATCTCTTATTGTAAACCATGTAAGCTTTGCTGGTTTTAGAATAACCAAGAAACACACATTCATCACTTCTAGCATCAAACTTACCAAGATTATCTTTACCATTGTTATGCACAAAACAAGTACAGCCAAAAGACTTAAAGTAAGCAACACTAGGCTTCCTGCCTTTAAACAGTTCATAAGGGGTTTTCTTCAAAATTGGCCTGATCAAACATCTATTGAACACATAGTTGGCAGTATTAGCAGCTTCTGCCCAAAAGGATTTTGGCAAATTACTTTCAAGTAACATTGTTCTAGACATGTCTTCAAGATTCCTATTTTTCCTCTCAACTACACCATTTTTCTGAGGAGTTCTAGGTGAAGAAAAGTTGTGTGAGATACCATGCTTTGCACAAAATAACTCAAAATGAAGTTGATCAAATTCCCTACCATGATCACTTTTAATAAATGCAACGGGTAAGTTTTTCAAAGTATGAAGCTCCTTGCAAAGTTTAGAAAATTTAGATAATGCTTCAGACTTTTCTCTAATAAACATAACCCAAGTATATCTAGAGTAATCATCAACTAAAACAACCATTTATCTCTTACCTCTGGGTGTTTGAACCTTCATAGGACCACATATCCATATGCAGCATTTCTAAGGGTCCGGAGGTACTTACAAATTTCTTTGGCTTGAATGAGCTTCTGCTTTGTTTACCTTGAGTGCATACCTTGCAAAACTCATTATCTTTAAATTTAAGGATTGGAAATCCTCTTACCAGATCTTTTGAGATGAGCGTATTCAAGGAATGCATGCTTATATGACCAAGCTTTCTGTGTCATAGTTTTGAGTCATCCTTGAAAGCTTTGAGACACTTCAGACTATCACCTGCAACTTTTTCAGTACATAGTGCATAAAAATTATGTGACCTAGGAGCAGTGAGAATGCAATTGCCTGATTTTTCATCTTGCACCACACATTTCTCCTTGTCAAAAACAACCTTATTACCTTTGTCACAAACCTGAGAAATGCTCAACAAATTATACTTAAGACCATCAACTAAATAAACATCAGAAATTGAATATGCATAATTGTTACCAACACTTCCAATACCAATTATGTTGCACTTTGCTTTGTCACCAAGTGTGATTGTTCCCTCTGATCGTTCTTTTAGTTCTGAGAATAAAGATTTCTTCCCACTCATATTCGTGGAACATCCACTATCCAATATCCATTTCTGATCTTTCAAACCTTTGGTGACATCCTGCAAAAAATCAATCAATGCCTTAACAGGCTATTAGACCAAGTGTAGAATTTGGATTCATACTCAGAGTCAACCATATTAGGTGGTCTAACTCCTTTTAGAACCCAGATCTGTTTCACTTATCCCTTAAGCTGATAAGGATAAGTGTTCCTCATTATGTGAGGTTCTGTCCTTCTGAAGGGGCAAGTTACTTTTACATGTCCAATTTTACAGCAATAATGATACTTTGGTGAATGTCTTTTTCCTGCTTTCACAAATGTGGTTTGGCTTTTTTTTTGGAAAATTGGGATTATATCCAATTCCACTTTTGTGAACAGACTGCAGACTTCCTCAAGCATGAGACTTAACTTCTGTTCTGAGTCAGCAAAAGTTGAAAAAAAATTCTTGGATTCTTGAAGCTTACTAGTAAATGTAGTGTTTTATTGTTCTAAATCCTCAGAATGATTTTTTAGATCAACAAACTCGTCAGTTAAAATAGTATTTTGATCAACTACTTCTTTGACTTGTGATTTCAAAGCTTTGAATCTACTGTTCAAGGCTTTGAAGTCACTGTGAATTTTTAACTTGGTATCATCAAGACATTTATTCTGAAAAACCAAATCTAAATTTTCTTTGTCTGCTCATGAACTTTCATTTTCAAAGAATCAATCTCATTCATGTAACTCTCCTCATTTAAAAACTTGCTTTTGAGGATTTCAGGTAACACATCAGAAGGACTAGATAAGAGATTTTTTACCATGTCTTCAATTGGTTTCTCAGTGAAATGGTCCTCTTCAGCCATTATATGATTGTGAAGAAGACTTACCTTTCTGATCCTTGCTAGTTGAGGATCTGAAATTTTCTTTGTTGTAATACTTGTTTCCAGAGTTCCTCTTTTTCTTAAGAATTCTGGCCAAGGCTTTGGAAATCAAGGCTAAGGCTTCCTCATCATCATCATCATCTTCCTCTGGTTCAAGGCTTTGGGATTTTTCATTGTCTTTTGCCTTGAGTGCCAGATTCTTCATGTTGTCACTCAGTTCACCATCAACCTCCTTCATAGTAATCTCATGAGTCAGTAACTTTCCTTGCAGATCATCCAGTTCCAGAATGCTCAAGTCATGAGCTTCTTCAATGGCATTAGTTTTAGTTTCCCATTTGGCTTTTGGCAAACTTCCGAGAATCTTCCTGACTTTTTATTCATTTGAGAATACTTTTCCCAAAGACTCCAAGTTGTTCACAATATCTGTAAACCTTTTGAACATATCTTTGATGGACTCATCAGAGTTCATCTTAAACATTTCATAGTGCCTCAAAAGGATATTAATCTTTGTCTGCTTAACTTGGCCAGCTCCTTCATAGGTAACAGTCTACTTATCCCAGATCTCCTTTGCATTCTTGCAGTTGGATATCCTGTTGAACTCATCTGCACTAAGAGCACAGTATAATAAGTTCAAAGCTTTGTAATTTTTAGATACATTTTCCAGTTCAGTAACTGAGAGATCTTCATCAGGTTTGACAGTTCTAACACCATCCACATTAGTATACAATAGATTTGGCCCATTCACAATAATAGACCATAGTTCCATGTCCTGATCTATCATGAACATTTTCATCAATGTCTTCCAATGTACAAAGTTATCACCACAGAATAATGGAGGTCCATTAGATGCCATTCCCTGTGAGAATCCTCCTTCACCTACAAAACTCATTGTCACAAGATTGTTAGATCTTTAATTTGTGACCCAAAGCTCTGATACCAATTGAAAGTGTGTAATGTAGGTGTAAAGAGGTATAATAATACTCCAGAATGGGGGGGGGGGTTGAATAGAGTATGCTAACTTTTGCCAAAACTCAAGTTTTTGAAACTTTAAGAAGAACAAACTGTTGATATCTCAAAGCTTTGAAAATAACTTGTAAAGCTTAAAGATATAACAGCAGAGTATAGAGGCTTCAAATCTTTGAGACTTGGAAAGTTCCAAAGCTTTGAAACTTCCAGTTTAAACTGTAAGTAAATGCAGCAAAAGTAAATAGCAAGGACACAAATATTTTACAGAGTTCTGTCACAATTGGACCTAGTCTCTTCCTGAGGGATCGAATCCTTCCAGGATTCAAACACAACTTCATATTAATCACCCAGATTTAGCCCTAGATCTCAAGCCTAAGTGAGCTACCTTACACTTATACAGCTTGTGGTTCCCAACCTATCTATTTACAGGCTACAACCTGTTGAAACAATAAGAACCTCTTGTTGTTCAATTGAACAACCAAACTACGAAGTTTAGTGAGGTTTTAGAAATAAAGAAAATATGATATAATTAAGTAGAGAGAGAAGAACTCAGAAAGAATAAGCTGTTTAAAGCCTGGAAGAGTTCTTCTGGATTTGAATGATCTTCAGCCTGCTTGAATTGATTCCCTAAATGATTTGAAGAGCTGTATGTAATTGATCTTCTCAGATGATTGTGCTCTCCTAAAAATCACGACCTCTGTCTCTCTTATAAGTCTGCAATTTAAACTTAGGTAGATGTTTTAGTCTGCAACCAACTTAGGTAGATGTTAACAGCTGAATTTGAATACATTGTTGATCTGTTTATCGACGTTGGAGAGTCCAACAAACCTGCAAATACTTAGCAAACAATATCAATCAAATAACAATACAATCTAACAAAGAGATCTGCTTGAAACAACAGCTAACCAATAAAGAGAAAATCATGCTAGACTTGTCTGCTGATAGTTCTGGGTTAACAAGTATATTCAATCTCATGAATATATCAAATAACAAATATAGAGTCCACAATAATAGACAATAATCATCATGTAACAACCAAGTAACAATGAATCCATCTGCACACAGAAAGATGGTTAGAAGAACTTATCAGTAAAGAGTGACTTGAAAATCTCAAAGCTTTGAAGCTTTGCCTGTTAACTTCTCCAGAATGTATATTGGATTTTCAATCCAATTTAATCCTGCAGTGATCATCTTAGAACATAGATTGCTGAATATAATAATAAATTTGAACTAATCATTATCAAAACATAACCACAACATGCACAAAATAGTTAGACAAATACAGCATACAGGAACTGCTACAGTAGCTCAAAGCTTTGAAGCTTTGGTACTTAGCAATTTCTTATGCTTGTGTTTCTGGCTTTCATCATCAAGGAGCTAAGCTCTCTGCCTGTATTTTCATATCATAATATCCATGAGCTTCATACTTATCAAATTGGTTCTTCCTTATCAAATGTGAGATTTGGAATTTGTTGTATAAGGCTGAACGTGTGGGGTATCTTCAGTATCATAACTAAGAGGAAATGATACTTGAACTAATACTTGTTCTAAACATGTAGTGTGAAGCTAATTTTCAACACGGTCTACACGGAAGCATGTGTCTTCTTAAAGCATCTTCTTTAACTAGGTTACGCTATTTTTCAAACTGATGAAGCATTTCAAACTTTGATGGACTAATGCAGCTTTTCAAACAAAAATACTTTTCTTAAACTTTTCAGAAGAATTTTCTTAAGATCAATATACTTGTTTATTTTTACTTTAACCTTTCACTCGGATATTATCTAACCGCGGGATTTCTATTTTCATAAAACCTCTACAGGTGAACATACAAGATTGGGGAGCTTTATCACACTGGAATAGTAAGATTTGAGCTCTCACTCTATAATTCAAAGTTTTATTTTTAATTTCAAGTTATTTATTCCTAATTCCGTTCTTTCATAGATGATCTTGGGTTAACTCCTTGTCGGGATACATTCGTGCCTTGTTGAGGATACACCCTTGAGATCAGGGTTTGTAGGGTTTTGATGCAGGTTACGCAGCGGAAATAAAAAAAAATTATTCTGCTCAAAACCCTCCTTGAATCGCAGGTGAAGTATCATAACATGATGAAGGAAGAAAGGTTACCTCGGCCATACAAGGCTGGGAAGATCACATACAAAGAGTAGCATCTTTGTCTCTACGGTATCTACACGAATAGACCTCAACCGGACTTCTTCTCCAATGGTGCTAGCAATTGTGAGAAGAAGGAGAAACATGGACATGCACGGTGACTGGATCACATCCAACCCGTGGTAGAAAGAAGAGACGGACGGCCAACACCTTGGCCGTGGGCGGCATGATAGGAGGACGGCCATCACCATGGCCGTGATCTTCATAGGGGACGACACCATGGAGGCCGACCGCTCCTAGAGGGGCGGCTTCCTTGTGTGGCCGAACCCTAGGAGTGAAAAACTCCTTTTCACTCTTCCTCTTTTCTCTTTAGTGTACAGTGTGGTGTAGGATTAATTAAGATTTAATTTTCATAGCATATAAATCCTATTTATAGATAGAGAAATTCATCTTTGCCCATAAATCCAACAATGTGTGACTAGTTACATTCTAGTCCACAATTGCTCTTTAGTCCAACTAATGAGCATAATTTACACTTTAGTCCAAACAATTAAATATTGTTCTTTAGTCTAACTAATTATCAATAATTCTATCTTGATCTATTATTGTGTGTGACCATGTAGGTTCCTAATTACGTTGGCAGTAATAACAATTATTACAAGCATTGAGCGGTATCTAGCAATACATCAATGCTCCCAAGCAATGGGAATGTCAGTGATCTTACTAACCTCTGTGACCAATGTTACCGTGTTGTATAATCTCTTTGTCTCATCTATCCGGATTGGACACAAGACATGGAGTGTCACACTTGTATATCCAATCCATAGTTTCTCGATCTGTTAGTAGACTTAGATAAACAAATAACATCAATATCTCATATTTATTTATTCGAGCATGGCCATGCATTTCCCTAATTCTCACTCATCGAGTGGCATGGATATTTACTCCCGTTATGTGGGAGGGGCAAATCCCCTCTACATCACTACCATCTCTCAGCTTGCTTCATATCATGTCCGATTAAATCCTTTATAGTTACCCAGTTACGGTGTAACGTTTGACAATATCAAAACATGATAATTAACAACTAGAGTATCTACTCACAACACCGTTGTCACTATGAGAAGCGCTTGTGACATTCACATAACTCCCTTGTAGCCCTATCATGGAGGGTCAATCCAGTACGCCATCACTCCTAATGCGTACCCATGTGTTAGACTTGATATCCCCATATCAGTCTACCCACATACTAGTCTCGATGCAGTACATTCATCCTATTAACTGTAGTACTCGACTAGGGATAAGAATATAACATTTATATTCTAAGGACTTCATTCATGCTAGCATATCTCCATATCGATAACATAATGAATAGTAAGTTCATATTAATGTCACGATAAATTGATTGCCTCTAGGGCACAATTCCAACAGGTATCTCTCTAGGTTTTTTGGCTCAAGACGGAAGGTGCGTTACAGAAGGCATTGGCACTAACTCTCATGCATGTTGCTGTTGTAGTACTGAAATCATCATTCATAGCATAATGTGAATGAGATCACAACATATCCTTCTTATTCGTTTTTGGTTCAGTGTCTAAGAATTATTAAGAAGAAAAATAAGCATGATACTTAAGATTAGGCTGCAAGGAACCGATTATTGCTCTAGTTGCCATGTGATGAACTGAAATTGGTGTAGCTACTGGTGTAAGAACTTACTCAGATGACCCAAAAACTGGTTAAGATGTTGTAGGATAATGAGGAAGAAAAAAAGAAGAGGGATAACGACGAGAAGTTAAGACCTAAGACACATCATAAGTATGAAAAGGAGTAACCTCGGGAGTGGAAAATGGATTAGACAATAAAATGGAGGGAAATAAGGAGATGTTGTACTGAAAGATGAGGCAAGATTTAAAGTATTGTCAGAATGAAAAGGAAGACGTGATCGTGAAAGATTACATGTCTAGAGTTATAAACCTTGTAATTTTGGAGGCCAAGACATTTGTTAACATTTGAGGTTGTGGACATATAGTTTGATGTAGAGTACCTCACTTTGAAGATATATACTAAATTGGTGACTCGAGAATTTACCCCCCCCCCCCCTCACATCAGTTATGCATATTTAAACAAACACACTAAATTGTGTTTGAAAAAGCATACTCATCAGATGTAACTTTTAGAGAATATAAAAACAATATATAGTATATTTATCATCGAATATTAAATAGTAGAACAAGTTTTTGAAAGATGATTGAGGTGTTGGATATCATACATCTGCATTTATAATTTGAAATATAATGTGAGTTTTTGTTTCAAACAATGAAATATATTATGAATTTTAGCTGCATTACAATGTTCACATATAGCTTTTGAAAACTGACAGGGGATGGACAAAACCTGACCTAACTTGTAGTAGACAGCAAATGAAGGGTGACCAAATTTGAGATGCCACCCTGGAAGAAAAATATGATGAGTAAAATGAGTTGATGGATAATTGCGCAAGAAAGCTAAATTTGAGGAAGACGAAAAGCTATATCGACCATGCTCACATGGGTCTGATACAGGATATAATTAGTAGCATATTCCTATATCAAGTAATCCTTAGCAATAAGATTAAGGGTAAAATTATTGTCCTTAGTAAACTGTAAGATCCAATAAATTGGAGGCTAAATGGGGAGAATGCAACACATGATTAAGAGGAAATGAATAATTGTGAGACACCAACTTACCATTTCCAGTATGAGTGATTGGAACTTGAGGGTCATTCTAGTAACTGGGTCTGATCCCGGTAGATGTAAGCTAGATTCAAATGTTGCATATCATTAGTCATGTTATGAGTTGCACCAATGTCAAATAGCCATGACTTCTGAGAGGTAGAATGATTAGCCAATTTTTCAAAAGAAGATAGGGCATAATCTTGATATTGTGCATGCATTGATGGTGGAGGTTATGGTATTGTACCAAGTACATCAGTTGAGCAAGGATCATATCTAGAAGTTTCCAAGTTGTACCAATATTCAACAGTTCGTTTTCCTCTTCCACATATTCAACACTTCGCATATGTAATATATGAAGGTATGTAATAGGTCTATCTACCCCTGTGACATCCATCATAACTATAACATTAATATTGTGTCTGATTAAACAAGTGTTCCTTGAAAATGATGATCTTCCTCTAAACGTGTTAAAATTGGAGGGCCTACCACCACCTCTCTGCATATAGTAAGCCTGAATATGTTCTTGAACAATAGTAGAAGAAGAATGTTCATTTCACACAGTTAATTTTACCATAGAAAGATGCAATTCCTCACTTAACATAAGAGCATCAAGCTCAGACATAGAGGTTGGTGATGATCTTGTCCTAATGTTGGACTTAGATGATCATAATCATGAGGGGGGCTTTAAGAATATACAAAATGACATCCTCTTCTGAATCACTTCATTGACTAGGATTTAAAATATTATTAATTTAACCTAACCAAGATAAGCATCTATGGACAACTCTGTTTTCTGTAATGTATGTAACAACATTTACAACTGATGAATATGTGATCTAGACGGAGAAGCAAATCTTGTTTTGAGGCTAAGTCGAACTGAAGTTGCATGCGACAAACGGAGAATCAGAGGTAGTACAAAGAAGAAATTGAAGCAATGTGAAAACTATTTAAGTGTCAATCTACCGATTTCCACATAGCATTAGCAAGATTTTGAACCAATATAGTTAAGCATAATAATAATAATAATAATAATAATAATAATAATAATAATAATAATAATAATAATAATAATAATAATAATAATAATAATAATAATAATAATAATAAGAAGAAGAAGAAGAAGAAGAAGAAGAAGAAGAAGAAGAAGAAGAAGAAGAAGAAGAAGAAGAAGGAAATTCAGTTTTACCCAGAAACATACTCAAGAAGATCATTAGCTAAAAGAACTATATGAAGTTGACCTCGCCATATGTTGTAATTGGAGCCATTCAACTTGATCTGGGTGAAGGAGTTGAGGCTGCTAGTCGAGAATTTCAGACAAGCAGAAAAATCATCGAGATTCGCAAGGAAAGAAAGGCCGAAGAAGATCATGAAGGCGAGCAAAAATTGCAGAAACTGGTGAAGAAGAAGAAAACAAGACGCTGAAATTGAGTAATCAGAGACGCCGGAGAAGATATATTAAGGGGCAGAGCATATGATCGATAAAGCGACGAGCTTCATGCTCTGATACCATGAAGGAAACAAAAATTTGTAAAAGAAGTTGATTCATTATCAATGTTGAAGATGAACAGTTTATGGCTCATCATTTATATAAAAAAACTCAGAACAAGCTAACTAACATACAAAAGCTTACTCGACTAACAACTAACTAACTTATTTGTTACAACCTTTAGAATATTACAAATAAAATCCAATATCCCGTTGAGACTGCACATGACTTGAGTTTTTTATATTACATTCTCTAACACTTGTATCGTGTCCAAACGCCGTATGTGAGAGAATATGCATAATTCTAAATTTATCCCGTCTACCTTACCCAAACAAAGCCTTAAAATCTTAATTATTTAACATTTGTGCACCTATATTACGTACGTGTTCGGATGTGTCAATACTTTTCCACTAGAACCCTTCAAAATAGTTACAAATTCTACGTTGAGTATTACATATATGCACATAACTTGTCCTTCTAAACTCATTATTTCTTTAGGCCTTGTTTGGGTAGCATATAAGTTGTGTAGGGATAATGCTGGTGTTGGGATAAGAAGCAAGATAAGTATGTTGTCTGATAAGCCCTGATAAGATATGCTTGTTGTTTGTGTTTGGGTGCTGTCGAATATGATGCAGGATATGATGAAAGGTTAATGTGAAAATGACCACATTGCCCTGCACTGTCGTAATTTTGAATTTGTAAATGTTCGTATTATAATTTTTCATGAAAACACACAAATTAACTAACTATATTTTGATAAACTTAATTAACGAACTATATTATTAACGAACTTATATTGTTAATTAACTTAATTAACCAAATTATTGGAAGATGGTGAACTCAAGCGAGCTTCGTATCCAGATCGTGAGAGCTACGATTTTGCCTTCTTCTCCTCTTATAATTTGTTGGATTGGAACAAAGATTGATGGCTGTTCTTTGGTGATGGTAGCCTTGGCGGGTTTATTGGTGGCTTGCGACGGTCGATGTTGTGATTCAAAGCTTGAAAAAGGAAGAACGAAGGTGAAGAAAGAGTCTTGCTCGCCGGAATTGACGGTGAGTTTCAGTGGCTTAGGTCGGATTCCATGGAGGAATCGTTTGGTGTTGTGTGTGGGTTTCAGGATTTTGCCGGAGAAGATGGTAAATTGGGTACTTGGCTATCGATTGTACTGTGGTGTGGCGGTTTCGGTCGATTGGAGATCTCATTTTAGGGAGATTGGTGGTTGAGGTGTTGGCAGTGATATGAGTTGTTGGTAGTGGTACTTTGATGGTTATGTGGTGAATTGAACAATTGGGGGCTGTAATGCTGGTTAAATTGATGTTTTGGGTTAGTGGTGTTTTATTGGTGGCAAATGGTGATTTTTGTTGGGATTAATGGTGAAGAGGGTGGTTACTCATGGTAGATGTGACGGGTGGTTTTGTAGGAGGTTGAAAGAGATGAAGAAAATGGTGCAATGGTGGCAGGAGGATGGTGATGGTGACAACAGTGATGGAATCTTGGTTGATGTTGTAGGGTTTGGAGATAAAGGGTAGGAATTAGGGTGAAGTTAGGGGGGTATTTTGGTCAAAAAAATTACTGAGTTATGCTGCTTCCCCTTATCCGGCCTTATACCTCGGGGGGTGGTGATACAATTTTTCTTCATAAAATTGAAGAAGTTATGCTGGATGTATAACTTATGGTTCCCCTTATACCGGCACCCAAACACTGGATAAAAAATGAATAGCATAAGTTACGCTATGCTCCCCCCTCATGCTGCTACCCAAACGAGGCCTTAGGATAATATGGTATTCCATTAAAGGCCATTCCAGCCCAGAGCAGAAGAAATTACACATTTGGCCCAATCGGACTTGTGTATATGGACTAAATAAGAGGATGTGCAGGGACCTATTTGCAAATAGGTATGCCACCCTCCTTGCAACGTGTTCCACTACCACTTCAGAAAAATGAGACATCAACCGACAACACTCATCCAAAAGCTCAAGGATTCCCAGAAACGCTTCTTCTTCCCTTCTATTCAATCTGCCATATCTGCTAGAGTTTCACTGCATTGATTGAATCGATTTTCCACCAAGAGGTGTCCACACTGAGTCGTTGTGGCCATTTCCAGACCGAGATTAACCGCTTGGATCTTTAGCAACAAAACTGAGTGGTTTAATGGAACTCTGGCACGTTTACGGGTGATAAACTCACGGTCAACGTCTTTTAGCATGCTCGGCTGTTGCACACATAAACATATAATTTTCTGTCACGGAGCTGCTTTGACAGAAACTACAGTGAACTGAAACTGAAATTCATCGGTCTTTGAGTTTGGTGGCAACGAGACGGGACTGGTTCCAAGCCCTCCAAACCGGGAATGCCACCTTTTTTGGTAATTTCAGCGCCCATATATATACTCTTTAACTACTTTCTGTTGATACAATTAGAAGTCTCTATTTGTTAGACTTAAGCTCGTTTTGCAGTTTATAGCTAGATGCGACAGAGTAAAGCGCTTTTGTACGTGTGAGTCCAAAATCAACTGGCTTATATTGAACTCCGGCTATTAAAATTAGAGGGCCGCTATGTTTCACCTTTCTTTCTTCATCTTCCAAGTTCACCTTCTACGTGTCAAGATATGATTGTTGTGACTTTTAATTTTAAGATACTAATTCTCCAATCAAATACATTCACATAAGGGGTGAACTTGGAGGGTGAAGAAAAAAAAAGTGACATTTAGCATTTCTCTTAAAATTATTTACTGGCTGACGTCAAATTATTTCGAACCAACTATACCAAGACCAGTTAAAAAAAGCTCGTTGTCATCAATTGCAACGTAACCGATATGTTTCACCAAATGCAGCATAAACCCCATAATTATGCATCATAACATGGCACTTGATTGGCAACTTTCATGTGCCATGTACTATCATCCATCCATTATCATGCGAAAGATAACACCTAATTTGTCAATCACGAGATTCATTAATGTCTGCCATAACACTCCCACAACAGTGACCACCAATGAAGAAAAGTCACTCCCCGTTCTTTCTCATGACTCAACCAGCTCAGAGAAAGAAAGAAAGAAAAAAAAAAAGCACTGTTAAAAGAAACTCATCTGTTTTGTTAAATTATTATCATGAAAAGTTGAAAGAAACGTTAATGGAGTTGATGATCACACCCGTGATAATAGGGGATAGAGGCATGGCCCTCCCTGTGTCGACACCCATTATCTCTCTTATCTTGTTCCTTTTTTACCCATATCGTATCCGATTTCAATCACTTATTTAAAACCAGAGCCTGGATAATCTCGCCCGATCTTATCCCTGAGGTGAGAATACAACGATCTCAACATTTTTGTTGATAAAGTTTGAATTCTTTTCATGTTCTTGATGCTTTTCTGATTTGGGTTTTTGTTATATTTCAGTGTGGTGGAAGAATCAAGAATGGAGACGGGAGAGATGAACGGAAAGTACATGAAAGTGGAGTTTCCGTCGTCGGAGACGGGAGGGCTGACGAGGCAAGGGAGCTTGGCGAAGAGTAACTGCCTCTGTTCTCCGACGACTCACGCCGGGTCGTTCCGGTGCCGGCTTCACAGAGCTCCCACGCTGCAGCGGACCAAGAGCATCGATTCAAATTCAAAGCCTGCTGAATCAAATTCTAACAGGGGATGGTAGCCTTTTAGTAAACGTCCCTGTTATAAGAGTGTTGCTGTTCGTTGTATGCACTTTAAAGCTGTCTTGTGTTTGTGGTTCATCATGTGTTTGAGACTAGGAAAAAAACAATTATGAGTAATATGCGTTACACTTGAGTAATATGCGTTACACTTGCGAAATATAAGTATGATTGCTATGTTCATATGGTTTCGCTAAGGAAGGGACCTCTTCCACATTGAGAGCCTGTAAATCTGCTCAAAACATATACTGTACTTCAGTTAGTTTCGTTTGTCATGAACTTAGATTTTAATTTCAGTTGGATTCTAAGTGCATGTTTGGGAACTTAAATTTCAATAAATTTTAATAAGTTTTGATTAAAATTGACATTTTTTATTTAATTGTCTTTGTTACATTATTTTACTATTCCGATTATATTCAGTTTTGGACCAATAATGAGTAGATTGTATAATCTCCAATTTTGAATATGCTGTCACATTGTGTAGATTTTAACCTCCTATTAAACATTGGGCTTTTTGGATGATAGGAAGTAAACAAAAAAGAAAAAGTCAAAAATCTGATATTTTGGAAATTCCGGATTTTATAGGATGAAATTCCGGATTTTTCGAGCAAAAATCTGTTTTTTTTTTGGAAATTCCGGATTTTATAGGATGATATATGGAATTTTTTTATGCAAATGTGTGTTAGCCTAGTGGTGAAAATTATGAAATCCTTGCATGAGGTCTCGAGTTTGAATTTGGTTATATAAAAAAAAATATTTATTTTACCAATAATCTGCAACAATCTACCGCATCCAAACTTACAAATTAAATGAGCTTTTAAGCTCAACCTCTCACTTATTTCAGCTCACCCAAATAGCCTCATTGTTCGGATTTTCAACTCCTTCAAATTTTTCATCAAGCTTATATTCTCAAGTTATTTTCAGTTGATTATTTATTTTCAGTTCGGACCAAACATGCCTTTAATATGCAGATTCGATAATCTCCGACTTTCGAGATTTTTTGATCTGATTTCTAATATGCTATGCTTTACACTATTTTTATTTGTACAAATTATCAGTTTGTCCAAATGCATAACATCTCTGATGTATCGTAAGTTCGTATATTTACTGTCGGTAAAAGATAAAATTGTTGAATGCGCCTAAATTTTAATTCAAACCATAAGCGTGTGTCGAAGAGTTTTCATATCATAATTCAGTTAGACTATTCACTCTAAATTATTTACGTTAGATTATTGAGCTTTGAAGTTTGAATAAAACAGACTCTTGAGTACATATTGTTGTCAAATGGAGAAAAATTGGTGCTTGATTCTACCACGTTTATATTGTATCGATGCGCAACATGGTTACTTACAGAAATGACTGCTAGATTCCGTGGTATGGTGTGTACAGAGCCACAGACCAGACAATTTGCATAGATCCGGGGCTATAGCCCACACTCAATTTTTTAAAATTACAATTTTATCATTGAATTTCGACCCACTTTGACAAAATTATGGATCCACCCTTGCACCGGATTCGGAAATCACTCCTGCAAGGTAAGAGTAAAAAGAAGAGTGCGAGTGTTTGCTGTCTGGCAATCTGCTTACATTGGCAGGTTTGCACCAGCCAATTCCTCACATACCCACATCAGTCCGTCCTCAGTTGGGTGGGTCTGGCCAATTCACTCAGAAGCTTATTTCTGATTTCGAGGAACAACCCAACATGCACTTACATAAGCAAGAGTTCACGCTAGTACAAGGAAATGAAAGAATGCATGTTTTAACAGCCATATATGAAATATGCAGATTAACCAAAACGACTACTGGGGATCGATTACATACTTCCGATACACATTCTTGGTGCTGATGGTCAAGAGAAGTGACTGAGATTTAAGAAACTAGTCTGAACATGTGTATTAACATAATCTGCAAGAGTCTTGAACCCCTGCAGCAACAAAGTTACAACAATTTAAATGGCCGCTTTCAGTTTCTATAAACGATCCACATTGATCTTTTTCTCCTAAAAGGCGCAAGGTGCATTTCTCGATAACAAGAGAAGCAGGTAATAAGTTTGTAATTACCCTTTATAACTATCCCCAACTAGCTAAAACAGAGAGTGAAAAAAAACAAAAATGTTATCAGTTCCTTTGGCTTGAACTTCTACTATGCGACCACAACTTGCTGAACATTTTCTTTGGTTTTGTGGGAAGAGCACAGAGAACCTTAACCTTTGAGGAGTTCCCCAAACCATCAGGGTAATAGTTAATGTCATCATCATCCAGATCATTGTTGTCCTTCTCAGCCAGCTTCATTTTCAAAGTTGAAATGTTTGATTTTGAAACACTCCACTGATCTTCATCAGCTGCGTTTAATCTTCTTCTAGACGAGTCTTCAGTTGTTGCAGCAAGAAGTGCTTTGATGTTGCTAGGGAGATCGGTCAGTTTTCCACTAGCCATGGTGGCTCTAGCTTGCTCGAAGAAGAGGACTTGAACCACAACCCTTAAAGGGAGTAAATCGTTCTGAGCGGCGTGCGCGCAGGCTTCCATTGATAGCTTCTTGCAGTCCAGGGTTCTGCACAGTCGCTTCCTTTCTTGTTTGTTCAGATCTGGGTGTACCTGGATAAAAATATGATAATTATGAATTTGATTTTAGAGCATGTTTGGAGTTTGGACATTCTTGGTTCTGAAACTGGGAGAAAAAACTATATAAGAGCAGGAGCTAACACGGTCGCCTAATGCTCAGTGTAGAACACCCGTGTCACAAGCCTACAATTTTTTCGCATCCTCTCATTCTGCTCTTCCCACACTGCCAGACAGATCCTAAAACTAGTCTTTCTGGGGGTCTTCTAGCACTCGTTCCACTAGCCCTGTCAATGGGTTGGGTCTCGACTCGACCCGACCAGGCCCACTTGCGACCCTATTATTTCAGACCCATTTCTGCCAAACCCAGACCTGACCCAGCCCCAACTGGTCAGACCCTCTGGACCCGACCGGACCCTAAAACTAGTCTTTAGGGGGTCTTCTAGCAACCCGACAGGGTATGGCTAGAGCACTGTGCACACGTTCCACTCGGCCTTGTCAATGGGCTGGGTCTCGACCCGACCCAGCCCCAATGGGTCAGACCCTCTGGATTCGACCCGACCCTAAAACTAGTCTTTGGGGGTCTTCTAGCAACCCCATAGGGCATGGCTAGTGCACTATGCGCACGTTCCACTAGGCCTGTCAATGGGTTGGGGCTCGACCCGATCCAGGCCCATGTGCGGCCCGGAGACCCTGTTATTTCAGACACATTTCTGTCAAAACCCAGCCCCAACGGGTCTGATCCTTTGGACCTGACCCGACCTATTTATTGTTTCCAGCTGAAAGCCTGAAACATAGTTGAGGGGGTCTGTCAAGAAAATGCTTAATTTCATCATTCGAATACGAAGAATGACGCCATTGCCACGTCTAAGATTCAAAGTTCAGTTATCTGTATAAACTTGGAGAAACTAGTTGGGCTCAACTATGAATTTCCGAAACAAACCAAGAACATGACATATGATGCAGAGGTCAAGGCAGTTGGTTATCTACCAAACAGCTGATTATAATATATGGAATGTACCTATGATCTTTTAAGGTTTTACTTAATTTGGAATTGAGTAACTGTGAGTCAAAACATGAAATGAGAATAGGAATAAGGATGTTAAAAAAATGAACAATTTACCTTGAGATAAATATCAATAGCTCTGTATAGATCATCATGATCAAGCCTGGCAAAGTCTGGAACAGCCTCTGCCACTGCAATGAACTTTGACAGTGGCAAATTCACGTCGCTTGCTATCTCTTGAAGATACGAATCCATAAGCCTGGCCACTTTAAGCTTTGAGCTATGTGATGCTGAAGAAGACCTCCGGCTTTCTTGGAACCCACGATCAAAATTCTCTGCTGAACGAGACCTCCTCCGCCTCTCAAAATAACCATCCTTAGCTCTTGGAGGGCTAGTCGGAGGACTCTGCCCTTGTAACATGAACTGCTCGATTATGTCCAAAATTATATCCACATCGTAAACCGTGCAACTTTTGGGAGAAAGAGATGGTATCAACAAATCAGTGACTTTAGCTTCCTCTAACTGAAGCCCTACTCTCCTGGCCAGTTCCATCTTCGAAGACGCTGAAACATTGAGTATATTTGCAGCTTTCAAGAGCTTAAGCAAGAAGCTACAAGAAACAGCTCCTTTTTCTACTGGGAGCAAGCTTATGATTGATTCCAGAAGCACCTTATACTTTGAAGCCACTTCTCCAACTGAATCCGAGTCCGACCCTGAATCCGAATCCACTTGCTTATTACCGTTCATCGAGTATTTGGACAAGTTGGGTAGCCATCGAGATGCATATATCCTCAAAGCATCTCCTACCAAACTTGACGGCGTCTTCCCACCAGATTTGATCGCTATGATGCTTCTCCAATACAGGCCAATACTCAATTCTGCTAAATCTTCAGCCCACCAACCTTTCGCTAGAGACTTATTATTGTGTCTCTGGCTCTCGGATCCGTTACACGAAATGTCATCCCTACCCCTACGCGAGTAGCTACGCGACAAGTCCACCCTTGAAGGGTGAGCTAGAACTTTTGAAGCAATAGCCTCAATACATCTACTTGTGATGCCTAACTCCTCTGACCAAGAAGGGAAAGCTCTAGTGGTATG
Source organism: Linanthus parryae (assembly GCA_023055425.1). NCBI lineage: Eukaryota > Viridiplantae > Streptophyta > Magnoliopsida > Ericales > Polemoniaceae > Linanthus > Linanthus parryae. The sequence continues at coordinate 70,810,259 of JALGPY010000002.1, forward strand.
TAAAGTTACAACTGAGTCCTTCCAACCCTGAAGAATGCAAGAATTGAAGAACACTTCAAGCTTGTAAATTAAGTTTCCCTTGTCTACATCTTCTGTCATGAGGAGGTACTCGGCCGCGCATCTGGTGGATACGATGTTGTAGGCGCTTACTGTGATGGTTATGCCGTAGCAAAACTTTGCACATAGTTCGAATGCCTCGATCCCGCCGGGGAATTCGGGGAGTTGGACTATTTGGGGCTGTTTTGATTCAAGGGTCTCAGAGCACATCTTCTGTAATCGCAAGCATTTCGACAGCAAAGGGAACTACAAAAATATAGAGAAATTCAAATTTCATGACCATGAAGGTTACATAAGAAACAGGTCAGTCAATGAATATAGGTGACGTAAGTTTACCTTATGGAGCATATATCTAGTCCCCTTGACCTGAATAATGAAATCACTAGAGACTTCTGATGATACTGACCTGAATTAAAAAAAAAAAAAAAAAAAAATGAAGAAATCCCAATTACATAAGCTTTTCTGTGAACATGTCTGCATAAGATTTATGTTATACTAAACCAGGAGATCTCAATAAAACAATAATCTTTACCTTACAGTGTCACTAGTGTAGAAAGAATCAGGCTTGGATCCCAATTTCATAAACTTCATGTTTAGACCCTTCAGTCCTCCCCTTCAATAAGTGTTCTAATTAGATGTGCTTTACCTCATCAGTTTTCATGACTGAACCAGAGGGGTAAGCTTAGCAGCTGAAGAAAAGAGATGGATCATGAGCATGAAGAGGCTGAAATGATTGATACCCAGAACATGAATCACCCCAAAGAACATCAAGAACATGAAAAGATTCAACCCTCACTAACCCTAAGCCCTTAATTAAAAATCAAGAAAGTGGCATGTAAAGAGACATTTACTAGATAACTTCAAAAGACATACCTGGAGTTGCAATGATACGCCGGCAAGTCCCACCGGCTGGACCAATTCTGCGGCGGCTAGCTCATGCAAGAGAGAGAGAGAGAGAGAGAGACTGGTGGGCTAGGTAGGAAGAACTTTGTTAAGGAAAGGAAATACTAGTAGTAGTAGTACCCACCATGGGAATGACAGAGAAGAGGCAATGAGGAGGAGAAAGAGGAGTCCCACGTGTTTGTCCTGCGCCCCACCATTGTCTTTCACTCTCATGATTGCAATATTCCCTAGTGGTATTTTATTCTCAAGAAGAAGAAATCTCTCACTCTCTGGCTGGCTGGCTGTTCTTTCTGGTGTTATTTTTAGTCAAACACAATTTCTTCTCTTTCAACTTAGGTTGACTTTTTTACCCGTATTTGGGTCACTTTAACAAGATAATTTGGATTGTAAAACGATATATTTTTTTTTGACAATTTTTCAGAGTATGGTAAAGGAAGGTTTACTCTACGAGATCATGCAAAGATTACAAAATTCGTGTATCGTTTTGCTAACCAAATAATCGGGTCAAAGTGACTCAGTGAATAGTGTCAAAAAAGTAAAGTAAGCTGAAAGAGAAGAAACAGAGGTAATACGCATCATCGTACGATGCTTTATTTCCTTACTCATACAATCAATGTTGTCAGGATCGCGATCCGGTTCGTGGGATCGCACGATCCTACGATCCAGGAGGAGACCTGCGATTCGGATCATGTGAAAAATCGTTTTCTGGTGAGATCATGTGGGATCACGAGCAAAATCGTAGGATCGGATAGAATCTTACGATCCCACCCTTTTTTTCCTTTTGGGTCGTCCTGTTGGGTCAGCTAATTGAAAAAGATAAATTTTTGGACTTAGCCCAGTTGTTTATACTAATAATAATTGACACAAAAGGCAAAAAAAAAAAAAAAAAAAAAAAAAAAAAAAAAAAAAACATAACTTACCCTAGGTCAAATATTTCTCAATCTAGATAATATTTGTTGTAACTTACGGCTGAGAACGTGAGAAGAAGTGAGAAGAAAAGGATACGACGAAGAAGCAGAGGCGTTAGGCGACTACGACGACTGCGCAGCCACCATCGCCGGCCTCCAGCAAGGCAGCCACCATATGCTTTATGTTATGAATTTATGATGAGATTAATTATGGTGATGATTTATCTATGGCATATTATGCCTTGAGCTTGTATATTGACATTTTTATAACATTAAAAACTTGAGAATAAGTAGTATAAGTAATCACAGAATTAATAATATATATATATACAGTTTTAGTAAGATCTTACGAAACGATCTGATTCTACGAACCTCGATCCTGTGGGACACTCTCCGATCCTACCTACGATCACGATCCTAAAAATCTTGCATACGATCTACTACGGTGACGTGAGTGTGAGTAGAGAGAGTAATGACATTTTAGGCAGATGGTTGGTGCTTGTGTGTTTAGCCAAGAGTCTGGTTCCAGCTTAAAAGACAAGTAGTCATGTGAAAATTATTGGGGACTGAATAAGCTTATTGAAATTATAATATTCATTTTTTCATATGTGCTGAAAATGTTGATTAAAAATTAATTTTATTTGACGACACTCGTAACTTTTACTACCGAATTTACAATAAAAAAATTATTTGAACTTAAAATACGTTTAAGATGTTACACGTTTGCACAAATTAATAATTCTTGCATAAAAAAGATAGTATAGTATGCTATTTCAGAAGTTATACCTAGATCTTCAAAATCGCAGATTACATAATATGCAGATTATTAACCAGCTTAAATTAAATCTGCCTCAAAAAATTTACGAAAACAATGGAGATTAAATTTTTTGAGAGATTTTGATCTCAAATGAAACATGCACCAAGTCACCTAGAATAGGAGTATGAAAGCGAGAAATTTTAAAAAAATTGTACTTGAGAGGGTCATGAAAGCTCGTGTGCGTGTGTGTATTACATGTTAAATATAATTTCTTTTAGAGAATCTTTATGTTAAATCATGATGGCCGAGTCAACTTGCGTGCACATAGACAAATTCACTGAGTCGATCACCAACCTACATATATTGGGCTTGGGATTGGGTGTTATGAGCTCTGCCAGGTGGAACTAGACTCAAAGCCGAGTCAGAAACTGATGTAAGATGACACAGTCATGTGTCTCAAATGGCCGGAAAATGACCGGAGGTTGAGGGAAATCAAACAGAGACGGAGAAGAGAGAAGAGAGAAAGAGAAGAGATTCAGAGAAAATGAGGTAAAGAATTTCATTCAAATCATACCAAATTCAATTGCAGTTTCCCCCTGTATACCAGCGGGGTCAATTCGCAATTAATCAAACTTCTTAACAAACATGCCAACTCGGCTCTCGTGACACTCCTCGGCCAATTAGAGAGCTCCGAGAGGCTGACTTATCTAACTAACAGACGACTAAGTAGAACGACGCCATTCTACTTAGTTATTTGATTAAAATGCTAATTGACAAAGTGCGGACCAGGTTACATCTAGTAATGTGATACAATGACAACTGCTAACCTAAACTTCATGTCATTAGTTTAGGTTGTGTTGCAGTTTAGTCCTACTTATAGGTCATTAGTTTAGTACTCTTTGCACTTAGGTCCTCCTTTCCAGAGAATCAGACAATGCCCTCCCCTTCAGATTCATGTCCTCATGAAACAAAGGTGGCAAATTAAGACTTGAGACTGTAATAATCCTCCCCGGTTGCTTCAGTAGGAGATAAGTTGAGCCATTGTACAAACACTTTTAGAGTAGAAGAGTTACCTTGATTAACCAATTGCCTGCCAAGAATGGTCATTGGTTCAAATAGGAATTGGCCATCATGACCTACAGCTGGGAGTGTGGGTGAAGCATAATGATTCCCAAGAGCTTGTTTCAGCTTAGAGACATGGAATACTGGATATATCCTTGAATGTGTGGGTAGTTGAAGTGTGTAAGCTACCTTACCTATCTTCTGCAACACCTTGAAATGGACAATAGAATTTGGCAGATAATTTGAAATTACTCGTCTTCTGAACTGAAGACTTCCTATATGGCTGCAGTTTGAGAGACACACAATCCCCTACGGGAAACTCCCTTTCAGCTCTGTGCTTATTAGCATACAGAACAATCCTCTCTTGGGCCTTTACAAGGTTGTCTTTACTTAATTGAAGCAGATTACTTTTGTCAAGAAGAAATGAGTCCACTTAAAAATATTACCAGTCTTGTTCAACTGGTTAAAATTAAAGTGCAGTGGTTTGTAACCATATAAGGCTTCAAATGGATTCATTTGTAATGTTGTATGAAATTGGTGTTAATACTACCATTCAGCTTAATGCACCCATTTCACCCACTTCTTAGGCCTGTCACTTGCCATACATATAAGGTAGACTTCTAGACATTGATTCAACGTTTCACTCTGTCCATCAGTGTGTGGGTGATAGGAACTGGTATACTTCAATTGTGTGCCAATAGTTTTGAAAAGAGAATGCTAGAATTGATTCAGAAAAACTGCATCTTTGTCACTGACAATAGTGCAAGGCATACCATGTAACTTCCCCACATAATTGAAGAAATTTTCAGCTAAAATTTCAGTAGTATAGGGGCGATATGTCCCCAAGCCTTATTTGGAATAAGTAGGGGTTGTAAAAGGCCAGGATAGATTTTCGTATTTCATCCTTTGGCAAATGTCACATGTCTTAACTCAATCTTTAACTTGCTTCTTTAGACCATGCCAATAAGCATCTTCACCCTTTTATAAGTTCCCAATACACCAAAATGGCCACCAACTCCAGTATTGTGCAGTTCTTGTATGATATGAGATCTCATTGTCCCATCAGACCCCACAGACAATAATGTACCTTGTTTTAAGATACCATCTTGTATTTTAATCTTAGATAGGCGATCAGGAGGATAGCTAATTCAGCCATCTTGGCTTTAGCCCGGTCATCATTTTTATAACTAGCAGTGACCTCTTCTAGCCATTTAAGAGTTATTGTGGATATAGCAGCACAATGTGTCTCCGGATCTAGACTAGTAGTGGCTCTTCTAGACAAGGCATCAACAACCTTGTTGTCTTACCCCTTCTTATACTAAATTTCATAATGTAGCCCTAACAAATTTGTAATCCACTTCTACTGAAATATTGTGGTTAAATTTTATTATAATAGATACTTCAAAATGTGATGATCAGTTTTGATGATGAATTTAGCACCTTCCAAATAAGATCTCCTTTTTGAAACAACATGCATTAGTACTAGTAATTCCTTTTCATAAGTAGAGAGTCCTAAGTGTTTAGTGTTGGGTTTTGATGCAGGTTACGCAGCGGAATAACAAAATTAATCCTGCTAAAATCCCACCAAGGATCACAGGCAATCCATCATAACATGATAAGGGCATAAAAGATGTGTACCTTAGTTTGGGAGATCACACGAAGAATAGTGTCTTCGTCTCTATGAATATCCACACATTGGATTCTTGATTGGATTCCTTCCCACCGTGTAGTGCTAACAACGAGGAAAGGAGGAATGGATCACGCAAAACGAGGCACAAAGCCAACGCCTCAAGGAGGCCGACGGCAAGGGGGGCGGACGGGTTGGGGTGGACGCCTCTTCCTTGTCTCTCTCTTGCTTTGTTATGTTCTCTCAATAATGACTTGTCTTAAGAATTAACAAGCTAGAGTTCATTTATAAAGTAATAACTCTTTATTAACTACATAAAGGCCCAAATACTAATCATCTCCTTACATGGATTAGTCCACTTGCAAATTAGTCATACTAAGTTTACTTGTGGTTTTTTTATGATCATTTTATTAATTAGTCCAACTAATTAATACCTACATCCAATTTAATTCATCCGTTGTGTGAACCCATAGGTTTCTACTTAGTTGGTAGTAACTACTTACTAACATGGAGCGGTGTCTGGCAACACATCCACGCCACCCAACTAATAGAAATAAGTCGGTGATCCCGACAAACATTGTGCCCAATGTTCATGTATTGTGTTATCCCTTTGTCTCCATATTCGGATTGGACACGAGACATAATAGTCACACTCCTATATCAAATCCATAGTTTCTCGATCCTGAGAACATGCTTATACGAGAAGATAACATCAATATCTCAAATTGATTTATCTGAGTTTGGCCAGACATTCAATAAGCACCATCCCTCGAGTGGCCCATGGATATTTCTCCCATTATGTGGGAGGGAAAAATCCTCTATACGTCACTACGATCTCTAAGCTTGCTTCCTATAATGCCCGATAACTATCTTTATAGTTACTCGGTTAAGGCGCAACGTTTGATAATATCAAAACATGATATTCCACAACTAGAGTGTCTGGTGAATTCAAGTCTAAGGAATACAACATCATTAGCACTACGAGAAGCGATTGTGACTTTGACATAATCTAATGCATCCTTCTCGTTGTGGGTAAATCCAGTATGCCATTACTCCAAATGCATACCCATGTGTTAGACTTGATATCTCCATATCAATCTACCCACATACTAGTCTATATTTAGTCGTCCAGTTAATCAATATAATGGACTAGGGATATTTAAGATAAATGGAACATTGTATCTAAGGACTTCATTATATTAAATATCACAATAAATAATAAATGAATGTTCTAGCCAAACATTGTTCATACCAAATATAGATTGCCTCTAGGGCACCTATTCCAACATAGAGATGATAAAGGTTTGCTAAAATAAGCAGTGGTTGCTTATTTTGCATCAAAACTCCACCAATACCTTCATATCATGCATCTGTTTCAACAACGAATGGCTGAGAAAAATTAGCTAATGTAGAACATGAGAATTTACCATAGCCTCCTTAAGAGTTGCAAATGCTAAACTTAGATCTTCATTCCAAGAAAAAAGCTCCCCTCTAGAGTAGTTGAGTTGATGGTCTAGCAATAATGCCATATCCTCTGATAAACCTTCTGTAATACCCACTTAAGCCGAAGAATCCTCTCAACTCTTTCACATTTCTGAGTGTAGGCCACTCCTCCATTTCTTTGAGCTTCCTATCATCTGTTTGTACTCCTTATTTAGTAATGATGTGCCCTAGTTACTCAACAGCTGCCATACCAAAAGAACATTTACTCGATTTTGCATACAACTTGTGTTGTCTCATAAGGTGGAATATTACATTCTGTAAGTGCTCAATGTGATCTTCTTGTGTCTTGTTGTACACCAAAATATCATCAAATAAGCCCAACACCATTTTTTAAGTATTGTTTGAAGACTTCATTCATGAGGCACTGAAAATGTGGCTGGAGCATTAGTTAGACCAAATTTCATTACCCTGAATTCATAGAGTCCTTCATGTGTTCTGAAAATTGTTTTGTAAGTATCTTGTTCTGTCATCCTCACTTGATGATATCCAGCTCTGAGATCAAGCTTGGTGAACACTGCTACATCTCTAAGCTCATCTATTAGTTCATCAATTACAGGAATAGTAAACTTTTTCTTAATTGTAATGTCATTAAGACCCCTGTAATCCACACAAAAACTCCAGTCCCATCTTTCTTTTTGACTAATAAAACTGGTGCTGAGAATGGAATAGTGCTATGCTGAATTTCTCCACTTGTCAGCATTTCTTTAACCATTTTCTCAATCTAATTTTTCTGCAAAAATAGATATCTATAAGGCCTGAGAAAGACAGGTTGTGACCCTCCTTTGAGCATTATATGATGGTCTTGCACTCTACTGGGTGGTAACCATTTTGGCTCATCAACGACATCGATATACTGATGAAGTAGAGCTTGTATAGGAGGAGAAATTTCAGTGTTTTCTTCTATAGTAGTGATTGAATAGAACTGTTCAGTGAAACAATACTCATTGAAGTGACAACATTTTTGGATAGACTGTAGCTTAACCTCTTTTAGTTCACTTTTTGGGTTGCAAGCGTTGAGAAGCACCTCCTTGACTTTGTAATTGAATCCAAATGACCTTTTGTTAAAGTTTAGTAAAATGTGGCTGACTTCTCTCAACCATTGAGCTCCCAACACCGAATCACATCCACCTATGGGAACTTGAAAGCACACTCATGAACTATCAAGCTTGCTTTCATTAGCCAATGTAACTGGCATAGTCTTAGTGCTCTGACTGACACACCCTACTCTTTTGGCCATATTCTTGTCTATAAAATTGTGTGTGCTACGTTAATCAATCAGAATATGCACCACCTTGCCATTGATCATACCCGTGATTCTAATGGTGTATGTGGTTGTGTTTCCAGCCATGGCATGCAGTGATATGCCAATTGGTGTCTCTTCTCTGGTAGTTTCTGTGGGGGTGGAAACTTCATCTTCTTCTGTTTCTTCTTCAATCTCAGCATCTCCCTCATCATCACTCCCATATAATAAAAAATAGAGACTTATGTTTGCATTTATGCCTAGGTACTAGAGGTGTAAGGGAAACCGAATAAACCGGTCAAACAAACCGAACCAAACCGAAATCCTAAGTTTTGGACGATTTTTTTGAATGTTCGGTTTATGAATTACTCAAGTTTTCACAAACCGACCCAATCGGTTCAGTTTGTAAAAATATCACACCGCACCAAACTGAACTGAACCGATATGTGCTTGGTGTACTTTTATTAAAATATTTATTGCATAAAGTATATTAAATAATCTAAAAGCATAGAATATAAGTAGATATATTCAATAAAACTCATCACATTAATCTTAATATTTTTCAATTTCTCTCACGTTCCATCGTAAACGATAGCCGTGCAAGTTTGTTTTACGCCTATTTAATCTCTTTCTCTCTTAAATGTGAATTTCGTTGACAATGAAGTATTATAATATCCATTCAATAATGTTTATGCAAACCGACCGAACCGAACTGAACCAAACCGAATTGTTTATGTTCTGTTCGGTTTGGTTTATCCTTCCAAATGGTTTGATTTAGTTACAAAATTAGTAAACCGGAGTATTCGGTTTGGTTTATGGTTTTCGCACAAACCGCACCAAACCGAACCGCTTACACCCCTATTAGGTACGTAAGCTTCATCACCATAAAAACACAATTTTTATCTCTTTTCTCCTTCATTTTTGTTGTTGTCAACCTCTTGTAAGGTACTTCGAAGTTAGCATTGCCATTAACTCCTTTTCCTTCCCAATTAGAAGATGTCTTGAACTTGTTAATACTGCGATTAGTAGCATTAGTTGACTTCTAGCTTCCAACTTCCATTCAAACTTTGCTGCAATGTGTGTTCCAAAGAGTTGAAATGAGTTTCTTGTAATGTAGCCATTGATTTGGCTTGTGACAAAGTCTTTGGGAGTTGTAGTGGCACTGCACTCTGTATATCACTTCTCAATCCACTTAATAAACTATCCATACTATATTTTTCATCTGTCAGGGGTGCATTGCCTTCACTCTAGGTATGGGAGCCTCAAACCTAGCTTGGTACTCAACCACAATGGTTTGCCGCTCTAATTTGTTAAATAAATCATGTCCAGGTTCTGCAAATTCAGCACAAACTTTTTCCCCAAATTGAGACCATGAAATAGCTTCGAAATCATTGAATTCGGCTCTAAACCAACTGTAAATTCTCCTTCAAGATGAAGTGAAGCCATAACAAGTTTATGAATATCATTCATGACATAAATTTGAAAGTATCTCAATCTTATGTAGCCATCCCACATGATCGAAACCAGAGCATAGGAAACTCAAATTTTGGGAGAGGTACTTTTCCAGCAGAAAAATTCTTCAACCAAGCATTAACACCACCAAATTGACTAGATTTAGCTCTTCCTCTACTAATATTGTGTGTATCACTATCACTTCCAGATAAACTCGTCATTTTATCCTTATTTTGTGGTAAGTAACAAGTTTAAGTTGTTCATCATCCACTTATTTTGTTCATCATAATTTTTCTCAATCCTTCCCAGACCTAGATCCAATTCTGACTTAAAATTGGAATTCAAATCTTTGAATTGAGAATTCATACTTCTTCAATCTCAACACATTGACTCGCAGGTCGTCCAAGGAATCATCCACATCATTGAGCTGCTCCTCAAGCACCATGACCTTGCTGTCAACGTCCATGGTTACTTCATGTTGATTTTTGTTTTTTGGCATGGTGAGAGTCCCGGTTTGGTTCTAACCTGTCTCTGATACCACTTGAAACAGTCATGTGGATCAAATGGCCGGAAAATAACTTGAGAGTGAAGGAAATCAACCAGAGATGAAGAAGAGAGAAAGTGAAGAGATTCAGAGAAAAGGAGGGAAAGAATTTCATTCAAATCATACCAAATTCAATTACAGTTTCCCCCTTTATGCGGGGTCAATTCACAATGAAATCAAACTTCCTAATTAACTTGTCAGCTCGGCTCTCGTAACACACCTCAGCCAATCAGAAAGCTCTGAGAGGCTGACTTATCTAATTAACAGACGACTACACCGTTCTACTTAGTTATTTGAATAAAACGGTAATTGACAACGTGCGGCCCTTATTACATATGGTAATGCGACCCAACGGCAACTGCTAACCTAAACTTCATGTCATTAGTTTAGGTTATGTTGCAGTTTAGTCCTACTTATAGGTCATTAGTTTAGTACTCTTTGCACTTAGGTCCTCTTTTCCTGAGAATCCTGACATTAGAATCTAATCCTTTCCAGCAGTAATTATGACTATGTCACTTCAAGGTTTGTCATCTTGCATTCTTTGGCATGCATGCAGTGTCTTCTTGGACTCCATGATTGTGGCATGAGATTCTTTTGGACTTTACTACTACTAACAAACTTTCTGTCTTCTTCTGAATTAGGTGAGATACATTTTTGCTCTTTAACCTAGAATATAATGACATGATTGCAAGATAATGTGTAACTAACTATTTATCTACCATGTGTGATTAATTATTCGTGACAAGGTATGAATTAGATGTACCAATGGAAGACAGGTGGAACATATTAGTAAATCAGCGTTTCAACTTTCACCATATATGCAATATTTGCAAAATGCATGATGTGTCGTGGAAGGTCTTCTTTGACATTGGATTCTTCTCCTTTTTTATTATACTCGGGAAAAAAAACAAAAAACAAACAAAGAGGTGCTATATAATTAAGGTTTTGTTTTTTTATTATGTTATTGACTACTAGCTCCGTCCCGTCAGGTTCTTGATACTTGGACTTTTTTACCATCCTTAACTATCTCTCTTTGATCCGGTAATTTGGATAGTAAAACGATGACTTTTTTTTTTTTTTTAATAATTTTCTCATGGTGTTGTTGAGTAAAATTTATTCTACAAGACTATGCAAAGATCATCAAATTCTTTCATCATTTTGCTTACGTAATCAAAGTGACCCAATAAATAATGGTAAAGCAAAGTATGAAGAATTTGGCGGGACGGAAGTAGTATAAGAGTATCGATTTCCATTATCCTCACTATTTTTCCACGTACCTGAAAGGCTACAAGAAATGATGAATCGATGATGTTAAGAGTGTGATGTCCGTTCAATATGACATGCGAGCTAGAAAATCACCTTCATTATGTCAGCGTTTTTTTGTCAACCGTCATACGAGAGATATGACTTGCATGAGTGTAGCACAGTGGGGCAAGTGTCGCACCCTAATGTTGAAAAATAATACATACTCCCTCCGTATCTTCAGGTTTTTCAAAAAGTTATTTGGGTATTATTCGAGCCTAGCGATTTGGTTAGCCAACGATGCAAGAATTTGGTAATTTTTTCATTGCGTCGTAGAGTAAACTTTACACTACAATACTACAAAAAATTATCAAATTCTTGGTTTTTTTTACTAACCGAATCACTAAGACCAAATAATACCCGAGTAACTTTTTGAAGAACCTGGAAATACGCAGGGAGTATATCCCTATTTTAGCCAAGATTTTCAGCAGTGCACTTGGTATAATTATGAAAATGCCCCACCTTCAATCAAAATGTAGAGTAATTTCTACGCACTTTGTAAATGTTTGGCTCCGCACCTGACACCTATTGTATTGATCTCCACATTCCAGAATGATGAATTTCTCATTCGTGGAGAGTCATATAGACTGGACGAAAAGAACTGTAGTAAGTCGTGACGTTGCCATTGTTCGGGGAAACCAAGGGCATAATGGAGAGTTGAAATTGACAATGGGTCCAGTCACTTTTGATGGTATTGGATCTGAGTCCAGTCCACTATCGGCACGCCAGAATACGTCCTTCTCATTGTTACCCAACAAGGTTACACCGTGGGCCCATCTCTCTCTATTAAAATAGAAAAGAAGATGAATTCTCAAGACAAAAAACAGAGAAAAGAAGATGGCATCAAAATAATCATCACAATTTATGGACCACTCTCACCCACCTAATTTGACCCGACCCTAATTTCGTTCTTAAGTTCTCCCATTTAAGACTTCTATTAGCTGTAGCCGCTCTCGGTTTTCAGGCCACTTGTGTTAGTGAGTCGTGCCCAATGCATATCAGTGTCACACATTGACAAGTTCAAAGTCCAATCTAAATAGTATGCTCTCGGTTTTCAGGCCACTTGTGTTAGTGAGTCGTGCCCAATGCATATTAGTGTCACACATTGACAAGTTGAAAGTCTAATCCAAATAGTACTAATGATATGCGGAGTTACCGTGTAATTCATCTAAAAATGACTTGTCCAATAAGGGCGGATCCACACTTGACAGATTGTTTTGCAATTTCTTTTAAGAATTCGTCGTATAAAGCCTCCTTAAGTATAATAAAAAGGTCCTCAATATCTATAGAAATGTGTCAAAATAACCATGTGTAAACATAGACAGTAGCTCAACATTTCTCAATTTACTAGCTAGTGGACCCTGAATTTTTGCCTTTAGGCTGAATCACATTTTTTTTTATCATCATACACAACGGCATGATACTCATGTGAACAAAGGGAAGAGAGAAAGCCGAATCCTCAATACTAACAAGGGATGTCGTTATTCCCATCACAGAAATCAGAGCTCCAATGGCGATAACATTAAGCCGACTCTTTCAAGTCAGAGCTTCAAGAACTTGGATGTATAATTATTTGTTCATTTAGTCGCATGAAAAAAAAAAGTCAGAGATCGCAATGTAACTCATAGAGGCCCCTCGTCTCTAATTATGGAGTCACATAATCCACACCACATTCCTTCCAAACGAGCCCCATGTAGGATTTCGTGAAAAAAAAAATTGAAATGATGAATTGAAGATTTACCCATTTACCGTAAAATGCCAGTTTGTCAAAGATTAGCAGGCTACGCATGGATAGACGCAATGAGTTTGGCGTTTACAGTGTAATTTTGCCTTTTAATTATTGGCTTTATCTTTTCTTTTAGGAACTTATTATTGGCTTTATCTTTTGTTTGTCTGACTCTATTGCAAGAATTAAAGGTGGATGAATATAATTGGCACGATGATTTGTACTAGTAATTCCATCATTAATTTGCCACCATTTGACGTAATGTCCCCCTTCTTTTGTAAACGTGAAACTCTTGATATATTCTTCAGGTCTTGCCTAAACTTGGGCGATCCCATGCATGATGATCTTGACATGCATGCAGACTCTTTTCAGCAATTTTTATCAATAGGGGTCAACATACTATTAGTAATATCATATTCCTACATTAAAGAACATTTTAACTAGCACAATCACATATAATAACGACGATATAAAGATTTAATGTGCTTGATAAAATGAGTAGAAGAATAAAAAAAATAGCTTGATAAAATGAGGGAGGGAGAGAGAATATGGCATTGGTGACGCGTGTACGTATTCACTGTCCTAAAACCGTCTTATCCTCCATGTCATGAATGTGGTAATGGACACAACGACTCGAATATCCAACCCTCGCTGTTTGCACCAGACTCCAAGAGCCACGATCGATTGGAGGCATTTTGAACGGATCTGGAACTAAGTTCCCCGTAGAATAGGAATATCTTAAAATCAGTTGGTAGAACTTGTAGGAATGAGAGAGTAGACTTTTTTTTTTTGAAGTGAGGACCTTCTTATTCTTCTACTCTTTTATGGACTCTCCATACACTCTTTAATAATAAAAAAAATATGTACTAATAATTATAAATTTTAAACTCTCAATAAACTCGTCTCAAATTTCTAATATACACCTCTAAAAGAGGCCTGAAAATAAATGTAATAATAATAAAAAGTTTTAAAACTTTACTAGAAGTATTTTGCACTCCCCCACGAGTTACAAAATTATCAATACATAAAAGGTAAAAATTCAATTTATCGGACAACTATATGTTGTGTAATGAGAAATGCTAAAGAAACTCTCCTTATGCACTTTCTTTAGAAACTCTCCACTACAATGTGTCATGTGAAAGCCGATCTAGGGTTTTGACCATTTTACAGAACGGCGAAACAAAGACGAAGAAGGAGATTGTATTGATTGATCAATGAAAACCTAATACAAGAGATAATATATACCGAGACATCTCAACGGTAGGATGTACGGATCTAAGATCCAACGGTTACAATAGAATTAGGGTTTACATTTAATATTGGGCTGAAGCTAAGGATAACAAAACGACGATTTAGTGATCGAACCATCAGTTTGGTCTTGAGTTCTTCAAATTGTGGTCCCAGTAGGGATTTAGTGAATATGTCCGCAATCTGATCTCTTCCAGAGACAAAAGAAACAGTAATTTCACGATTTAAAACCTTTTCTCTAACATAATGGCAGTCTAATTCGATTTGTTTAGTGCGAGCATGAGATAAAGGATTTGCAGTTAAGGAAATAGCAGATTTATTGTCTGTCCATAGAGTAGGAGCATGGGGTAAAATAAACCGTAAATCATAAAACGGAAGTTTAAACCAATAAGTATCTGCAGCAGCCGTAGCAAGAGCACGATACTCCGCTTCGGTGGACGACCGGGCCAACGTTGGTTGTTTCTTGGAAGCCCAATGAACAGGATTAGGGCCCAAGAAAACGACCAATCCAGTGGTACTTCTACGGTCCGTTGGGCTACCAGCCCAATTGGCATCAGTAAAAATTTGAAGGGGAAGATCAACGAATTGATAGAACAGCCCATAGGCTTTTCTGCCTTGCAAGTAGCGAAGAATCTCTTAGCACTTGAAAAAAGAGAGTCAGTAGGTGAATGCATGAACTGGCAGAGGTGATTTATGGCAAAGGAAATATTTGGCGAGTAAAATTCAAATATTGCAATGCGCCTAGAAGTTGGCGATAAATGGTGGGAACTGGTAATGGAGTTCCATCTAAAATATGGTATTTCAAACCAGAAGCCAGTGGAGTTGGGCAAGGTTTGCAGTGAGCCATATTAAAGCCAGCAAGAATGTCAGTTATGTATTTTTCTTGATTGACAATAATACCATCAGTAGTGCGCTTAATTTGAAGGCCCAAGAAATAAGTAAACGGCCCAAGGTTTTTTATTTCAAATTCAGTTCCTAATTGAGGAACAAGTGTGCGAATGTAATCAAGGTCATTACCAGTGACGATAATATCGTCAACGTAAAGCAGTAATAACGCAAGTTTGTTGTGACAGTAACGAATAAGAGAGATCAATCTGCGTTAGACGTAATAAAACCAAGAGAGGAAAGGTAGGTAGTGAACCGTCCAAACCAAGCACGAGGTGCTTTCTTTAAACCATATATAGACTTACGTAATGAACATACATGCTTTGGAAAACGAGGATCAATAAAACCGGTGGATTGGCGCATATAAACTATTTCTCGTAAATTGCTATGTAAAAAATCATTCTTGACGTCTAGTTGTTGTAACGGGCAAGAAAAGGAAGCTGCAAGAGCTAAAACATAGCATGCAGTAGCGTGTTTCACTACCGGACTAAAAGTCTCGTCATATTCAAGGCCTGGGATTTGATGAAACACTTTGGCGACAAGACGAGCTTTATGGCTTGAAATAGTGTCATTTTTGTTAAATTTTGTTTTGTAAACCCACTTGTTGCCAATCACATTAGTGTGTGGAGGTGGTTGAAGAAGAACCCAAGTTTTTGCTTTTGTAAACGTTCAAATTCATCATGCATTGCATAACGCCACTGAAAATATTGTGAAGCATCTTTATAAGAGGTAGGATCATTGTGTGAGATGACAGAATTAGAATGAGTAATATGAACATGAAATAACTTTTTCTTGAATATACCCGACTTACTACGGGTTTGCATAGGGTGTCCTCCAAGAGAATGAGGAGGAGTGGTGGTGGTTGGCATCATTGGGTTGGAATTATCCGTCGTGCCTAAACTGGATGGTGTCTGCACAGAATCAAGTGTAGTAGTCTGGGGGTGGCTAAGACACCACCAGTAGGTTGCGAAAAACCCAGACCCTCAGCATTGAGAGTAGGGGGGAGGGACAAGTAGATGTACCAGGTGGAAAATTTGAAAAACAACCAGAAACATCATGTGAATGATGAGAAATTCCAGATTCAACACAAGTAGTAAAACTATTATATGCAGAAGAAGTGTCAGTAGCATAAGGAAAAAAATCACAAAATAAAACATCGCGACTAACAAAGAATTTTGTGTGAGTCCTATCATAACACAAATTTCCTTTGTACCCATCAGCATATACTAAAAATAAACATTTTTTTTTGTTTTAGGGTCCAATTTGGTTTTATTAAAAGATGTGAGACAAGGAAAGTAAGAACAACCAAAAATCATGAGATGAGTATATGTAGGAGCAGATTTAAACAAGAGTTCATAACGTGATTTATTTGAGGTGTATTTACTAGGTAAGAAATTAATCAAGTAAGTAGCATGAAAGTTTGTAATGTAATTATAAAACATGATCTAAATACTCTAGAGGGGGTGAATAGAGTATGCTAACTTTTTCCAAAACGCAGTCTTTTAAAAACTTGAATAGAGCAAGCAGTTGATATCTCAAAGCTTTGAAACAGTTTTGAGAAACTTGAAGGTATAACTGCAGAATACAGAGGCTTCAAAGCTTTGAGATTTGGAAAGCTCCAAAGCTTTGAAACTTCTTGTTTAGACTAAACGTAAAGATAACAAAAGTAAATAGCAGGAACACAAGGATTTTACGGAGTTCAGTCACAATTGGACCTAGTCTCTGCCTGAGGGATCATATCCCTCCAGGATTTAAACACAACTTCTTATTAATTACCCAGATTCAGCCCTAGATCTCGAGCCTAAGTGAGCTACCTTACACTTATACATCTTGTGGTTCCCAACCTATCTAGTTACCAGCTACAACATGTTGAAACAATAAGAACCTCTTGTTGTTCACTTGAACAAGAAAACTAATATGTTTAGTGAGGTTTTAGAAATATGAATTATACAATTCAGTAGAAGTAGAAGAACTCAGAAAGAATAAGCTGATGAAACCTGGAAGAGTTCTTGTGATCTGATGAATGATCTTGTTCTGCAATGTCAATGGCCTGATGAACCTGAAGATTTGATTATATAAACTCTCCTGTTTGTAGCACACTTCAAATATCACGAAGATCAGTCTTAATCTCTCTATCTCTTTCCAATCAAGGTGCTGATTACTTTACATAACAGTCTGCAACCAACTGAGAGATTTTAGGAACAGAAACCCTATAAATCCTCTTCCCTGATATGCCTCTTCAAAAGCTATGTTTGAATAGCTATCTGATTTGTTTTATGGACGTTGGAACGCCCAGCAAACCTGCATAAACTCAGCAAACAAGATCAAACAACATCACGACAATCTAGCATCAAGATCTGTTTAGCAGTATGCTAACAGTTCATGAGAAAACTGGGCTACATTTGTTTTCTAATAGACTTATATATTCAATCTGTTGAATATATCAAATAATAAGTATAGGAGAAGTGTTATTAGTCAATAATAGATTCATAACAAGCTCTGAATCATAGAGAAATAACCTGCAAACACAGAATTGATCAAACGAACTTATCTGTAAAGAGTAACCAATGAATCTCAAAGCTTTGAAGCTTTTCCTGCTAGTTCAACAGAATGAACTTGGATTTTCAATCCAACTCAATCTTGCATATTTTGTTAATCAGAATATAAATAACTAATGCCTGCATAGTGTCATTCCATATCAAAAACAAAAAACCTGCATCAAACAGTTAGAATATATATATATATATATATATATATATATATATATATATATATATATATAACTACAGTAACTCAAAGCTTTGAAGCTTTGGTACTTAGCAATATCCCTGCTTGTGTTTTTGGCTTTCATCATTAAGAAACCGAATGCATACGCATTTCACATATTAATATCAAGGAGCTTTAGACTTATCAATCTCCCCCTTCATGAAAGACAAAACACATTACTTGAATCCAGATTATGAACAATTTCATGCAACTCTGAAACACAAGTAATTCACAAGTTCTGAGAACAGTTTTAACCTTAACAAAATATGAAACTTAACAAAAAATATATACTTCAACTAAATAAATCCAAAATAATGCATAGCATAGCCATAACCAACAATAACCAAATAGCAACTAGCATCCATCCTACTTATTACAAAACTTAACAAAAATTGAACACAAAAGCACATAATCTTCTCCCCTTTTTTGTATTTCAACAAAAGAGTAGAAGCAATGTAGGATCTAGTTCAGAGTATTTTTAAGAAAATCAGAAAACTTAAACGAACTTTAGGACTTGTATGGAGAGAAAAGAACATAAAGAAATAGAAGGGTGGTCTTCAAGGCTTTGAAGATTCAGCATCAGAACCCTTCTTTGAAGACATCTTTCCAAGACTTGGCTTTTCCCTTTCCCTTGTCCTGAACTTCTTCCTGAACCTCTTCAACTGTTTCAGCCTCTGAATCTCTTTTAGCTGGTTCTTCTGTTTGCTCATCTTGTTTAGTAGCTTCTGCACCCTGTGCTTCATCAGTTTGCATTTTCCCTACAACTTGATCAACAAGCTTGTCCAAATCAGCAGCTTCCTTTTCAGCATTCTCTGCAGCATTTTCCTCATCAACAGCCTCTTCCTCAGATTGATCAAAAAGATCCTTTGATGTGATAATAATGGAAACTCGTTTCTTTTTCTTCTGCTGATTCTTAAGAGCTTCACCAAGTACTTCATCTGAATCAATACTTGTTTCCCTGCTCTCTGAAGAGGGTATCTGCTCTAAGTTCAATCCTTTGATGATGACATCTAGTTTATTGTTCACCAAACCTTTGAACTTAGTGAATTCAGTAGAAAGGTCAAACAAACCTTGCCTCAGATCTTCCACTCCATCTTCCAAAACTTCAACCATGTCCAGTATTTGAGAGAAATCCAGATTACTAGACACTTTAGGGGTTTTAGCAGCTCTAGGTTTGATAAAGTCTTTCTCCTTCAATTCTTTAGGACTTAACTCAGAATAGAACTTCCACTTCCATTTGGCAGTAAAAATAATCCCAATCCTTTGAAGTGATGCCTCATCTACCACTCCAAAACCACTAGTAATCTTTTCCTCGTCCTTTAAAGAAACTCCAAAATGTTTGAAAAAAAAAGTAATACATTGGCATAAGGCAGGGAATGGTTCCTAGTCCCAGGTCTACCTCAAACCCTTGACGTATAAGATACATCAAGATTAACACTTTGTGTGCCACCAACTCCTTGGAATACTCCTTGGGAACTACACATCTCATGATGATTGAAAACAGAATTTTGGCTTCACTGGTAAACACAGAGTGTGTTAACTGTTTTGGTTCAGAAGTGGTTCCCTCCAAGAAAAACAAGGCTTTGGCTTTCTCCAAAATGTCTTTCCTATCAGGGTGATCACTGACCTTATACTTCCTAGGTACTCCCAAAACTTTGGAAAACACCTTGTGATCCAACTTAATGTCAATACCATCCACTCTTGAAGTAAGAATATACCTATCACTATGATCTAGTTCTTGAATTAAATTCAGATAAAACAGTCTGGTTAGCCTAGGGTAAGCCTCAGAAGGTGTATTCAACAAACTCCCAACAGATGAATTCCTCAAATTCTTAATGTAGTCTAAGTCCATAATGTCCAACAAGTCAGTACTAATTAGACTACAGAAAGAGACTTTGGATGATGCACACCCATCCATCCACACAGCTTTAACCTCATAATTGACAAACCAAGACTCGGAAAAAAGGTTCTTAACAAAATTTGTAGCATTCTTGGTCTTCACTGCACTGTGTTTCACTCTTTTCTTTTTCTGGAGTTTCTTCACCCTTCTTCTCATCAGTTTTCTTATTCTTTGAAGATGGCACATTCTTCTTTTCACTTTTCTCACCAGTCCCTTCCTTCTTCTTCTTGCTTCATTCTTCCCCTTGATCCTTAATCTCCTGTTCTTTGTCCTTCACCACTTCTTTTGTAGCAGACTCATATTCTGACTCAACCACTGGTTCTTCTTGAAATTCCTTTCCCTTCTTGACCTTCTTTGAGGTAGGAGATGTCTCATGACCACTGGCTGTATCCTCTGAATCGGATCCATGAATGGTGATCTTCCTGTTAGCCTTTCTCTTCACCCTCTTGTTGGATGTCTGGCCTTGCTACTTGATTCTCTCAGAATTGCGCTCCATTTTGGCTAGGGTTTGAGAAGATTTGAGAGAAAGGGGAGAGAGGGAGAGATAGACGAAGAGATAGAAGTAGAGAATGAGAGAATTAAGCCCTGAAGTTGGCTTAAGTAGGTAGAATAGATTGATTTAAAAAAGGAGATTGCATGCAAAAAGATTGCATAATATTTCTGAAGATATTTTGAGATATTTTATCCACATCTCTGAACATTTGGATTATTTTGTAATTATCTAAAAAGATATTACAAAATAATCCACGATCTAATTTATTAATGAATTCAAATCTACTTAATCAAAGCAGTGTAACAGTGGTTCAAAGCTTTGAGAAGTTTCAGACCAAAATAGAAACTTCAAAGCTTTGAGCCATACTTTCAAGGCTTAAGAAAGTATGATATCAAGGCTTTGAGATTCACACATATAATACACATAGAGACTAATACTCCTCCTAAACCAATGCATCATTGTTTAACATACCCAATTCAAGTCATAGGGATGCAAACCTCTCATCTGACCTTGGTTTAGTGAATATATCAGCTATCTGCTTAGAAGTAGAATTAAAAGATAAACAATATCACCTTTTTCAGCATGATCTCTAAGAAAATGATGTCTCACATCCATGTGCTTTGTCCTTGAATGCCGAAATGGATTATTTGATATAGGAATGACATTTGTACTGTCACAGTTGATAGGTACATTTCTGAATTCATATCCAAGATTTCTTAGCTGTTGAGAAATCAATAAAACCTGTTAGCAACAAGCTCTAGCTGCAATGTATTCAGGTTCTGCAGCTGATAGAGCTACTGATTTTGCTTCTTTGAATGCTAACTAATCAATGATGATCCGAGAAATTGGAAACATCCAGAAGTACTCTTTCTGTCTACTTTGTATCCTGCAAAGTTTGCATCTGAATAACCATTCAACATAAAGTTAGATCTTCTTGGATACCAAATCCCCAAGTCTTTGGTTCCATTCAAGTATCTGAAAATCCTTTTCACAGCAATCAGATTACTTTCTTTAGGATCAGCTTGAAATCTAGCACACATGCATACACTAAACATAATGTCTGGTCTACTAGCAGTTAGATATAGAAGTGAACCAATCATACCTCTGTAATCCTTTTGATTCACACTCTTACCATTTGTATCTTTGTCTAAAGACAGTGATGAACTCATAGGACTCTTAACTACCTTGGACTGTGACATGTTGTATTTTTTCAAAACGTCATGGGTATATTTACCTTGATGCACAAAAAATCCTTTCTTCATTTGATGCACATGAACTCCAAGAAAGAAATTCAATTCTCCCATCAAGCTCATCTCAAATTCCCTGCACATTAGACTTGAAAAATATTTTGAAAGAGCATCATTAGTAGCACCAAATAAAATATCATCAACATATATCTGTACTACTAACAAATCCTTTTCATGATTCTTTATAAAAAAGAGTTTTGTCAACAAGTCCTCTCTTGAAACCATTTTATGGTAAGAACTTAGAGAGTCTGTCATACCAAGCCCTTGGATCTTGATTAGGTCCATACAAGGCTTTGTCTAATTTGTAAACATGATCAGGAAATGTGTCATTTTTAAAACCTGGTGGTTGAGCAACAAATACTTCTTCTTGTAAATATCCATTCAGAAAAGCACATTTGAAATCAGTTTGAAAAAGTTTTATGTGATTATGTGATGCAAATGCAAGAAGTATTCTGATAGCCTCTAACCTTGCATCAGGGGAAAATGTTACCTCATAGTCAATGCCTTCTTCATGATTGTATCCATGTGCAACCAGTCTTGCTTTATTTCTCACAACCTTACCTTTTTCATCAAGTTTGTTTCTGAACACCCACCTGGTTCCAATCACAGATTGATCCTTTGGTTTAGGAACCAAATTCCAAACTTTGTTCCATTCAAACTCATTCAGCTCATTCTGCATTGCAATGATTCAATCTGCATCTTCTAGTGCTTCTTTAGCATTCTTGGGCTCAATAAGTGATACAAACGCACTAAAAGCACACAAATTTCTCAGTTGGACTCTTGTCTGAGTTTCAGTAGTTGGATCTGATATGATATTCTCTGCAGGATGATCTGATAAATATTTGAACTTCTTTATGGGTGTCCAAGTGTATGGTCCTTCAAGGTTTTGAGTTCTTGACACAGTAGAAGGAACATCAAATTTTATGTCAGTCTCAGTCTCAAGACTTTGAGATTTTGGCTCAGCAGGGGATTCAAGGCATTGAGATTCTTCTAATGTTTCTTCATCTTAGTTTTGCTTCTATTGACTTTCTCATAGTCATCATCAGCCTCATACTTGTTCAAATTGAGATCTGCAAAACTTTCGCTCAGAGAATCATCAGTATTTTCATCAAAAGTTACATGAATGCTCTCCTCTACAATCTTAGTTATCTTATTGTAAACCCCGTTGTTGGAATTGTGCCCTAGAGGCAATCAACTTATTGTGACAAATATGTGGATTTACGATTCATTATGTTATCGATATGGAGATATGTTAACATGAATGAAGTCCTTAGAATATAAGTGTTATATTCTTAAATATCCCTAGTCAAATACAATGATTAACATGATGATCATCTATAGACTAGTATGGGGTTGGATTGATATAGAGATATCCCGATCCAACACATGGGCATGTATTAGGAGTAATGACATACTGGATTGACCCAAATCCGAGAAGGCTACATACAAGTTATGTAGTGTCACAAGCGCTTCTCGCGGTGATAGGATATTATCATCCTTAGACTTGAAGTCACTAGATCCTCTAGTTGTGGAATATTGTGCTTTGACAACGTCAAACGCTACTCCGTAACTGGGTAGTTATAAAAGCGCATGTTGGGCACAACAGGAAGCAAGCTTAGAAATGGTGAGTGATGTAGATAGAATTTGTCCCTCCCACATAACGGGAGCAATTATCTGAGGCCACTCGAGGGATGGCGCCTATGGAATGTCTGGCCAGAATCATATGAATCAATATCGGGATATTGACGTCATATACATGGATAGGGCTATTCCCAGGATCGAGAAACATGGATTGGATATACGAGTGTGACTTGTATGTATCGTGTACAATCCGGATAATGAGACAAAGGGATGCGATAATAAGATCACAAGGTTTGTTAAGATGACTATTTCTATTAATTGGGGTGGCATGGATGTGTTGCTAGGCACCGCTCCATGTTTGTAAATAGTTACTACCAATTAAGTAGAAACCTATGGGGTCACACGCCATATGGATGTAATTGGACAAGAGACTTAATTAATAAGGATTAATTAAAAGGATCATAATGCAACAATTTGCTAACTTAGTGGGACTAATTAGCAAATAATACTATTTCATATATGGATATGATTAGTATTGGGACCTTTATGGAAACAACTATGACTAGTTGGACTGTATAAAGGAACTCCTTCCTTCCCTCTCAATACATGTTATTCAGAACACATATTGAGAGGAGGAAAAAGAGTTGAGAGCAAGCAAAGGCAAGAGGCGTCCGCCCCTTACCCGCCGCCCCAAACCCGTCGGCCACCCAAAGGAGGCCGAGCCTCTCTTTGTGGCTTCGTTGCGTGATTCCATTGTCTCCTTCCTCCGTTCTAGCTAGAACGAGAAGGTTGGGAGGTCCAATTATCTATCCTAGGCGTGGATCAACCGTAGAGAACGTGACATTATTCGTGTTTGAAGTCATCAAAGGAGAACCCAAAATTAAACACATATTGATCCTTTACTATCGTTATGTGTTCTTGACTTGTGATCCTTGGAGGGATTTGAACGGAATATTTTTTCTTCTTCCGCTGCGATTCCATGTTCAAAACCCTTCAGTGGTATCAGAGCCACAGGTCGTAGAGCATAACGTAGTTTATGTATTACGATTTTGTTGTTTTAACACTTTAAATTCATGTTTATCGCGTAAAACGACAAATAAAGCA
The DNA here is from genome assembly GCA_023055425.1 of Linanthus parryae. Taxonomy (NCBI): domain Eukaryota; kingdom Viridiplantae; phylum Streptophyta; class Magnoliopsida; order Ericales; family Polemoniaceae; genus Linanthus; species Linanthus parryae. The sequence continues at coordinate 70,834,564 of JALGPY010000002.1, forward strand.
TAGTAGATGCAAATTGAATGGAGATTCAATCTAAACAGGATCTAATTGTGCATTGGATGCAAAAAATTAGTGAGTTTTTAGTTTGAAGATTAGGGTTGGGGCACATGTTTGGAAAAAGGGTTTTTCAACATGGAAACAATTCGGATTGGGCAACAAGAAAAAGGAGTTGTTTTTGGAAACAACTCCTAGAAGGGTTCGGCCCCCCATAGGGGACCGCCCCTGTGCCTTGCCGCCCAAGCCACGCACGGCCTAAGGGCCGGCCGGGCCCTAGGCGCGACCGGGGGGACCGGCGGCTTGGGCTAGGCCGGGCCCTAGGGCAATAGGACTTTGGGAAGTTCTTTTGGATTGTTTTTGACCCTACTTCTTCCAAAACAATTAAAATTGAACAAGCACGTTAAAATTGGTTTTAACTGTTTATGGGCTATTCACATGGCGGTTGGATATGGCCCTAGGTTGTGGTTTGTGTGTGAATATTTATTTTGTGGTTTGTTTTACGGCCTGCGAGCTGATCAATTAATGTAATAGTTAATTAAGGTTTACGGCCTGCGAGTCGATTATCTCTCAACTTGTGAGATTTATTTTATTTAGTATAGGTGTAGCTAGATAAAATAGATTGTTAGCCAAGATTGAATAAAAGAAACCCAAAACCATTGGATCCATGGAGATGGAGCATGGAGCATTCCACAAGTCTATGAAGGATGGACCAAAATATGGAGGCGCATGGTGATGTGATCTATTTTAGAGTTCATAGATATTCTCATTGGCTTGGAATATCTTAGTCTAGAAAGGCCATATCCACATCACGTTTATTTTGTTGTGGTTGTTTATTTTATTGTCTTATTATTTTGTGATTGGTGTATGGTTGATGCATGCGATTAGGATAATAAGAAAACTAGACAACCCGGATCTATGATTTGGAGTTTTGCCCAAAACTCAAACATATAGATCATGTTGATATGGATCAACAATACAAATTAAGATTGAAAGGCAAATCCCTCATTCAAAATATTGTGTTTATGCCTTCTCGTTATTTAAACACACATCATGATCACTATAACCCATGATTGTGCGTGCCAAAGCATGACAACATGGTTTATCGAGATTAGATGCGATGGCACGTAACAATGTGCAATTGTTTAAGTACGAGGTTGGACACAACTAGGTAGATTTAATATGATTAAAGGAACCTAGAGTCATACAATTGGGATTATCCATGGGATGGATAAATAATGGTTAATTGCCCAATTGAAAAAAGAGTTACATATGATGTAATTGGAATGGTTCCTACCTAAATAACCAATTCCGGGTGACTTGCCAAAGCAAGCTCGGGAAAGGCGAAATATGGTTCTTGGCCCACTAGAAAATATAAGGATATTTTCCGCATTAATATGGAGGGTTATTAATCCGTAGAAAAATATGTTGGAATAGATGCCCTAGAGGCAATCTAGTTTAGTATGAATTATTTGTGGCTAGAAATTCATTTATTATTTATTGGATATTTAATATAATGAATTCCTTAGATTTACAATTGTGTTGTTTATCTTAAATATCCCTAGTCAAGTATAATGATTAATGGGACAATCATCTATAGACTAGTATGGGGTTGGATTGATATGGAGATATCATGATCCAACACATAGGTGTGCATTAGGGAATGTTGCACTGGATTGACTCATCTCCGAGAAGGCTACATACACGTTATGTTGAGTCACAAGCGCTTCTCGCGGTGCAATGGTACTGTCATCCTTAGACTTGAAGTCACTAGATATTCTAGTTGTGGATTATTGTGATCTTGGTAGCGTCAAACGCTACACCGTAACTGGGTAGTTATAAAGGCGTGTACTGGATACAATAAGAAGCAAGCTTAGAGATCGTAGTGGACGTAGATAGAATTTGTCCCTCCCACATAACGGGAGCAAATATCCTAGGCCACTCGAGGGATAGTGCTTATAGAATGTCTGGCCAGACTCAAATAAATCAATATGGGATATTGATGTTATTTGCACGAATAATGCTATTCCCATGGATCGAGAAACTATGGATTGGATATACGAGTGTGACTTGTATGTCTCGTGTCCAATCCGGATATAGAGACAAAGGGATGAGACAATTACTTGTACAAAGGTTGTCAAGATGACTATTCTATTAGTTGGCTAGAATGGATGTTTTGCTAGAAACCGCTCCATATTAGCAAATAGTTGCTACCAACTAGATAGAACCTATGGGGTCACACTCTATATAGAGTTTAACTAGATTTGGGAATTAATTAATTGGATTAATTAATTAGAAGGATCACTTTGCAAACCCTTGCAAACTTAGTAGGGACTAATTTGTAAAAGAAGGGACTAAATTGAATTCTAGTAGGACTAGAATAAGTCCTTTAGGTAGTTGGCAAGGAGTTGTTGGACTATATAAAGGACCTTCCTTCCTTCCTTCCCACATAACTTATGCTCATTATTGAACATAACAAAGAGTGGGAGAGAACAAAAGGAGAGAGAGCAAGCAACAAGGGAGCCGACCGCCCCCTTGCCGCCGCCCCGTCCCCGTCGGCCAACAAAGGAGGCCGAGACCCTCCTTTTTGGGTCTCGTTTTGCGTGATTCTTCTTCCTCTTCCGGGCTAGCACCAAGGACTTGGGAGATCTAGGATCAACTCTAGGCGTGGATCAACCATAGAGAACGTGACACAATTCGCGTTTGAAGTCATCAAAGGAGAACCCTAAGGTGTGTTTATGATTTCTAACCCTTACCATCGTTATGTTTCTTGACTTGTGATCCTTGGAGGGTTTTGCATTGTTTTATGATTTTTTATGCTTCCGTTGCGCATCCATGAATCAAAATCCTACAGTGGTATCAGAGCCACAGGTCGTAGAGCATAAACGTGGTTTATGTGTTACGTTTTAGTTGTTTTACACCTTAATTTGATTATTTATTGCGTAAAACAAGACAAATCAAGCATGGGATGCAATTTTTCAATAATTAATCATAACAAGATCCAATTTTTGCATTGGATGCATGAATTGGTGAGTTTGAGAAATTTTAGGATCTTAGATCTGGAGTTTGGGCATCCTTGGGAAAGAAGGAGTTCTCCCAAAACAAGGAAACAACAAAACTTGGGCACCAAGCAAGGGCGTTGTTTTGGAAACAACTCCCTCAAGGAGGTTCGGCCCCCCCTAGGGACCGCCCCCCCTTGCTTGCCGCCCAAGCTTGGCCGCCCTAGGGGCCGGGCGGCCCTAACCCGCGGGCCTAGGCTTGTGGGTTTTGGGCCGGCCCGGCCCTAGGGCCTTGTGGTTCATCTTATTTGGGCCCGGGCAATTTCATTGTTGGGACCATGGACCGTTTTAACCCTAGAAATCCTAAAATCAATTAAAATTGACCAAGCGCGTTAAAATTGGATTTTAACTGTTTATGTGCAAATCGCATGGTGATTGGATATGGCCTTAGGATGTGGTTTGATGTGGATGTTTAATTTTGTGGTTTGGTTTTATGGCCTGCGAGCTGATCAATTAATTGTAATAATTTATTGGGGTTTTATGGCCTGCGTGCCATTTTTTTCTCAACTTGTGAGATTTATTTTATTTAGTATAGATATTAGCTAGTGCTAGATAAAGTAGATTGTTAGCCAAGATTGGAGAAAAGAAGCCCAAAGCCAAAGAAGCCACAAAAGATGGAGCATGGAGCATGGAGCATGGAGCATGACTATGAAGGATGGACCAAAAGATCAAGACGCATGGAGATGTGTTTGTTTTAGGGTTCATAGATAATTCCATTGGCTTGGAATTATCTTAGTCTAGAAAAGGCCATATCCACATCACGTTTAATTTCTGTTTTGTGGTTGTTTATTTTTAATGTCTTATTATTGTGTGGTTGGTGTATGGATGATGCATGCAATTAGGATAATAAGATAATTAGACAACCCGGATCTATTATTTGGAGTTGTGCCCAAACTCAAATAGATAGATTAGTTGATAATGATCAACAAGACAATTAAAAATTGAATTTAAAAATCCCTCAAAATTCAAATATTGTGTTCTTGCCTTCTCGTTATTTAAACACTCATTATCATCATTATTTACCAGGTTCGCGCGTGCCAAAGCATGGCGACTTGGTTCATCATGATGGAATGCGATGGCACGTAACAATGTGCAATTGTTTAGATAAGAGGTTGAACACAACTAGGCTATTAATTTGATTAAGAAACCTAGAGACAGTCAATTGGGATTATCCATATGGATGGATAAATAAGGATTTATTTGCCCAATTGAACCAAGAGTTGCATATGGGATGCAATTGAAATTGTTCCTACCTAAAGTAGTCAAATTATGGGTGACTTGCCAAAGCAAGCTCATAAGGAGATGAAAGATGGATCTTGGCCCACTAGAAAATATAAGGATATTTTCCGCGTTAATATCTTGAGGGTTATTAATCCGTAGAAAAATAGTGGGAGCTATATTTGATAAACTAGCCATTATTGAATATAGTCAAAAATTCACAAATACTAAAACTTGCGTATTTTCCTTTTGTAGAATTCCAAATGGCAAACAACTCATCGAGTTCACAACATTCCCTACGATCTGTCCCTGAGAAGGACAAGCTCTCTGGAACCAACTTTCTTGATTGGTACAGAAACTTGAGAATTGTTCTCAAGCAAGAGAAGAAACTGTACGCAATAGAGGAGCATGTTCCAGAAGGTCCAGAGAACCAAACACCTGCTGCCCTAAAGGCGCATCAAAAGCGTGTTAATGACGCTAATGATGCGGCCTGCCTTATGCTTTGCACCATGACTTCTGAGCTTCCGAAGCAACACGAAAACATGAATGATGTCGATATGATCGAACATCTAAAGCAGCTCTTCCAAGAGAAGGCGAGGGTAGAGAGGTATGAGGTCTCAAAAGCACTGTTCAAGTGTCATCTGGCAGAAGGGAACCCGGTGGGACCCCATGTACTCCGAATGATCGGGTACTTGGAGAATCTCGCCCGACTAGGGTTCCCGGTCGGCCAAGAGTTGGCAACCGATCTTGTGTTGCAATCGTTGCCCGAGAGTTATGGACAGTTCATTATGAACTATAACATGAACGAGATCGTTAAACCACTGCTAGATTTACTCAATATGTTGAGGACGGCTGAACAGAGCATCAACAAGGGTAATGGCAAGGCCATAATGATGGTACGGAAAGGAAAGGGCAAAAGGTTTGCCTCTTCCTCCAAGGGCAAAGGCAAGTCAGTTGCCAAGTCCAAGGAACCTGCCCTTAAACCTGTTGGTGGCATTGCCAAGTGTGTGACTAAAGGTGAATGTCACTACTGCAGTCAGCCTGGACACTGGAGGAGGAACTGCCCAAAATATCTGGAGGACAAGAGGCTTGGAATAGTGATTGCACCACCACCAGGTATTTTTGTTGTAGATGTCAATTTAACTTTCTCTACATCATGGGTATTAGATACTGGATGTGGATCTCATATTTGTCGAAATATGCAGGATCTAAAGAGAAGTAGAAGATTGGCTAAAGGGGAGGTAGATCTGCGCGTTGGGAATGGAGCAAAGGTTGCTGCGTTGGCCATAGGCGTGTGCGAGCTATCTCTGCCTTCAGGATTAGTTTTAGAATTAAATAATTGCTATTTTGTGCCTGCTATGAGCAGAAACATTATTTCTATTTCTTGTTTGGACAAGGATGGTTTTATTATTTCAATAAAGAACAATTGTTGTTCCTTTTATTTAAATAATATTCACTATTTTAGTGCGCAATTATTTAATGGACATTATGTCCTTGATCTAAGCAATCCTGTCTACAACACTAATACCAAGCGGATTAAAATAAATGATTTAAATCCTGCTTATTTATGGCACTGTCGTTTAGGCCACATGAATGAGAAACGTGTATCTAGACTCCATAAGGATGGATTACTAGACTCATTTGATTTTGAATCATATGAGACATGTGAGGCTTGTTTATTGGGAAAAATGACAAAGTCCCCTTTCCATAAGAAAGGAGAGAGGACTAGTGAGCAATTGACACTCATACATACCGAGGTGTGTGGGCCATTCGCAACGCCTGCCAGGGGTGGTTATGTCTACTTCATTACATTTACTGATGATTACAGTAGATATGGATTTGTGTACCTTATGAGGGCAAAATCTGAATCCTTTGAAGTGTTCAAAGAATTCAAGAATGAAGTAGAAAAGCAACTTGGCAAAAGTATAAAGGCTCTACGATCGGATCGTGGAGGAGAATACTTGAGCCAAGAGTTTGACGACTATCTTAGAGAGTGTGGGATCGTGTCCCAACTCACTCCACCCGGAACGCCACAATGGAATGGCGTGTCCGAGAGGAGGAATCGAACCCTATTGGATATGGTTCGATCTATGATGTGTCAAACCGATCTTCCATTATCATTTTGGGGCTACGCTCTATTAAGTGCAGCTTTCACCATTAACCGTGTTCCATCTAAGTCAGTCATGAAGACACCATATGAGATGTCGAGTGGGAGGCGTCCCACACTGTCGTTCATGAGGATTTGGGGCTGCGATGTCTATGTAAAACGTTTACAATCAGACAAGCTGGGGCCAAAATCGGATAAGTGTAAATTTGTGGGGTACCCTAAGGAAACTAAGGGTTACTACTTCTACAATCCAACCGAGAACAAAGTGTTTGTTGCTCGGACCGGCGTTTTTCTAGAAAGAGAATTTGTCTCTAAAGAAGCAAGTGGGAGGAATGTAGAACTTGAAGAGGTTCAAGAACCACAAATCACTGAACCGATTATGGAACATGAACAGGAACCACAAGTAGTTGTGGAGCAACCTGTTCAGGTAACACAAGAGCTTCGTAGATCTAGTAGAGTGCGCCAGGAACCCGAGAGGTATGGACTTCTCGTGACCGATTCCGGTGACACGATGCTCATAGATGATGAGCCTACTACCTATGAGGAGGCCATGAGTGTCCCAGACTCTCAGAAGTGGCTGGAAGCAATGAGATCCGAGATGGAATCCATGTATACCAACAAAGTATGGACTTTGGTGGAACCACCCGATGGGGCGCGGCCCATAGGGTGCAAGTGGGTCTTCAAGAAGAAGATCGACATGGATGATAATGTGATTACCTATAAAGGCCGATTGGTGGCTAAAGGATTCAGACAGATTCATGGTATTGACTATGATGAAACCTTTTCACCAGTCGCTATGACCAAATCCATCCGAATCCTACTTGTGATTGCAGCATACCACGACTATGAGATTTGGCAGATGGATGTCAAAACAGCATTCCTTTATGGGAATCTCCTCGAGGACGTGTATATGATACAGCCGGAGGGTTTTGAAGATCCAAAGCAAGCCAACAAAGTCTGTAAGCTGCAACGATCCATTTATGGATTGAAGCAAGCTTCTAGGAGTTGGAATCGACGTTTTGATGAAGTGGTCAAAGAGTTTGGCTTTATCAGAAACGAAGATGAGTCTTGTGTCTACAAGAAGGTTAGTGGGAGCTCTGTAGCTTTTCTGGTCTTGTATGTGGATGACATACTACTCATTGGAAACGACATTCCCATGCTGCAATCTGTTAATGATTGGCTAGGAAAGTGTTTCTCAATGAAGGACTTAGGGGAAGCAGCCTATATACTCGGTATAAAGACCTATAGGGATAGATCTAAAAGGTTGCTAGGCCTAAGTCAAAGTACATATATTGACAAGGTGTTGAAACGGTTCAACATGCAAAATTCCAAGAAGGGATTCTTGCCCATGTCACATGGAATCACTCTTTCAAAGAGTAGTTGTCCTTCCAATGAGATTGAGAAGGAACGCATGAGTAGAATCCCCTATGCCTCGACCATAGGATCTATCATGTACGCCATGTTATGTACTAGACCAGATGTGTCATATGCCTTGAGTATGACAAGCAGATACCAATCCAATCCGGGTGAGAGTCACTGGATTGCGGTCAAGAACATCCTAAAGTACTTGAGAAGAACTAAGGATGCTTTCTTGATATTTGGCGGTGAGGAAGAGTTGCGTGTAAGGGGTTACACTGATGCAAGCTTCCAAACCGACAGAGATGACTTTAGATCACAATCGGGATATGTGTTTTGCCTGAATGGAGCAGCGGTGAGCTGGAAGAGTTCAAAGCAAGAGACGGTAGTTGATTCTACAACAGAGGCTGAGTACATTGCTGCAAATGGCGCAGCAAAGGAAGCTGTTTGGATCAGAAAGTTTGTTTCTGAACTTGGTGTGGTTCCTAGCATTGCGGATCCAGTCGAGTTGTTCTGTGACAACACTGGGGCGATCGCGCAATCAAAGGAACCAAGATCACATCAGAAATCCAAGCACGTGCTCAGGAAGTTTCATCTGACTCGAGATATTATCGATAGAGGAGACGTTCGGATATGCAAGATTCCTACAGATGATAATCTGTCAGACCCGCTTACAAAGCCTCTCACGCAGTGGAAGCATGAAGGGCACACTAGGAGTATGGGCATACGAGATGCGCCAGATTGGCTCTAGTGCAAGTGGGAGACTGTTGGAATAGATGCCCTAGAGGCAATCTAGTTTATTATGAATTATTTGTGGCTAAAAATTTATTTATTATTTATTGGATATTTAATATAATGAAGTCCTTAGATTTACAATTGTGTTGTTTATCTTAAATATCCCTAGTCAAGTATAATGATTAATGGGACAATCATCTATAGACTAGTATGTGGTTGGATTGATATGGAGATATTATGATCCAACACATAGGTGTGCATTAGGGAATGTTGCACTGGATTGACCCATCTCCGAGAAGGCTACATACACGTTATGTTGAGTCACAAGCGCTTCTCGCGGTGCAATGGTACTGTCATCCTTAGACTTGAAGTCACTAGATATTCTAGTTGTGGATTATTGTGATCTTGGTAGCGTCAAACGCTACACCGTAACTAGGTAGTTATAAAGGCGTGTACTGGATACAATAAGAAGCAAGCTTAGAGATCGTAGTGGACGTAGATAGAAATTGTCCCTCCCACATAACGGGAGCAAATATACTAGGCCACTCGAGGGATAGTGCTTATAGAATGTCTGGCCAGCTCAAATAAATCAATATCGGATATTGATGTTATTTGCACGAATAAGGCTATTCCCATGGATCGAGAAACTATGGATTGGATATACGAGTGTGACTTGTATGTCTCGTGTCGAATCCGGATATAGAGACAAAGGGATGAGACAATTACTTGTACAAAGGTTGTCAAGATGACTATTCTATTAGTTGGCTAGAATGGATGTTTTGCTAGAAACCGCTCCATATTAGCAAATAGTTGCTACCAACTAGATAGAACCTATGGGGTCACACTCTATATAGAGTTGAACTAGATTTGGGAATTAATTAATTGGATTAATTAATTAGAAGGATCACTTTGCAAACCCTTGCAAACTTAGTAGGGACTAATTTGTAAAAGAAGGGACTAAATTGAATTCTAGTAGGACTAGAATAAGTCCTTTAGGTAGTTGGCAAGGAGTTGTTGGACTATATAAAGGACCTTCCTTCCTTCCTTCCCACATAACTTATGCTCATTATTGAACATAACAAAGAGTGGGAGAGAACAAAAGGAGAGAGAGCAAGCAACAAGGGAGCCGACCGCCCCCTTGCCGCCGCCCCGTCCCCGTCGGCCAACAAAGGAGGCCGAGACCCTCCTTTTTGGGTCTCGTTTTGCGTGATTCTTCTTCCTCTTCCTCTTCCGGGCTAGCACCAAGGACTTGGGAGATCTAGGATCAACTCTAGGCGTGGATCAACCATAGAGAACGTGAAACAATTCGCGTTTGAAGTCATCAAAGGAGAACCCTAAGGTGTGTTTATGATTTCTAACCCTTACCATCGTTATGTTTCTTGACTTGTGATCCTTGGAGGGTTTTGCATTGTTTTATGATTGTTTATGCTTCCGTTGCGCATCCATGAATCAAAACCCTACAGTGGTATCAGAGCCACAGGTCGTAGAGCATAAACGTGGTTTATGTGTTACGTTTTAGTTGTTTTACACCTTAATTTGATTGTTTATTGCGTAAAACAAGACAAATCAAGCATGGGATGCAATTTTTCAATAATTAATCATAACAAGATCCAATTTTTGCATTGTATGCATGAATTGGTGAGTTTGAGAAATTTTAGGATCTTAGATCTAGGGTTTGGCCATCCTTGGGGAAGAAGGAGTTCTCCCAAAACAAGGAAACAACCAAACTTGGGCACCAAGCAAGGGAGTTGTTTTGGAAACAACTCCCTCAAGGAGGTTCGGCCCCCCCTAGGGACCGCCCCCCCTTGCTTGCCGCCCAAGCTTGGCCGCCCTAGGGGCCGAGCGGCCCTAACCCGCGGGCCTAGGCTTGTGGGTTTTGGGCCGGCCCGGCCCTAGGGCCTTGTGGTTCATCTTATTTGGGCCCGGGCAATTTCATTGTTGGGACCATGGACCGTTTTAACCCTAGAAATCCTAAAATCAATTAAAATTGACCAAGCGCGTTAAAATTGGATTTTAACTGTTTATGTGCAAATCGCATGGTGATTGGATATGGCCTTAGGATGTGGTTTGATGTGGATGTTTAATTTTGTGGTTTGGTTTTACGGCCTGCGAGCTGATCAATTAATTGTAATAATTTATTGGGGTTTTATGGCCTGCGTGCCATTTTTTTCTCAACTTGTGAGATTTATTTTATTTAGTATAGATATTAGCTAGTGCTAGATAAAGTAGATTGTTAGCCAAGATTGGAGAAAAGAAGCCCAAAGCCAAAGAAGCCACAAAAGATGGAGCATGGAGCATGGAGCATTCCACATGACTATGAAGGATGGACCAAAAGATCAAGACGCATGGAGATGTGTTTGTTTTAGGGTTCATAGATAATTCCATTGGCTTGGAATTATCTTAGTCTAGAAAAGGACATATCCACATCACGTTTAATTTCTGTTTTGTGGTTGTTTATTTTTAATGTCTTATTATTGTGTGGTTGGTGTATGGATGATGCATGCAATTAGGATAATAAGATAATTAGACAACCCGGATCTATTATTTGGAGTTGTGCCCAAACTCAAATAGATAGATTAGTTGATAATGATCAACAAGACAATTAAAAATTGAATTTAAAAATCCCTCAAAATTCAAATATTGTGTTCTTGCCTTCTCGTTATTTAAACACTCATTATCATCATTATTTACCAAGTTCGTGCGTGCCAAAGCATGGCGACTTGGTTCATCATGATGAAATGCGATGGCACGTAACAATGTGCAATTGTTTAGATAAGAGGTTGAACACAACTAGGCTATTAATTTGATTAAGAAACCTAGAGGCAATCAATTGGGATTATCCATATGGATGGATAAATAAGGATTTATTTGCCCAATTGAACCAAGAGTTGCATATGGGATGCAATTGGAATTGTTCCTACCTAACGTAGTCAAATTATGGGTGACTTGCCAAAGCAAGCTCATAAGGAGATGAAAGATGGATCTTGGCCCACTAGAAAATATAAGGATATTTTCCGCGTTAATATCTTGAGGGTTATTAATCCGTAGAAAAATAGTGGGAGCTATATTTGATAAACTAGCCATTATTGAATATAGTCAAAAATTCACAAATACTAAAACTTGCGTATTTTCCTTTTGTAGAATTCCAAATGGCAAACAACTCATCGAGTTCACAACATTCCCTACGATCTGTCCTTGAGAAGGACAAGCTCTCTGGAACCAACTTTCTTGATTGGTACAGAAACTTGAGAATTGTTCTCAAGCAAGAGAAGAAACTGTACGCAATAGAGGAGCATGTTCCAGAAGGTCCAGAGAACCAAACACCTGCTGCCCTAAAGGCGCATCAAAAGCGTGTTAATGACGCTAATGATGCGGCCTGCCTTATGCTTTGCACCATGTCTTCTGATCTTCAGAAGCAACACGAAAACATGAATGCTGTCGATATGATCGAACATCTAAAGCAGCTCTTCCAAGAGAAGGCGAGGGTAGAGAGGTATGAGGTCTCAAAAGCACTGTTCAAGTGTCATCTGGCAGAAGGGAACCCGGTGGGACCCCATGTACTCCGAATGATCGGGTACTTGGAGAATCTCGCCCGACTAGGGTTCCCGGTCGGCCAAGAGTTGGCAACCGATCTTGTGTTGCAATCGTTGCCCGAGAGTTATGGACAGTTCATTATGAACTATAACATGAACGAGATCGTTAAACCACTGCTAGATTTACTCAATATGTTGAGGACAGCTGAACAGAGCATCAACAAGGGTAATGGCAAGGCCATAATGATGGTACGGAAAGGAAAGGGCAAAAGGTTTGCCTCTTCCTCCAAGGGCAAAGGCAAGTCAGTTGCCAAGTCCAAGGAACCTGCCCTTAAACCTGTTGGTGGCATTGCCAAGTGTGTGACTAAAGGTGAATGTCACTACTGCAGTCAGCCTGGACACTGGAGGAGGAACTGCCCAAAATATCTGGAGGACAAGAGGCTTGGAATAGTGATTGCACCACCACCAGGTATTTTTGTTGTAGATGTCAATTTAACTTTCTCTACATCATGGGTATTAGATACTGGATGTGGATCTCATATTTGTCGAAATATGCAGGATCTAAAGAGAAGTAGAAGATTGGCTAAAGGGGAGGTAGATCTGCGCGTTGGGAATGGAGCAAAGGTTGCTGCGTTGGCCATAGGCGTGTGCGAGCTATCTCTGCCTTCAGGATTAGTTTTAGAATTAAATAATTGCTATTTTGTGCCTGCTATGAGCAGAAACATTATTTCTATTTCTTGTTTGGACAAGGATGGTTTTATTATTTCAATAAAGAACAATTGTTGTTCCTTTTATTTAAATAATATTCACTATTTTAGTGCGCAATTATTTAATGGACATTATGTCCTTGATCTAAGCAATCCTGTCTACAACATTAATACCAAGCGGATTAAAATAAATGATTTAAATCCTACTTATTTATGGCACTGTCGTTTAGGCCACATAAATGAGAAACGTGTATCTAGACTCCATAAGGATGGATTACTAGACTCATTTGATTTTGAATCATATGAGACATGTGAGGCTTGTTTATTGGGAAAAATGACAAAGTCCCCTTTCAATAAGAAAGGAGAGAGGACTAGTGAGCAATTGGCACTCATACATACCGATGTGTGTGGGCCATTCGCAACGCCTGCCAGGGGTGGTTATGTCTACTTCATTACATTTACTGATGATTACAGTAGATATGGATTTGTGTACCTTATGAGGGCAAAATCCGAATCCTTTGAAGTGTTCAAAGAATTCAAGAATGAAGTAGAAAAGCAACTTGGCAAAAGTATAAAGGCTCTACGATCGGATCGTGGAGGAGAATACTTGAGCCAAGAGTTTGACGACTATCTTAGAGAGTGTGGGATCGTGTCCCAACTCACTCCACCCGGAACGCCACAATGGAATGGCGTGTCCGAGAGGAGGAATCGAACCCTATTGGATATGGTTCGATCTATGATGTGTCAAACCGATCTTCCATTATCATTTTGGGGCTACGCTCTATTAAGTGCAGCTTTCACCATTAACCGTGTTCCATCTAAGTCAGTCATGAAGACACCATATGAGATGTGGAGTGGGAGGCGTCCCACACTGTCGTTCATGAGGATTTGGGGTTGCGATGTCTATGTAAAACTTTTACAATCAGACAAGCTGGGGCCAAAATCGGATAAGTGTAAATTTGTGGGGTACCCTAAGGAAACTAAGGGTTACTACTTCTACAATCCAACCGAGAACAAAGTGTTTGTTGCTCGGACCGGCGTTTTTCTAGAAAGAGAATTTGTCTCTAAAGAAGCAAGTGGGAGGAATGTAGAACTTGAAGAGGTTCAAGAACCACAAATCACTGAACCGATTATGGAACATGAACAGGAACCACAAGTAGTTGTGGAGCAACCTGTTCAGGTAACACAAGAGCTTCGTAGATCTAGTAGAGTGCGCCAGGAACCCGAGAGGTATGGACTTCTCGTGACCGATTCCGGTGACACGATGCTCATAGATGATGAGCCTACTACCTATGAGGAGGCCATGAGTGGCCCAGACTCTCAGAAGTGGCTGGAAGCAATGAGATCCGAGATGGAATCCATGTATACCAACAAAGTATGGATTTTGGTGGAACCACCCGATGGGGCGCGGCCCATAGGGTGCAAGTGGGTCTTCAAGAAGAAGATCGACATGGATGATAATGTGATTACCTATAAGGGCCGATTTGTGGCTAAAGGATTCAGACAGATTCATGGTATTGACTATGATGAAACCTTTTCACCAGTCGCTATGACCAAATCCATCCGAATCCTACTTGCGATTGCAGCATACCACGACTATGAGATTTGGCAGATGGATGTCAAAACAGCATTCCTTTATGGGAATCTCCTCGAGGACGTGTATATGATACAGCCGGAGGGTTTCGAAGATCCAAAGCAAGCCAACAAAGTCTGTAAGCTGCAACGATCCATTTATGGATTGAAGCAAGCTTCTAGGAGTTGGAATCGAAGTTTTGATGAAGTGGTCAAAGAGTTTGGCTTTATCAGAAACGAAGATGAGTCTTGTGTCTACCAGAAGGTTAGTGGGAGCTCTGTAGCTTTTCTGGTCTTGTATGTGGATGACATACTACTCATTGGAAACGACATTCCCATGCTGCAATCTGTTAATGATTGGCTAGGAAAGTGTTTCTCAATGAAGGACTTAGGGGAAGCAGCCTATATACTCGGTATAAATACCTATAGGGATAGATCTAAAAGGTTGCTAGGCCTAAGTCAAAGTACATATATTGACAAGGTGTTGAAACGGTTCAACATGCAAAATTCCAAGAAGGGATTCTTGCCCATGTCACATGGAATCACTCTTTCAAAGAGTGGTTGTCCTTCCAATGATATTGAGAAGGAACGCATGAGTAGAATCCCCTATGCCTCGGCCATAGGATCTATCATGTACGCCATGTTATGTACTAGACCAGATGTCTCATATGCCTTGAGTATGACAAGCAGATACCAATCCAATCCGGGTGAGGGTCACTAGATTGCGGTCAAGAACATCCTAAAGTACTTGAGAAGAACTAAGGATGCTTTCTTGATATTTGGCGGTGAGGAAGAGTTGCGTGTAAGGGGTTACACTGATGCAAGCTTCCAAACCGACAGAGATGACTTTAGATCACAATCGGGATATGTGTTTTGCCTGAATGGAGCAGCGGTGAGCTGGAAGAGTTCAAAGCAAGAGACGGTAGTTGATTCTACAACAGAGGCTGAGTACATTGCTGCAAATGGCGCAGCAAAGGAAGCTGTTTGGATCAGAAAGTTTGTTTCTGAACTTGGTGTGGTTCCTAGCATTGCGGATCCAGTCGAGTTGTTCTGTGACAACACTGGGGCGATCGCGCAATCAAAGGAACCAAGATCACATCAGAAATCCAAGCACGTGCTCAGGAAGTTTCATCTGACTCGAGATATTATCGATAGAGGAGACGTTCGGATATGCAAGATTCCTACAGATGATAATCTGTCAGACCCGCTTACAAAGCCTCTCACGCAGTGGAAGCATGAAGGGCACACTAGGAGTATGGGCATATGAGATGCGCCAGATTGGCTCTAGTGCAAGTGGGAGACTGTTGGAATAGATGCCCTAGAGGCAATCTAGTTTATTATGAATTATTTGTGGCTAAAAATTTATTTATTATTTATTGAATATTTAATATAATGAAGTCCTTAGATTTACAATTGTGTTGTTTATCTTAAATATCCCTAGTCAAGTATAATGATTAATGGGACAATCATCTATAGACTAGTATGTGGTTGGATTGATATGGAGATATCATGATCCAACACATAGGTGTGCATTAGGGAATGTTGCACTGGATTGACCCATCTCCGAGAAGGCTACATACACGTTATGTTGAGTCACAAGCGCTTCTCGCGGTGCAATGGTACTGTCATCCTTAGACTTGAAGTCACTAGATATTCTAGTTGTGGATTATTGTGATCTTGGTAGCGTCAAACGCTACACCGTAACTGGGTAGTTATAAAGGCGTGTACTGGATACAATAAGAAGCAAGCTTAGAGATCGTAGTGGACGTAGATAGAACTTGTCCCTCCCACATAACGGGAGCAAATATCCTAGGCCACTCGAGGGATAGTGCTTATAGAATGTCTGGGCAGCTCAAATAAATCAATATGGGATATTGATGTTATTTGCACGAATAAGGCTATTCCCATGGATCGAGAAACTATGGATTGGATATACGAGTGTGACTTGTATGTCTCGTGTCCAATCCGGATATAGAGAAAAAGGGATGAGACAATTACTTGTACAAAGGTTGTCAAGATGACTATTCTATTAGTTGGCTAGAATGGATGTTTTGCTAGAAACCGCTCCATATTAGCAAATAGTTGCTACCAACTAGATAGAACCTATGGGGTCACACGCTATATATAGTTGAACTAGATTTGGGAATTAATTAATTGGATTAATTAATTAGAAGGATCACTTTGCAAACCCTTTCAAACTTAGTAGGGACTAATTTGCAAGGAAGGGACTAAATTGAATTCTAGTAGGACTAGAATAAGTCCTTTAGGTAGTTGGCAAGGAGTTGTTGGACTATATAAAGGACCTTCCTTCCTTCCTTCCCACATAACTTATGCTCATTATTGAACATAACAAAGAGTGGGAGAGAACAAAAGGAGAGAGAGCAAGCAACAAGGGAGCCGACCGCCCCCTTGCCGCCGCCCCGTCCCCGTCGGACAACAAAGGAGGCCGAGACCCTCCTTTTTGGGTCTCGTTTTGCGTGATTCTTCTTCCTCTTCCTCTTCCGGGCTAGCACCAAGGACTTGGGAGATCTAGGATCAACTCTAGGCGTGGATCAACCATAGAGAACGTGACACAATTCGCGTTTGAAGTCATCAAAGGAGAACCCTAAGGTGTGTTTATGATTTCTTACCCTTACCATCGTTATGTTTCTTGACTTGTTCCTTGGAGGGTTTTGCATGGTTTTATGATTGTTTATGCTTCCGTTGCGCATCCATGAATCAAAACCCTACAAAATAGTGGGAGCTATGTATGACAACTTAAATCCTTGTTGAATATAGTTATACGTCACAAACTTTGCATAATCTTACTGTGTTGAATGCCCATGGCATTAAATAAACAAAACACGACTTTATCTATCTTCTAGACTGGTATAAAAAACGAGAATTGTTCTCAAATAAAAGAAAATTGTTATAAATCGTAGAACATAAAGTTCTCTTCCCACCAACTACCAAAACACACTAAAACCTAATGGAAGGAACATCAAAGAATGGTTCTTTGGATGTGACTTGCCTCATGTGAGCTGCCATGAACTCTGAGCTTTGGAAGCAAGATGAGAACTGATGCGCAGAATACAGGTTGTTCGCAAGTATACGAAATCAAGTAATACCGGGTGTATTTCAACTCGGGTTGTCGATCCCACAGAGACTGTTTTGGGTTTTCTCACGTAATCAGTTTCAGTTAACCGAGTGTAGTAACGAGGAGGAGTTGGTTGTGATTGCAGTTTACTAACCTAAAAACAGAAATTGAAAACGAAAACGTAAATATTTTTGTGACGTTTTTCTGAAATAAGTTGAATTGGTTGTTACTATAATGGATGGGAACTAGGCTCCAGGATCCTCTAGGGTTTCTACAGATTTCAGTTTTTCGTTTGATATGAAAACACTCAGCAGTTTCGTTATCTGTGCAACGTACCGGTTGTGCAGTGACCTTTCAGCTTCCACACGTAATCCCGATCCTGCAGACTTTCGGATTCCTGTTAAGCTGCCTAAGTCTGCAGTCTCGTTCTAAGCGTGTTAGGGTTTCTAACCTGTCTGGATGGTCCGGGTCAAATTCTCTTACAGTCGGTCTCATGTTTATCGGTGCTAGCCCTATCTCCCTTTCTCTGGTCGGTCTATCAGGGTAAGGTACTAAATCCTGACTTTTCTTCCTAACCCTAACCTGACGTTTTCACCTAAAGGCTCGGGTCTATAGCAATCCTGGGTGATCAATCCTATCATGCATATACGATAATAATCAAAGCCAGAATAACAAATACAACTTGCTAAATTAAGATAACAATCATGAATCCATAATCAAACTAGTCATAGAATCTGGATACGAAACCCTAGGTTCACCTAGAACCTAGGTAAGAAGTTTAGCTACTAATAGACATAATACTAAACACAGTTTCTGAATGTAAAGAGAGAGAATGAAATCAAACTAAGTCTTCCAATCTCGAATCGCTCTTCCGTGCTCTTCGGGGATGCTCTGACTTGTCCTTCGGTTGTGCTATGTATTGTGTGTCTCAAAACGAGTCTGGACGAGTCTTTAAATAGTGCTATTTTCCCGAAACGCTTGCGCCAGAATTTACGAAAACTGCCATCGGTCCACCGACTTGGGAAAAAAGTCAACCTTGCTGCGTATATACGCAAGGGTTGCGTATATACGCAACCAGTGCCCACAAATCATACTCCCCCACCTCCTGCCTGCATATATACGCAGAAGCTGCGTATATACGCAGCCCCTGCGTATATACGCAGGCAGGGGCTTTGTCCTGGCCTGGCTTGGTCCTCTACTGGGCCCGGTTGGGTCTCCTGGGTCCCACACTGCTACTTGAAGTCTCCGGTTTTCCTCCCTTGGTGTTTTCCTTCTTTTCCGTGTTCTCGTCTTGGCTCGATCTTGTGCACGTTTCCCGAGACAGCCCCGGTTTGGTCCCTGCACCCTTCCCGATGCACCTTCCGATTGTGTTCCTGAAAAGGCACCATGAATAGAACCCGCGATCATATCCAATAAAAGCAATAAATAAGCAGGAATCTAGAAAGTACAAATAAACGTCTCGTTCTAACTTCGCGAGGCATTCTAAGGCAAATCCCGGCAAAAAACGCTGTTTTCCGACACAATCGCTCGTGAAATCAGGCTATAAGATAACCCCTAATTGGGCGTTATCAAATACCCCCACACTAGGCATTGCTCGTCCCGAGCAACTCCGTGTACACTAGCCTGCAATCATACATTTCTGCCCCTCGTAAAACCGGCTCTGCTGTGCATACACTACCTTTGCATACTCTTTCGACCCGAACCTTTAAACCAGACGACTCGATAGAAAATTGACTCAGATAGAGTATACACAGACTCAAACGACTCAAAACATACTTTTGACAAATTATTTTTGGCGAGATTGGGCAATCTCAAAAACATAACCAGTGTGTTCTCGTGACCTCACCCTTTTCAGAAAGTACTTCCCTGCAAGCGATCGGTAAGTCTGGACAGATTTATATGGTGGATTTAAGAACTGGACCAAGTACTATTACTTTTGTTATCAATCTGAGCAAATCCCTAGCTAACTTACCATCCGAGCTTTTTCCTAAAGGATCTTAAGTCTAACAGGTAGGATAAATATATGTATCAAGGTACGGCACAGTCCTACTTATTATGACATTCTCACAATTTACCAAACTCACACCCCTCACCGAGATCCCGAAAAACTGTCCGAAACACCTAAGTTCCTGCCTTCTCAATTCCTCTGTCCCCCGGTGTGTATTCGTCGTGCTCGCGGCCACAAATGTGAAGTGATGTAAATGTCTCGAAAATTGTGCCACTCACTCAGCTTTTCACTTAAATAACATAAACGATAAACAAAACTAAAAACTAGAACATGGCTTTTTCTTTTTCTTTTTCTTTACTTTTTCTTTTTTTTCTCTTTTTTTCTCTATTTTTTTCTTATTATTTTTTTTCTTTTCTATTTCTTCTCTTTTTTTAAGATAACACTATATACATAAATACACGAATAACGACAATAACTAAACTGACTAAAGCTGAGTGAGTGAAAATAAATCTCTGTCGTGGGGTACGTAGATATCCTCATGTGAAGTACCCTCACACTAATCCTAAAGCACTGATCCTGTAGTCGAAATGATACTGTGCAGTCCCACCGAACCTCCTCATCACCAAAGATGTAGAAAAACGACACAACCTCCAATTAACCCTACAACCCCCCCCCCCCCCCCCCCGGAACCCTGTTTTGTGCGAAAAGATACTCGCACGCGACTAACTCCTTCTGTGGTCACTATGTAATGCAGTGATCCACCTCCGCAAATTAATGCATTGTCGCCACTAACTCACCCTGTCCTTCCCTCGAAAAACGTGTCGATGTCAAAATTGTCCAAAAATGATAAATTGTGAAGCTCTCCCATCTAAAACACACCCTACTCACTCCATCTGTCATAACGCGTAGAATAACCAACTATCGACTGATGAAGGTCTCAAAGAAGGCTGCCGAGGCTACAGTGGCTAAGAATAAAAGGGGGTAAATGGCTTCAAACGGGCTGACTAATTGGACCTAGGGGTAAGAAACAGGACGTGAGGTCCCTTGATAGCCAATCACTTCACCGAAAAATGCGATGACCGTGACGGCGCCCGTGGGCGGGTTGTCGACTACCTAAATGACGGTGGTGTAGCAACTAGTCGGATTCTTAGCTCAGGTGATAATTACTCGCGTATTCCAAAGGTCACTGGCTCTCACATATCTACTATACCTCGGCGCAAGTTTTCTTTTCTATCAAAGGATTCAACCTCGATTTCTTCACTGTTTTTGTTATCTCGATTGCCCTTTCTCAAAATTTTCTGAATTTTTATTATTTATTTTTTTTGAAAAAAATAAAACAGTGTTGTCTGCGTATATATGCAGCAGCTGCGTATATACGCAACCAGCAGCATTAAATATGTATTTTTTTTTTACAATGCACGGCTAGAATGTTTGTGGTGGGTTGACTCAAATAACGAAAATATGCTGACTCAAAAATATAAAATAAAAACTGTAAATAAACATGAAAAAAGGTGCAGACTGGGTTAATGCAGACACGACTACCACCCCCAGAGTAAGAGGTGGCATGCCCTCATGGCACTCACTCGTCTGGAAATAATGTCGGGTCTGACCCGGTTTCCGAGGAACCGGATATGCTACTCGGAGAGCTGCCGCCAGAGTCAGTCATGTAGACGACCGCCCGACGTGCTCGTGGACGGGGACGGTAGTCGGAGGACTGGGACTCTGATCCAGTCTAACTGCTAGGTGGCTGGGATCGTAACCGCGTCCTGCCACTCGAAGGCTGTTGGATTCGTGACCCAGTCTGACGACCCGTGGGCTGCTGGGATCGTGTCCCAGAATGACGTCTCTGCTGTCTCTCAGGTGGCGAAGGTGGCTGAATCGGGGGAGGTGGAGCGGATGTAAACTCGCTAGAGTCCGCCTCGTCGGACCAACTCGTAGTATCGCTGCTGGAGTAGGTAGGAGGGACATGCAGCGGTAATGGCGGTTCTCGGCCTGCGTGCCGAGCCGCCTCATGCTGCTCCTCTCGGATATTGGTAAATGCAGCGTTATGGTCCTTCGCCATCTTGTGCTGAGTCCGTCGGGAGTGCTTGAATGCCCTCCAAAGCTTTCCCGCTTTCGCGAGCAGTTTCTCCCCTATGGACTTCTGGCCCCCACGACACTCCTCAAATCCCTCGTCTACCCTGGACAACCTACGTGGTGGGGCTGGTCTAGCTCTTGGAGTCGGGTCGGCCCGCGGGGCCGGCTCGCCTCCCTCTCTGGCTGGCTGAGTAGGGGCAGTTCTCTGACTACCAACGAGGAGTTGGACACATCCGAAAACCCGGTCAAGGGCTGTCCGAAGAGGTCAGAACGACTAGCATACTAAGCCATCTCTAAAGGCATACTAAGGTGGTCGACTTCGAAACGGTAGTCCTTAGGCAGTTCATGACCCATCTTCGTCCCCGACATGTAATAGTAATGGGCATAATGGTTAACGAAACGAAAACTGTCATATCTACCCGCATGAATTGCCTCCTTTGGGAGGTTAGTAGGGAACTCGTCCCGGTCTGGTCAGTAATCGGCACTCCGTAATCCATGTCAGAAAAAAAACCTCGAAAAACGTGCCGCCTCAAGAATTGTGCAGAAATAGTGAAACATGCACGTGAAAAGTGTGTCTCAGTAAACAATCCACCCAGGATCAACTAGAGGTCCACAAGGCAAGTGCCGCTCCAAAATCAAAAATCGCAGAAAATAACGGGGTGAAGAATGCAGAAACTGCCCGGAAAGTGACCGGAAAAGTCGCCGGCGGTCGCCGGAAAAGTCGCCGGAAGTGAAACTGCCCGGAATCAAAATCTGAAACCACCAAGTCAAATCTCTCGTTCTCCTCGTTCAACTTCCCTTCTACGAGTTTTGCTAGTTCCGCCTCTAACTCCTTCGAATTGACCCTTTTGCTCAAGAACACCCCATTCCTAGATCCAAAATTCCCGCTCGATTCTTGCTTGTTTCTGGATTTTGATGGTTGCTTTAGACTCCTTGCGACGAGGGGGTTCCATAAATGTGCTCGGAATTTGATTTGGAGGTCCGAGGCAAAATGTGTGTTCTTCAAGTGGAGAGAAAATGGAGGAAGAGAGAGAGAGGGAGGTCCAACAATGGAGCCGTCGGCCTCCATGCCCCCTCTTATACCCTAATTTTTGAAAATTGTCCAAAATACCCCTGGGATTTGAAAAAATTCCAATTTTTTTTTCTTCTGTCTGCTTATATACGCAATACCTGCGTATATATGCAAACGAAAAAAATAAAAGAAAAAAGGCTGCTGGTTGCATTCGAGCTATATTTCAATTTTTTTTATTTTTTTTTATTTCTTTCTTTCTTCCTCTGTTTTCCCTTTTATGGCTGTTTTCTATTTTGCTGCATCTGCACATACTTAATTTCAAGTCAAAACCCGCTCATCTCGCCTCTCTCAAAAATTCAGAACTGAGTAAAATAACTGAATAAAATAACTAAAATAAATTAATTAACTATTACTTTGGGTTGCCTCCCAATCAGCGCTTTGTGATTTACGGTCGACGGCCCGACCTGGTTACCTCTCACGGTTCATCAAAATAGACGGGGTCTACTTTGACGACTTCTGCTGTCTCGAGATACGGCGTGATCCGATTCCCATTCACCCTGGAACTGGAATTATCTTTTGGATTCTCCAGCTCGAATGCACCCCATGCAAAAATATTCTTGATGATGAACGGGCCCGACCAACGAGACCTCAGTTTTCCCAGAAAAAACCGCATCCGGGTGTTGTAGAGAAGCACTTTATCTCCTTCATTAAACTGCTTTGGCGTGATGCGCTAATCATGCCACTTCTTTGTCTTCTCTTTATAAATTTTGGCGCTCTCAAAAGTCGTTCTGCGGAACTCCTCCAATTCCAGCAGCGCCATTTTTCTCTTATCTCCCGCCAGATTCTGATCCATGTTGAGAAGCTTGATGGCCCAGTACGCTTTGTGCTCCAATTCCACCGGTAAGTGGCATGCTTTCCCAAACACGAGCTGGTATGGTGACATGCCCAGCGGCGTTTTGAAAGCTGTCCTGTAGGCCCAGAGCGCATCGTCCAATCTGATGGACCAATCCTTTCGGCCGAGATTCACCGTTTTCTCGAGTATTCTTTTGATCTCTCTGTTTGAAACCTCGGCTTGCCCGTTTGTCTGTGGATGGTAGGGTAACGACACCTTGTGAACTGACACGCCGTACTATTTCAGAACTTTCGCAAAAACTCGATTGATGATGTGTGAGCCTTCGTCACTGATCATCGCCCTGGGAGTTCCGAAACGAGTAAAAATGTTGTGTTTGAGAAAACGCTCGACGGTAGCTGCATCGTTTTTCTGACACGCCATCGCCTCGATCCACTTAGTCACATAATCCACTGCCAGCAGAATGTAGAGGTTACCCATGGAAGACGGGAATGGCCCCATAAAGTCAATACCCCATACATCGAAGGGTTCCACTTCCTGCCACACGGTCATCGGCATCTCGTCGCGGTGTGACGTGTTCCCTGTTCTCTGGCATCTATCACATCCCTGCACATAGTCGTGACAATCCTTAAAGATTGTCGGCCAGAAAAAACCGGACTGCAGTATTTTATGTGTTGTACGTGTTCCCGCAAAATGACTCCCATACTGAGTGTCTGATTACGTTCCAGGCCTCGTGGGTCGGAATGCACCTTCTCAGGATGTTATCGACCCCCTGTTTGAATAGATACGGGTAATCCTAGAAATACTGTCGACTTTCGGAAACAAACCGCTTTCGCTGAGACGGGGTAAAATCCTCGGGAAGCGTGCCAGTTACCAAGTAATTGGCTATGGCATAGTACCACGGTCTCCGATTTTCACTGCCATGATGTGCTCGTCCGGGAAGTTTTCCTTGATTGGTACCGGGTCCACCTTAGCATTCTCGAGCCTAGATAGGTGGTCCGCTACTACGTTCTCAACTCCCTTCTTGTCCCGGATTTCCACGTTAAATTCCTGCATCAGTAGTACCCACCTCAACAGTCTCGGTTTCGCGTCCTTCTTGTCCAGCAGGTACTTCAAGGCACTATGGTCGGTAAAAATGATAACTTTTGAACCGACCAAATATCGCCTGAATTTGTCCAGGGCATACACCACAGCAAGCAGTTCCTTTTCTATCGTGCCATAGTTGAGCTGGGCATCGTTGAGTACCCGGATAGCATAATATATCACGTGGCAGACTTTATCCTTTCGCTGCCCCAAGACTGCACCGACTGGGTAGTCGCTGGCGTCACACATCAGCTCAAACGGGAGTGACCAATCCGGCGTGGTAATAACCGGGGTTGTGGTCAGCTTCTCCTTTAAATGGTCAAATGCCTGCTGACATGCTGTATCAAAGGGCACGTCTTTTCCAAGTAAAGCGCAGAGTGGCTTTGTGATCTTGGAAAAGTCTTTGATGAACCTCCGGTAAAATCCTGCATGTCCCAGAAAACTTTTGATCGCCTTTACGTTTGTCGGGTATGGAAGCTGTTTTATCACCTCGATCTTGGCCCTGTCCACCTCGAGTCCCTTTCTGGAAATTCTGTGACCCAGCACGATCCCCTCGGTGACCATGAAGTGACACTTCTCCCAATTTAGTACCAAATTTTCCTTTTTGCATCGGACCAAAACCTGACCCAGATGGTGCAGGCAGTCATCGAAACTGCCCTCGAACAGTGAGAAATCGTCCATAAAGACCTCCAGATTTTTCTCGATCATATCGGAGAATATCGCCATCATGCATCTCTGGAACGTGGCTGGAGCGTTACACAAACCGAACGGCATGCGCCGGAACGCGAACGTACCGTACGAGCAGGTAAACGTTGTCTTTTCCTGATCTTCCGGGGCTATGAAAATCTGGTTGTACCCGGAGTACCCGTCCAGAAAACAATAATAAGCGTGATGAGCGAGCCTGTCCAACATCTGGTCCATGAATGGTAGCGGGAAGTGATCTTTCAGTGTTGCGTCGTTTAGCCTCCCATAGTCCATACAGATCCGCCAGCCTGTAACGGTGCGCTGCATAATCTGTTCCTGGTCATTATTCTGCACCACCGTAATACCCCCCCTTTTGGGCACGCACTGGACCGGGCTGATCCAGGTGCTGTCAGATATGGGGTATATGATTCCCGCTTCCAGCCACTTCATGACCTCCTTACGCACAACGTCTTTCATGTTCGGATTCAGTCTCCGCTGGGGCTGAATTACCGGTTTCTTGCATTCCTCGATTCGGATCTTGTGCATGCAATAGGAGGGGCTGATCCCCTTAATATCTGCAATCGTCCAAGCGATTGCTTCCGTATGCTCTCGCAATACCTCCAGCAGTTTATGCTCCTGTTCCTGAGATAAACGGGACGAAACAATTACGGGACGAGAATCATCTTTTGCCCGCCATCTTCGTCCCAGTGCAAAGTGGTCCAGTCTTCGGCTCTCATGGCATGCTCGCACCGAGTCTTCTCCTTTTCTTCCCCGTACATGCTGTCTATCTCTTCCCATAATTTGTCCATCTCCTCGTTTTCCCAGCCTTCGTCAACCACATCTATGGCAAAGATATCCTCGTGGTCGTAATAATTTGGCAATTGCAGATTTTTGAAAACATTAAATTTTACCTTGTCCTCGTTTATCTGCCTGGTCAGCTCCCCGCTCTTGCAATTTATCATAGCTTCGCCAGTGGCCAAAAACGGCCTGCCAAGTATGAGCGGTACCTCCCCTGCCTCCGTGTCCAGGATGACGAAATCTGCCGGAAACATCAGCTCGCCGACTTTTACCAGAATATCCTCGATAACTCCATAAGCCTGTTGTACGGACCTGTCTGCCATCTGCAGCATGATTCTGGTGGGTCGGGGTTCACCGACTTTCAAACTTTTGAAAATCGTTAATGGCATCAGGTTGATGCTAGCCCCTAGGTCACACAGAGCCTTTCCTGTGTAAGCGTTACCTAGGGTGACCAATATAACAAAACTGACAGGATCCTTTCTCTTCCTCGGTAACCCATTCTTCACACAGTTGCTCACTTCTGCCGTCAGGTTTATGGTCTCGAAATCGCTCATCCGCCTTCTACCATACAAGATGTACTTGAGGAATTTGGCGTAAGTGGGCATCTTCGCCAAAGCCTCGGCAAAGGGTATGTTGATCTGCAGCTGCTTGAACATCTTGAGAAACCTGGCGTAGTCCTTGCTGTCATCCCTCTTCCGTGTCCTCAAGGGGTATGGCACCTCCTTGGAGACAGGTACCGTTTCTGCATCTGTCTCGTTCTGCACAGTATCCTGCTCAACCGAGCCCTTCGGCTGGGGGCGGTCGACTGAGTTGTTATCCTGGCCCGACAAGTTGCGTTCTACTTCTTTCGAATTTTCTGCGCGAGCGTGGCTAGGATACGGTGGATCCTGCAGTGCCAATCCACTCCGAGTGGAGATAGCATTGATGTGAGCCCGTGGATTATTCACTGTATTCGAGGGCAGGTTTCCTGGCTGTCTCTCCATTAGCTTTTGTGCTAACTTCCCCACTTGTACCTCAAAAGCGCGCAGTGACGTTTTGGTTGTCTGCATGTCTGTTGACAGGGCATCCATATGTGCGAACCGGGTCTCCATGGTCTGAAACATGGACTCGATCTTCTTCATTTGGGCATCGTACTGCTGTGCAGATGGGCCTGGCTGAACCTGCCGTGTCGGTGCAGCCTGCTGGGCTGTTGGCCTGTGCTGGAACCCCGGTGCATAAACTGCGGAATTTGGGTTTCCGTACCGGAACCGGAGATGGTCTCTCATCTCCGGTCGGTACCGGCTCGAGGCCCACTGATGTTGTACGTAATTGGTGTCTTCGGTTCTCAGTTCCTCAATGGCCATGTCCAAATCAGGTTCTCCCACTGCGGAAACGGTCTTCTTATCCGAGTAGACTTTCTTGACCAAGTCCTGAACGATCTTGGCCAGACTATCTATCCGGTCGTCTTCCGCTGGCTCGGCTCTAGCCGTCATTCTGCGATCGTCAAACAAGCGGGTGTCCTGTTTGGCTAACTACTTCATCAGGTCATATGCACCATCTTTGTCCACATGATACATGAAGTTTCCCCCGACTTCTTTGTCATTCCTGTCAGCATTCTCCCTGTCTAGGGCGTGGTAGAATTCCTGCAGGATCTTCGCATCTCCAAAATCGTGGTTCGGGCATCTTTTCACCAATCTCATGAGTCTGTCCCAAGCGTCTACCACCGTCTCCCCCATCTTCTGCTTGAATGACAGAATCTCGCTCTGTAACTGAATGAATCGGGAAGCAGGATAAAACTTTTCCTGAAAATCTGTGACACACTCCTCCCATGTAGTGATGGATTTGGGTGGTCGGGATTCGATCCAGTCTTTGGCTACTCCGAATAGGCAATATGGGAACATGATCAGCATAAGTGCCTCTGCATCTACCCCCCTTGTATCGGACCTTATTGCAGTAATCCTCGAATTTCCCGATAAAATCGTTCAGCTCTTCGTCGGCCTTGCCATGAAACGGGCAGAGAGTCCGTACCGTCTGGATGTCAAAGTGCTCGGCAGTGATCTCGGGCACCACAATAGCTCGCTCATGCCCCCCGGTGGGGACTTCGAAATTTTCCACCAACGCTTTCCCAGACCGGTTATATGTTCTCTGGTTGCTTCGGGCAGCAAGGCCCGCTGTGACAAGCTCTTCGATGTACCGAGTCATCTGGGCTGGGGTACGAGTCTCTCGTTCCTCCCCACCGGTTGCAGGGTTCTCGAGATTGTCTCTCGGGTTGGCTGCCATTCTGCTTTCTCGGTTTCTGCAGTTCTGTTAGGTGTACAGCTTTTCTGGATTGTCGAGTGGTGGTACCAAATCGCGATGCAATCTGGGCATCAACTGAACAGTCCTGAAAAACGCAGATTCAAAACGCAGTGAGATAAAAGAACAATAATGAAAAAAAAAAATCTGATAACTAATTCTGACACTAAATAGACCCTAAAAAGTCCCCGACAACGGCGCCAAAAACTTGATGCGCAGAATACAGGTTGTTCGCAAGAATACGAAATCAAGTAATACCGGGTGTATTTCAACTCGAGTTGTCGATCCCACAGAGACTGTTTCAGGTTTTCTCACGTAATCAGTTTCAGTTAACCGAGTGTAGTAACGAGGAGGAGTTGGTTGTGATTGCAGTTTACTAACCTAAAAACAGAAATTGAAAACGAAAACGTAAATATTTTTGTGACGTTTTTTCTGAAATAAGCTGAATTGGTTGTTACTATAATGGATGGGAACTAGGCTCCAGGATCCCCAAGGGTTTCTACAGATTTCAGTTTTTCGTTTGATATGAAAACACTCAGCAAATTCGTTAGCTGTGCAACGTACCGGTTGTGCAGTGACCTTTCAGCTTCCAAACGTAATCCTGATCCTGCAGACTTTCGGATTCCTGTTAAGCTGCCTAAGTCTGCAGTCTCGTTCTAAGCCTGTTAGGGTTTCTAACATGTACGGATGGTCCGGGTCAAATTCTCTAACAGTCGGTATCACGTTTTTTGGTGCTAGCCCTATCTCCTTTTCTCTGGTCGGTCTATCAGGGTAAGGTACTAAATCCTGACTTTTCTTCCTAACCCTAACCTGACGTTTTCACCTACAGGCTCGGGTCTATAGCAATTCTGGGTGATCAATCCTATCATGCATATACGATAATAATCAAAGCCAGGATAACATATACAACTTGCTGAATTAAGATAACAATCATGAATCCATAATCAAACTAGTCATAAAATCTGGATACGAAACCCTAGGTTCACCGAGAAACTAGGTAAGAAGTTTAGCTACTAATAGACGTAATACTAAACACAGTTTCTGAATGTAAAGAGAGAGAATGAAATCAAACTAAGTCTTCGAATCTCGAATCGCTCTTTCGTGCTCTTCGGGGATGCTCTGACTTGTCCTTCGGTTGTGCTATGTATTGTGTGTCTCAAAACGAGTCTGGACGAGTCTTTAAATAGTGTTGTTTTTCCCAAAACGCTTGCGCCAGAATTTACGAAAACTGCCATCAGTCCACCGACTTGGGAATAAAGTCAACCTGGCTGCGTTGATACGCAAGGGTTGCGTATATACGCAACCAGGGCCCACAAATCATACTCCCCCACCTCCTGCCAGCAACTGCGTATATACGCAGGCAGGGGCTTTGTCCTGGCCTGGCTTGGTCCTCTACTGGGCCCGGTTGGGTCTCCTGGGTCCCACACTGCTGCCTGAAGTCTCCGGTTTGCCTCCCTTGGTGTTTTCGTGCTTTTCCGTGTTCTCGTCTTGGCTCGATCTTGTGCACGTTTCCCGAGACGGCCCCGGTTTGGTCCCGTCACGCTTCCCGATGCACCTTCCGAACGTGTTCCTGAAAAGGCAACATAAACAGAACCCGCGATCATATCCAATAAAAGCAATAAATAAGCAGGAATACTGAAAGTACAAATAAACGTCTCGTTCTAACTTCCCGAGGCGTTCTAAGGAAAATCCCGGCAAAAAACGCTTTTTTCTGACACAATCGCTCGTGAAATAAGGCTATAAGATAACCCCTAATTGGGCGTTATCAAGAACATGGAGGTTTATGATATGATCATACATTGAAAGAAGCTCTTTTAAAGAGCGAGCTAGACATGAAAGGTTTTAAGTGTTGCTCCACGTTGTGTTCTCTTGCTTAGCACTCGTCTTGATCAAGATTAATCAAGCTCGTACGTGCCAGAGCAGGGCGACTAGATTCATCAAGATATGACGGGACGACACTAGTTAGTAGTGTGTGACTGCCAAAACAAGAGGTAAAACACAACTAAGTTATCTCAATGAAATTGAAATCTTAGATTTTGGGTGTTATCTATGAGATAGATAAAGAATAAAAGTTATTCACCCAAGTGAACCGAAATTGCATTGAATGCAATTATAGTTTTGTTCAAAGGAGATTTACTCAATATGATTGAAAACCACTAAACAAAATAATGGGCATGGGCAAAGCTGTTAATGGTTAACAGCATGGGTAAGGGCAAATGGTTTGCGCCAACCCCATGGGTATAAAGTAAGTTTGTTGCTAAAACCAAGTTGCCTTGAAGTCCCATAGGTGGTGTAGAGGAAAAGAGACTACCCAAAGTACCTGGAAGAAAGTATTGAAGGAATTATGAATTCCAACATAGGTATTTTTGTTATACAAAATAATGTGTCTATCTCATCATCATGAGTATATGATACTAGATGAGAATCTCACATTTATAGAAATGTGGAGAATCTCAAGAGATGAAAACAATTGGATAAGGAAGAAATAAACCTACATGTGGGGCAATGAAGCAAGGGGTTGCTAAATTAGCCGTAGGGAACTATTTCCACCTTTATGAAATTATTCATGAACTAGACAAAAGTGATTATGTCCCTGCTATGAGTAGGAACATTATCATAGTTTCTTGTTTGAACAAGAAAGCTCCTTATCATAAATAAAGGACAAATGTTGTTCCATTTATTCTGATATGCATTATTGTAATGCAATTTTGTCTAAGTGGATTGTATATCCTTGATCATGATAATGTCATCTATAACATTAATACCAAGAGGTATGCATATAATGATATGAACTTCACTTATCTTTAGCATCATAGTTTAGGCCTCATAAATAAAGAGATACATATCTAGAACTCCATGAGGATGGATTTTTGGAACGCATTTGATTATTGAATCATATGAGACATGTAAGACTTATTAGGAAAAGATATGATCTTTTGGGGAATCATACATATACATGTATGAAGGCCGCTAAGCACAAATGCTAAAGATGGTTTTCAGTACTTCCTCATATTTACTGATGGGATCAGAGAAATATGGATTTGTGTATCTTATGAAGAAACAAATCAGAATCCTTTGAATTGTTCAAAGAATTCAGGAATGAAGTAGAGAACCAGCTTGGCAAAAGTATTAGGGCTCTACGATTGGATCGTAGAGGAGAGTTCTTGAGCCAAGAGTTTGACAAGAATCTATGGGAGTGTTGGATATGATCCAAAACTCGCTCAACCTAGCATGCCACATGGGTTTGGCGTGTCTAAGAGGAGAGTTCAGACCTTGTAGTACACTGTTCGGTCCATGAAAATTCAAACAGAACTTCCAGTTTACTTTTGGGGCTATTTTCTAATTACAGCAAAATTTGCCCTTAACCATGTTCCATCAAAAATATATTATGAAAAACACCATATGATATATGGACTAGGAAGTGTCCTAGTATGTCATTCATAAAGATTTGGGGTTATGAAGTTTATGTAAAAGAATTTACAAATAAACTTGGACCCAAGTCGGATAAATGTTTTGTGGGATATCCTGAAAAGGATATTATTTCTACAACCCAATCGAGAACAAACTGTTCGGTTCTCGAACCACAGTGTTTCTAGGTAGAGATTTTCTCTAAAAGAAACAGTGGGAGGACAGTAGAACTTGAAGAAGTTCAAGAACCACAACAAAACAATGATCCTTTTGATGGAACATGAGCAGAATCACAAGGTGTTGTGGAGCAACCTACTCAGATAACACAAGAACCTCGTAGGTTAGATAGGATATATCAAGGGACTAGAAAAATAAGGATTTCTCATAACTCGTGATATATTGCTCATCTAGATGAGCCTACAACCTATGAGATGGCCACGTGTGGGCCTTACTCTCAGAAATGGCTAGGAGCCATGGGATACAAAATGGAATCCAGGTATACCAACAAAGTATGGACTTTGGTGGAACCACCTAAAAGGTGCAAGTGGGTTATGAAGAAACAACCATGAATGGTAATATGATTACCTTTGAGGGACAATTGGTTGGGTAAGGATTTCATGTGAGTTCATAGTATAGACTATGACGAAATATTTCCCAGCTGTGATGCTTAAATCCATTCGTATCTTGCTTGTATAAATCTGTCGATAGATTGAGTCAAGCTTCTTGGAGTTGGATTCTTCAAATTGATGATGCAATCAAAGGAGTTTGGTTCCATCAAAATTGAAGACGAGGCTTGTGTTTACAAGAAGGTTAGTGGGAGCATAATTATGTTTCTCGTCTTGTATGTGGAGACATACTAATAATTGGGGATGACGTCCCTACTTGGAAATCTTACGTAGATTGACCAGGGAATGAATCTTCAATGATAGACTTAGGTGAAGCAACCTATAAAGATCTATGGAGATAGACCAAGATGGTTGTGCGGCTTAGGTCATAGTACATAAATTGACAAAGGTGTTGAAATTGTTCAACATGTAAAGAATATGGATTCTACCTATGTCACATGGAATTGGTCTTGGTAAGACTAGCTGTCTTTCCAATTAGATTAGAAAGGGACCGTATGAATAAGATTCACGAGATACGCCATGTTATGTACTGGGCCAGATATGTCATATGGTATGAGACAAAGATACTAGTCAAATCCGGGTGAGCGTCACTGGATAATTATCAAGATTACCCTTAAGTTCTTGAGAAGAACTAAAGGATGAATTCTTGATAAATGGAGGATAAGAAGAGTTTGCTGTAAGGGGTTACAGTAATGCGAACTTCAAATTTGACAAAGAAGATTTCAGATTATAAGTCGTGTAATACTCCTATCTTTTTAATCTAATATCGTCTATCTTAATATGATTATGTTAGTTTTCTATATGATTAATATAGTTAAGAGATGTTAATTATTAATAAATATTTGTTTGTTAGTACTTATGAATGAGATATGTTGGAGCAATGATAAGTTGGAGCCTTTCTAGAGATTTCATAAAGTTAGGGTTGAATTTATTTTTATGATATGCTAGCAAAACATGACATTGAGGTCTATTTGAAAATATAAAATTTACTAGGTACATATGTAGAATATTGGAAAAATATCAAAATATCTAGCATTTAAAAATTATTATAAAATTATGTTGGTGATGCGACTACACAAGAAAGTGTTGTCTTGTGTCAAAAAAAATATGTATTATGTGTTGTATAATTTTCTTAGTGATATGACTACACAAGAAAGTATTGTCTTGTCTAGAAGATGTGTATTGTCTTGTCAAAAAAAATGTGTAGTCTAATCTTGTCCAATTATTAGGACGCTAAGAACAACCATTTTAAAAATAATTAGCTTAATATTTAATATTTATGATGTGACTACACAATGTATTGTTTGGACATTGAGAATCTACGAAGTTAACACTTGCACACAAAGTAAAATGTGTTGTCTTGTCAATAAAAAAAAAGTTTGTGTTTTCTCTTGTAAAAAAAAATGTGTAGTCTAATCTTGTCCAATTTTTTGAAGGATAAGAACAACTCTTTTATTTAAATCATGGTCTCAATATTTAATATTTATGATGTGACTACACAAGGTAGTATGAGTACGACATGTGAAGATGTAAGAAGTCCATACTTGCACACAAATAAAAAAAAAATGCAACAAAGGGAATTTTTTAATGTAAACTATCCAAGGGTCTCCCTATAAATAGCACTGCCCACATTCTAACCAAGAGGAGAGAAAGAAGGAGGAAGATGTAGCCTACGGAAGAAGAAGAAAAAAAAAAAAAGATAGAGAGAAATTGAGAGAATGGTGTACGGGTAGGAGAGGATAAAATTTGGGAGAAGTTGTTAGAAATTTTGGAGCACTACATTTTTGTAGGGAGAATCCTTCAAGGCCTTGTTTGGTGGAAACTCCTTGAAGATTCGTTTGAAGCACTTATTGGAGCTATTCTTGGAGTTATTTGGAAGGCATATTTGTGAAAATGAGCACTCTTCACGTGTATGAACGCCGAGGCGCTGTGAGTAAAAAAATATTATTTTCAGCAAGTTATATTTATACTAAAGTAATGATTTTCGAGAAATATTTTATTTTCTGTTACATAAATTTTAGAATTTGTGAATCATGTTCAACAAAATAAACTTTTTGGCTATATGAATTTGCAATAATCTTATGAATATGATTTTTGTGCTCCCCTTTAATTAAAAATTACTCTTTAAAGTATATTATGTGGTTTTGTGACTTGGGAAAATGGGTGTCATAAATATTATTTAGACACTTTGGGATGACGTTATGCCTTGGGACACTTGAGTATTTTCTGGCCCAGCCATCGGGATATAATAGATGGTTTTCCGATTTTCTGGCCCGGTCGCAGGGATATAATATGCGATGTGCCACAAAGATGGCGTATTCTGGACATGTCAAAATTCTGTGTGATACGATGGTTACCAATGGCATTAACTGAATCTGTAATTCTGTTAACTGTTACGAGATATTTTTAAATGTTCTGTTCAGTATTAGAATATATGGCACCGTTATTTCTGAAATATTCTGAATATGAGTTTAGTTTGGCCTTATCTGAAAAGTATACTTTTATCAGTTATCATTATATTTTGATAAACAAGTTATTTTGAAACTAAAAGGGAGAAAAAATCTCACTGAGCTTTGTGGCTCATTTTGTTTAAATTAAATGTTTTTCAGGCGATACAACAGCGGTGGAGAAATAGGAATTCTGAAGCGGTACCGTTGGTGAATTTAGCACCTACTTATGTTTTTAGTTTATGTTGAACTAATATGACTCTATTGTGGTTTATGTGATGCAATATTTTG
This sequence comes from Linanthus parryae, assembly GCA_023055425.1. Lineage (NCBI taxonomy): Eukaryota > Viridiplantae > Streptophyta > Magnoliopsida > Ericales > Polemoniaceae > Linanthus > Linanthus parryae. The sequence goes on from JALGPY010000002.1 coordinate 70,869,415, forward strand.
ATGAAGACGTTGTAAGACTTATGGTTCATGTGATATTTGAAGTTTTACTTTTGGAGATATTGATGCTTTCGAATTGAGGTAGACAATTTTGTTCGCGTTTAGTTCTGTCTCTGATCCGCTCAGTGTGGCTGAACCAGTGAATTTCCAATTTACGCTTTTGGTACCCACTTTTCAAAGAACCGATTTTTTTTATTAATAATCAAAGTTTGCTAATTCTGTTAATAAGCCTTTTACGATGAAATTTCATAAGAATGTATTCCACTATTCTAAAATTTCATGTTGACCCCGAGAGTTTGAACTCCCTTCCGCACTTTATTTCAAAATTTTATATTTTCAATATTTAGCTAAAACGGTTCAAGCCACATGAGTTTCGTTTGAGGCCTCGGTGGCCGGTCTCGACCCTCGGTCTCGAATTAATAAATCAGGATCCAGGAAAGGGGGTCGCGACAAGTCGAGTTTCAATTTTTGCCCTAGTGGGAGCGACTGTGAGCTGGAAAGGTTCCAGGCAAGATTCAGTCACTGATTCTAACATATAGGACTGAGTAAATTAATGCATAAGATGCATTTACTCAGAATATTCAATCTCAATCAAATTGTTGATGGAGGAGATGTGAATATTTACAAGGTACCAGCAGATATCTCGCCCCTACGCAGTGTAAGAGTGGAGGGCCGCGCTAGATCAATAGGCATATGATGCAGGAGATTGACTCTAGTGCAAGTGGGAGACTGTTGGAATTGTGCCATAGAGGCAATCAACTTATTGTGACAAATATGTGGATTTGCGATTCATTATGTTATTGATATGGAGATATGTTAACATGAATGAAGTCCTTAGAATATAAGTGTTATATTCTTAAATATCCCTAGTCAACTATAATGATTAACAGGACAATCATCTATAGACTACTATGGGGTTGGATTGATATAGAGATATCACGATCCAACACATGGGCATGTATTAGGAGCAATGACATACCGGACTGACCCAAATCCGAGAAGGCTACATACAAGTTATGTAAAGTCACAAGCGCTTCTCGCGGTGATAGGATATTATCATCCTTAGACTTGAAGTCACTAGATCCTCTAGTTGTGGAATATTGTGCTTTGAAAACGTCAAACGCTACTCCGTAACTGGGTAGTTATAAAAGCGCATGTTGGGCACAATAGGAAGCAAGCTTAGAGATGGTGAGTGATGTAGATAGAATTTGTCCCTCCCACATAACGGGAGCAATTATCTGAGGCCACTCGAGGGATGGCGCCTATGGAATGTCTGGACAAACTCATATGAATCAATATGGGGATATTGATGTCATATGCATGGATAGGGCTATTCCCAGGATCGAGAAACATGGATTGGATATACAAGTGCGACTTGTATGTCTCGTGTCCAATCCGGATAATGAGACAAAGGGATGCGATAATAAGATCACAAGGTTTGTCAGGACGACTATTTCTATTAATTGGGTGGCATGGATGTGTTGCTAGACATATGGGGTCACACGCCATATGGATATAATTGGACAAGAGACTTAATTAATAATGATTAATTAAAAGGATCATATTGCAACAAGTTGCTAACTTAGTGGGACTAAGTAGCAAATAATACTATTCCATATATGGATATGATTAGTATTGGGCCCTTTATGGAAAGAACTAGGAGTAGTTGGACTATATGAAGGAACTCCTTCATTCCCTCTCAATACATGTTATTCATAACACATATTGAGAGGAGGAAAAAGAGTTGAGAGCAAGAAAAGGCAAGAGGCGTCCGCCCCTTACCCGCCGCCCCAAACCCGTCGACCACACAAAGGAGGTCGAGCCTCTCTTTGTGGCTTCGTTGCGTGATTCCGTTGCCTCCTTCCTACGTTCTAGCTAGCACGAGAAGGTTGGGAGGTCCAATTCTCTATCCTAGGCGTGGATCAACCGTAGAGAACGTGACATTATTCGCGTTTGAAGTCATCAAAGGAGAACCCAAAGGTAAACACATATTAATCTTTCACTATGGTTATGTGTTCTTGACTTGTGATCCTTTGAGGGATTTGAACGGAACAATTATCTTCTTCCGCTGCGATTCCATGTTCAAAACCCTAAACCTGTAAGCTTTGCTAGTTTGAGAATAACCAATAAACACACCTTCATCACTTCTAGCATCAAACTTACCAAGATTGTCTTTACCATTGTTATGCACAAAACAAGTACAACCAAATGGCTTAAAATAAGCAACAATAGGCTTTCTCCCTTTGAACAATTCATAAGGAGTTTTCATCAGGACACGTCTGATCAGACATCTATTGAGCACATAATTGGCAGTGTTTACAGCTTCTGCTCACAAAAATTTTTGCAAATTACTTTCAAGTAACATGGTTCTAGACATGTCTTCAAGAGTTCTATTTTTCCTCTCAACTACACTATTCTTCTGAGGAGTTCTAGGTGCAAAAAAGTTATGTGAGATACCATGCTTTGCACAAAATAAATCAAAATCAATTTGATCAAATTCCCTTCCATGATCATTCCTAATAGATGCAACATGTATATTTTTCAAAACTTAAAGCTCTTTACAAACTTTTGAAAATTCAAATAATGCTTCAGACTTATATCTAATAAACATAACCTAAGTAAATATGGAATAATCATCAACCACACCAAGCATATATCTCTTACATTTGGGTGTCTGTACCCTCATAGGACTACACAAGTCCAAGTGCATCAATTCTAAAGGTCTAGAAGTACTTACAAAATTGTTTGACTTGAATGAACTTCTAGTCTGTTTACCTTGAGTGCATGCCTTGCAAATCTCATCATCTTTGAATTTCAGGATTGGTAATCCCCTTACCACGTCTTTTGAGATGAGTTTGTTCAAAGTGTGCATGCTTATATGACCAAACTTTCTATGCAAAACATTTGAGTCATCCGTCAAAGTTTTGAGACATTTTAGACTATCACCTGCAACTTTGTCAGTACATAGTGCATAAACATTATGTGACCTAGGATCAGTGAGAATGAAATTGCCTTATTTTTCATCTTGCACCACACATTTTCTCCTTGTCAAAAACTACCTTATTTACTTTATCACAAAGCTGAGAAATACTCAATAAAGTATACTTAAGACCATCAACTACATAAACATATAAAATTGAATATGCAGAGTTATTACCAATACTTCCTATACCAATTATGTTGCACTTTGCTTTGTTACCAAGTGTGATTGTTCATTCTGATTACTCTTTAAGCTCAGTGAATAAAGATTTCTTCCCACTCATATGCCTGGAACATCCACTATCCAGAATCCATTTCTGATCTTTCAAAGCTTTGGTGACAACATGTAAAATTCAATCAATGCCTTAACAAGCTATTAGACCAAGTTTAGAATTTGGATTCACACTCAGAATCAACCATGTTAGGTGGTCTAACTGCTTTTGGAACCCAAATCGGTTTCACTTGACCCTTAAGCTGATAAGGATATGTATTCCTTATTATATGAGGTTCTGTCATTCTAAAGGGGCAAGTTGATTTCACAGGTCCATTTTTCCACAATAGTGACACTTTGGAGAATGTCTTCTTCCTGATCTTACAAATGTGGTTTGATTTCTTCTTGGAAAATTTGGATTATTACCAATTCCACTTTTGTATACAAAATGCATACTTCCTCCAAGCATGAGATTTAGCTCATGTTCTGAGCCAGAAAAAGTTGAAAGAATTTTCTTAGATTCTTGAAGCTCACTAGTCAATGAAGTGTTCTTTTGTTCTAAATCATCTGAGTGACTCTTTAGATCAACAAATCTGTCAGTTAAAAAAGTGTTTTGATCAACCATTTCTTTGACCTGTGATTTCAAAGCTTTGAATATGCTGTCCAAGGCTTTGAAGTCACTATCAATTTTTAGCTTAGTAGCTTCAAGACACTTGTTTTGAAAAACCAAATCTAAATTTTCTTTTGCTTGCTCATGAAACTTTATTTTCAAGGAATCAATCTCATTCCTGTAACTTTCCTCATTTAAAAACATACTTTTGAGGATTTCAGTAAGACATAAGAAGGACTAGATAAAAGATTTTTTACCATGTCTTCAATTGGCTTCTCAGTAGAGTGGTCTTCTTGATGTCCATCCATTAAACATAAATTGGCTTGCTCTTCATCAGAATCTGAGTCTGAAGAGTCTGAATCACTCCATGAGGCTACCATTGCCTTCTTCCTTCTGTTGTCATTTTCCTTCTTAGGAAATTTTCTGCTTATCTTCTTTTGAGGGCAATCTCTTACCAGATGATCTGCATCTCCACATTCATAGCAATTCATAACTTTAGGTTTATGTGAATGTGAAGTAGACTTACCTTTCTAATCCTTTCTGGTTGAGGATCTGAATTTTTCTTTACTGTAGTCCTTGTTTCCAAAGTTTCTCTTCTTCTTCAGGATTCTGGCCAAGGCTTTGAAAATCAGGGCTAAGGCTTCTTCATCATCATCATCATCCTCCTGTTCAAGGCTTTGGGATTTTTCATTGTCCTTTGCCTTGAGTGCCAAGTTCTTGGACATTGTCACTCAATTCACCATCAACCTCCTTCATGGAAATCTCATGAGTGAGCAGTTTTACTTGTAGATCATCAAGTTCCAAAATACTTAGGTCTTGAGCTTCTTCAATTGCAGTTGTCTTAGGTTCCCATTTTGACTTTGGCAAGCTTTTGAGTATCTTCCTGACCTTTTACTCATTTGAGAAAGTTTTTCCCAAGGATTCCAAGTTGTTCACAATATCTGTAAACCTTTTGAACATATATTTGATGGATTCATCTGAATTCATCTTAAATAATTCATACTGTCTCAAAAGGATATTAATCTTTGTCTGCTTGACTAGGCTGGTTCCTTCATAAGTGACAGTTAGCTTGTCCCATATCTCTTTTGCACTTTTGCAGTTGGATATCTTGTTAAACTCATCTGCACTAAGAGCACAATATAATAAGTTCAAAGCTTTGTAATTCTTTGATACATTTTCCAGTTCAGTAACTGAGAGATCTTCATCAGGCTTGATAGTTCTAACTCCAATGACAATAGTATAGAACAAGTTTGGCCCATTCACAACAATAGACCATAGTTCCATGTCCTGGTCTATGATGAACATCTTCATCAATGCCTTCCAATGAACAAAGTAATCACCACAAAACAATGGGGGTCTATTTGCTGCTCTTCCCTGTAAGAATCCTCCATCACCTACATTACTCTTTGTCACAAGATTGTTAGATCCTTAAACAGTGACCCAAAGCTGTGATACCAATTAAAACTTTGTAATGTAAGTATAAAACAGGATCTAAATACTCTAGAGGGGGGGTTGAATAGAGTATGCTAACTTTTGCCAAAACACAGTCTTTTAAACTTGAATAGAGCAAGCAGTTGATATCTCAAAGCTTTAAACCAGTTTTGAGAAACGTGAAGATATAACTGCAGAATACAGAGGCTTCAAAGCTTTGAGATTTTTAAAGCTCCAAATCTTTGAAACTTCATGTTTAGACTGAATGTAAAGATAAAAAAAAAAAAAGTAAAGCAGGAACACAAGGATTTTACAGAGCTCAGTCACAATTGGACCTAGTTTCTTCCTGAGGGATCTTATCCCTCCAAGATTCAAACACAACTTCTTATTAATCACCCAGATTCAGCACTAGATCTCAAGCCTAAGTGAGATGCCTTACACTTATACAGCTTGTGGTTCCCAACCTATCTAGTTACCAGCTACAACATGTTGAAACAATAAGAGCCTCTTGCTGTTCACTTGAACAACCAAACTACTAAGTTTAGTGAAGTTTCAGAAATATAGAATGAATGATACAATTCATTACAAGTAGAAGAACTCAGAAAGAATAAGCTGATGAATACTAGATGACTTCTTCTGATCTGATGAATGATCTTGCTTCTGCAATATCAATGGCCTGATGAACCTGAAGATTTGAATGATATAAACTCTCCTGTTTGTAGCACACTTCAAATCTCACGAAGATCAGTCTTCATCTCTCTGTCTCTTTCAAATCAAGGTGCTGATTACTTTAAATAACAGTCTGCAACCAACTGAGAGATTTTAGGAACAGAAACCCTATAAATCCTCTTCCCTGATATGATATGCCTTTTTCAACAGCTATGTTTGAATAGCTATCTGATTTGTTTTATGGATTTTAGAATGCCCAACAACCCTGCATAAACTCAGCAAACAAGATCAAACAACATCACGACAATCTAGCATCAAGATCTGTTTAGCAGTATGCTAATAGTTCATGAGAAAACTGGGCTAGATTTGTCTTGTAATAGACTTATATATTCAATTTGTTAAATATATCAAATAATAAGTAAAGAACAAGTGTTATTAGTCAATAATAGATTCATAACAAGATTTGAATCATACAGAAATAACATGCAAACACAGAATTGATCAAATGAACTTAGCAGTAAAGAATAACAAATGAATCTCAAATATTTGAAGCTTTGCCTGCTAGTTCAACAGAATGAACCTGAATTTTCAGTTTAACTCAATCCTGCATATTTTGTTAATCAGAATATAAATAACTAATGCCTGCATAGTGCCATTCCATATCAAAAATAAAAACCTGCATCAAACAGTTAGACATATATATATATATATATATATATAACTACAGTAACTCAAAGCTTTGAAGCTTTGGTACTTAGCAATATCCCTGCTTGTGTTTCTGGCTTTCATCATCAAGAACCCAAAGCTCTCTGCATATGCATTTCACATATTAATATCAAGGAGCTTCAAACTTATCATAGCAATTGCCACTGCTTGGTACCAAAATTTTTAGGTAAAGAAGCTGTATGAAGAAGTGTAATTGCAGTTTCAACAATGTGACGATGTTTACGTTATGAAACTACGTTTCGTTGTGGTGTGTGTGGACATGATTTTGGTGTTAAATCCCATTTTCAAACAATTTTTTTTTTTTTTTGGAAAACAAAGGAAGTATATTCTCCACCCCATCAGAACGTAAGATTTTAATGTTATAACCCAACAGTATTTCGAAAAAAAGCTTATATTTAGTAAAAACGGAAATAACATCAGATTTTAAGTGAAGAGGAAATAACCAGGTAAATCTACCAAAATCATCTATAAGAAATACATAATATTTGAAACCAGAGTAAGCACGAGTAGCAGTAGGACCCCAAACATCATTGTGTATCAAATGTAAATGCACATAAGCATGAGAAGCATATAATTTATAAGGTAGCCTAGTAATTTTTCCAGCTAAACAGGATTCACACATAGTACTAGGTTTGGAAACAGAAATAGAACAAGAAACACATTGAGACAAGACTGAATTTGTAGGATGACCCAGAAAAGAATGCCACAGAGTGGAGGAGACACGTTGACCCAAAAAGCTTAAGGACCAGTCTGAAGAGGCATAGAAGACATGGGGTACATGCCATTTTTACTAAGACCTTGGTAAAGATTTTTCCCTGTAGAAGTGGTCTGAATGGAAAGTGAGGTTTTATCAAAGATGAATCTAACATCATGATCATGGCACAATTTGTTCATAGAAAGCAGATTAGCAGACAAGCCACGGACATGTAATGTATTTGATAAGGTAAAAGCATAATCAGATGTTGAGATAGGCAGTACCGGAAAGCCTTATAGGCAGATACGATCCATTACCCACTTTAACCTAGTCCGAACAAGAATATGGTTCAGACAAGGAAAGGTTGCTGAGCTGTGCCGTCATGTGGTTGGAGGTTCTCGTGTCGGTCAGCCAGATCTCAGGTGGAGGAGCGAGAGAGGAAGAAAAAGTTGTCATGGCTGAGAGCTGCTCTGGTGGTGTTCGCCCTTGGTAAGCGTAATCCATACGGTGCCAGCAATCCAAGGCAGTGTGGAAGTCGAAAACACAAATTTGACTGTTGACCGACGCAGAACCACCTCGACCAGCGCCAGAGGACCGCCCCCTTTTACTTCCACGGCGGCCCAAACCGGATCCACGAGAGGTATAGCCGGGTCCTGGACCAGACCTGTAGCCGGAGCAGTAACCCGACCCAGATCCATAAGTGGAACCGGACCCGAAGCCTGATCCAAACCCATTTCCAGATCCGTATCCATGTCGTATGTCTCGAGAGGAGTCAGATCGACCACCTCCGTTTCAAGAACTCGAAGAGCCACCACAGTTACCGGAAGGAGGCCGACCACCACGACCGCCGCCACATGTGAAGTGTGTTGGGTTTTGATTCATGGATGCGCAACGGAAACAAAAATAACCATGCAAAACCCTCCAAGGATCACAAGTCAAGAGACATAACGATGGTAAAGGAAGAAATCAATAACACACCTTAGGGTTCTCCTTTGATGACTTCAAACACGAATTGTGTCACGTTCTCTACGGTTGATCCACGCCTAGAGTTGACCCTAGATCTCCCAAGTCCTTGGTGCTAGCCCGGAAAGAGGAAGAGGAAGAAAGATCACGCAAAACGAGACCAAAAAGGGGCTCTCGGCCGCCATGTGGCCGACGGGGACGGGCGGCGGGCAAGGGGAGCGTTCGGCTCCTCTAGCGTGTTGCTCTCTCTCCTTTTTTTCTCTCCCACTCTTGTTATGTTCAATTATGAGCATAAGTTGTGGGAAGGAAGGAAGGAATGTCCTTTATATAGTCCAACAACTCCTTGTAAACTACCTAAAGGACTTATTCTATTCCTACTAGAATTCAATTTAGTCCCTTCCTTGCAAATTAGTCCCTACTAAGTTTGCAATGTTTTGCAAAGTGATCCTTTTAATTAATTAATCCAATTAATTAATTCCCAAATCTAGTTCAACTCTATATAGCGTGTGACCCCATAGGTTCTATCTAGTTGGTAGCAACTATTTGCTAATATGGAGCGGTTTCTAGCAAAACATCCATTCTAGCCAACTAATAGAATAGTCATCTTGACAACCTTTGTACAAGTAATTGTCTCATCCCTTTGTCTCTATATCCGGATTGGACACGAGACATACAAGCCACACTCGTATATCCAATCTACAGTTTCTCGATCCATGGGAATAGCCTTATTCGTGCAAATAACATCAATATCCCATATTGATTTATTTGAGTCTGGCCAGACATTCTATAAGCACTATCCCTCGAGTGGCCTAGGATATTTGCTCCCGTTATGTGGGAGGAACAAATTCTATCTACGTCCACTACGATCTCTAAGCTTGCTTCTTATTGTATCCAGTACACGCCTTTATAACTACCCAGTTACGGTGTAGCGTTTAACGCTACCAAAATCACAATAATCCACAACTAGAATATCTAGTGACTTCAAGTCTAAGGATGACAATACCATTGCACCGCGAGAAGCGCTTGTGACTTAACATAACGTGTATGTAGCCTTCTCGGAGATGGGTCAATCCAGTGCAACACTACCCCTAATGCACACCTATGTGTTGGATCGTGATATCTCCATATCAATCCAACCCCATACTAGTCTATAGATGATTGTCCCATTTAATCATTATACTGGACTAGGGATATTTAAGATAAACAACACAATTGTAAATCTAAGGACTTCATTATATTAAATATCCAATAAATAATAAATGAATTTCTAGCCACAAATAAATTCATACTAAACTAGATTGCCTCTGGGGCATCTATTCCAACAGTCTCCCACTTGCACTAGAGCCAATCTGGCGCATCTCGTATGCCCATACTCCTAGTGTTCCCTTCATGCTTCCACTGCGTGAGCGGCTTTGTAAGCGGGCCTGACAGATTCTCATCTGTAGGAATCTTGCATATCCGAACGTCTCCTCTATCGATAATATCTCGAATCTGATGAAACTTCCTCAGCACGTGCTTGGATTTCTGGTGCGATCTGGGTTACTTCGATTGCGCGATCGCCTCAGTGTTGTCACAGAACAACTCGACTGGATCCGCAATGCTAGGGACCACACCAAGTTCAGAAACAAACTTTCTGATCCAAACAGCTTCCTTTGCTGCACCATTTGCAGCAATGTACTCAGCCTCCGTTGTAGAATCAGCCACCGTCTCTTGCTTGGAACTCTTCCAGCTCGCCGCTGCTCCATTCAGGCAAAATACATATCCCGAATTTGATCTAAAGTCATCTCTGTCGGTTTGGAAGCTTGCATCAGTGTAACCCCTTACACGCAACTCTTCCTCACCACCAAATATCAAGAAAGTATCCTTAGTTCTTCTCAAGTATTTTAGGATGTTCTTGACTGCAATCCAGTGACTCTCACCTGGATTGGATTGGTATCTGCTTGTCATACTCAAGGCATATGACACATCTGGTCTAGTAGATAACATGGCGTACAAGATAGATCCTATGGCCGAGGCATAGGGTATTCTACTCATGCGTTCATTCTCAATCTCACAGGAAGGACAACCACTCTTCGAAAGAGTGATTCCATGTGACATGGGCAAGAATCCCTTCTTGGAATCTTGCATGTTGAACTGTTTCAACACCTTGTCAATATATGTACTTTGACTTAGGCCTAGCAACCTCTTAGATCTTCCCCTAAGTCCTTCATTGAGAAACACTTCCCTAGCCAATCTTTAACGGATTGTAGCATGGGAACGTTGTTTCCAGTGAGTAGTATGTCATCTACATACAAGACCAGAAAATCTACAGAGCTCCCACTAACCTTCTTGTAGACACAAGACTCATCTTCGTTTCTAATGAAGCCAAACTCTTTGACTACTTCATCAAAATGTCGATTCCAACTCCTAGAAGCTTCTTCAATCCATAAATGGATCGTTGCAGTTTACAGACTTTGTTGGCTTGCTTTGGATCCTCAAAACCCTCGGGCTGTATCATATACACGTCCTCGAGGAGATTCCCATAAAGGAATGCTGTTTTGACATCCATCTGCCAAATCTCATAGTCGTGGTATGCTGCAATCGCAAGTAGGATTCGGATGGATTTGGTCATAGCGACTGGTGAAAAGGTTTCATCATAGTCAATACCATGAATTTGTCTGAACCCTTTAGCCACCAATCGGCCCTTATAGGTAATCACATTACCATCCATGTCGATCTTCTTCTTGAAGACCCACTTGAACCCTATGGGCCGCGCCCCTTCGGGTGGTTCCACCAAAGTCCATACTTTGTTGGTGTACATGGATTCCATCTCGGATCTCATGGCTTCTAGCCACTTCTGAGAGTCTGGGCCATTTATGGCCTCCTCATAGGTAGTAGGCTCATCATCTATGAGCATCGTGTCACCGGAATCGGTCACGAGAAGGCCATACCTCTCGGGTTCCTGGCGCACTCTACTGGATCTACGAAGCTCTTGTGTTACCTGAACAGGTTGTTCCACAACCGTTTGTGGTTCCTGTTCATGTTCCATAGTCGGTTCAGTGATTTGTGGTTCTTGAACCTCTTCAAGTTCCACAGTCCTCCCACTTGCTTCTTTAGAGACAAACTCTCTTTCTAGAAACACGCCGGTCCGAGCAACAAGCACTTTGTTCTCGGTTGGATTGTAGAAGTATTATCCCTTAGTTTCCTTAGGGTACCCCACAAATTTGCATTTATCCGATTTCGGCCCTAGCTTGTCTGATTGTAAACGTTTTACATAGACATTGCAGCCCCAAATCCTCATGAACGACAGTGTGGGACGCCTCCCACTCCACATCTCATATGGTGTCTTCATGACTGATTTAGATGGAACACGGTTAATGGTGAAAGCTGCACTTAATAGAGCGTAGCCCCAAAATGATAATGGAAGATCAGTTTGACACATCATAGATCGAACCATATCTAATAGGGTTCGATTCCTCCTCTCGGACACGCCATTCCACTGTGGCGTTCCGGGTGGAGTGAGTTGGGACACGATCCCACACTCTCTAAGATAGTCGTCAAACTCTTGTCTTAAGTATTCTCCTCCACGATCTGATCGTAGAGCCTTGATACTTTTTCCAATTTGCTTCTCTACTTCATTCTTGAATTCTTTGAACACTTCAAAGGATTCGGATTTTGCCCTCATAAGGTACAAAAATCCATATCTACTGTAATCATCAGTAAATGTAATGAAGTAGACATAACCACACCTGACAGGCGTGGAAAATGGCCCACACACATCAGTATGTATGAGCGCCAATTGCTCACTAGTCCTCTCACCTTTCTTATTGAAAGGGGACTTTGTCATTTTTCCCAATAAACAAGCCTCACATGTCTCATATGATTCAAAATCAAATGAGTCCAGTAATCCATCCTTATGGAGTCTAGATACACGTTTCACATTTATGTGGCCTAAAAGACAGTGCCATAAATAAGCAGGATTTAAATCTTTTATTTTAATCCGCTTGGTATTAATGTTGTAGACAGGATTGCTTAGATCAAGGACATAAAGTCCACTAAGTAATTGCGCACTAAAATAGTGAATATTGTTTGAATAAAAGGAACAACAATTGTTCTTTATTGAAATAATAAAACCATCCTTGTCCAAACAAGAAATAGAAATAATGTTTCTGCTCATAGCAGGAAAAAAATAGCAATTATTTAATTCTAAAACTAATCCTGAAGGCAGATATAGCTCGCACACGCCTATGGCCAACACAGCAACCTTTGCTCCATTCCCAATGCGTAGATCTACCTCTCCTTTAGCCAATCTTCTACTTCTCTTTAGATCCTGCATATTTCGACAAATATGAGATCCACATCCAGTATCTAATACCCATGATGTAGAGATAGTTAAATTGACATCTACAACAAAATACCTGGTGGTGGTGGAATCACTATTCCAAGCCTCTTGTCCTCCAGATATTTTGGGCAGTTCCTCCTCCAGTGTCCAGGCTGACTGCAGTAGTGACACTCACCTTTAGTCACACCTTTGGCAATGCCACCAACAGGCTTAAGGGCAGGTTCCTTGGACTTGGCAACTGGCTTGCCTTTGCCCTTGTAGGATGAGGCAAACCTTTTGCCCTTTCCTTTCTGCACCATCATATTGGCCTTGCCCTTACCCTTGTTGATGCTCTGTTCAGCTGTCCTCAACATATTGAGTAAATCTGGCAGTGGTTTCAAGATCTCGTTCATGTTATAGTTCATGATGAACTGTCCATAACTCTCAGGCAACGATTGCAACACGAGATCGGTTGCCAAATCTTGGCCGACCGGGAACCCCAGTCGGGCGAGATTCTCCAAGTACCCGATCATACGGAGTACATGGGGTCCCACCGGGTTCCCTTCTGCCAGATGACACTTGAACAGTGCCTTAGAGACCTCGTACCTCTCTACCCTTGCCTGCTCTTGGAAGAGCTGCTTTAGATGCTCGATCATATCGACATCATTCATGTTTTCGTGTTGCTTCTGAAGCTCAGAAGTCATGGTGCATAGCATAAGGCAGGCCGCATCATTAGCGTCATCAACACGCTTTTGATACGCCTTTAGGGCAGCAGGTGTTTGGTTCTCTGGACCTGCTGGAACATGCTCCTCTATTGCGTACAGTTTCTTCTCTTGCTTGAGAATAATTCTCAAGTTTCTGTACCAATCAAGGAAGTTGGTTCCAGAGAGCTTGTCCTTCTCAAGGACAGATCATAGGGAATGTTGTGAACTGGACGAGTTGTTTGCATTTGGAATTCTACAAAAGGAAAATACGCAAGTTTTAGTATTTGTGACTTTTTGACTATATTCAATAATGGCTAGTTTATCAAATATAGCTCCCACTATTTTTCTACGGATTAATAACCCTCAAGATATTAATGCGGAAAATATCCTTATATTTTCTAGTGGGCCAAGATCCATGTTTCACCTCCTTATGAGCTTGCTTTGGCAAGTCACCCATAATTCGGCTACTTTAGGTAGGAACAATTCCAATTGCATCCCATATGCAACTCTTGGTTCAATTGGGCAAATAACTCCTTATTTATCCATCCATATGGATAATCCCAATTGATTGCCTCTAGGTTTCTTAATCGTATTAATTGCCTAGTTGTGTTCAACCTCTTATTTAAACAATTGCACACGAGGTGTGCCATCGCATTCCATCATTATGAACCAAGTCGCCCTGCTTTGGCACGCACGATCTTGATAAATAATGATGATAATGAGTGTTTAAATAACGAGAAGGCAAGAACACAATATTTGAATTTTGAGGGATTTTAAATTTAATTTTAATTGTTTTGTTGATCAATATCAACTGAATCTATCTATTTGAGTTTGGGCACAACTCCAAATAATAGATCCGGGTTGTCTAATTATCTTATTATCCTAATTACATGCATCATCCATACACCAACCACACAATAATAAGACAATAAAGTAAACAACCACAAAGAAGGAATTAAAACGTGATGTGGATATGGCCTTTTCTAAATAAGATAATTCCAAGCCAATGGAATTATCTATGAACCCTAAAGCAAACACATCTCCATGCGTCTTGATCTTTTGGTCCATCCTTCATAGTCATGTGGAATGCTCCATGCTCCATCTTTTGTGGCTCCTTTTGGCTTTGGGCTCCTTTTCTTCAATCTTGGCTAACAATCTACTTTATCTAGCACTAGCTAACTTCTATACTAAATAAAATAAATCTCACAAGTTGAGAAAAAAAATGGCACGCAGGCCATAAAACCCTAATTAATTATTACAATTAATTGATCAGCTCGCAGGCCGTAAAACCAAACCACAAAATTAAACATCCACATCAAACCACATCCTAAGGCCATATCCAATCACCATGCGAATTGCACATAAACAGTTAAAATCCAATTTAACGCGCTTGGTCAATTTTTAATTGATTTTAGGATTTCTAGGGTTAAAACGGTCCATGGCCCAACAATGAAATTGCCCGGGCCCAAAAGGTGAACCATAAGGCCCTAGGGCCGGCCCGGCCCATAACCCACACGCCTAGGCCGTGGGCTAGGGCCGCCCGGCCCCTAGGGCGGCCAAACCTCCTTGAGGGAGTTGTTTCCAAAACAACTCCCTTGCTTGGTGCCCAAGTTTGGTTGTTTCCTTGTTTTGGGAGAACTCCTTCTTCCCCAAGGATGCCCAAACCCTAGATCTAAGATCCTAAAATTTCTCAAACTCACCAATTCATGCATCCAATGCAAAAATTAGATCTTGTTATGATAGATTATTGACAAATTGCATCCCATGCTTGATTTGTCTTGTTTTACGCGATAAACAATCAAATTAAGGTGTAAAACAACTAAAACGTAACACATAAACCACGTTTATGCTCTACGACATGTGGCTCTGATACCACTGTTGGGTTTTGATTCATGGATGCGCAACGGAAATAAAAATAACCATGCAAAACCCTCCAAGGATCACAAGTCAAGAGACATAACGATGGTAAAGGAAGAAATCAATAACACACCTTAGGGTTCTCCTTTGATGACTTCAAACGCGAATTGTGTCACGTTCTCTATGGTTGATCCACGCCTAGAGTTGATCCTAGATCTCCCAAGTCCTTGGTGCTAGCCCGGAAAGAGGAAGAGGAAGAAAGATCACGCAAAACGAGACGAAAAAGGGGCTCTCGGCCTCCTTGTGGCCGACGGGGACGAGCGGCGGGCTAGGGGGGCGTTCGGCTCCTCTAGCTTGTTGCTCTCTCTCCTTTTGTTCTCTCCCACTCTTGTTATGTTCAATTATGAGCATCAGTTGTGGGAAGGAAGGAAGGAAGGTCCTTTATATAGTCCAACAACTCCTTGTCAACTACCTAAAGGACTTATTGTAGTCCTACTAGAATTCAATTTAGTCCCTTCCTTGCAAATTAGTCCCTACTAAGTTTGCAAGGTTTTGAAAAGTGATCCTTCTAATTAATTAATCCAATTAATTAATTCTCAAATCTAGTTCAACTCTATATAGCGTGTGACCCCATAGGTTCTATCTAGTTGGTAGCAACTATTTGCTAATATGGAGCGGTTTCTAGCAAAACATCCATTCTAGCCAACTAATAGAATAGTCATCTTGACAACCTTTGTACAAGTAATTGTCTCATCCCTTTGTATCTATATCTGGATTGGACACGAGACATACAAGTCACACTCGTATATCCAATCCACAGTTTCTCGATCCATGGGAATAGTCTTATTCGTGCAAATAACATCAATATCCCATATTGATTTATTTGAGTCTGGCCAGACATTCTATAAGCACTATCCCTCGAGTGGCCTAGGATATTTTCTCCCGTTATGTGGGAGGGACAAATTCTATCTACGTCCACTACGATCTCTAAGCTTGCTTCTTATTGTATCCAGTACACGCCTTTATAACTACCCAGTTACGGTGTAGCGTTTAACGCTACCAAAATCACAATAATCCACAACTAGAATATCTAGCGACTTCAAGTCTAAGGATGACAATACCATTGCACCGCGAGAAGCGCTTGTGACTTAACATAACGTGTATGTAGCCTTCTCGGAGATGGGTCAATCCAGTGCAACATTACCCCTAATGCACACCTATGTGTTGGATCGTGATATCTCCATATCAATCCAGCCCCATACTAGTCTATAGATGATTGTCCCATTTAATCATTATGCTGGACTAGGGATATTTAAGATAAACAACACAATTGTAAATCTAAGGACTTCATTATATTAAATATCCAATAAGTAATAAATGAATTTCTAGCCACAAATAAATTCATACTAAACTAGATTGCCTCTAGGGAATCTATTCCAACAGAGTGGTGGAAGACGGTGGGATTAGACAGATCCGCATCTTGGACTGAGAGTCACGCATCTGTTCCTCAGATCTAAGTAAAACATGGAATCCACAGTTAAGCCATTCAAGGCAAACAGTAACATATCTTCGTCGTCGATGTGAACATAAGAGACGACCAATCGATCTCGGAGAGCCTTGAGCTTATGCATGTAAACATCAACTGAGTCAGATAGCTTATTCAGGTTCTGAAGATCTGGATTTAGCTGAAGGATGTGAGATTGAGTAAGGGAGGCCATCGATGTTCAAGACACAGCCAAGCAGATCGATAAGTTGTAGATCCGATGGCGAGGGATAACAATTCTGGGGCGAGAGTAGCATTTATGATCGTTAAGACCGCTTGTTCTTGAAGATGCCATGCAAAGAACACCGGATTGACAACGGTAGACAACGAACCGTCGTTGGAAGGCAAGAACTCAGATGGACAAGGCGTAGAGCCATCTGAATAGCCAAAAAGTGTATGGGTTTTGAAGATGGAAGAGATTTGATGCTTCCATAAAACAAAGTTACTACTGTCTAATTTAAAGGGGAGTAGATTATGAATATTGGAAAGGAGGTAGAGCGGCGGTGAAGCCTCCGGAGAAGAAAGAGAAATAAGGCTCTGATACCATGAAAGCCGATCTAGGGTTTTGACCCTTTTACAGAGAAACGGCAAAACAAAGACGAAGAAGGAGATTGTATTGATTGATCAATAATACAAGAGATAATATATATTGAGACATCTCAACGGTAGGATGTACGGATCTAAGATCCAAGGGTTACAATAGAATTAGGGTTTACATTTAACAGGGGGCTGAAGCTAAAGATAACAAAAGGAGGATTGGGCTTGAGCAACACTCTTGAGGCCCAAAGTAGCTGAGTGGGCTTTGCTGAAGATGGACTGAAGAAGATATAGGCCCACTTGTCATAATACCATGTGACCCTATTTCTTCTCACCAAAACTACATCCCTAACTAATACTACCTCTGTTTCTTCTCTTTCAACCGCGGTTGAATTTTTTATCCGTAATAGGGTCACTTTGACTCGGTGATTTGGATAGCAAAACGATGTAATTTTTTGGCCAAGTTTTCATAGTATTGTTGAGTAAAGTTTACTCTACAAGATCATGCAGAGATTCTTAAAATCTTGTATGGTTTTGCTAACCAAATAACCGGTCAAAGTGATCCAGTGAATAGTGTCAAAAATTAAAATACTTTGAAAGAGAAGAAACATAGATCATAAGAGAGAGAGAGTGTGTGAATGATTCCCACGTTCATTTTATTGCTTGTCCCATATTTGGAGCCTTTTTTATATTCACCCCATTTGTAAATATATTTTTCAGATAACTCTAAATAAAATTACATTTAATTTTACGAGTGCTTTTTTCATTAAGACTGTCGTCTGAGTCTATGAGATTTTTTTGATAACTATTAATTGGCGGAAAGATAAAACAAGTCCTTCCAAACATGTACAAGCTCTAAAAATTGTTCCTTACCGGTATTACCCTATCAGTGACAAAACTGGAAGACAAAATAAAAAAGTGACAAAACTTTCAGCAAAAAATTAATACTCATAATTCTATCTAGGTAAGAAAAAGAAATAAATCTTAGGTATGTATCATCAAATATGTAGCATTAAGATAAATGTTTCTGTCATAAAATCTTGTTGTACAATGTGTTGAACAACTCAAAAATTATAGATATATTTTTTTTTTTTTACAATAAATAAATAAGTTTTTTAAGAGTTATCAGAAAATTATATTTATAAATGCGGTGAAATTAAATAAAAATTGCAACGTGGATAAACATTTAGCATGGACGTGGGAATCATTCATATTTCACACCCACTCTCCTATTAGTTAGGGATGTAGTACTGAAGAGAGAGTGTACAAGGAGAGTTTCCTTAGCGTTTCTTGTTGTGTAATATGTGCGGTGTATTTCGGACTTGAACTTCACTTAAGCTCCATTTGGTTGGTGGTAAAATATTTTCCTGTAAAATGTTTTCCCTTATTTTAGTGTTTGGTTCGCAATTTGTCTCGTAAAATCTTTTACCAAATAAAATGTTAAACTCTTACATGATGTAACATGAATTACCGTTCAAATCCGCAAGCCATTTTCCGGAGAGTGAATGAGCGTGACAACAAGACATACTAACACCTTCGCCGCCACGAACCACCATTGCCGCCACCCACCTCCACCCCCAATGCCACCACCCTCCCTGACGTCATTTCTCCACCACCACCTCTACTGCCACCAACCACAAAATATACAATTCACAAGCAAAATATTTTGTCAATGTCAACCAAACACAAGAAAACAATTGCAGAGAAAACTTCCTCACACAAAATATTTTACGTGTAGTATATTTTCATTTATAAAACATATACCGTCGACCAAACCGAGCCTTAGAGTAACTGGAATCCCTTGAAGAGTCATAGTGAACGTCTTGAACTAGACCATGTGAGCCAAAGTTCAATATGTCACACACACAACACTGGCATTGAATCGCGTTCGTGTGTTGGTTTTTTTTATGGTCATGCATTCAATCTTGATTTTCACGAGAGTTTCTTCTGCATAGCCATAGTCTTATATTCGTGGCCTCACGATGGATCCCATTTAGGTGTACCCTCCAAAGGTATTCGTGACTTGCAGCTTGCGAGAAAATGCTCGACGTTGATTCATTTAAAGGTGCCCCCTTCCTCATCGTCACATACATCACAATAACCATAGAGATGGGGATGATATTTTATGTATCTCTTTTATTTTTATTTTTAAGTACGGGTACCGAGATACTGTGATTGTTTTTACCAATTGAATCTTCAATGTGATCTCCATTCTTGGAGATTGATTTACGTCAATTGGTGGCTCAATCTGGGCTTAAGCTCATCCCCATGACCCCATCAATAGAACTAGGACTCAGGCTCATAGATAGAATCTTTGTTAGTTGATCAGCAATATTTTGATCAAAATTTACAAAGTCCAGCGAGATTATACCTTAAGTCACCAAGCTCCACACCGATTTATATCTCACTTGTGTATGTCCGGTCAGTTTCTTATTCGAGTGAGCTTGTTTTACAATGTAGTGAAATGAAAGGTATAGGCTTGCTCAAAGAGGTACTTCTAGTAGCAAAGTTTTGATCCACTATGCTTGTCTGCTTGTTCTGCCTAAAGCAATAAGTCCAGCCTCCATAGTGCTCCTAGATATTATTGTATGCTTTATAGATTCCCCAAAAATTGCTGCTCCTCCAAGAAAGAAAACACAACATATTGTAGATATAACATCAACACTATCCGTAATCCAATTTGTATCAATATAACCTTCAACAATTGTAGGAATCCTTTTTAGTGCATGTTTGGTATCGAGTGGATTAAAATCAGCCTCTTTTCAACAATTTCTTTTGTTCTGTCTGCGGACTTTAATCTGATAATCTGCAGATTAAAATAATCTCTGTGCAATTGTAGAATCTTCAAAATTAGTGATTATGCAGCTGAAAAAATCTCTAAAAAGTAAATTTTGATATATTTTTTTACATTAGGATGATCATAGTTCAGTTATAAATAGGTGTATTCAATTACTTGTCTTTAGAACTATTTAAATTTTGTTAAATGGACCAATTTAGTGATTTATATTTTCAGCCCATACCAAATATATTGTGATTCTCAATTAAGTTGGATTCTCTCTTCAGATTATTTTCAGCTGATTATTGAGATTTTTAGCCGGTAGCGAACAAACTCTTATAATAAAGATAAGAGTCTAGACTGCCTCTAAGATATTTTGAAACTCTTTCTTTGTAAGCACACCTGCTTACACAGGCGGAGCCGGAATTAGGAGCAGTCAGGGCAAAATTCTATGTACAGCAAGTAACAAAAACACCAATGCAAGGGTAGTTCAGAATCAACTGGACATTTGTACAATTAATAAAGGATACCATTATTAAAATACTCAAAATAAGGAGTGTTAATGGAGTTTTTTAAAACACAAAGGGCAAGTGACACCCCTAGTCATTGAGAGTGTTAATGGAGTGTTAATGGAGTTTTTGAAGCTTTAACCACAAAGTCCATGGACTGCTCCATATAAACAGTGGATTTAGAGAGAGAAGAGTTTATTGATTAAGGCTCATCTTGGCTACGAAGCCCAATTATATCAGTGCGCAATGTTGTGGAGGCCCAAAATGGTTCCTCATCCAACCAATAATTACTCAGATCTTGATTAGTGGCCCATTTATGGTGGAGACCAGCTGTTTGCAGCTTGTGCACATCTCCAGATCCCATTCACAGGACTCCAATTAAAGAATTTAGTTTGGTTGGCCCAGGCAGCACCAAGCCTGATTTTAGTACATGTATTTAATTTCTCTGTTACAATGGGGGTTTTTGGTTTTTTCCAACCAAACAGAAGCAAACTTTATTGGCAAAATTGCACCGGAGGTACCCTTATTTTGCCAAAACCAGCAAGTGGATACTCAAATTTTCAAATCGTGCACCATGGGTATTCAAATTTTCAAAATCGTGCACCGGAAGTACCCTACGCTAACTGCCGTTAACTTTCCGTCCAAATTGGACGGAAAAGTATAAAAAGACTATTATACCCATTATTTTCCCCTCCAACTTTTTCTTTAAATACAACTGCTACTAACGAATCTAAAAAAAAATTAAAAATTATAAAATTTAAATATAATAATTTAATATATGTAAGATAATGCAATATATTTCATCAAAATTACTACCTCCGTTTCTTCTCTATCACACCGGTTTGACTTTTTGACTCGTATCTGGGTCACTTTGACCGGGTGATTTGGATAACAAAACGATGCGCTTTTTTCATAATTTTTTCACCGTGATATAGAGCAACTTTTACTCTACAACATCATGAAAAAATTATCAAAAAATTACATCATTTTGCTACACAAATCACCGGGTCAAAGTGACCCAGTGAATAATGACAAAAGTCAAACGGTGTGATAGAGAAGAAACAGAGGTAGTACATATTTTTACATCATTTCAAGATATGAAATATGTTTTTATTAGCATATATCCGTCAATTAAAGTCTTTAACTTTTTTTAACAAATATTTCAACATTTCATAATCTCAAAATAGAAAATTAACAGGAGGGTACATATGAAATTATCAAAGATATTTATATGTTATTGTTTTATTAAAAAAATATATATGTGAATTTTTGACATTATTTTTTTAAACATATATCCGTCAATATTAAATTCTTTTAACTTTTTTTTAACAATTATTAAAAAAATCTCAAAATTTCATAATTTCACATGATTTTTTAATAAAAGAATAATATGCAAATACAGTTATTTTTCCATTTTAAGATTATGAAATTATGGTATTTTTGTTTTAAAAAAAGTTAGAGACTTAAGATTGACAGATATATGTTAATAAAAATATATTTTATGTCTTGAGAGAATGTAAAAATATGTAATTTTGATGAAATATATTGCATCATCTTGCATATATCAAATTATTAAAGTGAAATTTTTTAATTTTTTTTTAGATTCGTTAATAGCAGTTGTATTTTAAAAAAAGTTGGAGGTGAAAATAATGGGTATAATAGTCTTTTTATATTTTTCCGTCCAATTTGGATGGAAAGTTAATGGAAAAGTAACGGCTGTTAGTGTTGGGTACCTCCGGTGCACGATTTTGAAAATTTAGGTACTCGTGGTGCACGATTTGAAAATTTGGGTATCCACTTGCCGGTTTTGACAATATATGGGTACCTCCGGTGCAATTTTGCCAACTTTTAAAAGAGAAGCTGAACCCGCCAACAAAAACAAGGCTAACACTAGTCAAACAGATTAGACGAGCTAAAAAACTGCGTTAGCACACAACTTTGAGCTGCCTGATTAAAAGATTTAGGAACAAAGGAAAAAGAACAAGAATGGCTAGTAGAGGAGAGCTGTTTCTCATCCGACAACCAATATCGGTTTGCTAATTTAGGCTAAGAAATAGTAGCCCAATACGGGCCTACTTAATATTCGGCCCCAATACATGTTTTTTTAGTCAATCTATGTTATTTTCGACATAGCAAATTTGTGCACATGTATCAGATTATTGCAGATCATGGTCGATCTTCTTTATCAAACCCGGTTGACGACAAAACAATTTTTTTGAAAAAAAAAGATCGAACTCATCCCGAGCTCCAGGTCACGGATTGAGAAAAATATGTACCATAGCTCTTTTTCGATTGCCAAAGAGAAAATACAAATTGAATACGATAATCTGCGAATTAAAGTTAATTGACAAGTTTTTGACAAACAGCTGCATCTCTATCTATGGTATCTTATCGTGAAAAGAGTAATATAAATCACATATATAAAATGGACAATTTAACTGATAAGTAGTAGAATGGAAAATTAAATTTACAAGTCCTCTGGTAAAACACAATTTTACAATTATAATTGAAACATTTTGCACTAGAATATTCTTCCATCTAGTGTGCCTCTTTTTTTTTTTTTTTTTTTTTTTTTTTTTTTTTTTTTTTTTTTTTTGAAATGTAGTGTGCCTCTTGCTTCCTTGTATCAAGTGCAAGATTGTATCTTCTTCCTTTTATTTATGAGGGGGCTCTTCTTCCTCTCTTTACTCGGTCGATTAGTAATTCGGACAACTAGATGATAACAAGAAAATAAAAAATTATAATAATTTATTTTCTCACATGTAAGTAATCAATTTTTTTCGTAGTGGATATAAATAATAATTCGGAATCATCAATTGTTAGAAAAGAAGTGATAGTATTACAGGATGTTACTTAGGGTGAGTTTGGGAATGCTTCTGCTGCCAGCACAGCTGCTTTCTGACAGCAGAAGCAGTTTTATTGTGTTTGGTAAAAATAAAATTTCTGCTTTTCCGGACAGTTTCAGCTGTCCCACAACAGTTTTCAGGAAGCAAGGGGGGAGATGCTTTTCCACAAAGTGCTTTTGATTAATTTATCTACAACCGATTTTAACCTTACAAATTTTTATAATATCAATAGTTATCTTTACGAAAATGACACGTGTCACATATTTTTGTCATTTTACCCTCTCACAGCAACTTTGCAATTGACTTTACCAAACACAAAATTGCTATATCAATATTTCACAGCAGCTTTTACGTAATATTTACCAAACAACATTTCATCAAGAATTCACAACTACTTTTCCACTGTGTTTCCACACAGCAGCTTTCTAGCACCGCACAGCATTCCCAAACTAGCCCTTAGTCCTTCTGAACGTCGAGATATTTATTAGTAAATAATAAAATTGAATAAGGACACATATAATAAATTATATGAAGTGCTTTTTAGTTATACATCTCTTATATCCCTAAATGTCAAACACCAGTAAGGCAGCAATTACATATTTGTGTATCAGAAGTTTTTCGTACGACCAGTTACTTCGACGAATAGATGAAGATGTTATTCAATCACGCTTTTAATCTGCACAAAATGTAGCTTTATGCGCTACAAGCCGTCTATGCCTGCAATTGTCCACCACCTAGCACAAGAACCTCCGAAATCCAAACATGGACAAGAGAACCTTACGACGAAACCCTTTGTACTAAGCGACACATCATAAAGCAAGAGAATTTGCTCATTGCTCATTGTTACATTGGATGGAGTCTTTTTCAGTTACTCCTAACCTCTGAGGGTTATTTTGCAATTATTAATTTGGTAATGAAAGGTGGCACCTTGCACGTGGTAGTTAACGATCATGTCCCCCGGCCTTCAATAAATTAGACCGTTATCAAAAGGGTTACAAAAGGTGCTAAGAATTACATACCGATCCTCAATTTCTTTTAGTTTCAAATAAAACCCCCATGATGTTTCCAATAATGCCCCTGTTATGAGCAAAATTATGCATGTCATTTTGAAATCTGCATTAGGATAATCACATCTGAGAGAGGAAATTGGTAAGAGAAATGTTGGAATATGTTTCACTAAAGTTATGCAGTTAAGGGGAGTTAGTGCTATTCTGGCAAGGCTGTGAGAATTTGGCTTCAACAAGGAATTTTTGTCAAATATTGTACAATTTCTGATGGCCGGGACTGAACAATCTCAACAACAAGTGACGCGTGGAATTTCCGGAGTTCCTTATTGTTTGGAGGGAAGGTCTACTAAACTTGGAATTACATGGCTAAGGCATTGTTACGGGATTAAGCCGTGCACTCAGCATTTGGCAACAATAGGAGATTTCATTTTCAAATCTCTTAAGAGTCGATATGTACGTTGTTCGAAAATCCATATTTAAAAACTTATCATCTATTAGATAAAAGCATATCTATGTTATTTAAACTATACTTATTAATTTAACCTCTTACAATGCTTGAAATCTTAATGTTGGCCTTACTTATCTAAATATTCTTCTGAGTTGTGACATTTGTTCTCTGTAATAGAACACGGAACATAACTACTACTCTGTGAGAAGAAAATATATTTTCAAAATTCTTAGTCTGCTACTGCACTTTTGAGAGCTTTCTTTGGGGGGCTCATCTATTAGATAAATATATTTGAGGCTCCTGTAATACTTATTAATTTCACCTCTTATAATGCACAAACTCTTACACTTTAGTCTTATGATAACTTACATTAATCTTTCTTCTTAATAAAATTTGTTTCTGTAGCAGAACAGGATGAACATAACTACTACTCTGTGAGAAGAAAATATAGTTCTTTCACGTCTCCCGTGTCGCAGTCGCTAATTCAAAAAACTAAAATTGTGAGGACCAAATTGGAAATAAACAAGACTGAAAGGGCACAATCATCTAAATTTACAAAACAAAAGCATTTGAACCAAACCCAAAAATATCAAGACGAAGCAAACGCACCGCTGTCTTGAGCCATTAAAATGATTAAACTAAGCGCGTGGGGACTGGGTCAAAACGGTATTGACCCGACAAAGACAACAATACCCTCGTTCACCGGCGTAAATTAGTCCCAAAACCAGGGCCAATTCGGTCAATACAGAAACTCATGCCGGAGGAGAATTGAAACGGCCTTCGCTTTATACAACCGCCGTCCATCAAACAGGGAGGCTCCAACGCATACCTCTCTCTCTCTCTCTCTGTTTTCGTAACTTCGAAATTGATTAATCTATTTGGTTTGGTGAACATTTGTGGGTTCTTTATCGTATGGGTCTTGGTCTCGATTGCGGGGTTGAAGTGGGGAGAAACAGCGACCAATCAAGCGGCGTGAAGGGATCTTTCGATATTTGGGGATAGATTTCACAGTTGGGTTTGTACTGTGGAGTGTTTAGCTCTTCTGGGTCACTGTCGATTTGATCTGGGTTTTGTGTGGGAAGAGGAATATGTGGAGTATTTCGCGATTGTTAGAGAAGGCGTATCTGATGGCGGAAGGAGGATCTCATTACTGCTCCAAGAAGTCCGACGATCTCTGCGGCGATGCCTACGATGAGGTATTGTGATCAAGCTTCTTGATTTCCTGATTTTTGAATTTTCCACATTCTTGATTTGATTTGGTTGTAAACCCTAGTTTCTGATTAGTGGTAATTTGGGGGTGATTAAGAAAATTTTGGGTTCAATGATTGTGATGGAAAGAGAATGTTAGGTTGAAGATTCCTTACAGTTGTAATTAGGCTTGCTGGGTTCTTGCCAGAATTATGAACTGATAAAGGTACACTAATGCACATGCTTAGTCAACTCAAATACCTTTAAATGGGTATTTTTAAAAGGTTATTGGGTTCACCTAGTCCTGATTGATAATTCAATCAATGTATTGGGAATCAAGTATGCGCCTTAAAAGCCTTGATAAACCCAAGTAGTTAATGTAAAGATGTTGGATGTAGTTAATGTAAAGATGTTGGATTACTTAGGACGTTGGAGTTTGCTGTTAGATTTATGCTAGTTAACTAATAAATGCAGTTTATGCAGGGGTATAGCACTAAATAGATTTCACGTTTAAGAAACACAATTTTAGATTCATACCATGAAATGGGATGAGCTCACAGTCCCATCCGCTTGAACATGCATACCACAAGACTGTGTTCTTTGAAATACTTATCATGGGCACGGAGCCTGAAGGCTATGTTGCACAGGTGCTTCTGATTAGTTACGCACCCGCACCGGGTGCTTCTAGGTGCTTCGTGGGTGCTTGGGTGCTTCGTGAGTGCTTTGCGGGTGCTTCGTGGATAAGGTGGGGTCATTTTTTAAAGTTTTAGTTGAGAGGTCTTCCAAATACAACTAGAATTTAACAAAGAAATGTGCATCTATGTCAACATTTTTAATCCTTAGATTACTCATCTCTCCACAACTAAGAACGACATGAAGAGATTATACTATTGATATAGTAATCTTGTATCTGAGAATGTGTGTATGAATTTCTGTTCGATTATAATATGATCCCTATTATTGTTTTTTATTATATTAGTATAAATGGTATCACTAATAATATCAGATAAGAATATAAATAATGTGGCCGCACCCCCACCGCACCCGCACCCAGTTCCCGAACCAGCACCCGCACCACACCCGCACTCGTGCTACATAGCCTGAAGCCGATGGTGAATTTGTCTTCTGTTAATCCAAAGCTATGATCTGTTATGAAATGAAGGAGTATGTTTCAAAATCTAAGATGGTAACTTCAATCAATAATTTCAGTCGTTCACGTTCCGCTTGCAAGAAAAAAAACAGTATCTCCATCAGTGTAATTTAGGTCTCTATTCTTTTGGCACCCGGTTCTAACTTCTAAGTGTTGCGGTAGGTTGAGAGGCAGTGAAACTTTATCCATATGATCATTTCCATAAGCATGGGAAAAGATACAAGTAGAGATAGCGGATGCCTTGTCCAAATCAAAGGGTGAGAGTCCAGTGGATTACCACTGAGGATGTGTAATGCAGCTCAGTTTAGCAACTTCCAAACTGGTGCTACAATTGGCTCGAAGATTCACCTTTTGGGGAGTCCGATCAAAGAACAAGATAGTAGGCTGTGAGATATATGAAAACTGAAGTGAGAATTAGTAGAAACACTAGGTTTCTTTGGATGAAAACCAAGAGAACTCTTAAATTACGTAACAGGTTCAATACAAAATAATATCCCATGTATAGGTATCCGTATGGCAATAGCCCTATTTATAGTGACCAATGCTGTAGTTTCCCTAATGACCAAAAAGACACATATAACCTTACATACTTCAGGGCTAAATAACAAGCTAAAGAGCCACAAAAGCTGTAGCCTAAAGTCTTTAGATAAAAAGCTGCAGTAGCAGTAGCAGGGAGTCGGGGACCCACTAGCATACTTAAATGTTGAGAATGCTCTAACATGAAATTTTCTGCATTTAGCTCTATTGGGACCAAGCTGATAAAAAAGAACCTATAAACTTTGTAGGTTGTGTTAGGATCTCCCTGCAACAACGTGGTCGTCAGCAAGTTTCGATTGTTGTATGCTAAAGTCAGGTATTTAAGTTTGTACCATAAGAAGTTAAAAAAATTGGTATAAATTACATGGTTATGCATGCGGCATGCCTAAGGTAGTTATATTTGGACTTCTTGATACTTTTGATTTCCTAGCCAACCTCAAAGATTACGATGAATGAATCTGAAGATACTTGTGTTCTATTTTTGTGGACAAAAAGAAGTTAGAAAAAATGGTATAAATTACATGGTTATGCATGCCTAAGGTAGTTATAGTTGGACTTCTTGATACTGTTGATTTCCTAGCTGACATTAAAGATTACAATGAATGAATCTTCAGATACTTGTTTGCTATATTTATGAACAAAAAGAAGTGTGCTCATATTAGTCTGTGCTATGTCTCCGTACGAACATTCAGAAGTGTACTCAATTCATGTTTCCATCTTGGAAGCTGCCGAATCGCTGGTCTACCTGTAAATATTGGAAGCATAATAGGTCTATAATAATGTCACTACGGAGTGAAATACATCACACTTCTCTTGAGAACTGAAAAGAGAAATGAGTAACAGTGATACAAATAATGTTATGCTTATCTCAAATTTGAATCTGTGGGCAATTATCACTCGTCTCTGTACCATATTGGTCTGTCATACTAAATTAACTCCCAATTCACATTTCATTTGGTATGCTCTGGTCTATTGCAAAAGGATCAACGATAGAATATAGATATGACTTAAAGTAATCTGGGGCCCTTCTTACTTACCATTGACGATGGTCCTCATTGATGGTTCATTAAACTCTTGCTTTTATATGATGACCGATTTCACGGAATAAGGAACCATATCTCTTTTTTCAAACTGCATGCATTAAGATCATGGTGACTGCAAGTAGTTCTTGTGAGGGGAGTACAGAGAAGAAGCATACAAATGGAGACATAGATTGCTGGAAAAGAAATGCTGATGATTCAGCTTATGAAGAGACACTCATTTTTGTTCGAACTGCTTGAGTCACTGAATATCTTGTAAGAGTAGATTTTTTTGATAAGCTGTGAAGAGAATTTTCGTACTTAGTGAAGTAGGGATTGAAATGGTGCGTCAGGTCACAAGTGCAGGGATGAAATACTGGGGGAGGGGGCTTCTCAGTGATTTTCTTTATTTTTAGGGCTATCACAGATTAAACTACAGTCCCTCGAAGAGAAGATAATCTCTTCTTCACTCCCCTCAAAATTATAAGTTTAACTCTATCCCATCTCGCGTGCCACCGTTATTTCACTAAGAGAGGAAAGAGATTCGTGGCTAGTGTTTTTCAGGAGGGAAGAACCTAGGAGTTTGCATGTCTTATTGGGGAGTGGCAGACATGGGGAGCTGATAGAAATGTGACTGTCTGGAAAATGTTTTGTGTATAGCATTAAGCCATTAATGCTATGTTTGTATGTGTCTTTGATTGAAATGCCCTATGCAGGAGCCATTTATTTGTATGGAGGAATGCAGCGAACATGTGCTTCGGAGAATGCCTCTTCAATTCATTCAAGAGTTGCTTTGTCTAGTGTTTTTCTGTTTCCATATTTGAATATTCTCAGTAAGGTGGAAATATTTCAACAGACTCTTGAGCTATTTGGTGCAGGAATCGGTTTGGTTATAGAAGTCATGGTGTGTGTGGCGTGTATCTCATGTATAGCCATGTCTTTTTAATCTGGCAGTTGGTTATGAGGATTTACTTCGTGGGTATGGTGAATGTTTTGGTGAGCGGGACAGTCTGATATGGCTCCAAAGACTTGTTCCTTTTCAAGAAAATAATAACTTAATTTTAGTCCCCTGTAGTCTCTGGGTAGTATTGCACAGTCAAGTAGTATGAAGAGAACTTGTAACTTTGTAAGCATAAAAGTAAAAAGTAATAATAGTACTAAATCCATCAAGATTGCTCTTCCTTTCCAAAACTGATACTTATTTAGGAGTGGCGTCTTTTACCAGGTACCCAGATTCCAGAATGCAGTTAACTTGTGCATGTTCTACCTTCAGTTCTGTTAGGTCTTTTATCATCAGTTAGGCCAAAACCGACTTGTTTTTGCTTGTATATAAGCATTAGTTTGCACCCTACTGAAATAAGTACAAATCATCTGACTTTTGCATTTATTTGCTTCTGAAGTTCAATGCACTTCTTTGTACTGTTTCTGAAGATTCTTTATGACATAATATGTTTTTCTAAATCCGTAGGACACAGGCAGACTGTTGACCATGTCGAGATTGCGATGTATACTGCGAGGGCTAGATCTAAAAGTTTATCTGCTTATGTTCATTATGGTCCCCACATTCATCTTTGCAATATATTTACACGGGCAGAAGATCTCCTACTTCCTCAGACCACTATGGGAATCTCCACCCAAGCCTTTCACTTCGATTCCCCACTATTACCACGAGAACGTCTCGATGGAAAACCTCTGTAGACTTCACGGGTGGGGGACCCGCGATTACCCGAGGCGCGTATTCGACGCGGTTCTCTTCAGTAACGAGATTGAGCTCCTTACAATAAGATGGAAAGAATTGTACCCGTACGTCACGGGTTACGTCCTCTTGGAATCAAACTCAACTTTCACTGGATTGCCAAAGCCTCTCTCCTTCGAGAACAATAGAGAGAGTTTCAAGTTTGCAGATCCGAGACTGACGTATGGGAAAATACCAGGAAGGTTCAAGAAGGGTGAGAACCCTTTTGTGGAGGAAGCGTATCAGCGTCTGGCGTTAGATAATCTTATCAGACTAGCTGGAATTTCAGATGATGATTTATTAATCATGTCGGATGTTGATGAAATACCAAGCAGGCACACCATTAATCTGTTGAGATGGTGCGATGATATTCCACCCGTCCTCCATCTTCAGCTCAGAAACTATTTATATTCTTTTGAATTTCTTGTTGACAATCATAGCTGGAGGGCTTCAATTCATAGATACCAGTCTGGAAAGACGAGGTACGCGCATTACCGCCAGTCTGACATCATCTTGGCAGATGCGGGGTGGCACTGTAGCTTCTGCTTTCGCCATATACACGAGTTTATATTCAAGATGAAGGCTTATAGCCATGTGGACAGAGTGCGCTTTTCTAGGTTTTTGAATCCGAAGAGGGTCCAGAGAGTGATCTGCAAAGGGGCTAACTTGTTTGATATGTTGCCTGAGGAGTACACGTTTAAGGAAATAATTGGCAAGATGGGTTCCATTCCTCATTCCTATTCTGGTGTCCATCTTCCGCAATATCTCTTAGAACACAGCGACGAGTACAAGTTTCTGTTGCCTGGAAACTGTTTAAGAGAGAGTGGCTGATTTATCTTTTGGTGAGCTTGGACTTCCTTTTGAAAATATGACTCTGCAGAGGATTAGTAGCTGGCTGTGTTTCCACGAGGATTCCTATGGTCATTCTGAGGTATTTATGAGGAGGATTTTGTATATAGCTTATTCGAGTTGGGCTTACATGCTAGACGGAACTTATATATATGCATTCGTTGTGTGGAGCTTGGCTGCGCAGCCTTGTTCCTGTGGCCAACCACTCGTTTGTTAAGTCGTACACTGCAATGGCTTGGAGCTCTGCATTTCCCTTCCTGGAAGAAGATATGTGATTGTTCCTGGGCTTGTAACTCTTGTTGGTACGAGACCTTTTTTTAATCTCGAGACTGAATATATCCAATATACTTCTGCAAATGTGTGCTATCTAGTTTTTTCTTGACTAGTTTCCTACTATTTTGATTATTGTTAAGAAGAGGTGTATGAATGTATGATTGATGTAGCCTGGTGTTTGACAAAGTCTTGTGGTTCCTCCATATATTCAAACTTCTTTTTTTGTGGATGACAATTGACCTTATTGGAGCAGATCCCATTCGATCCATTTACAAGTGCATCGGATATGGATCACATGTTTCAGTGATCCGCCGATGAGTATGCTTTAAAAAATTCAATAATATTTATTTATATATATATGTAGTAATGTAAGTATAAATATATTTTATCATATGTTTGATATAATACACATTTTTTAGGGATGAATTAATGCTTATAAAGTGTAAATTAATTTAAGTTTGATTGTAATTCATGTTTTTATTAGTTAAATTAACTAAAACTATTGTTCGATATGATCCGCTGGATTTTGATTCGACTTCGGTGAAATCCGAATGTTGGGTATAGGCTGATCGAATCCAAACTCGTCGCCATCCATGCTCATTTTGTCAATTTGTTTGTTTGTTTGTTTGTTTGTTTGTTTGTTTGTTTTTTTTTAGACAGAGAAAGATCAACTAGATTAAAACAAGCCATAAGCATAATCCAGTACAAACCAAGAGATCAACCTAGTAGCTAGACAAAACCAGAGTTAAGATACAACATGGCGACTAAGAACTGTCCAAAAATCGCCAAAGAAACCTCACAGAGGACCCGAAAAATCGCAAGAAAATATCCCAAAAAACTGAACATAAAAATATCCAAAGCGAAGCACGACTTTAGACTTCTAACTCCATACTGCAGCAACAGGTAATACTTCTAAAGTGATCTAGATACCCTGTTGACCGAGTCATCTTCGGCTTCAGTGAAGATTCTGCAGAAAATGGAAGATTTATCACTTGTAATGATGTGAATATGCTTAACATTTTCCAAGGTGATCCAAAGCAAAACTTCAAAAATTGCTGAAAGTGTCCCAGGTAAAGCATGTAACACAATAGGACACCGAAGTGCAAAGATTTCTATGCCATTTCCCATGATAAGCCATCCCAAGTATCTGTGAAGCCGATGTTTGATGTAGAATGGTCTTACAACGATCTTGGAGCCGATGCAGTTTTGTCCCCATATCTGAAAATATGAAGAAACTTCCTGCCGTCTAGCATTAGCAGTAGACATATTTAAGCTCCAAGAAGTGTAAAGAAGCAGAAGTCAGTATGTTGTAGTGAAGAGAAATCTTAAAATCTTTCAAGTCATTCGTCAAACCCTGTTGGTTTGTGATTGGAAAATCCATGCTGCTTCTAAGCTTCCAAGTTCCCCACATAAAAGCACAAACCCAGACCATAAGAAGTGGATAACGAGTAGAATTTTTATTTGACATGAGAACAGTGAAGAGAGATTTAAGAGATGTTAAAGTTTGATGAAGAGACAGAAAGAGGGCACTTAGACCAGAAAGCAGAAATAAAATCACAGTGGATGATGAGGAGATGATCAGCCATTTCAGGATGTTGTCAACACATGATACATTTATCCAAGGGGGGTGATCCCAATCTTGGCCAAGCATTTCCTAGTAGGTAATTTATCAAGGAGAGCTTGCCACAAGAACAACAAATCTTTTCTAGGTAACTTTGCCTCGGGAAATCCTTCCAAGGAAAGGTAGTAATTTTAGTGATTACTGCAAACTCATTAGCCGCCCAACAAGTCAGAATGCAGTTGATCATAAACCTTTCTCTGAAAAACGTTTTGGTAATACGATACTTGGTAGAAGCAGGTTTCAAATAGAGTATCCCTCACCCCAGTTTTGGATATAGGAGTTGAAAGAATTCTTTTGACCAACCACTGAAGGAACAACTGTTTATTTAACTTTGTGTTCCAAAACAAACCCCTGAAAGCAGCAAATCCTTTACATTGTGAACTGACTGGGCTCTGATGTTCGTGCTATGGGTAAGCAACTCATTAAAAGAGGAAGGTGGGACATCTAATCGTACCATTCCGTCCCAGTTTTTTCTCCCCCAAGTTGACTTTTTGACTCGTATATGGGTCACTTTGACCGGGTGATTTGGATAGCAAAACGATGCGATATTTGATTACTTTTTCACTGTTTAATAGAGCAAAATTTACTCTACAACAAAAGATTATCAAAAAATTGTGTCATTTTTCTATCCAAATCACCGGGTCAAAATCACCAGTAAAAGAGGTGTCCCTAGGACCCTAGCTCAAGCCAAGACTGATCCAACTTAGGCATAGAGATCACCACAGCGACCAATTTCGCATCTACAAAGCCTTTGTCCATCTAATTATATATTGCGCCTGGGTTATGGCTAACCCAGATCTTGTACTTTAAGGACTCAACCATCTTCCAGATATGTCAAACCTTACAGCAGCAACTTGAATCCCTTGCCCATGGAGTACTCACCATCAGAGTCGAATGATGATCTTAAGATGCTTATGTTGAGTCGATGATCGTGTATTGTCTTCCAATCGAAGGGTTGCACCCGAACACCAGGAAAGCTAATCTATGTTTTAATGTATTTGATTATAACTAAGAGTAAAGAATTACAATTAAATAACGTTGCTATAAACTTGATTTCCATGTGGTCGGTTGTGGGTATAAAGTTCTTATCCACCTCTAACTTTAAAGTATACTCGACTTAGAGTCTTTTAATCGGCAACAGACCTATCTGGCCTGCATCATGATATATGTTATGTGCAATAAACACCACTTTTATCTGCTTTCGTATTCTGTAAATTTCAAGGACTAGAGTGGCTGCTTTTAACAAGGATCATGTTCATAAAGAGTGAGAAATATAAATTCAGGGTTTTACAATATTTTCCTCCTTGCAGCAGCATTTAAAAGAAAATGTTGTAAGCTAACATCGGCTAATTATCATTTTATGTCTTCACGTGTTGACATCTGGGACATGCAGCTGATGTTCTTGAACACTCACTAGTCTGCGATGTTGAGGTTATAATGATATATGACTGACCTGGTTAGCTGGTTGGAATGAAACTCTATAAGTAACCTTCCATTCAAGTCTAGTAGATAGATGCTGCAGAAGCTCTTTTCTCCACCATACCAAAAAACCCGCTTTTTGTTAATGGAGGGAGTATAACATTCTAGATATCGTGGAGGCACAGAACCAAATTGTAGGCTGGCCCAGAAGTAAAGAAAGTTTTTATACTTTGAGCCTTTGAGGTGTTCCGTGAAATGCTTAAATACATTTGTTACCACTGTCTTTTGTCACTGAAACTTTGAATCAGATGCATATTTGTCTAGTTTGTGCTGTGATAAGATTGTGATCTATTGAAGAATCCGGTGCTCTTTCAGTCCACCATTACGCATCCGAGAAAACTAACTTTAATGGGCAATGTTCAAATTCTGCACTACTTGGGGAATAAGGTTGTATGGAAATGGAAGATGAACCATAACATAGCATCAGGGACATCCCACGGTCCATATAAATAGATCACGTAGGAGCAGAAGCAAACACAGAACATCATATCACAGAGCTTTGAGCAGAAAAAATGGTTCTAAAGAATGATGTCTACCCTACTGGTTACAAAACCCAATCCTATGCCTCACAGCAGGCTGGCTACGTGCCATCAAATGGCGGCGGCGGCTACCAGAACTGTGCCCCAGGAGTGAACGCCCCAGGTGGATACGGTGCTCCTGCCCCACAGTATGGGTACTCCTCAGGCCCAGCTGCCCCCCAATATGGGTACTCCTCAGGCCCTAGTGGTGCATATGGGACTTACCCTCAAGGCCATGGTCATGGTCATGGTTACGGTCACGGCCATGGTCCTACTCCTCATGGTCATGGTTACGGCTCAAACTATGGCCCTGCCCCAAGTGCCTACGGTCAGCAGTACCAGGGAGCTGGCTATCACTCCGTCAAGGATATCGAGGATGAAGAATAGACACATCACACAAATAGGTGGCCTATGAATGTGCTTAATGTTCTACCTTGATGAAAACTCTAAATAAATATCAAGGTTCTTGCTTCACGGAATGCATATTTCATACTATACATGTGTGTTTCAATTCTCTTCCATTATGACTTCCGCTCTTAAAGTGTCACCATATAATATATATTTGACAAAAAAATTACCAAAGATAAAAGGAAAAAAATGTATATATTCCACACAACCAAAAATGTTTTCGTATCAAAACATCATTCTTTGGAACAGCAAAACTTCGTCCTCTGTTAGTAGATAGATTTGGGGTTTAGGGTACCCAGCACTGGCGGATCCATGTAGAGAAGAGTGGGCGCTCATTTTTTGAAATTGCAATTTGACCCTTTATTTTTTTCAATAAACTCAATTAGCCCCTACTGAAACCGAGCAGAACCCTCACTATTTATGTTTATTCATCAAACTGTCGAACTTTTAAAATTCAGTCCCCACTGAGACAAAAAATTCTGGATCCGCCCCTAGTACACAGACAACCAAATGCAGATGGAGCTCACCTGTTTCACTAATCTGCAATGTTGTCTTCATCTGGCATCAAGAGTTAACTATGTTCCAATAGAACATGTATACGGATACACGTGTCAGCTGCAGTACAGAAATGGACAAAGTACACGTCATTTATAGCTTAAATATTATAGAAAAGCCTAGATTAAGTACCGGTTTCCTTTGAAATATATCTCAGCAGAGGATTAGCAGCTCGCTTTGTTTCCATGAGATCCGTATGGTCATTCTGGAGGTATTTGGATATTTAGGTCAATGCTTCGGATTTATGAGGAGGATTTTGTATATAGCTTATTCGAGTTGGGTTTACATGCTAGACGGAACTTTTATATATATACGATGTGTGGAGCTTGGCTGCTCAGCCTTGCTCCGGTGGCCACCGTTCGTTAAGTCGTACACTGCTGTGGCTTGAACTCTTGGAAGAAAATATGTAATTTCCATTTCCCTCTTGGAAGAAGAATGTTGTTGTTCCTGCGCTTTAACTCTTGTTGTTACGAGACTTCTTATCTCGAGGCTGAATATATCCAAGCAGACACACCATTAATCCGTTGAGATGGTGCGATGATATTCTGCCGGTGCTCCATCTTCAGCTCAGAAACTACCTTTAGTCTTTTGAGTTTCTTGTTGACAATCATAGCTGGAGGGCTTCAATTTACAGATACCAGTCTGGTAAGACGAGTTATGCGCATTACCGCCAGTCTGACATCATTTTGGCGGATTGCCACATACACGAGTTCATATACAAGATGAAGGCTTATAGCCACGTGAGTGAGGTTTTCTAGGTTTTTGAATCCGAAGAGGGTCCAGAGAGTGATCTGTGAAGGGGCTAACTTGTTTGATATGTTGCCTGAGGAGTACACCTTCAAGGACATGATTGGAAAAAATGGGATCCATTCCTCATTCCTATTCTGGTGTCCATCTTCCGCAGTATCTCTTAGAACACAGCGACGAGTGCAAGTTTCTGTTGCCTGGAAACTGTGTAAGAGAGAGTGGCTGATTTACTTTTTGACGAAGTTTGGCTTCCTTTGAAATATGATGACTCTGCAGAGATTCGCATGGTCATTCTGGAGGAGTATTTGAATATTTATGTGAATGATTCGAATTTATGAGGATTTTGTAGATAAGCTTATTCGAGTTGGGTTCAAATGCTAAGACGGAACTTATATATATTCGTTGTGTGGAACTTGCTATGGATGTAGCTCGGCTGCTCAGCCTTGCTCCGGTGGCCACCGTTCGTTAGTCGTACACTGCTATGGATTGGACATCTGTAATTTCCATATCTCCCCGGGAAGAAGATATGTGATTGTTCCTGGGCCTTTAACTCTTGTTGGTACGAGACCTTTTTTTTAAGAGTCTGAATATATCCAATATACTTCTGTGTGCTCTTTAATTTTTCTTGACTAGTTCTCTATTTTCTTTATTATCGTTAAGAAGAGATCTATTAATGTATGGTGGATGTAGCCTGGTGTTTGGCAAAGTCTTGTGGTTCCTCCACATATATACCCATTAAATTTATTTGTAGGGGTGATAATTGGATCCAATCAGATATGATATCCGGCATGATTTGATTCTAATGAAGTAGGTTCGATCCGACCCGTTTACAAATAGATCAGATCTTAATCACATGTTTTTGTGCGATCTATGAAATCTGATCCAATTAAGACATTGTACCTCTGAAATTCAATAATCAAAAATGTTTTTTTTGCTAACTTTAATAAACATTATTAGTTTAATTTAATATAACTTTTTTAAGATAAAATTGAGGAATTTGTGCTTGTAAAGCCTAAACTGATTCAATATTGATTGAATCCATGATAATTACTTGTTATGACTTATGAGCTGATGAGTAGTCCGATTCAAATCCTGTGAATTCCAAACATAATTTGATCCGAATCGGATTTGGATATAGGCTGATCCGATCCAAACTCGTTGCCGTTTTGTCGCCATAGTATTATTTATGGTTTGCACATGAGCTGTCCCTAGGTAACAAACCCAAACCAATACAGTGACCAACTTTACATCTACAAAGCCCTTGTTTATCCATTAATACGTGCCTGGACTAAGGTTAACCCAAATCTTATACTTTATGGAGATATGTCGAACATTACTGCAACTTGAATCCTTTGCCCATGGAGTAGTTGCGGCTACAGTCAAGTGCTCTAAGATGCTTATGTTGAGTTGGTGATCATGCATTGTCTTCCAATCCAAGGGTTGCGCCCGGGCCCCTAAGGAAACCAAAGTCATGTTTTAATACATTTGATTACAACTAAGAGCAAAGAAATACAATTAAAGAAATACAATTAAAGTTGCTATAAATTGATATCCATGTGATCTCAACTCAAGGACTGAAGAATACTTGTGAAAAGAAAATATGTAACTTATGTACCAGAGAGATTTTATGCAGTCAAAATCTTACAACCCAAGGATTTTAGCCGTGAGGATGCTGTTTCCCATTACATTGGGGGTAAAAATTTATTGCCCATCTCTAACTTCAGAGTCTACTCGACTTGGAGTCTTTTAATGGCAACGAACCTATCTGGCCTGCATCATGGTGTGCTCTATGCAATAAACATCACCTCTAACTGCTTTCATTTATGTGAATTTCACGGACTAGAGTGGATGTGTTTAAGGAGGACAACGACTAGAAATTTCGGGTTTTACGACTAGCAGCATTTAAAAAAGGATGTTAAGCAACAGAAAATACAACAATCCTTAAGAGCAGAAATTCTCCCCCTCAAACCCTAAGCCTCCACAGCTCCGGCGGCGGCTCCTACACGGAGCTGCCGCCGGGAATCACCCAGCCGCTGCTTTCGTTTGCTGTTTGACCCTACCTCGCCGCCTCCTCTAGTGTCCTGCTCCCCACCGGTTTCTTTGAAGGGCATTGCCCCGACCGGTTCTCAACAAAACAGGTGTGTCGCCGGACTTCCGGTAAATCGAAGTCGAGGTCCCTCTTTGATTTGCTTTCCTCTCCCCTCCGCGGGCTGAGAGGATTCCGTCGGACTTTCCAACTACCCCGCCGCCGCCATCTCAAAGCCGGCCGCATTTGCAAGCCAGTTTCCACCAAGACAGAGAGTATGCCGCCAGCTGCCGAGCCAGATCCGCCAGGTCCAGATCCACCACCGCGCCGTCCAGCCGCCACTCCATCCGCCGCGCCGTCTGCCGCCATGCCGTCCAGATCCGCCGCCGCGGCATCAAGATCCGCCATCGCCGCCTCCCACGACGCCTCCCCACCCCCTCTCTTCCTCTGCGCAGGTCCTCCGTGGGTCTCAACAGAGGCATCACCCAAGGGCCTCTTTTCTTCTCCCCCCCTCCCCCTCCCCCCGGTTGATTCGCCGGTTTGGGGAGAAGAAAGTTCCTCCTTGGTTGGTACAGCTGTTGTTTCCCCTTCCCCCTCCCCCCTGTGACAGATCAGACGAGAGAGGTGGTCGCCGCCGCCTTCCGCCATCCTCCACAGTGGTGGCTGTTGTCCAAGTCATGGAGCTAGGGTTTGACTGCATTTGGGCTCTTTTGGCTATTGGTTTCTTTCTTGTTTGGGCTGTTGTTTTTGGGGCCTACTTGTTTTTGGGCTGTTAAACTTTGATTTAGTTGGCATAGGAGGCTCTTGTAGTCCAATGGGCCTGTTTAGTTGTTTGGGGTTTGTTATGTGGGTGCCTTTGAGCTTAGCCCACTAGGATCTAGTTGTTGTGTTGAGGCTTTGAGCTTGTTGTAGGGTCGGTCGTTTTTCTTTTTAGGGGTATGCCCCTTTTCTGTTGTAATCGTTTTCTCTTTAATGTGACTTCTTTCGTTGTCGGTGAAAAAAAAAAAAGGATGTTATAAACTAACACTGAGATCTTTTCCTATACGCACATGTTACATTTGGGACACACAGGGATCACAATTGGATCATATCCGATAAGGTATCTGGCATTATCCGCTTACAAATGGATTTAACATGGATCCCAGGTTTTGTGATCTATTTATGAAACCTGATCCATTCCGATTAGGTTAGTATACCAAATAAGTTCAAATTTTTTTATGTGATAAATATAATTACAAACATATTATTTATTATCTCTATTTTAAATATCATCATTAGTTTTACATATGTAATTGTAATGTGAATTTTAACCAAATTATGATGGTAATTCATGATTATCCTAGGTTAGATGAGCAAAATAATCCATCCGCTATGATCCGATGGATAATCCCGTTGGAATCCGGTGGATTTGATGAGATCCGAATTCCTCTGGATCGGATTTGGATATAGGCTGATCTGATCCAAAGCCAATCCGTTGCTATCCCTCCCTAGTTCTCAGAGCTCCTCTGGTAGACTAATCTGTAATGTTGAGGTTATAATGATATCACTGACCTGGTTAGCTGGTTGGAACGAAACGCAGTAACCTCCTTCCTTCCATTCAAGTCTAGTAAATAGATGCTGCAGAAGTTCTTTCTCCACCATACCAACTACATTGCCAGCCTTCTAAAAACTGCTTTTTGTTAATATTCTAGATATCATGGAGGCACGGAACGAATTGGAGAGGCCCAGAAGTAAAGTTAGCGTACACCTTATGAAGGAGAAATTGAAATGTCACAGCAACTTTATGCTTGAGGGGTGTCGTTAAATGGTTAAATGCATATTTTTCCACTCGTCTTTTCTCACACTGAAGCTTTGAATCAGATGCATATTTGTCCACTGTGTGCGTGATAAGATTGTGACTTATTAAGCATCTGGTGCTCTTTCAGTCCATTTCGCATCTATTCAGTGGAGTCACTTATCCCAAGAAACTAACTTTAACGGGTGATAATTCAGATTCTGCACTACTTGGGAATAAAGTTGGAAACCTGTCTTTCCATAACCAAAATTCAATAGAACACGGAACATAACTTAGAATCATGGACGTAGCAATATTCTACTCCAAATCATCCCACAGACCTTATAAATAGATGATCAGCACATAGGAGCAAAAGCAAACACAACATCATATCATAGAACTTTGAGCAGCAAAAATGGTTCTCAAGAATGATGTTTACCCTACTGGTTACAAAACCCAATCTTATGCCTCACAGCAGGCTGGCTACGTGCCATCAAATGGCAGCAGCTACCAAAACTCTGCCCCCGGTGCATACTGTCCACCTGCCCCACAGTATGGGTACTCCTCCGGCCCACCTGCCCCACAGTATGGGTATTCCTCAGGCCCTAGTACTGGTGCATATGGGACTTACCCTCAAGGCCATGGTCATGGTCATGGTTACGGTCACGGCCATGGTCCTACTCCTCATGGTCATGGTTACGGCTCAAACTATGGTCCTGCCCCAAGTGCCTACGGTCAGCAGTACCAGGGAGGTGGCTATCACTCCGTCAAGGACGTCGATGATGAAGAATAGATACATCATACATAGGTGGCCTACGAATGTGCTTAATGTTCTACCTTGATGATAACTCTAAATAAATATCAAGGTTCTTGCTTATTGAAATGCGTATTTCAGACTTTACATGCGTGTTCCATCATTCTTTCTTTACGTAAAATCAACTGTGATATACTAATTTTTTGTTTGGTAAAATCAACTGTGAACTTGTGAACTTGCTGTGAGAGGGTAAAATGACAAAAATATTTGATACATGTCATTTCCGTAAAGATAACTATTGATATTTCAAAAATTTGTAAGGTTAGAATCGGTTGTAGA
Organism: Linanthus parryae; assembly: GCA_023055425.1. Taxonomy (NCBI): domain Eukaryota; kingdom Viridiplantae; phylum Streptophyta; class Magnoliopsida; order Ericales; family Polemoniaceae; genus Linanthus; species Linanthus parryae. The sequence goes on from JALGPY010000002.1 coordinate 70,911,194, forward strand.
TAAATTAATCAAAGCACTTTCTGGAAACGCATACCCCTTGCTTCTTGAAAACTGTTGCGGGACAGCAGAAACTTTCTGAAAAAGCAGAAATTTTATTTTTACCAAACGCACTAAAATTGTTTCTGCTGTCGAAAAGCAGCTGTGCTGGCAGCAGAAGCATTCCCAAACTCGCCCTTAATGTTATACCTTAAATTTTTTTGATGAATAATGTTATACCTTGATGATAAATCTTAAATAAGTACTACCTCCGTTTCGTCTGTTTCGTCTGCGCTTGACTTTTTAACCCGTAACTGAGTCACTTTGACATGGTGATTTGGGTACCAAAACGATGTAATTTTTTTTAACAATTTTTTCATGGTATTTTAGAATAAACTTTCCTCTATAACACCATGCAAAGATTACCAAATTCTTGATTTGTTTTGTTAATCAAATCACCGGATGAAAGTAACCCAGTGAATAGTGACAAAAAGTGAAGTAGGCTGAAACAGGCGAAACAGAGGTAGTACCAAGGTTCTTGCTTATTGGAATGCATATTTCAGACTTTACATGTGTGTTCAAGTTCTCATCCATTAAATCTTCTTCCCCCTTTACAGTATCAATCTATAGGATATATTTGACAAAAGGGTAAAAGACATTTTCCACCCTCCATCTATGGACAAATGACATTTTGCCCCCTGATTAAAGACATTTTGCACCCTTGTTAACGGATGGAGGGTGGCCAAATACCACCCTTCTGTTACAATCCGTTAGTGGAGGGGTGCAAACTGACTTTTTGTGACCATTTTACCCTTATTGATTGTGGACAAATACCACCTTTTTTATTTATTATAGTGTTCATCATGTTCTTGGTGTTCTTCACCACCACCACCCCCACCTCCATAACCACAAAATTACAAAAATTGTACATCCAACAGCAGCTCAAGATCAACCCACAACCTAAAATAACCACCAAATTTCTCCATCAATTATCCACCATCTACACCACCAAACAACATGCACTTGACCCCATTACTAACCAATTAATCACCTCACTGCAAATTCCTTTCTCTTCCCTCCAATTGACATAAGTCCAGTCCAAAACTCAACACCAATACACCATAAATCACTAAACCAATTCCCCAACATTACAAACCTGCTACCACCGAACCCCAACACCAATAAACCACTGTCTTCACCAACGCCAAAATTCAGAACCACCTGCGTACCTAAACTACCTCTGCTATTACCATCAGACTACCATGCCAGTCCAATTAACGACCTAATTCCCCTTCAACCACAATCACAGCAGCCACCATCACCACTTCCCATCACAACACCTACCAACAACCAAACAGACCCAGATTGTTGAGGCAGATAGGATAAAACGGGAAAGAGGGTGTGGATCGGAGGCGTGCTGGTCGTTGGAGGTTTCATCTGAATCTGATGGTCCGACGGTAGAGGGTAAGACAGAGGGATGTGGTTAGAGCTGGAGAAAAAAGAGGCGGAAGAGAGAGGGAGAGATAAGGTTGGTAGGGTAAGAAAGAGTGGTGGAAATAACCTTTATAGTGTGATATTTTTGTCAATTGTAGGGGTAATTATGTCTTTTTGTCCCTCTGTTAGTGTGGTGTTAGTTTTTAACTCTAACAAGGGTGCAAAATGTATTTTTCCATAAATCATGGAGCAAAATGTCTTTTGTCCATAAACAGAGGGTGGAAAATATCTTTTACCCTTGACAAAAAAATAGTAACAAAGATAAAAAGGAAAAGAATGTACATATTCCATATATAGTAATGCTATTGTGAAGTGTTAGAATTCTAGGAGAAGAGAACATATTATTTAAAGTGTATTAATATGTGCCATGAGAGGCCTATAAATAGGCGAAAGTGACTTGTTAACTACCCAATCATAAACTAGGAAACGATACCAAATAAACTAAAGAGTGAAACTAAATAACTCTAATTGCATTATTACTAAAAGAACTCTCACATACCTGGAAGCTAAGTAATACGACATATTAAACTAATATCTCTAATACCCCTCCTCAAACTCAACGTGCTAACAATTAGTTTGTAAGAGAAACCAGAGTTGCGGTGTAGAAAGCCAAAGTGGTTTCGAAAGTCGGGACGATATTGACATCCGGAACTGACGATCTGACAATCTGAGACTAACATATTTGTCTGAAATGTCTGATGTGAGGCATACTTGTGCATGATGTTATCCCTCGTGCCTGATGTGGCACTGCCATGTGCTTGGTTATCCATTCCCTCTTATTCCCTCCCTCAAACTCAAGTCATATGAAATATAGATAGAGTTTGAAAGAGAGATAGATAGGGAAAAAAAATCAAAAGTCAATCCAAGAATAAGGCTGAAAAATTTGTACAAAATTTCATAGACTTGTCAAGGTCAAAAACGAAACGACAGTTTACTACCATGTCAAGGTCAAAAATCTGAAAGAGAATTTACTGACTTGTCAAGGTCGACATATTTGGTTAAAATCAGATAGTTTAACGACATATATGGCCGAATCGAGATAGTTTTATCAATAGTTTAGGTGGAGTCTGTAACAGAAACCATATAATTTAACGACATATTCAGGTCGAATTGAGATAGTTTAATAAATAACTTGAGATCTCGTAGCAAAGCCAAAGTGAAGGCACTGTCAGACGACGAGAAGTGGCAAATCATGAACGACGATATGTAAAACCTAGAGCACCAAGAAACATATAAGAAGTCCGAATATGAAAAAACGGAGCACAAAATGGGCTTGAGGATGTCAAAAACCTTGGGAACTGGTCTTGGTGGTCCATGAACGAGTGTATGTAAACTCTAGAATATGAAGAACCAATTTAAAGATGACCGAATCGGGAAGAAACATACCACAAACAACTTCGGAATGTCGGAAAACTTTGAAAGCTGGTCCATGATGGTGCAAGATTAGAGCAAAAACAATCTGAAATGGACGGTCAAAGTGCGCTGGTCAAACAGCTCGGTCAAATACCAACAAGCCGAGAAATTAGGTGAGAGGGTGTGAGACGACAATGGATCCAGATGATCTATATAGAAGGTTGACGGCTTCGAAAGTAGGAAAGAAAGCCGCGAAGCCACGGGCAAGGTGCTGAGCCGCACCGAGGCCATGGCGGCTGAAACGGAAGCTGTGGTGTCGAGGTAAGGTGGGAGTCACTCGGACGGTGCGAAAGCGTAGCAAGATGCTGGAACGACTAAGGCAGGTCGCAAGGAAGCAGCACGTGAGCCATCGAGCCGAACACGTCAAAGTTGCATCCCGTGCGGAGAGCTGCATGGAGTGTGGAGCCAGCTCTGTAGAGTTTTCTAGAGGCGCGTGAAGGGGTATGCAACCTCTATTCACCGTGAGAGTTCCATGGTTGGCTCGAAAATCGGTTCTGAGTTGAAGCACTTGGTGGTGAGATGAGCGGAGGACTGGAGAAGGTCGAACGCAGAACATTCCTGAGTGCATTTTGCTTCTCTTGGATGGGGCTCGAACAAAAAGATAAAATACATAAAATCATGAATGCATCGAGATAAATTCTAACGCACAGCTCGTGTGCCCCCCCAGAGGCGGAAGCGCATATTAGGTCAACATGAGCGCATAATTTCTGATACCATGATAGGAATCTAAGAGAAGAGAATATATTATTCAAGTGTATAACATGTACAACGAGAGGCTTATAAATAGGGAATCTGGCTTGTTGATTCAGTCCTTAATTAAGAAACAACATCAAATAAACTAAAAGTTTATGCTCTCGCTAGAGCCTCTCTTGCTCACCAATGAGCATTCCCATCTCCTTGAGCCCAATACTCTCTTCACTCCATGCCTAATCCATTTGTCAACGCCTAATCCCTATCTCGTATCACTCTCTTCCTCACTCAACTTAAGTTTGGACTTAATCATTAGCATGGCTTAGTTATGTGTGTTGATGTTTATTTGCTGCAGATCTTTCTATATCTTTGAGCTAATCAAAGTGATTGATGCAGGTCCTCTCCTTTGGTATTTAGGTGGTTTGATTGTTTCAGTTTTGCATCAGTTCCTTCTATGCTTTCTCTCAATCTCTTCTCTTCAGTCTCTTGCTGTTTGCTTTCATTATCTGCATGTCTAACCCTTATAGAGCTGATTTTCTCAGTTCTTCCTCCAATGACTCCAGGTTGGAGAGGCTAGATGAAACGGGACCGGTTCTTGCTCTTGATCCTGTCAAAGCTTTTGCTTTCAGGGAGCTTATGAAGAACACCCTGATAGCCAACTTTATAGGTCCTAAATCTCTTTCTTCTGCAGTCACGCAAAGTTAGATTTCAAGAAATTGGAAAACGTTTGGTAAAATCTGGATTGAAAGGAAGGAAATTTCTAAGAAGGACATTCTCTATCTGTTTCAATTTCAAAGTAAAGAAGATAAAGATTACTTTCTCAACGAATCAGTGGTTACTTTCCATGGATTGAGCTTAGTTTTTAAAGAGAGAAAGCCTAATCAAGCTCTTATGGAAGTGGATTTTACTACAGCTGATCTTTGGTTCCAAGCTCCTAACTGTCCTTTAGAGGGCTTTCACTTTGATCATGCAAATGATATTGGGGTTTTGGTTGGTAATCTTCTGGTGGTTGATTGGTCTTATGAGCGAGTTAGGAACATGCATGATTTAAGAATCAATGTTAGAGTAAATCTAAACAATGCTCTGGTTCCAGGCACCTATGTTAAGCTTGCTAATGAGCTTTTTGTGCACAAGAGATTCCGGCGGGGAGACCTCCGTGTACACCGTAAGTAGGGGATCAGAGATAGCACAGGAAGAGTTGGGTTGTGTGTAGGGAGAGAGTAAGGCAGTAGTAATGTCTGAGAGAGAGACAGAGTTTCGGCAGAGCTTCCGCGTATGGCTGGTGCGTTCTTCTTTGTATGGAAAGGTTAACGTCCTATATATAGCAGAGAACGTGACCGTTGTAGTGTGGTCAATGCGCCCATTAATGGCGGCTTAATTGGCTTAACCATAACGACACGTTCGTCCGAGTATATAGGGACCGTTACAGCACGTTGTGCGCGAATACCGGAACCGTTACGAGGTTGACCGGGTTTGACCGGATTGACCGGGTTTATGGAGCTCGTGCCATAAATCTCTCAAAGCAGTTACTAAAGGTCGCGCGCGGGCTTGGCTCGCACGCGACAGGGCTTACTCTAGCCTCCAAACCACTAAGTCCCTACAAGTCCCGTGCAGTGGTATGCGAGGGCTCTGTCTCGCAGCCCCCACATGGATCAGCTCGGCTGGTGATCCAGTGTGTGTGGAGCACAATATGGTGTGTTGGATGATTTCCACGTGGTCAAGATCTGTCAGCTCAGAAAGCACTATCTACATTAGCCCCCTTTCTGCGCGTGAAGGCTCATAGCTGCCTAGACTTCCATGCGCGGAAACCAACATACGCGTCGCCGCCACGCACCAATTCAAATACGGATAAGTTCGTCCCCCGTGCGTGCCATTATGACCTAGAACCCCTAGAGTCGTGCCGTCTGGCCTTTAGGGTTTTAGGCGTGACGTCAGCTTGTCCTGTGATTGCGCGATTCGACGGTGACGGTTGCGATTCGACTACTGAAAGGACGCAACCCTTCATTGTTTTTGGATAAATACTTTGTATCCTCCATTGTTGCAAAGCATCACTTCTTTCTCTTAAAGTGAATGGTACCTGGAAGTCTTCGAGAGCAGATTCAGATAATCAATCACCAATTCAGAACTGCAATTCGTCTTCTTCAACTGTGTGTATCCAAGCAGGCTTCGCGAAAACAAGGTTGGCCTTGTTCAATTTTGATTTAAAATACCAATGTATGCTTTGAACTGCGTTGACCCATAACATATAATCCGTTGAAACTTTGTGAAGAAGCTTCAAGCTTTGGACCCAATTGTGGCTTAATCCTTCGATGATAAGGACCTTGAATAGGGTTTTGAAATCCCTAATAACGCAACCCTCCAATTTCTGAAATTGATACCAGAAACTGTTCATCTTTCTTTCCATAGATCTTGAATCTCGAAATTCAAACTGAGTGTGGCATATTTCTCCCCCATTTTTCTTGCTCTTCCGCAGGAATGGCCAAGACAAAAGGAACCAAATCCATCAAGGAGGACGAGGAGATACATGATCTTCCGCAAGCTTTGTGGCGAAAAGCCCCCTATCTGGGTGGCAAAGATTTCTACCACGCGAGGGTTAAAGCGAAGAAGTTACCTGCTTCTGTTCCCAATGAGGGATTGCTAACACTGACTCCCCCAGTTAACTCAGCCTTGCTCGAGTTGATTGGCTCCGAGGACGTGGTTCGATTGGGAATCGAAAATGGGTACTTCCCCTATGCTGCGATTTCCACCCAAGCTTTTGTCCAGAAATTGGACTTCATGGACGAGTGGATCGACCACGTGTTGACCGATCATGCTGCGACTCTTAATGAGGCCGGCGTATACTTCGCTGTTCGTGCTATGAAGGGTGCTGCCGTGAAGCTGGACCAGTCCATGCTTCTAGACCTTCTTTCCCGCTACTCGCCTGCGACTCACAGTTTCCACTTTGCTGAGTTCGAGGCTGCCCCCACACTCGAGGACGTGCATATGCTGTACGATTTTTCTCCCATGGGTGAAGTGGATCCTTTGAGTCCTTTGAGGACGGCTGCGGAGATTGCTTTGTACACGCAGATGGAAGAATGCCTATCAGAGGTGAAGAAGATCTCCACCCGGTGGACTACTACCAAAGCCCTTCCGAACTGGCAGTTGGTTGATACGTCTGCGAAGAATACCTGGAACAAATGGTTGCAGTACTTCTTTCGTGACTACGCGAACAGCAGTATCACCAAGAAGCTTCTGAGTGAGGACCCGGAGGCCAAGAATTATGTGGAGGGTAAAGGCTATCACTTGACCCTTTGTGCTTTCCTCTGTGCATGGCTATCGAGGTACTTAATCGATGGTCACCCGCATGATGGGGTCTTCTATCACGTTCTGCCGCTTGCTGTGAAGCTCGCCCTTGGCCAGAAGGTCGCACTCGGACCCCTGGTCTTGGGCACATTGTATTACAGATTGGATCAGCTGGTTCTGGCCATGAAAGAGTCGCGTGGCCGCCTCGATATACTGACTTTTGTCAACATTTCTTTTTTGACGATGTGGGTTTTCGAGCGATGGGAATCTTATGCCCCAAAGCCCAACAAGTGGTGTCCCCCAGGCGAGACGGACGAGCGTAACAGTGGCAGAGCTACGAGGTGGTTCGGAGCGAACAATACCAAGTGCGCTTGGAGTTTGATCTGTGACAAGCGGCAAGAGTTCACTGCCAGGCCCTATGCCACGCGCATCGAGAACGTGCGATGGTTTCCAAAGCTGTACCCTTCTAAGGGTGTTGTCTTTTCTGAAGAGCTCCTCTTTGACGAGGGATCGCACTTCCATGAGCGCTATCGCGAGTTCTTTTGCTGGTGTCTGCGAGGTTCCCTTCCTGCTCTCGCAGAGCATATTCGTGAGCTCGCGCCTAGGTATGAGAGGATTACCGTGGATGTTGACCCCACTCGAGTTTCTCCCCAGTTCGGCTTCGATGCAGTGGCACCATCCATCTGGCCCCAGTCCATTATCAGAGGTTGCTATAAGCGCTTGCTAACAAAGGAGTGCAAGACAGGCTTCATGAACAATCTTCCCTTTGAACAGCCTGCAGGTACCCGCGAGGGCGGTTGTTCTCAGAATTGGCTCGCATACTGGGTCGCCCAGCAAACGAGGATTGAGACACACTCGGCCGCTCAGCCGAGTAAAGCTCCCTTGATCAAGAGAAACTCTTTTCCGTTTCGCCCCAATTGCAGTCTGAGCGAGTCTGAATATGGTTGCTACTCATTGTTGGACCATGAGAACCATTTGTGCCCTGACGTCATTCTGAAGGAAAAGATCGCCGCAGTTAAGAAAGGCGACACGCATGTCGTCAGATATGGCGAAGCATTTGCCAAGGTAAGCAATTTTTCCGCGTGCATTGAGCTTCTTGATTTCCACATATTGACGCTTTCATTCTGTACTGTTTGCTGTAGTGTCATGTGCGGAGATTCGCATCTGGTGATCGTTCCAAGTCATTGGTTAACACCATTTTTGCCACCAGAAGACAAAAAAAATCGTTCCTGCTAGCATGGAGAATGGACCCCGAGGTTGAAACCAGGATTTGCGCAGTCATGAATGCTTTTGCTGACTCGCTGATAGATAATGCTCCAGCCTCGTCTCCAACCAGAGATGATCCGTCCCCTCCAGCGACTGCGGCGCCGAGAGCGAAGAGACCCAGGCAGCAGGGAATTACAATTTCTTCCCCTAGAAGTGCTCCAACTTCTCCTCCGGCGAGGTCCCTTTCTGTCAAGGATAAAGGCAAGGGTCGCATGCCCAGCAAAGCGCGGAAGGAGCTCGCAGTTGAGACCTTCGTTCCATTCAACCAGGAGGAAGAAGAAGAGAGGCAGGAGCCCAGAGAAGGTGATGAAGAAGAAGAAAGAACAATTGTGATACATGAGGAAGAATCAGGAGGTACCTCCATCGCGTTTCCCTTCTCATTATCGCAATTCTTTTGCAATTCTTTCTCAAACCAATCATTTCTTCGCAGATGATGATGATGATGAGACCATCGGTGGCCTTTTGGCCAAGAGACAAAAGAGAGATACCCATTATAGCATTCCAGACGATCCCATAAGCGAGGACGTTCTTGTCGAGTCCAGAAAGACAGCCGCGGAAGCTGCTGAAAGAAGAAGGCAGCGGGAAGAGGAGGAGCTCGAGCGTGTGAGACAGCGGAGCCTCGAAGAGCAACATGTTGACGACTTAGTGCGTCCAGCTGACGAGGAAGATGTGCTTCCCGAAGAGGTGGCTCCTCAGGCGGAGGAGGAGGATGCGGCTCCAGAAGAGGATGCAGCAGCCCTGGAGCAAGCCCAAGCAGATTTCGAAGAAATCGCCGGCGGCGATAAAGGTGAGATCTTCAATATCGCAGTAACTTATAGAGACGTTATTGTGGGTGCGTTAAAGCATGGTGTGTCAAAGGCTGACATTCGCCGTTGGCTAGTAGGCAAGTGCGGAGAACCTTCAGGTAATCATTTGAGCGATATGCATAGACCAGACCTTAGCAACTTGAAACAGAATCATGACTGGTTTCTTCGCGTCCCAGGTCATGCTCATTTCAAGGACCTGCTTAATGAGGACACACTAATAGGGCATGGTTCCACGTCTTTAGTGTATGACGAAGATACTGCAATCCCACCTTCGCGTGGAGGTGCTTGCTCTTAGCTTTAGCAAAAGATAATAAAATAATGTGCAATACGAGTTACCTCATACTATCGCATTTTGCATCGCAGGTACTGCTGAAGAACCTGTGCCGGAGCAAAGAAGTCAACCTTCTGCGTCCTATGTCCCAGTGCCGAGTTCTCATACCGAGAAGCCCGTCGCAGCTGCTGAATACGCAGGAGAGCCTCTTGAGGACATCATCGAACTTTCTGATGACGCCGAAGCTGACGCTGTGCTAATGGAAGAAGATGCCCGTATTGGCGCTGAAGAAGCAAGAACAAGTACTGTTGACGCTTCCGTATCTGAGAGCGTCCCTCACCAAGCAACTTCGGCTGTCACTTTGCCTTCGGCGATGACTGAGTCGGCGACACCTCTTCCTGCGTGGAGCTTTTGGGGCTCGCAGGTTGGGAATGCAGTCGCAGCTGGTACGGCTTATACTCTTCCTTCTAACTATGAGGAGTTAGAGATCGCAGCTGACAGGAGAGCTATGGAGCGAGGGCAGTCTTCGACCACTTCAGCAACGCGCATTCCTTCTCTTCGTGAGATTCTTGAAGGAACTGGTAAGTAGAGACTTGCTATTTGCATCTCGCATTATTCATTTGCGAGTTTGATAACATAACTTAGCTTTGACATTGCTTTAGGTTTGAAGCAAACTGATGTGGACTGGCTAATTCGGATGCGCCTCACCTACCCCCGATCATTTGCGAGATCTCTGGAGATAGGGCCCTTCGACAGGAGGCTGTTTCTTACCGAAGCCATTTGGATTTTGGAGCAGCTGTCTGTGGCCACACCTGCGACCATTTCTGTCCAGAGTGCTGAATTGCTTTTTGGCATGTGCCAAAATCTCATGGCCAAAGTTCAAGGCAGGCTGGGTTTCACTTTTCTTATGAAAAGAGTTGCCTAGATTCGCGCGGCCACAACTTTGAAGCTCGGCCACCAGAACCTCGCAGCTGAGAAGCAGAAGGTGGAGCAGCAAAAGCAAAAGGTTGACGAAGCTCTGAAGCTCTATCACGAGATGAATGCCAGGTGCGAGCAATTGAAGCAAGAAGTGGAGCAGGTAGAGAAGCTGAGCCATCAGTTCGCACCTCATGACTCTTTGATCAAGAATTTTCTTTGACTTTTTGAATTTGAAAAGTAGCAAGGAAATAGCTGGAACATTAATGTAATGCTGAAACATTAATGTAATGTTGCTAGGGTTTCTCCCCCCTTTTTTAACAAAAGAATGAACGTGCCCGTTTTGCCCTTTCTGGGATTTGATGGAATATCTCTGTGCATATCCAATTATGACATCAGCAATTGATTCTCTGCTTGATTTTCGCGCTAATTTCTCGGAAGATAAGCACGCTTTCCTTGGGAAGTCCATCCGAATCATGACTATCCGTCATTAATTGGGATACGCTACCGAATCGTCGTAGCCTTTAGTAGGGTAATTGATCGTTACCGCTTTTCAAGGCGTAAGTGATTGACCTTACCCTCGTTTCAAATTCTGCTGACTCATCTTAGCGACTGAAGAGTCTCCACAAGGTCTATATAAACCCTGTCTTTGCCATTTGGGTTCTTCATCCCAAAAATGTGTTCTGCCGTGAGTCCTTACGACTGCTGGCTTCACTGCTTGTTTCTCGTTGATTCATGGCAACTCCACGTTGTGAATCCTGAGTTTGCGCTTTGTGCTATAGAAATAGTTTCCAAGATCCGCTTTATGAGGCTTATTGCTCTTTATGACCATCATAAAGAAGATGGATATGATATCTCATGTGTATTCGAAGAATTTTCTTCGTGTATTATGTGTGCAGGTCATGTTTCCGGCCGCCTCCCGGTGAGGTGCAGCGCCGTAGTGACCGTGCTACCGTCTCGTAATGAACGGCGGAATTCTCCTCCAGCATCCCTGGAGGAGAATTTCTTGCCTCTTCGTTCTTGAACTCAGGGGGCTTGTCAATGCCCTTGTCTATCATGACAAGGAACCCATCACCAGAGGAATGACTGCTTCCCCTGTTTTGCCCGGCGGCGTACGCCGGAACAGGTGGTTCCTCTGGTTCCTATCTTGATCAGACAGAGGCATTTGTCAGCTCCTGGGGTCTTGGACGTACCGTCACCCAGATCTTGCTGCTAGGGACGTAGCGAATGACAAGTTGATGTCTTCGCAGAAGCATCCCACTTGCTACAGATCTCTGGCCGCAGATCTGCGTAGCACATAGCCGGTGTTAGGACCGTTAGGTTCATCCTTTTTCGGCTAGGATTTCCTCAGTGTGTCTCTGCTGGCTTGTCAGCTACTTTTCGAATGTATTGTAAGCCATGTTGGCTGCGTAGTTAGATTTGAGCTTTTTCGCTTGTAAGCTGCTATCTAGACAGATAAATTGTAAGTCTTTTTGACTCATAATGATAAATAGCTTTTGTATCATTTGCTGTACTGTCGCAACAAAATACAATTTCGCATACATATCGGCATATTTCGCCTTGCATAATGCTATATACATGTTTCACATTTGCTATCTGCCATATAAATTCGCAGATGTTTTATTAGATCGTTCGAGATCGTATTTGCGCAGTTGTGCCATCTTGGCAGATGGGCTTGTGATTTGCTTTCAGATGTAAGTGCGGGTGTTATCTCATCAGATATACCTTTGTAGATCGCTTAAGATCATTTTACACAATATTGCTATCGCATTCGTAGAATGCTGCTATCGCCGCAGATAGGCTTGGAAGATCAATTAAGATCATTTTTCGCATGAGTTGCTATCGAAGCAGATAGGCTTTAGAAGATCAATTAAGATCGTTTTTCGCATGAGTTGCTATCGTAGCAGATAGGCTTTTAGAATATCAATTAAGATCATTTTTCGCATGAGTTGCTATCGGAGCAGATAGGCTTTAGAAGATTAATTAAGATCGTTTTTCGCATGAGTTGCTATCGTAGCAGATAGGCTTTTAGAAGATCAATTAAGATCATTTTTCGCATGAGTTGCTATCGTAACAGATAGGCTTTTAGAAGATCAATTAAGATCATTTTTCGCATGAGTTGCTATCGTAACAGATAGGCTTTAGTATATCAATTAAGATCGTTCTTCGCATGAGTTGCTATCGTAGCAGATAGGCTTTAGAAGATCAATTAAGATCGAAGTTGCATAGGCTGCTATCGTGACAGATAGGCTTGGATGATCAATTAAGATCGCATTTCGTATGAGCTGCTATCGTAACAGATAGGCTTAGATGATCAATTAAGATCGCATTTCGTATGAGCTGCTATCGTGACTGATAGGCTTAGATGATCAATTAAGATCGCATTTGCATAGGCTGCTATAGTAACAGATAGGCTTAGATGACCACTTAAGATCGTATTTCGCATGGGCTGCTATCGTGACAGATAGACTTAGATGATCGATTAAGATCGCTTTTGCATAGGCTGCTATTGTGGTGGATAGCCCATTGTTAACAGTAATAACAAACTAAAATGAAGCAAAGTTGATATTCAGAAATATGAAGTTCTCATTTGGGAGAATTCTCTTATTATAATGCTCTCATATGGGAGAGATGAGATTACAATCCTCTCATATGGGAGAGGAGATTGTGTAAATCGTAGCCATACAAGACATTAAGCGACGTTATAATAAAACACATGAAATGAGAGAAGTCAGGGATAGTTCTTCTTAATCCAGCGCATGTTGACTGAACTCGGGGTTGAGGTTGTACCGTGCAACCTTCGTATGCTGCAGTAGCCACTGTCGAAGACTTCTGTGACTTCGAAGGGTCCTTCCCAATTGGCTGCGAACTTTGGGTGAGCCGCTTCTCGCATGCAGTGGTCAGATGCGCGCAGGACCTAGTCTCCAACTGCGAAATCTCTTCGCTGGACCGTCTTATTGTAAGCGCGAGCGATCCTTTCTTGATACCGTTTGTTGGTCCTTTTGGCTTGTTCTTGCTTTTCCTCCAGCAAGACTAAGTCATGATCACGTTGATTTTCATAGAGTGCGTGGAAGGCCAACCTTGCCGAATTGACTCTCACCTCCGCAGGTACCACTGCCTCAGCCCCATAACATAGTAGGAATGGTGAGGCCCCCGTGGGTGTCCTTGGAGAAGTTTGGTAGGCCCACAGAGCTATACTTAGAGAATCAGCCCACTTCTTGTGATCATCTGCGACCATCTTGCTCAAAATCCTCAACAGCGTTTTGTTGGTCGCTTCAGCCTGCCCGTTCCCCTTCGGGTAGTAAGGGGTGGAACATATTTGCCTGATGTTGTACTCTGCAAACTTGGCAGCTACCTGGCGATTAACAAAAGGAGTACCATTATCTGAAAGAATGGTGTTTGGAATTCCGAACCTGCATATGATCTTTTCTAACAACAGCTGTCCCTCTTGCTCGGAGACGCATCGCATGAGTATTCCGCCAGGACCCTTGTAGTAAAGGGTGTTGTCATGTATGCAATACCCTTTTGTGAGTGCCCAGCTTTCACTGCTTGTGCCTTCTGCAATAGCTTGCAAAATTGTTTTCCTCCAATCCGTGTCATCCATGTGTTCATCGTCGCACGCGTCTTCCGCTAACGCCGACGATGTCCGCACTTCGATGGAGATCCTTGTGGGACATTTGTCTGTACTAACCTTGGATCCCAAGGTGGCCAAAGCATCTGCATGTCTGTTGTCCGCTCGGGGCTTGTGCTCGTACCTCACATCGCAGAATTGCTGCACTAGCTTTTGTACTAAAGTCCGATAGGACAGAAGATTAATCTCCTTCAAACCGTACTCGCCTGAGGCTTGCTTGACGATCAACTTGGAGTCCCCCATGACCGTCAAATTGCTTACTTCCAAAGCCTTTGCTGCGCGCAGTCCCGCTATGAGGGCTTCATATTCTGCCTCATTGTTGGTGACTGCGAAGTCGAGCTTTGCGGACATCTGTATGACCTCCCCATCTGGCTTGGTCAAGACTATCCCAATGCCTCCGCATTTCCTCGTTGACAAACCGTCGAAATGGAGCGTCCAATAGGGTAGATCGATCGCATAGATCTCAAGTCCTTCGAGTTCTTCTTCGACTACGGGCTCATGGCTGTTGTCGGGGAATTGTGCTAGCAAATCTGCTACCGCCTGAGACTTGATCGCTCGTGGTCTCGCGCATGTGATATCGTATTGAGAAATGGTCATGTACCATTTTGCCAACCTTCCTCCAGGAGTAGTGTGGGTTAACAGATATCGTATGGGATCACTTTTGGTAACCACCACCACTTTGTGCGACGCAAAGTAGTGTTTCAATTTCTCTATGATAAAGAACAAAGCAAGACAGTGACGTTCGATGTCTGTGTACCTTGATTCTGCGGGCTGCACAATGCGAGAGATGTAGTAGATGGGCCTCTCCTGACCCTCGTACTCCTGAGCCAGAAGTGCTCCTATGGATTTCCTGGTCGACGTCAGATACAGTAAAAGCGGTGATCCCAGCTGAGGTGCGATCATTATTTTTGAAGATGTCAGTAGTTCTTTCAGTTTCCCGAACGCAGCTTCGTGCTCTGGGGTCCAGTTGTATGCGGCATCTTTCTTGAGAAGATTACTGAAGCAGAAAGTAATCTCAGCAATTGCAGGGATGAACCTTCGCAGATATGATAGCTTTCCCAAAAATGTCTTCAAGGCACTTTGGTTATGGGGCGGCGTCATGCTAGTGATGGCTGTCACTTTCGCAGGGTCGGGCTCGATTCCTTGGCGATGAACCACGCATCCCAAGAACTTCCTTGATGTTACCCCGAATGCGCATTTCATAGGGTTCATTTTCAGCTGGAAGCGTCTGCATCTGTTGAACACCTTCCGCAAATCTACTAAATGATCTGCTTCCTGCCTGGATTTGACTACAAGGTCGTCCATATAAAATTCCACTTCCTTGTGCATCATATCGTGAAACAGAGCCATCATGGCCCGCTGGTAGGTTGCACCTGCGTTTTTGAGACCGAATGGCATTACTGTGTAGTTGAACACTCCCACCGGAGTGATAAATGCGGTCTTCCGCGCATCCTCGGGGTCCATCTTGATCTGGTTGTACCCGCTGAAACCATCCATGAAGCTGAACATGCGGTGACCCGCTGTTGAATCGATAAGCAAATCGATGTTGGGCAGTGGAAAATCGTCCTTTGGACAGAAACGATTGAGATCCCGGAAGTCCACACAGATGCGAAGCTGTCCGTTCTTCTTCACCACCGGCACGATGTTGGCCAGCCATGTTGGATGATGATTCGGCTCTATGAACTTGGCATCCAGGAGTTTGACAATCTCCTGTTTGATTTTCACATTAAGCTCCGGCCTGAAGCTTCTTGTGCACTGTTTTACTGGTTTAGACCCTGGAATGATGTCTAAGCGGTGCATAGTGATGCTTGTATCGAGTCCTGGCATCTCATCATACTCCCATGCCAACACATCCTTGTATTCAGTTAGGAGCTGTAGCAGTCCTTGCTCTTCCTCGCTTGTGAGGTCCGCACTTAGAAAGACTGGCCTCTTCTTTTCCTCGTTCGGGCTGAGGAACACTTCCTTTAGCTCTTGTTTCTGTGGTCTAGGTCTGTCTTCCATGCATTCGGGTGCTTCTTTGAGCTTCTCATCTAGAGTGCTTTGCATTGGCATTTCCGTGAGCGCAATCTGCTCGATTTGGTTGATTTGCCCAGGGACATCCCCATGCCCGTGTGAGGACATCCCCGCGCACCTTCATATGCGATAGCACTTCTTCCCATTGGCATAGAAGCTCTCTATCTCCTTGTTGGAATAGATGCCCTAGAGGCAATCATAGATTTAGTATGAACAATGTTTTGGCTAGAATATTCATTTATTATTTATGGCGATATTTAATATAATGAAGTCCTTAGATAAATTGTGTTATTTATCTTAAATGTCCCTAGTCCATTATATTGATTAATAGGACAATCGAATATAGACTAGTATGTGGGTAGATTGATATGGAGATATCAAGTCTAACACATGGGTATGCATTAGGAGTAATGGCATACTGGATTGACCCACGACGAAAAGGATACATTAGATTATGTGAAGTCACAATCGCTTTTCGTAGTGCTAATATTATTGCAATCCTTGGACTTAAAGTCACTAGATACTCTAGTTGTGAAATATTGCGCTTTGATGTTATCAAACGTTACACCGTAACTGGGTAATCATAAAGGTGGCTATCGGGCGTGATAGGAAGCAAGCTTAGAGATCGTAGTGATGTAGATAGGATTTGTCCCTCCCACATAATGGGGGTAAATATCCACGGCCACTCGAGGGATGAGGCTTATTGAATGTCTGGCCAGACTCAGATAAATTAATATGGAGATATTAATGTTATCTGCAAGTATAAGCATATTCCCAGGATCGAGGAACTATGGATTGGATATACGAGTGTGACTATTTATGTCTCGTGTCCAATCCGGATATGGAGACAAAGGGATAATGCAATATGACATATTGGGCACAAAGGTTTGTCGGGATCACTGACTATTTCTGTTGGTTGGGTTGCATGGATGTGTTGCTAGACACCGCTCCATGTTAGTAATAGTTACTACTAACTATATAGAAACCTATAGGGTCACACGTCAAATAGAGTAGAGCTAGATTTGGGATTAATTAATATGGATTAATTAATAGAAGGATCATTGTGCAACACCTTGCAAACTTAGTAGGACTAATTTGCAAGGAATGGAATAGTTCTAGTCCTACTAGAACAAGAAAACTCTTTTATGGAAACAACAAGGAGTTTTTGGAGTATATAAAAAGGGGGCTCTAGCTTCCTTCCCACACATGAGTTATTAGTCATAACACACAAAGAGTGGGAGAGAGCAAAAGAGAGAGCAAGACAAGAGCTAGGGCCGAAACCCTAGCCCCGTCCGCCCCTCTACCCGACGGCAAAAAGGGAGGCCGCCCCTCCTTTGTTACTTTGTTGCTTTGTGCCTTTGATCTTCATCCCTCTTCCTCCAAGGTTCAAGCTAGCACTTGATAGAAGGAAGAATCTAGATCTCACCTCTAGACGTGGATCAACCGTAGAGACGAGGACATCATTCTTCGTGTGATCTCACAAATCAAAAGGTACACATCTTCTATGTCCTTAATCATGTTATGATGTCTCTTCCTGATCCTTGGTGGGCTTTGAGTAGGATTAATTTTGTTATTCCGCTGCGTTACCTACGTCAAAACCCAACAGTGGTATCAGAGCCACAGGTCGTAGAGCATAACATGATATTATGTGTTTACGATTTCAGTTCATACACCGTATTATTGTTTATTACGCGAAAACTGAAAAATTGGCATAATAGATGCAATATTGAATTTGATTCAATAAAACAAGACCCAATTTAACATTGGATGTTAGAATTGGTGAGTTTAAACACATATGATGTGAATAATTGGGTTCTTGAAAAAATTAGGGTTCATGGGCACATGATTGAAAAGGGGTTTTCAATTATGGAAACAAAATTATGGAATTAAATCCATATGGAAACAACCTTGCTTGGGCAACAAGGAAGGAGGAAGGGGACTAGGGCCGAAACCCTAGCCGCCCGCCCCTCCCTTGGGCGCCAAGCAAGGCCACGGCCCCCCTTAGGCGTGCGGCGGTCCTAGGGTTCGGGCCACTTGTTGGCTTGAACCCTTTGGACCGTTGTGAAACCCTAGTTACCCAATTTCATTAAAATTAAACAAGCGCGTTAAAAATTGGTTTTAACTGTGTTATGTGCTTTATTGCATGGTGGATGGATATGGCCTATGATTGTGGATGTTTATTGTTTTGTGGTTTGGTTTACGGCCTGCGAGCTGATCAAATTAATGTAATAATTAATTAAGTTTTACGGCCTGCGAGTCGTTCTTTTTCTCCTCGACATGTGAGGCTTTTATTATTTATTTATTCT
This sequence comes from Linanthus parryae, assembly GCA_023055425.1. NCBI lineage: Eukaryota > Viridiplantae > Streptophyta > Magnoliopsida > Ericales > Polemoniaceae > Linanthus > Linanthus parryae. Next base: position 70,929,257 of record JALGPY010000002.1, read on the forward strand.
AGATATTAGGCTAGAATTAGAAATATTTAGATGATAGCCAAGAGCATGGAGAAGAAGACTGGAGAACCAAAGGAGCCAAAAGACATCCCTAGGCGCGCAGCTATGGTGGAGCACATGGAGATGAGCTCGACACTTTAGGGCAATTAGATATTATCATTGGCTTGATAATATCATTAGTCTAGAGGCCATATCCATGCCACGTTTTTTTATTTTTGTGGATGTTTATTATTCATGCCTTGTTATTTATTTTGTGTGTATGGCGCTACAAGCAAAACGATAACAAGATAATAATAAACAAGGCTGGTCTTTTATTGTGGATAGCCCAATCCAAATAAGTAGACCATGTTGATAAAGATCAACCAAACGAATTAAAAGAAATCCCTCAATTAAATATTGCGTTTTGCCTTCTATTGCCAAAACACCCTTCATGATCATGGACTATTAAAATTCGGGCTTGCCAAAGCAAGGCGATTTTAATTTTTCATGATGTGTTGCGGACGACGCAAGCTAGTAATGCGTGTATGTTGAAAACAAGAGGTTGGACGCAACTAGGCAAGAATCAATTGGATTGATGAGCTTAGAGGCATGACAATTAGGAGTTATCCAATTGGATAAAGAATAAAAGGAATTTGTTCACCTAATTGGGCCAAGAGTTGCATGGGATGCAATTGGAATGGTTCCTACCTAAATAACCAATTCTTGGGTGACTTGCCAAAGCAAGCTCAAGAAGAAGTGAAATAAGGATCTTGGACCCACTAGAAAATATAAAGATATTTTCCGCTTTAATAGTGAGGGCTATTAAACCGAGAAATATAGTGGGAGCTATATTTAATGATCTAGCCATTGTTAAATATAGTTAAATTGTTCAAAATACTAAATTGCATATTTCTCGTTTTGTAGAATTCCAAATGGCAAACAACAACGCATCGAGTTCATCCCTACGATCTGTCCTTGAGAAGGATAAATTGTCTGGAACAAATTTCCTTGACTGGTACAGAAACTTGAGGATTGTCCTCAAGCAAGAAAAGAAGCTGTACGTCTTGGACACTCCAATTCCAGACCCACCACAAGATGAGTCTCTATTAGCGGAAGTAAGGGCACGTCAGAAACATATTGATGATTCTAATGACGTGACTTGCCTCATGCTTTGTACCATGACTGGTGAGCTTCAGAAGCAACACGAGAACATGGAAGCCTATGATATGATCAGACACTTGAAACAATTGTTTCAGGAACAGGCAAGGCATGAGCGCTATGAAGTGTCTAAAGCATTGTCCAAAAGTAGTCTCGCAGAGGGGAATCCAGTAGGCCCTCATGTACTCCGAATGATCGGGTACATAGAGAACCTTGAGAGACTGGGGTTCCCACTCGGCCAGGACTTGGCGACTGATCTCGTCTTGCAATCGTTGCCTGACAGTTATAATCAGTTCATTATGAACTATAATATGAATGAGATCAACAAGTCTTTACCAGACCTATTGAACATGCTAAAGACAGCTGAGCAAAGCATCAATAAAGGCAAGGGCAAAGCCATAATGATGGTGCACAAGAAGAAGGGCAAGTCAGTTGCATCTACTTCAAAAGGAAAACGCAAGAAAGTTGCGAAATCCAAGGATGCCCTAAAGCCTAGTGGAGGTGTGGCTAAAGGTGAATGTCACTACTGCAGCCAGCCGGGTCACTGGAGGAGGAATTGCCCTAAATATCTGGAGGATAAGAAGCTTGGAATAGTGATTCCACCACCACCGGGTATTTATGTTATAGAAGTCAATCTTTCTATTTCATCATCCTGGGTATTGGATACCGGATGTGGTTCTCACATTTGTCGTAATGTGCAGGATTTGAAAAGAAGTAGAAGATTGCGAAAAGGGGAGATAGACTTGCGCGTCGGGAATGGAGCAAGGGTTGCTGCATTAGCTGTAGGCGTTTATGAGCTATCTTTGCCTTCTGGACTTATTTTAGAATTAGACAATTGCTTTTATGTGCCTGCCATGAGCAGAAACATTATTTCCGTTTCTTGTTTGGACGAGAAAGGTTTTTCTATTTCAATAAAGGACAAGTGTTGCTCCATTTATTTTGATAGTATGCACTATTGTAGTGCGCATTTGTCTAATGGATTGTATATCCTTGATCTAAATAATCCAATCTATAACATAAATACTAAAAGGATTAAAACTAATGATTTAAATCCTACATATCTATGGCACTGTCGTTTAGGCCATATAAATGAGAAACGCATATCTAGACTCCATAAGGATGGACTTCTAGACTCATTTGATTTGGAATCATATGAGACATGTGAATCTTGTTTATTGGGAAAAATGACAAAGTCCCCTTTCAATAAGAAAGGCGAACGGACTAGTGAGTTATTGGCACTCATACATACTGATGTATGCGGACCATTCCCCACGCCTGCCAGAGGTGGTTATACCTACTTCATCACATTTACTGATGATTTCAGTAGATATGGATTTGTATACCTTATGAAGGCCAAATCCGAATCCTTTGAATTGTTCAAAGAATTCAAGAGTGAAGTAGAGAAGCAACTTGGCAAGAGTATTAAAGCCCTACGATCGGATCGTGGAGGAGAATACTTAAGCCAAGAGTTTGATGAGTATCTTAGAGAGTGTGGGATAGTATCCCAGCTCACTCCACCTGGGACACCACAATGGAATGGTGTATCTGAGAGGAGGAATCGCACTCTATTAGATATGGTGCGATCTATGATGTCTCAAACAGATCTTCCGATATCCTTTTGGGGACATGCTCTAATGACGGCAGCTTTTACCATTAACCGTGTTCCATCCAAATCAGTCATGAAGACGCCATATGAGATATGGACTGGGAAGCGTCCCATAGTGTCGTTTATGAAGATTTGGGGCTGCGACGTTTATGTAAAGCGTTTACAAACAGACAAGCTCGGGCCTAAAGCGGATAAGTGTAAGTTTGTGGGATATCCTAAGGAAACTAAAGGATATTACTTCTATAACCCTACCGAAAACAAAGTGTTTGTTGCTCGGACCGGCGTGTTTCTAGAAAGAGAACTAGTCTCTAAAGAAGCAAGTGGGAGGGTTGTAGAACTTGAAGAAATTCATGAACCACAAACCACTGAACCAATAATGGAACATGAACAGGGACCACAAGAGGTTGTGGAAGAACCTGTTCAAGTAACACAGGAACTCCGTAGATCAGGAAGAGTGCGTCATGAGCCAGAGAGGTATGGACTTCTCGTGACTGAGCCCGATGACGTACCACTCATGGATGATGAGCCTGTAAACTATGGAGAAGCCATGAGTGGCCCAGACTCTGAGAAGTGGCTAGAAGCCATGAGATCCGAAATGGATTCCATGTATACCAACAAAGTATGGACTTTGGTGGAACCACCCGAAGGGGCTCGACCCATAGGGTGCAAGTGGGTCTTCAAGAAGAAGACCGACATGGATGGCAAGGTAGTTGCCTACAAAGGGCGATTGGTGGCCAAAGGTTATAGACAGATTCATGGTATTGACTATGATGAGACCTTTTCACCAGTCGCCATGACCAAATCCATTCGAATCTTACTTGCTATTGCAGCATACTACGACTATGAGATTTGGCAAATGGATGTCAAAACAGCGTTCCTTTATGGAAACCTCCTTGAGGATGTGTACATGACACAACCAGAGGGTTTTGAGGATCCAGAGAATGCCAATAAAGTCTGTAAGCTGCAAAGGTCCATTTATGGATTAAAGCAAGCTTCTAGGAGCTGGAATCGACGTTTTGATGACGCGGTCAAAGAGTTTGGCTTCATCAAGAACGAAGATGAGCCTTGTGTTTACAAGAAGGTTAGTGGGAGCTCTATAGTATTTCTGGTCTTGTATGTGGATGACATACTAATCATTGGCAATGATATTCCTACTCTGCAATCTGTTAAAGATTGGCTAGGAAAGTGCTTTGCAATGAAAGACTTAGGAGACGCAGCCTATATACTGGGTATAAAGATTTATAGAGATAGATCTAAAAGGTTGCTTGGCCTAAGTCAGAGTACATATATTGACAAGGTGTTGAAGAGGTTCAACATGCAAGATTCCAAGAAGGGATTCTTGCCCATGTCACATGGAGTCACTCTTTCCAAGAATGACTGTCCCTCCAACGAGATGGAGCAGGACCGCATGAGTAGGATACCCTATGCTTCGGCCATAGGATCCATCATGTACGCCATGCTATGTACTAGACCAGACGTATCATACGCGTTGAGTATGGTGAGCAGATATCAGTCCAATCCGGGTGAGAGTCACTGGATTGCTGTCAAGAACATCCTAAAGTACTTGAGAAGAACTAAGGATGTGTTCTTGATATTTGGAGGAATGGAAGAGCTAAGTGTAAAGGGTTACACTGACGCAAGCTTCCAAACCGACAAGGATGATTACAGATCGCAGTCTGGATACGTGTTTTGCCTGAATGGAGGAGCTGTGAGCTGGAAGAGTTCCAAGCAAGGCACAGTTGCTGATTCTACAACAGAAGCTGAGTACATTGCTGCTGCGGAAGCGGCTAAAGAGGCAGTATGGATAAAGAAATTTATCACTGAGCTCGGTGTGGTCCCTAGCATAATGGATCCCGTAGAGTTGTACTGTGACAACTCTGGGGCAATCGCACAAGCAAAGGAACCAAGATCGCACCAAAAGTCAAAGCATGTACTTAGGAGATTCCATCTTATTCGTGATATGATCGATCGAGGAGATGTGAAGATATGCAAGATTCCGACAGATGACAACGTGTCAGATCCGCTCACGAAACCTCTTGCGCAGCGAAAGCATGAAGGGCACGCCAGATCTATAGGCATACGAGATGCGCCAGATTGGCTCTAGTGCAAGTGGGAGACTGTTGGAATAGATGCCCTAGAGGCAATCATAGATTTAGTATGAACAATGTTTTGGCTAGAATATTCATTTATTATTTATGGCGATATTTAATATAATGAAGTCCTTAGATAAATTGTGTTATTTATCTTAAATGTCCCTAGTCCATTATATTGATTAATAGGACAATCGAATATAGACTAGTATGTGGGTAGATTGATATGGAGATATCAAGTCTAACACATGGGTATGCATTAGGAGTAATGGCATACTGGATTGACCCACGACGAAAAGGATACATTAGATTATGTGAAGTCACAATCGCTTTTCGTAGTGCTAATATTATTGCAATCCTTGGACTTGAAGTCACTAGATACTCTAGTTGTGAAATATTGCGCTTTGATGTTATCAAACGTTACACCGTAACTGGGTAATCATAAAGGTGGCTATCGGGCGTGATAGGAAGCAAGCTTAGAGATCGTAGTGATGTAGATAGGATTTGTCCCTCCCACATAATGGGGGTAAATATCCACGGCCACTCGAGGGATGCGGCTTATTGAATGTCTGGCCAGACTCAGATAAATTAATATGGAGATATTAATGTTATCTGCAAGTATAAGCATATTCCCAGGATCGAGGAACTATGGATTGGATATACGAGTGTGACTATTTATGTCTCGTGTCCAATCCGGATATGGAGACAAAGGGATAATGCAATATGACATATTGGGCACAAAGGTTTGTCGGGATCACTGACTATTTCTGTTGGTTGGGTTGCATGGATGTGTTGCTAGACACCGCTCCATGTTAGTAATAGTTACTACTAACTATATAGAAACCTATGGGGTCACACGTCAAATAGAGTGGAGCTAGATTTGTGATTAATTAATATGGATTAATTAATAGAAGGATCATTGTGCAACACCTTGCAAACTTAGTAGGACTAATTTGCAAGGAAGGGAATAGTTCTAGTCCTACTAGAACAAGAAAACTCTTTTATGGAAACAACAAGGAGTTGTTGGAGTATATAAAAAGGGGGCTCTAGCTTCCTTCCCACACATGAGTTATTAGTCATAACACACAAAGAGTGGGAGAGAGCAAAAGAGAGAGCAAGACAAGAGCTAGGGCCAAAACCCTAGCCCCCGTCCGCCCCTCTACCCGACGGCAAAAAGGGAGGCCGCCCCTCCTTTGTTACTTTGTTGCTTTGTGCCTTTGATCTTCATCCCTCTTCCTCCAAGGTTCAAGCTAGCACTTGATAGAAGGAAGAATCTAGATCTCACCTCTAGACGTGGATCAACCGTAGAGACGAGGACATCATTCTTCGTGTGATCTCACAAATCAAAAGGTACACATCTTCTATGTCCTTAATCATGTTATGATGTCTCTTCCTGTGATCCTTGGTGGGCTTTGAGTAGGATTAATTTTGTTATTCCGCTGCGTTAACTACGTCAAAACCCAACACTCCTTGCCTTCGGGGTCATGTTTTGCAATTCTCTTCAGAGTGTACACATTCTTTCGATGGTATGCGATTCGCGGCGCCTCTTCGCATGTAGGCGGCTTCTCTTTGGCGTCTTCCCTTGTCACCATTACTCCCGCAGGTGACTGGTCCTTGATGTCCTCCCATAGAGGCAACGGAGTAGGATTGAATGGTCCGGGTGTTTGCTCGTCCGCCATCTCGGTGAACCACACCGCCTCGCTGAGATGTGCTTCATCCAAGTTGAATGGATTTGTCGAAGCCGGTATCTCGACTATTATGTCGTTCCAGATAGCTTTCATAACCTGGTGAGCCGTTGAAGGAACCGCGTCGAAGCGATGAATCCAGGCTCGACCTATGATCATGTGATACGTAGTGTTCGCGTCTATGACATAGAAATTTGCTGAGCACTTGATTTTGCCAATCTGAACGCCCAGGCGGATCCATCGGATTGTCATTCTAGAGTCGCTTCCGAATCCCATCAGCGGAGATGGACGCCTGACGATCTTGTGCTCGGGAATCCCTGCTAGCTTCAGTGTGTGGAGCGAAACGACGTTGACCGCTGCTCCTCCATCGAAGAATGCTCGTTTGAACTCGACGCCATTGATGATGGCCGTCACGTACAGAGGCCTCTGGTGGCTCGCATCTGTCTTCTTGTCGCTGGCAGAAAAGGTCATAATCTTTTCAGTAGAGCGAGACGCCCTGATGAATTTTCCGTTGGAAACTACAAGATCCTCCTCGTAGTCCTCCGCTATCCTCAAGATTGCTTTCGTCATTTCTGTCCGGCACTTCTCGGAGAAGTTCATTTCGTCGAAGAATCTGCTAAAGCCGTGCGATCCCTTCATCCGATCGGCACGTTCATCTTCTGTGTCCATGTTGTAGTCCTCGTCATTATGGACTTCGGCAATGATGGGTAGACCGTCCTCTGCGACTTCTTCCAATTCCACGATCGAGATCATGGCGACCTCTTTGCCTTTTGGGTCTTGCTCCGTGTGGGCAGGAAGTGGGTTGTTGCGCACATCCTTCCTGTGATCGCTGACGATCAGCTCGCCGTTCTTCATCTTCTGGTTGAATGTAAACCTGAGCTTCTTACATTCTGCTGTGGGGTGCATGACCTTGCCGTGGTACTCGCACCACTTCGGGTCCCTTACCATCTCCTTGGAGGGTATCTTCTCGAGCGGCGGTAGGACACCGTCCTTGCGCCACTGCCTGTAGAGGTCGCTTGCCTCCTCTACCGAGCATGGCAGAGGTGGTACGTCGAAGTTCACAACCTTCGCTTGCTTCTGGGGTGAAACTGTATTGACCTCAGCTTCGCGTCCCCTCTTGTAACTGAATCTCCCGATCTTGTAGGTGGTGCCACTCGAAGATCGCTCCGGAGCGTTCTTCTTTTTCTGCCTCTCGACTATAGGCTCGATGTTCTTCGTGCATTCAATTAGCTTTGAAAACGTAGGTGTTTGCAAATTGATGAGCATACCTTTGTATTCGTCTGGCATGCACTGCAGGCATATCTCTACGAGCCGGCTTTCGAGCATTGGATCTTTGCACTCCAAGGACTTCGCCCTGAATTTCTTGATGAAAGTGATCCCATCCTCCTCGCGCTTCTGATACATCCGCGAGAGATGGATCATTGTCACCTTTTCTTCCATCTGGAAGAACTTGGTGTAGAACTTCTGGACCATGTCGTCCCAAGTCTTCACGGATCCGGCTTCCAACGTTCGGTACCACTTGTACGCTACGTTCCCCAAAGATTTTGGGAACTCTCGCATCAGCAGTTTGGGATCAGCTCCGTATGGCCCCATGACATCAATGAAACGCATGACATGCTCATGAGCGTTTCCGTTGACATCCTCGAACTTGTCCCATTTAGGAGCCTTATACCCCACTGGGTTAGGCATGAGATAGATCTCTCGCGGGATGGGTGGATCGTTGTCTAGCTTCGGGATGATGGTATCCGCGAATGATTGGTGAGCCAGAATAGTGTCCATACGCTTCTGCAGAGACGTCATGCATTCTGGAATGCTTCCCTCAGTAGCAGAAGGAGGGTTTGCTGCGGGCGGAGGCGACACATATGCCGCCGGAGGATTGGGAACATATTGGCTGCTTGCGTTGCCCCAGATTGCCGCTGACGGAGGCGTGGGATACTGCGAAGCCGAATTAGAAGCCAAAGCTGGAGGCTGAAGAGTATGAGCAGTGAAAGGCAACATCTGAGCTGTTGACCCCTGAATCGAAGGCAACTGCGTAGTCGCCGGTGGAGTCTGCAGATTAGGGTTGGGAGGTGTGGTGGACACTCCCAATCTTGGAGCGGCAGGGCCTCCTCCTCCTTGAGAGACGGCGGCGGCCGTTGAAGGATTTGGCGCAAGGGTGCCCAGAACGGCCAAGATCCGTTCTAGCTGCGCAGACTGAGCTTTGAGAGCTTTTGCCTGACCCTGGACGGTGGCGTCCAAGGATTCTAGCGTCAGCGCCTCGCTAGGGGTTGCAGGAGTATGGCGGGTCTCCTCTCCTGAGGCAGCTTCGGTGGAAGGCGATCTGTTGCTAACATCATCCTCCTGAGACATGGTTGCTTTTGTTGGTAAGTTCACGTCGGGTTCACCAAAATGTGCACAAGAGATTCCGGCGGGGAGACCTCCGTGTACACCGTAAGTAGGGGATCAGAGATAGCACAGGAAGAGTTGGGTTGTGTGTAGGGAGAGAGTAAGGCAGTAGTAATGTCTGAGAGAGAGACAGAGTTTCGGCAGAGCTTCCGCGTATGGCTGGTGCGTTCTTCTTTGTATGAAAAGGTTAACGTCCTATATATAGCAGAGAACGTGACCGTTGTAGTGTGGTCAATGCGCCCATTAATGGCGGCTTAATTGGCTTAACCATAACGGCACGTTCGTCCGAGTATATAGGGACCGTTACAGCACGTTGTGCGCAAATACCGGAACCGTTACGAGGTTGACCGGGTTTGACCGGATTGACCGGGTTTATGGAGCTCGTGCCATAAATCTCTCAAAGCAGTTACTAAAGGTCGCGCGCGGGCTTGGCTCGCACGCGACAGGGCTTACTCTAGCCTCCAAACCACTAAGTCCCTACAAGTCCCGTGCAGTGGTATGCGAGGGCTCTGTCTCGCAGCCCCCACATGGATCAGCTCGGCTGGTGATCCAGTGTGTGTGGAGCACAATATGGTGTGCTGGATGATTGCCACGTGGTCAAGATCTGTCAGCTCAGAAAGCACTATCTACACTTTTTAAATGAGTTTATTTTAGCTTTGAAAGGATTTTTAAAGTGTGCTACAGATGTGGAATTGTTGGTCATACAAACAAAAATTGCTCTTGAAACCTGGTTGATGTTTTGGAGCAGTTGGAGATGAGATACCTTCAATCTTACTTTCTTTCAAGCTTACCCTTTCATGTCAACCCACATAAACCTCTTTTCACAAACCTTCTCAAAGCTCACTCCAAACAAGGACCCTTCAGAACAATGAAATTCGACACTAGTGTTCAACCTGTGTATGATTTCTCTGAGCCCTCTCTGAGTCATGACCCAAACCAAGGTCCACCACAAGGGCTGGTTTTCTCTCTTGATAGTTTGTCTTCCTCACCAGATGAACCCTTCTACACACCTTTCTCACAAACCCAATCTGAAAATCTGAACCAAAACCAAAACCTTTCGTCTTGTCCTGAATTTATAGGAGCCTCTTCCACCAACCATACATGCACTTCATTTAATTCACATCAGACTTTCCAGTGGCCAGATCAGATACATCCAGCAGTTACTTCCCCTGTTTTCTCTCACCATCTGAACCTTTTCAATGCTGGCCCTTCCCAAGAAACGGTTGCAGTTCCCACTGTGTCAAATAATAGCCAAGTGCATGAAGGTGCTCTGCTTTCTAAAAAATCATCTGGAACTGTTGCTGTGACTCTTGACGATACACTTCCCCAATAATTGCTTCGTTTGCCTCAAATTGTCACTACAAAAGGGAAGGAAGTGGCTATTGATGAAGTTTTACCAACCAGTTTGTCCTTCTCCTCTTCTCCACTCCCCATACAATCGTGTCCAATTAATTCCAACACTATGCGTACTCTCCCAACCACCTATAAAATGCTTAGGCATTCTGGTTTTTTAATGAAAACTCCTGATTTTACTCCTTCGGTTACAACTGAACCAGAGATTGAGACCATCCAAAGAAAGAAAGATATGCAAGAAATTGATAAACTCCTCCTTGCCAAGGACAAGATGGTGCCCAGAAAGCCAAGAGACAAAAGAAAAAAAGAAAAGGTGGGAGTCAAAGTTAAGAAAGGCGAAAGTGTTTCAATCAAAATGAAGAAGAAGGCTGCTCCAACCAAAAAAAGATAAAGGTGGAAGTTTGCATAAACCCATCAAGAAGAGAGATGATCGAATTTCTCAGATGGATCCTCCAGCAAGTAGGATTAAGGGTAAGAAACCAAGAACAAAGGTTAATAAGGCCATGCAGAAATGTACATCTTCCTTTTTTACTTTTAATCCGTTCTCATCACTGTTCCTAAATTTTCAGTTTAAGAAGAGATTAAGAACTGATGATCGTGACACCTCTTATTTCTCACAATCAAAATTTTATAAAAGCTTGTTGGGGTTTAGGATGGTTGTCCCGAAACAACAGTCCAAACAACCATGATTCTTTTAAGTTGGAACTGTAGAGGTATTAGCCAGGACCCTGCAGTTTCTGAAGTTTTTTCACTGGTCAAAAAACATAAGCCCTCTCTTATTTTCTTGTCTGAAACCAAAAAAGATGTTATTTTTGTAAATAAAAAATTTAGGAAGTTGGGTTTTTCTTCTTTTTTTTGGGGTTGATTCAGATGGAACCAGAGGGGGCCTCTGGTGTGCTTGGAACAGTCTCCATTTTGATTCTCCAGTTTGCTTCTCTTCTGATAACCTAATCCTTCTTAAATTTTCTGATCCTAGAAAGTGTCATTGGTTCGTAGGTTTGGTTTATGGTTCTTCTTATTTTTGAGTCTAGAGAAGATGTTTGGAATCAATAAATTAAAATCTTCCTAGGAATGAGCCTCTAGTTCTTGTAGGCGATTTTAATCAAGTGGTTTACCCCCATGACAAATCTGGCACTGGATCTTCTTATCTTAGAGGGGCTAATACCTTCTTAAATTTCATTACTAACTGGAATTTGCTGGAAGTTAAAAATGTTGGACCTTGGTTCACATGGACTAATAACAGATCCACCTCTACTCTAACTTTTGAAAGACTTGATAGGGCTTGGAGTACTCTTAGCCTTTTGAATAGCTTTCCTGATATGTTTATATCTAATCTAGGCATTTCAGTGTCTGATCATTCTCAAATGCTCCTTAATCTACTCCCAAAATGCTATAGGGTAGCCAAAATGCTTTTTATTACTCTCCACACTATTAAGACTTGGCCTAATAATATGCCTACCTTCTCTAACCAAATTAATTAAGTCAAAAAAGATCTCCTACAAATACAAAACCAACTTCCTCTTTCTGCCCAGGTCTTTTTTCAAAAGAAAGCTGAGCTTTATACTCTTCTAAAATGTGAAGAAACCTTTTGGGCGCAACGTGCTAGGTGTTCTTGGCTTAAAGATGGAAATAAAAACACAATTTTTTTTCATGCCTATAATAAAATTAGAAGGCAGCAAAACACTATTTGGTCATTAGAAACTGACAACGGGATCACTTTAAATGATCCTCACCTCATTGCTCAGGCTTTTGTGGATCATTTTAAGCATCTTTACTCTCCCACTACTCCTTCTTTAATGGAACTTTACTTAGAAAATAACAACATCTTAGCCTTTGATCTACTGTTAATGTAAATAAAACTCTTAATCCTGACCAGCAAGCTTTTCTTAATGCCCCTTTCACTGCAGATGATACTCTTTTATTTTTTAAGATCACTCCAAATGTGGGAGCTTCTCTTCAATCTTTATTCTCTTCTTATGCTTAGCAATCATTCTTAGATATTAATGTTCATAAATCTTTTTTGGTTTTCAGCCCCAACTGTACTCTAGAAGATAAACACTCCATCAATCTGGCCCTTAATATCCCTGAAAAATCTCAATTAGGTAAATATTTAGGGGTTACCCTTAACCCCTTGGGAAATAATGCAGATATTATTGCTGATACAGTTAATAAAATTTCTCAAAAATGTTCAAGTTGGAAGGGTCTTCTTTTGAACTTTGTGGGCAGATGTGTCGTTATAAAGGCAGTTCTTAACAGTTTATTGGCTTATCCTATGTCTATCAGTGTTTTTCCTACTAAATCTTGTAACCTCATCTCCTCTATGTGTGCTAAATTTCTGTAGTTTGGTAATACTGCAAAAAAGGAATTCATTGGTTGCCCTGGAATTTTCTTTGCAACAAGACAAATAGAGGGGGCTTAGGTTTCAAAAATATTTATGCCTTTAACAATGCTTTAATTGCTAAAAACCGTTGGAGAATTATCTCTCCCAATCCCACTCTTTCCTCAAAATATTTCACCTCTAAATACTGTAGTAGAACTGCCTTTCACACTATTAAATCTTGTCCCCCTGCCTCTACTGCTTGGAGAACCATCTGTAAAGGGAAGGATACTCTTAACAAAGGCCTCAGTTGGAAAATTGGTAATGGTCAGGAGATAATGATCAGATCTTCTGGACGGATTAAATCTGTTCCTGCTGGTTCCATTGAAGAAGTTTTGAAAACCACTGATCCTAGACACAGATTCAAGACAGTATACCAATTATTGGACTCATCCATTGATGGTAGTGGTAGTTGGTGTATAAGAACCGTCAATCAAATCTTCCCAAGCTGGCTTTCTAATTTGGTTTTGGAGCATGATTGTGGACACTTCAACCAAACTGATACCCCCTTTTGGAGTGCCTCCCCCAATGGAGTCTTCTCTGTGTCTTCAGCTTATTCTCTTCTTAACTAAAATAACTCTTCACCCAATTTGTACTCTTCTCCTCTTCATTTTAAATCTATAAGTTACGACTTTAAATGGAACTATCTTTGGAAATCTTGTTTACCAAACAATATTATTGGTCTGCTTTGGAGAATTCTAACTAACTCTCTTCCACTCTTAACGAGATCCATTCTAAAATTAATACTATCAATCCAATTTGTCCCTTTTGTAAGCTCACTTTTGAAAGCTCTACTAACCTATTCCTTTTATGCCCAAGGGCTCAAAGACTATGGCATAAGGCTAATATTATGATTCATTTTTCTTATTCTCTTAATATTTACTATTGGATTAAAAGTTGGTTGAGAACTAAAATACTTTACAAGCAAACTCATATTGGAATTTGATCCCTGCCATTATTTAGGTTCTTTGGATTACCATGAATAAGACGGTTTTCCATCATGAGAGAACTTCGCTGGATCATCTTTTTCTCCTTGCTCAGGATCTCAGTTACCTTATTAAAGTATATAATGATTCTAACAACAAGAATTTTTGATGCACTTACTCAGATTTATCAGATATGGTTAAAGTTGCTGTTGTTGGTGGTGCTCCCTCTTGGACCAGTGCTAGTGAACATTTTGCTCCTTGCTCAAGTGTTCAGTCTATGATTGAAGCTAGGCCCTTAGCCTCAATCCCTCCCCTGGCTGCCCCAAATGAAACTGCTTCCGTGTTTGGCTTGCCCACCACTGCCTCTGAAGAGGTTGGTGTGCTGCTTGCAATTGATGGTTCCATTGTCCCTCAGTCAGTTCAGTCAGATGATGCAGACCTCCCTCCCTTGCCTCCCAGCTCAGTTCCCATGGATGCAATTGTTCCCTATATAATGGAGTAGTCTCTTCTAGTTCAGTTTGATCTTTGGCTATGTTTATGGATGTAATCTTATTTCTCTTTTGTGTTCTGGACATAGTTTGTAGGTTTTGTTGTCTTTTGGTTGCTCTTTGCGAGAGAGCATCGGTGCCGGTTTAGCTTGTAGGTTGTTTTCTTTTTGTGGTTTTCTCTTGGATGTTAGTCTGTGTACCTATGTCTACTTTATCTACTAATGAAGTTCTTGATGTTTGCAAAAAAAAAAAAAAATACTAAACAGGGATAACAAGTAATCCTAATTGTATTTCTGCTCGGCTTCACCCATTACACCATATTTCTCGATGACTTATTTGTAGAGAAAATGTACAAATCTGTAGATAACACAAATTCGTAAAATTGTAAATAATATTCTCCATTCTTTCCAGAACTCTAATGTGTAAATTAACCAAAAATAAAACTGGAATCATTAAATAATTATTCCAATTTGTGATTGCAACAAGCACTCAAAGAGTACATAATCAAAATTTTAAAGGATCAATAATAATTATACATATTTTTTGGTCAACACTGAGAGGAGATTAAGAGTCCAACCAGGGTTTGGGAATCAAATCGCCGCCATAGACGTATCAAGCAAACTAGTATTCCGTGTTCGGCACCATTCTTCTCCAGAGAAGAATAGAACAGTCTGTTCTCTCAATGTGGCTTCGCCTTTTGGTATGAGCAGTTGTTCATATATGTATTCTTACGTACAGTAAAACTAGGTTTGTAGAAGTATAATATAATGCCTCAATTGTAGTTACATATAGGTGGGAGCTTTTTGTAATATTAGAAAGGCCTATAGTATGGGGCTCTAACTAAAATATATGAAAAGTATAAGGCTATTTTTGTAACTTTAGTTAAAAATATGAGACGGGGCTATACAGTGACATGTTGATTTCTGATACACCCAGAATCGTACCAGTAGCTTGAGAGAGGCTACAAATCTCTACCAGTAGTTCGTGACACTACGAAAATACTACGAAAAGACAATGAAAATAAACAAAACTCAAAATAATTCATTCATCTCATAGAAAAATAAAGCTGAACCATAGGACCTATAAATACTAAATGTTTTAGGTAAATAATCTCAAGACCCCTAAATATTGAAAAAGTGCAATAATTGACCCCTACTAATAAATTAGTATAAATAACGTCCTACTACTGACTACTTAGGCACGTAGTCGTTGAGATACTTTGGCGGAGCACGGTTCCGTTCCTCACGACGCAGGCCCGTCTCGGTATTCTTGTCCTCCGGTAGATATGTGCCCGTATCAACTCCCCCCTGTCGACAATCGCATTGTCCTCAATGCGAAGTCCGTCATAGGGATTGTGTTCGTCAGAGCCCATATACAAGTATTTGCCATCGCATGTGTGCCCCTTGAAAAATTTCTGACCACAACGGAAGCACAACCCATTCGCGTACCTTTCTTGGCGCTCAGCAGGAGTCAGCTGGGGACGTGGTGGTGTTGACGCTGATGCGGAATCCTGTGACGACGCCGGTGGAAGAGGGGCAAGTGCTTCGGACGACATTCGGATCGCCTCTAACTCATGGGCGAGCGAGAAAGCTTCAGCTAAGGATTGAGGCTTGCGCAACCCCAACTCGCGTCCCAATGGCGGCGTGAGACCAGACGCAAAAATCGATATCAATTGCGGATCAGGTATCGCTACAATTATGTTCATCAATCTCTCAAACTCAGTCTGATACACTAGAACTGAAGTCTCCTGGCGCAACTTGGCCAACTCACCAAAGTAGTCGTGATAGAAATGATTATCAAAGCGATGTGTCACTTCGTCTAGAAAAGCTTGCCAGCTAGCAAAAGAAAAATTATTTTGGCGATACCGAAACCAATCGGCGACATCACCATCTAACAGTACTCCCACTAGCTCGAGCCGATCATCCGGCGGTACACGATAATATTGAAAATATTTCTCAACTTTAAAAATCCAAGTGTGCGGGTCAATACCTGAAAACTTGGGCGCATCGACGCGCAATTTATGGTTGCGAGTATCCGAACCCCCGTGATATCGGGACCTGGATGTTGGACCTGACCCATATAATTGTGAGGATAAGTGAGCAGACCCGGATTTGCAGATTGACCCGGATAAGCATTTGAACCCGACAAAGTGGGGTGACCCGTATGGGGAAACGGGTTAGTGTGTGGCCCAATTGAAGCTTCGTGACCCCCTGGAGGGTTTGTTGCCCATGGCGGTGGCTGGGGTTGGGTCAACGCCTGAATGGCGGCGACGATGGAGGTAATCAGCGATTTGATCTGGTCTGGGGTCGCTGGGTTGCGCAGTGCCGGCTGTGGATTCGCCGGAGTGTGGACTGGGTTTGGGAACGGTGCCGGTAAGTATGGTGACGGGTTGTGATTCAGCGGCGCCAGAGGTAAGAAATTGGAGTGCCTCTGCTGTAGATCGGAAAACAGAGAGGGGCTTTGGACGGCGAATGAGGGGTTCTGGTATGGTGGAAGACGGCTGGCAGCTAGGAGCGGCGTATCGGAAAGCACCGACGGTGGCGTCTGGATGGACGGCGCCAATCCCAGTGCGGCGTGCTGGGTTTGCGACGGTGGAGGGAGTTGCGCGTTCTGGGTCTCATGTAGCAGAGCGTTGGGAGGCGACGAGAAGCCCTGGGAGTTCGACGCTGTACCCGGTGGTGCAGTGGACGCTTCCAGGTCCGCCGGAACTGAGGAAGACGGCGGCAACGTCGTGCGATCCTCCAGGCGTGAGATCCGGTGACCCATACTCGTCTCCAAAGTCGTGATTCGATTCTGCAAATCAATTGATGGCGGAAGACGGGCATCCAGTGCCGTCTGCAACTTCTCATCGAGGGAGGTTTCCAATTCAGCTTTGAAGGTTGCGAACTTGGCATCCAACTTTTCCATGATTCGATCAAGCAAATCAGCAGTAACGGGCGAGTTCGACATGATATTTCACCGGCTGAGAACGGTGAATCGTGATGAAAGCACCAATGATACACCCAGTATCGTACCAGTAGCTTGAGAGAGGCCACGAATCTCTAACAGTAGTTCGTGACACTACGAAAATACTACGAAAAGACAATGAAAATAAACAAAACTCAAAATAATTCATTCATCTCATAGAAAAATAAAGCTGAACCCTAGGACCTATAAATACTAAATGTTTTAGGTACATAATCTCAAGACCCCTAAATAATGAAAAAGTGCAATAATTGACCCCTACTAATAAATTAATATAAATAACGTCCTACTACTGACTACTTAGGCACGTAGTCGTTGAGATACTTTGGCGGAGCACGGTTTCGTTCCTCACGACGCAGGCCCGTCTCGGTATTCTTGTCCTCCGGTAGATATGTGCCCGTATCAATTTCGCAATCAACAATCGGATGTGAGTAATTTGCAAAATATAAAAAAAGAAACGGGCAGATTAATTATTACCATGTATTGGACTTGGGTAATAAGTAACTGACATTTCTTTTTATAAATTTGAAGTGTTAGCGAATGACAAAACAACTGGTTCCAACTTCGTCCATAATTATGGCTTACATATCATCGAGAAGCCTAGATTAAAGAGAAGAATAAGAGATATGGTTTAAGTATAGCTGTTCTCGAGTTTGACAAATTGTGCCCGTAAACAGGGGTGGATCCAAGAATTTGTTCGAGTGGAGGTTAAAAATTAAAATTAGACAAATATAGATAAATGAGTGGGGATTAAATTAAAAATTCTAAAATATTTGTGGGGGCTAAATAATAATTTTTCTGAAAATTAGGAGTAAAATTGCAAAGTGTGAAAGTTGAGTGGGGGCTATAGAAATCCGCCTCTGCCCGTAAAAGCTCTTGAAGCTGTCCTATGTGAAAGCTTAAACTCTCGCTATAACTTGTGTTCGAGAGGGAAGTCTTTTTGAAATCCGGGGTTCCACCACCTATCAATTGGCAATGAGAGGAGTAGTCAATGCAGCTTATTTTTTTTTTTTTTTTTTTTTGATTGTTCGATGTGGGACATCTTAATACGATCTCTCGTCTCTCACGTGTGGCATCATTTGACCTACACATGCATCTTTTGTCTACGTGAGGCGGTGAACACGTGACTCCGTTACCACGTGAAGGGGGGGGGGGGGGTTTATATATGCACTGCGAGATAAGAACACCATAGTATGGTTTGAGACACTAACTTCCCAAAGGATTAACGTATGATTTTGGACGCTAACTTCCCAACGGGTTTACGATTTATGACTCATCATACTATATTAACCACCATCTGCAATATCAAACTTGAATGTCTGCAGGAACATCCGGTCCATCATTCATGGAACATGCAACCATGTAAACACCACTCATTCTCACTATTCGATTAACGACGGCAGCCTGCATGACCCATCGGTTCTGATACACCTGTTACAAAAACAAACAACCAAGAGAGCTCTAGCAAATGGGAGAGGAAATCGAGTCCTTGTTGAAATGAGAGGTCAACTGGGTGTTTACATCAAGAGAAAGAGCTTAAAACTACCACAACTATCTATGTGAAGCACTAGCTACAGATAGGAAAACATGGGATAATGATGGAACTAGTTAACCCGTCCTATAGAATAGGAAACAAACTTAAACAAATTTAACTGAAACATAACAGTTCACAACAACTAAATCCTCAATTAATTGTACATACTTGAAGTTAAAATATTTCATATAGAAAACACAGTGTGAAGTAAATAAACTCAAAGGGGGACTGTGGCTTCTGATTGAGTGTCCCATGAGTGTACAGTCTAACAAAATTCTCGAAAGTACCCTATATGCCAGTGGCATACACTCTGGAGTTTGTATGATTGTCCGGGTGTCTCGAGTATCCGACACGGCTATGGCCCTTATTTTTGAGTATCCGTAAACATTGAAGCTTGCTAAAAATTACTGACCTAGTTCACTGCCTGGAGTGAAGCGTCATCACACGTTTGAGTTCAGTAGATTCCATAGAAACTCTTTATACACCAGACCTGTCAGGTCAACAAAGGCTATCTGCTCATGGAGTTTCTAGCTTCTAGTTCTCAGTTTACTGAAGAGGAGGGGCATGGTATTAAATTGAAGGTTCAGAAGCAAAGTTGGAAGGACCTCATCAAGTGTTAGGTTTCACCAACGTGATACAATAAACATATCGGTAACTTGAGAATAATATAGATTTAGAAGTGAGTTTAGAGAAGACGAGAGTTTAGGGAATAGAGAGTAGGAGAGATTAGGGTTGAGAAACGATACTCTTATTAATTGAATAATAATAAACGGGTACACTGTGAGACGGATCAGCCGTACCTTACGGGTCACCGTAATATCATCTTTAGTGATTATTTATGATTAGTTGTTAATTATTTATTTTTTGTCGTTAATTAGTTTATTTGTTTAATTAAATGTTTATTTAGTTAGTTAGTAGACCGGACTTGGGCCGTAAGAGTCTAGGGTTAGGTTTAGCTGTCTATTTAAATGATTGTAGTGTTCAGTTATTGGCATTGAATAAGAATTGTTTTCGATTTATTTTTCAGTTTATTGAGTTTATTTTTCATAAAAGTAGTTATTATTTATTTCGTAGCTTGCTACGTTGCTTTACCAACGATATTTGTACGTATCACACTGCTTAAATAGATAAACAAAGCAACTATAAAGGATGGGGATGGATGTGCCTCCTAATACAAGAAAGTTGTTGGGTTTTGACGTAGGTAACGCAGCAGAATAACAAAATTTAATTCCTACTCAAAGCCCACCAAGGATCACAGAAAGAGACATCATAACATGATAAGGGACATAGAGGATGTGTACCTTTTGGTTTGGGAGATCAAACGAAGAATATTGTCCTCGTCTCTACGGTTGATCCACGTCTAGAGGTGAGATCTAGATTCTTACTTCTCAAGTATTAGCTTGGACCGGAGGAGGAGAGAAGAAGGAATCAAGCAACCAAGGACGCAAAGGAGGGGTTCGGCCCTCTCTTAGGCAAAGGAGGGGTTCACCCCTCTCTTTAAGCCCACGGGACAGGGGGCGGATGCAGGGGCTTCGGCCCTTGTGCTCTTGCTCTGTCTCTTGCTTTCTCTCCCACTCACTTATGTTATGTGCATTAACATTAGTGGGGAGGAAGCTAGAGCCTCCTTTATATAGACCAACATAAAGACCCTTCCTAGTTCTACATGAACTTGGATTAGTCCCTTCCTTGCATATTAGTCCTACTAAGTTTGCAAGGTGTTGCAAAGTGATCATTCTAATTAATTAATCATATTAATTAATCCAAAATCTAGTTCTACTCTATTTGACGTGTGACCCCATAAGTTTCTACTTAGTTGTAACATGGGCGGTGTCTAGCAACACATCCACGCACCCAACTAATAGAAATAAGTCAGTGATCCCGACAAACCTTTGTGCCCAATATCACGTATTTCACTATCCCTTTGTCTCCATATCTGGATTGGACACGAGACATAAATAGTCACACTCGTATATCCAATCCATAGTTCCTCGATCCTGGGAATATGCTTATGCAAGCAGATAACATCAATATCTCCATATTGATTTATCTGAGTCTGGCCAGACATTCAATAAGCCTCATCCCTCGAGTGGCCGCGAATATTTGCTCCCATTATGTGGGAGGGACAAATCCTGTCTACATCACTACGATCTCTAAGCTTCCTTCCTATCATGCCCGATAGCCATCTTTATGATTACCCAGTTACGGTGTAACGTTTGATAACATCAAAGCACGATATTTCACAACTAGAGTATCTAGTGACTTCAAGTCTAAGGATTGCAACTATATTAGCACTACGAGAAGCGATTGTGACTTTAACATAATCTAATGTATCCTTCTCATTGTGGATCATATGCCATTACTCCTAATGCATACCCATGTGTCAGACTTGTTATCTCCATATCAATCTACACACATGCTAGTCTATATTTAATTTTCCTATTAATCAATATACTAGACTAGGGATATTTAAGATGAACAACACATTGTATCTGAGGACTTCATTATATTAAATATCACAATATATAATAAATGAATATTCTACCCAATAATATTGTTCATACTAAATATTAGATTGCCTCTAGGGAACCTATTCCAACAGTCTCCCACTTGCACTAGAGCCAATCTGGTGCATCTCGTATGCCTATAGATCTGGCGTGCCCTTCATGCTTTCGCTGCGCAAGAGGTTTTGTGAACGAATCTGAAAGATTGTCATCCGTTGGAATCTTGCACATCTTCACATCTCCTCGATCGATCATATCACGAATAAGATGGAATCTCCTAAGTACATGCTTTGATTTCTGGTGTGATCTTGGTTCCTTGGCTTGTGCGATCGCCCCGGAGTTGTCACAATACAACTCTATGGGATCCACGATGCTAGGGACCACACCGAGCTCAGTGATAAACTTCTTTATCCAAACTGCCCCTTTTGCTGCTTCCGCAGCAGCATTGTACTCAGCTTCTGTTGCAGAATCAACAACTGTCCCTTGCTTGGAACTCTTCCAGCTCACAGCTCCTCCATTCAGGCAAAACACGTATCCAGACTGCGATATGTAGTCATCTTTGTCGGTTTGGAAGCTCGCATCAGTGTAACCAATTACACTTAGATCTCACTTACCTCCAAGTATCAAGAACGGATCCTTATTTCTTCTCAAGTACTTTAGGATGTTCTTGACAACAATCAAGTGAATCTCACCCGGATTGGACCGGTATCTGCTCACCATACTCAACGCGTATGATACGTCTGGTCTAGTACACAACATGGCGTACATGATGGATCCTATGGCCAATGCATAGGGTATCCTACTCATGCGGTCCTTCTCAATCTCATTGGAGGGACAATCGTTCTTAGAAAGAGTGACTCCATGCAAAATGGGCAAGAATCCCTTCTTGGAATCTTGCATGTTGAAATTCTTCAACACCTTGTCTATATATGTACTTTGACTTAGGCCGAGAATCTTTCTAGATCTATCCCTATAGATATTTATACCAAGTATATAGGCTGCATCTCCTAAGTCCTTCATTGCGAAACACTGTCCTAGCCAATCTTTAACATATTGCAAAGTAGGAATATCATTTCCAATTATTAGTATATCATCCACATACAAGACCAGAAACTACAGAGCTCCCACTAACCTTCTTGTAAACACAAGGCTCATCTTCGTTTTTTATGAAGCCAAACTCTTTGATCGCGTCATCAAAACGTCGATTCCAGCTCCTAGAAGCTTGCTTCAATCCATCAATGGATCTTTGCAGCTTACAGACTTTATTGGCATTCTCTTGATCCTGAAAACCCTCCGGTTGTGTCTGACGCAATTTCTTAACGCGTATGCGCAAGTGCACGGTCAAGTAATATAGGGGTGGTATTTCAACCCCAAGTTATCGATCCCACGAGGACATAATTTAGATTATCTAATTAGACGATTAATTTAGAGTACGGTGCAGGAGGAAATATTTGATTGACTTTAGAATTGAAATAACAACTAAGCTAATATTTCTGTATTTTTTTTTATTTTTAATAAATATATATGGAGAAACTAGGCGATCTCTAGATCACCTAGGGTTGTAGACGATTTCCTGATTATCTAAGTAACACGTTAATTCTATCCTAATCAAGCCGGGTAATAGGCTATGACAATATCCTGTCGGTCTCATGTCATTTTACGTCTCGGTTGACTACAATATCCTCTCGGTCTCATGTTGTCTACCGGTCCGTTCTAGCAGGTCATCTACTGGTACGATAACGGGTCCTGTCGGTCCACCGTTTCACGAAACAGCGGAATAATCCTACCGAATCTACTCACACAAGGCCAATCCTAACACTTCTCCTTTTAGGTCTCGGTGATTCGGGATTGTGTTCATACACTCTTCACAACTAGGTTAAGTCACCGTCGTGCACTCTCTAGTTAATTAACAAGTCCGGGTCGCGAATCCATTCTTGCTAAGGATTAAGCACAGCGCATGAACATGCAACGAGAACAAAATTTAACATTAAGCAATACAATGATTCAAGAACAAACCCTACCTTCAATTACTATCAAATCCTACAGTAGCTGTGTCAAGAGACTAGAATCATCAATTTTATCATGAAACTAACAATTGTTCATTGGATCAAAGATAAACGCATGAAACGAAGACTTGAATTCGGAAAATCATTCGTCTACATAAACCCTAGGCTCTCAAAGAGACGCCTAGCAAAACGTCTAGCTAAAAATAATTAACCAAACAAGGTGGAATAGTTTCTCCATACAAGATTTGAAAGAAGAAGAAGAAGAAGATGAAACCTAGAGCTTCAATGGAGGAGGAGTCCTCCTCTTTGCGTGCGTCTCTCCCTTCTTCCCCCATTGGTAGAGTTCTTCTTGAATGAATCTCTCCTCTTGATTAATTGTAGTTGTAGGGTATTAATTATTTCCAATTGGTTTTAGGAAATAATCAACCCCCAAAACTACGTAGTTTGGATCAAGTAGGAGACAACCCGTGCCTCTCTCTTCTTTTTTTTTTTCCTTCGTCCGTGTAGTTTTTACTTCAGCAGATCGCACGATCTCCTTAAAGTTGATAGTGCGATCTGCTTCTCCTCTTGCCTCATATCATACGCTATATTTCTAAGGACCCAGTCTGGTTGCACGATCTGAAATATCAAGTCGTGCGACCTGATTAACTGATCGCACGATCATCCACTAAGATCGTGATAACAGTGAGTTTGCTCAATTTTCTTCTCCGAATTTATTCTAAGTCTTGCTCCAGATCGCACGACCTCAGTTTTGCTGATCGTGTGATATGCTAAACTTTTTTCTCTTTGTCTGCGCCTACTTCATCTCTTGTCCTTTCTTGACCAATCCGGAGCTTTGTCTCAATTTCCGAAGTTTGTTTCTCCTCTTCGTTCAGTCTCCGAGCCTCCGGTACCTGAGAATCACAACACTAATACACCGGGTGTAAAATATGACATTTATAACTCAAATAAACTAGAAAACGTCCGGATTTGACAATTAACGCTACAAAGCTCAACTTCACAATTCCTCCATATTCACAGTGTAACACTAACATATTTTACCCGGAAATCACACGAAAACGATAGTTAAAATGTGCAAGAATGTAACTCTAATACAGAGTTATCAAATCCCCCACACTACCTTTTTGCGCGTCCCGAGCAAAATCAAAAACATCTCCCACACTATGATTCTCAATCCACCGAATTGCATACAACGTCACTAGCCATGTGGCAGAAAAAACACATACACCCATGCAATCTATATGACTATATAATATGCAACTCGATTATAAACAATGCAAGAATTAAGCAACACAAATATTTTTTTTCTTTAGTTAGAGATTGGGCAATCTCGAAAAGTAAACCAACAAGTCATAAGGCTCTCATATTCCCTCTGAAATTCTTTAACTTTGGTGATCGGTAGAACTTGCGGCCAGTTTCGTTAGACAGAACGGGCACGAACACTTAAGACATTTATTCCGCACACTCGTCAAACATATCCCTAGCACTTACCTTCCGAGCTATTTATCCACGGGTTCACACTGCTGATGGCTTAGGACATGTAGGATAGGATATTTAGAAGCGTAGTCCTAGACGTCATGATATAACTCACAAAACCCGATTCTCACACTCCCTCACCAAAATCCAAGGAACCCCACCGAATCTCACTACTCCGGCTCTCATTCCCTCAATCTTTGGTGCAACATCGTTCTCGCATCCACGAATGTGAAAGAGTGATCAAGATCCATAGATAATCTCCTCGATTCTTCATGAAGTGTAGATCAAGCTCCTTATTCCATTTACTTTCAATTACTTTCTTTTTTTTAAAAAATAAGCACATGGAGACAATAGTAATATTATCACAACTCGAGGAGATCCAATATCAAAAAGATAACGTGGGGGTGGAATGTGTCAAATTAGTGATATAGTCAAATATGTGTCGACACCCCCACACTCAATGTAAAAGCAACTTTCGCAACCCGGTAGTCAATGTAAGTCGTGCTTTTCCAACTGATCCTCCTCATCACCTAAGATATAGAAAAGATAAATGAAAATCAAAGCACGACCTCCTATAAGCTCAATCAACCCCCACCCCATGACATGCGGAAAAAATATCACGCACTACAGTACTCCACCTGCGATCGTGGTGTAAGGACATGACTCACCGCCACACCGAAGTGTGCTACCGTCTCTAACTCACCCTCACATCACTCAAAAGACGACATGTAAGAGAATCCACGTAAGATGCATCAATTCAGCACACCCTCATCGAACCTCCCTAACTCGACTCCCTCTATCATGACGCATAGCAAGGGACCATTCTAACTAGTGATGCAAGTCACAAGGAACGGCTTCCTAGGCTAGAGGATGTGAATGAAAGGGGTAAATGGATCAAAAGGGGTAACTAGTGGACCTAGGTTGTGAGACGGGACGTGAGGCCCCCATAAATATCACTCGCACAGCTGTTCCGTTGCCAGTACGAGGAGGGTTGACGACTACCTAAGTGACGGTGGTGTAGCGCCAGTAGGATAACCAGTCTGAGAGGCAGCTACTAGCATTTCTAATGTGCATTAGCGCTATAAGTCTTCCTACTCCAAATTCTCATGTCTACCTCACCTCAGATTTTCATACTCCTAAGGAATTCTATCATTAAGCCCTCTCCACATTCACTCTCTTAGATTGCCCTTTCTCAAAAGTTTTTAATTGTATATGATTTTTGATTTTATTTTCGTATTTTCATATTTTCCTAGACTCTATATGCGTTTGGCCAACTCGATTAAGAACATGTTTTGGGTATCGGACTCAATAAAGTAAAAGTGCTAATAAAATGCGTAAACTACACCATCCTACCACAAACCAACACAATACGAACACATATTATATGTAACAAGGCGACGCCAACAAAGACATGGCTAGTGAAAGTAGATACAAACCCCCCCACACTTAAGCGTTTCGTTGTCCTCAACGAATTTAGAGATAATGAAGGATGACTCATCGCTTAAATGTGCAAGCGGTGGATTTCAACATTTATTGCTCAAAATGTAGAACAGAGAGAGTTAGATGTACCTGGGGTGCCCGGACCTACATGGGCACCGTGTCCGGTAAACTGCAACAAGAAGGGGTCTTGTGGACAGTTGACAGTTTACGGAAAAGTCTCACCTCACGTCCGGATTCCGATGCGCCTACTCAACATTCTCTATCGCACGCATCAATAAGGGGAATCCAAAGCGTCTTTTGTACCCGTGTCCCTGCACACTGATTGAAAGTATTAAAACAACTCTCTCTCACCCCTCAAAATCATATGGAGAACTAAAAGAAAAAAACAGAAACAAATTGCATCCTACTCTACATTGGGTTGCCTCCCAAGCAGCGCTTGTAATTTAAGGTCGAAAGCGCAACCCGGTTACCTCAACCAAAAAGGATGATGGAGGATGCTTTATCCATCCACTTCTTCTTCTTCCACCATCTCTTCTCGGTAACCTCGCGTGCACCCATGTGCTTCAAAGATGGTGGAGAGTTGTGGAAGCTGACTCCTTTCATTTTTCAATTGATCTTCTTGAGAAATTTCCACCAAGTACGACTGGGCTCAAATGAATCTCTAGCCATAAAATCATCCCAGTAATACCTCATATGTGCTAGGTGCTCTTCACATGACCCATGCAATTCATCTACACCCCCACACTTGCTGACTTCCAACTCCTTGACTATGACATATGTATGATCAATAGAATCGCCCATAGAACAAGAGATTGGAAGTTGATCATCACGTTCTTCCCCATAAGAATCTCCATACAGTAATTGTTCCAGCTCGTCGCAGACTTGCGTGACATAGGATATGGAGAATTCATCATTAATTAGAGTTGGGGCTTTTACCTCAATATCACTGAGCACAAGTGTTTCACCAGCTTCATCTTCGGCACACCACATGCTTCCAATGTCGGTGTCTTCCCATTCATACCAAGGATGTGAGGGCGCCTGCGGTCTTGGCTCGCAATATGGCATATATTCCCATATTGGGAACACATGTCCACCCCAGTCTGAATCAGAGTCTAAGTCCTCATAAATGGCAGAGTCCACCAATGGTTCCTGGACACTGCAGTCTTCTCTCGGCTCATGTATCTCTTCTTCCACTTGTGGTGGTGATGATGAAGGTTCAATATGAGGCTCACTGTAATGTGGCAAGGGCTCCTCTTGTGGTTCTTTAATACTAGATTCCCCTGCTGTTGACAGTTTTTCTATTCGTTTCTTTATCCTCTCCATCATCTCCCTCTCGTATTCCCTACCTGTGGCAAAATCCTCTTGTGGTAATTGTGCAGCCATCGAAAAAAAATTAGCGCACACTTAGATGTCCTCCATAATACTCCGCTGTTCTGCCATAACCGACGATGAGTCTTCCTGGTGCTAATGAAGCTGGGGGGCATGTACTCGACATGATTCTCTACGATCGTGCCAAATGCCGCATACGTAGCACCAAGTTATGCATGCGTCCTCGTCTTAATGTTTACCCCAGCAGTGGAAACAGTAGGGGGGGCCCGAATAATACTCTTCGCTCCACATGCTTATATTGTCTCTTGCTTCCCGCGTTCCTGAAAAACAGACTCACAAGACACCCGTGAAGCACAAAGATACAAAATAAAAAGATTAAAAACTTGATTAGTTCCCCGGAAACGGAGCAAAAAACTTGACGCGATTTCTTAACGCGTATGCGCAAGTGCACGGTCAAGTAATATAGGGGTGGTATTTCAACCCGAGTTATGGATCCCATGAGGACAGACTTTAGATTATCTAATTAGACGATTAATTTAGAGTACGGTGAAGGAGGAAATATTTGATTGATTTTATACTTGAAATAACAACTAATCTAATATTTTTGTATTTTTAATAAATAGATATAGAGAAACTAGGCGATCTCTAGATCACCTAGGAATGTAGACGATTTGCGGATTATCTGAGTAACATGTTCATTCTATCCTAATCAAGCTGGGTAATAGGCTATGACAATATCCTGTCGGTCTCATGTCATTTTACGTCTCGGTTGACTACAATATCCTCTCGGTCTCATGTTGTCTACCGGTCCGTTCTAGCAGGTCATCTACTGGTACCATAACGGGTCCTGTCGGTCCACCGTTTCACGAAATAGCGGAATAATCCTACCGAATCTACCCACACTAGGCCAATCCTAACACTTCTCCTTTTAGGTCTCGGTGATTCGGGATTGTGTTCATACACTCTTCACAACTAGGTTAAGTCACCGTCGTGCACTCTCTAGTTAATTAACAAGTCCGGATCGCGAATCCATTCTTGCTAAGGATTAAGCACAGCGCATGAACATGCAAAGAGAACAAAAATTAACATTAAGCAATACAATGATTCAAGAACAATTCCTACCTTCACTTACTATCAAATCCTACAGTAGCCGTGTCAATAGACTAGAATCATCAAATTAATCATGAAACTAACAATTGTTCATTGGATCAAAGACAAACGCATGAAACAAAAAATTGAATCCGGAAAATCATTCGTCTACATAAACCCTAGGCTCTCATAGAGACGCCTAGCAAAACGTCTAGCTAAAAATAATTACCCAAACAAGGTGCAATAGTTTCTCCATACAAGATTTGAAAGAAGAAGAAGAAGATGAAACCTAGAGCTTCAATGGAGGAGGAGTCCTCCTCTTTGCGTGCGTCTCTCCCTTCTTCCCCCGTTGGTAGAGTTCTTCTTGAATGAATCTCTCCTCTTGATTAATTGTAGTTGTAGGGTATTAATAATTTCCAATTAGGTTTAGGAAATAATCAACCCCCAAAACTACGTAGTTTAGATCAAGTAGGAGACAACCCGTGCCTCTCTCTCTATTTTTTTTTCCTTCGTCCGTGTAGTTTTTACTTCAGCAGATCGCAGGATCTCCTTAAAGCTGATCGTGCGATCTGCTTCTCCTCTTGCCTCAGATCGTACGATATATTTCTAAGGACCAAGTCTGGTCTCACGATCTGAAATATCAAGTCGTGCGACCTGATTAACTGATCGCACGATCATCCACTAAGATCGTGATAACAGTGATTTTGCTCAATTTTCTTCTCCGAATTTATTCTAAGTCTTGCTCCAGATCGCACGACCTCAGTTTTGCTGATCGTGTGATCTGCTAAACTTGTTTCTCTTCGTCTGCGCCTACTTCATCTCTTGTCCTTTCTTTACCAATACCGAGCTTTGTATCAATTTCCGAAGTTCGTTTCTCCTCTTCGTTCAGTCTCCGAGCCTCCGGTACCCGAGAATCACAACACTAATACACCGGGTGTAAAATATGACATTTATAACTCAAATAAACTAGAAAACGTCCGAATTTGACAATTAACACTACAAAGCTCAACTTCACAATTCCTCCATTTTCACAGTGAAAGACTAACATATTTTTCCCGGAAATCACACAAAACGATAGTTAAAATGTGCAAGAATATAACTCTAATACAGATTTATGAGTGTCATGTACACATCCTCGAGGAGGTTCCCATAAAGAAATACTGTTTTGACATCCATCTGCCAAATATTAGTCGTAGTATGCTGCAATAGCAAGTAGGATTCGAATGGATTTAGTCATGGCGACTGGTGAAAAGGTCTCATCATAGTCAATACCATGAATCTGTCTATACCCTTTGGCAGCCAATCGCCCCTTATAGGAAACTACCTTGCCGTCGATGTCGGTCTTCTTCTTGAAGACCAATTTGCACCCTATGGGCCGAGCCCCTTCAGGTGGTTCCACCAAAGGCCATACTTTGTTGGTGTACATGGAATCCATTTCGGATCTCATGGCTTCTAGCAACTTCTTGGATTCTGGGCCTTTCATGGCCTCCCCGTAGGTTGCACGCTCATCATCCATGCATGGTACGTCATCAGGCTCAGTCACGAGAAGTCCGTACCTCTCTGGCTCATGACGCACTCTTCCTGACCTACGAAGTTCCTATGTTACCTGAACAGGTTCCTCCACAACAGCTCGCGGTTCCTGTTCATGTTCCATCATTGGTTCAGTGATTTGTGGTTCTTGAATCTCTTCAAGTTCTACAGCCTTCCCACTTGCTTCTTTAGAGACAAACTCTCTTTCTAGAAACATGCCGGTCCGAGCAACAAACACTTTGTTCTCGGTGGGATTGTAGAAATAATATCCTTTTGTTTCCTTAGGATATCCCACAAATTTACACTTATCCGCTTTGGGCCCGAGCTTGTCTGTTTGTAAAATCTTTACATAGACATCACAGCCCCAAATTCTCATAAACGACACTATGGGACGCTTCCCTGTTCATATCTCATATGGTGTCTTCATGACTGATTTGGATGGAACACGGTTAATGGTAAAAGCTGCCGTCATTAGAGCATGTTCCCAAAATAATATCGAAAGATCTGTTTGAGACATCATAGATCGCACCATATCTATAGTGTGCGATTCCTCCTCTCGGACACGCCATTCTATTGTGGCGTTCCGGGTGGAGTGAAGTGGGATACTATCCCACACTCTCTAAGATACTCATCAAACTCTTGGCTTAAGTATTCTCCTCCACGATATGATCGTAGAGCCTTAATACTTTTACCAAGTTGCTTCTCTACTTCATTCTTGAATTCTTTGAACGATTCAAAGGATTCGGATTTGGCATTCATAAGGTATACAAAACCATATCTACTGAAATCATCAGTAAACGTAATGAAGTAGGTGTAACCACCTCTGGCAGGCGTGCGGAACGTCCCACATACATTAGTATGTATGAGCGTTAGTAACTCACTAGTCCTCTCACTTTTCTTATTGAAAGGGGACTTTGTCATTTTTCCTATTAAACAAGATTCACATGTCTCATATGACTCCAAATCAAATGAGTCTAGAAGTCCATCCTTATGGAGTCTAGATCTGCGTTTCTCATTTATATGGCCTAAACGACAATGCCATAGATATGTAGGATTTAAATCGTTGGTTTTAATCCTTTTAGTATTTATGTTATAGATTTGACTATTTAGATCAAGGATATACAATCCATTAGAAAAATGCGCACTACGCATATTATAAAAATAAATGGAGCAACACTCGTCCTTTATTGAAATAGAAAAACCCTTCTCGTCCAAACAAGAAATGGAAATAATGTTTCTGCTCATAGCAGGCACTTAAAGCAATTGTCTAATTCTAAAATAAGTCCAGAAGGCAAAGATAGCTCATAAACGCCTACAGCTAATGCAGCAACTCTTGCTCCATTCCCGACGCGCATATCTATCTCCCCTTTAGCCAATCTTCTACTTCTTTTCAAATCCTGCACATTTCGACAAATGTGAGAACCACATCCACTATCCAATACCCAAGATGAAGAAATAGAAAGATTGACGTCTATAACATAAATACCTGGTGGCGATGGAATCACTATTCCAAGCTTCTTTTCCTCTAGATATTTAGGGAAATTCCTCCTCCAGTGACCCGACTGGCTGCAGTAGTGACATTCACCTTTAGCCACGCCTCCACTAGGCTTTAGGGAATCCTTGGATTTCGCAACTTTCTTGCGCTTTCCTTTAGAAGTAGAGGCAACTCCTTTGCCTTTCTTCTTATGCACCATCATTATGGCCTTGCCCTTGACTTTGTTGACGCTCTGTTCAGCTGTCTTTAGCATGTTCAACAAGTCTGGCAGAGTTTTACTGATATCGTTTATATTATAGTTCATGATGAACTGATTATAACTGTCAGGCAACAATTGCAAGACAAGATCAGTTGCCAAATCTTGGTCAAGCGGGAATCCCAGCCTCTCAAGGTTCTTAATGTATCCGATCATTCGGAGTACATCAGGACCTACTAGATTCCCTTCTGCGAGAATACCCTTGAACAATGCTTTGGACACCTCATAGCTTTCATGCCTTGCCTGTTCCTGAAATAATTGTTTCAAGTGTATGATCATATCATATGCCTCCATGTTCTCGTGCTGCTTCTGAAGCTCAGCATTCATGGTGCAAAGCATGAGGCAAGTCACGTCATTAGAATCATCAATATGTTTATGACGTGCCATTACTTCCGCTAGAACAGACTCATCCTGTGGTGGTTCGGGAATCGGAGTGTCCAAGACGTACAACTTCTTTTCTTGCTTAAGGACAATCCTTAAGTTTCTGTACCAGTCAAGGAAATTTGTTCCAGACAGTTTATCCTTCTCAAGGACAGATCGTAGGGATGAAGTCGATGCGTTTTTGTTTGCCATTGGAATTCTACAAAATGAGAAATGTGCAATTTTAATATTTTGAAGAATTTAACTATATTCAACAATGGCTAGATCATCAAATATAGCTCCCACTATTCTTCTCGGATTAATAGCCCTCACCAGTAATGCGGAAAATATCATTATATTTTCTAGTAGGTCCAAGACCCCTTTTCACTTCTTCTTGAGCTTGCTTTGGAAAGTCGCCCAAGAATAGGTTATTTAGGTAGGAACCATTCCAATTGCATCCCATGCAAATCTTGGTCCAATTAGGTGAATAACTTTTTATTCTTTATCCTTTGGGTAATGCCTAATTGTCATGCCTCTAGGCTCATCAATCCAATTGAGTCTTACCCAGTTGCGTCCAAACTCTTGCTTCAACATACACACATTACTAGCTTGTGTCGTCCACAACACGCCATGGTAAATTAAAATCGCCTTGCTTTGGCAAGCCTGAATTTTAATAAACCCTGATCATGAATGGTGTTTTGGCAAGAGAAGGCAAAACACAATATTTTAATTGAGGGATTTAATCATTCTTAATTTGTTTGGTTGATCCAATCAACATGATCTACTTATTTGGATTGGGCAATCCACAATAAAATACCATCCTTGTTTATTATTGTCTTGTTAATGTTTTGCTAGTATCGCCATACACACAAAAATAAATAACAAGACATGAATAATAAACATCCACAAAAAAAAAAAATGTGGCATGGATATGGCCCCTAGACTAAGATATTATCAAGCCAATGATAATATCTAATTACCCTAAAGTGACGAGCTCATCTCCATGTGCTCCACCATAGCCGCGCGCCTAGGGTAGGGTGTGTTCTTCGTCTTTTGGCTTCTTTGGTTCTCCGGTCTTCTTCTCCATGCTCTTGGCTATCATGTAAATATTTCTAAATCTAGCCTAACATCTAGAATAAATAAATAATAAAAGCCTCACATGTTGAGGAGAAAAACGACTCGCAGGCCGTAAAACCTAATTAATTATTACATTAATTTGATCAGCTCGCAGGCCGTAAACCCAACCACAAAGCAATAAACATCCACAACCTAGGCCATATCCATCCACCATGCAACAACGGACATAGTACAGTTAAAACCAATTTTTAAGTTGTTCAATTTTAGTTGAATTGGGTAACTAGAGTTACAACGGTCCAAGGGGTCCAACCCATACATGGGCCGAACCCCAAGAGGACCGCCGCCCGCAACGTGGCCCGGCCCAAGGCCGGCCGCCCTAGTGACCCGCGGCCTTGCTTGGAGCGCAAGGAGGAGGGGGAGGACGGCTAAGGTTTCGGCCCAGTCTCCTTCCCTTCCTTCCTTGTTGCCCAAGCATCGTTGTTTCCTTATGGATGTTTCCATAAAAATTATTCCATAATTTAAAAACTCTTTTTTTCAACTATGTGCCCATGAACCCTAATTTTCAAGAACCCATAATTCACATCCTATGTGATTAAACTCACCAATTCTAACATCCAGTGTACATTAGATCTTGTTTATACTGAATCAAATTCAATTTTGCATCTACTATGCCAATAAATTTCAGTTTTGCGTAGAATTAACAATACGGTGTATAAACTGAAATCGTAACACATAAAATCATGTTATGCACTACGACCTGTGGCTCTGATACCACTGTTGGGTTTTGACGTAGTAACGCAGCGGAATAACAAAATTTAATTCCTACTCAAAGCCCACCAAGGATCACAGGAAGAGACATCATAACATGATAAGGGACATAGAGGATGTGTACCTTTTGGTTTGGGAGATCACACGAAGAATATTGTCCTCGTCTCTACGGTTGATCCACGTCTAGAGGTGAGATCTAGATTTTTCCTTCTCAAGTGCTAGCTTGGACCGGAGGAAGAGGGAAGAAGGAATCAAGCAACCAAGGAAGCAAAGGAGGGGTTCGGCCCTCTCTTAGGCAAAGGAGGGGTTCGACCCTCTCTTTGAGCCGACGGGACAGGGGGCGGACGCAGGGGCTTCGACCTTTGTGCTCTTGCTCTCTCTCTTGCTTTCTCTCCCACTCACTTATGTTATGTGCATTAACATTAGTGGGGAGGAAGCTAGAGCCTCCTTTATATAGACCAACAACTCTTGTTAGTTTACATAAAGACCCTTCCTAGTTCTACATGAACTTGGATTAGTCCCTTCCTTGCATATTAGTCCTACTAAGTTTGCAAGGTGTTGCAAAGTGATCCTTCTAATTAATTAATCATATTAATTAATCCCAAATCTAGTTCAACTCTATTTGACGTGTGACCCCATAGGTTTCTACTTAGTTGGTAGTAACTCATTACTAACATGGAGCGGTGTCTAGCAACACATCCACGCACCCAACTAATAGAAATAAGTCAGTGATCCCGACAAACGTTTGTGCCCAATATCACATATTTCACTATCCCTTTGTCTCCATATCTGGATTGGACACGAGACATAAATAGTCACACTCGTATATCCAATCCATAGTTCCTCGATCCTGGGAATATGCTTATGCAAGTAGATAACATCAATATCTCCATATTGATTTATCTGGGTCTAGCCAGACATTCAATAAGCCTCATCCCTCGAGTGGCCGTGGATATTTAACCCCATTATACTGGACTAGGGATATTTAAGATAAACAACACATTGTATTTAAGGACTCATTATATTAAATATCACAATATATAATAAATGAATATTCTAGCTAAAAATATTGTTCATACTAAATAATAGATTGCCTCTAGGGCACCTATTCCAACAAAAGTATCGTACAGGGAAGAACTTGATAGATGAGGTGAAGAACTGAAAGCAAACAGAGCAAGAAATTGATAAGAGAAAGTAGAGAGACAGAGTAGGAACAGATCAGAGAATTGATTTTTCATTATTGACTGATTAATAATATACTAGTACACTGCTTAAATAGATAAACTCCTAACCTTAGACTCTACAGGACAAGCTCGGATCAACTCAATAAATAATTAATATAACATAATTAACTAATAATTAATTAACTACTAAATAAATAAATAAATAAATAATAAATAAATAAATAGGTAGATAAATAATTGATACGCTATCCCGTATCACATCCTCTATGTTCTTGGCGTGGGAAGTAATGAGGAATCAGAGGAACACTTATTTTTGAAATGAAAGCACATGAGGATTATTTGGGATACAGTGCTGGGACATGATTCGTTACACGATCAATCAATTTGGGGAAAAAGTGGCTGGAATGTTAAATTTTGTTGATTACTATCTGGGTATGCTGGCGTTGTCGAAATCTTAGGGTCTTTGAAGGGTCACATGCCACTGCGGAAAACATGATTCACAGAATTTTTAAGTATAACAGAAGCTTGCCGTGTCTCAGGCG
The DNA here is from genome assembly GCA_023055425.1 of Linanthus parryae. Taxonomy (NCBI): domain Eukaryota; kingdom Viridiplantae; phylum Streptophyta; class Magnoliopsida; order Ericales; family Polemoniaceae; genus Linanthus; species Linanthus parryae. The sequence continues at coordinate 70,964,852 of JALGPY010000002.1, forward strand.
CAACACCCATCAGTGGGTCTTCCGCAACAACAACAGCAGCCGGTTTCGGGCTCGCTGACCACGGAAAGGAGATGTGAATTGCCTAGGGTTGGATGGGCAAAAATCAATACAGATGCGGCGTGCAAGTTTGGTGAGATGTCGGCCGTCGGAATCTCGGTAAGAGATCACTCTGGAGTTCTGATTGCACCAATGGCAACGCCTATGTGGTGCACGTCGCAACCGAGGATTGCAGACGCCTTGGCAGTACGTGAGGCTGTTATGTTGGCATGGCGATTGAATATACGACGTATTGAGGTGCAAACTGATTTACAATGTATTCTGAAGTATCTTTCGGGTGAACAAGCGTTGATTGCGGAGGATCGCTCAACTTTTAGGTTGATTATGTTAGATTGTAAACGGCTCCTGTTACGGTTTGCCGAAGCCAAGTGTGGGTGGTGCCCAAGGAATGTTAAATTCCAGGCTCATAGTCTAACAAAGTTTGAGTTAAGTATAGAAGCTCCAATAGTATGGATTGGTATGTCGCCTCCATGAGCAATGGATTGTTACACAAGGTTTTCTGATTAAAGAAATGTTATTTCCTCAAAAATAAAATAAAAATAAACTCCTAACCCTAACCTAACAGGCCTACTCTACGTGCCGGACTAATTATTAAGTAACATAATTAAATAACTAACAATTCATTAATTAATAAATTATTAAATGGATAATATTGGTACGGGCGACCCGTATCATCTCCCCCACGCTTGAAAACCACCTTGCCCTCGAGGTGGATGTCGAAATATCCGTCATATTCTTGCCCGGGTCAAATTATCGTCGAAATTTCTTGAGAAAATTAATTTGGAGGCCCAATGTGAAGAAACGGATGACGGAATTGGGTTTGGGAGGGTGAAAAACCCTAGAAATCAACCCGGGGCTTAAAATTTTGAAGCCACGGCTCAAATTTTGAGCCAAAGTTAGGTGGATGGCTCACTTAGAGCCAAGGTGGAGGCGGTGGCTTGGTCTGAGCCGAAAGGAAGCCGACCAAAGTTGTCTCAAGCCGATCTGATAGACAGCTCCCGGCTAAATCGAGTCGTTTCCAAGCCCATTACCAAGTTACGGCTAGATCTAGCCGAATGCACCTTTCTTCCATGGGTTTTAGTCGCGACGGCTGGCCGGTCACAGGGGGCAGTTTGCCAACGGACTGGGGTCTGTCACCGTTCTGAAGTGGTTCGCCGGAGATCTGGGTTGTAGTGCGACCGAATTTCGGAGCTCCGGTGGTGGTGGGTGTGAGCACGACGACAATAATGCTGAGTTGGAGGTTTTGGCGACGTTGTGGGAGTAGCAGAGGATGAGGCCGATCGATTTAAGGTCGTCGGAAGCATCTGGAGCGACGGGGAGGGGTCAGGAATCAATGGTGGCCGCGGCAATGGTTGAATCTCGGGCTGTTCTTCATCTAGCAGCGACAGTTCGTGGGCTCTGACAATGTGCTGGAGGCAACAAAATTCGTTAGTGGAAATAATCAGAATTCTTTCCTCATTGCTTTGATGTTTTCCAGATCTGCCATGGTGAATATCCACGTGCTTGTAGGTCTTCCAGTTCTACCATGGTGAGATAATTTATTGTTTCACCTGCTTGCTGGTAGAGCTCGTCGATATCATCGATAAGCATTAGTTGGACTATTTTGTGACTGAGATCGAGAATAGTGCAAGGAAGATCGCCCTTGTCTACCATTCTCTCAATGAAAGCACCGATTGATACAATGAACGTACTGGTAACTTGAGAAGAAGATAGATCTAGAAGAGAGTTTAGAGAAGTCGAGAGTTTAGAGAATAGAGAGTAGGAGATATTAGAGTTGAGAAATGAAATTCCTATTAATTGAATAATAATAAACGAGTACACTGCTTAAATAGATAAACTCCTAACTGTAAGCTAACGGGCCTATGTTACGGGCCGGACTAATTATTAAATAACATATTTAAATAACTAACGATTAATAAATTAATAAATAATTAAATAGATAATATTGATACGGCCGACCTGTATCACAAAGTCAAAAAGAAGCTCTTAGTGATAGAGTAAAATACAGATTTCTCCACTTGTCCTCGCAATTTGCGTTTTCAGATTTTGGAGAGGTATCAGTTGTCTTTCCCCACTGAAGTTGTGAATCAGATGCTTATTGATCTTATCGGTAATGCTTGATAAGGTTGTGATCTGTTGGCCAAAGCATCTGCTATTGTTCGTTTATTCCTTTCTGCATCGCGAGGGTGAAATCACTGATCCAGAAAAACTGAGCTCTTTTATGGAAGCTTCAGATCTGCATACTGAGAAAGTAAAACACCTAGAAGACAGAAAAAATGCATTATAGAATTATAGTGACTCAAATAAGCATTCTGAACTCAAACAACTCTACCCATGAACAATCCAGAGCTGAATACCATATACGCGAGAAGACAGTTCAAAAGTAAAACAGGTTTTGGCTTTATTTGGTTGGCAGTAAAATTTTACAAAAATATCTGTTCTGAATTTTTCAATCTACATTCATTTTCTTGTGCTTGATTAAGATTTGACATTTAACAACTAAATAAACTTTTCAAGTTGGTATGGGTTTGTGTTATGAGTCCGATTTTTGAGTTCAAGCTCATGTGTTCGGGTCATGAAATATGATTTATTTTATATTTAAATTTTGATGCTCATGTGGTAGTGGTGGTGGCGGCAGTGGGTTGTGCAGGTGGTACTTGTGGCCGTTGTCACCATCCTTTATCCTCTGCAAAATGGCTTATAAATTTTAAACATGTAAATTATTTACCCGAATCATTTTACTTCGTAAAAGATTTTACGACAGAAATTACTATAAAATAGTCAATATTTTACAGGGAAATAATATACAACCAAACACCACCAACCAAACGGAGCCATATACTCGAGTGTTAACACACCGTTGGAAGATTTTTTATGGATTATATTAAGCTATATAAACTTATCTGGCTCTCCTGAAGACTGTCGTTTTATTACTAAACAAAGCTAGATGGTTTATTTCACACCCTAATTAGAGACAATGCTCTGCTGTCATGAGTATTTGAGATTCAGATTCTGCACTACTGATGAATAAAGTTGCAATATTTTTCCTTTCCATTACCAATTCAATTCTTGACGTAGAACGTGTGAATGGAATATACCAATCTATTCCTAATCATCTCACGGACATTATAAATAGATGATCATCACATAGGAGCAGAAGCAAACACAGAACATCATATCATAGAACTTTGAGCAGCAAAAATGGTTCTCAAGAATGATGTTTACCCTACTGGTTACAAAACCCAATCTTATGCCTCACAGCAGGCTGGCTTCGTGCCATCAAATGGCAGCGGCTACCAAAACTCTGCCCCCGGTGCATACTGTCCACCTGCCCCACAGTATGGGTACTCCTCAGGCCCACCTGCCCCACAGTATGGGTATTCCTCAGGCTCTAGTGGTGCATATGGGACTTACCCTCAAGGCCATGGTCATGGTCATGGTTACGGTCACGGCCATGGTCCTACTCCTCATGGTCATGGTTACGGCTCAAACTATGGCCCTGCCCCAAGTGCCTACGGTCAGCATTACCAGGGAGCTGGCTATCACTCCGTCAAGGATATCGAGGATGAAGAATAGACACATCACACATAGGTGGCCTATGAATGTGCTTAATGTTCTACCTTGATAACAACTCTAAATAAATATCAAGGTTCTTGCTTATTGAAATGCGTATTTCAGACTTTACATGCGTGTTCCGTCATTCTTTCTTTATGCCTTTCCCTCTTACAGTATCACAGTGAACAAAACATACCCAAGAAGGAAAAAATAAAAAAAGAAGTAAAACCTGGTTTGTGTGCCAGACAAATTAATGCTCATTTATGTACTCAAGGCAAGTAGAAGACTATATATGCCACCAAAGGATATGGTTTTATATGCTAGGAGTATTTTAAATACAGAAGATCGCACAATTTGGTGGGTAGTATATCATGTACAACTCCAAAATTTCATGTTCCAGAGCTACGAATCGGATCCAAGTACTGTAGCGCCATTTTTCCTACATCAAAGGACTATCAAAAGATGTTCAACACAAAACCCAATATCAATTTCATGTTCTAGGGCTACCAATCGGTTCCAGGTACTGTAGTGCAAGATACTAGTTCTCAGTTGACACTGGAGGAATGGAACAACATTGGATGTTCAGAAGTAAAGTTGACAGGATTCGATCCACTGTTACCACAATTCACTCGTACCCCCGCGAATTGCGAATTAGATCACGTGTTCCGAAACGTGGAACACCAGCGATCCAAATAGCTTAATTTGGCGAACCCTAGTTTTTCACTATTTTCACTTAAAGCATCTATGTAAAAGGGGGAATTTTGCTAAGTTACATCCATTACTAGAGTAATGACTTTTAAATATTTCATGTATTGAGCAGTTTTACACTTTATGATTGCGATAAATGGTAAAACAACTATGAAGGTATCCAAAGAAGCCTACCCCTAGCGTGCCGAATTCCATAGGGTATGGCGTTCCACGATCCCGTTCTCGTTCCATGAATCGGAACGATCCGCGTTCCAGGTAACTTAGAATTTCGATCAAGTAGTATTAGGTTCCACTGTTGAAAATCATTTTTTGTCCCACATTAGGACTCCGTCGGTTTCGCTCGTGCCTAATAAGATACTTGGGTTACTCCGGTCATTGCCAATTGATTTTGAGGTGGAACTCCAGGATTCTTAACTCCATCGAACCATCTCCCGGGGATTGAGTAACCCTATAGGGTTGTTGAGAATCATTGTTTGTCCCACATCGGGACTCGGAAAGGCATGTGCCTAATAACATACTTGGACTACTCCCCTTATTGCCAAGTGGTTTTGATGTGAAACCCCAGGATTCTTAACAAGGGTTACTAAAGATTTTGGAGAAGGGATTTTGGAGAAGGATCAGTAATCTTTCCCCACCGAAGCTCTGAATCAGATGCTTGATAAGGCTCCACTTGTCCTTGAATTTTCTTTTCAGATTTTGGAGAAGGATCAGTGGTCTTTTCCATTGAAGTTCTGAATCAGATGCTTGATAAGGCCGTGATCTGTTGCTCAAGCGTCTGCTATTACTCTCCACTTGTCCTTGCAATTTGCTTTCCAGATTTTGGAGAAGGATCAATGGTCTTTTCCCACTGAATCTCTGAATCAGATGCTTAATAAGGCTGTGATCTGTTGCTAAGCATCTGGTATTACTCCATGGGGAGAGTGAAATCACTGACCCAGCAAATTGGAATTCGTTTCTGGCAGCTACAGGATCTGCATATTGAGAAAATACCACAACTAGAAGACAGAAACAATTCATTTTTATTAGCGACTCGAAAAAAAAAAAAAAAAAGAAAGAAAAGACAAACAATTCATTTTTATTAGTGACTCAAATAAGTTTCCTTAACCACGAAAGAGCTGAAGCTGAATTCCATATTTACATGTATACCGTGCCTCAAAATTTGAATGCCAAGTGCTTCCACTAGGCCAATGTTGCAATGAGAAAATATTCTTCTGTACATGCTCACAGAAGAGAGATGCGAACAGAGTAACTCTCACCAATGGTTGATATTCACATTCTCCACTACTTGGGAATAAAGATGCGAGTTTATCTTACCATCAGAGATTCGCTTATTGACGTTCAGTCCCTCTTGAATTGAAAACCAATAAGAACCGAGCATTGGTGATCACAAAGGAAGAACCACACCCCTTATAAATAGGATATGTAGGAAGAGAGGGGAATTCAGAACATAATATCACACAACTTTGAGCAGTAGTGAAAATGGTTCTCAAGAATGATGTCTACCCTGCGAGTGTAGAAAATTTCCGTACCTTTCATTCACTCTTCACAATACTTAATAGCAATTACATACACTACTTTTACTAATTACAATTGTAGTCCTCACTAAGTGTGGTACATACAAAAACGTCCTAAGACTATTACTCCCCCGCAGTCGAAATTGTAGGCGCGCCAACACTGAGACTGGAACGAGAACGCTGGAACAAGGGCCTAGGGAGACCCTTGGTGAAGATGTCGGCATACTGATAATCAGCAGGATGTGTAACACGCGAAGCTGACCTAAACGAACCTTCTCACGAACGTAGTGTAGATCAATTTCAATATGTTTAGTGCGCTGATGCTGAACAGGATTACCAGAAAGATAGACCGCACTCACATTGTCACAATAGACCACAGTGGACCGAGGTGGAGTGATGCGAAGCTGTAGTAGTAAATTCCGGACCCAGGAGAGTCCAGAGACGGCGTTAGCGACACCACGATACTCAGCTTCGGCACTAGAGCGAGAGACCGTAGCCTGACGCTTGGACGACTAACTGAGAAGATTATCTCCAAAGAAGACACAGTAACCAGAAGTGGAGTGGCGCGTGTCCGGGCAACCAGCCCAATCGGCATCAGTGTAGGCGGTGAGAGAAGCAGGAGCTGAGGCAGAGAGTCGGAGACCATGGTCAAGCGTCCCACTGATGTAGCGTAAGATACGCTTCAGGGCATGAAAGTGCTGCTCACAGGGGTCATGCATGAAGAGACAGACCTGCTGAACTGCATACTGGATGTCTGGTCGAGTGAACGTGAGGTACTGCAAGGCCCCAGGCCCCAGCAAGGCTGCGGTATAGCGTAGGATCGGCAACCGGTGGGCCAAATGTAGCTGTGAGTTTACTACCAACCTCAACAGGAGTGGCAATAGACTTACAAGTCGACATAGAGGCACGCCGAAGGATGTCAGTCGTATACTGGTGCTGAGACAGGAACAAGCCAGATGAATCACGGGTGACAGCAATGCCCAGAAAGTGATGCAGCTGGCCCAGATCAGTCATAGCAAACTCTCCAGAGAGCTGAGAGACAATCTGATCCAAAACAACTGGAGACGACCCAGTAATCACGATATCGTCCGCATAGAGCAAGAGGTAGACGATGTCCGAGCCACGACTGTAGACGAAAAAGGACTCATCGCACGTGCAACCAGAGAAACCGATAGTATGTGTGAGAACGGTGGCAAATCGCTGAAACCAAGCACGGGGAGCCTGCTTCAGGCCATATAACGATTTGCGTAACCGGCAAACGTAGTCAGGATGGCGTGTGTCGCGGTAGCCAAGGGGCTGATGCATGTATACCGTCTCAGAGAGATCACCGTGAAGAAAAGCGTTCTTGACATCCAGCTGACGGATAGGTCAAGAGCGTGTGACGGCAATGCTGAGAACAATACGTATGGTAGTCGGTTTGAAAACCGAGATGAAAGTCTCAGCACAATCTATCTCAACCAACTGTGACTTCCCGTTAGCCACCAATCGCGCCTTATAGCGGTGTAGACTGCCATCAGCGCGAAACTTTTGGCGAAAAAGCCACATAGCTCACAAAACATTAGCCGTTTCCGGGCGAGGAACCAAATCCCAAGTGTGGTTCGTAACCATAACTCCAAACTCATCATCCATGGCCGCTTTCCAGTGAGGATCTGACAAGGCGAGGATGTGGGATTTTGGGAGGGGCGAGATGGGTTCGGGTGGCTGGGCAGCTAAAGTAAGACGGGTGACTAGCTTGACTATGCCATGCATGGATCTGGTGGTCATCTGAGGAGAGAGATGAGGAGGAGAAGTGGCCACTGGACTCGGTGTGTGTGACTCAGGGGGGTCAGGTAACACAGACACAGAGGGTATAGTAGGAGGGCGAGTGGACACAGACCGAAGGACGTAGTGCTGTGGAAAAGGTTCCACAAGAGTCCTGGACGGGGGAAGCTGTGTGGGTGCCCTTGGAGAGGCGGGTGGTGATGTGGGTTCCCTAGGAGGGGTGAATGAGGGTGTGTGGACCACAAGATTATGAGCACGATGATGGAAAAGGGGAGACAGAAGACTGTCATCGGGATCGGACGTCCCGTGAACAGAGGGAGACACAGACCCGGTAGTGGAGAAAGGAAACACCGTCTCATCAAAGGTGACATGCCGAGAAGTGTGAACCCGACCAGTGCTCAAATCAAGACACCGGTACCCACGATGATTAAGAGGGTAGCCCAGAAATACACATCGGACAGAGCGGGGGCAAACTTGTGAGGTGAGGTGGCAGAGAGGTTCGGGTAACACAAGCATCCGAACGTGTGGAGATGCTCAAAGGAGGGTGAGCGACGGTAGAGGGCAACGGTAGGAATAATGTTGCCAAGGACTTTGGTGGGAAGAATGTTATGGAGGTAGACAGCAGTTAGAAGAGAATCAACCCAGAAAGAGGCTGGAAGAGAGGCCTAAGCTAGGAGAGCACGACTGATGTCATTGATTCTACGAATCATGCGTTCAGCTTTGCCATTTTGAGATGACATCTGAGGACACGCAAACCGAAAGACTAGTTCATGATTAAGGGCGTGAGAGTGAAAAGAGCCATTATCAAATTCGCCACCAAGGTCACATTGAAAACTCTTGATGGGTCGCTCAAATTGGGTTTGGACGAAGGTAGTGAATTGTTTGAATTTCGATATCGCTTCGCTTTTCTGTTTAAGCGGGAAAACCCAGAGAAAGTGTGTGTAGTCATCTAAGATTAGTAGATAGTATTTGTAGTGCGATTTGCTTAATACCGGAGATGTCCATAAATCACTGTGACTAATGTCAAACGGACTAGAAGTAGAAGAAGTAGAAGGTAAAAAAGGCAAACGCACATGTTTACTAATTTGACAAGCATGACAAAGAGTTTCTGAATTAATCCTACTACAAGTAATGAAATGACTACTACGAAGAGAATCTAAAACTCGACGACCGGGATGACCAAGGCAGTTTTGCCAAACTGAAGCAGGAAGAGCAGCAAAAGAGACAGCGGACGACTGTGATGGGCCAGATTGGAATGGATAGAGATCGCTCGAACTGTTGCTCCTCTGTAAAAGAGCTCCCGATCGTATGTCCTTCACAGAAAAACCAAAATGGTCAAACTCAACGGAAACATTATTGTCGGTTGTAAATTGACGAACAGACACTAGGTTTTTGATAATATTTGGGGTGAGTAAGACATTTCTAAGGTGAAGGGAACGGGTGTTGGTGGAAAGGGTGTGATTGCCAGATCCTTTCACTGGAATGCTAGAGCCGTTTCCCACAAGTATGTTAGGAAAATGACAGGATGACGGGAGAGAGGAGAGTATACCTGACTGCGGAGTGAGGTGAGGAGATGCGCCGGAATCAAGATACCAAGTCTGATCCGGAACATTGAGTGTCATGCCAGAGAGTTGAGATCCCAAATCAGTAGCAGTCGGGTGGCCAGAAGCAGTTGTGAGGGCTTGATGTTGCGTAGCCGGTGGTGGGCCGAGAAGGCCAGCATGGCTGGGCCGTGGAGTACTCCAGCCCATAGTCGGGTAAGGGCAGGGAGGTACGGGTCTTGTGGGGCTTGGGCAACAGACCCAGGAGCCTTGTGAGCCCGAGGGTGCAGCAGGGGGTTTCGGAGCAGCTGGTTGACCACCCCCTGTCCCGGATTTGCGACGTCCGTTCCTCCCATTCCCGTTCCTGCGCTGTCCTCCACCATGGTTCCCATTCCCGCCACTAGGTGGCCGCCGAACTGGTGAGGGGCAGCATGCGGTTACCGGTTCGAGGGAGTCGAAACCAACACCTGATGCGGGCTAGGGTGGACCGGCTCCTGACGAGCAAGAAGGCGCTCGTGTAACCGTATCATGGAAACGGCTGAGAGATACTCCGGAGTGGGACGAGTCTGCTGAATGATCATGGCAACCCCGGTGTAGGCAGGAGTAATACCATTGGTGAGCTGTATAACCAACCGCTGGTTCGAGACTGGAGAGTCGACATTCCCAATACGATCCGCCAAGTTCTTCAACCTGGTGCAATAGTCGTCGAGAGACGAGCAGTGGTCCATGCGCAGATTGACGAACTTTAATTCTAGTTCTGCTAGCCGTGATCCCTGATTGTCGGGAAAAAGGTTCTCCGACTTCAACCACGCATCTCTAGCAGCCTGACCATGGGTGAGGATAGCAAGCGCTAAGTCGTCGCAGATCGTTTGGTATATCCATGACAGGATTACCGATTCAATAGAGCTCCATAGGGGATCACTGTTAGCAGGTGGCGGGTCTTTGTCGAGATGATCCGAAACGCCAAAGGAGTGCGTTTGGATGCGAAAGAACGTAGCCCAGTGATCATACTGGACTTTCTCATTGTCCAGGACGAAACGTACACGTTTCTCAATGTTGGTAACCATGAAGACGGGGTGGAGGGGCTCCTTGGAGTTGCCGGAGGAGGCGCTGTCAGCAGGTTCCTTGGTGTGACCGGAGGAGGCCGATTCAGTAGACATCACGAAAAAGCAGTTGGAACACAAGATCAAACTTCGGTGCTTTGAGGAGATTAACACCCGGCATAATCAATATAGGGTAGTAAAAAAAATACCCACCACAAAGTATCAAATGTGGTATCCCACAAATTCAAGACCACTGAATTTAGTAGAAAGCTGAAGACACAACCCAAGGTGCTATTTTCCGTTGTAATTGAGAAGTGTGGGTCGAAGGGCAAAACTGAAATCACTGTTCGTTGAAGTGTGCGATGATAACTAAAAGTAAATCCCTTGTAGGAGAGAGGGCAGCGAGCAGAACTGGAGGGAGAGCAACGAGGGTAGCAAAGCAGCGACAGAGGACAAGGACGGAGCTTCAGCAAACTTGAACAGAGAGCAACGGTGAGATTTCAGCAGACGATTGCAACGGAAACAAAGACGGTGCGGTAACGGATCGGTCACGAAGAAGAACTGATTGCCAGAGGGAGGTAGCGCCGTTCAAGAGCAACATAACTGGTGGTCGGAAAAGATGGGTCTGGTATCTCGCAAGCCAACCGTGCACAAGAGATTCCGGCGGGGAGACCTCCGTGTACACCGTATGTAGAGGATCAAGGATCGCACAGGAAGAGTTGGGTTGTGTGTAGGGAGAGAGTAAGGCAGTAGTAATGTCTGAGAGAGAGACAGAGGTTTGGCAGAGCTTCCGCGTATGGCTAGTGTGTCCCCCCTTTGTATGGAAAGGTTAACGTCCTATATATAGCAGAGAACGCGACCGTTGTAGTGTGGTTAATGCGCCCACTAATGGCGGCTTAATTAGCTTAACCATAACGACACGTTCGTCCGAGTATATAGGGACCGTTTCAGCACGTTGTGCGCGAATACCGGAACCGTTACGAGGTTGACCGGGTTTGACCGGATTGACCGGGTTTATGGAGCTCGTGCCATAAATCTCTCAAAGCAGTTACTAAAGGTCGCGTGCGGGCTTGGCTCGCACGCGACAGGGCTTACTCTAGCCTCCAAACCACTAAGTCCCTACAAGTCCCGTGCAGTGGTATGCGAGGGCTCTGTCTCGCAGCCCCCACATGGATCAGCTCGGCTGGTGATCCAGTGTGTGTGGAGCACAATATGGTGTGCTGGATGGTTGCCACGTGGCCAAGATCTGCCAGCTCACAAAGCACTATCTACATTTGCCCCCTTTCTGCGCGTGAAGGCTCATAGCTGTCTAGACTTCCATGCGCGGAAACAAACATACGCGTCGCCGCCACGCACCAATTCAAATACGAGTAAGTTCAGCCCCCGTGCGTGCCATTATGACCTAAAACCCCTAGAGTCGTGCCGTCTGGCCTTTAGGGTTTTAGGCGTGACGTCAGCTTGTCCTGTGATTGCGCGATTCGACGGTGACGGTTGCGATTCGACTACTGAAAGGACGCAACCCTTCATTGTTTTTGGATAAATACTCTGCATTCTCCATTGTTGCAAAGCATCACTTCTTTTCTCTTAAAGTGAATGATACCCGGAAGTCTTCGAGAGCAGATTCAGATAATCAATCACCAATTCAGAACTGCAATTCGTCTTCTTCAACTGTGCGTATCCAAGCAGGCTTCACAGAAACAAGGTTGGCCTTGTTTAATTTCGATTTAAAATACCAGTGTATGCCTTGAACTGCGTTGAATCTGTAAACCCATAACATATAATCTGTTGAAACTTGTGAAGAAGCTTCAAGCTTTGGACCCAATTGCGGCTTAATCCTTCAATAATAAGGACTTTGGATAGGGTTTTGAAATCCCTGATAATGCAACCCTCTAATTTCTGAAATTGATACCAGAAACTGTTCATCTTTCTTTCCATAGATCTTGAATCTCGAAATTCAAACTGAGTGTGGCATATTTCTCCCCCTTTTTTTCTTGCTTTTCCGCAGGAATGGCCAAGACAAAAGGAACCAAATCTACCAAGGAGGACGAAGAGATACCTGATCTTCCGCAAGCTTTGTGGCGAAAAGCCCCCTATCTGGGTGGCAAAGATTTCTACCACGCAAGGGTTAAGGCGAAGAAATTGCCTGCTTCTGTCCCCAATGAGGGTTTGCTAACACTGACTCCCTCAGTTAACTCAGCCCTGCTCGAGTTGATTGGCTCCGAGGACGTGGTTCGATTGGGAATCGAAAATGGGTACTTCCCCTATGCTGCGATTTCCACCCAAGCTTTTGTCCAGAAATTGGACTACATGGACGAGTGGATCGACCATGTGTTGACCGATCATGCCGCGACTCTTAATGAGGCCGGCGTATACTTCGCTGTTCGTGCTATGAAGGGTGCTGCCGTGAAGCTGGACCAGTCCATGCTTCTAAGCCTTCTTTCCCGCTATTCGCCTGCGACTCACACATTCCACTTTGTTGAGTTCGAGGCTGCCCCCACACTCGAGGATGTGCACATGTTGTACGATTTGTCTCCCATGGGTGAAGTGGACCCTTTGAGTCCTTTGAGGACGGCTGCGGAGATTGCTTTGTACACGCAGATGGAAGAATGCCTTTCAGAGGTGAAGAAGATCTCCACCCGGTGGACTACTACCAAAGCCCTTCCGAACTGGTAGTTGGTTGATACGTCTGCGAAGAATACCTGGAACAAATGGTTGCAGTACTTCTTTCGTGACTACGCGAACAGCAGTATCACCAAAAAGCTTCTGAGTGAGGACCCGGAGGCCAAAAATTATGTGGAGGGTAAAGGCTATCACTTGACCCTTTGTGCTTTCCTCTGTGCATGGCTGTCGCGGAACTTAATCGATGGTCACCCGCATGATGGGGTCTTCTACCACGTTCTGCCGCTTGCTGTGAAGCTCGCCCTTGGCCAGAAAGTCGCACTTGGACCCTTGGTCTTGGGCACATTGTATTACAGATTGGATCAGCTAGTTGTGGCTATGAAGGAGTCACGTGGCCGCCTCGATATACTGACTTTTGTCAACATTTCCTTCTTGACGATGTGGGTCTTCGAGCGATGGCCGTCCTATGCCCCAACTGCTCTTAAGCCCAACAAGTGGTGTCCCCCAGGCGAGACGGATGAGCGTAACAGTGGCAGAGCTGCGAGGTGTTTCGGAGCGAACAATACCAAGTGCGCCTGGAGCCTGATCTGTGAAAAGCGGCAAGAGTTCACTGCCAGGCCCTATGCCACGCGCATTGAGAACGTGCGATGGTTTCCAAAGCTATATCCTTATAAGGGTGTTGTCTTTTTAGAAGAGCTCCTCTTCAAAGATGGATCGAACTTCCACGAGCGCTATCGCGAGTTCTTTTGCTGGTGTCTGCGAAGTTCCCTTCCGGCTCTCGCAGAGCATATTCGTGAGCTCGCGCCAAGGTATGAGAGGATTACCGTGGATGTTGACCCCACTCGAGTTTCTCCCCAGTTCGGCTTTGATGCGGTGGCACCATCAATCTGGCCCCAGTCCATTATCAGAGGTTGCTATAAGCGCTTGCTAACAAAGGAGTGCAAGACAGTTTTCATGAACAATCTTCCTTTTGAGCAGCCTGCGGGTAACCGCGAGGGCGGTTGTTCCCAGAACTGGCTCGCATACTGGGTCGCCCAGCAAACGAGGATCGAGACACAGTCGGCCGCCCAGCCGAGTAGAGCTCCCTTGATCAAAAGAAACTCTTTTCCGTTTCGCCCCAATTGCAGTCTGAGCGAGTCTGAGTATGGTTTCTACTCATTGTTGGATCATGAGAACCATTTGTGCCCTGACGTCATTCTGAATGAAAAGATCGTCGCAGTTAAGAAGGGTGACTCGCATGTCATCAGATATAGCGAGACATTTGCTAAGGTAAGCAACTTTTTCCGCGTGCGTTAAGCTTCTTGATTTCCACATGTTGATGCCTTTATTCTATACCGTTTGCTGTAGTGTCATGTGCGGAGATTCGCATCTGGTGATCGTTCCAAGTCGTTGGTTAACACTATTGTTGCCACCAAAAGACAAGGACAGTCGTTCCAGCTAGCATCGAGGATGGACCCCGAGGTCGAAACCAGGATTCGCGCAGTCATGAATGCTTTTGCTGACTCGCTGATAGATAATGCTCCGGCCTTGTCTCCGCCCAGAGATAATCCACCTCCTCCAGTGACTGCGGCACCGAGAGCGAAGAGACCCCGGCAGAAGGGAATTGCAATATCTTCCCCTAGGAGCGCTCCAACTTCTCCTCCAGCGAAGTCCCTTTCTGCCAAGGACAAAGGCAAAGGTCGCATGCCCAGTAGAGCGCGGAAGGAGCTCGCAGTTGAGACCTTCGTTCCATTCAACCAGGAGGAAGAAGAGGAGAGGCCGGAGCCCAGAGAAGGTGATGAAGAAGAAGAAGAAAGAACAAATTTGATACATGAGGAAGAATCAGGAGGTACCTCCATCGCGTTTCCCTTCTCATTATCATAACTCTTTTGCAATTCTTTCTTAAGCCAATCGTTTCTCCGCAGATGATGATGATGATGAGACCATCGGTGGCCTTTTGGCCAAGAGACAAAAGAGAGATGCCCATTCTGACATTCCAGACGATCCCATAAGCGAGGACGTTCTCGCCGAGTCCCGAAAGACAACCGCGGAAGCTGCTGAGAGAAGAAGGCAGCGCGAAGAGGAGGAGCTCGAGCGTGTGAGACAACGGAGCCTCGAAGAGCAACATGTTGACGACTTAGTGCGTCTAGCTGACGAGGACGATGTGCTTCCCGAAGAGGCGGCTCCTCAGGCGGAGGAGGAGGATGCGGCTCCAGAAGAGGATGCAGCAGCTCTGGAGCAAGCCCAAGCAGATTTTGAAGAAATCGCAGGCGGCGATAAAGGTGAGATCTTCAATCTCGCAGTAACTTATAGAGATGTTGTAGTGGGTGCGTTAAAGCATGGTGTGTCAAAGGCTGACATTCGCCGTTGGCTAGTAGACAAGTGCGGAGAACCTTCAGGTAATCATTTGATCGATGTGCATAGACCAGACCTTAGCAACTTGAAACAGAATCATGACTGGTTTCTTCGCGTCCCAGGTCATGCTCATTTTAAGGACCTGCTTAATGAGGACACACTAATAGGGCATGGTTCCACGTCTTTAGTGTATGACGAAGATACTGCAATCCCACCTTCGCGTGGAGGTGCTTGCTCTTAGCTTTAGCAAAAGATAATAAAATAATGTACGATACGAGTTACCTCATACTATCGCATTTTGCATCGCAGGTACTGCTAAAGAACCTGTGCCGGAGTAAAGAAGTCAACCTTCTGCGTCCTATGTCCCAGTGCCGAGTTCTCATACCGAGAAGCCCGTCGCAGTTACTGAATACGCAGGAGAGCCTTTTGAGGACATCATCGAACTTTCTGATGATGCCGAAGCTGACGCTGTGCTAATGGAAGAAGATGCCCGTATTGGCGCTAAAGAAGTAAGAACAAGTACCGTTGACGCTTCCGCATCTGAGAGCGTCCCTCGCCAAGCAACTTCGGCTGTCACTTCGCCTCCGGCGATGACTGAGTCGGCGGCACCTCTTCCTGCGTGGAGCTTTTGGGGCTCGCAGGTTGGGAATGCAGTCGCAGCTGGTGCGGCTTATATTCTTCCTCCTAACTATGAGGGGTTAGAGCTCGCAGCTGACAGGAGAGCTATGGAGCAAGGGCAGTCTTCGACCACTCCAGCAATGCGCATTCCTTCTCTTCGTGAGATTCTTGAAGGAACTGGTAAGTAGAGACTTGCTGTTTGCATCTCGCATTATTCATTTGCGAGTTTGATAACATAACTTAGCTTTGACATTGCTTTAGGTTTGAAGCAAACTGATGTGGACTGGCTAATTCGGATGCGCCTCACCTACCCCCGATCATTTGCGAGATCTCTGGAGATAGGGCCCTTCGACAGGAGGCTGTTTCTTACCGAAGCCATTTGGATTTTGGAGCAGCTGTCTGCGGCCACGCCTACGACCATTTCTGTCCAGAATGCTGAATTTCTTTTTGGCATGTGCCAAAATCTCATGGCCAAAGTTCAAGGCAAGCTGGGTTTCAATTTTCTTATGAAAAGAGTTACCTTGATTCGCGCGGCCACAACTTTGAAACTCGGCCACCAAAACCTCGCAGTTGAGAAACAGAAGGTGGAGCAGCAAAAGCAAAAGGTTGACGAAGCTCTGAAGCTCTATCACGAGATGAATGCCAGGTGCGAGCAATTGAAGCAAGAAGTGGAGCAGGTAGAGAAGCTGAGCCATCAGTTCGCGCCCCATGACTCCTTGATCAAGAATTTGCTTTGACTTTTTGAATTTGAAAAGTAGCAAGGAAATAGCTGGAACATTAATGTAATGCTGAAACATTAATGTAATGTTGCTAGGGTTTCTCCCCCTTTTTTTTAACAAAAGAATGGACGTGCCCGTTTTGCCCTTTCCGGGATTTGATGGAATATCTCTGTGCATATCCAATTATGACATCACCAATTGATTCTCTGCTTGATTTTCGCGCTAATTTCTCGGAAGATAAGCACGCTTTCCTTGGGAAGTCCATCCGAATCATGACTATCCGTCATTAATTAGGATACGCCACTGAATCGTCGTAGCCTTTAGTAGGGTAATTGATCGTTACCGCTTTTCAAGGCGTAAGTGATTGACCTTACCCTCTTTTCGAATTCTGCTGACTCATCTTAGCAACTGAAGAGTCTCCACAAGGTCTATATAAACCCTGTCTTTGCCATTTGGGTTCTTCATCCCAAAAATGTGCTTTGCCGTGAGTCCTTACGACTGCTGGCTTCAACGCTTGTTTTTCGTTGATTCATGGCAACTCCAAGTTGTGAATCCTGAGTTTGCGCTTTGTGCTATAGAAATAGTTTCCAAGATCCGCTTTATGAGGCTTATTGATCTTTATAATCATCATAAAGAAGATGTAGATGATATCTCATGTGTGTTCGAAGAATTTTCTTCGTGTATTATGTGTGCAGGTCATGTTTCCGGCCGCCTCCCGGTGAGGTGAAGCGCCGTAGTGACCGTGCTACCGATTCGTAATGAACGGCGGAATTCTCCTCCAGCATCCCTGGAGGAGAACTTACTGCCTCCATGTTCGTGAGCTCAGGGTGGCGAACCGTTGCGTTCATCCCCGTCTACAAGGAGCCCTTGCCCTTTGGAGCTTCTGCTTGCCTGTTGAACGCCGGAACCGGTGGTTCCTCAAGCACATCTCATGGGATGTTAATCTGACAAGGGCCTTGTCAAATACCGGGATCTTGAACGTATGGCTTCATGTGGCTCTTTGGAGCAGGTCCCTACTTGCAATAGATGTTCGGCCGCAGATCTATGTATCGCATAGCCGGTGTTAGGACCGTTGAGTTCATCCTTTCTCAGTTAGGATTCCCTCGGTGTGTCACTGCTGGCTTGTCAGTTACTTTTCGAATGTATTGTAAGTTATGTTGGCTGCGTAGTTAGATTTGAGCTTTTTCGCTTGTAAGTTGCGATCTAGACAGATAAATTGTAAGTCTTTTTGACTCATAATGATAAATGGCTTTTGTATCATCTGCTGTCTTGTTACAACAAAATACAGTTTCGCATGCGTATCAGCCTATTTCGCCTTGTGTAATGCTATATACATGCTTCGCATTTTCTATCTGCCTCATCAGTTTGCAGATATTTTTAGATCATTCGAGATCGTGTTTTCGCAGCTGTGCCATCTTGGCAAATGGGCTTGTGATTTGCTATCATATTCAAATGTAAGTGCTATCATATCGGATAGACCTTTGTAGATCACTTGATCACTTCATATGATGTTGCTATCACAATAGATAGGCTTAAGGACGATTTCTAGATCGCATTCGTATGTCGCTGTTATCACAGCAGATAGGCTTGAAAGATTGTTTCAAGATCATGTTCGCATATGCTGCTATTGTGGCAGATAGGCTTTAGAAGATCAATTAAGATCATTTTTTGCGTAGGCTGCTATCGAGGCAGATAGGCTTTAGAAGATCAATTAAGATCATTTTGCATAGGCTGCTATCGTGACAGATAGGCTTAGAGGATCGATTAAGATCGCATTTGCATAGGCTGCTATCGTAACAGATAGGCTTAGGTGATCGATTAAGATCGCATTTGCATAGGCTGCTATCGTAACAGAAAGGCTTAGATGATCGATTAAGATCGCATTTGCATAGGCTGCTATCGTAACAGATAGGCTTTAATGATCGATTAAGATCGCATTTGCATAGGCTGCTATCGTAACAAATAGGCTTAGATGATCGATTAAGATCGCATTTCGCATGGGCTGCTATCGTAACAGATAGGCTTAGATGATCGATTAAGATCGCATTTCGCATGGGCTGCTATCGTGATAGATAGGATTAGATGATCAATTAAGATCGCATTCCGCATGGGCTGCTATCGTGACAGATAGGCTTAGATGATCAATTAAGATCGCATTTCGCATGGGCTGCTATCGTGACAGATAGGCTTAGAAGATCGGTAAAGATCGCAGTTGCATAGATTGCTATCGTAACAGATAGGCTTAGATGATCAATTAAGATCGTGCATAGATTGCTATCGTAACAGATAGGCTTAGATGATCAACTAAGATCGCATTTGCATAGATTGCTATTGTGGCGGATAGCCCATTGTTAGCAGTAATAACAAACTAAATAAAGCAACGTTAACAGCTGGGAATATGAAGTTCCCATTTGGGAGAACCCTTTTATTATAATGCTCTCATGTGGGAGAGATAAGATTACAATTTTCTCATATGGGAGAAGAGATTGTGTAAATCATAGCCATACAAGACATGAAGCAACGTTATAATAAAACGCATGAAATGAGAGAAGTCAAGGATAGTACTTCTTAATCCAGCGCATGTTGACTGAACTCGGGGTTGAGGTTGTTCCGTGCAACCTTCGTATGCTGCAGTAGCCACTGTGAAAGACTTCTGTGACTTCGAAGGGTCCTTCCCAATTGGCTGCGAACTTTGGGTGAGCCGCTTCTCGCATGCAGTGGTCAGACGCACGCAGGACCAAATCTCCGACTGCGAAATCTCTTCGCTGGACTGACTTGTTGTAAGCACGAGCGATCATTTCTTGATACCGCTTGTTGGTCCTTTTAGCTTGTTCTCGCTTTTCCTCCAGCAAGACTAAGTCATGATCACGTTGATTTTCGCAGAGTGCGTGGAAGGCCAATCTTGCCGAATTGACTCTCACCTCCGCAGGTACCACGGCCTCGGCCCCGTAGCATAGTAGGAACAGTGAGGCCCCCGTGGGTGTCCTTGGAGAAGTTCGGTAGGCCCACAGAGCTATACTTAGAGAATCAGCCCACTTCTTGTGGTCATCTGCGACCATCTTGCTCAAAATCCTCAACAGCGTTTTGTTGGTCGCCTCGGCTTGCCCGTTCCCCTTCAGGTAGTAAGGGGTGGAACATATTTGCCTGATGTTGTACTCTGCTAACTTCGCAGCTACCTGGAGATTAACAAAAGGAGTACCATTATCTGAAAGAATGGTGTTTGGAATTCCGAACCTGCATATGATGTTTTCTTGGATGAAGTTGACCACAGCTAGCGCATTTGCCGTCTTCAGTGGTATTGCCTCCACCCATTTGGTAAATAGCTCAGTTGCGGTGAGAATAAAATGATTCCCGTGCGAAGTTTGTCGAATGGGACCAATGAAGTCCAGCGCCCATGTGTGAAATGGCCATGGCGTTCCCAATGCATGTAGATCCACAGCGGGAGCGTGCACTAGGTTTCCTTTGAATTGGCATTCCTGGCAGCGTCGAACTTTGGTGCGGCAATCAGCCTCCATCGTAGGCCAGAAATATCCGATTGAGAGGAGCTGCCTGCATAATTTCGCACCTCCTTGGTGTTCTACTTGATGAGAAAGGTCCATGACTTCTTGTGCTTCACTGCCGTCTAGACATCGCAGCAAGTTGCCTTCGTGACCTCTTCGCCAAAGCAGGTTTTCTTGTACTATGTATCGAGATGCTTTCCTCTTCAACTTCTCAGCTTCTTTTCTCGATTCGGGTAAGGTGCCCTTAGTGAGAAAGTCAAAGAGTGGCTTCCTCCAATCCGTGTCATCATCGGTTAGGGCGATGAGTAGAGAATCTTTAATCAGTGCGCAAATCTCGCACTTCCCTTGTATCAGGGCAGCAGCTGTTGACATATCCGGCCAATGAATGCCATATCTCTGAGCCTTTCGGTAGATTGACACCTCGCTTTCTCCGCAAGCATGTTGGTGAATCTTCTCTAACAATAGCTGTCCCTCTTGCTCGGAGACGCATCGCATGAGTATTCCGCCAGGACCCTTATAGTAAAGGGTGTTGTCATGTATGCAATACCCCTTGGTGAGTGCCCAGCTTTCGCTGCATGTGCATTCTTCAATAGCTCGTAAAATTGTTTTTCTCCAGTCCGCATCATCCATGTGTTCATCGTCGCACGCGTCTTCTGTCAACGCCGACGATGTTCGCACTTCAATGGAGATCCTTGCGGGACATTTGTCTGTACTAACCTTGGATCCCAAGGTGGCCAAAGCATCTGCATGTCTGTTGTCTGCTCGGGGCTTGTGTTCGTACCTCACATCGCAGAATTGCTGCACTAGCTTTTGTACCAGAGTGCGGTAGGACAGAAGGTTAATCTCCTTCAAACCGTACTCGCCCGATGCTTGCTTGACAATCAACTTGGAGTCTCCCATGACCGTCAAATTGCTTACTTCCAAAGCTTTTGCTGCACGCAGCCCCGCTATGAGGGCTTCATATTCTGCCTCGTTGTTGGTGACTGCGAAATCAAGCTTTGCGGACATCTGTATGACCTCCCCATCTGGCTTGGTCAAGACTATCCCAATGCCCCCGCATTTCCTTTTTGACGACCCGTCGAAATGGAGTGTCCAATAGGGTACATCGATCGCATAGATCTCAGGTCCTTCGAGTTCTTCTTCGATCACGGGCTCATGACTGTTGTCGGGGAATTGTGCTAGCAAATCCGCTACCGCCTGCGACTTGATCGCTCGCGGTCTCGCGCATGTGATATCGTATTGAGAAATGGTCATGTACCATTTCGCCAATCTTCCTCCAGGAGTAGTGTGAGTTAACAGATATCGTATGGGGTCACTTTTCGTAACCACCACCACTTTGTGCGACGCAAAGTAGTGTTTCAATTTCTTTATTATAAAGAACAAAGCAAGGCAGTGACGCTCGATGTCTGTGTATCTGCGGGCTGCACAATGCGAGAGATGTAGTAGATGGGCCTCTCCTGACCCTCGTACTCCTGAGCCAAAAGTGCTCCTATGGATTTCCTGGTTGACGTCAGATACAGTAAAAGCGGTGATCCCAGCTGAGGTGCGATCATTATTTTTGAAGATGTCAGTAGTTCTTTCAGCTTCCCGAACGCAGCTTCGTGCTCTGGGGTCCAGTTGTATGCGGCATCTTTCTTGAGAAGATTACTGAAGCAGAAAGTAATCTCGGCAATCGCAGGGATGAATCTTCGCAGATATGATAATTTCCCCAAGAATGTTTTCAAGGCACTCTGGTCGTGCGGCGGGGTCATGCTGACGATGGCTGAAACCTTCGCATGGTCAGGCTCTATTCCTTGGCGATGTACCACGCATCCCAAGAATTTTCCCGATGTTACCCCGAATGCGCATTTCATAGGGTTCATCTTCAGCTGGAAGCGTCTGCATCTCTTGAACACCTTCCTCAAATATGCCAAGTGATCTGCTTCCTGCCTGGATTTGACTACAAGGTCGTCCACATAAAATTCCACTTCCTTGTGCATCATGTCGTGGAACAGAGCCATCATGGCCCGCTGGTAGGTTGCGCCCGCGTTTTTGAGACCGAATGGCATCACTGTGTAGTTGAATACTCCCACCGGGGTGATGAATGCAGTTTTCCGCGCGTCTTCAGGGTCCATCTTGATCTGGTTGTACCCGCTGAAGCCGTCCATGAAACTGAACATGCGATGGCCCGCTGTTGAATCGATGAGCAAATCGATGTTGGGGAGTGGAAAATCATCCTTGGGGCAGAAGCGATTGAGATCTCGGAAGTCCACGCAGATGCGAAGCTGTCCGTTCTTCTTCACCACTGGCACGATGTTGGCCAGCCATGTTGGATAATGGTTCGGCTCTATGAACTTGGCATCCAGAAGTTTGACGATCTCCTGTTTGATCTTCACATTAAGCTCCGGCCTGAAGCTTCTTGTGCTCTGCTTTATCGGTTTAGAACCAGGGATGATGTCTAAACGATGCATAGTGATGCTTGTATCCAGACCTGGCATCTCATCATACTCCCATGCGAACACGTCCTTGTATTCAGTTACGAGCTGTAGCAGTCCTTTCTCTTCCTCGCTTGTGAGGTCCGCACTTAGAAAGACTGGCCTCTTCTTTTCCTCGTTCGGGCTGAGGAACACTTCTTTTAGCTCTTGCTTCTGTGGTCTGGGTCTGTCTTCCATGCATTCAGGTGCTTCTTTGAGCTTCTCATCTGGAGTGCCCTGTATTGGCCTTTCCGTGAGCGCAATCTGCTCGATTTGGTTGATTTGCCCAGGGATATCCGCATGCCCGTGTGAGGACATCCCCGCGCACCTTCATATGAGATAGCACTTCTTCCCATTGGCGTAGAAGCTCTCTATCTCCTTGCCTTCGGGGTCATGCTTTGCAATTCTCTTCAGGGTGTACACGTTCTTTTGGTGGTATGCGATTCGCGGCGCATCTTCGCGTGTAGGCGGCTTTTCTTTGGCGTCTTCCCTTGTCACTATTACTCCCGTAGGTGACTGGTCCTTGATGTCCTCCCACAGAGGTAAAGGCGTAGGGTTGAATGGTCCCGGTGTTTGCTCGTCCGCCATCTCGGTGAACCACACTGCCTCGCTAAGGTGTGCTTCATCCAGGTTGAATGGATTTGTTGAAGCCGGTATCTCGACTACTCTGTCGTTCCAGATAGCTTTCATGACTTGGTGAGCTGTTGAAGGAACCGCGTCGAAGCGGTGAATCCAGGCTCGACCTATGATCATGTGGTATGTAGTGTTCGCATCTATGACATAGAACTTCGCTGAGCACTTGATTTTGCCAATTTGAACGCCCAGGCGGATCCATCCGATCGTCATTCTAGAGTCGCTTCCAAATCCCATCAGTGGAGATGGACGCCTGACAATCTTGTGCTCGGGGATCCCGGCTAGCTTCAGTGTGTGGAGCGAAACGACATTGACCGCTGCTCCTCCATCGACGAGTGCTCGTTTAAACTCGACGCCATTGATGATGGCCGTTACGTACAGAGGCCTCTGGTGGCTCGCATCTGTCTTCTTGTCGCTGGCAGAAAAGGTCATAATCTTTTCTGTAAAGCGAGACGCCCTGATGACTTTCCCGTTGGAAACTACAAGATCCTCCTCGTAGTCCTCCGCTATCCTCAAGATTGCTTTCGTCATATCTGTCCGGCACTTCTCGGAGAAGTTCATTTCGTCGAAGAATCTGCTAAAGCCGTGCGACCCTTCATCCGATCGGCACGTTCATCTTCTGTGTCCATGCTGTAGTCCTCGTCATCGTGGACTTCGGCAATGATGGGCAGACCATCCTCTGCGACTTCTTCCAAGTCTACAATTGAGATCATGGCGACCTCTTTGCCTTTTGGGTCTTGCTCCGCATGGGCAGGAAGTGGGTTGTTGCGCACATCCTTCCTATGATCACTGACGATCAGCTCGCCGTTCTTCATCTTCTGGTCGAATGTAAATCTGAGCTTCTTACATTCCGCTGTGGGGTGCATGACCTTGCCGTGGTACTCGCACCACTTCGGGTCCCTCACCATCTTCTTGGAGGGTATCTTCTCGAGCGGCGGTAGGACACCGTCCTTGCGCCACTGCCTGCAGAGGTCGCTTGCCTCCTCCACCGAGCATGGCAGAGGTGGTACGTCGAGATTCACAACCTTCGCTTGCTTCTGGGGTGAAACCGTATTAACCTCAGCTTCACGTCCCCTCTTGTAACTGAATCTCCCGATCTTGTAGGTGGTGCCGCTCGAAGATCGCTCCGGAGCGTTCTTCTTTTTCTGCCTCTCGACTATAGGCTCGATGTTCTTCGTGCATTCAATTAGCTTTGAAAACGTAGGTGTTTGCAAATTGATGAGCATACCTTTGTATTCGTCTCGCATGCACTACAGGCATATCTCTACGAGCCGGCTTTCGAGCATTGGATCTTTGCACTCCAAGGACTTCGCCCTAAATTTCTTGATGAAAGTGATCCCGTCCTCCTCGCGCTTCTGATACATCCGCGAGAGATGGATCATCGTCACCTTTTCTTCCATCTGGAAGAACTTGGTGTAGAACTTCTGGACCATGTCGTCCCAAGTCTTCACGGATCCGGCTTCCAACGTTCGGTACCACTTGTACGCTACGTTCCCCAAAGATTCTGGAAACTCTCGCATTAGCAGTTTGGGATCAGCTCCGTATGGCCCCATGACATCAATGAAACGCATGTCATGCTCATGAGCGTTTCCGTTGACATATTCAAACTTTTCCCATTTAGGAGCCTTATACCCCACTGGGTTAGGCATGAGATAGATCTCCCGCGGGATGGGTGGATCGTTGTCTAGCTTCGGGATGATGGTATCCGCGAATGATTGGTGAGCCAGAATAGTGTCCATGCGTTTCTGCAGAGACGTCATGCACTCCGGGATGCTTCCCTCAGTAGCAGAAGGAGGGGTTGCTGCAGGCGGAGGCGACACATATGCCGCCGGAGGATTGGGAACATATTGGCTGCTTGCGTTGCCCCAAATCGCCGTTGACGGAGGCAAGGGATACTGCGACACCGAATTAGGTATCAAAGCCGGAGGCTGAGGAGTATGAGCAGTGAGAGGCAACATCTGAGCTGTTGACCCCTGAATTGAAGGCAGCGTAGTCTCCGGTGGAGTCTGCAGATTAGGGTTGGGAGGTGTGGTGGACACTCCCAATCCTGGAGCGGTAGGGGCTCCTCCTCCTTGAGAGACGACTGTGGCTGACGAAGGGTTTGGTGCAAGGGTGCCCAGAACGGCCAAGATTCGTTCTAGCTGCGCAGACTGGGCTTTGAGAGCTTTCGCCTGACCTTGGACGGTGGCGTCCAAGGATTCTAGCGTCGGCGCCTCGCTGGGGGTCGCAGGAGTACGGCGGGTCTCCTCCCCTGAGGCAGCTTCGGTGGAAGGCGATCTGTTGCTAACATCATCCTCCTGAGACATGGTTGCTTTTGTTGGTAAGTTCACGTCGGGTTCACCAAAATGTGCACAAGAGATTCCGGCGGGGAGACCTCCGTGTACACCGTATGTAGAGGATCAAGGATCGCACAGGAAGAGTTGGGTTGTGTGTAGGGAGAGAGTAAGGCAGTAGTAATGTCTGAGAGAGAGACAGAGGTTTGGCAGAGCTTCCGCGTATGGCTAGTGTGTCCCCCCTTTGTATGGAAAGGTTAACGTCCTATATAAAGCAGAGAACGCGACCGTTGTAGTGTGGTTAATGCGCCCATTAATGGCGGCTTAATTAGCTTAACCATAACGGCACGTTCGTCCGAGTATATAGGGACCGTTACAGCACGTTGTGCGCGAATACCGGAACCGTTACGAGGTTGACCAGGTTTGACCGGATTGACCGGGTTTATGGAGCTCGTGCCATAAATCTCTCAAAGCAGTTACTAAAGGTCGCGTGCGGGCTTGGCTCGCACGCGACAGGGCTTACTCTAGCCTCCAAACCACTAAGTCCCTACAAGTCCCGTGCAGTGGTATGCGAGGGCTCTGTCTCGCAGCCCCCACATGGATCAGCTCGGCTGGTGATCCAGTGTGTGTGGAGCACAATATGGTGTGCTGGATGGTTGCCACGTGGCCAAGATCTGCCAGCTCAGAAAGCACTATCTACACCAACGATGGCGGAACAGAGGCAAACCGTGAACAGAGGGAAGGGTTGCGTCCGTGCAGAGGCAAAGGGTTGCGGCGTTCGTCCGTGACGGAGGACGACAGCGCTATGTTCGGTGGCGTGAGGCCGGCGCGACGGGAAGGATCAGAGGGCTAGGGCACGAGCTCTGATACCATGCGAGTGTAGAAAATTTCTGTACCTTTCATTCACTCTTCACAATACTTAAATAGCAATTACATACACTATTTTTCTAATTAAAATTGTAGTTCTCACTAAGTTTGGTACATACAAAAACATCCTAAGACTAATTATACCCTACTGGTTACAGGCACCAGGCGTATTCCTCGCATCAGGCTGGGCACGTGCCATCTACTGGTGGCTACCAGAGCGCCCTAGGGTACGCATCAGGCCCTGGAGGTGCATACGGGGCTTACTCTCAAGGTCCTACTCCTCAAGGTTATGGCTCAAACTATGGCCCTGGCCCAGCCTATGGGTCAAACTATGGTGCTGCCCCTGCCTACGGCTCAAACTATGGTGTTGGCCCAGCCTATGGCTCAGACTATGGTCCTGCCCCAAGTGCCTACTGTCAGCGGTACCGTGGAGCCTATCACTCCGTTAAGGATGTTGAGGATGAAGAGTAGGCACAGAGCTGGTCTATGAGTGTGCTTATTGTTCCACCTTGATGATGACCCCTAAATAAATGTCAAGGTTCTTGGTTATTGAAATGTGACTTTACATTTATGTTCTAACTCTCTTTCATTTCTGGCATTTACCTTTCACCATTCACAGTATCACATGAGACAAAATCTGAAAGAAGTTTTAGATTAAAAAAAAAGAAGAAAAATCAGAAAAATAAATAATAACATGCTAGTTGAATACCATGCACTTATTTATTCCCTTCAACCAAGCAAATGTGTCGAATTCTCGAGTTCATCACCAATTGCCAAAGAAACTACAAATACTTTTGAGGAAATGTTGGTTCCAAGAACTGTAGCGCCATTTTTCCTACATCAAAGGATAATAAAATGTTGTTCAACATAAACCCAATTTCATGTTCCAGAGCTACCAATCGGTTCCAAGTACTGTAGTGCAAGATTCTTAGTTCTCAGTTGACACTGGAGGAATGGAACAAAATTGGATGTTCAGAAGTAAAGTTGACTGGATTCAATCAAGTACTATTAGGTTGCCCACCTGTTGAGAATCAATGTTTGTCCCACATTGGGTT
This sequence comes from Linanthus parryae, assembly GCA_023055425.1. NCBI lineage: Eukaryota > Viridiplantae > Streptophyta > Magnoliopsida > Ericales > Polemoniaceae > Linanthus > Linanthus parryae. The sequence continues at coordinate 70,992,102 of JALGPY010000002.1, forward strand.
TCGGTTTGGTTCTCTAGTGCCTAATAAGATACTTGGGCTACTCCCAACATTGCCAATTGATTTTTAGTTAGGAAGCATGGTCAGACCTCCTGTTCTTGATAGATTGCAATCTCTTATATTTGTTTATGGATTCTATTGTACTCACATCTTACGGTGATGGTTGTGAAAAACCGACATCAAGTACAAGGATCTAGAAGCGCCTCCATTATATTATGTCTCCTATCTTGTAAACGAGCTAGTAATGATTATTGTAGGGTGATTTTTAGGGTTAGAAATTCCACTTGTGTTATATTATGTCTCCTATCAAGATGTAAATGAGCTAGTAATGATTACTGTATGGTGGTTTTTAAGGTTAATAGTTATTTGGTGTTATGCGTACCACAATAACACGAGTGGAATTTCTTACGGATAAACATTTGAGTAAGATGACGAAATCAGAGAAATGGTGGTTACTTTTTCAATCTCTCTCGCTCTCTTCTCTCTCTACATGTACTCTCATTTGAAGGCTATGGAGGTCGATTTCAAGACCGGCTGCGGCGGACTGCTGACGTGGCTAGGGCTGACGTGACATGTGATGTGGCGGTGCCACGTCAGCACTGGGCTGACGTGGCGATAACGTGGCAATCCACGTGGCTGGTGACGTGTTAGCTGACTTCAGCGTATGGATGATGTGGCGCGCCATGTGGCACGCTGTCGTGGCACAAGGCCGACGACAACGCGTGGCGGAGGCGAACGCGCCCACGCGCGGCGGCGCGTGAGGGCGCGTGCGTCCTCCTCCTCCGTCAAATTTTGCCAATTTTTTTTCTACAGACTCAGAATTAAATTTCCTATTTTGAAGGATTTTTTCATAATTTTTGGAAAAATAGAAAATTTTATTAATTTTCAGATTAACTAATAAGTGTTTAGCACACTTCTCGAGGCAATTAGACGACCTTAAACACACTATTTTGAGACCAAATTTTTTATGGAGACTTAGTTCAGTTTTCCCTACTGTCTACCATAGGTGGTGAGACCTTAGGAAGTTTAGAGCAATTTTCGATCTTTTTAGTTGATTAGATTATTGCTTATTAATTTCCTGTAATTAGTATTTAATTTTGGAAATTTCTTGAAAATTTCAGTATGTTTATTTTATAATTATACATGCTCTTGTGGGTTGAATGGATGTGTTTGATGCATGGATGTGGCTTAGAAGTTTTTATAATTGGTTTTGGTTTTGTTTTTGAATATGTAATCAAAATACGACCTGCGTGTCGTGCCTCTCTACATACTCTAATGTCTTCTCTTCTCATCCAATCGCCTCTATGAGGTTACTTCTTATTAGAAATAAGATAGTTAGTGAATATTGAAGAATAGAAGCTTCAAGAGAGGTGGCCAAACCAAAAGCTATGGCGCAAGGTGCATGGAGCAAATAGACAAACCAAGGAGCTTCAAGAGGAGTACTCGAGATGGGCGAGATCCATGAGGCTTGAAGTTCAAGACTTTCTCAAGACGTGCTATCAATAGTGGGAGTGCACCTTAGGGGCCACATTCATTGCATATTTATTTATGCTTGTGCTTGTTTTATGTTATGACTGCGTGTGATTGGATATACCTGTATAACCTCGCATGCTAAGGAACTAAAACAAAAGAGCTCACATGATTATACATGATTAAAACTAATAGGGAATCATAACTGACGATATTTGATTCCTAGAATTGCTAATAGGTTTTTGTGGAGTCCTTATGAGGAACTATTAAATTTTGATCTATGTATCATGTTATTTCGGAGCTAAGTAAATGCTAGTATTAATTTCCTATGAAATGTCTCAAGATCAATCGTGTCTAAATCGAAACTGTAAAGGCTAAAGTGGTGACAACAAACGATATGACGAGTCATCGTACTATGTAACCAATCGTTGGACATAGGTTGTGAAAACCACCTACAAGTATGGTCGAACCTGTGATGAATAATTGTCATAGCAGCACATGAACATTATCTTTAGGCTAACCAATAGTGGGAGGCAGTTAAGATAATGTCATAGAGCATGCTATGACAAGTTGGGGATCCACCTTAGCCGTTTGCCTCATTAAAATTGTAAGAATGAGCCAAAGAAGAATCTTGGATCCACCTTAGTCGTTTGCCTCATTAAAATTGTGAGTAGTAACTCATAAATTCTGCCTTAAACTATCAAACTCAAATCATAAAAAATAGCACTCGAATATAGTGTCTGAGATTAGTACTCAACTATAGCATCTGAGATTCATGCCGTTTATGATGAGAAGTTTAAGCTATCCGATTAGCAATTTGATGCTATCTCTGCCACGTTTCATGAACATGACATGAAAACGTTATATGACACACTTTCAGAGTGTCAAGATGCTTGGATAAGACCAAACATCGCTCCGTTCTAGGATCTAAGCAACCAAGTGTTTGCTAAGAATACTAGTTCAGCATACTTCTGAAGTCTAAGCAATATATGATTGCTAAAAGACTGTGAATGAAGTATGATAGGCAAATGTAGTCCCTATCCCGGTATTAGGACCGTGAGGAACAGGTGGGGGCAAGGATAAGAGAATGAGGGCGCAATATTGGCACATGACCAATAGCCCAAGACTGGCAAACGCAAAGGAGGAAAAGGAATAACGCCTCATGTTATGTTATGGTGTGCTCTTAGATTCTAGCATGAATAACGCCTCAGAATCTTTGGATATCACCTCTAGGGTTGTGACTTAAGATTATGATATGTGGCGCGCTATATTGAGACACACAATGTCAGAAAAGGATGTTCAGGTTAGCTAAACTAGGCCTGCTTGGAATGTGCCCAAGGTATCCTTACCTGTGTGTGATTCTTGCCTTACATAGAAGGCGAACCATCCAGTAAAGCAGTAAGGATTATTGATTCTTTACATATTATTCATTCTGTTGTTGTAATCCATTAAAAGTTAAAACTAAGACATGGTGCTTACTGTTCCATCACATTTGTAGATTATTATACGCATCTCAACTATGTGTGCTTGGGCCACATAAGTATGAGGCACGAGGGTGTTTCAGACAGGTATCTACAAAAGGTAGAAAACCGTCTGGACAAAAGGATATCTCCTTAGCCAGAATGAGACTGCGAGTATCTATCTTAGCAAGAGCTATGTGATGGAAAGGAGTAGTAAGGCAGTTGTGCATTCCCCGCACTCCACAGCAGGATGCTGTAGCGGATAGGAGGAGTAGGATACTGTTTGAAGATGGTTCGATGTATGATAGCACGTTCAAAGTACATGTTCCCTATCTTGAGGAGACGCTTTGTAAAACGGTTGTCGATGTACTCAACCAAATACCCACTAAGTGTGTAGCCACTACGCCCTACGAGATGTGGACCAAAAGGCAACCTATATGAGGTCACCTTAGGCCATAGGGATCGGCAGCTTATTAGCTAACTAAATTTTCCTAGTCAGGGAGAAGCACGTGGAGATTGTATTCTCTACAAAGAAGAGGAACAACTAGATGACACTCAATTCACCACTACTCAAGAGGAATTTATTCATATGGATCTTGAGAACAGTGGGAGTGCCTTACCTAGTGAGCAGCCTACCGTATATGACGATAATGCTGAAGAAGAACCTCTTTGCGTAGGAGCGCTCGTTGGAGCGTACCCCGTCGACGATTTGACATCGAAGGGGAAGACATGATGGTCACCACGCAAGAAGATAAACCTGGGATATCGCTCCAGGATTTTTTCATCACCTGACAAGAAGAAAGTTGGACCGTAGATGGAAGAGACGTACCTTCATGGAGTAATGTATCTTCTTATGCTATAATAAGCACTCTAAGGATTGCGTGTTCGTAACGCAACAGTCGATAAGTAGTATAACTTAAATGGATTCACAAGATGCATGACTTCTCTTAGGAGATGCCCATAATTAAGGGAATGTTCGTAGAGATGATGATCTCCGCGAGGATGGAGGAACCGCTAGAAAACACCCTGTTCCTTAGTCTATTATGAGGAATTAGTCCCTAACGCATCCTTTGGACAGTGGGAGTGACTTTCTAAGCGAGGTGCCCATCCACAGGGGTGAGAGCAAATTATGATCCTCCTATGCAAATGAATTACTCATAGGAGCATACTCCATCGACTGTTTGAGATCGAAGGGATGATCTTAAGAATCACCTTGCATAAACGATAGGATAGAATACTATGCCTTATCGTTCCCTAATTATGAAGAATGAAAAGTAACCTTTACAGGAAAAGTTAGAGTCTGTAAAGGACCAACCGATTTTTAGACTAGGTTGACTTTTCCGACTGGATATCAGACTATTGGAAATGAGTGGATTTCCAAGGTCAGTCAGAGTGACACAAACGGAAGCATAGTAAGACATACGACTTGCAGAGATATCGGTAATAGTTCTGATGATGGAAATAAGGCTCCATTCTCGATAAACGTGACGACTGAATTTCTCAATAGAGAAATCAGAGAGGTTATCTGTATGACTCGACCACAAGATTTCGAGATGTATGATCGAATGCATAAATAGGTGCAAGCAAATTAAGTCCATGTATGGTCTTAACTAGTCCTCTAAGTCAGCAGTATTTTATCAATGGATGAAAAACCGCTGCTTACCACTCTCAGTAGTAGAGAGTAGATGATCACGTCACTTATTATCGATGACACACTATTTTCCAGGAGAGTCTAAGGACTATTTCACATCCACTATAGGGTGGTTATCCTTTGATTTGTGACGAAGGATATTAGTAGGGCGAGATGCATTCTCGTTCATTCAAAAGGACTTCTTATATTGACGCGTAAGGCAGACAACAAGAAGATACTCTGAACGATTCCACGTTATGGACCCAATGCCATGTGATACTCCTATAGCTCGCTGCAAAATTATACGAGCCTGAATATGTGCCCTCGAAGACACCATACAAGATTGACCATATGACCGAAGTGCCCGATACAGTGTGAGTCTTCTATACACTATGGTGTGTACTAAGACCCCACGAATCTCATGTAATCGGAAGAGTGGATTTCAGGAAATCAAACTTAAGACACTAGATTGCAACCAAAAGGATACTCTATACGAAGTATCACGTACTATGACTATCGGAGATGATGCTTCGACTAGCCAGCTATGCATGCTGACTAGGGTGGGGACCTAGATACACGTAGATCAACCTCAGGCTATAATCCATGCTAGATGACATGCACATCGCATGGAGCAGCAGCATAAGTGCTGCACAATCGTATTAGACCGCTCCATCGATCATAGAAGCGAATCACGATTGCCTGTTTTGTCGCCGGACATAAATGTGTTTAGAAAAGAAGATTTCCGGTAAGCTTATGAGTTGTCCATAAACCTATTACCATGAGTTGCCCTAGCGTATGGCTATGCACTACGGTAAAATTAAACACATAGAAAAGGGTACCATTTCACAAATGGTGAAATAACTACCTGAAGAGTAATCTTGGAGTAGATCGACTACGGGCCAAAGTGGAGGCACCTCCCATTCCTAAAACACATAAGAATCGTCTTTGTGGATTACTTTAGAGAATTGGGAATCGGTAGTCGATCACTGGCAATATGATTGATGAGCATATGAGACATTGATAATTGGATTTTAATTGGATTTGTTTAATTATGCTACATGTTGTTTCGATACGTGTATGGTATGTTTACATATCCCCTGCTAGCATAGAACATGTCGCGCGGACACTAGGTTGTCTCCCTCACACGAGCAACCGCCTTCACAATATCATGGATAGTCTAGATGAGTAAGAGATGAGACAGAATCCCGATAAGTGCTAGAAGCCTATGATATGATAAGTGACGCCTGCCATATGAGGCGCATGGCCTATGACAAGAGCTAGACATATATCAATAGTGCAAGACCCTGTCAGACGGATTCATTTGTCGCATTGGAATAAGTTCCAAGGTGAGATTGGTTTATGGCCATTCGAACATGGTTACTACCCCGAGCCATGCATAGTCTGCGTAGAGAAAGCCAGATGAGAGAACTGATTTTGATTGCATATGTCCAACACTCAGTACTCGGGTTAATAGTCATAAGGGTTGTTAGACTTATTCTGCATAGTGGTCCCTATGGGATAGGACATGTGCTCTGATTAGAGTCCAAACACTATGGCGCATATCTTACCGAGATGACGCGTGCTGATGAGTGACATGAGGTGGCGAGTAGAACTAGTCCCCGAGATTCCTCGCCGTGTGAGCCTCGTCGATCATATAAGAATGATTGACATTGTATACCCTTAGTACTTTTATATGTGTCGTGGAGAAACGGTTCGGTGGTGCTACTTTTATTAGCGTGACACCTTACGGATATAAATGATTCGGCCTTCCAAGACATTGCTAGGAAAGGAGACAATCCGAATCAAAGCGACACAATGGATAGAAATGAAGATTATCATTGCATCACTCTTTGTTATTTTCATTGTGCCCACCTAGAAGATCTTATGGGATCATGCAGGATATGAATATAATAAAGGAGATGTAGACTCATTGAAGAACGACCTTCGGGACAAGGTAGGTGCTCATGGTCTACGAGATGACAATTGATCGAATCTGGGGGGATACGAGAGATATATATATGTATTGAATTATTTATTAAGGTTCAGTGCGCCTGCTGCTAGCTCGTCTCGTATGAATTTAGAGTATGGAACTCCCGAAATGCAGGTTCTCTCACAGTCACACACCAAGGCCACAAAACACTTTGGCAGATGATAATAGTTGGAGATTGGGGGAGACTAGATGAACTGTAATTGTGCAATCCCACTGTGCGAGTGGGAGATGTTAGCATCTGGTGCGCCCATGTGGGGTGCCCAATGCAATTATCTTAATCTTATGGGGTTAGTTTCAACAATGCTTAAACTTGTGGGGCTAATAGCAAAGGCACAAATCTTAGGGGGTTATGTGCAAACTAGGTATAAGTCTGTCTATATAAGGAGACAGCCTCCTACACATTGTCATATGAGATATGTGAGACACAATAATGCACTTCTGTGTAGAGATTATGTGCTGATCAAAATACAGTTCTAGGAACCCTAGCCTCTCTCTCTAACTAGCCTCCATTGATGGAACTTGGTGTGGATCAGAGCTTTCGTCCTAGAGATTCGAGCCAGACTGTGGGAGCAAGGTTGGCACGTGAAAGCAAGCATCCTACGATCATCCGCTGCGCTAGGAGCTAAGGAAGACAAGGTAAACACATGAATCTTCCGCTATAATTCATGTTGTAGATATGTACGTGATAGATCCTGTTATTCCTTCAATCTGATTATGGAATCGCAACATACTATCACAGAACTTTGAATAGTGAAAATGGTTCTCAAGAATGATGTCCACCCTACTGGTTACAGAAACCAGGCATATCCCCCTCGCAGTAGTCTGGTTCTGTTACATGCCAGAGCGCCCCTGGGTATGCCTCAAGCCCTGGTGGTGCACATAGGACTTACTCTCAAGGTCTTACTCCTCATGGTTATGGCTCAAACTATGGCCCTGGCCCAATCTACAGCTCAAACTACGTTTGTAACACCCCGAAAATTGACCAAACCAGAAACTCGGGGGTGTTACTCCGTACCCGAGATTAAACTCGGATACAAGGAGGTTTAAAATAGAGAATCCAAACATAACTTTATTAATCTCCTTCAGCCTCAAACGCAATCATACAATCCAACTACAGTGTAAAGATACTAAAAGAACCTCTAAGAAACTAAGTGTGATATCACTACTCGTCTAAGTGATGATTCGCGTCCCCGCTAAGCTATGCTCCCATCATATAATCCTGTAGTGCAGAAAACAAAAGAGAAACACCACTGTTTCCAAAGCCAGTGCAAATACTGAGTAAGTAACACCCAAGCATGTAAACAGATTATGAAGTAATTTGAAAACCAGTTTGTAGTAGTTTCGCTAAATCAAAGTGAAAGTAAAAGCTTTGACCGTTTTATAAAAGAAAAAAAAAATGAAAGATTCCAAGTTCATTTATATTTCCAAATCACATCCATTATCCAAGTATGGGATTCCAAAACTCATAATATTCAATTTCTCATTAAAAACATCCAATCCAAAACCAATTTGTTAATTTGTTGATACGGGGAAAACCAACCACTTCGCAAGCATCCAAAACCTTAAGTGTCGACACCCCCTTACAGACTTCTTGCGGCCAGAAGAGTGAGTACAAGGAGCTATCCGGGGACTTGCAACCGGATTAGATATAATAAATTGGACGAGAGACCGAAGTCAATACGCCCAATGCCAATAGTAACCATGCAACAACAATCCCCGCACAACTCTTCCACTTTACGTTATCGTTGATTATTAGATTGAAGTGATATTTTCAGAGAAACATTTCAACAATTTGAAACAAGTATTCGGTAGCAAATATTTCACATAAAATTATTTTGAGACAAATAGAAATGAAATCATTTGACCCAAAAAGGCGGAATGGGCACTAGGCCTGACATGTTTACTTACCTTGAATCTCAAGCAAAAGCAATTCACTTCCTAATAATACTTGACGTGTCCTTCGTCAACGAAATTGTCACCTACAAATTTCATAGTATTCTAATCAACACATTGCACACGAAGTCCTATAGGTAAATGAAATAAATCCCTTACTAACTCTCCCCAACCTTTACTAAGGCGAACAACCTCTTTTATAGAAAAATGCACTTTATAGAGTTAAAGTTTATCATTTGTAAAAACACACTAAGCTGTAATTATATAAATAGAACTTGTAAGATAAACTAAACCATCGTTTTTATTATTTAGGATATAGAAGCATATTATTTTACACCAAAAATACTTTTGAATCAAAAAGTAGCTTCTCCCTACCAAACAAGCCTTAGTAGAGAAAATAAGTTATAAACTAACTAACTTTTATTAAAATAAATAACAAATTTATTTGAGGAAATAACTTATTCTAACTTGTTGCAAACTTATAAAAATAAATAAGAAAAATATACTTTTATCATCCTTATTCTACACATTTATATTGGAGTTTATTTTACCCCAAAAACACTTTTGATTCAAATAATAGTTTCTCCCAACCAAACAAGCCTTAGTAGAGAAAATAAGTTATAAACTAACTAACTTTTATTAAAAGAAATAACAAATTTATCTGAAGAAATTACTTATTCTAACTTGTTACAAACATATAAAAATAAATAAGAAAAATATACTTTTATCATCCTTATTCTACACATTTATATTGGAGTAAAGATGAGTACAAAAATATTACTTTAAAGTTATATAAAAAGAATTGTCTCTTGTGAGATTCGAACTTAGAACCTACATCCCACACACTCACCAAGCTTTAAGTTGTAGCAATTGACCACTGGAACAACCTCTTTTATAGAAAAATACACTTTATTGAGTTAAAGTTTATCATTTGTAAAAACACACTAAGCTATAATTATATAAATAGAACTTGTAATATAAACTAAACCATCATTTTTATTATTTAGGGTAGAGAAGCATATTATTTTACCCCAAAAACACTTTTGATTCAAATAGTAGTTTCTCCCAACCAAACAAGCCTTAGTAGAGAAAATAAGTAATAAACTAACTAACTTTTATTAAAAGAAATAACAAATTTATTTGAGGAAATAACTTATTCTAACTTGTTACAAACTTATAAAAATAAATAAGAAAAATATACTTTTATCATCCTTATTCTACACATTTATATTGGAGTAAAGATGAGTACAAAAATATTAATTTAAACTTGTATAAAAAGAATTGTCTCTTGTGAGATTCGAACTTAGAACCTACCTCCCACACACTCACCAAGCTTTAAGTTATAGCAATTGACTACTGGGCCAACAACACCTTTCATTCCCTCTATCTTCTATAAATACTCAACTACTAATACTACATAATAATAATAATAATAATAATAATAATAATAATAATAATAATAATAATAATAATAATAATAATAATAATAATAATAATAATAATAGAAAACAAAACAATTAATTGAAAAGAAAGAGAGACAGAGAGAAAGGATCGGGTTTGATACCCGAACAGAGGAGAACGACGCAGGTGAAGGCGCCGGAAAAAGGAGGCGACGGCGGCGTCGGCTGGGCACGGCAGCGGCGGCGACGATGGATAGCGGCGGCGGCGGTGACTGGAACCGACTGGGTCTTCTAGGCAGCCCGGTCGGGGGAGATTGAGAGAGAGATTGAGGGGAGATTGAGATGGAGAGATTGTTGGGTTTTGGTGTGTGAACAAATCTGAATTCGAGGTGGGTATTTATAAGATTTCAATTGAAGAATCCGGCGAAGACAAGGAGTGTTTTTCGGGTTGATTTGGATTTTGAATTGGGTCACGAAATTGGGTGAAATTGGTTTGCTTGATGCTAAAGGTTCGATCTTTGTCGAGTTTCTAGTGAATTGGGACAAAAATTGGTGAAAGTGGTGGTGTTGGCGTTGGTGGTCGGCGGTGGAGTTCTTCTCCCGTTGGGAGATGAATTCTTTGGAAAAGATGATAAGAACTTATGTAAAAGACACTTTCACCCCACTAGTTTGATTAAAAAGACAACTAGCACCCCAAGCTTAATTAAAAAACACTTTTTAAAATAAGAAAAAGACATTAAAGCCCCAAGTAGTTAATAACAACAAAAAGTAACTTTCAAATAATTAAAACTAGTACCCATATCTTATACCAATGTCATAATAACACTCAATATTATTATAAAATCCCGTTTCTAAATAACGGTGTATTTCAATGTCGCTGGCCCATCCTACGGTTCTAACTACAAAGATGCCCGAACCTACAGTCAGCAGTACCCTGGAGCTGGCCATCACTCCCTTAAGAGAGAAGAGGTAGAAAAGGAAGAAGGGTAGACACAGTACTGGTCTATGAGTGTGCTTAATGTTCTACCTTGATAATAAACCCAAAATAAATATCAAGGTTCTTGTGTATTGAAATGTGAATTTCAACCATGGCATTTATGCTCTAGCTGTCTTTCATATCTCGTATTTACCAGTTACAGTATGGCCGGAGAAAAAACTAGAAATAAGTTTCCCAAAAAAAAAACGCATTAGGAAAAAAAATCGACGAGCTAGTGGTACACCCTACGCTTATTTATGCTCTTCAACACAACAAATATGTTAAGAATCTAGATCTAATCATCTATTACCAAAGAAACTACCAATACCTTTAAAAATTCTACGAGGTAGTGGTATACCATACGTAGCTTTGTTTACGAGAAGTTGAGCATTTGTTACTGACGAGAGAATTCAAGTCAAGGTGGTGATTTGTTAGGATAGTGTCTTGAATCAAAATTGTTAAGAGCAATAAAGGACCAAAGAAGCGCCAAGTCTCTGTTCGTTGTGCGACTGAGAAGCTTAGTCTTACGACTGGAGACCTAGTCTCTGATGGTCGCACGGCCAGAAGGCCCAGTCGTACGACCTGATGTTGGAGGCCTGCGACTGGGTTGTTTCATTATGTGTTTTGGAGGCCTAGCCATGGTGCAGGGCATTAGACGTCGACCATTTCTCCACCATGGACACAACTTCTAAACAGATCACTTGGAAGAAAAAACAAGAAACATAACACGGTAGAATATTATAATACATAAGTTTTGGAGCAGTCAAAATGGTTCTAAACCGTGATATCCCGTTCTGGTTACAATAAGAAAACCAAAGCCGTGCAGCAGGGTTATTATGTGGGTATGAAACTTACCCCATGGTCTTTCATGAACAAAACTAATTTATCTACCCAATGTTATTCTTCTACCAATCACTGCATGCATCTTCTCAATCTTCCTCTTAATAGAATATATTCGAGATATAAAACTAAATAATAATGCCGAATGATGTTCTTCTCTATTTCTGACCATTGCTAGCTTAAATTCTAAGCATCAGAGTTTATTAGTTCAAGTCTTACTTTATGGTCAAACAGGAAGATGCTGAAAAAATTAAAGGTTACAGTTTCAAACATTGTGAAATCACTTGAACATATACATGTCGTGGAGTTTTCATTACAGCTGCAGATTTGCTAGCTATTTCTCAATCGAATATCTGAACTTAATCCACCTTTGGAAAAAAAAAAGAAAAAAACTAGAAAATTCTAATGTTTAGGTCCTGAATTAAAGTGTGAAATTATTTACTTTAGTCCACCACCTGATCATCTTAAACATTATTGTTGGCTTCACTAAAGGTTATAATTGTAATTTCAAATTTTGATATAATGGTGTTAGTTTCTTAATGGCAAAAAGGGGATTAGGGAAGTTTTACAACAAGTGTGAGGAAGGACTTGTATTTAGATCAAACGTCAAGGGAGGTAAATGTAATTTACCCTTTCAGAAATTATCTTGCAGCATCCCTGTAAATTCTAATAATGTCTATTTTCGGACTTTTGTACAAGTAACTTTTAACCTGTAATTTTTTTTTTTTTTTTTGTTCCCAAGTGTGGAAGATAAGTTATTCTGAACTACCTACAATGCTAAGACATTAAACGAAAGATGCGAGCCAGGACAAAGTCATGGTAACATACCTGATGTTCTGATCTCTCTTTCAACAACTTTATTGAACGTCGGCTAAGTCGTGAATCTTTGATGCTAACCTGCACTAGCAAATGTTCGCCAATTCACTGAAATCATAGTGCGCCATTGGAATAAGAGATTACATATATAAATGGCTTAATTACCCAGTATGCATTAAGTAATTAAGCCTATATAAATATATACAAACACACAGACACACACACACATAAATTTACTCCACTGAATATTATTTGAAAATTTGTGAACTAGTCATGGGCCATAGAGGCATTAGATGCCCCCTCATCTTCAAAGAGTAACCAGAAATTAAAAAGTAATAACAAAAATAAAATGAAATAGTAAAATAAAAACTCTATAAATAGAACACAAAGAGATGAACTCAAACAAACAAAACCCAAAATGAAAAGAAGCCTCAATCGGGGATGGCGTGGAAATGCTCACCACAGTTCCTCAAGCATGCATAAGGGACCGGGCATGAATGTCACTCCTCACATGATTCCTGGTGGAGGTTTCAATCCCGGAGTGCATGGTTCAAATGCTCACGACAGCCACAACCATAGCACTTCTATGGCGAGTGGTGGCCCACATGGCCCCCACCAGACTGAGCACCAAGCGTCTTCTAAGGGTACACCCGAAGCTTAATGATTCACAAGACCTCTAAAATGTTGAAGGTGCTTGTCTAGTGAACTATGCTTTGCTTGAGAAAGTGATGCCAATAATAAATGTTATCTATTTACGTTCTAATTCCTTTTCTGTTCTGCATAGTCTTATAATTACCTATTTCTCAACCTCTTGAACCTAAATAAAATTCCCGGGAAGGACTACAAGACCAAAAGAGAACCATATCGTGGAGTTGAGGAAAGTAATCAAACATTATTCAGCATGCATATCCATAAGTGCATTTCAAACACTCGTAGAGGGTTCTACTTCTATACTCAAGCATGTCACAACACCTTTTTCTCCTCTGTGACTTCATCTGCATTGCGTATATTCTCGGAAGGAACATTAACCGACAAGATATTTGCAATTTTCTGGAAGCCATTTCATCATTTTGATGAAATATTTATCTTGAATGTAATCCCATAACTTCTGAATTTTCCAATAAGCTTATAGGAATATGTCTCACGTGTTCGCTTCAAATATAGAACTTTTCATACACGTGTTTGAACCTTTGATCATAGCATAACCCATAAAATTTTGATGTCGTCAATGGAATTAATTAGGGTAATTGAAAGGAAAAAGCTGTTATTACAGATGATAAATGGCTTTGAAGACAATGGGAAATAATGAAAATTAAAACCCCAAACCAAGTTTTGTATGAAAGAATTTTTTTACAAAAGAACATATATCTAAAGATAATAATTTCTTAAAATAGTGTGTACGTACACAGTGATATGCACTATAACATGCCGATGGCGTCTAAAATTATAGACTTTTGCAACATTTCAGAACGGGTAGCAACATCAAAAGGGCCAAGCCTTTCAGTTCTCATCTCTAGAAGAATCTCGTGCTTACATCTTTGAGATGCAAGTTACTTCACTATATGTTAGGGCTGATGACCTGCAATGCCGTGGTTCGGATGAATTTCTTTTGGTCATTGGTTTTTAGTTTTTTGGGAATGACTGGTAGGGGTGAGGAGGGAGAGTATACTATAGACTCTCTCTCTCACTCATTCCCAGAAAACGAGAAAACTATCCATCCAAACTCCCCGATTAAAATCAATAAACTAAGGTCTCTAGGTTTGACTGCTATACAGTTCATCAAATTCAACGGGTAATTTAACAAATCCTGATAACTTGGTGGTTTGGGAGGATGATAAGATACTCTCAACACTCTGCCCCTACCCTAAAGCATGGGGTAAACTGGTGATGCTTGGGTAACAGTTATGATTCGATAAGGTCAGAACTGACGGAACCAGATGTAAGAAACTTATAATGATGATCCTAAATTGACTTGACAAGAAAATGCTATGCAAATCAGAGTTATTTTTGTAGACAAATCCTGATAACTTGGTGAGGATGAAAAGATACACTCAAGTAACACTCAGCCCCTCCCTAAAGCATGACAAACCAGATGTAATAAACTTCTAACGATGATTCTAATTGGATTGGACAAGAAAATGATATGCAAGTCAGAGTTACTATTGTAGGTAATTTCTGATTTTACCAGTATTTATGTCCCTTATTCACTCAAGCGCAATGAGGTTGCAGTAAGCAAGCATCAATCCTTGTTGAGTAGAACCAACTTGCTACTCCCTCCCTTAGTGATTGAGGAGCTGATTAAACCTTTGTCTATAATAGAATGATTAATTATTTCCCTAAAAATACTTAACTGAAAAATTATGTTATTTTCTATTCCAATCAAGTTACTTCCATACTTGAAGCTGTATTTCGAGTTGAAACCTCCCTTGACGAACTAACTTGGATGCATGTCACTCATCGGTAATGTGTGTTGAAATAGACATCACTAGTGCCTTTGAAGCAGTGACTTAAGCATCTACTGTCTACACTCGTCTACACCCTATAACTACTAGAAAAATTGTGAGGCTAAAATTGGGTGTCGATAAATTAATCAAAAGCAAGTTATTGAAAATCAATTTCCCCCCTTGCTCCCTAAAAGATGACGTGCGACAATAGAAAACGTCCGAAAACTTTAAAAAAAAGTACCAAACAAAGTAAAAACTGTTTCTACCGTCGTAAAACAGTTGTGCTGGCAGCAAAAGCATTCCCAAATTGGGCCATAGCACTATCAATATCAGCATTATATATATCATCACCATAATTTCAGCACTATCAATCCCTCATAGCTAAGTCAACAAACAAACATGATATCTTGCATTGGGGACTTCAAATATGTACTTTCTTTTATTTACAGGCTGCATCACACTGGACAGCCGACCACCCAATTTCTACCTCGTCTAATTCGTTATAGCTTAACTTGTCAGGACTTGGAGCATCACCATACAAAATTGTCTCTTCGAACAGTTATGATACACACGATAAATAACTATGAAAATAAACCGACAATAGAAAGATAGAGGAGAATGGGCTTCATGTGACCAATCATTGCTTCAACTAGCATATCGGAAATGACGAGGGAAAGCATATCGCTTACCTAACAATCGCTGGAAGAACCGTAGTTGTGGCGGTAAGAAACAATTTCTGTCAATGGAATGGAAGGGCCGAAGTTCTGGAAATGCCAAATAGTCTGGGATATCAATTGTAGGTGAATATTTACAGAATGATATTTTTGTATATTGATAAACCATTAAGTCTGTGTATATATAGGTACGGAGGTAGATAATTATGGAAACCTATCTCTTCAATCAAGGAAATAAATTACAAATCAATTCTACAACAATGTACACAATCAACAGTAATTATGGTCTAACTATTGCTGAATTTCTGCTAACACTCCCCCTCAAGCTTGGCTCTAGATATTAATAAGACCAAGCTTGTCCAGGATAAACTTGAAAACCTTTTCTGTAAGACCCTTCCTAAGCATATCAGCCAGCTGTAGATTTGTAGGCCCATACTCAGTGTTGATAATGCCCTTCTCAACTTTTTCTTTGATGAACTGCCGATCAACCTCAACATGCTTAGTTCTGTCAGGATGTACCAGATTATGAGCTATACTGATTGTCGATCTATTATCCAATAAAGTTGAATAGGATCCTCGTATCCAATCTTCAATTCCCCCATAAGTCTTTTGATCCATATAACTTCACACCATGAGCCATAGCTCCATACTCGGCTTCTACACTGCTTCTTGCTACGACTGATTGTTTCTTACTTCTCCAGGTGACCAAGTTACCCCATAATATAGTACAATAACCACACGTTGATTTTCTATCATCTACTGAACCAGCTCAGTCAGCGTTCTTAAAACTTTAATTCAACCTTCATTAGTCTTCTTAAAGAATAAACCCTTCCCTGGTGCTTTCTTCAAGTACCTCAAAATCGTATACACCGCATCAAGATGGCCTTGGCAAGGTTCATGCATATACTGACTCACTAGACTTACAGCAATGGCGATGCCAGGCCTTTTATAAGAAAGATAAATAAGTTTTCCCACGAGTCTCTCGTATCTTCCATTATCAGCTGGACCACCTTCAAACATCTTTACTTTATTTCCAATCTCAACTGGAGTTTGGCTAGGCTGACATCCTAGCATGCCCGTTTCTTCAAATAAATCAAGAGTATATTTCCTTTGCGACACCGAAATACCTTCTCTACTTCGTGCAAATTCCATGCCAAGAAAGTGCCTTAATGGTCCAAGGTCTTTAACCTCAAATTCCCTTGCCATCATCTGTGTAACTTTGTTCATCTCCTCAGTGTTATCTCCAGTGACTATGATGTCGTCAACATAAACTATCAAAATAGTGATCTTACCATTTTCTGAGTGCTTGATATAAAGTGTGTGGTTGTCCTTGAATAAATCCACGATTCTTCATTACCTTGGAGAATCGGTCGAACCAGGCACGGGGAGATTGTTTCAACCGATAAAGAGATTTGTTGAGCTTGCAAACAGTTCAATTTCCCATCCTTTGTTCGAATCCTGGAGGTTGACTCATATATACTTCTTATTCAAGTTCACAATTCACAAAGGCATTTTTTACATTCACCCGATGTAGTTGCCAATCGCAATTTACTGCTAGCGACAGAAGAAATCGGATGGTATTGATTTTAGCAACAGGAGCGAAAGTTTCACTGTAGTCAATACCATAAGTTTATGTGAATCCTCTAGCCACCAGTCGTGGTTTATACTTCAGGGATCATGGTTGTCAGGATCGCGATACGGATCGTAGGATCGTACAATCCTATGATCCTGAGGGCGAGTGGCGATCCGGATCGGTTAGAAAATCGCTTTCTGATAGGATCGGGTGGGATCACGCGTAGAATCGTAGGATCAGTTATCCTACGATTCTACGATCCTACGATCCTACCTTTTTTCAAAAAAAAAATATTTATTTATTTTTTAATTATTTTTTTATTTTTTTTACTTCTCATGGCTTCATCATGCCGCAAAAATGTTTATTGGAGTCTAATTTTGTATGCCTAATTTTGAAACTTCAAAGATTCAACTTCATATGCAAGGGCAGAGATTGATGTGAAAATTAGCAGGGAGATTGATGTCCTAAATGACCCAAATGATATGTCTCTATGGTATATTAGGTCTTGAGCTTGTGTATTAAAACTTTTATGACATTAAGAACCTGAAAATAAGTCATTAAGAAGTAAAAGTATTAATACAAAAATTAAATTATACTTTTGGTAGGATCTTACGGTCCGATCCTACGATCTTCGATCCTGTGGGCCACTCCACGATCCTACACAAGATCAAGATCCTGAAAACCTTGTTCTCGATAGAACCATCTGCCTTGTATTTGATGGTGAATACCCATTTACACTCAACAGTACTTTTATTATGCGTAAGCTCAACTAATCTCCAAGTATTGTATTGCTTAAGAGCACACATTTCTTCCAATATCGGAGCCTTCCATTTAGGAATACCAAGTGCTTCTTCAATGGTCTTAGGAATAACAATGCTGGACAAACTCGTGGTAAAAGCACGGAAAGAAAGGTGATAAGTTCGAATAGGAAATAAATTTAAAATAGGATGTTGAGTAGACGCTCTAACTCTATTTCTAATGGCTATTGGAGCATCTATATCAGAATTAGAATCTGAATTACCTGAGATATCGACAGTTTGAAGTTCTATCACGGGTGTGACTTTTTGACTGTCAGCAAGATTCATGATTTTCTTGCCTTGCGAGGATTGTTTTTTGGAGTAGACCTGTAACTCTTGCTGATGTGGCCTACTTGTTTCTCTTCACACTTCTTGTAGAGGAAAATTGTCCGTAGAAAAAGATTATTGGTTGAGTTCTGTGATAGGCCTTATTTGCTCGGATATAATTATAGTAGGAGTTTCAATGATAGAATCGATTGATTGAGGCAATGGTACATCCTAAGTATCCCATGAACACTTAGCTTCCAGATAAAATTTCTCCACCTGGAACGAATTTGGGAAGGAATATGGAGTATCCTCAAAAAATGTGACATCACATGAACCATAAGTTTTCTTATACAGTGGACAGTAGCACCGGTAACCTTTCTGAGTAGGAGAATAACCAATAAAGATGGTCTTCAGTGCTTTAGGATCAAGTTTACCACGATCGTGTTCATGAGAAGGGAGACTGGAACTTAAGAGGGCGACTTAGAAGGCGGTTTATGAGATATGTGGCTGTTAAGATAGCATCTCCCCACAAATACTTTGGAACACTTGTGGTAAACGTTAGCGCACGGGCCACCTCTAACAAATGGCGATTTTTTCCTTTCTCCTTCTCCATTTTATTGTGGAGTGTCAACACAAGAACTTTGATGAATAATGCCATTTTCTAGCAAATATTCACCCAAAATAGAGTTAAAATACTCTCTGCCATTGTCAGTTTGAAGCACTCGAATTTTGGTTTGAAATTGGGTCTGAAAATTTGATTGAAAGTTTTGAATATCTGTTGTGCTTCAGATTTTTCACGGAGAAGATACACCCATGTGACATGTGTGTGATCATCGATGAATGTAATGAACCACATTTTTCTATGAGCAGTGGGGGTTTTAGATGGACCCCATATGTCACTCTGGATCAAATAGAAAGGAGCAGATGCGATATATGGCCTCGGAAGAAAAGGCGATCGAGTGTGTTTAGCGAACTGACATATATCACACTGGAAAAAGGAGGAATTTTTATTAGCAAATAAGGATGGAAACAATCGTTTCAGATAGGAAATATTGGGATGGCCAAGCCTGTGATGCCAAAACATTATTCTAGAATAGGAATCAGAAACAGAAGCGACAACAGACGTAGAGGGATGTCCACTGATTTTATTTTGATCAACAAGGAAATAAAGCCCATCACGAATCCTAGCACTGCCAATCGTCCTCCCGGATGATATATCATGAAAAGAACAAGATGATGACAAGAAATTAACAACACAATGATTGTCAGAAGTCAACTTGCTAATAGAAACTAGATTGCAAGTTAACGAGGCAACATGAAGGACATATGTGAGATTGAGACCCATAGATAGTATTATTGTTCATATTCCCTTAACAGGAGATAAAGTACCATATGCAATCTTAACGGTGCACTAACAGAAAAACTGCTGTTCCCGACGGTTTTAAGTGTGGTCCGCCGTATTTAAAAATTCATTTACGGCGTTTTTTGCAAAACCGCCATTATTTATGGCGGTTGGTTTTTAAGCGCCTTATGTACGAAGTACGGCGGAAGTAATTAAGCGCCGTTTACCTAAACTAGATAAGGCGGTTTAGAGTAACTGGCGTTAGTTCTAAGGCGCTTTATGGTTTTAATGTCGTTATCTTTGCAAAGGTTTCTTTATTAGAGTCGTTAATTACATTTTTTTCCTGGATTTGTTCTGGACAGTTGGATTAAAAACCCTACAATATAAATAAACACTTCTACCCATAGTTTTAAAAACCGGACCGGACCGGTGCTTGACCAGTCCGGTCAGGCAATCAGACCGTTCATGCATTCAAACTGGGCCACGTCACCCGAACCGGCCGGTTGTTGACCCGCCGGTTCTCTTTAATTAAAAAAGAAAGTGCGCTGATGCTGAGAATCGAACTCTGCACCTCAGGATTTCAACAACTGGGACTTACGGCTACGCCAGCTGCAACTTTAGTCGTGTAGGGAGTAATTACTATACTTAGGCCCTGCTTTCTTTGCCTAAAATTAGGTGACTTTTTACCTTTTTTATGTCATAAAAAAGTTATAATTTACTCATTTTCGTTACAATTGAAGTTACGTTACTTTTTTACCTTTTTATAAGACTAAAAAAGTTAGTTTTTTCCAACTTCAACTTTTCTTACTTTTTACTCCTTAAATCTACTTTTTAGGAGCTAAAATAGAACATAAGTAAACAACATTTTTTTTAAAAAAAGTTACCTACTACCTCCGTTTCTTCTCTATCACACCGGTTTGACTTTTTAACTCGTATCTGGGTCACTTTGACCGGGTGATTTGGATAGCAAAACGATGCAATTTTTTGATAATTTTTTCACCATGTTGTAGAGCAACTTTTACTCTACAACACCATGAAGAAATTATTAAAAAATTGCACCGTTTTGCTACACAAATCACCGGGTCAAAGTAATCCAATGAACAGTGACAAAAGTCAAACCGGTGAGATAGAGAAGAAACGGAGGTAGTACAACTTTTTAGAAAATGTAACAAAGTCAAAGTAAGCAACTTTTTGACCTTTTTCTAAAAAGAACTAAAAAGTACCTAAATTAGGTAAAGAAAGCAGGGCTTAATACTTGTTAAGTAACTATTATACTTAATAATTTATTTTGAAAACTATTATACTTAATACTTCGTTATTAAGTAATAAACAATTCTTCTTTCTTGTTCTTTTAGGGTAAACAAATCTTCTTTCTTTTCTAGGAACATTAGTTTATTGATCCCAAACAATAGTAAATATACTTCAAAATAAAAACATAGTAACAACAATTTACAACCATATTGATCCCAAACCATAGTATATAAATTTATAAAATATGATTTTTTTATCAACTATTGTATCAAAATGTTCAAAGTTATTTATCTTTCACAAATATAAGTCTACATTCAAAATATTATAGAGGCAAGTTGTTCAAATCAAAAATATTCAAGTATATTTTTAGTTATTTTCTATTATATTTATAAACAATAATAAATGTATATTATTAAATAAACGTGCGATTGAACCGGTCCGACCATGAACCGGTGAGCACCGGTTCGATGGCCAGTCCGATTTTTAAAACTTTGCTTCTACCTCTCCTAACCCTAAGTGCGGCTCCTCCTCTCAGCTCTCTCTCCCTCTCTCTGGAGACCATATGCATCTTCCCGTCAGAGATGGTGGTTCACATGCTCCCACTTCCTCTCCTTCGTCAATCAGTATCAGGTATGCCTCTGTCTTCCTCTCCTTCGTCCCTCTATCTCTCTCCGTCAATCATCCCACTCTCTCCTTCTCTGCCCTTCCCTCCGTTTCTCCGTATTCGCCGTTCTCTTTCGTTATCTGACGGTCTCTCTGTTTCTCCTCCGCCCACTGCTCTGTTTCTCTGACCCTTCCCTCTATTCTCCGGACCCTCTGTTTCCACAGCTTCTCTTGCACTTTCTCTTCGGAAATCTCTGGATCTGAAGTTCATGATCTGAAATGTTTGATCATTTGGAATGAGAGAAGATATTTTTGTATCAGAAGCTTCATGAGATGGTTGAAGCAATTGTAGACCTCAAATGTTTGAAGAATTACAGAATGACTTGCAGAAATTCCCTGTCCAAAAATTCATGAGATGGGTACAAAATTTGGACTGACCTTTTGTAAAGTACTCAAAATTTTAAATTAAAAAAAGAATTTGAATATTTTATTTAATCAACAAACATTATTTAAATTTTAAAGTACATGAAAAATATTATCTGAAGAAATTTAGAAAAAATAAAAAATTAGTATAAAAGGCGGTTCTTAAGAATCTGCCGTTACCCTTTAAGGCGCTTCGGCAAGCCGTCGTTCAGCTTTACAATGCTTTTTTTGAGCTGCCATTAAATGAAACGGCGCCTAGAACGGCCGTTACCCCCTTTACGACACTTAATTTAACGGCACAGTAAAAACCACCGTAACAACACCTGTAAAAGCCAAGAACGGCGGTTTCAGCCCATTTAAGGGTGGTTTGCAAGCGCCCTTTTTGGCAATTTTTCTAGTAGTGGTGGCTTGATGAGAGTGAGGTGTATATGAGTCAAATAGAGTGAGGTGTATGAGAGTCATATGGTGGGAGGCACCTAAATCTATAACCAATAGTGTCATAGGATTGGCTGAAGAAATGAAGTTTGAAAAAGTGTTACTAGAGTGAGCGACGGTGCAAGATTCTAAATTAGAATTGGTTGGTGAGATTGAGAAGACGTCGCAGATGATGCACTTCTTCTTTGGTGAATGGAAGGGAAGGCCCAGTGAAATCAAATTTTCCATCCTTATTGCCGCCAGATTGGGCTTGACAGGCTCGGCCTTGTGATGGCCTATCATTGTTCTATTTCATCCAAACACTATTGATCAAATGAGCTTTTAAGCTCAACTTCTCACTTACTTCAGCTCATCCAAACAGGTAATAAATTTTGGCAAAAGTTTACCAATAAATTGTAACACTCCCAAAATGACCAAGCCGGAAATCCAGGGGTGTCACTCCGTACCCGAGATTAAACCCGGATACAAGGAGGTTTAAAACAGAGAATGCGAATATAACTTTATTAAACTCTAATCCTTGAGCCTCAAACACAGGCATACAATCCAACTAAAGTTTTAATGATACTAAAAGAATCTATAAGGAACAAAGTGTGATATCACTAACCGTCTAAGTGATGATTCGCGTCCCTTGCTAAGCTATGCTCACATCATATAGATCTATGGTGCAGAAAACAAAGAGAAACACCACAGTTTCCAAAGTCAGCGCAAATACGGAGTAAGTAACACCCAAGCATGTAAACAGATAATGAAGTAATTTTAAAACCAGTTTGTAGTAGTTTCGCTAAATCAAAGTGAAAGTAAAAGTTTTGACCCTTTTATAGAAGAAATGAGATGAGAGGTTTCAAGTTCATTTATATTTTCCAAATCACATCCATTATCCAAATAATGGGATTCCAAAACTCACGATATTCCATTTTTCATTAACAGCATCCAATCCAAAAATCAATTTATTAATTTGTTGATACGGGGAAAACCAAACAACCACTTCGCAAGCATCCAAGACCTTAAGTGTCGACACCCCCTTACAGACTTCTTGCGGCCAGAAGAGTGAGTACAAGGAGCTATCCGGGGACTTGCAACCGGATTAAATAAATTTAATTGGACGAGAGACCGAAGTCAACACGCCCAATGCCAATAGTAACCCTACAACAATAATCATCCACGTACAACTCTTCCACTTTACGGTATCATCGATTATTAGATTGCAGTGGTATTTTCAGAGAACATTTCAACAATTTGAAACAAGTATTCAAGCAACACATATTTTGCATAAAATCATTTTGAGACAAGTAGGAATGAAAACATTTGAGACGAAATGAGGAATGGGCGCTAGGCCTGGCATGTTTACTTACCTTGAATCTTAAGCAAAGCAAATCACTTCCTAGTAATACTCGACGTATCCTTCGTCAATGAGACTGTCGCCTACAAATTTAATAATATATCCTAACCAACACATTGCACACAAAGTCCTATAGGTAACCGAAATAAATCCTTTACTAACTCTCCCCAACCTTTGTCAAGGTGAACGACCTCTTTTATAATAAAATATGCTTTATAAAGCTAACGTTTATTATTTGTAAAAACACACTAAGCTATAATTATATAAATATAACTTATAAGATTAGATAAACTATTATTATTATTTAGGGTAGAGAAGCATATTTATTTATCCCAAAAACACTTTTGATTCAAATAGTAGTTTCTCCCAACCAAACAAGCCTTAGTAAAGAATATAAGTTATAAACTAGCTAACTTTATTTAAAAGAAATAACAAATTTATTTGAAGAAATAACTTATTCTCACTTATTAAAAACTTATAACAATAAATAAGAAAAATATACTTTTATTTTTAGGTAAAGATGAGTAACTAAATTAAGTGTCTCTTTTGAGACTTGAACCCAAGACCTAGTTCTCATACCTCACCAAGCTTTAAGTGCCGACAATAGACCACTGGGCCACTTCCTCATTTTGTACTCTTCTCTCAACTAATAACATAACAATACTAATAACAGTAATAGAAATAAAACCAATGATCAAAAATAAAAAGAAAAGAGAAGAAGGAGAAGAAGACGGGTCTGTTTACCCGATGGAGGACAGGAGGACGGGGACGAGCGGCGGTGGCGCCGGAGAGAGGACGGTTGGCGACGCGACGGGAAGCGAGGACGCCGGCGGCGTCGGCGGCGAGGCGATACGGCGGCGCTGGGCTAGGCAGCGGTCGGGTTCGGGCGACCCGAACGGAAAAAAAATGAGAGAGAGAGAGAGAGAGATCGAAGGAGAGATTGAGAGGGTTTTGATGGTGTGAATTTCTCTGGGTTTGCAGGAGCTTTTATAGGCGGAGAGTGATGAATTCCGGCGAGGAATAGGACTCCTCCGGGTTCGATTTGATTTTCGAATTGGGTCACGATTTGGGAAAAATTGGATTGCTTGGTGAGGAATTGTTGATCTTTGATGAAATAGGAGTTGATTGGGACATAAATTGGTGAAGGTGGTGGCGATTTAAGCGGTGGTAGTGTTGGTGGCGCCGTGGGAAACGGAGAGAAGCTCTCCTGTGTTGAGCAGGAGTTGGAGAAGATGATTATCTTTCTGAAAAGACACTTTCACCCCCCTGAGTTTAGAAGAAAGACAGGTCCTACCCCACTTGTTTAGTTAAAGGCACAATTTAATTTAGGAAAAAAAGCCCCCAAATGAATAATAATAATAATAATAATAATAATAATAATAATAATAATAATAATAATAATAATAATAATAATAATAATTAACTTTTAAATAATTAAAACTAGTACCCTAACTTATACTAATGCCATACTAACACCCAATATTATTATAAAATACCCGTTTCTAAATAACGGGGTATTTCATCCTTCCCCCCTTAAAGAGAGCTTCGTCCTCGAAGCTTAAACCAACTTATAAACCACCACTAAAGTATGAGTCTCCACTGTAGGGTATAATCACTAAATGCAAACCTAAGGTTATGCATGATGAGCAATATACTATAAGGATGTACTAAAATGACTTGCTTCAAAATCAATTCTTCAAAACCGAAGGATTACATCACGACCCGAACGGAAAAAGAATGAGAGAGAGAGAGAGATTGAAGGAGAGATTGAGAGGGGTTTTGATGGTGTGAATTTCTTTGGGTTTGCAGGAGCTTTTATAGGCGGACAGTGAAGAATTCTGGCGAGGAATAGGACTCCTCCGGGTTCGATTTGATTTTCGAATAGGGTCACGTTTTGGGCAAAATTGGATTGCTTGGTGAGGAATTATTGATCTTTGATGAAATAGGAGTTGATTGGGACATAAATTGGTGAAGGTGGTGGCGATTTAAGCGGTGGTAGTGTTGGTGGCGGCGTAGGAAACGGAGAGAAGCTCTCCTGTGTTGAGCAGGAGTTGGAGAAGATGATTATCTTTCTGAAAAGACACTTTCACCCCCCTGAGTTTAGAAGAAAGACAGGTCCTACCTCACTTGTTTAGTTAAAGGCACAATTTAATTTAGGGAAATTTTATAAAAGCCCCCAAATGAATAATAATAATAAAAATTGACTTTTAAATAATTAAAACTAGTACCCTAACTTATACTAATGCCATACTAACACCCAATATTATTATAAAATACCCGTTTCTAAATAACGGGGTATTTCATCCTTCCCCCCTTAAAGAGAGCTTCGTCCTCGAAGCTTAAACCAACTTATAAACCACCACTAAGGTATGAGTCTCCACTGTAGGGTATAATCACTAAATGCAAACCTAAGGTTATGCATGATGAGCAATATACTATAAGGATGTACTAAAATGACTTGCTTCAAAACCGATTCTTCAAAACGGAAGGATTACATCCCTCCCCCCTTAAAGAAGTGACGTCCTCGGAACTCAAAATACATCATCTAAAAGGTGAAGATACTTCTCCCTCGTACCATTCCTGGCTTCAGATGTTGCCTCCCTTGTGAAGTAATTTGTCCATAAGACCTTTATAATCCTAACACTCTTGGTACACGTGCCCCTTGTCATGATATCTAGAGTCTTAACATGCTCAAAACTTCTAGTTCGGGATCCAATACATGAAATGGTATAGAACACACTTCCTAAGTTGCTACACATGGGACAAGGTATTCCCCGAAATTTTCACCTTTCTCTTCAAGACAGTCGTACGTGCTCATCTGATCAGGTGGTAAGGCTATGGGGTAGGGATCACAACTATCGCGTATTGTTAATTTTCTATCTTATCATGCAGCACTACAAAGATGCAATAATATCACATATATCATACAATTCAACTGAACAAGTTTGATCATCATTGGTCATTTATAACCAATCTTCCAAGGACAATGTTGTTCTTGGGCTTACATTCCCATAGTAGGTCTCACAAAATATTAGTGTTCTCCATATATGAGTCACTTCTTAGTCCAAAATAGCAACCACAATGATCTGAGTGAAAGTCAAGACTATAACACAAATTTATTTGTTCGAGTATTCCAAGTATAAGACAACAACGTCAAAACAAAAGAAGTTCACACTCTTACAACCACTTAACAGGAGGTAGAACCTCTAGCAGACCATTAAAAGCATATAACTCTCATATTAGCTCAATCGTGAACAACATCCCATGACCCAACAATGATTTTGGTGACAAGACTCTAATCATACATACCCTATGACAAAGCGCCTCAATTACATCAAGATTTAGATTATAACATGGATAGTGAGATCACGCCCACAAGAAAATACCCTTATTGCGTCAGTCATCAACCCAAATAACTATTGCTATTGTCTCATAAGTGACTCTTCACATAGAGTAAGTTCATAAAATCTCCCAAGTTTGAAAGTAAGTACTCTTAGTGATCCTAAGAATAAACCAAATCAAAGATTCTAGATTACGATTCCCTCAAAAATGAAAATGCGTCAAAATGAATCATACAACTGTAAAGACGATTCATGAATAAGCAAAAATTTCGTTCCCCTAACGATAGTTAAAACTCCAAAAATCCAAAACTAACTTCCTATGGTCAGGACTGTCATTCGAATGGTACAAAACATCTCATCTAATCAAGACGAAAAATCGAAGAAATAGTGTACATGACTCCAAAGCGGCATAGTTCCATTTTTCCTTTGCTTTCCTATGACATCGGTGATAAAACTTTGCCTCGAAATTAAGAAAATAAAATAATTAAACCATGTGTAACCAAAAGAATACGATACTGAGGCACATGCTCCAAGCAACTTATTCATATTCAAATAGGTTCAACAATAACGAGACTTGCAAGCTAGTATTCGAATTCACCTTTGGTGATAAGTCCTTAAAAACATATTTCTATTAACAAAGCTCCAAGTACATTGCCCGAGAAGATTACAACAATTGAGCGGACCCATTTATTCCGGTATACCAACGTTTTATGTAACTCCAAGGAATTCAATATAAGCATAAAACTCGACAAATCTTTTAGAGGTTAATAACCATTCCGTTATCCCGATAGTAGTTTAGTGACATTGCTCCAATCATATACGCCAAAAAACGTTATAAGCCAACTATTTCAACGTGAGACTATACTAAAATAAGTTTGAATACACTAAAAATTTATCTTATTGCTAGCACCAAGGTAGTAGAAAGCTTCCAAAATATAAATCAATAACTCCAATGATAAACGTTACAACATCATAAACTATTTGTCACGAGAAACAAGGTCCGTAAATCAGCCAAGGTTGAACATCGAACCTCTCAGTCAGATTGAAAAGAAACAAATGGATGAACTATATTACGCTTATACAAGAATGATGACACCCAAGGGCAACCCATGAACAAAGAAATGTTTCTCTCGAATAATAGCTAAGTAACAAGGATCCAAACATAAATACCCAATGTAAATGATAACATTCTAGTGACCCAGAATACTGCACTTGGTAATTCCAATGGTCTAAAAGATAACAAACAAATCTTAGCATTTCACCCTCAACTCTAATTTACATGAGTGATTCCCCATTTTTCTTATTCATTTATGGTCATATATAGACAATGATGGAGAATAACAAGTTAAATATAAGCTCAACAAAATATAGGCAAGACAAGATAAAAATAGGTACATGCACTAATACAACAATACGATTCATCAAGACTAGGTAAAAATACTCCAACCAAAAGGGAAACTCCAATATTCTTTGATAGACATTTCAACTAGAATCCCAAGATTACATTTTCCTAACCACTTTAAAGTTGGCTCTAAAATAAATTGGAATATTTGGATAATTCCAAATATATGGTTCTCAAAACGCTTTCTAGGCGAGGGTGGGTGGGAAACCTCTATAGTCCACGCAAACTCTTTAGTCTATCATTTCTCATGGGTCCTCCATAGGTTCCTCCCAAGTCTTGTGAGCTAACAACAATACACACTTTATGAAGTGCGAATTTATCATCCATTGGCCT
Organism: Linanthus parryae; assembly: GCA_023055425.1. Lineage (NCBI taxonomy): Eukaryota > Viridiplantae > Streptophyta > Magnoliopsida > Ericales > Polemoniaceae > Linanthus > Linanthus parryae. Next base: position 71,020,798 of record JALGPY010000002.1, read on the forward strand.
TGATGTAAATATTTTTACTTGGGAAGGTACTAGCATCCCTCATCAGCTAAATCATTATACTATCTTTTAATCAGAATCCAAGGTTGTTCATTAGTAAAGACTCCACAATTCAATGACTCTGAACTAAGGTGTTGCTGAATACCCATCCTCCAACAAAAGTAAAAACCCAATGCTCACACATACCTAACACTTCTTCGATAAATTCCCAAATTGACCACCCCTCCCAGAAAGGTGTTCTTATTGGGTAGTTTAGCTGAAAATCTTCTACGTTGGTTCACTAGATTGACGGTCATATTTATGAGAGTTGAAGAATACTCTTATTAGACAACAAACATAAGGATTATTCTACCATAAGGGTATTCTAAAGCTGACTTACAAACAACACACTTAGCAGCTGCCAAGTAAGAATTTGCCCCAGCATTCCCAAAGACTTCGCAACATTTATAAGAGATGACCCAACATTGGAGGACAAACTTTTAAACAACGTATCAAGATTCCAGAACTTGTTCAAAAATGAAACTCTGAAGCCCAAGTCTAAGTCAATCGTAAATGATAAAAACGCTCTAAACTATACCCCGGAAAACAAGACTCTGATGAGATGGTTGTGACAAACTAACATCAATGAAGGGAAATTAAACTCCTCCTGTATTTTAGCGATCAATAGAGTTCCAAGTATAATGTCAATATTTTAGTACTTCCCAACACTTTAACACTCTCAAACTATCTCCATAACAATTTTAATATACCGAAATCTCCAAGTAGCCAACTCAACAATAGTAGAATTCCATATAGACACCCAAAAGTCTAAATTTCGACAAACTAGCTAAGAAGTGCCTAAAACCACAATTTGAAATCACGTCCCAAACATCTCTCAAACACTTTCGTCTTGAACATAATATAAGTACATCTTGTTCCCTCTACATTGTTTTAAAACTCGTAACTAATCCAACGCGTAGGTACTTCACAATTCCTCGATACGAGCTCATTTATCCTCTTTTCCCGCTCATACAAACTTTGCTTGAATGTTATTTTCTTAACTACCAAAATTATTTTGAATCCTCATTCGTCGGGTTTGAATATGTAAGAAATTTTAACCCTCTTTGTAACAACTATTTCTAGTGTTCTATGTGTGGTCTAATGTCCTACACTATAGCCTATTGTATCATTCATAAAGTATCATGGAGTTCAAGTTATCATAAATACATGGAATCTAATATCAATTATGCATATAACACATTGATCATCATACAATCAATTACACATACAATTTTCACATATACTGTACACGTCTTATTTCTCATGCTTCTTTGAAAATTATAAAAGTGATCAAACGGGTAAGCAAAATTATCAAATTTTGTGTGGATCGACCTCTCTGAGTCTAATTTCATAATCAAGAAGAATCGAGTCAAAATAAATTATAGGACTCAAGTTATGCAGAGAATAGAAAAACTGCTGTTATAAACCACCAGAACATAAACTTCAACTTTATCAAGTCATAGACTGACTTCAACTTCCTCAAAATGGTCTAGGCTTTCACCTAGATATAGCCCTATATATCTAATCACCACCAAAAAGATTTTGAGATCCATCCAAGATCTGTAAGATAGGTAAACTCAAAAATACTACAAATGACCATTATGAAATTCTGCTACTGAACAACGAACTTTGAAAATTCGTATCTAAGTCTCCAGAACTTATTTGGGATTGAAATTCTTACGGCATTTTCCTGAACATGTCTACTACATGGGAAAAATTCCGAGAAAAATAATTAAACATTTAAACACGTCTGCTACACCAAATACCATCTGCTGCAGAGATTCAAACACTACCAACATCAAGTTTACCGCATTCTAACTCATGAATGCTTCAGAAACGCAATACAACATCAACTTCAAACCATACTCCAACTCAATAAACAAAGTCTTATTATATTCCAAAATGGATCCTCAAACATAAGTATTATCCTTCACCAAGAAGCAAAGTATTAACCTTAAAACATGGCCTTATTCCGAACTAGAACTTCAAAAGCACTAAAAGTCTAAGAAATCGGGAAGCCTAATATGTATACTTCTCATAGTTAATCACACTTGCTTCCGACTCTATATCTTCACTAGGGTCATGCTCGAACTCATCATCCTCAGGCCTTCTTCAATCTCAATATCCTCATCTTCACTAGAATCTATTACGATCACCATGTGGCTTTGCCATTTCCCATGAGCCTCCATCAACAATTTACACATAAAGTCGGCATTCACCATCCACTCATTTGATAGAAATAGTCTTCATAGTTAAACCTATTGAACCTAGCCATAATATCGCTATACCTGGCGATAATCTCCCTAAACATGGGCCCCATAGCTAGAGCCTTCACCATACAATAAGCTTGGAAAGCGGGATTCTGATATCGAGTAAACTCCAACACATTAAACTTATCCTCACAATACTGGCATAACACGCTTCCTTACGGTTCTCTTAGTTCTAGCCATCTATAAAAAGGAAACGAATCCATATACTCTCTTACTCCACAAAGTATATCGTAAACCAAAATGATTGCTTTTATAAGTACATACTCCCAACACTTTAAATTTTTGATCACACATGACTTTCGAAACGAATTTCAACTTTTGATCACCCAAATAATAGACACTTAATCTAACTCCAATGAAAAGCCTCAAATCCAAACACTCAGCTAAATCGGGTGGGCTAAAGCTCTTAGTTAGGAGATGGTGGGTGGGGATACCAGCTCACTTAGCCTATTTTCTAAAGACTTAAACACATAATAACCCTATTCAAGACTACCCAAATCCCCAACGGCTTGTCAAATTTTAAATTCTTTACCTATGTTCATTTTAAATTTCCCTACAGATTTTAATTTTCCTTTTTGGATAGCCCGGCTCTGATACCAACTGTAAAACCCCCAAAATGACCAAGCCGGAAACCCGGGGGTGTCACTCCGTACCCGAGATTAAACCCGGATACAAGGAGGTTTAAAACAGCGAATCCGAATATAACTTTATTAAACTCCAATCCTTGAGCCTCAAACACAGGCATACAATCCATCTAAAGTTTTAATGATACTAAAAGAATATCTAAGGAACTAAGTGTGATATCACTAACCGTCTAAGTGATGATTCGCGTCCCCTGCTAAGCTATGCTCCCATCATATAGATCTTTGGTGCAGAAAACAAAAGAGAAACACCAAAGTTTCCAAAGTCAGCGCAAATACTGAGTAAATAACACCCAAGCATGTAAACAGATTATGAAGTAATTTTAAAACCAGATTGTAGTAGTTTCGCTAAATCAAAGTGAAAGTAAAAGCTTTGACCCTTTAATAGAAGAAATGAGATGAGAGATTCCAAGTTCATTTATATTTTCCAAATCACATCCATTATCCAAATAATGGGATTCCAAAACTCACGATATTCCATTTTTCATTAACAGCATCCAATCCAAAAACCAATTTATTAATTTGTTGATACGGGGAAAACCAAACAACCACTTCGCAAGCATCCAAGACCTTAAGTGTCGACACCCCCTTACAGACTTCTTGCCGCCAGAAGAGTGAGTACAAGGAGCTATCCGGAGACTTGCAACCGGATTAAATAAATTAAATTGGTCGAGAGACCGAAGTCAACACGCCCAATGTCAATAGTAACCATACAACAATAATCACCCCGTACAACTCTTCCACTATACGTTATCATCGATTATTAGATTGCAGTGATATTTTCAGAGAACATTTCAACAATTTGAAACAAGTATTCAAGCAGCACATATTTTGCATAAAATCATTTTGAGACAAGTACGAATGAAAACATTTGACACGAAAAGAGGAATGGGCGCTAGGCCTGGCATGTTTACTTACCTTGAATCTCAAGCAAAGCAAATCACTTCCTAGTAATACCCAACGTATCCTTCGTCAATGAGACTGTCGCCTACAAATTTAATAATATATCCTAATCAACACATTTCACACAAAGTCCTATAGGTAAATGAAATAAATCCCTTACTAACTCTCCCCAACCTTTGCCAAGGTGAACGACCTCTTTTATAATAAAATACGCTTTATAAAGCTAATGTTTATTATTTGTAAAAACACACTAAGCTATAATTATATAAATATAACTTATAAGATTAGATAAACTATTATTTTTATTATTTAGGGTAGAGAAGCATATTATTTTATCCCAAAAACACTTTTGATTCAAATAGTAGTTTCTCCCAACCAAACAAGCCTTAGTAAAGAATATAAGTTATAAACTAATAACTTCATTTAAAAGAAATAACAAATTTATTTGAAGAAATAACTTATTCTAACTTGATACAAACTTATAAAAATAAATAAGAAAAATATACTTTTATTTTTAGGTAAAGATGAGTAAAAAAAATAAGTGTCTCTTGTGAGACTTGAACCCAAGACCTAGTTTTCATATCTCACCAAGCTTTAAGTGTTGACAATAGACCACTGGGCCACTGCCCCATTTTGTACTCTTCTCTCAATTAATAACATAACAATACTAATAACAGTAATAGAAATAAAACCAATGATCAAAAATAAAAAGAAAAGAGAAGAAGACGGGTCTGTTTACTCGATGGAGGACAGGAGGACGGGGACGAGCGGCGGTGGCGCCGGAGAGAGGACGGACGGCGACGAGACGGGAAGCGAGGACGCCGGCGAAGAGGCGATACGGCGGCCCAGGGCTCGGCAGCGGTCGGTTTCGGGCGACCCGAACGAAAAAAAAAATGAGAGAGAGAGAGAGATTGAAGGAGAGATTGAGAGAGGTTTTGATGGTGTGAATTTCTCTGGGTTTGCAGGAGCTTTTATAGGCGGAGAGTGAAGAATTCCGACGAGGAATAGGACTCCTCCAAGTTTGATTTGATTTTCGAATTGAGTCACGTTTTGGGCAAAATTGGATTGCTTGGTGAGGAATTATCGATCTTTGATGAAATAGGAGTTGATTGGGACATAAATTGGTGAAGGTGGTGGCGATTTAAGCGGTGGTAGTGTTGGTGGCGGCGTAGGAAACGGAGAGAAGCTCTCCAGTGTTGAGCAGGAGTTGGAGAAGATGATTATCTTTCTGAAAAGACACTTTCACCCCCCTGAGTTTAGAAGAAAGACAGGTCCTACCCCACTTGTTTAGTTAAAGGCACAATTTTATTTAGGGAAATTTTATAAAAGCCCCCAAATGAATAATAATAATAATAATAATAATAATAATTGACTTTTAAATAATTAAAACTAGTACCCTAACTTATACTAATGCCATGCTAACACCCAATATTATTATAAAATACCCCTTTCTAAATAACGAGGTATTTCATAAATACTAGAGAAAAAGGAGGGAAAAAAAGAAGAAACAAAAGAAGCATAGGCTAAGTATATACTCGAGACCTATTTACGCTCTTTTAGTACTTGGTTATTTTAGTTATTTATCAAGCCAGGTCTATTTTTAGTTCACAACTAATAGGATTGGGTGTTCTTCATTAAGGGGGCCTACAGATGATAAATTAGTGATTGTGTGTGATTAACCGATTCCCTTACGATGGTGAAGGACCTGCCTCTTCTTCTTCCCTCTCTTTCTTCTATGCCCACTGTTAACAGTTACAATTCGAAGTATTGTTCATCAGCTGAAATAAGTACTAATGCCGAACGATGTTCTTTTCTATTTCAGACCATTGCTTAAATTCTAAGCATCAGAGTTTATTAGTTCAAGTCTTACTTTATGGTCAAACAGTAAGATGCTGAAAAATTAATGGTTACAGTTCCAAACATTGTGAACTCACTTTAAACATATATACATGTCCTGGCGTTTTCATTGTGAAAGAACTTTCTAGTTGCTCCCAGAGAGTGAGCATGGACACGTGGTGCTCCACACCATTCACAACACATTAACTCCAATCTTCTAGATAGGATTAACTGATGATTTCCATGTTTCTTACCTCTGTTCTTCTACATATTATTAACCCATATGTTCCATGTTTCATAATTTCTTACTACACGCCAGGTTGAATGCCACATTCTTGCTCCATGTCCTTAGTCGGCTGTTCACCCATTACTTGGGAATAAATTCGTGAACATTTTCTTTCCATTAGATATTCGATAATTCACATTCCATTCCCGTAAATTGAACACGGACAAGAATCAAACATTAATGACAGTTGAATCACTGCACACCCATACACCTTATAAATAGATCATGTTCAAGCAAAAGGGAATGCAGAGTGAAATATCACATTACATTGAGTGGTGAAAATGGCGAGTTACGGAAATGGGCCATTAGATGGTACAGGACCAGTGTTACCACAATTCACTCGTACCCCCGCAAATTGCGAATTGGATCACGCGTTCCAAAACGTGGAACACCAGCGATCCAGATCGCTTAATTTGGCGATCCCTTTTTTTTCACTATTTTCACCTAAAACATCTATGTGAAAGGGGGAATTTTGCTAAGTTACATCCATTTTTAGAGTATTGACTTTTAAATATTTCATATATTAAGCAGTTTTATACTTTATGATTTGCGATAAATGGTAAAACTATTAAACCAGCCCAACTAATGACTGAAGCCCGAAGAGCATCTAAGCCTAATTATCCAGTCAAGCCCATCAAGAGGAATAAAGCCCAATGATATTGAAGCCCAAATGATTTCTGTAGTCCCTCCCGGTCCAAGACCCTTCTAGAAGAAACTCCTCACTTTCCCAATTGATTCATTGTATTAGGTCAAGTAGTGAAACGGTCTTATGACCGTTCATCAACGCGTCTCTTCATTACTTGTATTTATAGTTCTTTCTCTCTAATGAAAACCTAGACGGCTCATTCTCTTCTTGTGTTCTCCGTCTCTTACACCTTCTTTCTCTCTATGAACAAACCCTAAATCTTTCATGGTATCAGAGAAAAATGCTCGCCACAATGGCTCAATCCAACACAAATCCACTCTACCTTCTCTCCAATATTCATCACCTTATGCCCTACAAATTAGATAACTCTAACTATGTTCTCTGGAAACATCAACTTTCTTCAATCTTTCGCACACAGAACCTTTATGGGTTCATCGATGGCTCCGCCGCTTCACCACCTGAGATGCTACCGGCTGCCGATGGTGTTCTCACTCCAAATCCGGCGTTTCGTGAATGGTTTCAGACAGATCAAGCCCTCCAGACACTTATCAACGCAACACTGACCCCTGAAGCTCTCTCCCTCGTAATCGGTAAGACCTCATCTCGAGCCGTTTGGCTTGCGCTTGAGGCAAGGTATGCATCTCTCACCAGATCTAATATTCTCCAACTTAAATCTGATCTCCAAACGCTTCGCAAACGTTCTGATTCAGTTGATCTTTACATGCAAAAGCTTAAATCTATTCGTGATAAACTTGCTGTGTCTCTGGTTATGATTGATGATGAAGATATGCTTCTATATGCTATCAATGGTCTTCCTAGTGAATACAATCCCTTTCGTACAACTATTCGTGGTAGATCTGACCCTATTAGCTTTGAAGAATTGCATGTTTTATTAAAAGCTGAAGAGCAAATGCTTGAATCTCAATCTGCTGAATTTGCTGATTCTACTGCTATGAATATCTCTGCTTCCTATTCTGTCTCTTCCAATCACTATCGAGGATCTGGTCGTGGTCGTGGCCAAGGAATTCTTGGCCCCGGATCACCCACCGGCAGAGGAGGCTATGGCCGAGCCGGTGGTGCCTATGGAAGATCCAACCCTGGATCTGGGCAAAGAAACCAGGGAGGTAGGTTTGACCAGACCAGAGGCCGAGGTGGTAGTCAAAGGGGCTACCAAAATCGTGGTGGTCGCTTCAATACCACCACTAGAGCCAACAACAACACCACACCTATCACTTGTCAAATTTGTGGTCGTGATTTTCACTCTGCTGCTGATTGTTGGCATAGAACTGATTACTCTTATCAGGGAAAGCCCCCTTCTGAACATTTGACTGCTTATAATGCATCTTCTTCTGGATCTTCTACACCTGAATATTGGCTTTCTGATTCTGGTGCTACTAATCATATGACTGCTGATTTAAGGAACTTATCTCTTGCTGACACTTACACTGGTACTGATCATGTTACCATGGGGAATGGACAAATTTCTCAAATTAATCATACTGGTACTACTTCTCGCAAAACCAATAATCATATTTTTCAATTAGAAAATACTTTACATGTACCTAATCTTGCTACAAATCTTCTTTCTGTCCATCAATTATGTTCACAACATAACTGTTGTTTTGTTTTCTATGCAAACTCTTTTCACATCCAGGATCTGGATACGGGCAGAATACTTTACAAAGGCTTGAGTGAAAATGGACTCTATCCTATCTATCCTTCACCCTTTTCTTCTTCTCCCAAGGCCTGTTTGGGTAGTATTATTAATGTTCCTCTGTTACATGCTAGACTTGGACATCCAGCTAATGATGTTTTGACTCAAATTTTTGGCTCTAATTCTAAATCTTCTACTGCTGCTATGTGTGAATCCTGTCTTAAAGGGAAAATTTCTAGATTACCTTATACTGCTTCTAAAACTGTGACAACTGTTCCTTTACACTTATTACACACTGATGTATGGGGTCCTGCTTCTGTGAAATCTCTTCAAGGTTATAGATTTTATGTTCTATTTATTGATCATTATTCTAGATACACTTGGTTATTTCCTTTATTTCACAAATCTGAAGTTGCTGCTGTTTTTCAAAAATTTCAAACTCATATTGAAAATCTTTTAGGACATAAAATTAAAATTCTTAGGTCTGATGGAGGAGGTGAATATATGTCTATACTTTTTCAAACACATCTAAGTTCTAAAGGTATCACACATAAAAAGTCATGTCCACACACACCTCAACAAAATGGTATTTCTGAAAGAAAACATAGACACATTTTGGAAACTGCTATTACTATGCTTCAACATGCTTCTTTGCCTCATCATTTTTGGTTTCATGCTATTGCTACTGCTGTCTTTCTTATTAATAGAATGCCAAGTTCTGTTACAAATGGAAAATCACCATATGCACTACTTTTTCATAAACTACCTGACTATGCAGCCATGAGAGTATTTGGTTGTGCTTGTTATCCCAATCTTAGACCATATAATCACTCTAAATTAGATGCTAGAACTCAACAATGCATATTTCTGGGTTATGTTGACAACTCTAAAGGTTACCTTTGCTATTTGAAATCAGCTCAAAAATTCTATGTTAGTAGAGATGTTATTTTTAATGAAACCCTGTTTCCTTACACTTCTTTGTCTTCTGCAGATAACATTCACTCTCAGTCCCATGACAGTCCCTCTCCCATTTTCCCATACTTCACTGGAGATGATGACACCCCCATTCCTGCTAATGACCAAGTAGCTGGGTCTGATAGTGTTCCTTCTGAGTTGCAGTTCAGTGGAGAAGAGGAGGAGTCTCCACCTCAAGAGCAGATACACCCTCACCCAGAACAGATACTGGAACCCTCTTCTTCTCACACTGATATGGCACCAGAGGCCCCTCATCAACCCACTCACAGTCATCCAATGTAGACCAGGAGCAAATCAGGGATCTTTAAAAAGAAGATCCTTGACTTTGCCTCCAAAACTGGTAGAGGGTCTGATCCACCACTTACACCTTTCACAGGTTTTGGCAAAGTATCAGGTTTTCCTACTTCTATAACTGCATTACATGTTGCTACTTCTGACCCTACTTCCTTTTCTGAGGCTAAGAAACACCTTCACTGGCAACAAGCTATGTCAGCTGAATACTCTAGTCTCTTAAAACAACAAACTTGGAGCCTTGTTGAACCACCTCCAAATGCCAACATTGTTGGCAATAAATGGGTGTTCAAAACAAAATACAATTCTGATGGTTCTATTTCCAGGTTCAAAGCTAGATTGGTAGCTAAGGGGTTTCACCAAACCCCTGGTCTTGATTTTGATGAAACATTTAGCCCAGTTATTAAGCATGCCACTGTTAGAACTATTCTTGCTCTTGCTGCTACTTATGATTGGCCTTTACAGCAACTTGATGTGAAAAATGCATTCCTTCATGGCCACCTACAAGAAACTGTTTTTATGAAACAACCTCCTGGATTTGTTGATCCTCATAAACCCAATCATGTGTGCTTGCTACACAAATCAATTTATGGCTTAAAACAGGCTCCAAGGACATGGTTTACTCGTTTCACTGCATACATCACTTCTCTTGGTTTTGTTCAATCTTCTGCTGATAACTCTCTTTTTGTACGCCACTCTTCTTCTGGAATCACTTTGCTATTACTTTATGTTGATGATATTATTGTTACTGGGAATGATGCATCTTATCTCCAAACCTTAGTTCATGCTCTTCACTCTGAATTTGAAATGACCAGTTTAGGTCCACTGCACTACTTTCTGGGTCTTCAAATTAAACGCAACAGTGATGGTATTTTTATTTCCCAAAGCAAATACATACATGATTTACTTCTTCGATTTAACATGGTTAACTGCAAACCATGTCCAAATCCTCTGCCTTCTTCTGGCAAGTTTCATGCATTAGATGGCACTCCTCTTACAGAACCATCTATTTTTCGCCAACTACTTGGCTCTTTACAATATCTTGTTTTTTACAAGGCCTGACATTGCCTTTGCCATCAACCACTTATGCCAATTTATGCATGCTCCCACTCATGTTCACCTGATTGGTGCTAAACGCATTTTGAGATATTTAAAAGGCACTTCTCACCATGGGCTTCTTTCTACCAAAGGGCCCAGCCCAGTCCATGCCTTCACTGATGCAGACTGGGCTGGTAACCCTACTGACAGACGCAGTACTACGGGCCTTGTTATTTTTATAGGGCCCAATCCAATTCATTGGGCTGCGAAGAAACAGCCCACTGTGGCCCGCTCTTCTACCGAAGCTGAATATCGGGCCCTTGCAGTTACTGCTGCTGAGTTATCTTGGCTTAAAACATTATTCAAAGATCTTCATCTTCGTCTTAATTATCCACCAACTTTGTGGTTTGATAATGCATCCGCTATTAAAATGACAGCCAACCCTATTTTCCATGCTCGAACGAAGCATATCGAAATTGATTACCACTTCGTTCGAGAGAAAGCACTTCGTAATGAGCTTATTGTTTCATTTGTTGCAGGCGAACATCAACTTGCTGATATTTTCACAAAAGGCCTTCCCACTCCACGTTTTCTAGTGCTCAAAGACAAGCTCATGGCTCATTCACCACCTTGAGCTTGAAGGGGGGGGGGTATTAAACCAGCCCAACTAATGACTGAAGCCCGAAGAGCATCTAAGCCCAATTATCCAGTCAAGCCCATCAAGAGGAATAAAGCCCAATGATATTGAAGCCCAAATGATTTCTGTAGTCCCTCCCGGTCCAAGACCCTTCTAGAAGAAACTCCTCACTTTCCCAATTGATTCATTGTATTAGGTCAAGTAGTGAAACGGTCTTATGACCGTTCATCAACGCGTCTCTTCATTACTTGTATTTATAGTTCTCTCTCTAATGAAAACCTAGACGGCTCATTCTCTTCTTGTGTTCTCCGTCTCTTACACCTTCTTTCTCTCTATGAACAAACCCTAAATCTTTCAAAAACAGCTATAAAGGTATCCAAAGACGCCTACCCCTGGCGTACCAAATTCCATAGGGTATGGCATTCCGCGATCCCGTTCCCGTTTCGCGGAACGATCTGTGTTCCAGGTAACTTAGTGCAGGACAAACCTCTGGGAGTTACCCTCAAGGTCCGAACTACGGTGCTGGACCAGCCTACAGCTTAAACATTGCTGCAGGACCAGCGGACGGTCCAAGCTATGGTGCAGGACTAACCTATGGCTCAAACTATGGTGCTGGACCAACCAACGGCCCAAACTCTGGTGCAAAACCAACCTATGGCTCAAACTATGGCGTTGGACTGGGCTACGGCCCAAACTATGGTGCTGGAGGAGGCTATTAAGGATATTTAAGATGCAGAATATACATACTGCTGGTGTTTGAGTGTGCTTGATGTTCTACTTTGCTTATTATCTAAATAAGATCAAGGTTCTTACGTCTTAAAACACATATTTCTGAGTGTTCATTTGTGTTCCGAGTCTGTCTCATTTCTCGTCTTCACTTTATACAGTGGTGATGTTTGGATGAGAGGAAATCGAGAGGTAGATGATTTGTCAAAACTCTCATAAAATTTGAGAAAAATGGTCAAAAATCTAACAAAATCCGGACATCCAAAAAACGCCGAATTCCGGCTAAAATTCCAGAATTCCTCCTTAAGTTCGGGAATTACGGATTTATTTGGCGGAATTACAGGTTATTTTGGGGCATTTCCGGATCGTTTTTGGGGAAATTCCAGATAAATTGGGAGAATTTACGGATTGTGAAAAGAAAAATTGCGAATTGAACAAAAAAATCTACAATAATCTATGGCATCCAAACACTACTGATTAAATGAGCTTTTGAGCTGAACCACTCACTTACTTCAGCTCAGCCAAACAGCCCCAGTACAAGTAGTAAAATTTTGGCAAAAGTTTACCAATAAATATTAGAGAAATCAAGAAATATGAGAAAAAAAAAGAAGAATCATAAGCTAAGTATATACTCAAGACCTATTTATGCTCTTTTTAGTACTTGGTTATTTAAGTTATTTTATCAAGTAAAGTCAAATTTTAGATCACCATTTATAGGTGTTTTCTTCATTAAGGGGGTCTACATATGATAAATTAGTGATTGTGTGTGATTAAGCGATTTCCATACTATGGTGAAGGACCTGACTCTTCTTCTTCGCTCCGTTTCTTCTATGCGCCCTGTTCACGGTTACTATTCAAACTATCGTTCATCAGCTGTAATCAGCCTGCTCTTATGCTTCCCTTCGCCAAACCCGAACCCAAATTCTTACCCAAATTCTTTCCTGCATCAGTTTGGTACCAAAGCAAAAATTCTTATAACTTCATATGCCAAAACCAGCCCCTCCTTATCATCCAACTGAATCCTTTCTTCCATTGGGAGAGATTAACATCATGCTAAAGGATTTTCACAAAGTTTGAGTGGTGAAAGTGGTTCTCCAGAGTGATGTCTATGTGCCACTAAATGGTAGCTACCCTATTTCAGGCCCACAGAACGTGTATGCATTCGGACCTGGTAGGGTATATGGTTACCCTCAAGGTCCTACTGCCCAAACTATTGTGCAGGCCCACATACTTTTCAAACTTTGGCCCTGCACCAACCTAGGGGCAGCGGTACCCTGGAGCTGGCTATCACTCCGTTAAGGATGTTGATGATGAGAGAAGACACATTGCTGGTCAATGAGTGTGATAACCTCTGAAAAAATATCAAGGTTCTTGCTAATTTTGAAATGTGAATTTCAGACTATAATTTTATGCTCTAACACTGTTTCATTTATTGTATTTACCATTTGCAGTATCATAAAAAAAAAAAAAATAAAAAAATAATAAAAAAAAAAAAAAAAACTGAAAAAAAGAACTAACAATAAATACCTTGTGAGGAAATGTTGGTGTGAAATTGTGAATGTCTCCTCCTTGAGTCCTCACTTTAAATGCTTGTTCACTTGAAGGGATTGCACTTCAGGCTACTAGCAAGAATCCGGACTGAGTTTTTCATCAGATTTTTCAGCATACAAGTCTGTCCAATTGTGCCAACCATTTCTGTAAAAGTTGATGTGTTCAGCATAGTTAGTCAACAAATACGTAGAACAAAAGCACAATACATCAGGAACCTTAAGAAGCCCCTAAGATTGTCATCTGGGGCTCCTATATCTGAACTCAAAGAAAAGACATAATCATCTAAATGATACTGCCAAGGTTATTGCAAAGAAAGACAATGTCACAGAAATGTAACAACACATCATAGGGTTCCTATCAGTGTGAACTCAAAGAACTCCATCTTCTTTATATACTAGTACGCGGCACGTGCGTTGCACGTGGTTCTTTTCTTACGCACTATAAAAGTTTAATTACAACTTACAAATTGTCATTGCTCATACATTCATGTAGTTAGAAATAAAAAATTTACATTTTCAAATCTTATAGAGAACCTTCAAATTCCTAGACAATGGGAAACTTAAACCATAGTGTTAGAAAAAGTGTATTAAGAATGAAACAATATCAATGTAACTGACACTTCTTTAATTTTCCTCAAATTCTACCTCTCCCTCCTTGCTCTTCATTTGCCCGAAACCGAAAAAAATCCTCCTATTCTTTTGAAAGTTTGTTTCCAATAAAACTGACTTGACATCTGAACCTTTTAATTTTTAGCTTCTTTTCCTTAGCCAAGACTTAGTTAATAGTCATATTTAATGACCAAATTCTCATTCTTAGATCCCATAGAGTCTTGGCGAGATTGACACACAAATCACTGTTCTATTCCTTCTTAGGCACCATATTTGTTCATGAGGTAAACCTGAAAATCATAGTTTAGACACTGAAAGGAGATGGAAACAAAATTCAAGACGGAACTCATATTTAACAAAACTTTCACTTCCAGGAAATTTTATTTTAATCTAAACAAGTAAATATTATCAGGCCCTTTTCAGCTGGTTCCCATTCACTTAAACTGTTTTTTCCTGCTAAACCTGTTGGGTTTATTTAATTGATTCAAACAAAAGAAAAGAAAAAAAAGAAAAATTGTTTGGAGCAAGCATTGGAGCTGCCAAGTTATTTGAAACCGTAACAAGTGGTATCAGAGCCAGGTCCGTTGAGATTCAAGAGGAGCAATGGCGTTGGTTCGTGATCAAGATCTGGGTTTGATGGGAAGATTGGGTTTCCGCTGGTTGGCCTCTGAAACAGGGGGTGCAAGCACACCAAGCCTTTGTTGGGAGGCTATCGGGTTCCTTGTTGGGGGAGCTATCGGGCTCTTGTTGTGGAGCATCGGAATTGTGGATCTAGTTCTAGTACATCCAGCACGCTTTTGGTTCCAGCATGCGTCAATCGATATGGCGTGCTCAACCCGGCGAGTGATCTGGATCTATATCTGGATTTGGCGGCTACGAGGATTCAAGTCTAGGGGGAGGCGAATCGAATCAACTAGTGTTTGAATAATGGTTTGGGCTCCGGGCATGGAGCATGGGTGCGTGTTATTGGGCACGCGGATTGGTGGTGTGTTATTGTGCACACATCGGTTGGTGGCGCGATTGGATATTGGATTGGCGCGCTCCGGTTATTGGTTTTGCGCATTGGTGCGGGTGGCGGCGCAAATTGACATGACATCGTTTGATAGGCACTTTGTCGCAAAGTGTCATTGGTGCGACGTTGGGGGTATGCATTAGTCATGGTGCATTGAAGAGGCGTTTGTTGGGACGCATTGGGAGTGTGTTCAATTCCGCAAACTGGGAATACACTCGGATTGGGTTTGTTGGATTGATGAGAAGAATTGGCTATGGGGTTTGAATCAAGGGGGAGGTTTGTTGGGTTTATTTAATTGATTCAAACAAAAGAAAAGAAAAAAAAGAAAAATTGTTTGGAGCAAGCATTGGAGCTGCCAAGTTATTTGAAACCGTAACAAAACCTGCACCATAACTTGAATCTCAAAGCATCTTCATAATTAAAACAAAAGGTTGCGTTTCACTAAAACGTGTCCATGTAACCTCGTCTTGCTCGTTAGATCTATAACAAATATGCATTATACCATCTAACAAATGCAAAAGAATTAATTCAACAACTAAATACATGGGCCACGGAATTATTATCCACAGATTACCATAACTGTAGCAAATCACTTAACTTTTTCCTTCTCTTCCCAAATCCCACTACAACATTTCTCTTCTCTTCCCCAAATCCCCTGCACTTTTATGATACTTTCCATTGCCCTTTCTTCGTCATCCAATGACAAACGGTATTTTTCTGGAAGAATTATAGTAGACCTAACACCTCCACCCACACACACAAACTATCGCAAAGTAACAAAAAATATCATCCATGTCTCACAAGGTAGAGCTTCCTCGCATGAAACCGTCCGCAATCATATAAATTCATAAAACATCGATATGGTATGTAAAACATCCCTCATAATGTAGACCTAGAAATGTTCCCGTTCTTTGTGGCTAATAAGTTTAGAAGTACTCCTTCCGTTTCACCAGGTTCTTCAAAAATTTATTTGAGTATAGCAATTTGGTTAGCCAAACGACGCAATAAGTAAGTTTTTCATGGTGTGACAGAGTAAACTTTGCTCTACAATACTACAAAGTTATTAAATTCTTGCTTTGTTTTACCAACCAAATTGCTTGGCCCAAATAATACCCGAATAACCTTTTGAAGAACCTGGTGAAACTGATGGAGTATCTTAATGCCTGCTAATAGTTAGACTCAAACATTTTGGGGCTAAGAGGACTAAATTAAAATGTAGTACACATGAAATGAAACAAATCAGCAACAAAAGCATGGGGCTTAGACACAACAGAGAATAATAGCCATGACATAAGCCATAAATCAAAGGAAGAGCTTCTCTACACTTGGATGTAATTTATGATAAAAGGAACAATATTAGGCAGAACTATTTGTCTCCTTTCAGGTGGATGATTATGATGAGGCTATATATTTATGGCGTGTAGACAAGAAAGATTTTCTTCTTTGGACAACTACAACAACAACAACTTTGCTCTCTTGTATGGAAATTCTAGAACAGCGAACAGAAACACAAAGTAAAATATCATATATGGGTAAGAGTATAGAGTGTTGTGTTATGTATGAATGATTTACATGACCTGTTAAACACAAACCCTTGATTGTCATGTATTGGAAGAAAACATAATTATCCTACAACGACACCATTAAGAATAGATGCTCCTTCTTGCAAGTTAGACTTTGTTTATGACAAGAAATATGTATGAAAAGTTCTAAATAACAAATTGAAGAAAAGTTCTAAATAACAAATTCAAGAGTAGTGTTTAAACTCACTATTGGCCTTTTGAAACCTGATCCATGAAGCAACCCTCTTAAAAATTGAATGAACCAATCTCCCTTTTCTCCAATCAACCAAAGAATTTCAATGCTTCCAAAGAGGTCTCGTAGAAACGATTGTGTAGAGGAAACGTTTCCGCTGCAAAGATGTTGGACTATTGCGCGAACCAGAAAACTGGACGGGATTGGCGACTTTCCACCAGCAGCGTAGAAGTTTGGCGTTCTTGCAACTGGAAAAACTATAGGGTTTGAAGCAATTATTGTTGAAAGCGTAACCGAGGCCTCAACCAAATCAACGGTAGGTACAGATACGCCTCAGAAAAATGTAACGATGCATATGTCCCCCCAACTCATTAAAATACTTCAACTACTGAAACATACCATATCAGATCTCTCCATACGCCTCCTCCTTCAAACTCTAACCGGTTACATCAGATCTCAGATATTGTTGTCTTACTCCCTATACAAGTGCGCTTCAAGGAATGGCACGCTGTCTTTCGGTCTCCCTTCTTGCCATCGTGCCCATATGGATCTTCTAATGCAATTCATGTTCGTCTGTTTAATTGTGTCTGTCAGAGCGAAGAGGTCATATACACCGCCTCATCAATAGTCGATTTGTGAAACTTCAATCGACTTCTTCGTGAATGTAGGTATGGACTTCTATCAAAATATAATCACTCGAAAGAAGGTCGCGTCGTTTGGTGAACATTTGTTATGAGGGGCATTTTGCCAGTTAAGGGATTTTCTAAGGGGTATTTTAGGTAATTCGAAAAGGTTAGGAACTATTTTAGGTTAGGAACTCTTCAACCTTTTATATAGTAGAGATAAAGACCTTTTTTCCATCAGAAAATTTCAAAGTAAGAATATCAAATTCATCGAAAAGTGGAAGCAACATCTTTAGGACAATTTACAGAAAATTCTCATCGCCTAAGATGCACAGCAATCATTCAAACGGTTATTGTTTTGGTTCAACGATTTGTCATTAAAAACCCATTTAAGAAGTAGGGTTGGTAGGGTGAATCCTTTGTTGTGGCTAGAGCAAGCTGTTTTGGAGATATTAGGAAAAGCTCCACCTTGGCTTGAATTCTTCAACCACCCGGCAAATTTCTTAGCCGTCCCAGAGCTCTCCATCATTGATGTCGATTCCGCTGCATCCGCCATGCTCCACCTGCATGGACCGCCATCTCATCTCCACAAAGATACTCTGCACCCCCTCCTAGGGCGTCGCCTCGCACCTCCACTACTTTGGGAGTAGTGTGGCTCCATCTCTCCACCAGCTAGCTCGTCACTAGAGAGATCATCACCAACCAGGTCAAATGCAAACGAGAATCACATCCTCTTCACTACTGTAGTAGTGTTTTCTTAATCACTGTTCTCGTCACTTGAGCTTCTTCACGAACAACCTGCAACTTCCGCATAACCTGCACTTTCTCCATGCTTCAGCGTCCTCATACGTCAGCCACGTGTTTTTCCACGTCAGCCCTCCCTGAGTGCTTCTCCTTGCGCTGTTGCATCTCATGTTCGATCATATGCCTTCAATAATGCGTCTTGCAAAGATACCGCTTTGCGAATCCGTTGCGACTTACCTCTCTTCTTGCCTTGAGCTGCTCAAGAGTTATCGTCACGAATCACACACATACACCACCTCTGCTATGGCCTCGTCAACTGTGTCCACCACCTTGAGCTATGCCGTGGAGCTTCTTGTAAATTTCCTTGCAATAGTTGCCCACGTCTCTAACCAAACTCATATGCATCTCTTGCGTCTCGTGCTCACAAACACACGAAGCCTATGCATCTTGCCTATGTTGAACAGCAGCTCCACCTGTTAACACACTCTCAAGCCCGCATAGGTTGCCAATCAAATGTTCAATTAGGAAAAAATGTCTCTCATTGACCCCGCCTGATTGCACTTGAAGCTGATTGACCCTGATCGCATCCCGTCGTCTTCGATCTCGCCAACTGATATCGATTGATGATGATCTTCTCAATCCACCAAGAATCTCAATATACTGACCATACCGACGAATCCGCAACATCCAAAAACATAGGGTTCGACTCCTCACTCATCCCCATCCGATTTACAGGCACGCCGTAACAACCCGAAATTTTTTGGACCATCGATTCACGTCGATACGCTACCCAGTCAGCAGATCTGCAAAATTCAGCCACTGTTTGCAAACTACAACCCTCCATCGAATCCGGAGCGTCCAAAAACCTAGGGTTCACCTCCTGTTCGAGCCCAATCGGACTTACAGGTAGCTCAAAACAACCCAAATAATTCGGACATTGGATCACGAGCACTTAAACCACCACGACACTGCTACACCATATCGGTCCTCCTGCTGCCTCCTTCACATGTTGCACATCACCAACAGCAACACCTCCGGTTAGCATCATAAGCAAATCAAAAAACCCATGTTACACGAGCACCATGCAATATTTTCTCGTGACCTTTTCCTTTGTGTGCGTCATCCCATAATCCACAACCAACAGTGATCCTTTAAACCAACGCACGTTTTTTTCTCGTGACCTTTTTTATATTCTTTCACGTTTTTTTCTTTGTTCTTTATTTTCAATTCTTTTCCTTGTATTTCTTCTTCGTCCTCTATTCATCGCGTGCTACACCGGGATCGCGAACCTGGCTCTGATAGTACTTGTTGGGGGATTATTCATCAATCTGAATTCCTGCCGCAACGGAAGCAAAATCACGCCACACGATCACACACTACACAAGCAACTTAGGAGAAGAAAAACGACAACACAAGAATTTAACGTGGTTCGGCAAAATTGTCTACATCCACGGAAGGAGGAGAATTTCACTATATCAATAAGGAAAACATCGTAGAGGAGAGAGACAACACAATCCGCAGACCACGTCGATGCGGTACTCATCCTCATAGACTAAACCTATGAAACTCTAACCTCTCACATCCGCTCAAACATATCTCTCACCAATTCTCTACTCTACTTGACTCACTGAATTAGAACTCTTGTAGAGCCGCCTATTTATTGGCTACATTACTTCCTCTCCAAGTAATCCTAATAGCACCAATATTAGGAAGGGTCAATTACTTATTACCCACTTTCATTTAGGGATAAAGATCCACATGCCACCTTCAGTTTCGAAACTATCTTATTACCACCTAAGGTTTGTTATTGTTGACAATCATCAAATTGGGTGTTTTCTATCCAAATTTTTTCCTCCAGTTAACAGCTACTGAAGGGTAAAGATGTCCAATACAAAAAATATATGTACACTAAATAATACAGCCAATTCCACCTCCACAGAACCACCAACACCGCCATAGCACCACCGCGGCCGCCAACAAGCCCATAAACCTACGACCCATTCCCAAATTCTGGCTAACCGCCATCAAAAACAAGAAATTAACTGTTCCATAAATAATATGAAAAAACATAATTAATGAAATCACTACCTTACACCCATAATCCGGCACCACAAGTCCAGATTCCGGAAAGTAAACCAGCTCGACCAAAAAACCACCCAAATCCTAAAAATCATCGTCGCCGGCGACAACCACCACCATCGAAACTGACTGAAAACCCAGTTGACGGCAACACGACTTTCATCTTTTCTGGAACGAGAGAGAGAGCAAGAGAGAGAGAGAGAGAGAGAGAGAGAGAGAGAGAGAGAGAGAGAGAGAGAAAAAAAGAGATAGAGGGGGAGATCGAGTGAAGCATATCAAAACCTAGGAACTCGATCTCGTCACCTAGGCTTGGTTCAGGCTGAGAGAACTGATTGAGGGAAAAGTCTCGGTGATTCTGGCGACCACCCATGGATTCTGACAACTCCTCCATTGATCCCAATGACTTGCTCCCCCGACCACAAATCGAGAGTGAGAGAGAGGAAGAGACAGAGCGAGAGAGAGAGAGAACGAGGAGGATGGTTGATCGAGAAAACGTGTTCCCCATCTGCATATCGATCTGGTCTTCTTCTTCACCGTCTTCTTCTTCTTTTTGTTCATATCATCACATTTTGATTGTTTTCTTTTTGATTTTTTGTTTTTCTAAGCTAGTTTTTTTATTCCTTTTTTGTCTGAATAGTTTTCTCCTTTATAAGGACAATTATACCCCTAACGGAGTTAAATTTTAACTGAAAAATTAACCTAAGTTGTTGTTTGCAAACAATAAGAAACTGAAGATTGCAATGAGATGGTATTGAAACTGGGGGTGGTAGGTAGATTATTACCAAACTGGAAATGGATTATATGTAATTGACCCTATTAGGAAATAACCCCAATTAGGAATACTGGTAGCTTTCATATTTCTACTAGTCTCCAAAAACAATAATTTCCTAATATTTCCAAAACGCAGAATCAAGACAAAAACCCAAAACAAGCATCGCGACCTCCATAACAATCACAAAAAATATGTCTAGTTCCATCACTGACTCGAACTGGCTTTCCCATAAATAGAGAGGAGTCGGGAAATGGAAGGTAATAGTACCATAAAAAAAGAAAGGAATGAGCCTTCTCAGATTCCTTGTTGCTTAACAGCTCCTGTATGCTGATATTGAGGAAGGTTATGAATTGATGTTGTCACGTCCATGGTGTATTTTTCGACCTCATTGCCCGATGATGATTGACGTAAGACAATCATGGATTACTTGCCTCTCTGCAACTAACACGTTGATGGGAGCATACTTCATAATATTGCAACTGAAGTGGCAAAAAAACTCCGCTTCTACTACATTAAGTTCAAGAAAGCCTCATTGAGATTTTATAAACCTTGAGTTGCATTAGCAGAAGCATTTATTTCTCGACTCTGACACTTTGTGACACCCATGCATGCACATGTGACCTGTTCCTTTTTACTCAACTCACCACACAGCAAATTTGGAAAAAAAAAAACATCTAAGCCATTCCGCCCTGGTATGACCAACAAAGGAGGTTGTGCAGGCCAACCGGTCAACAGTATGAAGAATTGGTTACAACTTTGTTAAGCATATCAATCATTTACAGACACATAAGAGTGCGTTTCATGTTCCATGACAATGATAGATCTGAACAAAAATATGGACGCCAGAAGACCTCATAATACACAACTCTCCACGTACTCCTACCAGTAGCTTCATGATTCTCAAACAACTTCAATAAGATGGTTTTTGTTTTTATGTCTTAAACCCTAAGTTCAAAGACTGAGATGATACCTATAAACTTACACTGATATTATCATTGTCAGAATTGGTATCTCAGTTTAGCGTATTAGACTCTGATATGCTACCTGGCTTAGATTTAAGTTTATTATTTCTCAAGTTTAGGTTATCTATGGTACAGTTGTACTCATTCATCAAGATGTTAAATAATGCTCTTCTTCCTATTTAAAAAAAAAAAAAAAAAAAAAAAAAGAAAAAAAAACAAGCAAGGAATGTCACATGCCTCTGCAACTACAATATCCTTTGAAATGTATACGTCACACGTGTTTGCACAATTACCATCCCAATTCCGAAACTTCACAAATTTTGTTAAACCAACCCGAGCGGATTATGCAACTTATTTATCCGTACCACCGGATAAAAATGCTTAAGCCACGAAGGTTCTAGTAGTGATCTTGCCATATCATACCAGACATCTAATCCACAATATCCCGATGTGGGACGGGATATTACATTTGTGCATTTGGGAGTGATCTTGCCATATCATACCATCCTGTTCACGATCAAATTCACATCCATGTTAAAAGAGCCCTCATCATCAAGACATCAACCCAATGGGAGAAACCCACAAACCACAGTTTCGTACTTTCTTCCCAATTTCGCTGCATGTAGAATTTAGGTTTACCTTTACTTACGTGTGTAGTGAGTAGCCAAAGTAGTTGATATGACAGCATCATAAATTCATGATGAGAAAACTATTCCTTTCTATTAATAAATCAAATGAATACATTTTGGTTGGCAATGGGATATATTCTTCACTATATGGGGGAATAAAGCTGGAAACACTCTCATCCATTGAAACCAACTTTTGACCATCTCCATACAAAATTTGCAAGAGTTAGGCATGGCCCCGAATGCATCAGATGCATCCTCAATTACACGGCATTATCTACAAAGTAAATTCAAAGACCTTATAAATAGATATGCACTCATAGACAAATGCATCACATCAGCAACTGAGAAGAAAAATGGTTCTCACAGGTGATGGTTACAATGGTACTGGATACCAACAGCAGACTTATGCTGTCCGCCAAGAAGTTTGCTGCCCAGGCAGTGTTCCATGCATGCACACGATGCATGGTGGAGGATACTATCCACCACGTGAAGGATGGAAGAGCAAGCTATGTAAGATCACGAAAATCATATATGGCCATGACTCACACAATGGCACGGCCTACCCTGGAGCACCTAATGGTGGATACGGAGCTTACCCCCATGGTCATGCTCATGCTCATGCTCCTGCTCCTGGTTATGGCCATGGCCATGGTCATGGTCATGGACCTTATGTTCCCAATCATGGTGGTCATGGTCATGGGCCTGGTGAATATTACTCATCAGTCAAGGGGCTTGAATAGACAAATAAACATCATCTGAAATCATTGCATCTGTATTTGTGTGCTTGTTTGCCTATCTCTAAATAATGTTCAAGTTCCGTACTGATCATGTATTTGTTTAGAAAACAGATATGTGAGATCAGTACTCTTGTATTTTCCAAGTTGGAGTTGATGTAAACCAATTTCTTTTAGTTGTTTCTCTTGAATGCAAGTTTATATTGGCTACGCTATGCTTATTCCTGGTACATGGCATGTAAATAATAAGAGAAAAACAACAAGCATAGCACATGTTAACGATGATAAGGTTTAATCTGCATCTTAAACATCTAATGGAAACTGTCTATCTTCTAAATCTCAAAAGGGAACAAAGATCACATAACTTTAATCGAATACCAATTTACTTAGTGAGAATTAATTGACAAACTATCTACATCACGTTTGGTTTTCTGGACTAGCCGGATTGGATTGGCTTGGCTTGGATTGGATTGGATTAGCTAAACTATAATAAATAGTGTTTGATTTAGTGAGTACTAATTCAGTATTAATGTACAAATCTAGCTAATCCCCTCATGTAAGAGGGGACTAATTTTGGGTATTAAACACCATCTTTTCATTATTTAATACTGGTGTTAGTCCAAAACAACCAAACACGGTATTTGTACCTGAATTGTATTTAATTCAATCCCAGCTTATACTGCTAATCCTGGAAAACCAAACGTAGCATTAAGCTCAAAAATTATGAACAACCATCAAACAGTTCTTCTGGCCTTGCTCACTAACGTTCGACAAAAACGGCCCTTCGCTCTCGAGCTAACACAACTATTCGAAGGGTAGGGGCGACGTACCTTCGATAGATAGGGAGATTGGGTTTGCGCACTCGAATAGTCCACGCGGGAGAGGGGGCAAAGTACCGAACTTATTTATTAGTGGAAGATTATGCTACAATGTCCTAACTATATTGTATCGATGACTCAATTCACTATATTGTATCGATGACTCAATTCACCATATATTTTTGATTTATTAGGAAACAAGAATACACGTGGGTAAATTAAAAGCATAACGAAAATGTAGATAAGGATCCCACAAGATTACATGGTCCAATCAATCTAACGTGAGTTCAAGGAGAGACTGCAATTGTACTTCATCAATGGAGGTTGCAGGGTTCATCACACGATACAGATAACCCTAGTTCATAAGTGCACATGGATTTCGAACTGGGTCAGAAACCCAGAACTGAGAACTTGGTCAACTGTTCTGCTTGAAATTCCATTTCGCAGTGCAGCAAATCCATATATTAGACCAGCACTTGATTAGCAACTGATATTTTCAAATGAAGTCAAGATCCGCATTAACCGAACTTGATTAGCTACTGATATTTTCATAAAAATGTTATGAAATAAACATATAAGTTCAATTTCATGAACACAAAAAGTAAATCTTGCTTTAGCTTCTCCTTGTTGGCTTTGAATTGATTTGACTTAAATTCGCCTATCTTGTTTGAATTTGGGAGTAGGTAGATATGTCAGATTCTATATAGTAGAGGGAGAGGTTTAGCAAGGGGGCTTCACTATCCAGGTTCCTTGGTTGCGGATTTCATTGAGGAGACATTGGGAAATTTCCGTGCCAGCAGTCCATTTTACGAAATTCAAATTCCTTTCGATAAAATTGTCCGAGGGCTAGGCTTTTGAGCTATTATGCTTTCTCTAAAGGATGGCAATACTTCTTCCCCGACCTTTAAGCTGTCAACGATTTTCTTTGGCTATTGCTTGAGCAGTTTCAAAAAAGAAAGTGCTTTCGGCTTTTCTTGTCAATTTTCTTTTTGTTTTGCTTTAGCTGAAAAAGTTTTTTTATTGATGTCATCCGTTACCAGGAAGCGTATGTACCTGTAAGAGCATCTCCAATGGTAATAGCTATATTTCATTTATAATTTAACTAAAATTAGAATTTTTTATTTTAGCTCTTGAGATATTTTATGTTGTACTCCAATGCTATCATGTAAAAATTAACTAAATTTATATTTTAACGGTTAAAATTGCAACTACTTTTTGAACAAAAATTAACTGCCATGTTTTTGTGCGTAATACATCGAATTAGTTTCAAGATTTTATGCCTAAAAATTAGGGATAATAGGAACCTCCTAAAATCTAGGAAAAACACATCTTGAAATAGTTATCTCCCTCGCTATTAATAGCGATGTGGATAACTATCTATTTTTTTAAAATACTATATAACTATCCCATTGGAGTTTGATATTTCTTAAACTTATTTATTTTTTTAAGAAAAAGTTATTTAAACTAGCCCTTTGGAGATGCTCTAAGGTACCCTTGCTACCCTCCTAACTGCTCGTGTTAGTTAAACCTATTTCCTAGCTTGTTGACCGTAATTTATGGAAAACACCAGGTTCCTAGAAAATAAAAGAACAAATTTATCCAGAATCCATTATTATTATTCTTCTACCAGTCACTGCAGCTTTTCTATCTTCTTTGGAGAATATATTCGAAATCGAAAAATAAGTAATAATGCTGAATGATATTCTGTATTTCAGACCATTGCTTTAATTCTACGCCTCAGGGTTTATTCGTTCAAATTTTTTTTATGGTCAAACCGTACATTGGGAAGTCATAGGGATCATTACCCCAAACAGGAAGTAGGTAATATGCAATTTACCCAAAATTAAGTATTGTACATAAGTCGTGGTTGTCACATGGAAGTCTTAAATATTGTGAAGTCACTTAAATATTTTAAACATACCTATCTTGTAGTTTTGCTAGCTATTCCTCCATTGAATCTCTGAATTTAATCTACCTCTGAAAGAAGAAGAAAAAAAAAACACTAAATTCTAATGTGTGGGTTCCGAATTTAAGTATACTTTCGTCCACCACCTGATCATCTTAAACATTGTTTAAACGTATATTGGTTTCAATAAAGGTTAAATCGTAATCTCCAAGTTTCAATTAATGGTGTTAGTTTGCTACCGGCAGCCAGAGGATTCTGTAAGTTCTCCAAATGTGAGGCAAGGAGTTGTATTTACATCAAAAATCAAGGGAGGTATATGTAATTAACCCTCCAGAAACTATCTTGCAATCTCCTTGCAATCACTTTGTAAGTAGGGCTGCAAACATGGTTTCAAATAAAGGCCGTTACCGTTACGTTACAACCGATATTTAACTGAAAAGGCAGTGGCCGAGTCCGATACATCCGATACGGTTCACGTGAATCATATTCACAAGTGACATGGCCGATACGCACCGATATTCTCATGTAACGGCCGATATGCACCGATATCCTGGCGATACACCCAATATGCTGTATCCTCATTATATTAGTTTGTTATATAATGAAGTGTACAATGTTTAATTGTCTAAAAACTAGTTAGGCATGGCCTAAACAACTAGTGCAGGACTATATATATATTTGATACACAGCATTTTCTTAAAAATACATTTTTTGCATCTTTTGACGATTTTTTAGGTGATGGGTGACCTGTGGTTTGGGCTCGGTTCTATTAGATGACCTGTGGTTTGAAAAGTTACATTTAACTGACCCTTAGTTTCCTCCGTGTATCATATAGGTTTTCCGTTAACAAATCTGTTAAAAGACAATACTGGTAATTGTATTTTGGCCCCTGTAGTTAAAATCGAGACTCAACTAAACCCAACCTTGAAATTAAATAGATAGATAAATAACATTTGTTATACTATTTTTTCTTCTGCTGTTCATTCTTCTTCTTCATGAAAAGTTTTCGTTTACATATGATTTTTACAAAACTCAGAGAGAGAGAGGTTGGCCCTGAGCTGCAGAAGACAATATCGGTAGTTTGCAATCCAAAAGGCGATGCTGGTGGCAGCCTCGTTGCGTTTCGAGGCCGCGTATGCAGGTTGTGAGATTGACTTTCCCTCCGAGAGAAAGGGATGC
Source organism: Linanthus parryae (assembly GCA_023055425.1). Classification (NCBI taxonomy): domain Eukaryota; kingdom Viridiplantae; phylum Streptophyta; class Magnoliopsida; order Ericales; family Polemoniaceae; genus Linanthus; species Linanthus parryae. The sequence goes on from JALGPY010000002.1 coordinate 71,048,109, forward strand.
TTTTTCATTGTCTTCGGGGTATTTGACATGTTGGTGTCTTGAATTAATTGGGTGGCCATCAAGGAAACAAATCAAAGTCAAAACAAATTTAGAAATAAATTGGGGCGGTGGTGTGGGCAGCATTAATTCCACCGCCCCACTGTAGCATTATAAAAGGATGTGTTTTGACTATCAAGCACACACACACAGAGGGTAACGAGAGAGTTATTATCATAGGTTGATAGCTTTTTCATTGTGTGTTGAGTGGTTGTAATTCGGGTACGTTTCTCTCTAATAAAATCGGGGTTTTGGGTCGTGGAGGTAGCTAGCTAATAACTAGTGAACCACGTTAATACTTGTGTTCTTGTGTCATCGTTTACATCGTTCTCAAAGCTAGGTCCAGATCATAACAAACTGGTATCAGAGCTTAGGTTTCGGTGTTCCAAGATCAAGGTGGAGCTAAAGAGCTAGGTTTTCACAATCCGTGAAATTCATAGCTAGGGTTTCGCGATCAAGGTGGAGCACACGTTCGGGGGTTAGGATCTGGAAGAGGAGCTGCAGAGAAGATGACCGGGGGGATGACGAAGATTGACAAGTTCACGGGGAGAAACAGCTTCAGCTTATGGCAGATCAAGGTACGTGCTTTGTTGAAGCAGCAAGGCCTGTGGTTGCCATTGGCGAAAGATAAAGAGGGGGCTTCTACAACCACCAAGGAGTTCAAGACGATGGAGGAAAGAGCACACTAAACGATCATGTTGTGCTTGGCGGACGACGTGATCACGGAGGTTGCAGATCAAGAGACTGCGGAGAAACTATGGAGCAAGTTGGAGAGCCTCTACAAGAAGAAGTCGCTCACCAACAAGTTGATGTTGAAGCAACAACTCTTTGGTCTACGCATGGGGGAAGGTACGGATCTAAGAGATCACTTGGATCGTCTTAATACTATTTTTCTTGAGTTGCGAAACAGTAATGAGAAGATAAGTGATGAAGATGCCGCACCGATTTTGTTGGTGTCTCTACCACCGTCTTATGAGGGGTTTGTGCAGTCTGCTTGTGCTGGAAAAGAGACTCTCACGTTGGAGGAGGTGAGATCTGCTCTTCACACAAGGGACATGCGGCGCAGGGCCGCTTATGGGGAGTACGACGTTCCGGGTTCGGGCGCATTCATGGTGTCCAACGGGGGTTATGGTAAGAGGAAGAACAAGGGTTCTAAGTTGCCATATGACGTCTGTGCACTGTGTAAAGAGAGAGGTCACTGGAAGAGGGAGTGTCCGAAGAAGGCATCTGCAGATCTAGCTGTAGATGCAACGGCTTCGGAGGTCGACTACGTCCTGTAGGCCCCCTTGGGGGGCATGTAATCCGTGATCTTGACGAGGAGGCGGATTTGGCATGGGGGATTCTCTGACGAGGGACACGGCACGTGTGAGACGTGCAAGGGGGCGCGCATGATGCGCGCAAGGGGGCGATTTTGCAGGAATTCAGCGGGAATTGGAGCAATTTCGCAAAACGTTGCAGGAATTCAGCGGGAATTTGAGCAACGTGCTAGGGGGTTTGTTGTAGGGACTCGGTGGGAGTCGGAACAACAAACGAATTTGTTGTAGAAACTCAGTGGGAGTTGGAACAACAAACAGGGATATCGATTGCAGGAACTCGGCCGTAGTTGGAGCATCGATAGAGTTCGAGTGCAGGAACTAGACGGGAGTTGGAGCATCGCTGGGGGCACTCGTTGTAGGAACTTCGCGAATTTGGAACAACTTGTGACGTGAGGGTTTCGTATACAGCTACGAAACATTTGGGGTTGATTATTGGAGAGAAACATGTGGTTCGGTTGCTGAGATGATTCAAGACAAGGTGGAGATTTGTTGGTGTCTTGAATTAATTGGGTGGCAATCAAGGAAACAAATCAAAGTCAAATCAAATTTAGAAATAAATTGGGGCGGTGGTGTGGTCAGCATTAATTCCACCGCCCCACTGTAGCATTATAAAAGGATGTGTTTTGGCTATCAAACACACACACACAGAGGGTAACGAGAGAGTTATTAGCATAGGTTGATAGCTTTTTCATTGTGTGTCGAGTGGTTGTAATTCGGGTACGTTTCTCTCTAATAAAATCGGGATTTTGGGTCGTGGAGGTAGCTAGCTAATAACTAGTGAACCACGTTAATACTTGTGTTCTTGTGTCATCGTTTACATCGTTCTCAAAGCTAGGTCCAGATCATAACATGACATTTTTTTATTTCTTTTGATTTGTTGTTGTTGGCTGAGATTGACAATTGGTGGTTGTGTTCGATATAATTATGGGTTGGGGATGTTCTTGGTGGTCTGGATTGATTTGGATAGGGTTGATGGTGAGTGGAAGTGGATGGGTGCATTCGTGGGTGGTGAAGTCGTTGAAAATTATGGATCTTGGGTCCGCGGCTAGGGCTGTGTTTTGTCAGCAGAGCAGCAAAAGAAGAGGATGGTGGTGAAGGTTGGGTATCGTTCTGGTGATGGGTGGTCGGGGATGGCTGAACCGCTGGGTTTGGGTTCTCACAATGTCTAAAGTGGTGGATGCAACCCCAACATTGGCTTGTTGAAGCTCTTTTTCTTAACCATTTTTTATTCATTTTGAACCACCTGTGTTCTTGAAGTTCACAGATTGACTGAATTGGCAAAGAGTGATATTGATTCGTTTATGGGAAAGAAAATGCAATTAACCTTCTACATATTAACGGAAATGTGGACGGAAGATACACGGAGCAAATCACGGGTCGGTTAAGTGTAACTTTTCAAACCACAGGTCACGTAATAGAACCGAAGCTAAACCACAGGTCACCTATCCGTAATTTACCTTTAATTAAATATATGTTATTCAAAATTATAGTTTGTATATACAGAGACTTGGAGCCAGTGGTTGTGGAATCGGAGTATCTGATCAAAGGTTCAAACACACGTAACAAGTTCTATATTTGAAGTGATCAGGTGAAACATACTCCTATAGGCTTATTGGACAATCTGGAAGCTACGGGATTAAAATTGAAGATAAAGGATCTTATCAACATCATGAAACGGCTTCCAGACACTTGGACGGGCCCTCGAACCTAATGAAACCGAACTATCTAGCTCTGTAGTTGACAAGCCTGAGCCAAGCTCGAACCTCCAAAAAAAAAAAACAATTTAGAGCCGAGCTTGAGCCTGACATGTCAAGCTCGAAGTGAGCTCCAAACCAGGTAGTATTTGGCTCGAGTCGGCTCCTTTGCACCCCCTAGGTATAAGTAACTTATAATCTGTAATTATGTTTTTGTTCCCAAGTGTGGAAGAGAAGTTATTCTGAACTATGTACAATAATAAGACAGTAAGGGAATGTAACAGCCAGGACAAAGTCATGGTAACATACCTGCTGTTCTGATCTCTCTTTTCAACAACTTTATTGAAGGTCGACTAAGTCGCGAATCTTTGATGCTAGCCTGCACTATCAAATGTTCGCCAATTTGCTGAAATCATAATGGCTTTCGAATAACAGAATATATATACATACATATATATATATATATATATATACATATATATATATAAACACACACACATGAATATATTGGCATCCATAGTGTTCACAACTTAGAATAATTTTAAATTTATTCCTCCACTGAAGATTAAACTTTAATATCGTAGAGAACGTGTGAATTAGGCATGGGCTAAAAATGGCATTAGATACCCCCTTATCTGCAATGAGTACCCAGAAGAAGATTTTTTCTTAAAATTGAGGCAAAATAAAAAGTCTATAAATACAACACAAGGATATGAATTCAAATAAGCAAAAGCCAAGATGATGAGAAGAATGGTTATGGAAAGAGACGAGTTCTCTAGTGGTGCTGGCTACCAGCACCAGTCGTATGCTATGCGCCGACAGGGTTACTACCCACCAGCAGCAAGCTACCAGAGCAGTTCCTCAACCATGCACATGGGGCCGAGCATGAATGTCACTCCTCCCATGATTCATGGTGGAGGTTTCAATCCTGGAGTTCATGGTTCAAATGCTCACTATAGCCAGAACTATAGCTCCCACAATGGCATGGGTAGCTCTGCCCACAGTGAGTACAGCACTTCTATGGCGAGTGGTGGCCTGTATGCTCCCCAACAGACTCAGCACTATGCGTCTTTTAAGGGTGTTTAATTACCAGAAAAACACCCGAAGCTTAATGTTTGACGAGACCTCTAAACAATGTTGAAGGTGCTTGTCGAGTTAACTATGTTTTTGCTTCGGAAAGTGATGGCAATAATAAATATTATCTATTTACACTATCATCTATGTTCCAGTTCTTTTCCTATTCTGCATAGTCTTATAATTACCTATTTCTAAAGTCTAAACCTCTTGAACCTAAACAAAATCATCGGGAAAGACTACAACACCAAAAGAGAACAAAATTGAATGTGGTGGAGCCAGGATTTCAGGAAGAGGGGGGCACAATTTTTTAAAAAGTCACTATTTCGGGGCTATTGATGCTACTGTGTAAACATGTAAATGACTCACTAATGCAAGATACGCAAAGGGACCTGTTTTTTTACTTACGATCTCTTCGATTGGTTGGAGAACGGATAACACAGAGACGACATGGTCGACCCACCACCATTTTGTGTTACAAAGAGAGGGGTAAGAGAGACCCGTGATACTATGAAAACTTTCATATATTAAGGATTTAGGGATTCCTATACTTGGGGTTATTTGGTTCCTTTGAATGGTTAGGGGTCTTATGAAATGTCGGTTTAGGGGTCTTTCTAAAGAGTCACTTCATTATTTTCGATATAATTGGGATTTTATTGAAGGCACACTTGAAATAAAGACAAAGGGGGCACAACTGAAAACTTTTTAAAATTCTTGAGTGTATCTGTGGTTCTCTAAAATGTTAGGGAGGCAAGTGACCTCCTGTGCCCCTCCATGCCTCCGCCCCTGCAAATTCGAGGGGCTGAGTACAGAAATCAAAATTTATTCGGCATGCATATCCATTAGTGCATTTCAAGCTCTCATGGAGAGGGCGCCATACGCAAGCATGTCACAATGCCTTTTTATCCTCCGTGACTTCATCTACGTCACGTATATTTCTAGAAAGTAACACTAACCAACAAGACATGAACAAGTTTCTGGAAGCAATTTCATGATGTTGATAAAATATTTTATCTTGAAATTTAATCCCGAAGCTTCTGATTTGTCCAATAAGCTTATAGGAGTATGTTTGACATGATCACTTTGAATATAGAACTCTGTTATGCCTGTTTGAACCTTTGATCATAGCATAAACCCCTAGACTTTGATGTCATCAAGGGTATTAATGGGGTAACTGAAAGCAATATAACTGTAGAGGAAAATATGCCTTGAGGCAGATGAGCACCTTGCTCACAACTGTTGCAAGTGCATCATATGATCATATCCCTAGAGTGTGTACTAGTTTATGTATAAATTGCAATAGACTTCAACTGTTGAATAGTCATTGATTTTTTTTTTTATTACAGCCACCCTCCAAAGTCCGAAGCACAGATGCAACGCAAGAGAGCTCTCATTATGCATATGAGGATTTTCGTACGCCGCTTGTCCTTGAAGGTGCATGGTGTTGGACGGTGACCAGGGGCGGAGGGACTTGAGGACAAGAGGTGGGAATTGCCACCCCTTACTTTTTAAAAACTCCACTAGCACCCCTCTAAATACAGCTATTTTGCACTACGAACCTTAAGAAAACTACATAAATGCCCCAGCTGAATTTAAAAGTTTTCGACATATCCTTAAAAAATCCATAATTATAATCACTTTATTTTATAACTTCCTTATCATTCAATTTTTCCCCGGCTGGTTCACTTTTCAGGCTCCGCCACTGACGATGACACCTCCGTCTCAAAACCCTTACAGGGTGTCAACAGCCTAGCAAGCGTGGAGCAGAAATAAGGCTTACATCTGGTGGTACTACTTTGTTGACCCATTAACCTCTAACACGCCCCCGTCAAAGGTAGCATGACACCATCAATTATTTAGGAATTAGTTCATGTCCTCAATGACCAGGCTAATGCACAAGTGATGCCTTGAATTTGCACCTTGTAAGTATTGAATTGGTATGATGTAGAAATCTGAAGGATATGTCATACGTACACGTATGATTCAAGATGTCATGTACCTACACCCGTAGGTACACAATGACATTATTTTAGATCTCTCTCAGTATGTGAAAATTGGTTTTCTCGAATTGACTCTTAAGAAGACACCTAACTACCAATGAACAGAACTTAGTATCCAACACACCATAGCATTAGATCAACAAAGTAACATCATGGAGTAGAAATATATTGTCCTACGGCTTTAAGGAATTAGTGGACGGTTGCTGTACAACTATTTGAATGTTTTTATGTTTACATTGGCATTGCTAAGAAGCTGTTAAACCACATGCCAACCCCCTTAATGAGTGGAGCTCAACTTCAAAATTGGGTAGCTAAGGGAAATGCACATAAGTCGCAAGCACAATATTGTTAAAGCCAACTTCGACCAACCAATTATGTTTTTTCCTTTTCTAGAGTGGCTTCGTAAACACAAAAATAAGATGTGAAGCCGTTGTACATCTCCAGGGTCCGTAAGATTCTTTCAATCCTTGGCTCTGGTGTTCCTATTATTGCTTAAACTCACAAAAGTTGTCCATGTCACGAATCTCAACCGATAAGTTATACCATCAACCATTTCTCAAAAATTCTTCAGATTGCCCTTCATGTTTCCCCTACTCACAGAATCTTTTCTGCCTTATTGCTGGCATCCAACTTCTCTGCAACTTGGTAATAAAGTTGGAATCTTTCCATCCACAGAATCATAATTTTAATCTTATCCATACGGGATCTGTGAATTAGGCATTGCCTTAGTATGAATTAGATGCGCTCTCACCTGCACATAATCTCCAAGAAACGCTATAAATAGAACACGGTGAAATCAGTTCAAATGTAGAACAAAACAGAAGTTGAGAGAAAATGGTTATCGAGAGTGATGACTTCTGTGCTCCCGGTGGTGGTTACCGTCACCAGTCTTCCTATGCCATGGGCCAGCAGGGCTATGGCGGGCCACTAGGTGGCAGTAACTACCAGAGCAGTGTCTCTAGCACCCACATGGGCGGAGCTGCCACCCCATTTGGCTACTCCGGTGGTCACTCTCACACCATGTCTAGTGGTGGAGGCCCTGGTGGTTTCGGACACCATGGCATGCACGGATCAAATGCTCAGTACAGCCAGAACTACAACTCCTACAACGGTCCTCATGGCTCTGCTCACAGTGGCTTCAGCAGCTCTAGCGTGGGTGGTGCCACCCCGTTTGGCCCCTACCAGAACCAGCACTACAGCTCCTTCAAGGGTCTTTAATTGCTACAAGATTGGACATCCCGTGCTTAATGTTCTACCTTGACAATAGCTCTAAATAAAGTTCAAGGTGCTTGTATTGTAATTTTTGTCTTTTCTAATCAAGTGAAGGCAGTAACCAATATTTTTAATTTACCAGTGTCCATATTTATTTGTGTTGTTTTTGGTTCTTCAGTTACTCATCAGTGGATATACTCATTAACCAGTTTTTCACCCTAAATACATAAAGTCTTGGAAAGGATTACAGAAGATAGAATTACCGAATTGAGAGAAACTAGGTAAGAAGAAAAAAAGGCTAATAATAGAAGAGTAGGGAGACTAGGTGAGAAGAAATATGAGAAGTCTTTTATATAAAATCAAATTCAGTATATCTACTCTTTTAGGTGAGAAGAAATAAGGACAGAGAGAATTTATTTGATCACTAGTTCACTACCATACAGAATCGTTCAAATATGTATTCCTACTACTAGCATTAGATGCAACTACGCAACGGCACTGGCGGATGCACATTTGACCCGGCGTGGCCTATGGCCACCCTGGAGTTTTTTACTCTACTACAATTTTTCAGTTTTTGTCAAAAAATATGACCCTCCTAAAAATTGCACAAAGTACCCTGTTGAAACAACTTAAGTAAGCATAAGATAAACACATATATTTATGATTTAGGCCCTACATTCTTACTATATAACAATTTTGGCCCAAAACTCTCACTATATATAGATATAGGCCCAAAATTTTGCGTCGATTTTTTTTACTCAGTAAGTATAAATTGTGTCCCCACTGATGAAGAATCATGCGTCCGCCCACGACGCAACCCCATCTATAGAGAGTGGAGAAAGACCTTGTTATAAACATCGACAGATGTAGAAGACCACAGAACTATAAGGAAAATGAATTTCCAAAGTGACGCCCTTTCTGGTGGGCATGGCTACCAGCCTACCAAGAACAGTCTTATGACATGCACCAGCATGATTACTACAGCCTCGTGTTAAGATAAGAATACAAACTTTGACCCAATAAAGATTTTAAAAATGGTGAAACAGGGTAACAGGAGGACTCTTATTTGAATCACAATGCAAATTTTAATTAACTGCCCAGTAATAGAAACCCAACGTATTTTTCTAGCTTCTAAGTTTTTTTCCTTTCTTTTCTGAAAGGTACTATTATTGGGACAGTCACTGACGTAACATAACTAAAAATTATGTCTTGTCGTCCCTTTTTGTTAGGGATGGCCATTGATTATGTGTTGCAAATAAATATCAGAGACGAGGAGATTCCGCACGGAAACCAAAGAAAAGATTTTGGTATGGCGTCATTCGATCCACGAGAGAAGGGCTCATGTCGTTAGGCAATCGGGGAGGTTTAGGGTGGGCCTAGGTCCACCCTCATTTTCTTTCTCCTCCTATTATTGCCCATATTTCTTCAAAGTTTTTCATATAATACCCCCCCCCCTCCCGCCCCAATAAATTTATGAAATTATCCCTGATATATGAGTAAATGCCTCACATAGACATACATAACCCCAGATAACAAATTCTTGTGGGTCATTATTAGTGTTTCTTTCAATGATTTTTTAATGGCAGATGAGTTTCTGTTATATGCAACTTAAAGAGCAGAATTGTGTTCAGTTTGTTAGAATAGTAGTGAGGTCATTGTGAGTGTTAACATTTTGCACAATTCCGACGTTTCTACTGAAAAAAAATTGCAGCTATAATTTTAGCTTTAAGTGTGTCCCCCAGAGAAAAATTCCTGCGTCCGCCCCTAGATACATGGTCCACATGACACCATATGCAAGGGTAGAGGGTAAATAAATTTCACTCACCTTTTAGCTTAATAAGTAGAGCATATTTTTTTGCGAGAGGAAGTGGTATAACTTCATAATTACTTTATCCGTTCCCTATTGAAAATGATAAGAATAGACGTTTGTGATGAAAAACGTATCAAACCATTTTTCTCATCTAATTTAGATTGTATTACCTTCTATTGTCAAGCTTGACTTTTTCAGTCTCACAATTGTCCCCACGAGGCCCTGATTTACTAAACCCTAATGCACAGTAACTTCTGGAATTAACAAAATTTGTTGTCTTTGCTAACCCTATGTAGTAGGAATCAACTTTTTATGGGGGGACTCGTCCATAGGGTAAACAATCTACCTGTAAGATGGCGAAAAGTTGTAACTTGTCGAGGACAGAGATCAACATGGGTATTTTCCCACATTCTGCTATTTACCAATGAACCAAGCACCACCCCTATTACCTTGCTGACAGAAGTAACATGGTAGTATGGTACACGTTATCTCCTTATTTTAGGTTCTTTTTTAACATAACAAAAACATGGTATCCCCAACAACAGAATCCCTTTTGTGTTTATATTTCCTCTGTTTGATGCCCTGGAACCACAATATCACTGCTTATGAACAACGAGGGGATAGATTTGAATCATTTGATAGCCCCTGATGGCAATTTGCATTTCAGATTCTTCACTACTTCGGAATAAAGTTGAAACCAATTCCCACAATGAAGGCCAATTGATCGTCGCAACCATAGACATGGAGCAAGTGGTCATGGCCACAAATAAGGGAATTAGATGCATCTCATCTACACAGAATCCTCACAAGCTACTTATAAATATAACACAAAGGAATGCAGAAACTCAGACTGATTAAGGAGAAGTTCATAAAAACACATAACTTGAGAGGTAAAATGGTTATCGAGAGTGATGACTTCGGTGCTCCCGGTGGTGGTTACCGTCACCAGTCCTATTCCATGGGTCAACAGGTCTATGGCGGGCCTCTAGGCGGCAGTAACTACCAGAGCACTGTCTCTAGCACCCACATGGGAGGAGCTGCCACCCCATTTGGCTACTCTGGTCACTCTCACACCATGTCTAGTGGTGGAGGACCTGGAGGTTTCGGCCACCATGGCATGCACGGCTCAAGTGCTCGGTATAGCCAGAACTACAACTCCTACAACGGGCCTCATGGGTCTGCTCACAGTGGCTTCAGCAGCTCCAGCGTGGGAGGTGCCACCCCGTTTGGCCCCTACCAGAACCAGCACTACAGCTCCTTCAAAGGTGTTTAATTACTACAGAATTGAACATCCCGTGCTTAATGTTCTACGGCTAGCCCGCTAAATAAATTTTGAACTGCTTTGCTTGTATTGCCAACTGTTTCGTTTCTGATCAAGTAAAGGCAGTAATCAAAACTACTAATTTATTACGTGTCAACATTTCATGGATGAGTTGTTTGTTCTTCTGTTAGTTATCAGTCATCAGTGGATAAATACTCATTACTAAAATTTTCACCACGAATACTTAGAGTTCTTCAAAAGGACTACAGATGAGAAAACTACCAAACTGACAGAAATCATTCAAACATGAAATGCACGGATAGAATTAGGGAGTTGTAAATCTCTCACAAGGATAAAACATTTTAATCGTTGCAGAAATATTCATGATATGAAGTTCATGAGTGGTAAGGCAGATGGTCAGTTGTAAATGAGGTACACTGAGACAGTTTGATTAGGTTGTACATTTCAAGGCCAAAATGTGTCAATACCTTCAATGTGTCGAATCCCCTTGTAGTAACATCTTGTCTTGAAGTTATCCAGTGGAGAATTCTGTCATTTACCTGCACCAAAACATGTTCCGCTTAGGTTAATAATAGTATTATGCCCTTTAACTTCTAAGATAAATGAGAGAAGGAAGAAAAACAATCCTATTGTCGTATTCCAGTCTTCTAGATTCTTCACAACTTAAGATTGAGGACAATAAAAGATCACCCAACACTTAAGAAACTAGAATCACTGATATAGGAATTCCCACTAACAGGCATTACATGCTAAAACTACACAAAGCCCGCAGAGAAACATTGTAAGAGTATAAACACTGAAAGACCACAAGATTTTAGAGGAGGTATGTCCAAGGTGACGTCTTTTCAAGTGCTCATTGCTGCCAACACAAATCTTATGTCATGCTACCAAAGCAATGCTTCCGGCGTTTACATGAATGGTCACATGATGCCAGGCAAAGGCTACAGTACTGGCATACACGACTCAAGAGCTTACTACTGGTTCTCGTGCACAACTATAACAATAAGTCACACAATTGCATACAACCAGAACCATTCATTGTAGATACAGCAGCTCAACTATGGTAAAAGTTCTTAGTTACTGGAAAGCATCCAGAGCTCATTGTTCTAGATTGGCAAATCTCAATGTGATGTTCGAGAATGTATATATATTACAGCAAACAATATCATCAGTTTACAATGGGCTCTTATTTCACTTCATAAGCCGTTCACATGCGGCGTCAAGTTGCAATAATGTATTGCAATCCTCACCAGGGGGTTGTGTATGCTGTTTCATCATGCATCGACAACTTTAGTGAAGGTTGAATGGAAGGATAAATCATTCGAAGTTTCTCTTTGGTTTCTTTAAGGGAAGAAAGGTACAAAAAAAAAAAAAAAAAAAAAAAAAAAAAAAAGTTGACATCTACAGTACAGAGGCCATAGGATTAAGCTTGTTATCCACACCTTCAGAAAAAGATAATATTTCTTCTACTATTTGGCTTCTTTAAGCGTGAGACATACCACATGCTGCAATGCCAAAAGAGAGAGACAAAGAAGTGGTTGAGGACGAAATTCAAACACCTGATGTGCACCTGAAAGGGAACAAGGCATAGAGATATTAGGGTAATAGATCCAATGGCAAAAGAAGACACTTTGTAAGGTGAGAATATGAAACAAACTCACACGAAGAGTTGCGCGCAGTTCACAATGTGAAATTCGAGGGCTACCCCAGTAAGACAAAAACAAAGAGCTTCTTCTCTCTGAAGGCCGCCGGATCATAGGTGAACCAGTTGTGTCGATTCTGATTCTGACATACTAACTCGTACGCCGTAGCAATAGTTAGTTATTTCGGAAAAAACTTTGGTGCACTAGCCGGTTACTACGAAAATGCCAGCTACCGGACGAAAAAAGTGGTCCCAGAGGCCAGCTACGGAACAAAAAAAGTGGTCCCAGGAAGATTCCTTTTTAACCTAGATAGCATTGTTAACACTATAGAATGAACTAAGCTGAATAAGATAACACAGTGATATCATTGATTAATCTTTAGTTAGTTAGTTTAACAGTTATGATATTAACCCTTTCATTTAAGATAAACCCAGAGATATCATTGTTAACAAAACTTTAATTCTTAACTAATCACAGCAGAATTAGAATTAAATACAGGATAAACTATCATACATTGAAATTAAAATGTTGAAAATGACAAAAATCACAACATACAACAGTTTCACACGAAAATAGTGGGCTTTTGAAGCATTCTCGGCCCCTTCGAGTCTCACACTTAACTGAACACAACAGAATAGAGAAGCAAACTATCTTACTTTGAAATTAAAACGATGAGAATGACAAAAATCACAACATACAGCAGTTTCACATGAAAAGAGTGGGCGTTGTTACCTCCTCCTGAAGTTGTTGGAGATCTGGAGCACAGCAAGGACTGGGAAATTCATCTTCCCAGTAGAAATAGTTGCATTGTTGACCTCTAGGCTTGGCACAAGTCCAAAACACGCGTCCGTCATTTCCGGGCGTATGTGCGGTACGACTTACCGGGTAACGGCCACAGAAACACTGCCCAGGCCTACACCCTGACCTCCGGGATGAATCTCCTCTTGAATATGAAGGTGGATTGCTTGGTGAGGGTGAAGAGCTTACACTATGTTGAGACATTTCTTAGAGAGAAAGAAGAGAAGGGTGAAAGAGAAGGAGAACAGATGAGATCTGAGAGTGAAGAGAGAAATAAAGAGTTAGTTGAGTGTGGTTGGAGATTGTATTAAAAGCGGGCAGTGGGTAGGTTGGCTGATATAAATGCAGGTATCTAACTTTAAGATAGAGTACTTAACAATTTAGAATTGGTACCTAATAACGTAGTAGTGCATTTATTAATTCAGTTTTGGTAGGTGAGGGTAGTTGGCCAACACCAAATGCACCTTAAATAAAACTAACTGTACAGTTTGTGTTCACAAAAAAGCACAAGCAATTTTTCATAAAACAACACAAGTCATCAAATCATAAGCAAACAAACATTGCCTAATCATCATTGGGAAACATTGTTCATAACATACACTCTCAAACATACAACCCACAAAAAACATTGCCTAATCATCATTGGGAAACATTGTTCATAACATACACTCTCAAACATACAACCCACAAAATTTACTGACATAAACATTGTTCATATTACAAATTCCCAAACAACATAACAGACAAATTCACTTTTTTCCATTCTTCCCCGACGACTTTCGCGCCGACCTCCTCGTCTTCGCCCCGGATTCCAATGGAACAGTAGGAAAAGAAGGGAAATTGTACATCCTTTCAAACTCATGAACATTCTCATCAATAGACTTGAAGATCAGTAACTCTTCAAACATCTTGGCCTTGTGGATGTTGTAGTCTGATCTAGCCATTTCATTGGCTATCCAGATTCTCAGATGCTTCACTTGAATAGAGAAGTTCTTCTTTGGATTAGGAATCAGGTCCCTCAAGTGGGTCATGATGAAGCATACAAAAGGGACACAATCACACCTGAGAGATTAAAATAGAATGCAGTTGTGATGTATAAGATAGTTGTTTAAGAAAATGGTGAGTGGAGTTAATGAATAAGTTTTTTTACCCGTTTCGTTGTTGGGGAACGTCGTCATTCATGTACCACACATCCCACTTTGTGATGTCATCATGGTACTCTGGATAGGAGGATAGCACCTGGTGAATTTGATTAACTTTTCTAGCCACATCCCTCTCAACATACCCAAGTCCAGAAAGCGAGTCCAAGATGTATATTTCCTTGTCGACAAAGGAAATGACCATCATGAACCAGTGGGTTCGATGTACATTCATGGGCAGGGCAATCTATTTCATTAACAATTCAACATAAAATAAGTTCAACAAAATATGAATGTATAAAGCAGATTGCATTGATAGAAATCGTAAATCTTACGTAGCCCATCTCGCTCCACGTTCCTCCGTATTTATCGGACACTTGGAAATATCGATTACCCTTCGTGGGCTGAACAAGAATTAAAATTAATGATGCTATTTTGTGGAAGAATTTTAAATTGAGTTTTTATCCAATGAAAAGGGAATGAACTTACGGCATAATGTGTTCCGAGGTACCAAATGCGAGGGATTCCACCAAATTGTCGGCTTCTTTCTTTCAGATGAAGCAATTGCAAATATGCATCGATGACCTAATTGTTTAAAAAGTGAATAGAAAAGTGTTATGATGATGATGGGAGAATGTCTTAAGAAACTACGTTAAATCAACAAAAAGAAATACTTACTTCGTTGTCAAACCATTTACCATCCATGAAGCGCCACGCGGCATACCTCGTCACCTTCTCATAATCAGCAATGTTAATAACCAACTCACTGCAGATATAATAACAAATCAAACCATAAGTAAAAACAAAATTTGTGTCTTGTACAGCTTATTTAGGAAATTTGAATGTAAATAACACTTACTCTCGCAAGCTTAGTGGAATTTTGGGATCCCAAGGTTTTTTATCGAACTTAGGCTCATATTTGTGAGACAAAAAGAAGTTGATCCAGCAATCTTCCAGGCTAGGCATCTCTGGCAGACAGGTCATTTCCTCAGGATTGCTTTGTTGCTTCTTAAGCGACACCCGATTCGACCCCCTTATGATCCACCGCGCCTTTCCCCGGACAGACCCATCAATGTTTTTCCTTGGGTCCGCCTAAGAAGCCAAGGATGCCTCCTCCTAATAAATCAACAAAATGTTAGAATTGGAAACAGAGACATCAAGTCTAAAGTTAAAACAGTTAATACACTTACCTCATCGTCATCGTCAGAGCTGACTTCTTCGACCACCTCCATCGAAGAGCTAACCTCATCCTGATTCTTCTTCTGCTTCTTCTTGGGAGGTTCTTCTTGTTTATCCTCTTCACCTCCCTTCTTCTTTTCCCCTCCTTCCTCTTCCTCCGTTTCATCCCCCTGCTTCTTTTCCGCTCTTTCATCTACCTGCTTATTCTCATCTTCTTCCTTCTTTCTCTCCTCATCCTTCATCTTCTTTCTTCCATCTTCCCTCTCCTCCTCCAATTCAGACTTTCTCTTGTTAACAGTCGCGAACATGGCCAATAATGTTTGCGGGTCAGCATTCTGCGCCAGCAGTCCCAAAAGATCCTTCAAATAATCCCCTGGTGGGAGAACTAATTGAATTGCTGGTGCATCCGCCTTCTCAGTGATTGGCTCTTCATCCATTTTCTTCAACTTCAACTACAAAGAACAACAGAGTATAAAGGTTAACATTTAAGATAAGGATGTTAACTGATAAAAACAAATTTATAAGGTTTATGTAAAAGGTTACTCACATTTTCATTCATACACACATACTTCCATCTCTTAGAAACATCAGATGTCTTCCAGAATTTCAACCTGGGACTTGCATTCTTGTCTTTGCAGCCCTTGGGATTTTCTTGAAATTTGGGGCAAAACTTTTCCAAGTACAGAAGCTACAAAATATACTCACAACATTAGAACTTAAGAAGGAGCTATTAACATATTAAACAGAAATTATAAAAAAAATGACAAAATGCTAGATTATTACCACAAGAATGAGCACGCAAACATTTCCTCGCAAGGTTTCCCCAGTCTGGGCCTTCACATTTTGTTTCACCAGATGATCAAGCCACAATTCCGCCCAGTTCACCTTTTTCAGGTGCTCCAAATCTACAACAAGTTTGGCCAGCCCAGACCGGACTCCTTGTCGCCCGATCGGCATCCCTAGGGCCCCCAAGATTAAACAAACAGCCCTCTGCTTCCACTCATCATTGAACAGCTTCCTATTTTTCAAGAACTACGGAACATACTTACCGACCTTTGTGTTGTCCTCGACGAGGCCAATTCTGTGTGCCACTTCTTGTACAACCTTTGGATCGACCTCTGGAAACTCAGTTGTTCCGGTGCATTTTACTCCAAGGAGCCAGCCGACAACTTCCGGGGTTACATCCACAGTCCGGCCGTGAGCCGTCAAGGACCCCTCGGTGTCAAATGAGTTGTAGAGGAATTTGTTGAAAGCCTCGGGGGTTTCTGAAATCTGTAGGTGCTTTAGTCCTCCAAGCCCCACTTCAGTCAACCATGACTGCTGTTCATCTGTCATATCTTTGAAGAGAGCCTTAACAGAGGGCAGGCTCATAAAGCTTTGGAACCGCCTTGGGTTCTTCAGCTTCTTCTTTGATTTGCCCTTCAACTTGGCTGCAGCCGATTTCTTCTTCTGCTTGGCCTTCTCACTGGTTGGTCTTCTCTTCAATGTGCCAGCTGATTTCCTCTTCTCTCTTTCTTCGGTGGCAGCTGTGATATAGGGTTCTTGTTGGGACTTTGTCAGCCTTTTCCATTCATCGTTTATCCTCTGTTTGACATCGTCGGTTATCTTCACACGAGGATCTTGTTTCTTGAGCTTGTGCGTCTGAACATTTCTACAACAATCATGAGACAATAAAGAAAATTAAATTACAATTCCAAGTACTAGATCCATAACATATAAGACACACCCTCAAACATTTAAAATCAAATAAAGTCATTAGACTTTAAAGTAATAACATGCATTATGATGTTTGAACAGGTAATGGTTTAGAAAAGGACTTTAATAGTTTAGAACGAGGGTGCAGAATAGTAGACATTGGCTTCACAATTGAAACAAAATTTTACGAGATGATTGATTAGGGAAGAAACTTACTTGAATCTTATGTACGCATTCATGGAATTGCCATGATGGGCTTCATCGTCACTATCATCTTCCCTCCTCTGTTCCACAGGTTGGTCACTTACATCATCTTCCTTCTGTTCCTCCCTATCCTCCTCCAAATCCTCCTCATCTTCTTCATCATCATCGCTCTTATCCTCCACGGGTTTGTATTCTTCGTCATCGTCATTCTGTTCCTCCTCTTTGACCTCATCCTCCTCCTCCTCATCCTCCTCATCCTCCGGTTGCTCTTCAGCCTCAGGTTGGATATTATCATTTGTTCTTTTCTGAACAGTGTATTGGCTTACATCAATCTCCTCATCACTCGAGACTTCCGTCGCTTTCTGATCGTACCTTTTTTGTTCATCCTCAGGTAAGTTGAGAAATACTCTATACTGCTGTACTATCAGTTTGGGAGGCATATCCTTCCCTCTATATCCCATTGTAGATTTTTGATGGTTACTGTCATAAGTAAACAGTTGAAAAACTTAAGTAAAACCTTTAAATAACACAGAAGGCAATTTAAATTTCAGAGATTACAGATCTAACAATTAAGTTACATGGGATAACAGTGCATTGTGAAACATGACAATTAACAAAAATTAATTTAGGACAAAGTGAGAAGGTAGAAAAAATTTTCACAAAATTTGATTTTAAGAAGGAGTTATTAATTCATTAAACAGCATGATAAAAAAGAAGGACATTTTTAAAAAAAAAAAAAGTGATTACTTACAGGAATAGGTCAAATCCAGGAGTATGCTTCACCTCTACATCTTCATTCTTGCGCTTAGAAGCCTTCTGATTTGTTCGTTTCTTCACTGCCTTCGGTGGTGCTGGATGTTTCCGGGTCGATCTCCTAGGGACTTCCTCAACGTGCTCTTCCTTCTTTGCTTTCTCTTTCTTCTTTAGTTTCTTCTTCTCTGTACTGGCACCCTCTGTACTCGTACTCTTCTCAATTAAGGCAGCAGCCTCAGCCAATTTCTTCAATTTGTCTGCTTCAACATCCGCCAATTCAAAATCAACCCTTGATAATGGAATTGCATCGAGACCATCTCCAAAATTCTGCAGACCAATTTCATCCGTGGACTCCGTTGTCTTTCCCACCTGTGAACTCCGTTGTCTTTCCGTGTTGCTAGAGTTGCTATCGATCTCGAATAATCTTCTTCTTCGCCATGGATTCTGTATCTTTGAGTATTGATTTGATGGAGTATTAACAACTCATTCTAAAAAAATGTATGCATCTTCTTAAATGCTAAACCCTAGAGAGGGGTCTATCTTAAACTTTATAAGATATTTCCCTTTAAAATGCCACTTATTTTGGTTTCTTCGTCGATGGAATGACTCGGGGTGTCACCATGTGTCCTGGAAAACATGCCAAGGACAATGCTGGGAGTTATTTTGAAATGACTTCAAGTTTTGCTCCTCTAAGTGACATAAAGGGGCAAAAATCGAATGAAAACTCGATAATTGTACGAGTTTAGCCATGAAATGTGCCCCCAGCATGCCAACTCTGATTTAATTTTGTATTTGGGTCATTTTAACAAGACAGGGAGTTTTGAGGTCACACCCAACCATGGGACTTGAACACCGAGGGATAAGGGTGTAACCGACTATCGACATTGTGAGACTTGACGTTGTGAGAAGTGACCGTGTGTTGTAAGTATCAGAATTGGTCTTAAAATGTCACATAGTGCTAGTATGTGTTGAGTGGTGGCACAAATGAGATGAATAGACGTCAATCAAACTCAATTTGGGTAACGCGTAGCCGTTGGAAACATTGTTCTTTCCCATTAACTACATCACCAACATAATTCTGTACCCAATTTGAGGACTTTGTGCCTGCCTTGTGTTTCTACCATGCATGGCAGTGTGCACAACCTCCAAAAACCCACAAATAGGCATCTTTGAGTATTGATTTGATGGAGTATTAACAACTCATTCTAAAAAAATGTATGCATCTTCTTAAATGCTAAACCCTAGAGAGGGGTCTATCTTAAACTTTGTAAGATATTTCCCTTTAAAATGCCACTTATTTTGGTTTCTTCGTCGATGGAATGACTCGGGGTGTCACCATGTGTCCTGAAAAACATGCCAAGGACAATGCTGGGAGTTATTTTGAAATGACTTCAAGTTTTGCTCCTCTAAGTGACATAAAGGGGCAAAAATCGAATGAAAACTCGATAATTGTACGAGTTTAGCCATGAAATGTGCCCCCAGCATGCCAAATCTGATTTAATGTTGTATTTGGGTCATTTTAACAAGACATGGAGTTTTGAGGTCACACCCAACCATGGGACTTGAACACCGAGGGATAAGGGTGTAACCGACTATCGACATTGTGAGACTTGACGTTGTGAGAAGTGACCGTGTGTTGTAAGTATCAGAATTGGTCTTAAAATGTCACATAGTGCTAGTATGTGTTGAGTGGTGGCACAAATGAGATGCATAGACGTCAATCAAACTCAATTTGGGTAACGCGTACCCGTTGGAAACATTGTTCTTTCCCATTAACTACATCACCAACATAATTCTGTACCCAATTTGAGGACTTTGTGCCTGCCTTGTGTTTCTACCATGCATGGCAGTGTGCACAACCTCCAAAAACCCACAAATAGGCATCTTTGAGTATTGATTTGATGGAGTATTAACAACTCATTCTAAAAAAATGTATGCATCTTCTTAAATGCTAAACCCTAGAGAGGGGTCTATATTAAACTTTATAAGATATTTCCCTTTAAAATGCCACTTATTTTGGTTTCTTCGTCGATGGAATGACTCGGTGTGTCACCATGTGTCCTGGAAAACATGCCAAGGACAATGCTGGGAGTTATTTTGAAATGACTTCAAGTTTTGCTCCTCTAAGTGACATAAAGGGGCAAAAATCGAATGAAAACTCGATAATTGTACGAGTTTAGCCATGAAATGTGCCCCCAGCATGCCAAATCTGATTTAATTTTGTATTTGGGTCATTTTAACAAGACAGGGAGTTTTGAGGTCACACCCAACCATGGGACTTGAACACCGAGGGATAAGGGTGTAACCGACTATCGACATTGTGAGACTTGACGTTGTGAGAAGTGACCGTGTGTTGTAAGTATCAGAATTGGTCTTAAAATGTCACATAGTGCTAGTATGTGTTGAGTGGTGGCACAAATGAGATGCATAGACGTCAATCAAACTCAATTTGGGTAACGCGTACCCGTTGGAAACATTGTTCTTTCCCATTAACTACATCACCAACATAATTCTGTACCCAATTTGAGGACTTTGTGCCTGCCTTGTGTTTCTACCACGCATGGCAGTGTGCACAACCTCCAAAAACCCACAAATAGGCATCTTTGAGTATTGATTTGATGGAGTATTAACAACTCATTCTAAAAAAATGTATGCATCTTCTTAAATGCTAAACCCTAGAGAGGGGTCTATCTTAAATTTTATAAGATATTTCCCTTTAAAATGCCACTTATTTTGGTTTCTTCGTCGATGGAATGACTCGGGGTGTCACCATGTGTCCTGAAAAACATGCCAAGGACAATGCTGGGAGTTATTTTGAAATGACTTCAAGTTTTGCTCCTCTAAGTGACATAAAGGGGCAAAAATCGAATGAAAACTCGATAATTGTACGAGTTTAGCCATGAAATGTGCCCCCAGCATGCCAACTCTGATTTAATGTTGTATTTGGGTCATTTTAACAAGACAGGGAGTTTTGAGGTCACACCCAACCATGGGACTTGAACACCGAGGGATAAGGGTGTAACCGACTATCGACATTGTGAGACTTGACGTTGTGAGAAGTGACCGTGTGTTGTAAGTATCAGAATTGGTCTTAAAATGTCACATAGTGCTAGTATGTGTTGAGTGGTGGCACAAATGAGATGCATAGACGTCAATCAAACTCAATTTGGGTAACGCGTACACGTTGGAAACATTGTTCTTTCCCATTAACTACATCACCAACATAATTCTGTACCCAATTTGAGGACTTTGTGTCTGCCTTGTGTTTCTACCATGCATGGCAGTGTGCACAACCTCCAAAAACTCACAAATAGGCATCTTTGAGTATTGATTTGATGGAGTATTAACAACTCATTCTAAAAAAATGTATGCATCTTCTTAAATGCTAAACCCTAGATAGGGTCTATCTTAAACTTTATAAGATATTTCCCTTTAAAATGCCACTTATTTTGGTTTCTTCGTCGATGGAATGACTCGGGGTGTCACCATGTGTCCTGGAAAACATGCCAAGGACAATGCTGGGAGTTATTTTGAAATGACTTCAAGTTTTGCTCCTCTAAGTGACATAAAGGGGAAAAAATCGAATGAAAACTCGATGATTGTACGAGTTTAGCCATGAAATGTGCCCCCAGCATGCCAACTCTGATTTAATTTTGTATTTGGGTCATTTTAACAAGACAGGGAGTTTTGAGGTCACACCCAACCATGGGACTTGAACACCGAGGGATAAGGGTGTAACCGACTATCGACATTGTGAGACTTGACGTTGTGAGAAGTGACCGTGTGTTGTAAGTATCAGAATTGGTCTTAAAATGTCACATAGTGCTAGTATGTGTTGAGTGGTGGCACAAATGAGATGCATAGACGTCAATCAAACTCAATTTGGGTAACGCGTACCCGTTGGAAACATTGTTCTTTCCCATTAACTACATCACCAACATAATTCTGTACCCAATTTGAGGACTTTGTGCCTGCCTTGTGTTTCTACCATGCATGGCAGTGTGCACAACCTCCAAAAACCCACAAATAGGCATCTTTGAGTATTGATTTGATGGAGTATTAACAACTCATTCTAAAAAATGTATGCATCTTCTTAAATGCTAAACCCTAGAGAGGGGTCTATCTTAAACTTTATAAGATATTTCCCTTTAAAATGCCACTTATTTTGGTTTCTTCGTCGATGGAATGACTCGGGGTGTCACCATGTGTCCTGAAAAACATGCCAAGGACAATGCTGGGAGTTATTTTGAAATGACTTCAAGTTTTGCTCCTCTAAGTGACATAAAGGGGCAAAAATCGAATGAAAACTCGATAATTGTACGAGTTTAGCCATGAAATGTGCCCCCAGCATGCCAACTCTGATTTAATGTTGTATTTGGGTCATTTTAACAAGACATGGAGTTTTTAGGTCACACCCAACCATGGGACTTGAACACCGAGGGATAAGGGTGTAACCGACTATCGACATTGTGAGACTTGACGTTGTGAGAAGTGACCGTGTGTTGTAAGTATCAGAATTGGTCTTAAAATGTCACATAGTGCTAGTATGTGTTGAGTGGTGGCACAAATGAGATGCATAGACGTCAATCAAACTCAATTTGGGTAACGCGTACCCGTTGGAAACATTGTTCTTTCCCATTAACTACATCACCAACATAATTCTGTACCCAATTTGAGGACTTTGTGCCTGCCTTGTGTTTCTACCAGGCATGGCAGTGTGCACAACCTCCAAAAACCTACAAATAGGCATCTTTGAGTATTGATTTGATGGAGTATTAACAACTCATTCTAAAAAAATGTATGCATCTTCTTAAATGCTAAACCCTAGAGAGGGGTCTATCTTAAACTTTATAAGATATTTCCCTTTAAATCGCCACTTATTTTGGTTTCTTCGTCGATGGAATGACTCGTGGTGTCACCATGTGTCCTGAAAAACATGCCAAGGGCAATGCTGGGAGTTATTTTGAAATGACTTCAAGTTTTGCTCCTCTAAGTGACATAAAGGGGCAAAAATCGAATGAAAACTCGATAATTGTACGAGTTTAGCCATGAAATGTGCCCCCAGCATGCCAACTCTGATTTAATGTTGTATTTGGGTCATTTTAACAAGACAGGGAGTTTTGAGGTCACACCCAACCATGGGACTTGAACACCGAGGGATAAGGGTGTAACCGACTATCGACATTGTGAGACTTGACGTTGTGAGAAGTGACCGTGTGTTGTAAGTATCAGAATTGGTCTTAAAATGTCACATAGTGCTAGTATGTGTTGAGTGGTGGCACAAATGAGATGCATAGACGTCAATCAAACTCAATTTGGGTAACGCGTACCCGTTGGAAACATTGTTCTTTCCCATTAACTACATCACCAACATAATTCTGTACCCAATTTGAGGACTTTGTGCCTGCCTTGTGTTTCTACCATGCATGGCAGTGTGCACAACCTCCAAAAACCCACAAATAGGCATCTTTGAGTATTGATTTGATGGAGTATTAACAACTCATTCTAAAAAAATGTATGCATCTTCTTAAATGCTAAACCCTAGAGAGGGGTCTATCTTAAACTTTATAAGATATTTCCCTTTAAAATGCCACTTATTTTGGTTTCTTCGTCGATGGAATGACTCGGGGTGTCACCATGTGTCCTCGAAAACATGCCAAGGACAATGCTGGGAGTTATTTTGAAATGACTTCAAGTTTTGCTCCTCTAAGTGACATAAAGGGGCAAAAATCGAACGAAAACTCGATAATTGTACGAGTTTAGCCATGAAATGTGCCCCCAGCATGCCAATTCTGATTTAATGTTGTATTTGGGTCATTTTAACCTCCAAAAACCCACAAATAGGCATCCCTGAGTTAACCAATCGATGAACAAACAAAAAGTTAATAAAATTTTACAGTGATGAGTATACTAAAAAATAAGATAGAGTGCTCTCTAGAGTTTAGAATTATGGAAATTATATTAATATATTTACAAGGAGATATTAAGAGACAGTCAAATGCAAACGCAAAGATGGCGATACTTGTGTTTTCTACATTTGTACACAATGTCATGGCAATACTAATATAATAATATACCAATAATACAAAATAAAATTAATTATGACACTTGAAAACTAAAGAAATTAAAAAAACAATATGTTTGTTACGTTAAGATGGAGTCTTTAAAATATTTGTGTTTTTGTGTAAAAATGTAGATAGATGTTTTTGAAAAATTTGAAATTTGGAAATTTTAATGTCAGTTGTCCCATCCTCTTCATTACTGGCAACCACACAACCAAATATCTCTCTCTCTCTCTGCGAGGTTTCTTCTTTACTAGCAACCACAAACCAGACGAACCCAGACCAGCCCTATCACAAATCTCTCTCTCTCTCTCTCTCATCAGTTTCCCGAATTCAACTTCCCCATCCATCTCTATCACAAATCCATGGCGGACCAGGAAGATACAGGCGTAGGGGAGCAGATTTCACCTTCCAAAGACATCGATAAGGTGATTTTAGATCTAAACCAGGAGGTAAGCCCGGTTAATTTGGAAGTCCTTTTAACTGCAAATCCCCTCACTCCTGTCTTGAACCCAACCAAAGATCGAGGATCTAGCCCTCAAGAACCAGTAGGAGATGGGGGCTCCAAAACAGAAGAGGGAAACCCCAGCAAAACCGAAATTGGAGGAGGGGATTCGCATGAAGAGGCAAAGGAGGCTCACCCTAACTCCACCGACTCAATTGGTAGACAAATCTGGGAAGATTCAACAAAAGTCCTTCCTTTATCAATGGTCGAAGGACCACAGTTCGAGGATGCTAGTGGCATAATCCAATTGGCCGATGCTGCTGCCTCAGTTGAGAAGAGAAAGAATCCAGAGACGGAAGACATTGAGAGGAAGAAGAAAGCCAAGAAGCAGCTTCACTTCGCTTCGGAGGAGGACAAAATTGTGAACATCCCAAGGAGGTCACCAAGGAAAAAGCCAGCCCCACCAAGACCATTGAAGAAAAGGGGAAAGAAAAAGGTTTCCAAGAAAAGGGGAAAGAGCTTAGAAGATGAAGTAAGGAAAATCCAGCACACAACTGGATTTGACATGTTCATGTAAGTATTCTTCTGTTAAAAACATGAACTTTATTAAATATGCTATCTAAAGAATTGACCTTTCAAACTTTAGTAATGTGTTCTGCTGACTTTAACTGTTAATTGCTTTTTCTTAATTATTGATAAATCTTACTATTGTTATAAAACTGATAGCCTGTTTTTTGCAACTGTTTACATATGACTGTTAATTTGCAACTGTTTACATATGACAGTGAGGAGAGGAAATATGCTTTCAAATTGAAAGAGAAGGATATGCCTCCCCAACTTTTGGTACAGATGTATGCCCTATTTTTCAATTTACCACAGGAGCAACGAGACAATTACGAGAAAAGGGCCTTGGAATCCTCTAGTGATGAGGATCATGATGTAAGCAAGTACAACTTTGAGATGAGGAAGAATGAGAAGGACAAACAGATTGAACAGCAAGAAAATGATGAGGAGGAGTCAGATGAGGAGGAGTAGATGAGGAAGAGAAGGAAGAGAATGGAGATGCGGAGGAATACAAAGGAGATGAGGATGAGAGTGATGATGAAGCTCACCATGGCAATTCCATGAGTGCCTACATCAGATACAAGTATGATTTTACTCTCGCAAAAAGTTTGTTAAATAATGTGTCTCCTGATCTGCAGTTAATTTCTTATCTATTAGAACCTCAATCTAATATATTTACTGCCCTTTCTGTTAAAGTTTGCATGTTATTACTTCATCTCTAATGGCTTTCGCTTTAATTTTAATTGTTTGTTGCTGTTTTAGTTTATTGTATGCCTCTATAAGTTTAAATTATGGGTTGATTTTCATAATTTCAGAAATGTGAGGATGCACAGGCTTCGGAAAATAGATCCTAAAATGAGGATGACCAAAGCGGTCCTACAAAGCATCAACTTGGAGTGGAAATGCATGACCAATATCCAGAAGGAACCTTATCTCACAACGGCTCATCAAGAAAAAGACAAGCGGAAAAGAGAAGGTACTTTGAAAAGGAAGTCGACGGGGGAGAAGGAAAAGTTGAAGAAGAAGGCGGCTGAAGCCAAGCTGAAGGGTAAGTCAGAAAAAAAGTTGAAGAATCCAAGGCGATTTCAGAGTTACATGAGCCTGCCCTCTGTTCAGAATCTTTTTAAAGAAA
Organism: Linanthus parryae; assembly: GCA_023055425.1. Taxonomy (NCBI): domain Eukaryota; kingdom Viridiplantae; phylum Streptophyta; class Magnoliopsida; order Ericales; family Polemoniaceae; genus Linanthus; species Linanthus parryae. The sequence continues at coordinate 71,074,147 of JALGPY010000002.1, forward strand.
TGACGGTTGAACAGAAAGCATGGATGCACGAAGTGGGCCTTGGAGGACTACAGCACCTAAAGATCACGGAAACCCCAGAGAAATTCAACCAATTCATTTACAAGTGCTACGATACCGACAGGTACTTGACAGCGCACGGCCGCACCGTGGAGATAACACCGGAAGTTGTCGGGTGGCTATTTGGAATCCGATGCTACGGAGAAACAGAGTTCCCGGAGGTCGATCCGATGCTACTCCTCAGAGTTGAAGAAAGTATCGGCCTCGTTAAGGACAACACAACTTTCGGTGAGTACGTTCCGTGGTTCAAGGCGGATGAGAACAGGCTGCTGTTGAATGATGAGTGGAAACGAAGGGCTGTTTGCTTGATCTTGGGTGCACTGGGAATGCCGATAGGACGAGCAGGAGTCCGGAGAGGTCTTGCTAATCTTGTTGTTAATTTGGAGCACCTGAAAGAGGTAAACTGGGCAGCCTTATGGCTGGATCACTTCAAGACACAGCAAGTTAAGGCTCAGACTGGAACAACCCTTCGCGGAACTGGTTGCGTGCTGATTCCTTTGGTAAATCTCTAACTCTGTTTCAGTTGTTTTAACCATGAAGTTTAAAATATTAATAGCACTTTCTTAAATGCTGCCATCTCAATTTTACTTTTCTAGCTTTTGTACATGGAAAAGTTTTGCCCAAAGTATCTGGAAAACCCAAAAGGATGTCAGGATAAGGAAGCAATTCCAAGGTTGAAATTCTGGGAAACCTCTGATGTTTCCAAGAGATGGAAGTATGTCCAACAAAACAACAATGTGAGTGAACTTTAACATTGATATTAAAGTGTCCTGTTTATATATTAAGATTACTATCTTAAGTTTATGTCTCTCAACTCTGTTTTTGTATGTAGTTGAAGTTGAAAAAAGCTGATGATGAGCCCAAAACTGAAAAAGTTGTTGCACCAGTAGTCCAACTACTGCCGCCACCTCTACCAGAGGATTTTTGGAAGTGCATTGTGGGACAGGTGGTTGAAAAGCTTGACAAAGAGTATCTTATGTCCCTGTGGAAGGAAAAGGAGAAGGAAGAACAGAAGAAGAAGGAGGATGAGGAAGAAGAGAAGAAGAAGGAAGAAGAGAAGAAGAAGGAAGAAGAGAAGAAGAATGAAGAGGATGAGAAGAAGGAGGAAGAGGAAGGGGGTAAGAAAAAGGGGGAAGAGGAAGGAGCTCAGAAGAAGAAAGAGAAGGAAAAGTGTGAAGAAGAATTAAGAGCTAAGAAGAAGCAGAAGATAGAGGAGGCTGAGGTTAACTCTCCCATGAAGGTGGTCTACACAATCAGCTCCAGCACTGAGGTAAATGTCTTAAAGTTGATATCTTAATATTTGAGATTTATTTTTAAAGTTTTAACACCCCTAATGATTTTGTTGATTTATTAGGTGGCCTCCAATGTACCTCCCCAGCCATTCCTTGTTCATGGTTCTCCGAAGAACCCAAGGGGAAACTTGGTTGGGACTGTCCGGGGAAAGGCAGATCGGATCATTAGAGCGTCTTCGAGGATATCGCTGTATAAGCAACACATGAATCCTAAAGAATTGACTCTTATCCCACCCATGCCTGAAGCAGAACATTGCTGGCTCCATTACTACATGTCGCACAAGTATGCGAGCACGTACGAACACACCAGCAAGAATTTTTATGTTCCCCCAGAATTGGCAACGTAAGTTTTAATTACATTCAAACTTCCTAAATAATTCTTATGTGTGGCATGCATTATGTTTATACTTACGGTTGTGTATCATATATAATATGCAGTGAGATAGTTGCTGATATGGGTGGCATGGCCAAACTGATGAGGTCGTCCGCTTGGCGCCTCCGGGATGAAAAATGGTATGACGATGAGGTGATGGATGCTTACATGCAATTCCTTCATCTTCATGAACGTAGCCGGGAATTCCAAGGAATCAAGCGGATTTGGTTCCTCGGCACGTGTTATTCTGTAAGTTCACTGCCTTGTCATTTTTATGATATGACTCAATTCAAAATTCATCTAGGAAAATACCTGATTAGTTATAATTTTTGTTCAGCCCACAAAAGTCCTCGAATACGTCAAGGCACACGAACAGTCGGGAGGAGAGTGGAGCGAGATGGGATACGTAAGTATTCCGAATACTATCAATACAAGCTACTTTGTTCTTTTGTATAACTTACTTTATCTTGAATTTTTAATGATTAGATCGCCGTTCCGTTGAATGTCGATCACCTGCACTGGTTCATGATGGTTATTTCCTTTGTTGACCAAGAAATATTCGTCTTGGACTCGCATACCGGCATGGGGTATTCTGAGTTCGAAGTTGCTGCCAAAATTGGGCAAATGCACACAATGCTCACCAACTACTCAGAATACAATGATGACATACGACGCTGGCAGGTGTGGTACATGAACGGCGATGTTCCCCAGCAATCAAATGGGTAATAAGCTAACTACTTAACATAACTAACTAATCTATTGTACATGTCTGTGATATATATTAAAGCTGCAATCTATTTTCATCTGTCACGAATGACTGTGGTCCTCATGTCTGCTTCTTCATTAGTCATTTGAGGGACCTGATTCCAATTCCAAAGAAGAAGTTCTCTGTCCAGGCTCCCAACCTCAGAATCAAGATTGCGAATGAAATGGGGAGATCGAGCTATAACTGCGTATTTAACAAGAATTATCTTGGGTTAAAGGAACTGATGGAGGATGAGGACCACCGGTATGCATTTTACAGTTTGTACCGCAAGTTTTCGACTGTTTCCTTTGTTGCATTGAGGTCTGCGGAGAAGAAGAAGAAGAAGAAGACGACGGGGAAGAAGAAGCAGAAAAAGTAAATATGTGTAATGTTGTTGTGACTTTGTTTTACGAACAATGTTTCTGTCCTTTTGGATGTTGTGGGTTGTTTTGGATGTCGCATCTTTTGTACTCCTCATATGGCTTGGTAGTTAGCAGAGTTAAATCAACATTGATAAACCTTCAGCTTTTCCTGCCAAAGTGGCTATAATTGTATTATATTGTTGGTCTGCTTCATTTATAATAGGCATTGAATGGTTCTGCTGCCCACAAAATAAGCTTAGTGAACAGTTTCTATTTAAACTATCAATGATGATATATTAAATCTTTACGAGCAGTTAAACATTTTAAAGATGCTATCTAAAAAGTAAAATCAAGATTGTTAGATTCTCAACTCACTGACACCATGGTCTTGGTAGCTGAGGAATTTATTATATTACATCCATATATTAATGAGGAGATAAACTTTTCAGAGATTTCGTATTCATTAAGGTAATAACTTAAAGCATTCTATGTGTCTTTAAAATTTTGTATCTAAAATAGTGCAATACTACCTTTTGGTTGTTGGGGTCTTCTTCTTTGAAAATCTGCTATTTTAAGGTATCTCACAATCTTAGATAGGATGGAACAGTTTCATATGAACACCTCATATGGCTTGGTAGTTAGCAGAATTAAAGTATCATTGATGAAACTTCAGCTTTTCCTGCCAAAGTGGCTAGAATTTAAGGATATGGTTGGTCTGGTTCATTTATGTTAGGCCTTGAATGGTTCTGCTGCCCACAAAATAAGCTTAGTGAACTGTTTCTCTTTAAACTATTAAGGATGCTATCTTAAATCTTAAAACTAGGTTCGAGAATATTAAAGTTTCATCTCACTGACACCACAGTCTTGGTAGCTGATGAATTTATTATATTACATCCATATATTAATGAGGAGATAAACTTTTCAGAGATTTCGTATTCATTAAGGTAAAAAATTAAAGCCTTCTTCATGTCTTTAAAAATTTTGTATCCAAAATAGTGCAATACTACCTTTTGGTTGTTGGGGTCTTCTTCTTTGAATATCAGGTTGAGAAGGAGGTCAATCTGAGAACCAGAAAGTGAAACAAACCAATTTCAGATGAGAGGGAGGAAAATTTGTGAGAGTGGAGTTCGTGGCAAAGGTTTGGTATCTTGGCCTCATGATTATGAGGAAGAAGAATACGATTTTGAGGTCTTCGATGAAGATGAATGTTTGGACATCACTCTTACAGAGAGCTATGGAGAAGATGCAACCAGAAACTCTATTATGGAAGTTCCAAATGGAGAGATCATACCAGGTATGCGATCTTACAGTTTAAGTTAATGACTGTAGTTATACAAATAGTAATTTTAAGTTTTATGCAGGAATAATGGTTAGCAAGGAAGATGTTATGGAAATGACTTTTGAAAATGAGGTTCAAGCTTATGACTGGTACAACCTCTACGCACTGATTCTTGGCTTTGGGATTAGAAGGTGCAACCGCCGGTACTTCGACCCGGAAACGAAAGAATGCATAAAGTCAAGGATATACGTGTGTGCCCGACAAGGCTTGCGCTCCGAGAAGGTCCTGTACAAAGAAAATATGAAACGGGAGCATACCAGAAACACTAGGTGTGTATGCAAAGCTCGTGTAAAAATATCAAGAACTTCACCTACCGAGCCTTTTAAGGTGGTTCAATTCGAACCCGGTCATTCACACGAACTTTCGGAACCACAATGCGCGAGCAACCACCGGTCACACCGAAAGGTCATTGAGGCTGATGTTGAACTGGTCAGATCTTTGAAGGAGGTGGGGATCAAGTATTGCCAAAGCTTTCTTTTGATGGTTAAACAAGCCGGCAGTTATAACAAGTTTGGTTACACACAGAAAGATCTTTACAATAAAATGGCCTCTATGGACAAGATATATTCAAATGAAGGAGATGGGCAGCAGACCTTGATGTACATTGACAGTTTGAAGCACAGTCACTATGGCGAGTTCAGGGAGTAAGTTTACTTCTTAACTATTAACCGTGCTATCTTATGTGTTAAGGTCTATCTACTGTTCAGTTATGCTCATAATTATTTGTTAAACTTACTTTCTAACCCGTTAGAGTTAACATCATTTATGTAACTAATCTTTCTGTTTCCCTAAGTGTTATTTATTGTTTTTGTAGGTTCAGAACAGGTAAAAATCATGAGCTTGAAAGTGTTTTCTGGTGTGATAGGAGATCAGTGGTAGATTACCACAGATTTGGCGATGTACTCATTTTTGATGCAACGTACAAGACCAACATCTATCAAAAACCATTTATAATTCTATCTGGCGTGAACAATCAATACCAGACGACTATTTTTGCCTGTGCTTTTCTCAACGACGAGACAGCAGAAACATATGATTGGGTTTTGAAGTGCCTGATGAAGGTAATGAATAAAAAGAAGCCTTTGTCCGTCATCACGGATGGCGATTTGGCAATGAGAAAAGCTATTATGGATAACTTCCCAGAGGCAAGACATCGTCTGTGTTCTTGGCATCTTTGTCGGAACGCCCATGCTAATCTGAAGTTGGGAGAAGGCTTCATGGTTGATTTTAAAAAGTGCTTGCATAGTAGGAAACCTGAAAAATTTTGGCATGATGATTGGCATGCAACGCTTACCAGATGGAACATTGCTGATAGGAATTGGGTCCAGGTCACATATATGAACCGCCACTTGTGGGCGGAGACATACTTGAAGGATCATTTTTTTGCGTTGCAAACGACGACCTCGAGATGCGAGAGCATCAACAGTTTTGTCAAGGATTATATGTCCTACTCGGACAAATAGACCAAAATGCTTGCAAGGGATTCACGACAGGGGTTGACAAGCTACGCAACAACGAGCGTAAGGCACACCATCGCTCCGACCAATCAGACCCGGTGATAACAACAGGGTTCACGGAACTCGAACGCCATGCAGCAGAGGTCTTCACCGAAAATGTCTTCAACATGTTTAGGAAACAAGCTCGAAAGGGTGATGATTATAGAGTGTTTGAAGTCAAAACTGTTCCAGAAGAGAGCTTGGACTTGTTCTACGTGATGAGAGGTCAAATGAAGAGATCCATGGTATGTACATCTGCTTCAATTTACATATTTATATACTATGTACTCGTGTACTGCATTTTTATTTCTAAATAATCTTGTCATGTTTCATTAATGTTATTAATGATATCTTAAGTCTTAAAGTGTAACAAATAAGTATTGATGTCACAGTCTTTAAACTATTGTCCTCTTCTATATAGTACCAGGTTACAATCTCTCTATCCTTGTGTTCATTTGTATTTTCATTTCCTTCTTAATTTCTAACCACCCTATCTTTTCTTGCTTCAGCAAGTTGTTCAATGTCGTCATGATAATAGGCTTCTCCGTTGCACGTGTTTTCGTTGGGAAACATCGTATATGATTTGCAAACACATGTTGTTTGTTCTGAAACAAAAGGGAGTACAGAGGATCCCAAACTCTTTAATTTCCAAAAGGTGGACCAAAACTGACAAGAATTCTACCGAACCGAGCCATCAATGAAGGAGCCTGTTGGGAAGAAAAGTGATGACCCAGATTTGCAAGCCTTGCGCCGGGCTTCCTCGAGGAACGAAGTTCAATTGTATTACCGTTTGGGTTGTACTACTGGCGAGACAATGAGGTTCTTCAAAGAGCATATGGCCGACGGGATTCGGAAAATGCAGAGAATGGTTTCTAAAACTTTTCAGGGTACACAAGGAGCCGGGACATAAGGAGAGATTAAGAAGGAAGAAAATCCCTACGCCCATGTGAAGAATCCGAACCCCCCGGACACTAAATGCCAAAAGGGACCAAAAAAAGACAAGATAAGGAGGTGTGGCAATTGCAAGGAGCTGGGACACAACAGGACAACATGCCCCAATCCTCCGGTGGACTCCGTCGAACAAGTGGACGATCCGGAAGACGATTTTGCAGAACTGCCACTTGAGTTTGATGTTAAAGAGGAATACTTCTGGTCTCAATCGAGTAGTCAGTCCAAGAAAAACAAGCATGAATGATATAGGTCTGTTTAGAGTGATTTTATTCGTGATTTCTTGACAAGAAAGACGACCCGGGAGATGATATTGAACAAGTACCACCTTATTTTAATGTTATTGTGGAATTGTTCTGGTATTAATCTTTAAACATGCCTTTAAAGGACTTTTGAGTTGATATTGGTCTGCTTGTAGTTAATTTCATCGTTATTTATTAACAATAAAACTCAAATTGTTAACAATGCTTTCTTAAATGAGAGAACTCCTTCTACCTGTTAAACTCTACTAACTATATGGTAGTCTTTTCTATCTTTTAGCCGCGTAGATATTAAGAACTTTATCTAAAGCGAGAAAAACTCTTAACAACTATATCTCCAGCCGAGGTTACCTGCTATAGCGGGTAACATTTTTTGTCCTGTAGTAGCGGGGACCACAAAAAAAAATAAAAAGTTGTCAGGAACCCTAATTAGGGACGCACCATAGACAACCCCAGTTATTTCACGTAGTGGTCCATCACAAAAATAATTTGGGTTTTCTTTCTTCACGTAAATTGTTGTAACGGGGAGGGGATATCCCTCAAAAAGAAAAGGGAAGGAGATATCATCTATTAGAACATGTCTTTTATTTGGGAATGGACTAAATTGAACTGGCTGCCAAACTGATGACATGAAGCCAGTTCGATTTGGATTCTCATCTCTTAATCTTAGCCGTTAGTTTACTAGTTTAGTAATACGCTGCCGTTTTATGTGTTAGTTGGACAGAGTGGCAAGACGGCCTCTGATTGGCTACTTGTCTGCTGAGGTGGTGTAATGAGATACGAGATATGTTATAAATCTCTTTCTCTCTCTCTCGTTTTGAATCAATAACAGAAAAATCTCTTTCTCTCTGTTCATCCGATTCTTCCCCCTTTTCTCTTCTTCTTCTTCATGGTGATTTCAATTCAATTAGGTCAGTTTAACATGGTATCAGAGCCTGGTTCTGGCTGCTGGCGAGTTTGCTGGTGATTTCTGGTTCTTTGATCAGCTCGTTGATTGAAGTTTCTTCTTCCCTGTTGATTCATTTGTGAAATTCAGATCTAGTTTGTGAAGGATGTTGATTCATAGCGATTCTGGTCATGGATCTGGTACATCGGTGGTTGTCGATGTTCACTCTCCGTTCTATCTTCATCATGGAGATAGCCGTAGTAATGTACTTGTCACTCAATTACTTACTGGAGATAATTTCTACTCTCGGCATCTGTCTATGATAATTGCTCTAGAGGCTAAGAATAAACTTGAGTTTGTGGATGGCACAATCACAGCACCTGTGATAGGTTCTGAGATGTATCCTCTGTGGAAAAGGTGTGATAGAATGATCATGTCATGGCTTTTCAATTCAATCTCTAAGGACATAGCATGTAGTGTGGTTGGGAGATCTAGTGCTAGAGAAGTATGGCTGGACCTATTGGAGCGTTTTTCACAAGGAAATCTTCCTAGATTGTATCAAATCACTATGTCTATTGCTGAGCTCAAACAGTCAGATATGTCAGTCACAGTGTATTTTACAAAGCTCAAAACTCTTTGGAATGAATTGAGCAATTTTAAGCCCATGCCTTCATGTAGCTGTCAAAACTGTGAATGCATTATAACAGGTAGACTTAAGCAGCTACAAGATGAGGAGAGAGTTATGCAGTTTCCCATGGGACTAAATGAGCAATATGTGCATGTTAGAGATCAACTTTTGCTTACAGAACCATTACCTCCACTTAATGTAGTGTTTTCAAAAGTAATACAACAAGAAAGGCAAATGCAGTTAAAGTGTACTTCAGCTGCAGCTCAAAGTATGGGGATGAATGTGCAAGGTGTCTACTAAGTAGACCTACACATGTAGGTGCATCAGTGAGTTACAATAAGAGTCCTACACAACAGAATTCTGCTAATGGTTAAAGTTATGGAGGAAGAGGTCCACATGGGAAGCTGGTATGTCACCACTGTGGTCATGAGGGACATGTTAAGGCTAAATGCTATAGACCTCATGGATTTCCACCAGATTTCAAATTCACAAAGTCCAAGGCACACAATGTAATTTCTACTGTCTCTTCTCCAGCACAGAATCAAGCTGGCACCTCAAGATCTATATCAGTGGAAGGAAAAACAATCAATCTCACAGATTCTCAATGTCAACAACTTGTCACATTTTTGAATACTCATTTGACTGGTAAATCTGTTTCAGTACAAAGTGATTCAGGATCAGTTTCACCTTATTCTACCAGCTCTCTGGATAGTCCATTTCATCATCATTCTCAAAGTCAACATGGTTTTGATGGAAGTCATTTTATTGGAGGCATTGTCAACTCATACTCTTTCCACTCTTTTGTTTCAACAAAAAAGGTGCTACCACATTCATGGATCATAGATACAGGAGCAACTGATCATATGTGTTCACATTTGGATTTGCTCCAAAATGCAGTTAAAGTAAATAACACAATGGTGCATTTACCTGATGGAAAGGGAGTGCAGGTCGCACATATTGGGTGTGTTCAACTCAATGAGAGTCTAACATTGACAAATGTCTTGTGTGTTCCTAGTTTCCATTTTAATCTCATATCTGTCTCACAGCTCACAAAGGCCATGATTGTGTCTGCATTTGTGAAGGTGATACATGTACCATCAAGAAGGATTCAAAGATTCTTGGATATGGAAACAAAGTTGGAGGTTTGTATCTATTGGATCTGCACTACACCAATTTCAACAATGGATCAATCAAAAGTTTTACAATTTCTCAGATTGACAAATCAGCTCTGTGGCACAGAAGATTGGGACATCCATCATTGAAGAAAGGCAATAAACTTCTTCAGATTTTAGGTAATGCATCTCATCATTCTTCATTTCATTGTGATATTTGTCCTCTAGCAAAGCAAAAGAAGCTGCCATTTGTGAGTTTGGGACATATTTGTGCTGATCCATTCACTTTGATTCACTGTGACACTTGAGGGCCATATAGAGTTGCAACTCACACATGTCACAAATTTTTTCTCACTTTGGTGGGTATGCTAATAGAATGACCTGGGTGTATCTTATGAAATTTAAATCTGAAGTTGAACATATTATACCATCTTTCTATAATATGATTCACACTCAATTCAATGTCAATATCAAGAGGACTAGATCTGATAATGCTCCATAGTTGCAGCTACATGATTTCTATAGTGAGAAAGGAATTGTTCATGAATTAAGTTGTGTTGAGACTCCACAACAAAATTCTGTAGTCGTCAGAAAACACCAGCATCTACTTAATGTAGCCAGAGCTCTTCAACTTCAGTCTCATGTTCCTTTGAGATTTTAGGGGGAATGTGTGTTAACTGCAACATATCTCATTAACAGATTGCCTTCTCCCAAAACCAAAAATAAATCACCATTTGAGTTGATTTACAAAGTGGCACCAGATTATGACCTTTTCGAAGTCTTTGGGTGTTTATGCTATGTCTCCACTCTTCAGCAATCCAGGACTAGGTTTGATGCCAGAGCTAAGGGAGGAGTATTTCTTGGCTATGTGTATGGGACAAAAGGATATAAGGTATATGGTATTTCTACACAAAAATTTATAGTTTCTAGGAATGTAATGTTCTATGAGGACATTTTTCCTTTCTCTAATGAAACTCAAGAAGAAACATCACAATTTAACTTTTGGAGTTTACCTAGCTCAGTACCAGATCAGAATCCATATACAGAGCAAAATTCTTCATCTCAACCATATACACCGTAACTGGGTAATCATAAAGGTAGCTATCGGGCATGATAGGAAGCAAGCTTAGAGATCGTAGTGATGTAGATAGGATTTGTCCCTTCCACATAATGGGGGTAAATATCCACGGCCACTCGAGGGATGAGGCTTATTGAATGTCTGGCCAGACTCATATAAATCAATATGGAGATATTGATATTAGTTGGGTGACATGGTGACTATTCTATTAGTTGGGTGACATGGATGTGTTGCTAGACACCGCTCCATGTTAGTAAGAGTTACTACCAACTAAGTAGAAACCTATGGGGTCACACGTCAAATAGAGTAGAGCTAAATTTGGGATTAATTAATATTGATTAATTAATAGAAGGATCATTGTGCAACACCTTGCAATCTTAGTAGGACTAATTTGCAAGGAAGGGAATAGTTCTAGTTCATCTAGAATAAGGAAACTCTTTTATGGAAACAACAAGGAGTTGTTGGAGTATATAAAGAGGCCTAAGCTTCCTTCCCACTTAATTGTTATTATACATAACAAACTGAGTGGGAGAGAGCAAAAGAGAGAGCAAGACAAGAGCTAGGGCCGAAACCCTAGCCCCGTCCGCCCTTCCCGTCGGCACCAAGAAGAGGGGCCGACCCCCTCTTGGTCCTTTGTTGCCTTGTTGCTTTGATCTTCTTCCCTCTTCCTCTGGGTTCAAGCTAGCACTTGTTTGAAGGAAGAATCTAGATCTCACCTCTAGACGTGGATCAACCGTAGAGACGAGGACACTATTCTTCGTGTGATCTCCCAAATCACAAGGTACACAATACTATGTCTCTTATCATGTCATGATGTCTCCTCCTGATGATCCGTGGTGGGCTTTGAGTATGATTAGTTTTGTTATTCGGCTGCGTTACCTACATCAAAACCCAACAGTGGTATCAGAGCCACATGTGGTAGAGCATAAGATGATTTTATGTGTTACGATTTCAGTTTATACACCGTATTATTGTTAATTACGCGAAAATTGAAAATAATTGGCATAGTAGATACAAATTGAATTTGATTCAATATAAACAATATCTAATTTAGCATTGGATGTGTAAATTAGTGAGTTTGATCACATGAGATGTGTGGATTTTGGATCTAGATCTAGGGTTTTGGGCACATGCTTGGAAAATGGGTTTTTCTAAGTTTGGAAATAACTAAACTTGGGCAACAAGTAAGAAGTTGTTTATGGAAACAACTAAACTTGGGAACCAAGGAAGGAATTATTTTAGAAACAATACCATAAGGGTGTTTTGGAAACAACCCAACAAGGAAGGAATTGTTTATGGAAACAATTTCATATATTGTTTATGGAAACAATTCCATGAATTGTTTATGGAAACAATTCCATGAGGAGGTGTGGCCCATGTAGGGATCGCCCCTCTCTCCCTTGCCGCCCAAGTAACACACGGCCCCAAAAGGGGCCGGCGCACCCTAGCACACGGCCTAGCCGTGTGGGCTAGGGGCCGGCCGGCCCGGGCCTAGTGTGGCGGTTCCTTGGTTGATTTTGGCCATTATTTGATAAATCTCTTGGACCGTTTTGACCCTAGTATGTCCAAAAACAACTAAAATTGAAAAAGCGCGTTAAAAAAATTGGTTTTAACTGTATTATGTACTTTGTTGCATGGTGGATGGATATGGCCTAGGATTGTGGATGTTTATTGCTTTGTGGTTTGGTTTACGACCTGCGAGCTGATCAAATTAATGTAATAATTAATTAGGTTTTACGGCCTGCGAGTCGTCTTTTTCTCCTCGACATGTGAGGCTTTTGTTATTTATTTATTCTAGATGTTAGGCTAGAATTAGATATATTTAGATGATAGTCAAGAACATGGAGAAGAAGACCGGAGAACCAAAGGAGCCAAGAGACAAAGAAGACATCCCTAGGCGCGCAGCTATGGTGGAGCACATGGAGATGAGCTCGGCACTTTAGGGCAATTGGATTATTATCATTGGCTTGATAATATCATTAGTCTAGAGGCCATATCCATGCCACATTTCTTTTATGTTTGTGTATGTTTATTATTAATGCCTTGTTATTTAATTTTGTGTGTATGGCGATACTAGCGAAAACAATAACAAGATAATAATAAACAAGGTTGGTCTTTTATTGAGGATTTCCCAATCCAAATAAGTAGACCATGTTGATAAGATCAACCAAACAAATTAAAAGGAAAAATCCCTCAATATAATATTGCGTTTTGCCTTCTCTTGCCAAAACACCCTTCATGATCATGGTTTATTAAAATTTGGGCTTGCCAAAGCAAGGCGATTTTAATTTACCATGGTGTGTTGCGGACGACACAAGCTAGTAATGTGTGTATGTTGAAGCAAGAGGTTGGACGCAACTGGGTAAGACTCAATTGGATTGATGAACCTAGAGGCATGACAATTAGGCGTTATCTAAAGGATAAAGAATAAAGAGTTATTCACCTAATTTGACCAAGAGTTGCATGGGATGCAATTGGAATAGTTCCTACCTAAATAACCAATTCTTGGGTGACTTGCCACAGCAAGCTCAAGAAGAAGTGAAAAGGGGATCTTGGACCCACTAGGAAATATATAAGATATTTTCCGCATTATTGGTGAGGGCTATAAATCCGAGAAAAATAGTGGGAGCTATATTTAATAATTTAAATCCTTGTTGAATATAGTTATACGTCACAATGCTTTGCATAATCCTATAGTATAGAATACCCATAGCATTAAACAAACAAAACGCGACTTTATGTCCATGAGATGGACAAGATGTCTGGAATCTATTTTCTAGATTGGTATACATTGAGAATTGTTCTCAAATAAAAGAAAAATGTTGTATATTGTAGAGCATAAAGTTCTCTTCCCACCAACTACCAAAACACACTAAAGACTTATGGAAGGAACATCAAAGAATGGTTCTTTGGATGTAACTTGTCTCACGTCAAGCTCCCATGGACTCAGAGCTTTGGAGCAAGATGAGAAATATGGAGGCGTGTGATATGATCATACGAGCTTGTCATGAAAGGCTTGAAGTGTTGCTCCTCTTTGCAATCTCTTGCTTAGCACTCGTCATGGTCAAGATGGAATAAGTTCGGGCTTGCCAAAGCAAGGCCACTTAGTTCATCGAGATATGACGCGACGACACAAGCTAGTAATGTGTGAATGCTGAAACAAGAGGTGAAGCGCAAACTAAGATATCTCAATAGGATTGAAAGCTTAGAGAATGGGAGTTATCTATAGGATAGATAAAGACTAGATAGTTATTCTCCCAAATGGACCAAGAATTGCATTAGATGCAATTATAGTGTTTGTTCAAAAATTATTTACTCAATATGATTGAGAATCGCTAGACAAAGCACTCATTAAGGGATAAAGGAAAAACATGTTAATGGTTAACAGCATGGGTAAAAGCAAAAGGGTTTGCGTAGACCTCATGGGTATAAAGCAAGATTGTTGTTAAAACCAAGTTGCCTTAAAGATCCCAAAGGTGGCATGGAGGAAGAGAAATTGCCTAAAGTACCTGGAAGGAAATAATTTAGGAATTATGAATTCCAAACTAAGTAATTTTGTTATAGAAGTCAATATGTCTATCTCATCATCATGAGTATATGATACTAGATCAGGATTTCACATTTATATAGAAATGTGGTGAATCTCAAGAGAAGTAGAAAATTGAATAAGGAAGAAATAAACCTACACGTGTGGCAATAAAGTAAAGGGTTGCTGAATTAGCCGTAGGAAATTATTTCTACCTTTATGAAATTGTTCATGAATTAGACAAAAGTGATTATGACCCTCCTATGAGTAGGATCATTATCACAGTTTCTTGTTTGGACAAGAAAGTTCTCTATCATAATAAAGGGACAAATGTTGTTCCATTTATTCTGATATGCATTATTGTTATGCAAATTTTGTCTAAATGGATTGTATATCCTTTACCATGATAATTTCACCTATAACATTAATACCAAGAAGTTTGCATATAATGATATGAACTTCACTTATCTTTAGCAATATCGTTTAGGCCACGTGAATAAGATATACATATCTAGAACTCCATATAGATGGATTTATAGAACTCATTTGATTATTGAATCATATGGGATATGTAAGACTTATTTATTAGGCAAAGATATGATCTTTTGAGAATCATACATATTGATGTATGTAGGCCACTAAGCACAGATACTGAAGATGGTTTTCAATACTTCATCATATTTTCTGATGGGATCAGAGAATTATGGATTTGTATGTCTTATGAAGAAACAAATAAGAATCCTTTGAAGAGTTCAAGGAATTCAAGAATTAAGTAGAGAGCCAGCTTGGCAAAAGTATTAAGGCTCTACGATTGGATCGTAGAGGAGAATACTTAAGCCATGAGTTTGACAAGCATCTATGGGAGTGTTGGATATGATCCAAACTCGCTCCACCTAAGCACGCCACATGGGTTTGGCGTGTCTAAAAGGAGAGTTCGGAACTTGTTGGACACGGTTCGGTCCATGATGAGTCAAACAGAACTTCCAGTTTACTTTTAAGGGCTATGTTCTAATTACAGCAAAATTCTTCCTTAACCTTGTTTCATCCAAATAAATTATGAGAACCACCATTTGAGATATGAACTAGGAAGTGTCCTAGTAGGTCGTTCATAATGATTTGAGTTATGTAGTTTATGTAAAGGCGTTTAAAGATTAACTTGGACTCAAATCGGATAAATGTTTTGCGGAATATCCTGAGGAAACAAAGGATATTATCTCTACACTCCAATAGAGAACAAATTGTTTGTTGCTCGAATCGCTATGTTTCTAGATAGAGATTGTCTCTAAAAGAAACAGTGGGAGTACTATAGAACTTGAAGGAGTTCAAGAACCACAACAGAACATTGATCCGTTTGATGGAACATGAGCAGGATCACAAGGTGTTGTGGAGCAACCTACTCAGTAAACACAAGAACCTTGTAGGTTAGGTAGGATATGTCAAGGGCCTAGGGAAATAAGAGTTTCTCATAAACCATGATATATTACTCATCGAGATGAGCCTACAACCTATGAGATGGCAACGTGTGGGCCATACTCTCAAAAATGGCTTGGAGCCATAAGATACGATATTGAATCCATGTATACCAACAAAGTATGGACTTTGGTGGAACCACCTGAAAGGGTAGGACCCATAAGGTGCAAGTCGGTTATGAGGAAACCAACATGGATGGTAATATGATTACTTTTAAGGGACAACTGGTTTGAAAGGGTTTCATGAGAGTTCATAGTATAGACTATGACGAAATCTTTCCCCAGTCGTGATGCTTAAATCCATTCGCATCTTGCTTGTAGCAATCTGTTTACAGATTGAGTCAAGCTTCTTGGAGATCGGATTTTTCGAATTTATGATACAATCAAAGGAGTTTGGTTCCATCTAAATTGAAGATGAGACTTGTGTTTACAAGAAGGTTAGTGGGAGCACAGTTACGTTTATGGTCTTGTATGTGGAGACATACTAATCATTGGGAATAATGTCTCTACTCTGCAACCTGTTAAAGATTAGCTAGAGAGATTGATTTCCAATAATAGACTTAGGCGAGACAATCTATAAACTCTATGGAGATAGTTAAAATTAATTGTTCATCCCGAGTCATGATACATATGTTGACAAGGAGTTGAAATGGTTCAACATGTAAGAATATGGATTTTTACCCATGTCACATGAAATTAGTCTTTGGAAGACTGATTGTCTTTTCAATTAGATTGAAAAAGGGACCGTATGAATAATATTCATGAGATACGCCATGTTATGTACTGGGCCATATGTGTCATATGGTATGACACAAAGATACCAATCAAATACAAGTGAGGTGTCACTTGATAATTATCCAAATTATCCTTAAGTACTTGAGAAGGGAATAAAGGATGAATTCTTGGTAAATAGAGGATAAGAAGAGTTTAATGTAAAAAGTTACAGTGATGCGAACTTCAAAGAAAATTTCATATTATAGTCAAAGTTTTATGTTTTGCACTGGTGAGAGTGACTGTGAGCTGGAAAGGTTCCAGGCAAGATTCAGTCACTGATTCTATCAAAGAGTACTGAGTATATTTATGCATAAGATGCACTTACTCAGAATATTCAATCTCAATCAATTGTTGATAAAAGAGATGTGAATATTTGCAAAGTACCAGCACATGTCTCGCCTACCATGTCCCCTATGCAATGTAGACGTGGAGGACCGCTCTAGATCAATAGGCATATGATGCAGGAGATTGACTCTAGTTCAAGTGGGAGACTGTTGGAATTGTGCCATAGAGGCACTCAATTAATTGTGACGAATATGTGGATTTACGATTCATTATGTTATCGATATGGAGATATGTTAACATGAATGAAGTCCTTAGAATATAAGTGTTATATTCTTAAATATCCCTAGTCAATTATAATGATTAATGGGACAATCATCTATAGACTTGTATGGGGTTGGATTGATATGGAGATATCACGATCCAACACATGGGTATGCATTAGGAGTAATGGCATACTGGATGACCCACAACGAGAAGGATACATTAGATTATGTTGAAGTCACAATCGCTTCTCGTAGTGCTAATAATATTGCAATCCTTAGACTTGAAGTCACTAGATACTCTAGTTGTTGAATATTGTGCTTTGATTTTATCAAACGTTACACCGTAACTGGGTAATCATAAAGGTAGCTATCGGGCATGATAGGAAGCAAGCTTAGAGATCGTAGTGATGTAGATAGGATTTGTCCCTCCCACATAATGGGGGTAAATATCCACGGCCACTCGAGGGATGAGGCTTATTGAATGTCTCGCTAGACTAAGATAAATCAATATGGAGATATTGATATTATCTGCAAGCATAAGCATATTCCCAGGATCGAGGAACTATGGATTGGATATACGAGTGTGACTATCTATGTCTCATGTCCGATCCGGATATGGAGACAAAGGGATAAGTGCAATATGAGATATTGAGCACAAAAAGGTTTGTCAGGATCACTGACTATTTCTATTAGTTGTGTGGCATGGATGTGTTGCTAGACACCGCTCCATGTTAGTAAGAGTTACTACCAACTAAGTAGAAACCTATGGGGTCACACGTCAAATAGAGTAGAGCTAAATATGGGATTAATTAATATTGATTAATTAATAGAAGGATCACTGTGCAACACCTTGCAAACTTAGTAGGACTAATTTGCAAGGAAGGGAATAGTTCTAGTTCATCTAGAATAAGGAAACTATTTTATGGAAACAACAAGGAGTTGTTGGAGTATATAAAGAGGCCTAAGCTTCCTTCCCACTTAATTGTTATTAGACATAACAAAGTGAGTGGGAGAGATCAAAAGTGAGAGCAAGACAAGAGCTAGGGCCGAAACCCTAGCCCCGTCCGCCCTTCCCGTCGGCGCCAAGAAGAGGGGCCGACCCCCTCTTGGTCCTTTGTTGCCTTGTTGCTTTGATCTTCTTCCCTCTTCCTCCGTGTCCAAGCTAGCACTTGTTTGAAGGAAGAATCTAGATCTCACCTCTAGACGTGGATCAACCGTAGAGACGAGGACACTATTCTTCGTGTGATCTCTCAAATCACAAGGTACACACTACTATGTCTCTTATCATGTTATGATGTCTCCTCTTGACGATCCGTGGTGGGCTTTGAGTAGGATTAATTTTTTTATTCCGCTGCGTTACCTACATCAAAACCCAACAGTGTATGCCCTTATGGAGCCTACAACATATTACCAAGCATCTCAGCACCCAAAATGGATAAAAGCCATGAATGATGAACTTCAAGCTCTGGAAAGACAATCAAACATGGATAGTCACTTCTCTACCCCTGGTAAGAAGGTTGTGGGATGTAAATGGGTTTACAAGATCAAGTATAAGGAAGATGGAAACATAGAGAGGTATAAAGCAAGGCTATTTTCCAAGGGATATACTCAAACAGAAGGATTGGATTACTTTGAGACATTCTCTCCAGTGGCTAAACTTACCACTTATAGAGTCCTGCTTAGTGTTGCAGCTGCTAGTAAATGGACTGTGTGGCAATTGGATGTGAACAATGCCTTTCTTCATGGTGAGCTGCATGAAGAAGTGCACATGCATCTTCCAGAAGGTTATAATCCCAAGATTTCTTTGTCTACTCAACAAATTATGGTTTGCAGGTTACAAAAATCATTGTATGGCCTTAAACAGGCTTCTAGGCAATGGTTTCTAAAATTCTCAAACACCCTCATTCATATGGGTTTTACTCAATGCAAGAGTGAATACACTCTCTTCATGAAAAGGCATTCTAGCTCCATTATTGTGCTTTTAGTCTATGTAGATGATATATTGCTGGCTGGAACAGATACTCAAGATATGACAAGTTTCAAAGAACTTCTGAACACTGAGTTTGAGCTCAAAGATCTTGGTTTACTTTCCTACTTCATTGGTTATGAAGTACATCATGTTCAAGGTGGTTTCTTTTTATGTCAGCATAAGTTTCTTCTTGAGATTTTAGCTGTCACTGGGTACACAGATTGTAAGCCAGCTAACACTCCTATAGTGACCTCTTGCAAACTAAGTCAATTAATTGGTGATCCACTGGATGCTGAGCTTTCAGGGAGGAACAGGAGATTGGTGGGCAAGTTGCTATACCTCAGCAATACTAGACCAGATATCACTTTTGTTGTCAATAAGCTCAGTCAATTTGTTAGTCAACCTACTACTAGCCACTTGATTGCTGCTCATCATGTTCTCAGATATTTGAAGTTTACTGCAGATCTTGGAGTTTATTTTGCTGCTAGTGATTCTCTCAGTCTCACAGGGTATGCAGATGCAGACTGATGGGGTTGTCTTGATAACAGGAGGTCCACCTCAGGCTACATGGTGTTCTTAGGACCCACCTTAGTTTCTTGGAGGTCTAAGAAGCAGAAAGTGATTTCCAGAAGTTCTGCTGAAGCAGAATACAGAAGCTTAGTACATTTGGTTTGTGAGGTACGGTGGTTGCTCTCTTTGCTATCTAAGTTAAAAGTTGAAGTACATGTTCTCTCTCTGCTATATTCAGACAGTTCTTCAGCTATAGCTATTGCACACAATCCTATTTGTCATGAAAGAACTAAACACATTGAGCTGGATTGTCATCTTACAAGAGATCTAGTCCAAAATGGTCTCATCACATTGCAGCATCTCTCTTCTGAAGCTCAGATTGCAGATATTCTCACCAAGCCTTTGGTCTACTCCACATTTTATGCTCTGATCTGCAAGTTGAAGGTTTTGTGTACCCTCCTTCAACTTGAGGGGGTGTATTACAACATGTCTTTTATTTGGGAATGGACTAAATTGAACTGGCTGCCAAACTGATGACATGAAGCCAGATGAAGCAGCTACCGTTCAATTTGGTTTCTCATCTCTTAATCTTAGCCGTTAGTTTACTACTTTAGTAATACTCTGCCGTTTTATGTGTTAGTTGGACAGAGTGGCAAGAGGGCCTCTGATTGGCTACTTGTCAGCTGAGGTGGTGTAATGAGAGAAGAGGTATGTCATAAATCTCTCTCTCTTTCGTTTTGAATCAATAACAGAAAAATCTCTTTCTCTCTGTTCATCCGATTCTTCCCCCTTTTCTCTTCTTCTTCTTCTTCATGGTGATTTCAATTCAATTAGGTCAGTTTAACATCATCATTCCTTTATTCCATGAGTAATGATTAAGTCGGCACAACGTAGTCACAGTGGAGAAATTTTCAGTGCTCCATTTGAGCACCACGTAGTGCTCTACTTCCAATCAAAATGCACTATTTATACAAACTTGTAGTGGAGCCTACAATTTTTTAAATGATTGGCATAATGTTTAGTCCTCCGGGAACGACATGATTAGGTAGCATAATATTACATAATTAAAATCAATAGAAACGAAAGAACTGTGTTGTTCGGTTGGCAAATCGGGAGAAATGAGTTTGTTTGGTAATGAATTTTGTTAATAACATATTGTTCTAGTTTTTAGAGTCATTGCGAACTCCACATATTAATACATCCGCACCTACTAGCGATACAAAGGAGTCTTGTCGAGCAAAACACTGTCAGGTTCAGACTCGACTCCTTGGAGAAAACGCTAAGATACTCAGGTTTGGGCTCGGCTCAACTTGCTTCGAGCTTGACATGTCGTGCTCAAGCTTGAATCGAAAATAATTTTGCATGTTCTTGTTAAGGTCGAGATCGTCAACTAAAGAGCCCGAACTCGAGCTTTCGAGCAACTTAGGAAAAGCTCGTGGCAAAGTGTGTAATAATTTGTAAAACCCACTGCCTAAACCGAAATGCTAACAAACCAAAGCACGTGGTTTTGCATGTCTTTAGTTATTTTCTTTTATTGTTGGACGGAATAGTAGTAATTCCGTTATTCATTTCTTTTTCAAATTAACCAAAGAAAATATTCGACTAACCTTCTTTTCCAAAAAGAAAATACTAAATAGAGACTTCATGTGGCTGGTGGAATTTGAAGAAAAACAAACTTTATTCTTTGACGCAAACAATAGTTGTTCCCCCCTGTTGTTCCGATCCTTTTTAATGGAAGATGACCGATTTGATGACTACCTTCTTGGTTCTGATCTATGGTAATAGTTCTAATTATCAGAAAACTATTTATGAATCACAAAACTATATGGGTTACAATTTTCATTTGCAAGATTCTGCAATTCAAATTACTCAACATTGGCTCCTTCATAAAGTGTGCCCGATATTCTTTTGTTGAGTGCCATTTATATAGATCGGTTTAGTGATTCTGAATAGATGTCAATGAAATTCATCTTAAATTTTATTCAAACCCTCACCCCTAAGAAATTTTATAGATTATCCCCAACCTTAGATCCATATTTCAGACAAACAAAATAAATCCGCTTCCAGTAATCATTTCATGAAGAGCTGTCAACGGTTACAGTTTACCGACCCCGGGCTAAGTGAGTAGTTATCCGGGCCGGTTATGTTAAACCTCCTAACCTCCCCGTAACGGTCGGAAAAAACCTAAACCTTAATCGGATTGGTAACCTAAGAAAACCAAAAATCGTGGTTAACCAAACCAATTAACCGCACCGGTTGCTAAAAGTAACGGTTTAATTTCAAAACCCCCAGTTATATATTATGTGTGTGTCAAGGTTTTAAAAAATGCATGAGGCTGACATATCGGTCGCAACCGTGTGTAACGGGACCGACCTATGTCGGAGGGACTGTAACGGAAAATGGGGATCGAATGTGTGAATTTTAGAAAAGTTCACGTACGTTTTCTCCATTTTTCAAGTTTTTCCCAACTTCCCTGACGTGGAAAGGCCTTTTTTCCCCTTTTTTCTTTTTTCCGAACGCGAAACGGCCGTTTTTCCCGTTACCGACATCGATTCCGACGTCGCAAACGGCCATTTTTTGTAAGAGTAAAATTCACACAACGCGTAATGGGAAATACGGTTGCACTCTTTGCATCTTCTGTTACAACAAGGCCGCTACGCGCCGCTTTTGCAGTTTTTTAAAACCCTGGTGTGTGTCTATATGTATGTGTGCATATATATAAATATATACAAATATATTTATATATATTATATAAATTATATTTATTTATTTATAATATATTATATTTATATATATATTATATATCTATTTAAAACATAAAATAAAGGCTTTTTAACATGCCTGAAACCGATCATCCCGGGTTAACTGGTTACGAGTCCATGGGCCGGGTTGGTTAGGGGTTTTGGAAAAAAATACTTGAACCATAACAGAATCTTAACTTAACCGGCGGTTCACGGTCCAGCAGGCAGTAACGGTTCCAGTTAAGTGTTTTTGACGGTCTTTCATCAACTTTCTTATTGGTTAATGTGTCTCTTTGGACTTCAGAAGATTATAATGTGCTTTCACATGGCCCAAATCTGCTAATCCAATGTTCCCAAATTCCTCCAATAACATCCTTAGCTTTTTCACTAAAATTGAGGAATTTATTCAGTGCTTAAGATATTCTAACAGAAGCCACAAATGAGGTAGTTTGGTTTAAAGGAATGGTCAATGTTCTAGACCTACTTCAAAATCAAGTGATAGTCTACTCTGATAGCTTGAGTGCGATATGCTTTACTAAAGGCCATGTTCATCATGAAATAATAAAGCACGTTAATGTCATGTATCCTTTTCCGAGAATTAAGAGCAGGGTCAGGTTAAAGAAAGTGGGGACATCTGAAAAACCTACAGATATATTCACGAAGCCGATTTCGGAGAGCAAGTTTCATTATTGTCTAGAATTGTTCAACATTTTGAGCCAGCGAGCCCCTTCGGGGCATGTCAAACCAGATGGGGCCGCAGTGAGTCTCTGTGACGGGAGACATTGGGTGCGAATAAGACGTATCTTTATTTACGAAAGAGCAGCAGCTGCTGCTGAGTAAGATCTCAAGTCAATGTGGAGATTTGTTGAATATCTTGAGTAGAAAAGTCAAAGGAAGCAAAGAAAGTAATTAGGAAACAATTTGAGGAGGTGGTTTGTGGGCTTGAGCTTATTTTCTTTGCCGTCCATGTGCATTTTGTAGATTTCCTAGCACTATAAGAAACATCTGAATTCTGTAATTGGTATGTAAATTTTATTGTAATTTTTCCTCTGTGAAATAAACAATGTTTTTCCGACGTGGACGTACTTAGCGATTCTTTCGCTAGTGAACCACGTAAAATAATGTGTTTTTATTTATTCGTTCATCGTTTCATGAGGTGGGTTTGTCATAATAGTTAGTCATTTTACCGGAAAATATAGTTCAACAAAATCAAATTTCTTGATCAACAGGAAACAATATCACCAATTTGGGAGAAGAAAAGAGACGCCAAGGTCAATGGAGGATTATGTCAACTGTTGTCAGTGTCTTGCAAGATTGTGGTTTATCGATTATTCGTCGTATAACAATTTTTTTTCAAATAATAGTACCGTTTATTTGATCATCATTGTTCCTTTGTTGGAAGCTATATAAATTTTTATTTTAAACGAAAAAATCTATATAAATTTTAAATTATCTATTCATGGAGGTCGGATCACACATACTTGTTAAGAGATAGCCAACGACTTTCAGAAGACTGTAATTTTCAGGTTCAATCGGATGCTAAATAATAAAGCTACAATTATGATTTAAATGCAGAAGTGTTACGAGCATGTCCAAAGAGCCAAAGAAATAAATTCCTAGATTGGCAGTGTGACTCCAGAAAATGTTTTAACCAACATCATATGACTTCCAACGGTTTGTGAACACTCTAGCTCTTTTGTTAATTAAATGTGGGAGAAGCAATTTGACTTCGAAATCTTGTAACAATAGAGGAAATCCATTCCATTTGCAAATATGGTGTCTCATGCGTCTATAAATAGCACTAGGCGATACCCCGCGCGATGCGCGGATTTGCCATAAAATCAATTTGTTCACTTTTAAGAAGATAATAATAAAATAAATGAATCTAATTGTGATAGTTGAAATCTTACAATAAATACAACAAATATGACCATGATTCCTGGGAAGTAAGGCTCCAAAAAATTCATATTATTTTTTGTATACAAATAGTGTAGCTGAAATTAAACTCCAATTAAATATCAGAAGAAAGAAGTATAGAAAATTATTATATTTTAAACTATTGTAAAACATACTTCATACAAGATTGCTTGCTTTTGATGAAAACTATTTTAAACTATTAAAACATTTTATTTATTCCCTTCATTTTTTAGGTATTCTAAAAATTATATTTTGTGATGGTTAAAATGCCACTGTTTAATTTTTTTTCACGTGAAATTGCATGATACGTCTTATAAATACGTCTCATGTTGTGTCTCCGTACTACAAGAAATTCTTTAAAAATTACGAACAGAGACACTAAGAAAAAAACTAACACAATGTAATCCATAGTTTTTATATAAAATAATATAATTAAAAAAATTGTGTAATTGTCAACATACTATGGTGTATTGATGTATAAGAAGAGAAATTAAACCAGTGAACTTTTCATAAAACGAAGGACTTCGAATTCGTTATGAAATTTTCGACTTTTCTTGCTCAAAGTGTAGGTATTTATAAATTAAAAATACTAATAATTTCTTTCTTGTGAAGTCTTAGTGATGATTACACTTTTGTGGATGGTGTCTTTTACAAAATAATTTAATAATAAATTGTAGCTTTATCCTCAATTATTCGTTATGAGTTACAGATGATACTGACATTCCTCTAATATAGTATAAGATTTCTTCTTTCAGCAGTAGTTCTCTATGTCGTGTCCGTTGTTGTATAGCAAGTTATAATGCTTTGACACCCTTGGTGGGTGCACTTGAGCAACAATCCTATATTTTTTTAATAGTAATTAAAATTTATCGTTCAAAAAAGGTTTTGTTGATAAATGAATTTAAATTCAAGGTCATTTATTCTTTTCTCACATGTAATTCCTAGAAATGTAACGAATCGGCTCTTTATTTTAAAAACATGCAAATCAACTCATCCCATTACAAAAAAGAACGAAGTATGTACCAATAAGTATTTTTCTTGCTTACCTTAACCAACAGTGAGAAACATGAACAACAATAATTTTTTTAAGAGAGTCAGACAAATTGTAATTTTTGCAAGTTTGAAACGTGGATTTAGATGAAAATTAAATTTCCTTGTTTTGTTTTCATATTTGAGGTGATTTATCTTATGAGCGTACGTTGTTAGAACTTTTATAATGGTTGATATAAATCACTTATCATAGTTCTAACAGCTCTGGTGGTTTAATTTGCGAGGAATTTGATCATCTAGAGTTTTATCTCCTCTTTGTGAACTTAGTTGATACAACGATACATAATTGCATAGTTAGATGAAAAAAATTGAAGCATCATCTGACCAAACTAATTAAACATAAATACTCAATTGGAAATTTAGAACAAATGAAAATAAACATTCTTGATATAGTACGGAGCTAATGTAATAGAAGAAGAAATAGAAGAATGCGAAAATAAAATAATAATTTCATTTCCCACAACAAAATATTATTATAAGAACTCATTGAAAATGATATTGTATAGTGTATATAATGTAAATTTGTAGTTTTTTTTAAGACTTACCTATTTTTCGTCTATCGGGTTTGAACCCGAGACTTTGTGCAGGGGCTATGAAATACTCTACCACTTATATATATATATATATATATATATATATATATATATATATATATATATATATATATATATATATATATATATTGGATTAGACAAAAATTTAAAAATAAAAAATTATGATATACTTCCAAATATAATCAAAGAAAATGAATTGTTCTCCCTTACTTGAGATTACAATAAGGTTCTATATTTGGGGATGTTCCTTTTTTTTTAGAAATTGTTTTGTCGTCAGCGGGGCTTGAACCCGTGAACTCATAATAGTGGTTAAGAATAAAATTTTTTTTTAAGGCTTAATTACTTAATGCATACCCCCAGTATATAGAAACTAACATAATGCAAACCCCCATTTCTAGAATATACTTAATCCATCCCCCATTTGCAATAAATTCTACTTGTTGAAACTGGTAAAATAATTCCGTTAGATAGTTAACGGAAAAATTGTTAGTTGACAATCACGCCCTTTTGATTAAGGTAAATTTGTCCAATACCATTTATGTATGAACACTAATAGCAACAACACAAATCACTTTCGTTGCCGCCATCATCGCCGCCACATAAACCCAGTTTCGGGCGAAGTAGGGTGACACATAGAGATTACTAAATGAAAATCCAATCGGTAGATGCGAAATTCACCTCACCAGAAGCAAGTAGCTCAAAATTGAGCCCAATCAGACCTGATTACACTGTCCAATTTGCCCCGAAAGTTGGTTCCTTCCTTCCCAAAATTCCCAACGGTAGGCTTCCCTTCCAGGAAGCCGAAGAACCACCAATACATCCGTGTATGTAAATGGTTTTCCGACGTGGACACAGGCTGTTTCGTTGGTCGAGGGTCACATCAGCTTCGACTGCGAGAGGTGGGGTTTGTCGGGGTTCCATGGTCGACGTGAAACAGAGAGGGGCGGTGCTCTGTTCGTAATCGAGGAGGTGGGTTGTTGATTACTCTTGTTATGGGATGTGGCTCGTGGGGTTGCGGATTTTCGTTGTGTTTGGTGTTCGTGAAAACTGGAGGTCGAGGCATCGTATTGGTATTCTCTGATTTCAAATGGAGCTGGGGTTTTTTTTTTCTTGGTTGTCTTGATTGGGGATAGAAGGATGGAGGGCAGACGGATGGCTTCGGTGGTACCGTGGTAGTTTGCGTGTGTATCCATGATGGGTTCAGGGTTGGAATGGCTGGAGTTAATGGCTACTGTAATATAGCGATGAGACAAAGGAAGATGCTCGAGAGAAAGAGGTAGAGGAGAAGGGAGAATGGAGAAGGGTTTGAGAGAAACGGTGGGTATTGATTTTGGAATTGGGAAAATTCAACCACTGTTGCCCAAAAGTCTTTTTCTTTTATTTCTTTCTTATATTAAATTGACCCTGGTATTTTGAAACTAATAAGACATTAATATACATATTTTTAATGACACATTTTCCCTCACGGTGTTAGAATGGTTTTGGATGATTTTTTTTACCAGTTTCAATAAGTATGATTTCTTGCAAATGGGGGGTACAATTAGCCTATTTCAAAAGCGGGGGTTGCAATGTGTTAATTTCGGTATACTGGGGGTATGCATTAAGTAATTAAGCCTTTTTTTAATTTGGAACGAAATAATTATTATACAGTCTCCTTGAACGTAATGAATATTTAGAACTATGACCATAATTACTGGATTGCTTAACATGATTTTGCCTCGGTATGCACAAAAGGATTGCTAATCTCACAAATTATATTATATGAAAAAGACAGATTATGGTATAACATTGTAAATATTCATAGTTTCATTGATAACAACATTTCCTGAGTTCACCTGCGAAACATAATTTTGATGCAGAATGCGGGTATGCATGAATACAATCTCCTAGAAGACATGTGTGAACGAATGATGTGGCATCCAAATAATCAACTATTAAATATAGATTTCTTCTCTAGCAAGAAAGAAATATGTATTAAACCACTTCGTGATCCTTATTTATAAGGCAAACCTTTCTTGTTTGCGGCATTTCCTGTTTACATTCACAGAGTACTATATGTAACAGATTAAGAGTCCATCACTGTACCAATATTAACCAAGAAAATAAAAATGTAAGGATAAAAATAAAAGGTCATTACATTTTAATTGATCGATACTAATGGATTGAAAAATAGCATTATTGTTTTTAGAAGAAAATAAATTTTACTCTTTCTTATATGTTACCTATTTTCTTTACTTTAAGAAGTGCTTTAATTCTTATTAAAATATAATAACAATAAAGTTAGATACTTCAATGATTTCATGAATTTAGTTTTTATGTGTACTACCAAACAAAATATCTTTATACATAGTAAATGAGATTAGACATCTTAGAAAAAATAATAATGTAAAATGGATTAGAACAACATTTGTTCATTTTTATCGTCCATTTTTAATTTAAAATATTTTTTATTATTATATTATTAAATAACATTGAAATTAAAGAAATGGAGAGTTGAAATATTTTTTTGAACTTCAAAAATATTTCAACTCATTAACAACTGCGAGCGTTGAAACATTTTTGAAGTTCAAATTGTTATCTTAATGTTAACATTTTTTTTTTGTTTTATATATAACCACAAACAAAATAACAAATATATGTGTTTTAAAAATGAGAGAGAGAGAGAGAGAGAGAGAGAGAGAGAGAGAGAGAGAGAGAGAGAGAGAGAGATTAATGAAACCTAGATAAGAAAAAAAAATGATAATTTTTGTCGTCTCCTTTGATTTTTAAATATTTTGTTAGTACTAAATAGTTCAATAACATGTAAATCAAAGCAATTGAGAGTTTTAAGAAATTCTTGTTCAAAGAATTGTTATCTCTCATTTCATATATTTTTTTATATATACCCCCAAACAAAACAACAAATATTGGTTTATCTTAAAAGAGATTAGAGAATAAAATTAGTTTTTAGGTTCCGCATTGTCGTTTTTTAATATTTAGATATGTATATTTGTAGTTTATGTAAATAATTAATATAAGGACAATGAATTAATAAAATGACGCGCTGCAACTATTATAATTATTTCATATTAAAAAGCTTATTTATGATAATTTGTTGATTCTTCATCATCTAAATTTATAGAGTAGCTGGACGTTAGTTTTTTTTAAAAAAAAATAGATTAGTAGGAAGATTCTATTATAATTTTTAATCGCGTATTCTACATAAACCAATAGTTAAAATTTTGATTGGTTATTCATCAGAATAAAAGTTGATTATTTTTATTGTCTCGTTTAATTTTAAATATTTTTTAAACTAAATAGTTCAATAGGTTGAAATTAAAGAAATGCTGAGTTGCATTTTTTTAAGTTCAATGAATTGTCATCTTAATATATTTTTTGAGAGGAATCTCAATATTTTTATTACCAAAGAATTGTTATAATATTTTTTGTTTTTATACACCCACAAACACAATAACAAACATTGACTTTTTAAAAAGGAGATTATAGAATGAATTTAGTTTTCACTTTTACTATTGTCGTTCTAAAAAATACACACACACACACACATATATTTATAGTCGCTATAAATATTTAATATCATAAAAATAAAATTTAAAAATGATGAGTTACAACTATTGTAAATACTTCATATTAAAAAACATATTTATCTGATTCCTCATAGTGTAAGAAAATAGATTAGTAGGAAGATGAAGATGATTTTTATGATGAACTTAATGTATAATTAGTATAATATGAATGTTATTAAAAACGAAGAGTTACAACTATTGCATTTACTTGACATTTAAATATCAATTTTATGACTCATCAAATGTTAATTTTATGGATGAGGTGGAGCATTTTAATTGGTTATTACATGACATGTATGTCATGATGTGGATGACAAATGTCATACGGTTAAATTTGTAGATATTGCAAATGGCATATAGAGATTGAATTTATGCTCATCTCCTAGCTTTTATATATAATATAGATTACGCCTCATCAAGAAAATAGCATGTGTGCTCATATGAAGTCTCACAAATTTTCTATTGTGGTAATTAATCAAACATTATTCACTTCGAATGTCAAAAACAAAAACAAGGGAATTGTAAAAATAGGGAACCGCGATTCATAAAGATACTATTAATATTATTTTATTATCAATAAGTGCCTTAGCTTCATCACACATAGTTTGTTTCAAACACGGCCTAAAGCATCTTACTTAGAGGGATAATCAAGATAGAACATTAAGAGCGATTAAACGCCCTTGACGGAGTAGTGGTAACGGCCAAACGGGCTGTCGTGAGCACTTGATGCGTGCATGCCATGCTGACCGAAACCTCCAGAGTAGCGTAATGGGGTGGCACCTTCTCCCATGTGGGTGTTAGACACATTGCTCAGGTAACAGCCACCTAGAGGGCCGCCATAGCGTAATGGGGTGACACTGCTCTGGTAACCGCCGCCTAGAGGGCCGCCGTAGCGTAACGGGGTGACACTGTTCTCGAAAATCATTTTTTTCTCGCAACTTGTGGGTGGTGCTCTTTGCTTGTCCTTGATCAAGTCTGAGTTTCTGTATTGGTATTGTGTCTATTTATAAGGGGTTTTGGAAATTCTTTGTAGATGGAATGCCTCTAATTCGTTGAGTAGGTATCTTCTTTCTCTATTGTTTATGGAGCAATTGGATTGCAGTGGAGGAAATTAAAGGTTTCAGCTTTCCAACTATATTTGAGGTTGGTGAATAATCCGGAATTCGAAAGAGGCTATCCAGTAATCCATTATTATCTACTCACATCGTTGCTTAAGACTTAAAAACTGCTCATATCGTGGTGGCATTACGGCGTTAAAATACAAATACTAGAAAATGTTTAGTCCTCCTGGAACGAAATGAGTTGGTAGGATTACATAATTAAAATCAATAGAAATGAAAGAACTGTGTTGTTCGGTTGGCAAATCGGGAGAAATGAGGCTGTTTGGGTAATGAATTTTGTTAATAGCATATTGTTCTAGTTTTTAGAGTCATTGCGAATTCTACATATTATTACATCCGCACCTACTAGCGATACAAAGGAGTCTTGTCTGAGTAAAACGCTGTGATGTTCAGGCTTGACTCGTTGGAGAAAACGCAAAGATACTCAGGTTTGGGCTCGGCTCAACTTGCTTCGAGCTTGACATGTCGTGCTCAAGCTTGAATCGAAAATAATTTTGCATGTTCTTGTTAAGGTCGAGATCGTCAACTAAAGACCCCGAACTCGAGCTTTCGAGCAACTTAGGAAAAGCTCGTGGCAAAGTGTGTAATAATTTGTAAAACCCACTGCCTAAACCGAAATGCTAACAAACCGAAGCACGTGGTACTGCATGTCTTTAGTTATTTTCTTTTATTGTTCGACGGAATAGTAGTAATTCCATTATTCGTTTCTTTTTCAAATAAACCAAAGCAAATATTCGACTAACCTTCTTTTTCAAAAAGGATATACTAAATAGAGACTTCATGTGGCTGGTGGAATTTGAAGAAAAACAAACTTTATTCTTTGACGCAAACAATAGTTGTTCCCCCTGTTGTTCCGATCCTTTTTAATGTAAGATGACCGATTTGATGACTACCTTCTCGGTTCTGATCTATGGTAATAGTTCTAATTATTCAGAAAACTATTTATGAAACACAAAACTATATGGGTTACAATTTTCATTTGCAAGATTCTGCAATTCAAATTAATCAACATGGCTCCTCCTCCATAAAGTGTGCCCGATATTCTTTTGCTGAGTGCCATTTATATAGATCAGTTTAGTGATTCTGAATAGATGTCAATGACATTCATGTTAAATTTTATTCAAACCCTCACCCCTAAGAAATTTTATAGATTATCCCCAACCTTAGATCCATATTTCAGACAAACAAAATAAATCCGCTTCCAGTAATCATTTCATGAAAAGCTGTCAACGGTTACAGTTTACCGACCCCGGGCTAAGTGAGTAGTTATCCAGTCCGGTTATATTAAACCTCCTAACCTCCCCGTAACGGTCGGAAAAAACCTTAACCTGAATCGGATTGGTAACCTAAGAAAACCAAAAATCGTGGTTAACCAAACCAGTTAATCGCACCGGTTGCTAAAAGTAACGGTTTAATTTAGAAACCCGCAGTTATATATTATGTGTGTGTGTCAAGGTTTTAAAAAACAGATGAGGCTAGCATATCGGTCGCAACGTGTGTAACGGGACCAAACTATATCGGAGGGACTGTAACGGAAAATGGGGATCGAATTTGTGAATTTTAGAAAAGTTCACGTACCTTTTCTCTATTTTTCTAAGTTTTTCCCAACTTCCCCGACGTGGAACAGCCTTTTTCCCCGTTTTTTCAGTTTTTCCCAACGCGAAACGGCCGTTTTTTCCGTTACCGACGCAAACAGCCGTTTTTTGTAAGAGTAAAATTCACCCGACGCGTGACGGGAAAAAACGGTCGCACTCACTGCCGCTTCTGTTACAACACAGCCGCTACGCGCGGCATTTACTGTTTTTTTAAAACCCTGTTGTGTGTGTATATATATGTGTGTATATATATATTTATAATATATATCTATTTAAAATATAAAATAAAGGCTTTTTAACAAGCCTGAAACCGATCATCCCGGGTTAATTGGTTACGAATCCATGGGACGGGTTGGTTAGGGGTTCTGGAAAAATTTACTTTAACCGTAACAGAATCTTAACTTAACCGGCGATTCACGGTCCAGCAGGCAGTAACGGTTCCAGTTAAGTGTTTTTGACAGTCTTTCATCAACTTTCTTATTGGTTAATGTGTCTCTTTGGACTTCAGAAGATTATAATGTGCTTTCACATGGCACAAATCTGCGAATCCAATGTTCCCAAATTCCTCCAATAACATCCTTAGCTTTTTCACTAAAATTGAGGAATTGTACTATATACATTCAGTGCTTAAAATATTCTAACACAAGCCATAAATGAGGTAGTTTGACTTAAAGAAATGGTCAATGATCTAGACCTAGTTCAAAATCAAGTAATAGTCTACTTTGATAGCTTGAGTGCGATATGCTTTACTAAAGCCCGTGTTCATCATGAAATAATAAAGCACATTATGTCATGTATCCTTTCCGAGAATTAAGAGCAGGGTCAGGGTAAAGAAAGTGGGGACATCTGAAAAACCTACAGAATTATTCACAAAGCCGATTTCGGAGAGCAAGTTCCAGTATTGTCTAGAATTGTTCAACATTTTGAGCCAGCGAGCCCCTTCCGGGCATGTCAAACCTGATGGGGCAAAAATGAGTCTCTGTGACGAGAGACATTGGGTGCGAATAAGACGTATCTTTATTACGAAAGAGCAGCAGTTGCTGCTGAGTAAGATCTCAAGTCAATGTGGAGATTTGTTGAATGTCTTGAGTTGAAAAGTCAAAGGAAGCAAAGAAAGTAATTAGGAAACAATTTGAGGAGGTGGTTTGTGGGCTTGAGCTTGTTTCTTTTGCCGTCCATGTGCATTTTGTAGATTTCCAAGCACTATATAAGAAACATCTGAATTCTGTAATTGGTACGTAAAATTTATTGTAATTGTTCCTCTATGAAATAAACGGTGTTTTCCGACGTGGACCTACTTAGCGATTCTTTAGCTAGTGAACCACGTAAAATCATGTGTTTTTATTTATTCGTTCATCGTTTCATGAGGTGGGTTTGTCATAATAGTTAGTCATTTTACCTGAAAATATAGTTCAACAAAATCAAATTTCTTGATCAACAGGGAACAATGTCACCAATCTGGGAAAAGAAAAGAGACGCCAAGGTCAATGGAGGATTATCTCAACTGTTGTCAGTGTCATGCAAGATTGTGGTTTATCGATTCTTCGTCGTAAAATATTATTTTTTCAAATAATAGTACCATTTATTTGATCATCATTGTTCCTTTTTTAGAAGCTATTAAAATTTTTATTTTAAACGAAAAAGTCTATATAAATTTTAGATCACCTATTCCTAGAGGCCGGATCACACATACTTGTCAAGAGATAGCCAACGACTTTCAAAAGACCGTAATTTTCAGGTTCAATCGGATGCTAAATAATAATGCTACAATTATGATTTAAATGCAGAAGTGTTACGAGCATGTCCAAAGAGCCAAAGAAACAAATTCCTAGATTGGCAGTCCGACTCCAGAAAATGTTTTAAACAACATCATATGACTTCAACCGGTTTTTGAACACTCTAGCTCTTTAGTTAATTAAATATGGGAGAAGCAACTTGACTTCCAAATGTTGTAACAATAGAGGAAATCCATTCCATTTGCAAATATGGTGTCTCATGCGTCTATAAATAGCATTACGCCTCATCAAGAAAATAGCATGTTTGCTCATATGAAGTCTCACAAATTTTCTATTGTGGTAATTAATCGAACATTATTCACTTCGAATGTCAAAAACAAAAACAAGGGAATTGTAAAAATAGGGAACCGCGATTCATAAAGATACTATTAATATTATTTTATTATCAATAAGTGCCTTAGCTTCATCATACATAGTTTGTTTCAAACACGGCCTAAAGCATCTTACTTAGAGGGATAATCAAGATAGAACATTAAGAGCGATTAAACGCCCTTGACGGAGTAGTGGTAACGGCCAAACGGGCTGTCGTGAGCACTTGATGCGTGCATGCCATGCTGACCGAAAACTCCAGAGTAGCGTAATGGGGTGGCACCTTCTCCCATGTGGGTGCTTGACACACTGCTCAGGTAACAGCCACCTAGAGGGCCGCCATAGCGTAATGGGGTGACACTGCTCTTGTAACCGCCGCCTAGAGGGCCGCCGTAGCGTAACGGGGTGACACTGTTCTTGAAAATCATTTTTTTCTCGAAACTTGTGGGTGGAGCACTTTGCTTGTCCTTGATCAAGTCTGAGTTTCTGTATTGGTATTGTGTCTGTATTTATAAGGGGTTTTGGAAATTCTTTGTAGATGGAATGCCTCTAATTCGTTGAGTAGGTCTCTTCTTTCTCTATTGTTTATGGAGCAATTGGATTGCAGTGGAGGAAATTAAAGGTTTCAGCTTTCCAACTATATTCGATGTTGGTGAATAATCTGGAATTCGAAAGAGGCTATCCAGTAATCCATTATTAACTACTCACATCGTTGCTTAAGACTTAAAAACTGCTCATATCGTGGTGGCATTACGCCGTTAAAATACAAATACTGGAAAATGTTTAGTCCTCCTGGAACGAAATGAGTTGGTAGCATTACATAATTAAAATCAATAGAAATGAAAGAATAGTGTTGTTCGGTTGGCAAATCGGGAGAAATGAGGCTGTTTGGGTAATGAATTTTGTTAATAGCATATTGTTCTAGTTTCTAGAGTCATTGCGAACTCTACATATTATTACATCCGCACCTACTAGCGATACAAAGGAGTCTTGTCGAGTAATACACTGTCATGTTCAGGCTTGACTCCTTGGAGAAAACGCTAAGATACTCAGGTTTGGGCTCGGCTCAACTTGCTTCGAGCTTGACATGTCGTGCTCAAGGTTGAATCGAAAATAATTTTGCATGTTCTTGTTAAGGTCGAGATCGTCAACTAAAGACCCCGAACTCGAGCTTTCGAGCAACTTAGGAAAAGCTCGTGGCAAAGTGTGTAATAATTTGTAAAACCCACTGCCTAAACCGAAATGCTAACAAACCAAAGCACGTGGTTTTGCATGTCTTTAGTTATTTTCTTTTATTGTTGGACGGAATAGTAGTAATTCCGTTATTCATTTCTTTTTCAAATTAACCAAAGAAAATATTCGACTAACCTTCTTTTTTAAAAAGAAAATACTAAATAGAGACTTCATGTGGCTGGTGGAATTTGAAGAAAAACAAACTTTATTCTTTGACGCAAACAATAGTTGTTCCCCCTGTTGTTCCGATCCTTTTTAATGGAAGATGACCGATTTGATGACTACCTTCTCGGTTCTGATCTATGGTAATAGTTCTAATTATTCAGAAAACTATTTATGAAACACAAAACTATATGGGTTACAATTTTCATTTGCAAGATTCTGCAATTCAAATTAATCAACATGGCTCCTCCTCCATAAAGTGTGCCCGATATTCTTTTGCTGAGTGCCATTTATATAGATCAGTTTAGTGATTCTGAATAGATGTCAATGACATTCATGTTACATTTTATTCAAACCCTGACCCCTAAGAAATTTTATAGATTATCCCCAACCTTAGATCCATATTTCAGACAAACAAAATAAATCCGCTTTCAGTAATCATTTCATGAAAAGCTGTCAACGGTTACAGTTTACCGACCCCGGGCTAAGTGAGTAGTTATCCAGTCCGGTTATATTAAACCTCCTAACCTCCCCGTAACGGTCGGAAAAAACCTAAACCTGAATCGGATTGGTAACCTAAGAAAACCAAAAATCGTGGTTAACCAAACCAGTTAATCGCACCGGTTGCTAAAAGTAACGATTTAATTTCAAAACCCGCAGTTATATATTATGTGTGTGTGTCAAGGTTTTAAAAAACAGATGAGGCTAGCATATCGGTCGCAACGTGTGTAACGGGACCAAACTATATCGGAGGGACTGTAACGGAAAATGGGGATCGAATTTGTGAATTTTAGAAAAGTTCACGTACGTTTTCTCTATTTTTCTAAGTTTTTCCCAACTTCCCCGACGTGGAACAGCCTTTTTCCCCGTTTTTTCTGTTTTTCCCAACGCGAAACGGCCGTTTTTTCCGTTACCGACGCAAACAGCCGTTTTTTGTAAGAGTAAAATTCACCCGACACGTGATGGGAAAAAACGGTCGCACTCTCTGCCGCTTGTGTTACAACACAGCCGCTACGCGCCGCTTTTACTGTTTTTTAAAACCCTGGTGTGTGTGTATATATATGTGTGTGTATATATATATATAAATATATACAAATATATTTATATACACTATATAAATAATATTTATATATATATATTATATTTATATATATATATATTTATAATATATATATATATATTTAAAATATAAAATAAAGGCTTTTTAACACGCCTGAAACCGATCACCCCGGGTTAACTGGTTACGAATCCATGGGACGGGTTGGTTAGGGGTTCTGAAAAAATTTACTTTAACCGTAACAGAATCTTAACTTAACCGGCGATTCACGGTCCAGCAGGCAGTAACGGTTCAAGTTAAGTGTTTTTGACAGTCTTTCATCAACTTTCTTATTGGTTAATGTGTCTCTTTGGACTTCAGAAGATTATAATGTGCTTTCACATGGCACAAATCTGCGAATCCAATGTTCCCAAATTCCTCCAATAACATCCTTAGCTTTTTCACTAAAATTGAGGAATTGTACTATATACATTCAGTGCTTAAAATATTCTAACACAAGCCATAAATGAGGTAGTTTGACTTAAAGAAATGGTCAATGATCTAGACCTAATTTAAAATCAAGTAATAGTCTACTTTGATAGCTTGAGTGCGATATGTTTACTAAAGCCCATGTTCATCATGAAATAATAAAGCACATTAATGTCATGTATCCTTTCCGAGAATTAAGAGCAGGGTCAGGGTAAAGAAAGTGGGGACATCTGAAAAACCTACAGATATATTCACAAAGCCGATATCCGAGAGCAAGTTCCAGTATTGTCTAGAATTGTTCAATATTTTGAGCCAGCGAGCCCCTTCCAGGCATGTCAAACCTGATGGGGCAAAAATGAGTCTCTGTGACGAGAGACATTGGGTGCGAATAAGACGTATCTTTATTACGAAAGAGCAGCAGTTGCTGCTGAGTAAGATCTCAAGTCAATGTTGAGATTTGTTGAATGTCTTGAGTTGAAAAGTCAAAGGAAGCAAAGAAAGTAATTAGGAAACAATTTGAGGAGGTGGTTTGTGGGCTTGAGCTTGTTTCTTTTGCCGTCCATGTGCATTTTGTAGATTTCCTAGCACTATATAAGAAACATCTGAATTTTGTAATTGGTACGTAAAATTTATTGTAATTGTTCCTCTATGAAATAAACGGTGTTTTCCGACGTGGACGTACTTAGCGATTCTTTAGCTAGTGAACCACGTAAAATCATGTGTTTTTATTTATTCGTTCATCGTTTCATGAGGTGGGTTTGTCATAATAGTTAGTCATTTTACCTGAAAATATAGTTCAACAAAATCAAATTTCTTGATCAACAGGGAACAATGTCACCAATCTGGGAAAAGAAAAGAGACGCCAAGGTCAATGGAGGATTATCTCAACTGTTGTCAGTGTCATGCAAGATTGTGGTTTATCGATTCTTCGTCGTAAAATATTATTTTTTCAAATAATAGTACCGTTTATTTGATCATCATTGTTCCTTTGTTAGAAGCTATTAAATTTTTTATTTTAAGCGAAAAAGTCTATATAAATTTTAGATCACCTATTCCTAGAGGCCGGATCACACATACTTGTCAAGAGATAGCCAACGACTTTCAAAAGACCGTAATTTTCAGGTTCAATCGGATGCTAAATAATAATGCTACAATTATGATTTAAATGGAGAAGTGTTACGAGCATGTCCAAAGAGCCAAATAAACAAATTCCTAGATTGGCAGTCCGACTCTTGAAAATGTTTTAAACAACATCATATGACTTCCAACGGTTTTTGAACACTATAGCTCTTTAGTTAATTTAATGTGGGAGAAGCAACTTGACTTCAAAATGTTGTAACAATAGAGGACATCCATTCCATTTGCAAATATGGTGTCTCATGCGTCTATAAATAGCATTACGCCTCATCAAGAAAATAGCATGTTTGCTCATATGAAGTCTCACAAATTTTCTATTGTGGTAATTAATCGAACATTATTCACTTCGAATGTCAAAAACAAAAACAAGGGAATTGTAAAAATAGGGAACCGCGATTCATAAAGATGCTATTAATATTATTTTATTATCAATAAGTGCCTTAGCTTCATCATACATAGTTTGTTTCAAACACGACCTAAAGCATCTTACTTAGAGGGATAATCAAGATAGAACATTAAGAGCGATTAAACGCCCTTGACGGAGTAGTGGTAACGGCCAAACGGGCTGTCGTGAGCACTTGATGCGTGCATGCCATGCTGACCGAAAACTCCAGAGTAGCGTAATGGGGTGGCACCTTCTCCCATGTGGGTGCTAGACACACTGCTCAGGTAACAGCCACCTAGAGGGCCGCCATAGTGTAATGGGGTGACACTGCTCTGGTATTCGCCGCCTACAGGGCCGCCGTAGCGTAACGGGGTGACACTGTTCTTGAAAATCATTTTTTTCTCGAAACTTGTGGGTGGTGCACTTTGCTTGTCCTTGATCAAGTCTGAGTTTCTGTATTGGTATTGTGTCTCACTACAAGAAATAATGCTTTTTGCGAGGGCAAAATACTATAACAAAAAGAGAACACCCTCGCAAAAGATTATTTGCGAAGACATTTCCCCCTCGCATGGCGTCACAATAGCTATGGTAGGAAAAAAAATTATGCGACAAGCCGTTGCAAATTTAGGATTTAGAGACGGAAATGTGCCGTCTCAAAATAGAAAGTATCCGTCACAATGCATGTATTCATGAGCACTCTTTACCGTCGCAAAAGAATATGCACCCTCGCAATTTTTCGTATAGCGAGGGCCATAACATTTCTTTAAAACGTCACGACTTATAAAAAATAGATTTTGTGAGAGTACAAAGCCTTTGAAAAATAGTTAAGCTATCACAAATTTGGCATTTACGAGAGAAACATGTTGTAACAAAAAAGTGTCAATTGACTTAAAAGCCATCTTGCTGAGGCAACCTATTACTATCCTCACAATGTAAAATATCATACCTGGATCTTCATTAATAAAAAAGAACATTTCTCAAAAAATAAAAATAAAAAAGAACAATTCAAAAAACGAAATAATTATTTTTTCCATTAAGTATTAACATATTCTTTTACAAATAGTACATGTCTGAAGAGATATGAACTTTGAGCTCGATACGAATTACAAAAATACACATATTATTACATTAATGTGTAAATGTCATTGACTTTGAAGTCACTGTCTTCAACATGATGCGAGCCGTTCTTCCATCTCCCGGTAAAATTATTGATAATCTGCAATAGCCATGCAGATCAATGATTAAATACTCATATGAGATATGTGCAAGATGGAAATTACCTATTTTATTTGACAATTTGTATCACAATTAAAAATTTAAGTAGGAAATTACTAAAAATAATTATGGTTCTAAAAAATTAATAGTTCAGAAAAATGAATTTTGTCTTTTAACTAAGTACCTGGTGTTCAAGAATGTCCCTCAAAAATCAAAACCTGCAAAAAGATTAAAAAAACAAAAAAAAACAAATGAAACAATGAAACTATAAACTTACTCTGGAGTAGTGATTGACTTGCACACAACTGATCATGTATGCATTTGACATAGAACGTAAATCTTTGTGATTTTCTTTAAAAAATCATTGTGGATCCGAGATAAAAAATGGTTGACTGCAAGAGCTCGCCTTTTGACTCTACAAAATTTCCAACGCCGTCATGACCACCTGGCATACACTCTTGACTGCCTCGGTGCGGAAGTACTCGCCACTCATCTAGCCACTCACTTTCAGCTTCGTAGCAGTCCACATTTGCGAATTTTTCGTCATCGCGGAGGTCGCCTAGACAAAAAAATTGTTCAATGACATTGGATGTTTTGCTTTCTCAAATTTAATCACGACACCACTTGGAACCACAAAAGATTTACCTCTCCAAATCTGCCAGGGTTACTTGAATAAGCTCAAATGTGCTATCAAATGCAGTTTAACATGAAACCTTAAAAAAGAAAAAAAAAAAACTAGAAGTATAAGAATCAATTTAACATAAGTGTATGAATCACATGAAATCAATTAAAACAAGATAACCCATATATATATGAATCAATTTAACATGTGTAGAGGAATCTCATGAAATCAATTGAATTATAGCTTTCACTGCTACAATTCAAGGCAATCCAAACTTGGATCTGAAATTGTTTTATATTCAGAAAGCAATGAAGCTAGAGAACACTCTTAGAAGAATTCATATTGTGCTCCACCTCCATCTCCGTCAACGTGTCCCTACAACAGACGGGGCTGCTGATTCTCTGCGCGACCATAGCGGTTCCTCTCAGCACACGATGTTGGCATTTCTCTGTTTCTTGGACTGAGAATCAGGCTTTGTGGAGGAGAATACTTCTTCTTCGACAGAGTTTTTAGTGTATAATATGGAGAATCGAGTATAACTAGCCGCCAATAGCCTATCCGTAACCCTAAGTTATTACTAGAAATACTAAGAGACGAACGAGGGGATACCTGAGAACTTAATCCGCAATTGCGATCAAGTAGTTACTGTCGCGCATATCTATTTTTCTGCAAATCGATCAGAGACCTTCCGTCTTCTCGCCTCTCCATTGTCTCTCTTGTCTCTCTGATTTTATCCTTTGAAACTACCCTATTTTCATTCCAGTGATATTAATTGTCGTATTAACTTAATTATGAGATCTTGATATTGATTTTATGATTGGTCTATTGTGGGCAACGTGATCCTTTCAAAAAGAATCTTTTTTCAAATACCTTGATTTTTGAGGCGGACTTCAATTTTTTCAAAGATATTAAAATTGACGTCTCCCTCCATAAAAATTGGTCTTTGCAACCTACAATTTGCTTTTCGCTAGGAAATCCATGTGTTATCGTAAAAGAATTTATATTATTTATTTCATTTGTGATGGTATTATTTTTTGGTCAGAATTGAATTCTTTTGAAACCAGTTTTTTTGACCATCACAAACACTTATCGCAAAAGACTATTTTTCTTGTAGTGTCTATTTATAAGGGGTTTTGGAAATTCTTTGTAGATGGAATGCCTCTAATTCGTTGAGTATGTCTCTTCTTTCTCTATTGTTTATGGAGCAATTGGATTGCAGTGGAGGAAATTAAAGGTTTCAGCTTTCCAACTATATTCGAGGTTGGTGAATAATCTGGAATTCGAAAGAGGCTATCCAGTAATCCATTATTAACTACTCACATCGTTGCTTAAGACTTAAAAACTGCTCATATCGTGGTGGCATTACGGCGTTAAAATACAAATACTGGAAAATGTTTAGTCCTCCTGGAACGAAATGAGTTGGTAGCATTACATAATTAAAATCAATAGAAATGAAAGAACTGTGTTGTTCGGTTAGCAAATCGGGAGAAATGAGGCTGTTTGGGTAATGAATTTTGTTAATAGCATATTGTTCTAGTTTTTAGAGTCATTGCGAACTCTACATATTATTACATCCGCACCTACTAGCGATACAAAGGAGTCTTGTCGAGTAATACACTGTCATGTTCAGGCTTGACTCCTTGGAGAAAACGCTAAGATACTCAGGTTTGGGCTCGGCTCAACTTGCTTCGAGCTTGACATGTCGTGCTCAAGCTTGAATCGAAAATAATTTTGCATGTTCTTGTTAAGGTCGAGATCGTCAACTAAAGACCCCGAACTCGAGCTTTCGAGCAACTTAGGAAAAGCTCGTGGCAAAGTGTGTAATAATTTGTAAAACCCACTGCCTAAACCGAAATGCTAACAAACCAAAGCACGTGGTTTTGCATGTCTTTAGTTATTTTCTTTTATTGTTGGACGGAATAGTAGTAATTCCGTTATTCATTTCTTTTTCAAATTAACCAAAGAAAATATTCGACTGGTTACGAATACATGGGACGGGTTGGTTAGGGGTTCTGGAAAAATTTACTTTAACCGTAACAGAATCTTAACTTAACCGGCGGTTCACGGTCCAGCAGGCAGTAACGGTTCCAGTTAAGTGTTTTTGGCAGTCTTTCATCAAGTTTCTTATTGGTTAATGTGTCTCTTCGGACTTCAGAAGATTATAATGTGTGCTTTCACATGGAACAAATCTGCTAATTCAATGTTCCCAAATTCCTCCAATAACATCCTTAGCTTTTTCACTAAAATTGAGGAATTGTACTATATACATTCAGTGCTTAAAATATTCTAACACAAGCCATAAATGAGGTAGTTTGACTAAAAGAAATGGTCAATGATCTAGACCTAGTTCAAAATCAAGTGATAGTCTACTTTGATAGCTTGAGTGCGATATGCATTACTAAAGCGCATGTTCGTCATGAAATAATAAAGCACATTAATGTCATGTATCCTTTCCGAGAATTAAGAGCAGGGTCAGGGTAAAGAAAGTGGGGACATCTGAAAAACCTACAGATATATTCACAAAGCCGATTTCGGAGAGCAAGTTCCAGTATTGTCTAGAATTGTTCAACATTTTGAGCCAGCGAGCCCCATCCGGGCATGTCAAACCTGATGGGGCAACAATGAGTCTCTGTGACGAGAGACATTGAGTGCGAATAAGACGTATCTTTATTTACGAAAGAGCAGCAGTTGCTGCTGAGTAAGATCTCAAGTCAATGTGGAGATTTGTTGAATGTCTTGAGTTGAAAAGTCAAAGGAAGCAAAGAAAGTAATTAGGAAACAATTTGAGGACGTGGTTTGTGGGCTTGAACTTGTTTCCTTTGCCGTCCATGTGCATTTTGTAGATTTCCTACCACTATATAATGTCGTAGATCGGAATCAACCGAATGGGTGGGAACAAGGCGAGTTCAGCCTATTTTTGTGCTATTCCTGTAGTTGAGACCCCTGGTATGTGCCGCTTAGAAACATCTGAATTCTGTAATTGGTACGTAAAATTTATTGTAATCGTTCCTCTATGAAATAAACGGCGTTTTCCGACGTGGATGTACTTAGCGATTCTTTAGCTAGTGAACCACGTAAAATCATTTGTTTTTATTTATTCGTTCATCGTTTCATGAGGTGGGTTTGTCATAATAGTTAGTCATTTTACCTGAAAATATAGTTCAACAAAATCAAATTTCTTGATCAACATGGAACAATGTCACCAGTCTGGGAAAAGAAAAGAGACGCAAAGGTCAATGGAGGATTATCTCAACTGTTGTCAGTGTCATGCAAGATTGTGGTTTATCGATTCTTTGTCGTAAAATATATTTTTTTTCAAATAATAGTACCGTTTATTTGATCATCATTGTTCCTTTGTTATAAGCTATATAAATTTTTATTTTAAACGAAAAAATCTATATAAATTTTAGATCACCTATTCCTAGAGGCCGGATCACACATACTCGTCAAGAGATAGCCAACGACTTTCAAAAGACCGTAATTTTCAGGTTCAATCGGATGCTAAATAATAATGCTACAATTATGATTTAAATGCAGAAGTGTTACGAGCATGTCCAAAGAGCCAAAGAAACAAATTCCTAGATTGGCAGTCCGACTCCAGAAAATGTTTTAAACAACATCATATGACTTCCAACGGTTTGTGAACACTCTAGCTCTTTAGTTAATTAAATGTGGGAGAAGCAACTTGACTTCGAAATGTTGTAACAATAGAGGAAATCCATTCCATTTGCAAATATGGTGTCTCATGCGTCTATAAATAGCATTACGCCTCATCAAGAAAATAGCATGTTTGCTCATATGAAGTCTCACAAATTTTCTATTGTGGTAATTAATCGAACATTATTCACTTCGAATGTCAAAAACAAAAACAAGGGAATTGTAAAAATAGGGAACCGCGATTTATAAAGATACTATTAATATTATTTTATTATCAATAAGTGCCTTAGCTTCATCATACATAGTTTGTTTCAAACACGACCTAAATCATCTTACTTAGAGGGATAATCAAGATAGAACATTAAGAGCGATTAAACGCCCTTGACGGAGTAGTGGTAACGGCCAAACGGGCTGTCGTGAGCACTTGATG
The DNA here is from genome assembly GCA_023055425.1 of Linanthus parryae. NCBI lineage: Eukaryota > Viridiplantae > Streptophyta > Magnoliopsida > Ericales > Polemoniaceae > Linanthus > Linanthus parryae. The sequence continues at coordinate 71,118,534 of JALGPY010000002.1, forward strand.
CGTGCATGCCATGCTGACCGAAAACTCCAGAGTAGCGTAATGGGGTGGCACCTTCTCCCATGTGGGTGCTAGAAACACTGCTCAGGTAACAGCCACCTAGAGGGCCGCCATAGCGTAATGGGGTGACACTGCTCTGGTAACCGCCGCCTAGAGGGCCGCCGTAGCGTAACGGGGTGACACTGTTCTCGAAAATCATTTTTTTCTCGCAACTTGTGGGTGGTGCTCTTTGCTTGTCCTTGATCAAGTCTGAGTTTCTGTATTGGTATTGTGTCTATTTATAAGGGGTTTTGGAAATTCTTTGTTGATGGAATGCCTCTAATTCGTTGAGTAGGTATCTTCTTTCTCTATTGTTTATGGAGCAATTGGATTGCAGTGGAGGAAATTAAAGGTTTCAGCTTTCCAACTATATTCGAGGTTGGTGAATAATCTGGAATTCGAAAGTGGCTATCCAGTAATCCATTATTATCTACTCACATCGTTGCTTAAGACTTAAAAACTGCTCATATCGTGGTGGCATTACGGCGTTAAAATACAAATACTGGAAAATGTTTAGTCCTCCTGGAACGAAATGAGTTGGTAGCATTACATAATTAAAATCAATAAAAATGAAAGAACTGTGTTGTTCGGTTGGCAAATCGGGATAAATGAGGCTGTTTGGGTATTGTTCTAGTTTTTAGAGTCATTGCGAACTCTACATATTATTACATCCGCACCTATTAGCGATACAAAGGAGTCTTGTCGAGTAAAACACTGTCATGTTCAGGCTTGACTCCTTGGAGAAAACGCTAAGATACTCAGGTTTGGGCTCGGCTCAACTTGCTTCGAGCTTGACATGTCGTGCTCACGCTTGAATCGAAAATAATTTTGCATGTTCTTGTTAAGGTCGAGATCGTCAACTAAAGACCCCGAACTCGAGCTTTCGAGCAACTTAGGAAAAGCTCGTGGCAAAGTGTGTAATAATTTGTAAAACCCACTGCCTAAACCGAAAAGCTAACAATCCAAAGCACGTGGTTTTGCATGTCTTTAGTTATTTTCTTTTATTGTTGGACGGAATAGTAGTAATTCCGTTATTCATTTTTTTTTCAAATTAACCAAAGAAAATATTCGACTAACCTTCTTTTTTAAAAAGAAAATACTAAATAGAGACTTCATGTGGCTGGTGGAATTTGAAGAAAAACAAACTTTATTCTTTGACGCAAACAATAGTTGTTCCCCTTGTTGTTCCGATCCTTTTGAATGGAAGATGACCGATTTGATGACTACCTTCTCGGTTCTGATCTATGGTAATAGTTCTAGTTATTCAGAAAACTATTTATGAAACACAAAACTATATGGGTTACAATTTTCATTTGCAAGATTCTGCAATTCAAATTAATCAACATGGCTCCTCCTCCATAAAGTGTGCCCGATATTCTTTTGCTGAGTGCCATTTATATAGATCAGTTTAGTGATTCTGAATAGATGTCAATGACATTCATGTTAAATTTTATTCAAACCCTCACCCCTAAGAAATTTTATAGATTATCCCCAACCTTAGATCCATATTTCAGACAAACAAAATAAATCCGCTTCCAGTAATCATTTCATGAAAAGCTGTCAACGGTTACAGTTTACCGACCCCGGGCTAAGTGAGTAGTTATCCGGTTCGGTTATATTAAACCTCCTAACCTCCCCGTAACGGTCGGAAAAAACCTAAATCTAAATCGGATTGGTAACCTAAGAAAACCAAAAATCGTGGTTAACCAAACCAGTTAATCGCACCGGTTGCTAATAGTAACGGTTTAATTTCGTAACCCCCAGTTATATATTATATGTGTGTCAAGGTTTTAAAAAACAGATGAGGCTAGCATATCGGTCGCAACGTGTGTAACGGGACCGAACTATATCGGAGCGAATGTAACGGAAAATGGGGATCGAATTTGTGAATTTTAGAAAAGTTCACGTACGTTTTCTCTATTTTTCTAAGTTTTTCCAACTTCCCCGACGTGGAACAGCCTTTTTCCCCGTTTTTTCTGTTTTTCCCAAAGCGAAACGGTCATTTTTTCCGTTACCGACGCAAACAGCCGTTTTTTGTAAGAGTAAAATTCACCCGACGCGTAACGGGAAAATACGGTCGCACTCTCTGCCGCTTCTGTTACAACACAGCCGCTACGCGCTGCTTTTACTGTTTTTTAAAACCCTGGTGTGTGTGTATATATATGTGTGTATATATATATAAATATATACAAATATATTTATATATATTATATAACTTATAGTTATATATTTATATATATTTATATATATAAATATATACAAATATATTTATATATATTATATTTATATATATATTCATAATATATATCTATTTAAAATATCAAAATAAAGGCTTTTTAACATGCCTGAAACCGATCATCCCGGGTTAACTGGTTACGAATACATGGGACGGGTTGGTTAGGGGTTCTGGAAAAATTTACTTTAACCGTAACAGAATCTTAACTTAACCGGCGGTTCACGGTCCAGCAGGCAGTAACGGTTCCAGTTAAGTGTTTTTGGCAGTCTTTCATCAAGTTTCTTATTGGTTAATGTGTCTCTTTGGACTTCAGAAGATTATAATGTGTGCTTTCACATGGAACAAATCTGCTAATTCAATGTTCCCAAATTCCTCCAATAACATCCTTAGCTTTTTCACTAAAATTGAGGAATTGTACTATATACATTCAGTGCTTAAAATATTCTAACACAAGCCATAAATGAGGTAGTTTGACTAAAAGAAATGGTCAATGATCTAGACCTAGTTCAAAATCAAGTGATAGTCTACTTTGATAGCTTGAGTGCGATATGCTTTACTAAAGCCCATGTTCGTCATGAAATAATAAAGCACATTAATGTCATGTATCCTTTCCGAGAATTAAGAGCAGGGTCAGGGTAAAGAAAGTGGGGACATCTGAAAAACCTACAGATATATTCACAAAGCCGATTTCGGAGAGCAAGTTCCAGTATTGTCTAGAATTGTTCAACATTTTGAGCCAGCGAGCCCCATCCGGGCATGTCAAACCTGATGGGGGCAACAATGAGTCTCTGTGACGAGAGACATTGAGTGCGAATAAGACGTATCTTTATTTACGAAAGAGCAGCAGTTGCTGCTGAGTAAGATCTCAAGTCAATGTGGAGATTTGTTGAATGTCTTGAGTTGAAAAGTCAAAGGAAGCAAAGAAAGTAATTAGGAAACAATTTGAGGAGGTGGTTTGTGGGTTTGAGCTTGTTTCCTTTGCCGTCCATGTGCATTTTGTAGATTTCCTACCACTATATAATGTCGTAGATCGGAATCAACCGAATGGGTGGGAACAAGACGAGTTCAGCATATTTTTGTGCTATTCCTGTAGTTGAGACCCCTGGTATGTGCCGCTTAGAAACATCTGAATTCTGTAATTGGTACGTAAAATTTATTGTAATCGTTCCTCTATGAAATAAACGGCGTTTTCCGACGTGGATGTACTTAGCGATTCTTTAGCTAGTGAACCACGTAAAATCATGTGTTTTTATTTATTCGTTCATCGTTTCATGAGGTGGGTTTGTCATAATAGTTAGTCATTTTACCTGAAAATATAGTTCAACAAAATCAAATTTCTTGATCAACATGGAACAATGTCACCAGTCTGGGAAAAGAAAAGAGACGCAAAGGTCAATGGAGGATTATCTCAACTGTTGTCAGTGTCATGCAAGATTGTGGTTTATCGATTCTTCGTCGTAAAATATATTTTTTTTCAAATAATAGTACCGTTTATTTGATCATCATTAGTCCTTTGTTATAAGCTATATAAATTTTTATTTTAAACGAAAAAATCTATATAAATTTTAGATCACCTATTCCTAGAGGCCGGATCACACATACTTGTCAAGAGATAGCCAACGACTTTCAAAAGACCGTAATTTTCAGGTTCAATCGGATGCTAAATAATAATGCTACAATTATGATTTAAATGCAGAAGTGTTACGAGCATGTCCAAAGAGCCAAAGAAACAAATTCCTAGATTGGCAGTCCGACTCCAGAAAATGTTTTAAACAACATCATACGACTTCCAACGGTTTGTGAACACTCTAGCTCTTTAGTTAATTAAATGTGGGAGAAGCAACTTGACTTCGAAATGTTGTAACAATAGAGGAAATCCATTCCATTTGCAAATATGGTGTCTCATGCGTCTATAAATAGCATTACGCCTCATCAAGAAAATAGTATGTTTGCTCATATGAAGTCTCACAAATTTTCTATTGTGGTAATTAATCGAACATTATTCACTTCGAATGTCAAAAACAAAAACAAGGGAATTGTAAAAATAGGGAACCGCGATTCATAAAGATACTATTAATATTATTTTATTATCAATAAGTGCCTTAGCTTCATCATACATAGTTTGTTTCAAACACGACCTAAAGCATCTTACTTAGAGGGATAATCAAGATAGAACATTAAGAGCGATTAAACGCCCTTGACGGAGTAGTGGTAACGGCCAAACGGGCTGTCGTGAGCACTTGATGCGTGCATGCCATGCTGACCGAAAACTCCAGAGTAGCGTAATGGGGTGGCACCTTCTCCCATGTGGGTGCTAGACACACTGCTCAGGTAACAGCCACCTAGAGGGCCGCCATTGCGTAATGGGGTGACACTGCTCTGGTAACCGCCGCCTAGAGGGCCGCCGTAGCATAACGGGGTGACACTGTTCTCGAAAATAATTTTTTTCTCGCAACTTGTGGGTGGTGCTCTTTGATTGTCCTTGATCAAGTCTGAGTTTCTGTATTGGTATTGTGTCTATTTATAAGGGGTTTTGGAAATTCTTTGTAGATGGAATGCCTCTAATTCGTTGAGTAGGTATCTTCTTTCTCTATTGTTTATGGAGCAATTGGATTGCAGTGGAGGAAATTAAAGGTTTCAGCTTTCCAACTATATTCGAGGTTGGTGAACAATCTGGAATTCGAAAGAGGCTATCCAGTAATCCATTATTATCTACTCACATCGTTGCTTAAGACTTAAAAACTGCTCATATCGTGGTGGCATTACGGCGTTAAAATACAAATACTGGAAAATGTTTAGTCCTCCTGGAACGAAATGAGTTGGTAGCATTACATAATTAAAATCAATAGAAATGAAAGAACTGTGTTGTTCGGTTGGCAAATCGGGAGAAATGAGGCTGTTTGGCTAATGAATTTTGTTAATAGCATATTGTTCTAGTTTTTAGAGTCATTACGAACTCTACATATTATTACATCCGCACCTACTAGCGATACAAAGGAGTCTTGTCGAGTAAAACACTGTCATGTTCAGGCTTGACTCCTTGGAGAAAACGCTAAGATACTCAGGTTTGGGCTCGGCTCAACTTGCTTCGAGCTTGACATGTCGTGCTCAAGCTTGAGTCGAAAATAATTTTGCATGTTCTTGTTAAGGTCGAGATCGTCAACTAAAGACCCTGAACTCGAGCTTTTGAGCAACTTAGGAAAAGCTCGTGGCAAAGTGTGTAATAATTTGTAAAACCCACTGCCTAAACCGAAATGCTAACAAACCAAAGCACGTGGTTTTGCATGTCTTTAGTTATTTTCTTTTATTGTTGGACGGAATAGTAGTAATTCCGTTATTCATTTCTTTTTCAAATTAACCAAAGAAAATATTCGACTAACCTTCTTTTTTTAAAAGAAAATACTAAATAGAGACTTCATGTGGCTGGTGGAATTTGAAGAAAAACAAACTTTATTCTTTGACGCAAACAATAGTTGTTCCCCCTGTTGTTCCGATCCTTTTTAATGGAAGATGACCGATTTGATGACTACCTTGTCGGTTCTGATCTATGGTAATAGTTCTAATTATTCAGAAAACTATTTATGAAACACAAAACTATATGGGTTACAATTTTCATTTGCAAGATTCTGCAATTCAAATTAATCAACATGGCTCCTCCTCCATAAAGTGTGCCCGATATTCTTTTGCTGAGTGCCATTTATATAGATCAATTTAGTGATTCTGAATAGATGTCAATGACATTCATGTTAAATTTTAGGCTTAATTACTTAATGCATACCTCCAGTATACCGAAACTAACACTTTGCAACCCCCATTTCTAGAATAGGCTTATTGCATCCCCCAGTTGCAATAAATCCTACTTGTTAAAACAGGGAAAAAAAAATCAGCCAACCATAAAATGTGCAAGAGGGGTAAATTCGTCAATGCCCTGAAATAATATAAATGAAAAAAATGAAAAGAGTTTAAGAAAATAAATAATGGATAAGATGGGGAAGAACTTAAAGCACAACGACTGGGAGAGAGGTCACATGAGAGTCAATTTCCTAGAGAAGAACAGAGACCTTAAGAACAACAAAAATCCCAAGCACAAAGACCACCCCAATGTCGCCGCTCGATCGGAGAGGGACTACCGCGATGAAACCGCTCTTCAAACACATGAGATGCCACCCGGAGAGGGACTACCGCGGATCAATCCAGCCTCCGCCGCCGTCCACGGCGGCAGAGAAGAGCTCGTCGTCCTCTGTTTCCGTCGACGGTGAAGAAGACGAAGTGGGTATTTGTGGGTCGAGTTTATTAGTGACTGATTTGGTCGAATCGATTCCTCGTTGGTCCGTGACGGCGTAGCGTGGCAGGAAATTGGCAGAGATGATGAAGAAGGAAGCTCAAGCCGTTCATCACCTCATGAGCTTAGGTTAGCAATTCCCTTCTTATTAGTATTCATTCCAATCCCCATCAACGCCTCTATGTTTACTCAATCCCGAACTCTCTCTGCAATATCTCTCTCCCCTCTCCTTAAATCACTCCGCCTCTCTCCCGATTAACCCCATCGCTGCCAAAGACCTCCGCAGCCATGGTCATTCCTCTGTTATCTCTCAGATCTGACTTTTCGTCTCTGGAAATTGGTAACTCTGGGTTTTGCTTTTGTGAATCGACAATTTTGAGGAAGATGTTGGATGTGTAATTGCTACCTGTGACGTTTGTAGAAGAGAAAAGGGGGAAGTTGTTGGGATTGAAGGTGCGGCCAAGATGAAGGCAGCGTTGGAGGAGGGTAGCGATGATCGCCATTGGGTCATGAGTTGTTAAAACTCTTGGTGATTTTGGGTTTGGACTATTTTTGGATGTTGCCTTTAGTTTAGGAATCATCATGAAGCCCATTTTAGTGCAGTTTTTTTTGTTTTTTGCTCACACAGATTCATTCGGTCGCCGGAATCTGGGCTTCCATCGCCGGAATCTGGGATTCCTGGCGGTGTTGGGCAGCTGCAGCTGTGATTGTAATGGTGTTTTATGAAGACAATTGTGCCCTTTCAATAAAAGGACATGATAGTCAATTTTTTTTACCAGTTTCAACAAGTATGGTTTATTGCAAATGGGGGATGCAATAAACATATTTTGAAAGTGGGGATTGCAAAGTGTTAGTTTGGGCATACTGGGGGTATGCATTAAGTAATTAAGCCTAAATTTTATTCAAACCCTCACCCCTAAGAAATTTTATAGATTATCCCCAACCTTAGATCCATATTTCAGACAAACAAAATAAATCCGCTTCCAGTAATCATTTCATGAAAAGCTGTCAACGGTTACAGTTTACCGACCCCGGGCTAAGTGAGTAGTTATCCAGTCCGGTTATATTAAACCTCCTAACCTCCCCGTAACGGTCGGAAAAAACCTAAACCTGAATCGGATTGGTAGCCTAAGAAAACCAAAAATCGTGGTTAACCAAACCAGTTAATCGCACCGGTAGCTAAAAGTAACGGTTTAATTTCAAAACCCCCAGTTATATATTATGTGTGTGTGTCAAGGTTTTAAAAAACAGATGAGGCTAGCATATCGGTCGCAACTTGTGTAACGGGACCGAACTATATCGGAGGGAGTGTAACGGAAAATGGGGATCGAATTTGTGAATTTTAGAAAAGTTCACGTACGTTTTCTCTATTTTTCTAAGTTTTTCCCAACTTCCCCGACGTGGAACTGCCTTATTCCCCGTTTTTTCTGTTTTTCCCAACGCGAAACAGCCGTTTTTTCTGTTACCGACGCAAACAGCCGTTTTTTGTAAGAGTAAAATTCACCCGACGCGTAACGGGAAAAAACGGTCGCACTCTCTGCCGCTTCTGTTACAACACAGCCGCTACGCGCCGCTTTTACTGTTTTTTAAAACCATGGTGTGTGTGTATATACATGTGTGTATATATATATATATAAATATATACAAATATAAGTTATATATATATATACAAATATATTTATATATATTATATAACTTATATTTACAAATATATTTATATAAGTTATATATATATATACAAATATACAAACATAAGTTATATATATGTATACAAATATATTTATATATATTATATAACTTATATTTATATATATAAATATATACATTATATAAATTATATTTATATATATATATATTGTATTTATATATATATTTATAATATATATCTATTTAAAATATAAAATAAAGGCTTTTTAACATGCCTGAAACCGATCATCCCGGGTTAACTGGTTACGAATCCATGGGACGGGTTGGTTAGGGGTTCTGGAAAAATTTACTTTAACCGTAACAGAATCTTAACTTAACCGGCGGTTCACGGTCCAGCAGGCAGTAACGGTTCCAGTTAAGTGTTTTTGACAGTCTTTCATCAACTTTCTGACGCCGGGTAAAATACCGAGCGTGGGTTCACAGCGGAATCAACAAAGAAAAGGTAAAGAAACTAGGGCACGAAGCTCTCTAGAATTCCGAAATAATAATATTAATCAAAGTCTGCTGAAATTTACCCACAAGCCGGGTATAAATAGTTAAAAAACATAATTTTACCAAAAATAGAAAAAAATCTCAAAAACAATCCTAAATTAAAGTCCTAAACAAAATAAAGACTCAGCAAAAAGATTCACCCAAATCGGGTTTTATTTGACCTCCTAATTAGTGAAATAAATATTACCAAAAATGAAAAAACGCTGATTTGAACCCCTAAATGATAGAATTTGACCAAATAAGGGTGGTGCCCGTGATTAATCACGGGTTCTGTTTAGAACGTCGTTTCCACTCAAAATAATGTATGATTTTGCGCGAATCTGACACCCTTCAATTCTGCCACTGATTCTGCGTTTTGACTGAAACAATTTTTCTGAATTTGACGAATTAATTGTCCATTTTTCTCCTGCATCAGTCACCCCCTCTTCAAAAGAACTCGCCCTCGAGTTCAACATAGGCACTTGATCAAAACGCACCACCAAGAATGGATCACAATAAAACGAAGGCGGCTTATCTAATTCAACTCTAACCTCTTCAACTCCATCTTCTTCTTCAACTTGATAAGAAATAATTGATTGAGAAATTAATGGATACGAATCTAAAATTACCTCATAACGAATCGGCACATCCGAGGTATTCTCGTCGTCTTCAACAATCAATTCTTCCTCATCATCTCCGCAGTCATCATAAACTGGTGGTTTATTCCAGTCCACATAACTATCGATTGAACTTGAAACACGCTTATAAAATATTGCATCACCATAAATATGTTCAACTACTAACTTACCGGAATAATCTGACACGTCAGTCTTCAAACTCGCTCCTCCATAACGCTCGTTCCAACCACCGGAATCATCGTCGTAGCGGATCTTGAACGCAGGCTGCGAGTCTTGATCAAAGGCCTTGCAATCCTTCAATTCCCGTTCCGCTAAGTGTCGAGTTAAATCTGCAACTTGCTGCTGCAAATACCGCACCGCAAGGCTATGGGTAAGGTCTGCAATTTGCCTTTGCAAATCTTGTATCATCATAACGTCTTGGACGTTACGTCTCCGTAGGGGGGCTTCTTCAGCCGGAACCTGCCCGCTGCCGCCAAGACATCCACGCACCATCGTTGATGATGATCTTCCTCCCAAGTCGAACTTGCTCTGATACCAAACTAACGCCGGGTAAAACACCGAGCGTGGGTTCACAGCGGAATCAACAAAGAAAAGTTAAAGAAACTAGGGCACGAAGCTCTCTAGAATTCCGAAATAATAATATTAATCAAAGTCTGCTGAAATTTACCCACAAGCCAGGTATAAATAGCTAAAGAACATAATTTTACCAAAAATAAAAAAAAAATCAAAAACAATCCTAAATTAAAGTCCTAAACAAAATAAAGACTCAGCAAAAAGATTCACCCAAATCGGGTTTTATTTGACCTCCTAATTAGTGAAATAAATATTACCAAAAATGAAAAAACGCTGATTTGAACCCCTAAATGATAGAATTTGACCAAATAAGGGTGGTGCCCGTGATTTTTCACGGGTTCTGTTTAGAACGTCGTTTCCACTCAAAATAATGTATGATTTTGTGCGAATCCGACACCCTTCAATTCTGCCCCTGATTCTGCGTTTTGACTGAAACAACTTTTCTGAATTTGACGAATTAATTGTCCATTTTTCTCCTGCATCACTTTCTTATTGGTTAATGTGTCTCTTTGGACTTCAGAAGATTATAATGTGCTTTCACATGGCACAAATCTGCTAATCCAATGTTCCCAAATTCCTCCAATAACATCCTTAGCTTTTTGACTAAAATTGAGGAATTGTACTATATACATTCAGTGCTTAAAATATTCTAACACAAGCCATAAATGAGGTAGTTTGACTTAAAGAAATGGTTAATGATCTAGACCTAGTTCAAAATCAAGTGATAGTCTACTTTGATAGCTTGAGTGCGATATGCTTTACTAAAGCCCATGTTCATCATGAAATAATAAAGCACATTAATGTCATGTATCCTTTCCGAGAATTAAGTGCAGGGTCAGGGTAAAGAAAGTGGGGACATCTGAAAAACCTACAGATATATTCACAAAGCCGATTTCGGAGAGCTAGTTCCAGTATTGTCTAGAATTATTCAACATTTTGAGCCAGCGAGCCCCTTCCGGGCATGTCAAACTTGATGGGGCAAAAATGAGTCTCTGTGACGATAGACATTGGGTGCGACTAAGACGTATCTTTATTAACGAAAGAGCAGCAGTTGCTGCTGAGTAAGATCTCAAGTCAATGTGGAGATTTGTTGAATGTCTTGAGTTGAAAAGTCAAAGGAAGCAAAAAAAGTAATTAGGAAACAATTTGAGGAGGTGGTTTGTGGGCTTGAGCTTGTTTCCATTGCCGTCCATGTGCATTTTGTAGATTTCCTAGCACTATATAAGAAACATCTGAATTCTGCAATTGGTACGTAAAATTTATTGTAATTGTTCCTCTATGAAATAAACGGTGTTTTCCGACGTGGACGTACTTAGCGATTCTTTAGCTAGTGAACCACGTAAAATCATGTGTTTTTATTTATTCGTTCATCTTTTTATGAGGTGGGTTTGTCATAATAGTAAGTCATTTTACCTGAAAATATAGTTCAACAAAATCAAATTTCTTGATCAACAGGGAACAATGTCACCAATCTGGGAAAAGAAAAGAGGCGCCAAGGTCAATGGAGGATTATCTCAACTGTTGTCAGTGTCATGCAAGATTGTGGTTTATCGATTCTTCGTCGTAAAATATTTTTTTTTCAAATAATAGTACCGTTTATTTGATCATCATTGTTCCTTTGTTAGAAGCTATATAAATTTTTATTTTAAACGAAAAAATCTATATAAATTTTAAATCAGCTATTCCTAGAGGCCGGATCACACATACTTGTCAAGAGATAGCCAACGACTTTCAAAAGACCGTAATTTTCAGGTTCAATCGGATGCTCAATAATAATGCTACAATTATGATTTAAATGCAGAAGTGTTACGAGCATGTCCAAAGAGCCAAAGAAATAAATTCCTAGATTGGCATTCCGACTCCAGAAAATGTTTTAAACAACATCATGACTTCCAACGGTTTGTGAACACTCTAGCTCTTTAGTTAATTAAATGTGGGAGAAGCACCTTGACTTCGAAATGTTGTAACAATAGAGGAAATCCATTTCATTTGCAAATATGGTGTCTTATGCATCTATAAATAGCATTACGCCTCATCAAAAAAATAGCATGTTTGATTCTCTAAAAAAAAAATAGCATGTTTGCTCATATGAAGTCTCACAAATTTTCTATTGTTGTAATTAATCGAACATTATTCACTTCGAATGTCAAAAACAAAAACAAGGGAATTGTAAAAATAGGGAACCGCGACTCATAAAGATACTATTAATATTATTTTATTATCAATAAGTGCCTTAGCTTCATCATACATAGTTTGTTTCAAACAAGACCTAAAGCATCTTACTTAGAGAGATAATCAAGATAGAACATTAAGAGCGATTAAACGCCCTTGACGGAGTAGTGGTAACGGCCAAACGGGCTGTCGTGAGCACTTGATGCGTGCATGCCATGCTGACCGAAAACTCCAGAGTAGCGTAATGGGGTGGCACCTTCTCCCATGTGGGTGCTAGACACACTGCTCAGGTAATAGCCACCTAGAGGGCCGCCATAGCGTAATGGGGTGACACTGCTCTGGTAACCGCCGCCTAGAGGGCCGCCGTAGCGTAACGGGGTGACACTGTTCTCGAAAATCATTTTTTTCTCGCAACTTGTGGGTGGTGCTCTTTGCTTGTCCTTGATCAAGTCTGAGTTTCTGTATTGGTATTGTGTCTATTTATAAGGGGTTTTGGAAATTCTTTGTAGATGGAATGCCTCTAATTCGTTGAGTAGGTATCTTCTTTCTCTATTGTTTATGGAGCAATTGGATTGCAGTTGAGGAAATTAAAGGTTTCAGCTTTCCAACTATATTCGAGGTTGGTGAATAATCCGGAATTCGAAAGAGGCTATCCAGTAATCCATTATTATCTACTCACATCGTTGCTTAAGACTTAAAAACTGCTCATATCGTGGTGGCATTACGGCGTTAAAATACAAATACTGGAAAATGTTTAGTCCTCCTGGAACGAAATGAGTTGGTAGGATTACATAATTAAAATCAATAGAAATGAAAGAACTGTGTTGTTCGGTTGGCAAATCGGGAGAAATGAGGCTGTTTGGGTAATGAATTTTGTTAATAGCATATTGTTCTAGTTTTTAGAGTCATTGCGAACTCTACATATTATTACATCCGCACCTACTAGCGATACAAAGGAGTCTTGTCTGAGTAAAACGCTGTCATGTTCAGGCTTGACTCCTTGGAGAAAACGCAAAGATACTCAGGTTTGGGCTCGGCTCAACTTGCTTCGAGCTTGACATGTCGTGCTCAAGCTTGAATCGAAAATAATTTTGCATCTTCTTGTTAAGGTCGAGATCGTCAACTAAAGACCCCGAACTCGAGCTTTCAAGCAACTTAGGAAAAGCTCGTGGCAAAGTTTGTAATAATTTGTAAAACCCACTGCCTAAACCGAAATGCTAACAAACCAAAGCACGTGGTTTTGCATGTCTTTAGTTGTTTTCTATTATTGTTGGACGGAATAGTAGTAATTCCGTTATTCATTTCTTATTTCAAATTAACCAAAGAAAATATTCGACTAACCTTCTTTTTCAAAAAGGAAATACTAAATAGAGACTTCAGTGGCTGGTGGAATTTGAAGAAAAACAAACTTTATTCTTTGACGCAAACAATAGTTGTTCCCCCTGTTGTTCCGATCCTTTTTAATGGAAGATGACCGATTTGATGACTACCTTCTCGATTCTGATCTATGGTAATAGTTCTAATGATTCAGAAAACTATTTATGAAACACAAAACTATATGGGTTACAATTTTCATTTGCAAGATTCTGCAATTTGAATTAATCAACATTGGCTCCTCCTCCATAAAGTGTGCCCGATATTCTTTTGCTGAGTGCCATTTATATAGATCAGTTTAGTGATTCTGAATAGATGTCAATGAAATTCATCTTAAATTTATTCAAACCTTCACCCCTAAGAAACTTTATAAATTATCCCCAACCTTAGATCCATATTTCAGACAAACAAAATAAATCCGCTTCCAGTAATCATTTCATGAAGAGCTGCTGTCAACGGTTACAGTTTGCCGACCCCGGGCTAAGAGAGCAGTTATCCGGGCCGGTTATTTTAAACCTCCTAACCTCCCCGTAACGGTCGGAAAAAACCTAAACCTGAATCGGATTGGTAACCTAAGAAAACCAAAAATCGTGGTTAACCAAACAAGTTAACCGCACCGGTTGCTAAAAGTAACGGTTTAATTTCAAAAACCCCAGTTATATATTATGTGTGTGTCAAGGTTTTAAAAGACGGATGAGGCTGAGGTATCTGTTGCAACCGTGTGTAACGGGACCGAACTATATCGGTGGGACTGTAACGGAAAATGGGAATTGAATGTGTGAATTTTAGAAAAGTTCACGTACATTTTCTCTCTCTTTTTCAAGTTTTTCCCAACTTCCTGACGTGGAACGGCCTTTTGCCCCTTTTTCCGTTTTTTCCCAACGCGAAACGGCCGTTTTTTCCCTTACCGACGCAAAACGACCGTTTTTTGTAAGAATAAAATTCACAAGACGCGTAACGGGGAAAAAACGGTCGCACTCTCGATCGCTTCTATTACAACACTGCCGCTACGCGCCGCTTTTGCAGTTTTTTAAAACCGTGGTGTGTGTGTGTGTATATTAATATAAATATATACAAATATATTTACATATATTTATATATTATATTTATTATATATATATATTATATGTATATATATATTTTATATATCTATTTATAAATGTAAAATAAATGCTTTTTAACATGCCTGAAACCGATCAACCCGGGTTAACTGGTTATAGATCCATTGGCTGGGTTGGTTAGGGTTTCTGGAAAAATTTACTTTAACCGTAACAGAATCTTAACTTAACCGGCGGTTCACGGTCCAGCACGCCAGTAAAGGTTTGTATTAAGTGTTTTTGACGGTCTTTCATCAACTTGCTTATTGGTTAATGTGTCTCTTTGGACTTCAGAAAATTATAATGTGCTTTCACATGGCACACATCGGCCAATCCAATGTTCCCAAATTCCTCCAATAACATCCTTAGCTTTTTCACTAAAATGGAGGAATTGTACGACATACATTCAGTGCTTAAAATATTCTTACCGAAGCCACAAATGAGGTAGTTTGGCTTAAAATGGTCAATGATCTACACCTACTTCAAAATCAAGTGATAGTCTACTCTGATAGCTTGAGTGCGATATGCTTTACTAAAGGCCATGTTCATCATGAAATAACAAAGCACATTGGTGTCATGTATCCTTTTCTGAGAATTAAGAGCAGGGTCAGGATAAAGAAAATGGCCACATCTTAATAACCTACAGATACATTCATGGAGTCGATTTCGGAGAGAAAGTTCCAGTACTTCTAGAATTGTTCAACATTTTGAGCCAGTAAGTCCCTTTGGGGCATGTCAAACCTGATGGGGCAACAGTGAGTCTCTGTGACGAGAGACATTGGGTGCGAATAAGACGTAGCTTTGTTTACGAGAAAAGGAGCAGTTGCTGCTGAGTAAAGAACTCAAGTCAAATGTGGAGATTTGTTGAATGTCTTGAGTTGAAAAGTCAAAGGAAGTAAGGAAAGTAATTAGGAAACAATTTGAGGCGGTGGTTTGTGGGCTTGAGCTTGTTTCCTTTGCCGTCCATGTGCATTTTGTAGATTTCCTAGCACTATATAAGAAACATTTGAAGTCCATAATTCGTATGTAAAATTTATTGTAATTGTTTCTCTGTGAAATAAACAGTGTTTTTCCGACGTGGACGTACTTAGCGATTCTTTCGCTAGTGAACAACGTAAACTCTTGTGTTTTTATTTATTCGTTCATCGTTTCATGAGCTGGGTTTGTCATAACAGTTAGTCATTTTACCTGAAAATGTTGTTCAACAAAATCAAATTTCTTGATCAACAGGGAACAATATCACCAATGTGGGAGAAGAAAAGAGACGCCAAGGCCAATGGAGGATTATCTCAACTGTTGTTTGTGTCTTGCTAGATTGTGGTTTATCGTTTCTTCGTCGTATAACAATTTTTTTTTCAAATAATAGTACTGTTTTATTGATTATCATTGTTCCTTTGTTGGAAGCTGTATAAACTTTTATTTAAACGAAAAATCGATATAAATTTTAGATTACTTTATTTTGGAGGCCGGATCACACATACTTGTCAAGAGATAGCCAACGACTTTCAGAAGACCGTAGTTTTCAGGTTCAATCGGATGCTAAATAATAATGCTACAATTATGATTTAAATGCAGAAGTGTAACGAGCATGTCCAAAGAGCCAAATAAATAACTTCCTAGATTGGCAGTCCGACTCCAGAAAATGTTTTAAACAACATCATATGACTTCCAACGGTTTGTGAACACTCTAGCTCATTAGTTAATTAAATGTGGGAGAACCAATTTGACTTCAAAATCTTGTAACATTAGAGGAAATCCATTCCATTTGTAAATATGGTGTCTCATGCGTCTATAAATAGCATTACGCCTCATTAAGAAAATAGCATGTGTGCTCATATGAAGTCTCACAAATTTTCTCTTGTGGTAATTAATCGAACATTATTCACTTCGAATGTCAAAAACAAAAAACAAGGGAATTGTAAAAATAGGGAACCGCGATTCATAAAGATACTATTAATATTATTTTATTATCAATAAGTGCCTTAGCTTCATCATACATAGTTTGTTTCAAACACGACCTAAAGCATCTTACTTAGAGGGATAATCAAGATAGAACATTAAGCAGCGATTAAACGCCCTTGACGGAGTAGAGGTAACGGCCGAACAGGCTGTCCTGAGCACTTGATGCGTGCATGCCATGCTGACCGAAACCTCCAGAGTAGCGTAATGGGGTGGCACCTTCTCCCATATGGGTGTTAGACACACTGCTCAGGTAACAGCCACCTAGAGGGCTGCCATAGCGTAATGGGGTGACACTGCTCGGGTAACCGCCGCCTAAGGAGCCGCCGTAGCGTAATTGGGTGACACTGCTCTCGAAAATCAATTTTTTTTCTCGCGACTTGTGGGTGGTGCTCTTTGCTTCTCCTTTATCAAATATGAGTTTCTGGATAGGTATCGTGTCTATTTATAAGGGGTTTTGGAAATTGTTTGTAGATGGAATGCCTCTAATTCGTTGAGTAGGTATCTTCGAACTTTATTCGAGGTTAGTGAAGAATCTTGAATTCGAAAGAGGCTATCCAGTAATCCATCATTATCTACTCACATCGTTGCTTAGGAGTTAAAAACTGCTCATATCGTGGTGGCATTACGGCGTTAAAATACAAATACTGGAAAATGTTTAGTACTCCGGGAACGACATGGTTTGGTAGCATTACATAATTAAAATCAATAGAAATGAAAGAACTGTGTTGTTCAGTTGGAAAATCGGGAGAAATGAAGCTGTTTGGGTAATGAATTTTGTTAATAGCATATTTTTCTAGTTTTTAGAGTCATTGCGAACTCTACATATTAATACATCCTCACCTACTAGCGATATGAAAGGAATCAAGTGACTCCAGTGATAAAGAAATCAAACAAAACAAACAAAACTAAATTTCATTGAATTTCTGGGAAAATTTCTCCAGAGCTTCGCTACATGGTTATGGAAGATGAAGTAGACGAATACAGTGAACCCTTACTGAAGAAGGGTATAAGAAGGCAGTACACCAACGGTCTTAATTTAGACCGTTGGATCACATAGATCAAATCTCAGCCGTACATAACTTTTGATAATTCTACTATTGCCCAACAAGTTTGGCATGAAATATAAACAAGTCTAAGTAATATAAAAGTTGCCTCAATAGTTTTGGAAAAGGCAGAAAAGCCACTGAGGTGAAACAGAAGGGGAAGATTAACTTCTGAAAAAAGATAATATGACCCCTTTGACTGTTATTATGCGAGAAGACTTGGCTTCATTGACTTGTCTTTGATTTCTTTGACTTCATTCTTCATTTTGAGTTCTTCAATTCTGCTAATACCCTCCCCAAAGTTAATGGTTTTGTAGAAACCATTAACTTGGACTTCAAATAATCAAAAGCAGCTGCAGCCAACCCTTTGCTGAAGACATCTCCAAGCTGATCTGCAGAGTAAACAAACTCAACCACTAATTGCTTTCTTAGAACCTTTTATCTTATAAAGTGATAATCTAATTCAATGTGTTTGGTTTTAGAATGCATGATGGGATTGGATGTCATATGAATGGCAGATTCATTATCACAGAAAAGAATAGGAGGATGATGCAAAAAAATGTGTAAGTCTTGAAACAAATATTGAAACCATGTAAGTTCAGCTGCAGTAGTAGCCAAAGCTCTGTATTCAGCCTTAGAGGAGGATCTGGATACAGTTGGCTGTTTCTTTGCAGCCCAATGAATTGGGTTGTTGCCTAAAAAAAGAATAAAACCAGTTGTGCTTCTTCTGTCAGTGGGATTACCAGCCCAATCTGCATCATAAAAGGCACAAAATTTCAATTCACTGGGTTTGTAGAGGAGACTATCATTTGTGGTGCCTCTTAAATATCTAAGAATTCTTTTTGCTCCTAACATATTTTGTGTAGTAGGACTATGCATAAACTGACACAAATAATTCACAGCAAAACATATGTCAGGTCTAGTAAAAACTAGATATTGAAGAGAACTCAGTAGTTGTCTGAAAGGAGTAGATCATACAGCAATTCACTGTCATTTAATGTGTATTTAATGCCAGATATTGTAGGAGTATGACAAGGAGTACAATTTTGCATGTTGTATTTGAGAAGTAAATCATGAATATATTTAGATTGATGAATAAAAATGCCTTTGTCATTTCTGTCAATTTGCAAACCCAGAAAATAAGTTAGAGGTCCTAGATCATTCATATTAAACTCAGATTTCAATTCGGAGATAAGATGAGAGATGTAAGTTTGATCATTTCCAGTCAAAATAATGTCATCCACATATAAGAGTAAAACTGTAAGTGAAGATGTGTGTGAATTGTGTCTTACAAACATAGAAGTATCAGCTTGAGATTGAGTGAAACCTAAAGACAAGATAAATTCAGTAAATCTCTCAAACTAGGAGCTTGTTTGAGTCCATAGATAGCTTTATTAAGCTTGCAAACATGATCAGGAAAGAGATGATGTTTAAATCCAGGTGGCTGTTGCATATAAACTATTTCTTTGAGAAAGCAATGCAGAAAAGCATTTTTGACATCAAGTTGTTTAAGTGACCAATTGTAAGATGCAGCAAGAGCTAAAACAGTTCTAACAGTTGCATGTTTAACAACAGGGCTAAATGTTTCTTCAAAGTCAATTCCTGGGGTTTGACTAAACCCCTTAGCCACTAATCTGGCTTTGTATCTAGACACAAAACCATCTGGGTTGTATTTGGTTCTAAAAACCCATTTGTTCCCTACAATATTTGTATTGTAGGGTCTTGGAACTAATGTCCAAGTGTTTTGCTCTGTGAGGCTAGAGAACTCTTCAGTCATTGCTTGTAGCCACTGAGAGTGTTTTCTAGCCTCTGTGAAACAAGTTGGTTCAGTTAAGAAAGGAGAAATTTCAGAGTTACCAGATATAGCTGTGAATCCAAAATTCTTTTTCTTAAAGATTCCAGACTTGCTTCTTGTCTGCATATGATGACCCCCAGCGGGATGATGTCTATCTGCTTCAGTAGTTGCCATGCCAATGCCACTTGCAGAGGGATCATCAGTGATGGTGTGATCATCATGTGTAGAAGCTGGCTGCAAAGACCGAGAGACAGTTACATCCTGAGCCTGAGAGTCTCCAGCAGATGTGTGTGATCTGTTCTCATCAGTGGTGTATGATCTGTTCTCATCAGGGAGAGTTGGTGGGATCAAGTGAGAATCATGTTCTGTATGTTGACATAGATCAGGTGTAGTATTGTTCTCATCAATTCTACCTGAAGAAGAATTAACAATGTTAGGTGAAGAATCATGATATAAGAAATCAGAAGGAAGTGAAATAGGCACCAATATGAAGTTCATTAGTAGAAGAAATTTGAGAATCACAAGTCAAGTCAGAACACTCTTTGTTGTAACGAAAAGTGTTTTCATCAAATATTACATCTCTACTAATGAAGATTTTTTGAGTGTTTTTATCAAAGCACACATATCCTTTGTAATTGTGAGCATATCCAAGAAATAAACATTGTCTAGTTTTTGGATCTAACTTAGAATCATTGTAGTGTCTCAAATAGGGATAACAAGCACATCCAAAAACTTTAAGTCTGCTATAATCAGGTTTAGTTTTGTAAAGAAGTTCCCAAGGAGATTTGTTTTGTGTATTTTTGCTTGGCATACAATTTATCAAATATACAGCAGTACTAAAGGCATGATACCAAAAATATTTAGGCAAGTTAGCATGAGCAAGAAGAGTAACTGCAGTTTCAACAATGTGTCTATGCTTCCTTTCAGCTACACCATTTTGTTGAGGAGTATAAGGAAAAGATTTTTGATGAACAATGCCTTGTGAATTTAAAAAAGTTTGAAAAGTGTCAGAGACATATTCACCACCTCCATCAGATCTCAAAATTTGAATAGAAGAGTTCAATTGTTTTTCAATTTCAAGTTTGAACTTTGGAAAAACAAGAGCAACTTCAGATTTATGATGCAAAGGAAAGATCAATGTATACTTAGAATAGTCATAAAAAAATAACACATAGAATCTATAGCCATGATAAGATTTCACATTAGCTGGCTCCCACACATCACTATGAAGAAGATTAAGTGGTGCTTTAGACTGAGTAGTAGATGACTTATATGGCAATTTAGTCATTTTACCCAACAAGCAATGTTCACAAACAGCAGTAGCAGAAATATCAGAAACTTTAAAGTCTTTACACATATGAGAAGAGGAAATAAATATAAGTCTCAAAATTTCTTCAGAGGGATGTCCTAATCTGGCATGCCAGAGAGGACATTTGACTTGTTTTCCTAAATAGACATGTTTTGGAGTCTTGTCTTGATGATCAGCAGAGAAGGGTTGACTGTGTATGGGATATAAACCATTTTCACTCAACCCTTGGTAGAGGATGGTGCCCTGAAGTTTGTCCTAAATATAAAACATATCAGCATCAAAATAGAAAGAGCAATTGTGTTGTTGACACAATTGATAGACAGATATAAGGTTTGCAGCTAGGTTGGGAACATGTAAGGTATTAGGTAAAATGAAAGAATGTGAGGGAGTTTTAAGAATGGTAGTACCAGTGTGTGATATAGGAAGAGTGTTCCCATTTCCAATTTCAACCTTGTACATTGCCATTGTAGGTAGATCCCAGATTAAGTTTACCAAAATCAGCTGTCATATGATTATTGGCACCTGAATCAGTGAGCCAATAATTTAGACTTATACTAGGTGAAGGTCCAAGAAGGCTAGCATTGAAGGCCTTTAGTTGAGGTTGAGAGCCAGTGTTGGGTGCAGACACATTGGTTGGAGAATACTGGTCTTGATTGACATTCATGATTGGAGAAGCAACATTGTTCATGGCAGCTAACTGAGGTGGAGGCTTTTTACCTTGATAAGCATAGTCCAGTCTATGCCAACATTCAATGGCAGAGTGATAATCCATACCACATATTTGACTATTGATAGGATTTCCAGCATTGTCAAAGCTAGGTCCTCTGTTTTTAGATTGACCACCCCCTCTATATAACCCCTACCACCTTTAGAAGAGTCTTGAAATCTCCCACCATTATAGTTACCTCTTCCAGTGGAGTAATTAGGGTTATAGGTTTGACCTTGGTAATTAGGGTTT
This sequence comes from Linanthus parryae, assembly GCA_023055425.1. NCBI lineage: Eukaryota > Viridiplantae > Streptophyta > Magnoliopsida > Ericales > Polemoniaceae > Linanthus > Linanthus parryae. The sequence continues at coordinate 71,140,187 of JALGPY010000002.1, forward strand.
TGACCAGAACCTTGATTTTGATAACCAGAAACAGGGTTGAACTTAATAGATTGATCAGTATTCCCAGTTCCTTGACCTCTACCATAACCATTGACTTGATTTTTAACATTGTCATAACCATTTCCCTTTCCTCTTCCACCATTAAACACATTAGAAACATAAGCAGCAGACCAAGTCAACTCATTACTCATAACAGATTGAGATTCAATGAACTGTTCTTCAGCTTTCAACAGAAACATGCAATTCTTCAAAATTGATCTTATCTGGTGATACAGACATAGTAACACGCAAAACAGATCTAAAAGAGTTATACTTAGGAGGCAGGACGTGTAAGGCATAAAGAATCATATCTTGATCATCAGTATTCACCATAGCAGAAGATAATTTATCTCTTAGGGTTTTCAACTTTTGCATGTAGACATCAACAGAATCAGATTTCTTTCTAATAGTTTGCAGCTCAGACCTTAATTGCATGATACTAGATCTAGTAAGAGAGGAGTACCTGTTCTCCAGAGAAACCCAAACATCACGAGAGAAGGGCTTACAAACAACCTGAACCAAGGCCTCTTGAGAAAGAGTTGCTGTGAGCAGAGAGAGAACGATTTGGTCTTGAGTAACCCAAGCGTCATAGTCTGGATTGCAATTTGTAGTGACCGTTCCGTCACCGTCGGTGAGGAACTCGAACGGACACACCCGAGAACCGTCGACGAAACCAAAGAGGGACTGTGTTTTGAGAAGTGTAGAGATTTGATAGCGCCAGATAACATAATTAGTGTTATCCAACTTGAAGGGGACTAGGTTATGAACTTGTGAAAGAAGATAGAAGGGATTTGAAGACCCCTGAGACTGATTTGTAGAGAGAGCCTTGACTCTGATACCATGAAAGGAATCAAGTGATTCCAGTGATAAAGAAATCAAACAAAACTAACGAAACCAAATTTCATTGAATTTCTGGGAAAATTTCTGCAGAGCTTCGCTTCATGGTTATGGAAGATGAAGAAAACGAATATAATGAGCCCTTACTGAAGAAGGGTATAAGAAGGCAGTACACCAACGGTCTTAATTTAGACCGTTGGATCACAGAGATCAAATCTCAGCCGTACATAACTTTTGATAATTCTACTATTGCCCAACAAGTTTGGCATGAAATATAAACAAGTCTAAGTAATATAAAAGCTGCCTCAATAGTTTTGGAAAAGGCAGAAAAGCTACTGAGGTGAAACAGAAGGGGAAGATTAACTTCTGAAAAAAGACAATATGACCCCTTTGACTGTTATTATGGGAGAAGACTTGCTTCATTGACTTATCTTTGATTTCTTTGACTTCATTCTTCATTTTGAGTTCTTCAATTCTGCAATTCTGCTAATACGATACAAAGGAGTCTTGTCGAGGAAAACACTGTCATGTTCAGGCTTGACTACTTGGAGAAAACGCTAAGATACTCAGGTTTGGGCTCGGCTCAGTTTGCTTCGAGCTTGACATGTCGTGCTCAAGCTTGACCCGAAAATAATTTTGCATGTTCTTGTTAAGGTCGAGATCGTCAACTAAAGAGCCCGAACTCGAGCTTTCGAGCAACTTACGAAAAGCTCGTGGCAAAGTGTGTAATAATTTGTAAAACCCACTGCCTAAACAGAATGCTAACAAACCAAAGCACGTGGTATTGCATGTCTTTAGTTGTTTTCTTTTTTTAATCGGCGGAATAGTAGTAATTCCGTTATTCATTTCTTTTTCAAATTAATCAAAGCAAATATTCGACTAACCTTCTTTTTCAAAAAGAAAAACAAACTTTATTCTTTGACGCAAACAATAGTTGTTTCCCCCGTTGTTCCGATCCTTTTTAATGGAAGATGACCGATTTGATGACTACCTTCTCCGTTCTGATCTATGGTAATAGTTCTGATTCAGAAAACTATTTATGAAACACAAAACTATATGGGTTACAATTTTCATTTGCAAGATTCTGCAATTTGAGTTAATCAACATTGGCTCCTCCTCCATAAAGTGTGCCCGATATTCTTTTGCTGAGTGCCATTTATATAGATCAGTTTACTGATTCTGAATAGATGTCAATGAAATTTATCTCAACTTTTATTCAAACCCTCACCCCTAAGAAACTTTATAGATTATCTCTAACCTTAGATCCGTATTTCAGACAAACAAAATAAATCCGCTTCCAGTAATCATTTCTTGAAGAGCTGTCAACGGTTACAGTTTACCGACCCCGGGCTAAGTGAGTAGTTATCCGGGCCGGTTATGTTAAACCTCCTAACCTTCCCGTAACGGTCAGACAAAACCTAAACCTGAATCGGATTGGTAACCTAAGAAAACCAAAAAATTTGGTTAACCAAACCAGTTAACCGCACCGGTTGCTAAATGTAACAGTTTGATTTCAAAACCCCCAATTATGTATTGTGTGTGTCAAGGTTTCAAAAAACGGATGAGGCTGATGTATCGGCCGCAACCGCGTGTAACGGGACCGAACTATACCGGAGGGACTGTAACATAATGTGCGAATTTTAGAAAATTTCACGGACGTTTTCTCCATTTTTCAAGTTTTTCCCAACTTCCCCGACATGAAACGGCCTTTTTCTCCGTTTTTTCTGTTTTTCACAACGTGAAACGGCCGTTTTTCCCGTTACCGACGCGACGCCGTTTTTTGTAAGAATAAAATTCACACGACGCGTAACAGGAAAAAACGGCCGCACTTTCTGCCGCTTCTGTTATAACACGGCCTCTACGCGCCGCTTTTGCAGTTTTTTAAAACCCTGGTTTGTGTGTGTATATATATATATCTATATATATAAATATATACAAATATATTTATATATATTTGCATATTATATATATTATATTTATATATGTAGTATATATATTTATATTATATATCTATTTAAAAATGTAAAATAAAGGCTTTTTAACATGCCGAAAACCGATCAACCCCAGGTAACTAGTTACAGATCCATGGGCCGAGTTGGTTAGGGGTAATGGATAAATTTACTTTAACCGTAACAGAATGTAAACTTAACCGGTGGTTCACGGTCCAGCAGGCCAGTAATGGTTCCAGTTAAGTGTTTTTGGCGGTCTTTCATCAACTTGCTTATTGGTTAATGCGTCTCTTTGGACTTCAGAAGATTATAATGTGCTTTCACATGGCACACATCTTGTAATCCAATGTTCCCAAATTCCTCCAATAACATCCTTAGCTTTTTCACTATGATGGAGGAATTGTACCATATACTTTCAGTGCTTAAAATATTCTGACAGAAGCCTCAAATGAGATAGTTCGGCTTAAAGGAATGCTCAATGTTCTACACCTACTTTAAAATCAAGTGATAGTCTACTCTAATAGCTTGAGTGCCATATGCTTTACTAAAGGTCATGTTCATCATTAAATAACAAAGCACATTAATGTCATGTATCCTTTTCTGAGAATTAAGAGCAGGGTCAAGGTAAAGAAAGTGGGGACATCTGAAAAACCTACAGATATATTCACGAAGCCGATTTCGGAGAGCAAGTTCCAGTATTGTCTAGAATTGTTCAACATTTTAAGCCAGCGAGCCCCTTTGGGATATGTCAAACCTGATGGGGAAACAGTGAGTCTCTGTAACGAGAGATATTGGGTGCGAACAAGACGTAGCTTTGTTTACGAGAAGAGCAGCAGTTGCTGCTGAGTAAAGAACTCAAGTCAATGTGGAGATTTGTTGAATGTCTAGAGTTGAAAAGTCAAAGAAAGCAAAGAATGTAATTAGGAAACAATTTGAGGTGGCGGTTTGTGGGCTTGAGCTTCACTACAAGAAATGTGGGAATAGCCAGCGGTTTCAATGGCAGCAGTTTCAAAAAACCGCTGGTATAGAACAGCTACACCGGCGGTTTCTCTAAACCGCTGGTAAATATGTCGACCGCGGGTATATGTTTATGCTAATGCCAGCGGCCACTTTGAAACCGCAGGTAAGTAACTGCTTTACCAGCGGTTCTGTAACTGCTGGTAAATCAATATCTATACCAGCGGTTGTTTTACTATAAGCAGCGGTTTTTGAGTAGTAAAAAAAGTTCTAGATCTCTTAGGAGTTTCGAACCCCTAACCTCGCAAGTGGCTTTAGTGACTCTTACCACAACACTAGTGACTCTTACCACAACACCATCATCAAATAAGTTGCTTTGTATGCCATTTTAATAAATTTATTCTATTATTCACCATCATAAACATTTATTTCTTTTCGATTGTTTAATATTTTAAATTTTATGTTTGATCTTTGAAATTGTGCATCAGAATGATTTGTATTCGACAAAGCATTGTCGTATGTTCCTGTACAAAAGAGACTTGAGTATATAAATACCAATATAGAAATTATTGGTATGTATGTACTCAATCGAACTACAAGTTGGCCAAATATGGGCTATCAACTGTGGCTGAATTCTCAGTTGGATTGCCGATCCGCATTAATTAATGAAATCGATGGCGCTACTAATTGACCATATCAGGCTATAAATAGTGACAATCGATCTATACCATTTTACTTAATGGAACGTTAAATTGACTAAATTGCCTTGAGCTTATGCCTAATTTTTAAAACACAATCCCATCTTAGAAAATTCAGGCCAAAATATTAAACCGGATCCTAACATTTTTAAGAAATCATTAATCAAAAGCCCTAGTATGTTAGGGTTGGGCCCGACTGGCTTTCGGGTCATAGGGCCGATGTTCAATGCTAAATTGGCTGAATAAGTATTCTAATTGGTCAAAGTGAACTATCAATCATGACTTGATGCTCAAGTGGATTATCGATCTCTGCTAATTATCTCAATTAAACTTGTAATCGATCAAAATTGGACAATTGGTTGTGACTCTCCCCTCAATTGGACTGTCAATCTCTACTAATGAGCTCAACCTAACTTATGATAGAACATCAGTTATGACCCATTGATCTCAATTGAACTGCTAATTGACCAAACATACTCTCATTTCTAACTCACCAGTGAATCAAACCATCAATCTTTACTAAGAAACTCAATCGAACTACAAATTGCGAAATCAATAAGTCAATCGTGAGGGTAGAGTCTTCTCAAAATAATGAAAGCAGTAAAAACTCTTAATTGGCCTACTTGGACTACTGAAATAGAAAAAAATACTATTTTTATTGCAATTGACAATAAAAGTAATGAATGATTGAGGGAAGGATTGAAGTCATGGTGGCAAGATGGGCCGAATCGCATGCCAATTTGGCACGACCCGCCCCCGCACGCTCTAAACACGCCCCAAGCACGGCCCGCTCCACCCTCCGACACGGCACGGCCCGCTCAAAGGCGTGCTCAACCCGTGGCACGGCGGGGTCACGTTCCTCCCCTAGCCAACCCGCACGTGTCAAGTTTCTAGAATTTTCGAGCACGGCCCGCCCCCGCCCTACCCCTCGGCACGACCCATACCCAGCCCGCCCCGCTTCGGCATGACCTTAACCCAGCCCGGCCCGGGCCGGGATGTCCCGCTGCCACAATGAGATTGAAGTAACTAGTATTGAAATTCTATGGGCCTAAAATTAAATAAAACATCACTTATTGGACTAAATTTAATGACTTTTTTGGAGATAGAGTAAACTTAATGGTTAAAATGCATAATTTGTAAAATTACATGTGCCTAAATAAGACATCATAAAAGAGAAAGAGTAAAGTAGCTCTTTCATTTTCTTGGGCGGCAGGGTGAAAAATGGGCGGCAGAGTTCCCCCAATTTTCAACCCTAACCAATTTTTTCCCACCATCGCTCACATAGATCTGAAATCTCTCCCCCCAAAACTCAATCCTAACTCCCTGCTTTCCCTCTCTCTTTCTCACCCTCGCTGTGCTTCACTGTTACCAAGTTCTCTGCCAACAACTAGGGAAGGGTTGTCTTCTCCAGTAGATACGCTAGTGAAGAGGTATTTGATCTTTCAACCCAATTGCTTTCACTATCTTTCAATCCTTGTCCAACTCTTCAACTGTATGTCGACCTCTCATTCTAACGCGATTCTAGGCCTCGATTTCATCTATCTTCATCTCACTGGAGAACCTATGGAAACCAATTGAACATAGGTTTTCTTGTTTTCTGTCTCAGTGGTTATCAGTCCACGTTGAGGGTTGATTTCGTCCGAACATGACTACCTGAGGTATGATTTTGATTTTCAGTGTCCGATTTTGAAATTTCAATATGTTCTATCAAGAAGCCCTAACACAGTGAACATGTTCTTAATGACTTCGTTTTCATCCTTTAGACTTGCAGGGCCTCGAATTTGTTTGGAATAAGTGTTGATGGTTTTTAATTTTCAGGTCTATTAACAGAAGTTAGGGTTCCCAGGTTTGTGACACCACTCTTTGCAGGTTATATTTTAAATTTTTTTCTAGCAAACTTCCAATTGCTTTCAGTTTTGGTGGGATAGGGGTTTTCCCTTCATTAAGTTTGCTTCCTAATGATCATAGTAGATGGATTTGTAAACTTATGAATATGCATGATTTGAGGTTAAATGGTCAGAGACTTCTGTAGCTATTGTTTACTTGATGTTGATGAATATACATGTCTCTTGTAGATTAACATGAGTGATCTTGTACTTATTTTCCCCTGATTGACTATAAGAAGCTATGCCTTAGCTAGATTTTTACTAATGTTGATTATGTTCTTCTCTTTACTATAATTTCACCTCGTTCTCTTTCTGTTTTTAGGTTGTTGGTCTTCTACTAATTAAAACTGAATGGTACCAACACTTTCACATTAATTTTTCTTTCAAGTCAGTTATCTTGCTAATGCACATATGCTTTCTAGTATAAACTCTTACAAACATGTGTATGATTATAAGATGTATTAGATATTGTCCATAATGGTCATTTATCGTTCTATGTTACCAGTTACAATGATTAATCTGGCATGCTTGATTGATTCTTACATTACATTAATCTGAAAACACATACAGGTTTGGAAGAAGCATGAAATGGAAGACGATAGTTAACTGGTATGAACGGAGTAGAGGTCCAACTGATCATTGATTCTTCTTCCACAAGACTGTGTTGGAATCTTCAAGTGAACCCTTGACTGGATCAGGAAAAAGGACAAGTCCACAGACTGCAACTTGTAAGTACTGGGAATTTCCTTGACTGGAATATCCCTCTAACGATCTGGACTTTTAACAAAACTCTATATTTAATATTAAGCATGAATAGTTTGTTATTGAACTAACTTCATACTAATATACATTTTAATTTTGATGAAAAGAATCAATACATGTTTTGTGGAGGTTGTCAAGTCTGCATTTACATTCTCTCTGAGCTGAACAGTCACTACGCATAACATTACAGTATGGTCTAACGTGTCCTAAACTCTTGATATACCAGTATACCACAATATTGACAAATAGACACTAATTTTGGTTTCAAGTAAGTTCTTCATCCTATACATCGTGGACAGATGCATCAAGATATCCAGTTGAAAATGATCATTCTCTCCTAAAATCTTAACCTCATTTATTTGGGGTTATGATGTCTGTACTTGGTCACATATAATTGTAAGTGGATCTCTGAGTACTTATCGGCATGAACCGTCGTCACCATGTCCATCTGTTGAATTCCATTTATACACATATCTCATAGTCGTGTTGTATGTTTTATTAGTGGTTGGGTCCATGAATTAAGTATCCGAAAGTCGTATCATATGATTGTGCATTTTCAGAATTAGTTATCAGAAAGTCATACGAGTATGATGCAAAACAAAACCGAGGTCTTGATTGTTGGATTTGTTCCTGATAATGAAGTTTTGTTCAAGGTTTGAGTGGCTGCTTTTCATTTCAGGTTGTCGACCTTGAGTCTGATAAAGAGTAATTAGTATTGTATCAGGCTCTTTTATTCTGTCAAGTATAATTATGATGCTTATTCCATTCATAACTTCTATTGTCAGATATCAAAGTACTAATTAACTGTACATTCGTTTTCCTTGTAGGCAAGCTACTCCCCTGCACTTAGAAATGTTGAAAAAGCACACGACAAGAGTCAAGGTAATGCCACTTTTGTTTGGTTTTTGCTTTGAATGTGGCTTGAAAGGAATAAAAAGTCACTACCACTTGTGTATGTATGCCAAAAAAGCATGTTTATTTTGATTGATGTGCTTGAACGCGGTTTTAATATGTTCCTTTAGTTGATCTCATACTCTAATAATGAAGATTCGAACATCACGGAGAACTTATCTTATGTGTTGTTTGACACATTTGTATACTTATGTTTGTTTCAATTCTGGTGCTCGTAACACTGTCTTTTCCTCACAAAAAATGCTGCACTAGTTAGTCAATTTAACTATAAATTTCATCATACAGGATTGTTGATGCCGCTGACGGCACCCACCGGCACAGGAAAGACTCCTGAAGGAACATATGCATACTTATTTTCGGAGCCATGCTCAATAGTTGAGAAGACAAGTTCCCGGACATTTTGTTTTTTTATTTATTTGAAAGATACTAGACAGTTTGATTGATTTCATACTCAACAATCTTGTAATTATTGTCTCAAAATATATGAATAATTTTTGATATATGGAGTGTCAACTGTATTCATTGTGTATTAATTTTTGTTCTTTGATGACCAAAAAAAGAAATTACCCAACATTGAAAATCCAATCAGGATAATGAAATGGTATTTGAAATAACAATAAAAAGATGAACAAAAACTGCTGGTAGAAGCATACAACCGCTGGAAGGTTGTTGTCATGTGGCAGCGGTTTATAATAGGTACCTGCGGTTTCAATAACCGCTGGTAAAGGCTACCTGCGACAGCGGTTCACAAAACCGCAGGTATATACTTTTACCAGCGCAGATGTGCCAACGGTTTGAAACAAGTTACCAGCGTTTTGCCAAACCGCTGGCAAATTTTCTACCAGCGGTTTCTGGGTCTTTTACCAGCGGTTTAAACCGCTGGGAAATCCTCGATTTCTTGTAGTGCTTCTTTCCTTTGCCGTCCATGAGCAGTTTGTAGATTTCCCTAGCACTATATAAGAAACATTTGAATTCCATAATTCGTATGTAAAATTTATTGTAATTGTTCCTCTGTGAAATAAACGGTGTTTTTTCGACGTGGATGTACTTAGCGATTCTTTCGCTAGGGAACCACGTAAAATCATGTGTTTTTATTTATTCGTTCATCGTTTCAGGAGGTGGGTATGTCATAACAGTTAGTCATTTTACCTGAAAAAATAGTTCAACAAAATCATCTTGATCGACAGAGAACAATATCACCAATTTGGGAGAAGAAAAGAGACGCCAAGGTCAATGGAGGATTATCTCAACTGTTGTCAGTGTCTTGCTAGATTGTGGTTTATCGATTCTTCGTTGTACAACAATTTTTTTTTTTAAATAATAGTACCATTTTTTTATCATCATTGTTCCTTTGTTGGAAGCTATATACATTTTTATTTTAAATGTAAGAACTATATAAATTTTAGATTACTTATTCCTGGAGGCCGGATCACACATACTTTTTCAAGACATAGCCAACGACTTTAAGAAGACTCTAATTTTCAGGTTCAATCGGATGCTAAATAATAATGCTACAATTATGATTTAAATGCAGAAGTGTTACGAGCATGTCCAAAGAGCCAAAGAAATAAATTCCTAGATTGGCAGTCCGACTCCAGAAAATGTTTTAAACAACATTATATGACTTCCAACGGTTTGTGAACACTCTAGCTCTTTAGTTAATTAAATGTGGGAAAAGCAATTTGACTTCGAAATCTTGTAACAATAGAGGAAATCCATTCCATTTGCAAATGTGGTTTCTCATGCGTCTATATACGCCTCATCAAGAAAATAGCATGTGTGCTCATATGAAGTCTCACAAATTTTCTCTTGTGGTAAATAATCGAACAATATTCACTTTGAATGTCAAAAACAAAAACAAGGGAATTGTAAAAAATAGGGACCCGCGATTCATAAAGATACTATTAATATTATTTTATTATCAATAAGTGACTTAGCTTCATCATACATAGTTTGTTTCAAACACGACCTAAAGCATCTTACTTAGAGGGATAATCAAGATAGAGCATTAAGCAACGATTAAACCGCCTTGACGGAGTAGTGGTAACGGCCAAACTGGCTGTCCTGAGCACTTGATGCGTGCATGCCATGCTGACCGAAACCTCCAGAGTAGCGTAATGGGGTGGCACCTTCTCCCATGTGGGTGTTAGACACACTGCTCAGGTAACAGCCACCTCGAGGGCCGCCATAGCGTAATGGGGTGACGCTGCTCTGGTAACTGCCGCATAGAGGGCCGCCGTAGCGTAATGGGGTGACACTGCTCTCGAAAATCATTTTTTTTTTCTCGCGACTTGTGGGTGGTGCTTTTTGCTTCTCCTTTATCAAGTCTGAGTTTCTGGATTGGTATCTTGTCTTAAGGGGTTTTGGAAATTCTTTGTAGATGGAATGCCTCTAATTCGTTGAGTAGGTATCTTCTTTCTCTATTGTTTATGGAGCAATTGGATTGCAGTGGAGGAAATAAAAAGTTTCAGCTTTTCAAACTTTATTCGAGGTTAGTGAAGAATCTGAAATCGAAAGAGGCTATCCAGTAATCCGTTATTATTAACTCACATCGTTGCTTAAGAGTTGAAAACCGCTCATATCGTGGTGGCATACGGCGTTAAAATACAAATACTGGAAAATGTTTAGTCCTCCGGGAACGACATGATTAGGTAGCATAATATTACATAATTAAAATCAATAGAAACGAAAGAACTGTGTTGTTCGGTTGGCAAATCGGGAGAAATGAGTTTGTTTGGTAATGAATTTTGTTAATAACATATTGTTCTAGTTTTTAGAGTCATTGCGAACTCCACATATTAATACATCCGCACCTACTAGCGATACAAAGGAGCAGGGCCGGCTCTAGTTTTTCGGTTGCCCTAAGCCGACAACGATTTTTTGGCCCTTTACCCATTGTAATCGAATTTTAGTACACCACACCTTTCTTGAAAGGAAAAGAAATGACTTGCCTAAAACATGACCCACATCAATCCACTCTCTAAACAAAAACAAAACTACAATAATCGAAGAAGCAGCTAATTTAACACAATCATCAATGGTTACCTTAATTCCGCACACTCTGGCTACATGACTGAAACTTAGCACCTGATAACCACTTCACGATTGAAAAATATTGAAACGCTTGTAAATTCACACTTTTGAGCCAAACAAAGCGAAGTATACGTCATAATTGAGTTCACTATAAACCAAATATCCAAGTTGTAACATACCTACAGATTAGTCGAGACTACTGTAGCAATTTACGGAAATTGAATTTGAACCTTAAAATTGAAAACAAAAAATTAAATTCCACCATTTAATAGAATTGAAAGAAAAACACTCCCTAGAACCTGTACACAACAATTACTAAATCCCAAATTCTCAAATACCTAAGCCCTATCGTCGATTGAAGTCGTGATTTGTGAAGTGTAGACGTTTTTATATGGGTTGCATCGTAGGAATCTTGGAGTGGTAGAGGAAGATTGTCGAAGTGCCTAACAACGTAATAGAACGACAACTTCGTTGATCTAAATATCGTATGGACAGTAAATAAAATTGTGAACTCGGGAGATCGTGAGGATGCATTTAACTCAAGAATCTTTGCAACTACAATAAAACGTAGTAATGATGATCGGATTTGCTAGAGAGAAGGAATTAACGGTTGAGAGATTTCAGGAGAATTTACATTTAACTCAAGAACCATTGCAACTATAATAAAACGTAGTAATGATGATCGGATTTGCTAGAGAAGAGGAATTAACGGCTGAGAGATTTGAGGAGAATTACAGAGATATAGATAGTGATTGAGAGAGAGAACAGAGTGTGTATATCCCGATCTTTGTGATTGCTAAATTAATGGGTTGATTAAAAATAGATTAGAAGTAGATAATGATCCTATAGTAACTATTACTATTTTTCTCAAAAAAAAAACTATTACTATTTACTTTAGTGAAATTACAAAACTACCCTTTTTTTAAAATATGGTGCCCCTCTTGTTCTGGTGCCCTAAGCAAGCCAATGAGTGGCTTTACAGTTAAGCCGGGCCTGCAAAGGAGTCTTGTCGAGCAAAACACTGTCAGGTTCAGACTCGACTCCTTGGAGAAAACGCTAAGATACTCAGGTTTGGGCTCGGCTCAACTTGCTTCGAGCTTGACATGTCGTGCTCAAGCTTGAATCGAAAATAATTTTGCATGTTCTTGTTAAGGTCGAGATCGTCAACTACCCCGAACTCGAGCTTTCGAGCAACTTAGGAAAAGCTCGTGGCAAAGTGTGTAATAATTTGTAAAACCACTGCTCTAACCGAAATGCTAACAAACCAAAGCACGTGGTTTTGCATGTCTTTAGTTATTTTCTTTTATTGTTGGACGGAATAGTAGTAATTCCGTTATTCATTTCTTTTTCAAATTAACCAAAGAAAATATTCGACTAGCCTTCTTTTTTAAAAAGAAAATACTAAATAGAGACTTCATGTGGCTGGTGGAATTTGAAGAAAAACAAACTTTATTCTTTGACGCAAACAATAGTTGTTCCCCTTGTTGTTCCGATCCTTTTGAATGGAAGATGACCGATTTGATGACTACCTTCTCGGTTCTGATCTATGGTAATAGTTCTAATGATTCAGAAAACTATTTATGAAACACAAAACTATATGGGTTACAATTTTCATTTGCAAGATTCTGCAATTTGAATTAATCAACATTGGCTCCTCTTCCATAAAGTGTGCCCGATATTCTTTTGCTGAGTGCCATTTATATAGATCAGTTTAGTGATTCTGAATAGATGTCAATGAAATTCATATTAAATTTTATTCAAACCCTCACCCTAAGAAATTTTATAGATTATCCCCAACATTAGATCCATATTTCAGACAAACAAAATAAATCCGCTTCCAGTAATCATTTCATGAAGAGCTGTCAAGGGTTACAGTTTACCGATCCCGGGCTAAGTGAGTAGGTTTCGGGCCGGTTATGTTAAACCTCCTAACCTCCCCGTAACGGTCGGAAAAAACCTAAACCTGAATCGGATTAGTAACCTAAGAAAACCAAAAATTGTGGTTAACCAAACTAGTTAACCGCACCGGTTGCTAAATGTAACGGTTTAATTTCAAAACCCCCAGATATATATTATGTGTGTGTCAAGGTTTTAAAAAACGGATGAGGCTGACGTATCGGTCGCAATCGCGTGTAACCGGACCGAACTATATCGGAGGGACTGTAACGGAAAATGGGGATCGAATGTGTGAATTTTAGAAAAGTTCAAGGATGTTTTCTCAATTTATAAAGTTTTTCCCAACTTCCCCGACGTGGAACAACCTTTTTCCCCCTTTTTCTGTTTTTCCCAACGCGCAACGGCCGTTTTTCCCGTTACCGACACGAAACGGGCGTTTTTTGTAAGAATAAAATTCACAAGACGCGTAACGGGAAAAAATAGTCGCACTCTTTGCCGCTTCTGTTACAACACGGCCGCTACACGCTGCTTTTGCAGTTTTTTAAAACTCTGGTGTGTGTGTATATATATATATTTATATATATAAATATATACAAATATATAAATATATAAATATATATATATATATATTCATATTATATATATTATATATATATTATATATATATTTATATTATATATCTATTTAAAATGTAAAATAAAGGCCTTTTAACATGTCCAAAAGCGATCAACCCGGGTTAATTAGTTACAGATCCATGGGCCGGGTTGGTTAGGGGTACTGGAAAAATTTACTTAAACAATGACAGAATCTTAACTTAACTGGAGGTTCACGGTCCAGCAGGCCAGTAATGGTTCCAGTTAAGTGTTTTTGATTGTCTTTCATCAACTTGCTCATTGGTTAATGTGTCTCCTTGGACATCAGAAGATTATGATGTGCTTTAACATGGCACCCATCTGCTAATCCAATTTTACCAAATTCATCCACTAACATCCTTAGCTTTTTCACTAAAATGGAGGAATTGTACGATATATATTCAGTTCTTAAAATATTCTGATAGAAGCCATAAATGAGGTAGTTTGGCTTAAAGGAATGCTCAATGATCTACACCTACTTCAAAATCAAGTGATAGTCTACTTTGATAGCTTGAGTGAGATATGGTTTACTAAAGGCCATCTTCATCATGAAATAACAAAGCACATTAGTGTCATGTATCCTTTTCTGAGAATTAAGAGCAGGGTCAGGGTAAAGAACGTGGCGACATCTCAAAAACCTACAGATATATTCACGAAGCCGATTTCGGAGAGCAAGTTCCAGTATTGTCTAGAATTGTTCAACATATTAAGCCAGCGAGCCCCTTCGGGACATGTCAAACATGATGGGGCAACAGTGAGTCTCTGTGACGAGAGACATTGGGTGCGAATAAGACGTAGCTTTGTTTACTAGAAGAGAAACAGTTGCTGCCGAGTAAAGAACTCAAGTCAATGCGGAGATTTGTTGAATGTCTTGAGTTGAAAAGTCAAAGGAAGCAAAGAAAGTAATTAGGAAACAATTTGAGGCGGTGGTTTGTGGGCTTGAGCTTGTTTCCTTTGTCGTCCATGAGCATTTTGTAGATTTCCCTAGCACTATATAAGAAACATTTGAATTCCATAATTCGTATGTAAAATTTATTGTAATTGTTCCTCTGTGAAATAAACGGTGTTTTTCCGACGTGGAAGTACTTAGCAATTCTTTCGCTAGTGGACCACGTAACATCATGTATTTTTATTTATTCGTTCATCGTTTCATGAGGTGGGTTTGTCATAACAGTTAGTTATTTTACCTGAAAAAATAGTTCAACAAAATCAAATTTCTTGATCAACAGAGAACAATATCACCGACTTGGGAGAAGAAAAGAGACGCCAAGGTCAATGGAGGATTATCTCAACTGTTGTCAGTGTCTTGCTAGATTGTGGTTTATCTAGATTGTGGTTTATCGATTCTTCGTTGTAAAGCAATTTTTTTTTTCAAATAATAGTACCGTTAATTTGATCATCATTGTTCCTTTGTTGGAAGCTATATACATTTTTATTTTAAACGAAAAAGCTATATAAATTTTAAATTACTTATTCCTGAAGGCCGGATCACACATACTTGTCAAGAGATAGCCAACGACTTTCAGAAGACCGTAATTTTCAGGTTCAATCGGATGCTAAATAATAATGCTACAATTATGATTTAAATGCAGAAGTGGTACGAGCATGTCCAAAGAGCCAAAGAAATAAATTCCTAGATTGACAGTCTGACTCCAGAAAATGTTTTAAACAACATCATATGACTTCCAACGGTTTGTGAACACTCTAGCTCTTTAGTTAATTAAATGTGGGAGAAGCATTTTGACTTCCAAATCTTGTAACAATAGAGGAAATCCATTCCATTTGCAAATGTGGTGTCTCATGCGCAGGGCCGGCTCTAGTTTTTCGGTTGCCCTAAGCCGACAACGATTTTAGGCCCTTTACCCATTGTAATCGAATTTTAGTACACCACACCTTTCTTGAAAGGAAAAGAAATGACTTGCCTAAAACATGACCCACATCAATCCACTCTCTAAACAAAAACAAAACTACAATAATCGAAGAAGCAGCTAATTTAACACAATCATCAATGGTTACCTTAATTCCGCACACTCTGGCTACATGACTGAAACTTAGCACCTGATAACCACTTCACGATTGAAAAATATTGAAACGCTTGTAAATTCACACTTTTGAGCCAAGAAACAAAGCGAAGTATACGTCATAATTGAGTTCACTATAAACCAAATCTCCAAGTTGTAACATACCTACAGATTAGTCGAGACTACTGTAGCAATTTACGGAAATTGAATTTGAACCTTAAAATTGAAAACAAAAAATTAAATTCCACCATTTAATAGAATTGAAAGAAAAACACTCCCTAGAACCTGTACACAACAATTACTAAATCCCAAATTCTCAAATACCTAAGCCCTATCGTCGATTGAAGTCGTGATTTGTGAAGTGTAGACGTTTTTATATGGGTTGCATCATAGGAATCTTGGAGTGGTAGAGGAAGATTGTCGAAGTGCCTAACAACGTAATAGAACGACAACTTCGTTGATCTAAATATCGTATGGACAGTAAATAAAATTCTGAACTCGGGAGATCGTGAGGATGCATTTAACTCAAGAATCTTTGCAACTACAATAAAACGTAGTAATGATGATCGGATTTGCTAGAGAGAATGAATTAACGGTTGAGAGATTTCAGGAGAATTTACATTTAACTCAAGAACCATTGCAACTATAATAAAACGTAGTAATGATGATCGGATTTGCTAGAGAAGAGGAATTAACGGCTGAGAGATTTGAGGAGAATTACAGAGATATAGATAGTGATTGAGAGAGAGAACAGAGTGTGTATATCCCGATCTTTGTGACGACGGATTGCTAAATTAATGGGTTGATTAAAAATAGATTAGAAGTAGATAATGATCCTATAGTAACTATTACTATTTTTCTCAAAAAAAAACTATTACTATTTACTTTAGTGAAATTACAAAACTACCCTTTTTTTAAAATATGGTGCCCCTCTTGTTCTGGTGCCCTAAGCAAGCCAATGAGTGGCTTTACAGTTAAGCCGGGCCTGCTCATGCGTCTATATACGCCTCATCAAGAAAATAGCATGTGTGCTCATATGAAGTCTCACAGATTTTCTCTTGTGGTAATTAATCGAACAATATTCACTTTGAATGTAAAAAACAAAAACAAGGGAAATGTAAAATAGGGAACCGTGATTCATAAAGATACTATTAATATTATTTTATTATAAATAAGTGCCTTATCATAGTTTGTTTCAAACACGACCTCAAGCATCTTACTTAGAGGGATAATCAAGATAGAACATTAAACAGGGATTGAACGCCCTTGACGGAGTAGTGGTAACGGCCAAACAGGCTGTCCTGAGCACTTGTTGATGCGTGCATGCCATGCTGACCGAAACCTACAGAGCAGCGTAATGGGGTGGCACCTTCTCCCATGTGGGTGTTAGACACACTGCTCAGGTAACAGCCACCTACAGGGCCGCCATAGCCTAATGGGGTGACACTGCTCTCGAAAATCATTTTTTTTCTCGCGACTTTTGGGTGGTGCTCTTTGCTTCTCGTTGATCAAGTCGCCCTGCTTTCTTTGCTTAAAATTATGTGACTTTTTACCTTTTTTAGGTCCTAAAAAAAGTTCTAATTTACTCATTTTCGTTACAATTTAATTTACATAACTTTTTTACCTTTTTATAAAACTAAAAAAAGTTAGTTTTTTTCAACTTCAACTTTTCTTACTTTTTACTCCTTAAATCTACTTTTTAGGAGCTAAAGTAGAACATAAGTAAACAACCTTTTTCTAAAAAAAATTATCTACAACTTTTTAGAAAATTTAACAAAGTTAAAGTAAGTAACTTTTTGATCTTTTACTAAAAAAACTGAAAAGTACCTAAATTAAATAAAGAAAGCAGTGCCGAGTTTCTGAATTGGTATTGTGTCTATTTATAAGGGGTTTTGGAAATTCTTTGTAGATGAAATGCCTCTAATTCGTTGAGTAGGTATCTTCTTTCTCTATTGTTTATGGAGCAATTGGACTGCAGTGGAGGAAATTAAAGGTTTCAGCTTTCCAACTATATTCAAGGTTGGTGAAGAATCTGGAATTCGAAAGAGGCTATCCAGTAATCCATTCTTATCTACTCACATCGTTGCTTAAGAGTTAAAAACTGCTCATATCGTAGTGGCATTACGGCGTTAAAATACAAATACTGGAAAATGTTTAGCCCTCCGGGAACGACATGGTTTGGTAGCATTACATAATTAAAATCAATAGAAATGAAAGAACTGTGTTGTTCGGTTGGCAAATCGGGAGGAATGAGGCTGTTTGGGTAATGAATTTTGTTAATAGCATATCGTTCTAGTTTTTAGAGTAAAACTGCAGCAATAATCTGGTTTAATTGTTACAACGGAGGGTGAGGAAGAATGGTAGAAGAGGTCATGAACGAAAACAAGTAATTTAACGTGGTTCACTAAAGAATTCATTAGCTACCTCCACTGGAAGAAAAATGATTTTATTACTGATGGGAGAACCTGAGAACAACGGAAAATACACCACACTAGTTTAAGACACGAATTACATTGTTGGGAATCAAATGTGCCTTGAATGTACTTGGGCTTGGTGACGAGTTGGCGACGAAGCGGGGGAAGAAACGAACCAAACGAAGGAGCTCGAGACGAAGAGAACAACCTGCTGGAGCATGGTCTTCGTGCGAAGACATCGCTAGAGGTGGACAACTAGTAGTTTCCTTGTTCGTAGCTCGATTTTTGGTATGGGATAGAAGGTGTATATTAGGCCGATATAAAGGTGTGTACAAGAAAATCCTTGAGAGAGATCCAAGTGTACACCTCAAGTAGAGAATAAGATCAAGAACACAGAGAAGTGTAGGGTGTGAGTAGGGAGAGAGCAAGCAGAGGTAACTATCTGAGAGAGAGAGAGACAGCTTAATGACGGCAGGAGAGCTTAGAGAGCCAAACCAGAAGAACTAGAAGAAGTCTCCTGGAGGGCTAACATTCCTATATAGTGGGGAAGTGATCGTTGTCGGGGGTTAATGCACCATAAATGGCGCTTAATGATAGCCCCCGTAACGGCACGTCCGACCGTATATAGAGGGAACGTTATTCACATGTCAGCAGATACCGGAGACTATTATGAGATCGACCGGGTTTAACGGATGTGGTCATTAAGTCTCTCAAAGTCAGTTAAGAAGGGTTGCGCGCGAGCTTGGTTTTACTTTGCACGCGGCGAACCTTACTCTAGCCTCCAAACCACTAAGTCCCTACAGGTCCCGTGTGGTTGGTACGCGAGGGCCCTGTCTCGCAGCCCCCAGTGGATAAGCATGGGTAGTGATTGGATGTGTATGGAGCACAGCTAGGTGTGCTGGATGGCCGCCACGTGGCTATTAGATGTCTGTCTGGAAAGCACCATCTACATTAGCCCCCTTTTGCGCGAATATCACGCGCGCGTTTTCCGTATAGTCGCGCAAAACCAGTCGTGCGTGATCCCCATGCAGATCCTCGTACTAATTTGAATAAAATTCAAATCCCTAGCCCCCAGATATAGCCATGATTTCCTAGGGTTTCGAGACGCCGTATAGCCTTTGATGAAGCGTGGCCATTGCGAAGTTAACCAGACGCCACCCACAGATTTTTGCTGATTTTCGAGGCAAGAATAACTTACAATGATATGATAGGTCACTGATTTCGCCGGTTATCGAAGCGTTGCTCACTCATAGGTCGTCATCAGTCGTGACTCTTCGATCTTGAGGGCTATTTAAAACCCTTTCGCTTTTCCAATTAGAACTTTTCTGTCGTCCTTGCTTTTAAAATTATATGAACCAGAGAGAGGATCATCAGCAAGAGCCGAGATCTTCAATCAAATTCTCGACAAATTCTCCCAAGCAGTTGAGGCGCTCGATCATCAACGAGGTTAGTGAATATTTCCCCCTAAAATTTTTGACTCATGCAACCCGATCTGGGTTTAATGTTCATACCGCTCTTCTTAAATCTTATTTTGCGTGCATCTTCTTGTGTTTGCAGAAATGGCTCCCAAGAAATCTAATAAAGAAGACGTTGAGTTGTCATATTTCCCAAGGACCTCAGGTGCAAATCCCCCTACCTGGTTGCGGACGATTTCTTTATGGCCACCGTCAAGGCGACCACGCTCCAAGCGTTTCAAGCGGAAGGCGCTCTGCAGTTAGTACCAGAACCCGAGAGCTCTGAATGGGACGTGGCTAGAACCCAATACGTACAACGGCTCGGCCTTGAAGCTGGTCTGTACGCGTTAACTGGTGTCCTCCCCCACGAATTTATGGAGGGACTTGACTTGATGGAGGAATGGACAGAGTTCATTCTTGATAACTACGAGAAGCAATTGAAACGGGCCAACATTTTTCATGCCATCCGCGCTACAAAAGGCCTCAGCGTTAGGGTCGACTATGTCATGCTCCATACCCTATTTTCCAGATATTCCAAGAAGACCCATACATTTCACTTCCCCAATTTTGAAACCGAACCTACTCTGAAAGACATAGAGGCTTTGCTACATCTTTCGAGCATGGGAAGTGTCGACCCCTTGGCTCCTCTGACATCTAAGGAAGAACTCACTCTCTTTGAAAAAATGAAGGTCCGTATAGCGGATATGAAAAAGGCTGCTTCGAGATGGAACCAAACGCGACTTCCCCTTGTGATTCATATATGTTCGTGGCTTCCAGCGCGAAGAATATTTGGTGGAAGTGGGTGATGTACTTTTTCATGGATTTCGTCAAACCCGATGTGGCTCGAGAGTGGCGAGAGCGAGATCCAGAGGCCCTCATAGGTGTCGAAGGAAAAGGCGCCGCCTTTACTTTATGTGGCTTCCTTTGCGTGTGGCTGTCGCGCTACCTGATAGACGGGTCCCCTCGCGACGGAGTCTTCACCCACATACTCGCAATTGTTGTTAAACTGACGCTTAAGCAAAAGGTTAGCTCTAGGGCCCCTTGTCTTAGGCACACTGTATTATCGCCTGGATTTAGCTGTGACGCACGTTGAGCAGTCGCAGGGTAGGGTTGATGTTGTTTCCTTCGTCAATAATGCTTTCCTGTCTATGTGGGCTTTCAAAAGGTGGGCCACGTATGCTCCAGTCCCTGTCGATGTGGAATTATGGAACGCGCCTAATTCCAATAAGGTTGACCTCTGTCCTCGAGCATGGCGTTGGTATAAGACAAAGGCTCCTCAATGTACCTTTGCCTTGATATGCGACGACGTTCGCTACTTCGAACCAAGGCCCTATGCTTCCCGGTTAGAAAACATAGTTTTGTTGGAGGGATTTTATCCTGAGGAGGACATCGAGTTCAAAGCAGAGCACATAACTGAAGGAGATTGGATTTATGGGAGATTCGTTAACTGGGTTTGAAGGGGGTATCTACCTGCTCTACCCGAGTATGTGCCAGGTTCTGAAACCCCTAGTTATGAACGGATCATTGTTCACTATGATCCCATCAGTGTGAGTCCCCAATTTGGCTATGACGACGTCGCACCTCCACTATGGCCCAATTCCATTGTAAAAGGCTGCTATGATGGGGTGATGTATGAGAAGAGTGCCTCCTTACTATTTGATGAGCTTCCCTTTATTCAGCCTGCGCACAACAGAAAGGGGCGGAACACTCCCGCTTGGGTTAACTTCCGGAACTTCAAAATTCGTCGTCTAATCAAATCTCAGGCCCAACTTCAACCCAGCAAGGCACATGAGCTTCAGAAAAAGGAATATCCTTTCAAGAAAAACCGTGGACGAGACGATTCCCAATATGTCTTGTGTTCTGTATTGGCAAAGGATCATCATCTTTTTGCACAACTGATTCTTCATGAGAAGACTGCCGTTGTTGAGCAAAAATCTTTCAGGGAAAAAGTCAAGTACGTGGATGAATTCAAACAGGTATTCTTCGAGTATGCATACTTCATTACTATACATAAAATTAGATAAAACCCTTGACCTTTTACTTCTTTATATTAGTGATGTCTTAGGCGTTTCGTGTCCGGGGACCGCATTGTAGGCTTTATAAACTTCCGACGAGCGACGAAGGCAACCGCGCCTAACACTCGTATTACCGCGAGTATGCCCATGACCCTGAAGCTCAAGAATTGGTCTCTGCTGCACTAGAGGCCTTCCTAGCACCAATTATCAAGACGTCCGTGAGGAAGAGGACTGCTAACGAGCCCGAAGCTAGTGGCGCAGCCACTCAACAGTCAAAGCATCGTCGGAGCAAACCTGCCACCCAGGAGACTGCTACTCCAGTTAATAAGGCTCTTCCTGCTAAGCAGACTGCTGCTAAGAAAAAATTTATTAGGACGAAAGGTAATCATATCACCTCTTCCTCTCCCCTTTTCCATAGTAAGCTCTTTGTTGATTAGCCCCTGGGACATTGCTTTCACTTTGCTATAGGCAGCGACAGTTCTGATGAGGAGGAGATGGGAGAGATGGGAGTCATGACTGAGGAAGAAGAAATTGCAGAGTCCAAGACCATGGCTGATGAAAGAGAAAGGAGAGAAAAGGAAGAAATTGCATAGTCCAAGACCAACAGTCCTTCTTCTCTCCGAGCTGGAAGCCAAGTACCACAAACACGTTCGTCTGGTGCTCAGATGCGACAGGCGCAGGTAGCCTACCACGACCTTACTAGCGATGAGAACGAAGAAGGTACAATCTTTAAGTTTGCGCTATCTCACCATGAACTTGTCTTAAAAGCATTATATCACGGGGTGTCTAGATATGATATTCGCAGATGGTTAAGGGATCAGTGTCGGGAATCCTCAGGTATATCCACCTCCTTAGTGTCATCGTGTTTCATATTACCCTCGCTTTATAATAGTGATTTATTGTGCACTTAATCAGGTCATGCGAAATCAAAAGGAATTGATGATAATCTTGGTGGAGATGTCCCATTTGAAAGCGGAAAGAGTGGGTTTTGTCATCGCAATCCTCTCAGCCCCTTTATGATTGATTTTCATTTTGGAACTAACTGCGAATCTTTACTTTGCATAAGATGCAGAGCCATAGGTACAGAGATCCCGACGTCTTCGCAGCGCCCTTGTTCGCCCGCCTCATTATGTTAGGCCCAATCAGGGGGACAAGGAAATGGAAGGAGTTGTAGCCGTGCCTCAAGGACTTAGCACTTAGGAGCCTGCAGTCGCGCCACAAGGTCCTATTACTGAAGAAGTGGAAATCGCATCGCGAAGACCTAGTATTGAGGTGATTGACCTTGAGAGCGAGCGCTCGAACTCATCATGGAACAAGAACAATAGGAGGCAACACTTCAGCAAGAGAAGGAACAAAGTGCTGAATAAAGTAATGCCTCTGAGCAAAATAATACTCCAACTTCTGAAGATCCTGCGACTGAGATCCCCATTGAGATGGCAAAGCAAGTCAAGGTTTGTGTCGCGGCAGTGATTTCAAGTCCTCCTACTTCTGGAGCTCCTAAAAGTGCTTCCCTTGCAGCTGCTTTGCCAACTGAGCGAGTTGAGGTTGCTGATGAGGCAAGAATTTCAAGTCCTTTGCCTGAAGATGTGACAACTAACCAAGGAGAGACTGAGCCTGAGTCTAACGTGGATAACATCGCACCTGACCAGTCTAAGACGGATTTCAACCCCCCGTTCTTGATTCTAACGTTGCTGCAACTCCCGGGATGCAACTTGATGTCGCGCTCGAAAGTGTGCCAGAAGCGCCGTAGTCTGAACCAGGCATAAACGAAGCAGGAGAAAGGGATGAAGACGCAGTTATGTCTGAATCCCATCAAGACGCGACTGAGGTGTCAGCAAGGTCTACTCCCCCTGACCAGATACCTCAAGAGGTGTAGCATCCTCAAAGGGTCCCAATGAGAACTTGTCACTTCCCGGCATAGGCGTCGACTCCTCTAGCTTTGACATGGATGCGCTTTTTGCTCAACATCCATGGGCAGTGTAGGGATCACAAGCTGCTGAATCAGTTGTTGCCGAGAGGAAATTTGCAATCCCTGAGGCGTATTTCGCACGTGAAGATTTGACAGACCAAAGGTTGGCTGAGGCGGCCGCTTCTAGTTCACAAACAGCAGCTCCATTTGCTTTACTTCAGCAAATTGTTGAAGGGACTGGTAAGGCAATTCCCTTTTCGTTGTACAGTGCATGAATTTATACCTTTACTAAGTGCTTGACTTTTACCTTTACATGTGTAGGAATTGAACAAGCTTGCCTTGAGTGGCTCATGAAGGTTCACATATTGTATCCGACCTCGTTTGCAAGAATTCAAGAGCTCGCGCCTAGAGACAGAGGGAATCTTCTCAGAGAGATGGTTTCTCTCTTAGAAAGAGTGGATAATACAACCCCAGCGAACACCTCGGTTGCCAGTGCTCACAACCTTCTTTCAAGTGTGAACAACCTTCAACAAGTCGCATTAGGGAGACTTGACCTGTATTTCCTCATACAGAGGCTGACAAAAATCAACAACTCTGCGCAACTTAGGCTCGAGTACATCAATTGTAGCAAGGAAAATTCTATCTTGATGGCACGCAAGGAGGTTCTGTCTAAAGCAATCCAAGAGTTTGAGGAAGCTGCAAGGCATCATGAGAGCAACAAGGATCGCATGGATCGACTAGCTGCTAATTGTATAAAGCTATCAAGTAGATTCCCTTCTGAAAGATTTTTTCGAAGATCAGTAATCCAGTACTGCAATGGTTCAAGCCTCTTTCTAGACTATTTTGATGTAACTTTTTGCGCTATTCTAATCATGTCTACGAGCTTTTGCTCTTGTTTCTGCTTCGCATATGAAACAGTGATTTGCTTTCTCTGATTCATACCCTTGAGCGCCTTTTTGCTTCGCATATGAAATTCTATTTTGATCAGATAGGCTTAGACTTGTTCTCATTTAGACAAACCTTTGCTTCAAGTGTTACTGTTATCTTACAAAATCGAAGAGCACAGTAAAGAGACTTTACCACAAATGTAGAGCTTGCGTGTATACTCTGTGAGAGTAAGTGAGCCGCTTAGGTTTTGCCATTTATGCAGAAAGAGGCTTACATTAGGAAAGTACTATCTAGACAGATAGGCTGAAAATCGCGTATTGCTGCTATCTGGGCAGATAGGCTTACACTCGCACATTATGCTATCGAAGCAGGCAGGCTTTGGTTTTGCTATCTGAACAAATAGGTTTGTTTTGCTGCTATCTTAAACTGATAGGCTTATACTCGCGTATCGTTGCTGATTTCGCGCAGAGTCGCGCACACGTTTGCTATAGAGATTGCAAAATCAGCCGCGAATTTTTAAATTATCAATAATTTAATGACGGAAAAAAAACTCCATTCCCCATGAGCCGTCATCATTTCTTAGGGCTTCTGTAACATCATAGGCTTTAAATAGGGAATGTCCGTTACCCAGTAACCCAAGCGCCGTCTGCTTGCTTTTGCCAATTCTCGAGGGAAATCCCACAGGTCATTGATTCTCTCCTGTTTCCGAGACGTTGCTGAATCAACAAAGAACTAAAGATTCACCCTCTATAGGCCCTATATAAACCCTCTTTCTTCAGCTGGCCTATTATTATTCATCATTATCACCCTCTTGGGCTTATGAATGGGAGGGAAAGAGTCCCTGCTTGAATAATCATGCAAGTTCTTGGATTTCTTTAGACAGCACCTTATCATAGTCGAGATTTCTTTTCCCTAGTCATGTTTGAGGAAGCCATCCTCGAAGAATCTCCGACGGAAGTCACTCTGCAACTAGTGCCTGAACTAGAGAGTGATGATTGGGGTGCAAATCAGCTTCCTGCCCCGTGGGCTGCTTTCCCATTTGCTCTTCACATCAGAAGCCTCCATTGTTTAAAGTTCATCTGGCATCTTACCATGTCAGGGGCATCGAAAAGAGCTCTGTTTTGATCGAGGACGTCGATGATGACAACAAGTCAATCGTAGTTATTTCTATAGTTTGTGTAGGGTTTTGATCATGGATACGCAGAGGAAAAACAAATATTATCCATGCAATACCCTCCAAGGATCACAGGACAAAAGACATAACGATGGTAAGGGAAGAAATCAAGTTACACACCTTAGGGTTTCTCCTGTGATGACTTGTAACGTGAATTGTGTCACGTTCTCTATAGTTGATCCATGCCTAGAGTTGAGACATAGATCTTCCTTCTCCTTTGTTCTAGCCCGGAATGGAGGAACAGGAAGCAGAAATCACACAACACGAGGAAACAAGGAGGGGTGGCCTCCTTGTTTGGGCCGACGGGAAGGGGCGGCGGCAAGGGGGGCGGACGCCTCTCTTGCTTGCTTGCTCTCTCTCCTTTTGTTCTATCCCAATCAAGTTATGAACTAAAGGCTCAGAAGTGTGGGAAGGAAGGAAGGAGCATCCTTTATATAGTCCAACAAATCCTTTCCAGCTACCTAAAGGACCCATTCTAGTCCTACTAGAATTCGGTTTAGTCCCTTCCTTGCAAATTAGTCCTACTAAGTTTGCAAGGTGTTGCAAAGTGATCCTTCTAATTAATTAATCCTTTTAATTAATTCCCAAATATAGTTCAACTCTATATAGCGTGTGACCCCATAGGTTCTATCTAGTTTGTAGCAATAATTTGCTAATAAGGAGCAGTTTCTGGCAAAACATCCATTCTAGCCAACTAATAGAATAGTCATCCGACAAACCTTGTACAAGTAATTGTCTCATCCCTTTGTCTCTATATCCGGATTAGACACGAGACATACAAGTCACACTCGTATATCCAATCCATAGTTTCTCGATACATAGGAATAGCCTTATTCGTGCAAATAACATCAATATCCCAAATTGATTTATTTGAGTCTGGCCAGACATTCTATAAGCACTATCCCTCGAGTGGCCTAGGATATTTGCTCCCATTATGTGGGAGAGAAAAATTCTATCTACGTCAACTGTGATCTCTAAGCTTGCTTCTTATTGTATCCGGTACACGCCTTTATAACTACCCAATTACGGTGTAGCGTTTGACGCTACCAAAATCACAATAATCCACAACTATAGTTTCTAGCGACTTCAAGTCTAGGGAGGACAATACCATTGCACCACGAGAAGCACTTGTGATTTAACATAACGTGTATGTAGCCTTCTCGGAGAGGGGTCAATCCAGTGTTTCATTACCCTTAATGCACACCCATGTGTTGGATCATGATATCTCCATATCAATCCAACCCCATACTAGTCTATAGATGATTGTCCCATTAATCATTATACTGGACTAGGGATTTTTAAGATAAACAACACAATTGTAAATCTATGGACGTCATTATATTAAATATCCAATAAATAATACAATGAATGTTCTAGCCTGAATAAATTCATACTAAACTAGATTGCCTCTAGGGAATCTATTCCAACAGTCTCCCACTTGCACTTGAGCCAATCTAACGCATCTCCTATGCCCATGCTCCTAGTGTGCCCTTCATGCTTCCACTGCACAAGCGGCTTCGTAAGTGGATCTGACAGATTCTCATCTGTAGGAATCTTGCATATCCGAACGTCTTCTATATCGATAATATCTCGAAACAGATGGAAATTCCTGAGCACGTGCTTGGATTTCTGGTGCGACCTGGGTTCCTTTGATTGCGCGATCGCCCCAGTGTTGTCACATTACAAATCAACTGGATCCGCAATGCTAGGAACCACACCAAGTTCAGAAACAAACTTTCTGATCCAAACAGATTCCTTTGCTGCGCCATTTGCAGCAATGTACTCAGCCTCTGTTGTAGAATCAGCCACCGTCTCTTTCTTGGAACTCTTCCAGCTCACCGCTGCTCCATTCAGGCAAAACACATATCCCGACTGTGATCTAAAGTCATCTCTATCGGTTTGGAAGCTTGCATCCGTGTAACCCCTTACACGCAACTCTTCCTCGCCGCCAAATATCAAGAAAGCATCCTTAGTTCTTCTAAAGTACTTCAAGATGTTCTTGACTGCAATGCAGTGACTCGCACCCGAATTGGATTGGTATCTGCTTGTCATACTCAAGGCATATGACACATATGGTCTAGTACATAACATGGCGTACATGATAGATCCTATGGCCGAGGCATAGGGAATTCTACTCATGCGTTCCTTCTCAATCTCATTGGAATGACAACCATTCTTTGAAAGATTGATTTCATGTGACATGGGCATGAATCCCTTCTTGGAATCTTGCATGTTGAACCGTTTCAACACCTTGTCAATATATGTACTTTGACTTAGGCCTAGCAGTCTCTTAGATCTATTTCTATAGATCTTTATACCGAGTATATAGGCTGCTTCCCCTAAGTCCTTCATTGAGAAACACTTCCCTAGCCAATCTTTTACGGATTGCAGCATGGGAACATTGTTTCCAATGGGGAGTATGTCGTCCACATACAAGACCAGAAAAAGCTACAGAGCTCCCACTAACCTGCTTGTATACACAAGACTCATCTTCGTTTCTAATGGAGCCAAACTCTTTGACTACTTCATCAAAACGTCGATTCCAACTCCTAGAAGCTTGCTTTAATCCATAAATGGATCGTTGCAGCATACATACTTTGTTGGCTTGCTTTGGATCTTCAAAACCCTCTGGCTGTATCATATACACATCCTCAAGGAGATTCCCATAAAGGAATGTTGTTTTGACATCCATCTGCCAAATCTCATAATCGTAGTATGCTGCAATTGCAAGTAGGATTCGGATGGATTTGGTCATAGCGACTGGTGAAAAGGATTCATCATAGTCAATACTATGAATGTGTCTGAATCCTTTAGCCACCAATCGGCCCTTATAGGTAATCACATTACCATCTATGTCGATCTTCTTCTTGAAGACCCACTTGCACCCTATGGGCCGCGCCCCTTCGGGTGGTTCCACCAAAGTCCATACTTTGTTGGTATACATGGATTCCATCTCGAATCTCATGGCTTCTAGCCACTTCTAAGAGTCTGGCCCTTTAACGGCCTCTTCATAGGTAGTAGGCTTATCATCTATGAGCATTGTGTCACCGAAATCGGTCACGAGAAGTCCATACCTCTCGGGTTCCTGGCGCACTCTACTAGATCTACGAAGCTCTTGTGTTACCTGAACAGGCTGTTCCACAACTGCTTGTGGTTCCTGTTCATGTTCCGTAATCGGTTCAGTAATTTGTGGTTCTTGAATCTCTTCAAGTTCTACAATCCTCCCACTTGCTTCTTTAGAGACAAATTCTCTTTCCAGAAACACGCCGGTCCGAGCAACAAACACTTTGTTCTTGGTTGGATTATAGAAATAGTAACCCTTAGCTTCCTTAGGGTACCCTACAAATTTACACTTATCCGACTTTGGCCCTAGCTTGTCTGATTGTAAACGTTTTACATAGACATCGCAGCCCCAAATCCTCATGAACGACAGTGTGGGACGCCTCCCACTCCACATCTCATGTGGTGTCTTCATGACTGATTTAAATGGAACACGGTTAGTGGTGAAAGCTGCACTTAATAGAGCATGGCCCCAAAATGATAATGGAAGGTCGGTTTGACACATCATAGATCGAACCATATCCAATAGGATTCGATCCCTCCTCTCAGACACGTCATTCCATTGTGGCGTTCCGGGTGGAGTGAGTTGGGACACGATCCCACACTCTATGAGATAGTCGTCAAACTCTTGGCTCAAGTATTCTCCTCCACGATCTGATCGTAGAGCCTTGATACTTTTTTCAAGTTGCTTCTCTACATCATTTTTGAATTCTTTGAAAATTTCAAAGGATTCGGATTTGGCCTTCATAAGGTACACAAATCCATATCTACTGTAATCATTAGTAAATGTAATGAATTAGACATAACCACCCCTGGAAGGCATGGAAAATGGCCCACACACATCGGTATGTATGAGCGCCAATTGCTGACTAGTCCTCTCACCTTTCTTATTGAAAGGGGACTTTGTCATTTTTCCCAATAAACAAGCCTCACATGTCTCGTATGATTAAAAATCAAATGAGTCTAGTAGTCCATCCTTATGGAGTCTAGACACACGTTTCTCGTTTATATGGCCTAAACGACAGTGCCATAAATAAGCAGGATTTAGATCATGTATTTTAATCCTATTGGTATTAATGTTGTAGACAAGATTGCTTAGATCAAGGACATACAGTCCATTAAATAATTATGCATTAAAATAGTGAATATTATTAAAATAAAAGAAACAACAATTGTTCTTTATTGAAATAATAAAACCTTCCTTGTCCAAACAAGAAATAGAAATAATGTTTCTGCTCATAGCAGGCACAAAATAGCAATTATTTAATTCTAAAACTAATCCTGAAGGCAGAGATAT
This sequence comes from Linanthus parryae, assembly GCA_023055425.1. Classification (NCBI taxonomy): domain Eukaryota; kingdom Viridiplantae; phylum Streptophyta; class Magnoliopsida; order Ericales; family Polemoniaceae; genus Linanthus; species Linanthus parryae. The sequence continues at coordinate 71,170,020 of JALGPY010000002.1, forward strand.
CTCGCACACGCCCACGGCCAACGCAGCAACTTTTGCTCCATTCCCAACGCGCAGATCTATCTCCCCTTTAGCCAATCTTCTACTTCTCTTTAGCTCCTGCACATTTCGACAAATGTGAGATCCACATCAAGTATCTAATACCCATGATGTAGAGACAGTTAAATTGACATCTACAACAAAAATACCTGGTGGTGGTGGAATCACTATTCCAAGCCTCTTGTCCTCCAGATATTTTGGGCAGTTCCTCCTCCAGTGTCCAGGCTGACTGCAGTAGTGACACTCACCTTTAGTCACACCTTTGGCAATCCCACCAACAGGCTTAAGGGCAGGTTCCTTGGACTTGGCAACTGAATTGCCTTTGCCCTTGGAGGTTGAGGCAAACCTTTTGCCCTTTCCTTTCTGCACCATCATAATGGACTTTTCCTTACCCTTGTTGATGCTTTTTTCAGCTGTCCTCAACATAATGAGAAAATTTGGAAGTGGTTACACGATCTCGTTCATGTTATAGTTCATGATGAACTGTCCATAACTCTCGGGCAACAATTGCAACACAAGATCGGTTGCCAACTCTTGGCCGACCAGGAACCCTAGTCGGGCGAGATTCTCCAAGTACCCGATCATACGGAGTACATGGGGTCCCACTGGGTTCCCTTCTTCTAGACGACACTTGAACAATGCCTTAGAGACCTCATACCTCTCAACCCTTGCCTGCTCTTGGAAGAGCTGCATCAGATGCTCGATCATATCGACATCATTCATGTTTTCGTGTTGCTTATGAAGCTCAGAAGTCATGGTGCATAGCATAAGGCAGGCCGCATCATTAGAGTCATCAACACGCTTTTGATACGCCTTTAGGGCTGCAGGGGTATTGTTCTCTAGACCTGCTGGAACTTGCTCCTCTATTGCGTACAGTTTCTACTCTTGCTTGAGAACGATTCTCAAGTTTCTGTACCAATCAAGGAAGTTGGTTCCAGAGAGCTTGTCCTTCTCAAGGACAGATCGTAGGGAATGCTGTGAACTCGATGAGTTGTTTTCCATGTGGAATTCTACAAAAAAGAAAATACGCAAGTTTTTGTATTTGTGAATTTTTGACTATATTCAATAATGGCTAGTTTATCAAATATAGTTCCCACTATTTTTCTACGAATTAATAACCCTCAAGATATTAATGCGGAAAATATCCTTATATTTTCTAGTGGGCCAAGATCCATGTTTCATCTCCTTATGAGCTTGCTTTGGCAAGTCACCCATTATTTGACTACTTTAGGTAGGAAGGGTGGTGAGATCATGTAACTAAAGATAGCAAAATGTAAAGTGAGATTGATTATTTTTGCAAAAATTGTAAAATTTAGGATTATGAAGTTGCCTATTGTTAGGAAGCCTCCTAAGCATATTAGAGAAGGTTGTCCCTACTCCTTTGCTCTAAACATATTAACGATGAGTTGTTTGCCATTTGAAATTCTACAAAAGGGAAAATACGCAAGTTTTAATATTTGTGAATTTTTTACTATATTCAATAATGGCTAGTTTATCAAATATAGTTCCCACTATTTTTCTATGGATTAATAACCCTCAAGATATTAATGCAGAAAATATCCATATATTTTCTAGTGGGCCAAGATGTAATACTCCGTATTTATCTTAGGGGTTGTTTGGTAATTTAAAACGTGCAAATCTTAGTTAAGAATTTTCGAGAAATTATTTGGGATTTCCTAGATTTAAAATTTTATTCGTTAAGAAGTTTGCGTAAGAATTTTGAAAGCTAAATAATAATTAATTGTGATAAAATAATATCCAGTAAACTATCGTAGTATTTTGGTATTTAAAGTAAATTAATAGTAAATTATTTTAGTAACAATTCGTTGTGAAAAAAATGCTATATTCTATGAGTTAGACGGTATATTAGACAAATAATAATATGCTATGATTCATTATTTGTAGAAAATAATAATAGCAACTATAATTAAAAAATAAGAATAATAATAATAAGGTGAGAAAATTACTCGTGTAAAATTTTAGGAAATGTTAGATTAATACTTGTAATTTAATTCGGGTAAATTTCTTTATTTTTATCATTAGCACGTGTACGACCACCGCAATACTTGTGTGTATTTTCCACACACAATCACACGGCCATTCGGTGTGCCCAACCACACCCTATACTTTCTCGAGACTTCATCTTCAACTTGAATTCGTCTCCTTAGAGATTTTTCCTTCGGTTTGATTTTTCACCACCACCGAACTCAACATCTTCTCTTCCACCGCCACCTCCTCCATATATATAAACAACTCATCCCCATCCCCTTCATCATCACCAGATTCATCACCACCAGCAACATCATCATCATCATCATCATCATCATCATCAACCACCATAACACCACCACCAAACACCACCGTGACCACCACCATCTCTCTCTCTCTCTCTGTCTTTCAGTCTCACTGTCTTCTCTGTACAAAACAGAGCCACCCAACCGTAGCAGTAGCATCCACCTTCGTCACCATAGTCATCTTCTTCATCTCCGGCGAAATCGCCGGCGAAGTCACCACCACCACCAACACCCACTGCCTCCTATCACCCTCTCTGTTCACCCTATGTTTTTTTCTCTATCTCTCTCTCTCTCTCTGCGAGTTGAAAACAGAGAGAAGTAGCAGCAGCAGTTAGCAGCGGCCAAAGGCCGCCACCACCGCCGCTGCCACCGTCGGGGAAGAAACCCGAGAGAGAGAGAGCCACCTCTGTTTCACTCTCCCTCCCCTCTCTATAACAAACTGAGAAAAGAAAGAAGAAGGAGGCATAAGCAGCAACCCAGCTGCAGAAACAGAGCACCCCCATCATCGCCGCCGAACCTCCATTAACGCCGGCCAAACTCCGGCCAAACTCCACCCGGACCGAACCGGAGCTGCCCACCTCTCTCTCTTCATCCCTCTGACCTCTAGGAGGGCCGACCAAGTCACCAGGAGGCTCAATCGAAGCCCAGAACCACCGGAGGAGGTCCGGTCGAGCTCCACCTCCGGCGCCACCGTTCGGCAACTTGACCCGATTCAATTCTCGACCGTTTCTTGCGATTCTTGGTTCCGGTATGCTCTATTCATCACCCTGAGTTGATTTATACATTCGAAATCTCGTCTTGATACTTGAATTCGCATTTAGATTGATCAAGTTTGAAACTCATGCTTAAGGGGGGAGGTAGTTGTATTTTTCAGAAACTATTTTAGTTATAAGAGGGGGGTATTTCTGTTATTTAATTAAAACATGAGGGTTCCTTTGTTATTTAAAAAACTGAAACATAAAAATGAAATAAAAATAGGATTTTATTTGTTTACATTATCTCTACACTTGCTAGCTTTTATTTTAATAATATTAATAATAATAGTTATAATAATGATAATAATAATAATACTAATAACAATAGTAATATTAGTAGTAGTAGTAGTTGTAATAATAATAATAATAATAATAATAATAATAATAGTAATAATAATAATAGCAATTATAAAAATAAAAGTGATACTAATAATAATAGTAATAATAAAAGTAGTAGTAATTATGATAAATAGTGATAACAATAATAAGAATAAGACTAACAAAAATGATATATACTAATAGAGATAATAATTTTTATAATAATAGAATTAATAATAGTAATAATAATATCAAATAAAAAGTAAGTTAAATAAATTAATCATATAGATAAAATAGAGGCTAGTTAAATAGAAATTATTTTCTTGAAAATAAACAAGCTAGAAGTATAATATGTAATTATTGATTTTCGGTGTATTATGAATTAGTTGGTAAATAATAAATATTTTAGAATTTTAAATTAACAGCTTCCTCAATTAATAACGACCTTTTAATTGTATTAATAAAAATAAGTTCTCCAACTTCTATTTTTCACTAAAATATGTTATAAAAAGTTTCTACAATTAATTTGATAAATTTGATAACTAAATGGCTAAATTAATAATATTATTTATTAAGTAATTTCTTGGTTATTTAGAAATAGATATGTTAATAAAATTAGTATTTAATAATTATCAAAGTTTATGGACTTAAATTATGAGTTTCTACATAACATTAAAGTTTAGAATATTATCTATACACATATAGTAAGAATTAAGAGATTTAAAATAAAAATTGGTAGACTTATAATAATCTATAATTGTATATTTGTGTCGATAAACTTGTGATCGAATAAAGAAATGTACCGTGTAGGTGACAAGTCGTAGACGAGGGCCACGTGACGTTCTAGAAGACTTTACGTGCTAAATTGCTAAGGACCGAGGTAAGTAATATGCCAAGCCTAGCTAGCCCAGCTTCCTTCGTGTCGTAACGTGATTTTTAATACTTGTCTCAAAATGTGTTTATGAATTATATGTTCTTATTTGTGATTACTTTACATTTCAAAGAAGCTGCTTTGATTTGATACTGTCACACAAAAATAATAACTCGTAATAACATAAAGTGGAAAGAGTTGTGCGGGAGAAGCTTATTATTATTGTCGAGTTGACTTTGTTCACTCGACCCGTGATTTAGATTGGTCGTGGTTGGTTACGGCCACCCGACCCGTTATTTTTCCCGGTCGCAACCTGCCGGGTTGCTCCATGTACTCACCTCTCTGGCCGCAAGAAGTCTTAGGGGGGTGCCGGCACTTAAGGTCTTGGAGTATGCGAGATGGATAGTTCCTTCCCCGTATCAACAAAGATAATAATATGGTTTTGGATATTTATAAAAGAAAGAGAAGAAGAGATTGGGAATTATACTCCCCGTGGAAAGTTGAGAAAGAAAGTTTAAAAGAGAAAGAAGTTTACATTTGAGTTCCTACTTTACTGTTTTACAATTTCTTCCTCTTTGTTATTATTACGAAAAATAAACATGCCTCGTCTCCTGTTTTACAAGCTTGGGTGTTACTTACTCAGTATTTTATGCTGACTTTAGAAAACTGCGGTCTTTGTTTCCTTCCCCCGCAGGTTTAGAAGAAGAAAACTATGGCATGACCGGGTACGGGACTCACTTAGACGGATATCACGAACAGTAATAAAGTCTGACTAGTCAACATAATGTAGTAGTTTTACAAACGTGCATGTAATATATAAAGACTCGTGTAATGTTTAATAGTATTGTAATATATGGATGTTTTGCTTATGACTTCCACCAATACTTTTGGCATCGCCCTCCTGAGCTTTCCGGTCCGGAACGGAAGGCTTGGGGACCGCGGGGTGTTGCACAAGATCCATGTTTCATCTCCTTATGAGCTTGCTTTGACAAGTCACCCATAATTTGACTACTTTAGGTAGGAAGGGTGGTGAGATCATGTAACTAAAGATAGCGCACTGTAAAGTTAGAGATTATTTTTGCAAAAACTGTAAAATTTAGGATTATGAAGTTGCCTATTATTATGAAGCCTCCTAAGCAGATTAGAGAAGGTTGTCCCTACTCCCTTGCTCTAAACATATTAACGATATTTCTTTTTCGTTAAAAGATCTGATAATAAGCCCTCTTCACAAATGATTTAATTTATTCCAAAATTGAAGCGGATGAGGCAACCCTGTTAACAAAATGATTTAATTTAGAAAATTTTGGTGCTCCCCCCATTTTTCTTAAATCTTAAACTTCACTTCTTGTTGATGCTTTGTTGGCTGATTAGTCAATTAAAAGTATGATAACTATTAAATTTAAATATATGCATTTACTTAATTTATGAATATACATATTGTCAAATACAATTATATATATATATATTGATGAATCTGCCAACAATGCTTACATGTAGGAGGTGAACTTTAGGGGTGGAGAAAAGAAAAATGAGTGAAGCATAATGACCCTCTTCAATCTATTTCAAATAAAATAATTGAAGGAGAGCAACTCTTGTTTACGCATCTTTTAACTCACAAGGAAGCATTAGCGCCCCCGCGGGGGGTAGGGGATTATTTACATTGAAACTTAAGGAAAACATCAAGATATAAAAAATGGCATCTCATCTAAACGAATGACGTAAAATAGCATTTCATCTAGAATTAGGATAAAATGAACATTTTTGAAAGAATCAATGGATTGTGACATTTTTTCCCATGTAACATTTAGGTGCAAGGGTTCTTTTAATAAATTTTAAGGTTCCTTGTCAATAAGATAAATGGCTGGAAAAAATTATCTCTCGGCTTTGTAGGTAGAAGATTTACCTAGTAAACCTCTGCAACCAAAAGCCTCTACCTATCATTGACGTGATCCTCCTTCAAAATATATTGACATATGCAATCATCAATCCTCAATTAGTATATGCTGTAAACGCTAACTTAAAATAGCACAAAAGAAGTAGTCTAATAATTACAAAAGTAAAATCGATTGCAAGGTATACCCGCAAATTAGTCAACGCTTTTCACAACGGAAGGCAATAAATCTTGAAGTCAATTGGATGAAATAATTCTTTCACCCCAGACTCTGTCAGTTGTCGTTTGGTAACTTCAACGACGGTTCACAGAGGTCGCGCCGACGACATAGTCAGCTTAAAGGAGGGATAATGTGTACAATATTCAAATCATGTTAAATGCGTTAAGAAATTCATGATTGGCATGTTTCAGACAAGAAAGCATCATGAACCTTGATTTAAAGTTACACATACATGAGATCCTTGAAGGAAAAAAGAACTAATAATCTAACATTCCCCATAGCTATAGGAGTAGTCAAGTGGAAGCATAATCCAGTAAGCTAAAATCAGGATTAAGGATAAATGAATCGAACAATGAAGCAACTCCATCCCACTCGAGATATAAGATGTGCGTATTATAGGTAATTATTCCATTTAATAATCTCGCACTTTTCTACGTCATGCTACTTAACTTGTTAAACCAAATGCTTTAAACCACAGACATCAAAAAACATTTTTTTTTAAATAGGGCCGAAATGAACAACTTTGATTTTGAACACCTTGAAAATCAAATCAATAATGTCCTTCATAATCGCGTTACAAAACATAACAACGACTTAATGTTAAATCTAGCCACAACTACAAACTTTATCATAATCAAATGATAATTTTCAAACCCGAGTTAGGCGGATCAGAATTCAATGAAGCCTTTTACCCATGTTGTCGAGTATGGTGCTCCATCCGATAATTAGGAATATTCAAATATCCTGAAAATTGAAGTTGCAGGAAAAATAAAAAAACATAATAATTAGGAAGCGACATTGACCAAATATGAATTTTGGTTAAACAAACGTCAGCATATGTCTATGCAGTGGCGACATGAACCAAATCCACTTGGGGAGACGTACTAAATCAAATTAATTTGGGGAACGAACCAGATTTGTGACCATGAGGAATGCGTTCTTTACCAGTCGAAAATCTGAAAAACATCTTCGAATAAAGCTCATTAAAACATTTCATCAGTGATGTATTCCAAATTCAAAACTCGGATTTGGAAATTTGAGAAATTAAAGTACTCCAATTGTTGTAACAGAACTTCTGTTTCAGAGCTCTGTTACCAATTTGTTATAACATGTGGGTATTTGAGCAAGAACGATGAAAGCGAAATAAGAACGAGACAGATATTTAACGTGGTTCACTAACGAATTCGTAACGAACCCGCTAGCTAATTCACGGCCAGAACCAGATATTTTATTGAGAAGAGACCCGATTACAATGCACGCCATGGCCGCAACGGCCACGATGGGCACCCGAAACACCCACCACACACACACACTAACAAAACCTCTCAAAGCACTACTAGCACTCTAAGAAATGGATTGTGTGTGCATTTGTACCAAATAGCTTTAGTGGCTATATATAGTGCCAAGAAAAAACAAGCCACCTCCTTTGTTTCCTAGTTCGACTAGGAAACAACTTTGCCTGTTTTGACTTTTCAAGTTACCAAATGTGATAGCAAGTCAACCCAACGATTCTCCACCTTGACTTGAATCATCTCAGCAACTCGAAACCGGAACCTGATGCTTCTCTTCTCAAACCTGAACTGATGCGTCTCCCAGAACCTGAAACGAGCACGCCTCCTCAATTAGATGTTCCGCAGTTGCATGCGAAACCCGAATTGCCAAATCGTTACTTCAACTACCATGCGTTCCTACAACGACTGCGTCCTATGTGGTTGCACTTCCGGGAATAGAAAAAAGTTCTCCACCCAGAACCAGACTCGAATGTATTCACTGAGAGAGGACCGAACACATTCCAGATGCGCCCAATTGCGCCAGACAGATGCACCATGACAAGTGCCCAGATGTCATTCAGACCAGATGCACCAATGACGAGTGCCCAAATTGTCATGCCAGATGCGCCCCGTATGCCTCAGATGCGCGAGATGCTCGCCAGAAAAAATCACGCCAGATGCGAGCTCAATGCGTGTCATGGTACACGCCCCAAAACCAGATGCATACCAGAACAAACTCGTGCATAATGCGCACCAGAACCAAGATCAGATGCGCGTGCCAGAAATCTCACGCGCCAGATGCTCCATGTCGTTGCTCCAACTCCAACGAGTTCTTGCAAAACATGAGCCAGAACCAGATTCAATTCACACGCCAGATGCTGCACGCTGGGAGCCGGATTACGACTGAACATCAATCGCCAGAACGCCAGATGCGCGTGAACCGCGAGAGTCGCGCCAGTACCGAATGCGTGATAAATTTTCCAGATCCCATGAACGCCTAATCAGATGCGCGCCAGATTGCTCCGACAAGATCCCAGATAGCATCCTCCGCGGGGCTTCAGATGGTGGGTGTACCTGCTTCTCTCTCACGAACAGATCGATCTTGATCGCCAAACCAGACATCATTCTTGGCAGAATCTCGAAACCCTACTCCCGATAGCCTGCTCCACCTGAATCGTGAAACCCTAGCTCTTGACTCCACCTGATCATGGAACCCTGGCTCTGATACCAATTTGTTGTAACATAACTCCTGTTTCAGAGCTCTGTTACCAATTTGTTATAACATGTGGGTATTTGAGCAAGAACAAAGAAAGCAAAACAAGCACGAGACAAATGTTTAACGTAGTTCACTAACGAATTCGTAACTAACCCGCTAGCTAATCCACGGCCAGAACCACATAATTTATTGAGAAGAGAACCCGATTACAATGCACGCTGTGGCCCCAACGGCCACGGTGGCCACCCGAAATACCCACCAGACACACATACTAACAAAACCTCTCAAAGCACTACTAGCACTCTAAGAAACGGACTGTGTGTGCATTTGTACCAAATAGATTTAGTGGCTATATATAGTGCCAAGACAAAACAAGCCACCTCCTTTGTTTCCTAGTTTGACTAGGAAACAACTTTGCCTCTTTTGACTTTTCAAGTTACCAAATGTGATAGCAAGTCAACCCAACACCAATAGTGTGAAAATATTAGCGAATTTCTAAAAAAAAAAATATCAAATAAATTCTATAAATCGAACATTCTGTAGGTTTTTCTCATGGATGCGCAACGGAAAACAAATATAATCCATGCAATACCCTCCAAGGATCACAAGTCAAGATACATAACGATGGTAAGAGAAGAAATTAATAACACACCTTAGGGTTTCTCCTTTGATGACTTCAAACGCGAATTGTGTCACGTTCTCTATAGTTGATCCACGCCTAGAGTTGAACTATAGATCTTCTACTCCTTTGTGCTAGCCCGGAATTGAGGAAGAGTAAGAAGAAATCACACAACGCGAGGAACAAGGAGGTGGCGGCCTCCTTGTTTGGGCCGACGGGATGGGTGGCGACAAGGGGGGGGGGGGGGGCGAGCCTTTCTTGCTTGCTTTCTCTCTCCTTTTTGTTCTCTCCCACTCAAGTTATGATCAATAAGTTCAAAAGTGTGGGAAGGAAGGAAGGAGCATCCTTTATATAGTCCAACAAATCCTTGCCAACTACCTAAAGGACCCATTCTAGTCCTACTAGAATTCGGTTTAGTCCCTTCCTTGCAAATTAGTCATACTAAGTTTGTAAAGTGTTGCATAGTGATCCTTCTAATTAATTAATCCAATAATTAATTCCCAAATCTAGTTCAACTCTATATAGTGTGTGACCCCATAGGCTTTATCTAGTTGGTAGCATCAATTTGCTAATATGGAGCGGTTTCTAGCAAAACATCCATTCTAGCCAACTAATAGAATAGTCATCCGACAAACCTTGTACAAGTAATTGTCTCATCCCTTTGTCTCTATATCCGGATTGGACACGAGACATACAAGTCACACTCGTATATCCAATCCATAGTTTCCCGATCCATGGGAATAGCCTTATTCGTGCAAATAACTTCAATATCCCATTTTGATTTATTTGAGTGTGGCTAGGCATTCTATAAGTACTATCCCTCGAGTGGCCTAGGATATTTGCTCCCGTTATGAGGGAGGGAAAAATTCTATCAACGTCCACTACGATCTCTAAGCTTGCTTCTTATTGTATCCGGTACACGCCTTTATAACTACCCAGTTACGGTGTAGCGTTTAACGCTACCAAAATCACAATAATCCACAACAAGAATATCTAGCGACTTCAAGTCTAAGGATGACAATATCATTTCACCACGAGAAGCACTTGTGACTTATCATAACGTGTATGTAGCCTTCTCGGAGATGGGTCAATCCAGTGCGTCATTACCCTTAATGCATACCTATGTGTTGGATCATGATATCTCCATATCAATCCAACCCCATACTAGTCTATAGATGATTGTCCCATTAATCATTATACTGGACTAGGGATATTTAAGATAAACAACACAATTGTAAATCTAAGGACTTCATTATATTAAATATCCAATAAATAATACAATCAATGTTCTAGCCATAAATAAATTGGTACTAAACTAGATTGCCTCTAGGGCATCTATTCTAACAGTCTCCCACTTGCACTAGAGCCAATCTGGCGCATCTCGTATGCCCATACTCCTAGTGTGCCCTTCATGCTTCCACTGCACAAGCGGCTTAGTAAGTGAATCTGACAGATTCTCATCTGTAGGAATCTTGCATATCCGAACGTTTCTTCTATCGATAATATCTCGAATCAGATGGAACTTCCTGAGCACGTGCTTGGATTTCTGTTGTGATCTGGGCTCCTTTGATTGCGCGAGCGCCCCAGTGTTGTCACACTACAACTCAACTGGATCCGCAATGCTACGAACCACACCAAGTTCAGAAACAAACTTTCTGATCCAAACAGCTTCCTTTGCTGCCCCATTTGCAGCAATATACTCAGCCTCTGTTGTAGAATCAGCCACCGTCTCTTGCTTGTAACTTTTCCATCTCACCGCTGCTCCATTCAGGCAAAACACACATCCGGACTGTGATCTAAAGTCATCTCTGTCGGTTTGGAAGCTTGCATCAGTGTAACCCCTTACACGCAACTCTTCCTCACCGCCAAATATCAAGAAAGCATCCTTAGTTCTTCTCAAGTACTTTAGGATGTTCTTGACTGCAATCCAGTGACTCCCACCCGGATTGGATTGGTATATGCTTGTCATACTCAAGGCATATGACACATCTGGTCTAGTACATAACAAGGCGTACATGATAGATCCTATGGCCGAGGCATAGGGCACTCTACTCATGCGTTCCTTATCAATCTCATTGGAAGGACAACCACTCTTCGAAAGAGTGATTCCATGTGACATGGGCAAGAATCCCTTCTTGTAATCTTGCATGTTGAACCGTTTCAACACCTTATCAATATATGTACTAAGAGTTAGGCCTAGCAGTCTCTTATATCTATCTCTATAGATCTTTATACCGAGTATATAGGCTGCTTCCCCTAAGTCCTTTATTGATAAACACTTCCCTAGCCAATATTTAACAGATTGCATCATGGGAATGTCGTTTCCAATGAGTAGTATGTCATCCACATACAAGACCAGAAAAGCTACAGAGCTCCCACTAGCCTTCTTGTAGACACAAGACTCATCTTTGTTTTTGATGAAGCCAAACTCTTTGACTACTTCATCAAAACGTCGATTCCAACTCCTAGAAGCTTGCTTCAATCCATAAATGGATCGTTGCAGCTTACAAACTTTGTTGGCTTGCTTTGGATCTTCAAAACCCTCCGGGTGTATCATATACACGTCCTCGAGGAGATTCCCATAAAGGAATGCTGTTTTGACATCCATCTGCCAAATCTCATAGTCATGGTATGCTGCAATTGCAAGTAGGATTCGGATGGATTTGGTCATAGCGACTGGTGAAAAGGTTTCATCATAGTCAATACCATGAATCTGTCTGAATCCTTTAGCCACCAATCGGACCTTATAGGTAATCACATTACCATCCATGTTGATCTTCTTCTTGAAGACCCACTTGCACCCTATGGGCCGCGCCCCTTCGGGTGGTTCCACCAAAGTATATACTTTGTTGTTATACATGGATTCCATCTCGGATCTCATGGCTTCTAGCCACTTCTGAGAGTCTGGGCCTTTCACGCCCTCTTCATAGGTAGTAGGCTCATCATCTATGAGCATTGTGTCACCGGAATCGATCACGAGAATTCCATACCTCTCGGGTTCCTGGTGCACTCTACTAGATCTATGAAGCTCTTGTGTTACCTGAACAGGCTGCTCCACAACTGTTTGTGGTTCCTGTTCATGTTCCATAATCGGTTCAGTGATTTGTGGTTCTTGAATATCTTCAAGTTCTACAGTCCTCCCACTTGCTTCTTTAGAGACAAATTCTCTTTCTAGAAACACGCCCGTCCGAGCAACAAACACTTTGTTCTCGGTTGGATTATAGAAATAGTAACCCTTAGTTTTCTTAGGGTACCCCACAAACTTACACTTATCCGATTTTGGCCCTAGTTGTCTGGTTTTAAACGTTTTACATAGACATCGCAGCCCCAAATCCTCATGAACGACAGTGTGAGACGCCTCACACTCACATCTCATGTGGTATCTTCATGACTGATTTAGATGGAACACGGTTAAAGGTGAAAGTTGCACTTAATAGAGCGTGGCCCCAAAACGATAATGGAAGATCGGTTTGACACATCATAGATCAAACCATATCCAATAGGGTTCGATTCCTCCCCTCAGACACGCCATTCCATTGTGGCATTTCGGGTGGAGTAAGTTGGGACACGATCCAACACTCTCTGAGATAGTCGTCAAACTCTTGGCTCAAGTATTCTCCTCCACGATCTGATCATAGAGCCTTGATACTTTTTCCAAGTTGCTTCTCTACTTCATTTTTGAATTCTTTGAACATTTCAAAGGATTTAGATTTGGCCTTCATAAGGTACACAAATCCATATCTACTGTAATCATCAGTAAATGTAATTAAGTAGACATAACGACCCCTGGCAGGCGTGGCAAATGGGCCACACACATCGGTATGTATGAGCGCCAATTGCTCACTAGTCCTCTCACCTTTCTTATTGAAATGGGACTTTATCATTTTTCCCAATAAACAAGCCTCACATGTCTCATATGATTCAAAATAAAATGATTCTAGTAGTCCATCCTTATGGAGTCTAGATACACGTTTCTCGTTTATGTGGCCTAAACGACAGTGCCATAGGTAAGCAGGATTTAAATCATTTATTTTAATCCTCTTCGTATTAATGTAATAGACAGGATTGCTTAGATCAAGGACATACAATCCATTAAATAATTGCGCACTAAAATAGTGAATATTATTCAAATAAAAGGAACAACAATTGTTCTTTATTGAAATAATAAAACATTCCTTGTTCAAAAAAGATATAGAAATAATGTTTCTGCTCATAGCAGGCACAAAATAGCAATTATTTAATTCTAAAACTAATCTTGAAGGCAGAGATAGCTCGCGCACGCCCACAGCCAACGCAGCAACTTTTGCTCCATTCCCAACGTGCAGATCTATATCCCCTTTAGCCAATATTCTACTTCTCTTTAGATCCTGCACATTTCGACAAATGTGAGATCCACATCCAGTATCTAATACCCATGATGTAGAGACAATTAAATTGACATCCACAACAAAAATACCTGGTGGTGGTGGAATCACTATTCCAAGCCTCTTGTCCTCCAGATATTTTGGGCAGTTTCTCCGCCAATGTCCAGGCTGACTGCAGTAGTGACATTCACCTTTAGTCACACCTTTGGAAATGCCACCAACGGGCTTAAGGGAAGGTTCCTTGGGCTTGGCAACTGACTTTCCTTTGCCCTTGGAGGATGAGGCAAACCTTTTCCCCTTTCCTTTCTGTACCATCATAATGGCCTTTCCCTTACCCTTGTTGATGCTTTGTTCAGCTGTCCTCAACATATTGAGTAAATCTTGCAGTGGTTTCACGATCTCTTTAATGTTATTGTTCATGATAATTTGTCCATAGTTCTCGGGCAACGATTGCAACACGAGATCAGTTGCCAACTCTTCGCCGACCGGGAACACCAGTCGGGCGAGATTCTCCAGGTACCCGATCATACGGAGTATATGGGGTCCCACCGGGTTCCATTCTGCCAGATGACAATTGAACAATGCCTTAGAGACCTCATACCTCTCAACCCTTGCCTGCTCTTGGAAGAGCTGCTTCAGATGCTCAACCATATCCACAGCATTCATGTTTCGTGTTGCTTCTGAAGCTCAGAAGTCATGGTGCAAAGCATCAGGCAGGCCGCATCATTAGCGTCATCAAAAAGCTTTTGATACGCCTTTAGGGCTGCAGGTGTTTGGTTCTCTGGACCTTCTAGAACATGCTCCTCTATTGCGTACAGTTTCTTCTCTTGCTTGAGAACGATTCTCAAGTTTCTGTACCAATCTAAGAAATTGGTTCCAGAGAGCTTGTCCTTCTCAAGGACATATCGTAGGGAATGTTGTGAACTCGATGAGTTGTTTGTCATTTGGAATTCTACAAAAGGAAAATACACAAGTTTTAGTATTTGTGAATTTTTGACTATATTATATAATGGCTAGTTTATCAAATATAGCTCCCACTATTTTTATATGGATTAATAACCCTCAAGATATTAATTCGGAAAATATCCTTATATTTTCTAGTGGGCCAAGATCCATGTTTCATCTCCTTGTGATCTTGCTTTGGCAAGTCACCCATAATTTGACTACTTTAGGTAGGAACGATTCCAATTGCATATCTTATGCAACTCTTGGTTCAATTGGGCAAATAACTCCTTATTTATCCATCCATATGGATAATCCCTATTGAATGCCTCTAAGTTTTTTTTAATCATATTAATAGCCTAGTTGTGTTCAACCTCTTATTTAAACAATTGCACATTACTAGCTTGTGCCATCGCATTCCATCATTATGAACCAAGTCGCCATGCTTTGGCACGCACGAACTTGATAAATCGTGATGATAATGAGTGTTTAAATAACGAGAAGGCAAGAACACAATATTTGAATTTTGAGGGATTTTAAATTCAATTTTTAATTGTTTTGTTGATCAATTTCAACTAATCTATCTATTTGAGTTTGGGCACAACTCCAAATAATAGATCCGGGTTGTCTAATTATCTTATTGTCCTAATTGCATGCATCATCCATACACCAACCACAAAATAATAAGACAATAAAATAAAAAACCACAAAACAAAATAAAATGTGACGTGAATATGGCCTTTTCTAGACTAAGATAATTCCAAGCCAATGGAATTATCTATGAATCCTAAAAAAAACACATCTCCATGCGTCTTCATCTTTTGGTCCATCCTTCATAGTCATGTGGAATGCTCCATGCTCCATCTTTTGTGGCTCCTTTTGGCTTTGGGCTTCTTTCTTCAATCTTGGCTAACAATCTACTCTATCTAGCACTAGCTAACAACTTATACTAAATAAAATAAATCTCACAAGTTGAGAAAAAAATGGCACGTAGGCCATAAAACTCTAATTAATTGTTACAATTAATTAATCAGCTCGCAGGCCGTAAACCATACCACAAAAATTAAACATTGACATCAAACCACATCCTAAGGCCATATCCAATCGCCATGCGATTTGCACATAAACAGTTAAAATCCCAATTTTAACGCGCTTGGTCAATTTTAATTGATTTTAGGATTTTATGGTTAAAACGGTCCATGGGGCCCAACAATCAAATTGTCCGGGCCCAAAAAAAAAACCGCAAAGGCCTTGGGCCGGCCGGCCCCTAGCCCACGCGGCTAGGCCGCGGGCTAGGGCTTCCCCGACCCCTAGGCCGAGCCTTGCTTGGGCGGCAAGCAAGGAGGGGCGGTCCCCTAGGGGGCCGAACCTCCTTTGGGAGTTGTTTCCAAAACAACTCCCTTGCTTGGTGCCCAAGTTTGGTTGTTTCCTTGTATGGGAAGAACTCCTTCTTTCCATAGGATGCCCAAACCCCCTAGATCTAAGATCCTAAAATTTCTCAAACTCACTAATTCATGCATCCAATGCAAAAACTAAGTCTTGTTATGATAGATTATTGAAAAATTTCACCATATGCTTGATTTGTCTTGTTTTACGCGTTAAACAATAAATTTAAAGTGTAAAACTATCAAAACGTAACACATAAACCACGTTTATGCTCTACCACCTGTGGCTCTGATACCACTGTAGGGTTTTGATCATGGATGCGCAACGTAAAACAAAGATAATCCATGCAATACCCTCCAAGGATCACAAGTCAAGAGACATAACTATGGTAAGATAAGAAATCAATAACACACCTTAGGGTTTTTTCCTTTGATGACTTCAACCGCGAATTGTGTCTCGTTCTCTATAGTTGATCCACGCCTAGAGTTGAATTCTAGATCTTCCTACTCCTTTGGGCTAGCTCGGAATTGAGGAAGAGGAAGAAGAAATCATACAACGCGAGGAACAAGGAGGTGGCGGCCTCCTTGTTTGGGCCGACGGGATGGGCGGCGGCCAGGGGGCGGGCGAGCCTCTCTTGCTTGCTTGCTCTCTCCTTTTTGTTTTCCCCACTCAAGTTATGATCAATAAGTTCATAAGTGTGGGAAGGAAGGAAGGAGCATCCTTTATATTGTCCAACAAATCCTTGCCAACTACCTAAAGGACCCATTCTCGTCCTACTAGAATTCGGTTTAGTCCCTTCCTTGCAAATTAGTCCTACTAAGTTTGCAAGGTGTTGCAAAGTGATCCTTCTAATTAATTAATACAATTAATTAATTCCAAAATCTAGTTCAACTCTATATAGCGTGTGACCCCATAGGCTCTATCTAGTTGGTAGCAACAATTTGCTAATATGGAGCGGTTTCTAGCAAAACATCCATTCTAGCCAACTAATAGAATAGTCATCCGACAAACCGTGTACAAGTAATTGTCACATCCCTTTGTCTCTATATCCGGACTGGACACGAGACATACAAGTCACACTCGTATATCCAATCCATAGTTTCTCGATACATGGGAATAGCCTTATTCGTGTAAATAACATCAATATTCCATATTGATTGATTTTAGTCTGGCCAAACATTCTATAAGCACTATCCCTCGAGTGGCCTAGGATATTTTCTCCCGTTATGTGGGAGGGACAAATTCTATCTATGTCCACTACGATCTCTAAGCTTGCTTCTTATTGTACCCGGTACACGCTTTTATAACTACCCAGTTACGGTGCAGCGTTTAACGCTACCAAAATCACAATAATCCACAACTAGAATATCTAGCGCCTTCAAGTCTAAGGATGACAATACCATTGCACCACGAGAAGCACTTGTGACTTATCAGAACGTGTATGTAGCCTTCTCGGAGATGGGTCAATCCAGTGCGTCCTTAATGCACACCTATGTGTTGGATCATGATATCTCCATATCAATCCAACCCCATACGAGTCTATACATAATTGTCCCATTAATTATTATACTGGACTAGGGATATTTAAGATAAACAACACAATTGTAAATCTAAGGACTTCATAATATTAAATATCCAATAAATAATACAATGAATGTTCTAGCCATAAATAAATTCATACTAAACTAGATTGCCTCTAGGGCATCTATTCCAACACATTCCACCAAGGTGTGACTGATTTCTTTGTCACTTCATTGAAATAGTGGGAAAGGTTTTGGGGAACAAACGGAGGGTCAGAAGCCGATATTTAGAGCGCGAGGTCGTCGATCATCGGACCTCGGTCGAGCGTGATGGTGGAGATTAATGACAAGCCAAAGGAATACCATGTAGAAGGCTAGTTCAGGCAGAGAAACATCACGATATTCACTTCAAGAAAATACCTGTTCTTGAGCTCAGCCATAAAGTTATGTGTCGACGAATGTCTTGCTTGGGAGGGATGCATTTTCTCTCCACATCAAGCCCGACTCTGATGTCGCTTTTGCCATGGGCCTAGTAGTTGTGCTTGATAAGATCTGTGGTGAAGATGTCAATGATGACCTTGACTCACCGAGTTCGGACGCACTTATACATATGTTATTTTCTTTTCATTTATCGAATAACATGGAAAAGAAATTGTAAATTGTCAACTCATGACAGCCATAGTTGAGAAATCTGAAAACAAACATCTCTTTCTATGTGTGAATTTATGAAACCCTAACCAAATATGTTGAATATCAAATGTGGTGAACACGAACGGATGTATGGTATGAAAAATTGACGATACAAAACTAATAGGAAGAAAAAATTGCAATCATTAATTTTTCAACACCATAAACTTTTATATACATATTTCCAAAAGCAGCGTTGCAATTCTGGTATGAAGACATTCAAGAGCACAAGTCATATTTTAGGAACAACAATCTCCAGACAACTATTTAAATTTAAAGCGCAGATTTATAATTCATCACCTAATATTTTTAACAATTGATCCATAATATCTCACATTAAGAAACAAAAGGAAACACATTCCAAGATAAAAGAATTCAAAAAAAAATGGATGAAGAAATTTGAATATGAGTATTATTTTTACATGCTCAATGTTCCTTATAGAGAAATTATCAACTCATTTGAACCCCTTTTGAAGGAGTATGTATATTCTCATAAGTGAAAATCCTATCCAAAATAGGATAGCATTTTATAGTTCTTGAGAATTATAAGTTTGAAGTATGACAAACCTTATATCCTAGAGCGATACATTTTGTAATTCCGATCTCGCCAACATTCTTTTGGCTCGAGTATATAAAAATATGTGAAAATTACATCTTTATGACATTGATTATATGATTCAGGTCATGAGGGGGATGAGAGACCATATTACACGACATGACTTCATTGTCGTCTTGATACTCGAGTACAGGTGACTTCAAATTTCAAGTTCAAATGATAATGAGTGTCGATACATATGAAGCATGTAAAGGTTGCTGAATGCAAATATAAAGATCCTCCATATGGGTCATGACCTTGTTAGTTCCATTTCGACAGAAATTGATAACACAAGAGAATCATCAACAAACGATCAAACCAACGTTGTAAATTCAATGCCCTTAAAGAGGAAAAAACTCATATAGAAGCTAGGACTTTACCTACATTTGAGTTTATGTATATAATAGTTGAAGATAATACTTTTGAAAAGTGCTTGGAATCATATGATTTCATTAAACCACTACAAGTGGATTTCGTGTTTGACTACATATTGGCCAAAATCAAATTCAACACTCATGTGTACAAATATACACGCAGAGTAGGCGAGGGACAAATATAACAGTCTCTTTGTTAAATGAATGTAGCGACTTGTTTGAGGCCATATTCAAAACTAAAAGATTTGATAGGCACTGAGAATAGCCAATGAAGTATGTTATCGCCAACCTTCAATACAAGGGTTTCGTCACTTTATCAAACGCCCTTGCTCTGCAAATTGGCTTTCTTACAAAAAAAACATCAACCATTCGATATGAAAACTTGAGAGACGATGAAGCATACCTTTTGTTCGTAACAGTAAAATGGATCGATAGTGAGATATCTTCTGGATCTCTAGTTATTCAAGGACATTTTGGGTTGCACCCGCAACATGGAGATTCCTTGTTACCATGGTGATCTATTGTGGAGGAGTCTATTGAAGAAATAACACTACAATAGAAATACATACATTAGGAATATCTTAGGGTAAGAAGACATTTTCGTAATTATAAACTTTAGAGTGACACTTTTGTAACAAAAGATCTTAGGAGTCATTTTTCTATTCTTCACTTGCACTAAAAACATTGAGCTTGACTCATTATGTTTACGAATGGAACAAACAGTCTCTTTTGTTTTAGTGCAGATCCAATTGCTAATTTCTCCACAAAGGGTCTACCCATTCTGACATTGAAGATCTCAATTATAAACTGATCGTTAGTCCTCCACCATCAGTTTCAAGGACAGTAATAGTACATCACTCTGTAGCCCAAAGAGTTGAAATATAATCAACAAGGCTTGCAACAAATCAGGCCCAAACCCCATTTTGTAAGCCCCTTCACTGTAAAGGCATAATGTTACTTTTCCTCATGTACAAAACCCTAATTATGTACCTACTGTTGAATTAAAGCCGGTATGATCCGACCGTTGATTAGCTTCTATGTGAAATCTCTAGAAGTCTCCTCGTAAACCGAATCCATTCAATGTATTTACTTATTCGTATTCTATTTTATTTTTTTCTCTAAAACTTGTGAGTACATAATACAAGCCCTATTTTAGGGTTCTTTCAGATATTAGCAGTGTTTTGTGTTGAATATGACTTGAAGTCAAAGGCGGCAAAAGTCAAAGGCGGCTAAGAGATTTAGGAAACAAATTGGGGGTCCAACTTTGGCAGTTTTTGGGTTGTTTCCTTATTTGTTCTATAGTCATTTTTTGTTATGTCTTGGGCACAAAGTCGGTCCTATATGTCTATATAAGGGACCTATCTTGTGCCTAAACATTGTGCGTTGTCACTATGGCCTTTGGCCATAGTGTGGATTGTATTCGTGGCGTCTCTCTCTAATAAACATGGGTTTTCGGGTCGTGGAGTTAGCTAGCTAATCACTAGTGAACCACGTTATATCGTGTGTTTCTTGTGTTCTTGTTTTCATCAATTCACCGTTATCTAAGCTAGGTCCAGATCATAACAAACTGGAATCAGAGCTCGTTTCCGCAGGGGGTTTGTCATAACAAACTGGTATCAGAGCCAGGTTCAGCGATTCAGGGGGAGCTCAGAGCTAGGTTGTGGTGTTCCAAGATCAAGGTGGAGCTATAGGGCTAGGGTCTCACAATCCGTGAAATTCATAGCTAGGGTTTCGCGATCAAGGTAGAGCACGCATGCGGGGGTTACGGATCTGGTAAAGGAGATGCAGAGAAGATGACTGGGGGGATGACCAAGATCGACAAGTTCACGGAGAGAAACAACTTCAGTCTTTGGCAGAACAAGGTACGTGCTTTGTTGAAGTAGCAAGGCCTGTGGTTGCCATTGGCGGAAGATTAAGAGAGGGCTTATACAACCACCATCGCTGAATTTGAGTCTCAGCAAGAGGGGACGCGGCAGAGGGCTGCGTATGGGGTTCAGACAGTCAGAGTTCCGGCACGATATGGTGGCCAAGGGAAGCTACGGTGACGTCTGTTCAAACGGTAGAGAAAAGAGACACCAGTGGACGAAGGATGAACTCAGGATCTGCAGGTTTGGCTGCAGGTGGAGGGTACTTCGGAGGATGGTCTAGTTCTCTAAGCCCCGTTGGGGGGCATGGAATCTGTGCTCTTGACGAGGAGACAGATTTGGCATGGGGGAGTCTCTAACGAGGGACACGACACGTGTAGGGCGTGCAAGGGGGCGCGTATGATGCGCGCAAGGGGGCGATTTTGCAGGAATTCGGTGGGAATTGGAGAAATTTCGCAAACCATTGCGGGAATTCAGCGGGAATTGGAGCAACATGTTTGGGGGTTTGTTGTAGGGACTAGGTGGGAGTCGGTGTTGGAATAGATGCCCTAGAGGCAATCTAGTTTAGTATGAATTTGTATATGGCTAGAAAATTCATTTATTATTTATTGGATATTTAATATAATGAAGTCCTTAGATTTACAATTGTGTTGTTTATCTTAAATATCATAGTCAAGTATAATGATTAAATGGGACAATCATCTATAGACTAGTATGGGGTTGGACTGATATGGAGATATCACGATCCAACACATAGGTGTGCATTAGGGAATGTTGCACTGGATGGACCCATCTCCGAGAAGGCTACATACATGTTATGTTGAGTCACAAGCGCTTCTCGCGGCGCAACGGTATTGTCATCCTTAGACTTGAAGTCACTAGATATTCTAGTTGTGGATTATTGTGATCTTGGTAGCGTTAAACGCTACACCGTAACTGGGTAGTTATAAAGGCGTGTACTGGATACAATGTCTGGCCACTCGAGGGATAGTGCTTATAGATAGGATTTGTCCTTCCCACATAACGGGAGCAAAAATCCTAGGCCACTCGAGGGATAGTGCTTATAGAATGTCTGGCCAGACTCACATAAATCAATATAGGATATTGATGTTATTTGCACGAATAAGGCTATTCCCATGGATCGAGAAACTATGGATTGGATATACGAATGTGACTTGTATGTCTCGTGTCCAATCCGGATATAAAGACAAAGGGATGAGACAAATACTTATACAAAGGTTGTCAAGATGACTATTCTATTAGTTGGCTAGAATGGATGTTTTGCTAGAGACCGCTCCATATTAGCAAATAGTTGCTACCAACTAGATAGAACCTATGGGGTCACACGCTATATAGAGTTGAACTAGATTAGGGAATTAATTAATTGGATTAATTAATTAGAAGGATCACTTTGCAAACCCTTGCAAACTTAGTAGGGACTAATTTGCAAGGAAGGGACTAAATTGAATTCTAGTAGGACTAGAATAAGTCCTTTAGGTAGTTAACAAGGACTTGTTGGACTATATAAAGGACCTTCCATCCTTCCTTCCCACATAACTTATGCTCATTAAGTGAACATAACAAGAGTGGGAGAGAACAAAAGGAGAGAGAGCAAGCAACAAGGAGGCCTGACGCCCCCTTGCCGCCGCCCCGTCCCCGTCGGCCAAAGGAGGCCGAGACCCTCCTTTGGGTCTCGTTTTGCGTGATTTCTTCTTCCTCTTCCTCTTCCGGGCTAGCACCAAATGAGTTGGGAGATCTAGGATCAACTCTGGGCGTGGATCAGCTATAGAGAACGTGACATAATTCGCGTTTGAAGTCATCAAGGAGAACCCAAAGGTGTGTTTATGATTTCTAACCCTTACCATCGTTATGTCTCTTGACTTGTGATCCTTGGAGGGTTTTGCATGGTTTTTTTTTGATTATGCTTCCGTTGTGCGATCCATGAATCAAAACCCTACAGTGGTATCAGAGCCACAGGTCGTAGAGCATAAACGTGGTTTATGTGTTACGTTTTAGTTGTTTTACACCTTAATTTGATTGTTTATCGCGTAAAACAAGACAAATCAAGCATGGGATGCAATTTGTCAATAATTAATCATAACAAGATCCAATTTTTGCATTGGATGCATGAATTGGTGAGTTTGAGAAATTTTAGGATCTTAGATCTAGGGTTTGGGCATCCTTGGGGAAGAAGGAGTGCTCCCAAAACAAGAAAACAACCAAACTTGGGCACCAAGCAAGGGAGTTGTTTTGGAAACAACTCCCTCAAGGAGGTTCGGCCCCCCTAGGGACCGCCCCCCTTGCTTGCCGCCCAAGCTTGGCCGCCCTAGGGGCCGGGCGGCCCTAACCCGTGGGCCTAGGCTTGTGGGTTTTGGGCCGGGCCGGCCCTAGGGCCTTGTGGTTCACTTTTTGGGCCCGGGCAATTTGATTGTTGGGCCCATGGACCGTTTTAACCCTAGAAATCCTAAAATCAATTAAAATTGACCAAGCGCGTTACAATTGGATTTTAACTGTTTATGTGCAAATCGCATGGTGATTGGATATGGCCTTAGGATGTGGTTTGATGTGGATGTTTAATTTTGTAGTTTGGTTTTACGGCCTGCGAGCTGATCAATTAATTGTAATAATTAATTAGGGTTTTATGGCCTGCGTGCCAATTTTTTTCTCAACTTGTGAGATTTATTTTATTTAGTATAGATATTAGCTAGTGCTAGATAAAGTAGATTGTTAGCCAAGATTGGAGAAAAGAAGCACAAAGCCAAAGAAGCCACAAAAGATGGAGCATGGAGCATGGAGCAATCCACAAGACTATGAAGGATGGACCAAAACATCAAGACGCATGGAGATCTGTTTGCAGAAGGGTTCATAGATGATTCCATTGGCTTGGAATTATCTTAGTCTAGAAAAGGCCATATCCACATCACGTTTAATTTCTGTTTTGTGGTTGTTTATGTTATTGTCTTATTATTTGTGTGGTTGGTGTATGGATGATGCATGCAATTAGTATAATAAGATAATTAGACAACCCGGATCTATTATTTGGAGTTGTGCCCAAACTCAAATAGATAGATTAGTTGATATTGATCAACAAAATAATTAAAATTGAATTTAAAATCCCTCAAAATTCGAATATTGTGTTCTTGCCTTCTCGTTATTTAAACTCTCATTATCATCATTATTTATCAAGTTCGTGCGTGCCAAAGCATGGCGACTTGGTTCATAATGATGGAATGCGATGGCACGTAACAATGTGCAATTGTTTAGATAAGAGGTTGAACACAACTAGGCTATTAATTTGATTAAGAAACCTAGAGGCAATCAATTGGGATTATCCATATGGATGGATAAATAAGGAGTTATTTGCCCGATTGAACCAAGAGTTGCATATGGGATGCAATTGGAATTGTTCCTACCTAAAGTAGTCAAATTATGGGTGACTTGCCAAAGCAAGCTCATAACGAGATGAAAGATGGATCTTGGCCCACTAGAAAATATAAGGATATTTTCCGCATTAATATCTTGAGGGTTATTAATCCATAGAAAAATAGTGGGAGCTATATTTGATAAACTAGCCATTATTGAATATAGTCAAAAATTCACAAATACTAAAACTTGCGTATTTCCTTTTTGTAGAATTCCAAATGGCAAACAACTCATCGAGTTCACAACATTCCCTACGATCTGTCCTTGAGAAGGACAAGCTCTCTGGAACCAACTTTCTTCATTGGTACAGAAACTTGAGAATTGTTCTCAAGCAAGAGAAGAAACTGTACGCAATAGAGGAGCATATTCCAGAAGGTCCAGAGAACCAAACACCTCCTGCCTTAAAGGCATATCAAAAGCGTGTTGATGACGCTAATGATGCGGCCTGCCTAATGCTTTGCACCATGACTTCTGAGCTTCAGAAGCAACACGAAAACATGAATGTTGTCGATATGATCGAACATCTAAAGCAGCTCTTCCAAGAGCAGGCGAGGGTAGAGAGGTATGAGGTCTCAAAGGCACTGTTCAAATGTCACCTGGCAGAAGGGAACCCGGTGGGACCCCATGTACTCCCAATGATCGGGTACTTGGAGAATCTCGCCCGACTGGGGTTCCCGGTCGGCCAAGAGTTGGCAACCGATCTCGTGTTGCAATCGTTGCCCGAGAGTTATGGACAGTTCATTATGAACTATAACATGAACGAGATCGTTAAACCACTGCCAGATTTGCTCAACATATTGAGGACGGCTGAACAGAGCATCAACAAGGGTAAGGGCAAGGCCATAATGATGGTACAGAAAGGAAAGGGCAAAAGGTTTGCCTCTTCCTCCAAGGGCAAAGACAAGTCAGTTGCCAAGTCCAAGGAACCTGCCCTTAAGCCTGTTGGTGGTATTGCCAAGGCCGTAACTAAAGGTGAGTGTCACTATTGTAGTCAGCCTGGACACTGGAGGAGGACTGCCCAAAATATCTGGAGGACAAGAGGCTTGGAATAGTGATTCCACCACCACCAGGTATTTTTGTTGTAGATGTCAATTTAACTGTCTCTACATCATGGGTATTAGATACTGGATGTGGATCTCATATTTGTCGAAATATGCAGGATCTAAAGAGAAGTAGAAGATTGGCTAAAGGAGAGGTAGACCTGCGCGTTGGGAATGGAGCAAAGGTTGCTGCGTTGGCCATAGGCGTGTGCGAGCTATCCCTGCCTTCAGGATTAGTTTTAGAATTAAATAATTGCTATTTTGTGCCTGCTATGAGCAGAAACATTATTTCTATTTCTTGTTTGGACAAGGATGATTTTATTGTTTCAATAAAGAACAATTGTTGCTCCTTTTATTTAAATAATATTCACTATTTTAGTGCGCAATTATTTAATGGACTTTATGTCCTTGATCTAAGCAATCCTGTCTACAACATTAATACCAAGCGGATTAAAATTAAAGATTTAAATCCTGCTTATTTATGGCACTGTCGTTTAGGCCACATAAATGAGAAACGTGTATCTAGACTCCATAAAAATGGATTACTAGACTCATTTGATTTTGAATCATATGAGACATGTGAGGCTTGTTTATTGGGAAAAATGACAAAGTCCCCTTTCAATAAGAAAGGTGAGAGGACTAGTGAGCAATTGGCACTCATACATACTGATGTGTGTGGGCCATTTGCCACGCCTGCCAGGGGTGGTTATGTCTACTTCATTACATTTACTGATGATTACAGTAGATATGGATTTGTGTACCTAATGAGGGCAAAATCCGAATCCTTTGAAGTGTTCAAAGAATTCAAGAATGAAGTAGAGAAGCAACTTGGCAAAAGTATAAAGGCTCTACGATCGGATCGTGGAGGAGAATACTTGAGCCAAGAGTTTGACGACTATCTTAGAGAGTGTGGGATCGTGTCCCAACTCACTCCACCCGGAACGCCACAATTGAATGGCGTGTCCGAGAGGAGGAATCGAACCCTATTGGATATAGTTCGATCTATGATGTGTCAAACTGATCTTCCATTGTCATTTTGGGGCTACGCTCTATTGAGTGCAGCTTTCACCATTAACCGTGTTCCATCTAAATCAGTCATGAAGACGCCATATGAGATGTGGAGTGGGAGGCGTCCCACACTGTCGTTCATGAGGATTTGGGGCTGCGATGTCTATGTAAAACGTTTACAATCAGACAAGCTAGGGCCGAAATCGGATAAGTGTAAATTTGTGGGGTACCCTAAGGAAACTAAGGGATACTACTTCTACAATCCAACCGAGAACAAAGTGTTTGTTGCTCGGACCGGCGTGTTTCTAGAAAGAGAGTTTGTCTCTAAAGAATCAAGTGGGAGGAATGTAGAACTTGAAGAGGTTCAAGAACCACAAATCACTGAACCGATTATGGAACATGTACAGGAACCACAAGAAGTTGTGGAGCCACCTGTTCAGGTAACACAAGAGCTTCGTAGATCTAGTAGAGTGCGCCAGGAACCCGAGAGGTATGGACTTCTCGTAACCGATTCCGGTGACACGATGCTCATAGATGATGAGCCTACTACCTATGAGGAGGCCATGAGTGGCCCAGACTCTCAGAAGTGGCTGGAAGCCATGAGATCCGAGATGGAATCCATGTATACCAACAAAGTATGGACTTTGGTGGAACCACCCGATGGGGCGCGGCCCATAGGGTGCAAGTGGGTCTTCAAGAAGAAGATCGACATGGATGGTAATGTGATTACCTATAAGGGCCGATTGGTGGCTAAAGGATTCAGACAGATTCATGGTATTGACTATGATGAAACCTTTTCACCTGTCGCTATGACCAAATCCATCCGAATCCTACTTGCGATTGCAGCATACCACGACTATGAGATTTGGCAGATGGATGTCAAAACAGCATTCCTTTATGGGAATCTCCTCGAAGACGTGTATATGATACAGCCGGAGGGTTTTGAGGATCCAGAGCAAGCCAACAAAGTCTGTAAACTGCAACGATCCATTTATGGATTGAAGCAAGCTTCTAGGAGTTGGAATCGACATTTTGATGAAGTGGTCAAAGAGTTTGGCTTCATCAGAAACGAAGATGAGTCTTGTGTCTACAAGAAGGTTAGTGGGAGCTCTGTAGCTTTTCTGGTCTTGTATGTGGAAGACATACTACTCATTGGAAACGACATTCCCATGCTGCAATCTGTTAAAGATTGGCTAGGAAAGTGTTTCTCAATGAAGGACTTAGGGGAAGCAGCCTATATACTCGGTATAAAGATCTATAGAGATAGATCTAAGAGGTTGCTAGGCCTAAGTCAAAGTACATATATTGACAATGTGTTGAAACGGTTCAACATGCAAGATTCCAAAAAGGGATTCTTGCCCATGTCACATGGAATCACTCTTTCGAAGAGTGGGCGTCCTTCTAATGAGATTGAGAACGAACGCATGAGTAGAATCCCCTATGCCTCGGCCATAGGATCTATCATGTACGCCATGTTATGTACTAGACTAGATGTGTCATATGCCTTGAGTATGACAAGCAGATACCAATCCAATCCGGGTGAGAGTCACTGGATTGCAGTCAAGAACATCCTAAAGTACTTGATAAGAACTAAGGATGCTTTCTTGACATTTGGCGGTGAGGAAGAGTTGTGTGTAAGGGGTTACACTGATGCAAGCTTCCAAACCGACAGAGATGACTTTAGATCACAATCGGGATATGTATTTTGCCTGAATGGAGCAGCGGTGAGCTGGAAGAGTTCCAAGCAAGAGACGGTAGCTGATTCTACAACAGAGGCTGAGTACATTGCTGCAAATGGCGCAGCAAAGGAGGCTGTTTGGATCAGAAAGTTTTTTTCTGAACTTGGTGTGGTCCCTAGCTTTGCGGATCCAGTTGAGTTGTTCTGTGACAACACTGGGGCGATCGCGCAATCAAAGGAACCCAGATCACACCAGAAGTCCAAGCACGTGCTCAGGAAGTTTCATCTGATTCGAGATATTATCGATAGAGGAGACGTTCGGATATGCAAGATTGCTACAGATGACAAGCTGTCAGACCCGCTTACGAAGCCTCTCACGCAGTGGAAGCATGAAGGGCACACTAGGAGTATGGGCATACGAGATGCGCCAGATTGGCTCTAGTGCAAGTGGGAGACTGTTGGAATAGATGCCCTAGAGGCAATCTAGTTTAGTATGAATTTGTATATGGCTAGAAAATTCATTTATTATTTATTGGATATTTAATATAATGAAGTCCTTAGATTTACAATTGTGTTGTTTATCTTAAATATCCCTAGTCAAGTATAATGATTAAATGGGACAATCATCTATAGACTAGTATGGGGTTGGATTGATATGGAGATATCACGATCCAACACATAGGTGTGCATTTGGGAATGTTGCACTGGATTGACCCATCTACGAGAAGGCTACATACATGTTATGTTGAGTCACAAGCGCTTCTCGCGGTGCAACGGTATTGTCATCCTTAGACTTGAAGTCACTAGATATTCTAGTTGTGGATTATTGTGATCTTGGTAGCGTTAAACGCTACATCGTAACTGGGTAGTTATAAAGGCGTGTACTGGATACAATAAGAAGCAAGCTTAGAGATTGTAGTTGACGTAGATAGGATTTGTCCCTCCCACATAACGGGAGCAAATATCCTAGGCCACTCGAGGGATAGTGCTTATAGAATGTCTGGCCAGACTCAAATAAATCAATATAGGATATTGATGTTATTTGCACGAATAAGGCTATTCCCATGGATCGAGAAACTATGGATTGGATATACGAGTGTGACTTGTATGTCTCGTGTCCAATCCGGATATAGAGACAAAGGGATGAGACAAATACTTGTACAAAGGTTGTCAAGATGACTATTCTATTAGTTGGCTAGAATGGATGTTTTGCTAGAGACCGCTCCATATTAGCAAATAGTTGCTACCAACTAGATAGAACCTATGGGGTCACACGCTATATAGAGTTGAACTAGATTTGGGAATTAATTAATTGGATTAATTAATTAGAAGGATCACTTTTCAAACCCTTGCAAACTTAGTAGGGACTAATTTGCAAGGAAGGGACTAAATTGAATTCTAGTAGGACTAGAATAAGTCCTTTAGGTAGTTAACAAGGAGTTGTTGGACTATATAAAGGACCTTCCTTCCTTCCTTCCCACATAACTTATGCTCATTAAGTGAACATAACAAGAGTGGGAGAGAACAAAAGGAGAGAGAACAAGCAACAAGGAGGCCCGACGCCCCCTTGCCGCCGCCCCGTCCCCGTCGGCCAAAGGAGGCCGAGACCCTCCTTTGGGTCTCGTTTTGCGTGATTTCTTCTTCCTCTTCCTCTTCCGGGCTAGCACCAAAGGAGTTGGGAGATCTAGGATCAACTCTAGGCGTGGATCAACTATAGAGAACGTGACATAATTCGCGTTTGAAGTCATCAAGGAGAACCCAAAGGTGTGTTTATGATTTCTAACCCTTACCATCGTTATGTCTCTTGACTTGTGATCCTTGGAGGGTTTTGCATGGTTTTTGTTTGATTATGCTTCCGTTGTGCGATCCATGAATCAAAACCCTACAGTCGGAACAACAAACAAACTTGTTGTAGGAACTCGGGGGGAGTTGGAACAACAAGAAGGGGGTTTGTTGTAGGGACTCGGTGGGAGTCGGAACAACAAACGATTTTGTTGTAGGAACTCAGTGGGAGTTGGAACAACAAACAGGGGATTCGATTGCAGGAACTCGGCCGTAGTTGGAGCGCCGATAGGGTTCGATTGCAGGAACTAGACGGGGGTTGGAGCATCGCTGGGGGCACTGGTTGTAGGATATCGGCGAAGATGGAACAACTTGTGAATTTGGGGTTATTGGAGATAAGCATCGGTTCAGGTTGCTGAGATGATTCAAGTCAAGGTGGAGATTTGTTGAATATGACTTGAAGTCAAAGGCGGCAAAAGTCAAAGGCGGCTAAGAGATTTAGGAAACAAATTGGGGGTCCAACTTTGGCAGTTTTTGGGTTGTTTCCTTATTTGTTCTATAGTCATTTTTTGGGATGTCTTGGGCACTAAGTCGGTCCTATATGTCTATATAAGGGACCTAACTTGTGCCTAAACATTGTGCGTTGTCACTATGACCTCTGGCCATAGTGTGGATTGTATTCGTGGTGTCTCTCTCTAATAAACATGGGTTTTCGGGTCGTGGAGGTAGCTAGCTAATCACTAGTGAACCACGTTATATCGGGTGTTTCTTGTGTTCTTGTTTTCATCAATTCACCGTTCTCTAAGCTAGGTCCAGATTATAACAAACTGGAATCAGAGCTCGTTTCTGCAGGGGGTTTGTCATAACATTTTGAAAAAAAATATATATGAGCAGTGTTTATCCCTTAAGAAACGGAGAAATTTTTGTTTGCTCTAAGAGCAAATACACGTTGTGCTCTAATCAATACAGCACATGACACGTCAGGAAGAAAGAGAATGAGTGACAGACAAAAGAAAGCGAATTCCTACATATCCCTGACGTGTCCTGTGATGTATTGATTAGAGCACCACGTCATATTTGCTCTTGGAAGAGAATTTAATTTACTAGATCACAAAATAACCTCTTACCCATAGATAGTGGCGTTGAAACTTTCCCTTAATTATCAAAAGATGCACGCTCCCCTGTTGGCAACTTGGAATTACCGATTCTTCACTAATCTGGAAAAAAAAAATCCCTCCACTGCGGACAAATTGCTGCATTAAACCATAGAGGAAGAAGATACCAACTCGGAATTAGATGGATTCCATCTACAAAGAATCCTCTTTTCCCCTTATAAAAAGGCACGTTACCAATGCAGAAAAGCAGACTTAATCAAGGAGAAGCAAAGAGCAACCCCACAAGTCGCGAGAGAGAAAAAAAAATGGTTATCGAGAGCGATGACTTCTGTGCTCCCGGTGGTGGTTACCGTCACCATTCCTTTGCCATGGGCCAACAGGGCTATGGCGGGCCTTTAGGCGGCAGCAACTACCAGAGCAGTGTCTCTAGCACCCAAATGGGAGGAGGTGCCACCCCATTTGGCTACTCTGGTCATTCTCACGCCATGTCTAGTGGTGGAGGACCTGGAGGTTTCGGCCACCATGGCATGCACGGCTCAAGTGCTCAGTACAGCCAGAACTACAACTCCTACAACGGTCCTCATGGGTCTGCTCACACTGGCTTCAGCAGCTCTAGCGTGGGTGGTGCCACCCCGTTTGGCCCCTACCAGAACCAGCACTACAGCTCCTTCAAGGGCGTTTAATCGCTACTATAGATGCTTGGTTAATGTTTTACCTTGGTTATCCCTCTAAGTAAGATGCTTTGGTCGTGTGTGAAACAAACCATGTATAATGAGGCTGAGGCATTTATTAATAATAACAAACTATCTTTAATCCCTTATATTACAATTCGCTTGTTTTTTTCCTTTTAATGAATAAAGACCGATTAAGTACTTTCTTCTTCTTAAAAAAGATTGATTAAGTATCAAATGTGAGAAATTATGAAGCATACACAGACAATTTTCATTTATAGGATTATGCTATTTAAAAACGCATGATCAGTGTTAGGATCGTCCTGAAGCGATTTAACAACGCACCGAAAAACAAAACGAAAATAAGCACGAACAAGAACTCGACGATTTACGTGGTTCACTAAATTGGCCACTTCACTATGATGACCGAATAAAAAGTACAAAAGATCTCTCAGCCTCTTTCTGTGATGTGATACCCTAACGTTAAAGCTAGGTTGATTATATAGAGATAGCTAATAAATTAAATTGCTTGTAAACCCCTCAATTTTAGACTAGGTTACAAAACAATCTTCACACTTAACAATGAGGATCCGAGTAATGCAGCATATTTGCAAATGGAATGAATTTCCTCTATGATTACAAGATTTTAAAGTCAATCGCTTCCACCACACCTAATTAAGACCTAGAGCGTTAACAAGTCGCGCACCATGTTGTCCAAAACATTGTATGGAGTCCGACAGTAAATGTCCGTTCTGCTCGTAACTGGACTTGCTATTTGCATTAGTCATTGGATGATTTAAAACAGAATTACATAAATTTTCTGCCAGTTTTTCTATGGCTGTCCGGACCGAGTACTTAAAGACTAGTTTTGTGAACTTCATAGGCTTAATAGAAGATAATACTATTAAGGGGGTAAATGTTTCTGAAGACAAACACATTCTTTTGACCTTGACGACGCTTTGCTTACCACAAAGTGGTGATATTGTTCATCAGTTGGTCCAGAACTTAATTTGATTTTTTTCAAACTATTTTTTCAGGTAAAATGACCCCCCCAAAAAAAGAGAAGAAAAATAGTGGGGGACTATTTTTCCAAGTGGATGTTAGTATTGTAGAATTCTCTTTAGTAGTGAAAAAGCTAAGGACGTGATTCGAGGAATTTTCATTCCTTCCAACAAATGTAAGCAAAACACTAATCGTCAGAAATCCAAAGAGACCAATAGAAATATGAGCAAGTTGGGAAGTATTCCAGATGAAGTGATTCTGGGAAATGAATATATTTCGTTTGTCTGAAATATGAATCTTATCTTGGTTTGAGAATAAAGTTCCTTAAGGGACGATTCACCGAATAAAATTTAAGACGCATTTCATTTACATTTATTTGGAATCGCTAAAGTAAGCTTTACAAATGGGGCTCAGCAGAAGAATATGCCACATTTTATGAAGTTACAATATAGAAATAACAAGCAAATTCCTGTAGAAGGTAGCAAAAGTAACACAGCAACGGTGAAATGAACTTGAACTTTTGAAATTGTATTTAGTTCTGTGTTTCTTGCTCATAGATTTTGGAATATTTTCATTATTACTAGAGATCGGAAACAAGAAGGTTGGTTCTGGTAATCAAGTCGGTCATTTCCCATTACAAAGTCGGAATAATACTCTTCACTAGCATAGTGTCACGTTTTATGTGATTCAGCTAGCGTTTGGGTCAAGGAATAAAGTTCATTTTTCCTTAGATTTTCACCAGCACAAGAGGTGTCATTTTAGTCAAGAATTTATTTTTGAGAAAGAAGGTTAGTCGAATATTTTCTTTGGTTAATTTGAAAAAGATGAAAGATTGAATTACTCTTACCTTCAAACAACAAGAGAAAATAACTATAGGCAAGCAATACAAGGAAAAACTAATTATCGGAAAGCCATCACCACATTGTGCAATCTGTATAAAAAACACTTTCTTGCAAAATCTAGTATTTTTTGCTTCTTTTTTTTTCTTTTTTTTAGGAAATTGGTTTCATTAAACCAGACTGGGCTTAAAACCGCCCAAAACATATAATGCCTCTACAGCCCAACTTGGTGGGCTACTAGACCAACTACAATTGAGATTACTTCGGATAGCTTCTCGGGCAAAGCAGTGAACTGGCATGTTCCACATACGTGGAACGTGTTTGAAGACATAGGCGGTTACATCTTCGAGGGCGACTTTACAGTCTTGGAGAATTCTCACCATCTTTGTATGGTCTCTGTGCATTCCACCATTGATGAGTAAATTCATTCCTCTCACAACTATGAGAGCATCCGTCACCACCCTCTGATTCAGGTTTTTACTTATCACCATAACAATACTTTTATTTTTCCTGCAGGGAATAGATCAAGGTGGGTCACTCTACTGTCCTGCAAAAATCATAGAAAGTAGACAACTTTTGTAATTTTCATTTTAAATTTTCTTTTCCTTTGCATTCCCGTCAAATGAATGCAGAGAATAAAATGATTTTTTTTTGTGGATTACTGTGGTCTTAACACTACTGATTAGACTTGTATCCACTCCAGTCTCGCGCTCTCTTGCCTCTTTCTTCCTTCTTTTGATCAGTAAACATGGTCGCGACATAAAGAGAGGAACAACATTCTTTCTTATCGAATTGCAATCCTATAAAAGCTGAAGTAACATTTGATGTGAAACCCATCAACCCCCATTACACACAGAGCAAAATGCAGTACCGAATGCCAGAGCATTTTCGTAAGCCTGCTCATCAACAATACTATGTCGATATTGCAGATGAGCAGTACACAAGACCTAATCACCGCGGCCATCATCCGCATCAACAATACTATGTCAACAGACCAGAAGATTTCCAAGTTTACTGGCCTGAGTTTGACGCGATGCAATGCAGCATGCTCCCAAACCCTCCTCCTCCATGGACAAATTTTCACACCACGCCTTCCAACCATTTCCTGGCTGCTAGGCCTGAGCCTCGAAACAATGTTAGGGTGGCGAACAATGAGCCCGTGAGAGATCGACGGAATGAAATCAAGGTGGAGGAAGAAGATGTTAACGCTGAAGCTGATGAGTTCATCAAGCTTAAGCACAAGAAGTTCCTGATGAGCAAGACGATTGCGGCCAGTGCCCACTTTTGAAGCTGCTACGAGTGGTTGTGTATGTCTCAAGTGCAGTCATCAGTGAACATCGTTTATTGATCAAGTAGGCTTCTGGTAAATTTCCACTTGATGTTGCCATGTTATGATTTTGAGGTTGTTGTTGTTGTTGTTGTTGTTGTTGTTGTATTAATCCACCTTATGTAAGATGGAAAATATATGGATTATGGGATTTGCTGAAATAAATTTTTGCGCTAGTTAAGGAAGAAAAAGCACAATTGAAGGCAGACATAATTAAGATTCTGAGAGAAGAAATTGTTTTTATGATTAACAAAGAAAGTAACTACCCCTCATGTAAGTTGCAAATGTCAGAATCAGGGCAGATTTAGAACGCGAATCACGTACCTCCAGCTATTAATGAGTACCGGATTTTTAGAAGAACGTGAATGGTTGATTCCTTCATCTTTTGCTCCAGTATTGTCAATTCTATTGCGATCCTGAATTGCTATTGGACGCTTTTGTTTTTGAGAATCATTATTGAACGCTTCTGCACTCTTACATCCCCACAGTGATGGTGCATGAAAATGGACGTTTGTTGCTTCATAAAAACCGTCTCCGAATTTTGTTTCGTTAGAAAATAAGGGCTGAAAGCACAACGGTTGTAACAGCCATTAACCGCCTGCCCCCTTCTCATATGTTGGCAATTTAGTTGAATAAAGAAACACACAGAGAACCTCTGAGTTATGTAATCCATAGCAAAACCCTTATTCGTTCTTGATACAAACTCTGTTTTATCCGATTAGTGATTTCGTGTATACAACCGAAATACTCTAATCTGAAAGTGATCCCACGACTCAGAGATTATCCAAGTTCTATTGATTCATAACACCAATTTCCCTACAGCTAAGACGCGGACCACAATAATGAAAGTGAAATATCTAACATTCTACCAACTTGGTCCGGATATCACTATATTATACTCAAACCCACCAAAATATTCACTTTAGAAAAGAAAGAAATACGTGAATGACGACGATAAGTGTTCTTAGAGCAAGTATTATCTTTCATGTATCGTAATGCATTTAGTTCCTTTAGAAACCACTACAACTAAATCAATAAACCCAATGAGAAACAACAAAATAATATGAGTCTTCGTATGTATGAATCAATTTCATACAACTGAAACTATATTATGGAACCAATTTTCATATTTATATCAATATTATATATAAAAGGTAGGAGGTGAGGAAAAATTCACTCTCCATATGTCATTTGTCAATTAATTGATGTAGGTTAAGACATGTGGAGCGCTTACTTGGGTTTTTAACTAATGAACATCATTCTTAGTGCCAACTTATCAAAGTAAATGTCCACCATGAAAAATGACTCATCAAGTAACCCCCACATTTGTATTTATTATTCAATTCCTCAATTTTGCTTTTAATGACAAGTACTAACTAATTTGATTATATGAGTTTCTAAATTGCTAATGCTAAATTGGATAATAATTATAATAATAAAATAAGTTACTAAATTCCTAATTAAAATATCTTTTTAGCAACTAATAACGTATTTCGGATGTATTGTATGAGAAGTAAATTCATAATTTAATACGAAAATACAAATATTACATTATAATTTTCATAATACAACGTTTAACCTCTACATAGCCTGTCATAGAGCTGAATTTATAAAATTTATGTCCGCAGGCGAAAATGTGTAACCAATTACGTTGGGCAAATGTTGTGAAATAATTTTAAAAAATATACTTTTATTTAAGAAAGAGAAAGAAAAATTTAGAATTATCAATGGAAATTTATCTGTCATACAAGAAAACCTGATCACTTATATAAATAGAAAACTTGCATCAAATATTATAATAAATTTTTAGCAATGTA
This sequence comes from Linanthus parryae, assembly GCA_023055425.1. Taxonomy (NCBI): domain Eukaryota; kingdom Viridiplantae; phylum Streptophyta; class Magnoliopsida; order Ericales; family Polemoniaceae; genus Linanthus; species Linanthus parryae. Next base: position 71,206,946 of record JALGPY010000002.1, read on the forward strand.
AAAAAATTTACATCACGTGATGAAAAATATAACGATTCCTAATACTCCCATTTCGAGTGCACACAACAACAGATAAATGAAAATGAGCATAAAAAGTATAATCATGGCACCAATACGACTCTACACATAATTACAATTAACTATTTATATATTGATGTCTTATGTTTACATTATTTTAGTGCCAACTTATCAAAGTAAATTTCCACCATGGAAAACGACTCATCAAGTAACCCCACATTTGTATTTATTATTCAATTCCTCAATTTTGCTTTTAATGACAAGTACTAACTAATTTGATTATATGAGTTACTAAATTGCTAATGCTAAATTGGATAATAATTATAATAATAAAATAAGTTACTAAATTCCTAATTAAAATATATTTTTAGCAACTAATAACGTATTTCGGATGTATTGGATGAGAAGTAAATTCATAATTTAATACGAAAATATAAATATTACATTATCAATTTCATTATACACCGTGTAACCTCTACATGGTCTGCCATAGAGCTGAATTGATAAAATTTATGTCCGCAGACGAAAATGCTTAACCAATTACAGTGGGCAAATGTTGTGAAATAATTTTAAAAAATATAGTTTTATTTAAGAAAGAGAAAGAAAAATTTAGAATTATCAATGGAAATTTGTCTGTCCTACAAGAAAACTTGATCACTTATATAAATTTAAACTTGCATCAAATATTATAATAAATTTTTAGCAATGTAAAAAAAATTACATCACGTGATGAAACATATAACGATTCATAATGATCCCATTTCGAGTGCACACAACAACAGAAAAATGAAAATGAGCATAAAACGTATGATCGTGGCACCAATACGACTCTACACATAATTACAATTAACTATTTATATATTGATGTCTTATGGTTACACTTTTTTAGTATTTTAACAAGATTAAATAATGCACTTTATTATTTTACTATTGTTATCAATTAAGATGCTCTATTTCATATCCAATATGAATTAACAATATTATTCGCTTAATCCATAATTCACTTCTCTCTCTCTCTCTCTCTCTCTCTATATATATATATATATATATATATATATATATATATATATATATATATATATATATATATATATATATATATATATATATATATATATATATTATCGTGTAAGTTTAAAAATCTTGACATAAGAAATCTGGTAATTGAAAAATATTGTCCGTACTCATAAAGATTTGCATAAGTTAATACGCAAATACAAATATTACATTATCAATTCCATAATACATCATTTAACCTCTACATGGTCCATCATAGAGTTAGAGTTGATAAAATTTATGTCCGAAGACGAAAATGCTTAACCAAGTATGTTGGGAAAATGGTATGAAAAATAAAACTTTTATTTAAGAAAGAGAAAGAAAAGCTTAGAATTATCAATAAAATTTATCTGTTATACAAGAAAATGTGATCACTTGTATAAATAGAAACTTGCATCAAATATTATAATAACTTTTAGAAATGGTAAAAAAATTATATCACGTGAAGAAAAATATAACGATTCATAAGACTCCCATTCCGAATGCACACAAAAACAGATAAATAAAAAATGAGCGTAAAACGTATAATTGTGGCACCCTTACGATTCAACACATTTTTTAGTATTTTAATAAGATTAAATAATGCACTTTATTATTTTACTATTGTTATCAATTAAGATGCTCTATTTCATATCCAATATGAAATAACAATATTATTAGTATAATCAATAATTCACTTCTCCCTCTCTCTCTCTCTCTCTCTCTCTCTCTCTCTCTATATATATATATATATATATATATATATATATATATATATATATATATATATATATTATCGTGTAAGTTTAAAAATCTTGACATAAGAAATCTGGTGATTGAAAAATATTGTCAATACTCATTCAGATTTGCGTAGTTTGATATGCAAATACAAATATTACATTATCAATTCCATAATACATCGTTTAATCTCTACATGGTCCATCGTAGAGTTGAATTGATAAAATTTATGTCCGAAGACGAAAATGTTTAACCAATTACATTGGGCAAATGATATGAAATGATTAAAAAAAAACTTTTATTCAAGAAAGAGAAAGAAAAATTTAGAATTACCAATAGAAATTTATTTGTTAATTCTTAGTTACAACTTACTAAAGTAAATTTCCACCATGGATAATGACTCATCAAGTAACTCCCACATTTGTATTTATCATTAAATTCCTCCATTTTTCATTTAATTACAAGTACTAACTAATTTAATTATATGATTTACTTAATTTCTAATGCTAAATTAGATAATAATTACAATAATAAAATAAGTTACTCAATTTCTAATAAGAATATGTTTTTAGCAACTAATAACGTATTTGGGATGTATTGTATGACAAGGAAAATTCATAATTTAAGATGCAAATACAAATGTTACATTATCAATTTCATAATACACCGTTTAACCTTTACATGGTCCATCATAGAGCTGAATTCATAATATTTATGTCCGAATTCGAAAATGCTTAACCAATTACGTTGGGAAAATGATATGACATAACTAAAAAAAAATACTTTTATTTAAGAAAGATAAAGAAGAATTTAGAATTATCAACAAAAATTTATTTGTAATACAAGAAAAACTGATCACTTATATAAATAGAAAACTTGCATCAAATATTATTATAACTTTTTAGCAATGTAAAAAAATTACATCACATGATGAAAATATAACGATTCATAATACTCCCATTCCGACTGCACACTACAACAGATAAATGAAAATGAGCATAAAACGTATAATCGTGGCACCATTACGACTCTACACATTATTACAATTAACTATTTATATATTGATGTCTTATGGTTACACTTTTTTAGTATTTTAATAAGATAAAAATTATTTTACTATTGTTATCAATTAAGATACTCTATTTCATATCCAATATGAAATAACAATATTATTCGCTTAATGAATAATTCTCTCTGTCTCTGTCTCTCTCTCTCTCTCTCTCTTTATATATGTATATATATACAATATATATATATATATAAATTATCGTGTAAGTTCAAAAATCTTGACGTAAGAAATCTGGCAATTGAAATATATTGTCCATACTCATTAATATTTGCATAATTTAATATGCAAATACAAATATTACATTATCAATTCCATAATACACCTTTTAACCTCTACATGATCCATCGTAGAGTTGAAATGATAAAATATATGTCCGAAGACGAAAATGCTTAACCAATTACATTGGGAAAATGGTATGAAATAATTAAAAAAAAAATATTCAAAAAAGAGTAAGAAAATTTTTGAATTACCGATAGAAGTTTATCTGTTATACAAGAGAATTTGATCACTTATATAAATAGAAAACTTGCACCAAATATTGTAATAACTTTTTTAGCGTTGTAAAAAAATTACATCACGTGATATAAGAATATTATTCGCTTAATAAATAATTCACTTTCTTATATACATATATATATATATTATCGTGTAAGTTTAAAAATCTTGACATAAGAAATCTGGTAATTGAAAAATATTGTTCATACGAATTAAGATTTCACCAAATAGTGATGAAGATAGAAAAAAGGGGATAGCAAAATGAAAAAGTGAAAATGTAATCGTGGTACCACTACGACGCTCCACAATATTACATGTTTGACAATTTGTATAGTGACAATCTATAGTTAGACTTTCTCAGTATGTTGTAATAATTTTGGCATACAAATCATCGTTTTACTACTGTTACACATATAATATTCTCTGTCTTATCCAAAATTCATTTTAGATGACCGTTTTCGTAATAAATCAACACACAATAGGTCTATTGCATTCAAGCAACTTCTTAAGGAGTTTTGATCTGCTCGGTCAATATTCTAAAGTGTTTGGTTTGCTGCATGTATAAATTTATGTCAATATTATGTAAGTTTATAATTATTGACAATACAAATTTGGTAATTGCAAAACATTATCCGTTCTCATTTATGTTTATAAATTTGCTTTAGTTTACTTTTAAAACTACTATCAATTATTTTAATTTTTGGTTAACACTTTTGTAAAGACTGAAAATTGTATCACTAGATAATGTCAAGTTTATTTTGGTCCAAAAGTGATACTATAAGGATAACCTTTTATCAGAAGGAAAAAAATAGAAAAATCCTTACGATCTTTCATTTTAGTTTTCAGCAGAGAAAAACTAAAATTCATATCCTCAGGTGTCGCTCAATTGTAGGATCTTATCAACCTTCATGAATGACAAATTATAGATGCACCATTGTATCATATTAAAATGGTACATTTATATATGTTTTCATCAAATTAGGTCACGAACTGGAGATAAAACTCAAAGTGGTCACATCCCCGCAAATTAAACCATCACCTCTAGGTTCCAAGACTGATAGAACCATGGTAAGTGATTTCTATGAATGATGATAAAATTACAACCACGCTTTAACGTGAAATTACCTCGAATATGAAAATAATTATGATAAAAAAAAAATTAGTGTTCAACTAAATCTACAATTTCACTTTTTATGTAAAAGTTGCATTTTCATAACTCTCCTAGAAACATAATATTTTTCATGTTTCACAGTTTTGACTAAGGTGAGAATGAAAAAATCTTATTGGCATATTTTTTATTTTTTTCTAAAATGGGATGACCTGATTTGCATTTCTAGAATAATGAGCGAATTTGCTTTAAGTTGAGATAGTTTGTTATGAATATTTGGTTAATATTTTATAAATATTAAGTAAAGAAATATTGGCTCATTATATTTCTAGGAGTTACATATGAGAGAAATTATGCATGCGCATGAATTTTAAAATTGTCTATTACCTAAACTGTATTCAAATGATAAATTTTTAATTACTATTAAATAAGTATAGAATCGATGGTCAAATATTATTATTCTATTTTAGAGGAATACCAACATCATTTGTATCTCATAAATAAAAAATTGAGGGTAAAATAAAAATTTATAATTAATTTTTTTTGTAATGTCTTTTTTCTCCCTATAGTTTGATTTATTCTTTATGTACATAGTCTTGAGAATCAGTTGTACGTGATCTCTCAGGTAAAATCAACTATTCACATCACAACCATCATTAAGACTTCGCGAGTAAGAAATTGTTAGTATTTTTTTCCGAATATCTGAATTTTAAGCAACATAAATCAAACATTTCATACAATATTTGAAGTCATGCCTTTTATGAAATGGTCATTGGTTTGATTTCTCTTCCTATTGTTTAGTACATCAAACACGTTGACAAAGATATAATTTTTGATATTATGTTATTATTTTACGTGAAAAATATGAATCACGTTGCACTTAGTTTTCACTTTAATGTTTTTCTTAGCGATTTTAGAGGAATTTCATGTTGTTCAGAAACATGACATGAGAAGTATTCCATAAGACAAGTTATGCCATTTAACTTGAAGAAAAATAAAAATAATTGCATTTCAACCATAAAAAATAACAAAATAATGCCACTCAAAAATATAAGATTAAATGAAAATGTTTGATAGTTTTAAAATAGATATTTCATTAAATGAAACTGATTTTTTAAGAAATAAGTTTTATAATGGTTTAAATTTAATTTAAGTTTCTTACATGTATACTGGATCATGTTATGATTTTCTTTACTTCTTCCGCTTGAGATTCAATTAGAGCTCAATATCAGCAACATGATTGGTACAAAAAATTAACATGCTTATCTTAGAGCTTACTTCTCAGAAATCCTGGTCAAATTTGTTGCATTTTTCAATAAGATTTTACCTAATACAGTTAGATACATTTATTTTATTATTGTTTTCTTAAAAGTGAACAAATTAAACTTATGGCAGACATGCGCATCGCGCGGGGTATCGCCTAGTATATTTAGAGTTTCATCACGTATGAACAAATTTCATACAAGAAACTATATGATAGATCAAATTCCATCTTTCCCAGATGATCCTTGAATACTAAATGGTGACTTTCCTTCGTCAAAGGGTCGAAATAATCAATTCAATTCCAACGTTCATAGTAACCACTAATTCATAACAAGTCCAATGCGACAAGCCTCCACGTCGATTTTCTTAATTCAACTCCCATTGTCCTGACCAATATAGCAAATCGATTGACATAATATCTTCTCAGTAGCTTCCACATAGAATTCAGGGTCCTAAGAAACTCTTCAACCATACACCATGTGAAGTAGCCTCAAGACACTAATTTCAGTATCATGATAGAAGTGGCATTAATGTCTACACTTGCACTTCTCTATGTTCAGACACAACCAAAAAAAGACGAAAATTATTCATAAGTCACTACAACAATTTTGGTTATTAACGACCAGTTTCATTTCGACGAGCAAGTTTCAAGTCATTCATAGCAGAAAAAACAGTTTTCTTTTTTTATTTTCTTTGTTCTTTTGAATTTTTCTTCTGGTTTGTTGGCTTTCAGATTTTGAAAGACCAATGTAATTGTGCCGCCGAAAATCGAAAACTCTTCCGAAATGCAAACTTGTAAACGACGTGTGGTATTGTCATAAATGGATCTAAACACAATTTTGGCTAATCTTTTGGCTGAAAACTGAAAATTTTGCTGAAGTTTTGGGGAGATAAATTATATTTCACCAAAAATTGGAGGCTTACTCAAATCACACAAAAAAAATTTACTACCCAATTAACCAACCCCCACCAAACTTCCCCCCTTTCCTCCATATCCATCGATCAAACACCAAAGACCCTGATTCCTCCTCCATCTTCCCCTCAACACCACCACCGTCTCTCTCTCTCTTTCTCTCTCGTTTCGCACAACCGTCATCATCTCTCTTTTTCTGGCTATGTCTCTGTTTCTCGTTGTCAATTCCCACCACCATTTTACCGAATCGATCATTACTCAATCTGATCGGTTGAATCAGCCGGGTTTCAACCGTACACTGCCCTTCATCTGAGAAAGGAGAACGAGCGCACCTAGGAAAATTTTATGTCTCACCCTTCACAAACATCTTTCCTCATAGCTGGCCGGTCTTTCTCTATCTCTCTGTCTGTATTAGTCACAATTTTGGTTCTAAGTTTCAATTGATTGTGCAATTGAGGAGGTTCTTGAGCTCAGATCCAACAAGACCCTTAATTTATATGACTTAAGTAGAGCACGTTGATCAATATTTCTAGGGCTTCTTCGTTCATGCTTCTGATATCCATGTAGTTTCTTTCTATCAGCAAACAATTTTATTAGGGGTGGCTATGGTGAAGTTAGGGGTTACTTAAATCCCGTGTTCTGATCTGTTGAGTGGAAGGTGGTTTTATATTGTATGTGAAGCTAATACACTTCCTCACTTAATCAAGTGGTGGATGTTAACTAATACGAATGTGTGTATCCATGGGCTTAAACTTCCATTAAATTTCAATGGAACTTATGATAATCACAAATGATATAACCTGCAACATAGTGATAGGAATGTGTATTTTCATGTGTGATATTTTGGCAAGTTGAATGCCATGTGGATGAAACTCAGCTAGTTCATAATGTGGTGTCTTCAAATTCATATTTTTTATATTAAGTTTTAAAGTACCATGTCTCTTTGCTGCTAGTTGATAATGTGATGTCTCCAATTTTTTTGTAGCGTAAGAGGCCGTGATAATAGAAATCTATCGAATTCACTCGTTAAAGCTCATTGAGTATTATATGCATGACGAGGCAAAATCCCTTTGTAACATGTGATCATCTCTTCTTTGACTTTCATGAGTACTGATCTGAGCCTCTTCATGATCACTTCTTGCTCACTGAAGAGACCGTGATGATATGGATATTTCAAATTTACTCATTGAAGCTGATAGAGTGTAATATGTAGGGAGTGACAAAATCCTTTGCAAGTTGTGATTATCTCTTATATGGTTTTCATGAGTACTGATTTGATCCTCTTTCGGCATCCCTATGCTCATTACATGTTTGGGTCTGTATTAATTTATCTATTGTCTCTTTCGTCACTTTGGTTTTCGAACATCGCCCTCGTTGTGTACATGAAACTTTATGGGTTTTTTGCGAAAAAGTAGCATATTGTAAAAGAAATTATCCATTAATAATGAGTTCATGTCATACATAGAAAAAAAATATGTAAAAGTAACAGAAAATTAACATAAAAGAAAAAAAATAACTGCTTTTTTAGTATGTGTTGTCCTCTTTGAGTTGTTCATCAGTCGTGCCTTTGCTGATTCCTGCTTATCTAAAAGATTTCTCCCGGAAGTCCTCCCTTCTTCCTCTGTATCTCTTCTTGATTGGCAAAAAAGATTCACCTTTTCCTTCATAAATTTCGAGAGTCACAATCATCATATCCTGTTAAAACTTGATCTTCTCAATTACCTGGATCCTCCTTTCAATATCTGATCTTTTATGACGACATTCCTCCAATGAATTTTGCCTCTTCTTATACGACATGACAGAAGGGGAGTCGTAATTGCTTGAATCATCATCTGAAGGATCAGATATGAAATTTTGAGCGTCCTCATAAGACCAAGGCAGTCTTGTGAAAGGATTGTTGACCTCCTCCTCTTCAAGAACGCATTGCGAATGTGTTCCATGGTAAGGGAATTTTCGAAGGGGACTTTTATAGGGTGTAGGGGAAGGGATTTTGCTGTGAGTGATTTTGAAATGAGGTAAGAGATCAAATAGAGGTATGAAATAGTAAATTTATTTGATTTTCTCTGCATGATGGAACATTCAATGAATTAATTGGATGTGAGTCCATTAACCTTGGTAAATAGGTAAGTTGGGGAATTCAAACTGTTGCTTTAGTGTCAGTGGGTGGTAGAGATGGTTAGTGGTTTATAGGTTCATTATGATGTCCTTCATGCCCACTGCTTTCTTCTGTGTAGTACTTATCTGGGTTTATTCCTGGTCATTATGATGTTCTTCATGCTCACTACTTGCTCACTGGAAGAGGCCGTGATGATATAGATATATTGAATTCACTCGCGAAGCTGATAGAGTGTAATATGTATGGCAAGGCAAAATTCTATTGAGGATGTGATCATCTCTTATTTGGTTTTCATGAGTACTCTTCATGCCCACTGCTTGCTCATTGTAAGAAGTCGTGATGATATGGATTTCTCGAATCCACTCGTTGAAGCTGATATAGTGTAATTGATAACTCCTTCATAAGAGTTATGTTTGTGTTTCGGTGCAAAGTGACAACATGCGAGCCAAAATATGAAAAAATGCGTTTTTGGATGTTTTAGAGATTAAAAGTACAATTCAGACATTTTTTGTATGATTTGATGTATGATTTGCATGATTTTATCACATTTGATCTTCGCGGTAGTGTTCGGGTTGTGTTTGACAGGAACAGTGCATGAGGAGGGCAAGTGGAGAGAAGAAACGAGCTCCAGAATATTAGAAAAGGGCAAATTTGGCTCGTTTTGGATGTTTTCGTCAAAATTAGGCAATAATTGAGAAAAACGAGAAAACGGTCCGGAAATGAGGAGTTCTCTACATGATTGTAGTCTACTTTGCGAAAGGACTCCATAGATGCAAAAATCACGTTCATCGGAGTTCGGGATCAGAATTCGGTCCTTATTTTCTTTTTAAAAAGCTTAGTTGCTTGTGCAGGATGTTTTGAAGACTTTGAGATCGCACGACCTGGCGAAAAAGCAAATAGCACCTGTTGAGAAATGAAAGGCATTATGTTGTTTGTATTTCTCATAGAAATTATATGGTACAAGTATTTATATAGTAAGTCTATAGTTAATCCAGGAAAGTCCTAATTACTGCTAATTTCTAGCAATATCCACTGATACTAAGCTAATCTCCTCTATTTGGAAATATAAATATTTTCCTACAATTACCGCAATTCACAAATCTGCTCTTGGGTCAACCCATAAATCATGCCACAATAAATTCATGATTTCCAACACTCCCCCTCAAGTTGGGGAATAAATATTTCCCATTCCTAGCTTGTTCACAATTATGTGAAACGATGAACATGTCAAACCTTTTGTTAAGATGTTTGCTAACTGCCCATCTGTAGAGATGTAGGGAGTGCATATCAATCCACTTTCCAGCTTTTCTTTTATGAAATGTCTGTCGACTTCCACCTGTTTGTTCCTATCATGCTTAACTGGATTATGGGCTATCTTAATAGCCGACTTATTGTCACAATAAATCTTCATTGGCATCTCCCATTTAACCTTCAGTTCTTCCAAAATAATCTTGAGCCATAATAATTCACAAATACCATGTGCCATTGATCGAAACCTCGCCTTTGCACTGGATCCTGCGACTGATTTTTTCTTACTTCTCCATGTCACAAGATTGCCACCAAGAAAAGTACAATATCCAGATGTTGATCTTCTGTCAATCACAGATCCTGCATAATCAGCGTCCGTATATGCTTTAAGGTTCATAGTTTGGCCTTTTCTGAATAGAATACCTTTGCCAGGACTTCCCTTTAAATATTGTAATATTCGATACACATCATGTAGATGGACATCCTTAGGGTTTTGCATGAATTGACTTACAACACTTACTGCATATGCAATGTCTCGCCGAGTGTGTGAAAAATAAATTAGCATCCCAACAAGGCGCTGGTACATGCTTTTATCCACCAGCTCTCCCTCAATTGGATCTCCTAATTTATAGTTTCGCTCAATAGGTGTGTCTACTGGTTTGCAACCCAGCCTTCCAGTTTCTGCTAGCAAATCAGGGATGTACTTTTGTTGGGAGATAAATACTCCTGCTTTTGACCAAGCTACTTCTATCCCCAAGAAGTATTTTAATTTCTCTAGATCTTTTATTTTAAATTCCTTTGATGGATACCTTCAGAGCACTTCCTTCTCCTTTGCGTCATTCCCAGTTACTATAATATCGTCAACATGAACTATTAATGTTGTAACATTCCTTAAAGCCGAAAGGCTTGATAAATAGTGTATGATCTCTTTGGCATTGTTTATATTTCATACTCAACAATGCTTTTGTAAATCTTTTGAACCAAGACCGTAGAGATTGTTTTAACCCATATAATGCTTTTTTCAGCTTGCAAACTTTATTTCTCCCCAAATTGATGCCAAAGCCTGGTGGAACTTCCATATAGATTTCTTCCTCAAGATCACCATGTAGAAAGGCATCCTTCACATCAAACTGTTGCAGCCGCCAATCGTAGTTTGCAGCGGGAGATAACAACACTCTTACTGTGTTCATTTTTTCCACAGGTAAAATAGTATCTTGATAATCCACCCCGTAGGTCTGCGTATATCCCTTAGCTACTAATCGTGATTTGTACCTATCAATGGATCCATCAGACTTGTACTTCACAATAAAGACCCACTTTCACCCTACTGGCCTCTTTCCAATTTGCAATTCTACTAGTTCACATGTTTTGTTCTTCTCCAGTTCCTCCATTTCTACGCTCATAGTATGCTTCCATTCCTCTTTATTAAGTGCCTCGGATAATGTTCGTGGAATAGCTATGGAATTAGATGAGTAAGAAAGCTTTTTTGCATTGGTGATAATTTATCAAATGATACAAAATGTGATATAGGATGCTGAGTGCACTTCCTAACACCCTTTCTTGTAGCTATGGGAAGATTTAAATAACTCGCAATTGGTGGAGTATTAAATGAAAGATGTACCTCATCCCAAGTGCCGAATCGGTTTCTTGACTTGCATAGGATTGACCATGGGCTTCATTTTTCTTGAGTATACTTGCAATGGCTTTATAGGTATTTGGTGTCCAGGTATTTATGGTTCTTCATTTTTCTTGAGATGTCTCAATAGGCTCGACTTTTGAAGGGGGTTCACGAATAGTTCGAGATCTCTAAATAGGCTCGACGCCAAAAAAGGTTTCAGGAATATTAGATTGCTTCTCTGAGGATGTTCAGAGGAAAAATCAATTCTGTGAGGAGATGTTCTCATCGACATAGATGGTTCTCTTATTCAACAAATGTGACATCTGCTGATACATAGATTTTGCGAGTGGTCGGATTGTCGCATTTGTACCCTTTCTGAGTAGGTGAGTATCCAATTAATATACACTTAATAGCTCTAGAGTCTGGCTTGTTTCGACCATGAGAGTGAACATGAACAAATGAGACACATCCAAAAATTTTAGGAACTAACTTGGTTGCACATAAAGATCTGGATAGTACCGAGATAATACTTCCATTGGGGTCTTAAATCAAGGATTCATAATGGGATGTGATTTATTAAATGAGCAGCAGTTAGGACTGCTTCCCCCCCCCCCCTAGAAAGATTTTGGAACATTCTTTTGAAATAAAAGAGCATGAACAATGGCTAAAAGGTGGCCATTTTTTCTCTCGGCAACCCCATTCTGTTGGGGCGTGTCAACGCATGATGATTCATGAATGATGCCTTATTTTTGGAAGTAAGGAAATATAATTTGATTGAAATAGTCTCTAGCGTTGTTCATCCTCAAACTCTTAATGCCAACACCAAATTGATTTTTGATCATTGCATGAGAGGTTGGAAAAATATTGCCCAAATCAGATTTTTGTTTTAGCAAATATAACCATGAAACTCGAGTACAATCATCAATGAGTGAGACAAACCATCGGGCCCCAAAAATGTTTGGGACTCGAGATGGACCCCAAATATCACTGTGTATCAAGGAAAAAGGTTCACATGTCCTTTTATTATTCAACGGAAAGGAGACACGCCGATGTTTTGAAAATTCACAAAAATCACAGTGGAAATCATTGACTCAAACACACTTAAAAAATGACGGAAACATGACCGTGAGAGTACTAAAGGAAGGATGTCCAAGTCTAAGGCGATGAAGCCTGATTTGATCTTTTGTAGAAAGAGAGGACCTGAATAGAAATGAAAGGTTTCTGCTCATTGTTGGATTCTTTGTTGGCTCACTCAAGATAATAAAGCCCATCTCATCTTAGAATGCCCAATCCTCCTCCTCGTAACTTGGTCCTGAAATACACAAGAAGTGTGAGAAAACATAACTCCACAGTTCAGATCTTTTGTAAGTTCATGAACAGACACGAGGTTGGTAGATAGTTTAGGTACGTGTAAAACATTTCTAAAGATTATGGAAGGACTTATGATGATATCTCCTTGACCAACTACAGTAGCTAGGGATACATCAGCCATATAAGATTTTTTATTGCTAGGAACATGTTGATATGTGTGAAACTCGTGTGAAGGAGTCACGTGATCAGTTTCCCCCGAGTCAATAATCCAGGAATTGGTAAAAGCTGAGCCACATGAACTTAAAGCGTTAAGAGACTGGTACTTGCCAGAATATGCTAATGAGCATGTACCTACATTCTTTAAGGTACCCGAACCTGCGGGTTTTTTCGATGAATCAAGAAGTGATCTGAGCCTCCCAATGTCTTCTTTGTTGAATTCATTAGGATCTTTACTGATCTTCACTGAATCATGGGACTTTTGTGCCGCAGATTGAGTCATATTCACCTGTTGCTTCTGAAGATTACCACTTTTAGGTCCTCATTCCATTGTGAACTCTGTGGTTTACCATGATGCCTCCAACAGTGCTCCTTGGTATGTCGAGATTTCTGACAATAAGTACACAAGAGGCTGTCTTTGTTTGTGTGCCGAGAATCCAATCTCCCAACTTGTGAGTTTGTAGTGGAGATGGAGGTCTTATCATAATTGACATTCGGTTTATCACCATAAGTTTTTCCCAGGATGACTTATCCCTCAATCGGCTGAGAGTAAAGCCTGATTCCCCTTCGAATTTCTTCAACATTTATGATGGAAATAGTTTCGTTCAAAGAAGGTAAATCTTTATTTCCAAGTACTTGAATTATTACGTGATCAAACTCTGCATTTAGACCAGCTAAAAAGTCATAAACTCTGTCCTTCTCAATAAAGCTCTTTAACAACGCTGCATCATCACTGCACATCATCTCAATGCAACAGTATGGTCCATCTCTTGCCATATACTCTTCAAGAGGTTTTCATACTTTGTCACCGAACGATCTCCTTGTTTGGTTATTGATAGTTTAGTTTTAATTTTAAAAATTTGAGCTGCATCTCTCACCTTCGAGTAAGTTTGTTGTGCAGTTTCCCATACTTCTTGAGACGTTGGGAGGAACATAAATGTGTCACTGATTTCTGGAAACATGGAATTCCATAGCTAGGACATGACATTGGAGTCCTCTTCATCCCAAGCATCAAGCCCCGACTCTCCCTTCTTGGGACCGGTACCAAGGAGGCGGCTCAATTTTCCCTTTCCTTTTAGAAAGGTTCGGGCTACTTGAGACCACTTCATATAATTTTTTCCATTCAGTCGGTAGGAGGGATGGATATTCTGTAGTTCTCCACTTGCCGAATTGACCGGTACCTCTTCTGATCTTGGATTACCATTTTTGGAAGACATGTGGGATAAAAGACAATGACGAAAGAGTGGGAAAAGCAGAAGATGAGGAACTGCGGTAAGAAATTTCAGTAATGAAGGCTGAACTTCGCGGAACTGGGGTAAGAAGTTTCAGCAATGAAGGCTGAATAGACGAACAATTGTGCTATTTTGGCAATTAAGGCCTGGGAAAGTGGTTTATAATCACCACAAAAGAGCCTCAAGCTCTGATACCATGTTGAGAAATGAAAGAAATTATGTTCTTTGTATTTCTCATAGAAATGATATGGTACAAGTATTTATGCAGTAAGTCTATAGTTAATCTAGTAAAGTCCTAATTACTGCTGCTTTCTAGCAATCTCCACTGATACTAAGATAATCTCCTCTATTTGGAAATATGAATCTTTTCCTACAATTACTGGATTCGGATCCTCTCCAACGTCTAGCTTCTCCGGCTGGGGGATCCGAGCCATCCATTTTTGTAAGTGCACAAAATTCATCCACGTCAACAATTTGTTGATGAAAATTTCCACAACCCAAAACAGACATCATTCTCCAGTCCTTTCCTCTGTGAATCACTCTCTTTCTCTCCCCTTTCTCTATGAATCCCATTCTCTCTTTTCACTACAACAAAATTGATGATTTGCTACAAAAAATTTCGTTGCTAAAAAATTAAAAAACGTTGCGAAAGATAAATGGCAACTATTTTCTTCCGTCGCATCATTCGTTGCCTTTACACCGTTTCTAAAAGTCAAAAGCAACGCAAATTAATTTTGTTGACAAAAGATAGTTATTGTAACGTTATTAGCCGTTGCTTTTCTGAGTATTTGCAATGACATATACTTTATTGCTGAAGATATTTTGTGGCCAAAGAGAAGGTTTAGCCAACGATTACAGTTGTCGATTTATGTTTGATTTTGCCATGAAATTATCATTCGTAGCTATAAATATTTTGTAGCCAAAGAAGAGATTTAAGCAACAAACATCATCGTCGACTTATGTTACATTTGCAACGATGCATCATTCGTACCCGTAGATGATTCGTAGCCGAAGAGAAGTAATGGGCAACAACTATTATTTTCGACTATCGTAGAGTACGCAACGAGATATATTGTCAATGCAAAAGAATTTTTGGGCCACAAATACAAATTGTTGCTGATTCAATTATCCCCTACGTTGTTTGTTGTTACAAAAATTTAGTTTCTGTAACAATCAAATATGGTTGCATTATAAAATTAATTTTAAAAAAAAATACTGTAAAAGTAAGCTTTAGCTACATTTTAGAATAGTTGTTTATGTTAATAATGGCATACAAATATTTTGTTACAAAAGATATCATTTGCCAATGTTTTATATTGTCACTTAATATATAAAGTTCTACAATAATTTTTGTCACATTTTTTTTTGGTTGCGTTTTCACGGCCGTTGCTTTTGCTAAACTCAGTTTTTTACAAAATGTGCTACTACTATGACTCCCATGGACAGTGATTTGGGGTTAAATTGATACACCATAAACATCAAATTTCCATAAACTTCATCATAAAGCTAGATAAAAGAGAATGACAAATAGAAATACTCAAATGCATATCTCTAATATAGAAATGACAAAGCAAGTGTCATGTTTTCATCAAATACACCAAAGTCTAACAAGCTAAACCAGAAGCAGTAGAACCAAATGACAACCCGAATAAATTTTCTGAAATGCTAAACGAAAAGAAATAGAACAAAATGA
Organism: Linanthus parryae; assembly: GCA_023055425.1. Taxonomy (NCBI): domain Eukaryota; kingdom Viridiplantae; phylum Streptophyta; class Magnoliopsida; order Ericales; family Polemoniaceae; genus Linanthus; species Linanthus parryae. The sequence goes on from JALGPY010000002.1 coordinate 71,223,019, forward strand.
CAACCCTAATAAATTATAAAAGAAACAAATGCTGCTCCATCGATTCCCATGAATAGCCAGCTTAATCCCCGCCTATAAAGATGGACCATTTGTAAGAATGAAGTTAGTCAACAATGACATTAGAGAAACACATAAATAAAACTAGTGTTTAACTTATCAATCCATAAACAAAGAACGGTAAGTAGATATTTTCACCTATGCGGGTAATTAACTCCTCATACTTCTTTTGATGAGCTAGGAGCAGCTGCACATGCTCACTCATTTGTGCCAATTGTTGCTTGCACTCATTCAACTCGTTCTCTAAAGCGGTATTATAACGCTCAGATGCGGAGTTTGAGGCAGTGCGCTCGCGCCCGAGACTCATTGCATAACCTGCTCGTTTCCCAAGCACCATTTTAACAATTTCTGAAGAGGTTAGTGGAATAGATCCCTCTGCAATGGGTCTGGACTGAAGCTCAATCATAGCATTCTGTGCAAGTGTTTAGGAAGATCATTAAACAATGTAATTCATCGTGGAAAAGTATGTTTAGTTAAGAAACATTAACTATATGCAAAAATGATTTTACTTAAGTAAGATGCCTCTGCTTTCTGAGAGCGCCACCCTTCAACTTCACTGTAGTAAGCATCATGATAAAATTGTATTGGGTCCTTCTCCTCACCCGATTCCTTGTTACGCTATAGTAAAAATAATAAATAAGTCATGCAAGTCAAAGCATGGAAGGAAATCACGACTAATCAATATACCCAAGTTATTACCAGCTCTTCTCGTGCGACTTCATATGACTTGGACCCCATTTTGTGTGGCGCTTTTACTTTGCTACGATTCACTTTGTTCTTCTCAGACTTGGCCTAAATCAAATGTAATTAGGAAAAGGGAAGATCATAATTAAAAAACAATTATTAACAGATTTTCTTTCACTGTAACTAACCTTCCACGCTTCGGTTGTCCACATGTCAATAAGATCTCCCCACTCTTGAACACCAACATCCTCTGGTGGATTATCACGGGCTTCCGCCTCGGAGTTAAAAGACAGAAATATTTTATGGAGCTTGCATCTCCTGCTATTCAATCTATTCTTCAGTTGTGCCTCACAACTCTTTCGAACATGTGGTTGACTTAAATCAACATCAAACCTTTCCTGCCAAAGTTTATAATTTTTTTTAGATACATCACATTCATATATACTAAGACAAATGAGGTACATGCGTCCATGAGATTATAAGTTATCACATCGTGAAAAAATAAAATAAAATCAATCAAATTAAATTATGTGATAAATCACACTATATATAACTAAAGCCTCATGCTGAAAATTTAGAATTACAAAGAAAATGTTCATTTAAGAGATGTGCAACTGAAAACTGCGGCGAAAAAAAAGATATAAGAAGCAAAGTTACCTCTAAACGATCATACAGAGCATCGAATGAAGCTGGATCTAATTTCCTCCATTTTGTAGGAGGCTGGACAAACTGTCGAGAAATTATCCCAATTTCTGAAGCTAGCTTTGACGATTGTGTCCTCTGCACGGGTCTTCCCTTATCCTCATCCACATTAATGTGCAACTTTCCATTGGCTCTGTTAAGCTTTTCAAGTCCCAAACCAATGGTAGGACCACGAACGTTTCTAGTCAAAAGAGAAGCTACGAGGACAAAGAAATAGTTTAATTTCACAATGATGTTTTAATAAAATGATAAGAAGGTACAATTAATATTCCCACATCTGTGCACTACCTTGACCAGATGAAGTGGCACCCAAAGTAGGACTTGGTGTTGTGGAGGTAGACCCGATCGACACATTTTGAGCAGCAAGTGATGTGGTTTTTCTGCCAAATCTTCCTCCAGGAGCCATCTATTAAGTCAAACCCTCACGTGAGAAGTAGAATTCATTAAAGATATTGCAGTAAGAATCAAAAGTATAAGAGTAACTATGAAAAAGGTAAAACTTAATAGGCTTATTCAGTTCAGGTTTTTTTTTTTTATCTCAGTTACATATAAAAAGATAACTCCATGTGTACATACTAGCATGGTTCATGAGTCAATTACAAGCAATATGAATAATAAATAAGAACCCTAACCATCAAACCCAGTAGAAGCCACCAGGACATAACATAACAGATTACACTATACCAACATTAAGAAAATAAAAAACATTACTCCTTGAGTTGTATCTTGCTAAAAGTTCAGAAATCACAATAAAAGTAAAGCATATATCAGAAAATCTCAATCACTTAAATAAAGAGAATAACTTGAATCTCTGAATTGAATCAATGGTTACTATAGTAGATAGAATTAACGCACCTTTCGTGTTGGAGTCGTAGAAGTGTTGCCGCTAGCTGACCACCAAAGCGCAGGTGCTGCAGTTCTTGAGTATGAGATATGAGAATCGTCGTGTGATCTCAGTATCCTTATATATGCTCTAGTGGCTGATCCTAATTATGAGGAACGTGGATATCATGGCCTCTTTTTGGCGCCTCTGTCATTCAGGGAAGGGCGGGAATTCATTTTCGGAGCAAAAATGAAAATTCAAGTGTATCCAGTATATCTCTTTGAAAAAAAAAGAAAAAAATAGCTTTTAACAGAATGATAAATATGATTTTATTTTGATGAATTAAAAGATAAGTATAAGTAAATTGACCTATTCGAGTGGGGGTTTTGGAAAAAAAATTCAGACGAGTACAAAGCTAGTAAAGTCCAGGGTGATATCTCTGCCTACCAGTTACCGTCAATTAGAAAATCTTTCAGCATGCATTTGAGGCTCAATTAGAAAATCTGCAAATGAAATCCAAGAATTTGAAACAAACAAAGAATAAGCAAATATGTATAATCAAATCCTATGAAATTTGAAACAATTGAAGAAATTATTAGGAGTTTGAGTTTAGCATACCACTTTGCCCTAATTGAACCAGAGAAATCACGAGAAATAGAGCGGAGAAGATGGAAAAAAACAGGGCTTGGAACCCACTTTGTGTGTTCGCGCAGGGCTGTCTATGCAATGAGTGGGCGGCGTTGTGCACGGAATTCGCACAAGAATTGTGGCCATGAAAATCGAGCATAGTAGATGCGCAAGAAGAACATAACCTGTGGCGCGCAGGACTCATCGAGCTACTCATACTCGCCGGAAAACAAAAGGGATGGCGATTTCAATTGTGGATCTTTTCTGAGCCGACCCTTTGGCATTTCGATAATCACGAGGTTGGCTTCATCTACATGGAAGTTAATCGGACGGTTCACCAAATATTGCACAAATTTAAGTCAATTTTTCTTTTCGATTAATTTAGTCAAATTTGTTTGCAAAAAATAGAAATAGTCAATTTTGATATCGTCAATTTAGGAGATACAGTATGATACTCCTACAATTTTTGTAATGATAATTGACCATAATTAAGCATTCTTATCAATTAAGTGTATATTGACTTTTCAATGAAACAAATCCCCAAATTCATTTGAACTGTATGAGCAGATCGCATCCTAAGTCTAAAAATAATCATATTTATTGAAAAAAGAATCATATTTAAATGTATATCATAGAGTCCTAAAATTATAAGGAGTGTACATGTTGAATAGCTAAGATCAAGAAAGTGTTCAGAGTCATCTGGACTAGGACTAGGTACGTTGTTAGTTTGATTTTTATAAAAAAACAACAAGTTACTTTAGTCTAAACACCATTTAACGAGTACATTGCGTTTTTTTTTTTTTTTTTTTTTTTTGTGAAATTTTTTCTTGAGAGATATTGTGAAGATAAAAAATAATTGGTAATACTAATAATAATTATAAGTATTGTTATTGTTACACCATACTTAGTTTGTTTCCCCAAAATCTTTCCAGTTGCCTCTACGGTTCACTTTGACAAAAAAAATCGCTAATGATATGGTAGGAATGTTGCTATTTTTTTCCAATATTGTAGTTTTTAAAAATCTAAAGAATTTTGACTTCATATATGTGGAAAAAAACAAAAAAATACTTGATATATATGTTTTCCTTTCATGGAGCTAAAGTCATTTGGAAAGATTCTAGCGAAATTGGTGTAGTATATATTATTAACATTATTTATAAAATTATATTGTTTCTTGAAAGAAACTAAACTTATTTATTAGCTAATTTTATGTGATATATGAAATATCACCATGACAGTTATGTTGAACCAGAAAATTCAATGTGAGGTACCAAATGGTTGCTAGGTCAGTGCTAGAGCGTTCAAAGTCCCTGCAAGATGTCCCGTGTTCGAACCCGTCTATGAAATAAGAGCATGTTTAGTGCATCCAACCTAAACACCATTCAACTCAGCCGAAAATGCATGAAGTCACTCTTCAAGTGTCCAAAAGTAGTATTACCTCTGCAAGACTTTTTTCCCATCGTTTTGACTTTTACCACTATTGACCAAGGGCTAATTTGTTAATGTTGTGGTGTTTTAGAAGTTGCTGAGTAGATTACCGTGAGAAATTTGCTGTGGACATCTACATGAAAGTGTTTGGTAAATTCCGTATTTAAGATGTTGTGGGAAAGCACTTTTGACATTTTTTGTTTGGTAATTAGTGTTTTAGAGTTGTTGTTACAGTCGAAATGACAATATCATACATGAAATAATAAATAGTGTTATTACAATATATAATTATTGATATTTATTAACTGATAAGAATGTCAAAGAATACAATTAACGAAAAGCAGGCCCTGGAAAGCAACTCGTCTCCTGCTTTTCAAAATTTGCTATAGCGAAGCAACTACTTTCCAGAAAGCAGGAAAAAATAAATTAACCAAACACAATAAAACTGCTTTCAGATTTGAAAAGCAGCGTTCTAAAAAGTAGAAGCATTACCAAATGGGCTCTAAGTCACTTTGACCCGGTTGTTGGGATAGCAAAATGATCCAATTTTATGGCAACTTTTTTATGATAATGTATAGGAGAATTGAAACTCGCACTTGGTTCACTATGCTTTAAAGAAGCTGGAATAGCCATGTAACTCCCTTGATATTTGTCACTAGTACTGCCTAGCGGGGAGTCGTGCAGCTCCAAATAGCTATGTAGCTCCCCATGATCGTCTTTACCGAGCTTGAATATATAGAGTGATTACTCTCCTTTTGGAGGTTCAGATCTTCTATGATTCTATAACATTATACTGCAAGTTGCCTCTCCTCTCTGTGACAATTTGGATTTATTCACAATCTGCCCCATCACTTATCTCTGAGGTTCAACCCTTAGATATACGCTTGTATTGTTTTTTCTTTGCGATGTGTTACAAGTAAACACAACAATGAGCTCATTCGAGAACCCCCCATTTACATTAGGCAAAAAATTATATAAATATGTTGAAGCTAATGATATAGAGATAACTATAAAAAAAATATGCTCCCTCCGTCACAATTTGTGTGACTTCATTTCCTAAGATAGATGTCCCAAAATGAGTAGCCCACTACCAAATACTACTTTGTCTCTGCTCTTTGTTCCCAATTTGACTTTTGTCACTATTTACTGGGTCACTTTGACCCGAATATTCGAATAGCAAAAATTATCAAAAAATTATCAAAAAAACGTATTATTTTACTGTCCAAATTACAGAGTCAAAATAATCCAAATACGAGTCAAAATATGAGCTTAGGAAAAAAGAGAAAAAACAAAAGTGGGAGTCCACCCACTTGATTTGGGACGGATAGAATATTACTCATAACTTCTACTTCTACTAGAAAAGCCTTTATTGTTATTAGAAAGGCAAAAGTGTTATAATCAAAAAGTGCCTGGGGTGGAACAAAATAAAATTGGGGTACCAAAAAATATATACCAGTGTTACTTCCGATACACCATTCTTCGTAATTTTCAATTGACATCCATTCTTTATAATATTACTGTATATGAACATCCCCTATAAGTTTTCCACCCCTTCACAAACACAACTTGTTAACAGCCGCGCGACGAACTGAGTAAACGAAGTTTGAGAAGCTTGAGGAGTCTGCAGAGGTAGAGAGATTGGCCGTGTGGTCGTCATCTACATCAGTTCTCTTCTGAATTCCTACTTCCTCTTCTCTTCTTCGGCAAATCGCGGGTAAGCCGTTTTCCCCTCTTTTATCCTCGTCTTTTCAGTTCCTCTATTTTAGCTATAATCTGCACAATTTCTCTTTAGAATACCGTCAGTCCGTCATCATCTGTGACCAATTTCGTGCTACTGGACTGATATTCTGTTGTTTGATTCGAATGGATAAACTAGGGTTCGTACTAATGGTTTTGGTAATTTTCTCTAGTAAGGCTTGAATTAGTTGTTATACAATATGAATTTCAAAGCTTTAGTCAGTTATAGCAGCATATATTCATTGAACGACCTCTAGTAATCTTATTGCTTGAGAATTTGTAATCACTTTTTTCTTTGATCAACTTTATTCTACCGGGATAAAACTTGGTTTTTGTGTCGTATGTGAAATATACGCAAGGTTTTAGAAGTTTGATACTGGAAAATTTGAAGTAGTGTGGTGGCTTATGTATATGATTGACTGGGTTTTTAGTGGTCTAGTATCCATAATTCATGCTAGTTTGAGTTTGGATTTGGTGGACTGGTTCTCCTATTTTCCTATTTCTCAAAAGCACGTCCTCTAGGAGCGACAAAATTGGCGGAATTGACACACGAGGATCTCGAAATAGCAATGTGGTATATTATGAACAACTGTGAGGAGTTGGAGCAATATTTTGAGTGAGTTCCCTTAGTTTGGACATTCAATTACAAGTTACAGTAGTTATTCAGTTTGTATATTTTAATGACATAGTTGGTTTTCTCCAGGGAGCATAAAGCAATAATTTTGGAGCAAGGCTACCCAAATGTAGAAAAGGCACAGAGAAAGGAGTTTCCTAAATGGTTCAAAAGTCGTGTAAGAGGAAACAAATTTCACTTATGCATTATTACTTTATTTGTACATCTAACAATCTAACTATGCTTCTTTATCTTCAATATTTTAATTAGATGACTGAATTGTATCGTCAGAAATCACCTGAAGCTACTAATGAGCTGTATGCCTTGGCATGTGGCCCTGATAGACGTGTACGTCACTTCAGCGGCTGCATTGTTAATGGACAAAGATTCCATACAAAGGATCGTGATACTCGCCGTAAAAGTCAAAATAGTGGTTTGGCTGTTGAAGGTGGGCACAATGAGGACGCAATCGATTTCTACGGAATTTTGACAGATATAGTGGAGTTGCAATACATAAAAGGCTACCGGGTTGTTCTTTTCAAGTGTTGTTGGTTTGATAGTGAGAATAAGCGAACTGCAATGCAACATGATGGTTACTTCACGAGCATTAATGTTACAAATACATGGTATGAGAACGACCCTTTTGTATTAGCAAGTCAGGCTAAACAAGTATTTTACCTGAACGACACTAAGTTGGGTAAAAATTGGCGAGTGGTGCAGAAATTCCAACCTCGAAGTGTGTATGATGTTCCTGAGCATCTTAGTACTGAAGGTGATGCCGAACTTTCTCACATTGATGTCTACCAGGATAGTGAGTCTGCCGAAATTACTATTTTAGAGGGAGTAGTTGATCATGAAGTAGAAGAGTTATTAAGAAGGACTGACTCTGACGAAAGTGATGTCGTACACGTGAACTCAGCTGTGGGAGAAGAAGACGTGACTGATGATGAATCTAATGACGAAGATGACACTTTGGATGAATATTATGACGACGACACGGAAGAAGAAGCACAGTGCCATGATGAAGACAGTGATGATGACTATGGCTTGTAACTCCCTCATAATTGCTTATATGTCGAAACAATGCCAGGTAAATAAAATTTGAAATCCTTATTTCTGTTTTTCATGATGAAGACAGTGATGATGACTATGGCTTGTTTTGCTTCTACTCTGTTTGTCATGAATTGCAAGGGCTATATCAATCTTAGAGCATATGTTTTTATGGGATGGGATTTGTAGTAGGAAGCTAGGTTTAATTTGTAGCTTTAGTTTCATGATATAGGAATTGTGAAACTGAGTTTGGAGTCTACAAATCTTCTAAAAAAAGTATTGGAGTCTCCAAAAGGTGCATGCATTATCATTTGAATTTCAGGAATTCTTATTTCTTAAAGGTCTAGTTTGATTCCAAATCTGATTAAAGCTCCAGTGGTTGGGGATTCTCAATATTTTTCATGTTGATTTGGGGTCTCTAGTAATGTAGTTTTGCTAAACTAAGTTGGAAGCTTTCTCCTAATATTGACGAGTTTTTAGATGTTGGTCTGTTGCTGTAGCTTCCAAAAGTACATGAATGCACTATTACAGCTCTCATTTCAGAAAATTTCAAATGGTGTCTGATCTAGCTCAATCTATTTTGATGCACCAATTGGGATTATACTATATACAATATGAACCACTTTTTCTCTCTATCTCTCTCTCTCGTTATATGCTCCTTCAGAGCTGGAGTAGTTGAAACATAACTTCTGCGAATACATGTTTCTCGAGACCTGAAGTTAGGTAGCACATAACTATGTAACATGTTAGTACAAAATGCATCTTCCTTCATACATGTGTACAAAATGCATCTTCTTTCATACATGTGTCTAATTTACACTTATTTTTGGATTACACTTTAGTCATGCTATTATGCTTCTATTTCCTATCTTGAATGAATAATCAGGTGAATGTGCTTTCTCTTTTCTAGTATTGGCACTTAACTATGTTACATGTTTTACTATGTGACTGTGCTTGCTTCTTTCTACTATTGGCTCAAGCTGTTGAATTCAATGTTGTAAGATTCTGATCCTTTTTATTTATACATTGGAATAGATTATGAGCACTTCCCAGTTGGCCCAACCAGTGGTAAATAGTGAAGGATGTGGGAACCGGTTTAAGAAAAAAAACTAAACTACAGGTCACGAAAAAAAAGGAATTGAGAGTTGGTAAGATTAGATGTGATTCACTCATGAAACAATTTTAATCCCTCTGTAAATTAATTAGAAACAATAATCCAAATCCAGATTCAATGAAGCCGAATCTTACGATTCACAACAATTTACGTGATTCACTTTGTCCTATATACTGTTCGTTTTTTCTATACATGTCGGTTTCAAAGTAACTAGGACATATTTTTTATCCAATACTACTAATAGCGTTGCTATGACTTGTTGGTAACTTATGTTTCCTTGCTCTACATACATATCATCTTATATATGCGCCAAAAGCATTATGACACACAGCCTTTTGCCAGCACTACCCTCTTGCCTGCACCAGTTTCAAGAAACACTAGAGAATTCTTTTGTAACTAATGCTTGCTCCAGTGCTTCTATTCGGTAACTTCTAAAACAAAAGCGTGCTGGAAATGAAGATTATAGTTTGCAAAACAGTATCGAGAAAACAAAGATTAAGCTCAAGAACAATACCGCATAGAAAATCGACAGGATCAGCTGCCATGGGTTCCGTTCCAATATTTTGAATTTCAATAGGTTCCATGGGCCTTTTCATCTTTTCGATGGACTATTGTATATTGGTTGTGGCATTGATCTATTTTTAGTATAAAAGGGCCATGACACGACCAGTATACGATGAGCCCCTGAAAAAGATGAAAAGGGCCACGGAATTGGTTCAAATTCCAAACATTGGTACCCGGCCCGTGCCAGCTGATCCTATTATTTTTTTCGTTGGTACTGAGCTTGAACTTGATCTCTGTTTTCTCAAAATCGTACTGCAACCTATAATCAACATTTCCAATAAAACTTTTTTCAGAAGTTACAAATTGAAGCATTGTAGCTTTAGTTCAGGAAGAACAATATAGAGTTTGTTGAAACTGGTGTAGGCAAGAGGCTAGTTTCCCTAATGCTTTTGCGCAGCTACGCACATCTTCTGATGCTTCTTTCCACTGCATTCACTCTTCACAGTGATCTTTTTTCTTTTTTCTGAATCAATCTTTTTTCTGCATCCAGTTTGTTATTTCTGGGGCATTTGGTGAGATGAGCAGTGGATTTTAGCAGAGCTTTGCGTGGTATTGCTGCAGTTAGGCTGAATGCTCATGGTGATATCATTAGCAGCCTCCAAATGTCATTCCAAGGTATTATAAATGCTACAGTGCTGGAATGTTTAGCAAATAGAGAAGTCTTGATTTGGTGCAAGAAATTTTGTAAGAAATGCATAGATATCTATTCAGATTGCGAGATGGTGGTGCATTGTTTGAAGAAGCGAAGTTCACCATTTATGCGTGGTATTGGAGCAGTGATTGAACATTGCTGGATTTTGGTTGCTGATTTTGATTATTGTAATTTTCATTTTGTGCCTAGAGTTTGGAACTCTGCTACTCATGAGAGTGCAAACTCCTCACTGTCTCTTGGCTCACTATCTCTTGGTACTTTGGTTTGTACAGATCTGTAGTGATCTGTTTATTCTGTATTTGTGGCCGTGATGGTCTTTCTTTGATTTTTAATGCTAAAGTCTCAGTTTAAAAAAAAAAAAAAGGCCCACATGATCGTTTACTACTCAATTTTTAATTTGGCTAGTTTCTGTAGTTACTAGAATTCCTAGAGTTTGTTCTTAGAATCCAAAAATATGTATATAGTCCACTCGTGTCCATAACATGTAAAATATGTCAGAATTTCGTCTTTAAATTGGTTAATAACATTTGAGCTTATTAATTTAGATAAATTCGATATTAGTTTACTATAATTTACATACTTTATGTTGTCTTCAACTTCTTTTATTAGTTGATCATTCATTAGTTTAGAGAAAGAAAGATTTAGTTGAGAAGGACATGATTTGTTACAAAACGCTTCTCCTTGTTCTTACCAATTAGTTTGGTTGCTAGATAATGGGTATGAGCAACGAAATGCTCCGTTACAAAAGGATATAGTTTTATTGTTTGCTACTAAATATTTTGATTGCTATATCACCACAATGGGCAACGAAACCAGACATAACCAATGCTTATGAGCTATCGTATTTGCTACGAAAAAACTTTATTGTTAAATCACGCAAATGTGCTACAAAAAGATGGTTGTTAAAGCTTACAAATAATATATTTTTGCAACAAAATACAGTTGTTGCTACATTATACACATGGGCAACAAAATGATCAGTTACAAACAACTACGAACAATTCATTTCGCAACTAAATACAATTTGTTGCTACACCATGGAGATAAGCAACGAAATAAGTCGTTAGAAAAAAATTTGCTACGTTTGTGGCCGTTGCCAAATATTTGGCGGGAACCAAAATTTTGGCGCCATCTTTTTTGCAACGAATCAAGCAACGAAATAATATTATCGTCGCAAAATATGAATAATTTGGAGACAAAAATAATAATTTGTCGCGACAGGTTGCCTTCTGTAACAATGACCGTGTTGTAGCCTAAAATTTTGTCGCGGGATATACTATTTGTTGTAGTGTTTCCATAGATTGAAGAGATCTGTAAGAAACCATGAACATAGCAGTGAGTTGATAGACAAGTTCATAATTTTATGAATTTCCACTCGAAAAATTGAGGAGAAACTAACCAATTTCTGGGTTTGTCTCGACCCAGAAGTTGTGAAGTACAAAAAATCAAGGGTTTCGCAAGAACAAAATCCCCCATCTTAGTTCCCAATTAAAGAGAAATGAAGAGAAAAAAGAATAAGTAATAATTAGGTTCCCACTTGAATCCAATCATCAGTAATCCAAATCTTCACAACACTCCGAAGCAGTAGCAATAATAGTATGCATCTATATTCTCAGTAGATCAAAATCAGATCTCTCTAGTTCTTCATGATCGCCAGAACAGTCAAAACCACCGATGGACAGACCACCGCCGCAGATGCCGACACCGAGTACGTCGCCCCAATTTCCGGCGACGGCGACGATGCTTGCGCGGAGGCAGCGGTGGAGAGGATCGCAACCACCGCGAAGAAGAAGATAGCCTTCAGTGCCCGGAGTAGATAACACAGAACGTTCAAGAGTGAGAGAGAGAGAGAGAGAGCTATATAATGACGTATAAAAATCTTATGAAACATCAAATTTCAACGGTCCAGATTCCAGCTGGAGGGGCTAGACGCTGGAGACGATCCAAATCCACAATTACTGCAATTCACAAATCTGCTCTGGGGACAACCCATAAATCATGCCACAATAAAATCATGATTTCCAACAGCACCTTCCTCCAATTCTACTGTTTACACATGCATAGTCATTCCCAAATCACCACTGTTAGCTCTATTTACCTACATATCCACAACTCAATCACACCCTTTACCAATCCACCTCAGACATATCCTGCCTCTACACCTTATAACCCAACACACCATCTACCTACTGATCTGCCAACCAACCAAACAAACATGAGCAGTCCCTCCATTCACCTACTGCCTTCTTCATCAAGTCCGCCATTTAATCCTACCAACCCTGGACGTCCTTAAATAACACCAGTAACCAAACTACAACCTACAAGCCTATTTTCACCACAACATTACCAACTCAAATTACCACCATTACTTCCACAATAAACTGTTACCTCTTACCATCACCATTTCTCCTTATGCCATCACAAACACATCACCACCATCTGCCATAGTCATAACCATATAAACTCTGCCTTTTCCAAATACCACCAGAATTCACCATAGCCAACTCCAGTACCACCTGCACCTTCATCATAACACCTAAAACATTGCCATGAATCACCAAAAATGCCTACAACCTGAACCATTTTACACCAAAACCCAGTTCAAAACCCCATCAGACCACCACCATTAACATCCAACACATACCCTAAAACAATACCAGTCTACTCCAAAAAAACGACCACCTGATTGCAACTCCACATCCGCCATTACACCACTGTCCAACAGCACCGTCCAACCACCTGGAACCACCAATTATCTCCACAATCAAACCAAGTTCACCCTCCTTGACCTGAAAATCGGACCTAGAATCCACCTGAACTGAAGCCCACAACCACACTTTTTTAACTACCGAATACCCGATCGAAATCCGACCAGATCCCACCTAAATCCTACCTGTAATTCCCCCTCAAACAGCCCCTGCCAATCATCGAAGAGGAGGAAGAAGGAATCAACAGGCTGCAAGAATTAGAAGCGGAGAAAAAGAAGAAGAGAAAAGCAGCCATCCCAAGAATCTGTTCGTGAAAACACTCCTCTGTCGCAACCCACTAAGCCCTTTGTGCGAAGGGGCACGATCTGTTCGTGCAAACAGAGAGCTCCAGGCGGCTGAATATTAGAATTGAAGTTGGAGGTTTTGTGTAATATTAAAAACTGTTTTTAAGCAATTAGAAAAGGTATAAAAAGCCCTAAAAACGTGAGAGATCGATCAGTTTAGGACGGACTGGTTTCCCTCAACAACAAAAAATTTTTTTAGGACGAACTGGAGACGCAACAGGACATAACTTGGAGATTGGAGAGCCTCGTTTAGAGCACGAAGATTCATCGTTTGAACTCTTTTCTTTTCTTCACTTTTTTTTAGAAGCTTTTCTTCACTTTATTTTTAGTTTAAAATTATAAAAAACATTATCTTCGTAATCATGAATCGTAGTAGCTAAGTTAAATATATGGATTTCTCAAAGGAAGCTAGGGTTTGTAGCCGGTTTGGCGGATTATGGAGTTGACTCACGTTTTCTTAGAATGATGAATTGCTTATTCGCTATGTTTAGTTCATGCTCTTAATTTATCTTAGTGTCGTTTGACCAACAATATGAAGATTATAAGGTAATAAGTTAGTGAAATCAACCACAGACTGTGAACATTGAGTAGAATTAGATGTTCTTCATTATATGTTTTAGAGATGATAAGAACTTGGTAACTCGGTTGTAATTTTACCTAGGCATAGAAAGCTAGCTTCGTAACTCGGTTAGCATTATTACTTGTTTGGCAAATTAAAACATCATATGTGTTTCAAAACGTAATCCGTTAGCGGTATTCACCTAGTGATCTTAGAGTAATCCTGATACTTGTCCCTCATATTAATCTCAATTTTAATAATTTAGCTTGTTATTTTAATTCTTAGTTTGGTAAACAAACTCAAACTGCTTGCCCACACAAAGTTAATAGTGTTAATTAGTTCACGACAAGTCCTCTGGGATTCGACAACCCTATTTTCCACAATTATTACTAGAACGTTAACCGTACACTTGCGGAGATCGTGCTAGTAATATGCAAGACAAGGAAAAATTCTATTTGCATCCCATGATCATCTCATTTTTGGGTTTCATGAGTACTGATATTAGCCTCTTCATACTCACTTCTTGCTCACTGAAGAGGCCACAATGATATAGATCTACTGAATTCACTCGTTGAAGCTAACATAGTGTAATATCTACGGCGATGAAAAATCCTTTTGCAGCATGTGATCATCTCTTATTTGGTTTTCATGAGTACTTATTAGCGCCTCTATTATGAATTATACGGGATGCACTACTTGTACATGTTAAGTTTAGAAATGCTAGTTTACCCGTAATGCTTTAGTTTTACTTGTGTAGTACTGATATGAGCTTCTTCATGCTCATAATTATGATGTTCTTCATGCTCGCTTCTTGCTTACTGCTTGCTCACTGTAAGAGGCCGTGATGTTATGGATATAGCGAATTCATTCTATAGTGAGTCTGCCTCTCGTAATTGGATTCTGCTTATGTTTAGTAATTTGATTCTTATTGTTCATCTCTCACCTTCATTCAAAATCAGTCACATCGAAATCCCCTCCCCAAAATGCCCTTCAAGAGGCACGATAGCCATCCTGTGTATGTGAATGCTCCAGTGGTCATCTCTGATTCAGAGGATGGAAATGATGACCCAACAAAACAACCTGTATTCTAGGAAAATATGAAGCAAGCAGCTGACATTAAAAAGAGACTCGAGGTACTTAAGAAGATCAAGTTTAAAGGGAACACAATTGTTGAAGTGCATGTGGGATTCATTGAAGGAACGGACGAATCTGTCAATTACATATCAGTATATGCGGGGGAAAAATGACCATGAATCCAACAAGGAGGAACCAGAACTAGCTAGATATTTCTATCTTTCATATGTGTTAGCTTATTTTCTGTTATGTTGCATTTGCCTATCACTATTCCTAAAACATATTATGTGGCAGTTGTTTGACCTATGCTAGCTATGTGTGACTACTGATTTCGGGGCTTAGTTTGAAACTTTTTGATAGTTTTCACTTTTTTTATTATGAGTATGTTAAGAAAGCGAGACTATATAAGTGATAAGAGGCGGTGATGATATGGATATATCGATCACTTAAGATATTCTAACACGCATGGCAGAGAAAATCATTCTGCATCCTGTGATAATCTCTTATTCGGTATTTTGTTATAGATCTGAGCCTATCACTATTCCTGAAACTGTCTGATTTTGAAGGAATTGGAACAATTTGCTATAGACCGAAACAGTCTACTTGATATCTGAATTGAAATAGTTTATTGTTGATCATCACTTATTGACATTCTGTGTTTGTGTTGTCATGTAGAATTGAATCACATAGTTACTAAGTCGTATTTGTTGGCAGAATAATTGACATATTTAATTTCTGGGAAGAATGCCAGCTTCTGATTTGGGAACTCAAGAAGCACTTGGTCGTCATGCGGCATCGTATGCAGGCGCAGGCCAATAAGCATCGCCGCGAGATTACTTTTTTGGTCGGCAGCTTGGTCCTACTCCGTCTTCAGCCATATCGGCAGCACTCGGTGGCACGTCGTTCTTGGGCCAATTGGCACCACAATTTTTGGGCCTTTTGAGGTTATCGAGCAGATTGGTCCGGTTGCTAACCGCCTTCGTTTATCGGATTCCAGTCGCGTTCATGATGTGTTCCATGTTTCCCTTCTCCGCGCGTATGTTTCGGGCTCTTTTCCACCGCACATAGGTTCCTTTGAAGACAAGTTTCTTCAAGGGGGTCCGGTGTCGATTCCTCCCCGGCTACAGCGCAGCGCACCGTTCTCGTTCACGACATACCGCAGGACCAGTGGCAGATTGAGTGGTTCAATGGTTCCGCTGATACATGGAAGCCTATTGATGTGATCACTGCCCACTTTCCGCACATTTCCCTTGAGGACAAGGTGGTTTCCAAGGATGGGAGAGTTGATACGACGACTAACACGCAGATTCCTAGATCCATAACAAAGAAAGGCCTCCGCGGGTTATTCGACGACCTCCTCGTTTGATGATTTTGTCTCTTATGCGTTATTTTCTTTATTGTTTCATTTAGACTTTCAATTCGTACATTGCTTCATTTAGGCGTTATTTGTTTTTATCTAAAGAGGGTCTATTTAAAACACTTTGTTATTTTTATTTTGCAATACAGAGAAAATTGTCCCAACTCTCTCCCTCGTTCTGCGTCCTTCTCCCCCGATCCCTCTTGTCCCTCCTTCTTCCTCGTCGATTCTATTTGTGAACTTCACTCACGGTACCAAGAAGGTACCAATTGTATTTAGTGTAGGGTTTCGCCAAGTTCACTTCCACAGGAGGTAGCACATGCCTAAACGTGCTTTACACTATATATCTGAACATACGACTTAGAAGCGGGTGAAGTCAACTTTGGTTTTTGGGAATCCATGGGAATGGAAGAAAAATTGGAGACCATGATAGATATTTGAACTGGAGGTTTGGATAATGAAGGATACTCCTTCAAGGATAGTTCAGCCATGGTAGAACCTTAGTCGTCACAGAATACTAGATCCACTACTCATCGCGACAGGAAAAGAAATGAGAAACATTGAATTGTGTTCGATCGCGGAACCCTAGAAATGACTCCTTGTACGCTTCCTTGATCCCATAGTTTATTTGTAAAATAACATGTGAGAGAGGTGAATTCCCAATTTTGGCGTTCGGTGCAATTGAAACACTATCCTTCGCGGTTGATGTTTTGGTGCAACAGAAACCCAGGGACCCAAAGACGTTCCATCAAACGACAAGTCACGATGATGTTTATTGACTTTGGCACACATGCGCTGATGCATCCTGGTATGTTTATTTATTAAGGTGTCACCCTCTTATCCAAGTAAAAAATATAGTTTGTTATAAATAAGAAATGTAAATCTTGTTATAAACTTAGAACAAACGAGGAGAGGCAGTGTATGGAGGAATATATAAAGTTGTATTATTCTTTACTATATCACTGTTTATATAGAGTCTGGGAGTCAATCATAATCCTCTAAATATGTTATTACAATATTAGGGAATATTCATCCTAGCAATTTAATAACATTACAAAAAAACATTGATTTAATACGAATACATAAATATGAATGAATTATAGATGCGACACAAGTGCCCCCCCCCCCATACCAAGAGTGTCGCAAAGTAGCTAGTTAATTTTGTGTGTACACACAACACGTCCTATTGAAGAAGTGGACGAACCAGCATGAATGTTTACACTAAGACTTTCCTGATCTGACAACAATGCATTCTTGTGAAAGCAACAACCACTATTTTTACCGATTAAGACCAAGCTATGGCTAAGGCTATGAAGCAAGTATTTCCTACTTCTTGTCATCGTCTATGTACATGGCACATAAAAAAGAATGAAACCCAACATATTGGCCATCTTCATGAAAAAGTAATTCAAGGAAAAGTTTAGTTATCTTCTCAAAATTTGTGAGCTAGAATGTGAGTTTGAGGATAAATGGAAAGCAATGCTGGGGGATTGGGGGGTTACTGACAATAAATGGTTGGGAAGGTTGTATGAGTTGCGTGAAAAGTGGTCTCCTGCCTTTAACCGTGATATATTTTGAGAAAATATTCGGTCTACCCAAAGAAGTGAGAGCACTGACAATGTGTTTCATTTAATTTCAGGTAAGACATTGACACTCATTGAATGTGTCCATCACGAGGATAACTTAGTAAAGATGAGAAAGGCCGAGAATGAGGATGATTTCAAAAAAAATCGTGGGACACCTCAAATACCTGTACGTGGAAACGGAATTTTGAAGCACGCAGCAGAAGTGTACACTCACATAATTTTCAATATGTTTGCAGCTGAATTTTTACAGTGTATGTCACTGAGATATTTTGAGGTTGGGAGTGATGGAATGATGAAAAAGTTTAAAGTACAAGGTAGAGAGAGTACTATTGAGCATATAGTTCACTTTGATGTGTCAAATTTGTCTGTTACTTGTTCTTGTAAGAAATTCTAAACAATGGGACTGCTTTTGTCGTCATTCTTTTTGCATCCTAAACTTAATTGCTGATACTAGCACAATTCCGAGACATTAAAGGGGGCCAAAAATGTAGTTTCGCTTGAGGGACACGCAAAAGCTATCCAAAAATCTTCAAAAGTTGTTTGCTCTAACAACTTGATGCATAGAGCTTACATGGTCATGGGTTTGTGTTCTGAAAATGAAGAACTGTCTGGGGCTGCTTTCAGGAACTTTGATCAATTGGAGGATGAAGCTCGAAAGAGGAAATTGAATGGCAACTAGGGAACCATTTCGTGTGGAGAAGACAATGAAGAGAACCCTTCTGGTGATGTTACTTCAATCTTGAATCCAGTTAAGATGTGGCCTCAAGGAGTTTCAAGAAAACGGCAGAAGGCTGCAGTAGCAATTGAAGAGGAAAAAGATCATCAGAGAAGCAACTCCTTACCAAGTGACAAATCCTTCTAACTCAAGTGAGAGATTATTTATTTATTTATTTATTTATTTATTTATTTATTTATTTATTTATTTATTTATTTATTTATTTATTTATTTATTTATTTATTTATTTATTTATTTCTTACTATTTAATATCTGTAAGTTAAAGGTTTGCTCACAGGCTAATATGTTTAATGTAGAGCAAAACATGCAAGAGAAACTCACGATTGCAACTACTACTCCGTTCAGTTATTGGCATGGACAAGTTTTCGATATACACACTGGGAATATCAACCAAATGAGCCAGGTATCTAGTACTTCCACCACTTCTTCCATATAATCCATATATGCTCATAACAGAGGCGGAACCAGGAAATCAAGTCAGTCGGGGCAAGATTCGCGAAGTCAAAAGTCAAAGTTAAAAGTCAACAGTCAAAATTCGTTATATTTCATAAACAACTATACAAACAAACATCAAATTAATAATGAACACAATACTCACAAGTCACAATTTATTTATTTATTTTTTCGTCAAAAGTCAAAATTCGTTATATTTCATAAGCAATTATACACACAAACATCAAATAAATAATGAACACAATACTCACAAGTCAAAATTTGTGTTTTTTTTTTTTTCCGAGGAGACAAAGAGTTTTTAATAGTAAATTATAATGAACACAATACTCACAAAGTCACAATTTGTTCTTTTATTTGGAGGAGACAAGGCAAAAAAAGGGAATGAAAAAATTTATTGATTGGGAGGAGAATTGAACCTGTTGTTGTAGGATTTGCCAACTACAACAACTAATCACTTGAGCAACTGGCAGTTTCGAAATTCAAGGAGGCAAAATTCTATATTCATTTCAGTTTAGTCATAAAAAATCTATAAAACTAGGGGTACTAGTAGAAATTTTCAAATTTCGAGGGGGGGGAGGAGGGGGGCAACTGTCCCCCCTTGCCCTTACATAGGTCCGCCCCTGGCTCATAAGATGTCATAAATTACTAATATGTTTTCTAACTCGGGCTATGAGAGATCCTGCTTTCAAATCCCAGGCCCAAACCATTCAAATGTTTCAAAGGACTAAGTTATTAAGGTATCTTCTTCTAATAGTGTATCATATGTTTTGCAAAGCTGATACTTGTGCAGTTTGCATCAAACAATGATTGTTTTATTCATTTTCATTTTAGAGTGGAGAACTTCCGGAAACTTGGGCGTCGACAAGTTTGGTTAGAGAAGGTGTAATGCGAGTTCAATGAGATGGCATTACAGATGTTCGTTTTTGGGAAGATAAATGTTATTGTTGGAACTGGCATTTGTAATTTTCGTTAGTCGTGCTCAGCACTTTCAGGCTTAGCTTTGTTTTATCCGCCTTGGCAGAATGTTTTGTCTGGTAAAGCTTTTAGGCGAGTACATTTGAGACTTGTACAATGTATTTCTCATTTTTTTGCATTGCTTGATCTAGTAACCCTTTTGCCCTTTGTATTATTTTTGTACATAATTTTTGTTTCTTGCTTAAGGTAAGGTTCCATGTCTGTACTCAGTTGGTCCCAGAGAAACTTACATGTTGCGGCAAGTTTTAGCATGTAAAATCAAGAAAATATAGCTTGTGGAAGGGCGAGAATACGTGAATTTTCATGTGTTTCGTATCCTGAGTTAACAGTTTCCTTTGGCGTTACGTGAAAAACTTAGTACTTGAAGCAAGCTCATTGGAGAAGACGAAATCGCAATAGGAGTAACCAATTATACGGCAGTAGATGAACAAAATATTGGCTTTTATGTTGAATATCAAACCCAACATCTTGCTATATTTGTTTGATCAACTTGTTTGATGAATGTCTACCCAACATATGTGAATACAAACTTAGTACTTCTATTTGACATTCTTAGTTCTGAACACTCTTAAGGTCAAACAAAATAGTACTTCTATATGATATTCTTAGTTCTGAACATTTTTAAGGGTTAAACAATATAGCATAAATTTGGATGCAAAATTATCCAGATTCCCTCTCAATGTCCACAATTATGTCCTTCAGCAGTTCGATTTCATCCCCCTAAATATAGTAAAACTTCTATAAGTTAATACTCGATAAATTAATAACTTCGATAAAATTAATAATTTGTCCGGTCCAAACTTGGGACCAGTACAAAATTGGACCCCGATCGATAAAATAATAAGATAATAACTTTTTTGAAATCCCAGTGTACATATATTGGTCCCAACGAAACTATAAGTTAATAATCACTAAAATGGTCGGAATATTCTATGATTGTCTCGTTAGAAATGAATCTATATTCACTTGTTCTTTGTTGAACTTCAAGTATATATTGAATTCATCTTTAAATGTCATCATTGCGCTTACATGTGAAGAAAGTAAACCATTCTTTAACTTCCAAATTTAATTTAAAGATGAATATGTGTTGAGCATAGTGTCTTCCACCCTTGATGACAACGGTTCAATTATAACTACTACTACCTCCGTTTCTTCTCTATCACACCGGTTTGACTTTTTGACTCGTATATGGATCACTTTGACCGGGTGATTTGGATAGCAAAACGATGCGATTTTTGACAATGTTTTCATCGTGTTATAGAGAAACTTTTACCCTACAACACCTTGAAAAAAATATAAAAAAATTGCATCGTTTTGCTAAACAAATCAGCGGGTCAAAGTGATCCAGTGAATAGTGACAAAGTCAAACCGGTGTGATTGAGAAGAAACGAAGGTAGTAGTTTAGAGCATGTGTTGCACGTGGAATTTTATTTACTATAAGAGATTAAATAGTTCTCTACAAAAGCACTAGTAAGTATGACTAATGGAAAGTATACCTCAATCCATTTTGTGTTATAATTGGGAAGCAAAAATGAAAGACTTGATGCACCACAATATTTCAAAGTTGAAAATATGTTGAGTTCATCTTTAAATCTCTTCATTGGACTTGAAATTTTGAAAGTTATACATTAAACCTCTTTAAATTAATAATTAATTTATCGATATAATAATATCTCGCTAAATTAATAAAATATGTCGATCCCAACATTACTAATTTATAAAGGTTTTACTGTACGTCTTTTTTATAAGAATCAACCATAGTTTTGATGTATTGGTTGCAGAATTGGGGGAAGGTCTTTTTTATCTTTGTAGCTACTATATCTGAAGATATAAAGTAAATTTTGAAGAAGGAATTCAGTTAGACTCCAATTATACAGACCCATATTCTGGATTTGAAGCTTACACGTTGCCAGTACCAAGCGAAGAAAATCCTGGATCGATTCCATGGGCGTTGAGCAGCCCAATCAAGAATTTGGTGTAATTGCCTCACACAGATCTTCTTCATCGTTGTTTGAAGCCGAAATTTGGAATTGGTTGGAGCCTGAATGCCCGACGCTCTTCTCACCATTGACGGTAACAAGTTTTGGATAGCAAGTCAAGAACAACAAAAACACCAACAATTTCTCAATAAATCATATTACTAGATTGAACTACCAAAGCAATAATGAAAGTTTCTTCGAAACAACATATGGTGAAACTGAACCTGATAGTTCCAAAGATCCAAATTTAGTTAATCATGATATATGAAGTATAATTATCTTGCAAATTCATTATCACTAGATAAAAAATGAAACCAAATTACTAAAATCAACACAGGAGTGTCTGCCAGTAGAGCAAACTGCACAAACTGAGGAATCGAAATTGAACAGAGTAAGTAGATGAAACGGAGAGAAATTAGAAGTGAAGGAGGAGGAAGAAGAACCATTCTGCTTCTGGGTGTCCATAGTCTCTGTTTCTCTCTCTCTGCTGCTGTAAAAACTCAGTCTTTTTCGAATCGGGAAATGGATTGAGACGATGGGAGGGGAGTTATGGAGGTGGCCACCAACTCCAGAAGTGAAGGAGGAGGAAGAACCACCACCACCTCAGGCTGAATCTGAATCATCCACTACAAGAAACAGAGGATACAGCAGCAGTTTAAACCGCTGGTAAATAAGCCAAAAACCGCTGGTAAAGATTTTACTGCCAAACCGCCGGCAACTAACACAAAACCGTTGGCATATCCCCGCTGGTAAAGGTATATGCCCGCGGTTTGAGGAACCGCTGTAGCAGACGTTAAACACCAGCGGTTTCAAGAACCGCCGGCTTGTTTTCATGAACTGCTTGCTGCCGAAGGACCACATTTTGCGGCGGTTGTCACATGCTAGAGCTAGCTGAAACCTGCTTCTACCAGCATTTGTTCCAGAAAAATTCAATCCAATCCTGCCTATCAAGAGGCTTATTTGGAGGCTTTTAGTACCATTAAGAGAACAAAAAAGAAAGACTGATGAACAAAATATAACTCGGCTTTATTTTTATATATGTATTTAAATCCAAACAAGAACGAAATAAAAGTTTGTATTCACAACAAATATAACCCCAACTGATAACAGAATTACAACAATTGCTAAACATTAGACAATTATTAGATTCATCACTATCACTATCAGAATTAGTACACCAACATCACCATCAACATTAGAACATCACATACAGAGATATAATTCATCAAAAATCAAAAAAATCATCCAACAACACCACCATCGCAGATCTGCCCAATCTTCCCAATAATTGTGGAAAAACCCCCAATAATTCAGACAGCACCACCATCATCACCACATATGGAAAAACAAGTGAGAACAGAAAAAACTATCATCATCATCATCAGAATAAAGAAGAAAACGAAGAAGAGTAGCAGCTATGCGACAGGGGGAGAGGGAGAGACATAGAGATAGAGAAAGAGAGAGACCTCGTGGGCTTCCCCGTTCGGAACCGCCATCGAACCGCCGGTCACCACCGCCGCCGGACCTCTTTGGCTTCTCCTGAAAGAAGACCAAATCTGAGATAGGGGAGAGAGAGACCGAAACCGTCATCCTTGCAGATTGAAGCCGGAGCCTTCGCCGCACCATTCAACGCCCATCGCCGCCCTTGGTACGTCTCTTCTCTGGCACCCGAACAGTAAAACGACGACGAGAGAGAGAGACAGGATCATGCTATTCCGATCTAGTACCAAAGACGTGTGGCGGCGGAGCGGAGGCCGTGAACCCTAATCCGGGCAGTGAGCAGAAAGCATAGAGAGTGATAGAGAAAGAGATAAGAAATGAAAGGTCGTGGCTGCGTGGGTGTGAAAAATGGGGGATAGTGTGTGGGTTTGGGGTCAAATAGTAGTAGGTAATGGATTAGGTTAGTGTTAATGTGTCCCAATAACATGTGGCTCAAATCTGTTACTAAATTATGTTAACAAAAAAAAGTTGGGTTTTTTTTAGCCTAATTTTATCATTTCAAATATTTAAGGTTATTAAATAAAGATATGGGAGGAAGAGATAGGACGTACCAAAAAGGAAATTGGGGATGAAGAAATGGGACGGAGTGGTAAATGGTACCAAAAAAGCTCGATCCTCCTGAGGTGACACAAACACTTCCTAAGAGACATACGAGCTCCTCAAATATGCCAATCGTAAAATGGGAGGTTAAGATTTTGTTGTACCGGTTGAAGCAACCAAATAAGCTCTAGGTACATGGACATGCTAACTGGCTTGCAGCTTCTGTTGATGAGAGAAATAAACTTTTAAGAACACGATATCAAGGTGATCAACGATTAACTTTGATTAATAAAAACAAAGCAAAATGATAATCAATCGAATTTGAGAGTCACAATTGATTGTCTAATAGGATCAAGAAGTCCGATTGAGTTCAATAGTAGAGAGCGATAGTTCACTTGAGCAGTAGATCAAAGCTGATAGTCTAACTTAGTTAATTAGCAGTACAATTGCATTCGATTCAATGGTCCAGTTAGATTTAGTAGTAGTTCGATTATGTTCATTAGTAGAGATCGATAATCCATTTGAGCGGTGAGTAACGATTGAGAGTTCAGTTTGGTCAATTATAAGTTCAGATAGATAGTCCATTTCAGCAACGAGGCACAATTGATAGTCAAATATCATCAATTAGAAATTTAATCGCGTTAATAGCATATATCGGTAGTCTATTGAGCTGCGAGTCACAATTTGTAGTCCAATTTAGCCAATTAGAAGTTTGATTGAGTTCATTAGTATGGTTCAATAATCATTCGAGCCAAGTCACATTTTATATAGGGACAAGTGTTTATATTTTATTAAATGATTATTATTGCGAGAGTACATAATTCAAAGGATCAAACATAAAAGTTAATAACATTGAATAACAACTAATTATTAATTATTAAGTGTTAAAATAAATTTTAATACTTAATTATAATTCTTTGTCCAGATTGCAAACTCACCAAAATGTATAACTATACATTCCTCAAAAAGATAGGCAGGGAAATAAGAATAATGGAATGTGATTGATTTTAGGTGGGGTGACTAGATAAGTACTTACATAGTCTCATCAAGTACCAATATAGAAGTTGGTTCAGTGGTAAGTATGGATTCATTGTCTGTTGAGGTTTTGGTTTCGAAACATTGCATCTACTTAGTTTTTCACCGAAAAACCGCTGCTAACAACAGTAACCGCTGGTAAAGATGGTGTTCTACCAGCACTTCAACAAACCGCTGGTAGATAACAAATTTACCAGCGGTTTTATAAGAACCACCGGCACAGACAGCAACCTTTGCCTGCGGTTGTCAAATTTACCAGCGGTTTCTGTAAACCGCCGGCATAGGGCTCATTTACCAGCGGTTTTTGGAAACTGCTGCTAGGGAAACCGCTGGCTAATCCAGCATTTCCTGTAGTGATCATTACCACCACCATCATCTGCTTCTGGGTTTCCACGAACCCACACCAACAACCACCAACACCACCATCACCGCAACCACCACCTCCTCTCACTCTCCCTCTGTTCCCTCCCGGCACCACCCACTCTGGAAATTCATGGAATTGTAGAGTAAAAGTTTCTCTATAACACGGTGAAAAAAATATCAAAAAATCATATTATTTTGCTATCTAAATTACCTGGTCAAAATGATCCAGATACGAGTCAAAAAGTCAATTTAAGTAGAAAGAGCTGGGACAGAGTGGTACACCATTAGTTAACAGTGTTAACAGAGTTTGGTGAGTCAGCTTTTGATTTGTATTAAGAGACACATGGCATTTTTTCAATTTATTAGAGCACCAGCTTGATGCTCTATTAGAGCACCAAAAAATTTCTCAACTGCAAGGGACTTAAACACCATATGCGGCCAATTAATTATGTTATGAAAACTTTTTCCAAAAAAAAAAAAAAAAAAAAAAAATATGAAAACTTCCCCACATATTTTTATTCCGCGGAAACTTCTGCATACGTTTCCATACACCCTTGTACTATCGGAAGAAATGTCAATAATTCATAAAGTAGAGTTTGGAAACGTTCGGGACTCCAACTCCAAGCCTAGGCGTTGCTTGGGCCATAAGGCACAGTAATCATTAGAATTTTTGATTCCGATTCGGATTTCGATTTCGATTCCTATTCTAATTCCGATTTTAAGTTTAAATCTTCCTATAAATAAACATCTCTAGGTTCTGTGTTCTTCATCGTCGAAAGCTTTGATAGTTCAGTGATAACATAAACAAAACTTTAGTTAATCAATTCCACAATGTCTTCAACCGCTACGAAGATGCTGACACTGAAGACTTCAGATGGAGAGGAATTCGTGGTAGAAGAGAAGGTTGCGGTGCTTTCCGAGACAATCAAGAACATGGTGGAAGACGACTGCTCCTCGGGGATCATTCCCCTGCCCAATGTCAACGCCAGAACCCTCTCCGTTGTGATCGAATATTGCAAGAAACACACCGAGGCGGAGGGAGACGAAGCCTCAGGAAAGGAAGAAGAATTAAAAGCCTTTGATAAAGTGTTGATCAAAGAATATGAGGACCAGGGTTTGCTTTTCGACACGATCTTAGCCGCCAACTACCTTAACATCAAGGATTTGCTGGACATGTTGTGTCAAAAGGTTGCGGATATGATGAAGGGCAAGACTCCTGAGCAGATACGCCAGTTGTTCAATATCAAGAATGATTTTACTGCCGAAGAAGAAGAGGAAGTTCGCAGGGAGAATGCTTGGGCTTTTGAATAGTGAAACTATATCGAGACCTCTTTGTTATGTTTTGATCCTTTTTTTTTTTTTTTTTTTTTTTTTTTTTTTTTTTTTTTTTTTTTAAGATCTTCGGTATTTGCTCGGTTTGATGCTTTGATAGACATTAAATATTCTTAGAATTCACTATTCTTTTTCCATTAAATACCTTGCTAGAGTAGATTGTTAGTACAAATTCTATGTTTCAACTTACGCTCCCATACATTGTTTTTTACACTATTCAGTTGGGTGTGTGGTCAGAGACCCAGTGCTCTCACCTCTCCCTAGTTCTAGAGAAAAAACTACACCGACTTGTTGCCTCCGCGGGTAATGTCCGTTCGGTGTCTACCATCTGCCTCTAGACTCTCTTGGTAGATCGGAGTGCTTTTGCGGTTCTTTGTGTTTCTTCGATTCACTAGTTGGGTGCTTCTATTACATTCTTATGTCGGGTGTAGGTGGTGGTTTCGTAGACCTTTTACCACCAGACTTCGTAGGTTGAATCGTTTGTGTCGTCCGCCTCTTAAGGCAAAAGACCTTGGGGGCTCAGTCAAGAATAGATGTTTGTACCATTCGAGGTGTAGTTGAGTAGGCGGAGTTAGCTTTCTTAAGAAAGTCTCTGGTTGCCTTGAGGTCTTTGTGGTCAAACCTTGCGGGACCAAAGAATGAGGGGGGGGGGGGGGGGGGGGGGTGGTTGTGGGGGCAACCCCGGGCACGGGTAGGCACTTGCCCTACCCAGTAAAGATGCAATTTTACCCCAACGTTGCAAAAAATATTCAAAAGTGCCCTTGCAATGATTGAAAAAGTAACCTTTTTAACTTTCGAAGTTTTACTTAGTGCCCTGGTAGTTTTCAATTCTTAGCTCCGCCCCTGCAAAGAATTGTCTTTGGACCCCCTCAATTGTGAGTCTGTCATGCTAGTGTACTTCTCTAGTGTGGTTTGCAGGCTATTGCACTATAGTTGATGTTTATCTAATGTGGTTTGTAGGTTATTGCACTAGAGTGTATGTAGCTGCTGCTGGTTCACGCGTCATAAATAAAAAGGTGTTTGGCATGTTTTTCTTGTTGCTGCAAGTTCTATTCGGCACGGCTGGGGACGGGATCTGCTAGAGGCGGTGTCATCGTGCTTCTAGGCCCAGTCATTGGTTTTGTCATGTTCACCGCCGTTTCCACCGCCACTGCAGTCCTGCCACTCCCACCGCCACTGCCATCACAATTTATCAGTTACTTCATGTGTAGCTTTATTCATGTGTAGTTTTCATTATCAGTACTATGTAGTTCTTGTTTAGTTTTATTCATGTGTAGCTTTATCACTTATTATTGAAATTCTACACGTTAATCTTAAAAACTTAATGTTTGGTTATGTTAATTTAATCTCAAGTAGAACACAATATAATTTGTTTACAAATAGATTGGCAATCAAGTAGCCAAAAGCTGTAACCACTCGAGGGTTCGATTGGTGGCTCTGGTTTGTTGAACTATGTTTGAGAAGTGCCTTGAATGGAGAAATCATTCTGAAAAAAGCGAAGTGTTTCTTTTGTGCGAAAGAAATAAGTCTTGTGTGCTTTTGAACGATTTATGGTGCGGGTTTTTGTGTGAAAGGAATATTGAAAGAGGTAAATAAAAGTTCCTTATTTATTTAGGTCGGTTTGGGACCACTAGGGCACTATAAATAGATTTTTGTGGTCCATAACTTTTATGTAATATTGTGAGATCATTTCTCTTGATAAATAAATGCCATTTTTCGTCATGGACGTAGTTAGCATATTTTGTTAAAGCGAACCACGTTAAAATTTGTGTTTTGCTTAATTCTGTCTTTGTTAGTGAGGTGTGAGCGTTATAACAAAATGTATAGTGTAATTTGGACATATTGCACAATAACTGAGTACAACCAGTGCCTTACAATGACTTAGTTCATGCTGACATATCTCTATAATACAGTTTTCTTTCTTGTTATATTACTAAACTATAGGGCACAATTTGTTTATATAACAGAAAGAAACATTTTACTCAATACGCATTTTTGAAGGGTGTGTTTTGATGAGTTTAAATGAGACGAGCGTTTGTGAGATTATTAGAATGGGCGACTTATTAACAGACATCAAGACTTTGGGCTTGTTTCAAGACACATTTGGGCTGATCTTCCTCTTGGGCCTTATCTCAAAATAATATAGGCCCAAGCCTTCTTCCAGAAGCTCTGCTGCTAAGCTTCATTCACCAGAAGCTTAATGAAGCTTTCCGGAGAAACCTTTTAGTCTTTCCATAAGAATTATAGGGGTTGTATAGCAATTATGTCCTAGGGTTTCGAACGGTTCTCTCTGTGACCCTTCGGTGGTTTTGTGCAAGTGTTGATTATTCTTCATTAATGAATTAACGAGAGTCTTCTTCATTTTCCTCTCAATGTTCTATCATCTTCTTCATTCTCTATCTCTCTCTACTATAAAACATTATATAGTTTTCATGACTGAGGTGAGGAGAGAGGGCAAGGCTTCTATCCGGTAGTCATCTATACGGTTGTTGTACAGTTCAAAACCAACGCACCAAATTCTGCCACGTGTCCAGGAGTAAGGAACAGATGATAGGCGCGTCTCATAGACACTTCATCTGCAACGAGCATCATCTCGCTCCTTTGTCAATTTCTCTATTCGTTTGTTCTGGTTTCTCACCTACTTTGCCACTTTCTTTTTTCAACACTCGAGTGTTTACTTGAATTGATCAACCAAGTAAACAATAAGAACGAAAATCAACAAATTCGGGTACAACTGGTTTCTGAAACCAATGGTAGAATCGATTCAACAACAGCTTTGTTTAGTGGCTGTCTTTCGGTGTCGCAGAATCAAGGAACCGTCCCAAATCATAAAACTTAGGCATGCTATCTTCGATCCAATTTACAGATCTAGGTTTAAGCCTTTAACTTGAACATAGCAGTGTAGTTTCTTACCGGTAGCAACCAGCGGCGCTAATGGCCGGAGACCTCTACAGTTACAACAAGAATGAAGGAACTATCCATCAAATCTGCTGCGCGTGGAGATAGAGACCAGGGAGCGAAGAAAGACGATAAGAGGATAGGGAAAGAAGGATACTGGTGAGGATTGCCTGTGAGACGCGCCTATCATCTATTCCTTACTCCTGGACACGTGGCAGAATCTGGAGCGTTGGTTTAGAACTGTACAGAAACCGTATGGATGACTACCGGATAGAAGCCTTGCCCGAGGAGAGAGGCCCTATCATAAAGACGACAACTCGAGTGAGAGCAGCCACTTATACTACAGTGACGAAACTAAGGAAGGAACCTCCCGTGCCCGTTACAAAAGAAGTCTTAAATTGCACAACTGGATTAACTAGCGCCAGAGAACAACTGTTGTCCCAAAAATATGTGTTCCCTAAAAAAGTTACTAATATCCTTGCAAAATTAGAAATATAATCTGGAGCTCATGAGCTCCAGAATAACTAAGACGGAAGACTTATGTAAGAGAATAAGTGAAGTGACTGCACTCTCCCAAGATTCCAAAAAGCGGAGTTTAACATAAATATCGGAAGGATATTTGTTACTAGACCGCTTGGGCCTAGATCCCACATGTCGCTTCGAGGTGTTGACATGTATTTCAACAACAAGCATCTCGGAATCAAGAAACGTCGAGCGACAAAGCTGTATCACATCACCTCATTAGCATCGCATGGTGCAGCGAGTGTGCCAGACACGTATTTTCAGTATTTGTGACTCAATCTGAAACCGTGGATTTGATTACTCTCTTTCGTAGTCAGTTTCATAACCTTTTTAACCCTCTTCATGCACCTACTTGGGAAGAAACTCACACGTAGGGATGGCAATGGATCGGATTCGGATCGGATCCACCTATATCCATATCCGAATCCGATCAAAATAAGTTGATCCATATTCGATCCAAATCCGACCGGATCCTAAACGGATTTGGATTGAATCTGGACCGGATTTAATTTGCAATATCCGTATTCGATCCGACAATCCAAATATCCATAAACGGATCTGATTCGGATCCAGATTCGGATCGTGAGCCTTTATTTCATCTCATAAAAAATACACAACAAATTCAGAAAAATATGTAAAAAGAGTTACCACACCAAAAAAATCTGCCCAAAAAGTACAAATATATATTAAACATATTTTAGCAATATGTCAAAAGTAAATCTACCAAGAAATATAAGCAAGCTATTCAAAGGTTAAACGCACCAATAATGTTTAAAATTGTCTACAAATTCAATCAGAACAACACTAAAATTGTCCATAACCATGGTGGAATATTTTCTTCAGGCCTGAAAACATAATATGTAGTGATTTGTGTAATGTATTTATATATATGTAGGTAAAAACATATTTTCTTAACTCTAAGGGCATTTTTGTAAAACTATGTGTGTTCGGATCCTTGCGGGTCGGATATCCATCGAATATCCTAATATATTCGGATCGAATCCGAATACGGATCGGATTTTGATTTTTAATATCCATATCCGATCTATTTTAAAATGGATCGGATTCGGACTTGATCCATTCGGATCGAATCACTCGGATTTCGGATCGAATCGAACCGCATTGCCATCCCTACTCACACGTTGGCCTGGTTAGAACTTTTTCATTGTTAAGCTATCAGAAAGCCACACTATCTCCCTCCTGCGACCATTCACACTGAGGAACTCCAACGTCTTTCTCACAAACGGGTCCCTGCAAGGCTCGACTAAGGGCATCTCCACTAGTAACATGTAATTCGAATGTAAACTATACCTAAATGTGATATTTTGCATTTTGCAAAAAAGGTGTTTTATCAAACAATACTATGCACAAGTTAGGCAAAATATATTTATATATATATATATTCACTCACAAAACGTGCAAGTAATGAATTGTGGATGGGAGAGAGATCAAAATTGGAGGAATAATGTTATCCTAATGAAGAAAGTGTAGGAGAATATGTTGAGAAAAAAAATAAGAAACTGTTCAAACTATTTTGCGGACCAATTTTCCTTACCAAGTTTGCCGAGAGTTTTGCATGTTTTATATTTTGCATCACAATATGCATATACTATTAGAGTCAGACTTTTACTAAATCCTTCATATTGTCATAACATGTCATTAGATGTATTGGAGATGCCCTAACTACCTAATATCTACTTTAGGAAATGTTGCCACATTATGGGGCCCAACACTTTCCTAAATTCAAACCACCTTCTCATAGAGATAAATCATACACTCATCGCTCTCATCCTCAAGAACGTTCTTCCGATAACTCCGAATGATTTCTGGCCTATAAGTTTGTGCAATAATTTGTACAAGCTAATCTCAAACGTTCTAGCAGAAACGATGTAATGCATTCTTCTTCAACTCATTTCACCGAATCAAAAATCCTTTGTGCTTGGCAGAATCTCTATCTCTAAAAGGGTTATAACATACTTCCCTCAACGAGCTCTGAATATCAGTTTGTTATAACATGGGTATCGCGAGATAAGACTATGCAAACGATAAAATCAAGAACACAAGATATAACACGGTTCACTGGTGATTAACTAGCTAACTTCACGACCCAAAATCCCGATTTTATTGAGGGAACACACACACGAATACAAGCTACACACAGTTACTAACGATTATAGGTCCTTACATCGGCCTAGGATACTGATTTAGTGCCCAGCAAACAAGGAAGATAACAAAACGAACAAGGAAACACTATTTATCCGATACTATCAAACTATTCGAACCCGTCGAACTGTTCTGCTAAACTTGTTGAATTGTTTAGCTCTTTTTCACTGTGTTTGCTCGTTTCTACAAATCTTCGATGCTTCCCCAATTCGTCTCGAACTCCTCGTCGAGCTTGGAGCGTACTCAAAGTACCAAGATTCAAAAAAATTCCATCTTGCTTTGAATTCTCTCGTCCCCTTGAAATTGAAATAGCCGGTTCTCTCTGATTCCACTAATTTCTCCAACTTCGCGAAGTTTGTTCAACGAGTGCCCTTAGCG
The DNA here is from genome assembly GCA_023055425.1 of Linanthus parryae. NCBI lineage: Eukaryota > Viridiplantae > Streptophyta > Magnoliopsida > Ericales > Polemoniaceae > Linanthus > Linanthus parryae. Next base: position 71,255,572 of record JALGPY010000002.1, read on the forward strand.
ATGCTCCTACTCCCGTCGAGTCCGTGCAATCGAACCCTATCGATGCTTCAACTATGAATTCCTGCGTTCAAATCTCCTATTTGTTTTTCCAACTCCCACCGAGCTGCTATAACAAAAAAAAACCCCAATACGCTGCTCCAATTCCTACCGAATTTCTGCAAAGCTGTACGAAATTGGCCTGATTCCTACCGAAAACTTGCAATATCGCCTCCTTGCACGTCTCTTACATGTTGTGTCCCTCGTCAGAGACTACCCTCTGATAAATCAGACTTCTCATCAATAGCACGGATTTCGTGCCCCACAAGGGGGGTTAGAGAACTAGACTATCCTCTGAAGTAACCTCCACCTGCAGCGACATCGGCAGATCATGAGTTCTTCCTTTTTCCACCGGTGTCCCTTTTGTCCACCGTTTGATTAGACGTCACAGTAGCTTTCCTTGGGAGTTGTCGTCGCGCCTGAACCAAGATGTTTGAACCCCCATAGGCAACCCTGTGGTGCATCCCCTCTTGCCGAGCTTCATATCATTTGTGGTTGCGTCCGCATCCCTCTTCTTTAGAGGCTCGTGGCAACCACAGATCTTGCTGCTTCAACAAAACATGTATCCTGATTCGATTGTCCATCCCATTAAAACTCTTGATCCTGATCATCCCTACAGAAATCGTCTCGTCAGCTCTGGTTGCCCCCTTGATCGTGAGCTTCACCTTGATTGCGAAACCCTAGCTTCGAATTCCACCGGATTGTGAAACCCTGGCTATTTAGCTCGACCTTGATCTTGGAACGCCGATTATCTAAGCTCCGAGCTCTCCCTGGATCGCTGAACCAGAGTCTAATATCATTTTGTTATGACAAACCCACCTTAATGATTTCCGATACTAGTTTGTTATAATAGAGGTATCGCAGGCTACGATGATGCAAAGATGAAATCAAGAACAAAAGAAATATAAAACGTGATTCACTACCGATTAACTAGCTTCCTCCACTATCCAAAATCCCAACTTTATTGAGAGAACACACACGAATACAAGCCACACACAGAAAGTCACGACCCTAGGTCCTTATATCGGCCTATGATACCAACTTAGTGCCCAAGAAATTAAATAAAGAAGATACCAAAACAAACATGGAAACAATATGCAACTGACACTATCGAACTATTCGAACCCTCGAACAGTACTGCCAATTTTCTCTCTGTTTGCTCGTTGCTACAAATCTTCAATGCTTCACTAATTCGTCTCTAAATCCTCAACACCCTCGAGTCTATTCAAACACTACAACAGATTCTGCTATCAGCGACCAGTTTCCTTCCAACTACCAGGATTAGGGTCTTTAAAAGCAGTACGAACAATCTTTTTTATCAGTTAGTCGTCTGCCTTGTCGTCTTTTATATTTTTAAAGATCAGCTGTGTTTCTGTCTCGGGGAAACGACTAGTCATCCGAAATAAAAAATTATCAACGACTTGCAGTTTTGTTGGGAATGGATCTAAACACAAATTTGAGCAAACTTTTGGGCTGAAATTATAATTACATGAAACAATTGAGGTAAAAACACAATTTTAAAAAATTTTAACTCCACCTATTATCATGAAGGGCGGAAATTGAAAATTTCAGCAATCATTTTGGAGGGGAAAACTAACAATTCACGAAAGTTTTAGAGCCGAAACCCAATTCATCAATTCACCAAAAACATAAACCTAATTTTTTTCCAACTTATGTCATAGCATCCACACATTTCGATCTAGCTATTGGAGGGGAAACTAACAATTCACGAACATTTAGAGCCAAAACCCAGTTCATCAATATTCACCAAAATATAAACCCTTGAAATTTTTCTAACTTCTCGATCAGTTCCTCATTTCGATCTCGCTAGCTCTGTTCTTCTTCTTTTACACCCCGTCGGCAAATCGATCGATTTCACAAGTCCCTATCTCTTGTCGATCTGTAGCTCTTCATCTGTTCTTAATCGATTGATACTCCCACCATAGCCGCATATATAACCACGAGACTATTATTCTGTGAGGTGAGAGATAACCACGTCAATCGAAAGATGGAGGGAGAGACGAGGCACTTAGATCTGGAACCCTGACGGGTCCCAGTTGTCATCGATCAGAATTGCTGAGAACTTCGTCGAAGAATCGAAGTTGCCCCAATACTCAAGTAAGAATTCACAGATTCAATTTACAATTAATATATTAGGTTATCTGTATATTGGGGGTTCCGTTGTTCTGCGATGGCTTAGTGGTATCGTATTTGAGGCTTTCTTTGTTCTTGATTTCAATACCTTGTTTTGGAGTTTTTTCTTTTTCTGTGTGGGTTAATTCCTTGTCTGTCTTGAAGATGACAATTTTCATGTCAATGTTTGAATTACTGACATGTTGAGTATGCTGGTGTCGATAATTTTTAATTTTTTGGTATATGCATGAAGTTGTCAGATACTTTTGGATATGAGAATGTTATGTCTGTGATGGATGATCTCTGTTTAGTTGATAGTCTATGTGTCGAAATTCATATTGTCGAAATTACACTTTTAAAGTCACGGTTTGCATTTGCGGCTTGCATTCCATTTTGCCAATGAAATAATTTTTTGCGTCTCATTTATGTGGACAACTTTGGTACTCAGTCCACCAGTTAACTGATGATCTATATATATAGCTATTTGTGTCCTGTGTCGGTGCATTAGTGACAATTTGTGAGAATTTCAGAGGCTGTGATGATTTGGATCAATCTATAGAATTCACCCATTGAAGCTGATAGAGTGTAATATTCATGGAAAGGCAAAATCCTTTTGCCTGTTATCATATCTTTTTTAGTTTTGATGAGTACCGATATCAGCCGGCCTCTTCATGCTCACTGAAGAGTCCGTGGTGATATGGATATATTGAATTCACTCTTTGAAGCTGATAGAGTTCATATGGGTGCGGAAAAATCCATTTGCAGCCTGTGATAATCTCTTATTTGATTTTCATGAGTACTGATCTGATCCTCTTCATGCTCACTGAATAGTCTGTATGATATATATAGTTCCATCGAATTCACTTTGTTGAAGCTGGTAGAGTGTAATATGAATGGCATGGCAAAATCCTTCTGCAGCTTATTTGCTTTTCATGAGTACTGATCTGAGCCTCCTTCAATGTCCCTATTTTTGGGTCTGAATTACGGTATATCTTATGGCATCCTCTTACAGTACTATATCTTGGAGCATCCTCATAGGACCCAGATTCTTACTGTATAACCTATATATGTTGCCTATGCGTGACTACTGATTATGGCTTTAAATTTGGTAGTTCTGACTGTGTTGTATATGTGATCGATGATAAGCAGGCGAGTTTATATTAGTGATCATAACAGGCCGTGATGGCAATATCCTTTTGCAATACCCATGCCAATATCCTTTTGCAGCCTGTGATCATCTCTTATTATGTATTCAGCAACTGGTCTGAGCCTATGATCACTATTATTGAAACAGTTTGGCTATTGTAAGAGAATTTTGATAATTTGCTATTGACTGAAACAGTTTTGCACTTCAGAGCCATACTGTAGTAGTTTGTTCCTGATTATCTGTTATTCACTGTTTGTGTGTGCTGTCTCCTAGAAATGAATCGCAAACAGACTTACTATGCTGTATTTGTTGGCCGAGAAAGCGGCGTATATAAGTCATGGCAAAGAGTGTCAGCAACAAACAAAGGGATACAAGGGTGCATGCTTTCACAAGTATACATATTATGAAGAGGCTACGAAAGCCTTGTTGGCGGATCAGGAACGCCGTCGTGCTGACATACTTGCCGCTCTGTCCAATTGTTTCGCAGAACGTGTTGCGTCAACACCAAAGAATAACTGGCTACTTTTCGGCGCTGTTGGATTTTTGTTTGGTGTCTGTGTCGCATGTGTCGGATTTATAATAGCGTCCTAGTTATATTTATGAAATCAATGTATTTGTAAAGTAATTTGGATCTTTATTATTATATATGAATATGTTGCAATGTGTTTTGTAACATCATTGCAACATATCTAATCCAGTACTTGGTTTGAAATATTTTATTACTATTGTTAACATTTTGTGACCTCTGATTTAGTAATGGCAGTTGTATTGCTAGTTGATAATTGGCCTAAAGCCCGTAGATTGTAAATTAGTAATAGGCAATGAAAGTCTACAAATTGTTATATTAAAAAGTAACTTGTACAATCAATCGTCAACTCATGAGTCAATATGCAGTCTACGTTTAAGTTTATCATAGGTCAGATAAAGTGCACGGTCAACAAAAAGGAAAAATCTACGGCGTCCGGTTAAGGCAAAAGTCTAATGTGCAGTTAACGGTCAACTTCGTAGTTTCCACTCAGAAAAACCAACTTTGTAGTTTCCACTTAGAGAAACTAATATGTTAAGTCAAACAAGGCCAACGATGAACTAAATACTCTAATGTACAGTCAACGGTCAAATCCAAAGTCAATTATGTAGTCAAGTGTCAACTTTGCGGCTACCACTTGGTGACACTATTAGGTTCGGTCTAAGGAAGACAACACTGAACTAAATAGTCAACTTTACGCTCAACGGTCAACTAAAAAGTCAATTACGTGGTCAACTGTCAACTTTCCGATTACCGATTGGAGACACTTATAGGTTCAGTCAAAGGAAGACAACAGTGAACTCAATAGTTAACTGTGCGGTCAACGGTCAACTCCAAAGTCATCTACCTTGTCAACTGTCAACTTTCCGGTTACCAATTGGAGAAACTTATAGGTTCAGTCAAAGGAAGACAACAGTGAACTAAATAGTCAACTGTGTGGTCAACGGTCAACTCCAAAGTCAACTACATTGTCAACTGTCAACTTTCCGGTTAACAATTGGAGACACTTATAGGTTCAGTCAAAGTAAGACAATAGTGAACTAAATAGTCAACTTTGCGGTCAACGGTCAACTCCAAAGTCAACTACCTTGTCAACTGTCAACTTTCTGGTTACCAATTAGAGACACTTATAGGTTCAGTCAAAGGAAGACAACAGTGAACTAAATAGTAAACTTTGTGGTCAACGGTCAACTCCAAAGTCAACTACCATGTCAATTGTCAACTTTCCGGTTACCAATTGGAGACACTTATAGGTTCAGTCAAAGGAAAACAGCAGTGAACTAAATAGTACTGTGCGGTCAACGGTCAACTAAAAAGTCAATTACGTGGTCAGCTGTCAACTTTGCGGTTAGCACTTCGTGAAACTATTAGGTTCGGTCAAAGGAAGACAACAGTGAACCAAATAGTCAACTTTACAGTCAACGGTCAACTAAAAAGCCAATTAAGTGGTCAACTATTAACTTTGCGGTTAGCACTACGTGACACTATTAGGTTCGGTCAAAGGAAGACAACAGTGAACTTTAGTCAACTGTACGGTGAACGGTCTACTCAAAAAGTCAATTACGTAGTCAAATGTCGACTATGCGGTTACCACTACGTGACACTATGAGGTTCGGTCAAAGGAAGACAACAGTTAAGTTAATATTCAACTTTACGGTCAAAGGTCAACTAAAAGGTCAAATGCGTAGTAAACTTATAACTTTGCGGTTACCACTTGGTGAAACTATTAGGTACGGTCAAAGGAAGACAACAGTCAACTAAATTACAAAACTGTATGGTCAACGGTCAACTCTATAGTTAATTATGTAGTGAAATTTCAATTTTGGGGTTACCACCATGTGACACTATATTAGGTTGGGTTAAAGGAAGACAACAGTCAACTTAACAGTCAACTGTACGGTCTACGGTTAAATCGCAAGTCAATCACTATTACGTTTGGAATACGTTGCTATCTCGAAAAGGTGAAACTCAAACAAAGTCAATGCATGGTTAAATCTAAATTCTAGCTACTGATCTATACAGTCAAGGGTAAAGATTGCGGACCCCACTTAACCCTAAAACTAATTAATGTTCCGCTCTAGAGAGTTCACTCCACAGCCAACGGTCAACTTTGCGATCCCTACTCTAAATAACTAATCCATTATCCATGAACACCTAATTGCGAGCTTGAAAGGCAACCAGTCAATGGTCTCCAACTTAATTTCATGTAAACCCTAAACCCTAAACCGTTTTGAGGTGATGGAAATTGAAATAAGTAAAATTATGGGACAAAGAATACAATTAACATAATTAACTATGGTGGGTGGAATGAATTAACAAATACGATCTGGATCCCTATGCTCCACTCATTGTCTCCTTATCCACAAAAAATCCTCCGGCGCGAACTCTCAAGCCCTTTCCCGCGACCTCTCAGCTCCCCGACCGATCGAACAACCGTGCTTGAATCGATCGAACAAAGGCTTAATCTCGTCTAACTGACGCCTGAAAGTTGATGAAGTGTTCACTGAAGCACCCACGGAGTCGGTCGCGTCTTAGCCTCAAGCAAGCTCAGTATGGTCTTTCTTCTATCAAAATCTGCTAAATATTACTTGTTCTTATTGATATATCTTGTTACTTCTTGTTCTTGTTCATATATGTTGTTATCACCGGTTCCTGCTGTAGAACTGCAAGAATACCTGTATTCAAACTAGGTTTTTTTAATTTGGGGCTCCCTAGTTAGGGTTGAAAGGAAAAATATAGGGCTATTCTTCTGGTGTGTGGCTGTAAGTGTTCGTTCTTTAGTATGTTGTCATTTTCAAACTGTTTATTTGGGGCATTCATGTGTTTGTTTGTATACATGAGAAGGTTATGTTATTTATTAACGTGCCAACGCTACGTGTGACTAATGACATGCATCTTCTGAATTTGATACATGAACAATACCACTTGACGAATGTCATGATATGTTCAGCCTAGCCCTCTCTTTGACTGTCTCTATCTTAAACTGTCAATCTTCTAGCTCTAAGTCTCTGTGTGCTTAGGTCAATCCCTCACTCCTTAAACTTTGTGAGTCGTATGTGGCATTCGACTTGTCTGTTTGACTTGACTGACTATATTGCTGATTATCTGAGTTCATTAGTATTGGTACTGTGAGTCGTAATTTGTTTCTTTGTGGATCCATCATGTTCCGTATTAATCATACATCATGTTTCTTATGCCGATTCGTACAGAAGACAGACGAATTGGAGCTTACGTTAAACAACTAAGAAACTTGAAAGGAGGTAAAGTGCAAACTTATGTGGCTGCAATTTTATGATCATAACCTATGTTAATATTTGGTTTGCTTTTTGTCTATAATTTGTGCATAGTGTGTGCTATCAGTTACAATAATCCTTTATTCCAATCCCATTTGAAAAATGTATTGAGCAAGTTGCGCTGAAATTTTCTCTATAGTACACAGTAAGAGGCGGTGATGATATATCAGTGATTCGAATTCGCTCGTTCAAGCTTTCATTAGTACTGTAAGATCTTTCGAATTCGATCATCGACGCTGATAGAATGTAATATATTGGCAAGGAAAAATCATTTTGCAGCCTGTGAGCAGACCTTATCTGTCTTTGATGATAAAACTGATATGAGCCTCTTTTTATGAATTACATTGGACGACCGAGTTGTACTTGTGAAGTTCAGAAATGCTTGTTTATTTACATACTGCTGTGGGGTTGGTAACATGTTTTAATGTGTATTTTTTGATATTATGTCATTCTTAACTAATAACTAAATGTGCACTCTTATTTGGTGTTCATCTCTTATTTGGTTTTCATGAGCACTGTAAGAGAGCGTGATGATGTGGCTCTATCGATGGCACTGGTTGATGGTGAGACAATGTTATACGCAAGGAGGGGCAAAAATCGTTTTGCAGCCTGTGTAATACGCATTACTTGGCTCCGAGTACAGATCTGAGTCTCTTCATGCTCACTGAAGAGGCCGTGATGATATGGATCTACATTCAATCGAAGGAAAGTTACACTTGGCCGTTGTTCAGTTTGCGCGATTGTGTGATATCGTGAGTTGCACCTTTTCTGTGTTCTTCTCTGGACTTTTGACGATGTGTCGACTATGCATGCATGTTCCTACATGTACGTATTGTCTGCATGTCTTGTTTAGGATAGGTTGTAGTAGGGAAATATTGATGTCTACTCTTAATTGTGTAGGCTCAATGGATCGTGGGTGGATGTCGCTAACTGATAAATTCTCTCCTGAAAATACTAAAGGAGTTGGTTGGTTTATGGAGGTTGCTAGATTGCATACTGATAGTTCTAATAGGGTACGATTTCCTTGCTGTAGTTGTGTTAATGTAGTTTATGAAAGTGTTGAGCAAGTTAAAGAGCATCTACATCTGAACGGTATACAAAAGGACTACACAGTATGGATCTACCATGGGGAGGAAAGTGTCAGTATAGATTATGGTACCGCTGGTAGTGGGGATGATGAAATTGCAGAAATAGGTGATGACATGGAGGGGTTAATCGGGGACTTACAGGAGGGAACACTTCCCTCGCCCGGTTTCGTACCATCCACCGATGGTGGGGGGCACCATGTATTCGACAGGTTGTTGAAGGATGCGCAATCTGAATCATACCCTGGGTGTAAAACATTCTCTAAGTTGTCACTCATCGTCAGGCTGCTTCATATTAAGACAATTTGTAGATGGAGTAACAAATCAGTAAACTTGTTGTTGGATTTTATTAGAGAGTTAGTACCTCCTGGTCACTAAATACCTAAGTAATTTTATGAAGCAAATAAAGTGTTGCGTGGACTAGGGCTAGGATACATCAACATCCATGCGTGCCCTAAACACTGCACATTATATTGGAAAGAAAACGAACACCTAAACCACTGCCCAAACCCTGATTGTGGTGAGCCTAGATATAAGCCCAGTACCACAAAGGGAAAAAGAGTTCCTAGACATGTTCTAAGATGCTTTCCAATTAAACCGTGGCTGCAAAAGTTGTTCATGTAAAAAACCACTGCTAAGGCAATGAGATGGCACAAGGAAGAGCGTGTCCAGAATGGCTCAGTCATAACTCATCCTCCCAATGCAAAGTAGTGGCAAGAGATTGACCAAGCGCATGAGTGGTTTGCTAGGGATCCTCGTAATGTCCGTTTGGGACTAGCCACTGATGGATTTAATCCATTCGGCATGATGAATAGTGCTTGCAGTATGTGGCCTGTTGCTGCACGGTAGTACAATAAGTCCCCTGAGGGGTGTCTTAATGAGGATTTTCTGATGATGTCGCTTCTGATACCTGGCCCAACGTCCCTGGGAAACGCAATCGATACCTACTTGCGTCCCTTGGTTGATGAGCTGAAAGAGATGTGGGAAGTAGGTGTCGAGACCTATGACGCAGCAACTGGTGAGCGATTCATCTTACATCCTGCACTTTTTGGGACAATTAACGATTTTCCCGCCTATGCAATGATGTCGGGATGGAGCACCAAACGAAAAATAACTTGCCCACCTTGTAACAAGGACACAGATTCGATGAGGCTACATTTTAGTAAGAAGCAAGCTTATATGGGTGCTCGTAGGTTCCTGGCGCCGAAACATAAGTGGCGAACTAGTACCAAATGAAAAAAAAAAGCCGAAGGAGTTAACCGGGGATGACATTCTGAAGCAGTTAGAGAAACTTCCCAAAGATTTGAGATTGGGGAATACGGAAGCAAATCGCAAAAGGAATTTGAACGTCCCCCGAAAGAGTTAAACTGGAAGAAAAAAAGTATATTCTTCGAACTACCTTATTGGCATGAACTTAAAACAAGACACTGGCTGGACGTAATGCATATCGAGAAGAACATTTGCGAGAGTCTTGTTGGGATGCTGATGGGTACTGAAGGAAAAAGTAAAGATCATGCAAATGCACGAAGGATTTAAAGCGTATGAAAATTAGGCCGGAATTGCATATGCCAGAAGAAAATGTTGGGGAAAATGTGAAACTTCCCAAGGCATCATATACCTTGGACGCAGCCGGTAAGAAAATTTTATGTGAATGGTTAAAAGCGATTAAGTTTCCAGATGGGTATGCGTCAAATATTTCAGCTTGTTTAAGTGTCAAAGATAACAAGTTAGTTGGAATGCAGAGCCACGATTACAATGTCCTGTTACAACGGCTGCTTCCACTCGCAATACGTGGCCACCTCAGAAGCGAATTTGCCGTTGCTATTACTGAGTTGAGAGCGTTTTTCAAGGAGCTGACCTCAAGAACTCTGACTTTCGATAGTTTAGAAAAACTGGAAGAAGACATAACTTTGATATTGTGTAAATTTGAGTCAATATTTCCTCCTTCCTTCTTCCATATCATGATGCACTTGCCGGTTCATCTGCCGCGAGAAGCACTATACGGGGGTCCGGTTCAGTTTCGCTGGATGTATCCCAATGAAAGGATAGGTGCTGGTATAATACATGAGTTATAATATATATAATATGTTTCAAAAGACGTACTGTTTACGGTGTATGTACTGGTTATTGAAACAGATTTCTGCATACGCTAAAGCTGTATGTAAGAAATATAGCGAGGCCGGAGGGTTCAATTGCTGAAGCTTTCATCGACAATGAATTTCTCACATTCTGCTCGATGTATCTTCCTGGAGTTGATACAAGATTTAATAGGATTGAGCACAACGGTGGGCAGGTCAACACTAGTGATTTGCCGAATCTGTCCATATTCGATGGTGCAGCTCACCATTTGACGGGGTCATCCTTTTACGAGCTGTCAGCAGAGGAATATGAGCAGATCAGTATGTATATTTTACGAAAACTGTACGAGGTTGAGCCGTATTTGATGTGAGTGGTTCAACTATAAAATTTTCTTAATTATTGGATGTCAATTCAGTAAATATTTAAGCGTACTTAATCCTGATATAACTCTGAATCCAGACAACAGTATAAAGAAATCCACGAGCTTGAACCTGACCAAGAACGTGGGGATCATATGCATCGGCTGGAGTTTCCTTACTGGTTTAAACGACATGTAGGTTTTTTGTTCTCTTGGCCTCGTCATGAACATGTTATATGTATTTGAATTTTATTAAAACTTCAATATACATCCGTACATTCAGATGGCCCGAAAGTGCCTTGACAAATCAGCAGAAGCAACCAATGGACTGTATTCAATCGCTTGTGGTGCTGACAAGCAAGTCTGTCGGTATAATGCTTGTGTTGTCAATGGCCTAAGGTTCCGCACGTGTGCCAATGATCAACATAAGACAACCCAGAATTCCGGAGTTGTTGTGCTATCGGAACATTTAGGCAAGGAAATTGATTGTTATGGTACAGTAAATGACATCATTGAACTAACATATCCAAATCACAACCAGGTTATGGTGTTCAAGTGTGATTGGTTTAATGTAGCAGATAAGAAAGGCATTAAGAAAGTTGGCCACTTTACTTCTGTAAACGTCTCTAGGACTTGGTATAAAGATGATCCTTACATTTTTGCGACCCAGTCTGGACAAGCCTTCTATGCTCTCGACACTGTTGCGGGTAGGAACTGGCAAATAGCGCAGAAGATAGAAGCTCGATCTTATCAGGTCCCAAAAGCGAATGATGGAAATATAGAAAGACGAGTTGAGGATACTTATCCGCAGTATTCGAACAGCGGTGAGGCGTTTGAAGTAGATGTTAACATAGATGAGGTTTTGCCTACTCAAATTCTTCAGGCTCCCCCTACTGTGGACCCTAATTATTTTGAAAACTTAAAAGAAACACTTGGCGAGGATTATGCATCTGAGGATGAAACGGACTACCGAAGCCAAGATGGTACCGCTGATGATGATTACGATACGGATCTCAGTGATTTGGAATGATGATCTGTTTAAGTTGTTTTGTTTTAGATCATATGTTGTACATGAAGGTTTGCATTTCCTGCGTGCTGTTTGTTTACGTAGAGGATTACGACGAATTTCTTTGAATGACTTGGCGAGGATTACGTAAATTGTTGACATGGCAAGTAATTCAAATATTCTCAGTTCATATTACATGGTCCTGTGTTGACATTTGCTATATCCTGTAAATAAGCTGATTACATGATGTCGACGACCAAAAAGATTAGACAGTCGGGATGGCTCAGTCCACTAAAAGCCGCGGAGGACATTTCGTCGTCCAGAAAACATGGTGAGAGTTGTCCTACGTTATTGCAACTTTTATGTCTTCACATATTATCGACTCATACTGCTGATATTTCCTTCCTTGTGTAGTTACAGAAACTGGTTCGACAAAAGTTTCTACAAGCTCGCAGATCGTCCAGGACATGAAGAATCATTTTGTTGGTGGTGCTGCTGCTGCGCAGAAGGTGAAGATAGAGGTCATATGTTATGTTCTGTTAGCGTGAACGCTTATTTATATGTAACCAGTAGTGTTTATTTTCACTTTACGTTAGTCTTTTTGTAACTTAAATATTTTGGTAGTTATAAGTTCCTTAAGTATATCTCACAACGTGGTTAATTCAGAAAATTGCCCAATCCGACGAATGGGTTGGCCAAGCTCGACGGCACTGGCAGCCATCGTGGTTAGTATGACCCTTTGTCTGTATTTGATGAATCCTTACTGTATCTGCTGTGCTTATAATCTTACAAGTCTGTTTTGGAATTCTTAGTCCCTGCAGGATCGCATGTGCTGAGGAGCAGCGCTTCCAATATTTCTGAAGGCGTACAAACGCGGAAGGCTGTGGCGGAAAGAGAGAATAGTTTGGGCAGCGATGGCCTAAATGGAAGTGCTGACGCTGGTGCAGAAGGGGTTACATCGCAGGTATATCTGTGAAACTGATGATATTTATGTCTTATTGGAATTGCATTGCTTCCTCAAATCTAATTTTTGGTAATTTAGAATAAGGCGTATAGTATACCACCCGGTTATTTGATGGAACGGGCTAAAGCAAAAAACCTTGAAAGATCGAATGCTGCGAGGAAGTTGAATGTCGACCAAGAGGGTAAGTTGTAACAGTAGGCTAATACATTTAATTAGCATTTCAATCTTGTGTGGATTGGAAGGGAAACTAAATCACTTTGGGGGAGAGGTTCTATCTAATAGCACTATCGTCTATTTTGGCAGCTATGAATCAGGCAAATAAGTTGAAGAGTGCCGGTTTCGGCATGGATCCGGGAACCACCGCAAGTATTAAGGTGATCAGGTCTATAATTGTTTTTTATATTCATCGTAATCTTGAAATGTGACGTTTTTTGTGCAAACTTTCTAGGCCATACCACCTGTGGAACAGCAAGCTAAATCCCCGCACGAGAAAGGAAACAGTACTGTTGGCGGTGGTCATACAGAAGCCGTGAAGAGGGCTACGTTTACTGCAGCACGGACGCCGCAGTTTTTGCCCAACATTCATGTAATGTAGATGATGTTTTAACCAAGTTACAACCACTGTTTTGTTCAATATTACTAATACTTTTGAAATATACCATTTTTCTTGCAAATGCTGTAGGTTTTACCAACAACCAATCAACACCGTAAATCCCCGCGTGGTAATGCTGCAGCTGTTCATGGGGTTCCTGGACCAGCTGACAAGAGGTCTCCATCTACTGCAGCTCGGGCAGAGCTGTTTCCCTCAAACATAGAGGTAATGTAGATCATGTTTGAACCAATTTACACCTTTCCTGTTTTCTCTCATATTATTGTTAGGCTTGAAATGTAACATTTACGTGCAAACGTTATAGGTTTTACCACCTGTGATCCAGCAACGCAAATCCCCCAGTGGGAAAGGAAGGACTTTTGAGGGGGGTAATGGTCAAGCCCAAAATAGGTCTACGCCTAAGGCTGCAGTGGGGGAGGAGATTCTATCTGACAGTGAGGTATATGTGTCATATGAAGAACCAGTCATGGATTATATTATGGCTTTCGATATTTCTTTTAAATGCGATCGATGATTTTGCTCACTTGTTTTATGACATTTTTCCTTTTGATTCCTAGTTGATAAGAAGATCTGTTGAAAGGCTTTCTCAACCGAATGGTAACATTATATCCATTTCTGCTTATATTGTACTTGTATTTGGTTTGGTGGTTTTTGGTTGTTGGTGCTTTTACCTAGCTAGTGATTCCTGTTCTCATTCGCAGTTACAGTGGGATCAAGAGGATTGAAAAGGAAGCACATAAAAGACTCGTACAGTTTGGTCGACGAGGTGGGTATTCGTGAATGATTACTGAAATTTAGGATTGGTGATTGTCGTACATGAGCTCGGTAGGTCTATGTCTTACTGCAGGCCAATGAGGAATCATAGGAAATGGAGGGACGGTCGCCGCCACTGACTAGGGGCCGAAAGACTGTTGACATGGCAATGGGAGAGCTGAATGCCGGTGAAATGGCTGCTGATGTCAGTACTTATACAGTTAACATGTTTTTTTTTGTTTTTTGTTCGTCGTCTTTTTTTTTTAATTATTGCTTCAGCTCAGAGGTTTGAATATTTTCTTGCAAAACGTGACGTCCCAAGCTACAACACCGAGGAGATCGCAGCGGCTTCAACAAGTTGGGTCCCCCTCGTCCACCAGGTCCCCCTTTATGCCGGTGGCTCAATCCGCCCTTACACAATATGACGCAGGGGCCCCACCTATATCGAGTACGTATCTCATTCACTTAACCCACCTATTATATAAATTTTATGATCCTAATATAACTAATTAGTAATTAATTATATTGTGGCAGGTCCGCCTTCAAGCAGAAGAGGAAGAGGCGTGAACCGTGGCCTTTCAGCGAGGAAGAAATTGGGCGAGGGAGGGAAGTTATCTGTGAACATCCCTCTTGGCAAGAAGAAGCCAGTTGGCGAAAATGCGAAGGAGGTCACTACAGAGGTGGGTATAGCTGTGCGGAAGAATGTACCACTGGACAAGTCTGGGTGGAAAGATATGGACGAGGTTGACCTTAAACCCATATATGATCATCTTCAAGTAAGTGACGTAAAATACGTGTGAACATATTTTTCCTGCAATTAATTTCTGTGAATGTGTACTTATGACCACATATCTTGTCGTATGCAGGGTCTGTTTGACCTCGACTTCAACAGAAAAACCACTCTGCGGGCCATCAATTATATGGCAAAGGAAGCTTATAGTGAGTACCGTTATAAGTTGCTCACACACTTCAACAACTTCCGCACCCCTGTTGAAGCAATTAAAAACCCAGCACCAAGTGTCTCCCAGGGGAAGTGGAAAAAGTGTGCGCACTTTTTCAGACAGATGGGTGGAAGGTAAAATATTGACTGCTTTTTCATTGCAGCAAACTAATTTAGGTTTGCTTTTAACTTCATGTCCACTATTACGTCATTGCAGTGTAGGAGTGCCAGGGCTAAGTTGAACCGATCAAAAGTCAAAAATCTTTCTACCACAGGTTCAAAGTCCATTTTCCAGCGTTTATATGAGATGGTAAGTTCCATGTCATCCGCTCTTTTGCATCAGTTTATAAGTTTCACAGCTAGAACTTATTTCTGTATGAAATATTTATTCGGAATATTATCTTGTGCAGGAGAACCCGTCACTCATCGAAAGCTACAAAACAACACACACCAGGAAGAACTCAGGGACATGGATAAGTGCGGTTGCGGAGGAGAAGCACGTTAGTTTCGTAATTCCCTCGCCATGTTTTATTTTACATGCTATGGTGTTAAGATTTTATGCTTTGTTTAAACTACAGAGAAGGATGGTGGAGATGCGGGATAATGATACGGAGAGGTTGCTGACCGAAGATAAGATAGTGGAGATGGTTGTTGGGGGCAGGAGCGGATTCGTAGCGGTAAATAGTGCTGTTCAGCTCTCGAAGACTTCATTCACGTTTCAAGAAGGAATGGAGGCTAATGAGTCCAGGGCTTCTGAAGCACAAAGGATGGCTGAAGCTGTTGAGCTTATGGCACAGGTTGCAGAGAAAGGCACCGAGGAGGCCTGTAGAAGAGCGGAGGAGGCTGAGAAAAAGGCAAAGGAAGCCGAGAAAAATGCTGAAGAGGCAGTGAGAAGGGCAAATGAATCTGTCAACCTTATGACCGGAATGGAAGAACGGCTTAAGAACATGGAGTCCTTGATGGCCAACCAGCTGATGGTTGAGAACGCATCGAGCGGGCATCATTCTTCTTCATCTTCAGAGGATTATTAAGGTAATTTAAATGTCAATTTTCATTTCAGTATGTGAACAAATGACATGTTGAGTATGATGTGTAGATAAATTAAATTTTAATTGTTTTCGTGTATGGATGAAGTTTGTGGCACTTTTAATTCGGATATAGTTTAAAGTGATGTCTCTGGCCCAGTACGTGCTGGATATATTAAACTAATTAAGTTAGTTGATAATGTGACCTCCAAATTCATTTTTACGAAACTCAGTTTTAAAGTATACCATGGCTCTAGGCTTATTGTGTTTCGTTTTACCGGGTGAAAGAACTCTTCCCGTCTCGTTTTGGGCAGCTTTGTTACTTACCGCTCTGTTGTTCTTGTCGATTACGCGTGGAACATGTAACTCCACCAGTTGAGTGATCGGTATCTATTTCTGTGGTTGCAATAATTGAGTAATTGTGAGAATTTAAGTAGTTGTGTCTTCAGGAAAAAATTAAACAAAAAGTTCAAGAAAATAACATAAAAGAAAACAACAGTAAGAACAGAAAATAGAAGTTCGGCTAGTGCTAGAGCTTGGGGTTTGATGGCTCCGCATTGTCGTCCTTCACTTGTTCATCGGGGGTCTCAAGATTTGTCCCGGAAGCCCCCCCCCTCTCCTGTGTATCTCTTCTTCATCTTCCGCAATATATCGTATCTTCTTGCATATCTCATCAGCGGGCCTTCCTCAAGCCTATATCTCTTCTTCTTAAACAACCCGACAGCAGGCTCGTTGACACTGCTTGAATCATCATCTGAGATGATTATCGGAACATCAACACAGGACCCTGGCAGTCCTGTGAAAGGACTGGTGACCTCCTCCTCTTCACGTAGGCATTTGCGAATGGGTTCCATGGTAAGAAGATTTCGGGGAGGGGATTTGCTGTGTCTGAGAATGAAATGGAGGTTACAAATTAAATAGGTAGGGCAGGTCATTAACCTATCAATAATTTTGGGAATTCGAACAGTTGCATTCACTGTTTGTGGGTGCATATATGCATGGTTATTACTGGTTGGTAGTTGTTATGATGTTCATTTAAGAGGCATGCATTAAGTTCATTCATGATGAGGTAGCGGCGGGTATGTGAACCATTTCAGCTGTTGGAATTCGTTGAACATTAATTTAAATAATAGGTGAACCACATACTTGTTTTACAACGTCCGGTGTTTGTGAATACTTCGCTTCAATACTTTTTCTGCTTTTGGGCCTGCCAGTTTTTGTATGTCATGCATACAAACAACAGCATTTTAGTCTCGTTCCCCTCGTCGTGTTCAATTTTCATGAACTATTTTTTAAATTTTTTTCATGATATGTTATTTATTTTCTTATGCTTTTTTTGAAATCACAGCAATGATGTCAATTACAGCTCTGCCAGCAGCAGCACCAGCACATCTATGCATATGCTCATCCCGTCTCCAATGCGCCAACACATGAACACTTCTCCGCCATCATTCTGAGGTACAAGGGTTAAAGAAATCTGAACAATGCTTTGAATTTTGAGGAATTGTTGTGGACATGCATTGTAACTAATTTTTGGAGGAAGTTTGTGTGTGGATGTGTATATGGCCGGGTTTTTGTGGCTTGTTTCGAACAATTGAATTTTTGTAACTGTACGTTGGTGTAAGTTTGCTTGCATTAAGCTTCGAATAAAAACTAGTATTTTGCAATTGTTGGTGTTGTATGTGTGTATGCATGGGTGATCAAAAATGATCACCTGGCTACTAGTTTTTTTGATTTATTTTATGAGCAGATTCAAGAAATTTGTGAGATAGGCGATTACGTCAGTAGTCTTCTATGAGGAACACCAAAATAAAAAGACGACCAGGAAGTCTGTCGACAAATACATATTACGACGATTAAAGTAGTCGTGAATAAAATTTAAAAAAGACACAATCGAATAAAACTTAAAAACGACGACTGTGCACAAGAGATTCCGGCGGGGAGACCTCCGTGTACACCGTATGTAGAGGATCAAGGATTGCACAGGAAGAGTGGAGTTGTGTGTAGGGAGAGAGTAAGGCAGTAGTAATGTCTGAGAGAGAGACAGAGGTTTGGCAGAGCTTTCGCGTATGGCAAGTGTGTTCTCCTTTGTATGGAAAGGTTAACGTCCTATATATAGCAGAGAACATGACCGTTGTAGTGTGGTTAATGCGCCCATTGATGGCGGCTTAATTAGCTTAACCATAACGGCACGTTCGTCCGAGTATATAGGGACCGTTACAGCACGTGGTGCGCGAATACCGGAACCGTTATGAGGTTGACCGGGTTTGACCGGATTGACCGGGTTAATGGAGCTCGTGCCATAAATCTCTCAAAGCAGTTACTAAAGGTCGCGTGCGGGCTTGGCTCGCACGCGACAGGGCTTACTCTAGCCTCCAAACCACTAAGTCCCTACAAGTCCCGTGCAGTGGTATGCGAGGGCTCTGTCTCGCAGCCCCCACATGGATCAGTTCGGCTGGTGATCCAGTGTGTATGGTGCACAATATGGTGTGCTGGATGGTTGCCACGTGGCCAAGATCTGTCAGCTCAGAAAGCACTATCTACATTAGCCCCCTTTCTGCGCGTGAAGACTCATAGCTGCATAGACTTCCATGCGCGGAAACCAACGCACGCGTCGCCGCCACGCACCAATTCAAATACGGGTAAGCTCAGCCCCCGTGCGTGCCATTATGACCTAAAACCCCTAGAGTCGTGCCGTCTGGCCCTTAGGGTTTTAGGCGTGACGTCAGCTTGTCCTGTGATTGCGCGATTCGATGGTGACGGTTGCGATTCGACTACTGAAAGGACGCAACCCTTCATTGTTTTGGATAAATACTTTGTATCCTCCATTGTTGCAAAGCATCACTTCTTTCTCTTAAAGTGAATAGTACCCGGAGATCTTCGAGAGCAGATTCAGATAATCAATCACCAGTTCAGAACTGCAAATCGTGTTCTTCAGTTGTGCATATCCAAGCAGGCTTCAAGAAAACAAGGTTGGCCTTGTTCAATTTTTATTTAAGATACCAGTGTTTGCCTTGAACTGCGTTGAATCTGTAAGCCCAGAACATATAATCTGTTGAAACTTGCAAAGAAGCCTTGATCTTTGAACCCACTTTTGCTTTAATCTTTCAATAATAAGGGCTTCGGATGTGAGATCTTGAAATCACCGATAATGCAACCCCCTAATTTCTGAAATTGATACCAGAAAATGTTCATCTTTCTTTTCATAATAGATCTTGAATTTCGAAATTCAAAATGAAGTGTAGCACCTTTCTCCCCCCTTTTTTCTTGCTCTTCCGCAGGAATGGCCAAGATAAAAGGAACCAAACCCGTCAAGGAAGATGAAGAGATACCCGACCTTCCGCAGGCCTTGTGGCGAAAAGCCCCCTATCTAGGTGGCAAACATTTCTACCATGCGAGGGTTAAGGCGAAGAGGATGCCTGCTCCTGTCCCGGTTGAGGGATTGCTGACACCGACTCGCCCGGTTAACTCAGCCCTGCTCGAGTTAATTGGCTCCGAGGATGTGGTTCGATTGGGAATCGAAAACGGGTACTTCCCCTACACTGCGATTTCTACCCAGGCTTTCGCCCAGAAATTGGACTACATGGATGAGTGGATTGACCATGTGTTGAACAATCATGCTGCGACTCTTGATGAAGCCGGCGTCTACTTCGCTGTTCGTGCTATGAAGGGTGCTGCCGTGAAGTTGGATCAGTCCATGCTTCTAGACCTTCTTTCCCGCTACTCGCCTGCGACTCACACATTCCACTTTGCTGAGTTCGAGTCTGCTCCTACACTCGAGGATGTGCATATGCTGTACGATCTTTCCCCCATGGGTGAAGTGGACCCTTTGAGTCCTTTGAGGACGTCTGCGGAGATTTCTTTATACACGCAGATGGAGGAATGCCTAGCAGAGGTAAAGAAAATCTCCACCCGGTGGACCACTACAAAGGCCCTTCCAAACTGGCAGTTGGTTGATACATCTGCGAAGAACACCTGGAACAAATGGTGGCAGTACTTCTTCCGAGACTATGCGAACAGCAGCATCACTAAGAAGCTTCTGAGTGAGAACCCAGAGGCCGAGAATTATGTAGAGGGTAAAGGCTATCACTTGACCCTTTGTGCTTTTCTCTGTGCTTGGCTGTCGAGGTACTTGATTGATGGTCACCCACATGATGGGGTCTTCCACCATGTTTTGCCACTTGCTGTGAGGCTCGCCCTTGGCCAGAGAGTCGCACTCGGACCCTTGGTCTTGGGCACGCTGTACTATAGGCTTGATCAGCTGGTTCTAGCCATGAAAGAGTCGCGTGGCCGACTCGATGTACTGACTTTTGTCAATGTTTCCTTTTTGACAATGTGGGTTTTCGAGCGATGGCCATCCTATGCTCCAACTGCTCTCAAACTCGACAAGTGGTGTCCCCCAGGCGAGAAGGAAGAGCGTAACAGCGGCAGGGCTGCGAGGTGGTTTGGAGCGAGCAATACCAAGTGCGTTTGGAGTTTGATATGCGACAAACGGAAAGAGTTTACTGCCAGGCCCTATGCCACACGCATTGAGAACGTGCGGTGGTTTCCGAAGTTGTACCCCTCTAAGGGTGTTGTCTTCTCAGAAGAGCTTCTCTTTGAAGAGGGGTCGCATTTCCATGAGCGCTATCGCGAGTTCTTTTGCTGGTGTCTGCGAGGTTCCCTTCCTGCCCTCGCAGAGCATATTCGTGAGCTCGCGCCAAGGTATGAAAAGATTACCGTGGACGTTGACCCCACTCGAGTTTCTCCCCAATTTGGTTTTGACGCGGTGGCACCATCAATCTGGCCCCAGTCCATTATCAGAGGTTGCTATAAGCGCTTGCTAACAAAGGAGTGCAAGACAGTATTCATGAATAATCTTCCCTTTGAGCAGCCTGCAGGGACCCGCGAGGGTGGTTGTTCCCAGAACTGGCTCGCGTACTGGGTTGCCCAGCAAACGAGGATTGAGACGCAGTCGGCCGCGCAGCCAAGTAGAGCTCCCTTGATCAAGAGAAATTCTTTTCCGTTTCGCCCCAATTGCAGCCTGAGCGAGTCTGAATATGGTTGCTACTCACTGTTGGATCGTGAGAACCATTTGTGTCCTGACATCATTCTAAAGGAGAAGGTCGCCGCATTTAAGAAGGGCGACACGCATGTCGTCAGATACAGCAAGGCATTTGCTGAGGTAAGCAATTTCTTCGCGTGCGTTAAGCTTCTTGATTTCCTTATGCTGACGCCTTTATTCTGTACTGTTTGCTGTAGTGTCATGTGCGGAGATTCGCATCTGGTGATCGCTCCAAGTCATTGGTTGACACCATTGTTGCCACCAGAAGACAAAAGCAGTCGTTTCGGCTAGCATGGAGGATGGACCCTGAGGTCGAAACCAAGATTCGCGCAGTCATGAATGCTTTTGCTGACTCGCTGATTGACAATGCTCCGGCCTCGTCTCCTCCCGGAGATGATCCGTCCCCTCCAGCGACTGCGGCGCCGAGAGTGAAAAGACCCAGGCAAAAGGGAATTACAATTTCTTCCCCTAGAAGTGCTCCAACTTCTCCTCCGGTGAGGTCCCTTTCTGTCAAGGACAAAGGCAAAGGTCGCATGCCCAGCAAAGTGCGGAAAGAGCTCGCAGTTGAGACTTTCGTTCCGTTCAACCAAGAGGAAGAAGAAGAGAGGCAGGAGCCCAGAGAGAGTGATGAAGAAGAAGAAGAAAGAACAGTTGTGATGCATGAGGAAGAATCAGGAGGTACTTCCGTCGCATTTCTCTTCCCATCATCGTAACTTTTTTATAATTCTTTCCAATCATATCTTCGAAGATGATGATGATGATGAGATCATTGGTGGCCTTTTGGCCAAGAGACAAAAGAGAGATACCCATTCTGGCATTCCAGACGATCCCATAAGCGAGGACGTTCTTGCTGAGTCCAGGAAGACAGCCGCGGAGGCTGCTGAAAGAAGAAGACAGCGGGAAGAGGAGGAGCTCGAGCGTGTGAGACAGCGGAGCCTCGAAGAGCAACATGTTGACGACTTAGTGCGTCCAGCTAGCGAGGAAGATGAGCTTCCCGAAGAAGTGGCTCCCCAGGTGGAGGAGGAGGATGCGGTTCCAGAAGAGGATGCAGCAGCCCTGGAGCAAGTCCAAGCGGACTTTGAAGAAATCGCAGGCGGCGATAAAGGTGAGATCTTCAATCTCGCAGTAACTTATAGAGATGTTATTGTGGGTGCGTTAAAGCATGGTGTGTCAAAGACTGACATTCGCCGTTGGCTAGTAGACAAGTGCGGAGAACCTTCAGGTAATTATTTGAGCGATATGCATGTGCTGGACATGAGCAACTTGAAACAGGGTCATGACTGGTTTCTTCGCATCCCAGGTCACGCTCCTTTTAAAGACTTGCTTAATGAGGAGACACTAATAGGACATGGTTCCACGTCCTTAGTGTATGATGAAGATACCTCAATCCCACCTTAGCGTGGAGGTGCTTGCTCTTAGCTTTAGTAAAGATAGCAAAATAACTTATAACACGAGTTACCTCATATTATCGCATTTAATATCGCAGGCTACGCTGAGGAACCTGTGCTGGAGCAGAGAAGTCAGCCTTTTGCGTCCTATGTTCCGATTCCGATCTCCCATACCGAGAAGCCCGTCGCAGCTGCTGAACATGCAAGTGAGCCTCTCGAGGATATCATCGAACTTTCTGATGATGCTGAAGCTGATGCTGTGCTAATGGATGAGGATGTCCATACTAGCGCTGAGGAAGTAAGGACAAGTGCTGCTGATGCTTCCGCATCTGAGAGCGTCCCTCGCCAAGCGACTTCGGCTGTCACTTCGCCTCCGGCGATGACTGAGCCAGTGGCACCTATTCCTGCGTGGAGCTTTTGGGGCTCGCAGGTTGGGAATGCAGTCGCAGCTGGTGCGGCCTACACTCTTCCTCCTAACTATGAGAGGTTGGGGCTCGCAGCTGACAGGAGAGCTATGGAGCGAGGACAGTCTTCGACCACCCTGGCAGCGCGCATTCCTCCTCTTCGTGAGATTCTGGAAGGAACTGGTAAGTAGAGCTTTACTGTTCGCACCTCGCACTATTCACTTGCGAGTTTGACATCATAACTTAGCTTTGACATCGCTTTAGGTTTGAAGCAAACTGATGTGGACTGGGTAGTTCGGATGCCCCTCACCTATCCCCATTCGTTTGTGAGAGCGCTGGAGATAGGGCCCTTCGACAGGAGGCTGTTTCTTACTGAAGCCATTTGGATTTTGGAGCAGTTGTCTGCGGCTACGCCTGCGACCATTTCTGTCCAGAGTGCTGAATTGTTATGTGGCATGTGCCAAAATCTCCTCTCCAAAGTTCAAGGCAGGCTAGGTTTCAGATTTCTTATGAAAAGAGTTACTCTGATTCGCGCAGCCGTAACTTTGAAGCTCGGCCACCAGAACCTCGCAGCTGAGAAGCAGAAGGTGGAGCAGCAAAAGTAAAAGGTTGACGAAGCTCTGAAGCTCTATCATGAGATGAATGCCAAGTGCGAGCAAGTGAAGCAAGAAGTGGAACAGGTAGAGAAGCTGAGCCATCAGTTCGCGCCCCAAGACTCCTTGATCAAGAATTTGCTTTGACTTTTTTTGTATTTTTTGAAAAATAGCAAGAGAATAGCCGAAACATTAATGTAATGTTTGAAACATTAATGTAATGTTGCTAGGGTTTCTCCCCTCTTTCTTTTTTAACAACAAGAATCAACTTGCCCGTTTTGCCCTTTACGGGATTTGATAGGATATCTCTGTGCATATCCAATTATGACATCAGCAATTGATACCCTGCTTGATTTTCGCGCTAATTTCTCGGCAGATAAGCACGCTTTCGTTGGGAAGTCCATCCGAATCATGACCATCCGTCATTTATGAGGATACGCAACTGAATCGTCGTAGCCTTTAGTAGGGTAATTGATCGTTACCGTTTTTCAAGGCGTAAGTGATTGACCTTACCCTCTTTTCGAATTCTGCTGACTCATCTTTGGCAACTGAAGTGTCTCCACAGGGTCTATATAAACCCTGTCTTTGCCATTTGGGTTCTTCATCCCAAAAAATGTGCTTTGCCGTGAGTCCTTACGACTGCTGGCTTCAACGCTTGTTTTTCGTTGATTCATGGCAACTTCAAGTTGTGAGTCCTGAGTTTGCGCTTTGTGCTATAGAAATAGTTTCCAAGATCCACTTTATGAGGAATATTGTTCTTTATAACCATCATAAAGAAGATGGAGATGATATCTCATGTATGTTCGAAGAATTTTCTTCGTGTATTATGTTTGCAGGTCATGTTTCCGGCCGCCTCTCGGCGAGGTGCAGCGCCGAAGTGACCGTGCTACCGTCTCGTAATGAACGACGGAATTCTCCTCCAGCATCCCTGGAGGAGAACTTACTGCCCCCACGTTCGTGAGCTCAGGGTGGCGAACCGCTGTGTTCATCCCCGTCTACTGGGAGCCCTTACCCTTTGGAGCTTCTGCTTGGCTGTTGATCGCCGGAACCGGTGGTTCCTCTGGCAAATGTTATGGGGTGTTGATCTGACAAGGGCCTTGTCAAATACTGGGATCTTGAACGTATGGCTTCATGTGGCTCTTTGGAGCAAGATCCCACTTGCGACAGATGTTCAGTCGCAGATTTGTGTATCGCACTGACGGTGTTAGGACCGTTGGGTTCATCCTTTACAGTCAGGATTCCCGTGGTGTGTCTCTGCTGGCTTGTCAGCTACTTTTCGAATGTATTGTAAGCCATGTTGGCTGTGTAGTTAGATTTGAGCTTTTCGCTTGTAAGCTACTATCTAGACAGATAAATTGTAAGTCTTTCGACTCATAATGATAAATAGCCTTTTGTATTATCTGCTGTTTTGTTACAACAAATACAACATCGCATGTGTTTCGGCTTATTTCGCCTGGCAGAATGCTACATACATGTTTCGCATTTGCTATCTGCCATATGAATTCGCAAATGATTTACTAGATCGTTCGAGATTGTATTTTCGCAGTTGTGCCACCTTGGCGGATGGGCTTGTGATCTGCTTTCAGATTCAAGTGCTATCATATCAAATAGACCTTTGTAGATCACTTAGGATCATTTTGCACAGCTATCGTAGCAGATAGACTTTAGTAGATCAATTAAGATCATTTTTCGCATGAGTTGCTATCGTAACAGATAGGCTTTAGAAGATCAATTAAGATTGGTTTTCGCATGAGTTGCTATCGTAACAGATAGGCTTTAGAAGATCAATTAAGATCGGTTTTTGCACGAGTTGCTATCGTAACAGATAGGCTTTAGAAGATCAATTAAGATCGTTTTTCGCATGAGTTGCTATCGTAACAGATAGGCTTAGATGATCAATTAAGATCGCATTTGCATAGGCCGCTATCGTAACAGATAGGCTTTAGAAGATCAATTAAGATCGCATTTGCATAGGCTGCTATCGTAACAGATAGGCTTAGATGATCAATTAAGATCGCATATGCATAGGCTGCTATCGTAACAGATAGGCTTTAGAAGATCAATTAAGATCGCATTTGCATAGGCTGCTATCGTAACAGATAGGCTTAGATGATCAATTAAGATCGCATTTTCATAGGTTGCTATCGTAACAGATAGGATTTAGAAGATCAATTAAGATCGCATTTGCATAGGCTGCTATCGTAACAGATAGGCTTAGATGATCAATTAAGATCGCATTTGCATAGGCTGCTATCGTAAAAGATAGGCTTAGATGATCAATTAAGATCGCATTTGCATAGGCTGCTATCGTAACAGATAGGCTTTAGAAGATCAATTAAGATCGCATTTGCATAGGCTGCTATCGTAACAGATAGGCTTAGATGATCAATTAAGATCGCATTTGCATAGGCTGCTATCGTAGCAGATAACTCATTGTTAACAGTTATAGCAAACTAAAATAAAGTAAAATTGACATCCAGAAATATGAAGTTTCTCATTTGGGAGAATTTTCTTATTATAATGCTCTCATATGGGAGAGATGAGATTACAATCCTCTCATATGGGAGAGGAGATTGTGTAAATCGTAGCCATACAAGACATTAAGCGACGTTATAATAAAACGCATGAAATGAGAGAAGTCAGGGATAGTACTTCTTAATCCAGCGCATGTTGACTGAACTCGGGGTTGAGGTTGTGCCGTGCAACCTTCGTATGCTGCAGTAGCCACTGTCAAAGACTTCTGTGACTTCGAAGGGTCCTTCCCAATTGGCTGCGAACTTCGGGTGAGTCGCTTCTCGCATACAGTGGTCAGATGCGCGCAAGACCAAGTCTCCAACTGCGAAATCTCTTCGCTGGACCGTCTTATTGTAAGAGCGAGCGATTCTTTCTTGATACCGCTTGTTGGTCCTCTTGGCTTGTTCTCGCTTTTCCTCCAGCAAAACTAAGTCATGATCACGTTGATTTTCGTAGAGTGCGTGGAAGGCCAGTCTTGCCGAATTGACTCTCACCTCCGCAGGTACCACGGCCTCGGCCCCATAGCATAGTAGGAACGGTGAGGCCCCCGTGGGTGTCCTTGGAGAAGTTCGGTAGGCCCACAGAGCTATGCTTAGAGAGTCAGCCCACTTCTTGTGGTCATCTGCGACCATCTTGCTTAAAATTCTTAACAGCGTTTTGTTGGTCGCTTCGGCTTGCCCGTTCCCCTTCGGGTAGTAGGGAGTAGAACATATTTGCCTGATATTGTATTCCGCTAACTTCGCAGCTACCTGGCGATTAACAAAAGGAGTACCGTTATCTGAAAGAATGGTGTTTGGGATTCCGAACCTGCATATGATGTTTTCTTGAATGAAGTTGACCACAGCTAGCGCATTTGCGTCTTCAGTGGTATTGCCTCCACCCATTTGGTGAATAGCTCGGTTGCAGTGAGGATAAAATGATTCCCGTGTGACGTTGGTCGGATGGGACCAATGAAGTCCAGAGCCCATGTGTGAAATGGACATGGCGTCCCTAATGCATGTAGATCCACGGCGGGAGCGTGCACTAGGTTTCCTTTGAATTGGCACTCCTGGCAGCGTCGTATTTTGGTGCGGCAATCGGCCTCCATCGTGGGCCAGAAATATCCAATTGAGAGGAGCTGCCTGCATAATTTCGCACCTCCTTGGTGTTCCACCTGATGAGAAAGGTCCATGACTTCTTGTGCTTCTCTGCCGTCTAGACATCGCAGCAAGTTGCCCTCGTGACCTCTTCGCCAAAGCAGGTTTTCCTGTACTACGTATCGAGATGCTTTCCTTTTCAATTTCTCGGCTTCTTTTCTCGATTCGGGCACGGTGCCCTGGGTGAGAAAATCAAAGAGTGGCTTCCTCCAATCCGTGTCATCATCCGTTAGAGCGATGAGGAGAGAATCTTTGATTAGTGCGCAACTCTCGCACTTCCCTTGTATTAGGGTCGCGGCTGTTGACAGGGAACTGCGCCAACAGATCTGCTACCGCCTGCGACTTGATCGCTCTCGGTCGCACGCATGTGATATCATATTGGGAGATGGTCATGTACCATTTCGCCAATCTCCCGCCAGGAGTAGTGTGAGTTAGCAAATATCGTATGGGGTCGCTCTTGGTGACCACTACTACTTTGTGTGATGCAAAATAGTGTTTCAACTTTTCTATCACAAAGAACAAGGCAAGACAATGACGCTCGATGTCTGTGTACCTTGATTCAGCAGGCTGCACGATGCGAGAGATGTAGTAGATAGGCCTCTCTCGGCTTTCGTACTCCTGAGCCAAGAGCGCTCCTATAGATCTCCTTGTTGATGTCAGATATAGCAGAAGCGGTGATCCCAATTGAGGTGCGATCATTATTTTTAAGGACGTCAGCAAATCCTTCAGCTTTTCGAATGCGGCTTCGTGCTCCGGAGCCCAGTTGTACACGGCATCCTTCTTGAGAAGAGCACTAAAACAGCAGGTGATTTCTGCAATCGCTGGGCTGAATCTTCGCAGATATGATAGCTTTCCCAAGAATGTTTTTAAGGCACTCTGGTTATGGGGCGGAGTCATGCCAGTGATAGCTGACACTTTCGCAGGGTCGGGCTCGATTCCTTGGCGATGAACCACGCATCCCAAGAATTTCCCTGATGTTACCCCGAATGCGCACTTCATGGGATTCATTTTCAGCTGAAAGCGTCTGCATCTATTGAACACCTTTCGTAGATCCGCGAAGTGATCTGCTTCGTGCTTGGATTTAACGACCAGGTCATCCACATAGAATTCCACTTCTTTATGCATCATGTCGTGGAACAGAGCCATCATGGCCCGCTGATAGGTTGCACCCGCGTTTTTGAGACCGAACGGCATCACTGTGTAGTTGAAAACCCCCACCGGAGTGATGAACGCAGTTTTCCGAGCGTCTTCAGGGTCCATCTTTATCTGGTTGTACCCGCTGAAGCCGTCCATGAAACTGAACATGCGATGGCCCGCTGTTGAATCGATAAGCAAATCGATATTGGGCAGTGGGAAATCGTCCTTGGGGCAGAAGCGATTGAGATCTCGGAAGTCTACGCAGATGCGGAGCTGTCCGTTCTTCTTCACCACTGGCACGATGTTGGCCAGCCACGTGGGATGATGATTCGGCTCTATGAATTTGGCATCCAGGAGTTTGACAATCTCCTGCTTGATTTTCACATCAAGCTCCGGCCTGAAGCTCCTTGTGCTCTGCTTTACCGGCTTAGACCCTGGAATGATGTCTAAGCGGTGCATAGTGACGCTTGTATCCAGTCCCGGCGTCTCCCGTACTCCCATGCGAACACATCCTTGTATTCAGTTAAGAGCTGTAGCAGTCCTTGCTCTTCCTCGCTGGTGAGGTCCGCACTTAGAAAGACTGGCCTTTTCTTTTCCTCATTCGGGCTGAGGAACACTTCCTTTAGCTCATGCTTTTGTGGTCTGGGCCTATCTTCCATGCATTCAGGTGCTTCCTTGAGCTTCTCCTCTGGAGTGCTCTGTGTTGGCTTTTCCGTCAGCGCAACTTGCTCGATTTGATTGATTTGCCCAGGGATATCCCCATGCCCGTGTGAGGACATCCCCGCGCACCTTCATATGCGATAGCATTTCTTCCCATTGGCGTAGAAGCTCTCTATCTCCTTGCCTTCGGGGTCATGCTTTGCAATTCTCTTCAGAGTATACACATTCTTTCGATGGTATGCGATACGCGGCGCCTCTTCGCGTGTAGGCGGCTTTTCCTTGGCATCTTCCCTTGTCACCATTACTCCCGCAGGTGACTGGTCCTTGATGTCCTCCCAGAGAGGCAAAGGAGTAGGGTTGAATGGTCCCGGTGTTTGCTCGTCCGCCATCTCGGTGAACCACACTGCCTCGCTAAGATGTGCTTCATCTAAGTTGAATGGGTTCGTCGAAGCCGGTATCTCGACTATTCTGTCGTTCCAGATAGCTTTCATAACCTGGTGAGCCGTTGAAGGAACTGCGTCGAAGCGATGAATCCAGGCTCGACCTATGATCATGTGATATGTGGTGTTCGCGTCTATGACATAGAACTTTGCTGAGCACTTGATTTTGCCAATCTGAACGCCCAGGCGGATCCATCCGATCGTCATCCTAGAGTCGCTTCCGAATCCCATCAGCGGAGATGGACGCCTGACGATCTTGTGCTCGGGGATCCCTGCTAGCTTTAGTGTGTGGAGCGAAACGACGTTGACCGCTTCTCCTCCATCGACGAATGCTCGTTTGAACTCGACGCCATTGATGATGGCCGTCACGTACAGAGGCCTCTGGTGGCTCGCATCTGTCTTCTTGTCGCTGGCAGAAAAGGTCATAATCTTTTCTGTAGAGCGAGACGCCCTGATAACTTTCCCGTTGGATACTACAAGATCCTCCTCGTAGTCCTCCGCTATTCTCAAGATCGCTTTCGTCATTTCTGTCTGGCATTTCTCGAGAAATTCATCTCGTCGAAGAATCTGCTGAAGCCGTGTGACCCTTTCATCCGGTCGGCACGTTCATCCTCCGTGTCCATGCTGTAGTCTTCGTCTTCATGGACCTCGGCAATGATGGGTAGACCATCCTCTGCGACTTCTTCCAAGTCGACAATCGAGATCATGGCGACCTCTTTGCCTTTCGAGCCTGGCTCCGTATGAGTAGGAAGTGGATTATTGCGCACGTCCTTCCTGTGATCGCTGACGATCAGCTCGCCGTTCTTCATCTTCTGGTCGAATGTAAACCTGAGCTTTTTACATTCTGCTGTGGGATGCATGACCTTGCCGTGGTACTCACACCACTTAGGGTCTCTCACCATCTCCTTGGAGGGTATCTTTTCGAGCGGCGGTAGGACACCATCCTTACGCCACTGCCTGCAGAGGTCGCTTGCCTCCTCTACCGAGCATGGTAGGGGTGGCACGTCAAAGTTCACAACCTTCGCTTGCTTCTGGGGTGAAACTGTATTGACCTCAGCTTCGCGTCCCCTCTTGTAGCTGAATCTCCCGATCTTGTAGGTGGCGCCGCTCGAAGATCGCTCCGGAGCGTTCTTCTTTTTCTGCCTCTCGACTATAGGCTCGATGTTCTTCGTGCATTCAATTAACTTTGAAAACGTAGGTGTTTGCAAATTGATGAGCATACCTTTGTATTCATCTCGCATGCACTGCAGGCATATCTCTACGAGCCGGCTTTCGAGCATTGGATCTTTGCATTCCAAGGACTTCGCCATGAATTTCTTGATGAAAGTAATCCCATCCTCCTCGCACTTCTGATACATCCGCGAGAGATGGATCATTGTCACCTTTTCTTCCATCTGGAAGAACTTGGTGTAGAACTTTTGGACCATGTCGTCCCAAGTCTTTACAGATCCAGCTTCCAACGTTCGGTACACGCTACGTTCCCTAAGGATTTCGGGAACTCTCGCATCAGCAGTTTGGGATCAGCTCCGTAAGGCCCCATGACATCAATGAAACGCATGACATGCTCATGAGCGTTTCCGTTGACATCCTCGAACTTGTCCCATTTAGGAGCCTTGTACCCCGCCGGGTTAGGCATGAGATAGATCTCTCGTGGAATAGGTGGATCGTTGTCCAACTTCGGGATAATGGTATCCGCGAATGACTGATGAGCCAGAATAGTGTCCATGCGCTTCTGCAGGGACGTCATGCATTCTGGAATGCTTCCCTCGGTAGCTGACGGAGGGGTTGCCGCAGGCGGGGGCGACACATACGCCGTCGAAGGATTGGGAGCATACTGACTACTCGCATTCCCCCAGATCGCCGTTGGAGGAGGCAAAGGGTACTGCAGAGTTGGGTTAGACGCCAAAGCCGAGGGCTGAGGAGTGTGAGCAGCGAGAGGCAACATCTGAGCTGTTGACCCCTGAATCGAAGGCAGCTGCGTAGTCGCCGGTGGAGTCTGCAGATTAGGGTTGGGAGGTGTGGTTGACACCCCCAGTCCCGGAGCAGTAGAGGCTCCTCCTCCTTGAGGGACGGTGGTGGCTGATGAAGGATTTGGAGCAAGGGTGCCCAGAACGGCCAAGATCCGTTCCAATTGTGCAGACTGAGCTTTGAGAGCTTTCGCCTGGCTTTGGACAGTGGCGTCCAAAGACTCTAGCGTCGGTGTCTCGCCGGGGGTGGTAGGAGTACGGCGGGTTTCCTCTCCCGAGGCGGTTTCGGTGGAAGGCGATCTGTTGCTGATATCATCCTCCTGAGACATGGTTGCTTTTTTGCTGGTAAGTTCACGTCGGATTCACCAAAATGTGCACAAGAGATTCCGGCGGGGAGACCTCCGTGTACACCGTATGTAGAGGATCAAGGATCGCACAGGAAGAGTGGGGTTGTGTGTAGGGAGAGAGTAAGGCAGTAGTAATGTCTGAGAGAGAGACAGAGGTTTGGCAGAGCTTCCGCGTATGGCAAGTGTGTTCTCCTTTGTATGGAAAGGTTAACGTCCTATATATAGCAGAGAACATGACCGTTGTAGTGTGGTTAATGCGCCCATTGATGGCGGCTTAATTAGCTTAACCATAACGGCACGTTCGTCCGAGTATATAGGGACCGTTACAGCACGTGGTGCGCGAATACCGGAACCGCTATGAGGTTGACCGGGTTTGACCGGATTGACCGGGTTTATGGAGCTCGTGCCATAAATCTCTCAAAGCAGTTACTAAAGGTCGCGTGCGGGCTTGGCTCGCACGCGACAGGGCTTACTCTAGCCTCCAAACCACTAAGTCCCTACAAGTCCCGTGCAGTGGTATGCGAGGGCTCTGTCTCGCAGCCCCCACATGGATCAGCTCGGCTGGTGATCCAGTGTGTATGGAGCACAATATGGTGTGCTGGATGGTTGCCACGTGGCCAAGATCTGTCAGCTCAGAAAGCACTATCTACAACGACTAAAGTAGTCTGCATTATACCTACGACAGGAATAAGTAATCGATAATGTCGTCGGCATTAGTTTTTTAAAAAGAGTGAATGGACGCCGTGTGGTCAGGAAAAGATTAACGACTAAATAAGTTGGTCGAAATATTCGTCGACAAAAGTTTTGACCACATAATATAATGGTCGGTAAGTCGTCGGCAAAATATAAACGACGAAAAGATGTGGTCGGAAGTAGTGGTCGGTAAAAAACTTTTACCGACCACAGAGAAAAGTTGTCGCCGAACTGACGACGGGGCTATTCCGACGCTTTTTGGACAAACTTTTCTCGTCGTCTTTTCATTCTAACGACGATATTTCGTGTTTTAACGACGAGTTTACTCGTCGTAATAAACCGATTTTTTTTAAGTGAAAGCACCAAGATTCAACAAAAAGTTCCTTTACTTATCTTGGCCTCCCTCGGAAGAAACAAATTGACTGTCGCAGAACTTGCCCAATGGAAAGAGAAGTCCCTTAATGTCACAGAGAGACTCACTCTTGCAAGTTAAAAGAAGAATGGAGTGAGGAGAAAACCTTGAAGTGAGAAATCAAAAGAAATTCTATATGGTACATAGGAGAAATTTTTAGTTGCTCCAAGAGCACCATGTCAGCAAGACACATGGTGCTCTACACAATTCAATAACTGACACATATGCTCGGGGTTAAATACTAACCCTATAGGTTATAGTGAAAAAATCATAATCATATTTACTCTCTCCAATCCACACCACTTTTTTTATATGTCAAAATATGAGTATATAGAGCACCACGTGTGATTTACTCTATGAGTATCTATATCGTGACGTTGAACTATTTTATTACTAAGTTGTCAGTTAATTAATGACTAATGTGAAGCGCCATCGGTCTATGTTTACGCCCCGTTATACTCTTAGAGGACACTCAAATTTATTGCATGAGCATCAATATTTACAGTTATACATAATCATTGGAAAAACTAAATAGTGACATTTAATATTTATCTCATGGTTCTCAGCTATGTTAAACCACCTGCTGCTGTTGCTAGTACTATTTGAATTTGGAGTAGTAGTGATAATCAGATGCATTAAGAGCCTTTCCGATTTCATAGGAAGTAGACGCATCGACACATGCGTATTGTATCTGAGCAGAAGAAAGCGAATCCACTGCCCAATCGGTCTTTAACACCCAGTTCGGCTCCTCCATATCCTTGTCTAAAACCTTCAAGGCCAGCTCCTTCAACCCCGTGTAGTCACGGAGTCTCAAATTACCATAAAAATCCGCAGCCAAGTCCCTGAGATCGACAGTGTTAGCGACTTCCAATCCATAGTGATTGTATAGTTTCCTTGCGTATTCTCCGACTCCAACCCCAACAAAGGTATAGTTCTTGTTAGTAAGAAACATCTTTAGGAATTGGGGAATTTTGTTGGCGTGGATTAATTGGAATATTAGGCAATCTTTTCTTATGCAGAGTTGGAGTGTCTCGATCCTGTTGCTGCCGGGCACTCTGCAGGATTCGTGAGTCCACTTGCAGTCGAGGCCGACGACGAGATGAGGGAGGCGGTGTTCGTGGAGGTGCTCCATATCGGAAATCCACGTGTAGACGATGGAGGCATTGGCGGTGACCAGCGTGGTGACGGTATGGTCGAAGAATGTGACGTTGTAGAGTTTATGTGAGCGATAGCTTAAGCCCAAAGATTTGATGCTGATCTCCATGGCTCAGCTCAAGAGAGAACGACAAAGTTTGCAACAAATCAAAAGGTATTTATAGGGCTCCGTTGGGTTGGGCTCTCCTCTTCTTGGTAGGATGAATTATACGTCCACCTCCTTTGTCGTCTCATAAAAATATTCCTAACCTCCCAACTATGAGAAATTAGATTACCATACATTTTGATAATGGTTACCAAAATAAATCAATGTATCGTAAATCATCTATATTATAAAATAGAATGGTTTAACTAACTATGATTTTTCAATCGTTAGATTAAATAAACCCCATTCCCACCATTAGATCTCACCTTCTTATTACATTTCTAACTACCCACTCTCCTTAGACATCTTTAACTACTCACTCTCTTTGAACATCCCTAACTGATAGGAGAGTAATGCTCATTCAATACTTGAAAGTCGTTCTTTTTTTTTTTCTTTTCTTTCACCACATTTATAAATATAATTTTTGGATAACACATCTAAATTAGTTAAAAAAAACACCTCTAAATTCAAAAACTATCCAAGTTAGGGATAGTGTCCTGGGCACGGGCAATACTCTAATAATTAATATGCACTCTTTCCTGAAAAATCACACTCTTTTGTTGTTGTTTTTGAGAAATTGTTTTGTCCTTAACGGGCTTTTAAATCGTGACCTCATGCAAGGGCTTCCAACGCTCTACCACTTGAGCTACCACTCTAGATGTCGCTATTTTGTTGTTTTAATAATAATAATAATAATAATAATAATAATAATGATAATAATAATAATAATAATAATAATAGGGCTTGAGTCAAAACTAGGGCTGCTAGTTAGGCTTGATCAGTAATTGCATACACCCAGTTTGATGAAACAATTACATTGCAATCCCCTCTTTCAAAACTCCATAGTTTCATTCCCTGTTTGCACAATATTAATCAATGTCAAACTGATAAAAAGAATTCAGGCACAAAATCACATATGCATAGGGCTTTCTATCACAATGTGATGCTTTTTATAAAAATACCTCGGCGTCTTTTAATTTGGTTATTAGATTTCGTTCACAGATTTGACATTGATTAGTGTATTGCAAATGGGGATGAACCTACGAGTTTTAGAACTGAGGTTTTCACAGAGATAATTTTGTTAAATTAGGGACATGCATTATTTAATTAAGCCTGCAATTTAACCCGCCTAAACCGTTAACTGTGCCAGAACCCACTAAGTGGTTTTGTGTAAGGGGTTCCAGGTTCAATTTTGCTTCGCAAAATTTCAGGAAGGGATAACTTGTCTTCTGTTATCCTGATGGATCTTTTTGTGAATAAATTTTATACCACCTATAGATGGTATAAGCTCAGTTAAGAAAAATGAGCATTTGAGGATGCTAAGAGGTTGACGAAAATACCCCCCACACAGTATCAAATTTCCTACCTATAATCATATTCTTAAATTCTAGATTTTCACTACAACTTTGATTTTTCATTTTTATTTTTTAAGGGTTCGTGTTCATCTTGCTAACTACTTGGGGGTGTACAACTAATGTTGTGTCAGATAGAAAAAAAGACTAATGGTGCATGTCGCAATCTATTTGAGTGGTTGATAATCATTTCATTGTTTTCTAAATTATCATTTTTTTTTTTAAATTTTGGCGTGCTAACTTGTGTTCCTGCTCCACCATGATCTAAATAGCGTACAAAGTTTCTGTCAATCTTGGTTGTCTTATAAAAATTCAAATGAGCTTATAGCATGTTGCTAATGTGACACTGATTGATCACATAATGAATTTAGCAATTGATAGATAATTAGATATTTATCTATACTCCGACCTTTTAATTTCTGGTCTCCGTCCGGTAAGATTCGTACAAACAATATTCATAGTTATTAGGAATATATTGGTTGGTTTCTCAAAACGAAAGGAAAAAAATTAAATTTCCCACAATCAGGTGTTTGTAGTATAGCTATTAGTACGGAGAAATCATCTAGGAAAGCATATGCTAGCGCATAGGCCCTTCTTGAGCGCCAGCGGAGGGCCTCAAGAAGGGCCTATTGAGTTGAGGGAAAATTGGCCAAAAGGCAGTGGAAATGTTTTCCACTGCCGAGAAACACCAACAATTAAGGCCGGGCTGTTTAAGGATTAATTAGAGAAGTCGATGGTCATCGACTGTCGACATAGTCAAGTCGACTATCGACCCCAGGCTTCCCCGACGAAGAATCCGGCGACCTCGAGGACAGAGTGTTGGAAGAAGAATCCGATGAAAATTGAAGAAGAAGAACAAGAATCTGACGATGATTGAAGATACGACGAAGATTGAAGAAGAATCCGACGAAGATTGAAGAAGATGAAGAAGAATATGACGATGATTGTTGAAGAAGAAGAAGAATCCGACGAAGATTGACGAAGAATCCGAAGAAGACGAAGAAGAATCGGAAGAAGATTGAAGATTGAAGAGGACGAAGAAGGGGAAGAAGATGAAGAAGGCTCTGTGTTGCAGAAGAAGGGTTTAATTACCAATGTTTGGTGTTTTGTGGCACCGGCTTATATGGCTTGTGCTTACTTGCAATGCTTTCTCATTTTAGTGCTTATGAGCAAATAAACCCGTTGAGTTGAAGAAAGTCCCTCCACACTCCTGATAGTGCAATCAGAATAATAGACGATCCGTCGGCGGAGGACACCTCAAACTTAAGTGAAATTAAAACTGACTTTTTATCAAAAAAATTAAAACGCTAACATCCACGTCTCAATTTCTCCCTCCAAAAATGAACATAATTATGTAATTGAAAAGTAAGGATTCAAAGATGTATCATTATCTAATTTAGACACCGTTTGGTAATGCTTTTAGTTTCTAGAACGGTGATTTTTTAATTCAAAATTAGTATTGATGTTTCGAATACATTTTTATCGTGTTTTGTTATCAATTCGCAATATACTATCTTTTATACAAATTGATAGTACTAAGGGTATTGCAGCCATTTTTGGCACATATCCTGCTTCATATCCTGCATCATATTCGACAACACCCAAACACAGACAACCTTCATATCTTATCAAGACTTATCCGACAACATTCATAGCGTGCTCGTATCGCAACATAAACTTTAACCCTGCATGTCATATCCTCTACCCAAACGAGGCCTTAAGGTTTTGATATATACAAACCGGATAACCTATTTATATTAATACAAAATTATTATTTAATTATTTGTACTTAGTTAATTGCTTTTCATTTTAGTTTGCAAGGGTTCACCATCTCAGTCACAACCTCCTGTCTCTCTATCCACTCCCACATCTTCGTTGTGCTGCCCATTACTCCTATTGTTTCCTTGCTTGTTGTTGGTACTGTTGAAAAAATAGTTCTTTGACGATGAATTTGGACCCCGTTTAACAATAGCTCGTTTGAAAGCTAGATCTAACATATATTCTTAAACTATGATAGTTAAGAGTCGATTCAGACCTCACTGGTCAAACCCCGTCAATAGATTAATGAGAAATAAGTAGTTGGAGTTGGGAGTTTCACGATTCTGAAATGTAAAAGTCCCACATTAAAGGAAGGAGAGGAAGTGGAGTGTTTAACTACTCTAATCTTTGATTCTAGGGCACGCCCTTTGGGCGAAGCTATTTTTTAAGGAAATTCCACCTAGCTGTAGTCTGAACTAACACGCGCGCGCACACCAGGAAATTCCACCTAGCTGTAGTCTGAACTAACACGCGCGCGCACACCGTTCCTGTCCAACTGCATAGGCTCGGACACGGGGCGTGACATGGTTTGGGTTGGTTCTTGGGATTTAATCTAGGCTAAAACTTTTAGGGCCAGAAACTAACTCTTTGCAGCCCATACAATTAACATAAATTTATCCGTTTTATTTCTATTAATTAACATAAAGTGTGCAACTATAATTGTTCAAATTTTGAACAGCCCACAGTTACGACCAATCTCCGGGTTCTGTCCCTCCTCTCACTTTCTACAAAAAGGCAGTCCTCTTTTCATAATATTCATTCCGAACTCACTGCTTTCCATAAACAAAAGTTCTCCACATTTTCTCTTATGCTACTCTTGTTCTAGACCGGTGCTTCAACACAGGAAGAACTTTATTCTGGGGAGACAATTCACCATTATATTAACTAACGCACTCACGGTAGGAGGCGATACTGTCTTTAGAAGATGATATGTACGAAACAGTTCTTCAAATAATATTTGCATTCAGTTGGCTTTCGATCACTAAGTAAATTTCTTTATTTTCTTTGCTTTATTCATTTACAATTTTGTTCAGTAAGAACAGACTCGGTTCAACTTTTCTAACAAACTTAAGACATTATTCGAAACTCTTTTTTGCTCCTTTGCTTTCTGAAAACAAGTTCGTGAATTCAACAACATAAACTGTCTCCTTTAAATTTTTTGCAATCTATAACAGTTTCTGTAATCTGTTACAATAGTATTAATTTCTATAGTTTGTTACAGTAATATTATTTTCGGCCGTACGTAGTCTGAATCTTTGTGTATGTAATTTGTTAGTCATATTCATTTCGGTCATCCTGTAATCTGTCTTTGTTACAATCAGATTTAATATTGCTATTTGTATCTATAGTTTGTAATCTAGTAGTTTTTAGTCTACTTTTTTCTAGTTTTTTTCAGATTTATTTGTATTTTGATTTTTTTTCCGTACTGGAATTCTACATCTCAAGAACATTTTTTGGTAGGCAATGAGAGATGAACAAAACGAGACTAGTAGGACAGCTGAACTAATACGGCAGTGCCTGCTATGGCGGTTATACTGGGGAATAGTCTTCCTGTAGAAAAGCCTAAAAGTTCTTCGGCAAATATTTCAAAAGGTGGCAGCAGAAGATGTATTTATACCTTACCGCCCTCAGTCTTGGAAGGTGTACGTTGGCGGACGCGTCTAAACTTTAAATCCAAACAAAGAGGCAGTGTTTGCAGCCGATGCTTTGTATCACTTTGAGTTTTTGTCTAGGCATTGTGTATTAAATAGCCTACAAAATCAGTTGTATAATATATATGGTGTTGTAAAGAAGCAGGAGCCAAAAGTTCGTAGTAGAGAATTTTAAGGAATTTAGGTTGGTACAAAGTAAGAGCATAATTGCACAAGTGCAAGATTTCCAATGCTTGATTTGAAACTTCCAAGCCGAGATGATCCTTCCTGAAGAGTTTCTTGTGGGAGGTAATGATCCATAAGTTACCTGCAACGTGGAAGATGCACAAAATGGACCTTATGCATAAGCGTAAGAAAATGAGCATGGAAGAACTGATTGTTCGCCTCAACATTAAAGAACGTAATCATAATACCTATGAGAAGACTAACCATCAACTAAAGGTTAATATCGTTGAGGGAGGTTTGGAAATCAAAAATCTCAAAAGGAAGTTCAATGCTCCTACGTACCAAAAAGAAGAAAAGGTTCTTGGCAAGGTTCACAATTGTGGCAAGACTGGTCACATGATCAAAGACTGAAGAAATAAGCAAAATACTTCAAAAGGTAAGAAGTCTGAAGTTCACGTGGCCAAAGCCAAAAACGATGATGAGCGAGGCAACTTAGCAGCCGTGATTTCAGAAGTGAACCTTGCTGAACGAAACCGTAGAGAATGGTGGGTTGACACCGGCTCCACTCATCATATATGCTCAGATGGGAGCATGTTTGCGTCGTATAATATTGTTGATACCGAGGAACAAATTTAGAAGAGAAATTCAGTAACATCCACCGTCAGAGGCAAAGGGGCTGTAAATCTCAAGATGAATTCTTGAAAGAAACTCGTACTCAACGATTTTCTCCATCTCCAAAACATTAGGAAGAACTTATTCTCTGGTTATGTTCTTAGCAATAAGGGTTTCAAAATTGTTTTTGAATCCAAAAAATGTGTATTCACCAAGAGAGAACCGTATGTGGGTAGGGTAACTTGAAGGATGGGATGTTCAAACTCAATCCAATGGTTGTCTCGGGTATGAATAAGAATACATCTATTAACTACTTGCTTGATTAGTCTACTTCTGATAATTCAATCCCTTTAAATTAATGAGATTTATGAACTCAGGGGGAGTTTGTAGTTTCGAAGTGATGAAAGACAGAAATTATAGAAGAGACAGGTTTAAAGCTCCAAGGGTTTGAAGTTCAGCTTTGTTTATGAACTTGTTGTATTCTGACAAGTTTATGTGTTGCAGGCTAGACTTTGGATTGAATGTTGTTAATAGTGTTTCATACAAATATTCTTAAGCCTATACATTGAGTTTATTATTCTAACATTTTGACTAATTGTTTGACTTCAAGGATCAATTTTAGTTGTTCAAAGCTTTGAAGAACATTCAAAGCTCGAAAGCTTTGAAGGTTGCCCTTGGGTTTCTGTTAGTTACTTCTGTGATTAATTAATTCTTTATGAAGGTTGTTTTAGTTGTTTATGTGATTTGTTATTGACTTTCTATAAGTTATAATCTCATCACTAATTATTATTTGAGACATGTATATGTTATTTATGTAGATTTTAATCTGCAAGAGAAAATAAGTGAGTTTATTTTTCAAACTGATATGTCTAACAAATTTAGTATTTCTATGCTATTTTATATGCATTGTGTTTGATCTTGTAATTAAGTTTTGCAGGGTTATTCATCATTCAAACCCTCATATCAAAATCAATTAAGTTATTCAAATATAGCTGTTAAAAGAAGCAGTTTGAGGGTTGATGATTTTCAGGGAGGTTGTTCCTAAAAATTCTCAAGATTGTTGCTGCAGTTTGTTATAAGATTGTTTTTGAATTTCAAAATGGATAGAGAGCCAAAAACACTAAGAAAGGAAGGGAATTCATTCGTGGAAGATCTACATTCAACTCTTCATCCAAAGATTCATCAAACAGAAGATCTAACATCCAAATTCTGAAGAACACTTCCGAGCATTATTGCTTACTCTGTTTATGTGTTCTTCATTTTGCTTTCATTGTATTATTTACAAGTATTTCTTAACCTCGCCAACTTTAGTAAGTTTTTTGTTAAAGTGAACAACAAGAATTTGTTATTGTTTCATTTGATTGTAGTTGAAACTAGATAGGTTTGGAACCATAAGCTTATAGGTGTAAGGCCATTCACTTAGGCTTGAAATCTAGGGCTAAATCTGTGATTAATAAGAAGTTGTTCAAATCGTGGAGGGATAGTATCTCTCAGGCGGAGAGTAGACCCATTGGTGGCTGAACTTCGTAAAAAATCGATGTGTTCATTGTTTTACTTTGATGTTATTCATTATGCATACAAAACTGCACAATACAGGTAGCTCCAAAGCTTTGGAGAATTTCTAATCTCAAAGCTTTGAAGCTCTAGACTGTTTCAATTAGTTTCAAACTACTTCAAACATTTCCAAAGCCTTGAGACACCATCTTATCTTTGCTTTTAAGTTTCAAAATGTCGTAGTTACCAAAAGTTTACATACCCTATTCAACTGCCCCTTCTAGACAATTATGATCATTTTTATACTTGCGTTACACACTTTCAATTGCTATCAGATCTTTGGGTCACTGTAAGGATCTAACCATCTTATGAAAATGAGTAATGTAGGTGATGGGGGATTCTCACAAGTAAGAGCAGCCAACAGATCTCCAATGTTCTATGGTGACAACTTTGTGCATTTGAAGCATTGATGAAGATGTTCATCATAGATCAAGACATGGAACTGTGGTAAATCACTTAAAATGGTCCCTATATCTATTATACTACTCTGATGAGATCATAACTTCAAAGAAGGAAGAGGACCTTTCAATTACTGAATTGGAAAAGGTATCAAATAATTTTAAAGCTATGAACTTGTTATATTGTGCTCTTAGTGCAGATGAGTTCAACAGAATATCCAACTACAAAAGTGCCAAGGAGATTTGGGATAAGCTGGTTGTGAATTATGAAGGAACTAGCCAAGTCAAGAAGACCAAAATCAATATTCTTCTGAGTCAGTATGAGCAATTCAAGATGAATTATGATGAATCCATAAAATACATGTTCAAAAGGTTCACAAAAATTATGAATAACTTAAGAGTCCTTGGGGAAGACATTCTTAAATGAAAAAAAATTCAGAAAGATTCTAAGAAGTTTTCCAAAATCCAAGTGGGGACCAAAGACAACTGTAATTGAGAAAGCTCAGGATCTAAGTCTTCTGGAGCTAGATAATCTGCAAGGCAAGCTGCTCACTCATGAGATTTATATGAAAGAAGTGGATGATGACATGAGTGAAAACTTCAAGAATTTGACACACAAATCAAAAGATAGTGAGAAATCTCAAGGCCTTGAAAAGGAAGATGGTGATGACGAGGAAGCCTTAACCATGATTTCCAAAGCTTTAACCAAAATTGTGAAAATGAAGAAAAAATTGGGAAACAAGGATTACAATGATAGCACCTTTTAGGAGCTATCTATTACCTCAATTTTACCACATTATCACAAGTGATTTGAGCTTAATGTTAAAGAATTTGAGTCGTTTTATCACTTGTTGCTTCATATACGATTTATTAATAGTCCGGGCGTTTCTATGTATATTTAGTTATTATTTGTCAAATATAATCGCATGCTATGTTTTTTCATGTTGTATTGACAGGAACGGATGCTAATCGGTTGATAGGAGGCATGGAACGAACTTCGGTAACAACGGGAGCACAAGTGGAACGAGGAGAAGAAAAGATGGAGAAGCTAGGATTACCAATCTGCACTAATCTGATTACATCTTGAGTTATAAAAATAAATTTTGAGTGAGACCAGTGCCAAATGAAAGTAGACTAAAAGAGCTTTCCAATGATAGGTCACGGAGCTTAATCAGAGTCAGGATGAGAGAGATATGGCCTGCGCAAGATCAGCTTACAATTCAGGACGGGAATTACAAACTAGAGAGGCTGAGATGCAATTTCAGCAAAGTACATTGAAAATTCGCCTCAGCTGATTAAAAAAACGTGAGAAGACCTAAGGGGCATATCATACACGCACGGAGAAAGAGAGACACGGACGGGAGCCATTGGAGAGAAGCTTGGAGTTTTTGGATTGCCCGGATTCGTCAAAGCTTAGCGATTTCACCGTTTGATTCCTTTCTCTTCAATTTACATCATGTGTATGGAGAAACTCTTGTTATTTTCCTACTCTATTAGTAGCTAAATACTTTTTCTAGGTTCTATGGAGATGAACCTAGGGTTTATGAACTAGATTTTTTTCCGGATTGTGAGATTGATTCATGTTT
The DNA here is from genome assembly GCA_023055425.1 of Linanthus parryae. Taxonomy (NCBI): domain Eukaryota; kingdom Viridiplantae; phylum Streptophyta; class Magnoliopsida; order Ericales; family Polemoniaceae; genus Linanthus; species Linanthus parryae. The sequence goes on from JALGPY010000002.1 coordinate 71,298,699, forward strand.
CGTTTCTTTTAATTATATTGTTCTTCTTTGTTTATCGTATATCTTGATTACTTAGGGCTATAGACATGTCTAGGGTAACAAGAATAACTTTGGGAAGATGATCAATAGGTTAGTTGAATCGTAGCTTAAAGATTATAATCTTGGTAGTTGGATTGATTGTTCTGAACTTAATACTTAGTCTAAAAGGAGTCGCGAACCGGTTAGACTATCTAGCGTTCTAGGTGGGTGCTTCAGAGAGACTTTACCTAGATACGAACGAGAACATGAAATTAGCCCGAATCATTGAGACTGAGAGGTGAGATGATAGGACTAGTCGGTTGAGGGTAGATTCAATTGTGTAGTGTTAGGCATTGGTGGACCGACAGGACCCAGCGACCGGCTTAACGTTAGGCGGTTAGAACCATATCGGTAGACATCGGTGGACCGACATGACCCGTAGTCGATTGATAGGTAGAACGATATGAGACCGAAAGGAGATTGTCAATGCTATTACCGGACACAATTAATAAGATGATAGCGTGTTTCAGTACATTATCCGGAACTGTCTAAAACCCTAGGGGATCCATAGATCGCCTAGTTGTTCTCCATATTATCAGAAAAATACAAAAATATTAGGTTAGTTGTTAATTCATTTTAGTAACTTGTTTGAGGGTGGCAACATCTAAATCATCATTCTTTCCTCCTTGTACTTTATTCTCGGCTAATAACTAATTAATTAATCTCAAGCTTGTCCTCATGGGATCAATAACTCGGGGTTGAAATACTACCCTATATTACTTGAACCGTGCACTTGCGGTAACACGTAAGAAAGCGTGTCAAGTTTTTGGCGCCTTTGCCGGGGACAGCGGTATATTATTTAGTTAGGAGTTAGTTCAGAGTACTTCTATTTTCTTTTAGTTTGTTTTATTTTGTTTTCCATCTATGTGCTTCACGGGTTTCTTGTGAGTTTTTTTTGCAGGAACGCAAGAAGAAGGAGATATAATGAGCATGTGGAGCGACGAGGATTATGAGGGGATCTCTGATTACCCCTACTATTGTGCTAGATGTAGAGTTTGGCACACATATGACTCATTCTCAATGATTTTGTGCTACAAATGCAAGAAGGATCACAAGTATGAAGACGCATGCATATTCGATCCACCACAGCTTCAGCACCACCAAGAGGACTCATCAGCGAGCATGGCAGACTTACACAATATTATGGGGGATATCCAAGCGCGCCTCACAAGGATTGTTATAGATGAGCCACAAGGGGAGCCTGTGCCACATGCCATTGAGCCCTTAATCGAGCCTCTATGGTCACCATCACAAGATGGTTCGGATGAACCTCATTGGCTACCAGCTGTCCTAGAGATGCAAATGACACTGATGGCTAGGATGGAAAAAGAACGAGAATCTGAATCGCAATCTGCAGTTGTGGAAGAAGAGGCACATGAGCCGAGAGAAGAATGCAGTGTCCATGAACGTTTTGTGGACTTTGCCACTTATGAAGACTCAGACTCTGATTCAGACTGGGGTGGAGTTGTTTGTCCAACAATGGAGGAGGCGATGCTCTCCGCAAGGCAACCTCCAATTATCTCAAAGCCTTGGCATGATTGGGATGGCACCAACATTGCGAGCTTGTGAGGTGCAGATGATGAAGGTGATGAAACACTTGAGTCTAGTGCTATAGAGGTAAAACCCCCGACTCAAATTTTTGAAGAATTTTCTATATCTCATATTAATCAAGTCTGTGATGAGTTGGAAAGACTTGTGTACGGAGATTCTTATGGGGAAGAGCATCATAAGAAACATTCAATTTCTTGTTCTATTGGCTATTCTATTGATGATCCACACGCCATAGTCAAGGAATTTGAAATCAGCAAGTGTGGGGGTGTGGATGAGTTGCATGGGTCATTTGAAGAGAATTTAGCACCGAAGGAGTACTACTGGGATGATTTCATGGCCAGAGACTCATTTAATCCCATTAGCACTCTGTGGAAGTTGATCAAGAGAATTAATTGCAAGATGAAAAGATTCGGCTTCTACAAATGTTCACCATCTTGTTTGCACATGGGTGCACTTCATGGGAAAAATTTCATTGAAAAGAGATGGTGTAAGAAGAAGAAGTGGAGAGTTAAGTCAACATCCACTATCCTTGACGGTTGAGGTAACCGGGTCAGGCCGTCGACCTTAAATTACAAGCGCTTCTTGGGAGGCAACCCAATGTAGAGTAGAATTTGTTACTTTGTTTTGTTTTTGTTTTTGAGTTCTCCATATTTTATTGTGAGGTGTGAGAGAGAGCGGTTTAATATTTCCACTAGTGTGCAGGACAAAGGTACCGGAGAACTATCCGTATTCCCATTCTTGATGCATGTGCACGATTTCGCACGCTAAATGAGGAACAACGAGCTAACCGGAAGGATTGGGATTAATAAAGGAGCTGCTCGAGGTCAAGTATTAGCCAATTGGTCATGAGGTGCATGGTAGCGAGTTGGGGGTATCGGGGTTGCATGCATCGGAATCCGGAGTGGAGTTAAAGTTCAAGAGCTTTGGAGACGAGATTCTTTGCATAAGGAGAGAAAATTTGGGAAGAAACGTCAAATTCCCCGCATTTGGGAATTTTTCAGTCAAAAATGGATTTCTTTTCGAGTGTGGAGTCCAACGGTTCAAGAACCGCGCGAATCGGATACCGGATGAAGAAATTAGAGCAAAAACAAAGTGGAAAATAGCAGTGATTTCGGCACCCATTTCGGGCCGAAATGGGGGCCGAATCAAGCCATTTCAGCCCAAATTGAAATGTCCATTGTGCTTCATTTTTTGCAGTGATTTCGGGCCGAAATGGGGGCAGAAATCAGCCGGACAGCTCACTTTTTGGGGGTATTTTTGACACTTTGGGGGTTATTTTTGACATTTTGGGTATTTTTAAAGCCAAGAACCAACCAACAAGTCCCCTAACACCCCAATTTGGATCAAACACTCCTTGTCTTCATCCTCTTCCTCTCCAAACCCCCACGAACACCAACACACCCCAAACCCAACACGCATCCAAATCGCGAAGTTTTTGAGATAGTGAGCGGATTAACTCTTGAGCTTTTGAAATAGTTAGCGGATTGTGTGTGGGGGAATTCAAAGAGGAAGATCTCCAAGAACTTCAATCTTCCAATTCGTTGCTTTGGAGGGGGATTCGCCCAAATCTCAAAGAGGAACTTAAGACGGGAACACCGAGGAACACATCAAGGGTATGCTTGCTTCAACTTGCTCAAGTTTTCGGAAAATTTGGTCGACCGAATCGGTCCTTCTTGATAATTTTTGCAAAACCAATCCCGTAAGAATGGTACTCCGGGATCATAGGTACCATATTCTCTCTCTCTTTAAATAATCATTCTAGACGATATGATTCAATTCGTGCAAAATGCCATGCAACACTTGTCATTTTAAATCCTTACACTTTGAGATCATGTCGTTGGGGGGACAGTCTAAATTTATTGAGGAAATCTCAAGTGTGTGTGTGTGTGGGGGGGGGGGGGGGGGGGTTACACATATCTTTACTTGCCTTGACTTGCATAGCAATGTTACATATAGATTAGTGAGTCAGTTTGCACGTCGGAGTCGGAGTTAGTTTTGCATCTGCACGTTTATTTTATGCATTGTATATATTTGTTTCACTTTTACTTATTGATTCTACCTACCATATGTGTTGTTAATCGAGTTGGCCCAAGCATATAGTGTTAGGAAAAAAAATGAAAAACCCCAAAAATTGAATTTTTTTGAGAAAGGGCAATTGAAGAGAGTAGACGTGGAGAGGGCTTAATGATAGAATTCCTTAGGATTAGGAAAATATGAGGTGAGGTAGACGGCGTGAGAATCTGGAGTAGGAAGGCTGTAGGGCTAATGCACTCGAGAATTGTGAGTAGCTGTCTCTCAGACTAGTTATCCTACTAGCGCTACACTACTGTAGTCGTCAACCCTCCTCGTAGTGGTAACGGAACAGCTGTGCGAGCGTTTATATTGGGACCTCATGTCCCGTCTCCATAGCCTAGGTCCAATATTTACCCCAATTTGATCCATCTACCCCTTTTATTCACAGCCTCTAGCCTAGGAAGCTATTTCTTGTGACTTTCATCACTAGTTAGAATTCCCTTCCTATGCGTCATGATAGAGGGAGTCGAGTTAGGGAGGTTCGTTGAGGGTGAGCTGATAGTATACATCTTACGTGGATACTCTTACAAGTCCTCTATTGAGGGGATGTGAGGGTGAGTTAGAGACGGTAGGACATTTCGTTGTGGCGGTGAGTCGTGTCCATACACCACGATCACAGGTGGAGTGCCGTAGTGCGTGACATTCTTTTTGCACGTCATGGGGGTGGGGTTGGTTGATCTTATCGGAGGACGTGCTTTTGCTTCATTCATATTTTTTACATCCTAGGTGATGAGGAGGATTGGTTGGAAAAGCACGTTTATACATTGACTACCGGGTTTTTGATATGGTTTACATCGAGTGTGGGGGTGTCGACATCTATTTTGATCACATCGTTGATTTGACACATTCCACCCCATGTTATCTATCTTGATATTTGATCTCCTTGGATATTTTTATCATCATTGGTTGCTCCATGTGCTTATATATGTTGAAATTGAAATTGAAAGAAAAAAAGAAAGTTGAAAGTGAAATGGAATAGGGAGCCGGAAATCAAACTTCATAAAGACCAAGGAGATGAGCTATGAATCTTTTGATCAGTTCTTCACATTTGTGGCCGCGAGAACGGCGTTGCACCAAGATTGAGGGAATGAGGGCCGGAGTTGTGAGATTTCCTTGGATTTTGGTGAGGGGGTATGAGAATGGGTTTTTTGTGATTTGTATCATGACGTCTAGGACTGCGCTTCTAAATATCTTATCCTACCCGTCCTAAGCCGTCAGTATTTTAACCCATGGATAAATATCTCGGATGGTAAGTGCTAGGTATACGTTTGATGAGTGTGCAGAAGCAACTTATTGAGTGTTTGTGCCCGTTATGTCTGACGAAACTGGCCGCAAGTTCTCCTGATCACCAAAGTTATATAATCTTCTAGGGGATGTGAGAGCCTTATGACATGCCAGTTTGTTCTTCGAGATTGCCCAATCTCCAACCAAAAAGAAAAAAATGTTCTTTACTTTATTGCATTGTTTATAATCGAGTTGCATTGTTCAAATTCATGTAGAATGCATGGTCTGGTGTTTGAGTCGTTGTGTCTAAGGAAAAGTAAATATATATGTGAATCTAGGAAGAAAGTGTTGCTCGGGACGGGCAAGAAGGTAGTGTGGGGGAATTTGATAGCACCTTTTAGGAGCTATCTATTACCTCCATTTTACCACATTATCACGAGTGATTTGAGCTTAATGATAGGGAATTTGAGTCGTTTTATCACTTGTTGCTTCTTATACGATTTATTAATAGTCTGGGCGTTTCTATGTATATTTAGTTATTATTTGTCAAATATAGTCGTTTGGTATGTTTGTTCATGTTTTCTTGACAGGAACGGATCCTAATCGGTTGATAGGAGGCATGGAACGAACTTCGGAAACAACGGGAGCACAAGTGAACGAGGAGAAGCAAAGATGGAGAAGCTAGGATTACCAATCTGCACTAATCTGATGATATCTTGATTTTTAAAAATAATTTTGGAATGATACCAGTTCCACATGAAAGTATACTCAAAGAGCTTTCCATTGATAGGTCACGGAGCTTAATCGGAGTCCGGATGAGAGAGATATGGCCTGCGCAAGATCAGCTTACAATTCTGGACGGGAGTTACAAACTAGAGGGGCTGAGATGCAATTTCAGCAAAGTACATTAAAAATTCGCCCCAGCTGATTAAAAAAACGTGAGAAGACCTAAGGGGCATATCATACACGCACGGAGGAAGAGAGAGACGGACGGGAGCCATTGGAGAGAAGCTTCGAGTTTTTGGATTGCCCGGATTTGTCAAAGCTTGGCGATTTCACCGTTTGATTCCTTTCTCTTCAATTTACATCATGTGTATGGAGAAACTCTTGTTATTTTCCTACTTTATTAGTAGCAATACTTTTTCTAGGTTCTATGGAGATGAACCTAGGGTTTATGAACTAGATTTGTTTCCGGATTGTGAGATTGATTCATGTTTCGTTTCTTTTAATCATATTGTTCTTCTTTGTTTATCGTATATCTTAATTACTTAGGACTATTGGCACGTCTAGGTTAACAAGAACAACTTTGGGAAGATGATCAATAGGTTTGTTGAATCGTAGCTTAAAGATTGTAATCTTGGTAGTTGGATTGATTGTTCTGAACTTAATACTTAGTCTAAAAGGAGTCGCGAACCGGTTAGACTAGCGTTCTAGGTGGGTGCTTGAGAGAGAATTTACCTAGATACGAACGAGAACATGAAATTAGCCCGAATCATTGAGACTGAGAGGTGAGATGATAGGACTAGTCGTGTGAGGGTAGATTCAATTGTTTAGCGTTAGGCATTGGTGGACCGACAGGACCTAGTGATCGGCTTAACGTTAGGCGGTTAGAACCATATCGGTAGACATCGGTGGACTGACAGGACCCGTAGTCGATTGATAGGTAGAACGACATGAGACCGAAAGGAGATTGTCAATGCTATTATCCGACACAATTAATAAGATGATAGTGTGTTTCAGTACATTATCCGGAACTGTCTAAAACCCTAGGGGATCCATAGATCGCCTAGTTGTTCTCCATATTATATGAAAAATACAAAAATATTAGATTAGTTGTTAATTCATTTTAGTAACTTATTTGAGGATGGCAACATCTTAATCATCATTCTTTCCTCCTTGTACTGTATTCTCGGCTAATAACTAATTAAATAATATCAAGCTTGTCCTCGTGGGATCGATAACTCGGGGTTGAAATACTACCCTATATTACTTGAACCGTGCACTTGCGGTAACACGTAAGAAAGCGTGTCATACAACAAAGACAAGTCTAGATCCTCAAGTAGCAAGGATCACAGAGGTAAGTCTTCTTCACATTCACAAAAATCTAAAGTAATGAATTGCTTTGAATGTGGAGATGCAGATCACCTGGTTAAAGATTGTCTTCAAAAGATGAAGAATAGACATTTTCCCAAAAAGGAAAATGATAACAAAAGGAAGAAAGCTATGGTTGCATCATTGAGTGACACTGATTCATCTACTCATTAAGACTCAGATGAAGGACAAGCAAATTTGTGCTTAATGGCTGAGCACGAAGAGGACAATAGCTCAGACAAGCATATTGAGGAGATGGTAAAAAAATCTTCTTGCCAGCCCTTCTGATGTTCTACCTGAAATCCTCAAAAGAATGTTTTTAAGTGAGGAAAGCTACATAAATGAGGTTGATTCTTTAAAGGTCAAAGTTCATGAGAAGGCAACGGAAAATTTAGATTTGGTTTTTCTCAACAAAACTCTTGAAGTATCTAAGTCAAAAATTAACAATGACTTCAAAGCCTTGGATAGCACGTTGAAAGCTTTGAAAGCACAAGTCAAAGAATTTATGGATCAACACTCTTTTTAAACTGATAAGTATGTTGATCTAAAACATCGTTTAGATGATATAGAACAACATAAAACTTTATTGACTGAGAAACTTCAAGAATCAATGAAAGTGGAGGAAGTCTGCATTCTGTACACGAAAGTGGAATTGGTTACAATCAAATTTTCCTAAGAAGAACCAAACCAAATTTGTAAAGTCCGGAAGCAGAAACTCACCGTTACTGTGGAATACTTGGTCATGTGAAGCTAACTTCCCCCTTTAGAAGGACATAACCTCGCATAATGAGGAGCACTTATCCTTATTAGCTTAAGGTACAAGTGAGGCAGATTTGGATTCCTAAAGTATAAAACCACCTAACATGGCTAATTCAGAATATGAATCCAAATTCTACACTTAGTCTAATAGCCTGTTGAGGTATTGATTGAATTTTGCAGGCTGTCACCAAAGATTTGAAGGATCAAAAGTTGATTTAGACATTCGTTGTTCCAGGTATATGATTCGAAATAAATCTTTATTCACATAGGTTAAGGAACTATCTAGAGGAACAGTCACACTTGGTGACAAAGCCACATTTAATATCATTGGCATAGGTAGTATTGATAATAATTCTACAAGTTCTAATTCTGATGTTCACGTATTTGAAGGCTTGAAATATAATCTGCTTAGTATATCTCAGCTATGTGATAAGGGTAATAAATTTTTATTTGACAAGGCGAAATGTGTGGTGCAAGATGAGAAATTTGGAAATTGAATATTAATTGCTCCTAGGTTATACAATGTTTATGCTTTGAGTACTAAGAAATTTGCAAGAGAAATTCTGAAGTGCCCTCAAAGCTTTGAAGGAAGATTGAAAGCTTTGGCATAGAAAACATAGGCATAGAAGTATGCCTACAATGAACTAGCTCATCACAAAGGACTTGGTAAGAGGATTACCAACTATGAAATTAAAATATGATGACATTTGCAAGGCATGTACCAAAGGTAAACAGACAAGGAGTTCTTTCAAGCCAAATAACTTTGTAAGTACTACTAGACCTTTAGAATTGATGCATATGGACTTGTGTGGTCCTATGAGGTCTCAAACACACAAAGGTAAGAGATATATGCTTTTTGTGGTAGATGATTTATCAAGATTTACTTGGGTTATGTTCATTAGAGAAAAATATGAAGCTTTATCTGAGTTCTCAAAGCTTTGTAAAGAGCCTCAAACTTTGAAAAACTTGCTTGTTGCATTTGTAAGAAGTGATCATGGCAGAGAATTTGATCAGCTTGATTTTGAATTTTTTTGTGCAAAGCATGGTATGTCACACAACTTTTGTGCACCTAGACCTCCTCAGCAGAATGGAGTAGTTGAGAGGAAGAATAAGACACTAGAATATGTCGAGAACCATGTTACTTGAAAGTCATTTGCCAAAATATCTTTCCGTAGAAGCTGTTAATATTGCCAATTATGTGCTGAATAGATGTTTGATTAGACCTATTTTGAAGAAAACTCTATATGAACTTTTCAAAGGAAGAAAGCCAAGTGTTTCTTATTTTAAGCATTTTGGTTGTACTTGTTATGTTCATATTAATGGTAAGGATAATCTTGGTAAATTTGATTCTAGAAGTGATAAATGTGTATTTATTGGTTATTCTCAAACTATCCAAGCATATAGAGTTTTCAATAAGAGAAAATATTGTAGAGGAGAGAATTCATGTGATTTTTGATGAAAGTGTTGATGATTCCTTGAGTGAAAGTTTTGCAGGTCTAAATATTAATAAGTTTGAGAGTAATGATGATTTTGAGAAAGAAAAGGGAAGCAAAATTAATATGCTGGAACATCCTGAAGAATCTCAAATCTTTGGACATTCTCCTGAATCAAAATCTCAAAGCTTTGAGACTAAACTTCATTGAACATAAAGTACTCCAGCTACTGCATCAAGTTCTCAAATGATTGAAAATTCTTCATTAAGAACCAGAACCCTGGACACCAAGTAAGAGATTCAATTATTTATCAACTCATCCAACAGATAATATCATTTCAGATCCAACAACTGGTACACAAACCAGAGGAAAATAGAAGAACTTTTGTGCCTTTAGTGCTTTTGTATCACTTTTTGAACCTAAGAATGCAAAGGAGGCATTACAAGATGCAGATTGGATCATTGCAATGCAGAGTGAGCTGAATGAATTTTAGAGGAACAAAGTATGGAACCTGGTTCCTAAGCCAAATACAAAATCAGTAATTGGAATCAGATGCATGTTCATAAATAAACTTGATGAAAATGATAAGGTTGAGAGAAACAAAGCCATACTTGTGACACATGGATATAATCAAGATGAAGGTATTGATTATGTGGAGACATTTTGTCCTGTTTCTAGGTTAGAAGCTATCAGAATACTTCTTGCATTTGCATCTCACAAACACATAAAGATTTATCAAATGGATGTCAAATGTGCTTTCATAAATGGCTATTTACAAGAAGTATTTGTGAATCAACCTCCTAGTTCTGAAGATGATAACCTTCCTGATCATGTTTACAAATTAGACAAAGCTCTCTATGGCCTCGACCAAGCTCCAAGGGCTTGGTATGACAGACTTTCAAAGTATTTACTTGAAAATAATTTTAAGAGAGGCCTAGTAGACAAAACTCTTTTTATGAAGACTCATAAAAAAGACATCTTAATAGTAGATATCTACGTTGATGATATATTTTTTGGTGCTACTAATGATGCTCTATCAAAAGAGTTTTCAAGTCTAATGTGCACGTAATTTGAGATGAGCTTAATGGGAGAGTTAAATTTCTTTCTTGGACTTCATGTACATAAAATAAAGAAATGATTTTTTGTGCATCAAGGAAAATATACCAAGGAATTGCTCAATAAGTACAATATGTCTCACTCTAAGGTATCTAAGACTTCCATAAGTTCTTCATTATCCTTAGACAAGGATAAAAATGGTAAGAGTATGAATCAAAAGAAATACAGAGGTATGATTGGTTCACTATTGTACTCAAATGCTAGTAGACTAGATATTATGTTTGTTGTGCGTATGTGTGCAATGTTTCAAGTAGATCTTATGGACTGTCACTTAGTTGTTGTCAAGAGAATCTTTAGATATCTGAATGGTACCAAATAATTGGCGCTTTGTTAACCAAGAAGGTCTATTTTCTTTTTGAGTGGATATTCAGATGCAGATTTTGCTGGATACAAGGTTGACAGGAAGAGCACATCAGGGTGTTGCCAATTTCTTGGTTCATCACTAATTAGCTAGAATTTAAAGAAGCTAAATTCAGTAGCCTTGTCAACTGCATAAGTTGAATACATTGCAGCTGGAACTTGTTGCTCACAAGTGTTGTCGATTTTTCAACAGCTGAAAGACCTTGGATATGATTTCAGAAATGTGCCTATCTACTGTGACAATACAAGTGTCATTTCAATCACGAAGAACCATGTGCAACACTCCATTACTAAACATATGATGTAAGACACCATTTCATAAGAGATTATACAGAAAAAGGTGATGCGTCTTTATCTTTTATATCTACTGCTATGCAAGTTGCTGATATTTTCAATAAACCATTGCCCGTTGAGAGGTTTGCGTTCATAATGCTTGAATTGGGTATGTTAAACAAGGATACATTGGTTTAGGGGGAGTATTAGATCATATATGTGCTTGTGTGTGAAAATATCAATGCCTTGAAACCATACTTTCCAAGCCTTGGAAGTAGCTTCAATGCTTTGAAGTTTTTCTGTTAAATCTGCAAAATTCCAAAACTTTGGACCTCTACTCCAAAGCTTTGAGAATAAACTGCTTACTACTGTTCAATAATTGGATCAGAAATATTTTGTATTATCTTAATAGATAGCTGCAAAATATTTGTTTTGTACAGAAATTTATTCAAAATATCTTAAAATATCTCAAAATATCCTCTAAGATACGATTTTGCATGTGTTTTCAAAAGAGTCCTTTTTCAACTCAATATGTTCAGAAATATTTCTAACTTATACGCAACTCTTCAGGGCTTTTTCTCTCCATGTCAATCTCTATCTTTTCGTCTAGATCCCTGTCTCTCAATTCCCTCTATCTCTTCTAAAAACCCTAAACCCAATGGAGCGTAGATTTACGAGGATTAAGCAGAAAAGCCAGGAATCTTCAATAAGGCAGAAGAGAAGAGCTAATAGGATGACAGAGATTAGAATCTCTAATTCAGATTCAGAGAGGACTGCAAGAATGCATGAAGCTTCTCCTCCAGCCAAGAAAAGCAGTAAGGAGAAGGAAGTGCAAGAAACTGGGTCATAATCTGAGGAAGAACGGGGAGAAGTCATGAAAGATAACGAACAAGAAAAGAAGGATCAGGGTGATCAATCTCAAGAGAAGAAGAAAGGGGGAGAAAAGAAGAAGAATTCTGAAGAAGAAAATAAGGAAGATTAGACTCCAAACAAGAAGCCATATGAGAAGAACTATGATTAGTCTTCTGGGAAAAGAGTCAAGCACAGTGCTGTAAAGACAAAGAAAGTGGTTTTATGACATGGTAAGCATTTACTTCCTAAATCATGGTTTTTAAATTAAGATGTTAGGGGTGTATGGATGGATGTTTATTCATCTTCAAAGATTTCTTTTTGTAGCATGATTTCAGAAGACTTGTTGGATAAGCTTGATATTGAATGCATTAGAAAATTAAGAGTTTCATCTGTTTGGGAGATGTTAAACCCTACATCTGAGGCTTATCATAGGTCAACCAATTTGCTCTATCTAAATCTTGTGAAAGAGGATGAGCATAGTTATGTCTTAACTTCTAGGGTAGCTGGTGTGGATATTAGATTGGATCATAAGGTGTTTGCCAAGTTTTTGGGGATTCCTACGAAGTACAAAGTACATGAACATCCTGATACGATGGAGTGTCTAGAGAAGTCAAAGTCTGGATTCTTTTTAGATGGTACACCTTTAGGACCTAAGCAATTGAAGCATACTTCAAAGGCTTGAAGCATACTTCCAAGGCTTGGAAAGTATGGTTTCAAGGCTTTGATATTTTCACACACAAGCACATATATGATCTAATACTCCCCCTAAACCAATGCATCCTTGTTTAACATACCCAATTCAAGCGTTATGAACTTGATGTGCCAATTTCTATAAGAACTTGATGGTTCTTTGGCGACGAATATGGACTTCGTTTAACAACAACTCGTATGAAAGCTAGTTCTAACAAACACGTTTTTCTTAAACTAAGATAGTTGAGAATCGATCAAGTCCTCACTCGTCAAACCCTTTTAGTAATGAATGAGATATAAGTCATTGAAGTTGGGGGATTCACGATTTTGAAATGTGAAACCCCCACATAGATGGAAAGAGAGGAATTGGAGTGTTTAACTAATCCAAGATTTGGGTATAAGGAACGGCCTTTGGGAAAATACATTTTGTTAAGGAGGGAGGACATAGCTATGGTTCGAACCACCATACACGAGCGCGAGCCGCTTTCGCCGTTTGTTTGGACGGCTCGGATCGGATCGGATCTGACTCTCGTTACCTATAAAAGAATGGTTACAAATGTAATTGTAATTTTGAAGAGCCAACAGTTACAACCGTTCTAACGGTTGTGTCCCGCCTCTCACTGCCTGTAAAAGGCACTCCACTTTTAAGAATATTCATTATGAACTCACTACTTTCCATACACAAAACCTCTATGCATTTTCTCATACGCTAGTCTTGTTCGTTGTGAGAGGGGACAATTTCCTCCGTATAAACCACCGCACCGACAGTAGGAGGCGAATATCGTCCATGTACGAAATTTGTTCTTGAAATAATATCTGCCTACAGTCGACCTTCAATCAGCAAGTCAATTTCCTTATTTGTTTTGTTTCTTTCATTAACTGTTTTCTTCTAATAAAGAACATACTGGGTTCAAATTTTCTAACAAATATTTCTACCTTATTGTTTTAGAAACTAAATATATTTTTCTTGCTGCTAGTTGGATGCTGCTTTCGGGTAAATTTACGAGTTCTTGAAGTTTTCAAGACTAAATTTGTTATATGTTCTGGGTTTAAGAGCGCTTTAAATTGAAACCAAACAGTTTCTTGGTGAACCGCACTAAACCAAATCGTTACAAAAGGTTAACTTCTGTCTAAACCCAACATTTAGCTTTTGTTCAGATATTGATACAAACCGAAGGCAGCTAAACCGTTTACACGGTTAGCCAAAACCCATTCAAGGCCTATTGTCCTTATCAAGCATGAATCTGCAAAATGAACTGAGTATTTGAAAGTTTTCGCCCCTCTATTGCTTTATAGTTCCTTTGTTCGGAGAATTTAGCAACGTTTATTAGTGTCATGATTCGGGCAGAGCTTAGAGAATGATGAAATTGATGAAAGAGAACACAAGAGCACACACCGATGTAACGTGGTTCACTAGCGATGAGCTAGCTACCTCCATGACCCGAAAAACCCCAAATTTATTAGAGAGAAACCCACGAATACAACCCACACCAGTTATCCACGACCCTAGGTCCTTAAGGCCTAGGATACCAACTTGGTGCCCAAGAAATATCAAAAACCAAGATACAATCGAAAAGGAAACATTCTGACGGCCTTCCAGGACTGTTTGCACGAACACTCGATGTGTTAGCACGAACAGTGTTCGTACGAACACATCTTGTGTTCACACGAACAGTCTGCTCCAGTTTGCCTTCTTCGCCTCTTGCTCCTCCGTTTGGTCTATTTCTTGCCCCGCTTCGTCGCCAACTCCTCACCAAGCTTTCTTGAGCCTATTCAAGGCATATTTCCAACAATTAGTTTCAAGTTTACCATATAAACTGGGTTGATTGGACAACAAAAATGAGGATAATAAAGGGATTTCAGATTTGGGTTTGAAACCCTAATTTGATAGGAGGCCCACGACTGCGGCCTCCATATATACATCTCTAGGGTGCGTGAAATGTACATATTTCTTCAATAGCTTTTACTGGACTATGGTGAAGATGCTGAAGTTGGAGAGCTCTGATGGAGTAGAGTTCCATAAGAAAACATGAATGGAAAGGATTGCTCCTCCATGACCATATAGCTGCGTGATGTCAACTCAAAGACCCTGTCGATGGTCATCAATTACCTAAAAACACAATTATGAGGGAAAACTAGCGAATTAGGATCCATTACAAGCCTTTGATAAAGATTTAGCTGATGAAACAGAAACAGGACAGTGTTTTCTCTTCGACACACTAAAAGTTTCATACGCCCTAACGATTAATGGATTGCTTGACATTACGTGCGAAAGGGCTGCATAGAGGGTTATTAAGATGACTCATGAGGAGACCCCGCAGTTAATTCAACGTCAAGAACAATTATGCTCCCGAGGAAGAAGAGAAATTTAGCAGAGAGTATGCTTGGGTGTACGATTGAAATTAATAAAGAGATATATTAAAAAATATGTTCTTTAGAGTTTTTCTTCTTCTTTCTTTTTCTGGCTATTTTTTATGCAATTCATTATTCTAATTCCTTCACTTACCTTGATTATCTTGAGGAGGATGGGTAATTTTTTGGCTTAATTTCTAATAGCATACCCTATTATATAAAAAAAACTAATGTCACCAACCAGTGCTAAACAACTTTATTGCCATAACTGTCTAAGACAAGATATATTAGGAGTTGTCACGCAAATCAGCTACTCATCACAATACCTACACATGCCTAGCTTCTAGAATCTCTTGTGTACGACCCACACGGTGGCAATCCAAGTACTCCTTTGGAACCAGTTGGTAACCAACACACAAACTCACACCTTGAGCTGGCGACATGTGCCACACGTGAACCGCATGTTTAGGCGTGTATATCAGACGTTTTCCACCGTAGTTTGTGAAGTGAGTAACTCTATCACCGTTAGTTATCCAGTGAAATATCTATCATAGGTAGATACTGGACAACAATAAACAACAAGAAATATGAGAATCTAGAGGAATCCTACACCTACAAGGCAACAAGTACCTTGACCTAGACAATGCTACAAAGTGACAATTCATTCTCAATAGGGATACACAAAGAGGTCTCAAGAAATATTATCAAAAGATCTCAGCATATGAACATCTTCGAATATCAGAAACAGACTCCCTCGAATGAACAAAACATTACAGATCCTAGGTCTGATAAATCTTATCTCGTAAAAATATCAAGAGATTATGATTTATGATAAACTAACATATATGGCAATTCTAGACACGAGTAGATCAAATAAGCATCAGTTCCATATATGAATGACAGAGATAATCTAGAACTTGCATGAATCAATGAAGAACTTGTCTAACCTAAATAAATCTAGAATAAAAAAATAAAAATTAATTACATGAAGTTGAATTTTCACGGGAATACATGTAACTGACGTTGAATAAGAACAATGAAGAAATCAGCAACCCTAAGCTTATAGAAAGAATCACACGGGTCGAACCCTAGGTCGCTTCTCTCTCTAGGTCGGGAACTTAGGAAGCAAGAAGGTGGCTTATATATATATATATCTCTCTCTCTCTCTATCTATTTCTTTCTCTATCTTGGTCGAACTCTAAAGACTGAAGGGAATTCTCTCTTTCTCACGCAGGTATGAAGGGAATTCTCACAGCTTGATTTTCTACTTAAGCCAAAATCTCAATGTATAGAGTGAAGTATATGAGGGAATGGACTAAGTATAGGCGGAGCTTAATCACTTTTTCTTCAGATTACAGATAATCTAAAGCTAACAATCTTAACAAGTACATAAATAGATCAAAGGGCCAAGAGAGATAGAGTAACAGGGTGGAGATAAGAAGTTCTTGTTATAGAGGTGAGAAACAACTTGTTGGCAGCAATTCGGTAATTCATAGGGATTAATCACAGTGAATGGTATCAAAAGGTATCATCCTATTTATACTAGTCAACTAGAGCATCCAATGGGAGGCACGTGGTCGTACGGACGACCCACGACCCATTATGTGGTGGCGTACCCCAAATCCCACGATTTGTCACGGATGATGTCAGACCATTATTATGAAGACAATAGAACAATTCAGCTCCAATACATGTAATGGTCGCTCTAGGACGGTTCCCATATGGGACGGACCTTATTCCAACCTCGAAATCACTAGATCTCGTGGCTTCTTTGTGAGTGATGAAACGAGAGGGATGTCTAATTACCCCTCCAAGTGCGATATGGCATTATCTGGTACTTCTCGAGCACAACTATGAAGACACTTGTAGGCTGCTGATGGGTCACCGTGGGAGTGACCCAATGCTTCAGTCTTGACTGTCTCCATTTAGCCCCCTTGTGCATGGGCTGAGCTTTGCGAGGGTCGGGTGATAACCCCGTTTACGGTGTTATATTTACAGTTGAAATCCTACCGTTTTTGTGTGATTTCCGGGCAAAATACATGAGAAATAGACTATGATTGTGAAGTATGCGGGTAATTGAGTTATTTGTGCATAATTGACTAGTCCGGGCGTTTTCTAGTTTATTTGAGTTATTTATGTCACATTTTACGCCGGTAGTTGTAGTTGTGTGATTCACAGGTATCGGAAGCGCGGAGCGTGGAACGCAGACGGAAAACGAACTTCCAAAATGAGATTGAGGCTCAGGAATTGGCTAAAGTGGGTGAAGAGAGGAGAAGAAATAATTGTTCCAAGGAATAAGTTGCTGCAAATAAAACCACATCATAGCCAAGACTACCATCACCATTTCTCTTTAGACCTCCTACACCATTGTTATAACCTGAGCCTTTACTCAAAACCACCAGTTCACCACAACAATCACCTACTCATCTTTCACCATGAGCAAAACCAATACCCAGTACACTCAATCACCAAAACCTCCTCCTAACAATCCAAACACCTAACAGAGACATATCACCTGCAATGAAAACCTCTTAGCAGCCACATACACCACTTCCATTAAGCCACCATTACACTCTACAATTAACCCATGAACCTCCCTAACTAACAACCTTTATCATCAACCAATTCGTCCACATGCAATTACAAAAATACACCCTGCCTACTACTTCACACACCCACAGCTCCAACTTCAACACCATACCCAAATCACCTACAGCACCTTGAATTTAACCTAACCTCCATTACCAGAACTGACCCAAAACAACTACTGCACAACCTTCTTCAACCACCTAAACTACCACCAGAACACCATTCAATTCTTCACCACCAACCTGCCAACTACCGACCCAAAACCCAGAAAACTACCTCCAAAATACTATCACCAACCACCTACAGGTTCACCATCCAATTCAGCCACCAATCAACCTCAGTCCATCACCCAATTCCAATCAAAACCCAGCCAATGCAAACCCAGAGCAGCTGCGCCAACCACAGCAAAAACAGAGACAAAACCATGCAGAGAAGAAGGGGATTGCAGACCCAAATCAAGGCCGCAAATCAACCCAGCAAGAAGCAACAATCGAAGCCAATATCAGCAGCAACATCGCTGAAACAGAGAGAAGGGAAGAAAGCGCAAAACAGAGGTTCAATTCCCGATCAGAAACGCAACAAAGAAACAGAGCAGAAAAAAACGAAGCAGAAGAGAAGAAAGACCGCAAGAGAAATTGGAGGCTCTGATCGCACGATCAGTGGGAGAGGTCGCATGATCAGAGGAAGAAAGAAAAGAGCAAAACAAACTGCTTTGCGCGATCACAGCTCCTGGTCGCACGATCACAGCCTCAAGGAGAATCAGATCGCACGACCAGAGGCATGATCGCGCAACCTACTGGGAGAAGAAACCGATGCTATTTGGCAGGGGCTTAGTGCAATTAAAATGTAAAAATAAAAAGAAGAAGCTGCGGCAAGGGTCTTTAAAAGAGGGTGGCCAATCCTGAAGTCTCCAACAATATTGGAGGGGGGAAAATGTAATAAAGAAAAGAAATTCTACTCCAACTCTTTGACGGGTCTGATTCTAATTGACGAGGGGCTGCTTTAATACATTGGACATTCACGCCATTGAACGCATAGAGGAGCAGACGAAGAAAGAAGACGGAGACGACAAAGCTCCGATTTCGTGTTTGATCTCTTCACCCTCTCTATTGTTTTAATAGTTGTATGGAGAATTTTGTCGAGCTAAGCAAGATTATGTCTAGCTAAATCTCTCATAGCTAGATAGTTTATGGAGAACTAGGGTTTGTTTAGAATTTCCGGATTTGTGAATTTGATTCATGTCTTGAACTCAATTATACGTATTGTTCTAGTTATTCAACAAGTTCTTGTTATTAATTCTTAGTTTGTATGGTTTGATCACCCAATACATGCTAGTTATCTAGGTTTGTCGCACGACAGTGAACATAACCCGGATTTGTGAAGAACGTTGTTGACATTCTCGCAGTTTCTTGATACCGACAGGAGATAGAGACTTGAATGACCGTGTGTGGGTTGTTTCGGTTAGTCGTAGTTAGGTTTTAGTGAAATCGGTGGGCCGACAGGACCCGATAAGCGAACCTGGCTAGTTGACTAGAACGTAACGGTAGACAGAGGTGGACCGACAGGACCCGAAGTAGACCGTAACGTAGATTTGCTTGAGATCGACAGAAGATCGTAATGAGTGTGACCCGGTATAACTGGACGTAGGTAGAGTGTTTCAAATCATAATCCGGAAACGTCTAAATGCCCTAGGGACCATAAAACTATCTAGTGTTCTCCATATTCATATTAATCATAAAATAATAAAAATATTAGTTTAGTTCGTTTATTTATTTTAAGTCACTTGTTTGAGGGTGACGATCTCTTAAATCTCACTTTTTCCTCCGGTTACTTGACTTTAAATTAATTGTTTAACTAAATAATCTCAAGACTGTCCCTGTGGGTTCGACAACCTGAGTTTCAATACTCATTCTTCATTACTTCGACCGTGCACTTGCGTATACACGTAAGAAATCGTGTCATCGGGTGTACCTTGAAACCCCCTGATCATGTCTTTTTGGAGTAATGCAGTGACAAGGTGAATTCCGCAGCCCCTTTTGATGTTCTGTCAGCAGTCATGATTTTATCGTACTTAGTAGCTTTGTGGGAAATGGCCCTTTTGTAGGGTTTTGATTCATGGATCGCACAAAGGAAGCATAATCAAACATAAACCATGCAAAACCCTCAAAGGATCACAAGTCTAGAGACATAACGATAGTAAAGGTTAGAAATCATGAACACACCTTTGGGTGGTTCTCCTTGATGACTTCAAACGCGAATAATGTCACGTTCTCTATAGTTGATCCACGCCTAGAGTTGATCCTAGATCTCCCAAACTCCTTGGTGCTAGCCCGGAATAGGAAGAGGAAGAACGAATCACGCAAAACGAGACCAAAAGAGGGCTTCGGCCTCTTTTTTGCCGACGGGGACGAGGGCGGCGGCAAGGGGCGGCGTCGGGCTCCTTGTTGCTTGCTCTCTCTCCTTTGTTCTCTCCCACTCTTGTTATGTTCACTAATGAGCATAAGTTATAAGGAAGGAAGGAAGGAGGGTCCTTTATATAGTCCAACAACTCCTTGTTAACTACCTAAAGGACTTATTCTAGTCCAACTAGAATTCAATTTAGTCCCTTCCTTGCAAATTAGTCCCTACTAAGTTTGCAAGGGTTTGCAAAGTGATCCTTCTAATTAATTAATCCACTTAATTAATTCCCAAATCTAGTTCAACTCTATATAGCGTGTGACCCCATAGGTTCTATCTAGTTGGTAGCAACTATTTGCTAATATGGAGCGGTTTCTAGCAAAACATCCATTCTAGCCAACTAATAGAATAGTCATCTTGACAACCTTTGTACAAGTATTTGTCTCATCCCTTTGCCTCCATATCCGGATTGGACACGAGACATACAAGTCACACTCGTATATCCAATCCATAGTTTCTCGATCCATGGAATAGCCTTATTCGTGCAAATAACATCAATATCCCATATTGATTTATTTGAGTCTGGCCAGACATTCTATAAGCACTATCCCTCGAGTGGCCTAGGATATTTACTCCCGTTATGTGGGAGGGGAAAATCCTCTCTACGTCCAATACGATCTCTAAGCTTTCTTCTTATTGTATCCAGTACACGCCTTTATAACTACCCAGTTACGGTGTAGCGTTTAACGCTACCAAGATCACAATGATCCACAACTAGAATATCTAGTGACTTCAAGTCTAAGGATGACAATACCATTGTACCGCGAGAAGCGCTTGTGACTCAGCATAACGTGTATGTAGCATTCTCGGAGATGGGTCAATCCAGTGCAACATTCCGTAATGCACACCTATGTGTTGGATCATGATATCTCCATATCAATCCAACCCCATACTAGTCTATAGATGATTGTCCTATTAATCATTATACTTGACTAGGGATATTTAAGATAAACAACACAATTGTAAATCTAAGGACTTCATTATATTAAATATCCAATAAATAATAAATGAATTTTCTAGCCATATACAAATTCATACTAAACTAGATTGCCTCTAGGGCATCTATTCCAGCAGTCTCCCACTTGCACTAGAGCCAATCTGGCGCATCTCGTATGCCCATACTCCTAGTGTGCCCTTCATGCTTCCACTGCGTGAGAGGCTTTGTAAGCGGGTCTGACAGATTATCATCTGTAGGAATCTTGCATATCCGAACGTCTCCTCTATCGATAATATCTCGAATCAGATGAAACTTCCTGAGCACGTGCTTGGACTTCTGGTGCGATCTGGGTTCCTTTGATTGCGCGATCGCCCCAGTGTTGTCACAGAACAACTCCACTGGATCCGTAATGCTAGGGACCACACCAAGTTCAGAAACAAACTTTCTGATCCAAACAGCCTCCTTTGCTGCGCCATTTGCAGCAATGTACTCAGCCTATGTTGTAGAATCAGCTACCGTCTCTTGATTGGAACTCTTCCAGCTCACCGCTGCTCCATTCAGGCAAAACACATATCCCGATTGTGATCTAAAGTCATCTCTGTCGGTTTGGAAGCTTGCATCAGTGTAACCCCTTACACGCAACTCTTCCTCACCGCCAAATATCAAGAAAGCATCCTTAGTTCTTCTCAAGTACTTTAGGATGTTCTTGACTGCAATCCAGTGACTCTCACCCGGATTGGATTGGTATCTGCTTGTCATACTCAAGGCATATGACACATCTAGTCTAGTACATAACATGGCGTACATGATAGATCCTATGGCCGAGGCATAGGGAATCCTACTCATGCGTTCCTTCTCAATCTCATTGGAAGGACAACCACTCTTCGAAAGAGTGATTCCATGTGACATGGGCAAGAACCCCTTCTTGGAATCTTGCATGTTGAACCGCTTCAACACCTTGTCAATATATGTACTTTGACTTAGGCCTAGCAACCTCTTAGATCTATCTCTATAGATCTTTATACCGAGTATATAGGCTGCTTCCCCTAAGTCCTTCATTGAGAAACACTTTCCTAGCCAATCTTTCACAGATTGCAGCATGGGAATGTCGTTTCCAATGAGTAGTATGTCATCCACATACAAGACCAGAAAAGCTACAGAGCTCCCACTAACCTTCTTGTAGACACAAGACTCATCTTCGTTTCTGATGAAGCCAAACTCTTTGACCACTTCATCAAAACGTCGATTCCAACTCCTAGAAGCTTGCTTCAATCCATAAATGGACCGTTGCAGCTTACAGACTTTGTTGGCTTGATTTGGATCCTCAAAACCCTCCGGCTGTATCATATACACGTCCTCGAGGAGATTCCCATAAAGGAATGCTGTTTTGACATCCATCTGCCAAATCTCATAGTCGTGGTATGCTGCAATTGCAAGTAGGATTTGGATGGATTGCGACTGGTGAAAAGGTTTCATCATAGTCAATACCATGAATCTGTCTGAATCCTTTAGCCACCAATCGGCCCTTATAGGTAATCACATTACCATCCATGTCGATCTTCTTCTTGAAGACCCACTTGCACCCTATGGGTCGCGCCCCATCGGGTGGTTCCACCAAAGTCCATACTTTGTTGGTATACATGGATTCCATCTCGGATCTCATGGCTTCCAACCACTTCTGAGAGTCTGGGCCACTCATGGCCTCCTCATAGGTAGTAGGCTCATCATCTATGAGCATCGTTTCACCGGAATCAGTTATGAGAAGTCCATACCTCTCTGGTTCCTGGCGCACTCTACTAGATCTACGAAGCTCTTGTGTTACCTGAACAGGTGGCTCCACAACCGCTTGTGGTTCCTGCTCATGTTCCATAATCGGTTCAGTGATTTGTGGTTCTTGAACTTCTTCAAGTTCTACATTCCTCCCACTTGCTTCTTTAGAGACAAATTCTCTTTCTAAAAACACGCCGGTCCGAGCAACAAACACTTTGTTCTCGGTTGGATTGTAGAAGTAGTATCCCTTAGTTTCCTTAGGGTACCCCACAAATTTACACTTATCCGATTTGGGTCCTAGCTTGTCTGATTGTAAACGCTTTACATAGACATCGCAGCCCCAAATCCTCATGAACGACAGTGTGGGACGCCTCCCACTCCACATCTCATATGGTGTCTTCATGACTGATTTGGATGGAACACGGTTAATGGTGAAAGCTGCACTTAATAGAGCGTAGCCCCAAAATGACAATGGAAGATCGGTTTGACACATCATAGATCGAACCATATCCAATAGGGTTCGATTCCTCCTCTCGGACACGCCATTCCATTGTGGCGTTCCGGGTGGAGTGAGTTGGGACACGATCCCACACTCTCTAAGATAGTCGTCAAACTCTTGGCTCAAGTATTCTCCTCCACGATCCGATCGTAGAGCCTTTATACTTTTGCAAAGTTGCTTCTCTACTTCATTCTTGAATTCCTTGAACACTTCAAAGGATTCGGATTTTGCCCTCATAAGGTACACAAATCCATATCTACTGTAATCATCAGTAAATGTAATGAAGTAGACATAACCACCCCTGGCAGGCGTGGCAAATGGCCCACACACATCAGTATGTATGAGCGCCAATTGCTCACTAGTCCTCTCACCTTTCTTATTGAAAGGGGACTTTGTCATTTTTCCCAATAAACAAGCCTCACATATCTCATTTGATTCAAAATAAAATGAGTCTAGTAATCCATCCTTATGGAGTCTAGATACACGTTTCTCATTTATGTGGCCTAAACGACAGTGCCATAAATAAGCAGGATTTAAATCATCTATTTTAATCCGCTTGGTATTAATGTTGTAGACAGGATTGCTTAGATCAAGGACATAAAGTCCATTAAATAATTGCGCACTAAAGTAGTGAATATTATTCAAATAAAAGGAACAACAATTGTTCTTTATTGAAATAATAAAACCATCCTTGTCCAAACAAGAAAAAGAAATAATGTTTCTGCTCATAGCAGGCACAAAATAGCAATTATTTAATTCTAAAACTAATCCTGAAGGCAGAGATAGCTCGCACACGCCTATGGCCAACGCAGCAACCTTTGCTCCATTCCCAACGCGCAGATCTACCTCCCCTTTAGCCAATCTTTTACTTCTCTTTAGATCCTGCATATTTCGACAAATATGAGATCCACATCCAGTATCTAATACCCATGATGTAGAGACAGTTAAATTTACATCTACAACAAAAATACCTGGTGGTGGTGGAATCACTATTCCAAGCCTCTTGTCCTCCAGATATTTTGGGCAGTTCCTCCTCCAGTGTCCAGGCTGACTGCAGTAGTGACACTCACCCTTAGTCACGGCCTTGGCAATGCCACCAACAGGCTTAAGGGCTGGTTCCTTGGACTTGGCAACTGACTTGCCATTGCCCTTGGAGGAAGAGGCAAACCTTTTGCCCTTTCCTTTCTGTACCATCATAATGGCCTTGCCCTTACCCTTGTTGATGCTCTGTTCAGCCGTCCTCAACATGTTGAGAAAATCTGGCAGTGGTTTAACGATCTCCTTCATGTTATAGTTCATACTGAACTGTCCATAACTTTCGGGCAACGATTGCAACACGAGATCGGTTGCCAACTCTTGACCGACCGGGAACCCTAGTCGGGCGAGATTCTCCAAGTACCCGATCATTCGGAGTACATGGGGTCCCACCGGGTTCCCTTCTGCCAGATGACATTTGAACAGTGCCTTTGAGACCTCATACCTCTCTACCCTTGCCTGCTCTTGGAAGAGCTGCTTTAGATGTTCGATCATATCGACAGCATTCATGTTTTCGTGTTGCTTCTGAAAGCTCAGAAGTCATGGTGCAAAGCATAAGGCAGGCCGCATCATTAGCGTCATCAACACGCTTCTGATACGCCTTTAAGGCAGCAGGTGTTTGGTTCTCTGGACCTTCTGGAACATGCACTTCTATTGCGTACAGTTTCTTCTCTTGCTTGAGAACAATTCTCAAGTTTCTGTACCAATCAAGAAAGTTGGTTACAAAGAGCTTGTCCTTCTCTAGGACAGATCGTAGGAATTGTTGTGAACTCGATGAGTTGTTTGCCATTTGGAATTCTACAAAAAGGAAAATACGCAAGTTTTAGTATTTGTGAATTTTTGACTATATTTAATAATGGCTAGTTTATTAAATATAGCTCCCACTATTTTTCTACGGATTAATAACCCTCAAGATATTAATGCGGAAAATATCCTTATATTTTCTAGTGGGCCAAGATCCATCTTTCATCTCCTTATGAGCTTGCTTTGGCAAGTCACCCATAATTTGACTACTTTAGGTAGGAACGATTCCAATTGCATCCCATATGCAACTCTTGGTTCAACCGGGCAAATAACTCCTTATTTATCCATCCATATGGATAATCCCAATTGATTTCCTCTAGGTTTCTTAATCAAATTAATAGCCTAGTTGTGTTCAACCTCTTATCTAAACAATTGCACATTGTTACGTGCCATCGCATTCCATCATTATGAACCAAGTCGCCATGCTTTGGCACGCACGATCTTGATAAATAATGAAGATAATGAGTGTTTAAATAACGAGAAGGCAAGAACACAATATTTGAATTTTGAGGGATTTTAAATTCAATTCTTTAATTGTTTTGTTGATCAATATCAACTAATCTATCTATTTGAGTTTGGGCACAACTCAAATAATAGATCCGGGTTGTCTAATTATCTTATTATCCTAATTGCATGCATCATCCATACACCAACCACACAAATAATAAGACAATAAATAAACAACCACAAAACAGAAATTAAACGTGATGTGGATATGGCCTTTTCTAGACTAAGATAATTCCAAGCCAATGGAATTATCTATGAACCCTAAAGCAAACACATCTCCATGCGTCTGGATCTTTTGGTCCATCCTTCATAGTCTTGTGGATTGCTCCATGCTCCATGCTCCATCTTTTGTGGCTTCTTTGGCTTTGGGCTTCTTTTCTCCAATCTTGGCTAACAATCTACTATATCTAGCACTAGCTAATATCTATACTAAATAAAATAAATCTCACAAGTTGAGAAAAAAAATTGGCACGCAGGGCATAAAACCCTAATTAATTATTACAATTAATTGATCAGCTCGCAGGCCGTAAAACCAAACCACAAAATTAAAAATCCACATTAAACCACATCCTAAGGCCATATCCAATCACCATGTGATTTGCACATAAACAGTTAAAATCCAATTTTAACGTGCTTGGTCAATTTTAATTGATTTTAGGATTTCTAGGGTTAAAACGGTCCATGGGCCCAGAAATCTAATTGCCCGGGCCCAACAAAGTGAACCAGAAGGCCCTAGGGCCGGCCCGGCCCAAAACCCGCAAGCTAGGCCCGCGGGTTAGGGCCGCCCGGCCCCTTAGGGCGGCCAAGCTTGGGCGGCAAGCAAGGGGGCGGTCCCTAGGGGGGCCGAACCTCCTCTTGGGAGTTGTTTCCAAAACAACTCCCTTGCTTGGTGCCCAAGTTTGGTTGTTTCCTTGTTTTGGGAGAACTCCTTCTTCCCCAAGGATGCCCAAACCCTAGATCTAAGATCCTAAAATTCCTCAAACTCACCAATTCATGCATCCAATGCAAAAATTGGATCTTGTTATGATCAATTATTGACAAATTGCATCCCATGCTTGATTTGTCTTGTTTTACGCGATAAACAATCAAATTAAGGTGTAAAACAACAAAAACGTAACACATAAACCACGTTTATGCTCTACGACCTGTGGCTCTGATACCACTGTAGGGTTTTGATTCATGGATCGCACAACGGAAGCATAATCAAACATAAACCATGAAAAACCCTCCAAGGATCACAAGTCTAGAGACATAACGATAGTAAAGGTTAGAAATCATGAACACACCTTTGGGTGGTTCTCCTTGATGACTTCAAACGCGAATAATGTCACGTTCTCTATAGTTGATCCACGCCTAGAGTTGATCCTAGATCTCCCAAACTCCTTGGTGCTAGCCCGGAATAGGAAGAGGAAGAACGAATCACGCAAAACGAGACCAAAAGAGGGCTTCGGCCTCTTTTTGGCCGACGGGGACGAGGGCGGCGGCAAGGGGCGGCGTCGGGCTCCTTGTTGCTTGCTCTCTCTCCTTTGTTCTCTCCCACTCTTGTTATGTTCACTAATGAGCATAAGTTATAAGGAAGGAAGGAAGGAGGGTCCTTTATATAGTCCAACAACTCCTTGTTAACTACCTAAAGGACTTATTCTAGTCCAACTAGAATTCAATTTAGTCCCTTCCTTGCAAATTAGTCCCTACTAAGTTTGCAAGGGTTTGCAAAGTGATCCTTCTAATTAATTAATCCAATTAATTAATTCCCAAATCTAGTTCAACTCTATATAGCGTGTGACCCCATAGGTTCTATCTAGTTGGTAGCAACTATTTGCTAATATGGAGCGGTTTCTAGCAAAACATCAATTCTAGCCAACTAATAGAATAGTCATCTTGACAACCTTTGTACAAGTATTTGTCTCATCCCTTTGCCTCCATATCCGGATTGGACACGAGACATACAAGTCACACTCGTATATCCAATCCATAGTTTCTCGATCCATGGAATAGCCTTGTTCGTGCAAATAACATCAATATCCCATATTGATTTATTTGAGTCTGGCCAGACATTCTATAAGCACTATCCCTCGAGTGGCCTAGGATATTTACTCCCGTTATGTGGGAGGGGCAATCCTCTCTACGTCCACTACGATCTCTAAGCTTGCTTCTTATTGTATCCAGTACACGCCTTTATAACTACCCAGTTACGGTGTAGCGTTTAACGCTACCAAGATCACAATGATCCACAACTAGAATATCTAGTGACTTCAAGTCTAAGGATGACAATACCATTGTACCGCGAGAAGCGCTTGTGACTCAGCATAACGTGTATGTAGCCTTCTCGGAGATGGGTCAATCCAGTGCAACATTCCGTAATGCACACCTATGTGTTGGATCATGATATCTCCATATCAATCCAACCCCATACTAGTCTATAGATGATTGTCCTATTAATCATTATACTTGACTAGGGATATTTAAGATAAACAACACAATTGTAAATCTAAGGACTTCATTATATTAAATATCCAATAAATAATAAATGAATTTTCTAGCCATATACAAATTCATACTAAACTAGATTGCCTCTAGGGCATCTATTCCAACACCTTTTTAGTGGTCTCGTGCTTCTTCAGGCGGCGTGTGCATCTCGCAATATTAGATTTGATGATCACTTGTGGTTACTTGATTGCGTGTGTTTTGGGCGACGTGAACAATTTGAAGAAGACGAGAAGACACTTTTGAGCTTTCAAGCTCTAACCTATTGATGATTGACCGCTGTCGACCGATGTGCTTTGAAGGTGAAGATGAGCGCGTGAGTTGTCATTTTGGCTGTCTTTTGGAAGCGAAAATGCTTTTTCAAAAATATACATTTGGCCATTGTTATTAGGTATTAGAAAGGTCAATTTTACCTATAAAAGTAAAGGTTGTATCGTCTTCTAAATTTTTTACGCAATAAATTTTTACCCAATAACTGAGAGAGCCTTCTTATGAAATATATTGTTATTTAAGAGTTTCGCCGAAGTATAAAGGTTCCTTCTGATCGGCGGTGTATCAGGGTTCTTCATTCTGAGCTTCACTTGATTAGCATTCTTCCTACTCCTTCCAAATAGGTATTTCGTCACAAAACTCTTTTGCATGTACGGTTTCTTCTTTTATAGTTATAATATATTTTTTTGAGAATTTATATTGTCGTTAACCGGGTTTGAACCCCGGACCTAATGCAGGGGCTTTCAACGCTCTACCACTTGAGCTACCACCCTATGTAACACCCCCAAAATGACCAGGCCGGAAACCCAGGGGTGTCACTTCGTACCCGAGATTAAACCCGGATACAAG
The DNA here is from genome assembly GCA_023055425.1 of Linanthus parryae. Lineage (NCBI taxonomy): Eukaryota > Viridiplantae > Streptophyta > Magnoliopsida > Ericales > Polemoniaceae > Linanthus > Linanthus parryae. The sequence continues at coordinate 71,327,452 of JALGPY010000002.1, forward strand.
GAGGTTTAAAACAGAAAATCCAAACATAACTTTATTAAACTCCACTCCTTGAGACTCAAACACAGGCATACAATCCAACTACAGTTTTAATGATACTAAAAGAATCTCTAAGGAAGTAAGTGTGATATTACTAATCGTCTAAGTGATGACTCGCGTCCCCTGCTAAGCTATGCTCCCATCATATAGACCTGTGGTGCAGAAAAAAAAAAGAGAACACTATAGTTCCAAAAGTCAGCGAAAATACTGAGTAAGTAACACCCAAGCATGTAAACAGATTATGAAGTAATTTGAAAACCAGTTTGTAGTAGTTTCACTAAAACAAAGTGAAAGTATAAGCTTTGACAATTTTATAAAATAAATGAGATGAGAGATTCCAAGTTCATTTATTTTTTCCAAATCGCATCCATTATCCAAATAATGAGATTCCAAAACTCATGATATTCCATTTTTCATTAACAACATCCAATCTAAAAACTAATTTATTAATTTGTTGATACGGGGAAAACCAACCAACCACTTCGCAAGCATCCAAGACCTTAAGTGTCGACACCCCCTTACAGACTTCTTGCGGCCAGAAGAGTGAGTACAAGGAGCTATCCGGCCACTGCCTCTTTGTTTAGTCTTTCTTCCCAACAAATAACATAAACTAACTAACCAGATTAAATAATCAGAAAACAAAATAAAAGAAGAAAGAGTGAGAGAGAGAAACCGGTTTGTTTACCCGAGAGAGAGAGAGAGACGGGACGACGGTGAGGAACGTGGGTTGTGAAGTCACCGGAAAGGAGGCGACGGCGGTGGCGGAGTCGGCTGGGCACGGCGGCGTCGGTGGGCATCGACGGCGGCGGCATCGGTAGTTGGGTCTTCTCGGCGACCCGACGGGAGAGAGAGAAAGAGATTGGTATTGAGAGGGAGAGCTTTGGTGTGAATTCCTCTGAGTTTCAAGGGGTTTATATAGCCTTCAAGTGAAGAATCCGTCAAGAACAAGGAAACCCACCGGCGATATATTCGACTCCGAATCAGGACATAAGTTGGACGAAATTGGTTTTCTTGATGCCATATATTTTGTCTTTATCAAGTTTGTGGTTGTTTAGGATTGTATTTGGGCGAAAAAGAATCAAATTGGTGAAGTTGGAGTTTGATTAGGAGAGGGGGCGGCGGCAATGGAGTTCTCCCGTTTGGGGAAGAATTCTTAGGAAGAAGATGATATAAAGTAATGGAAAAAGACACTTTCACCCCACCAATTTAGTTAAAAAGGTACCCACTACCATTAGTTTATTTAAAATACACTAATAAAGTTAGGAAAAAGGCACAAAACCCCCAAGTCTTTAATAACTATAAAAAAATTAACTCCTAAATAATAAAAATGAACACCCAACACTTATGATAATATTATATTAACACACAATAATATCGTAAAATACCCGTATCTACATAACGGGGTATTTCATCCTTCCTCCCTTAAAGAGAGCTTCGTCCTCGAAGCTTAGACCAAATTCTCAACTCTAGGGTATCGAGGTATTTCATCCTTCCCACCTTAAAGAGAGCTTCGTCCTCGAGGCTCAAATCAACTTCTCAACAACCACGAAGGTATAAGTCTCCACTCTAGGGTATAATCACTTAAGTGCAAACCTAAGGTTATGCACGATGAGCAGTATTCTATAAGGAGTACTAAAATGACGTGCTTCTAAAATGGCACTCTTCAAAATCGGTGCTTCAAAACCAAGGGATTACATCCTTCCCCCTTTAAAGGAGTGACGTCCTTGGAACTCAAAATATCTCGTCAAAAGGTGAGGACACTTCTTCCTCATACCATCCCCGGCTTCACATGTTGCCTCCCTAGTGAGGTGATTTGTCTATAAGACCTTTACAATTTTAACACTCTTGTCACACCTGCCCCTTGTCATAGTATCTAGAATCTTAACATGGTCAAATCTTCTGGTTCGGGATCCGATACAGGAAGTGGTATGGAAACACTTTCTAATTTGCTACTCATGGAACAAGGTATTGCCCAAACTTTCTCTTCTGTGTTCAAGACAAAGTCGTATGTGATCATCTGATCAGGTGGTAGGGCTATGGGGTAGGGATCACAACTATCGCCTATTGATCATTTTCTATCTTATCATGCAGCATTACAAAGATGCAATAATATCACAAATATCATACAATTCAACTTAACAAGTTTGATCATCATTGGTCATTTATAACCAATCCTCCAAGGACAATGTTGCTCTTGGGCTTACATTCCCATAGTATGTCTCACAATAATTTTAGTGTTCTCCACATCGGAGTAACCTCGTAATGCAAAATAACAACCACAATGATCCAAGTTAAGATTATAACACTATTTTATTCGTTCACACATTCCAAGTATAAGACCACAACGTCAAAACAAAATAAGTTCACACTCTTACAACCACTCAACAAGAGGTAGAACCTCTAGCATACCATTAACATCATATAACTCTCAGATTAGCTCAATATTGAACAGCATCCCATGACTCAACAATGATTTTGGTGACAAGACTCTAATCATACATATCATATGACAAAGTGCCTCAATTACATCAAGTTTAGATTATAACATGGCTAGTGAGATCACGCCCACAACTCAATCAGTGCCAAAAAAAATACCCTTATTGCTTCAGTTATCAACCCAAATAACTATTGATATAGTCTCATAAGTGGCTCTTCACGGAGAGTAAGTTCAAAAAATCTCCCAAGTTTGAAAGTAAGTACTCTTAGTGAACCTAAGCATAAACAAAATCAAAGATTCTATATTACGATTCCCTCGAAAATGAAAACGCGTCAAAATGAATTACATAACCCTAAAGACGATTCATAAATAAGCAAAAATCTCGTTCCCCAAACGATAGCTGAAAATCCAAAACTCCAAAACTAACTTCCCAAAGTCAGGACTGTCATTCGAATGGTACAAAACGTCTCATCTAACAAGACGTAAAATCGAAGAAATAGTGTACAGGACTCTAAAGCGGCATGGTTCTATTTTTCCTTTGCTTTCCTATGACATCAGTTATAAGACTTTGCTTCCAAATTAAGGAAATAAAATAATTAAACCATGTGTAACCAAAAGAATACGATATTGAGGTACATGCTCTTAGCAACTTATTCATATTCAAATAGTTTCAACAATAACGAGACTCGCAAGCTAGTATCCGAAGTCACCTTCGGTGATAAATCCTTAAAAACATTTTCTGTTAACAAAGCTTCCAGTACATTGTCCGAGAAGATTACAACAACTGACCGGACTCATTTATCCCGGTACACCAACGATTTATGTAACTCCAAGAAATTCAATAAGAGCATAAAACTCGACAATTTTTTTTAGAGGTTAATAACCATTCCATTATCCCAAATAGTAGTTTAGTGACAATGCTCTAATCATGTACGCCAAACAACGTTATAAGCCAACTATTCGAACGTGAGACTATACTAAAATAAGTTAGACTACACAAAAAAATTATCTCATTGCTAGCACCAAGTTAGTAGAAAGCTTCCAAAATCTAAATCAATAACTCCAATGATAACCGTTACAACATCATAAACTGTTTATCACAAGAAACAATGTCCGCAAATTGGCTAAGGTCGAATATCGGAACTCTCAGTCAGATTGAAAATAAACAAATGGATGAACTATATTACGCTTATACAAGAATGATGACACCCAAGGGCACTTCATGAACAAAGAAACGTCTCTTTTCTCGAATAATAGCTAAATAACAAGGCTCCAACATAAATACCCACTGTAAACAATAACATTCAAGTGACCCGGAGTACGGCACTCGGTAACTCCAATGGTCTAAAAGATAACAAACAAATCTTAGCCTTTCACCCTCAACTTCAATTTACATGAGTGATTCCCCATTTTTTTTCCTTACTCTATTTGGTCATCTAATGAAGTGCAAGGGGAGAAACAAGATATATACCACCTTTACAAGATAAGAAGAGACACAAGCACTATTGGAGCAATGCGATCCATCAAGACTAGGTAAAAATACCCCAACCAAAAGGGAAACTCCAATATTCTTTCAGAGACATTTCAACTAGAATCCAAAGATTACATTTTCATAACCACTTTAAATTTGGGTCTAAAATAAATTTGAATATTTGGAGAATTCGAAAGACATGGTTCTCAAAACGCTTTCTAGGCGAGGGTGGGTGGGAAACCTCTACAGTCCATGCTAGCTCTTTAGTCTATCATTTTTCATGGGTCCTCCATAGGTTCCTCCCAAGTCTTGTGAGCTAACAACAATACACACTTTATGAAGTGCGAATTTATCATCCATTGGCCTTGATGTAAATATTTTTACTTGGAAGGTACCAGCATCCCTCATCAGCTAAATCATTATACTATCTCTTAATTGGAAATCAAAGAATTCTCATCAAGTAACGACTCCACAATGCAATAACTCTGAACCAGGATGTTGTTGTATACCCATCTTCTAACAAAAGTGAAAACCCGACGCTCACACCTATCCAAGACGTCTCCGATAAATTCTCAATTTGACATACCCTCCAAGAAAGGTGTTCTTGTCGGGTGGCTTAGCTGAAAATATTCTACGGTTGGATTCACTAGATTGACGGTCATATCTATGAGAGTTGAAGAATACTCTTATTAGAAAACAAACATAAATATTATTCTAAAATAAGGGTATTCCAAGGTTGACTTCCAAACAATTACACACTTAATAGTTGCCAACTAAGAATTTGCTCAAGAATTTCCCAAAACTCCGTAACATTTATAAGATATGGTCCAACATTGGAGACCAACTTTTAAGCAACATATTAAGATCCCAAAACTTGTTCAAAATGGAACTCTGAAGCCCAAGTCTAAGTCAATCATAAATGATAAAAACGCTCAAAACTATACCCCAGAAAACAAGACTCTAATGAGATGGTTGTGACAAACTATCATCAATGAAGGAAAATTAAACTCCTTTTGTATTTTAGATATCAATAGAGCTCCAAGTATAATGTCAATATTTTAGTACTTCCCAACACTTTAACACTCTCAAACTATCTCCATAACAAATTATTATAACACAATCTCTAAAGTAGCCAACTCAACAACAATAGGATTTCATGTAAACATCCAAAGTCTAAACTTCGACAAAATGGCTAAGAAGTATCTAAAACCACAAATTTGAAATGAAGTCGCCAAACATCTCTCAAACACTTTCGTCTTGACATAATATAAATGCATCTTGGTCCTCCTACATTATTATAAAACTCGTAACCAACCCAATGCGTAGGTACTTCACAATTCCTCGATACGAGCTCAATTATCCTCTTTTCCCGCTCATACAAACTTTGATTGAACAGTATTTGCTTAACTACCAAAATTCCTCATTCGTCGGGTTCGAAAAGGTAAGAAATTTTAACCCTCTTTGTAACAACTATTTCGAGTGTTGTATGTGTGGTCTAATGTCCTACACTATATCCTATTGTATTATTCATAAAGTATCATGGAGTTCAAGTAAACATAAATGCATGGCATCCAATATCAATTATGCATGAAATATAACACATTGATCATCATAAAATCAATTACACATACAAGTTTCACATAGAAAGAACACATCTTATTTCTCATGTTTCTTTGAAAATTAGAAAAGTGATCAAACGGGTAAGAAAATGTATGAAATTTGGTGTGAAACAACCTATCTGAGTCTAATTTCATAATCAAGAAGAATCAACTCAAAATAATTTACAGAATTCAAGTTATGCAGGGAATAGCATAGTTGCTGTCATAAACCACCAGAACAGAAACTTCATCTTCACCAAGTCTTAAACTGACTTTTACTTTCTCAAAATGGGCTAGGATTTTACCCAGGTATAGCCCTCTGTGTCTACTGATAATCCTAAAATTTGAGATTCAACCAAGATCTGCAAGATAGGAAAAATCCAAAATACTACAGATGGTCACCATGCAACTCTGCTATTGAACAACGAACTTTGGAAATTCGTATCTAAGTCTCCAGAACTTATTTGGGATTGAAATTCTTATGGCATGTTCTTGAACATGTCTACTACCTGGAATAAAATTCCGAGAGAAATAATTGAACATTTAAACACGTCTCCTACACCAAATACCATCTGCTGCACAGATTCAAATACTACCAACATCAAGTTTCCTGCGTTCTATGTCATGAATGCTTCCGAAACGCAATATAACATCAACTTCAAACCATACTCCAACTCAATAAAACAAAGACTTATTATATTCCAAAATGGATCCTCAAAAATAAGTATTATCCTTTACCAAGAAGCAAAGAATTAAGCTTAAAACATTGTTTGGCCTATGGCCTTATTCCGAACTAGAACTTCAAAAAGCACTAAAATTCTAAGAAATCGGGAAGGCTAATATGTCTACTTCTCATAGTTAATCACACATGCTTCCGACTCTATCTCTTCACTAGGGTCATCCTCGAACTCATCATCTTCGCTAGGGTTTTCCTCAGTCTCCTCATCTTCACTAGAATCTATTACGATCACCATGTTCCTTTGCCATTTTTTATGAGTCTCCATCAACACATAAAGTCGGCATTTACCATCCATTCACCTTGGTAGAAGTAGTCTTCATAGTTCAACCTATTAAACCTAGCCATAATATCGCTATACTTGGCGATAATCTCCCTAATTATGGGCCCCATAGGGAGAGCCTTCACCATACAATAAGCTCGGAAAGCGGGATTCCGATATCGAGTAAACTCCAACGCATTAAACTTATCCTCACAACACTGGCATAAAACGCTTCCTTGCGGTTCTCTTATTTCTAGCCATCTATAAAAAGGAAACGACTCTATATACTCTTTTACTCCACAACTTGTATCATAAATAAAAATGTTTGCCCTTATGAAATAAGTACTTACTCCAAAAAATTCAATTTTTTGATCACACGAGAGTTTCGAAAACAATCCTCAACCTTTGATCACCCAAACAATAGACACTTAACCCAAATTCAAATGAAAAACTTCAAACCCAAACGCTTTAGCTAATCAGGTAGGCCAAAGCTCTTAGCTAGGAGAGGGTGGGTGGGGATACTCACTTACTAAGTCTATTTCCTAAAGCTTAAGCACATAATAGACCTATTCAAGATTACCCAAATTCCCAACGGCTTATCAAATTTTTACTACTTTCCCTATGTCCATTTTAAGTTTCCCTACAGGTTTTAAATTTCCTTTTTGGATAACCTGGCTCTGATATCAACTGTAACACCCCCAAAATGACCAGGCCGGAAACCCAAGGGTGTCACTCCGTACCCGAGATTAAACCCGGATACAAGGAGGTTTAAACAGAGAATCCAAACATAACTTTATTAAACTCCAATCCTTGAGCCTCAAACACAGACATACAATCCAACTATAGTTTTAATGATACTAAAAGAATCTCTAAGGAACTAAGTGTGATATTACTAATCGTCTAAGTGATGACTCGCGTCCCCCGCTAAGCTATGCTCCCATCATATAGACCTGTGGTGCAGAAAATAAAAAGAGAACACCACTGTTCCAAAAGTCAGCGGAAATACTGAGTAAGTAACACCCAAGCCTGTAAACAGATTATGAAGTAATTTGAAAACCAGTTTGTAGTAGTTTCGCTAAAACAAAGTGAAAATAAAGCTTTGACCATTTTATAAAATAAATGAGATGAGAGATTCCAAGTTCATTTATATTTTCCAAATCGCATCTATTATCCAAATAATGGGATTCCAAAACTCATGATATTCCATTTTCCATTAACAACATCCATTCTAAAAACTAATATATTAATTTGTTGATACGGGGAAAACCAACCAACCACTTGGCAAGCATCCTAGACCTTAAGTGTCGACACCCCCTTACAGACTTCTTGCCGCCAGAAGAGTGAGTACAAGGAGCTATCCGGGGACTTGCAACCGGATAAAATACAATAAATTGGACGAGAGACCGAAGTCAATACGCCCAATGCCAATAGTAACCATACAACAACAATCATCGCCGTACAACTCTTCCACTTTACGTTATCATCGATTATTAGATTGCAGTGATATTTTCAGAGAACATTTCAAAAATTTGAAACAAGTATTCAAGTAGCACATATTTTGCATAAATCATTTTGAGACAAGTAGGAATGAAAACATTTGACACGAAAAGAGGAATGGGCGCTAGGCCTGGCATGTTTACTTACCTTGAATCTCAAGCCGAAGCAATTCACTTCCTAATAATACTTGACGTATCCTTCGTCAACGAAATTTGTCGCCTACAAATTTAAATAATATCCTAATCAACACATTGCACACGAAGTCCCATAGGTAAATGAAATCAATCCCTTGCTAACTCTCCCCAACCTTGCTAACGTGAACAACTTCTTTTATAATAAAATATGCTTTATAAATCTAACGTTTATTATTTTTCAAAACATATCAAACTATAATTATATAAATTATAAAGAGGTTAATAAATATCGGAATAGCTAAGAGTGTTATTTTCCCAAACTTGATAACGTGACATACTACTACTATTTAAGATGTGGTTTATATAAGTAAAGTTTCATTGTTCTTTTAAAAGAATTTAATAAAACATAACCAATAAACATTATTTTCCAATAAACTAGCTTTATGCAAGAAAATAAACTCCCAAAGAAATAACCCTCAAAAGTATTTACTAAGGCTTTCATTCTCCCAAAACTTCTCTTTTAAATATTGAGTGTAGAGTAGTAAAAAAAAAGTTGTCAACTATGAGATTCAAACCCGACCAACCTCAATATCAACAATCACCTTAACCACTAGGCCACTGCCTTTTTGTTGAGTCTTTCTTCCCAACAAATAACATAAACTAACTAACCAGATTAAATAATCATAAAACAAAATAAAAGAAGAAAGAGTGAGAGAGAGAAACGGGTTTGTTTACCCGAGAGAGAGAGAGACGGGACGACGGTGAGGAAGAAAGGAGGCGACGGCGGTGGCTGAGTCGGCTGGGCACGACGGCGGCGGCGGGCAGCGACGGCAGCGGCGGGCAGCGACGGCAGCGGCGGGCAGCGACGGCAGCGGCGTCGATAGTTGGGTCTTCTCGGCGACCCGACGGGAGAGAGAGAGAGAGAGAGATTGGTATTGAGAGGGAGAGCTTTGGGTGAGCTTTGGTGTGAATTCCTCTGAGTTTCAAGGGGTTTATATAGCCTTCAAGTGAAGAATCCGTCAAGAACAAGGAAACCCACCGGCGATATTTTCGACTCCAAATCAGGACATAAATTGGACCAAATTGGTTTTCTTGATGCCAAAGATTTTGTCTTTATCAAGTTTGGGGTGAAGTTGGAGTTTGATTAGGAGAGGGGGCGGCGGCAATGGAGTTCTCCCGTTGGGGGAAGAATTCTTAGGAAGAAGATGATATAAAGTAATGGAAAAAGACACTTTCACCCCACCAATTTAGTTAAAAAGGTACCCACTACCCTTAGTTTATTTAAAATACACTAATAAAGTTAGGAAAAAGGCACAAAACTCCCAAGGCTTTAATAACTATAAAAAAATTAACTCCTAAATAATAAAAAAGAACACCCAACACTTATGATAATATTATATTAACACCCAATAATATCGTAAAATACCCGTATCTACATAACGGGGTATTTCACCCTAGCTGCTCTATTGTTTTAAAATTGGGTGTGATTTCTAGGGTTTTGAAGTTGCTTATAACCTTCAAATCGTTTTTATGGTTCTTGTAAAGAGATTTGGGGAAGGGAGGTTGGGATCGAAAAATGGGGCTTGAGTGCGTATTTTCTCCCTTTCGTGGTGCAATTATCCTTAGGGCACGACATTGTCTTGGCCCATTTGTTCATGCGAACCCTCTACAACGCAGCTTGAGCAGATCATGCCGGGGATTGCGCGGTTCTTAGGGAACATGCGATCATTTGTCGTTCGTAAACTAGGGGTCAGTGTGGTCCTATGAAAAAAGGTATGATCGCAAACGGGGAGTGCATTCAGCCAATAAAAAAAGGAGGATTGCGATCAGCCAAATATGACCAACTTGGGGTATGCAATCACCAATTAAGCAAAAATTAAAATACATTAGGAACATCATGTGTGTTGCCGGCTTGATTCTAGAGTTTTTGTAATCAATTCATGGAAACAATTGTTTTTTTGAGAATTCATGGAAATAATTTGTGTAAGGAAAATTACTCATGTTGTACCAGGTCAATTGTGAAAATTGTGTACCCGTTGTAACGAATTTCTCATATATAGCAAATTATCCAAAAACAACACTTCAAGCCTATTTTTGGAAAATTTTAGAGACTTTCTAAAAAAATATCAACTACGTTGCTTGGAGTGCAAGTCACAAGATTTTGAAGGAATTCCAAACTTTTTGAAACCCTAATCTGATTAATTGCTAGTTTACCACATGTGCTGCCTATATACATATATAACTCTCTAGGGTTTGTGTGTAGTCCTACATCGTCAGAAGCTTTCATTAATTGTGGAAATTGTGTAACCATTGTAATGAATTTCTCATATATAGCAAATCATCTAAAAATAACACTTCAAGCCTCTTCTAGGAAAATTTTAAAAACTTACGATTTATCAATTTCAAGTTTACCATATCAACTACGTTTCTTGGAGTGCAAGTCACAAGATTTTGAAGGAATTCCAAACTTTTTGAAACCCTAATCTGATTAATTGCCAGTTTACCACATGTGCTGCCTATATATATATAGATATAACTCGCTAGGGTTTGTGTGTAGTTCTACATCGTCAGAAGCTTTCGTTAGTTTTTTGACTATGGTGAAGATGGTGAAGCTGAAGAGCTCCGATGGAGAGGAGTTTGATGTCTCAGAGACAGTGGTAATGCTATCGGAGACCCTCAAAAACACGGTAAGCGAGAATAGCTCATCCACCACTACTATACCGCTGCCTGATATCAACTCAAAGACCCTGTCTGTGGTCATCAATTACCTCAAGAAACACACTGAGGAAGATGAAGCCACGAATGAGGATGCTTTAATTGCCTTCGATAACGAGTTAGTTGACGAACTAGAGCCAGAACAGCCTTTACTGTTCGACACAATCGTGGCTGCCGACTCCCTTAAAATTAAAGGATTGCTTGATATTACGTGCAAAAAGGTTGCGGATATGATAAGGGGCAAGACTCCCGAGGAGATTCGCCAAACATTCAACCTCAAGAACGATTTCACTCCAGAAGAAGAAGAAGAAGTTCGCAGAGAAAATGCTTGGCACTTTGAGTGAGATTAGTATGGGGACCTTTTACAAATTAATTTGATTTTGCTGGGTTAGCTGGTTAGTGTTTTCGTATTTCTTCTTTTTTTCAGAAGAGTTGTTTTCAGATTTCAATGCTTAATTGTTAATTTTTAGTACAACTTATGTGGTTACTACTTTTGTTCTTTTTTTCCGTGAACGAAGCTTGGCATACAATCACAATGGGTATTATACTAATATAATACATCTGTTTCTTCCCTTACCTCTTACTTCACTTTCTGACACTATTCATTGGGTCACTTTGACCTGATGATTTGCTTAGCAAAACGATACACGAATTTGGTAATCTTTGCATGATCTTGTAGAGTAAATTTTCCTCTACAACACTACAAAAAAAAATTCAAAAAATTATATCTTTTGCTATCCAAATAATCGAGTCAAAGTGATCGAAGAACGGATAAAAAGTCAATCGTAGTTGAAAGAGAAGAAACAAAGGCAGTATTACATAAAACCACCGACATGGCATGTGGCAGGGAATGTTTTTTTTTTTTTCGTCTACCGGGTTTGAACCGGGATCTCATGCATTGGCTTCCAACGCTAAACCACTTGAGCCTAAGAGATGTATCTTGGATCCACTGCAACAATTATGACATTTATTGACACACTACTAAAAATCTTAGCAAAAGCGTCATTATGCAGTTTTTGTTAAAATTAATATTGTATTTAGCAAAAGCAGCATTAGCTGCAGCATTAAGGCAAATGCTGCATTAGCCAGTGCTGTTTTTTTCATTGCAGCATTAAGCTAATGCTGCACAGTTCTACTCACACCACCCTGCAATATTAACACACTAATGCTGCATTTGAGAATGAAATTGCAGCATTATCGGGCTTTAATGCTGCATTTTTATACTTAATTTTGCAGCATTATAATGATTAATGCTACAATTTGAGTGCATTTTTTGGAGCATTATGTAGGAGTAATGCTTTCTTTTTTATACTATTTTGCAACATTAGACTAATGCTGCAAAGTATAACTAACCACACCACATTTATGCCTAAGATTCATATTAACCCTTGCACTTTGCAAACAACAAAATATACAACTAATTAACAACATAATTAACTTGCTAAATACAAAAAATTCATTACAAATTAATAAATAAGTGTGCTTACATTATAGTCAATGTACCATCAAAGTACATGTACAAAAATTCGGGATAAGAAGTCTAATAACATTACAAATTACTTGAATTTCTAATTTACCCGAGCGATCAAAATACCAAGTGCGCACGATCATGAATTCACTCTTTCCACATGCCAAAACACTCCAGAAAGGGGCGATATAGCATTGGAGGTAAACATCTGACCTGTTGTTGAAAGGCGGCCACAAAACCCGGTAGAGGAGTCAAAGTTGATGAGATCTTCAACATTGTTAAATTCCGGTTCTTGAAATGATTGTCTTGGACAACCATGAGATGGCACAACTTCCATTCAGCTCCTTCTGCAAAAGCCGGATACAAATTTACTCTTCAAGTCAGGTATTGACTAATGAGGCAACAAACTTGATCTACAACAATTAGTAAATGGTAGAAATTAAAATTTTTTCAACCAAAAACCGAATTAGCAACAAACTCTTGAACCTGTTTTGCTGGTAAGTTTCAGCACCATATTCAACAAATATTAAAATAAAAACAAAAGCGATTTCACTAACCAGTTACTGGACGATTACAACTGGCTTGGAAAAAAAAAAACACACACACACTACTAGAAAAAGTATAAACCGATTCAGCTCTTAGTTATCTCCTAGTGAGAAGCATGGATGTAAAACTTCTAACATTTTCACAGAAAGCTATCAAATTTCAGATATCAAACCTGGATTAACAGTCGCAAACACTAGTAAACAGCAGGGAGACTCTAACTTACCTAATTAAAATTCCAAGACCAAAATCGTTTCCTCTATTGAAACTTGAAACCATTGGTGAAATGGCTTCAGATAACAAGTGCATTAAGCAGGTGCCTTCACTATTGAAACTTGACAAGGAATTTCCTAATAGAAAATATCTAGCAACTGGCTCCTAAGAATGTACAACCAATGGTCAGCAAGTGGTGACAAAACTTAATTGATTCATGATTCATGAACCATCAGAAGCTCAAAAAGATGACAGACTAATGTATGGGTATGGCTTTGGGTTATATACAAGTCTCCTACAGTCGGCATGATCAACCCATTTATTAACACAAGCCACATCTTTTTCTAGAAGTACCTGGCATGTTTTATACAAACATTCTCATCTCATGAAATAAATTTAAGTAATCAGGGCATAGTTTTTATTACGAGAACAAAGCAACTTAAATCTTCTTTTGAGGAACACCTTAACTCTATTTAACTTTCAACAAATCATTCACATTGTTGTTTGTTTCCTTACTCTTTCTTTTTTGGCCTAAGAATACATGATCCAACTAATATGGGTTTACAAGATAATTAACTGTATTATGTGCATTACTCGATCAAAAACTATTTACAAGTTCGAAGCTCCTTTGTTTTATCATTAGCGGATCAAAGAGATTGTGCTGGCTTTTCAGTGAATACTAGGAACTGGAGTCTTCAGTAACACCTGTCGGTGGCTTTTATAGCACTACTTATGTTACCCAATAAACCAATAGAATCCTTTTGAGGTCTTTGCAGGTGTCAAATCATATCAACAATGTGTACATGTCAACTCCAAATAAAGATAACACTTAAATTTATATTCATGCTCTCTTAGGCTGTGTTTGGTTCTTGGAAAACAGAATGGAAAAGAAAATGCAAAGAAAAGAAACGAAACGGAAAAGAAAGTTATTTTCTTTCCTCTGTTTGGTGATCGCTGGAAAATAGAGAGAAAATACAACAATTTTCACAAATTTTTATTTTCCTGTTTGGTTTCCCTGAACCTGGAAAATGAAAACTGAAATGAAAATGTATATGTTTGACATACACAGAACCATTAAAATCTTAACTAGATACATTATAATTTCGGAAGTGGTTTATATGCTAAACAAAATAGTACAATAACACTAAATTATAAACAAGAATCATTATCACAACGATAATAATGTGGATTTTGATCTCTCCTCAAAAGAGATTGAATACATGACGAATCCGACAAGTACAAATTAACAAACACTCCACATCTTCAACTAGTAGCTTCAATAGCAGTTCTAAAACTAATCCAATGCCACTCCTATATCTCCAAAGCCTTGCGATATTCCTCGAAATTGTTCGAAAACTCATCAACCTGGTAAAAGAAAGAGTAAGAAAATATCCGTTAAAAAATAATTAAAAATTAATACAATCAAATAGAACCTACCATCTCCAAATCTAGGGGCAGAGTTCATGTAGGTATAGAAATATATTATCTTAACAAAGCAGAAATTTCTCAAAACAGGACATGTTACGATAATTGTTCATCCTTGACCAATTTCTACCAATGAATAATAACAAAGCAACTGATCAAACCAGGAGAGAACTCTCAACTGAACATATTTCAGCACTTAACAGATTAATGTGCTGAAATATCATGAATCTTCATAGTCCTAATTCGTTTCTCAGTCCGTACTGATGTCTAATTTGGCAGAATCAAAGCACACATACCACAGGAATCAAATTCAAAATATCATATTGAAGAACTAAATTATATCATTCTAAAGTTCACTCTCTCAGTACACACAAATATTAACAAGTCTTACCACAAAGTGACATGTAAAAATAGACAAATACACCGAGCGGAGAGGGGGAAATTGGAGGACATTCAAAATACAGAGTATCACTATAAATACCATGCCCAGAACCCCTCTGAGTCT
Organism: Linanthus parryae; assembly: GCA_023055425.1. NCBI lineage: Eukaryota > Viridiplantae > Streptophyta > Magnoliopsida > Ericales > Polemoniaceae > Linanthus > Linanthus parryae. The sequence continues at coordinate 71,342,492 of JALGPY010000002.1, forward strand.
TTTTCCTTAACCCCTCTGAGTATCTTTCCCCATAAACCGCAAAATACAATGAGCCCCAATATATAACCACTAATCCCAAGTATCCTTAACCACTTGCAATGAGGAAAAGATAGCTGGTATGAGCAACATTATCTACACCTGAGAAGGTTTGTCTTGCTTTCTCCTTGGCATGTAAAATGAATTTTTATTGTTGGCATGCTCTGAAAGTTAGTTGCTTTAGAAATTTATCTTTTAACTCCATTACCACCATTAACTTCAGTAATCAACACAGAGAAATTAATTAATAATAAACTATCCAAAATCCCCAATTGCAGGTTTATTAATCAACACCTAACAGTTAATTATCGAAAAACAAACCAGACTCCCGCTTTGCAGGTTTATCAGTGTATTCCTAAATTTTGTCTCCAAAAAACCCTCGAATCAGTGAAAGAGGTTGACTTTTTCATGATCTCAAGTAAAACCTACACTAAATCGTGCCCGTCCTCTCTCTCCCCCCCCCCCCCCTCCTTAATTAATCGAAAACCTAAGTTTAATCCAATAAATAAAAGCCAGGAATTTGAGCGTGCAGAGAAAGATTCTTCAACACCCATGACTCTCTTTTATCAACGGTTCTTCTCCAAATCCTTATGGACAGGGGGTACCTCTGTGATCGTCTATGTTTGCGCCTTTTTGTCTCAGTCACCGATCGATTGCACCAATCGAACTCTCAGTTGTTCACTATAGCTGCTTCTTTCATCCCTTTCTAACCTATCTCTGAAACAACAAGACAAGTATTATTTACCATTTGCCACAAATCACCTTACTGCACCATCTTCCACAGCCACAACCAATTTAACCACCACCATCAACTAACCACCACCTGAAACCTCAACAACAAACAACCCAAACCCAACAATACCAATCTGCAAACACCTGCAGCCACACCAAAGCCTCCACCTTCACAGCAACCATTATCCCCACCTACAGAACGTACAACCTGCCTGTAACACTTCGTTCACCAAACAAAGCCACTACCAAATCCATAACCAACAGTGCCTGCAACAGAGAAGTCAAGCAGCAGCGCAGAAAGAACCCAGAAACCAAGAAACAGAGAAGAAGATGAGGAGAAAATCGAAGCAGATTCCTAGGGATATACCCTCAAGTATTCTACAAAATGAGAAGTATTATTAGAACTTCTACTGTTAACAATAGGGTTAATGAGAAGTAGTAGCAGACCTACGATAAACTAGTGAACTAGCATAACCTTAAAGTCTTTGCATGTATGACGCGGCCAAAACCAGAGCATGCTCTCTTTAAACAAGACCGTTGGTGCTACAATTCAAAAATAAAGATCATGGCATTACACCGTCAACCACTACTGAAATCTTGCAAAGAACCATCACAATATTGGATTTTTTTTCACTCAAACAACAATGACGAGGCTGGATTAAGTAATTATCATACCATGAAAGGAACAAAAAGTAAAGTAACCCATCAATAAAAGCAGCAACTAAAAAAGGTATAACTCAAAAGAAACAAAACCCTTCAACTCTAAACATAAGGCTAGATGATTACTTGGATCCATTTTTGCTATGTCTCCACAAGGTTGAGCTTTTCAATGTTCCTTCACCCTCCAAGTTACCTGCTTCATACAATTTGAGAAAATTGTTTCACAGCTTAGTGGCATTTCATTCAATTTGTAAGCACAAATTGGGTGGTGTTAATGTTCAGGAGAAGGTAGGACTGGTTTAATCGAATAGTAATTAACCAAAAATTAGATCACATTATGATAAATTGACATAAAATTGAACGAGAATGATCATAAAAAGAAGGGTACCACAAGAGATCATTCAAGTCAATTTGCTTCAAACAATCAAAACAACCTGGACTAGATTTGTAGAGCGAAAATCGAATACCCTGAACTTGAATCAAAACTTCAGATCTCAAAATTGAAAACCAGAACCAGAATAAAACCCAGAGATTGAATAATACTTCAGAGATTGCTTTGTGCTTGAGCTGCGTCGAAGACCGGTTCGTATGAGGCCGCTTTGAGCCGTGTTGCCACTTGGAAGCCCATGGCGAGAGATGCAGATGAGCGTCGAAGAAGAAGAGAGAGGTCACAGAGAAAACGAGAGAGAACACACAGACGAGTCGGAGAAGATAGGGTCCGAGCTGAGAGACGCGACGTTTTTTTCTTTTCCTTTTCCGCCCACTTTGGACTGAAAGTTTATTTTCCCGTTTCTTGATATATTTTTTTCCTTTTCTTTTCCTTTCTTTTCTTTTCTTTTCTTGTTACATTTTTGCACCCAAACATAAAAAGGAAAATATCAAGGAAAACATTTTCTTGTCCATTCTGTTTTCCATGAACCAAACAGGGTGTTAGGTTTCGTCATGAAAAAAATAGAGCAGTCACAATCAGAATAACCTATATTCAATCCCAGGCATAAACAACTAAAATTTCACAATTTAAAATCACCATGTAGAGTTAAAGCCGGTGCTTACATGCGTTGATCTTGACCTCTTCGAACTCGTCATCGTCTTTGAACAGGTCTTTCTTCAGATGGTGCTTTAGGTTCACTCGCCATTGCAAATCTGCTCAAAACACGAAGCAAATCAACTCTTAAGTCTTAACCCATCATCAAAATACAAGCAAGATGAGGAATTTAAGCACATAAACATGCAATTCAACTTAGCATGCTCAATTATGCAGTTACTCTCTTGGACTGTCCAGTCTCACTTCACTTGGGCATTTATTCAAACACTTAGAAGGCAAACTAAAACATGGGTTAGATAGAGAATCAAAAACATGTGGATGTTTCTCAAAGATACTGCGGAGACTAGATCATACATCAAAATCAAAATAAGCTTGACTTTCGGGCTTCGAGAAAGTACTAATTCTTGTTACATGGAAGACCCAGCGATTCAATCATTAAAATGAATCTGGAGACATAGAGAGGGGCAGAGGAGGGAATAGTATTACCTGGAGGTTGACGGTGGATGCAGCGGTGGTGGGCGAACCAAAGCGGCGGATGCGTAAATTTCCGGCGGCGGCGAATGAGGCGGAGAAAGAAGAAAGAGAAGAGGTGGCTGGCTCTCTGGGAGGGTGGAAGGTGAGGGGAACTATTGGTAGAACTACTGGTTCATCCCTTAATCAATTCCACACTCAGAGGACTCATTTATTACATAGACCAGAGTCTGATTTTCTTCAGAATCTCTACTAGGTCAATCATATAACTGCTGTAACCAATAAGATCATGGCAATTAAAACACACCCACTATACAAATAGCTTCATTCATCATCAAATACCCAATTTCGCATACTTCTTCCTCAAATAAACACTAAAAGTAAAAGAAGGAAATATGTCGCAAGAGGGATTACTACCTTGAGATACTTGAGCTTGATGCTACCATAAACGATTCCATATGAGAAGGCCGAAACACGAGCCACCTGTAAACCAACCTGATCCAAAATCAATTGGAGAAAACAAACTACGTCAGAGATAGACATTTCGAAGAAGCTACATCTAGGGTTAGGGTTTTACCAAAGCAAGAGTGCTTTTTTCAGAATAAGGACCAGGAGGCGGCGCCATTTCGATTACTGTGATTCTCTGAGCGATTGATGAAGACAGAGAAGGAGATGAATCGCAAGAAAACATCGTCTGCTGATCTTGAACTTTTCTACTGGTTAAGTCGAGCTTGTGAAGAAAGAAATGTTAAAAGGTTTTGTGATTCTATGTGGTCGAGGCGGCTGGCTCTCTGGGAGGGTGGAAGGTGAGGAGGTCACGGAGGAGGTTGAAGGAAAAGAGAACAAGGTGTCGTTTAGATTGAGAGGGAGAGAAGAACATTTGGGTTCAGATTGGGAGGGAGAGAAGAAAGGGAGATTGCAGGTTCGGGGAAAAATTTGAGATTTGGGGAGATGACGGTTACAGATAGGCTATTGTTTTTTTTTTATTATTTATTATTATTTCTGATTGCATCGCTAGTGTTTTAATGCTACAACTTAGTACATTCGATTTGTAAAAAAAACAGGATTATTGAGATAATGCTGCAATTTATATGCTGCTTAGTCGAAAATTGCAGCATTATTGGATTAATGCTGCAATTTATATACTGTTTAGCTAAATATTGCATCATTATTGGATTAATGCTGCAATATTATAGCATTAGTTTGCAACATTACTAAATAATGCTGCTTTAAGGTATCAATTACCACATTTGTTCAAATGCTACAAATAAAATGTGGTATTTGCGTTTCTCAAAAAAAAAAAAAAAAATGTGGTATTTGCTAAGATTTCTAGTAGTGACAATTTCTTTGTCGACAAGCAGTTTTGTGTAGCTTGTTATATGATTTATCTACCAATTTTGCGTATGTCGATATTTGTGTTGTCAGTTGTCGACCTTCGGGTTATTTATGTATTTTATTTGAAAAATTAGTCAAGCATTATATCCGCTAAAGTTTCTCACTTTAGACAATAATAAATGTCGACAATCATTATATTTTAGTGACTCACACACTTGCCAATAATTTTTATTTGGAGGGTAATCTATTAATCTAAAAATAGTGGAGGGACTCAGGTCCAGTTTGGTAATACTGTGGTGTTTTAGAAAGCTGTTGTGTAGGAAGTACTGTGAGAAAGCTGCGATGGAAATCTATGCAAAAAGTGTTTGGTAAATTCTTTATTTAAACTGCTGCGCGCGAAAGTACTTTTGACATTTTGTGTTTGGTAATTAGAGTGCTTGAGTTGTTGTTACTGTCGAAATGACAATATCAGACATGATATAGATAAATAGTGTTATTACAATAAATAATTATTAATATTTATTAACAGATAAGAATGTCAAATATTACATTTTTGAAAAGTAGGTTCTAAAAAGCAACCCCTCCCCTGCTTTTCAAAAGCATGTGGGGGGCAACTTCTTTCCAGAAAGCAGGAAAAAATAAATTTACCAAACATATTAATACTATTTTTAGATTCGAAAAGTAGCGTGAAAGACAGTAATGTAGGTAGAAAGACATGACCAATACTCTAGAACGGGGAGGGTTGAATAGAGTATGGCAAGTTTTGCCAAAAGAGTGGTTTCAAAGAAATTTTTAGAAAGCATAGAGTATTTCAAGGCCTTGAAATGAGTGTCAAGTTCATTGAATCAAATTGAGAGTAGAAAAGTTTGTTGATAGTTTTCAAGGGCTTGAAATGAGTTTCAAGTCCTTGAACTGAAAACCTATTTTTGAGCAGTAAATGAACAAGTATAAAAAACTGAAATGCAGAGGGAAAAATAAACAAGATATAGGAGTTCATTCAACTAGGACATATGTCTCTATATCAGGGATTTAATCCATGCGGGATTTTCAAATCAATTCTTATTAATCAAAAGTCAAACCCTAGGTTTCTCAACAAAAAAAAAATCCCTATATCTGAAGCATATAGACTTCCTTTACTCTGTTACACCTAGTGTTTTTCACTAACATATTTAGTACTCGCTCTAGCTAACTGATTCAACAAGAATTATATGTTCTTCACTTGAAAAAATCTCGATAATAAGATAAGATGAAGTATTATCAAAATGATATACAAATTAAGAGGGAGAATCCTAGATGGGCTTCCCCAATCCGCAAACGTTTGAGCAGAAAAGAGATTGCTTACAAAAGAGTACAATGAGATTAAGAGGCGTGAAGAGATTATGTGGAAGCAGAGATCACGAGTCGACTGGCTCAGGTATGGAGATAAAAATACTCGCTTTTTTCATTTAAAAGCTACTATTCGTCGATCTAGAAACAATTTTCAGTGTATAGAAGATGAGGAAGGTAATTGGGTAGCCGATGAGCAACAAGTCCGAACAGTTTTTGAGGACTATTTTGCCGAGTTATTTCAATCCACGAAGCCGGAGATGGATGACATTGGACCAATGCTTGCGTATTCGACTGAAATAATCGGAGAGGAAGATAAAGATATGCTTGAAAGAGACTAAACAGCAAATGAAGTCAGAGATGCTCTGTTTCAGATGGCTCCGGATAAAGTGCCGGGGATTGATGGATTTAACGCTGGCTTCTATAAAACATATTGGGGTATAGTGGGTGGTGAAGTCACGACAGCAGTATTGGAGGTGCTCAATTAAGGGGCTTCGGTCAAAGAATATAACCACACACTGATCGCTCTTATCCCGAAAAAGCAGCCATGGAAACCAAGTGAGTATCGACCAATTAGTTTGTGTACCGTTATTTATAAGATTGTTGCAAAGTGTTTGGCGAACATACTAAAATAAGTATTACCAAGTTTGATTTCAGAACATCATAGTGCTTCTGTGCCGGGTAGACTGATCTCGGACAACATTCTAACAGATTTTGAAATTATACATTCGCTCAGGACAAGAAAGAAGGGAAGAAAGGGTTTTTTAACCTTGAAAGTGGACATGAGCAAGGCCTACTAAAGAATAGAATGGAAGTTTCTCAGTGAGGTTATGTTTCACCTCGGGCTAGGGCCAAAATTTAGAGCTACAATTATGAACTGTGTTTCTACTATTTCATATTCAGTAATCAGGAACGGTAACCCTAAGGGTCATATTGATCCAGAGAGAGGACTCAGGAAGGGATGTTCTCTTTCACCATACCTCTTTCTTCTCTGTAGTGAGATGTTATCGAGGACTGTCACTTCAGCAGTGGAAGAGGGAAGGCTTGCTGGGGTGACAGATTCTCAGGGAGGACCAATGGTCTCCCACCTATTTTTTGCTGACGATTCTCTGTTTTTTACAAAGGCAGATACTGACAACTTCAAATTCATACAAGAGATACTACAGCAATACGAAAAAGCTTCACGACAACAAATAATCTTGATAAATCAGCTATCGTGTTCTCTCCAAACGTCGATGAGCCTTTGCGAGAAGGCATTTTCCAACTTGCGGGAATTCCGGAAGTAGAACAACACGATAAATACCTCAGACTTCCCACTACAATGGGTAGGAACAGGGCAGTAACATAAAACAAACACAGAGAGAAATCTGATAACAAACTGAAGGGGTGGAAAGAAAGAAACTTGTGAATTGCAGAAAAAGAGATCATGATAACGACGGGGGCTCAAGCGCTTCCAACATATGCAATGTCCTATTTTAAGCTTCCAGACAGGGTATGTGATAAGATGGAGAAATCCATCCACATATTTTGGTGGAGCAAAGCTAGCAGTGATCAAGGAATGAACTGGGTAGCATGAAATCGAATGCTAAATACAAAGGAACAAGGAGAACTTCAATTCAAGAACCTTAAACTTTTTAACTTAGCCCTCATAGCTAAGAAAGGGTGGAGATTGCTCCATAAAGGTAACACTCTATGAAGTCGTGTTTTGAAAGCTAAATACTTTCCGAATACTAGTTTTGTAGATGCAGAATTGGGCAATTCCCCATCGTTTGCATGGAGAGGCATAATAGCAAGGCAAAGGGTTCTTAAGCATGGACTAAGTTGGAAGATAGGCAATGGGGCAAGCATAAAATTAGATGATGCTTGGGTTCCTGATAATCCAGCAGCTAAGCTAAGCTGATCACAAGGATCGAGCCCAACACAAACACAACCGTTAGTGAGCTAATCTTAGAGGTTGCTAATATGTGGAATGTCAAGGCAATTGATGAGAAGTTATTGTCCGTTGATAGAGAAGCATTTTTAAATATCAAGCTCCCAACGATTAGAGGAGAAGACAAGAGGATTTGGCTATATGAAGAAAATGATATTTACTCAGTCAGATCCGATTACAAGGTGGCTTGTGCACTTGAAGAACAACACTTTTCAGCTGCTAGTTCATCATCCCCATTGTAGGGTTTTGATAATGGATACGCAGCGGAAAAATAAATTATCCATTCAATACCCTCCAGGGATCACAGGAAGAGAATCATAACGATGGTAAAGGAAGAATCATGTTACACACCTTAGGGTTTTTCCTGTGATGACTTGTAACGTGAATTGTGTCACGTCTCTACGGTTGATCCACGCTTAGAGTTGAGATCTAGATCTTCCTTTTCCCTAGTGCAGGCTTGGATCGGAGGAATAGGAAGAAGAAATCACACAAAACGAGGCAACAAGGAGGTTCGGCCTCCTTGCTTTGGCCGACGGGTAGGGGCGGCACAAGGGGGTCGGGTTCGACCCTCTTGTTTCTTGCTCTCTCCTTTGTTCTCTCCCACTCACTTATGTTATGAGCATTAGTGTGGCAACGAAGCCAGGAGCATCCTTTATATAGTCCAACAACTCCTTGTCAACTACCTAAAGGCCCTTCCTAATCCAACATGAATTCCGATTAGTTCCTTCCTTGCATATTAGTCCTACTAAGTTTGCAAGGTGTTTCAAAGTGATCATTCTAATTAATTAATCACATTAATTAATTCCAAAATCTAGTTCAACTCTATCTAGCGTGTGACCCCATAGATTCTATCTAATTGGTAGCAACAAATTGCTAATATGGAGCAGTTTCTAGCAAAACATCAATTCTAGCCAACTAATAGAATAGTCATCCGACAAACCTTGTGCAAGTAATTGTCACATCCCTTTGTCTCGATATCCAGATTGGACACGAGACATAAAAGTCACATTCGTATATCCAATCCATAGTTTCTCGATCCTGGGAATAGCCTTATTCGTGCAAATAACATCAATATCCCATATTGATTTATTTGAGTCTGGCCACACATTCCATAAGCACTATCCCTCGAGTGGCCTCGGATATTTGCTCCCGTTATGTGGGAGGGACAAATTCTATCTACGTCTACTACGATCTCTAAGATTGCTTCTTATTGTATCCGGTACGCGCCTTTATAACTACCCAGTTACGGTGTAGTGTTTGACGCTACCAAAATCACAATAATCCACAACTAGACAATCTACTGACTTCAAGTCTAAGGATGAAAATACCATTTTTACCACGAGAAGCGCTTGTGACTTCCATAACATGTATGTAGCCTTCTCGGAGATGGGTCAATCCAGTGCGCCATTACCCGTAATGCACACCCATGTGTTGGATCATGATATCTCCGATTCTCCATATCAATCCAACCCCATACTAGTCTATAGATGGTTGTCCTATTAATCATTATATTGGACTAGGGATATTTAAGATAAACAACACACTTGTAAATCTAAGGACTTCATTATATTAAATATTCAATAAATAATACAACGAATATTCTAGCCAAAAACAAGTTCATACTAAACTCGATTGTCTCTAGGGCATCTATTCCAACAATCTCCCACTTGCACTAGATCCAATCTGATGCATCTCGTATGCCAATGCTCCTAGTGTGTCCTTCATGCTTCCACTGAACAAGCGGCTTTGTAAGTGGATTTTAAAGATTCTCATCTGTAGGAATCTTTCATATCCGAACATCTCCTCTATCGATAATATCTCGAATAAGATGAAACTTCCTGAGCACGTGGTTGGATTTCTGGTGTAATCGGGGCTCCTTTGATTGCGCGATCACCTCAGTGTTGTCACAGTACAACTCTACTGGATTCGCAATGCTAGGAACCACACCAAGTTCATAAACAAATTTTCTGATCCAAACAGTTTCTTTTGCAGCGCCATTTGCAGCAATGTACTCAGACTCTGTTGTAGAATCAGCCACCGTCTCTTGCTTGGAACTCTTCCAGCTCACTGCTGCTCCATTAAGGCAAACCACATACCCCGATTGTGATCTGAAGTCATCTCTGTCGGTTTTGAAGCTTGCATCCGTGTAACCCTTTACACGCAACTCTTCCTCACCGCCAAATATCAAGAAAGCATCCTTAGTTCTTCTCAAGTACTTTAGGATGTTCTTGACTGCAGTCCAGTGACTCTCACCTGGATTGGATCGGTATCCGCTTGTCATACTCAAGGCATATGACACATCTGGTCTAGTACATAACATGGCGTACATGATAGATCCTATGGCCGAGGCATAGGGAATTCTGCTCATGCGTTCCTTCTCAATCTCATTGGAAGGACAATTACTCTTCGAAAGAGTAATTCCATGTGACATGGGAAAGAGTCCCTTCTTGGAATCTTTCATATTGAACCGTTTCAACACCTTGTTAATATATGCACTTTGACTTAGGCCTAGCAGTCTTTTAGATCTATCTCTATAGATCTTTATACCAAGTATACAGGCTACTTCCCTAAGTCCTTCATTGAAAAACACTTCCCTAGCCAATCTTTAATAGATTGCAGCATGGGAACGTTGTTTCCAATGAGTAGTATGTCACCCACATACAAGACCAGAAAATCTACAGAGCTCCCACTAACCTTCTTGTAGACACAAGACTCATCTTTGTTTCTGATGAAGCCAAACTCTTTGACTAATTCATCAAAACGTTGATTCCAACTCCTAGAAGCTTGCTTCAATCCATAAATGGATCGTTGCAGCTTACAGACTTTATTGTCTTGCTTTGGATCTTCATAACCCTCCGGGTGTATCATATACACGTCCACGAGGAGATTCCCATAAAGGAATGCTGTTTTGACATTCATCTGCCAAATCTCATAGTCGTAGTATGCTGCAATGGTGAGTAGGATTCGGATGGATTTGGTCATAGCGACTGGTGAAAAGGTTTCATCATAGTCAATACCATGAATCTGTCTGAATCCTTTAGCAACCAATCGACCCTTATAGGTAATCACATTACCATCCATGTTCATCTTCTTCTTGAAGACCCACTTGCACCCTATGGGCCGCGCCCCTTCGGGTGGTTCCATCAAAGTCCACACTTTGTTGGTATACATGGATTCCATCTCAGATCTCATGGCTTCAAGCCACTTCTGAGAGTCTGGCCCTTTCACGGCCTCTTCATAGGTAGTAGGCTCATCATCTATGAGCATAGTGTCACCAGAGTCTGTTACGAGAAGTCCATACCTCTCGGGCTCCTGGCGCACTCTACTAGATCTACGAAGATCTTGTGTTACCTGAACAGGTTGTTCCACAACTACTTGTGGTTTCTTTTCATGTTCCATAGTAGGATCAGTGTTTTGTTTTTCTTGAATTTCTTCAAGTTCTACAGTCCTCCCACTTGCTTCTTTAGAGACAAACTCTCTTTCTAGAAACACGCCAGACCGAGCAACAAACACTTTGTTCTTTGCAGGATTGTAGAAGTAGTAACCCTTAGTTTCCTTAGGGTACCCCACAAACTTACACTTATCCGACTTTGGCCCTTGCTTGTCTGTCTGTAATCGTTTTACATAGACATCGCAGCCCCAAATCTTCATGAACGATAGTGTGGGACGCCTCCCACTCCACACCTCATGTGGTGTCTTCATGACTGATTTAGATGGAACACGGTTAATGGTGAAAACTGCACTTAATAGAGCATATCCCCAAAACAATAATTGAAGATCGGTTTGACACATCATAGATCGAAAAATATCCAATAGTGTTTGATTTCTCCTCTCGGACAAGCCATTCAATTGTGGAGTTCCGGGTGGAGTGAGTTGGACACGATCCCACACTCTCTAAGATAGTCGTCAAACTCTTGGCTCAAGTACTCTCCTCCACGATCTGATCGTAGAGCCTTGATACTTTTGCCAAGTTTCTTCTCAACTTCACTCTTGAATTCTTTGAACCTTTCGAAGGATTCAGATTTGGCCTTCATAAGGTATACAAATTCATATCTACTGAAATCATCAGTAAATGTGATGAAGTAGACGTAACCACCTCTGGCAGGTGTGAAAAATGGCCCACATACATCAGTATGTATGAGCGCCAATTGCTCACTAGTCCTCTCACCTTTCTTATTGAAAGGGGACTTTGTCATTTTTTCCAATAAACAAGACTCACATGTCTCATATGATTCAAAATCAAATGAGTCTAGAAATCCATCCTTATGGAGTCTAGATAGACGTTTCTCGTTTATTTAGCGTAAACGACAGTGCCATAAGTAAGCAGGATTTAAATCATTTATTTTAATCTTCTTAGTATTAATGTTGTAGACTAGATTGCTTAGATCAAGGACATAGAGTCCATTAAATAATTGCGCACTACAATAGTGAATATTATTAAAATAAATTGAACAACAATTGTTCTTTATTGACTTAATAAAACCTTCCTTGTCCAAACAAGAAATAGAAATAATGTTTCTGCTCATAGCAGGCACAAAATAGTAATAATTTAATTCTAAAACTAATCCTGAAGGCAGAGACAGCTCGTACACGCCTACTGCCAATGCAGCAACCTTTGCTCCATTTCCCACGCGCGGACTATCTCCCCTTTAGCCAATCTTCTACTTCTCTTTAGATCCTGCACATTTCGAAAAATGTGAGATCCACATCCAGTATCCAATACCCATGATGTAGAGATAGTTAAATTGACATCTACAACTTAAATACCTGGTGGTGGTGGAATCACTATTCCAAGCCTCTTGTCCTCCAGATATTTTGGGCAGTTCCTCCTCCAGTGTCCAGGCTGACTGCATTGGTGAAACTCACCTTTAGTCACACCTTTGGCAATGCCACCAACAGGCTTAAGGACAGGTTCTTTGGACTTGGCAGCTGACTTGCCTTTTCCCTTGGAGGATGAGGCAAACCTTTTGCCCCTTCCTTTCTGTACCATCATAATGGCCTTGCCCTTACCCTTGTTGATGCTCTGTTCAGTTGTCCTCAACATATTGAGTAAATTTGACAGTGGTTTCACGATCTCGTTCATATTATAGTTCATAATGAACTGTCCATAACTTTCAGGCAACGATTGCAGCACGAGATGGGTGGCCAACTCTAAGTCGACCGGGAAACCTAGTCGTGCGAGATTCTCCAAGTACCCGATCATATGGAGTACATGAGGTCCCACATGGTTTCCTTCAGCCAGATGACATTTTAACAATGCCTTAGAGACTTCATACCTCTCAACCCTTGCCTGCTCGTTGAAGAGCTGCTTCAAATGTTCGATCATATCGACAACATTCATGTTCTCATGTTTCTTCTGAAGCTCAGATTTCATGGTGCAAAGAATAAGGCATGCCGCATCATTAGCGTCATCTACACGCTTCTGATACGCCTTTAGGGCTGCAGGAGTATTGTTCTCTGGACCTTCTGGAACTTGCTTCTCTATCGCGTACAGTTTCTTCTCTTTCTTGAGAACAATTCTCAAATTTCTGTGCCAATCAAGGAAGTTGGTTCCAGAGAGCTTGTCCTTCTCAAGGATATATCGTAGGGAATGTTGTGAACTCGATGAGTTGTTTGCCATTTGGAATTCCACAAAAAGGAAAATACGCAAGTTTTAGTATTTGTGAACTTTTGTCTATATTCAATAATGGCTAGTTTATCAAATATAGCTCCTTCTATTTTACTACGGATTAATTACCCTCAAGATATTAATGCGGAAAATATCCTCATAATTACTAGTGGGCCAAGATCCATGTTTCATTTCCTTTTGAGCTTGCTTTGGCAAGTCACCCAAAATTTGACTACTTTAGGTAGGAACGATTCCAATTGCATCGCATGCAACTCTTGGTTCAATTGGGGAAATAACTCCTTATTTATCCATCCGCATGGATAATCCCAACTAATTTCCTCTAGGTTTTAATCATATTAATAACCCAGTTGTGTCCAACCTATTATTTAAACAATTGCACATTACTTGTTTGTGCCATCGCATTGCATCATTATGAATCAAGTCGCATTGCTTTGGCATGCACGAACTTGATAAATCATGATGACAACAAGTGTTTAACGAGAAGACAAAACACAGTATTTGAATTTTGAGAGATTTTTAAAATTCAATTTTAGTTGTTTTTGTTGATCCATATCAACTTGATCTATCTATTTGAGTTTGGGCACAACTCCAAATAATAGATCCGGGTTGTCTAATTATCTTATTATCCTAATTGCATGCATCAATCATACACCAGTCACAAAAGAATAAGACAATAAAATAAACAACCACAAAATAAAATAAAACGTGATATGGATATGGTCTTTTCTAGACTAAGATATTCCCAAGCCAGTGGGAATATCTATGAACCCTAAAAGCAAACACATCTCCATGCGTCTTCATCTTTTGGTCCATCCTTCATAGTCATGTGGAATGCTCCATGCTCCATCTTTTGTGGCTTCTTTTGGCTTGGGCTTCTTTTCTTCAATCTTGGCTAACAATCTATTCTATCTAGCACTAGCTAACAACTACACTAAATAAAATAAATCTCACAGGTTGAGAAAAAAAGCGGCTCGCAGGCTGTAAACCTTAATTAATTATTACATCAAATTGATCAGCTCGCAGGCCGTAAACCAAAACACAAATTTAAACAATCACACCAAACCACATCCTAAGGCCATATCCAACCACCATGCAATTTTCACATAAACAGTTAAAATCCAATTTTAACGCGTTTAGTCAATTTTTAATTGATTTTAGGATTTATCTAGAGTTAAAACGGTCCAAGGGGCCCAACCAACTACTTGGCCAAACCCCTAAGAGGACCGCCTAGGCCTTGGGCCGGCCGGCTCCTGGCCCACACGGCTAGGCCGTGCGCTAGGGCAGCCCCCGGCCCCTAGGTCGCACCTTACTTGGGCGGCAAGCAAGGAGGGGCGGTCCCCTAGGGGGGGGGGGGGGGGGCGAACCTATTTTGGGAGTTGTTTCCAAAACAACTCCTTGCTTGTTTCCCAAGTTTGGTCGTTTCCTTGTTTGAAAAGAACTCCTTCTTTAAATTGGGTGCCCATGAGATCTAGATATAAGATCCTAAAATTTCTCAAACTCACTAATTCATGCATCCAATTCAAAAGTTAGATCTTGTCTTGTTAGATTATTGACAAATAGCATCATATGCTTGATTCGTCTGTTTTACGCGATAAACAATGAATTTAAAGTGTAAAACTATCAAAACGTAACACATAAACCACGTATATGTTCTACGACATGTGGCTCTGATACCACTGTAGGGTTTTGATCATGGATACGCAGCGGAAAAATAATTTATCCATTCAATACCCCCCAAGGATCAAAGGAAGAGAATCATAGCGAAGGTAAAGGAAGAATTATATTACACACCTTAGGGTTTTTCCTGTGATGACTTGTAACGTGAATTGTGTCACGTCTCTACGGTTGATTCACGCCTAGAGTTGAGATCTAGATCTTCCTTCTCCTTAGTACTAACTTGGACCGTAGGAAGAGGAAGAAGAAATCACACAAAACAAGGCAACAAGGAGGTTCGGCCTCCTTGCTTTGGCCGACAGGTCGGGGCGGAGCAAGGGGGTCGGGTTCGGCCCTCTTGTTGCTTGCTCTCTCCTTTGTTCTCTCCCACTCACTTATGCTAAGAGCATTAGTGTGGGAACGAAGCTAGAAGCATCCTTTATATAGTCCAACAACTCCTTGTCAACTACCTAAAGGCCCTTCCTAATCCAACATGAATTCGGATTAGTCCCTTCCTTGCATATTAGTCCTACTAAGTTTGCAAGGTGTTGAAAAGTGATCATTCTAATTAATTAATCACATTAGTTAATTCCAAAAACTTGTTTAACTCTATATAGCGTGTGACCCCATAGGTTCTATCTAGTTGTAGCAACAAATTGCTAATAGTGAGCAGTTTCTAGCAAAACATCCATTCTAGCCAACTAATAGAATAGTCATCTGACAAACCTTGTGCAAGTAATTGTCACATCCCTTTGTCTCTATATCCGGATTGGACACGAGACTTACAATTCACACTCATATATCCAATCCATATGTTCTCGATCCTGGGAATAGCCTTATTCGTGCAAATAACATCAATATCCCATATTGATTTATTTGAGTCTGGCCAGACATTCCATAAGCACTATCCCTCGAGTGGCCTCGGATATTTGCTCCCTTTATTTGGGAGGGACAAATTATATCTACGTCTACTACGATCTCTAAGATTGCTTCTTATTGTATCCGGTACGCGCCTTTATAACTACCCAGTTACGCTGTAGTGTTTGATGCTACCAAAATCACAATAATCAACAACTAGACCATCTAGTGTCTTCAAGCCTAAGGATGAAAATACCGTTGTCACCACGAGAAGCGCTTGTGACTTTACATGACATGTATGTAGCCTTCTCGGAGATGGGTCAATCCAGTGCGTCATTACCCTTAATGCACACCCATGTGTTGGATCATGAAATCTCCATATCAATCCAACCGCATACTAGTCTATAGATGATTGTCCTATTAATCATTATATTGGACTAGGGATATTTAAGATAAACAACACACTTGTAAATCTAAGGACTTCATTATATTAAATATCCAATAAATAATACAACGAATATTCTAGCCAAAAACAAGTTCATACTAAACTATATTGCCTCTAGGGCATCTATTCCAACATACATATGAAGAAATTTTCAAGACTCTTTGGTCGGTCAAATTCCCTAAAAAAGTAAACCACTTTGTCTAGAGAATCACTGAAAACGCAGCCCCCATGAGAGAAAACTTGAGAGGAAGAGGAATCAGAGTTGAAGCACCCTGCAGCTTGTGTGATTGCCAATATGCGACGACAGAACATGTACTAACACAGTGATGGACGACAAAGGTGGTGTGGAAGGATCTGTTCGGAGCAGAGTTTACAGCCCCTATTGCAGTAACAGTAATTGAGTGGGTCAAATATCAAATCCAAACTAGAAAGAAAAGTGAACTTCAATTGATCTTCACAGCCCTATATAGTAATAAGTCTTGCCCTATGTTCATTTTAAGTTACCCTACAGGTTTTTAATCCCTTAGTTGGAAAGAACTGCTCTGATACCACCTAAAACAACATCCTTATTCGACTCGGGACAAGAACGCGAGGGTGATGCTTAAGTAAAAGCGGCCGAGATCAAAAGCAATACATTTCACAACACTTATTCATATTATTAAACATCAAACTTAAAGTATTATACAAAACGTGCTACTATTACACCGAACTTATCTAGCATTTAGTAGATAGTCTACTGATGATGATCACGATCTAAGTGTGTGTCGCGCCCCTTCTATTTTACAATCCAGCTCCTAGGCCTGCGGTGGGAAGAAAAATAAGAACCGCAGTTTCCAAAGTCTGCAAGAAGTGATGAGTGAGATACACCTTAGCGTGTAAAATAGGAAAGAATAGATAGACAGCAGGGATAAGAGTTGAAAATAATGTTAACAGAGTATGAGTAGGACAGTTATCAGAGTACGCAACATCGTGAACAACGGTGAAAGAAAGAATCATCCTGAGATAGATTTAAAGAACATTTGCTATGCACAGTTACTGGCTAAAGAATTGCCAACGGAGGGCCTCTGAAATAATATCTCTAGCAAACAAGGCATAAAGTGGAAACTTACGAATCCGTGTTTCCGGCTGGAGCCAATAAGTCAAAGACTTCAAAAAGAAGTCAGGGGAAACTCCAGAGGCTGTGTTTTCGGCCGGAGCCAACTTAGTCCACGACCACAACAAGTAGTCAAGGGGAACTCGAAAGTCTGTGTTCCCGGCCGAAGCCGACAAAGATCCAAGACCCTATCAGTCAAGGGAAACTCCCTGGTATCGGTGTTTCTGGCCGGAACCGATCATAATAATAGTCCACTGGATACGGTACAAGTGATATTCGACGAGTATAGAAATCGCGTTCGACAAGAAGAAGATCATAGAAATCATATCGTGACACAAAAGAAGCTAAGCGTACAAGACTTAGCATGTATAACTCACAAGTATATCTTGAGACGGAATATAAGATCAAAATTTTGAACGAATGAAGCCAGACAAGCAAGATTAAGCATGTAGCTCGGAAGTATATTATGAGTGAGAATAGAAATCACATCAGGACATCAAAGAGGACAGGCACACGAGGCGAAACATATAACTCACAAGTATTTTGAGACAAGAAACACAAATAACACAATTCGGTACAAATGAAGTATGTAACGCACGAGTATAATATGAGATGGATAAAGAATCACGTGGTGAAACAAAATAAGCTAGGCTCCCGAGGCTAAGCATGTGGACTCACAAATATATTCGAAGATAGAATTAAAATTATATATTGGCAAGAAAGGAGCTACGCGTGCTAGGCTAAGCATGTTAACTCACCTGAAGTCTATTCAGCAGTTAGTACGTAGGGTGGTCGATGAAGCCTATGTCCACAAATTCGTCTCCTACAATTTACAAACGTCTAGTCACAATCGTGTTATTTCTGAATAAACGAATACACTAGCCCTATACAACTGCTCGGCTAGGTCGTATACTAATTATATCTCTCACGATCCCCAATATAACCAGTCTGCAATTATATGCTTATTATTATACAAAACGTAGACAAGTAGTATTTGTAAGATATTATAGTTAATAACAATAAGAAGAAATCGTCTTGAGATGAGTACTTTAATACCGAGTTATTTTATCTAGAAAATAATATATAGTTTACACAAGCACACTCGATGAAGGAGTAGTAAATATTTGAGAACTCATCTCATTTTTTTTCTTCTTTGGATTTAAAAGACATTTATTTAGCCAATAAATTACTATTTCTGAATTGTGCTAATACATATATAGTATAATTTTATTAGTTTATTTTTCATCAAAATAATTCATTTTTGCTATAATCATACTTTTATTTTAAAGTATCAATTTTTATTTAATTTAGTTGAAGAACATATTAGTATAACATTAACTATACTAAAACATAATTCGTTATAATTTCAGAATAAGAAACTACAACTACTCCCCCCCCCAACAGTTTCTTCAAAAGACACTCACATACCCCCAAGTTCTTGAAAACTACTTCTTTAAAGTACACTTAGCTCCCCAAATATGCATATTCAAATCGATCGATCTAAACACAGATTAAAGCATGCAAGACACGATTTTGGCAATTGAAATCAACTCATGACGAGATTTAGATCTTACCCAACCCAAGAAATGCGTGAACCCGTCGAGAATCGAGTCAGGTCAAGTCGCTGAAACGGGTCGCCGGAGGTGAGCTCGACCGGAGCTATTTCCGGTGGTTCTTGGCCTCGGCTGAGAGCTCCAGAGCTCAATCGGACCCCTTAGAGTCGAGAGAGACCAGGGAAAGGGTCTGGGTGTCTCTGTTTTGCGTGGGTCAAAGGTTTGGCCAGAAATTATGGAGGTGGCCGGTGGCGTGGCTTCGGCTATTGCCTCTGGGGCCTCTGTTTTGGCTTTTTATTTCTCTTTCTGGGGTCTGGACAGAGAGGAGGATCGAGGGAGAGAGAGAAATAAAAGAGAAGAAAGGAGGTTGGTGGTGGCTCCGCCCCTCTAACCGACGACGGCAGCGGCGGTGGCTGGGTTTCGTCGTCGGGTGCTGCTGCTGCTGTCTCTGTGGTTCTGAACGGGTACGAGGCAGAGAGGGAGAGAGAGAGAGAGAGAGAGAGAGAGAAGAACAGATAGAGGGAAGGTTGAGGTCGTTGGTGGTGGCGGCGTTGAAGGTGGAAGTGGCGGTGGTGTTGGCGGTAGAGTTTCCAGAGAAGAAGAAGAAGAAGAAGAAGAAGAAGAAGAAGAAGAAGAAGAAGAAGAAGAAGAAGAAGAAGAAGAAGAAGAAGAAGAAGAAGAAGAAGAAGAAGAAGAAGAAGAAGAAGAAGAAGAAGAAGAAGAAGAAGAAGAAGAAGAAGAAGAAGACGATGATGATGAGGGGAAGGAGATGAGCTTAAATAGAGAGGGAGAAAGGTCGGAGATTTGGCGGTGAAAGTGATGGTGGCGGTGATGTTGTCGTGGAAGGAAGAGGAAGAAGAAGAAGAAAAAGTAGAAGACCAAGAAAACAAGAAAAAATATGTTCACAAAGAAGACAAAGAAGAATAATGAGATCTGGTACAATTCAAATGAGTAAGGGAAGCTTTTAGAAACTCTTAGGTGTGTTTGGGCACACCAATTTCTAGGATGATTGGGTATGATGCACGCACCACATCCCGCGGTGGTCGCATACGCGATTACGATTAAAATAAAGACATTATCCCGAATTAAATTATAAATGTTAATCTAACGTTTTCTAAAATCTTTCCCGAATAATTTACTCAACTTCTTCTTCTTCTTCTTCTTATTATTATTATTATTATTATTATTATTATTATTATTATTATTATTATTATTATTATTATTATTATTATTATTATTATTATTATTATTATTATTGTTATTATTAGTATTATTATTGTTGTTGTTGTTGTTGTTGTTGTTGTTGTTGTTGTTGTTGCTGTTGTTGCTACCAAATTTTTATTTTGCTCTCAAAATGCTCACGCGATTTTCTTATCAAATAAAATTTTAAATCCCAGAAATTTCTCCAATCACTTCTAGAAGATTCTAACTGAACTTTTACAGTATAATTTACAAAATTACCCTTACGAAAATACGGAGTATTACATCCACCCCCCACTTAGAATGAGTTTCGTCCTCGAAGCTCGGACCAGAATCTAGGGTTTAGGTTCTAGAGTCACCACTAATGTTATAACACTTAGCAGACCATTAATACAAATGAAATACAAGGTCACCGCACGAGGTACGGTACATAGGATTACTACCCTAGTCCGTTCTTGGTTCCTAGCAGGAATCACTTAGACAAAAAACACACATTATCAAGCATCAACCTGAACAGCCCACATGCTCAAGTCCTTAGCGAACATGTCACAACAAGGGAATAGATAATAGCGACCAATTCACATAACATATCTCACCGAGATACCCAGGAATGAATCCACTCATATAAAGGACAACCCTATGTCAGGACAATACTAGGGCCCCGAAAACGAAATAGGATAAATCAGCTAACAGGCGACAACTTATCATTGAAGAGGAAGTAATCGATGACTCCCCAAATACCCTGCTTTTCCTTATTTTATCTTTCCCTATGTTCATTTTAAGTTACCCTACATGTTTCTAATCCCTTAGTTGGAAAGAACTGCTCTGATACCACCTGCAACAACCCCCTTATCCGGCTCGGGACAAGACCGGAGGGAGATGCTTAATAGAAGCGGCGGAGATCAAAAGCAATACATTTCGCAACACTTATTCATATTATTAAACATTAAACTTAGAGTATTATACAAAAAGTTCTACTATTACACAGAAATTATCTAACATTTAGTAGATAGTCTACTGATGACTATCACGATCTAAGTGTGTCTCGCGCCCCTTCTATTTTACAGTCCAGCTCATAGGCCTGCGGTGGGAAGAAAAACAAGAACCGCAGTTTCCAAAGTAAGCAAGAAGTGCTGAGTGAGATACACCTTAGCGTGTAAAACATGAAAGAATATATAGACAGCTGGGATAAGAGTTGAAAATAATAGTAACAGAGTATCAGTAGGACGGTTATCAGAGTACGCAACAGCTTGAACAACAGTGACAGAAAGAATCATCATGAGATAGATTCCAAGAACATTTTCTATGCACAATTATTGGTTAAAGAATTGCCAACGAAGGGCCTCTTAAATAATATCTCTAGCCAAAAAGGCATAAAGTGGAAATCCCGAATCGGTGTTTCCGGCCAGAGCCAATTAGTCCAAGACTTCAACAAGAGGTCAGGGGAAACTCCAGAGTCTCTGTTTCCGGCCGGAGCCAACTTAGTCCAGGACCACAACAAGTAGTCAAGGGGAACTCCAAAGTCTGTGTGCCCGGCCGGAGCCGAAAAAGATCCAAGACCCAATAAGTCAAGGGAAACTCTTTGATATTGGTGTTTCCGGCCGGAGCCGATCATAATAATAGTCCACTTGATACTGTACAAGTGATATTCAACGAGTATAAAAATCGCATTCGACACGCAGAAGATCATATAAATCATATCGTGACACATAAGAAGCCAAGCGTACAAGACTTAGCATGTATAACTCACAAGTATATCTTGATACATAATATAAGATCAAAATTTGTCACGAATGAAGCCAGACAAGCAAGATTAAGCATGTAGCTCGGAAGTATATTATGAGTGAGAATAGAAATCACATCAGGACATCAAAGAGGAGAGGAACACGAGGCCAAGCATATAACTCACAAGTATTTTGAGACAAAAAACACAAATAACACAAGTCGATACGAACGAAGTATGTAACTCAAGAGTAAGTCTGAGATGGATATAGAATCACACAGTGACACGAAAGAAGATAGGCTCCCGAGGCTAAGCATAAAGACTCACAAATATATTCTGAGACAGAATTAAAATTATACATTGGCACAAAATGATCTAGGCATGCTAGGCTAAGCATGTCAACTCACCTGAAGTCGTTTCAGCAGTTAGTACGTAAGGTGGTCGATGAAGCATATGTCCACAAATCCGTCTCCTAAAATTTACAAATGTCTAGTCACAATCGTATTATTTTTGAATAAATGAATACACTAGCCCTATACAACTGCTCGGCTAGCTCGTATACTAATTACATCTCACTATCCCCAAATAACCCGTCTACAATTATATGCTTATAATTATACAAAAAGTAGACAAGTAATATTTGTAAGCTATTATAGTTAATAACAATAAGAAGAAATCATCGTGAGATGAGTACTTTAATACCGAGTTATTTTAGCTAAAAAATAATATATAGTTTACACAAGCATACTCGATGAAAGATTAGTAAATATTTGAGAACTCATCTCATTTTGTTTTTCTTTGGATTTAAAAGTCATTTATTTAGCCAATAAAACACTATTTCCGAATTGTGCTAATACATATACAGTATAATTTTATTAGTTTATTTTTCATTAAAATGATTCATTTTTTTTGCTATAATCATATTTTTATTTTAAAGTATCAATTTTTATTTAATTTAGTTGAAGAACATATTAATATAACATTAACTATACTAAAACATAATTAATTATAATTTCAGAATAAGAAACTACAACTACTCCCCCCAAAAGTTTCTTCAAAAGACATTCACATACCCCAAGTTCTTGAAAACTACTTCTTTATAGTACACTTAGCTCCCCAAATATGCATATTCAAATTGATCGATCTAAACACGGATTAAAGCATGAAAGACACGATTTTGACTATTGAAATCAACTCACGACGATATTTAGAGCTTACCCAACCCAAGAAACGCGAGAAACCATCGAGAATCGAGTCGGGTCAAGTCGCTGAAACTGGTCGCCGAAGGTGAGCTCGACCGGATCTATTTTCGGTGGTTCTTGGCCTCGGGTGAGAGCTCCAGAAGCTCATTCGTACCCCTTAGAGTCAAGAGAGACCAGGGAAAGGGTCTAGGTATCTTTGTTTTGCGTGGGCCGAAGGTTTGACCAGAAATTATGGAGGTGGCCGGCGGCGTGGCTTCGGCTACTGCCTCTCGGGCCTCTGCTTTGGATTTTTATTTCTCTTATGGGGTCTGGACAGAGAGGAGAATCGAGGGAGAGAGAGAGAGAGAGAGAGAGAGAGAGAGAGAGAGAGAGAGAGAGAGAGAGAGAGAGAGAGAGAGAGAGAGAGAAATAAAAGATAAGAAAGGAGGTTGGTGGTGGCCCGCCCCTCTTCCCGACGGCGGCAGTGGCGGTGGCTGGGTTTCGTCGTCGACTGCTGCTGCTACTGTCTCACTGGTTCTGAACGGGTCTGAGGCAGAGAGAGAGAGAGAGAGAGAGAGAGAGAGAGAGATAGAGAGATAGAGAGAGAAGAAGAAGAAGAAGAAGAACATAGAGAGGGCAGTGGGTTGAGGTCGTTGGTGGTGGAGGTGTTGAAGGTGGAAGTGGCGGTGGTGTTGGCGGTAGAGTTGCCGGAGAAGAAGAAGAAGAAGAAGAAGAAGAAGAAGAAGAAGAAGAAGAAGAAGAAGAAGAAGAAGAAGAAGAAGAAGAAGAAGAAGAAGAAGAAGAAGAAGAAGAAGAAGAAGAATAAGAAGAAGAAGAAGAAGAAGAAGAAGAAGAAGAAGATGATGATGATGATGATGATGATGATGATGATGATGATGATGATGATGATGATGACGAGGGGAAGGAGATGAGCTGAAATAGAGAGGGAGAGAGGTGGGAGCGGTGGCGGTGAAAGTGATGGTGGCGGTGATGTTTTCGTGGAAGGTTGAGGAAGAAGAAGAAAAGATGAAGAAGAAGAAAAAGTAGAATACAAAGAAAACAAGAAAAAATCTGTTGACGAAGAAGAGAAAGAAGAATAATGAGATCTGGTACAATTCAAATGAGAAAAGGAAGCTTTTAGAAACTCTTAGGTGTGTTTGGGCACACCAATTGCTAGGATGATTGGGTGTGGTGCACGCACCACATCCCGCGGTGGTTGCATACGCGATTTCGATTAAAGTAAGACATTATCCCGAACTAAATTATAAATGTTAATCTATCGTTTTCTAAAATCTTTCCCTAAAAATTTACTCAACATATTATTATTATTATTAGTATTATAATTATTTTTGTCGTTGCTACTAAATTTTTCGTTTGCTCTCAAAATTCTCACGCGAGTTTCTTGTCAAATAAAATTTTAAATCCCGGAAATTTCTCAAATCACTTCTAGAAGATTCTAACTGAACTTTTACAGTTTAATTAACAAAATTACCCTTACGAAAATACGGAGTATTACATCCTCCCCCCCCCCCCTTAGAATAAGCTTCGCCCTCGAAGCTCGGACCAGAATCTAGTGTTTCAGGTTCTAGAGTCACCACTAATGATATAACGCTTAGCATACCATCAATGCAAATGAAATACAAGGTCACCGCACGAGGTACGGTTCATAGGGTTACTACCCTAGTCTGTTCTTGGTTC
Source organism: Linanthus parryae (assembly GCA_023055425.1). Classification (NCBI taxonomy): domain Eukaryota; kingdom Viridiplantae; phylum Streptophyta; class Magnoliopsida; order Ericales; family Polemoniaceae; genus Linanthus; species Linanthus parryae. Next base: position 71,367,060 of record JALGPY010000002.1, read on the forward strand.
CTAGCAGGAATCACTTGGACAAATAACACACATTATCAAGCATCAACCTGAACTGCCCACATGCTCAAGTCCTTAGCGGACATGTCACAACGAGGGAATAGATAATAGCGACCAATTCACATAACTTATCTCACAGAGATACCAAGGAATGAATCCACTCATAGAAAGGACAACCCTATGTCAGGAACAATACCAGGGCCCTAAAAACGAAATTGGATAAATCAGCTAACAGGCAACAACTTATCATTGAAGAGGACGTAATCGATGACTCCCCAAATACCCAGCTTTTATGTATTTTATCTTGCCCTATGTTCATTTTAAGTTACCCTTCAGGTTTTTAATCTCTTAGTTGGAAAGAACTGCTCTGATACCACCTGCAACAACCTCCTTATTCGGCTCGGGACAAGACCGGGAGGGCGATGCTTAATAGAAGCGGCCGAGATCAAAAGCAATACATTTCAGAACACTTATTCATATTATTAAACATCAAACTTAGAGTATTATACAAAACGTGCTACCATTACACAGAACTTATCTAACATTTTGTAGATAGTCTACTGATGACTATAACAATCTAAGTGTGTGTCGCGCCCCTTCTATTTTACAGTCCAGCTCCTAGGCCTGCGGTGGGAAGAAAAACAAGTACCCGCATTTTCCAAAGTCAGCAAGAAGTTCTTAGTGAGAAACACCTTAGCATGTAAAACATGAAAGAATATATAGACAGATGGGACAAGAGTTCAAAATAATAGTAACAGAGTATGAGTAGAAAAGTTATCAGAGTACGCAACAGCATGAACAACAGTGATAGAAAGAATCATCCTGAGAAATATTTCAAGAACATTTGCTATGCACAGTTACTGGCTAAAGAATAGCCAACGGATGGCCTCTTAAATAATATCTCTAGCCAACAAGGCATAAAGTGGAAACTCCCGAATCGGTGTTTCCGGCCAGAGCCAATAAGTCCAAGACTTGATCAAGAAGTCATGGGTAACTCCAGAGTTCGTGTTTCCAGCCCGAGCCAACTTAGTCCAGGACCACAACAAGTAGTCAAGGGGAACTCCAAAGTATGTGTTCCCGGCCGGAGCCGACAAAGAACCAAGACCCAATCAGTTAAGGGAAACTCCCTGGTCTCGGTGTTCCCGGCCGGATCCGATCAGAATAATAGTCCACTTGATACGGTACAAGTGATATTCGACAAGTATAGAAATCGTATTCGACACGCAGAAGATCATAGAAATCATATCGTGACACAGAAGAAGCTAAGCGTACAAGACTTAGCATGTATAACTCACAAGTATATCTTGAGACGGAATATAAGATCAAAATTTGTCAAGAATGAAGCCAGAAAAAAAAAGATTAAGCATGCACCTCGGAAGTATATTATGAGTGAGAATGTAAATCACATCAGGACATCAAAGAGGACAGGCACACGAGGCCAAACATATAACTCACAAGTATTTTGAGACAAAAAACACAAATAACACAATTCGATACGAACGAAGTATGTAACTCACGAGTATAATCTGAGATGGATATAGAATCACATAGTGACACGAACGAAGCTAGGCTCCCGAGGCTAAACATGTGGACTCACAAATATATTCTGAGACAGAATTGAAATTATATATTGGCAAGAAAGCATCTAGGCGTGCTAGGCTACGCATGTCAACTCACCTAAAGTCGATTCAGCAGTTAGTACGAAGGGTGTTTGATGAAGCCTATGTCCACAAATCTGTCTCCTACAATTCACAAACGACTAGTCACAATCGTGTTATTTCAGAATAAACGAATACACTAGCCCTATACAACTGGTCGACTAGGTCGTATACTAATTACATCTCTCACGATCCCCAATATAACCCGTCTCCAATTATATGCTTATAATTATACAAAAAGTAGACAAGTAATATTTGTAAGCTATTATAGTTAATAAAAGTAATAAGAAATCATCGTGAGATGAGTACTTTAATACCGAGTTATTTTAGCTAGAAAATAATATATAGTTTACACAAGCATACTCGATAAAAGATTAGTAAATATTTGAGAACTCATCTCATTTTGTTTTTCTTTGGATTTAAAAGACATTTATTTAGCCAATAAAACAAATATTTCCGAATTGTGCAAATACATATACTGTATAATTTTATTAGTTTATTTTTCAGGAAAATAATTCATTTTCGCTATAATCATATTTTTATTTTGAAGTATCAATTTTTATTTAATTTAGTAGAAGAACATATGAATATAACATTAACTATACTAAAACATAATTAGTTATAATTTCTAAATAAGAAACTACAACTACTCCCCCCAACAATTTCTTCAAAAGACACTCACATACCCCAAGTTCTTGAAAACTACTTCTTTAAAGTACACTTAGCTCCCCAAATATGCATATTCAAATCGATCGATCTAAACACAGATTAAAGCATGCAAGACACAATGTTGACTATAGAAATCAAATCACAAATATATTTAGAGCTTACCCAACCCAAGAAACTTGAGTACATATCGAGAATCGAGTCGGGTCAAGTCGCCGAAATGGGTTGCCGGAGGTGAGCTCGACCGGAGCTATTTCCGGTGGTTCTTGGCCTCGGCTGAGAGCTCCAGAAGCTCAGTCGCACCCCTTAGAGTCGAGAGAGACCAGGGAAAGGGTCTGGGTGTCTCTGTTATGCGTTGGCCGAAGGTTTGGCTGGAAATTATGGAGGTGGCCGGCGGCGTGGCTTCGACTACTGCATCTGGGGCCTCCGTTTTGGCTTTCATATCTCTTTCTAGGGTCTGGACATAGAGGAGGGGAGAGAGATAGAGAGAGAGAGAGAGAGAAAGAAAATAGAAGAAAGGAGGTTGGTGGTGGCTCCGCCCCTCTTCCCGACGGCGGCAGCGGCGTTGGCTGGGTTTCGTCGTCCGCTGCTGCTGCTGTCGTGTGGTTCTGAACGGGTCCGAGGCAGAGAGAGAGAGAGAGAGAGAGACAGAGAGAGAGAGAGGAATAAGAACATAGAGAGGGCAGTGGGTTAAGGTCGTTGGTGGTGGCGGTGTTGAAGGTTGAAGTGGCGGTGGTGTTGGTGGTAGAGTTGCTGGAGAAGAAGAAGAAGAAGAAGAAGAAGAAGAAGAAGAAGAAGAAGAAGAAGAAGAAGAAGAAGAAGAAGAAGAAGAAGAAGAAGAAGAAGAAGAAGAAGAAGAAGAAGAAGAAGAAGAAGAAGAAGAAGAAGAAGAAGATGATGATGATGATGATGATGATGATGATGATGACGAGGGGAAGGATCTGAGCTGAAATAGAGAGGGAGAGAGGTGGGAGCGGTGGCGGTGAAAGTGGTGGTGGCGGTGATGTTTTCGTGGAAGGAGGAGGAAGAAGAAGAAAAGATGAAGAAGAAGAAAAAGTAGAATACAAAGAAAACAAGAAAAAATCTGTTGACGAAGAAGAGAAAGAAGAATAATGAGATCTGGTACAATTCAAATGAGAAAAGGAAGCTTTTAGGAACTCTTAGGTGTGGTTGGGCACACCAATTGCTAGGATGATTGGGTGTGGTGCACGCACCACATCCCGCGGTGGTCGCATACGCGATTACGATTAAAATATAGACATTATCCCGAAATAAATTATAAATGTTAATCTAACATATTCTAAAATCTTTCCCGAATAATTTACTCAACTTATTATTATTATTATTATTATTATTGTTGTTGTTGCTACTAAATTTTTATTTTGCTCTCAAAATTCTCACGCGAGTTTCTTATCAAATAAAATTTTAAATCCCGAAAATTTCTCAAATCACTTCTAGTAGATTCTAAACTGAATTTTTACAGTTTAATTTATAAATTTACCCTTACAAAAATACGCAGTATTACAGAAACGAACTCATCTGAAGGAGATGGCGGTCGGTATCATCGAGAGGATTGAAGAGTATACAAATGTTAACACTAATAGAGACATAAGAGACAATCTGAGAGCAGAGGAAGGATGGACAAAACCTGAAGCCATGTGGATGAAGATCAATTACGATGGGGCTTGGCGTCACAGGACCGGAAAGGCGCACGCCGGCGTCGCAATAAGAAACAGAGATGGTACTCTGATTACAGCAGGGGCCTATCAAACTGGAATTGCATCTTCAGCTAAAATATCCGAAGCTCGAGCGCTGAATTGTGGAATCGATCTGGCGGAAAAATTGGGTTTTCATCAATGTATTTTTGAAGGGAATTCTAAGACACTCACGCAAGAATTGAACCAGAGGCAGAAAGGGAGAGAGGCGACGGACTACAGCGAGGTAGAGGATGAGTTAGGCAATGGGAGGGTTGGGTCAATTGGCACAATCAAGTTTCACCCATGTTCGAAGAAATAGCAATAGTCTTGCTCATTCACTAGCTAATTTTAGAATTCAAGAGCTAGAATATATAGAATGGATTGAAGTTTTTCCTAGTTGGATAACTGACATAGTTACATTAGATAACAATGAAATCCTTCAGTTTCCCCCTTTGGGGCTTTTAATATACATCACTTCAAAAAAAATGTATGACGCATTTATTGGTGATGACTAAGATGCCATGTAAGACATCAAGTAAACAAATTATACTTGGAGAGCATTGATTGGCTAGGAAGTCCATGTAGGCGCCATATGTTCTCATCAATGGAGATTTAAAATGACAAATGGCGAAATAATATCATACCTAAGCACTTCTATGCTTTTATAGATACTAGGTTCACTCCGCGCGCGTTGCGCGCGGCGTGCCATTGCACCGGGCGTTGTCGTTCGGTTTGGAAGTTGACAATTGTCTCACCGTACGTGTAATTGGAATTCATGTGTCGCATAAAGAGTATAGTACAAATTGTTTTTAATTTTTTCTAAGAAGAGGACATCATAGTACAAATTGTTTTTTAATTTTTTCTAAGAAGATGACATCAAAATCTATGGTTTGATGCAACAAATTGATATTACGTGTATTAATCATACTCAAGGAAATTGATATTGACATTTACTAATGTCAGTGAACGTGTATTTGATCGCACATATTTTCCTTAAAAGAAAAAATAATTATATTTACAAACGTGTGTTTGTGATACAATAACTTGGAACTTTATTTTCTTGGTTTTAAAATAGATGTAATAGAAAATACTTCTTCAAAATTGATTCTCATAATTATACTCTGCTGCTCTTGCAGAGGTTTTAATTGCGCCGCTACCACCAGGAAAACACAATTATAACCTGAAACCCTAATCTATTGTCAACGCCTAGTTTCCTCTCCAATAAGTCACCCTCTGATTCCTTTTGATATACGTTTCATCATTAAGATCTATCGTTTCTTGTGTGTTGAAGATTTCGCCGGTAGATTTAGTGGAATTTGCAATATCTTCTCATTGATTCAAAGTGTGCATTTAATACAGACGTGTCTCTTAGAAGATGCATGGTAATAAGTTCTTTGAATGGACGTGAACAGTTGCAACGGTCTTTTCACATTCATATTCATAAATTGTATATAAGCACAACCAATTTGCTGTGGTAATAACATAGAGTACAGCAATGGATTCTGGTAAAGAAAGTAGTGATAGTAAGGTGAGGAAGGTTGCCAAGAAGAGCATGAAGAAGAAGACGAAGAAAAGTCAGCAATATGATAGTGAGTTGGAGTTGTCAGAGGGTATATCTTCGTGGGAGAGTTGGCATGATAATTCCTATGTGGTTGGGAAGGGGTCGGAGTCAACTATATATTCAGATGCATCGGACAAAGATGAATTCTGGCGGGTTGACACAGCTTCCTCTTTTCCAAATAACTGGACGTGTACTTACCATCCCGGTACAAAGAAGAAGAAGAAAGTTAAAGGCAAAGGCAGTGAAGGTTCGCGGAGGAAGAAAGCGAATTGTCCACCGGATGGTACAGAAGATCAGGGCGGGAAGAGGAAGAAGAGAGATGATAGCGTTGTGGATTCGTCCCAGAAGAAACCGAAGGTGTAGAAGGTCTTGCATCTTCTGGTATTCTGTTCCAGTCAAGTGTAGTTTGATGTTAGGTTTTATGATGAGTGTCATGAAGTTGGGTTATTTTTAGTTTTGATTAGTTATGCAAAACTATGTAATCGTGGAGAATATTTTGTCTATGAATGCAGTTTTTAATTTCAGTTAAGTTAATGTTTGTTCACATTAGTTTCTTGTCCAATCTGAAGCACTCAACATTTAAAAGTTTGCATATGACATGAACCAATTTATTGTATCGGATTAATTATAGCATATTAGATGAATCACAAATCAGAATATGGAATCATAGCAGTTTTAAGCATTTCTAATGATGGATTGAGCGGAACGTTATAAATTAGAAAGGAGTTTTACTGAGGCTACAATGGCATGATTATGTAATTGTGTTATCCGGTCTGGATCAATACGTACATTTGATGCAAGAAATAGGCTATTTTCAATAGATTTAGTGATCGTAAATTTGATGTGTTAATTATTAATATGTTCGGAGGCAAGCGTAGATATACGGTGCAATGTATTCGCAAGATTATATTTACAGCTTTGCTGACCCTTTTTGTTTCTTTTTTTTTTCATTTTTTTAAACATCCCCTTTGTCAATAAGTTATCCATTTAACCATGTTTAACGAAGCTCACCGGTATTCGTCGTTCGCTGTGAGTTCAGTGCAAGAGAACTCGAAAATACGACTGGATAGCAATCTTCTCATATGGATAAATGAAATGAAATAACAGCTCTTAAGTGAGTGAATTATAAACTCTTCACATAGCTATTATTTATTTGAACATCAAAATCACAAAATAACATACATGGAGGGACGTAATTGTTGTACGGATGAGATTGTATTAGTCTGTGTCGTGAGAGGAGGTGTAATGCTTACAAATTTCTAACTTGTCCTCGGCAATTAGATCTTGAATAATATTTGGAGCATCAAATAATATTTTGTAACGATCACTTTGTCATGACTGAAGATTGTTGGGAGATCAGACTGCATTAATCTGTGTTGGTTGGTTTTGTTCTTTTCCCTCTCCCTTGTTTTTAACATCCCCTTCATTGATAAGTCACATGTTTTATTATGTTAAATGGAGTTCACTGGTATTTATTGTACGTCATCAGTTCATACCACTGGTGCCACAATGTATATTAGTTGATGTTTTAGACATCAGACATATGATGGATAATGCAAGCAATGCACTGTGAATTAGTAGATCAATTTCATCATGACCTAATAATGCGCCGTTCGATCACGCGACGTATATTAGTTGACATATGGGTTTTGGGGCTTCAATTGACCAGGAATCAGGTCATTAGATTCATATCAATGTTATAATATAAATAAATGAAGTGAACTAACAACGGTAAGTGAAATATAAACTCTTGACATAGCTGTTATTTAGTTGAAGATGAGAATTACAGAATACGACGGAGAGAGTGGCGTAATTGTCGTACAGATGAGATTGCATTAGTCTGTGTCAGTTGAGGAGGTGTAACGCTTACAATTTTCTAATTTGTCCTCAACAATTAGATCTTGAATAATATCTGGAGCATCATACAATATTTTGAAACGATCACTTTGTTGAGATCCCATAGATGCAAGCTGCTGTGCAACGCTGTTGTCCAGTTTTTCGATAGGGATCAAGGCTATTTTCATGCGTCTGAGCAATGCATATCCATCACGGATCTCGCGCCTCATCGATAGTGGAGCAGTAGTCTGGAGATGAAAGATTTTGCTGGCCTCATAGTTGGAGGTCTCAATCTTGATTTCTTTCCAGTCATTTTCATAAGCTGAATGAATACCTTGATAAATTGCCCATAGCTCACTTAACAATTGAGAGACTCCATCAATTCTTCCTATGAAACCAAGCTGCCAGTTTTCATTGTCATCGCGGCAGACACCACCGATTCCACCGGTATTGGTTATCGGTGACATAAAACCATGCACACTTATCCTTATCACTCCTTCAAGGTAGAGAAATGAGTATTAAGATATATATCAGGTTTATATTTCAATTAATGTAGCAGGAAATATGATATGTCGTTGGCTAACTAATATCGTACGATATTGTGGCCGCATTACATTTTGAAAGTACCGCAGATAGCAAAACATGGTAGGAAACTTACTGCGAGGAGTCAAAATGGGAGGCGGAGGTGTTTCTTGAAATCGAGTTGCTGCAGTAACAAACTGCGAGAGTGATGGACTTGAAGCTGAGGAACTTGCAATAGTTTCATTACTGCTTACTTCTTCCTCAGATACTGCTCTTCTGTGTCTTGACATTGTAGCTGTTTATTCTACGAATAGATAGTTTATGCTCCTTGTTATCTTGAATAATGGATCTATAGGTTTTTTATAGAAGAGGTGAGGTGAAATGCATGGCAGATAATGCCAGATAAAACTGGACAATTGGTCCGTGACTTTGTCAGGCAATTTGTTTCTTTTAATTTGACTGTTTATACATTCACCACTCACTCACTGTCATTGGATTCATATGTGGTATGAATGTGCGTATGAACAACAAGAGTTCTGTAAACTACGCTGTCATTGTTCATATGTATGACAGAGGGTTTTTATTATAAGTGGTATGAATATGTGTATATAGGATGCTGACTCTCTGTGTAAACGCTATCTAATATGTGTGAACTGGCGCCATATCCAAAACACTTAAAATACTGAAGTTTTTCATTAACAGGTGTACTATATTACATGTGCAGATTATATTCGGTTATGGACGAAAGAAATTGTGTAAATATTGAATTCATTGAGGACGTTGTAACACTATAACAGCAGATATGATTTCTTCATATCGTTTTATTATTACTTGCGGTAAAAGAAGAAAGCGGTACAATTTATAACATAACAGAACAAAGAGAAAACATCATTCTGAACAGTGGAATGCACTGTAGCAGCAATGTGGCAAACATTCGGTGGTCTTTCTCTTCATATGCTGAGCAGCATTGTCTCCGACTGTGCATGGAATATCAATTTGTTTACCATGCATACTGAACTTCTTTCACGACCCATTTAGTTACCCTGTGGTTGTTTGGCGGCGTGCATTTGAACACGCGAACATACACATTTTCATTTGCATTTTCCATGTTTAAGCCAACCAGTAGAGCTTCTTGTTCCTGAGAAAATAATGCCGTTATTTGTGTATTACATAACTATGAGCAGCTGTATATTTCATATGAGTAAGTACCGCACTGTGGTTGTAGTTGTTCGGAGCAAATTAGGTAATACCTGTGGTGTCATTGCTGCCAGATTTTCAGCTGTGTTTCGGAGAAGGGTCTCCGCAGCCTGGCCGAAAATCATCACATCCATTATTCCAGTGTCATCTCGCAGTTCCACTATAAGGCGGCATCTGTGAAAATGGTATGTAATCATATTATACACGAATGTACCTGTCATGTGTGAACTGGTAGTGTTCAATTGTAGCCAATAGATTTTGTTAATTTTAATGTATTCATCAGGTGTGAAATAATTAACCTGGGGCTTGTGTCGCATTGTATGTCATTACATACGGGACAGTATGGACGTCGACGTTCACAATTGCAACGGTTACATGCATTGAACCAAGTGGTTTGACTGGTCGGAAAGATACGTGTTGATACCCTAAGCCAGGCTTCTTCATACATAGGCTTCTCAGCGTTTGATGAAGCCGGAGAAACAGAAATCAGAACGATGGATTATGAAATAAAGAAGTTTGAATGAAGTTAAATTATGATTAAGAGGAGAGATTGAAAAGCAAAGGGCAGGTATATGCAAGAAGAAGAATTCCGTTAAAGATTGTACGTACAAAATACTTATTGTAAATTCAGAAGACGAAAGTATATGCAGATCAAAAAATATTATCACATAGATGGATATCCTGGAATTTCACCCATTCTGTGATAACAATAATTTGAGGTTTTCAAACTTTACCAGTGACGCACGAATATCTGCAATCTTGGACGGCATCATCTTCAGTATACAACGGATTTGTTAGTTGTATATTGATACAACTTCTGAATCTCAATTGTATTGCTTGCAATTTGATACTGATTGTAGACATGGGAAGCAGTTCTTATATAGTGAGGTCTTCCATACCTCTGGTCAAATATTCTGCAATATATAATTAATGTAATTTGTAAATTCGATGTAACCATTGCAAGTTGAATTTTCATCCTGTTATTTCATATGTGTTGATCATGTCTTGAATTGACAATTCACATTCGTAGTTAATTTATTGTGCAATTTGCAGAGATGGTCACATGATCGCAATTACTTCTGCACTATCTGATCAGCAAGTGCATTCCAAGAGGGTTCATATATCAATGAGCTATTTGGAAGCTTCTTACCTATTTGCATCTGAAATTGAAAAGAGATGCTCTGTAGAGACCTCTGCCAACCGTTCAATATCTGTGACTTTGTGTGTGCAGATTCAGTATGTGAGCAGGTGTAGTTCCCGTTCATGATGTGGTAGATATTGCAACAAATGCATTATTTGAAGTTTGCATGTGTGGAATCTCGAGGCATTGAATTGTACAACAGCATGTGAGTGTTATAGTCTGATAGTATTCAATCCAATTCGACAATTGAAATACTGTTGTTGCTTGTGTGAAAGATTTGCCTTTATTATTACTGCAGCTGGAATTGTTAAGGTAGGTTGTGACTGAACATGCCATGTTTAGTTGAAATAAAAGGGAACAGAGATTGCTACTTTGATATGTCACAATATATATGAAACATAATGTAACTTAATGCATTAGATATTAAGCAAACCATAGACAGAGCTTTGAGTTACACGCTACATGATGCATGTCATCAAAGTAATAGCTACATTGCAACATTAGGTTGTTATGTTTTTGCAAAGATAATAACATAGAATAATACTGGAACAGGTTGACAGAATGACAATATTTAAAGAAATGTCTGGATATTCTTAGTACAGAGTACTTTCATACGTTGAGGCTATGCTGGAAACACTTTCACCCGAAATTTTGGCATGCTCGAATCAACTAATTACATGGCACATGCATCTCCAGTACGTACATTAGCGCTTCTGGCAAATTGATACCAAGACACTCGTCTCTTGTCGCTGTTCTCTCCACCTGGGTATTTACAACGGCAAGTCCAAGTTGTATTACCAGAAGTCCCTGTAATGCACACAACTGTTGTCCGCTCTTTCAAGTATGCCCTGCTGAACTGAATTGGTATATTCTGTAATGCAAACATGAGATTGTTAGGCGCTATTGTTGCAATTGAATACAATGCCGTTGTAAATGAAATTTAACATTGAAAGTTTACCAGTCCACCGGAAGATTCCAAATGGGACTTCTGTATTTGAACAGCGAAACATGGCTTGTTGCAGTGAGCCTTGTAGGAATTAGCCTTATTCAATGCACGAGTAGCTGCACACTTTCTTGCATTCAGGATAGAAGCTGCAGCACTGTAATCTAGCTCTGATGTAGTGAGACCATAGATTGTCACTTTGAATTTCGAATGTCCCTCGTACTTGAAAGTCAGCATGTGCCCATATGAGAGCGAATAATGAGCTGCAAATTCCTTCCACCCTGTTGTCAAATATATGTCGTTACCTCTACTTTTCATTTTTATCTCCCACACTCGGCCATCTGGGACTACAAGTTCTGCATAATTCCAAGATTGGATCGATGATGTTGCACAAAGTCATCTGGCAGTCGCTGCAGTGAATAGATGCTTGAAATCTTTAATAAATCCATCTCTTATTACAATTAATATTAGTGTTATTCAATCCAATTTCTTTCTAAAAAGCACACATATACATGTGTATATATACACACATATATATGCGACATAAGGCCTACCAAGTTGTTGTTGTCTTCATCTCGATCCGTGATAACTCGGAAGAATTTCATTTCCAGATAGCTGCAAGAGGAATATAATAATCTGTATTACTGAATGTGGCACAGAGGAGACGATCTAAAACATATGCATGTTAATGCGTTCTCTTCATTTATGCTACATCAGCAATCGGTTGAGCAGAAGTTGCGATATGGGGGCTGAAATACATGTATGATTATTTACTGAAACTATGAATGATTAATGTCCGTGTGAGTTAATTTGCACGAGATATTTTCTCCGCCACATCGTAATGAATTCACAGCCTGATGCTATTTTTTTATAACTCTTCGTACGTAAAATAACAATATTCAGTCGAAACTATCTGGTAGAAATTAATTGTACCTAACATGATTCAATATGCACCGTTTTTGGTTTAAGGAGTTAGACCAATAAGTTTTGTGTGTAGTGACCTGGTATGTTCCCAAAATTGAGATATCTGGACTACTGTAAATTAAAAATAAATAATCAGTATTTGAGTAGTGGGGGGCCTATATATATTGGTGTAATCACGTTCCATATGACTCGGTGGCCTATATATATTGGTATAATATCCATAATTGGGTAAAGTATGGTTGCTATTTTACGCATAAGCTTAATTGTATATATCTGCAAAGGCTGTCTTTCGAAGCTGCACGTTCCATATGACTACAATTTAATCTATTAGTGAGATTAACAACAGTAGATCCATGAATCTTGTACTTACAATTATTGGTATAATCACATTCCACATGACTGCAATTTAATCTATTAGTCAGATTAAAAACATTAAATTAATGAATCTTGTACTTACAATTTCACAACATTTTTTTTCCTGATCATTTTTTTTTAAATTTCTTGTTCTTTTTTTTTTCCCTCTCATTATCTAGCCAAATATACCAATGTGTGTCTTCAATTGAAACTAAAGATGAATTTCTTATCAACAAATATATCTATTTCCATTGTGTACCAATCAGACAGATTTCGTCGCTATGTGGAGTGTACTATTTATAGATCAAGACATTGGTAGCAGATCTGGAATAGAAATCACTAATATAACATATGAAAACAGTAGCACCCGATAAATTCCAATCATTTGTTCACAAAAGGGACTGAATATGAGTAATGTAGATTTCTTCCTGTGAGCGATTATACAGATAAAGAAGATGCTATTTGGAATCAGGTACCTGTAGAGTGATGATATTAGAACCTGTGACTCGCTGAGATCTGATGAATCGAGTTGGAGAATTCCCGACCTAAACAATCACGAATAGGAATACTGTGAATAAGTAGATCGCTGTGACAAATACGGTATGATATCCAGTACCTGTTCGAAATTATCATTGCGAGATAAGTTGTAATACCTGTTAGAGAAAAGTTAGAAATCAGGGAAGATTTGGCTGGGAGGATGAAGTTGAAAGGTCTTCTTACCAGCACAACGAAGTTGGGTAGTTGTAAATGTAGGATGTGGATGTTGTTTTTTCAAATCATAAAGTTATCTCTGCTTTTGAGGTATCAGTGATAAATTTTTATAATGTTACTTTTCATTGTATTTCACAAATTGGGTGTCCATAGACACTATATTGATTGTCATGTGTAATAATCTTGATCAAGGTTTTTGCTTACTGACGTTATTTTTTAATGTTCTGAAGTAATGAAATTTATCTAGTTCAAATGGAAGTTGTTGGGAAGAAAAAAAGATGCACATCAAAACGGAAAAAGAAGAAGAAGAAAGAAGGGGGAAAAGAAAAATACAAAAAAAAAAAAAAAGAAGAAGAGTGGAATAAAGAGAGGGGGAAAAAAGAAAGAAAAAATGAAAGAGATGTTACAAGTTGTTGACATCCCAAAATTATGAGGCATAAGTTACTACGAAACGGCTGCAACGTGAAATTGCAAGAGTACCGTAAAGACAACACTTAAACTCAAACATCCAGAATATGTTAACAGATTCATTTTCTACTAATCCTCTCCTGCGGTTGTTGGAGACCGTTTTCGTTTGGATCCCGATGATGACGTGCTGGATGTTACCGACCGCCTACTGGCAATGCTCATTCGCTGCAGTTTTTGGAGAAATTGCGTCTGGATCTCGAGCTGCTGTTGCTTGAGAAAGGTTACTTTTCCCAGTATTTGTATTTGTCGCTCCACTCGTTGAATTTCCTTTTCAGTATCTGTGATCATTTCATCAACATTTTTACCACTGTTGAATATTTTGCGACAGATAGCTGCTCCCTCGGCCCTTCCTCTTGGAATGTTGCGTGTTTCCTCCGTTACGTTTTGCTCAGTTGCAGTGTTACGGCAGCCTTCCATTGAAATATATCTGTCGTAATTTCGATAATTACAAACCGAAATAAGGTATATATTTTGTAATGGTGAGTTGTTGCAATATATAACTTACTAACGTGGATTATGAGCACAACACACGTCGTTGACCTGGCAATACAGAAGTGGATACTACCCTTGCATCCAGATTATACTTCTCTTATTTATCTGCACATTGTAAAGTAAGTTTGTTAGATTTGTGTATGTGGAAACAATATCTTCAATTTATGCTAGTATATAATGGTTACCTTGAAGTGTTGCTCGGCAAATAGTTGAAATTGTGGAATACTAATTTATATCTGTTCTTTCAACTTGGTCTCCAAGAAATTTCAGAATTCTGTTGACAAGTGTCGTCAACCAAATCTTTTACTTTTTAGGAATACCAATTACAGTATAGGTGTAATGGGTGAGCTGATGCATTGGTTCGTACAAAGTCATGATTGTCAAGCAGAATTTAGCAGCCACATGTGTGGCATGCATGCAACCTGTGCTGTTGCCTCATGTAATGGCTTACTCACATTGCCTTGAATTTTCTATCACAATGTGCTGCATTCATTTCAATAGCAGTAGGGATGTCTATTCTTTCCAACTGTTTCCTACTCTCTGGCTAGAAGCCATAAATTACCACATATTCTAATTAATATAGGAAATATTAGTCATAGTATTTTTGTAATTTCGTGGAATGTAGCTATAAATTTGATACGTTGCATTTCTGATGATTTGTGGGCGTATTCATTCGAAAGTGTAGTAGAGATAACAAAATAAATTGATTTTTGTGCATATGTCTTAATATATGTAATTAAATGTATATTATATTATACACAGCAACAACTAATTTGTCTGGGATAGTACTTCAGTTTATATACAGCTCCATTCCCAGATGAACTCATTGTGTAAATAAGTAGATCCGTGTAAATATTGTACGGAGTATTATAAAAGACCTTTTTTTTTTTTTTTTCTTTTCTTGTAATTTCCTTTTTGGTGAGTGAACACTACTTAACCAAATTCCAATGTCAACTTGGATTGGTAAGAGTATCTGAATTCGCCGAAATTAACAACATTACATTACACAAATTATTCATGATGCTAGTGTTACAAAATGAACCAGGTACAAATGCTAGAACCGGTTACTACGCTCTACGGTATGTCTTTCCTTTTTTTTCTTGCTCGACAATATCCTGAACACGTTCAGGTAGACCCGTTGTTTCGAATGCATAACATCCATCGTGATGTTTGAAAGCTACACAGAGTGCATCTGCCGCAGAGTTACCTTCACGATGGATGAATGTTATCAAACATGATTTGAATTTTTTTTGTAGTTCTTTAATTTCTTCGATTTCGGCACAAACGTCTTCTGGGAAAACATGAGAACACACACCAGTTATGTGGTCAATAATGTTTTTAGCATCGCCCTCTGCCCATATATCAAGCCAGTTCCGATCTAATGCATACTTCAAACCTTTGCACAGTGCAGATGCCTCTGCAAAGTCAGAGTTCTTCTCATGCTCAATTTCAGCGAAGGCATACACACAATCTCCTGTACAATTCCGATATAGACCAGCACGAACTATGGTTGGCCAGGTTGGACGTTTGTAGTCGCAGTAGAATCCCCCATCGAAATTTAGTTTGATGATATGTTTTGCAGGAGGTGACCAGTGGATTCTAAGAGATGACGTAGATGGGGAGCGGATCTTCTTGCTAGTTGAAGAAGAGGATCCAGTTTCATTGCCTTTACCTGGGTTCATAAAAGTATGATGACCTGGTGTAGAAGTCAAATATGGATTCTGTTGTCTCGGAGGAGGCAAGTTTTCGAGGAAGAATATACATTCATCATCAGCATTGTCTGAAGCATAGGGTGATTGCAGATCACTTTGGTATACCAAAGGTTGCTCGGTGATTTGCGGAAGGAAATCTGATGTGTGGGCAGGGAAATGTAAAGGTATTAATACTTGATGGTCTGGTATTGGAATTGGTGAACCATAATTCTGTGGTGAGGCTGAGTATGAATGTGATTGTGGGTGAATATTTAACGAAAGAGGGGAGTACTGATACTGGGGAGATGCAATGGAGTTGTAATAATTATATTGTGGAGGGAAATTTGGTAGGGGAATACCTGTATTGTATGAGCCATGGAGGAAATCTGTACAAGTAGGCGGCGATGCATAGAAGACTGGTGACCCTGGACTTCGCATTGGGGGACTGTTCCAGTGACAATTTTGCGGACTGTGAGAAAGTGCTACACCAACACCGTAAGCTGCATGCATAAATTCGTTGCCACTGGGAGGCGATGCACGGAAAATTGGTGATGTCGGGCTGTGAATAACGTGAAATTGGTGATTTCCGGCATCATACATTGTGTTTCCAGTCATTGGATGATAGGGTGAGCTCATGTTAGGCTGCACTGTGTTGTTGGGTGAGAAGATGTGAACATAGCTCCCAGCTGGGATGCTTACTTCAGTGGTGGGAAGGTCTGTTAGCAAGGTGGTTAAATTCCAGCAAGAATGCTCTTCATCAGAATTGTAGCCTGACATGGTGAATAGATTGAGAAATAGTTCATGAAATGCTTACAGTCAATCTTGTAACATTATATAGGAGACCTAGAAAGTGCAGGCATTTGAAGTCATCTTGAAGCATGTGTACTAAATGTAGACAAGAATATTTTGTGTTGGTTATGAAATCTAATAACTGATGGAACTCTTTTTTTTTTTTCCCTTTTCTTTTTTCCTCTTTCTCTCTTCCTCACCAAAATTTCCAAGGATCGTTTATTGTTTTTATTCTGTGTACAAGCTATTATATTATACATATGTATTAGTATTATATCCCTGCAGCTGTAACTTGTTGTAATATGGAATATCAGTTTAATTGACTGCAATTGTAAACATGGAGAACTTAATATAGATTAATATTAAACGGAAGGCAGAGGACGAATCTGTTCGAAGATGCAATAGTTTTTGGGAAAGAAAGGGGGGGGCAAAAGGCAGGGAGATAACAATGGAACATTACCATGATGTTATCTCCTTGCATTTTTTCCAGGTGAACAAAAGTTGTAGTGCTAGTGGATCACAGCAGAGCTTCTATTGTAGTAATGCTTCTATGTACACATGTGGTTGCATACTTGATCTGCAGTTGGGCGCATACGCTGGCATTGTGTCCAACTATGCCGTCTCCACTTGGCGAACATTCCATTTGTTGACCCTTCTGCGGTTCGTGCTTGTAGATCCAGCAAGTCGAAAATAGAACATGTTCTTAACACTTGACTCATTAGCTTTAAGTAATAGCTCCTTGTGTTCCTGAAATGAATCAATGTCTTGTAGTTAGCACTCTCTTCACAAAGCACACTAACATATGAACCATAACATTAATAAACTATCGAATCAAGCCTTAAGTGTAGCGTGCATACATCTCCTGTCATTGCTGACAATATAACAGCACTTTTCTTCAGGACAGCCTCGACACCATGTCCGAAAACGACAACATTCAGCTCTCCAGTGTCATCTCCAATTTGGACTTCTAGACGACCCCTACAAAGCAAAAATGAATGTATTCAAAACTTTTTTTCTATATGTTTTTTTTTTTTTTGGAAAAAAAAAATTTTCCTCTTTTTGTTTTTTTCCCATTCTTCTGTTTCATAGTTGCTCTTCTATATTTGGGCACTGGAGATTGAATATACAGCTGAAGTTGGATAGAAGAGAATTATATCAAATTACCATGGTACGGAAGTGCAATCAGAATTGTGGCAACCAGAACAGTTGAATTTTTCTCCAGTTACATAGCTCGTTGCACAAGTACACTTACTGCAAGAATGGTACCACGGTCTCTGTGTTTCAGGTAAGGAAAGAACTGAAACTTTCACCCACACATCAGTGTCTGCAGACTGCAGGATATATATAGAGGACTGTCAACCGGACATAACAATAAATTCCCAACAATACGATATAACTACGGTGGAGAAAATACCGGTTTTTCTGGGAGGTCTGCAATCTTTGACAACTTGAATTCAGTGTTCTTTGTCTTAGGATTCTTCTGTGCCAACAATAATTCAGGATTCCTGAGTTTATCAATCTTCTGATAATTTGCATCACGCCTACACGAGAGAAACAGATATGAGATTAAATGTGGGAAATATATTATGTTGTCGCAATTGGAAACTGTATAAATAGTTGTATTCATATACCAGTCAATCAACTCGTCAACTCTTGGATCCTCGATATTGTGCAGGAACATAGTGGACATTGTTGTCCTCAGAGAAAAATCTACAAACACATGTACAGCAATTACATGAATATAATGTTGTGCAAGCTATGTTTTCATATAATGCAGTCATATTTCCATTCCGTCCATAATCTTGTAATTCCATACTCATTAATACTGATGTTAAGGGAAAGTTACCCAGATATGTTGTTGAACACACATTCGTTGCAATTACAACTGGATGAGCACTGGCCAGTATATTTAGTTTATCTCCTTCTGCTGTGGTTGCATCGTCCCATAAGGATAAACAAACTGGGACACCGCTGAAATGATATATGTAAATATAGCCTTCAATAATTGCACGCACCAAGAAGCAACACTTGAACACTACGTAATACAAAACAATGCTCAGAGGCAGGGTACTTACGAGTCGTCCAGAACAATGACATCCCTCACTCGAGCACGACCTGCTGAATCTTTTCGGGGTACTGTCTTCGTGGACATTACAGCAATGATGATGACAGCAACATCTATGATCATAGTGAAATACAAACAATACAAATAGAAGTGTGTATTTATTATGGGCAAACATTTAACACTTTATATTAATATGAAATATCTATGTAGAAATTATGCAAAGCAGTGCATATGACCTACCAAATTTCTCACGGGAATTCACAAGAGTGCGAGCTTCTTCCAGACTTTTCAAATTATAGTTGCTGCCACAGCCTTCGTCCACCTTATCTTCAACTGCGGTTACCTCCATTTCTTTGTTAAGCACAAGGGAGAAATCATGATCTATGTAACGGTACTTCGGGTTGACAGGTCGCACAACACCATTGCTAAACCAGTACGAATGATAGACCTGTAACTTGTTGTCAAAGTTGGGTATATCTGCATCAAATGATGTTGCCTGGATCTGTTTTCCCTGCAACTTGAATAAAAATCTATTGAACATGGAAACCGAAAGATTGAGAATAACAATTGTGAACACAGCAGCAAAAGCACACTACATTTGCAAAATAAAAGAAACAAACAGTCAGATTATTTGACCAATATCTTTGCATAAATTTAATTACAACCTCACTGTCACAGAGCACAAAACGCTGGTACTTTGTGTTGGAAGCCTTTCCTGTCAATATTCGTGATTTCTCGGCCACCCGCAGTCGGAGTTTCCATTCTTTGCATTCGTCCGTCAATCCAGACAACTTTAAAGTTTTACCTTCCATGATTTCAATGAATTCCTACAAAAGGCATTTGAATAGTGTTAGTATATAAGATATCAAGATTTTCAACTAATGATCAAGTCTGTTTCAGGTGACATTATATTATATTACTGCACACCACATGAGTGGCATCTCCGCATGATGAAACCGGCAAGCACTAACCATGAATGGAATTTAAAATGTGCTGTGTACGCGAGTTGCTCTATGCAACAGATCTTTGTACACAACATTTCGAGTTGTGCAATTAAATTGAATGCCGTCAATTGGTTCGATTAACACTTTAACTGCAGACCCTAACTTGGCTCTGGATAATGCCACATACAGTTGACCATGCGAGAATACAGGTTGTGGTAGGTAAACACCAACACGTTTCAGAGTTTGGCCCTGCGACTTGTTGATGGTCATAGCGAAGCATAGTCGAACTGGAAATTGTTTACGCTCGAATTCTATGGGATAGTGATCTGTTTGGGACGGTCTGAGCGGGATCCGAGGAATGAACACGGATTTCCCCTTATTTGGACCGACTGCAATCTCAGCATATATTACATTAGGCAACAACTCCTTGCAAATAAGTTTGACACCATTTGACAATCCAGATGACGGGTCAAGGTTGCGTAGCAACATTAGTGGACAACCTGGCTTCAATTCTAAGTGGTGAGGTGGGATCCCATTGGGAGTTAGTGTATGCAGGAATTCTACTGGATGAGTCGACTGATTCTCTGGCAGAGATCGATCGAAGCTATTATATGTATGAGACTGCCCTGGAAATCTACTCAGCAAAATTTCATTGACTCGGTCTACGCAGTCATTCCGAGGAGTTAGAATTGCTCTTTCGGTAAGGTACCGCGGGTCCAAACAGTCAGATTGGAAATTGCAGTATACAGCTTTAATAAACAAATCTATTGACATGCTTTCATCAATAAATGGCACAATCATCGATTTTGGCAAATCTATTGTCGCTTCATCAACATCTTGCACACTACCATTTCCAATCGACAAGAGAAATTGGCAGAAGGTAGGATCGTCAACAGCACGCATATTTTCCGTTAGATAAAGCAAATGCATACTGGCCCATAGAGGTGAGTCAACAATGCTGTTGGAGATACATTCCTCCTTAGTAGCACGCACCGTCATAGGCAGCACCTGCCTGAAATCACCTCCAAAGACCACGACCTTACCTCCAAATAGCGATTCATTGGAACATATATCGCGTAGCATACATTCAAAAGCCTCTATATTCTGCTTCTTCGCCATCGTCACCTCATCCCATATGATAACTTTGGCCTCACGAATAAGGTGAGCAAGAGCTGTCTGTTTTCCAATGTTGCAGGTATTCTTATCCGTGGTATCCAAGGGGAGCTTGAAGCGAGAGTGCGCAGTTCTTCCACCAGGCAAGTTTGAGGCTGCAATACCAGTGCTAGCAGTAGCCAGAGCAATCCCTCCACTACTGCGGACATATGCCAGCAGAGCTCTGTACAGGAAAGTTTTCCCCGTGCCACCTGGTCCGTCGACGAAGAAACATCCACCTTTCAGTTCGTCGATGTGATTTGTGATTATTTTGTAAGCTGCTGATTGCGCGTTATTTAGCTGGTCGATGGCAGCCACGTCTTCGGCTGGAATCGGCACTGCCAATTCCTCTTCAATTTCCCGATTCACGGAACTCATTTCCTCACTCTGACTAACTGGTA
Source organism: Linanthus parryae (assembly GCA_023055425.1). NCBI lineage: Eukaryota > Viridiplantae > Streptophyta > Magnoliopsida > Ericales > Polemoniaceae > Linanthus > Linanthus parryae. The sequence goes on from JALGPY010000002.1 coordinate 71,388,269, forward strand.
ACGAAGTAATGAAATCAATCAATTGTCTCCCCATTGCCTCTAGAAATATATTCACTCCTTTAACAGTTCTGAATAGAATTTGAGCTTCATTCAATCTCCTCTCTTTCCGGAAATCTTCAGATAGATTCATATACATCCGATCCCACAAAGACCGTGGATTGCCTGGCTGGCAGTACACAAGGATAGTGGCAAATAAACGCCGCAATGTCTGCGGCATTTGAAAAGTCGCAGCTTCTTCTAAACAATCTTCAAGTGCTGTGTCTTTTTCCTGCAGACCGAGTTTCTCACATGCTTCACGGTATGATTCACATATGTGATTCCTCACTGTTCGCAGCTGCTCGTATGATTCAGCACCTCGGACATGAGTCAGTAATAATCGGAGGAAAAAGCGGTCTCCCTCTGAAGGATTAGCAGCAACAATACGTCCAATACTGTAGCCCTTCTTCCGAGGCTCCCAGCATAAATTTGTCTTATTCCACACGTAATGTTGTGGAAATTCACTATACAACCAACGCTTTGCACTTTTGTCACGCTTATTTGTTTCGAAATATTCCGTCAACATTGTTTTTGCGTACTTCTTATCCGCGGCAATGTATGGAAGCTTCGTATATTTGTCGAAGGAAATAGATTGCATGCCGGGAAGGTGAAGTGGAAGTGCAATTACAGAAGGATACATCTCGTTGAGCGGGAAACTGTAAAGACGCCATGCAGCCTCAGGAGGTGAAATCCACCTGGCAGACTGAAAGGCTGCAATTTCATCAATACCACTTGTTTGATTTGACACAAGCTGGAATGCAATTTTATCGTGCCCTTTATAAATATACTTGTACAGATATTTAACTGCCTTGATTGTTGAGCAAATCTCGACATTTATGTGGCAGTCATATTTCGCCAGCAAATATGGATTGTAAGGCACGACCCATCTATTATCAAGAGTGGCTCCGCGAACCTCAACAGTGCGACCGTTGCGCTGTCGGCGATAAATAGCAAACGAATTATCACCAGTTCTTGTGGCATTGCAAAAATCCCGGGGATATCTGTTCTTGCATCCAGTACGAGGCCGCATACATACATTGTTCTTGTTGTGTTCACCACAAGGACCGTGCATCATATGCCTGACAACGGCATTGTAGAGATGAGGATTGACCTCAGGATCAGGAATTTCAGCTGAGATATACCTGTCATACTCATCAGGTTGCATCAATTTCGCAAACTTTTTGAGAATCAGCAGGAAATGCACATGTGGAAGACCACGTTTCTGATACTCGATGACATACGTATAAGCTGCAATCGGTCCAAGAATTTCTCGTTCAACTAAATCACGTTTCAGCTCAACTACCTTCGCACGGAAAATGCGAGCTACTAAATCCGGTCGATTCGATGCTTCCTCATGAGGCAGGAGCTCATCTTGGATTTCAGACCATCTAGGATTGCAAGTCATCGTCACAAAGTAATCAGGCTTTCCAAACTGACGCACGAGGGCCATTGCATCTTGATAACGACGCTTCATATCTCGTGGTCCCCCAACAAATGAAGGCGGTAGAACAACATGACGACCAATGTTCTCAGGATTCGTTTCTCCTGCTGCCAGACTATCAATTATACCTCGATAAAGTTCTGCACGAATATCATCTTGGTTGAAGCGCACATAGTCAAGTCGACTTGTTTCCAATTTGATGTACATGTCAACAATATATTGTTGAAGCAAACGACCGAAAAATAAAATCGAGGAATGCCGCATGCTTCGAATTTGCAAACGATAGCAGTAGTACTGCCGACAAGTCACAGTTGGAATCTCTGACTCTGCATCCTCTTTACCTGCATCGACCAATATAACAGTTAGAAGATGATGTAAATATGTCTGCATAGAAGAGAAGATTCTGTCATTCAAGAACATTGGGCATGTGCAAACCTGAACGTCGCTTCTTCTTCTTTGGCCCTTTTGCGGCATTATTCTTTGCAGGTTTCTTCTCAATACCAGTATGCCAACCAGGTTGACCATAAGGGAACATAATTGGGTACTGTAGTGGGTCGTAGCAACCCAAGTGGTACTTGATTGGTTCTGGCCCACCCTTCTTTCGCTGCACCAAGATATCACGCGAATACTTGCCTGCACGATATTCATCATCTATCCAAATGCCGGCAACCTGATCTGAAGTAGGCATGTTATGGGTTCTCTGATCCAATCCGGGATCACACCGAATACGTATATCACAGTCCATGAGATCAGGGGTTTCAGACATTGATTGGAATTTTTCATTATAGGGATTTGATTTCAGGATGTCACTCAGGTAAGCAATAATAGACGGATCAACATTGCTGAACGTCTGAGATCGACAATGTAATTGATAAGCAGGATCGTAAAAATATAATTGCAGATATCGAGGTGTCTCCTCACCGGGGTCGAGGTTATTGATGTAATGATATATTTGACCCTGAACCCTGAATGTATAAATTCCTTTGCTGTTCTTGAGGATTTCACGATCATTCTTCACGCCCATGGATGTGAAAGAAAATAAACTGTTGTATGCACGAATCGAAGTTCTGAATTCCTGACTTGTTGCATTATCCGACAGTAGCAATGCAGCCAGTGTATCAGGAATTTCATGTGCAGCAAGAACAACTCGGCCCGAACTGCTGCAAAATCCATCTGGTTCATACGCAAACAGTTTGGCCTGGCAATGAGGACATATCCTTGGCTGGGGTAGCCGGCTCGGTTCAGTGGGAGGAGAGGGGGGATCACGTTGCCACTTCTTTCTACGCTTCTTCTCTGCAAGACAGACACATTGAAAAGAATAATCAATACTGTGAACAGACAAGAGGGGGAATATCATGAAATCAGCAGTAGTATAATACTCACTCGATGGTTTAGCGCCAGTGGAAGTACCAGGAGGATGCTTGCTGGACTCACCTGACAATGAGCATGATGAACCACCTTCACCAATAGTCTTCGATGATGCAGGAATGTCATATGATGATTGAGTTGCAGCATAGCGAAATAAGGGAGGTGGAAATGAATCATGCGCTGTGCGAGAACACGGAGCAGTAGTGACGCTAGAAGGAGCAAATGCCAGCCCATGATTCTGCTGACCGTTGTACACATCCAGAGCAGTGACACAGAAACCATGACGGACAACAATCCGGGAAGATCTGGAATGTGGCGTTAGCTGTGCAGTTGCTGTGGACGGAGGCACTGAGGTACCGACTGCATTTGTTGAGGCTGCAGGGCAATGTTTTGCCGGGAGACATGCAATACCACGTCTACGTAATCTCTGAGACGAAACTTTCCCCGTTCCACTGTGCTTTCGTTGCGAATCACAGTTAGGCCGAGGCACAACATTGCTCCTCTCCTCTGCATTCTCGACTATTGTTTGGACTCACACTGCTTCTGTTTTCACATACTGGAGAAGCACTTGAATCAACTTTTGACGGTCTACCTCTCTTCCGACAGTTTCCTGAAGTTGCCACGCTACTCGCTGCCTTGTCTGCATTGGCAACATTACAGCCTACGTCTTCTCCATCACGAACAACAGCTCTAGGTGTCTGATCTTGTTCATTATGTACTTCTTTACCACCGCTTCCAGGCAACAAAGTTGGCCGATGAGTTACTGCTTCCGAATAAGTAAATTGTGAACCAGAGGAATGCACAATGTCAACCGATGATTCTCCACGACCGATGTTTGCAACATCTTCTGTCACAATCACAGGAGCAGCCTCATGAGCAGTGGACGAATCTTCCCTCTCACAGCTATAGCAACCTTTTGTTGATATGGTGAATGAATTTACTTGATCACGGAAAAAATGATTGGCGACAACCTTCGAGCTGTTTGGGACTGTTGAGTCTTTGGTTCCCTGCAATTTTTTCTGAACACCACTGGGATCATTGTGTGAAGTTGCACTCGATCCATTCTTCCGAGGTCTTCCTCTTATGCGACATTCACGACGAGCCCCAGGTGAAATATGTACAGCAGTTATCCCTGTGACATCATCTCCAGTGATCAGACAATCACCAACGCCAAGCTTACTCACTGGTTCAGTTGCAGCACAGTGGCGAACATCATTGCCTGCAACTTCACCACAACACCTGCAGTCAGCAGTTGGAGTTACAGAAGAAGAATCAATTCGTCCTCGCAATACCTGATTCAATGCATCAGAACACATAGGTTGCATGACATCGCAACAGTCAGCAGCAACACCTGAATTTCCGCTAATAACATTGGCGACCTGCAGTTTTTCAGAGGGGGGAGTTGCTTTAGGAGTAGCTGATGTGCTATCTCCGGCACAGGCTGTGTCAGACGGTGCAGTTACAGCAGTGGATTCGACGTGTTCACGGAAAAATTGATTCCGCACTACCGCATTAACATCACACATTGAGGCACCGTTCTCTCGCTCCGGCCTATGTCCAGGCTGGACAGTTAGCCTCTCTGAAATTGCACCAGCTTCATTTTTCCGAGGTCTTCCTCTTCTACCGCGTCCACGCCCAGTCCTGCATGATAGTTGTTGAGCAGATATCGCACATTCAACATTTTCAACCTCGGAACCATCCCTACCAGCAACGACAGTCATTGCAACACTACATGATTCGGACGGTGTAACTTGCCTGGTATGGCAACCCACAACATCAGCCAATGAACTTTGAGAACTAACATCAGAAACCTCCCGTATTTCAATCACGGGAGACACGGGAATGGACTGCTGTGTTACATTTGAGGGAGACGATATAACAGTATTGGATGAACCACCCCCAGTGGAAGGATTGTGCACCAGCTTGGACACACCAGCTATTTCTATTTGATCACGGAAAAAATGGTTGCAGGCACGCGCGACATTATCAAATACTTTTGGATTGTTGTCTCGCTCCGTCCTTCCTCCAACTCCATCATTGACCTTATGCGAAGTCAAATCAGCTTCGGCTTTCCGGGGTCTTCCTCTTCTACCACGTCCACGACGACCCCCCCCCTGAAATCTCTGAAGCAGATGTTGCATCGACAGCATTTGCAATTTCAAAACAATCTACCGCATTAACTCCACTAACTACACCTCTACATGATTCAGTAGCATCACAGTGACGAACATCATTGTCTGGGACTTCACCTCCTTCTCCGAAAACCTGAATCATTGCATCGGAACACATAGATTGCATAATAGCGGAACAATTAACATCAGCACATGAATTTCCGCTAATAACATCACTAACCTGCTGTTTTACGGAAGGGGGAGTTGCTGTAGGAGTGACTGAGGAACTACCCCCAGCAGAGGCTATGGCAACCGGTGCAGCAACAGCAGTGCCCTCTACCTGTTCACGCAAAAATTGATTCCGCACAGTCGCAGTAAGTTCAGATGTTGTTGCACCAGCAGCATTTTTGCGAGGACGCCCTCTTCTACCACGGCCACGACCACTACAGTCCACAGTTCGTCCACCGCCTACATTATCACCATCAGGCAGTGCGAATGATGCATCAGTAGTGCCAGCATATACAGGATGGATAACAGTCAATGGTGATACATCATCTCCACCAGGAACTAAATTCATACTCACTCCAGAATCCTGCAATGATTCTGATTCAGCAGGTAATGCAAGTTCCCCTGTGTTAACTAACTCTGGCGTTGCCTGATGGCTATTGCATGCACCGTGTGAAGTTACGACAACTGCATTTTTTCGAGGCCGCCCTCTTCCGCCGCGGCCACGAGCACCAGAGCTTGCAATTCTACCACTGCTTAGTTGATCAACTGGAGGCAATCTGCAAGACTGACCATTTGTAGTATCACATGCAGTACTGATAAGAGCTGGCGGCTGTGATGTCAGAACGCCGGGACATTCAATCTCTCCCTCACCCAGGGAATTTCCGCGCAGTCCGGAAGCTTGCAATGCTTCCGATTCAGTGACCGGTGGAGTCTTGTGTGTATTAGTAGCAGACATACCTATATTGTAAATCATTACTCAGGACAGACCACAACAAATCTACAATCGAAGAATTTTTGTGATGCACCGAATGGTCGACTTTTTCCCATATTTTGGGACTTTTGTTCTAAACTTCCATCTACCTCATTCTGCAACGGTCTGCTGCCGTTAGTGAATACACACTTAACTCAATTCAAACTACTTCAAAATATACTTATTCACTGACAAAATTTAAGTGACGCACATGTTCTAACATAACATATTCATCACCAGTAATGACATTTATCTTTTTAACATACATCCCATATTATATCATATTAAGGATCATATTGTACAAATCACACAAACAAATATGAACTCGTAGAATTTTAACCATCGAATAGAATTACGACCACATAACAACATATAAAGTTCACACATCACTAATAAAACAAGCTATGGCCAGCATTTTGAACGACAGTACCCGCATCATTTCAGAAATTGCAGAGAAGAACCTGTGATATGCAAACAGCAATGCCAATACAGCTACCACTCAGCCCAATAGCTCCTTCAACGTTGCTGAAAAACCAGATAAACCCAGATGACAAATTGAAAAGGAAAATTTTAAGAAAAAAAAAAGGAGGAAAATTTAGATCATCCCTGGATTTCAATCATGCCATGGAACAAACCATTCATTCAAACATCTTACCAGGAAAACAGTTGACAATGCGGTCCAATGAACTCGTCACAACCAGCAACACATCTGTAACCCCACAAACCAGCTGGAACAGATAACGTAATGCAATTAAACATGGGATATTCAAAGACAGTGAATCAAACAAACAACTGTCTAACCAAATTTTGTTCCCGGCACGATATACATCAAAGAATAGATACAAAAGTTGATCACAAACAGGGCAATTTTGTTATGATATACGATCTACAAGCTGCTGAATAGCAGGACACAATACAGTCGGTTAATTACCAAATCATTGGTATTTAATAACACCCAACTCCCACATACAACGCCGTATTACACCAAACCATAAACATTTAATAGGGGACCTACAAACTGCAATGGATCTGTACATGCAACTGTAGTGGAACACCTATGTACATAGAATAAACCAAATCATCAGCATTTAATAACACCAGACCACCATACCAAACCCAATCTGACCACAAACTACACACATTTTATCCCACAACCAGAAACTGTACCCAGTCTGAACATGCAACTCCTCCACTCAACCTCCGAACGGAAAATAAATTAAACAGTGAGTAAAATGCTGCGAAAATATAAGTGAACAATTTAATAAGACAAGGAAGAACTATCGAGAAATAGAGACAAACCATTGCACACACATCTTACATCAAAATTCATACATGCAACCCCAACAGTGAACCTTTGAAGCAGAAAAATGAAGAAGAAGAGAAAGGATAGAATTTAAAAGGAAAAAAAAAAAAACAGGGGATAAATTCATCCCAAAACAGGGAGAGAGCTTTGCACATACCAGGAAAGAGATCGAAGAGAGTAGACAGTGGGAGAACGGAGACATCCTCTCATTAAACCCACGAGAATGTTGCGACACGTGTAAGCTGTGTAACAGCAGCTCACGTCAGAATAGTGGCTGGAACAGTACATGTACTTGGGCTCCAAGCAACAGAAGGCGGTGCTAAGCCCACCAATGAGCACCGACACAGAGTGAGGGCAAAGTTCTGAGGGAGAAGACGATCAAATTACCTCAACCACTGACTATAATCGCCGTTGTAGAAAGCCTGAATGAGCAAGGGCAAAATCGACTGATAACAAAAAAAAATTTCTGCATCAATTTGATGACATCTCCATGAATCTAACAAAAGCTATTTTTCTTCCTATCAATTTCACATGTGCATCCAACTAAGCAGACAATATTACGGCCACGAAATATGAAACCCACACCAAAAACATATGGAAATATCATGGTTGAAATGGTCATTATGGAAGGAAGCATGTTCAAGATGAAATAACCCTTTAACCAAAATAGAGTATATTAAATAATTTAAAACTGCGCCTAAAATCACTTACTACGAAAGTACCTACCTAAAATTGTTAACTGCAAAAGTACCTCTGCTAAATTTAGACAGCTCAATCTTCAACTTGTGATCACTCTCTGACTCCACAGTGCGTACGTCGCCAAGCGACGCAACCCTAAACATCTAACCGACACAACCCTAAACGTCGCATATTTCTTCTGATCCTCTAATGAAGAATAAGCATCTCTCTCATGTAGACGAAAACAGGCTTAAGATGAAATAACCCTCTAACGAAATACTTTATCATCTGAAGTACAGCAAGTACCAAGGGCGTAGATAGAAATAGCTTGTAAATTGGCATGTAATGAACAATTTAAAGGTGCGCCTGAAATAACTTATTACAAAAGAACCTAACATAAGCTATTTTTTCCTATCAATTTCACATCTGCATCCAACTAAGTAGACAATATTACGGCCACCAAATATGAAACCCACACCGAAACATTTGCAAAAACCATGGTTGAAATAACCCTCTAACGAAATACTGTGTCATCTGAAATACAGTGAGTAGCAAGGGCGTAGATAGAAATTAAGAGAAACTGGCATGTAATGAACAATTTGAAACCCACACCGAAACATTTGCAAAAACCATGGTTGAAATAACCCTCTAACGAAATACTTTATCATCTGAAATACAGCGAGTAGCAAGGGCGTAGATAGAAATTAAGAGAAATTGGCATGTAATAAACAATTTTAAGCTATTTTTTCCAACAACTTTACATCTACATCCAAGTCACACAACCAATTTACAGCAACGAAATGTATTGAGGGCATCCCATAAAGCAGAAACACCAGGGGCAGAACCGGAAGTTAATAGATTCTATTTTTTTCATCGAATTTACATGTGTATCCAAAGCACACCACGAAATTACAGCCACAGACTCTATTCAGGATACCTAATAAAGAGACCACAGCAGGGGCAGAACTGGAAGTTAACTGAATCTATTTTTTCCAACAAATTTACATCTAAATCCAACCACTGCACCAAAATTACAACGAATAAATCTATGGAAAGAAACCAGTAAATGACAAATAGCAGGGGCACAACCGGAAGTTATCAAAAGTTATTTTTTTCATCGAATTTACGTATCGATCCAAGCACAACACGAAATTACAGCCACCAACTCTATTCAGGATAGGTAATAAAGAGACAACAGCAGGGACAGAACAGGAAGTTAACTGAATCTATTTTTTTCAACAAATTTACATCTATATCCAACGACTGCACCAAAATTACAACCACTAAATCCATTGAAAGCAACCAGTAAATGACAAACAGCAGGGACAGAACCGGAAGTTATCAAACTTTATTTTTTTCATCGAATTTACGCATGGGTCCAGACCGGAAAACATAATTACATAACGATGCCATTATGGCCTCAGTAAAATACCGGTCCGCAGGAGGACAACACAGACATTTCAATCTGAAATAAATTGTAAACAGTGACGAAGAAGGACGTGGCAAAACACCGTTGGAGGTAAATGGCGGCAAACCCACATGCAAGCCAATCAATGGTCCACGGTGTGCAAAACGCCTAGCTGGCAAAGTGGCCATATCTCCTTTTATTATAGGTAGTATGATATAGATATAGATTAGAGAAGGATGCCTTAGGTATTCAATGTTAGGAACTCAAGAACCACAACAACCTGGTGAACTTTTAAAAAGTAAAGATAAAATTACAGATGTTAGCAAAATAAGTTGAGTTGAAAAACCTAAAAAATAGAAAATTCATATAAAAGAGGAGGATGAATAAATAATTGTTGAACGTGTAGACTAACAGTCTAGAACCTCTTTTCAAGATACTAATTTGCCTCCGCTATGCAGTGCGCCGGAATTTTATCTACCGATGCAATGCCAACTGCGATGGAAAAGGAGCAAGACTCTACTTCTTGTCTTCTCTAATTAGAAGCCAACAGAAATTAAGATGAAAAAGACGATATATCAAAGAAACACCAAATTCTTGAGATGGAAAAGATACTTTATACTCTCTCCGTCCCACCCGTTTTTTCAAAATTGACTTTTCTAAATCATTTTGATCCGGTGATTTGGTAACTAAAACGATGCTAGAATTTGGTAATCTTTCATGGTGATGTAGAGTTGAGTATACTCTACAACACCATGAAAAAATTACAAAATTCTTGTATCGTTTTACTAACAAAAATCATCATACTTAAGTGATCGGTGAATAGTGTTTTTGAAGAAACGGGTGGGAGGGAGAGAGTATACTAACTATTACTACGAAACAGACCAACCATAGAACCAAGTGTGTTGAACGCATGTATAGAAAGTCAAATGTTGTCTAGGGCGCCAGTTAATGAAGTGACACATGCTTTCGATTTTTTTTTTTCTTTTTTTAACTTATAGTAGTACCACTCCGTCCCATCTCTTTTGCACTATTTGGACTTTTACCATTATTTACTGAGTCACTTTGACTCGATGATTTGGATAGCAAAATTTTACAATTTTTAGAATATTTTTTCGTAGTGTTGTAGAGAACCTCTTATGTTACAAGACCATAAAAAATTATCGGAAAATTGCATCGTTTTGCGATCCAAATCACCGGGTCAAAGTGACCCAGTAAAATGTGAAAAAATCAAATGGTGTATTAGAGATGGGACGGAGTGATATGTTTTGTTGTCTATCTAGTTTATACTTATATAGAAAGTCAAATGTTGTCTAGCACCCGTTTGCCTGCTTCCGAAATTCACTATCTAAACAGCACATATTTTATTTCTTACCGTTCTATCAAAAAAAAACAGCACATATTTTTGTAATAGGAAATAACTCAAATCAAATATAAAAATATAATTTTGAAATTTTACACAACCTAGCTAGGCTGGATTTTGTAGCTTTCAAATGAATACCATTTTGTACCGGCACTTTCTTCTCAATTGGAGTCTTATCTCTACTCACATGGTTACTTTAGCACGGAGATTTTGATAGTAAAATGATACAATTTTTTTGATAATCTTTTCATGCTATTGTAGCGTAGAAGTTACTCTATAATGCGGTGAAAATCAAAAGAATGTTTTATTTTGTTATCCAAATCAACCGATGATACCCACCCACACTAGTCAAAAAGTTAAATTGTTGAGAGGGACTGGATTTAATCGTGATTTGGTTTGGTGAGTGGTTGACAACTTGGACAAGTAATTATGGAGATGGGTCTTCTTCTGAACTTGCCTTTGCTCAATAATTGGAGTTGGGCCAGATCCCATATTCATTTGATTTCACAACCCCAACTAAGACGTGATTCATGCCAGATCGTTTATATAATAGAACTATTTAACCAACCCCTACCCTTTCATTTGGTATTCCGAAAGTTCAACATCAATCAAAGAGAGAGAACAGAAAATGGCACTAAGCAATGATAAGCCTCATGCAGTTGTCATACCTTTCCCAGCTCAAAGCCACATCAAGGGAATGCTGAAATTGGCAAAACTACTTCACAGCAGAGGCTTTTTCATAACCTTCGTCAACACAGAATTCAATCAAAACCGCTACGTCAAAACCGGTGGATCTCGTTCGCTCACCGGCGATTCCAGCTTCCAATTCAAGAGTATTCCAGATGGTTTACCTCCCTCAGACGCAGACGCGACACAAGATGTCGCTTCACTTTGTAGATCCATCAGAAGGGACTTCTTGGCCCCTTTCCTTGACCTCATTGCTAAACTCAACCAAGATTCTGCGGATGCCAACGCTACCGCACCGCCACCGCCAGTAACTTGTATAGTAGCGGATGGTACCATGGCCTTCGCTACTAAGGCGGCCAGGGAGCTTCGTATTCCAATCGCCGTCTATTGGACATTTCCGGCGTGTGCATTTATGGGTTTCTCTTACTATCGCACTCTGTTGGAGAAAGGTCTTACAACCTTCGAAGGTACTGATCGTGTACTCCCTCTGTCCCAATTTATCTGTCATGTCTGCTCATTGAAGTTATTCCAGTAACGACATCTTCTACTTAAAGTTTTCTCCTCTCAATTAATTAAATTTGCTTAAGTTCATTAAATGTCTTTTTGTTTAATTCTTAAGTTTCCAAGTTTATGTTTGAGGTCCATCCTATTGTTTAGAGTAAGAAGAAAATCCAAAAGTGTGGGGGAACAAAAATGAACCAGGGTCAAACATTAAGTGGGGGGGCAAAATGAACCTACCTCCAACCTAATATGAGTTCGGTCTAGAAACCCCACCCGTTCCCTTGTTGGAACCGCCTATGTTTAAACCAATGTTGTTATTACATTTGTACATCAAACATTCGTCTAACTTCATGACGTGTGTTCTCTCAACAACAACAAAAATCATGACATGGTTAGTATCATCAGAAAATCTAAATAACTAGCTAAAAATAATATAGAAAAATAATAATTAAAAATCTAAAATAGGTAAAATATTTAATAAAATTTACTTAATGTGAACTAAAGATATGCAGAATGTAAAAGAATTTATAAAACTGAATACTAATTAATGTGCATATTTTGGTCAAACACGCATGTTAATCTCAATTGCAAAGTAGTGTAACAAACATAATTAAATTAAAATGATCGCTTTTAATCAAACCAAATTAAAATATGAGTTACCGAACGTGCATGTAATTTTAAAGCATAGGTTAAAATAAATTACTTGCAGGATAAATGAAAACATAACCACGTAATTTTAATTTGAACCTAAAATTCTACAAATAGTGAAGGACACAACAAAGGGATTTTATTTTGTGATAACTAATTTATCATCTACTTGATGAAACGTTGCAGGGGCGAATATGAATCTTTACGATGGGTGCTTTGAGACACTCGTAGACTGGGTTCCAGGAATGAAAAATATCCGAGTCAGGGACCTTCCAAACTTCTTCTTATCACCTGACATGGAAGAGATCTTTCATTTAGCTATGGAAGGAGCCGAAGCTTCACCGAACGCAACCGCTTTTGGGATTCAAACATTTGATGCTTTGGAGCCAGATGTTTTGCTTGCTATGTCGTCCATGTTTTCACATGTTCACACTATTGGACCCTTACAGTTACTTCTTAACAAAGTCTCAGAAAACGACAGGTTGGATTCTGTCGGATACAGTTTGTGGAAAGAGGAAGACGGATGCCTCCAATGGCTTAATACCAAGAAACCCGGATCTGTGGTTTACGTGAATTTTGGTAGTGTAACGGTCATGACCAAAGACCAGCTTGTTGAGTTTGCTATGGGGTTGGCCAACAGCAAGAAAACTTTCTTGTGGATAATTAGGCCTGATTTGGTTGTTGGTGAATCCGCAATTCTTCCATCTGAGTTTGAGGCTGAAGTTAAGAAACGAGGTAAAACATTTTCCTGATCTAACTGCTTTCATTAATATGCATGTAAAAGTCCATATAATTTGTCTTTGCATATAGCAAATTGACACTTTTGGTGTGTTCATTTGACGAGAAAGTGAATAAAAATGAAGGAAAAAGAACATAATTACCATTTTATTTTCTTTCATATATGTTTAGTTGTTGCTTGTTGCTGAAAATTTGTGAGACTTAACACAGTCATTTTTCCGCATAAAACTTTTTCGTTCAAATTGGGTCTTATAAAAGCTACAAGATTTTGTGAAACATTTAATTAATACTACTTACTTTCTCACTTATTTTCCATTGAAATAAACAGAAAAAAAATATATATATTCTAATTTTCTCATTTATTTTTTTCTATATCAGAAGATATTTCTGGTATCTCTTTGTTGTTGTTACTATTGTTATTTGAAATTTGGCTTCAATTTATCTACAGTTTAATCAAATACTTACATAACTGTCACGTAGAGTACGTACATAAGGTCTGGAAATATATATCACGTCCATATACAGAAACACCTAAGCAATTCTGTGCCAAACAGTTCACACTGGCATTTAGGTCTCTGTTCTTGCATTTTTTTTCTTGACAAATGAATATAGTCATGAAACTTTACATTCCATTAAATTTCAGGAATGATAGCAAGTTGGTGTTCACAAGAGCAAGTGCTGAACCACCCAGCCATTGGAGCATTCTTAACACATTGTGGATGGAACTCTATTATGGAGAGCTTATCTGCAGGTGTACCCATGATGTGTTGGCCATTCTTCGGGGACCAGCAGACTAACTGTAGGTACATTACCACAGAATGGGAGGTCGGAATGGAGATAGACAATGATGTGAAGAGGGACGAACTTGAGAAGCTTGTGATAGAATTAATGGAAGGAGATAAGGGGAAAATATTTAAGAGAAATGCACTGGAATGGAAGAAACGTGCAGAGGAAGCTACGGACAACGAGGGGTCAGCTACACTTAATTTCGACAGGCTGGTGCGTATATTGCAGGGCAAGAACGAGTGATTGCTTCCATGTGTTCCAAGTCATCTGTCCCAATAAATGTGGAGTGTATTTTTTTTTTTCTTTTTTTCTTTTTTTTTTTTAAAAAAAAAATCTTCGCATGATTCTTCTTTTAAATAAAGTAATGATTATTTGCAAAATGGAAATAAAGTGATGATTATAATGTTTCTTCTACTTACCGCCAGGAAATGATTAATAATATTTGCATGTGGCTTTTAGGCTTTTACTACTTGAGGAATCTCTCATCTGCAAAGTTATGCTGTCCACCTGTGTCGCAACTCGCAAAGATAACTTCATTTTTATCTTTTTTTTTTTAATCCATGTCATTAGTTGTTTATCCACTTACAATTTAAATCTTAAAAATATACTTAATTTCCGGCACTACCCATTAGTGGTCAATGTACCTGGTCCCGGACAGAAAAACCAAAGACAATAGCCAAAAGTATGAGCGTAAGGAAAACCGAATAAATCGGTCAAACTGACCGAACCAAACTGATTGTCATGATTTTGGACGGTTAACTAATTGTACCGAATGAATCGAACAAAACCGTCGCGTACACAAAATATAGCAAAAATTGTATAAAATATATGTAATAATTTATAGAAGTGTATTCCAATTAGATGACTTAGTCAAATAAAATGATCTGATTGATGTTAGACCGTCTTCCACAGTGCACCAAATTCTATATTTGATAGTAAAATTTGGTGTTTTTGCTCTCCCACAATAGATCACCAAATCGACAAAGAAAAGTGATGATTTTTTTGTAAGTCTCCCACAGTCGTTGACCAAAACACCGCTATATCATATATTTAGTGTAACTTTTGTGAAATAGTGAATTGCATCTCCCACAGGCCACAGTACCCCAAATCCTATCATATATCACCAAATTCTATTTTACAATCAAATTTGATGGTAAATATAGGATTTGATGTAACCTACACCACATTCTTAATTAGTTTTTAGGGCATGTTTTTAGTTTACTTTTGTATAATCAGAGACATAATGCCATATTTTGCAATTAATTACTGTTAAAAATGATTTTAGGTGACTAATATAATAATAATTAGATTTTTGGAAGTGTAATTTAAGTTTTTTATTCAAATAAATTTGCATACTATTTTATTATATTTCTTTCGAAGTGCTTTTTAAGATTTTATGAATGATCTTTTACAATTTAATCATTTTGTAATTGGGTAAAAGACACTGACAAACCCTGAGTTTTGGTTAAATTCCACTCTCCTACCATGACTTTTGAAAAAAGACAGTTTGCACCTTTTTTGGACGGAGACAGACGGTTGACTAACAGTACAGGATAAAAAGAATATTTTACCCCTGAAATTTGATAAAATTACACCCTATATAGTACCCCTAACCCCTCTCTCTCCTTCATTTCTAACCCTAGTCTCTCTCTCTTCCCCATCCATCTTCATTTCTCTTCTCTCCCTAATATCATTAACTGCAAAATCAACAAAAAGAAGCGATTCTTTTTCAACCTAGGTAACCAGGGATCTTAATGTGAATGAAGAGCATACTCATCACATAGGAAAAGGCGACGGATGTGATTCCAGCAGAGGCATAGGATACCCTGACGATGCGAGCTCTGTTCCGATCCATTGCCAGATCCAAAGCACGAAGAGAGACCCTTGATGATGTACTGCCTGTTGACGCGACCCCGTAGGAAGACGACGAGCTTGACGGTGCCGGTGTGGGGGTTCTTGGTGGAGCCGATGCCGGGAGGCTCGACGATGACGTCGTAGACGGTGCCAGAGACGACCATGAAGTAAGAAAAAGGATGCTGAAGTAAATCACCAGATCCAAAATTTGGAGCTCCGATCTATGGCTCTTCCGGAGAAGTCGCCTGACGCCGCCGCGAGATGTTGAGCAACACCAATGATGGAGAAGAAGCCGCCGGTTGAAGGGAGATTTGCTGGAGAAGAAGCCGTTGTCGTCGTGCTTCTGTGCGTTGCCGCTCGCCGAACAAGGTAAACAACTCCAATCGACTTAGACCAGAGTAAGAATAGAAGGAGGAGAAAGAAGAGGACGGTGCGATGAAGATCAACCCACGAAGGTCAGATTTCATCCTTTAAATTCCAATCGTTCTCTTCTCTCAATTTCAGTCTTGGACTACTAGTCTTGGCACTTCGAATGGTTTTTTAGAAACCCATAGCAACAAGTTCTTGAGGGATTGATTATCTCTTCAAACTATTTCTGTAAGTTCAAATCTTTCTTGATGTTCTTGCTCTTTTGAAATCTTCTTGCCATGGTTTTGAATGCCAATTAAGGAGTTCAATATCTACGATGTTTCAGGCTTTGATTGGGCGTTCTTGAATTTGGTTTTTACTGCATTAGATGGATCTTTTTTTTTGTACAGATCTAAAGCTATGCATAATAGACCATACTTCCTTAGAAGTTTCTCTTGTTGGTAATGAGTTTGTAGATATTTGGCTGCAATGGTGGCGGCTGAGTCGTTGTTTTGATTTTTATTTTCAATTTGTTTTGATTATCTTGGTGGTGGTGTATTAGGTTGTAAAATCATTAAAGGATTCCCAAATCCAGTTTTAGCTAAAAGAAAATTAGGAATTTTATGAGTGTGTTTTTGATGTTATTGGTGTTATTGATTACAAAAAATGGGTAATAAAGTCCAAAAAATACAGAGGGGCAGTATAGTCCGAAAAAATTCCATCTTCCACTTTTTTAACAGAACATGACAGACAAAGTGTCCATGGAATATTCCGTTACAGGGCTGCAAAATGTCTTCTTTTAAAAGTCAGAGTAGGGGAGTGGAATTTAACCAAAACTCATAGGTGGTCAGTGTCTTTTACCCTTTGTAACTTTGTGTATTATTATTTCGGTAATAAAATAGTTTTTTTATTTTGATAGTTATGGAATTCATGATATGGTGATAAATTTGTTGATTTGTTGTGGGAGGCCAAACACACTCCAAATTTGATGAAATGATAAAATAGCTTTTTGATGTAAAAATTGGTGAAATATGTGGAAGACTAAAAACAGTACTTTTCCACCAAAAATAGTGAATTGATGTTTTTGGGGGTCAACTGTGGGAGACCAAATCATTTTTTTCTACCAAATATAGAATTTCGTATAAATTTGATATCAACTTTGGAAGATGCTCTTAGTTGTCTCTATTTCTCTCATGTAATATCTTGTATGGTCTCTATGTTTATTTAATTTATGTCTTCGTTATATTGACATACTACTATAATCATATAAATGTAAAACTGATTACACGAACCGGCCGAACCAAACTGAACCAAATCGGGACTTTTCGGTTTTATTCGGTTCGGTGAATAGTTTCAAACAGATTGGTTTGGTTTAAAAATAGCACATCTATATATTCGATTTGGTTTATAGTTTCTTCACAAATCGCACCATACCGAAACGCTTACACCCTAGTAGAAAGGGTGTTGATTCTATCCTACAAAGCTACTAACTAACTTGCAATAACCAAATGAAAAATTTAACCATATAGTGATTAACTTTTAGGGAATTGATTCTTACACCGGCTACTTTTTCTGGTTACACCGGATTTTAGTTGTCGTGACATTATTGCCCTCACTTTCAATTTAGCAACATTTTCTCCATTTAATCTATAATCCTCTAAATAAGGTATGTTTGCATTTGCAGTTTTCTCCCACATTTTTTTTATTACTTTTGACATTCCTTATTACAAATAATCATCTATGCCTCTGTTTGAAATTATTTCCTTGATTATAAAATTAATATCTTCATTGTCTCCATGTATTATTCTATGAATTCGTGTGTAGAAGCAAGTAGGTGGAGCAAAACAAGCTCTCTGCTGATGAACTTCTGAAAGATAAATGAAAAATCGTAATAACAATTTAATTAATATCTTCTAACTGTAAGTAGGGTCAAAATATTTGTAGTTAACTGCTATGAGTGCACAAAGTTCATCATGTAGTGTTCTATAATCTGTACATAATAGTTGTTCGGTTGTATCAGAGACTACTAGTTGCTTTTTTTTATCAATTGCATTTTGAGGTTCTGTTTTCCTTACTGGAAATGGTTTCTTCTATCCCTAATCATTCATCATCTTGTAGACTCATGTGACTTATGAGGCTCCGTTAGTATCAAGGACTGTCAAAAAGAAAAAAAAAAATCAACTTTAAGAAATGTCAAAGTTTCTGACAAAAAAGGAAAAAAATATCAAAGTCAATGGCAAAATGTCGAAAAGTATTGAAACTTACCCAATTTAAATGATTTTGGATTAAATGAATAAAATGTTACTAAATTTATGAGTAAGGGTAATAAAGTCACTACAACTAAAATTCGGTGTAACCATAAGAAATAGCAGGTGTAAGAGTCAACTCCCAACTTTTATTAGTGATTTTGGTTTTGATCAAGAAATTAATTAACATGGCAATTTTTTCTCCGACACCACCGCCTCCCGTTTTTACATCAATCAACACAATAAAGGGAATAACATAAACAAAAGAAAATGATATACCACTTAAGAACAAGGGGAAGTAGGAGATGGTCAATGCTAGTACCCGGCTTAGTTAGACCGAATTAACGTGTTATTCAGATTATCCGAAAATCGTTTACAGCCCTAGGTGATCTACGAGATTGCCTAGTTTCTCCATTAACTGATTAAGACTTCTTCTTAGTTCACTTTTCTACTATTTGAGTCATTAAGTACAACCACTTGTTTGGGGGTGGCAACCTCACAAATCTCAACACTTCTTACCGGTTACTTAGTAAACTCAATTAATTCGTTAGTTAAAGCATAGTCAGTTTCAAAGCATAGTCAGTTTCTTACCCGAGTATTAAATCAAGATCACAAACTCCCCCTTAGCTTATGCATATAAAGCATAGTCAGTTTCAAAGCTTTGAAAGCTGTTTCAAGGCCTTTAAATAGACTAGCTATTTCAAGCCTTTGAAACTTAGTTGAACTTACAGAATAGGAGGAATAGCCCTAACAGCCCAAAAAAAGAAACATTGGAGTAGATATATAGAAAGTTCATAAACTATAAATGACAGCAACCCGTCTCCATAAAAGGAGATCTGAAGTCGGCCATGAACAGATCATCAGCCCATACACAGATCCAGAATCTAAAGCAAACCCAGTTTTTCATGTGCTACAGCGACCTCGAGTGCGAGAAGAGAGAGAAGGAGGAGGGGGACGAAGAAGCAGGGGGAGGGGGAAGAATCAGGCGGCTACAATGAGGGTACCGAAAGGCCGAGTCTTGCAGAAGGATAGGAGGACAACGTCGAAGCTCGGACAAGAGCAGCACCGACAACGATAGTTCGGCGATTGCGAATTTGGGCGATGGATTCTGGGTTTCAAATCTGCAATAAAATCGAGGCAGATATCCATGGATCATGGAGGGCGTCAAGAAGGTGACCAGTGAGAAAGTAGGCTCGACTGTCGGTGGCGATTCAATGGAAGCAGCAACGAACTCCAAGCATAAGGTGAGGCAGAGAGAGAGAGATGGGGAACGGGAATGACTGAATTAGGCAGATAGGGTTACAAAGTGAGAAAGAAATAAGAAAATAAGTATTTATAGTGTGGCATGTTTTTGCCAAATGAGGGCACATATGTCTTTTTACCCCTCCGTTAGTGTGTTGTTAGCCACTAACTCTGACCGGAGTGGTTTTTGTATATCCCCAAAAACAAGGGTTGTTTTTGTATATAACCCATACTCGAGTGGTGGTATTTTTGTCTTTTACCCAAAAAAAACATGTTTTGATGGTTTTTTTAGTTTTCTTTCAGTTTTTCTGCTAACCCCATATTGCAAAATTTTGCTATCCAAATCATCGGGTCAAACTAATCCAGTGAATAGTGGTAAAGGTCCAAATGGTGCAAAAGAGGTGGGACGGAGTGGTACTATTTTTGCAAGCACACTCGTGTCCTTTCCACCCCGAGTGGTACCACCCTGCACCTCCTTCTCTGATTCGGTGTATCATACGTGCACGTGATTTGAATCCCCTGTTCTCTCTCTACTTCGTGGACATCACG
This sequence comes from Linanthus parryae, assembly GCA_023055425.1. Lineage (NCBI taxonomy): Eukaryota > Viridiplantae > Streptophyta > Magnoliopsida > Ericales > Polemoniaceae > Linanthus > Linanthus parryae. The sequence continues at coordinate 71,408,552 of JALGPY010000002.1, forward strand.
CGCCCCTTTACTCACATTGCCTTCCTCAATCCCCGACCACACATCATCCCATCTCTTGTGATTCCCTCCTCTTTTGACCGGAGCAGATTTCTTGGGAAAACACGCAGATCCTATGTTAAAGCAGGCTATGGCCGCATCGATAGCAGTATTCACACATTTTCTCGAATCGGGAAGCAATCCATTTTCCCCCTTCATGCTTCTTCATCGAGAAACCGCACGGAAGAGGGTTATATTATTCGCTATCTTAATTCGAATATAAAGATTTATTCCAAAAAAACCCCGGTTCAATTCCTTTAACCTCCAGAATGGAAAAGCGTTAAACGGAACAATGTTAATGTCTTTACCAATCGGCTAGTTCTTTAGTAAAAAGACCTTATTTGTAAGATTCGGAAACTCTTACAGGTCTTCGGCGAGGACTTCAGCCAAAATACCGATGTCTGGTATTGATCGGAAGCTCGCGTGAAGCTGAGCCCAATTATTGAACCCACAATTAATAACAACAATCTACAACTAAGATATCTGGAATTGAAAAGGAATGGAAGAAAGAGAAATTGGAATAATTGATACATTCATTTATATCCAAAACATAAACTACAACTCTCTTAATTTCTCATAGGTGAAATTGTAAATACGCAAACTATAGGGCAATACAGCGATAAACCAAAGAGGATAACGGCCAATCCACGTCAGCCGCTCAGTCAATGGTAGTGACCGAGGTCGCATGACGTGGACCAATCACGACTTGCTGACTGAGGCCCTCAGCAAACGACGTCGTGACACTAAAGGTTTTAAATACTAACGTTGAGAAAAGCTAACGGCTGAGATTAGATCTCATAGCCTTGATCCAACGGTCACTGAACAATTTTTAAGATGACCATTTGGTAAGAACTTTCACCAATTAGTGGCTAAATCAACCGGAAAAATTCAAAATTGGAACCCAAAATTTCAGGACCATGACAGTCCCTACCCCTTGAAAGCATCCATGTCCTCATGGATGAAAAGAATGGAAAAAGAAGTGGACTTGGAGGCATCTTCCCATGTAGCTTCAGAAGGGAGTGTATTAGACCACTAAATGAGCAATTGAGGCACATGCATACCATCTTTGTCAACTGACCGCTGATCCAACACTGCCACTAGTTCAACTAGCAATTGGCCATCGGTGCTTTGAAAGGGCAATGTAGACTGAACTGGAATGTTGTTACCCAATTTCTTCTTAAGCAGAGATACATGAAATACTGGTTGGATTTTGGCATGGCTGGGTAATGCCAATTTGTAAGCAACTTTGCCAATTTTCTCTAAGACTTGGAAGGGTCCATAAAATCTAGGAGTGAGCTTATGAGTTCAAGAATGCAGCATTGAAGTCTGCTTGTTTGGCTGAAGCCTGATTTACACCCAATCACCCACCACAAAACTTCTTTCACTTCTATGTTGATCTGCAAAGTGTTTCATTCTAGCTTAAGCTTCCGTGAGGTTATGTTGGAGAAGAGCTAAAAGCTTTTGCCTGTCATGTAGGAACTGATTGACCTCTTCACATGGGGAGTTGTTGATTTGATGAAATCTTAGATGACGAGGAGAGTACCCATACAAGGCCATGAAGGGAGTGGTCTTAAGAGAGTTGTGGTAGTTTGTATTGTAACAAAACTCAGCCAAACTTAACCATTTGCTCCACTGTGAGTGTAACACTCCGCTGGTCCGGCTCGATAGAGACCGGGAGAGTGCTACTCGAATAGCGGAAATCGAGAACATTACATCCCATAAAAGTTAAATAACAAGTTATTACATTATCGTATTTAGGCTACAATACATGCTACAACCTTAATATACTGATGTTAAACTAGTGTTCTCATCGTAAAGTGATGATGTGTGACAATCTACGTGTGTCTCGAATCCCGCTACTCCAAAATCCCAGCTCCTAGACCTGCGGGGGAATGAAACAAAGACCGCAGTTTTTTGAAAGTCAGCAAGAAACGCTGAGTGAATTACACCTTAGCACGTAAAAACAGGAAGGTTACTAAAGGCTGTAGGGTCACGTGTTACATAAACAAGAGTAACGGAGTATAAGTAAAACGTTATCATAGTGCACAACAGTAAAACAACAATGTTAAATAATGAAACAAAACCAAACTAGAATCCAATAATCCAACCGTTATGCACACTAGCCGTATATAATAATGCCAACAAAGACGTCGAGTTATCAATTAACAAGTATCGTTTGGTTTCCACGTACAAATCCGTTTACCACGATGTCTCAATAACATTTGTGATATGTCAAAAGTTTCCCGATTAATTCTTTCAGGTATGACAGTCCATAGCACGACTTACAAATTACTGTTTCCAAATATAGTAATCATAATATTATTGATCTCACAGTACCAAATTATCAATTATTCGTTTCACAGTACCCGGGTAGACCAGTGACCACAATCAGACATTCTAGACCTTAAGTGTTGCAACACCCCCCTAAGAGCGTCAATCAAAGGAGTGGTATCTAGAAGCAGTACTCCAGCCTACGGCGAAGGAGTCGGGGTGCACGTAGTGCCATATCTTTAGGGACCGAATCCCAGGGAATCATCACCCGTAATAAGTAATATAACTGGTTCCGGTACATGCTAATCATTTTATTTCGGGGATCGAACCCGAATATCTCTTTAGGGACTAAGCCCAGGGAATCATAACCAAATATAAGTAACTACGGGGATCGAACCCGATTATCTCTTTAGGGACTAAGCCCAGGGAATCATCACCCAATATAAGTAACCACGGGGATCGAACCCGATTATCTCTTTAGGGACTAAGCCCAGGGAATCATCACCCAATATAAGTAACTACGGGGATCGAACCCGATTATCTCTTTAGGGACTAAGCCCAGGGAATCATCACCCAATATAAGTAACTACGGGGATCGAACCCGATTATCTCTTTAGGGAGTAAGCCCAGGGAATCATCACCCAATATAAGTAACTACGGGGATCGAACCCGATTATCTCTTTAGGGACTAAGCCCAGGGAATCATCACCCAATATAAGTAACATCACTGGTTCGTATAGATTATGTTATTACTGATTTTTGATAAAGTGTGACAAGTATTCCCAACGCAAATAATATTTCAAAGATTTGAAAACGAACAAAACACATTATCTAGTAGGGGATGAAACACGACAACCATTTTCAATTAAATTAGTAGTGGACACGAGATAAGCTGTCACGCAAGGCTAAGCTCGTAAAACTCACAAGTATATTTTGAGACAGAAAATATAAACCACGTTTGACACGAATGGAGCTAGGCAATCAAGGCTAAGCATATAACTCACCTGATCCGATATCAATCATCACATAAAAGCTCCTATGACGGATTTTAGTCCTTGTCTACGGTCCTGTCGCCTACAATTTACCAAATTTTCTAATTACAACAACAATACTTCAAAAAGGATAGCACTAGCTCTATACGAATGCTCGGCTAGGTCGATATTAAGTTCAACTCTCACGATTTCCCGGAACTCATCTCAAGTTAATTTCCATAAATATACATAGAAATAGTTTAGAAATAATTTTGATATTAAATACTTGAGATAATACTTGAGACTATTTAGCGTTATAATTTCGAATCATAACAAAAGTAATTATTATAAAGCGTTATTTTAACAAATATACTTGTTGTTAGAAAAATCACTATTTCATTCTCAATATCTATTCAAATAATACTAAGGCGATATTTAGTAAATAATTTGAACAAAGTTTACTTTCAAACAAAATATTCTTGTTAGCTTATTTTTCAAGAAAATGGATTGTGGTTTTTAATTTTAAGTACTTCCAACTAAAAGGAATATATCTTCTCATTTCATTAAAAACATATTTATTTCAATTATTTATTTTTCCTCAAAAAATATAGTTATTAATTTGTAAATAATAATCTAACCAAATTAAGGAAAAATTAATCTTATAAATAACTCTGAAATTAAAAACTGCGAATAGTATCTAAAAGTTTCTGAAATGACATCTACCTCCCCCAAAGTTTCTGAAACGACATTATAACCCCCCTGAAAAGTTTTTGAAAAAGACACTTTAACCCCCAAACATGAACACACTCAAATTTACCGATCAAAGTTTGATTTCAAGGCCTACAAACATGATTTAGATTACTAAAAACAACTCGTAGGGGGATTTAGAGCATACAAACGCCAAATTTCGCGAGAAACGGTCAAGAAACGAGACGAGTCGAAACGTCGAAAAAGTCGCCGGAGTTGGAACTCGACCGGAGCTTCTCCGGTTGTTCTTGGCCTCGGTTGAGGCCTCCTCTAGCCTAGTCGGACCTCCAGGATGTGATTGGAGTCGATTTGGAGGGGTGGGTCGCCTCGGTTTGATTGGGCTCGAAGCTCCCGTCGAGCTCGCCGGAAAAAATGGAGGTGGCGGCGGCGGGTTGCTTCTGCCCGCTGCTGTGGCTGCCTCTTTTCTGCTTCTTCTTCTGCTAGAGTGGTCTAAGCAGAGAGGGGACCGATAGAGAGAGGGGACCGATAGAGAGAGGGAAACAAAGGGGTGGAGGTGGTGTTTGGCGGTGGGTGTGTCCATTGGCGGGTCTCCTGCGGTGGCAGCGGCCATTGCTGCCGCTGCTGCTGCTTGTCGTCGGGAAAAACAGAGAGAAGAGAGAGAGAGAGAGGGACAAAGAGATCTGGGGAAAGAGAGAGATGGGCGGCAGTGGTGGTGGCGGCCATCTTTTTCCGGCGACGGCAGCGGCAATGGGTCGCCGCTGCTCCTGCTGCTTCTTCTGCTCGGCTGCCAGCAGAAAAGGGATAGAGAGAGACAAGAGAGGCAGAGGAGAGATTAGGTGGTGTTTGGAGGTGAAGGTGGCTTCGGTGGCGTCGGGGTGGGTTTCTCGCCGGGGGTGTAGGTGGTGGCGGCGCTGCTCCAAGCAGCTGCTGTTGCTGCATCCGGTGGACAGAGAGAGATAGAGGGGGAGATATGGGAGAGAGAGAGGGTGGTGATTCGGGTGGTGGTGATGGAGGGTGTGGTGGTGGTGGTGCTGCCGTGAGTGAGAGAGAGAGAGAAGTGAGGGTGTTTTGTTTGGTCTGGTGTGAAAGACAAAGGAGGGAGATAGTGGGTATTAAATAATACAAAGGTTACTTGGGGAGGTTGGTTTCCCTAACCGACTTTCCCATTTTTTTTTGTCAACTAGCTAGTTATGCTAGCATGTTTTGGGAGTACTAATTGGGTTGGTCATCTAGTGAGTTGGGTAGACACTTGCTATATTCACGTAATCACATAAAAATGCTAAATAAAATATCCAATTAAAAATACCGTTTTCTATATAAATTATTATATAACTTTACGACTATATTTTGAACCCAAAAATAATTCAACTCGCCAAAATTAAATTTTATTTTTCCCAATTACCCAATTTACCCTTCACAAATTAAACGGGGTATTACAGTGAGGCTCTGTCACCAGACATGCATCTGAGGTAAGTTTCTAGACATTGTTTAATTCTTTCTGTCTGGCCATCTGATTGTGGATGGTAGGCTGTGGAGTGAGCCAAGCTCGTGTTGAGAAACTTGAAAAGACATTGCCAGAACTGACTTAAGAAGACAGGGTCCCTTTCAGAGACAATTGTTGTAGGCAAGGCATGAAGTTTGTGAATGGTGGTCAAACAAAATTTGGGCCACTTTAGCTGCAGAAAAAGGGTAGGACAAGGCCAAAAAATAACCATACTTGGTTAATCTATCCACCACCACAAGTATGACATCTTTAACTTGTGATTTAGGAAAGCCTGAGATGAAGTCAAGACTGATATCAGTCCAAGGGAAAGTAGGAATGGGCAGGGTTTGTAATAACCCTGGGTAGTGCACATTTTCATGTTTCATCTTTTGGCAGATGTCACAAGACAGCACCAAATCTCTGACATCTTTCTTCATGCCTGGCCAAAAGAAGTGATGAGAAACCGTCTTTTAGGTGCCAATAATACCAGAGTGACCTCTTATTCCTGTGTTGTGTCCCATCCTAATAGCTTTAGTTCTCAATTCATTTCCAGTACCCACATAGATCTGGTGGGATTTTCACAACATCTCATTAGATAAAGAGTAAACCCCATTACCAGCCTTCGAGTCAATTAACAGCTTTTGCAACCAGGTTTGGGCCCAAGCATCCCCCACATAGGATTGCTTGACAGAGAGGGACCATTGGGGCTGAACCACAGTAATAGCTTGGCAGTGACCTTCCTCCACGTCTTCTGGAATTCTGGAGAGGGAATCTGCAACTAGTTTTTCCTTACCTTTCTTATAGGTAATGGTGTAGTTGAGTCCTATGAGCTTAGAAAGCTATTTGTGTTGCATGCTAGTATTGAGCCTTTGTTCCAAGAAGTACTTAATGCTTTGGTGGTCTGTTTTGATGGTGAAGGGTACCCCTTCTAAATAAGACCTCCATTTGGTCACTGCTTGAGCTACAGCCATGATTTCTTTCTCATAGGTGGAGAGAGCTTGGTGCCTAAGAGTCAGCGCCTTGCTGAAATAGGCTATGGGTTGGTGGTGTTGCATCAGAACAACCCCTATGCCCACATTACTTGCATCAGTCTCCACTTCAAAAGGCTGTGTGAAGTAAGGCATGGCAAGAACAGGTGTGGTGGTCATTACTTTCTTTAACTCTTGGAAGGCTTTCTCTGCTTCAGTGCTACAAGAGAACTGTCCTTTCTTCAATAACTCGGTCAAGTGCTTACTAATCCACCCATAATGATGCACGAACCTCCTTAGTAGCATGTGAGACCCAAGAATCCTCTCTGACCTTTTAGTTTTTTGGGTGGTGGCCACTGCAACGTGCACTCAATTTTTTTGGGATCAGCAGCAACCCCAGCTACAGAAATGATGTGCCCAAGGTATTCCATATGGCTCTGTCCAAAAGCACACTTTGAGAGTTTTGCAAAGAGTTGGTGCCTTCTCATGTATTCATCACTTTAGTTAAGTGTGCCACATGTTGCTCTACACTTTGGCTATACACCAATATGTCATCAAAGAAAACTAAGACAAACTTCCTCAAATAAGGCCTCATCACTTCATTCATCATAGCTTGAAAGCTAGATGGAAAATTTGTCAACCCAAATGGCATGACTTGGAACTCATAGTGCCATGGGTTCTAAAAGATGTCTTGTGTATGTTCTCATCTCTCATTCTTATTTGGTGGTAGCCAGACCTCTGGTCTAGCTTGGAATAGATAGTTTCTCCTTGCAACTCATCTAGGAGTTCATCTATAATAGGAATGGGGTACTTGTCCTTGATTATCTTGCTGTTTAACTCTCTGTAGTCTACAAAAAATCTCTCGAGCTACCATCCTTTTTCTTAACTAGTAGTACGGGAGAAGCAAAAGGGCTCACAGTAGGCTTAATTACTTCAGTAGAAAGCATTTCCTTCACCATTTCTTCTATCTCATTTTTCTGAAAATGGGGATACCTGTATGGCCTGACAGTGACTGGTTCAGCTCCTTCTTTTAGTGGAATAGCATGATCATGCTCTCTCTTGGGTGGTAGGTGTGTAGCTTCTTGAAAAATGTCTTCAAACTGAATGAGCACCTCCTGTATTGGCTGTGGCACATGTTCTCAATCTGCTTGTGGAGTGTTTATTGACCAGAGATAACCCCATAGTGCATTAGCATTGTTGGTGATGTAGTTCACAAACCCTGAAGCACTAATCATCCTTCGGAAAGGAGGGGTGCTCCCAATGGTGATGCCTTTCCATAGAACTGGTTGATTTTGGTAGGTGAAACCCAGAGTTAACTTATTAAAATCCATAGATACGGGGCTGATAGTCTTCAGCCACTGTGTCCCTAACACTGCATCACAATCTCCTAGAGGTAGAATTCTCATCTCAGCTGTGAACACTTTCTCATTTATCATCCAAGTAAAAGCACTACACTTGTGTGTACTTAGAATAGTACCTCCATCTGCTATAGTGACCAACATTGGTTTGGTTTCGTGCAATTGACACCCCCACCTTATTGGATGTATTGGCATCAAGGAAGTTGTGGGTACTCCCACTATCAATAAGAATGGTAACTTGGTTCTTTTGTACCTTTTCATGCACTCTTAATGTTTCATGTGAGGAATTTCCAGATAATGCATTCAATGTGATATGCATAGCTTCAAAGTTGTCATCCCCTTCTTCATTCATGTAAGAGTATATATCCACTTCCTCCACTGTTGTGTCTATTGGGACTTCACTCCCTGAAACCATGAACAATTGTCTTTTCTTGCATCTATGACCATGAGTGAAGGTTTCATCACAATAATAGCACATATTTTTCTCCCTTCTTGCCTTCATTTCTTCAGTTGTAATCTTCTTGACTGGCCACTTTGTGGTTGTGGAAGGTGTGTTTGTTGGATTTTTGATTAGAGGGGAGTAGTTGTTGGTGAGGGTTTGGGTGTTGTTGGGCTTGCCCCACTGAGTATTGGTAGTTGACCACTTCTGTTGTTTGTTCTTTTTGGTAGTGATCTCCAGTTTAGCTTCAAACATTGTAGCTAATTTGATAGCTTGAGTCAGAGTTGTGGTGTTGGCTATCATAACATCCATCTGAATTTCTTCTTTCAGTCCACTAATAAAACTTTCCACAAACCAGCCTTCATGTAAAAGTTGTCCACCTTTGTTCATCACTAAAGACCTCACTTCTTCAAATTCAGGAGGTAATCAGCCACACTTCCACTTTGTGGGAACTTGTTAAAAGTGCCAGTAACATTGTTGAAGCTGTAGTCATTAAACCTTACCACTAACTCATGAGTAAACAATTCCCAAGGTATGCCCCAATTTGACTGTATGAAGGTCTTAAACCAAAATTTAGGCAGGCCCTCAAAGTACACAGAGGCTAGTAGTAACTTGTTCTGAGGTAGCACATTGCCAATGAGGAAGCATACCTCACATTATTGGAGCCACCCATGTACATCATCCCGTGAAAACTTGGGTATCTCCAGTCTTGGTACTTTGAATCCATTAAGCCAAGTTGGCCTATTGTTTCCTCCCATTTCAGGCCTTCCATAGTGTCCTGGTGCATTGGAATAGACTGTGGCTGGAGGTTGGTGGATATTGTAGTAGTTTCGAATAGTATTTGAGTAAGGGTTTGGGTTTGTGGGAGGCCATGGAGGCAAGCTTGTAGCAGTACTTGTATGGAAGAGGAGTGGTTGGTTGTAGGGTAATTAGGAGACATGTATGAAGTTATGAAGGTGTTGGTAAAGAATTGTGGATTGGATGATTGAGGAAACCCCAAATTAGGGTTCGGGAGTGGAGGTTTTGGTGGTTTAGGGTTTTGGATGCACTGCTGAGAGGACTGAATTTTAAGGGTGGTGGTGTTAAATATGGAGGTTGAGGTAATCCAGTGTGAGTTGAATGTTGTTCACTAGTGCCTGAATTCAGAGAAAACCCCTGATCCATCTTCTCTTTCCCTTTTTCGGTGGCTATTTTTGTAGAAACGTATAAGAGTTCTTCAAGCTTACCCGCTAGATCTTGCAAGCTTTCTTTCATTTCTGTCTGTTGCGCCCCCAAATCTGGCACCATGAATCTGTCCGGTTGAGTTTCGCGGCTACATCGTCTACCCTGACCATGTCTCTGGTGTAGTGTTGGTCGAAAGCTCTGATACCACTTGTAAGAGTCGGAAACTCTACAGGTCTCCGGCAAGGACTTCGGCCAAAATACCGATGTCTGGTATCGGTCGGAAGCTCGCGTGAAGCTGAGCCCGATTATTGAACCCACAATTAACAATAACAATCTACAACTAAGATATCTGGAACTGAAAAGGAACAGAAGAAAGAGAAATTGGAATTATTGATACATTCATTATATCCAAAACATGAACTACTACTCTCTTTATATCTCATAGGTGAAATTGTAAATACACAAACTATAGGGTAATCCAGCGATAAACCAAAGAGGATAACGGCCAATCACGTCAGCCGCTGAGTCAACGATAGTGACCGAGGCAGCATCACGTGGACCAATCACGACTTGCTGACTGAGGCCCTCAGCAAACGACGTCGTGTGACAGCCTGAAAATGTATTAGTCTGGGACATCTTTTTACCATTGGTTTTAACCCTGTGAGAGTTGAGTTTGGCCATTTTCAGCTTATTTTGCACCTGATACGAGACAGAGATTTATATATCATGATTGCAAAATTTGAGTAATTTTATGCATACTTTTGTTTGTTGGATATGATCGCGGGTGCGTGTTATGTGCAGGTAACAGGTGCCGGAAAAATGCATGAGATTGACTTGGATTGGAGGCAGCGTATCAGGAGAGCTGGGCAGAAAAAGGAGGAAAAATGACTAAGTTGTGCGTTCAAACGCAGAAGCTGCGTTCAAACGCACAAGGCAGGCAGCAAGGAAAAGTGGCAGAATTTGGCTAAGTCCTGCGTTCATACGCAGAGGCAGGCTGCGTTCATACGCAGGAGGCAGAGACCAAAACGCAGAAAAAAACTAAGTCCTGCGTTCAAACGCAGGTTGTGCGTTCATACGCAGGGCTCAACACTCAGGAGAAGAAACGACCAAGGGGTGCGTTCAAACGCAGAGGAGCTGCGTTCAAACGCATGGGTTCAGGAGCCAGAAGAGGAAATTGACTAAGTACTGCGTTCATACGCAGGGGGGGTATGTGTTCATACGCACTGCGTTCATACGCAGGAAGTGTGCGTTTGAACGCACAGACTTGTTCCAGAACCTTCCAGGACGGATCTTTTCGAGGGTAAAACAGGAATTTCGTGCATCAGTTTTGGAGACTGTGGCAATATAAAAGGAGGTGTCCCAGCACTGTTTTAGGGTTACGAACGAAGGCATACCACAGCTACCATCATCATCAGCAGCCAGTTTCACAGCAGCCAGGAGTTGGAGCAGAGCAGGATTGGAGCAGTTTTCCAGTATCTTCAGAAATAACTAGTTTGATCTTTTCTCTTTTTATGAAACATTGTCTTTTAATAATGCAAGCTAGCTAGACCTTTTGCCTAGGTTCTCGGTGAACCTAGGGTTTATGAATTCAGCAGACTTGGATGTTTTGATTTTCAGATGCATGGCTAGCTAAGTCTTAATACAGATGGTTTGTTTATTATTCTGTCTTTGATTTTACTTACATACATGAATGGCCTGATCACCCAGGAGTGTTACAGACAGGACCTGGGGCGCGAGAGTGACCAGTGAACGTTAGGAAGAAAAGACAGGATTTAGTACTCTGCCTTGATGGACCGAGAGGTGAAGAGAATCAGGGGACTAGCCCAGAAGCATTAGACCAACTGTTAGACGTTTAGGGGGAGACCGAGAGGAGAACCTGTAACCCTAGCAGACTTAGAACGAACCTGCAGATTTAGGTGGACCGAGAGGACCCGAAAATCTGCAGTTGAGTGATAAGTGCATGAGACCGAGAGGAGATTGTACTATTGGTATGCTGGCATAAACAAAACCACTGTGTGTTTCTGAAATCAAATAAACCATGAAAGCTGGAAAGTAACCCTAGGGGATCCTGGAATCTAGATTTTTAGAATTATCGACTTTTACAACTACAACAATTTCAGCAAAATATTCAGCAGAAAAATAAAATAAGTCTCTTTACTGTTTTTACTTATTATAACTTAGTATAATTAAATACCAAACCTTCCTCTTTTTTACAAACTTTGCACCTTATTCTGATTCTGAATAGCAAAAACTTAAACTGTTCTCGTGGGTTCGATAACCAGAGTCACAATTACATACTCTATACTACTTGATCGTACACTTGCGAAAAAGCAGATAGTTTACGCTGTCAAGTTTTTGGCGCCGTTGCCGGGGAACGGTTACAGCTTTTGTTAAAGAGACATTAGAATAAGTTTCAGAGTTTTCCTTTTATTTTTACAGTTACTTTCTTTCGACTTACTACTCTTGAAATCTGATTTTCAGGCTATTCTAGTTTATGCCCAGACTGCCCCGCAAACTGGTATTACCACTCGAAGATCCCGAAAAACTTTTCAGAGAGCAAAGTCACAGACACCGAGCCGCGATGTCTGAGCACGGAGAAGACACCACAACCGAAACAGGAACACCCACAGGACAGCCGCAACGTACTCCAGCACAGATGGCTCTTTACATTGAAGAGCTGATAGCAGCAGGTTTTGCTGCCAGGAACAACCAGAGGACTTATAACAGGTCTGGCAGGGCACTGGTCGAAAACTTTGAAGTCCCGACCGGAGGACATCAACCGGCTATTGTAGTGCCTCCCATTACAGCAGAGCACTTCGACCTGAAATCATCCACCATTCAGACCGCCCAGACCCATTGTCCTTTTAATGGGAAAGCAGATGAAGATCCAAACGACTTCCTCGGAAAATTTGAGGATTACTGCAACAAGATTAAGTACAGAGGAGTCGAAGCGGACACGCTAAAGCTGATTTTATTCCCATACTGTTTGTTCGGAACAGCAAAGGATTGCCTGGAGGCAAGACCACCGAGGTATATCACTACCTGGGAGGGGTGTGTTGCTGATTTCTTGGCAAAATTCTACCCTGCATCCCGCGTTATCAAGCTGCAGAGCGAGATCTTATCTTTCAAACAGAAGATGGGGGAGACAGTGGTAGATGCATGGGACAGGCTGATGAGACTTGTGAAAAAATGCCCCAACCACGGCTTCGGGGACGCAAAGATTCTGCAGGTGTTCTACCACGCACTTGACAGGGAGAATGCAGACAGGATTGACAGGGAAGCTGGGGGTAACTTTTTGTACCATGTGGATAAAGATGGAGCCTACGAACTGATGAAGCAACTAGCCAAACAGGATACTCGCCTGTTTGATGACCGCAGGCTCGCAGCAGTAGCAGAACCAGTGGTTGATGACAGGATTGATAATCTCACGAAAGTGGTACAGGACTTAGTCAAGAAGGTGTACACAGAAAAGAAGCCAGTGGCATCAGTAGACGAACCTGACTTTGACGCAGCAATTCTGGAGCTTCAGACAGAAGATGCTAACTATGTTCAGCAGCAGTGGGATCCTAGTCGCTACAGACCAGGCACACGTGACCATCCAGGGTTTCGCTACGGAAATCCCAATGCAGCAGTGTATGCACCAGGATTCCAGCACAGGCCACAGGCACAACAGACAGCTCCAGCCCAGCCTGCGCAAGCAGCACCACAACTAAACCTGTCTCAGCAACATTTTGAGTCCTATATGGAGAAATTCAATAAGCAGTTGGAAACCAGATTCGCACAGATGGACTCATTAACTGCTGATGTGAGCCAGATGAAGATTGCTATCCGCAACTTGGAAGTACAGAATGGACAGCTTGCACAGAATCAGGCAGAACGAGCCCCAGGGAATTTACCGTCTAACACAGTGAACAATCCACGCGCTCAAATCAATGCTATCACAACTCGGAGTGGAATTGCACTGCAGGATCCACCGTATCCCAGTCATGCACGCGCAGAAAAGTCAAAAATTCTTGAACAGGAGGTGATTGACCGGGAAGACAGTTCAACCGCTGACCCTCAGAAAAGGGGTTCGGTCGAGCAGGAAGCAGCGCAGAAGAATGAGGGTAATCCAGAGACAGTGCCAACTTCTAAGGAGGTTCCTTACCCTCTGAAGACACGTAAGAGAGATGACAGCAAAGACTACGCCAGATTTCTGGAGGTATTCAAGCAATTACAGATAAATATACCTTTTGCTGAAGCACTTGCCAAAATGCCTACTTATGCGAAATTTCTTAAAGACATCTTGTACGGTAGAAGGCGAATGAGTGACTTCGAAACAGTGAATCTGACGGCAGAAGCGAGCAGTTGTGTAAAAAATGGTCTACCACTGAAAAAGAAAGACCCTGGCAGCTTTGTTATTCCAGTAACCCTGGGCAGTGCATACACAGGAAAAGCCTTATGCGATTTGGGTGCCAGCATCAACTTGATGCCACTGACCATCTTCAAAAGTCTGGGAGTCGGAGAGCCACGCCCAACCAGAATTATGCTTCAAATGGCTGACAGATCCGTGAAACCTGCCTATGGGGTAATTGAAGATATCCTGGTAAAAGTGGGAGAGCTTATTTTTCCAGCAGATTTTGTGATACTGGATATGGAGGCAGGAGAGGTTCCGCTGATCCTGGGCAGACCTTTCCTGGCGACTGGTGAAGCCATTATTAACTGCAAAAGTGGAGAGCTGTCCATGCAAATTAATGAAGAAAAAGTAAAATTTAATGTTTTCAAATCTCTCCAGCTTCCCGATCATTATGGGCATGAAAACTGCTTTGCAGTAGAGGTAATAGATGACCTGGAAAGCGAAGAGATAGAAGATTTATGGGAGGAATTTGAAGACATATTTCCAGAGGAAACAGAAGAGCAACAGGATGAGCAGATCATGGGAACAGAAAGCTGGGTCAGGCTATACAGGGATGAAGGAGGCGAGCAGAAAATGACACTGGTCCCGTCACTGCAGGAACCACCAGCCCTGGAATTAAAACAGTTGCCAGAACACCTCAGGTACGCTTTTATTGGTGAAAATAATACACTGCCAGTAATTGTTTCATCTTCTTTATCTCAGGAACAGGAACAAAAGCTACTGGAGGTACTTAGAGAGCATAAAGAAGCCATCGGATGGACAATTGCAGACCTGAAGGGAATCAGTCCTGATTATTGCATGCACAAAATAAGAATCGAAGACGGAAAGAAGCCAGTCATCCAGCCTCAAAGAAGATTGAACCCGATTATGAAAGATGTGGTACGTAAGGAGGTCATGAAGTGGCTAGAAGCAGGAATTATATACCCCATATCAGACAGCACCTGGGTGAGTCCTGTCCAGTGTGTACCGAAGAAAGGGGGTATTACAGTAGTGCAGAATGCTGATCAGGAACAGATCGCCCAGCGAACTGTCACTGGCTGGCGAATCTGTATGGACTATCGGAAGCTGAACGAGGCCACACTGAAAGACCACTTCCCGCTGCCGTTCATGGATCAAATGTTGGACAGACTAGCACACCATGCGTACTACTGCTTTCTGGACGGGTACTCGGGTTATAACCAGATCTACATAAATCCAGAAGACCAAGAAAAGACGACGTTCACTTGCCCATATGGAACATTCGCCTTTAGAAGAATGCCGTTTGGACTGTGCAATGCTCCAGCAACATTCCAGAGGTGTATGATGGCAATTTTCTCTGATATGATAGAGAAAAATCTGGAAGTTTTTATGGACGATTTTTCGTTATTCGGAGACAGCTTCGAAGATTGCTTATACCATCTGGCCAGAGTTCTGATTCGCTGCAGGAAAACAAATCTGGTACTCAACTGGGAAAAATGCCACTTCATGGTGACTGAAGGAATAGTGCTGGGACACAGGATTTCCAGTAAAGGGCTGGAAGTAGACAGGGCAAAAATAGAGGTGATCAAGCAGCTGCCGTATCCAACCACAGTAAGGGCAATCAAGAGCTTTTTAGGCCACGCAGGATTTTACAGAAGATTTATTAAAGACTTCTCAAAAATTACAAAGCCACTATGTAATTTGTTGGGAAAAGATGTGCCCTTCGTATTTGACGAAGCCTGCAAAGAAGCTTTTGACGTGCTTAAAGAAAGGCTGACGACTGCACCCATTATCACAACACCAGACTGGACGCTCCCGTTCGAGCTGATGTGCGACGCCAGTGATTATGCTGTGGGCGCAGTACTGGGACAGAGAAAGGACAAGGTGTGCAGTGTCATCTATTATGCCAGCAGGGTCCTGAATGAGGCACAGATTAATTATGGGACTACAGAGAAGGAACTGCTGGCAGTCGTTTTTGCCCTGGATAAATTCAGATCGTACCTGGTAGGCTCTAAAGTCATTATTTTTACAGATCACAGTGCACTTAAGTACTTGCTGGAAAAGAAAGATGCAAAGCCAAGGCTGCTGCGTTGGATTCTGCTGATGCAGGAATTTGACGTCGAAATTAGGGATAAAAAGGGAGTTGAAAACGTAGTAGCTGATCATCTATCTCGTCTGGAAAAATCTACAGAAGAAGTGGTGCCCATTCAAGAAAATTTTCCAGATGAACATATTATGAAGATCAAGACCAATAGACGGCCCTGGTACTATGCCATTGCCAATTATTTGGTCAATGGAGAGCTCCCTGAAGACATCACCCCTTGGCAGAAAAAGAAATTTATTTCAGATTGCAGGCAATATTTCTGGGACGATCCTTATCTGTTCAAGCAAGGGGCAGATAATATCCTCAGACGATGCATTCCATGTCATGAAATTCTGGAGGTAATTCAGCACTGCCACTCAGCACAGTGTGGAGGACACTTCAGCGGACCGAGAACAGCTCACAAGGTGCTGCAGTCAGGATTTTTCTGGCCAACAGTTTTCAAGGACTGCCATGATTATGCGCAGAGTTGTGATCGCTGCCAACGGACAGGAAATATCTCCCAGAGGAATGAAATGCCCATGACACTGTGGCAGGAAGTCGAGCCTTTCGACGTGTGGGGTATTGATTTTATGGGTCCTTTTCCTTCGTCGCTGGGAAATCTCTACATCTTATTGGCAGTGGATTACGTGTCAAAGTGGGTGGAAGCAATAGCCTGCCAGAAGAACGATGCGTCAGTTGTCGAAAGGTTCCTCAAACGCAACATCTTTACCAGATTTGGGACACCGAGAGCCATGGTCAGTGATGAAGGTTCTCATTTTATCAATAAAGTCTTTGCCAAGGTTCTTAAGCAGTATGGGGTGTCTATCCATAAGGTATCACTGCCTTATCACCCTCAGGCAAACGGGCAAGCAGAGGTGTCCAACAGGGAAATAAAGAGCATATTGGAAAAAACTGTGAATCCTGGACGAAAGGACTGGTCGTTGAAGCTGGATGATGCGCTTTGGGCATACAGAACTGCTTACAAAACCCCACTGGGAATGTCCCCGTACCAGCTGGTGTTTGGGAAAGCATGTCATTTACCAGTAGAATTGGAGCACAAAGCTTACTGGGCAATCAAACAGCTGAATATGGATCACAGTTTATCAGGAAACAAACGGAAGATGGCACTCCTTGAACTGGAGGAATTTCGAAAAACTGCATACGAGAGTGCCAAAATTTATAAGGAAAAAACGAAGAAGTGGCATGACAACCGCATTCTACCAAAGAAGATAGAAATCGGGCAGAAGGTTCTCCTCTACAATTCAAGGATGAAATTCTATCCAGGGAAGCTACGCTCAAGATGGTCTGGACCATTTATTGTGAAGGACATTACATCATGGGGAGTGGTGGAGCTGGAGAACCCGAGGGACAATACAGTTTTCAAGGTGAATGGGAACAGAGTCAAGCCATACAGGGATTCTCAGGAAATCATGGAGGTAGAGGCACTCTACCTCGACAGTCCGTGATTACAGCAGAGGTAACAAAGTCGGGCTGTCGACTGTAAATCACAAGCGCTGGTTGGGAGGCAACCCAACGTAGGTTAGTTGTTTTTTGATAATTTTTACAATGTTCATAATTTGAGAGAAAAGTGAGAAAGAGGGATTTAATGTTGAATTCAGTGATTTCAGGAAGCAGAGGCGTGCGTTTAAACGCAGAAGATTTGCGTTCAAACGCAGTGCGTTCAAACGCAGAAATCTTGCGTTCAAACGCAGCCCCACCAATGGACAGGAAGAACACTGGAAACTGCTAACACTTTTGCGTTCAAACGCAGCAGCTCTGCGTTCAAACGCAGAACACAACATGAAAAATTTTCAGCCACCAAGTAGTGCGTTTAAACGCAACACAGTGCGTTCAAACGCAAGATGACAAAGAAGAGGTGAAAAAATTCTTAAGGCGTGCGTTTAAACGCAGGACCTGCGTTCAAACGCAGACCCAATCAGCAGAGATTTTCTAGAGAGACCAAGGCATGCGTTTAAACGCAACCCCTGTGCGTTCAAACGCAGCTCATCCGAGATGCAGAAGATATGCCTTGCGTTCAAACGCAGCTCATGTGCGTTCAAACGCAACTCATCAGGCCCAGAAAAATTCAAGAGCATTCAAGCACTGCGTTCAAACGCACATCCTGCGTTTAAACGCAGCTCATCAGATCTGCAAATTTTCCAGAAAAACTAAGCAGTGCGTTCAAACGCAGACCCTGCGTTCAAACGCACATTTGAGCGGGATCAAAAATTTCGGAAAAATTTGAAAAATTTTGAAATTTTGGGGCCATTCTGCAATTTCTGAAAGTTCGCCTATATATACTGTACGGATGACAGTGACTCATTTCCACACAAGTCTTCCAGTTTTCAACTCTCTCTCTAGAAAATTCTCTCTGCCCTAGCAGCCGCCAGAGCAGTCCGCCGCCAGCAACCTCCGACGACCACCGCAGCACCGCCAGAAGGTCAGGAACAGTGTGGGGGTGATCCAAATCTGCCGATTCAAACATCAACAGACTCATCTCAGAGAGACATTTCCAGATCTGTACCCGTAAGATTCACTCCGGGTACCCAGGTTCTATCTTTTCATTCTCTCTGCATATTTTCAATTTTTGCTGTTTGAATCTGAAATGGAGGTGGATCAACCTTTCATGAGGCCGGATAGGGCTATTGCACCACTGAACATCATAGATTGCCGTCTGCTTAGGCCTAACTATTTCTGCGACCATAGGTTTGTTAACATGGAGGCTCACCGTTTCTATTTACAAGACAAAAAGATTCGGTATGACATACCCGCTGAGAGGACCTTTCCACGTGATAGGGTAGCCATGGGGGACGAATTGTTTGAGTTTACGGGGCAGGATCAGTTTGGGGATTTGTTTACTGGGTTTCCCAATCTGCGGGTCAGTTCTGTGCTGGCTAAGGAGATTTACAGCAATCTCCAGCAGTGCATGAACAGTGAAGTCCAGTCAATTGACTGGATTTACTGCAGAAAGAGATGGATTAGAATCACCCCAGAGAGTATCCGAGAGAGTCTGGGTCTGGAGTTGGTGTTGGATGACTGTCAGTTCCAGGAACTGAGACGTCATCCATCAGAGCAGTTGAGTGAGCAGATCCTGACCACCCTGTGTGCTGGTGTCCCCGGCGCTGTCTGGTACCACCCTGAGAGGAGTCCTTCCTACCGGAAACTGCCATCGACCTACCTGATCCGAGAGGCGAAATGGTGGACAGAGTGGGTAAACAACAGAATTGTGGGTATAAAACACTTTACCCACATTGATTATAATATTGCCCTGCTTGTTTACTGTTTGATGGCTCGTGAGCCTGTGAGCCTCCCGGAAATTATCTGTGAGTTTTTCCGGGAACGGAAGGAGACCCATAGCAAGAAGGGTTTGGGTCTTCTGGGGATGTTGACAAAAATGGCGCAGGATTATCTTGTGGTCATTCCTGGCGAGCTGAGAGACATTCGACCTGTTCAAGTACGCAAGTACAAGAACATGAGATGTGCGCTGGAGGAGGCTATTCACGGGCCTCCTGAATATGTCCAAGTGGACGATGATGATGATGTTGTTCCACCTCAGGGTGGGGGTGGTGGCATGCCACCACCGCCTCCTCCCGGTGATGGGGGTTTACCAGCTTTACCAGGACCCTTCCCACTGCCCCGTTCTGCCAGTTCCAGCGAGCACAGGCAGCACGACCCTGACTTGGGGCAGTCCAGCAGAGGGGCCAGGCGCAGCTCTTTTGGGCGCCTGGAGAGGACTGAGCATGAGGAGTGGGTCAGAAAGAAAATTAAGGCCCAAGAAAAAGTACAAAATTACCTGGTAAAGACGGTCAAGAAAATGGCCAGGGGTCTTGGCAAATTGTTTAAGACCCAGAAGCACATCTACCACGCCCACACAGCCGCCATGAGAGCTCATGAGTCGGCACTTGCTGAAATTCAGAGTAACATGCGTGGTAGGCAGTTTAATTTTCCAGCCCGCTATTCTAGTGATAATTGTCCAAGCTGGACAATGGAGGATAGCCGGCCATTTGATAGCTTCTCTGGCCATGACCCCACACCGAGCCCGGAACATGGAGACAGTGTCGGTGACCCCGGCAGACCCGGTACCCAGTACCCACCTAGGAGAGATCATGCAGACCCAGGGGCCAGCAGTGCCCATCCCGGTGCCAGCCACGCTGGTACCGCTGCCGCGGCACGCCATGCTGCGAGGAAGCGCGCCAGAGGGCGCACCCCTTCACCATCTCCCGAGCCGACTGACCAGTCTACTCCGGAGAACACAGATTCGAGTTACCGACCAGATCAGTAGAGTCGCGAGGACGCGCCACCTCTAGTGTGGGGGTGGGGAATCGTGTCCTCCTGCATAGCCATGTCAGCATATTTTGGTCAATTTCATTTTTATTTTATTTGCATTTTTTTTGAGTCAGCACGTTTTTTTTATTTTGAGTCTACCCACCAATCTTTCTGACCTTGCATTATATAAAAAAAAATAAAATAAAAATTAATATATAAAAAGAAAAAAAAATATAAATAGGGAAAATTAATAAATGTTTTTTCTGAAGAAGGGCAACTTAGGACCTAGAAACTGAAGAGGGTCCAATGAAAGAGCTTATTAGAGTAGGAAGCACCGTAGCAGGGATACCTCAAATTTTAGTATTTTGTGCACAATTTTCACGACAGGCTATCCCGGGTATTCAGGAATGTGGAAAGTAGATACAGGCATACTTTTGACTTCTCTAGTGTGCTAGGCAGATTCGGTCTTTAGATAGTCGAATATTCTGTTTCCCGTAGAAACTAGTGGACTCTTGGAATCTGGGGTGGACCTTCGTGTTGAGTCGGTTTTATGCGGTACAAATCTGTAGCCTAAGCGAAGTTGTAGAATGTACACCACCATCCCTTAAGGAGGTTCCAAGAGAAAATCCTAAAAAGCCTACACTCCTAACGCTTCACTGCACCGTTGTAAAAACAGAGGGGTTTATGAAAAAAAAAAAAAACAGTTTGAAAAAAAAGGAAAATAATAATATTTTGTGCTTAAAGGAGAAACAACGTAATGTGCTTCCATTCACATGGAAAATTTGGATTCAATCCAATTTGGAGCTCAGGAGGGAAATTAAAGTCAAGCCGTATTACACAGGAGTTGTGTCTCCCAGCAATGGGACAATTTGCTAATCAAACGCAATAACGGCTAAGAGGGTCTGAAAACCTCAAATGACTTGGCGAAGAAAAACTATCTGTTGACTAAAGATGCCTGGACCCTCAAAGTCAAAAGACGTGCCTTGTCGTGGTTGGTTTGGTGGATGTTTGGGGATACCTTAGTGAATTTGTGCGTAGGATCAGTTTATATCATTTCTTGCTGTGTGTGTGAAATTTCGAAATAAGCTTGTGAGGATTTGATGATTTCAGTTTATGATAGAGAGGTTGCCCAATTTCAGAAAATATATATATAAAAAAAAAAAAAAAAAAAAAAAAAAAAAATTTAGTTGCGTCTTGAGTCAGTTTGTGTATTCTGTATCTGCGTCAGTATCTATCGAGTGTTTTGGTCTGTGTCTTGAATCTGTGAAAGAGGGGAAGTATGCAAATTAAAGTATGCAAAAATTGGGTCTGCAGGACAGTATGCAAGGGTCTGCTCGGGACGAGCAGAAATAAGTGTGGGGGTATTTTGACAGCCTGAAAATGTATTAGTCTGGGACATCTTTTTACCATTGGTTTTAACCCTGTGAGAGTTGAGTTTGGCCATTTTCAGCTTATTTTGCACCTGATACGAGACAGAGATTTATATATCATGATTGCAAAATTTGAGTAATTTTATGCATACTTTTGTTTGTTGGATATGATCGCGGGTGCGTGTTATGTGCAGGTAACAGGTGCCGGAAAAATGCATGAGATTGACTTGGATTGGAGGCAGCGTATCAGGAGAGCTGGGCAGAAAAAGGAGGAAAAATGACTAAGTTGTGCGTTCAAACGCAGAAGCTGCGTTCAAACGCACAAGGCAGGCAGCAAGGAAAAGTGGCAGAATTTGGCTAAGTCCTGCGTTCATACGCAGAGGCAGGCTGCGTTCATACGCAGGAGGCAGAGACCAAAACGCAGAAAAAAACTAAGTCCTGCGTTCAAACGCAGGTTGTGCGTTCATACGCAGGGCTCAACACTCAGGAGAAGAAACGACCAAGGGGTGCGTTCAAACGCAGAGGAGCTGCGTTCAAACGCATGGGTTCAGGAGCCAGAAGAGGAAATTGACTAAGTACTGCGTTCATACGCAGGGGGGTATGCGTTCATACGCACTGCGTTCATACGCAGGAAGTGTGCGTTTGAACGCACAGACTTGTTCCAGAACCTTCCAGGACGGATCTTTTCGAGGGTAAAACAGGAATTTCGTGCATCAGTTTTGGAGACTGTGGCAATATAAAAGGAGGTGTCCCAGCACTGTTTTAGGGTTACGAACGAAGGCATACCACAGCTACCATCATCATCAGCAGCCAGTTTCACAGCAGCCAGGAGTTGGAGCAGAGCAGGATTGGAGCAGTTTTCCAGTATCTTCAGAAATAACTAGTTTGATCTTTTCTCTTTTTATGAAACATTGTCTTTTAATAATGCAAGCTAGCTAGACCTTTTGCCTAGGTTCTCGGTGAACCTAGGGTTTATGAATTCAGCAGACTTGGATGTTTTGATTTTCAGATGCATGGCTAGCTAAGTC
The DNA here is from genome assembly GCA_023055425.1 of Linanthus parryae. Lineage (NCBI taxonomy): Eukaryota > Viridiplantae > Streptophyta > Magnoliopsida > Ericales > Polemoniaceae > Linanthus > Linanthus parryae. The sequence continues at coordinate 71,431,051 of JALGPY010000002.1, forward strand.
TTAATACAGATGGTTTGTTTATTATTCTGTCTTTGATTTTACTTACATACATGAATGGCCTGATCACCCAGGAGTGTTACAGACAGGACCTGGGGCGCGAGAGTGACCAGTGAACGTTAGGAAGAAAAGACAGGATTTAGTACTCTGCCTTGATGGACCGAGAGGTGAAGAGAATCAGGGGACTAGCCCAGAAGCATTAGACCAACTGTTAGACGTTTAGGGGGAGACCGAGAGGAGAACCTGTAACCCTAGCAGACTTAGAACGAACCTGCAGATTTAGGTGGACCGAGAGGACCCGAAAATCTGCAGTTGAGTGATAAGTGCATGAGACCGAGAGGAGATTGTACTATTGGTATGCTGGCATAAACAAAACCACTGTGTGTTTCTGAAATCAAATAAACCATGAAAGCTGGAAAGTAACCCTAGGGGATCCTGGAATCTAGATTTTTAGAATTATCGACTTTTACAACTACAACAATTTCAGCAAAATATTCAGCAGAAAAATAAAATAAGTCTCTTTACTGTTTTTACTTATTATAACTTAGTATAATTAAATACCAAACCTTCCTCTTTTTTACAAACTTTGCACCTTATTCTGATTCTGAATAGCAAAAACTTAAACTGTTCTCGTGGGTTCGATAACCAGAGTCACAATTACATACTCTATACTACTTGATCGTACACTTGCGAAAAAGCAGATAGTTTACGCTGTCATCGTGACACTAAAGGTTTTAAATACTAACGTTAAGAAAAGATAACGGCTGAGATTAGATATCATAGCCTTGATCCTACGGTCACTGGACAATCTTGAAGATGATCAAATCAACAGTATAACAACTGCCACCAATCAGTGGCTAAATCAACCGGAAAAAGTCAAAATTGGAACCCAAAAGTTCAGGACCATGACATTATTAGTTGTGATCCATGGCGATTGCGACTTAATCTTTTTGTAATCTTCTCCGTCGGAGAAGCGGAAAGCAAAATTTGTTCTCCTCAAAAGCTTCAACCTCCAGTGAACCCTGTAGTTTCCACGCCGCTAGGACCATGCTCTTCATTGTCTTCCTGCCGATTGTTTTCCAATATAATAATTTTCCGATGAGCGTTAACTTGTGGAGAAACCTTACTACGGATGGGTCATCGTTTAACTCCAGCTCCATTTTGCGAGAAAGAAACCAGACAGAGCAACTACGGATGGGTCATCGTTAAACTCCTGCTCCATTTTGTGAGAAAAAGAAACAAGACAGAGCAACACTCAGAAAAAAAATATGGAGAATGATACACCAACAAGTGGTCTATAGGGTATCAAGAGGGGAAATCAAGATTTTGCAGGTGAACAGAGACAAAAAGTCAGAGAAAAGAGGAGAAGGTAAAACTCCTCCTGAATTGCCCAAGTTTCAAACCATTCGGGTTTGTAGTGCACCTGTTGGATCAAGATTGTAATGGGCCCAGCCCAACTTCTTTACCCTCTTGATTGTTTTACTTTGTTTAGCTCTTTTAGGCATGTTTTATGCACTGGTTTATTTGGTTTTACTCATAATCTGTATGTGGGTCAGGTTTATGACCCCCCTTCCCCCCTTTACTTTATTTACGTTTTGGGAGTCCAAATTTTCATACACACATGTTTATATCGCTCGACCTACCGGGTAGGGAAAAAACGACTGACGAACATCTCACTGCAAAAAAAAAAAAAAAAAAAAAACCACACACACACACAAACGACTATTAAAAACTAGAACCCCTAATTTCCACATCACCTAGGCTAGAAATTGCACTCTTACCATAGGAAAGCTCGGACTTCCAACAAAGACAGGTTTACGTAAATCTTTATAATTTATACCTAAGAGAATCCCGAATTACTTTGAGAGCTAGGTGCCCGTTTAAGTCTCCAAATATCTCCAATGGTTTAACTCGGGTATCCGACAAGTGAGTGCAGAGTAGAGAGGAAGAAATGACGAACGGAAAGGGACATAGTTTTAAATTTTGTTCCCTTTCGGCCTGTTTCGGCCAATTGGTAGCGTTTCGGTCTTAAAACAAAGTATAACCGATACTCGTCCATACGGGGCTGACATTCGGTGCGTACCGGTGTGTTTTGACAACTTTCGAATGTTTCAGACGATTTAGCGAATTTTGGGTGGATATCGGCTGGGGCTCAGTTTCTAATTTAAATAAGCTCTGGGGACTTCAAATAAAAGTCAAAAAATCATGCATTTATGTCTTCAAGATAAATAGTTGTCTATGTAATTTTATTTTGTTCCCTCATTGCATACTGTATTTTAGTGTTTTCAGTTCTAGCGTTTTCAGACATTGAGGTTTTGGACTATGAAATTTATATTATTTAGTTGTTCAAGAATTGAAGAAGTTAAAAATTTTGCAGTTTATTTTGAGTTTGAGGATTTTGGATATGTGATTGTGTTTTTGTGTTAGTGTATTACATGAAAATACGTTAGTTCTAGTTTATCGTCTAGTAGCAATAGGTGACTCTGAGAAGTTTTATTGATGATGATGGACAATTTATACACATGATTTATGGGTTATTTAAAAAAAAAGAATTTAAAACTTTTGGGCAATTGTATAATTTTAGAAAATTAGTCTGAAACGAGACACTGAAATATATTCATACTGAAATGTTTCACTCCGGTTATAAAAACGAAACAATGTTCGGTACGGTTTTTCAAACTATGGAAAGGGACCCCTGCCCAAAGAAAGCCCCGAAGCAAGAGACAATGAGAGAACAGCCAGGTGGAGAAACCCCAATTCGAGAGAACATCTATCATGAATCACATCTCGTGGAACAATTTTTTGTAATTCTTTCAAAGCTAAATTGCACCGGAGGTACTCAGATTTTGCAAAATCGAGCAAGTGGGTACCCAAAATCAAAATCGAGCATCACAGGTCTTAAATTTTGGATTTTCGAGGGTACATTTCTGTTAATTTTTCGTTAATATTGGACCGAAAATTATAAAATGACTTTTGTACCCCTTATTTTCACCTTCAACTTTTTTAAAATACAAATTTTACTAAAGAATCTAAAACAAGTTAAAAAAATAAAATTGTAATTTAATAATTTGATAAATGTAAGATAATGCAATATATTTTATCAAATTAAATATTTTTACATGACTTCAAGATATGAAATATATTTGTATTAACATATATCATTTTTTTTTCTTTTTTTAGATTTTTTAGTAAAACTTGTATTTTAAAAAAATCGAGGTGAAAATAAGTGGTACAAAAGTCTTTTAGAATTTTCCGTCCAATATTAACGAAAGGGTACTCACTTGCTCAAAAATCCAAAATTTAGGACCTGTGGTGCTCGATTATGAAATTTGGGTACCCATTTGCTCGATTTTGCAAAATATTAGTTCCTACAGTGCAGTTTAGCTTTCTTTCAGCGTATAATTTCTTTTTATTCTAGTCACAAGTCTTGAGTTTGGGTTTCGTAGAGTTGATCAGCATCTATCAACACCCTCTTAGGTTTGCGATGATCAGCGACCTCATACTCAACATTTGTTTATGTGTTATCACCGTGCATGGGGATACAAGTACAATTCAAACAAAATCAATGAAAAAACACGCCCATCATTACTGTTTAGTTTTCTAACAAATAAGAAACCATCAATCGTCCCAAACATTATTAACTTGAATGATTAAACTAGGTCAATCGTCCTGACCTACGTCGAAACAAAAATTTAAAGAAAGTTCACTATCAAAAGAGAAAAAAATAAATCTGCCTTGACCTATAGATCCGATCCCATGTTTCACTCCAAAGCCCAAGCATTCTCTTTGTTAACTTCCGCTTGTTCCTCGGGGCTAAAATCGTTTTTGATGTTGAACGTCAAACGAATCTCCTCGGGAGTCTTGCCCTTTATCATATCCGCCACTTTCTGACACAAGACATCCAATAAACCCTTAATGTTAAGGTAATTAGCTGCCATGATCGCGTCGTAAAGCTCATGCAGTTCGAGATCGTTAACCAACTTCTCATCAAAGGCTTTTAATACGTCCTCGTACGCTTTTGTTTCTTCATTATTCTTCTCTCCTGCTTCCTGGGCGTGTTTCTTGCAGTATTCTAGCACCTTAGACAAGGTATGAGCGTTGACATTGGGGAGGGGGATGGTCCCGGAGGAGCAATCGTCCTCGACCATGTTTTTTATGGTCTGGGACTGCACGGCAACCTTCTCTTCTACCTCGAACTCTTCACCGTCCGAGGTTTTCAGCGTCAACATCTTCTTCTCCGTCGAAGTTGAATAATACATCGTTGGATTTGATTGAAAAACCTAGCCGCGCTATTGCAAGAGGACTAAGAAAGTTTTTGTGGTGATGGAGAATTAAAGAGAGACCGTAGAGAGGTACATAATTTATAGGGTGTGTCTGAACTTGTAATCATACAAGGAATTGTTTATGCTAGGAAGTAGGAATTGTTCCCTAAATAGGTTCATCATATTATTTCCAAAAAAAAAAAAAAAGAATCGTAATCCCCGGAAAATATCTCGAAGTCCGAAGCAATATTCCAAATTTGGATAGAAATTGGATAGAAATTGAAGTTGGTAATGTTTTCCAAACAAGGAAAGGCTACTGCACCGATGTGGCATTATGGAAAATTCTAACCTAATGTAATTTCGGACAGAAATTTAGTGTAGTAATTTTGATTAGTTTTCAGTTTTATGTTTTCTATCAGTTTCACTATTCCCTTAATTGAGCAGCTAGGGTAATAGCTCAAGTGGTAGAGTGTTGGAAGTGCCTGCATGACGTCCCATGTTCAAACCGGCTGACGACAAAACAATTCCTCAAAAAAAAAACAAAAAAAACAAAAAAAAAATCCCTTAATTGATACTAACATTTTTGAGGGGTTACTTGATATTAATTTTACGAAAAATTCTAAGTGAACAAAAACTCTAACAAAAAGATAAACGAAAGTGATGTTGATGGAGTCGTTAAGGCCCTAAACTTAGGATGAAAATTAAAATAAACTAAAATAAAATCTTGGAATATTAAGACATCTACTGATGTGACAGATGCCAAGTCCTTTTTTGCTAAATTTTTTGTTTAATTTTTCGACGAAAGTCTGGAAAGTAGGCGAATTCCCTTCTTTATTTTGGTTGAGGTTTCAGTAGATTGAACTTGAACTGCCGCGAAGGCATAGCTTCCGGTTATCATCCGAGGATTATATTTCTTTTTAACTCGCTACTTTCGACCTGCATATCTAATTAAACATATCACAAAGAAGGGGATTGGCAATTAAAACGAGCCACTTCTTCCGTCCGTCCACCCTCTCCCGCTGTAAAATGAGAGAAAGGGGCGGCTTTTCTTGGCTAGGGCCAACGTCTCCCGCTAGACTAAGAGGTGGATAATCCTTGTAGTACTAAATTGAAAAATATGTCTATATTTCTGTCTAAACTCTCTGTGTAACATGACTATAGTTTTGTTGGTTCTTTCGAAGAAAGTCCATTTTGTTAATGATGTACACTAACTGTGGGTGTATTTTTATTGGTTTATTTTGTGTTATCATGTTTTGTGCTTCTTTGGAATGCATGTAGACAATGATATTTTTTCTTGAGAGAAAAAACTTTTCATTAGAAAAATTGGAAAGCTGAAGCACTTAATACACTTTAAAGCCTGCACTTTCCCATTCTCTTCTGTTGGCTTCCCAAGACTCTGATCCGGCGATTGCCAATCCTCGTGGCAAGCCAGTGGGCTTTTGAATTCTTTCCTCTATCTACGAATCTCCATCTTACCATTCGAAGTTGAGCTCTGTATTCTTGAATTTCTGGAGAAGAGTTGTGATCACAAGTCTCTATTGATCTGGGGCTTGGTCTTTCTGAAAGATCTCAATCAGAATTTGGCCATCACCTTGAATCACTACTTCTCTGATCTGATGCGTTAGAGCTAGATCTAAGGCTTGGTGTAGACAATGATTGATCAGTGCTAATCATACCATCATTGTTTTGAGGGAACTTTCATGTTCATCATGTGCTATATGACAATAGTCTTAACATAGTCCACCCACAAAAGATATGCTTAAATTGTCTCTTTAAGAATTATCACTTGGTTCTCTCTCTTTTTATCAATTTGATTTTTTTGGCTCGTATCTGGGTCACTTTGACCGGGTGATTTGGATCACAAAACGATGCAACTTTTTGATAATTTTACTACCGTGTAATAGAGCAACTTTTACTCTACAACACCACGAAAAGATTATCAAAAAGTTGTATCATTTTTCTATTTAAATCACCGGGTCAAAGTGACCCGGTGAATAGTTGTAAAAGTCAATGTGTATAGAAAGAGAGGGAACATAGGGGCAGTCGTTTAACCCAGAGGTAGAGCCGCGTGAAGAATTCTATAGAAAGTGAAGAAAAGAGAGATTGTAAGAGAGAAAACACTGCATCACTTAATTGAATTCATAAAATAATGAAGGAGGTTATGTTGGAGTAGATGCCCTAGAGGCAATCTTGTTTTAGTATGAACATTGTTTTTGTCTAGAACATTCATTTATCATTGTGGAGATATTTAATATAATGAAGTCCTTAGATACAATTGTTGTTTATCTTAAACATCCCTACCCTAGTATATTGATTAATAAGACGATCACTATGCATGGAAACTAATATGTGGGTAAATTGATATGGAGATATCAAGTCTAACGCATGGGTATGCATTAGGAGTAATGACATACTGGATTGACCCACCACGAAAAGGCTACATAGAATTGTGTGAATGTCACAAGTGCTTCTTGTAGTGACATGGTGTTGACGTAATCCTTAGACTTGAAGTCACTAGATACTCTAGTTGTGGAAAATCATGTTTTTATCTCGTCAAACGTCACACCGTAACTGGGTAACTATAAAGGCAGTAGTCGGGCATGATAGGAAGAAAGTTGAGAGATGGTAGTGGCGTAGATAAGATTTGTCTCTCCCACATAATGGGAGTAAATATCCACGGCCACTCGAGGGGTAGTGTTTATGGAATGTCTGGCTAGACTCAGATAAATCAATATGTGATATTGATGTTATATGTACATATAAGCATATTCCCAGGATCGAGAAACTATGGATTGGATATACGAGTAAAAAATTTATGTCTCATGTCCAATCCGAATATAGAGACAAAGGGACAATACAACACGGTTGTAATACCCCGTCTATTTGTGATGGGTAAATTGGGAAATATAAAATTTAAATTTTTATTACAAGTGGTGAGTTAGATTATTTTTGGGTTGATAATATACTCGGGAATTTCATATAATAGTTTTATAGAAACCGGTATTTTTATTGGGTATTTATTTAGCGTTTTATGTGGTTTATGTGAATATAGCAATTATGTGTACCCAACCCACTAGATGACACACACATTTGGTACTACAATAGCACACTAGTAAAGCTAACTAGTAGACAAAAAAAGAAAAAAAAATGTTGGGGCGGTTGGAGGAAGTTTAGCTCTCCAAGTAACATGGTATTATTTAATACCCACTTCTCCTTTTTGTTTTTTCACATCAGAAACAAAACAAGCTAACCCTCTCTCACTCCTCTCTCTCTCACTCACGGCACCACCACCACCACACCCTCCATCACCACCACAGCCCGAACCACCACACCACAGCCACCTCCTCTCTTCCCTCTCTTCTCCCTCTCTGCCTCTCTGCTAACCACCAGCAGCAGCAGCAGCTGGTGCTCCCGCCAACGCCACCAGCCACCACTCCGGCGACCCACCCGACGGGAAGCAACCCCGCCACCATCTCTCTCCCTCTTCCCTTCACTGTTTGAACGACTGAAACCCCCTCCTCCCTCTCTGCTACGCCGCGAGCAGCAGCAGCAGCTTCCCCGACGAGGAAGCCACCAGCTGCCGCCGGCGAATCCAACCCGACGGCAACAAAAGCCGCCACCCATCTCAGTCTCTCTCTCTCCCCTACTGATTTGATTCCCTAAGCCTCCTCCACCCTCTGCAGCGACCCCAGGACGAGGACAATAGCGGCAGCAGCAGCTTCCGCCGCCGACCACCTCCGGCGAACAACCCGACGGCGAAACAGCCGCCACCACCTCTGCCTTCCCTCTCCCTCTCTGTTCTGAAACCCCAGAGCTCTTTCTCCCTCTGTTTCGATCCAAGGAGGAGGAAAAACAGCAGCAAGTCGCTGCAAGGCAACCCAGAACCGCCACCATCGCCGCCGCCACCATATTTTCCGGCGAGAAGCTCACCCGAGCTAACCGGAGCGACCCACTTGCTCCCGTTGGTACCAAAACACTCCTGGAGGTCCGAGGAGTCTAATAGCAACATCAAACAGAGCCCCCAACGTCCGATTCGTCGCCGTTGTTCATCACCGCCGACCGCCACCTTCGGAGACGTGACCCGTTCCGATTCTTGACCGTTTCTCGCGATTTTTTGCGTAGGTGAGTCCTAAATCACTCTCTGGTTCATTTCTAATCATCAAAATCACATCTTGTTAGCTCTAACACGAATCGGGTATGTTGGGTTGAAGATGTATGCTTGTGTTCATAAAGGGGGGTAGTTTATGTAATTTCTGAAAAGTTGAGGGCAAGGTGTTAACTGCATGTTTAGTTTCTCAAAGATTGGGGGTGATGTGTGTATTTTAGCAAACTGCATATTTACATAAACTTTAAAGTGTTATTTTTGGATTTATAATATAAGCAAATAATTATATATATTATTTTGACTAAATAAAAGTAAATATGTTGATAAAATTATATAGAACTTGATTTTTATGAAATATTGTTGTTTTTACAAGCAAAATAAAAATGTACGATTTGGTTTAATTAGATAATTTCGGTTTATTTGACTAAATAGTTTAAATTACTTGTAAATTAGCATTTTTGAGTAAAATAGATTATTTCGAGAATATTGATAAAATAAATAAGTTGGAAGTTAATTTGTGAAATAACTATTAAGTATACTTTTAAATAAAATCCCTATTTCTATTATTTTCTATTACTTGATTATTTTTCTAGAAAGTAGAAATTATTTATTTAACATAAGTTTATAATTATATATGACTTGTTCTATTGAAATAAGCCTTTTGTGAATTTTATTTTGAGTATTTAATTCTTATATAGAGCATATATTTTCTAAATAGCTATAATTGAATAAGTTTGAATTAACTTTTATAGTCACTTATGAATAAATAGTTGGTTTATTAAATTATTATTTCCTAAATTAAGAGATTGTATAAGCTTAATATTGGATTTATTTCTTAATAATTTGACGAATTAGTATTTGTATAAGTTATAATATTTTATGAGGAAAATATAAGTGTTGATTAAATAATTGTTTTATGCTATTGATTAATGGGGTTAAGGGGGATAAAGACGAAAGAGAAATTAGGAGATATAGCATTTTTGCATACTTGCACAATTATACTTGTAATTGATTTATGAATTATAAATTGTAGGTGACGAGTTCATAAGCGAGGGCGACTTATATCCGTAGAAGCTTATCGTGATAAATGACGTGCTACTTGAGGTGAGTAAATATGCCTAACCTAGTGTGCCCGTCCTCCTTCGTGTCCAAAATATTTTTATGACTTTTACGTCTCAAATGTGATTTGTGATTTACGTGTTTAACTTGATATTTCAATTACGCGTCCAACTATTTTTATGATGATTTTATACGTCTCAAAAGTGAATTTTGAAATACGTGCGTGACTTGGAATCTCAATTTCTTGTTTATCGGTTCACTTGGAAATTATCACATGAAAATTAATAATACGTAACAACGTAAAGTGGAAACAGTTGTGCGGTGGAACCATATGCGGACTATTATTTATTGTGGATATTATATTTTGCTCGGTTGCAATTGCTCCGGGCTGCTCCATGTACTCACCTCTCTGGCCGCAAGAAGTCTTAGAGGGGTGCCGGCACTTAAGGTCTTGGATGCATGGGATATGGTTGGTTCTATATTGTTGGTTCGTTCCCCGCTACTACTAAACTAAAATGTGAATTTTGAGATGTGGATGATGGATTATGGATTTTTGATCACTGGATATTGGAAATTCCCTAATTGGGACAAATATTATGGATCAAAATGTTTTGTTTGGATATATGTCTATTTATACTGTGATGATTTGGGAACACATTTATGGAAACAAAGAATTAAAAGTCTAAAAATATATTTCTTTTCTCACATGAGAAAATATTTGTTACTTCTTACATATCATCCTGTTTTTCTTAAAATAAAAACTTGCCTCTTTCCGATTTACACGTTGGGGTGTTTACTTACTCAGCATTTTTGTGCTGACTTTGGAAAAACTGCGGTCTTTGTTTCTTTCCCCCGCAGGTCTAGGCGAAGGGAGCTCGGCTTAAGGGGAAACGCGGACTCACCTAGTTGAGCTAGTGCTAAATAAATAGAACACCTAGATAATATCTCATCATGTTGATAGTATGTATTATTTCACTGTTATAAACATAAAAGCTTGTAATATATAATCATGGCGATTTTTATTTTGATTACCAGTGTTCCTTGCACCGGGAGCGATCCCAGGTGTGGAGTGGCATTCCCGTATTTCTCCCATGACGAAGTATGGGGGTGTCACAGGTGGTATCAGAGCAGACAATCCAATAAGGGATTAAAACTTGTAGGGCAACTTAAAATTGATATAGGGGAAAAATAATAAAACTGGAAAAGCCGATTGGGGTTATGGGTAGTCTAAGTGTTGGTATTGAGCCCACTTATGTCCTTTATTTCTAATGGTTACTTGATTACATGGTACATGGATTATTTCGTTCGAATTGATAACTTCATTCATGATGGATTTGGTAAAGTGCTACTCTTGTTGTGGAGAATGAGAAATATGGATTATTGGAACCAAATTTTAGATTGAAAGTGATTTGAAAAGATGGGTTATATGCTAGAATAACTATATCATGCTTGATTTGACCTCTATAAGGTCGTTGATACTTGAATTATTTGATGTCTTCATTTTGATTGGTTGCTTGATAAATAACGCTCTTAAAATACGAGGAAGTTGAATATGAGATTATAGAAATTGGATTGTGAACGATGTATTGCCTATTTGAAAACTTATATGTTGTATATAAGATTCATATGAATTGCTAAATGTGACATAATATTTATACGTTTATAAGATGATTTAAATCCCTGAGGCTGGGATAAAACAAACAAAGGTACAATAAGTGAATACAATAAAATGTAAATGGTAAACCACCGCGGTATTATACAAGGAGGACCCTATAAGGATAGCTAGTTCAGAGCAATAATCATGTGGAGTACTTCTTTATTTGATAGTAATGTTTGTAGGAATACTAGACCCTTGTGACAACTTTGAGGGATAAGTATTATATTTCGACCAGTGGAGACTTTAGGTTAAAGAGACATAACAGAAATGTTGAAATATTTGACTATTGAACCATTGTTTCATTAACTAGATGTGTGAAGACTTTGATGATATATTTGAGGTACCCATTAAGATATTAATTAGAGAAATGGTCAAGAATAAACTATTTTTGGAGAATTTTCTAGTAATCAAAGAAAGTTATTCGAGGAAAGGTCCCACCCACCCACACCTGAGAAACTAAGAAGTCAACCCGTTAAGTTTGGCTAGTTTTAAATACAGTTTTACAGCCTTGATGATTGGAGAGATTTTTCTATGTAAATGGCTGAATGGAGTCTACTTCTTAATAATATTATTCTAAGAGTTGTGCTAGGCTACTTTGTCATTTGAGGGTACTAGTGATATATAATTATTTGAGGTGTTACTTGTATTCCGGTTACTCTAATGTTGCTTGATTATCGGGATGTCTACTCGGTTACTTATTATTTTCGGAATTTTAGGATTCACTTGGGAGAAATGTAGGTAAATTCGTGAAAGAAGTATTGCTAGTTCATTGATGGTCGCTTATAATATTTAGACGCACCCTATGACAGATCTAAGCTGGTTTATTATGAAGTTACACATTTAATGTTGCATTGGAGTTCTGACTTAGCTTTTGAAATTTATGTTTAGAGCCTAGTAAATTTATATTTGGAGCCTCATATTTTAAGACGGTTGCTCGGAAGACATTAATTTATGACAATTTATGGGAGTTTCTTATATGTAACTATTGCATACTTGGAGTGTCGTAGCAATATTATTGCTCAAGGTCGAGGAATATGTTCAGTTATGGATTGTCTCTAAGGGATGTATATTCTAGCATATGTCATTCTAAAGTTCTACCGTTTTGTTGGGCTTAGGGGAAAAGTTGTACATTCTTCAAATTTTGCGTTATTTGGTTTATTGTGTGATATGAACTTTATGGAGATGATAGTACCAGTTACCTAGGAAGAAAATGTTAAGAAAAGCATGGAGTTCGTGTAAGAAATTGGAGGCATATACAGCTTTATGTTTGGGAATTTGTTTCAATATAGGCATGACGTTAGTGTTTCAGGTTATTTGGTTGGATTTGCATGAATCCACATTTTTCATTGGAGTAACAATTTGGACTAAGAAGAGTTATGGATTTAAGTGGTTGATTCGGGTCAATTAGAATACTTGATAGAAGCACATGGTTAATTAGAACCAAGTTGAATATGAAGACTTTACTACCCTCTATGTACAACAAGTGGTTATCAAGGTACTACCCTAAGTTCTCTTAGGTACTGAACACATAGAACAACCTAGCGTATGAAACTCAGCCCCGGTTATGACCATAAGATGTACTTGAAATCTTAGAGAGTAATTTCTTCGATGCATGATTAGAATCAACATGATTTAAGGTATATTTGGGTATTAAGTGATTAAAAAGGGGGAAACTCTGTCTTGTGAAATTTTGGAGAAAATTTGAAGAGACGTGGGCAGTTGGATCAAAGATCAAAAGACCAATCCGTTAAAGTTTTAGATTCCCTAGGCTAACTTGGTTTGGAGACAATAAGTTCGATTTTAAGATGCCTATTTGGAGTTCGATTATTTAAATCAACTACCCTGAGGAATCTCGATATTAATGTCGGGAACTCTCCATAATATGCGTGGATTAGCAAGTTTGTGAGCCTTTTGGAGTTATGTAATAGAATGATATGTTTCGGTAGCCTTACTTTTCTATATTTGGGGTGCATACTCTTCACATAAACCTTAATTGAAGTCTTTTTTTTAATGTCTTGTTGTGGTATACACTCATCATTAATCAAGGTTTGGTTATTGGGATCGAATATTGATAAGTTGCTTGGGAGTTTGCCTTCTCTAGTTAATTGACACGGTATTTTGGGGTCTTGGGAGGCGTCATGAAATTTGGGTCGATAGCAAGATTTTTAGGACTAAGAAGAACTGTTTATTTGAAAGTCTTGATGTTAATTTCTTAAGTCATGCTTGGGATGAACAAAGCGCTTGCGGGTCCAAGGCGTTGATAGTATCATTTCCGTTGTTGTATGGAGTTTTGTCGCTTGACCATCACCAAGGAGCATAGATATTGAGTCATGAATTACTGTTGGAGTCACGGAAACAGCGGGACTATGTGTTATGTATCAGGGGGATACATATTAAGTCCTTTGTCGGTTTATGTTCAGGACTATTGGTAATATCAAGTACGTACTAAAGATGAATTTAGTGGTTTATCAAGGTTTTGGAGATTTATCGAAGTAATTCAATCACTTGGTGTAGGCGATGTCTATCGAATTATGGTATAGATTCGGATTTCAGATAGTTAGTACGGTTAACAAGTGCTAGTGTGCAAATAGAATGTTATCGCTAAATAGATACTTTGGTCCATGGGATGTTCGTTCTCTTATTGACTATTTTTTGGTGTTACACGAGTTTATGGGATTACTCTAAGTCTTATTTGTTGAACCAAATGTTACAAATTTTCTTTAACAGACTTTGTGAAACGAGTTATCTAGAGGAAATGGACTAGTAGAGACGATATCTTACGTGGTATTCGGGTAAAACGACCTCCGACTAGATGATCATGGCGGGTGGAACGATATAGGTTTCAATAAGAAATAGGAATAGGAAAACAACTTCTAATTGCCATTTAAAGCCGTAGGACCTTGGAAGATACCTTAATTTCCGTCTCAACCTATTTTGGGAGAAAGACATAATTTCAAATAGGGAGTTACTTTGAAACAACAGTAACACGGTCCATATACTGCAACTAAATAAGTATATCCACGACTTGTATTCACCAAGTATGACCCTCCTTTGTGGAAAAATTATATCGAGTTCCGGGGACGTCACTCCTCTAAGGGGGAGGGGATGTGACCCTTCGTTTAGCATCTTTCGTTTAGAACTGCTACGTGAGAACGTTTACATCATTTAGCACATTTCGTTTATAAATGCTACGTGTGAACGCTACTTGATTAGAACCTTATTATCAATATGACAGGTCTAGAATTTTCATTTTGGAACTTAAATGAGTTATAGCATTCCTTGATATTTCATATACATTTCATATGAACGTTTACATCATTTAGCACCTTTCGTTTATAAATGCTACGTGTGACCGCTACTTGATTATAACCTTATTATCACTATGACAGGTCTAGAATTTTCATTTTGGAACTTAAATGAGTTATAGCATTCCTTGATATTTCATATACATTTCATATAAATGGAGATTTATCGCTTATGAGAGATTTCAAGTTTCTATTGGAGAATTGGGGACTAGTTGTGTGGTTTTGGTATCACGAATAATTCGTTGATTTAGCTTCGAGGACGAAGCTCTTCTTTAAGGGGGGAAGGATGTAATACCCCGTCTATTTGTGAAGGGTAAATTGGGAAACATAAAATTTAAATTTTTATTACAAGTGGTGAGTTAGATTATTTTTGGGTTGATAATATACTCGGGAATTTCATATAATAGTTTTATAGAAACCGGTATTTTTATTGGGTATTTATTTAGCGTTTTATGTGGTTTATGTGAATATAGCAATTATGTGTACCCAACCCACTAGATGACACACACATTTGGTACTACAATAGCACACTAGTAAAGCTAACTAGTAGACAAAAAAAGAAAAAAAAAATGTTGGGGCGGTTGGAGGAAGTTTAGCTCTCCAAGTAACATGGTATTATTTAATACCCACTTCTCTTTTTTGTTTTTTCACATCAGAAACAAAACAAGCTAACCCTCTCTCACTCCTCTCTCTCTCACTCACGGCACCACCACCACCACACCCTCCATCACCACCACAGCCCGAACCACCACACCACAGCCACCTCTTCTCTTCCCTCTCTTCTCCCTCTCTGCCTCTCTGCTAACCACCACCAGCAGCAGCAGCTGGTGCTCCCGCCAACGCCACCAGCCACCACTCCGGCGACCCACCCGACGGGAAGCAACCCCGCCACCATCTCTCTCCCTCTTCCCTTCACTGTTTGAACGACCGAAACCCCCTCCTCCCTCTCTGCTACGCCGCGAGCAGCAGCAGCAGCAGCTTCCCCGACGAGGAAGCCACCAGCTGCCGCCGGCGAATCCAACCCGACGGCAACAAAGCCGCCACCCATCTCAGTCTCTCTCTCTCCCCTACTGATTTGAATCCCTAAGCCTCCTCCACCCTCTGCAGCGACCCCAGGACGAGGACAATAGCGGCAGCAGCAGCTTCCGCCGCCGACCACCTCCGGCGAACAACCCGACGGCGAAACAGCCGCCACCACCTCTGCCTTCCCTCTCCCTCTCTGTTCTGAAACCCCAGAGCTCTTTCCCCCTCTGTTTCGATCCAAGGAGGAGGAAAAACAGCAGCAAGTTGCTGCAAGGCAACCCAGAACCGCCACCATCGCCGCCGCCACCATATTTTCCGGCGAGAAGCTCACCCGAGCTAACCGGAGCGACCCACTTGCTCCCGTTGGTACCAAAACACTCCTGGAGGTCCGAGGAGTCTAATAGAAACATCAAACAGAGCCCCCAACGTCTGATTCGCCGCCGGTGTTCATCACCGCCGACCGCCACCTTCGGAGACGTGACCCGTTCCGATTCTTGTTCGTTTCTCGCGATTTTTCGCGTAGGTGAGTCCTAAATCACTCTCTGGTTCATTTCTAATCATCAAAATCACATCTTGTTAGCTCTAACACGAATCAGGTATGTTGGGTTGAAGATGTATGCTTGTGTTCATAAAGGGGGGTAGTTTATGTAATTTCTGAAAAGTTGAGGGCAAGGTGTTAACTGCATGTTTAGTTTCTCAAAGATTGGGGGTGATGTGTGTATTTTAGCAAACTGCATATTTACATAAACTTTAAAGTGTTATTTTTGGATTTATAATATAAGCAAATAATTATATATATTATTTTGACTAAATAAAAGTAAATATGTTGATAAAATTATATAGAACTTGATTTGTATGAAATATTGTTGTTTTTACAAGCAAAAGAAAAATGTACGATTTGGTTTAATTAGATAATTTCGGTTTATTTGACTAAATAGTTTAAATTACTTGTAAATTAGCATTTTTGAGTAAAATAGATTATTTTGAGAATATTGATAAAATAAATAAGTTGGAAGTTAATTTGTGAAATAACTATTAAGTATACTTTTAAATAAAATCCCTATTTCTATTATTTGCTATTACTTGATTATTTTTCTAGAAAGTAGAAATTATTTATTTAACATAAGTTTATAATTATATATGACTTGTTCTATTGAAATAAGCCTTTTGTGAATTTTATTTTGAGTATTTAATTCTTATATAGAGCATATATTTTCTAAATAGCTATAATTGAATAAGTTTGAATTAACTTTTATAGTCACTTATGAATAAATAGTTGGTTTAGTAAATTATTATTTCCTAAATAAAGAGATTGTATAAGCTTAATATTGGATTTATTTCTCAATAATTTGACGAATTAGTATTTGTATAAGTTATAATATTTTATGAGGAAAATATAAGTGTTGATTAAATAATTGTTTTATGCTATTAATTAATGGGGTTAAGGGGGATAAAGACGAAAGAGAAATTAGGAGATATAGCATTTTTGCATACTTGCACAATTAGACTTGTAATTGATTTAGGAATTATAAATTGTAGGTGACGAGTTCATAAGCGAGGGCGACTTATATCCGTAGAAGCTTATCGTGATAAATGACGTGCTACTTGAGGTGAGTAAATATGCCTAACCTAGTGTGCCCGTCCTCCTTCGTGTCCAAAATATTTTTATGACTTTTACGTCTCAAATGTGATTTGTGATTTACGTGTTTAACTTGATATTTCAATTACGCGTCCAACTATTTTTATGATGATTTTATACGTCTCAAAAGTGAATTTTGAAATACGTGCGTGACTTGGAATCTCAATTTCTTGTTTATCGGTTCACTTGGAAATTATCACATGAAAATTAATAATACGTAACAACGTAAAGTGGAAACAGTTGTGCGGTGGAACCATATGCGGACTATTATTTATTGTGGATATTATATTTTGCTCGGTTGCAATTGCCCCGGGCTGCTCCATGTACTCACCTCTCTGGCCGCAAGAAGTCTTAGAGGGGTGCCGGCACTTAAGGTCTTGGATGCATGGGATATGGTTGGTTCTATATTGTTGGTTCGTTCCCCGCTACAACTAAACTAAAATGTGAATTTTGAGATGTGGATGATGGATTATGGATTTTTGATCACTGGATATTGGAAATTCCCTAATTGGGACAAATATTATGGATCAAAATGTTTTGTTTGGATATATGTCTATTTATACTGTGATGATTTGGGAACACATTTCTGGAAACAAAGAATTAAAAGTCTAAAAATATATTTCTTTTCTCACATGAGAAAATATTTGTTACTTCTTACATATCATCCTGTTTTTCTTAAAATAAAAACTTGCCTCTTTCCGATTTACACGTTGGGGTGTTTACTTACTCAGCATTTTTGTGCTGACTTTGGAAAAACTGCGTCTTTGTTTCTTTCCCCCGCAGGTCTAGGCGAAGGGAGCTCGGCTTAAGGGGAAACGCGGACTCACCTAGTTGAGCTAGTGCTAAATAAATAGAACACCTAGATAATATCTCATCATGTTGATAGTATGTATTATTTCACTGTTGTAAACATAAAAGCTTGTAATATATAATCATGGCGATGTTTTTTTTGATTACCAGTGTTCCTTGCACCGGGAGCGATCCCAGGTGCGGAGTGGCATTCCCGTATTTCTCCCACGACGAAGTATGGGGGTGTCACAACGGTAACATTGGACATTAGGTTTTTCAGATCACTAACTATTTCTATTAGTTGGGTGGCATTGTTGTGTTGATAGACACCGCTCAATGTTTGTAACTATTACTACCAATTTAATAGAAACCTACAGGGTCACACACTAAAAGAATTAAACTGGATTTATATGTTAATTAGTGGGAAAAATTAACAGATTTATGGATCAACGATCAAATCGCAACCACATGCAAAGTTAGTTAGACTAAGTTGCAAAGTGGACTAATCGGTGTATGGACATGATTAGTATTGGGCCAAGTTTGTAGTCAACAAGGTGTTATTGACCATTAAAAGGGAGTCCTACCTTTATTATTTCACAAGAGTTGTCATTGAGTGAAATAACAAATCAATGAGAGAGCACCAAGAGACGCCAGCCCCCTACCCGTCGGTTTCAACCCGTGAAATAACAAATCAATGAGAGAGCACCAAGAGACGCCAAACCCCTACCCGTCGGTTTCAACCCATGGGCCACAAGGAGGCTTCGTCCTCTTGTCCTGTTTTGCATGATCGTTTGATTTTTTCTTCAATGTTGACAGCACAAGGCGTTAAGGAGGTTCCAGTTGGCAATCCAAGGGTGTGGATACGGTAGAGACGATGACACTATTCTTTGTTGTGATCACACAAACTCAAGGCACACATTGTCTCCTTTATCATGTTATGATGGCTTAACCTGCGACTCATGGAGGGATTTGATCAGGAAATTTTATTTGTATTTTCATTGTGCATCCCGCATCAAATACCTACAGTGGTATCAGAGGCTGGTGTCATAGCGCATAACGTGATTTATGTGTTACTTGATTTATCATTTTTACACTATAGTGTTAAATTTTGCGAAAAACTGATATTCGTATAATGATACGATTTAAATATGGTTAAAAAGGAAATAATCCAATTTTATATAACGTATAAAGATTGACTGTTTTCGTATACATATGATGTATTTTTTGGTGATTTAAAAAGCTAGGGTTTGGGCACAATTGGGGAAAAAATGTGTTTTCGTCCTACAGTTGGAAATCTGCCCGCAAGGAAGGGTAAAACTTTTGGAAACTATCCCTATGGGGTCCGGCCACCATGCCCGTCCCGCCCCCTTGGCGTGCGGACCAAGGTCGACCGGCCTACTGATAGCCCCTTTTAGGAGCTATATATTACCTCTATTTGCCACACTATAATGATATATTTGACATTAATTGTAGAGAATATGTTGCATTTTATCACTTGATGTTTTATATGTGTTATATTGTTATCCGGGCGGTTCTATGCATAATTAGTTATTATTTGTCAAATATGATCGCTTGGTATGTTTGTTCATGTTGTCTTGACGGGAATAGATGCTAATCCGTTTCTAGGAGACAAGGAACGAACTTCGGAAACAATGGGAGCTCAAATAAAACGAAGAGAAGCAAAATTGGAGGAGCCAGAGTGACCATTCTGCACTCATTTGATCATATCTGGAGTTATACAATTAGTTTGGGAGTGAGGCTGGTGCCAAATGAAATTAGGCTTAGAGAGCTTCCCACCGATAGGCCACGGAGATTAATCGGAGATCGAACGATGGAGTTATGTCTTGGAGAAGTCAGAGGCCAAATGCAGGAGTAACTTGCCAGTGCATTTCGGCCCTAAATGCACCCTATTTCGGGCCGAAATTCCCTGACACTAAAGTCCGATTCTTGGGGAAAAAACGCAATTTTTAAAGTCTTATGATGATATTTTGCTAAAAGACGACCTAGGTGGCCTGGAGACCATTCAAGCACGGAAGGGAAGAGAGGAACCACGCAAGGGAGCTCTAGGAGGAGGCGATTCACGCACATCTTCGAGGATTTAATCATTTGATTCTTCTTCTTCTTCTTCTCTTATGCTACTTTTTATGGAGAAATTCGATTGTTTTGCTAAGATTTCAAGTAGTAGCTAAACGTTTTTCTAGGCTTCTCTAGAGAGCCTACGGTTTATGTAGACGATTATGTTTTCCCGGATTTAGACTTTGTTTCATTCTTTAGATTTTATTCTATTGAATGAATGTTTAGTTTCTTGATCTTGCTATTGAATCTAGACTATTGACACGACTAGATAATGATTTGATAGTCATTGCAGCTGGGGTTTACTCCTAAATCATTTTCTTGCTTAAAGTTAATATTTGTTCTAGTTATTGTTCACATATTATGTTTAATCATTGGCAAGAACGGAGTGATCAACCTTGTAAGTTCTATGCAAGTTTAAGACTTGAAATAGCTAGTCTATTTCAAGGCCTTGAAACAGCTTTCAAAGCCTTGAAACTTACTAAGACTTATATGCATGACTTAGGGGGAGTTTCTGATTCTGTTTGAACTCCTAAACCCCTGTTCTTGATCTATTATTACTTGATGATGAAAGACAAAGTATTTTGACATGTTTAACACTATCTAATCCATCTGTTTTACTTAGTTTTGCAGGGAAAGTTTATTACCTATTCTGCAGGATTTATTTCCTAAATCTGAGTTTTGCAGGGAAAGAAATCCTCGGTTGACTTGATGCTATAATCAATCTAATGATTGTAACAGCTTCTCAACATGATTTTGAACAAGCTCAAATCAGTATCCCTTAAGATACTGATCAACTATCCGTTAAAGAATAATGTTAGAGAAGTCAAATTTGTTGCCTACTGTAGATGGTGATTTCTAGACAGACAGATCACAGCCACGTGGCAGTCATCCAGCACACCCAGCTGTGCTCCATATACACCGGAAAACTACCTATGCTTGTTCACGCGCAGGCTGCGAGACATAGCCCTCGCGTACCAACAAGGGACTTGTAGGGACTTAGTGGTTTGAAGGTTAGGGTAAGGCCCGTCGCGCGCATGTGACAACCAAGCTCGCGCGCGACCCTTTGTAACTGCTTTGAGAGACTTAATGGCCACGTCCTTTAAACCCGACTTGACCTCATAACGGTCTCCGATATGTACGGTCAGGTGCATAACGGTTCCTATATACACGGGTGAACGTGTCGTTACGGGGGCTACCATTAAGCCGCCATTTATGGTGCATTAACCCCCTCACAACGGTCACTTCCCCACTATATATAGGATCATTGGCCCTCCGTTGAAACATATCTGGTTCAATACTAGTTCTACACGAGTTCTTCTGGACTTACCGAAGCTCTGTCATTAAGTTGTCTGTCTCTCTCTCTCTCACACATTTACCATTGCTTACCCTCTCCCTACACAAAACCTAACATCTCTCTGTGTTCCTATTCTCTACTTGAGGTGAACACTTGGATATTTCCGAAGGATTTCCTTGCGCACACCTACAAAATAGGAAAGTTTGTTGCTGAAGATCTAAAAGATTTGCAGATCAAATGAGCTGTATATAAGGAGCTCATTTTGAAGCTTTTCAGAGAGAGAAAAACGGGAAAAATCTAGGGACACGGAAAATACATTCAAGGATTTTCAAGCAACAAAGAAGCAGATCATTCTTTCCCAATCCAAGCATTTGAAGAACACTGCACTCTCATTGCAGTCTCACTCTCTGTGTTCTTCATCTCTGAACTTTATTTGTATATCATTCTTATACTACTTTTGTTTTCATTCGCAAGGATTGTTCAAGGTGAAGAATATAGAATTCTTAGTTAATTAGATACGTAAAACAGGTACTAGATAGGTTAGTGAGAATCACAAGCTGTAACAGAGTAAGGCATCTCTCTATGTTTGATAACTAGGGCTTAGCTGTTGATTAATAAGAATTGAATTGAAAATCCTACACGGAGAAGATCCCTGAGTTAGAGATGTAGGTCCAAGTGGACTGAACTCTATACATCTTGTGTCTCTTGCATTTACTTTTCTGTTACAAACATAGAACTTTTGTAGCATTCAAAATAGTTTCATTTCAAGGGTTTGAAACTCATTTCAAAGCCTTGAAATAGACTTACTCTTCTGTTTACTCTAACTGTTTTATTCCAACGGCTTGAAACTCATTTTAAGGCCTTGAATCTCTTTACAAATCTTTTGAAAATACTATTCTTGCAAAGTTTAGCAGAAGTCTGCATACTCTATTCAACCCCCCCCCCCTTCTAGAGTATTGATCATGTATTTCTACCTATTGTACGCCCCTTCAAACCTAAATTGTTAATTAGCTAGCGAATGCGTGAGAGCGACTTAGACCTAACTGTGATGAGATATGAAAAAAATCTTGAATCACTGAGACTAAGAAGAGAAGTGTTTAGGATTGGCCTGAGTGGGTAGATTCGGTAGGTGAGATTCGACTGTTTCGTGCAACGGTGGACCGATAGGACGTGTTGTCGTGCAGGTCGTAAGCCTACTAGAACGGAACGGTAGATGGAGGTGGACCGACAGGACACCGAGTAAACCGTGACACAGAACTGTAGGGTTTTAAACATGGATTCTCAGCGGAAGAATATAATTATTCCATTCAAATCCCTCCAAGGATCACAAGTCAAGAACACATAACGATAGTAAAGGATTAATATGTGTTTACCTTTGAGTTCTCCTGTGATGACTTTAAACGCGAATAATGTCACATTCTATACAGTTGATCCACGCCTAGGATAGAGAATTTTACCTCCCAACCTTCTTGTGCTAGCTAGAACGAAGGAAGGAGACAACAGAATCACGCAACGAAGCCACAAGGAGGGGCTCGGCCTCCTTGTGTGGCCGACGGATTTGGGGCGGCGGGTAAGGGGCGGACGCCTCTTGCCTTGCTTGCTCTCAACTCTTTTCTCTCCTCTCAATATGTGTTATAAATAAAATGTATTGATAGGGAAAGAAGGAGTTCCTTTGTATAGTCCAACTACTCCTAGTTGTTTCCATAAAGAGCCCAATACTAATCATATTCATATATGGATTAGTATTATTTGCTAATTATTCCTACTAAGTTAGCAACTTGTTGCAATATGATCATTTTAATTAATCCTTATTAATTAAGTGCCTTGTCCAATTATATCCATATGGCGTGTGACCCCATAGGTTTCTACTTAATTGGTAGTAACTATTTACAAACATGGAGCGGTGTCTAGCAACACATCCATGCCACCCAATTAATAGAAATAGTCATCTTGACAAACCTTGTGATCTTATTATCTCATCCCTTTGTCTCATTATCTGGATTGGACACGAGACATACAAGTCACACTCGTATATACAATCCATGTTTCTCGATCCTGTAAAAATCCCTATCCATGCATATGACATCAATATCCCCATATTGATTCATATGAGTCTGGCCAGACATTCCATAGGCGTCATCCCTCGAGTGGCCTCGGATATTTGCTCCCGTTATGTGGGAGGGACAAATCCTATCTACATCACTCACCATCTCTAATTTTTCTTCCTATTGTGCCCAAAATGCACTTTTATAACTACCCAGTTACGGAGTAGTGTTTGACGTTGTCAAAGCACAATATTCCACAACTAGAGGATCTAGTGACTTCAAGTCTAAGGATGATAATATCCTATCACCGCGAGAAGCGCTTGTGACTTTAAATAACTTGTATGAAGTCGTCTCGGATTTGGGTCAATCTGGTATGTCATTACTCCTAATACATACCCATGTGTTGGATCGTGATATCTCCATATCAATCCAACCCCATACTAGTCTATAGATGATCGTCTTGTTAATCATTATATTTGACTACGGATATTTAAGATAAAAAACGATTTATAAATCTAAGGACTTCATTATATTAAATATCTCCATAATTAATACAATGATTATTCTAGCCAATTCATACTAAAATTATATTGCCTCTAGGGCATCTATTCCAACAAGTACGACATGATACCGAGAGGAGATTGTCAGTGTAACATAGTAAGGCATCTCTTTGTGCTTGAGATCTAGGGCTTAGCTGTTGATTAATAAGAATTGAGTTGAAAATCCTACAGGGAGAAGATCCCAGAGGTAGAGACGTAGGTCCATGTGGGCTGAACTCTATACATCTTGTGTCTCTTGCATTTACTTTTCTTTTACAAACTTAGAACTTTTGCAGCATTCAAAATAGTTTCATTTAAAGGGTTTGAAACTCATTTCAATGCCTTGAAACAGACTCATTCTTCTGTTTACTCTAACTGTTTTATTCCAAGGTCTTGAAACTCATTTCAAGGTCTTGAGTCTCTTTACAAATCTTTTGAAAACACTATTCTTGCAAAGTTTGGCAAAAGTCTGCATACTCTATTCAACCCCCCCCCCTCTAGAGTATTGATCCTGTATTTATACCTACTGTACACCACTTCAAACCTAACTTGTTAATTAGCTAAAGAGTGCATGAGAGCGACTTAGACCTAGCTGTGATGAGATATGAAAAATAATCCTTAATCACTGAGACTGAGAAGAGAAGTGTTTAGGATTGGCCTTAGTGGGTAGATTTGGTAGGTGAGATTCGACTTTTTTGTGCAACGGTCGACCGATAAGACGTGTTGGCGTGCAGGTCGTTAGCCTACTAGAACAGAACGGTAGATGTAGGTGGACCGACAGGACACCGAGTATATCGTGACACAGAACAACATGATACCGAGAGGATATTGTCAGTGCTATTACCCGGCTTAGTTAAAATAGAGTTAATGTGTTACATAGCTAATCTAGATATCGTTTTCAGCCCTAGGTGATCTAGATATTGCCTAGTTTTTTCATATTTGTTTTCACTAAAAATAAATACAAAAATAGTAGTTTAGTTTATTTATTTCATTGTAGTCACTTTTATGCGGGGGAAAAATGTTCAAATCCCAATTTCTTCCTCCCAGTTACGGTACTCTAAATTATCCGCTTAATTAAATAATCTCAAGCCTGTTCCTGTGGAATCGAGAACTCGGGGTTGAAATACTACCCTATATTACTTGAACCGTGCACTTGCGGTAACACGTAAGAAAGCGTGTCACCTACCGGCTTGGCCAGCCACCGGTTTGACCGTGCGGGCTGGTCCGAACGGTTTTGCCCTGTTCGGAAAGTCCAAACGGGTTCGGCCAACAGTGATTGGCGTGACCGATTTAACGCTAGAAATACCAATTTTACTAAAATTGACCAAGCGCGATAAAATTGAATTTTAACGTTTATGTGTTCTATTGCATGGTGGTTGGATGTGGCCTATGTTTTCGATGTTTATTTTTGTGGTTTGTTTTGGTTTTGGTTTTGATATAATTATTGTAATTAATTTTACGGCATGCGTGTCGTCTTTTGCCTCACCCGTGAGGTCTCACTATTTAGTTTTTAGATGCTATCTAGAATTAGATATAAAGAATATAGCCAAGGCATGGGGAAGAAGATCAAAGACTAAAGAAATCACAAGACGATGAAGACCCACAAGCTAGGACACATAGACTAAAGGTGGAGGCACATGTAGATGAGCTTGCTACTTTAGGGCTTATAGATTCTCTTTGGCTTGGGAATATCTTAATTTTGGGGGCCACATCCATACCACGATTTATTTATTATTTGTTGTCTTGTTATTTATTTTTGGTGTATGGTTGATACATGCAAAACGTAACAAGATAATTATTAAATAATTAGATCATTTATTTGGGATTGCCCAATCCAAATAAGTAGATTTGTTGATATGATCATGAAATAAAAATTGACAAGGAGATCCCTCAACGATTAATATTGCGTTTTGGCTTCTCTTTCTTAGCACTTGCCACAATCATAATGTACTGAATTCGTGCCTGCCAAAGCTGGGCGACTCGGTTCATCATAATATGGTGCAACGGCACAAACTAGTAATGTGTGATTGTTGAAGTAAGAAGTTAAACGCAACTAAGCTACTTCGATCGGATTGAAAGCTTAGGGGCAAGGCAACTGAGATTATCTATGTGATAGATAAATAAGGAGTTATTTTCCCAATTGAACCAAGTGTTGCATATGATGCAATTGGAAAGTGTTCCTACCAAATTACCAACTCTTGGGTGACTTTATGGATCTTGGCCCACTAGAAAATATATGATATTTTCGCAATAATGGTGGGGGCTATTAATCTGAGAAATATAGTGGGAGCTATACTTAATAATCCAGCCATTGCTAAATGTAGTTAATTTTTTACAAATACTAAAATTGTATATTTCTCATTTTGTAGAATTCCAATGGCAAACAATCAACAAACATAGACTCCATCGGTGTGTTATGTCCTTGATAAGGACAAACTGTTTGGAATCAATTTCCTAGACTGGTACAGAAACTTGAGAATTGTTCTCAAGCAATAAAAGAAGTTGTACCTTTTATTGGAACATATTCCAGAGGCACCAGATGATGATGGTACTCTTGCTACAAGGAAGGCACAAGATTGTAGATGACTCTACTGATTTGACTTGCCTTATGCTTTGCACCATGAACTCTGAGCTTCAAAAGCAACATGAGAACATGGAGGAAAATGATATGATCATACATTTGAAATAGCTCTTCCAATAGCAAGTAAGGCATGAGCGGTATGAAGTATCTAAAGCACTGTTCAAGTTTCGTCTGCCAGAGGGGAACACAGTCAGTCCTCATGTACTCCGTATGATAGGATACATGGAGAATATTAGAGGTTAGGCTTCCCGTTCGGCCAATAGTTGGCTACTGATCTCATCCTCCAATCATTGCCGAACAGTTATACTCAGTTCATCATGAACTACAATATGAATGAGATCAACAAAACTCTGCCTGACTTTCTCAATATGTTGAGGACCGCTGAACAGAGCATTAATAAAGGCAAATGTAAGGCCATAATAATGGTCAACAAAAGGAAGAGCAAGGGAATTGCTCCTACCTCCAAAGGGAAGAGCAATGGAATTTCAAAATCCAAGGAAGTTGCCTTAAAGCCTGCTAGTGGGGTCTTTAAGAGCGCATGTCACTATTGTAGTCACACAGGCCACTGGAAGAGGAACTTCCCAAAATATCTCGAAGATAAAAGGCTTGAAATAGTGATTCCACAACAACCAGGTATTTTTCTTTAAGATTTCAATCTGCTTATCTCTTCATCTTGGGTATTGGATACTGGATATGGATCTCACATTTGTCAAAATGTGTAGGATCTAAAGAGAAGCAGACGACTGGCTAAAGTGGAGATAGACTTGCGCGTAGGGATGGAGCAAGAGTTGCTGCATTATCCGTAGGCGCTTATGAGTTATCTTTATCTTCAGGATTTATTCTAGAATTAGACAATTGTTTTTATGTGCCTGCTACGAGTAGAAACATTTTTTTATATTTTTTGTTCGGACAAGAAAAGTTTTTCTGTCACAATAAAGGACAAATGTCGCTCCATTTATTTTGATAGTATGAATTATGGTAATGCTCTTCTGTCTAATGGATTATATATCCTTGATCCAGATAATTCCGTCCATAACATAAATACCAAGAGGAGTAAAACTAACGATTTAAATCCTACATATCTATGGTACTGCCGTTTAGGCCATATAAACGAGAAACGCATTTCTACACTCCATAGAGATGGAATTCTAGACTCATTTAATTATGAATCATATGATACATGTGAATCTTGTTTATTGGGGAAAATGACCAAGTCCCCTTTCAATATGAAATGTGAGAGGACTAGTGAGCTAGTGGCACTCATACATACTAATGTGTGTGGACTATTTGCCACGCCTGCCAGAGGTGGTTATTTTTACTTCATTACATTTACTAATGTGTAGTAACCCCGATATTTATGTTACATGTTTAACTTTAAGTGATGATAGTATTATCTAATAGTGTTTAAGGAAAATATTTTGTTAGTTATGCTAGACTTTTGTTAAGAAAAGTTATAGAAGTATAAATCAAGTTATATGTTTGTTTTATTTGGTAACTATAATGTCTTTATATAAAGCTTAAGGTCTTTTGTGCAATATTTGTATGACAAATAAAATATAGTATTAGATTTTAGTTGAATGCTTTGGATACATCAAATACTTTCATCAATATGAAATAGATAGTGTGCATTATATGATTTGGAACATACTTGTTTTCACTTATTTTGGTGTGACCATCACACTCAATTATCTTGGGACTATATAAGCACAAGTTGCATCATGGTCATCATTTTTCCTCCTCATTTTCTCACTCATGAATGGCACAAGCTCTCATTTCTCTCCTCACTTCTCTCAAACCCGGTTTTGTTTCTCACCCACCAAAAACATAACCCAAACATCAAAATTTTGAGGTTCTAAGTGAAGAAAACTCTTATTGGGTGTTAGTATATCAAGTGAGGAGCATGTTTTGAGCATTTTCATCAAGATTAAAGGTCCTAGGAGTCATCTTTCATGTCTTCCCCAAACCCACTTCAAGAACACTATGAAAGTATGAGTAAGTTCTACATCTTTTGCATCAACATCATGATTTTGTTCATTTACTCCTCAATCTTGTGATTCTATGACAAATCTTTAGTTGTATGTTAGTGGATCATCATTTTTAAGATGCAATCTTAGCATTGACCATCTCATTTGTATGTTAGCATGGTGGATTTGTGATTGCATGTTCTTGATTCATCATCATCTTCATGATTTTCACACATGCAAGTATAAAATTGAGTTGTTGGGTATATATGTATATGCTTCAGATATTTTGATTGTCCAATTTCATATCTTGGAAGAAAATTTCTTGCATGCAACAAGTTTTGAACTATACAAAACCATCAAACTCATGTTTTGAGTTGATTTCACAAAATTGAGAAAAATACTTAAGTATTTCAGAAAATTACGAAAAATTCATCGTTTGTGTATTTTCATATGATTCTTCTACAGTAAAAATTTCAGAGCCATTGGACTTGTATTTAGTTTTTAATTGGCCAAAAACTTGGGCTGTTTTTACAATCTGTCCAACCCAGACCAGAGAAGTTTTTCATCGATTTCATGTACTTATTCTACTCCAATAGTTACAAAATTTGGATATGCTGTTCCCAGGGGTGTTATTGACTTCCAGTTAAAATTTCATAATTTTTGTAATTACTATGAATATTTTATGAATTTATTACCAAGACCGCTTTTCAGCCTCTGTTTTACACCTAAACAACTATGAAAGTTAATGTTTAAAAATAATTAGAAGTTTTCATAATTTCTGATATTTTTATATGTTACGTGTAAACTCTTTATCTATGTTATGTCAAAATTTGAGGTCCCAAATAATTATTTTGAGTCACCTATGAATTTTGTACTAGCGATGGTTACTCTTATCTTATAAGCATGATTTAGAAGTTTATCAAGTTATTAAAGCTAGTTATGCAAGTTACATTTTAGTTCATTATATGTTATATTGCTCTTATGTGCTACATTTTACATTGCATATGCATCTACTAATATGTTTAATACAATACAAGTATATGGATGTGTGAGAAGTTTGTTTATCTTGCATTGATAAGACTAGTATCATTTTGCTAAGTGATTTAGGCATGTCTATGTTTGGAATGATTTCATGCTAAATCATTATGTGCTATGTTTGGAATGACTTCATGCTAAGTGATTATGTGATATGTTTGGAATGCTTTCGTTCTAAGTGATCATATATGTGATTTGTAGCATCATTTGCTAGTTATGTGACGACGGAGTTGATGATCACGTCCTTAAAGATGATGGAAATTGGACTAGGAAATGTTAAGTAAATGGATTAAGCTCGCAAGGTGAGTTACCCTACCTCCCGAAGTTTGTACCTACCCTCAAGTTTCTTACAAGTTTATGTATGTTCATGTTGTCCCTACTATTATGTATGTATGTTTTTACTCAAGTAAAATTTTTATGCCCCCATGGATGCCAACAAAGATAAAAAGAACATTTCATAAGATAAAACACGTTTTCAGAAAGGCCACGGTTACCGTAGTGAAACCCCCTGTCGGGTATAGGCAGGCTACGGCCCTTTTGCCGGGGCAATATAAGCAGGCAACGCGTCGCCTCACGAGCCGTCGCGATGGACATGTCCCTACGTTATGTTAAGTCACGAAGGTTACACGGGCCATAAGATAAGAAACTAAGCAAACATGTTCAAGTACGTTATGGTCTCCACGTGAGACAAAGCAAGGTTCCTACTTGGAACAATATGTTTTCACACGATACAAGTTATGCTTTATGTTACGCTTTCTTTACGATACAAGTTATGTTTCATGAATGCCATGCTCTTTCAAGTTAAACAAGTATATGTATGTATGACTATGCCTTATGTTCATGACGCTCCATGGGTAAGTTAGCCCTTTTCGTTTTCCAAACCTACGGAGGGGCGTAGATGTAACTCACTGAGCTAGTTGAGCTCACTCTTTCAATTTTACCTTTTTTTTTCAGGTTTTAATAACATGTAAGAAGCAAGAAGTAGCATGGAGTTAAGTTCATATGTGATTACGTGCTTAATGACGCTTATGTGCTTAGATGCCGAGTATATGCTAGCCGACTTGGAGTTACTATGAAATACATGTTGTTGTTTTTTGGTTTAAGAATGTATAAGTTATATAATTATGTATATAAGACTTTGTATGGGCCATTGTATGATACCTAGAACATTTCCCGAGTTATGCTTCGATACGAGTCGAGATGGCTAAATGACATTGAATTTTTATGTTCCAACTTTCTTTTCTTACAATTCAAATTGTTTATCAAGACGACCCCAAGTTATATGTTATTTACGCTTCCGCAAAGTTATTTTTTTAGAAACTTTTATCACGACTTTTATAAATTACTTATTTAGCCTCTCGACGAGTCAAGGCCGCACCGGCATGTCGCGCCCTCCTCCCGTTAAGGCAAAGTTTTATTAATCGCTAATCGGGGTCGGCGGGAGGGGGATGTGACATAATGACTTCAGTAGATATGGATTTGTGTATATTATGAAGAATAAATCTGAATCCTTTGAAAAGTTCAAAGAATATTAAGGCTCTACGATCGAATCGTGGAGGAGAATACTTAAACCAAGAGTTTGATGACTATATTAGAGAGTGTGGGATCTTGTCCCAACTTACTCCACCTGGAACGCCACAGTGGAATGGTGTGTCTGAGAGGAGGAATCAAACATTGTTGGACATTATTCAATCTATGATGTGTTAGATTGATCTTCTAATACCATTTTGGGGCCATGCCCTACTAACTGCAGCTTTTACCCTTAACCGTGTTCCATCAAAATCAGTCATAAAGACACCATATGAGATATGGACTGGGAGGCGTCCCATAGTGTCGTTTATGAAGATTTGGGGTTGCGAGGTCTATGTAAAGCGTTTACAATCAGACAAACTCGGACCCAAGTTGGATAAAGTGTAAGTTTGTGGGATATCTTATGAAAACGAAAGGATATTATGTCTACAATCCAACCGAGAACAAAGAGTTTGTTGCTCGAACCGATGTGTTTCTAGACAGAGAATTTGTCTCTAAATAAGCCAGTGGGAGGATTGTAAAACTTGAAGAGGTTCAAGATCCACAAACCACTTATCCTAGAATGGAACATGAGCAAGAACCACAAGATGTTGTGGATTAACTTGCTTAAGTAACACAAGAGCTCTGTAGGTCGAGTAGGATACGTCAGGAGCCAGAGAGGTATGGACTTCTCGTGACTAATCCCGATGATTGCTCATGGAAGATGAGCCTACAACATATGGAGAGGACATAAAAGGACCAAAATCTAAGAAGTGAAGTCGTGAGATCCGAAATGGAATCCATATATACCAACAAAGTATGGATTTTGGTGTAACCACCCGAACGGGCTCGGCCCATAGGGTGTAACCACCAGTCGCAATGACCAAATCCATTCGTATCTTGCTTTCTATTGCAGCTTATCAAGACTATGATATTTGCCAAATGGATGTCAAAAAAGTGTTTTTGTATGGAAACCTCCTTGAGGATGTGTACATGACCCAACCAGAGGGTTTTGAGGATCCAGAACATGCCATGAAAGTGTGTAAATTGCAGCGATCCATTTCTGGATTGAAGCAAGCCCCTAGGAGTTGGAATCTACATTTTGATGATGCGGTCAAAGAGTCTGGTTTCATCAAGAATGAAGAAGAGCCTTGTGTCTACAAGAAGGTTAGTGGGATCCCTGTAGTATTTCTGTTCTTGTATGTGGATGACATACTACTCATTGGAAACGATGTCCCTACCTTACCATTTGTAAAATATTGGCTAGGGAAATGTTTTTCAATGAAAAACTTAAGGGATGCATCTTATATACTTGGTATCAAGATCTATAGAGATAGATTTAGGAAGTTGCCCGGCCTAAGTCAAAGTACATATATAGAAAAGGTGTTGAAATGGTTCAACATACAAGAATAAAAGAAATAATTCTTGCCCATGTCGCATGGAGTCACCCTTACGAAGGATGAATGTCCTTCTAATCAAATTGAGAAGGACCGCATGAGTAAGATCCCATACGCGCCGTCTATTGGATTTATCATGTACGCCATGTTATGTACTAGACCTAATGTTTCATACGCTTTGATTATGGAAAAAAGATACCAGTCCAATCCGGGTGAGAGTCACTGGATTGTTGTCAAGAATATCCTTAAGTAATTGAGAAGAACTAAGGATGCATTCTTGATATATAGAGGTAAGGAAGAACTCAGTGTAATAGGTTACACTGACGCAAGCTTCCAAACGGACAAGGATGATTCTAGATCGCAGTCGGGTTATGTGTTTTCCTAAATAGAGGAGCTGTGAGCTGGAAGAGTTCCAAGAAAGAGACAATTGTTGTTTCTACAACTAAAGCTGGGTACATTATTTCCTCGAACGCAACAAAGAAATTTTTTAGGATTACGAAGTTCATCACTGAACTAGGTGTGGTTCCTAGTATAGTGGATCCCATTGCGTTGTATTGTGATAACACTAGGGTGATCACATAAGCCAGGGAACCCATGTTACACCATACATCCAAACACGTGCTCAGGAGATTCCATCTTAATTGATAGATCATTGATAGTGGAGATGTGAAGATATGCAAAATTCCAGAAGATAATAATATTTCAGATCCACTTAAAAAGCCTCTCGTTCAGCGAAAGCATGAAGGGCACACCATATCTATAGTCATACGAGATGCACCAGATTGGCTCCAGTGCAAGTGGGAGGCTGCTGGAGTAGATGCCCTAGAGGCAATCTTATTTTAGTATGAACATAATTTTTGGCAAGAACGTTCATTTATTATTTATGGAGATATTTAATATAATGAAGTCCTTAGATTAAAATTGTTTTTTATCTTACATATCCCTAGTCTAGTATATTGATTAATAGGACGATCACCATGCATAGAGACTAGTATGTGGGTAGATTGATATGGAGATATCAAGGCTAACGCATGGGTATGCATTAGGATTAATGACATATTGAATTTACCCACCACGAGAAGGCTATATAAAATTATGTGAATGTCACAAGTGCTTCTTGTAGTGACAATGGTGATGTAGTCCTTAGACTTGTAGTCACTAAATACTGTAGCTGTGGAAAGTCATATTTGATCTTGTCAAACGTTACACCGTAATTGGGTAACTATAAAGGCAATAATCATACATGATAGGAAGCAATCTAAGAGATGGTAGTGACGTAAATAGGATTTGTTCCTTCCACATAATGGAAGTAATTGTCCACTGCCACTCGATAAACCAATATGTGATATTGATGTTATCTTTACAGATAAGCTTATTCCCAGGATCGAGAAACTATGGATTAATTATACGAGTGTGACATTTATGTATGTCCAATCCGGATATAGAGACAAAGGAAAATACAACACGGTAACATTGGGTACAAGGTTCGTCATATCACTGACTATTTCTATTAGTTGGGTGGCATAGAAGTGTTGCTAGACACTGCTGAATGTTTAGCTATTAGTCTGTTACTATCAACTTAATAGGAACCTACAGGGTAACACACCAGAAGGATTAAACTGGATATATATATGTTAATTAGTAGGATTATTAACAATTATATGGATCAAGGATCAAATCGCAACCACATGCAAATTTAGTTGGACTAAGTTGCAAAAGAGACTAATCTGTGTATGGATAGGTGACAGCGTAAATCTATCTGCTTTTTCACAAGTGTACGATCATGTAATATAGAGTATGTATTTATGAATCTGGTTGTCGAACCCACGAGAACAGTTTGAGTTTTAATCGTAAGAATCAGAAATAGATGCAAAGTTATGAAAAGGAGGAAAGTTGGGGTGTGGTTTATTTAAACTAGTTTGCAGTAAATAAAACAGTAATTAGAAAATCGTATTTTAGTTGAAGTAATTTTCTGGGAATTTTCCTAATTATGAAAGTTGATGAATTAAAGATCTAGGTCCCGGGATCCCCTAGGGTTACTTATTCAGCTTGTATAGTTCAATTGATTTCAGAAACACACAACAGTCTTGTTTATGCCAGCATACCAATGTTGCAATCTCCTCTCGGTCTCATGCACCTGTCATTCCCCTGCATATTCTCGTGTCCTCTAAGTCCACCAAAATCTGCAGGTTCGTTATAAGTATGCTAGGGTTACAAGCTCTCCTCTCGATCTCCCCCTAAACGTCTAGCAGTTGGTCTAATGCTTCTGGGCTAATCCCCTGATTATTTTCACCTCTCGGTCCATCAAGATAGGGTATTAAATCTTGTCTTCTCTTCCTAACTCTCACTGGCCACTCTCGCGCACCACATCCTGTCTATAACACTCCTAGGTGATTAGGCCATTCATGCATGCATATAAAATCAAAGACAAGATAATAAACAATCCAATTCTGTATTAAGACTTCAAACTAGTCATGCATCTGAGCATCAAACAAACTATGCTGCTGAATTCATAAACCCTAGGTTCACCGAGAACCTAGGTAAAAAGTTTAGCTAGCGTACATTATTGAAAAACAATGTTTCATAAAAGAAAGAAGAAAGATCAAACGAGTTTATGGCTGAATACTGAAAACTGCTCCAATCCTGCTCTGCTCCAATCCTGACGGCTCTGGCACTGGTTGCTATGATGATGATTGTGTAACCTAATTCTGTGCTGGGAAACCTTCTTTTATACTGCCACAATCTTTAAAACTGATTCCCGAAATTCCTGTTCTATCACTGTAAAAAACCCGTCCAAGAAGCTTCTGGAAATCTGCCGTGCGTTCGAACTCAGCTTTCCTGCGTCTAAACGCAGTGCATCTGAACGAACACCACCTGCGTCTAAACGCAGTACTTGTTCATGCGTCTGAACGCACCCCTTGGTCTTCGTGATCTCGCCCCAAACTGACAACTCAGGAAATCGAAGTCCTGCGTTCAAACGCAAGTTTGTGCGTCTGAACGCACAGAGTTGTCATTTTTTTCCTGCCTTTTTCCTCTGCTTCCTTCTGCTGCCAAGTGTTGTGCGTCTGAACGCAGGCTTCTGCGTCTAAATGCACCACTTAGCTTTTTCTGCTTATCTTTCTGCTCCAACTCCTTGATACGCTGCCTTTAGTCCAAGCTAATTCCATGCATTCCTTGGTACCTGTTACCTGCATATAATAACATGTACCCACGATCATATCCAATAAACAAAATTATGCATGAAATTACTCAAATCTACCAATTATGCTCTCAACCTATTTATCTCGTATCAAGTGGAAAACAGACTGAAAATGGGCAAAAACCACCACAGGGCTAGGACCAATGGTAAAAAGATGTCCCAAACTAATTCCATTTTCAAGCTATCAATATACCCCCACATTAAACTCTGATCGTCCCGAGCAGACCCTTGCATACTGCCTTGCAGACCCTTCTTTTGCATACTTCAATTGCATACTTTCCCCTTCCACAGATTCATGCTAAAGACCTGAAGACTCAACTGATTAACTGACTCATGACTAAACAAAGTTTTTTGGTTGAGATTGGGCAATCTCTAGAATTAAAACTGATGTGTCCTTCAATGTTCATCCTACCTCCAGCAAATACCGGTAGACAGTCGATTGGTGAGCTTGTTTATTTCTCATGGTGGAAAATAAGAACGGGCTCCCCTTACTGTTACTTTCGTCTGTGTCCTGAGTAAATCCCTAGTTAACCTACCATCCGAACTATTTTCCATCAGGGATCCTAAGTCTAACAGGTAGGGTTTTTGTGTGTAATAGGTAAAGCCAATCCTACTTTTTATGACACCTCAATGTTCCCAACTCACACCCCTCACCAAGCCCCCCGAAAACTGTCCAGAACAACTAAGTCCATGTATCCCAATTTCCTGAAATCTTGGTGCTGATTCGCCGTTCTCGCGGCCACAATTGTGAAGTAGCATGTAGTCTAAACAGTGTTCCCTACTCTAGCTTGATTTTATTAACTAATACTCGAAATAACTTGAAACAACAAATATTATTATTATTATTATTATTATTATTATTCTCTATTTTTTCTTCATCTCTCTCTTTTTTTTAATAAACAATCCATACGAAAATACTACAGATTTCAACTAACTAGCTGGGTAGTGCAATAATAAACCTGTGGGGTATGAAGAATATAAGCTTGCCAACAATACCCCCACATTAGTCGTTAAGTGCTTGATCCTTGTAGTCCAGAAAATAACGTGTTGTCCTACCTAACCTCCTCATCACCAAAGATGTAGAAATAGGCACGACCTCCAATTAAAACCTGACAACCCCGAACCCCTGATCTGTGTGAAATAGATATCACACACGCGAATACTCCTCCCGTGATCACTGTGTAATGTAGTGCTTCACCTGCTGCAAATTAATGATTTCGCCTCTAACTCACCCTGTCACACCCTCATGCTGTCCAAAACTGATATGTGTAAATGCTCTCGTTCCTCTACAACCCTCCCAGACTCACTCCCTCTGTCATAATGCGTAGTACTGTCCAACTAAACAAGTGATGCAAGTCACAAGGAAGGCTTCCTAGGCTGCAGTGGCTGTGAATAAAGGGGTAAATGGCTGCAAATGGGCTAACTATTTGGACCTAAGGCTGAGAAACAGGACGTGAGGTCCGTTATAAGCCAAACACTCCACTGAAAAATGCATTGACCGTGCTGACACCCGTGGGCAGGTTGTCAACTACCTATGTGACGGTGGTGTGGTAACTAGTCGGATTCCTTACTCAGGCTAAACCCTACCGGAGAATTCTGGGTCGCACTGGATCTATCCATCCATAGAAAAATAAAACTCCTACACCTCGATGTCAATTTTCTTCCCTGTTGGAGTTTTACTTACTGAATTATTTACAGTTTCTAGTCCCATCGACTGCCCTTTCTCAAAAGATTTTAAGATTTTTCTTATTTTTTTTATATATATGCAAGGTCAGAAAAATAGGTGGGTAGACTCAAAAAAAGAAAAACATGCTGACTCAAAAAATCAAAATAAAATTAAAAATAAACTGAACAAAAATATGCTGACATGGCTATGTAGGAGGACACGATTCCCCACCCCCACACTAGAGGTGGCGCGTCCTCGCGACTCTACTGATCTTGTCTATAACTCGAATCTGTGTTCTCCGGAGTAGACTGGTCAGTCGGCTCAGGAGATGGTTCAGGGGTCTCCCTCTCGGTCTCTTCGTCGCAGCCTGTCGTGCTGCGGCAGCGGTACCAGCGTGGCTGGCACTGGGATGGGCACTGCAGGCCCCTGGGTCTACGTGCTGTCTGGGTGGGTACTGGGTACCGGGTCTGCCGGGGTCACCAACACTGTCGCCATGTTCCGGACTCGGGGTGGGGTCATGGCCAGAGAAGCTTTCATAGGGCCTACTATCCTCCATTGTCCAACTGGGACAGTTATCACTAGAATAGTGGTCCGGGAAATTGAATTTCTTACCACGCATATTGCTCTGAATCTCAGCGAGGGCAGCCTCATGAGCTTGCAGTGCAGCTTTTTTGGCATGGTAAATGTGCTTCTGGGTCTTGAACAACTTTCCAAGACCCCTGGCCATTTTCTTGACCGTCCTCACCAGGTAGTTATGCATTTTTTCTTGGGCCTTCATTTTATTTCTGACCCACTCCTCATGCTCAGTCCTCTCCAGGCGCCCAAAAGAACTGCGCGTGGCCCCTCTGCTGGACTGCCCTAGGTCGGGCTCGGTCTGCCTGGGTTCACTGGAACTAGCAGATCGGGGCAGTCTAAGGGGACCTGGTAAGGATGGAAAACCACCATCAACCGCTGGAGGCGGTGGTGGCATGCCATCACCCCCACCATGAGGTGGAGCATCATCATCGTCATCATCATCATCATCATCGTCCACTTTGACATATTCTGGAGGCCCATGAAGAGCCTCGTGTAAAGCACATCTCATCTTTCGGTACTTGCGTACCTGAACCGGTCGGATATCTCTCAGCTCACCAGGAATCGGCACCTTATAGTCCTGTGCCATTTTAGTCAACATCCCCAAAAAAACCAAACCCTTCTTGCTGTGGGACTCTCGTCTTTCCCGAAAAAACTCACAAATAATCTCCGGGAGGCTCACAGGCTCACGGGTCATCAAACAGTACACCAAAAGTGCAACATTATAGTCCATCCAGGTCATGTGCTTAATGCCCACAATCTGGTTGTTGACCCACTCAGTCCACCATCTCGCCTCTCGAATCAAATATGTAGCAGGGAGTTTCCGATAGGAAGGGCTCCGGTGGGGGTAATACCGAGAAGCGCCTGGTACACCCGCACGCAGGGTGTGAAGGATCTGGTCACTAAGTTGTTCAGAGGGATGACGCCGAAGTTCCTGAAACTAACAATCGTCCAACACCAACTCCAGACCCAAACTCTCTCGAATACTCTCTGGGGTGATCCTAATCCAAGTCTTTCTGCAGTAAATCCAGTCAATGGACTGGGCTTCACTGTTCATGCACTGCTGGAGATTACTGAAAATCTGCTTAGCCATCACAGAACTGACCTGCAGATTGGTAAAGCCGTTAAACAAGTCCCCAAAATGATCCTGCCCAGTAAAGTTGAACAGGTCTTCCCCCATAGACACAATATCACGAGGAAAAGTTCTCTCAGCGGGTATGTCATACATAATCTTTTTGTCTTGCAGAAAGAAACGGTGGGCTTCCAAATTGACAAACCTATGGTCACAGAAATGGTCGACCCTAAGAAGTCTGCAGTCTATGATGTTCAAGGTTGCGATTGCTCTATCTGGCCTCATATATGTTCTGTCCTCATCCATCTCAAAAATCAAAAACAGAAAAGTAGAAATCTGCAAAGAGAGAGAAAAAACAGAACTTGGCTACCCGGAGTGAATCTTACGAGTATAGATCTGGAAACTGCTCTCTGAAGCGGATCTGGAAATGTTTTGATCTGTTGAGCGTGATCACCCCCACACTATTTCTTGCAGTCTGGTGTCCCTACGGTGGTGGTCGGAGTTGTCTGGCGGATGACTGCTGCTGGCGGCTGCTAGGGTAGAGAGAATTTCTAGAGAGAGAGTTGAAAACTGCGTGACTGAAGTGAAAATGGGTCACTTTCAGCCGTACAGTATATATAGGCAAACTGTCAGAAATTGCAAAATATCCCCTGAAATTCAAAAAAATTCGGAATTTTTCAAAATTTTCTGATCCCGCTCGATGTGCGTTTGAACGCGGGGTGCGTTTGAACGCAGGACTTGTAATTTCTGGAACTTCTGGGTTGTCAATTATTTGCGTTTGAACGCATATGCAGTGCGTTTGAACGCACACCTTGTGATTTCTTGAAGTTCTGGAATATTCGGATGAGTTGCGTTTGAACGCTGATGTTGTGTTTGAACGCATGCCTTCTCTCTAGAAACTTCTTGTGATTGTCCTCTGCGTTCAGACGCACATGTAGCCTTTGAACGCACCTCCTTAAAATTTTTCATTCCAAGTTATCTGCGTTTGAACGCACTGAACTTGCGTTTGAACGCACATGTGTTAGCCGGAATTCTGCTGATTTTGGTGTGCGTTTGAACGCTCCTCCCTATGCGTTTGAACGTACATATTTTAGCCATAATTTCCATAGTTTTTGCGTCTGGGCGCACTCCTTCTGCGTTTGAACCCAGGTATGCGTTTAAACGCAGGTCTTCCGCGTTTGAACGCAAGCCTCAAACTGCTGAATGTCCCTGAAACACTAAATTCAACATTAAACCCCTCCTTCTCACTTTTATCTCATATTATGAACATTTTTATAATAAATAACTAAACATAAAAACGACTATTCTACGTTGGGTTTCCTCCCAACCAGCGCTTGTGATTTACAGTCGACGGCCCGACTTTGTTACCTCTATTGTGGTCAGGGCAGGTCGAGGTAGATCGCCTCTACCTCTATTATCTCCCGAGGATCTCTGTATGGCTTGATTCTGTTTCCATTCACCTTAAAAACTGTATTGTCCCTTGGGTTCTCCTGCTCCACTACTCCCCATGATGTAATGTCTTTCACAATGAATGGTCCAGACCATCTTGAGCGCAGCTTCCCTGGATAGAATTTCATCCTCGAGTTGTAAAGGAGAACCTTCTGCCCAATTTCTATCTTCTTGGGTAGAATGCGATTTTCATGCCACTTCTTCGTTTTCTCTTTATAGATTTTGGCACTCTCATAGGCTGTTTTACAAAATTTCTCCAGTTCGAGGAGTGCCATCTTCCTTTTGTTTCCAGATAAGCTGTGATCCATATTGAGCTGCTTGACTGCCCAGTAAGCTCTGTGCTCCAATTCTACTGGTAAGTGACATGCTTTACAAAAAACGAGCTGGTATGGGGACATTCCCAACGGGGTTTTGTAAGCAGTTCTGTACGCCCATTGGGCATAATCAAGCTTTAATGACTAGTCCTTCCGTCC
Source organism: Linanthus parryae (assembly GCA_023055425.1). NCBI lineage: Eukaryota > Viridiplantae > Streptophyta > Magnoliopsida > Ericales > Polemoniaceae > Linanthus > Linanthus parryae. The sequence continues at coordinate 71,471,759 of JALGPY010000002.1, forward strand.
AGGATTCACAGTTTTTTCCAATATGCTTTTTATTTCCCTGTTTGGCACCTCTGCCTACCCATTTGCTTGAGGGTGGTAAGGCAGTGACACCTTATGGATAGACACCCCATACTACTTTAAAACCTTGGAAAAGACTTTGTTGATAAAATGAGAGCCTTCATCACTGACCATGGCTCTTGGTGTTCCGAATATGGTAAAAATATTGCGCTTGAGGAATCGTTCCACAACTGCTGCATCATTCTTCTGACAGGCCATAGCTTCTACCCATTTTGACACGTAGTCCACTGCCAGTAAGATATAGAGATTTCCCAGAGAAGAAGGAAACAGACCCATAAAATCAATACCCCAAACATCGAAAGGCTCAACCTCTTGCCAAAGTGTCATGGGCATATCATTTCGCTGGGAGATATTTCCTGTGCGCCAGCAGCGATCACAGCTTTGGGCATAATCATGGAAGTCCTTGAAAACAGTTGGCCAGAAAAATCCTGACTGCAGTACTTTGTGAGCTGTTCTCGGGCCGCTGAAGTGTCCACCACACTGTGCTGAGTGGCAGTGCTGAATTACTTCTAGAATATCATGACATGGGATGCAACGTCGGAGAATGTTATCTGCCCCTTGTTTAAACATGTATGGATCGTCCCAGAAATAGTGTCTGCATTCTGAAATAAACTTCTTTTTTTGCCAAGGGGTGATGTCTTCAGGAAGTGCTCCATTGACCAAATAATTGGCTATGGCGTCATACCAGGGTTGTCTGTTGGTCTTAATCTTCATGATATGCTCATCCGGGAAATTTTCTTGAATTGGCACTTATTCTTCTGTTGGGTTTTCCAGGCGAGAAAGATGATCAGCTACCACATTTTCCACTCCCCTTTTATCCCTGATTTCGACATCAAATTCCTGCATCAGCAGAATCCAACGCAGCAACCGCGGCTTTGCATCCTTTTTCTCCAGTAAATATTTCAGTGCACTGTGATCAGTGAAGATAATGACTTTTGACCCTACCAGGTAGGATCTGAACTTATCCAGAGCAAAAACTACTGCGAGTAGCTCCTTTTCTGTAGTCCCATAATTAATTTGTGCTTCATTCAGGACCATGCTGGCATAATAAATTACACTGCACACTTTATCCCTTCACTGCCCCAACACTGCGCCCACTGCGTAATCACTGGCGTCGCACATCAGCTCGATTGGGAGAGTCCAATCTGGCGTTGTGATAATGGGTGCAGTTGTCAGCCTATCTTTGAGTATGTCAAAGGCTTCTTTGCAAGCTTCGTCGAATATGAATGGCACATATTTTCCCAGCAAATTACATAATGGCTTTGTAATTTTGGAAAAATCTTCGATAAATCTTCTATAAAACCCTGCATGGCCCAAAAAACTCTTGATTGCCTTAACTGTGGTCGGATATGGTAGCTTCTTAATCACCTCTATTTTTTCTCTGTCTACTTCTAGGCCTTTGCTGGAAATCCTGTGTCCCAGCACTATTCCTTCAGTAACCATGAAGTGGCATTTCTCCCAGTTGAGTACCAGGTTAGTTTTTCTGCATCGAATAAGAACTCTGGCCAGGTGGTATAAACAGTCATCGAAACTGTCCCCAAATAACGAAAAATCATCCATGAAGACTTCCATATTTTACTCCATCATGTCAGAAAATATGGCCATCATACATCTTTGGAATGTTGCTGGAGCGTTACATAATCCGAATGGCATACGTCTAAAGGCAAACGTTCCATATGGACAGGTGAACGTCGTCTTTTCTTGATCTTCCGGATTAATGTAAATCAGGTTGTATCCGGAGTACCCGTCAAGAAAGCAATAATAAACATGATGAGCCAATTTGTCCAACATCTGGTCCATGAATGGCAGCGGAAAGTGGTCTTTCAGTGTAGCGTCGTTCAGCTTCCGATAATCCATACAGATTCGCCAGCCAGTGACGGTGCGCTGGGCGATATGCTCCTGATCAGCGTTCTGTACTATAGTAATACCCCCTTTCTTTGGTACACACTGGACAGTACTAACCCAGGTGCTGTCTGATATGGGGTATATAATCCCTGCTTCTAGCCACTTCATGAACTCCTTACGTACCACATCCTTCATGATTGGATTCAATCTCCGTTGATGTTGGATGACTGGCTTCTTTCACTCTTCGATCCTTATTTTGTGCATGCAGTAATCGGGACTGATCCCCTTTAGGTCAGCAATTGTCCATCCGATAGCTTCTTTATGCTCTCTAAGTACTTCCAGTAGCTTTTGTTCCTGTTCCTGAGATAGAAGAGATGAAACAATTACTGGCAAAGTATTATTTTCACCAATATAGGCGTACCTGAGGTGGTCTGGTAGCTGTTTTCACTCCAGGAATGGTGGTTCCTGAAGTGATGGCACCAAGGTCATTTTCTGTTCACCTTCTTCATCCTTATATAGGGTGATCCTGCTTTCTGTTCTCATGATTTGTTCGGTTTGGTGCTCCTCTGTTTCCTCTGGGTACATGTCCTCAAGTTCGTCCCATAAATTCTCCATCTCCTCACTTTCCAGATTATCAATTACCTCCACCGCAAAACAATTTTCATGACCATAATAATCTGGGAGCTGGAGAGATTTAAAGACGTTGAATTTCACTTTTTCTTCGTTGATTTGCATGGACAGCTCTCCCCTTTTGTAGTTGATAATGGCATCACCAGTTTCTAGGAAAGGTCTGCCTAGAATTAGTGGGGCCTCTCCTGCCTCCATATCCAGTATCACAAAATCTACTGGAAAAATAAGCTCCCCAACTTTCACCAGGATATCTTCAATGACTCCATAAGCAGGTTTTACGGATCTGTCAGCCATTTGAAGCATAATTCAGGTTGGCCTCGGTTCTCCTACTCCCAGAATTTTGAAGATGGTCAGTGGAATTAGGTTAATGCTAGCTCCCAAGTCGCACAGGGCTTTTCCTGTGTAGGCACTGCCTAGAGTTACTGGAATAACAAAACTGCCAGGGTCTTTTTTCTTCAGTGGTAGACCGTTTTTTACACAGCTTCTCGCTTCTGCCGTCAGATTTACTGTTTCGAAGTCACTCATTCGCCTTCTTCCATACAATATGTCTTTGAGAAATTTTGCATAAGTAGGCATTTTGGCTAGTGCTTCGGCGAAAGGTATATTTATCTGCAATTGCTTGAATACCTCCAGAAATCTGGCGTAGTCTTTGCTGTCGTCTCTCTTTCGTGTCTTCAGAGGGTAAGGCACCTCTTTAGAGATTGGCACTGTTTCCGGGTTACCCTCATTAGTCTGCCCTGCTTCCTGTTCGACCGAACCCCTTTGCTGAGGGTTAGCGGTTGAACTGTCTTCCCTGTCAAATACTTCGTGTTCAATGTTTTTTGACTTTTCTGCACATGAATGACTGGGATACGGCGGATCCTGCAGTGCCATTCCACTCCGAGTTGTGATGGCATTGATCTGAGCGCGTGGGTTGTTCACTGTGTTTGATGGTAAATTCCCTGGGGCTCGTTTTGCCTGATTCTGTGCAAGCTGACCATTCTGTACTTCCAGGTTGCGGATAACAATTTTCATTTAGCTTACGTCGGCAGTCAATGAATCCATCTGCGCGAACTCAGCTTCCCACTGCTTATTAAATTTCTCCATATAGGTCTCGAAATGTTGTATTGATAAATTTAGCCGTGGTTGTGCTGCTGGTGCTTGCTGTGCCGGTGCTGTCTGTTGTGTCTGTGGCCTGTGCTGGAAACCTGGTGCATAAACTGCTGCATTGGGGTTTCCGTAACGGAACCCTGGATGGTCACGCGTGCCTGGTCTGTAGCGGCTTGGATCCCACTGCTGTTGAACATAATTGGCAGGATTGCTGCATCGAGGTCTGGTTCGTCCACTACTGATACGGTTTTATTTTCTGTATACACCTTTTTGACTAAGTCTTGTACTACTTTTGTTAGATTATCAATTCTATCATCAGCCACTGGTTCTGCTAGTGCTGTGAGTCTGCGGTCATCAAACAGACGAGTGTCCTGTTTGGCTAATTGTTTCATCAGTTCATAGGCTCCATCTTTATCTACATGGTACAGAAAATTACCCCCAGCTTCCCTGTCAATTATGTCAGCATTCTACCTGTCAAGAGCGTTGTAGAATACTTGCAGAATTTTCGCGTCCCTGAAGCCGTGATTGGGGCATCTTTTAACGAGCCTCATCAACCTGTCCCATGCGTCTACCACCGTCTCGCCCATCTTCTGTTTGAAGGATAAAATCTCACTCTGAAGCTTGATAAAACGAGATGCAGGGTAGAATTTTGCCAAAAAATCAGTAACACACCCTTCCCAGGTTGTGATGGATCTTGGTGCTCTGGCTTCTAGCCAGTCTTTTGCTGTTCCGAACAAGCAGTATGGGAATAGGATTAATTTTAGCGTGTCCGCTTCAACTCCTCTGTACTTAATCTTGTTGCAGTAGTCTTTGAACTTCCCGAGGAAGTCGTTTGGGTCTTCATCTGCTTTCCCATTAAATGGACAATGAGTCTGGGCTGTTTGGATAGTGGATAATTTCAGATCGAAGTGCCTGCTGTTATCGGTGGCACTACGATGGCTGGTTGATGTCCTCCGGTAGGAACTTCGAAGTTTTCCACTATCGCCCTCCCAGATCTGTTGTAAGTCCTCTGATTGTTCCTGGCAGCAAAGCCTGTTGCTATCAGCTCCTCAATGTAAAGAGTCATCTGTGCTGGAGTGCGTCGCTCCTGTCCTGTGGGTGTTCCTGTTTCTGTTGGCGTGTTTTCTTCGTGCTCAGACATCGTGGCTCGGTGTCTGCGGTTTTGCTCTCTGAAAAGTTTTTCTGGATATTCAAGTGGTGGCACCAGTTCGCGAGGCAATCTGGGCATATACTAGAATGGCCTGAAAATCAGATTTCAAGAGCAATAAGATAAGGGAAAATAAACGTAAAAGTAAAAGCAAAAACTTTAAAACTTATTCTGATTCTTTTAAGAAAAACTGTAACCGTTCCCCGACGATGGCGCCAAAAACTTGACAGCGTAAATCTATCTGCTTTTTCGCAAGTGTACGATCAAGTAATATAGAGTATGTATTTATGACTCTGGTTGTCGAACCCACGAGAACAATTTGAGTTTTAATCGTAAGAATCAGAAATAGATGCAAAGTTATGAAAAGGAGGAAAGTTGGGGTGTGGTTTATTTAAACTAGTTTGCAATAAATAAAACAGCAATTAGAAAATCGTATTTTAGTTGAAGTAATTTTCTGGGAATTTTCCTAATTATGAAAGTTGATGAATTAAAGATCTAGGTCCCGGGATCCCCTAGGGTTACTTATTCAACTTGTATAGTTCAATTGATTTCAGAAACACACAACAGTCTTGTTTATGCCAGCATACCAATGTTGCAATCTCCTCTCGGTCTCATGCACCTGTCATTCCCCTGCATATTCTCGTGTCCTCTAAGTCCACCAAAATCTGCAGGTTCGTTATAAGTCTGCTAGGGTTACAGGCTCTCCTCTCGGTCTCCCCCTAAACGTCTAGCAGTTGGTCTAATGCTTCTGGGCTAATCCCCTGATTCTTTTCACCTCTCGGGCCATCAAGATAGGGTATTAAATATTGTCTTCTCTTCCTAACTCTCACTGGCCACTCTCGCGCACCACATCCTGTCTATAACACTCCTGGGTGATCAGGCCATTCATGCATGCATATAAAATCAAAGACATGATAATAAACAATCCAATTCTGTATTAAGACTTCAAACTAGTCATGCATCTGAGCATCAAACAAACTATGCTGCTGAATTCATAAACCCTAGGTTTACCGAGAACCTAGGTAAAAAGTTTAGCTAGCGTACATTATTGAAAAACAATGTTTCATCAAAGAAAGAAGAAAGATCAAACGAGTTTATGGCTGAATACTGAAAACTGCTCCAATCCTGCTCTGCTCCAATCCTGATGGCTCTGGCACTGGTTGCTGTGATGATGATTGTGTAACCTAATTCTGTGCTGGGACACCTTCTTTTATACTGCCACAGTCTTTAAAACTAATGCCCGAAATTCCTGTTCTACCCTTGTAAAAAACCCGTCCTAGAAGCTTCTGGAAATCTGCCGTGCGTTCGAACGCAGCTTTCCTGCGTCTAAACGCAGTGCGTCTGAACGCACACCACCTGCGTCTAAATGCAGTACTTGTTCATTTTCACCCCTTTTCTCTGTCTTCTTGGATTCGTGCGTCTGAACGCACCCCTTGGTCTTCGTGATCTCGCCCCAAACTGACAGCTCTGGAAATCGAAGTCCTGCGTTCAAACGCAAGTTTGTGCGTCTGAACGCACAGAGTTGTCATTTTTTCCTGCCTTTTTCCTCTGCTTCCTTCTGCTGCCAAGTGTTGTGCTTCTGAACGCAGGTTTCTGCGTCTGAATGCACCACTTAGCTTTTTCTGCGTCTCTTTCTGCTCCAACTCCTTGATACGCTGCCTTTAGTCCAAGCCAATTCCACGCATTCCTTGGTACCTGTTACCTGCATATAATAACATGTACCCACGATCATATCCAATAAACAAAATTATGCATGAAATTACTCAAATCTACCAATTATGCTCTCAACGTCTTTATCTCGTATCAAGTGGAAAACAGACTGAAAATGGGCAAAATCAACCTCCACAGGGCTAGCACCAATGGTAAAAAGATGTCCCAAACTAATTCCATTTTCGAGCTATCAATAGGATTAGCATTGGAGCAAGTTTGTAATCAATAAGGATTTATTGACTATAATAATAGAGTCCTAACTATACTATTTCACGAGAGTTGTCAATGAGTGAAATAACGGAGCATGGCGAGAGCACCAAGAGGCGCCCGCCCCCCTACCTGTTGGCCTCAACCCGTCGGCCACAAGGAGGCTTCGGCCTTTTGTCCCGTTTTGCATGATCGTTTGATTTCTTCTTCAATGTTGCTAGCACAAGGCGTTAAGGAGACTCCAGTTGGAAATCCAAAGGTGTGTATAGCGGTAGAGACGAGGACCCTATTCTTTGTTGTGATCACACAAACTCACAAGGTACACATTGTCTCCTTTATCACGTTATGATGACTTAACCTGCGATTCATGGAGGGATTTGATCAGGAAATTTTAATTGTATTTCGGATGTGCAACATGCATCAAAACCCTACACTGTATACAACTGTAGTTCCCTCCTTCTACAGTTTTGAAGTAATTACATTCCAGTCCCTCAAGTATAAAGTTCTTAAAATTACATCATGCTCCCTTAACTCTTGAATTATACAATTTTGATATCTATATCTAATAGCCTTCCTTAAACCAAGCTCATCTTGCCTTAGTGATTCTTGAACCCCCTGAGGAGAGTTTAAGGATCACATAGATAGATGAGGGAGTAGTCCTTGAAACATAGAGACTGGAAGTGGTTTAGTGAACACATCAGCTAACTAAAGATTGGAAGCAATGTGCCCCACTTTAAGCTGGCTTGTATGCAATGAATTGCTTCAGGAAAAAATGGAAGTCAATCTCAATGTGTTTATTACTTCTATTATGAAAGATTGGATTGGTTTTCATAGGACGTGCTTGTTGCAATAGGGGCCCTAGAGTTAATCTTTTCAGTATGAATAGTGGTTTTGGCTAGAAACATTCATTGTATTATTTATGCGGATATTTAATTTAATGAAGTCCGTAGATTGGAAATATGTTGTTTATCTTAAATATCCCTAGTTAATTATATTGATTAACAGGACGTTCAACGATAGACTAGTATGGGGTTTGATTGATATGGAGATATCACGATTCAACACATGGGTATGCATTAGGAGTAATAGCATACTGGATTGACCCATAACGAGAAGGCTACATACAAGTTATGTAAAGTCACAAGTGCTTCTCGTAGTGAAAACGGTATTGTCATCCTTAGACTTGAAGTCACAAGATCCTCTAGTTGTGGAATGTTGTATTTTGACAACGTCAAACACTACACCGTAACTAGGTAGTAATAAAGACGTTTGTCGGATACAATAAATAAGAAAGCTTAGAGATGGTAGTGACGTAGATAGGATTTGTCCCTCCCACATAACAGGAGTAAATATCCACGCCCACTCGAGGGATGGTACTCATAGAATGTCTGGCCTGACTCAGATAAATCAATTTAGGATATTGATGTTATCTGCATGGATGAGACTATTCCCAGGATCGAGAAATTATGGATTGAATATGCGAGTGTGAATTGTATGTCTCGTGTCCAATCCGGATATAGAGACAAAGGGATGAGACAATCCTTGCACAAGGTATGTCGGATGACTATTTCTTTTAGTTGGGTAGCATGGATGTCTTGCTAGAGGCCGCTCCATGTTAGTAAATTGCTACTACCAACTAAGTAGAAACTATGGGGTCACACTCCATATTGATTAGACCGGACTAGGGAAGTAATTAATATAATTAATTAATTAGAAGGATCAATACGCAATAGCTTGCAAACTTAGGAGGACTAATTTGCAAGTTGGACTAATCAGCGTATGGACATGATTAGGAGCTTTTATGCAGTCAACAAAGAGTTGTTGGAATATATAAAGGCACTGCTAGAGGTGCCGCCCACCTCTTTGCTCATTTTGCGTGATCTTCTTCTTCCATCAATCCTAGCTAGCACAAAGGCTTGAAGGATCCGGTTTTAATCCTAGGAGTGGACTAGCCATAGAGACGTGAACACAATTTCACGTGTGAAGTCATCAAAGGAGATCCAAAAGGTAGTTTGACACTAATCCCTTACTATCGTTATGTAGTCTCTTCCTGTAATCCTTGGAGGGTCTTGAACGGATTAATTTAGGTTTATTCCGCTGCGTATCCGTTATCAAAACCCTACATTGCTGACTTGATATCACACAAGATAAGTCGTTTTTGATGTTGTTGAACGCCAAGATCACGAAGTAATAAATGATTCATTTGTGTTCTACTGCTGTGGAAGCCACTTCTCTATATTATGCTTTTGTAAAGCTTCTAGAAGTTGTGCTTTGCTTTTTAGAACACAAGGACACAAGATTAGATCCTAGGAAGATATATAATCACTACAAAGCGAATCAGTTTGTTACTCGTCGTTAAATCCAAAACAACCATCCTTAGAATGAAAGAACGACGAACTTTGCTCGACGACATGCGGTCGGGATAATAATGTTGTTAGTTCAACGGGGCGACAAACCCATCCATTGGTCGGTGGAATATAATTACTAGCGAATTTTAACTTTTGTTCGTCGTTGTACTTTTGCCAATTACGTCCTGACTACCAAATTTCGTGGACAAAACTTTTGCCGACGAACATTTCAACAACATTTGCTGCTATAACCGACCACAATACCTACTAACATAGTTCAGACACATTTAAGGGTATCTATACATACTCGTCTCAATATGTGATCTCACTAAAAGCATATCTTAACCTGGTCAATCACTCTACGTCCTAGAAATGGGATGAAAAAAAGGTTTATTTTTGGCTATTTTTTGTATTTTCACAAATAATTATGATGCCCTTTTGAACATAGTTTTGGCATCTCTAGTCACCTAGGTTGGGTTTTCCTCTATTGTGAAACTCTTCCGTTTTGGGCAATATATTAGTCTTGCATTGGTTCCTTATCACGAACCAGGGAGATAAAAGTATAGTGTTAGTAGTTGAGCAAGTGTGATAACTCGTGATATATCTTGTATCTAACGTTTTGGGCAACATATTAGTCTAGCACTGGTTGGTGCTGCCAGGTGGGATTTTACTCCTAACTATCCTTCTCAGACGGAGAACACAGTGAAGGTTTCCCCGCGATAAAAATCTCGTGTCATGTCTTTCACTTTTCGTATAACTGCTATAACTGTTAGAATAGTTCTACGTTTTAGTTATATGTCTGCATCTACTTTATCCTTATGTAGTTCTTGTAATTAGAATAGATCTTACCTTTTAGCTTTATCTATCATTCGATCTATTGAAATATCGTACAATGACGTTTCTCTTGACTCTACGATTGTAGTCTTCCACTGTATCGCGTAGTGTCGCGAATCGAGGGTGTACAGGAATGGACACACTCATATTCGTGCAGTTTACTATATGCACCTGTTTTCTCCCCTCCTTTTTTTAATAAGCTCATATTATGATGTTATTTAAATTAAATATAGTAAATAATATATAATACTTACATGAATGGGTAAATTACGAAAACATGACCGGTGGTCTGGGCTCGATTCCGTTAGCTGCCCCTTAGTTTGAAAAGTTTCGCTTGTACCACTCTGTTCCTTTACTTTCTCCCCCTTGGAGAAAGCACGGAAATTAAGAAAACAACCCTTTTTACTATTTTGCCCCTTTCTTTTGTCAATATTCTTATCATGTCCTTTCTCTCTATCCTAACTAACTGTGAAGAACAACTAACACACCACCACCACAACCACCAGTGAGCCACCACAACCACCAGTCAGCCACCACAACCAACAACAACATAAACATCTAAGTAAAAAAATACAGACCCGAATAATAAAACTACAGATCCAAAAAGAGAAATTACAAATCTAAGAAATGATTCACAGATGAATATGAACAGGAGGAAAAGAAGAGGAGGAAGAAGAAGAAGAGAAGAGGAAGATGAAGGCCACCACCGCCTCCTCGCCTCCTGGAACAGATCTGGTCGCCACCACCATCTCCTCGCCTCCTCGCACAGATGCTTGTCATACCTCCTCTCCGGAGAGGACATATTCGTCGTCCTTCTCTTACCGGCCTCGCCACCGGAGAGCACAGATTCGCGTCATCGCCGTCGCCAAAGCCTCAGTCTCGAACCCTCATCGCCGTCGCCGTCAAGATCCTCTTCGACGGAGATCTTCCGTCTCTTTCCCATTCTTCTCCTCCCGTCCGTCTTCCTCCCTCTCTCTACCTTCTGACTATTTCTCTCTCTATCCTATCATATGTGTGGTGAAAATGTAAGGCACGGAGGAAGCAAATGTGTAGCTTAATTTTGAGAGAAAAAAAGGGGTAGGGTTCGGCAAAGGTGGGGTATTAATTGTAAGGGCAAATTCGTCATTGTGTCTCATTAAATATGCCAAATGAGGAAAGGGGGAGAAAGAAAGGGAACGTACCAAAATAGAAATGGGGAGAAAGAAAGGGAACGGAGTGGTAGGACCCGAGCTTTACCTCGTGTCTTGATAGATTTTCCATCCATCTCCCGTTAATACGTAATATAGTTAACTGTAGTTTGGCCCCTTGAATTGAAGTATTATCAAAAACATACCTCAAGAATCTAATTAAACAAAAAAGTAAGAAACATATCAGAAATATAGAACATGAACATGCAGCACGTCCATCTTTTGGTACTCAGGTAAATCGGCGTCCACAAAGGGGGTAATCTTCATCAATTTCGCTAGCCCTCCCGATTAGACCAAATCTCATCAGTCTAGATTTGTTAAAATTGGGGGTTCTGAATCTACGATCTACGGACGTGCTCATGCGAGTCCATGAGCCTCGACTTCGTCGTCGTCCTCAACAAGCTCGATTCCCGACAAAACGAATAGTTCGAACTACATTCCAGTACTTTCTCGTTGACGGCATTCGACCACCACTAAACCGGCTTCGAGGTAGATTCCTTGAACGAAACCCTCGGACTCTCCATGATTTTGGACAACCCACCTATGGAACTCTCGGAAATAGGCGAATCGACCACGTCGAGATCAAACCCTCTCCTGTTGCCGCCCTTAATGTCGTTGGTGAAATTGTGGCTTGAATCTCTCCGATTTGCGATCGTTCTGCTGCAACTGCAACAAAAATCAGCGTTCCACAACTGAATAGGTTTGCTGGGTCTGTTCTAAAATTGATTTGAATGATTTCATGAGTTTGTCCAAACTCAATATAGAAATAGTCTTTAGGATGGTCGAGGAGAAGGTCTTGGTTAAATTCGATTGTCTAAAATCGACATTGACCGTCCCATTGCCGGAGAGCTAGTTTTGTACTGTTGAGCTATGTTATTGTTGATGACCTGAATTCGATCAAGTCTTTAGAAATGGAAGGCTTTTGCCCGAATTCGATCAAGTACAATAGTAAAATTCTACAATGGCCTGAAAGAAAAAATACTATTATTAAGAGGAAGAGCTGGAGTAATGTTTTTTTTTTTTTTCTAATTAGATACTCACTTTAGGTACATTTTTGTTAGTATTTCGATGAAAGGGGTCAAATTGCAATTACCTAAATTATATAATAACGGAAAAATTGCTGGAAACATATGTGGAAGACGGAGCAAAGCACATGTCATATAACTGAAACTTTTCAAACCATGTGTCAGCTAACAGAATCGAGACCAAACCACAGGTCATGTTTTCGTAATTTATCCTATATTAATTCATGTATATTATTGAACTTATTAGGTATAATAACCACATCAGATCGGATTGGATTTCACATATCACAAAAAATGTAATCCATTTCTAAACGGACCGGATCGGATCCAATTACCATCCCTACAAGTTGATTGTATGTCGATAGTTTATATACATAATAACTTATTGAGTCATCTGAATTAAGCCAGTAATTGGTACAACATTTGAAGCCCCTGCGTGAGGTTCGAGTTCGAACCCAGCTATTGTGTAATTATCAAAAAAAAAAAGGCCAATTAATGGGCATGTGTGGGCAGACCCAATGGCGGACCCATGTAGTGAAAAATGTTACTTAAACCTATGTTTTGTCTATTATATTCGTGTTAGCCACAAGTTTTATCTTTATTTTTCAAAGTATCATTCTTTAAAATCTAGTACCATTGGAAAAATTAATGATTTGCGGCAAAATTGCACCGGTGGTACTCATATTATACGTTTTGTTACACTTTCATACTCACATTTATAATTTTGGAATCCACAGAACCCACATTTTAAAATTGTTGCACTGGTGATCCACTTTACTAACACCGTTATATTTTTTAATAATTAATGTGGATATTTTGGTCTTTTGTAAAGATAAAATAGTTCTATTACTACCCAAATTTATAACTTTATTACATTTTGATACTCTTTTTTTTAGAGAGGAGATACTCTTTTGTACTTTTAAATACGATAATTACACCACGTAAAAAAACTTTTTCTTCTCCTTCTCATTTCTAACCCTAGCGGCTAGCCCTCTCTCTTTCAAAACAAATCATAAAACAAAAAGTCAACAACATATTATTTATCTTTTCTCTTTTTCTCTTTCATTGTATATTCTACCCAACCCTCACAACAAGGGTCGTCTCACAGTAGTCGTTGATTTTGTGGGTTCATGATACGGATGCACCTCCAATGGGCGACACGGCCCCGAGACGTGGACATCGAGCCCGACGTCCTCCGGGTTACCTTGAAGACTATGTTAGAAAGTAGTATTAATTGGTGTTATTTCTTTTTATCTTTTTATGTCATTACTTGTTTTTAGGGGGAGGTATGTGTCTTTTACAATTGTTAGTCTCTACATAAACAATGTCCTTGATGATTTTCTATAATTAATCGACTGAGAATTCAATTGGGATGAACCCAACTGCTTGTGTGTGTGTGTGTAACTGCTTGTGTGTGTGTGTGATAGCCTACTGCTATCAAATTGGTGCTTTCATTTCCATCGTCACAACAACTGGTGATACGATGACGAACACCAAGGCCATAACAACGGATTCTCTTCAAGCAATAAACCAATCTTTCATGGAAGAGATGATGAAAAAAGATGACAGAAGAATTGCAGCGTATGAAGACAGAGATGAACGACGAATTAGACCGGGGCTTCTCCGCTCAAAACACCCTCTGGGAAACAACATTCAACAACCGCTGCTTCACTGTGGAGCGCCAACCAACGGCACAACCTACAGCGACCACGGCTCAGACGGTGCCGTCCCTGGCTGACCCACCAGGCGTCGACCACATCACTGCTACCGAGAGCACCGTCCCGAAATCCGGCCGCGTAACCGGCGATCTCCCAGATCCTCGACTGAACATGGGCAAGACTGCCTCTGACTTGACCACCGGCGATCTCCATGCTGGTACTAGCGCCGCCATCCAACACCGTCGCCACCATCGTGCACCACTCGCCCTACTTTCTGATCGGTCGATTAAGCCTTCTGGATTTGAAGACGATGATTTTGACGGGACAATTCAAGAAAACCTCCCACCCAGACCAAGATCTGGTTATCGCCCGACCCGCAACCATCACCCGACCCGATTGGGTCACCCGAACCCAACTGGGGTAGGAAACCAAACCCGCCTGTTTCTGGGCACGAATCTGACTGCAGCAACAAGAGGATTTCCTCCAAAACTCCGCCTCCCTACCATGACGACGAAGACACCGTGGGTTACCAGCAGCACAATACTCGCTGCCGGCCATTTTGGGCTACTCCACCTGCGGCTACCATTCTGAACGTCGTTCGGCGCAGACTTGATCATGACGGGGATCGTTGGGACCCCTACGGACTGCACTACGACGACCCTTAAAATTGGGATGGCCACGAACAGCCTGTGTACAGCAATCGTCGCTCACCTCGACGCAATGAGCGAGGACACAAGTTAAGGGTTGAGCCGCCAAAATTTTCAGGTATAGACCCTCATACTTGGGTATTTAAAGTTCAACAATATTTCAATTATTATCGGATTCCGTCTACGGAACGACTAGAACTCGTCGGAGTCTTATTGGATGGTGATGCGGCTGACTGGTTTCGTTATCGCGAGGCCAGATTTTAGTTCACTACGTGGGCTGCATTCCATGAGGAGGTAACAATTGGTTTTGATAACGATTATTATCATGATTATTTTGGACAACTGTCTAATTGCAGCAGCACACGATGGTCTTAGCTTATCAGAGCGATTTTGAAAAGTTGCTGAACAAAATTGACACGGTGTTAGACGACCAACTGATTTCGATTTTTCCTTCTGGACTTAAACCGCCTTTGGGGCATGAGTTGACATTGCGTGACCCGCAAACCATCACCGCCGCCTTTAGTCTCGCTCGTGAATTGGACACAATTCGAGCGCCAACTGCAGTTACGGTTTCCTCCACACCGGTTCATCCGCACTCGACAGTAGTGTCTCAGAACAAAGCTCCTACTCCAGTTGTGTCCACACCGCCGATCAAGCGACTCACACTGGCTAAACAACAGGAACGACAGAGACAGGGTTTATGCTACAATTGCGATTAGCGGTATTATCGCGGTCACAAGTGCGATGGGAAGTTTTTACTTATGGGATGCGACGACACTGTTACGCCGCCTCAGGAAGAGTACGTCATTGCAGCTGATGCCTCCAGTCTTTTCACACTGATCAGCAGTGATCAGATGACTACTCTACGACTCCTAGGGTACATAGGAGGTTGCGAGGTTTCTGTTCTTATCGACAACGGAGCGACACACAACTTCATCCATCCTGAGTTGGCCGAGAAGTTGCAGTTACCACTTAAGGCCACCCCAGCTTTCACAGTTGCAGTGGGTAATGAGGACTGTCTCCATTGTGATACTACTTGTGGTGAAGTTGCAATTGTTCTTCAGGGGCACACGTTTTCGGCTGAATTGTTACTCTTGGAATTCCAAGGATCGCAGGTTGTTTTGGGGGTGCAGTGGCTTCAACAATTAGGCGAAGTCATTACGGATTACGCCAAGATGACAATGAAGGTTAAGCATGGGAATTCATGGGTGGTCTTGCAGAGTCTCACAAAAGCCGCTTTGGGCGCACACCGCTCCTACTTTCGCCTTGAGGACAAGACGGTTGTTATCCGGGAGGGAGTTGATACGGATGCACATCCAATGGGCGACACAACCCCGAGACGTGGACATCGAGCCCGACGCCCTCCGAGTTACCTTGAAGACTATGTTAGAAAGTAGTATTAATTGGTGTTATTTTTTTTTATCTTTTTATGTCATTACTTCTTTTTAGGGGGAGATATGTGTCTTTTACAATTGTTAATCTCTACATAAACAATGTCCTGGATGATTTTCTACAACTAATCGACTGAGAATTCAATTGGGAAGAACCCAACTGCTTGTATACGTGTGTGTAACTGCTTGTGGGTGTGTGTGATAGCCTACTGCTATCAGTTCAATTCGACCGACCCATACAATGTTTTGTCTCGCAGCAGCCATGAATTTGTCAATACAGACCCAATGGGATTTGAGGTGCTGCTGGAGGTTTTGGTAGCGGTTGTGATCGAGACGGATTAGGATCCCCTCCAGCTTGTATGTTCGCCAGCCTCTCCAGTCCCTCGATCTCCACCGTCCATTTTCAAAGATCGATGATATTAAGCCAAACACGTCCCAGAAGAAGCCAAATCGACTCCACACCAAATACCTTATCTTCCTCTGCTTATGGAGTTATCACGGGGTTCTTCAACATTACTTTATCTGTATATGAAGGCCCAACATTATATTGAAAGAACTATCTCCAACTTCAGCGTGGTCGTCTTCATTTCCGGCAGATCGTACGTAACATAAAAATCCATGACAACAACATATTATGTCGAATTGGTTAGTTAGAAATTGTTATTTTGAATTAATTGGTTAGAAATTGTTGAATTGCAGACATAAACATCGCCTCTTGATTAAAATTGAACAGGACACACTTGATTTTATTGCCACGGAGAAAACTAGGTGGGTTGGGTCGCCCGAAACGGGAAATATGTCTCTTAAATCGATACCCCCTTATCACATGTTTGATAAGGGTATTATGGTCATTTTAGCAATTATGGGCATTAATTTTGCAATAAAATAAAATTCAGGGTACTATTGTAGTCGAATTTAAAATATAATTATCAAATTGTAATAAAGTCGTAAATATAGGTACTACTGGCGCAATTTTATCATTACAAAAGACTAAATACTCACACTAACCATTGGAAAAACTAACGGCGTTAGTGAAATGTACTACTAGTGCAACAATTTAAAATATGGGTACTGCATATGTCAAAATTAAAAATATGGATATGAACGTGTAACAAAACCTATAATATGAATACTTCTACCTGTGTAATTTTGCCATGATTCGCCCCTATATGAACAGGGTCGACCCTAGACTTTCATAGGTCCTCGGCGATAGTTGAAAGTGAGCCCCTTTTATCATAAGCATAACTGTGAATAAAAACACTTACTCAAATGTAAGGGGTTAGAAGATGATTTATATAGGAAAATACGTTACAAAAGGTGAAAAAATTAAGAATATAGACGTTAGTATTTTTTTAAAGAGATAAAATCTTCCCACATTCAATGCTAAATTTTTCGCTGATGCAATGCTAAAAATTAAGATAGGTTGTTGATTATTGGCACGATCAAAGTAGTTATCAATCTCACATAATTCATCTTCTCAATCGGTTAGTTTTCTTCCAAATGTTATTTACCATATTTTTTTATTTTCACTATGCATAACAAATTTACGATATTACAACTATTTCTTAAAAAATACCACGGGACCTTTTGAAATTGGAGGCCCTAGACGAACACCTAATCCGGCTAGTGGATGGGCCGTCCTGTATGTGAACCCATGTCAAACCCATAACAAAGAGATCTGGACGGAGCCTTGTCTCACATCCGGCTTGAACCATGTTTTTTAAAATCCGAGGAAGCCAGGCAGATAGTGTAGAAAACGGGCTCAGCTTAATTGACCAGACCGGCCCTACGGAAAAGGCAGCGGAGGACGTATACTTCATTTTATGGCCATATTTCTTTTAAGGACCATATTTCAATAAGTAATATAAATATTTATTGGGTTTCGATTCCCATTATGATTACGAGTCCTTGTACAGACACACACGAGAGCTAGCAGTATAAATACCGCTATAGGGTCTCTTTATTTTTCCATCATCAAAACAAGCTTTGTACTGCGCATAGCCTACTAGTAGCTTTCGATAAAAAAAAGTAAAAGATGTCTTCTTCAACTTCGTTGACAGAAAAGAAGATGTTGACGCTGAAAACCTCGGACGGTGTGGAGTTCGAAGTAGAAGAGAAGGTTGCTGTTCAGTCCCAGACCATAAAGAACATGGTCAAGGATAATTGCTCTTCCAAGACCATCCCCCTTCGCAATGTCGACTCCAGGACCCTCTCCGTCGTGATCGAATACTGCAAGAAACATGCTGACGAATTCGAACGCAAAGAGAAGCTCAAAAACAACAAGGAAGAAACAAAAGCTTACAAGAAGGAATTGAAAGACTTTGACGATGGGTTGGTTGACAAGGAGAACGACAAGAACTTGCTTTACGACGCGTTCTTGGCGGCTTATCACCTCAATATTAACGGCTTGTTGGATGTCTTGTGTCAGAAGGTGGCGGACAGAGAGAATCCTTGGGCTTTCAAGTGATAGTTTTTGCAGTTTTCCTCAATTGGATTTAGTTTGTGTTTTTCAAATTTAGGATGACAACTGTAGTTGAAGAAACTTGTAAGTTTGAGTTTTAAATCTTTCAGTTTAGTTAAAAATGCATGTTTTTACAGCAAGTTACTGGTTAATTCTTTACTTTTTGCCTTAACTTAGCAATGATCGACACTCAGTCTTATAGTGTATCTCTCATAACAAGGATCGGGTTCCCTTTCTGGTAATATTTATTACTATTGTTCTTGTAAACTGTGTGAAACACGGAAAACAGGTTTTTATGACTGTTGTAACAGAATTCCTGTTTCAGAGCTCTGTTACCAGTTTGTTATAACCTGAGGGTATTCGAGCAAGAACGACGAAAGCGAAACAAGTAATAACGGATCATATCACTTGGGCCAAATCATCAGGCCTACACCAGAAGCCCAATGTTACTGCAGTACAAGCCCAAGCATTGCTTTGTAATTACCCAACTATTATAAGGGTAAAATAATACTTTCCCTGTATTTTGCAAACCCTAATATTTCCTACCGTTAGATCTTGTCCGTACAAATCTAACCGTTGGATCAAGGCTATATAAGCCTCTTATCGCTGTATTTGCTATTCGTTGAATACAACTCTTCATTCTCTCTTCATCTTCGCCGCCTTCATTCTCAGAAACCCTAACAGGTTCTTTCATGGTATCAGAGCCTCCATGGCTCTTGCCTCGCATACTCCGGCTTCACAGCCGTTGTATCTTCTCTCCAATATCCACAATTTGCTACCCTTCAAACTAGATTCTACTAATTTTGTTTTATGGAAGCATCAAATCGCTTCAATTTTTCGTACCCATACTTTATACGGTTACTTAGATGGTTCTATACCTTGTCCTCCATCGATTATTACCACCGATGGTGCACCGGTTACAAATCCGGCATATACAGCCTGGCATCTTCAAGATCAGGCAGTTTTGACCATACTCAATGCAACTCTCTCTCAAGAATCCCTCACCCTTGTTATTGGATCTCTGACTTCTCGAGATGCCTGGCTTGCTCTTGAGCGTCGCTGTGCCTCTCTCACCAGATGTAACATCTTATCTCTCAAATCGGAGTTCCACAACCTTCGAAAAGGCTCCGATTCGATAGATCTATACATGCAACGCCTCAAATCCATCAGAGACAGGCTGGCGGTGGCCGGAGTTCAAACCGCCGATGAAGATCTACTCCTCTACGCCCTCAACGGGCTCCCGCCTGAGTACAACTCCTTCCGCTCCTCCCTGCGCATCAACTCAGAACCAATTCCCTTCGAGGAACTTCATGTCCTCCTCAAAGCTGAAGAACAAATGCATGCATCCCAGATTCCGGTCGCTGATCTTTCCTCCCCCACTGCTTTCTTCCAAAAACGCGGTGGTGGCGGAGGTGGAGGCAGAAACCCTAACCATCTGAGGGGCGGAGGTGGCGGAGGTCGTTTCGGTCATCGAGGTGGCGGCGGTGGTCGATCCGATTTCAGAGGAGGCCGTTCCTATTCCGGATCTGGATCTAACCCTAATTATGGATCTGGGTATGGCGGCGGTTTCGGATCCGGGTATGGAACTAATTCAAATCGCAGTTCGGGTCGATCCGGTTACCGAGGCAGAGGAGGTTCGGGTCGCAGTTCAAACCCGATCAATTGCCAGATCTGTGGCTATGATTATCACTCTGCAATCGACTGCTATCACAGAATGGATTATGCTTACCAAGGCAGGCACCCTCCTGAACAACTCTCTGCAATGGCTGCTTCAACCTCCTCCTAACATCAAGATCAACCACCAACCTCTGATCTGTGGCTGACTGATACGGGTTCTTCAAATCATTTAACTGCTGATTTTCGCAATCACTCTCTTGCTGAACCATATACTGGAAATGATTCTGTCACTGTCGGTAACGGATCCTCTCTCCCTATCCAGAACTCCGGTACTGCTTATCTCTCTACATCCAATAAATCTTATATGCTTTCAAATACTCTACATGTTCCTGGACTGTCTGTTAATTTGTTATCAGTTCATAAGTTTTGTTGTGATCACAATACACAGTTTGTTTTTGATAAAAATTCATTTTATGTTCAGGACATATCCACGAATCAAATCCTTTTTCAAGGACCTAGTAAAAACGGGCTTTGCCTCTGTCTTCTCTGTCTGTACCATCAAAACCCCAAACCTTTTTGGGTCAAAGAATCAAATCACATTTGTGGCTTTCAAGACTTGGCCATCCTTCCTCTTCTGTCTTATCCAAATGTGTTAAATGTTTATCTCCTTCTGTTAAATTATCTGCAAATGTTGATGCAATATGTGAATCTTGTCTTGCTGGGAAAATGTCTAGACTCCCATATAAACTGTCTAAAACTGCTACTGCAACTCCTTTGAATCTGCTTCATAGTGATGTTTGGGGACCCGCTTCAACCTTATCCTACAATGGCTTCAAATACTATGTGTTATTTATTGATGATTTTTCAAGGTTTACATGGTTATTTCCTCTTAAGTTAAAGTCTGAAGTCTCTTATGTTTTGGTCACTTTTAAACTGTTTATTGAAAAACTGTTAGGGTACTCAATCAAGATTCTCAGAACTGATGGTGGGGGTGAATACATTGCTTATACATTTCAAAAATTTCTTCAAGAAAATGGAATCACTCATCAGAAATCTTGTCCTTACACACCCCAACAAAATGGGATTGCCGAAAGGAAACACAGGCATATAATAGAAACTGTTGTCACTCTTTTACATAATGCATCTCTTCCTAAAATGTTTTGCTATCATGTTGTTGCAACTTCTGTTTATTTAATCAATAGAATGCCAAGCTCAAATACTTATAATAAATCACCATATGAAATTTTGTTTAAAGTAAAACCTGATTACAAGTTTCTAAAAGTGTTTGGATGCAGCTGTTATCCTAGATTGACTCATTATAACTCATCTAAATTAGATCCAAACACCAAAAGATGCACCTTTTTAGGTTATGCTTCTGGTTATAACGGCTATCTCTGCTATGATCAACAAACTAAACAGTTATATGTCAGTAGAGATGTAATTTTTGATGAGTTTACTTTTCCTTTTGCTACTTCTGCTTCTTCTCCTTGCTCACATTTTGATGTTTCTGTTTCAGGTCACCACAACAACACTGTCCCTTCATCTCCAACCCAGAATTCATCTGGGATATCTGCTGGTGTCATACCAGAAAACACCATTGCTGAGGGATATGATCCTCTGCAGCCACCTAAGGTGATGGTGTCTGGTGATTCAACACCATGTGGCAGTGTCAGGACACCTGCTACACTTGGAACAGATACTCCTAGAACAGATACAAGCAACACTGTCACTGCTGTTGAATCACAGCATTCATCCACCTCCAAGCATGGCTTGGAAGAACAAGGTGACCCAATGATGCCCTCTCACCCTCCTCCCTCCACTATTTCTACTCATCCAATGCAAACACGTAGCAAATCTGGAATTAGCAAGAAAAAGTTGGTTTATTATGTTGCACCCACTACTTGTGTTGGCTTTTCTGCTTTGCATCATACACCACACACACACTTAGACCCTACTACTTTCACAGAGGCTGTTAAATCACCTCTTTGGCGCCAAGCCATGTCAAATGAGGTTAACAGTTGTAGATACTGCTTTCTGACATGACAGATCTTGGCCACGTGGCAGCCATCCAGCACACCATATTGTGCTCCGTACACACAGGATCACCAGCCGAGCTGATCCATGTGGGGGCTGCGAGACAGAGCCCTCGCATACCGCTGCACTGGACTTGTAGGGACTTAGTGGTTTGGAGGCTAGAGTAAGCCCTGTCGCGTGCGAGCCAAGCCCGCGCGCGACCTTTAGTAACTGTTTTGAGAGATTTATGGCACGAGCTCCATAAACCCGGTCAATCCGGTCAAACCCGGTCAACCTCGTAACGGTTCCGGTATTCGCGCACCACGTGCTCTAACGGTTCCTATATATTCGGACGAACGTGCCGTTATGGTTAAGCTAATTAAGCCGCCATCAATGGGCGCATTAACCACACTACAACGGTCATGTTCTCCAGTATATATAGATCGTCAACCTTTCCATACAAAAAAGAACACACTTGTCATACGCGGAAGCTCTGCCAAACCTCTGTCTCTCTCTCAGACATTGCTACTGACTTACTCTCTCCCTACACACACCCCTATTCTTCCTGTGCGATCCTTGATCCACTACACACGGTGCACACGGAGGTCTCCCCGCCGGAATCTCTCGCGCACATTTTGGTGAACCCGACGTGAATCTTACCGGCAAAAGCAACCATGCTCAGGAGGATGATGTCAGCAACCGATCGCCTTCCACCGAAACTCCCTCGGGAGACGAGACCCGCCGTACTCCGACGACTCCCGGCGAAGCACCGACGCTAGAGTCTTTGGACGCCACCGTCCAAAGTAAGGCGAAAGCTCTCAAGTCCCAATCCGCGCAACTAGAACAAATCTTGGCTGTTCTGGGCACCCTCGCACCAAATCCTCCGCCAACCACCGCTATCCCTCAGGGAGGAGGAACCCCTACTGCTCCAGGATTGGGAATGCCAGCCACACCTCCCAACCCTCATCTGCAGACTCCACCGTCGGCTGCGCAACTGCCTTCGGTTCAAGGATCAACGGCACAAATGCTGCCTCCTGCTGCTCACGCTCCTCAGCCCTCGGCTTTGGCGTCCAACCCAACTTTGCAGTACCCTTTGCCTCCCCCAACAATGATCTGGGGAAATACGGGTACTCAGTATGCTCCCAATCCTCCGACGGCATATGTGTCGCCACCACCCACGGCGACCCCTCCAGCAACTACCGAGGGGAGCATTCCAGAATGCATGACGTCTTTGCAAAAGCGCGTGGACACCATCCTGGCTCATCAGTCATTCGCGGATACCATTATCCCGAAGCTAGACAATGATCCACCTATTCCGCGAGAGATCTATCTCATGCCTAACCCGGCGGGGTACAAGGCTCCCAAATGGGATAAGTTCGAGGACGTCAATGGAAACGCTCATGAGCATGTCATGCGTTTCATTGATGTCATGGGTCCATACGGAGCCGATCCCAAACTGCTGATGCGAGAATTCCCAAAATCTCTTGGGAATGTAGCATACAAATGGTACCGGACATTGGAGGCCGGATCCGTAAAGACTTGGGACGACATGGTCCAAAAGTTCTATACCAAGTTCTTTCAAATGGAGGAAAAGGTGACAATGATCCATCTCTCGCGGATGTATCAGAAGCGCGAGGAGGATGGGATCACCTTCATCAAGAAATTCCGGGCGAAATCCTTGGAGTGCAAAGATCCAATGCCCGAAAGCCGGCTCGTGGAGATATGCCTACAGTGCATGCGAGATGAATACAAAGGTATGCTCATTAATTTGCAAACACCTACGTTTTCAAAACTAATCGAATGCACGAAGAACATCGAGCCCATAGTCGAGAGACAGAAAAAGAAGAACGCTCCAGAGCGACCTGCGAGCGGCACCACTTACAAGATCGGAAGGTTCAGCTACAAGCGGGGACGCGAAGCTGAAGTCAACACAGTTTCGCCCCAGAAACAAGCGAAGGTTGTGAACTTCGATGTACCGCCTCTGCCATGCTCGGTAGAGGAAGCGAGTGACCTCTGCAAACAGTGGCGCAAGGACGGCGTCCTGCCACCGCTCGAGAAAACACCCTCCAAGGAGATGGTGAGGGACCCTAAGTGGTGCGAGTACCACGGCAAGATCATGCATCCCACCGCCGAGTGCAAGAAACTCAGGTTCGCATTCGATCAGAAGATGAAGAACGGCGAGCTAATCGTCAGCGACAACAGGAAGGACGTGCGCAACAACCCGCTTCCTGCCCATACAGAGTCAGGCTCGAAAGGCAAAGAGGTCGCCATGATCTCGATCGTAGACCTGGAGGAAGTCGCAGAGGATGGTCTACCCATCATTGCTGAGGTCCATCAAGACGAAGACTATAGCATGGACACGGAGGATGAACGTGCCGACCGCATGAAAGGGTCGCATGGCTTCAACAAATTCTTCGACGAGATGAATTTTTCCGAGAGGTGCCGGGCTGATATGACGAAAGCAATCTTAAGGATAGCGGAGGACTACGAAGAAGACCTCGTGGTTTCCAACGGGAAGGTCATCAGGGCGTCTCGTTCCACAGAAAAGTCATGACATTTTCTGCCAGCGACAAGAAGACGGATGCGAGCCACCAAAGGCCTCTGTACGTGACCGCCATCGTCAACGGCGTCGAATTCAAGCGAGCATTCGTCGATGGAGGAGCAGCGGTCAACGTTGTTCCACTCCACACACTAAAGCTAGCAGGGATCCCCGAGCACAAGGTAGTCAAACGTCCATCTCCGCTGGTGGGATTCGGAAGCGACTCTAGAATGACGATTGGATGGATCCGCCTGGGCGTCCAGATTGGCAAGATCAAGTGCTCGGCGAAGTTCTATGTCATAGACGCGAACACCACATACCACATGATTATAGGTCGAGCCTGGATTCATCGCTTCGACGCAGTCCCTTCGACGGCTCACCAGGTTATGAAAGCTATATGGAACGACAGAATAGTCGAGATACCGGCTTCGACTAACCCGTTCAACTTGGACGAAGCACACCTCAGCGAGGCGGTGTGGTTCACTAAGATGGCGGACGAGCAAACACCCGGGCCTTTCAACCCTACTCCTTTGCCTCTCTGGGAGGACATCAAGGACCAGTCACCTGCGGGCGTGATGGTGACAAGGGAAGATGCCAAGGAAAAGTCGCCTACACGCGAAGAGGCGCCACGTATCGCATATCATCGAAAGAATGTGTACACCTTGAAGAGGATCGCAAAGCATGACCCCGAGGGCAAGGAGATAGAGAGCTTCTACGCCAATGGGAAGAAATGCTATCGCATATGAAGGTGCGCGGGGATGTCCTCACACGGGCATGGGGATGTCCCTGAGCAAATCAATCAAATCGAGCAAGTTGCGCTGACGGAAGAGCCAACACAAGATACCCCAGACGAGAAACTCAAAGAAGCGCCTGAATGCATGGAAGACAGGCCCAGACCACAAAAGCAAGAACTAAAGGAAGTGTTCCTCAGCCCGAACGAGGAAAAGAAAAGGCCAGTCTTCCTGAGTGCGGACCTCACAAGCGAAGAGGAACAAGGACTGCTGCAGCTCCTAACTGAGTACAAGAACGTGTTCGCATGGGAATATGATGAGATGCCAGGTCTGGATACAAGCATCACCATGCACCGTTTGGACATCATCCCAGGGTCTAAACCGGTCAAGCAGAGCACCAGAAGCTTCAGGCCAAAACTCAACGTGAAGATCAAGCAGGAGATTGTCAAACTCCTAGATGCCAAGTTCATAGAGCCAAATCATCATCCCACATGGCTGGCCAACATCGTGCCGGTGGTGAAGAAGAACGGACAGCTTCGCATCTGCGTGGACTTCCGAGATCTCAATCGCTTCTGCCCTAAGGACGATTTCCCACTGCCCAACATCGATTTGCTTATCGATTCAACAGCAGGTCATCGCATGTTCAGTTTCATGGACGGTTTCAGCGGATACAATCAAATCAAGATGGCTCCCGATGATGCGCGGAAAACTGCATTTATCACTCCTGTGGGGGTATTCAACTACACGGTGATGCCGTTCGGTCTTAAGAACGCGGGCGCAACCTATCAGCGGGCCATGATGGCTCTATTCCACGACATGATGCACAAAGAGGTGGAGTTCTATGTGGATGACCTGGTGGTCAAATCCAAGCACGAAGCGGATCACCTTGCAGACCTGCGAAAGGTGTTCAACAGATGCAGGAGCTTTCAACTGAAAATGAACCCCATGAAATGCGCGTTCGGCGTGACCTCGGGGAAGTTCTTGGGATGTGTAGTCCATCGCCAGGGGATCGAGCCTGACCCTGCGAAAGTGTCAGCCATCACCAGCATGACGCCTCCCCATAATCAAAGTACCTTGAAGACATTCTTGGGAAAACTGTCATATCTGCGGAGATTCATTCCAGCAATTGCAGAAATCACATGCTGTTTCAGCACTCTTCTCAAGAAGGACGCCGCATACAACTGGGCTCCGGACCATGAGGCCGCATTCGAAAAGCTGAAAGAACTGCTCACGTCCTCAAAGATAATGATCGCGCCTCAACTGGGATCACCGCTTCTGCTATATCTCACATCAACAAGGAGATCTATAGGAGCACTCTTGGCCCAGGAGTACGAAGGCCAAGAGAGGCCCATCTACTATATCTCTCGCATTGTGCAGCTTGCCGAATCAAGGTACACAGACATCGAACGTCATTGCCTTGCTTTATTCTTTGTGATAGAAAAGTTGAGACACTATTTTGCATCACACAAAGTAGTAGTGGTCACCAAGAGCGACCCCATAAGATACTTGCTAACCCACACTACCCCGGGCGGGAGACTGGCGAAATGGTACATGACCATCTCTCAATACGATATCACATGCGTGAAACCAAAAGCGATCAAGTCGCAGGCGGTAGCAGATCTGTTGGCACAGTTTCCCGACAACAGCCACGAACCTGTGATCGAGGAAGAGCTCGAAGGCCCTGAAATCTACGCAATCGACGTGCCCTATTGGACCCTCCACTTCGACGGTTCGTCAACCAGGAAAGGCGGAGGTATTGGGATAGTCTTGACAAGGCCAGACGGGGAAGTCATACAGATGTCCGCAAAGCTCAACTTCGCTGTCACAAACAACGAAGCAGAATACGAGGCTCTCATTGTGGGGCTCCGTGCGGCGAAAGCCTTGGAAGTGAGCAATTTAACAGTCATGGGAGATTCCAAGCTGATTGTTAAGCAAGCCTCGGGCGAATATGGTTTGAAGGAGATCAACCTCCTGCCTTATCGCACCCTAGTACAGAAACTGATGCAGCAATTCTGCGATGTGAAGTACGAGCACAAGCCCCGAGCGGACAATAGGCATGCAGACGCCTTAGCAACCTTGGGATCTAAGGTCAGTATAGACAAGTGCCCCGCAAGGATTTCCATCGAAGTGCGAACATCGTCGGCATTAACAGAAGATGCGTGCGACGACGAACACATGGACGACGCAGACTGGCGGAAAGCAATCCTGCAAGCTATTGCAAAAGGCACCAGCAGCGAAAGCTGGGCACTCACAAAAGGATACTGCATCCACGACAACACCCTTTACTACAAGGGTCCTGGAGGAATACTCATGAGGTGTGTCTCCGAGCAAGAGGGACAACAGCTGTTAGAAAAGATTCACCAACACGCTTGCGGAGAAAGCGAGGTGTCAATCTACAGAAAGGCTCAGAGATATGGCATTCATTGGCCAGGCATGTCAACAGCTGCAGCCCTGATACAAGGGAAGTGCGAAAGTTGCGCACTAGTCAAAGACTCTCTACTCGTCGCTCTAATCGACGACGACACAGATTGGAGGAAGCCACTGTTCGATTTCCTCACCCAGGGCACAGTGCCTGAATCGAGAAAAGAAGCAGAAAAATTAAAAAGGAAAGCGTCTCGATACGTGGTACAGGAAAACCTGCTTTGGCGAAGAGGCCACGAGGGCAACTTGCTGCGATGTCTAGACGGCAGAGAAGCACAAGAAGTCATGGACCTTTCTCATCAGGTGGAACACCAAGGAGGTGCGAAATTATGCAGACAGCTCCTCTCGATCGGATACTTCTGGCCCACAATGGAAGTCGATTGCCGCACCAAAGTGCGACGCTGCCAAGAATGCCAATTCAAAGGGAACCTAGTGCACGCTCCCGTCGTGGATTTACATGCATTAGGGACGCCATGGCCATTTCACACATGGGCCCTGGACTTCATCGGGCCCATCCGACCGACGTCGCATGGGAATCATTTCATTCTCACCGCAACCGAGCTGTTTACCAAGTGGGTGGAAGCAATACCACTGAAGACGGCAAATGCGTTGGCTGTGGTCAACTTTATCCAAGAAAGCATCATATGCAGGTTCGGAATCCCAAACACCATTCTTTCAGATAACGGTACTCCTTTTGTTAATCGCCAGGTAGCTGCGAAATTAGCGGAGTACAATATCAGGCAAATATGTTCTACCCCTTACTACCCGAAGGGAAACGGACAAGCCGAAGCAACTAACAAGACGCTGTTAAGAATATTGAGCAAAATGGTCGCAGATGACCACAAGAAGTGGGCCGACTCTCTAAGCATAGCTCTGTGGGCCTACAGAACTTCTCCAAGGACACCCACAGGGGCCTCGCCATTTCTACTGTGTTATGGGGCCGAAGCTGTGGTACCTGCGGAGGTTAGAGTCAATTCGGCAAGGCTGGCCTTCCATGCACTCTATGAAAATCAACGTGATCATGACTTAATCTTGCTGGAAGAGAAGCGAGAACAAGCCAAAAGGACTAACAAGCGGTACCAGGAAAGAATCGCTCGCGCATACAACAAGACAGTCCAGCGAAGGGATTTCGCAGTCGGAGACCTGGTCTTGCGCGCATCTGATCACTGCATGCGAGAAGCAACTCACCCAAAGTTCGCAGCTAATTGGGAAGGACCCTTCGAAGTCACAGAAGTCTTCGATAGTGGCTACTGCAGCATACGAAGGTTGCACGGTACAACCTCAACTCCCAGTTCAATCAACATGCGCTGGATCAAGAAGTACTATCCCTGACTTCTCTCATTTCATACGTTTTATGATAACGTGCTTAATGTCTCATGTGGCTATGATTTACGCAATCTCCTCTCCCATATGAGAGGATTGTAATCCCATCTCTCCCATATGAGAGCGTTATAATAAAAGAATTCTCCCAAATGAGAAGTTCATATTTCTAGCCGTTTATGTTGCTCTACTTAATTTGTTATTACTATTAACAATGATTTATTCGCTGCAATAGCAATCCATACAAAACGCGATCTTAAGTGATCATCTAAAGCCTATCTCTTACGATAGCAGCTAATGCAAACGCGATCTTAAGTGATCATCTAAAGCCTATCTCTTACGATAGCAGCTAATGCAAACGCGATCTTAAGTGATCATCTAAAGCCTATCTCTTACGATAGCAGCTAATGCAAACGCGATCTTAAGTGATCATCTAAAGCCTATCTCTTACGATAGCAGCTAATGCAAACGCGATCTTAAGTGATCATCTAAAGCCTATCTCTTACGATAGCAGCTAATGCAAACGCGATCTTAAGTGATCATCTAAAGCCTATCTCTAACGATAGCAGCTAATGCAAATGCGATCTTAATTAATCATTTAAGCCTATCTCTCACGATAGCAGCCAACACAAATGCGATCTTCATTGATCATCTAAAGCCTATCTCTCGCGATAGCAGCCAACTCAAATACGATCTTAATTGATCATGTAAAGCCTATCTCTTACGATAGCAGCCAAGCGCAAATGCGATCTTAATTGATCATGTAAAGCCTATCTCTTACGATAGCAGCCAAACGCAAATGCGATCTTAATTGATCATCTGAAGCCTATCTCCTACGATAGCAGCCAAGCGCCGATGCGATCTTCATTGATCATCTAAAGCCTATCTCTCGCGATAGCAGCCAACTCAAATGCGATCTTAATCGATCATCCAAAGCCTATCTCATACGATGGCAGTCAAACGAAAATACGATCTTAGTTGATCATGTAAAGCCTATCTCTCACGATAGCAGCTAAACGCAAATGCGATCTCAATTTATCATCAAAGCCTATCTGTTACGATAGCAACTCATACACGAAACGATTTTACCTGATTCTCTCAAGCCTATCTGTTACGATAGCAACTCATATGCAAAGTGATTTTAATTGATCACCCAAGCCTCTGTTACGATGGCAACCCATGCGCAAGACGGTCTTACTGGATCTTCTAAAAGCCTATCTGTTGCGATAGCAATTTATGCGAGAAACGATCTCAAGCAGTTCGCTAATAAAGCCTATCTTTTGTGATAGCAGTTCGCACCACTTAATGATCTTAATCGATCTGCTAAAGACTATCTGTTACGATAGCAATGTTGTGAACATGATCTTAAATGATTTGCAACGGCCAACTGCAAGCCCATCCGGCAAGATGGCGCAGCTGCGCAGATACGATCTCGAACGGTCTAGTGAAACACCCGCGAATCAATATATCGCAGATGCGAAACAATTACATAGCATTATGAAAGGCGAAATATGCCGAAACGCGTGCGAAATTGTATTCTGTTGTAAAGAGAGCAGATAATACAGAAAGCTATTTATCATTACGAGTCAAATGACTTACAATTTATCTGTCTAGATAACAGCTTACAAGCGAAAAGCTCGAATCTAACTACGCAGCCAACATGGCTTACAACACATTCGAAAAGTGGCTGGTAAGCCAACAGAGACACAGTACGGAAACCCGGACTGCAAAGGATGAGCCCACCGGTTTCAAACACCGGCTACGCAACGCCCAGATCTGCGGGTGAACATCTGTAGCAGAGGGGATCTTGCTCTAAGAGAGCCACATGAAGCCATACGCTCGAGATCCCGCTATCCGACAAGACTGTTGTCAGATATGCTCCCCATAACATTTGCCCAAGGAACCACCGGTTCCGGCGATCCACAGGCAAGCAGAAGCTCCAAAGAGCAAGGGCTCCTTGTAGACGGGGATGAACGCGACGGTTCGTCATCCCGAGCTCACAAACGTGAAAGTGACGGATTCTTCTTCGGAGATGCTGAAGAAGAATTCCGCCGTTCATTACGAGACGGTAGCACGGTCACTTCGGCGCTGCACCTCGCCACGAGGCGGCCGGAAACATGACCTGAACACATAATACACGAAGAAATTTCTTCGAACACACATGAGATGTTATCTGCATCTTCTTTATGATGGTTATAAAGAGCAATAAGCCTCATAAAGTGGATCTTGGAAACTATTTCAATAGCACAAAGCGCAAACTCAGGATTCAAAACTTGAAGTTGCCATGAATCGACGAAAAACAAGCGTTGAAGCCAGCAGTCGTAAAGACTCACGGCAAAGCACATGTTTGGGATGAAGAACCCAAATAGCAAAGACAGGGTTTATATAGACCCTGTACAGACTCTTCGGTTGCCTAAGATGAGTCAGCAAAATTCAAAAAAGAGGGTAAGTTCAATCACTTACGCCTTGAAAAGCGGTAACAATCAATTACCCTACTAAAGGCTACGACGATTCAGTTGCGTATCCTAATAAATGACGGATAGTCATGATTCGGATGGACTTCCCAACGGAAGCGTGCTTATCTACCGAGAAATTAGCGCGAAAATCAGGCAGAGAATCAATTGCTGATGTCATAATTGGATATGCACAGAAATGTCCAATCAAATCCCGGAAAAGGGCAAAACGGGCAAATTCATTGTTCGTTGTTAAAAAAAAAAAGGGGGAGAAACCCTAGCAACATTACATTAATGTTTCAAAACGTTACATTAATGTTTCAGCTATTTCCTTGCTATTTTTCAAGACTCAGAAAAATCAAAGCAAATTCTTGATTAAGGAGTCTTGGGGCGCGAACTGCTCGCTCAGCTTCTCCACCTGTTCCACTTCTTGCTTCAATTGCTCGCACCTGGCATTCATCTCATGATACAGCTTCAGAGCTTCATCAACCCTTTGCTTCTGCTGCTCCACCTTTTGCATCTCAGCTGCGAGATTCTGGTGACCGAGCTTCAAAGTTACAGCCGCGCGAATCAGCGTGACTCTGTCCTTGAGAAACTTAAAGCCCATTATGCCTTGGACTTTGGTCACGAGGTTTTGGCACATGCCGCATAGCAATTCAGCACTCTGGACCGAAATGGTCGCAGGCGTAGCCGCAGACAGCTGCTCCAGTATCCAGATGGCTTCAGTGAGGAACAACCTCCTGTCAAAGGGCCCGATCTCCAGAGATCTCACAAACGAGCGAGGATACCTGAGACGCATTCGAACCACCCAGTCTACATCGGTTTGCTTCAAACCTGAGGAGACGTCAAAGATAAGTTATGATGTCAAAATTCGCAAGCGAACAATGCGACGTGCGAACAGTAAAACTCTACTTACCAGTTCCTTCCAGAATCTCATGAAGAGAAGGAATGCGAGCTGCTGGGTTGTTCGAAGACTGCCCTCGCTCTAGGACTCTCCTATCAGCTGCGAGCTCTAATCTCTCGTAGTCGGGAGGAAGAATGTAGGCCGCGCCAGCTGCGACTACATTCCCAACCTGCGAGCCCCAAAAGCTCCACGAAGGAATGGGTGCCTCTGGCTCAGTCATCACCGGAGGCGAAGGGACAGTCGAAGTCGCTTGTCGTAGGACACTCTCGGATGCGGAAGCATTAGCAGCAGTTGTCCTTACCTCGTCAGCACTAGCATGGACATCTTCTTCCATCAACACAGTGTCAGCTCCAGCATCGTCGGAAAGCTCGATGATGTCCTCACGAGGCACACCCGCGTGGTCAGCAGCTGCGACGGGCTTCTCGGTATGGGAGCTCGGAATTGTAACATAGGGCGCAGAAGACTGACTTCTCTGTTCTAGCTCAGGTCCCTCAGCATGACCTGCGACATCGAATGCGATGATGTAAGGTAACTTGCGCTATAAGTTATTTTGCTATCTTTACTAAAGCTAAAGAATAAGCACCTCCACGCGAAGGTGGGATTGAGATATCCTCGTCATACACTAAAGACGTGGAACCATGCCCTATTAGTGTGTCCTCACTAAACAGGTCCTTAAGAGAAGCGTGACCTGAGGTGCGAATAAACCAGTCATGATTCTGCCTCAAGTGGCTAAAGCCTACTACGCGCATATCACTCAAATAATTACCTGAGGGTTCTCCGCATTTGCCTACTAACCAACGGCGAATGTCAGCCTTTGACACACCATGCTTTAACGCACCCACAATAACATCTCTATAAGTTACTGCGAGATTGAAGATCTCACCTTTATCGCCGCCTGCGATCTCTTCGAAGTCCGCTTGGACTTGCTCTAGTGCTGCTGCATCCTCTCCGGGAACCTCATCTTCCTCCTCCACATGAGGAGCCACTTCTTCGGGAAGTTCGTCTTCCTCGCTAACTGGACGCACTAAGTCGTCAACATGCTGCTCTTCGAGGCTCCGCTGTTTCACACGCTCGAGCTCCTCTTCCTCTCGCCGCCTTCTTCTCTCAGCAGCCTCCGCGGCTGTCTTCCGGGACTCAGCAAGAACGTCCTCGCTTATGGGCTCATCTGAAATGCCAGAAGGGGCATCTCTCTTTTGTCTTTTGGCCGCGAGGCCACCAATGGTCTCATCATCATCTGCGAATGCACGAATGGTTTAAAGAAAAGAAGTGCAAAGAAGTTACGATGACGGGAAAGGAAATGCGACGGAGGTACCTCCTGATTCTTCCTCATGCATTACAACTGTTGCTTCTTCTTCATCATCACTTGCCTGGGGCTCCTGCCTCTCTTCCTCTCCCTCTTGATCGAAGGGAACGAAAGACTCAACTGCGAGCTCTTTCCGCACCTTGCTGGGCATGCGACCTTTGCCTTTGTCCTTGATAGAAAGGGACCTCACTGGAGGAGAAGCTGGAGCGCTTCTAGGGGAAGAAATCGTAATTCCCTTTTGCCTAGGTCTCTTCACTCTTGGCGCCGCAGTCGCTGGAGGAGACGGGTCATCTCCGGGAGGAGACGAAGCCGGAGGATTGTCTATCAGCGAGTCAGCAAAAAC
Organism: Linanthus parryae; assembly: GCA_023055425.1. Taxonomy (NCBI): domain Eukaryota; kingdom Viridiplantae; phylum Streptophyta; class Magnoliopsida; order Ericales; family Polemoniaceae; genus Linanthus; species Linanthus parryae. Next base: position 71,505,639 of record JALGPY010000002.1, read on the forward strand.
ATTCATGACTGCGCGAACCTTTGTTTCAACCTTAGCGTCCATCCTCCATGAAAGCCGGAACGGCTGCTGTCGTCTTCTGGTGGCAACAATGGTGTTGACCAGCGACTTGGAGCGATCACCAGCTGCGAATCTCCGTACATGACACTACAACAATACAGAATAATAGTGTCAGCACAAGGAAATTGAGGAAACTTAACACATGCGAAGTAATTGCTTACATCAGCAAAAGCCTTGCTGTATCTGACGACTTGCGCGTCGCCTTTCTTGATTGCGGCGACCTGCTCCTTCAGAATGAAATCGGGGCACAAATGGTTCTCACGGTCCCACAGTGAGTAGCAACCATACTCAGACTCGCTCAGACTGCAAGTGGGGCGAAACGGAAAAGAATTTCTTTTGATCAAGGGAGCTTTACCCGGCTGCGCGGCCGACTCTGTCTCGATCCTCGTTCGCTGGGCAACCCAGTATGCGAGCCAGTTCTGGGAACAACCACCCTCGCGGGTGCCCCCAGGCTGCTCAAAAGGGAGATTGTTCATGAAAACCGTCTCGCACTCCTTTGTTAGCAAGCGCTTGTAGCATCCTCTGACAATGGACTGGGGCCAGATTGATGGGGCCACCGCATCAAAACCCAACTGAGGAGAAACTCTAGTGGGGTCAACGTCCACGGTGATCTTCTCATACCTCGGCGCGAGCTCACGGATATGCTCTGCGAGGGCAGGAAGGGAACCTCGCAGACACCAGCAAAAGAACTCGCGGTAGCGCTCATGGAAGTGAGGTCCCCTTTCAAAGAGAATCTCTTCTGAAAAGACCATGCCTTTAGAGGGGTACAGCTTTGGAAACCATCTCACATTCTCAATACGCGTGGCATAGGGCCTGGCAGTAAACTCCTTCGTTTGTCGCATATCAAACTCCAAACGCACTTGGGGTTGCCTGTTCCGAACCATCTCGCAGCTCTTCCGCTGTTACGTGCTTCTGTCTCGCCTGGGGGACACCACTTTTCAAGTTGGAGAGCAGTTGGAGCATAAGACGGCCAGCGCTCGAACACCCACATTGTCAAAAAGGAAATATTGACAAAGGTCAGTACATCGAGGCGGCCACGCGACTCCCTCATAGCCAGAACCAGCTGATCAAGCCTATAGTACAGCGTGCCCAAGACCAAGGGTCCGAGTGCGACCCTCTGGCCAAGAGCGAGCCTCACAGCAAGAGGCAACACATGGTAGAAGACTCCATCATGGGGGTGACCATCAATCAGATACCTTGACAGCCAGGCACAGAGAAAAGCACAAAGGGTCAGATGGTAGCCCTTGCCCTCTACGTAATTCTCGGCCTCCGGGTCCTCGTTCAGAAGCTTCTTAGTAATGCTGCTGTTCGCATAATCGCGAAAGAAGTACTGCAACCATTTATTCCAGGTATTCTTCGCGGACGTATCAACCAGCTGCCAGTTAGGAAGAGGCTTGGTAGTGGTCCACCAAGTGGAAATTTTCTTCACCTCTGCCAAGCATTCCTCCATCTGCGTGTACAAGGCAATCTCCGCAGATGTCCTCAAGGGAGTCAGAGGGTCTACCTCGCCCATGGGGGAAAGCTCGTATAGCATTTGCACGTCCTCGAGCGTGGGGGCAGCCTCGAACTCAGCAAAATGGAACGTATGAGTCGCAGGCGAGTAACGGGACAGAAGGTCTAGAAGCATGGACTGATCCAACTTCACGGCAGCACCCTTCATAGCCTGGATAGCAAAGTATACGCCGGCTTCATTAAGAGTCTCGGCGTGATGATCCAATACGTGGTCAATCCACTCATCCATATAGTCCAATTTCTGGACGAACGCCTGAGTAGAAATCGCAGTGTATGGGAAGTGCCCGTTTTCGATTCCCAATCGAACTACATCCTCGGAACCAACCCACTCGAGCAGGGCTGAGTTAACTGGGCGAGTCAACGTCAGCAATCGCTCAACTGGAACAGGATTAGGCATCCTCTTCGCCTTTACCCTCGCATGGTAATAGTCTTTGCCGCCTAAAAAGGGGGCTTTTCGCCACAAGGCCTGCGGAAGGTCGGGTATCTCTTCATCTTCCTTGACGGGTCTGGTTACTCTTGTCTTGGCCATTCCTGCGAAAGAGCAAGAAAAAAAAAGGGGGAGAAATACCACACTTCAGTTTGAATTTTGGGATTCAAGATCTGTGCAAAGGAAGACGAGCAGTTCCGGTATCGATTTCAAAAATTGGGAAGTTGCAAGATCCAATATTGTTGAAAGATTAAAACGAAGCGGGTTCAAAGATCAAAGCCTCTTCACAGATCTCATGGGTTTACAGATTCAACGCAGTTCAAGGCAGACACTGGTATTCGAAATCAAAAGTAAACGAGGCCAACCTTGTTTTCTTGAAGCCTGCTTGGATATGCACAATTGAAGAATACGATTTGCAGTTCTGAACTGGTGATTGATTATCTGGATCTGCTCTCGAAGATCTCCGGGTACCATTCACTTTAAGAGAAAGAAGTGATGCTTTGCAATAATGGGGGATACAAGGTATTTATCCAAAACAATGAAGGGTTGCGTCCTTTCGATAGTCGAATCGCAACCGTCACCGTCGAATCGCGCAATCACAGGACAAGCTGACGTCACGCCTAAAACCCTAAAGGTCAGACGGCACGACTCTAGGGGTTTTAGGTCATAATGACACGCACGGGGGCTGAACTTACCCGTATTTGAATTGGTGCGTGGCGGCGACGCGTATGTTGGTTTCCGCGCATGGAAGTCTATACGGCTATGAGTCTTCACGCGCAGAAAGGGGGCTAATGTAGATACTGCTTTCTGACATGACAGATCTTGGCCACGTGGCAGCCATCCAGCACACCATATTGTGCTCCGTACACAAAGGATCACCAGCCGAGCTGATCCATGTGGGGGCTGCGAGACAGAGCCCTCGCATACCGCTGCACGGGACTTGTAGGGACTTAGTGGTTTGGAGGCTAGAGTAAGCCCTGTCGCGTGCGAGCCAAGCCCGCGCACGACCTTTAGTAACTGTTTTGAGAGATTTATGGCACGAGCTCCATAAACCCGGTCAATCCGGTCAAACCCGGTCAACCTCGTAACGGTTCCGGTATTCGCGCACCACGTGCTCTAACGGTTCCTATATATTCGGACGAACGTGCTGTTATGGTTAAGCTAATTAAGCCGCCATCAATGGGCGCATTAACCACACTACAACGGTCATGTTCTCCAGTATATATAGATCGTCAACCTTTCCATACAAAAAAGAACACACTTGTCATACGCGGAAGCTCTGCCAAACCTCTGACTCTCTCTCAGACATTGCTACTGACTTACTCTCTCCCTACACACACCCCTATTCTTCCTGTGCGATCCTTGATCCACTACACACGGTGCACACGGAGGTCTCCCCGCCGGAATCTCTCGCGCACAACAGTCTTTTGTCACAAAACACTTGGACTTTGGTGTTACCACCACCACAAGCTAACATAATAGGCAACAAATGGGTTTTTCGCACAAAATATAATCAAGATGGATCTGTTTCACGCTATAAAGCGCGCCTAGTAGCTAAAGGTTTTCATCAAACTCCAGGTTTGGACTATGATGAAACCTTTAGCCCAGTTGTGAAGCATGCCACTGTTCGTACAATTTTGGCTCTTGCAGCCACCTTTTCTTGGCCTCTTCAACAACTTGATGTTAAAAATGCCTTTTTGCACGGCTACTTGCGTGAAACAGTATATATGAAGCAACCAACTGGCTTCATTGATCAACATAAACCCAAACATGTTTGCTTATTACATAAGTCCATATATGGGCTCAAACAAGCTCCACGAGCTTGGTTTGAGCGTTTAACTTCTTTTTTATGTTCTCTGGGCTTTGTTGCTTCTTTTGATGACTGTTCTCTTTTTATTCGACACAACCACAACAAAATTACTTTACTTTTATTGTATGTTGATGACATAATTGTCATCGGCAATGATTCTAGCTATATTGACTTCTTATTACAAAAACTTAGTACTGAATTTCAGATGACCAATCTTGGTCACTTGACTTATTTCTTAGGCCTACAAATCACACGCACATCACATGGCTTATCTATCACTCAAGAAAAATACACCACTGATTTGCTTGCCAAATTCAATATGACCAACTACAAGCCCAGCTCAACTCCTTTGGCTGGACGTGTTAAATTTCATCTTCATCAAGGCACACCCCTGCCTGACCCTTCTATTTATAGACAATTACTTGGCGGCTTACAATATTTGACTTTTACACAGCCTGATATCTCCTTTGCCGTGAATCATCTTTGTCAGTTTATGCAATCTCCAACGAATGTACATCTCAGTGGTGCTAAGAGAGTTTTAGGTTATTTGCAGGGAACAAAAGCCCATGGGCTTTTTTATACAAAGGGACATCTCCCTTTGCAAAAGATCGCCGAAGCACCACTGGGCTTGTTGTGTTCTTGGGCCCAAATCCAGTTCACTGGACTGCTAAGAAGCAGCCCACTGTCTCACGCTCTTCTACTGAGGCAGAATATCGGGCCTTAGCCACAGGGGCCGCAGATATTTCTTGGTTTCGTCAATTATTTTACGACTTAAAGTTTTGTTTACCTAAACCCCCTTTACTTCATACTGATAATGTTTATGCTATCTCTCTCACAAACAATCCAATTTTTCACGCTCGGACAAAACATATTGAAATAGATTATCACTATGTCCGTGAACAAGCTCTTCTAAAACACTTAACAATTTGTTTCATTCCCAGTGCAGATCAGATAGCGGACCTCTTCACCAAATCTTTAGCAGCAGCTCCATTTGAAGCTTTTAGAGATAAACTGATGGTCCGGCCTACTACCCATCAGTTTAAGGGGCCGTAATAACGGATCATATCACTTGGGCCAAATCATCAGGCCTACACCAGAAGCCCAATGTTACTGCAGTACAAGCCCAAGCATTGCTTTGTCATTACCCAACTATTATAAGGGTAAAATAGTACTTTCCTTGTATTTTGCAAACCCTAATATTTCCTACCGTTAGATCTTGTCCGTACAAATCTAACCGTTGGATCAAGGCTATATAAGCCTCTTATCGCTGTATTTGCTATTCATTGAATACAACTCTTCATTCTCTCTTCATCTTCTCCGCCGTCATTCTCAGAAACCCTAACGGGTTCTTTCAACAAGAACGAGACAAATATTTAACGTGGTTCACTAACGAATTCGAAATGAACCCGCTAGCTAATCCACGGTCAGAACAAGATATTGTATTGAGAAGAGAACCCGATTACAATGCACGCCGTCGCCACAACGGCCACGGCGGCCACCCGAAAACACCAGACACGACACACACTACCAAAGCTCTCTTGAGCACTAAATTTTGTTTATGTGTGTATGGTGTTACAAACCAAAAAAAAAGCTCATTTAAATACACTTGTGTGTGTGTTTGGGCGGTGTGACCACAAATCCAATTAGGAAACAACTTGTCACCAAAGCCAAGTTATTCCCATATGTTTTGCCGACCTGGATTCAAAGTCAAAACTTCAACAAATCTCCACCTCGACTTGAAACATCTCAGCAACCCAAAAACCGAACCTCATGCTTCTCTTCTCAAACCTGAACCGGATGCGTCTCCCAGAACCTGAACGAGCACTCCTCCTCAAACAGATTTTTCGCAGCTGTATGCGAAACTCGAATCGCCAAATCGTTTCTTCAACTACCATGTGTTCCTCCAACGAATGCGCCCGATGTGGTTGCACTTACGGAAACAGAAACAAGTGCTCCACCCAGAACCAGACTCGAATACATTCACTGAGAAAGCAGGACTGAATGTATTCCCGATTTGCCCGATTGCGCCAGACAGATGCACCATGACAAAATGCCCAGATATCGCTACCAGACCTGATGCACTTAGCGATGAGTGCCCCGACAGTTGTCATGCCCGATGCGCCCCGTATGCCTCAAATGCGCCAGATGCTCGCCAGCAACAAATCACACCAGATGCGAGCTCAGTGCGTGTCATGGTACACTCTCCAAAACAGTTGCACGCCAGAACCAAACTCGTGCAGAATGCGCGCCAGAACCAGGACCAGATGCGCATGCCAGAAATCTCACGCGCCAGATGCTCCATGTCGTTGCTCCAACTCCAACGAGTTCCTGCAACGCATGAGGAAAAACCAGATTCAATTCACACGCCTGATGCTCCACGCCGGGATCCGGATTGCGCCTGAACGCCAATCGCCAGAACGCCTGATGCGCGTGAATCACTAGATTCGCGCCAGTACCGAATGCGTGTTGGATTTGCCAGATCCCTTGCATGCCAAATCAGATGCGCGCCAGATTGCTACGACAGGAGCCTTGAAAGCCCCCTCCATGGGGCTTTAGATGGTGGGTGTACCTACTTCTCTCTCACAAACAGATCGATCTTGATCGCCAATCCAGACATCGTTCTCGGAGGAATCTCGAAACCCAACTCCCGATAGCCTGCTCCACCTGAATCGTGAAACCCTGGGTCTGAGTTCCACCAAATGTGAAACCCAAGCTCTTGGCTCCACCTGGATCTTGAAACCCCAGCTCTGATACCAGTTTGTTGTAACAGAACTCCTGTTTCAGAGCTCTGTTACTAGTTTGTTATAACCTGAGGTTATTCGAGCAAGAACGACGAAAGCAAAACAAGAACGAGACAGATATTTCGTGTGGTTCACTAACGAATTCGTAACAAACCCGCTAGCTAATACACGGCCAGAACCAGATATTTTATTGAGAAGAGGACCCGATTACAATTCATGTCGTGGCCACAACGGCCACGGCGGCCACCGGAAAACACCACACACGACACACACTACCAAAGCTCTCTTGAGCACAAAATTTCGTTTATGTGTGTATGGTGTTACAAACCAAAAACAGCTCCTTTAAATACACTTGTGTGTGTGTTTGGGCCAGTGTGACCACAAATCCAATTAGGAAACAACTTGTCACCAAATCCAAGTTACTCCCATATGTTTTGCCGACCTTGATTCAAAGTCAAAACTTCAACAATGACCATAGCAAGAACAAATACTCTTGGAATCGCTAATTCATTCATTAGGCCTCCATGGTGCCTACGGCACTAAACAGAGGGATTGTGTTTTCAGAGTAGGCATACCTTCAGTTCTTTTTAGACATTCAACGACAAGAGAGGAGAAGAGGTGCGGCTAAATTTGTGAGTAGATGTGTTTATATTTGCGTATTGTTGGAAAATATGGTTTTGACCAGACTTCAAACTCGGGTTCGAGAAAGTTCACTGGAGAGTTTACATAAAACTGTAGAAGTAAGAGATTAATTCGTAAGCTCACCCGTCAAAACCATTGATTGATGAATGAAAAATGAGACAATGAAGGTTGATGTCTCTCAACTGAGGAATGTAAAGTGATTGCGCGTTTTACTTTGAATTGAAAAGTTGTAAACTTTAGAATATCGTTTTCATGAGGTATCCTTTTGCTCCGCAAACTTTGGAGCCTACCAGGGAGATCTAGGGTTTCGCTAGGGCGAGCATCTGTTTTTCCGGCGATCAGCACAGGGTGTCTTGCGTCCTTTTCAGAGATTCAACACTAGTTGGTTTTGCAAAGCAAGGTCCTTGTAGAGTTACCAGTATGGAGGAAAACGACGATTTCATGTTGCAGTTTGGAAAACTGTCCTTTGAGGAAGAACAGGTAGATGAATACGAGACGAATATTGCATGGAGGCGATCCAAAGCTGTGGTCCGTGTCTATTGGGCACTTTCCTCCATCCGGTTACTTTCAACACTTGGGCTATGAAAATCTTGTTCAAGAACATATGGCCGGAAGGAGAAGAAACGAAAATTCACGAGCCCCCACCCAAAAGGTTTGTCTTTGAGTTTTCGTCTGAGGTCTCTATGAAGAAGGTTCTACAATGGGGACCGTGGCTATCCAATGACAATCTATTACTTCTACATCCATGGTCTGTAAACGGAGTAGTAGACTTTGCTAAGCTTGGGAGAATCGATGTTTGGGTTCAAGTAGGTAATCTCCCTTTTTACCTACAGACAGAGGAAGATCTCAAGAGGGTTGTAAAACCCCTTGGTCCAGTAATCAATACGGACTCTAGGGTATTAACAGGAACTGGGGGTGATTATATGTGAGCCCGAGTTAAAATCGACATTAATGTGCCACTCATGAGAGGGAAGTTCATCAATTTTCTAGGGAAGAAAAGATGGCTGATTTTCACGTATGAACGCCTTCCGGGAGCTTGTGAGTGGTGCGGGAGGGTAAGCCATTTTAGTCGAGATTTCCAAGTAGTTGAAGAGCAAACAAAAGCGGGGGATAAGCCAAGGTTTGGAGAATGGATGTTCTTTCGACCACCAACGAAGCGCAAACTGTTTGCCGATGATAGAACACATCTCCCTGAAGGGCTTTCGGATCTCCCACCAGAAGTAGGTCAAGTCGAGGGAGAGAAGGAATCCAGCTCACCTCACAATGACAAGCCGAAAACTGAACGGGATTGGGGATTTGGCGATGTCGGGGAAACAACTGGCATTAATATGGATGTTGACAAAGGGTCTGTGGAGGAAACTCTGGCTAGAATGTCATATTTCGTCAACCCTTTGGCGAACAACAAAGCGCAGAATAGTGCTTCCTCGGTGGGTAAACTCACAGCAGCTCAAAAGGGGAAGAATGTGGAAAGCGAATCGGAGACAATCTCCGTGGGTGCGAAGAGGAAAATCAGTCAGGACAATCTATCTCCAAACCCTACTGTTAAAATAAGGGACTTGGAGTCGAGCCGGAGCACATCAGCAGCTAGAGGTGGTGTAGGTAAAAGGGGTAGAGGGAGAGGGAGAGGAATAATGAGTGGTGGCGATAGTGGTAACGCTGGTTGGGGTTCGGAAGGGTCTTCGGCAAAGACTGCAGTGCAAGCTGGACACAATGTCCGACGTCCTGCCGCGAGCAAAACTAACAGTGGGGGTCAAGCTAGTCCAGGACAACACGGCAACATGTCAGTGGGTCTAGTTGACAAATCCTCTTTTAATTTAAAGGTACAATCTACCATATCACATCCCCCCTCGGTTACTGTAGCTTCACAATCTCATCCCAAAGTTTCGGATACAGCTTTAATGAGTCACAGTGATTCAACTTTAGAAGGGGTGGTCAGTAGTAAATCTTCTGGTTTCTGATTATCATATTCCGGAACAGGACGGGGGCGCCTTGAATAACCCGAAATCCGTATTGGGTGAGGCTGCGCAGCAGTCCAGCGAGCAGCAATGAATCTCTTAAGTTGGAACGTACGGGGGCTTGTCAACCCCCGTAGCGTTGATTCTCTTTCCGATCTAGTGGGGAGGAGACAACCAAATATTGTCTTCTTGATGGAGACAAAGCTGTATGCAAGAGAAATGGAGTGGATCAAGAGGATATTGAATATTCGTAACAGTATTTATCGACATTGTGACAGTAGTGGTGAGGTCGCCGAGGAGGACTTGCTCTATTATGGGATGATTCGGTTAGCTTCAGTCTTGTCAACTGGTCGGATCATCACATTCATGGCGAGCTCTCTTTTGAAAATGGTACAAAGAAAGGGTTTTTCACAGGTTTCTACGGGGATCCTGACAGGCAAGAGAGACATAATTCATGGAGTTTACCTGAGACTTCGGGCCGAGGTAACAGACCCTGGTGTGTAGTTGGTGATTTCAACGCTTTCTCGTCTATCTCGGAAGGAAGGAGGAAGACATGTCTGATAGCTGGAAAATGGGACTAGTCTGGGACATCTTTTTACCATTGGTTTTAACCCTGTGAGAGTTGAGTTTGCCCATTTTGAGCTTATTTTCCACCTGATACGAGGCAGAGATTTATAGGACATGACTGTAAGATTTGAGTAATTTCATGCATATTTTGTTTGTTGGATATGATCGCGGGTACATGTTATTATGTGCAGGTAACAGGTGCCGAGAAGTGCATGAGATTGACTTGGATGGGGAGGCAGCGTATCAGGAGAGCTGAGCAGAAAAAAGAGCAGAAAAAGTCTAAGTTGTGCGTTCAAACGCAGGGCACCTGCGTTCAAACGCACCACATGGCAGCAGCGGGAAAATGGCGGAAAAAAGGCTAAGGCGTGCGTTCAGACGCACGGCCTGCGTTCAAACGCAGGACTCAGATCCAGAAGTGCAGAAAAAACTAAGGTGTGCGTTCAGACGCACAACCTGCGTTCAAATGTAGGACTCGACATCAGGAGCAGAAAGACCAAGTTGTGCGTTCAAACGCAGGTGAGCTGCGTTCAAACGCACAAGTCCGAGAAGCCAGAAGCCTGAGGAGGAAAAAGCGGTTAAGGCCTGCGTTCAAACGCAGGATGAGTGCGTTCAGACGCACTGCGTTTGAACGCAGGTGAGTTGCGTTTGAACGCACGGAGGGTTTCCAGAAGCTTCCAGGACGGGTTTTTGCGAGGGTAAAACAGGAATTTCGTGCATCAGTTTTGGAGACTGTGGCAATATAAAAGGAGGTGTCCCAGCACTGAATTAGGGTTACACGTACACACTCATACATCTACCATCATCATCACAGCAGCCAGTTTCAGAGCCGTCAGGATTGGAGCAGAGCAGGATTGGAGCAGTTTTTCAGTATTCAGCCAATAACTTGTTTGATATTTTCCCTCTTTTATGAAACATTGTTTTTCAATAATGCAAGCTAGCTAGACCTTTTTCCTAGGTTCTCGGTGAACCTAGGGTTTATGAATTCAGCAGACTTGGTTGTTTGATTTTCAGATGCATGGCTATTTGAAGTCTTAATACAGGATGGATTGTTTATTATCTTGTCTTTGATTTTATTTACATACATGAATGGCTTGATCACCCAGGAGTGTTATAGACAGGATCTGGTGCACGAGAGTGACCAGTGAGAGTTAGGAAGAAAAGACAGGATTTAGTACTCTGCCTTGATGGACCGAGAGGTGAAAAGAATCAGGGGACTAGCCCAGAAGCATTAGACCAACTGCTAGACGTTTAGGGGGAGACCGAGAGGAGAACATGTAACCCTAGCAGGCTTAGAACGAACCTGCAGATTTAGGTGGACCGAGAGGACCCGAAAATCTGCAGGAAAGTGACAGGTGCATGAGACCGAGAGGAGATTGTACTGTTGGTATGCTGGCATAAACAAAACCAATGTGTGCTTCTGAAATCAAATATATCAGGCAAGCTGGAGATTAACCCTAGGGGATCCTTGGACCTAGATTCTTAGAATTATTGATTTTTGAAGCTATCACAATTCCTGAAAATTATTTAAAAGAAAAATAAAATAAGATCTTCTAAATATTAATTTATTTACTGTAATTTAGTGAGTAGAATCACATCCCAACCTTCCTCCTTTTTACGGACTTTGCGTCTAATTCTAATTATAATAAGCAAAACTCAAACTGTTCTCGAGGGTTCGACAACCAGAGTCACAATTACATACTCTATATTACTTGATCGTACACTTGCGAAAAAGCAGATAGATTTACGCTGTCAAGTTTTTGGTGCCGTTGCCGGGGAACGGTTACGTTTTTGTTAAAAGACATTAGAATAAGTCTCAAAGTCTTTTCTTTTCATTTTACGTTTATTTTCTTTCGACTTATTGCTCTTGAATTCTGATTTTCAGGTTATTCTAGTTTATGTCCAGATTGCCTAGCAAACTGGTATCACCACTTGAAGATCCCGAAAAACTTTTCAGAGAGCAAAGTCGCTGACACCGAGCCGCGATGTCTGAGCACGGAGAAGACACAACAACCGAAACAGGAACACCCACAGGACAACAACAACACACGCCAGCACAGATGGCTCTTTACATTGAAGAGCTGATAGCAGCAGGCTTTGCTGCCAGGAACAATCAGAGGACTTACAACAAGTCTGGGAGGGCAATAGTCGAAAATTTTGAAGTCCCAACCGGAGGACATCAACCAGCTATCGTAGTGCCACCCATTACAGCAGAGCACTTCGATCTGAAATCATCCACCATTCAGACCGCCCAGACTCATTGTCCTTTCAATGGGAAAGCAGATGAAGATCCAAACGACTTCCTCGGAAAGTTCGAAGACTACTGCAACAAGATTAAATATAAAGGAGTCGAAGCGGATACGCTAAAGCTGATTTTATTCCCATACTGCTTGTTCGGAACAGCAAAAGACTGGCTGGAGGCAAGACCACCGAGGTCCATCACTACCTGGGAGGGTTGTGTGACGCGGATTACTAACGCGTATTACGCAAGTGCACGGTCGAAGTAATAAAGATAGAGTATTTAAACTCAGGTTGTCGAACCCACAGGGACAGTCTCTATATTATTTAGCTAAACGGTTAATTTAGAGTTGAAGTAACCAGCAAGAAAAAGTTGTGATTTAAGAGTTCGTCACCCTCAAACAAGTGACTGAAATTGAATAAACGAACTAAACTAAAATTTTTGTTATTTTCTGATTAAATCGAAGATGGAGAACACTAGATAGTTTTAGGGTCCCTAGGGCATTTAGATATTTCCAGACTATGATTTGAAACACTCTACCTACGTCTAGTTATACCGGGTCACAGTCATTACGATCTTCTGTCGATCTCACATAAATCTACATTTCGGTATATTTGGGGTCCTCTCGGTCCACCTCCGTCTACCGTTACGTTCTAGTCAGCTAGCCAGGTTCGCTCACCGGGTCCTGTCGGTCCACCGATCATGCTAATCCTAACTAAGTCTAACCGAAACAACCCACACACGGTCATTTAAGTCTCTATCTCCTGTCGGTCTCAAGAAACTACAAGAATGTCAACAACGTTCTTCACGAATCCGGGTTATATTCACTGTCGTGCAACAAACCTAGATAACTAGCATGTATTGGGTGATCAAACCAAACAAACTAAGAGTTAAGAACAAGAACTTGTCAAATAACTAAAACAATAAGTCGATTTAAGTATCAAAACATGAATCAAAGAGACAAAAATCTGGAAAATCTAATATAAACCCTAGTTCTCCATAAACTATCTAGCTATGAAAGCTTAGCTAGACATAATCTCGTTTAGCTTTACAAAGTTCTCCATAAATTGATAAAACGAGAGAGGGGGAAGAAATCAAACAAATAATCCGAGCTTCCCGGTCTTTGTCCTTGTCTTCGATGTCGTCTTTTTCTTCTGCCTTCAATGGCGTGAACAGAATGATAGATTATTCCCTTCAGCCCTCTTTTAGAACCAAACCCGTAGGTTCACATGATAAAAAAATCTGTTATTGCACTTCCACCCCTCCAATGTTGTCGGAGAACCATTTAGGTTTTATTAAAGAAAACTCGTACCTCTTTTTCTTCTCCGTGCTTTTATTTGCCTTCAGGAGATCGTGCGACCAGCTTCTCAGATCGTGCGATCTGGGGCTGGGTTTCTTCTGATCATGCGATCTCAAGCTGTGGTCGCCAATTACAGTTTGTTTCAAACTTTTCTCCTCCGAAATTGACTAAGTACGGGCCTCTGATCGCACGACCTGGAATAAGTAATCGTGCGATCAGAGGAGAATTCTTCTTCTTTTCTTTATCCGCTGTTGCTTCTACTGGGTTTAGATCGCTGGTGGGACTTCTTCTCTTGCGATGCTACTCCCCTGTTCTGCGATTCTTCTTCTTTTTCTCTTTTCTTGCTCTGTTTCTGGGTTTCTGCTGCTGGTGTTGCTGATAGCTATTGGGTTCGGTGATTGGGTCTCAGGTGGGTCTCTTGGTGATTGAATTGGGGTTCTGGTTTGGAGAATGGGTCTGTACGGTGGTAATGGTTGGCATAAGTGAAATGGTGGTGTTAAAGGAGTAATGAGGGCTAAAGTTAGTCACTGTGAAGGTCTGGGGAAGATGATGGTTTTTGGGTTTGTATTGTAACAGGTGGTGGTGTTTTTGCAGCAGGTAGTGTACTTGGGTGAGTTGTCTAAGTGGTCAGTTTGGTGGTTTTAGCTTGATGTTGGCTGGTACATGAATTGGTGTTGAAGGTGAAGTGAAGTCTGGTGATAATGGTTGAAATGGTGGACGTAGGTTTTGATGTTAGCTGGTAGTATGCAGGTTGTATTTTGGGTGTTGGTTAAAGGGTGTGATGTTGAAGTTGAGGTCATGGTGAATTGGAGGTGGATCAATGGTGAATTGGTTGTGTTGTTTAGGAGCAGTAGTTAATTGCAAGTGGTAGGTTATAGAGAAGATTAGTGAAAGATTAATGTAATGGTTGTATGTAGTGTCTTGGTTGGTGACGAATTGGGAGGCAGTTTGGGTACTGGTGATGGTTGTTGTAGGTAATTGGTTATGATGGAGGATAGGAGGGTTAAAGGTAGCTAATGGAGAAGGCAGTTTGGGTGGTTTAAATGGTGACTTTATAAATGAATTATTCTTCTTGCCTTTAACTCCAGTTTCATAGTCCCAACATCTCTTGCACTTAGCTACAAATTGTACTCCCTTCCCCTTGAGCTTTACTCTCAATTCCAAAGTTTGTTTCCTTTCCCGTTCCACGCTCCGAGCCTCCGGCATCTAAGAATCACAACACTAACACACTAGGTGTAAAATGTGACAATTACAGCTCAAATTACTCGAAAACACCCGGACTAATCAAATATGCACATTAAGCTCTAACTCACGAATTCCTCACAACCGTAGCATAAATACAATGTATTTTATTCGGAAATCACACAAAACGGTAGTCTTTCGACTGTAAATATAACACCGTAAACGAGGTTATCATTGTGTTACTGACTTTTTGGCAAAATTCTACCCTGCATCCCGTGTTATCAAGCTGCAGAGTGAGATCTTATCGTTCAAACAGAAGATGGGGGAAACGGTGGTAGACGCATGGGACAGGCTGATGAGACTCGTTATAAAATGCCCCAATCATGGCTTCGGGGACGCAAAAATTCTGCAGGTATTCTACCATGCTCTTGACAGGGAGAATGCTGACAGGATTGATAGGGAAGCTGGGGGTAACTTTTTATACCATGTGGATAAGGATGGAGCATACGAAATACTCGCCTATTTGATGACCGCAGGCTCACGGCGGTAGTAGAACCAGTGGCTGATGACAGGATTGACAACCTCACGAAAATGGTACAGGACTTAGTTAAAAAGGTGTATACAGAGAAGAAGCCAGTGGCATCAGTGGATGAACCTGACCTTGACGCAGCAATTCTGGAGCTTCAGACCGAAGATGCCAACTATGTTCAGCAGCAGTGGGATCCTAGTCGCTACAGACCAGGCACACGTGACCATCCAGGGTTTCGCTACGGAAATCCCAATGCAGCAGTCTATGCACCAGGATTCCAGCACAGGCCACAGGCACAACAAACAGCCCCAGCACAGCACGCCCCAGCAGCACCACAGCTAAATTTGTCACAGCAACATTTTGAGTCCTATATGGAGAAATTCAATAAGCAGTGGGAAACTAGATTTGCGCAGATGGAGTCATTAACTGCCGATGTAAGCCAAATGAAGATTGCTATCCGCAACTTGGAGGTACAGAATGGTCAGCTTGCACAGAACCAGGCAGAACGAGCCCCAGGGAATTTACCATCAAATACAGTGAACAATCCACGCGCTCAAATCAATGCTATCACAACTCGGAGTGGAATTGCACTGCAGGATCCACCGTATCCCAGTCATGCACGTGCAGAAAAGTCAAAGATTATTGAACAAGAAGTGATTGACAGGGAAAACAGTTCAACCGCTAACCCTCAGAAAAGGGGTTCGGTCGAGCAGGAAGCAGAGCAGACTAACGAGGGTAGTCCAGAAATAGTGACGATCTCTAAGGAGGTACCCTACCCTCTGAAGACACGTAAGAGAGATGACAGCAAAGACTACGCCAGATTTCTGGAGGTATTCAAGCAATTACAGATAAACATACCTTTTGCCGAAGCACTTGCCAAAATGCCTACTTATGCGAAATTTCTCAAAGACATATTGTATGGGAGAAGGCGAATGAGTGACTTTGAAAGAGTGAATCTGACGGCAGAAGCGAGCAGTTGTGTAAAAAATGGTCTACCACTGGAAAAGAAAGACCCTGGCAGCTTTGTTATTCCAGTAACTCTGGGCAGTGCATACACAGGAAAGCCTTATGCGACTTGGGCGCCAGCATCAACCTGATGCCACTGACCATCTTCAAAAGTCTGGGAGTCGGAGAACCACGTCCAACAAGAATTATGCTTCAAATGGCTGACAGATTTGTGAAACCTGCCTATGGAGTAATTGAAGATATCCTGGTAAAAGTTGGAGAGCTTATTTTTCCAGCAGATTTTGTGATCCTGGACATGGAGGCCGGAGAGGTCCCGCTAATCCTGGGCAGACCTTTCCTAGCAACCGGTGAAGCCATTATTAACTGCAAGAGTGGAGAGTTGTCCATGCAAATCAACGAGGAAAAAGTGAAATTTAATGTCTTCAAATCTCTCCAGCTTCCTGACCATTATGGGCATGAAAACTGTTTTGCAGTAGAGGTAATTGATGATCTGGAGAATGAGGAGATGGAAAACTTATGGGAAGAATTTGAGGACATGTATCCAGAGGAAACAAAGGAGCAGCAGGATGAGCAGATCATGGGAACAGAAAGCTGGGTCGCGCTATATAGGGACGAAGGAGGCGAGCAGAAAATGACACTGGTCCCATCACTCCAGGAACCACCAGTCCTGGAATTAAAACAGTTGCCAGACCACCTCAGGTACGCTTTTATTGGTGAAAATAATACTCTGCCGGTAATTGTTTCTTCTCTTTTATCTCAGGAACAGGAACAAAAGCTGCTGGAGGTACTTCGAGAGCATAAAGAAGCCATCGGATGGACAATTGCGGACCTAAAGGGAATCAGTCCTGATTACTGCATGCACAAAATAAGAATCGAAGAAGGAAAGAAGCCAGTCATCCAGCCTCAACGGAGACTAAACCCAATTATGAAAGATGTGGTACGTAAGGAGGTCATGAAGTGGCTAGAAGCAGGAATTATATACCCCATATCAGACAGCACCTGGGTCAGTCCTGTCCAGTGTGTACCAAATAAAGGGGGTATTACAGTAGTACAGAATGCTGATCAGGAGCAGATCGCTCAGCGCACTGTCACTGGCTGGCGAATCTGTATGGACTATCGGAAGCTGAACGATGCCACACTGAAAGACCACTTTCCGCTGCCATTCATGGACCAGATGTTGGACAGACTAGCTCACCATGCTTACTACTGCTTTCTTGACGGGTATTCTGGCTACAACCAGATCTATATAAATCCAGAAGATCAAGAAAAGACAACGTTCACCTGTCCCTACGGAACGTTTGCTTTTAGACGAATGCCATTTGGATTATGCAATGCTCCAGCAACATTCCCAAGATGTATGATGGCCATTTTCTCTGACATGATAGAGAAAAATCTGGAAGTTTTCATGGATGATTTTTCGTTATTTGGGGATAGCTTCGAAGACTGCTTATACCATCTGGCCAGAGTTCTGATTCGCTGCAGAAAAACAAACCTAGTACTCAACTGGGAAAAATGCCACTTCATGGTTACTGAAGGAATAGTGCTGGGACACAGGATTTCCAGCAAAGGACTGGAAGTAGACAGGGCAAAAATAGAGGTGATCAAGCAGCTGCCATATCCAACCACAGTGAAGGCAATTAAGAGTTTTTTGGGCCACGCAGGATTTTACAGAAGGTTTGTTAAAGATTTCTCAAAAATTACAAAGCCACTATGTAATTTGTTGGGAAAAGATATGCCCTTCGTATTTGATGAAGCCTGCAAAGAAGCCTTTGACGTGCTTAAAGAGAGGCTGACAACTGCACCCATTATCACAACGCCAGACTGGACCCTCCCATTCGAGCTGATGTGCGACGCCAGTGATTACGCAGTGGGCGCGGTACTGGGACAGCGAAAAGACAAAGTGTGCAGTGTCATCTACTATGCCAGCAGGGTCCTGAATGAGGCACAGATTAATTACGGGACTACAGAGAAGGAGCTGCTGGCAGTCGTTTTTGCCCTGGATAAGTTCAGATCCTACCTGGTAGGTTCAAAATTCATCATATTCACATATCACAGTGCGCTGAAATACTTAGTGGAGAAGAAGGATGCGAAGCCAAGGCTGCTGCGTTGGATTCTGCTGATGTAGGAATTTGATGTCGAAATCAGGGATAAAAAGGGAGTTGAAAATGTGGTAGATGATCATCTATCTCGCCTGGAAAACCCTACAGAAGAATTGGTGCCAATTCAAGAAAATTTTCCGGATGAACATATTATGAAGATCAAGACCAATAGACGGCCCTGGTATTACGCCATAGCCAATTATTTGGTCAATGGAGCACTCCCTGAAGACATCACCCCTTGGCAGAAAAAGAAGTTTATTTCAGACTGCAAGCAATATTTCTGGGACGATCCTTATCTGTTCAAGCAAGGGGCAGATAATATTCTCCGTCGTTGCATTCCATGTCACGAGATTTTGGAGGTAATTCAGCACTGCCACTCAGCACAATGTGGGGGACACTTCAGCGGACCGAGAACAGCCCACAAAGTGCTACAGTCAGGATTTTTCTGGCCAACAGTCTTCAAGGATTGCCATGATTATGCGCAGAGTTGTGATCGCTGCCAACGGACAGGAAATATTTCTCAGCGAAATGAAATGCCCATGACACTTTGGCAGGAAGTCGAGCCTTTTGACGTTTGGGGTATTGATTTTATGGGTCCATTCCCTTCGTCTCTGGAAAATCTCTACATCTTACTGGCAGTAGATTACGTGTCAAAATGGGTGGAAGCAATAGCCTGTCAGAAGAACGATGCGGCAGTCGTGGAAAGATTCCTCAAACGTAACATCTTTACCAGATTCGGAACACCGAGGGCCATGGTCAGTGATGAAGGTTCTCATTTTATCAATAAGGTATTTGCCAAAGTTTTAAAGCAGTACGGGGTGTCTATCCATAAGGTATCACTGCCTTATCACCCTCAGGCAAACGGGCAATCAGAGGTGTCCAACAGGGAGATAAAGAGCATACTGGAAAAAACTGTGAATACGCAAGGACTGGTCGCTAAAGCTGGATGATGCGCTCTGGGCATACAGAACTGCTTACAAAACCCCGCTGGGAATGTCCCCATACCAGCTGGTGTTTGGAAAAGCATGTCACTTACCAGTAGAATTGGAACACAAAGCATAATGGGCAATCAAGCAGCTGAACATGGATCACAGTTTATCGGGAAGCAAACGAAATATGGCACTCCTTGAACTGGAGGAATTCCGTAAAACTGCATATGAGAGTGCCAAAATTTATAAAGAAAAAACAAAGAAGTGGCATGACAACCGCATTCTACCAAAGAAGATAGAAATCGGGCAGAAGGTTCTCCTCTACAACTCAAGGATGAAATTCTATCCAGGGAAGCTGCGCTCAAGATGGTCTGGACCATTTATTGTGAAGGACATTACATCATGGGGAGTGGTGGAGCTGGAGAACCCGAGAGACAATACAGTTTTCAAGGTGAATGGGAACAGAGTCAAGCCATACAGAGATCCTCAGGAGATCATGGAGGTAGAGGCAATCTACCTCGACCTTCCGTGATTACAACAGAGGTAACAAAGTCGGGCTGTCGACTGTAAATCACAAGTGCTGGTTGGGAGGCAACCCAACATAGATTAGTTTTTTTTATATAATTTTTACAATGTTCATAATTTGAGAGAAAAGTGAGAAAGAGGGGTTTAATAATGAATTCAGTGTTTCAGGAATCAGAGGCGTGAGTTCAAACGCAGGAGACATGCGTTCAAACGCACATCTGCGTTTAAACGCAGACACCTGCGTTCAAACGCAGACCCACCAACAGACCGAAAAAACACTGGAAATGGCTAACACTTATGCGTTCAAACGCAGACCGCCTGCGTTCAAACGCAGATCACACAACGAAGATTTCCAGCCAACAAGTGGTGCGTTTAAACGCACAAGGTGCGTTCAAACGCAAGAAGAAAAAATGGGTGGGAAAAGCCTAAGGACGTGCGTCTAAACGCAGAGGGTGCGTTCGAACGCAAGAACCAATCAGCAGAGAATTTCTAGAGTCAAGGCATGCGTTTAAACGCAGATCATGTGCGTTCAAACGCAGTTCATCAGAAGCGTTGCAAGAGATAAGCATTGCGTTTAAACGCAACTCATGTGCGTTCAAACGCAAATCAACAAGCCCAGAAAATTCGTAGAACTTCAAGCACTGCGTTCAAACGCACACCATGCGTTCAAACGCAGATCAAGAGAATTTCAAATTTCAAAAAAAGTTGAAGGAGTGCGTTCAAACGCAGAAGCTGCGTTCAAACGCACATTCGAGCGGGATCAGAAAATTTTGAAAAAAATTTGAAAAATTTTGAAATTAAGGGGCCATTCTGCAATTTCTGAAAATTTGCCTATATATACTGTACGGATGACAAAGACTCATTTTCACCCAAGTCATCCAGTTTTCAACTCTCTCTCTATAAATTCTCTCTGCCCTAGCAGCCGCCAGAAGCGGTCAGCCGCCAGCAATCTCCGACGACCACCGCAGGAACACCAGAAAGTCAGGACCAGTGTGGGGGTGGTCCAACTCATCAGATCCAAACAACTTCAAATCCACTTCAGAGAGTAATTTCCAGATCTGTACCCGTAAGATTTACTCCGGGTAGCCAGGTTCTATCTTTTCATTCTCTTTGAAGATTTCCATTTTTTCTGTTTGAATCTTGAAATGGATGAGGATAGCCCTTACATGAGCCCTGATAGGGCTATTGCACCCTTGAACATCATAGACTGTAGATTGCTTAGGGTTGACCATTTCTGCGACCATAGGTTTGTTAACATGGAGGCTCACCGTTTCTTTCTGCAAGACAAAAAGATTCGGTATGATATACCTGTTGAGAGAACTTTTCCCCGTGATAGAGTAGCGATGGGGGATGAACTATTCAACTATACTGGGAAGGATCATTTTGGGGATTTGTTTACTGGTTTTACAATTCTGCAAGTCAGTTCTGTGCTGGCTAAGGAGATTTTCAGCAATCTCCAGCAGTGCATGAACAGTGAAGCCCAGTCAATTGACTGGATTTACTGCAGAAAGAGATGGATTCGAATCACCCCAGAGACTATTCGAGAGAGTCTGGGTCTGGAATTAGTGTTGGATGACTGTCATTTTTAGGAACTGAGGCGTCATCCATCTGAACAACTTAGCGAACAGATCTTGACCACCTTGTGTGCTGGTGTACCAGGCGCTGCTTGGTACTATCCTGAACGGAGTCCTTCCTACCGGAAACTCCCTGCGACCTACCTGATTCGAGAGGCGAGATGGTGGACTGAGTGGGTAAACAACAGAATTGTGGGTATTAAACACTTTACCCGCATTGATTATAACATTGCCCTTTTGGTGTACTGTCTGATGGCCCGAGAGCCTGTGAGCCTCCCGGAGATTATTTGTGAGTTTTTCCGGGAACGAAGAGAGACCCACAGCAAGAAGGGTTTGGGTCTCCTGGGGATGTTAACAAAAATGGCGCCGGATTATCGGGTGGTTATTCCTGGCGAGCTGAGAGATATCCGACCAGTGCAGGTACGCAAGTACCGAAACATGAGATGTGCGTTGCACGAGGCCGTGCACGGGCCTCCAGAATTTTTCCAAGTGGACGATGATGATGATGATGCTCCACCTCAGGGTGGGGTCTTGGCATGCCACCACCACCTCCTCCCGGTGATGGGGGTTTTCCAGCCTTACCAGGTCCCCTTTGACTGCCACGATCTGCCAGTTCCAGTGAACACAGGCAGGCCGAGCCCGACTTAGGGCAGTCCAGCAGAGGGGCCAGGCGCAGTTCTTTTGGGCGCGTGGAGAGGACTGAGCATGAGGAATGGGTCAGGAAGAAAATTAAGGCCCAAGAAAAAGTGCAAAACTACCTGGTAAGGACGGTCAAGAAAATGGCCAGGGGTCTTGGAAAGTTGTTCCAGACCCAGAAGCATATTTACCACGCTAACACAGCCGCATTGAGAGCTCATGAGGCGGCACTCGCTGAAATTCAGAGCAACATGCGTGGTAAGAGGTTTAACTTCCCGGACCGCTATTCGAGTGATAATTGTCCTAGTTGGACAATGGAGGATAGTCGGCCATATCTCTGGCCATGACCCCACACCGATTCCGGAGCACGCAGACAGCGTTGGTGACCCCGGCAGACCCGGTACCCAGTACCCACCTAGGCAGCATGTAGACCCAGGGGCCAGCAGTGCCCATCCCGGTGCCAGCCACGCTGGTACCGCTGCCGCAGCACGCCATGCTGCGAGGAAACACCCCAGAGGGCGAACCCCTTCACCATCTCCAGAGCCGACTGACCAGTCTACTCCGGAGAACACAGATTCTTGTTACAGGCCGGATCAGTAGAGTCGCGAGGACGCGCCACCTCTAGTGTGGGGGTGGGGAATCGTGTCCTCCTGCATAGCCATGTCAGCATATTTTTGTCCATTTTATTTTTAATTTTATTTTCATTTTTGAGTCAGCACGTTTTTTTTATGTTGAGTCTACCTACCAACTTTTTTCTGACCTTGCATGAAAAAACAAAATAAAAAAAAAAGAAAAAACAAAATAAAATAAATAATTTAAAAAACTTTTGAGAAAGGGCAACCTAGGACCTGGAAACTGAAGAGAATCCAATGAAAGAGCTCATGAGAGTAGGAAGCACCGTAGTAGGGATACTTCAAATTTTAGTGTTTTGTGCGCAAGTCTCAAGACAGGATGTCCCGGGTATTCAGGAATGGTGAAAGTAGATAACAGGCATACTTTTGGCTTCTCTAGTGTGCTAGGTGGATTTGGTCTTTAGATAGTTGAATATTCTGTTTCCCGTGGAAACTTGTGGACTCTTGGAATCTGGGGTGGACCTTCGTGTAGAGTCGGTTTTATGCGGTACAAGTCTTCGGTCTAAGCGAAGTTGGGGAATGTACACCACCATCCCTTAAGGAGGTTCCAAGAGAAAATCCTAAAAATCCCGCACTCTTAATGCTCTACTGCACAGTTGTAAAAAACAGAGGAGATTTATGAAAATATATATATATATATATATATATATAATAATCTGCAAAAAAAATAATAAATAATTATTTGTGCTTAATGGATAAACAACATAATGTGCTTCCGTTCACACGAAAAACTTGGATTCAATCCAATTTAGAGCTTAAGAAGGAAACTAAAGTCAAGCCGTATTACACAGGAGCTGTGTCTCCCAGCAATGGGACAATTTGCAAATCAAACGCAATAACAGCTAAGAGGGTCTGAAAACCTCAAATGACTTGGCGAAGAAAAATTATATGTTGACTTAAGATGCCTGGACCCTCTGAGTCAAAAGACGTGCTTTATCTTGGTTGGTTTGGTGGATGTTTGGGGATACCTTAGTGAGTTTGTGCACAGGACCTGTTTATACCATTTCTTGCTATGTGTTGTGGAATTTCAAAATGAGTTTGTGAGGATTTGATGATTTCAGTTTATGATAGAGAGGTTGCCCAACCTCAGAGAAAAAAAAAGAAAAAAAAATTGTCTTGAGTCAGTATGTGTATATTCTGTATCTGAGTCAGTAATCTGTTGAGTCTTTTGGTCTGTGACATGAATCTGTGAAAAAGGGGAAGTATGCAATTAAAGTATGCAAAAGATGGGTCTGCAAGGCAGTATGCAAGGGTCTGCTCGGGACGAGCAGAGTTTAGTGTGGGGGTATTTTGATAGCTGGAAAATGGGACTAGTCTGGGACATCTTTTTACCATTGGTTTTAACCCTGTGAGAGTTGAGTTTGCCCATTTTCAGCTTATTTTCCACCTGATACGAGGCAGATATTTATAGGACATGACTGTAAGATTTGAGTAATTTCATGCATATTTTGTTTGTTGGATAT
The DNA here is from genome assembly GCA_023055425.1 of Linanthus parryae. NCBI lineage: Eukaryota > Viridiplantae > Streptophyta > Magnoliopsida > Ericales > Polemoniaceae > Linanthus > Linanthus parryae. The sequence goes on from JALGPY010000002.1 coordinate 71,529,421, forward strand.
GATCGCGGGTACATGTTATTATATGCAGGTAACAGGTGCCGAGAAGTGCATGAGATTGACTTGGATGGGGAGGCAGCGTATCAAGAGAGCTGAGCAGAAAAAAGAGCAGAAAAAGTCTAAGTTGTGCGTTCAAACGCACCACATGGCAGAAGCGCGAAAATGGCGGAAAAAAGGCTAAGGCGTGCGTTCAGACGCACGGCCTGCGTTCAAACGCAGGACTCAGATCCAGAAGTGCAGAAAAAACTAAGGTGTGCGTTCAGACGCACAACCTGCGTTCAAACGCAAGACTCGACATCAGGAGCAGAAAGACCAAGTTGTGCGTTCAAACGCAGGTGAGCTGCGTTCAAACGCACAAGTCCGAGAAGCCAGAAGCCAGAGGAGGAAAAAGCGGTTAAGGCCTGCGTTCAAACGCTGGATGAGTGCGTTCAGATGCACTGCGTTTGAACGCAGGTGAGTTGCGTTTGAACGCACGGAGGGTTTCCAGAAGCTTCCAGGACGAGTTTTTGCGAGGGTAAAACAGGAATTTCGTACATCAGTTTTGGAGACTGTGGCAATATAAAAGGAGGTATCCCAGCACTGAATTAGGGTTACACGTACACACTCATACATCTACCATCATCATCAGAGCAGCCAGTTTCAGAGCCGTCAGGATTGGAGGAGAGCAGGATTGGAGCAGTTTTTCAGTATTCAGCCAATAACTTGTTTGATCTTTTCCCTCTTTTATGAAACATTGTTTTTCAATAATGCAAGCTAGCTAGACCTTTTTCCTAGGTTCTCGGTGAACCTAGGGTTTATGAATTCAGCAGACTTGGTTGTTTGATTTTCAGATGCATGGCTATTTGAAGTCTTAATACAGGATGGATTGTTTATTATCTTGTCTTTGATTTTATTTACATACATGAATGGCTTGATCACCCAGGAGTGTTATAGACAGGATCTGGTGCACGAGAGTGACCAGTGAGAGTTAGGAAGAAAAGACAGGATTTAGTACTCTGCCTTGATGGACCGAGAGGTGAAAAGAATCAGGGGACTAGCCCAGAAGCATTAGACCAACTGCTAGACGTTTAGGGGGAGACCGAGAGGAGAACCTGTAACCCTAGCAGGCTTAGAACGAACCTGCAGATTTAGGTGGACCGAGAGGACCCGAAAATCTGCAGGAAAGTGACAGGTGCATGAGACCGAGAGGAGATTGTACTGTTGGTATGCTGGCATAAACAAAACCAATGTGTGCTTCTGAAATCAAATATATCAGGCAAGCTGGAGATTAACCCTAGGGGATCCTGGGACCTAGATTCTTAGAATTATTGATTTTTGCAACTATCACAATTCCTGAAAATTATTTAAAAGAAAAATAAAATAAGCTCTTCTAAATATTGCTTTATTTACTGCAATTTAGTGAGTAGAATCACATCCCAACCTTCCTCCTTTTTACGGACTTTGTGCCTAATTCTAATTCTAATAAGCAAAAATCAAACTGTTCTCGAGGGTTCGACAACCAGAGTCACAATTACATACTCTATATTACTTGATCGTACACTTGCGAAAAAGCAGATAGATTTACGCTGTCAATGTCTCCTTTAGTTAGATAGAGGGTTTCTGCAGCGTGATTCACATATTTCAGTTGAGAGATATGGGTTACTCGGGTTCTCCATTCACTTGCAGAAACAATCATGGGGATAATCTTTCTATTCGGGAGAGACTTGATCGCTGTTTGGTGACTGACAACTGGATTGATCTTTGTGGATGGGTCAGAGTTCAACACCTCATCATAAGTCTCTGATCATGTTCAAATAGAAGTTTATTGGAGTATGAACAGTTCGCCTAGAAGACGAAGGAGAAGAAGATTTTTGTTCGAGGTGATGTGGATGCAACACGAGGGTTGCAAGAATATTATTTCGGAAACATGGCTCAACTAGGGTTTCCATGTTGAGGGACGGCTGTCAGTTTTGGCCGAAACCCTCAGGGGCTGGGAATCAGCTTCTTTCGGCAATGTGAAGAGACAACTTGTTCAACTTAGAGGAAGACTGCAGTTGGTTTCTGACGGGCCACAAACTTATGAATCTATATCATAGATAAAATAAATTCGCAGCAACATTCTCCGAATCCTTTTAAGGGAAGAGGAGATGTGGAGACAACGTTCTAGGGAGACCTGGTTGAGGAAGGGTGACCAGAACACTGGTTTTTTCCATCGCAAGGCTTCGATTCGCAGGGCCCGCAATCATATATGTGGTCTTGAGGATAGCACAGACGTCTGGCAGGATGACCCGAACCAGATTGTCTCGATTCTAGAGAGCTATTTTAGGGGTATTTTCAGCAGTTCAAATCCATCCAAAATGAGTATGGAACCAATGATAGCAGGGATTGAGGAACTTGTTTCTTTGGAACAACGAGCTTTCATGAATCAGGACTTCACGCTTGAGGATATCCGACAGACAGTCAAGCAATTAGCTCCCTTGAAAGCCCCAGGACCGGATGGCTTTCCGGCACTTTTATTTCAGAGAAACTGTAATGTAGTTGGTGCAGACATTGAAGCTACGTGTTTGGAGATACTCAACAGTGGTGCAGATATTTCCTGGTTTAATCATACACTTCTTTGTTTAATTCCTAAAGTTAAACAAGTACGAAGTCCAATTGATTTACGTCCAATTAGTTTGTGTAACACAACCTACAAAATTGTTACTAAAACTATTGTGACGACCTGTCACACATTCATTATAAAAATTACCGATTATTCGATATAAATCACAGTTTACTGTGAACCCGTCTGACACTTTCAGACTCCCAAAATATCAACCAGCATGACACACAGTCCTCAGAAACAACATTTTCGATAATATTTCTGATAATCTGGTACGTGACTGAATTATTTACAAAGTTACACCAACTGGTCAAAAATGACATTTTTTATAAATACTGACCCAAAATAGTAATTTACAACAAACAGCTAAAAACAACATAGTTAACTAAAAATGCAAATTTTAGCAACTACTCCGCGATCCAGTCGCGCTCCAGGTCAACCTGTAAAACAGAGGGGTGAGCCAAAACAGCCCAGCAGGTACCGCCTAACCACTGGCGTAGAAATCTAAAATCTACTTAACACAACAGCTAGTTATTACACATCAGCACGCGGCACCGAATACAAACAGTGTGATTTATCAATCACCGGGTAATAATTAGATAGCTATAAAGCAGTAAAATCACACCAGCACTTTATAGAAATATAGACCGTAACTGCAGAAATTTAGAGATTAGATTTCCCCTACCTCATATAAGAGTCTGAATACAAAAATGCAAACTTGAATCTCAGTGTCTCAAGCTGACAGAGCAAGCCAAACTACTACTTCATGTCTTCTCTTATAATATGCAGTGGAAGACAAAGACAACCATCGCCACTGTATATTAGCTAGCATAACCAACCATCCTTTTCTCACGTTTATTTCTAATCTCTCTTCTCTCTAATTCTCTATCGGAACAAAGGCAGAGAGTTCAGTAGTTGAACTATTAAGGAAAGAAGTGATCATTTATTTATACAAAATGACTTAATGAGCAAACAATAATAAAGCATGATCTCATCTCAACAGAATAGTATTACTATAATATTTACTCACCAAAACACACTACTTTTTACATACTTTATAGTATAACATGAAATTATATGTGGTCATGCATGATCTACGCATATCATGAGAGTACATTTAAAACATTGCAAACTCTAGTAACCATATCTCATAATACACTTCAGAGGCTTCCTTGTAGCGCCACGTTTCAACCAACAAAGCCATTTCATGATATGGATAGATCAAAATTTGATGACTAAGTAACCATACACCTTACTAAAAGGACACACAACGTAGCATTGTGGCAGTAGCTTTCTAAATTGACATGTTAAATAGCATTATTTCAGTTTACCATTTTGTTTTTAATCAAATGTCACATACTCATTTATATAAAAAATATATAAAACAACAAAATAAATAATAATTCTAACTGAAAATATAAGTCCATCTCACAATTGTTTAGAAAACAAAATGTTATTCCAATTAATTAATGAAACCGGGGTCTCACAACTATGGCTAACCGTTTGAAGTCGATGCTGAGTTCGTTGATTTCAGACCATCAAAGTGCTTTCCTGCCGGGAAGACTTATCTCTGATAAAACTATAACTGCTTTTGAACTGCTACATTCTATGAAGAATATGATGAAGGGGAAGACAGGTTTCCTGGCTCTAAAAGCTGATATGAGTAAAGCTTACGATAGAGTGGAATGGGACTTCTTGAGATTAGTCATGGAAAGAATGGGTTTTGGCTTCAGATGGATTGAGTTGGTGATGAAATGTGTTACTGCAGCCACGTATAGTCTTATTGTCAACGGGGAGACGCACGGCCATATTGTTCCACAAAGAGGACTTCGACAAGGGTGTCCTCTATCTCCATATTTGTTCCTTCTTGTGAGTGAAACCCTTTCACGTAACCTATCTGCAGCAGTGCAGGATGGTAGGATCTCCAGAGTATCTGCATCTAGAGGGGGGGCTACTGTTTCTCACCTATTCTTTGCTGACTACAGTCTGCTTTTCACAAAAGCAACATCTGAATAGATATGTGCTCTACGAGATATTCTACGATAGTACGAAGTTGTATCAGGTCAGGTCTTAAATTTACAGAAATCTTCTGTGGTTTTTTCTGAAAATGTTTTACTACCAGTTAGACAAAGCCTCGGCCAACTCTATGGAGTGCAACTGGTTGAGGATCACAACAGCTATTTGGGGCTGCCAACTACGATAGGCAGACAAAAAACCGCTACTTTTACTTTCCTACCAGAGAGAGTAATGAAAAAGCCCAAGGGATGGAAAGGCAAGGAACTTTCAGCTGCCGGCAAGGAAGTCATGATCAAATCAGTTATTCAGGCAATCCCAAACTACAAAATAGAGTGTTTCTTGCTGCCGAAAAAGATATGTTTGGAGTTGGAAAGACTTGTTGGACAATTTTGGTGGGGAGGTGATGAAACTAGAAGGAAAATACATTGGGTGGCATGTGAAAAAAAAGAAGAAGGCTAAAGAACATGGTGGAATTGGCTTTATATATTTTCAGGATTTCAATATTGCGCTACTTGCAAAACACACATGGAGATTGTTTACGGAGCCTGACAGCCTAATGGGTAAAGTTCTTAAACATAAGTACTTTCGTCAATCTTCCATTCTTGACGTAGACATCAAATCGAGGATGCAGATCTCATACGCTTTCCGTAGTATTCTTGCTGGTCGCAATCTCATTAAATCGAGCCTCATTTGGAGAATTAACGATGGTTCACAAGTACGAGTTTTTAAAGACAAGTGGCTTCCTAAATTCAGTTATTTCCGCCCCATTACAGTTTGTCCCCCAGGTATGGAAGATGTTAGAGTTTCACATTTTATTGATAGCCTGACGGGTACATGGAAGGTTGAAGCGCTGAATGATATTTTCCTCCCGGCTGATAGGTATGTCATCGCATTAATTCCGCTACAACGAGAATCACAAGATGAGTTCTCGTGGCTTCATTCGGACGATGGCAACTATTCGGTTGCGACGGGTTATAGAGCTCAACTAGAGAAGTCCACAGGTACCCTTCCTCTTCTTTGGGTGATGTTAATAGAAGGTGGTTGCAGAAGTTATGGAAGATGAAAATGCCTAAAAAACTTATTTTTCCCGTCTGGCGTTTGTGGCATGACTCGCTTCTAATGGCCTCCCAGCTGGTGCGTAGAGGAGTGGCGGTGACGACAGAGTGTATTTTGTGTAATCAATCCTTTGAAGACACTGAGCACTGTTTTATGTTATGTACCTTCGCTAGAAGGGCATGGAAGGAAGCTATGGGAATTGGATTTTGCATTCCCCTTGCAGACAGCTTTCGAGGCTGGATATACGATTTCTTCAATTCACAATCAACCCATTTGTGTGAGATGTTCACGGCAACAATATGGGCTCTATGGCGCAATAGGAATGATACTATTTTCAATAACATAAGCCGCATTCCATCTCAGGAAGCGAGGTTTGGGCTCGATACATCCGGTGGTACAAGGAGGAGGTTATGTGTGGTTTCCTCAGCGAGGAGATGATGATAGAAGCGGCAAATTTACATACCTTGAAGCCACCCACTATTGGAAGCGTGAAGATTAATGCCGACGTAGCCTGGGTTCAAGATGGCTCGGCTACTGGCATTGGCATATGCGCTCGTGACGAGCAGGGAAGATTTTGAAGACTCCTACGGCATAGATCGCCTTTGGTGACGGAAGTTGTGGCGATGGAGGAAGCGCTGAATTTTGCTAAGGAATTTGTAGGGTTTTGGTCATGGATACGCAGCGGAAAATTAAATTATCCATTCAATACCCTCCAAGGATCACTGGAAGAGAATCATAACGATGGTAAAGGAAGAATCATGTAACACACCTTAGGGTTTTTCTTGTGATGACTTGTAAGGTGAATTGTGTCACGTCTCTACAGTTGATCCACGTCTAGATTTGAGATCTAGATCTTCCTTCTCCTTTGTTCTAGCTTGGACCGGAGGAAGAGGAAGAAAAAATCATGCAACGAGATCACAAATGAAGCTCTCGGCTTCCTCTTGTGGCCGACGGGTAAGGGGGCGGACCAAGGGGTCGGTTCGGCCTCCTTGTGTCTTGCTCTATCTCCTTTTTTTTCTCCCACTCAACTTATGTTATGAGCATTAGTGTGGAAAGGAAGCTAGGAGCATCCTTTATATAGTCCAACAACTCCTTGTCAACTACCTAAAGGCCCTTCCTAATCCAACATGAATTCGGATTACTCTCTTCCTTGCATATTAGACCTACTAAGTTTTCAAGGTGTTGCAAAGTGATCCTTCTAATTAATTAATCATATCAATTAATTCCCAAATCCAGTTCAACTCTTTCTAGCGTGTGACCCCATAGGTTATATCTAGTTGGTAGCAACAATTTGCTAATATGGAGCGGCCTCTAGCAAGACATTCATTCTAGCCAACTAATAGAATAGTCATCCGACAAACCTTGTGCAAGTAATTGTCACATCCCTTTGTCTCTATATCAGGATTGGACACGAGACATACACGTCACACTCGTATATCCAATCCATAGTTTCTCGATCCTAGGAATAGCCTTATTCGTGCAAATAACATCAATATCCTATATTGATTTATTTGAGTCTGATCAGACCTTCCATAAGCACTATCCCTCGAGTGGTCTCGGATATCTGCTCCCGTTATGTGGGAGGGAAAAATTCTATCTACGTCTACTATGATTCCTAAGCTTGCTTCTTATTGTATACGGTACACGCCTTTATAGCTACCCAGTTACGGTGTAGCGTTTGACGCTACCAAAATCACAATAATCCACAACCAGATAATCTAGTGACTTCAAGTCTAAGGATGACAATACCGTTGTCACCACGAAGCGCTTGTGACTTTACATAACATGTATGTAGCCTTCTCGGAGATGAGTCAATCTAGTGCGCCATTACCCTTAATGCACACCCATGTGTTGGATGATGATATCTCCATATCAATCCAACCCCATACTAGTCTATAGATGATTGTCATATTAATCATTATAATGGACTAGGGATATTTAAGATAAACAACACGATTCTAAATCTAAGTACTTCATTATATTTAATATCCAATAAATAATACAACGAATATTCTATCCAAAAACAAGTTCATACTAAACTAGATTGCCTCTAGGGAATCTATTCCAACAGTCTCCCAGTTGCACTAGAGCCAATATGGTGCATCCCGTATGCCAATGCTCCTAGTGTACCCTTCATTCTTCCACTGAAAAAGCGGCTTTGTAAGTGGATCTGACAAATTCTCATCTTTAGGAATCTTGCATATCCGGACGTCTCCTCAATCGATAATATCTCGAATAAGATGAAACTTCCTGAGCACGTGTTTGGATTTCAGGTGTGTTCGGGGCTCCTTTGATTGCGCGATCGCCCCAGTGTTGTCACAGTACAAGTCTACTGGGTCCGTGATGCTAGGAACCACACCAAGTTCAGAAAAAAATTTCCTGATCCAAACAGCTTCCTTTGCTGCGCCATTTGCAGCAATGTACTCAGCCTCTGTCGTAGAATCAGCCACCGTCTCTTGCTTGGAACTCTTCCAGCTCACCGCTGCTCCATTTAGGCAAAACACATATCCCGATTGTGATCTGAAATCATCTATGTCGGTGTGGAAGCTTGCATCCGTGTAACCCCTTACACGCAACTCTTCCTCTCCGCCAAATATCAAGAAAGCATCCTTATCTCTTCTCAAGTACTTTAGGATGTTCTTGACTGCAATCAAGTGACTCTCACCCGGATTGGATTGGTATCTGCTTGTCATACTCAAGGCATATGACACATCTGGTCTAGTACATATCATGGCGTACATGATATATCCTATTTCCGAGGCATAGGGAATTCTACTCATGCGTTCCTTCTCAATCTCATTGGAAGAGCAATTACTCTTCGAAAGAGTAATTCCATGTGACATGGGCAAGAATCCCTTCTTGGAATCTTGCAGGTTGAACCGTTTCAACAACTTGTCAATATATGTACTTTGACTTAGGCCTGGAAGCCTTCTAGATCTATCTCTATAGATCTTTATACCAAGTATATAGGCTGATTCCCCTAAGTCTTTCATTGAGAAACACTTTTTCTAGCCAATCTTTAACAGATTGCAACATGGGAATTTCATTTCCAATGAGTATTATGTCATCCACATACAAGACCAGAAAAGCTACAGAGCTCCCACTAACCTTCTTATAGACACAAGACTCATCTTCGTTTCTGATGAAGCCAAACTCTTTGACTACTTCATCAAAACGTCGACTCCAACTCCTAGAAGCTTGCTTCAATCCATAAATGGATCGTTGCAGCTTACACACTTTATTGGCTTGCTTTGGATCTTCAAAACCCTCTGGTTGTATTATATACTCATTCTCAAGGAGATTCCCATATAGGAATGTTGTTTTGACATCCATCTGCCAAATCTCATAGTCGTAGTATGCTGCAATGGCAAGTAGGATTCGGATGGATCTGGTCATAGCGACTGGTGAAAAGATTTCATCATAGTCAATACCATGAATCTGTCTGAATCCTTTAGCCACCAATCGGCCTGTATAGGTAATCACATTACCATCCATGTCGATCTTCTTCTTGAAGACCCACTTGCACCCTATGGGTCGCGCCCCTTCGGGTGGTTCCACCAAATTCCATACTTTGTTGGTATACATGGATTCCATCTCAGATCTCATGGCTTCAAGCCACTTCTGAGAGTCTGGCCCTTTCATGGACTCTTCATAGGTAGTAGGCTCATCGTCTGTGAGCATTGTGTCACCAGATTCTGTCACGAGAAGTCGATACCCCTCTGGCTCTTGGCGCACTCTACTAGATCTACGAAGCTCTTGTGTTACTTGAACACTGTTCCACAACTTCTTGTGGTTCCTGTTCGTGTTCCATAGTTGGTTCAGTGCTTTGTGGTTCTTGAATTTCTTCAACTTATACAGTCCTCCACTTGCTTCTTTAGAGACAAACTCTCTTTCTAGAAACACGCCAGACCGAGCAACAAACACTTTGTTCTCAGTTGGATTGTGGAAATAGTAACCCTTAGTTTCCTTAGGGTACCCCAAAAACTTACACTTATCCGGCTTTGGCCCTAGCTTGTATGATTGTAAGCGTTTTACATAGACATCGCAGCTCCAAATCTTCATGAACGACAGTGTGGGACGCCTCCCACTCCACATCTCATGTGGTGTCTTTATGACTGATTTAGATGGAACACGGTTAATGGTGAAAGCTGCACTTAATAGAGCATAGCACCTAAATGACAATGGAAGATCGGTTTGACACATCATAGATCGAACTATATCCAATAGTGTTCGATTCCTCCTCTCAGACACGCCATTTTATTGTGGCGTTCCGGGTGGAGTGAGTTGGGACACGATCCCACACTCTCTAAGATAGTCGTCAAACTCTTGGCTCAAGTATTCTCCTCCACGATCCGATCGTAGAGCCTTGATACTTTTTCAAATTTGCTTATCTACTTCACTCTAGAATTCTTTGAACCTTTCAAAGGATTCATATTTGGCCTTCATAAGGTATACAAATCCATATCTACTGAAATCATCAGTAAATGTAATGAAGTAGACGTAACCACCTCTGGCAAGCGTGGCAAATGTCCCACATACATCAGTATACACGAGCGCCAATTTCTCACTAGTCCTCTCACCTTTCTTATTGAAAGGGGAATTTGTCACATTTCCCAATAAACAAGCCTCACATGTCTCATATGATTCAAAATCAAATGAGTATAGAAATCCATCCTTATGGAGTCTAGATACACGTTTATCGTTTATGTGGCCTAAACAACAATGCCATAAGCAAGCAGGATTTAAATCATTCATTTTAATCCTCTTAGTATAAATGTTGTAGACAGGATTTCGTAGATCAAGGACATATAGTCCATTAAATAATTGCGCACTACAATAGTGAATATTATTCAAATAAATGGAACAAAAATTGTTCTCTATTGAAATAATAAAACCTTCCTTGTCCAAACAAGAAATAGAAATAATTTTTCTGCTCATAGAAGTAACAAAATAGGGATTATTTAATTCTAAAACTAATCCTGAAGGCAGAGACAGCTCGTACACGCCTAGGGCCAATGCAGCAACCTTTGCTCCATTCCCACCGCGCAAGTCTCTCTCCCCTTTAGCCAATCTTCTACTTCTCTTTAGATCATGCACATTTCGACAAATGTGAGATCCACATTCAGTATCCAATACCCACGATGTAGAGATAGTTAAATTGAAATCTACAACAAAAATACCTGGTGGTGGTGGAATCACTATTCCAAGCCTCTTGTCCTCCAGATATTTTGGGCAGTTCCTCCTCCAGTGTCCAGGCTGACTGCAGTAGTGACAATCACCTTTAGTCACACCTTTGTTAATGCCACCAACAGGCTTAAGGGTAGGTTCCTTGGACTTGGCAACTGACTTGCCTTTGCCCTTGGAGGATGAGCCAAACCTTTTGCCCTTTCCTTTCTGTACCATCATAATGACCTTGCCCTTATCCTTGTTGATGCTTTGTTCAGCTGTCCTCAACATATTGAGTAAATCTCGTAGTGGTTTCACGATCTCGTTCATGTTATAGTTCATAATGAACTGTCCATAACTCTCAGGCAACGATTTTAGTACGAGATTGGTGGCCAATTCTTGGCCAACCGGGAACCCTAGTCGTGCGAGATTCTCCAAATACCCTATCATATGTAGTACGTGGGGTCCCACAGGGTTTCCTTCTTCCATATGACATTTGAACAATGCCTTAGAAACTTCATACCTCTCAACCCTTGCCTGCTCTTGAAAGAGCTGCTTCAAGTGTTCGATAATATCGACTGCATTCATGTTCTCGTGTTGCTGTTGAAGCTCAGAGGTCATGGTGAATAGCATGAGGCAGGCTGCATCATTAGCTTCATCAACACGCTTCTGATACGCCTTTAGGGCTGCAGGAGTATTGTTCTCTGGACCTGCTGAAACTTGCTCCTATATTGCGTACAGTTTTTTTCTCTTACTTAAGAACGATTCTCAAGTTTCTGTACCAATCAAGGAAGTTGGTTCCAGAGAGCTTGTCCTTCTCAAGGACAGATCGTTGGGAATGTTGTGAACTCGATGAGTTGTTTGCCATTTGGAATTCCACAAAAGGAAAATACGCAAGTTTTAGTATTTGTGAACTTTTAACTATATTCAGAAATGGATAGTTTATTAAATATAGCTCCCACTATTTTTCTACGGATTAATAACCCTTAAGATATTAATGCGGAAAATATCCTTATATTTTCTAGTGGGCCAAGATCCATGTTTCATCTCCTTTTGAGCTTGCTTTTGCAAGTCACCCAAAATTTGACTACTTTAGGTAGGAACAATTTCAATTGCATCCCATGCAACTCTTGGTTCAATTGGGAAAATAACTCCTTATTTATCCATCCGCATGGATAATCCCAATTGATTGCCTTTAGGTTTTAATCATATTAATAATCCAGTTGTGTCCAACCTCTTATTTAAACAATTGCACATTACTTGCTTGTGTCATCGCATTGCATCATTATGAACCAAGTCTCCCTGCTTTGGCATGCACGAACTTGATAAATCATGATGACAATGAGTGTTTAAATAACGAGAAGGCAAAACACAATATTTGAATTTTAAGGGATTTTAAAACTCAATTTTAATTGTTTTGTTGATCCGTATCAACTGATCTATCTATTTTGAGTTTGGGGACAACTCCAAATAATAGATCCGGGTTGTTAGTTATCTTATTATCCTAATTGCATGCATCATACATACACCAATCTCAAAACAATAAGCCAAAAAGTAAACAACCACAAAATAAAATAAAACGTGATATGGATATGGACCTTTCTAGACTAAGATATACCCAAGCCAATGGGAATATCTATGAACCCTAAAAGCAAACACATCTCCATGCGTCTCCATCTTTTGGTCCATCCTTCATAGTCATGTGGAATGCTCCATGCTCCATCTTTTGTGGCTTCCTTTTCTTCGGGCTTCTTTTCTCTAGTCTTGGCTAACAATCTATTCTATCTAGCACTAGCTAACAACTATACTAAATAAAATAAATCTCACAAGTTGAGAAAAAAATCGGCTCGCAGGCCGTAAAACCTAATTAACTATTACATTAAATTGATCAGCTCGCAGGCCGTAAACCAAACCACAAAATTAAAAAATCACATCAAACCACATCCTAAGGCCGTATCCAACCACCATGCGATTTTCACATAAACAGTTAAAATCCATTTACAACGCGCTTGGTCAATATTAATTGCTTTTTGGATTTCTAGGGTTAAAATGGTCCAAGGGGCCCACCATCATATGGCCGAACCCCTTTGGAGCCGCCCCAGGAAGAGCCTAGCCCAGCCGGCCCAACCCATGGGGTTGGCCGACCGCCTAGGCCCTCGGCCTAGGTGGCTTGGGCGGAAAGGAAGGGGAGGGGCGGTCCTAGGGCCGAACCTCCTTAGTTGTTTCCAAAACAACTCCTTCCTTGTTCCCCAAGTCCAAAAAGTTTCCAAATTTGAAACTAGTTTCCAAATTGGTGCCCAAACCCTAGATCTAAGATCCTAAAATTTCTCAAACTCACAAATTCATGCATCTAATGCAAAAAAAATAGGTCTTGTTTTGTTTGATTATTGACAAATTGCATCATATGCTTGATTTATCTGTTTACACGATAATAAACAAATTTAAAGTGTGAAACTATCGAAACGTAACACATAAACCACGTATATGTTCTACAACCTGTGGCTCTGATACCACTGTAGGGTTTTGATCATGGATACGCAGCGGAAAATTAAATTATCCATTCAATACCCTTCAAGGATCACAGGAAGATAATCATAATGATGGTAAAGGAAGAATCATGTTACACACCTTAGGGTTTTTCCTGTGATGACTTGTAAAGTGAATTGTGTCACGTCTCTACGGTTGATCCACGCCTAGGGTTGAGATCCAGATCTTCCTTCTCCTTTGTGCTAGCTTGGACCGGAGGACGAGGAAGAAGAAATCACGCAACGAGATCACTAGGAATCTCTCGGCTTCCTCTTGTGGCCGACGGGTAAGGGGACGGACCAAGGGTCGGTTTGGCCTCCTTGTGTCTTTCTCTCTCTCCTTTGTTCTCTCCCACTCAACTAATGTTATGCGCATTAGTGTGGGAAGGAAGCTAGGAGCATCCTTTATATAGTCCAACAACTCCTTGTCAACTACCTAAAGGCCCTTCCTAATCCATCATGAATTCGGATTAGTCCCTTCCTTTCATATTAGTCCTACTAAGTTTGCAAGGTGTTGCAAAGTGATTCTTCTAATTAATTAATCATATTAATTCATTCCCAAATCTAGTTCAACTCTTTCTAGCGTGTGACTCCATAGGTTCTATCTTACTTGGTAGCAACAATTTGCTAATATGGAGCGGCCTCTAGCAAGACATCCATTCTAGCCAACTAATAGAATAGTACCACAAACCTTGTGAAAGTAATCGTCACATCCCTTTGTCTCTATATCCGGATTGGACACGAGACATACAAGTCACACTCGTATATCCAATCCATAGTTTCTCGATCTTGGGAATAGCGTTATTCGTGCAAATAACATCAATATCCTATATTGATTTATTTGAGTCCGGCAAGACCTTCCATAAGCACTATCCCTCGAGTGGCCTCGGATATCTGCTCCCGTTATGTGGGAAGGACAAATTTCATCTACGTCTACAACGATTCCCTAAGCTTGCTTCTTATTGTATCCGGTACACGCCTTTATAGCTACCCAGTTACGGTGTAGCGTTTGACGCTACCAAAATCACAATAATCCACAACTAGATAATCTAGTGACTTCAAGTCTAAGGATGACAATATCTTTGTCACCACGAGAAGCGCTTGTGACTTTACATAACATGTATGTAGCCTTCTTGGAGATGGGTCAATCCAGTGCGCCATTACCCTTAATGCACACCCATGTGTTGGATCAGGATATCTCCATTTCAATCCAACCCCATACTAGTCTATAGATGATTGTCCTATTAATCATTATAATGGACTAGGGATATTTAAGATAAACAACACGATTGTAAAGCTAAGTACTTCATTATATTAAATATCCAATAAATAGTACAACGAATATTCTAACCAAAAACAAGTTCATACTAAACTAGATTGCCTCTAGGGCATCTATTCCCACATAATTGCACCTGACAAACGTCGTTATAGAATCGGACTGCTTGAACGTTCTTAAGCTACTCCGAGAAGGACGCGCAAACAAAATCTTGGCAAAAAATTCCCTATCGGATCTTAAATATACTTTGGAAGGATGCTCTCGAATGGTGGAGAAGATTGACAGAGTTGTTTTCTCATTTGTTGGTAGAGAAGCAAATAATTTAGCTCATTTTTTTTCCAGTAAGGGTATATGTGAAGATGATATGTCCTTTTACTCGATTATCCCAGATTGGGCAAATGATGTACTTCAGTTGGATGTATTGGGCATGACTACCCAAGATTAATGAAATCAAGTTTTTTCCATTACAAAATATTGTAACCTTTCATTTTGAAACGAACAATTGAAACTATTCATAACAGGTGCCTTATCTCTATAAATAGCAGTATCTCATCTCACTCTAATCATTCCAATAATCATCTTCTTATTCTCTCAATATTTCTCAAACATAGTTTTGTTCGCCTTGTACGTACAATGGTGCTTTGTATACAGTACATGAAGGACTTTTATCCTGGGGAGCAATTCGCCTCGTACTATTATTCAATCAGACGCAACAAATGTGGGTGGCGAATACTGCTTTACGGATATCGTCGTCATACGAGATTGCCCTTAAAGTTATCTCCGTTTTAGTCGGCTTTTAATCTGTAAGTTCATGTTATTGTTTTTGTTTATTTCACTTTCTGTTTTCTTCTTATCAGAACAAATCTGATTCTACTTTTCTAAAGTATTTTATATTACTTTACATCTTTCTTGTAAATCAGCTGAGAGGAACTTGGCCAGGTTTTATAAAACATGTGCCTTTTACATTTTTTACTCCCACCATATCCGACAATTACAGTCTCCCCCCCCCCTCCTTCTCTCTTATTACAGACACAACCACCGCCACCACATCCACCACCACCACCACCGCAACCAATACCACCAACAACAACAACAGCAACAATAACAGAATGCATATCTAAACCTTACAAAAATCATATCTAAGTAAATGACCAAACAATAATCAAAACTAACAAAATAAATCTCAAACTATATGTCATTACAAATCTAAACCAAACAAAAATAAGAGGAGAGAAGAACACGAACAAGAACAGAATGTGATGAAATCGGTACTGTAAACCCAGGTCTCCTTCGAAACAGTCAATCTGAAATTTCTCATCTTCGTTACCGTCTGGTTACTCGTCATAAATCGTTGGCCCTGGCGTTCTCCTAGTCGTTCTCGTTTTCTTCTCATCTTATCCTTGTGATCTTCTTCTCATTGTCTCCATTGATCTCGTCCTCTTCATCTTCATTTTCTCTCTCACTGATCTCTTCTTCTTCCTCGTATCTCTCGCACACTTTCACTCTCTTTCTCTCTTTAAATGGGAGAATGAGGTATTGGTGGGTTAGGTAGGGTTATTGGGTGGGGGAAGGTTAGTTAGATCATTTCACAAGAAAAATATACCGAATAAGGTATGCAGGATAAAACAGACAAAACATCCCAATTAGGGAAGTAGGATAAAGAGAAGAAACAAATGTAGTAAGTGTTAGTAATTTCTGATTCTTTGATGTTTTTTTTTTCTTTTTTTTTTTCTTTTATGTGTTATTTTCAAATTAAAATAAAATATTTCCTTTGACACGTATAGTAGATCATTTAAATATATTTTATTTCTTCTCCTACATGTTTATATATAATTTTTCTAAGTATTTTTGTCAGATTATTTGAGATAAATATATCATAACATCTATATATATATATATATATATATATATATATATATATATATATATATATATATTATTACTTATAAAAGCAGAAAAGTACACCAAAATTAAGACATGTGTCATGCTTACTTGAACTCTCCAACGGTGAAGACATTTGTCATGCTTATTTGGACTCTCTAACCAATGGTTATAAGACAAGTGTAAATTCTTTAAAATTAATGTGCAACATGGCATATTAGTCATCACATAACCTCCACCATAATTGCCAGTAACTCCCATTTGCATGATTAATTTATTAGCACAATTAATTAATTAATTTGACAACATGTGTTACAAATATTTAGTACTTCATAAATTAAAAAAATATATATATTTTTTTTTCTCAAAAAAAGTGCATAAAATTTACTTAAATCAAATTGTAAAAATTACATTTTTCATTCAATTTTTTCTTTGCTGAAGAAAATTGGAGTATTATACCCAAAAAATGATAGTAGTTGTAAACTTTGCTAACTACTATGACAAACATTATTTAACTATATGTCATTTCAATGATTATCATGCAGGTGTAAATTCCTTTAAATTAATGTACACGTTGTTTGAGAAAATTTATGATATTTATTGTAAATTAATTTTAAAAAGTATACTTACAAAAAAATATGAAAACACTAATTTATTTAATTATTTTATTTATAAAATTAGAGTATTACATTATAAAAATATATAAAAAAAAGGTACACCAAAATAAAGACATGTGTCATGCTTACTTGAACTCTCCAACGGTGAAGACATTTGTCATGCTTATTTGGACTCTCTAACCAATGGTTATAAGACAAGTGTAAATTCTTTAAAATTAATGTGCAACATGGCATATTAGTCATCACATAACCTCCACCATAATTTCCAATAACTCCCATTTGCATGATTAATTTAATAGCACAATTAACTAGTAAATTTGACAACATGAGTTACAAATATTTAGTACTTCATAAATTAATAAAAACTATAATTTTTCTCAAAGAAAGTGCATAAAATTTACTTAAATAGAATTGTAAAAATTACATTTCTCATTCAATTTTTTCTTTGCTGAAGAAAATAGGAGTATTATACCATAAAAATGATAGTAGTTCTAAACTTTGCTAACTACTATGAAAAACATTATTTAGCTATATGTCATTTTTTCAATGATTATTATGCAGGTGTAAATTCCTTTAAATTAATGTACAAGTTGTTTGAGAAAATTTATGAGATTTATTGTAAATTAACTTTAAAAATTACATTTATGAATAAAATAAAAAAAAATTATTTAGTTCTTTTATTTACAAAATTAGAGTATTATATTATAAAAATATGATGTTAGTTGTACATATTGCGAATAATGTAAAAATATTAACTAACTATATGTTATATCAAAAGCACTATGAATGTGAAAATTCACATTCATTCTATATATGTTTTAAGTGGAAGTGTTGTAGAAAAAATGACTGAATAAAATCAAGAGGGTTAATATTCACAGACATCAATGGCAGATCTATTATTCTATCTAAGATTTTGTTTGGATTGACATTTTAACGGAAATTATGTGTTTATGTAGCAAGAAAAACGGTTCATTTGAATGAAAATGAAAATTATGTTAAAATCATAGTGAAAAGGATAGAGATAAAGTTCATTGATTTTTTGAAAAATTATTTTGATGTTAAATTAAAAAAATTCATAGCCTAATGTTTATTCATAAATATTATTATTAAAATGAAATTTATAAATTCTCTTATAGATTATACGACGGGAAAATATACCTCATTCAATTGGTCACTTCGACCCGGTGATTTTGTTAACAAAACGATGCAAGAGCTGGGTACAAATAATTTTACTCCCAACTAAGGATAATATTTTCATGATGTTTTAGAGCGTAATCATTTTATTTTAATAAATAACATCAAAATATTGATTGGTGATATAAAATGAAACTAGTTAAATACACGACTATTTCCTTTTAGGAAGATTACATGACTAATCAACATATCATTAGAGCTTTCAACATAAAAAAATTCTACCAGTTTGTTTTTGTTTTGACATGAATAAACAAATCGTTGAAAAAACTCATCACCAGAAAAATGGTGATATTCAATAGGTAATGATGTTTCTGGTCAATATATCCGCCAATTGGAATCGCAATCACAAGCCCAAATCAATCAACACAACAAATGGTAATTTCTAACGTCAATTACAACTGGTCTCAAGAAGTGTGACCCATAATGTTTCAGGACTGTTGGGATGACCGTGTTTGAGTCATTTCAAGGATATATTATCGTTGTTTATGTTTTGTTAAGTACTTTAATGTTTTTATCCGTTATTGGTATCTTTTATTTGCTGTTACAGCTTGTGATTCTTACTAACATATCTAGTATCTGCTCTAGCTATCAGATTAACTAAGAATTCTCTATTGTTCACCTTGAACAATCCTTGAGAATATAAACAGAAGTAATATAAGAAATATATACAAATGGAGTTCAGAACAGAAGAACAGAGGAAATGAAACTGTTGTGAGAGTGCAGTGTTCTTCTGAGAATAGGATCGAGAATTTGATCTCCTTCTTTGTTGCCTGGAAATCCTTGAATGTGTTTGAGAGTCTCCAGATTTTTGCCCGTTGAGTTGTATGTTAAAAGCTTCAAACTGAGCTCCTTATATACAGCTAATTTTGATCTGCAAATCTTCAAGATTTTCAGCAACAAACTTTCATATTTTGTAGGCACCAACTTTGACATCTCTAACAGTCTTTCCCAACGGATAGTTGCTTAGTATCTTCATGGATACTGATCCGATCTTATCCATAAACATGTTGAGAAGCTGTTAGAATCATTTGATTGATTGCATAATCAAATCAACCCAGAAACTCCTTCCCTGCAAAACTCAGGTTAGGAAACAAATCCTACAGAAATAGGAAATAAACTTTCCCTGCAAAACTTAGTCAAACGGATGGATTAGATGGTGTTAAACATATCAAAATAGTTTTTCTTTCATCATCAAGTAACAATAGATTAAGCACACAGGTTTAGAAGTTCAAACAGAAACTTCCCCTAAGATCATGCTTATAAGTCTTAGTCAGTTTCAAGACTTTGAAAACTGTTTCAAGGCCTTGAAATAGACTAGCTATTTCAAGTCTTTGAAACACTGAAAGTGCTTTGATCTTACAACCTCCCCCTTGATGAAAGACAAAACCAAGTTCTTCCAATCTATTTGTTACTGTACTTCTGCAACAAATACTCATTAGCACATAGCATAAATAATCATATAAAATCAACACATAATGTCCAAAAGATCCAACTTATTAAACAGCAAAACAACAAAGTGTGCAGATAATCCTTAACTGACCAAAACCAGGTCATCTATCAAATAATAAATAAAACAACCTAAATTTTCTCCCCCTTTTTGACTTTCATAAAAAAAGAATGAGAATATGTTGGATCATTGTATTGGAAAAAAAAATCTGAAGATAATAATTTCAAGGCTTTGGAAAAGATTTCTAGGCCTTGAAAAAGAAAAAGAAAGAGTATGCAAGAATTAAGGGGTAGGGTCTTCATCTCCTTGTTCTCTGCATCCTCTTCCTGACTTTCTTCCTCATCATCTTGTTCTTCTTCTTGTTGATCCACATCATCACCTTTTTCACCTTCTCCCTCAAACAAATCAGCAGCGGTCACAATCTCTGGTACAGTAGACTTCTTAGGTTTCTTCTTCTTGAGATCTATGAGCAGTGCACTTTTGATTAGATTGGTGATTCAAGAAATCACCAGCTTTTTATTAATATAAATATTTACCTTTAATAGGTTTTTGTATCTTTTCAGAATATGTATGATACGACAATTCATTTACCTATTGAATATCAATTACTAAAAGAATATTTTTTAACATATCGTTTTTCTAGAGATAATCTAATAAAACATCATTTACCTTATTCAACTTAAGATTTATATATTTTTGAATGAAATTCTATTGCTAAAATATTTATGCTCGATATTTACCTTTAAATTTTCTATATGCTTTATTGATTTCTTCACCCCTAAAATTCACCTCCTACATGGGTGCTTATTTGGTTAATTAGTAAATCAATATAATGTGATTACTTTATGATACATTTATTGTGAAATTTCCCTTCCATGTTTAATTATACTTGAGGTCAAATCTATAATCTTTTCTCAGTCAATACTCATTCGT
Organism: Linanthus parryae; assembly: GCA_023055425.1. NCBI lineage: Eukaryota > Viridiplantae > Streptophyta > Magnoliopsida > Ericales > Polemoniaceae > Linanthus > Linanthus parryae. The sequence goes on from JALGPY010000002.1 coordinate 71,550,110, forward strand.
GTTAATTTAAAGCCTTATGCAGAGTTGCGATGAAGAAGTCAAGTAAAAAAATATCAACCTTAAATTATGTTGGTTTAACAAGCAAAATTATAACTGAGTTTCTTATCACATTTTCTTCACTTTGATCACGCGTTTAATTATCTTTTATAATTGTGGCAGAGGCCGCTTAAATCTAATATATCACAGAGGATGACTCTCTAACTTTCGTATGATTTGATTTTTCTAATTTACATAGATAAAAGATTGAATACCACATGAAAATAGACAAATGTTTCTCCTTATGGTACTTTCTCTCATGTTCTCTCTAAAATATGAAAGGCCAAAATAAGGTATTTATTTAATAGAAAAAAAATATATTTCAATTATAATTATCCATTACACTTTGAATGAGTTTTTTTATAGTAATTTGAATTGGAGATAAATGTGGGTTCTCAAGCATCTTTTCCTTAAACTTAATTGAATAATCAGTAAAAAATTACATGATTGTTGACACAACATATAGCACCTGAGTGCAAACACCAAAATTTTCAAATGCAAAAGAACAACTTTTTTGTTAAGTAAATGCTTTAACATTTTTAAGTGCGGGTTCTCGCCTAGTACATATAATAGTTATTCAATTACATGATTTAATTACTTATATTTAGATTAATTATATAATTACTATCTATAATATTCTAAAATTTGATTTGTCATATTAATAGAGTATTTTTATTTATTTATTATATTGTTGTAATATAGAATAATAGTAAATATTCACGTGCATATCACATATAAGAATATCAAATGCATAGCTATCTAAACTTTGTCGTGTATTGAGGCATAACCGTAGAGTGTCGGTTCGCAGACCAGCGAGACTGTGACATTTGAGATTGTTGACACAACATAGATGTGTACTCTAGCAAGTACACTCGGTCGTCATGCAGTACCGATAAAATATCTAGTATTGTAGATCACACGAGGATAAATCCTAATTATCTAACTAAGTATTACTCTAAAGTACTTGTAAAAACTAATGAGGAGTGTAATTGATTTCTTTCCCCCAAACCAGTCACATGTACTGGATAACTGAACTAAATATTTATTTTTATGGAATTTTCTATTAATTGTGATTTGTTGTAAAAGATGACAATGGAAAAATAGTAGCTATTTTATAAGTCGTGTACGGTTCTTAGACTATTTCCGATCACGATGAAACAAAGTACACAATGTCTAGTAAATTTGAGTAATAACTACTCTGATTATCTCTCTGTTGATTCAAAGACCATTTAATGTGTTTTGGATGGTAATTGTTTTGAGTGACGAAAGACAAAGACAAAGACATAAGCAGCAAAGCATTTCAGATACTCCAAGGCCTTGAGATACTGACAGAGCTTCAAAGCCTTGCGAGTTGTTTTATCCTGCTATACGTTCTAACAGTTCTGTGTTGCAGATTGGATATCTGATTATACAGATCATGGATTTACTTCATATATTTATAGTTTACACTATTTATATATCTAACACAATTGCAGATGATCAGAACACGAAGAATCAAAGTTTTCTGGGTTTAACTTTGAATATCTGTGAAGCAGGTTCAGAGCTCCAAGGCCTTCAGATGTGCCTTGAGCTGCTGACAGTTTTTACAGAATTAAGTTGATTCTTTCTTGCAGGTTGTGATTCTTATTATTGTGATTATTCATTGACTTCTAAGAGTCTTAAACTTGTTTTTCATGATTTATATGTATTAGAAGTTAAACAGGTTACTGTTTTAATCTTTTAACCAGTTTTATCAGAAACTGGATAACCAAACAGTCATAGCACTGTTGTCTTTTTGGATTTTGTTGTTGCTGTGTTTTAATGCTGTTGCAGGGCTGTTAAACGTGCAAGATAAATCTCAACAAAATCAAACGGATATCCACTTAGAGGTGTTTGAATTTCAGTTGAAAACAGAAAGAGGATTTGTAGGAACTGATATCCTAAAATCTCTCAATCAGTTGCAGTTGTGGATAAAAGAGACTGGTTTGAATTTTGAAGGGAGAAGGGCTTGCAGAATACTCAGAAAGGTGTGACAAATTCGTGGGATATCATTCATTCAAACACACAAGGATCCAAGCTTCAATCCAAATTCCAGAAGATCAAATCAATCCAGTTTCCAGAAGAACACATCCAGGCTTCAATAGCTTATCTCTTCTACTGTGTTCTTCACTTTTTCTGTAATTTGTGTATCTTTGATTTTCTTAAACCTCACTTAACCTAGTGGTTGGTTTTTCAAGTGAACAGCAAGAGTTTCTGTTAGCTCAACAGTTAGTAGCTGGAACTAGATAGGTTTGGAACCACAAACTGTATAGGTGTAAGGTAAATCACTTAGACTTGAAGATCTAGGGTTGTTTCTGTGTGAGTAATAAGAAGTGTTTGCCCAATCATGGTGGGATTAGATCCCTCAGGCAGAGATTAGGTCCATTGGGACTGAACTCTGTAAATTTCTTTGTGTTCTTTACTTTACAGTTTAATTATTATCTGCTGCATACAACTCAAATCAAACAAGGGTTCATAAGCTGTTTAGAATTGATAATAATTCAAGGCCTTGAAGCTTTATATTTGCCTCTGAAAGTTTCAGACAGTTTACTAAAATCTCAAGGCCTTGAGATTTGAGTTTCACACAGTTATTCTGTTAAATTTTGAGTTTTGTAAAAATTTTCCATACTCTATTCAACCCCCCCCCCTCCTTCTAGAGTATTTAGGTCCTGTATTTAGTCTAAATTACACACTTTCAATTGGTATCAGAGCTTGTGTCACTTTTTTAGATCTAACAATATGGTGAGTATGAGTAATGTAGGAGATGGTGGATTCTCACAAGGAAGGGCAGCCAACAGACCTCCATTGTTCTGTGGTGATAACTTAATGCACTGGAAGGCATTGATGAAGATGTTCATCATAGATCAAGACATGGAACTGTGGTCAATAGTTCAGAATGGTCCTCATGAGTACTATACTACAATTGATGGAGTCAGATGTATCAAGTCTGAGGAAAATCTTTCAGTTACTGAACTGGAAAAGGTATCAAAAATTACAAGGCTATGAATCTGTTATAATGTGCTCTTAATGCAGATGAGTTCAACAGAGTGTCAAATTGCAAGAGTGCCAAAGAAGTATGGGATAAACTGGTGGTGACATATGAAGGAACTAGCCATGTTAAGCAGACCAAAATCAACATACTTCTGAGGCAATATGAGTTGTTCAAGATGAATTCAGATGAGACCATCAAGGAGATGTTCAAAAGAATCACTGATGTGGTGAACAATCTGGAGTCATTGGGAAAGAAGTTCTCAGATGAGGAGAAGGTCAGAAAGATTCTGAGAAGCTTGCCAAAAGCCAAGTGGGAGCCAAAGACAACCGCCATTGAGGAAGCTCAGGACTTGATTCTTCTTTAGCTAGATGATCTACAAGGAAAGCTGCTTACTCATGAAATGTCTATGAAGGATGTGGAAGGTGATTTGAGTGAAAACATCAGGAACTTAGCACTTAAGGCAAAAGACAGTGAAAAGTCTCAAAGCCTTGAGACTGAAGATGAGCCTGATGATGAAGAAGCTTTAGCATTGATCTCCAAGGCCTTGGCCAGGATTCTCAAGAAGAAAAGAAACTCTGGTAACAGGGATTACAACAGAGAGAGATCAAGACCTTCAGGCAGCAAGGACTACAAAGGTAAATCTTCATCACAGTCACATAAAACTAAATTAATGAATTATTTTGAGTGTGGTGATGCTGATGATTTATTAAGGGACCGTCCACAAAAGAAGAAGAACAAGAACTTTCAGAAGAAAGACAATGACAACAGAAGGAAGAAAGCCATGATGGCTTCCTGGAGTGATTCTGATTCATCAAGTGACTCAGACTCATAAGAAGATCAAGCAAACTTATGCTTCATGGCAAAGCATGATGAGGAAAAATCATCAGACAGACATATTGAAGATATGGTAAAAATTTACTTGCTAGTCCTTCTGATGTACTTCTTGAAATTCTTAAAAGTATTTTTTTAAATGAGGAAAGTTATAGATATGAGATTTCTGCTTTAAAGATTAAGATTCATGAGCAGGTAAAAGAAAACCTGGACCTAGTTTTTTCAAACAAAACTGTTGAAGTTTCTAAGACAAAGCTTGAAAAGGACTTCAAGGCCTTGGACAGCAGGTTCAAAGCCTTGAAGGCACAGACAAAAGAGGTTGTTGATCAAAACACTCTTTTGACTGAAAGATATGTTGATCTAAAGACTCATTCTGAAAATTTAGAACAACAGATATGTTCTTTGACTGAGAAACTTCAAGAGTCCAAGAAGGTCCTAGCTAGGTTTACAGGCTCAGAACATAGTCTGAATGTCATTCTTGGAGGAAGTCTGAAATCAATGCATAAAAGTGAGATTGGCTATAATCCAAATTTTCCAAAGAAAGGCCAAACTACTTTTTTCAAATCTGGTAGCAGACATTCTTCAAAATGTCATTACTGTGGAAAAATTGGTCATTTCAGATTAACTTGTCCCTTCAGAAGATCAGAACCTCACATTATGAGGAATACTTATCCTTATCAGCTTAAGGGACAGGTTAGGCAGATTTGGGTTCCAAAAGGAATTAGGCCACCAAACATGGCAGATTCTGAGTATGACTCAAAGTTCTGCACTTGGTCTAACAGCCTGTTGAGGAAATGATTTGTTTTTTGCAGGATGTCACCAAGGCCTTGAAAGATCAGAAATGGATATTAGACAGTGGATGTTCCAGACATATGAGTGGAAAGAAGTCTCTCGTTACTGAACTTACAGAAAAATCTGGAGGAACAATCACACTTGGTGACAAAGCAAAATGCAATATCATTGGTATAGGTAGTATTGGTAATGGTTCTACTAATTCTATATATGATGTGTATCTGGTAGATGGACTTATGTATAATCTACTTAGTATCTCTCCGATACGTGATAAAGGTTATAAGGCTATATTTGACAAGGAGAAATGTGTGGTGCAAGATGAGAAATCTGGTGATTGCATACTCATTGCTCCTAGATCATATAATCTATATGCTATGAGTTGTAACAGTGTTGCAGGTGACAAGCTAAAATGCCTCAAGGCCTTGAAGGAATATTCAAAGCTTTGGCACAGAAAGCTTGGGCATATTAGTATAAACACCTTGAATAAACTCATATCAAAGGACTTGGTAAGAGGTTTACCATCACAGAAATTTTCAGATGATGAGGTTTGCAAGGCATGTGTACAAGGTAAGCAAACCAGAAGCTCATTCAAGCCAAAGAACTTTGTAAGTACTTCTAGACCCTTAGAACTGCTGCATATGGACTTGTGTGGTCCTATGAGAGTTCAGACTCCAAAAGGTAAGAGGTATATGCTTGTTATAATAGATGATTACTCTAGATTTACTTGGGTAATGTTTATTAGAGACAAAACTGAAGCTTTATTTAAATTTTCTAGATTGTGTAGAGAGCTTCAAACTTTGAAAAATTTACCTGTTGCATCTATTAGAAGTGATCATGGTAGGGAGTTTGATCAACTTGACTTTGACTTATTTCGTGGAAACCATGGAATTTCACACAATTTTTCTGCACCTAGAACTCCACAGCAAAATGGAGTAGTTGAAAGGAAAAATAGGACACTTGAGGATATGTCCAGAACCATGCTTCTTGAAAGTAATTTGCCAAAGTTCTTATGGGCAGAAGATGTTAACACTGCCAATTATGTGTTGAATAGATGCTTGATTAGACCTATTTTGAAAAAGACCCTCCTATGAACTGTTTAAAGGTAGAAAGCCTATTGTTTCTTATTTTAAACATTTTGGTTGTATCTGTTTTGTGCATAATAATGGTAGAGACAATCTTGGTAAGTTTGATGCTAGAAGTGATGAAGGTGTATTTCTTGGATATTCTCAATCTAGCAAAGCTTATAGAGTTTATAATAGAAAAACCAAGATTGTGGAAGAGAGTATTCATGTAATTTTTTATAAAAGTACTAAGGATTCTCTGAGTGAAAGTTTTGCAGATCTAGATTTGAACAAGCATGAATCAGATGATAATGTTGTGAAAGAAGACAAAGTCAAAACTAATGTGCAGAATCAATCAGCAGAATATCAAGGCCTTGAACCTGCTGCTGAATCAAAATCTCAAAGCCTTGAGACAGAAGCAGAAAATTTCTATGATGCTCCTTCTACTGTTTCAAGGACTCAAAGCCTTGAAGGAGAATATTCCTGGATACCAAGAAAGAAGTTTAAGTACCTTGCAGATCATCCAGCTGATAACATTATATCAGATCCATCAACTGGAACTCAGACAAGAAGACAGTTGAAGAACTTGTGTGCTTTTAGTGCATTTGTATCTTTGATCGAGCCTAAAAATACCAAGGAAGCACTAGAAGATGCAGAATGGATCATTGCAATGCAGAGTGAGCTGAATGAGTTTGAACGAAACAAGGTATGGAATCTGGTTCCCAGACCTAAAGAGAAATCAGTTATTGGAACCAGATGGGTATTCAGAAACAAGCTTGATGAGAATGGCAAAGTGATAAGAAATAAAGCCAGACTGGTAGCTCAAGAATATAATCAGGAAGAAGGTATAGATTATGAGGAGACTTTTTCTCCTGTTGCCAGGTTAGAAGCTATTAGAATACTTCTTGCACTTGCATCTCACAATCACATAAAGCTTTATCAGATGGATGTTAAATGTGCTTTTCTGAATGGATATTTACAAGAAGATGTTTTTGTAGCACAACCACCTGGTTTTGAAGATGAAAACTTTCCTGATCATGTTTATAAACTGGACAAATCTCTTTATGGATTAAAACAAGCTCCAAGGGCTTGGTATGACATGCTTTTAAAATTTCTACTTCAAAATAAATTCAAAAGAGGCCTAGTTGACAAAACTCTTTTCATTAAACATCATCAAACTGATTTGTTAGTTGTTCAGATTTATGTAGATGATATTTTATTTGGTTCTACTTATGATGCTCTTTCAAAATAGTTTTCTAGTCTGATGTGCAGGGAGTTTGAGATGAGCTTAATGGGTGAACTGAATTTCTTTCTTGGACTTCATATCTTACAAATGAAGAAAGGAATTTTTGTACATCAAGGAAAGTATACCAAGGACTTATTGAATAAGTACAATATGTCACAGTCCAAGGTGCTTAAGAGTTCATCACTCTCTTTAGACAAAGATTTAAATGGTAAGAGTGTGAATCAAAAGGAATACAGAGGCATGATTGGATCACTGTTGTATTTAACTGCTAGTAGACCTGATATTATGTTCAGTGTCTGTATGTGTGCTAGATTCCAAGCAGATCCAAAGGAAAGTCATTTAACTGCAGTCAAAAGAATTTTTAGATATTTGAATGGAACCAGAGACTTAGGGCTTTGGTATCCAAGAAGATATAATTTTATGTTGAGTGGCTATTCAGATGCAGATTTTGCAGGATATAAAGTAGACAGGAAAAGTACTTCTGGATGCTGTCAATTTCTTGGATCTTCATTGATCAGTTGGTATTCCAAAAAGCAAAACTATGTAGCATTATCAACTGCAGAAGCTGAATATATTGCAGTTGGTGCTTGCTGTTACAAGTGTTATGGATTGCTCAGCAACTTAGAGATCTTGGCTACAATTTCAGAAATGTGCCTATTCATTGTGACAACACAAGTGCTATTTCAATCTCTAAGAATCCAGTCCAGCATTCAAGGACCAAGCACATAGATGTGAGACATCACTTCCTCAGAGATCATGCAGAACAAGGTGATGTTGTTTTAAATTTTATTTCTACTTCAATGCAGATTGCTGATATTTTCACTAAACCTTTGCCAGATGATAGGTTTTCATCTCTAAGGCTTGAATTGGGGATGTTAAACAAGGATGCATTGGTTAAGGGGGAGTATTAGTACTTATACGTGATTATGTGCTGAAATCTCAAAGCCTTGAGATTATACTTTCTAAATCCTTAAAAGTATAGCTCAAAGCTTTGAAGTTTCTTAAACTGCAGAAAATCTCAAGGCCTTGAGATTGTTCTCCAGGTCTTGATAATATCTGTATTTTTAAAAAAAATATTGGATCATCAAATATAATATCTTATCTTTTTAGATAACTGTATAATATTTGAATTACTCAGAGAATTTTCTAAAATATCCAAAAAAAATTCAATATTCTATTTTGCATGTTGATTTAGCAGAGTCCTTTCATGACTCATCCTTTTCAACCTACTTAAGCTGAAAGTCATGGCTTTTTCTTCTCATTCTCTCTCAATTCTCTACGAATCTCCTCTTTCTCTCTCTCTCTCAGTTTCTCTCAATCACGTTCTCTTCTCAAAACCCTAAACCCCAAAATAGAGGGCAAATCAGCCAGAATTCAGCAACAGGGAAAGCCTTCTGGCAGATCCAAAAAGAGGGAAAATAAGAAGGATAAGATAGTGATTTCTGATTCAGATTCAGAAAACACTCAGAGCTTGCATGAGGACACTCCTCCTGCAAAGAAGTCCAGAACAGAGAAGGGAGATGAAGGCTCAAACATTGATCCACAGCAGGAGACACAGACTCTGGGTGGTGATCAACCTAGGTCAGAGAAGAAGAAAGGGGGAGAAAAGAAAAAGACTGATGAAGAGGAAAAGATGAAATTTGCTCAAGAAAGCAAGAAGAAACCATCTGAAGGACAACAAGAATAGACCAAACCCTTAGAGAATAAAACTAGGGTTAAGCAGGTTGCTGCTGCAACCAAGAAAGGTTATCAAGGTAAGAATGTACTTCCTACATATTGGTTTGTTAGTTCTGAGGTTAGAACTGTATGGATGAAAGGTTATGCTTCATCTAAGGTAGCTTTCTATAGTATGGTTTCTGAAGAATTGTTGGATAAATTGGATATTGACTGCATGAGAAAGCTAAGAGAAACTGCTGTTTGGAAGTTAAATCCTAGTTCAAAGGCCTATCCTAGGTTAACTAGGTTGTTTTATCTGAATTTGTTTTCTGAAGGTGATGATAAAATGGTGTTAACTTCAAAAGTGGCTGGAGTAGATTTGAGGTTAGATCATAGGACTTTTGCCAAAGTCTTGGGCATTCCTAGGAAGTATAATGTTGGAGATTACCCTGATATGAAGGAGTGTCTGGATAAGGCAAAGGAGATGTGTTTTCATTGAAGTTATACCCTCTGGTCCAAAGCAGTTGACACACTCTGTGCTCAACTGTGAAGCCAAAATCATGTTTACAATTCTGATGAGAAGTGTAGTTCCTAGGGAGAACTCAAGGGAGTTAGTGACTGATAAGGTTCTTATTTTGATGTATCTGATATCTCAAGGGATTGAGATAGACTTGCCAACAGTTGTTATGGAGCATATGATTTATTGTGCAACCAGAACTAGAAACCATCCTCTTCCATATGCCAACCTGTTACCTCTTTTCTTTGAATACTTTGATGTACCTGTGAAAGGAGAGTAAAAGATTACTGGAGGTTTTGGGTTGATTGATGAGACTTCACTTCAGAGGATTGGGGTAGTTCAGAACGGGAAAGGACATTGGAACTCTTATTCAGATTTGTCTAAGGAGGAACTTGCAGAGAAGGAGTATGTGAAGCCTAAGGGGACTACATCAAGGAAAGGACAAGCCAATGAGGATTACTCTTTGTTGGTTGAGAAGTTAGAAGATCAGCAGGTTGAGATTGAAGATCTCAGACAAAGGTTATTTGTCCTGTCAGCTGAATTCAACCAGTTCAAGGGCTTGATGAATGTTATGAATGGAAAGATGGATGTTGTCATCAAGGGTCTGAATTTGGAAAAGATACCTTCTGCTACTAGTCATGACACCAGTGTGGATTCAGATGAAAGGTTGGGAGATTTTCTGAAGAAGAAAAAGAAGCCAATTCCAGTGGTGCTCACTTCAAAAGATTTGTATGAAAAAACTAATGAAGAAGATGTTGGAGAAGACACAGGTGTTGATGCAGCTACAAAGGGGGATTCAGTACAGGTTAAGAAGAAAGTGGATGAAATAATTCAAGATGTTATTGCAGAAGTGGAAGCTGAAAAGAAGGTAATCAGTCTGCTGAAGATGCTGCAAGTGAAGAAGAAGTTGGAGAAGGCTCAGAGAAAGGCCAGACATCAAAGAAGAAGTGAAGATCAGAGAATGCCAAAGCCTTGACCTTCTATTTCTTCCTCTTCTTCTTTTCTGTTCTCAAGGCCTTGACTTTTTAGCAATAATTTTGTTTAAGTTTTTTTTAAGACTCTGAGTAATGATTCAACATTTCTTCATCTTTATTTGATGAAAGTCAAAAAGGGGGAGAAATTATGTGTTTTTGTGTTTGAAGTATTTGAATAATAATAATACTTATTTTGTGTTTGCAGTATTTGAATAATAATAATACTTAGTTGTTTTGTGGTTTAATCAGTTGTGTTTATATTACTGTGGTTATATGTAAATTTTTGCTTATTATCTGTGGTATACTGGTTATCTATCTGGTATTATTGTCTATTGTATCTGCATTTTGTGGTTATCAAATTTTCATAATGAGTGGCAGGAAAATATATACAAGACTGTAGGTTTTGTCTTTCATCAAGGGGGAGATTGTTGATTCAAAGACCCTTGAATGTGTTTTGGATGGTAATTGTTTTGAGTGATGAAAGACAAAGACAAAGACATAAGCAGCAAAGCATTTCAGATACTCCAAGGCCTTGAGATACTGACAGAGCTTCAAAGCCTTGAGAGTTGTTTTATCCTGCTATATGTTCTAACAGTTATGTGTTGCAGATTGGATATCTGATTATACAGATCATGGATTTACTGCATATATTTATAGTTTACACTATTAACATATCTAACACAATTGCAGATGATCAGAACAGGAAGAATCAACGTTTTCTGGGTTTAACTTTGAATATCTGTGAAGCAGGTTCAAAGCTCCAAGGCCTTGAGATGTGTCTTGAGCTGCTGACAGTTTTTACAGAACTAAGTTGATTCTTTCTTGCAGGTTGTGATTCTTATTATTGTGATTATTCATTGACTTCTAAGAGTCTTAAACTTGTTTTTCATGATTTATATGTATTATAAGTTAAACAGATTACTGTTTTAATCTTTTAACCAGTTTTATCAGAAACTGGATAACCAAACAGTCATAGCCCTGTTATCTTTTTGGATTTTGTTGTTGCTGTGTCTTAATGTTGTTGCAGGGCTGTTAAACGTGCAAGAGAAATCTCAGCAAAATCCAACGGATATCCACTTAGAGTTGTTTGAATTTCAGTTGAAAACAGAAAGAGGATTTGTAGGAACTGAGATCCTAAAATCGCTCAATCAGTTGCAGTTGTGGATAAAACAGACTGGTTTGAATTTTGAAGGAAAAAAGGGCTTGCAGAATACTCAGAAAGGTGTGACAAATTCGTGGGAGATCATTCATTCAAACACACAAGGATCCAAGCTTCAATCCAGATTCCAGAAGATCAAATCAATCCAGTTTCCAGAAGAACACATCCAGGCTTCAATAGCTTATTTCTTCTACTGTGTTCTTCACTTGTTCTGTAATCTGTGTATCTTTAATTATCTTAAACCTCACTTAACCTAGTGGTTGGTTGTTCAAGTGAACAGCAAGAGGTTCTTGTTAGCTCAACAGTTAGTAGCTGGAACTAGATAGGTTTGGAACCACAAGCTGTATAGGTGTAAGGTAATCACTTAGAATTGAAGATCTAGGGCTGTTTCTGTGTGAGTAATAAGAAGTGTTTGCCCAATCCTTGTGGGATTAGATCCCTCAGGCAGAGATTAGGTCCATTGGGACTGAACTCTGTAAATTGCTTTGTGTTCTTTACTATACAGTTTGATTATTATCTGCTGCATACAACTCAAATCAAACTAGGGTTCATAAGCTGTTTAGAATTGATAATAGTTCAAGGCCTTGAAGCTTTCTATTTTGCCTTTGAAAGTTTCAGACAGTTTACTAAAATCTCAAGGCCTTGAGATTTGAGTTTCACACAAAGTTATTCTGTTAAATTTTGAGTTTTGCAAAAAGTTTCCATACTCTATTCAACCCCCCCCCCCTTCTAGAGTATTTAGGTCCTGTATTTAGTCTACATTACACACTTTCACTCTCCATCTCACGTAGTTCTACCTAAAAATAGTCATTAGGTCTTCTCGATCCACTAATGCCTATTGTTACGCTCTAGTTTACTAAGAAAATTCTAAGTCAACCAAATCTACCCTCTCATGGCCATTCAAATTTTTATCCTCTCAGCCTCATAATATAGAATAAAACCGTCTTCTTAAACACGTTTAGCTTCAAGTCACTCTCGCACACTCAACCCAAAAAAGTAACACTTTCGTGATCAATTCATACATGTATGTAATGAACAAAAAGAATGCAATTTTATTGGAGCATCAAAATAGTATTAAGTTCATCCGAAATGTGAATCACACATGATTTCAAAAAAAATCTAAGCTAGTTCCTATTTACTTCATAGAAACTCAGTAAAAAACATTTAGCTACTCATGCTGACGATTACATAAATTTTGAATAAACATAGAGAAGAGAGGAAAAGTATATCAAATGTTACTAAAATCGTATACTATTATTCTCTCTGGCACCTAGGTGTAGTTGTAGCCAAAAACACGTTTCCATGTTTAAAGCTCATTTTTTGCACTCTTGCCCCTTGAGAATTGCACCAGTGGCAGACCTGGTCGTAAGATCACAAAGTCTGGTCCTACAATCACCAGATCTGGTCGTACGACCAGCAGAAGCCGTTATACGACTACTTTTTGAGAATTTTTTAAGTCTTCTGGTAGTACGACCATGATCTTGGTCGTACGATCACAGTGGGCCCTGCAGCTCTTTTTCTTCTTCTTTTCCTTCCTCCACTTCGCTTTGTGAGTTCGCCAAGCATCCAAATTTCATCCTTGCGCTTTGTATTGATCCTCCAAGCTTCGGTTGTCTATCAAAACAACACGAATCAAAATCCCTATATCATATCTACTTAAAGTATCAACCCAATGCGTAAAAAGGCCCGAATTCAACTCGCATGCAAATAAGACTCATATAATCAAACTAAGCACAAAAATACTCAGAAAGACACTACATTGTCCATTTTCACTCACAAAATGGTAGGAAACTAGGTCACATTAAAAATCCTACTCGGAGTTATCAATTGTTACTTGCGTGTAACACGTCTGAAAATTTCTAGGGGTCTAACTAATATAACTTAAAATTATGGGGTAAAAGTGAAAATAAGATTTTCACCTTGAGATTATAATGAATCTAGGATGGCAGTGGTAATGATGCAATACTTTGAAGTATTGGAGGGAAATAGAATTCATTTGAACTTTGAGGCCACTGTGCAATTTTCACAAATCAGTTCCGCTGATCTTTTACAAAATGAGAATATCAGGAAGAGAGAAGTGAAGACTACAATATAGTAGGAGTAGTTTCATAATTACTGTGAAGTGATTTCACATGATTGTGGGGTAATTTTGTATTTATCATAAAAAATGGAAAAAATGTAAATATAAAAAAATGAGGTTTCACCATGAATTGGCCAAAGTTAATGGTTGTTGGATATTGTGGAGTAAATATGTAATAATTTTAAATGATGGGGCATAGTTGTAATTCTTGATAACTTGAAATTATAGTAATATCTATTCTACCCAAACTTTTTAGTAATTGCAAATACACCCCTAGTGTGAAATCTCTTCCATTTCACACCCTATAACATTGAAACCTCACCCACATAGGTGGCATCACCTCATGAGCTCTCTTGGGACTCAGCATTAACACCCTAGATTATAAATATCCTCTTTTCCTTCTTCATTCTTCATTCTTCCCTCCAAGAGCTTCACTCTCAAATCCCACACTGTGGTCAAATATTTTCGCAGCTTCTGTAACCTGTGGAGCGCTATGAGAGGAGAGCCAAAATCCCCAACTCTATTTATTGATCCACATAGCAGGAGAGTCAGAATTCGGGTAAGGGGTTCAAAATCCTAACCACTGTTAGAGCTCGATTCACCCCTCTCTAGTGAAATTCCGTTCAATTGATCATTTATGTCATGTTTTGGAAGGTTAGGCGAACCCAAGGACTCTATTTTTAGAACATGAATCACCAAAAAATCCATGTTGTCAAATCTGGCCGGTTTCTTCATTGGCAAACCTCCATGGCCGACTATAAGTCAGTAGCTCTCTAATCTTGCTTTAAATGGATTGTTAGATGCATCAAAATGAACCTTGCAGTTCCTTGAACACGTTTTAGGCATCAAAATGCTCCCAGATATTATTTCTAATAGTATCTTATCACTAGTTGATGCATAAATCCGGCAGGAGAGTGGTCAAGTTCACTGGGCTTTATCTCCCTCACTAGTGAATTACATTCATTGCTATTTGTTTCTACTGATTCCTCACACTCCCAGCTACATATTTCATATTTACTTCACTTCCTAATTCGATCAGTAGGTGACTTGAAATTTGAACGAAATGTTGCTGCAAGAATAATCAGAACTTCTATTTTTAAGTGCCGAAAATTCATTCCAGCTTTCGATCCCAACATCATGTTTCTCTCTTGATAAAATTTCAGTGGTTTCTGGCCCTGAATACTGTATGTTAAACCAGCTTTGGATTCACAATAAACTTGGGGTACAACTCCAACGAATGCCCTTGCAGATTTAACCATAAACATTGGCGAAAAGGTGGTGAAGTGTCTTGAACATAGGAAATGCGGTAAGTGTTGAAAATGCTAATGAAACTGTCATGTTGATTTGACCATAACTCTCTCAATATTTCTTTGAATTTTCCTATTTTTTTCCTGTGTAAAACTGGTTGTGAATCCTACAAACCATGATTTATGAGTTCTCTTCAGATTTCCAGAATTTGAGCCTACATTTGACCAAATATTGTTTCTCGTATGACATTTAAGCGGAAACATCAATCTTTGAACTATCATAAACTCTTCGGTGCTTTACCAAATCTTGTTATGCTATTCTTCTTTGAGAAGCTAGTTGATAATACTTCAAATCATTCTCTAAAAAGAATTTTCCATTTTAGTAACAGATTGCTCATAAAGCAAGCTGTAAGTAGCTACCTCGAAACTGTGAAATCACTTTAAAATTTATTCTAAGGGTTGGTTAATGATTTTGTCCCACTTTGACTGAACTCATTTCCTTGTGTTTTTTGAATCATGAAGAGATCAAATGTGTTCTGGAAACCTAGTACTTCAATTTGCAAAATCCTATACTTATATTCTCAAATCTCTTCCTCGATCGACCAAAAATTGGCTGCAAAGTTGACCCTGTGAGCCAGTTTCACATTTTTCTTGAACTGTCTAAGTTGAGCTATCAGATGACCTAATTGACCATAACACCCTTCTGGAAAGTTGTTCAGGATAAAATTTCAAGGCCAAGCTTCAAGTTCGACCAAGTTTGATTTTCTATAAATCCTAGTTTGACGGAGCTGTGTAGGAGGGTCAAATTGGTAATTTTGTAAGAACTTGAACTAAACGGTCAAATCACAACAATGGGCATGATCTCATGCCTGCGTATTAGTTTCATAATGTATGGAGCTACTATATACATGTTTGGGTTGAAATTGATTAAAATTCAACGGTGGGGGCTTTTCTACAATCTCACTAAATTTCAGGGACCTGAATGTAATTGTGTGAAAGTTGTAGAATTCAATATTGAGTGGGTCACGAAGGAATATGGACCATATTTTCATATATATATATATATATATATATATATATATATATATATATATAGAGAGAGAGAGAGAGAGAGAGAGAGAGAGAGATTTGGCTAAGTATCATTGTTGGGTTCAAGCACAGTCAGGGACTGTACCGGAGAGACTTAGTTGTTAGGGGTAGAGTAGTAAATTTGGTTGAAGTAGTCAGCATAACATCTGCACAGTGCATTCCACCTCACTTAGAGGACAAGTGTTGATAGTCTGTATACTTGAATTGTTAGTGGTTGCTAGATTACGGAATCAGCTCCGCTGATCAGGACACTAGGGTGCATATCGGGTACGCATATGTATGCTTATGATGTTACTGTATTTCTTTAAGCTAATAGCACATGTGAGAATATTATGAGTATGAGCTGTGAAATAATTTTCTTCGGACACATGGGTGGTTACTATCGTCTTCGGACGTTAAATTGTCTTCGGACACATTGGGTTTGTCTTCGGACATGTAAGCAGCTTGTACTACTCTATTGTCTGATGATCTAGTAGGGGTGTGCATGCTTAAGGTCTAGTTGTCTTGGTGAATTTGTTTTCCTTTCTTGTCGGAAGTGAATATGTTCTTCACGAACTTATGGGTGGTGGGATTTGAAATCCTCTGTATAAGGTTGGTATGGTTGTGATGGTTATGGATGATAGAGGATTTCATGAGTTATAAGTTACTTGTACTCTATATGTGTAATATGTGGTAATGTAACAGGATGCTGGCTTGAGTGTTTGTAAGTTTTAAGTTAAAAACATATCGAACTCTATTTACATTTTTTCACAAGTACTACTACATGGCATATTTTCTGCCTTGTCTAGATATTTTTAGCCTAGTTAGTAAATACTCCGAATTTTTCCGTTTAATATCCGTCCGTACGTATAAAAGAAAAATACTTCCGTATTTCGAACTATTGCTGGACCTAATGAAAAATAATCGAATTATTGAACAAAAAAGTTTAATACTCGTATTTAACGTTTTAACGTACAATACATCCGAATAAAACTTTTTGATAATAATATTGCAGTGAATAAATTGTCATCCAAAATAGTATAACTTATAGTATTTAGTTATTATTAAATATTTTCTTAATATTTATCTATTTTGAATACTTATTGTTATAAATATTTACAAGTATTGTTATGAAAAATTGAAAATATTAAGTTAAAATAAATATAATTATATTTATATATGTGTGTGTGCGCGTGTGTACATGCATCTGAGTCTTATGTGTTACATTATCAAGTTTTAAAATAATACATGTTTTGAGATTAGGGAATGCGTGGTAACTTTTTTTTACAGAAGTTTGCATCATAAATAGTTTAAATAGTATGATATTATTTTACATAAGTAATTAGTTCTGAGTAAATAGTGGAAATATCAGAAATGATTAACAAATGAGTACATGCTTTACAAATTATTGTTAAATACTCCCTCCGTCCCAGCAGGTTTTTCAAAAAGTACAATTCACATATCGCTTTGATCTGATGATTTAGTTAGTAAAATGATGCAAGAATGTTGTAATTTTTTCATAGTGTTTTAGAGTAAACTTAAATCTACATTACCATGAAAAGATTGCCAAATTCTAACATCGTTCTGGTAACCAAATTACCGGGTCAAAATGAGTTGGAAAGTCAATTTTGAAGAATCTGCTGGGACGAAGGGAGTACTTGATAAAAATATGAAAAGATGACAATGTGTGACACAAAGAACTCATTCTATATGCTAAAATACTAAGAAATGCACTCGTATTTTTAATTCTGAATGAATAACTAGTATACGAACTATACACATACATATAGAAAACTCGAATTAATGAAATTGCGTATTTTAAGCCAAATTTTTACTAACATATTTTTAACCTAAAATCGTATAATACACGTACGTACCGTATCACGTTTTATTTCCGTCCCGTATTTTACTAAATATGATTTTTGAGGACGTGGGAACTTGGCTCTATAGTCAAATACTAAAAGTTTACGTCAGAACATTACAAATTATACAAAGGATACTGGTATGTATTTATTTAAATTCTAGTGTAGTTAATTATGTTTTGTACCAGAACTGTTAGTATTTTAACTCCTTTCTAGGAAACTTTTATGTCTTAGCGGAAATCGGGAAACACTTCCGTGAGTCTGGGGGTATTTTGATAGATTTCCCAGCTCTGAAGGGTGAGGGTGTTACATTGCGTGTTTGGTTTCTTAGATTGTGTTGCTATCATAGGTGAGCATGAATGCCCGACCCTTCACCCTTCAAAATTGAAATTTTATAATGTTTTCATTATATCTTTCTAATTTTTGTATACATTTTTTAACTGTTGTATACTCCTTTTATAAACTAATAACTTTACGAATTCGGCTGTACTTGAATACTGATATCTTATTTCTGTTATGAAATTGAAAATCCCTTGAATAACTGTCTTTGCAAGATTATTTTAGAAATGCCTTGAATCTCTCAAATGAATCTAGAATCGACTAATCACGTAAAGTGGAAGAAAAATGTATAGATGGTGATATTGTTTGACGGCTCATGATGGCTTTTTCGCCCTAAGTCCTATCGGCTAGATTTAAGCCTTCTAATATTCACCATATTGGACGGATTACCTCTTAGCAGGTGCTCACACTTAAGGTCTAGTTGGTCGAGGTGGATAGTGGGCGGGTAGGGAAGCTTTTAAAGGTTCCTTGGAATGTCTTATTACATATTATTTGATTGAATTTTGGCCATTTGATACATTGATAATAAATTGTTTTTGAATATTATAAACTATTAATTATTGATAATGAGAAATATTTTCTTTTTCTTTTTTTTTTTTTTGAAGATCAATCCATTGGATTATTGATTAACTTGGGTAAATCGGCCCATTACATCAGACAAGAGAGCATCTACGGCCCACGAAGGTGGGTTTCCAATCCAACATTCTACATTATCCAACCCAAGCTTTAACCCATATTTTGCCATACGGTGAGCTGGATAGTTCCATTTCCTCGAGACATGTGACACGCGTCCGTCCACTTGCCTCAATAAATAGACCGCTTCTTCGATACATCTACCGGCTTCTGTAACGTCCTCCGGCATTCTCTCTCTACCATCTTTCTCTCTCAACGCTTTTGCTATGGCGATTGAGTCTGTTTCCACCCAGATTTTCTAGTGATTCAACTCTAAGGCCAGTTTGAGGCCTTCTAGCACTGCTTCGGCTTCAGCTTCTTTAGGGGAGATGAGGAAAGGTATTTGTTTCAATTTTCTGGCAATGAAGACACCGGTCGCATCTCTGATAATCGCACCAGTCGCTGCTGTTTCTGAATATGGGTTCCAGGCGGCGTCTGTGTTAAGGATTGGCCAGTCCACCGGTGGTTTTCGAGGGATCTCCGTTGGAGATGAACCGATGTGAGTCGTCGTTACCTGAACCGCTGGTTGCATGTGTAGATCCAGGTCTTCAAGGTAGTTTCTCACTCGAGATGCAATCAATTGTGAACTTTTCTTTTTATTCTTGAAAACTGCATTATTCAAGTTCCACCACAGTTTGTTGATTAATATGCTCATTCTATTCCGTTCTTCTTTGTCGAGGTTAGAGAAGGTTTGGGGGAACCAAGCTTTGAAAGGGCCCGAAATATGTCGGGTAAAGTCCTTCCCGAAGAGTATTGACCAGCACTCACGCGCCACCGCACATTAAAGAAAAAGATGAGTTTCTGATTCCTTCTCCTTCTTACAGATCGCACAAATATCGCTTACTTTTATACCTCTTTGTACCGAGTTTGATCGAACTGGGAGGTTGTTTCTCAAATCCCTCAAAATTGGGTAAAGTACCCTTTTGGGGATTTTCTGAGCCCAGAAAATCTTCCACCAGTCGTAGTTGCTTTTTGACGATTCTCCATATTGCACTGTGGCAATCTGTTCTTATTTTTTATAAGAAGTTTATACGCCGAGCTTACTGTATAGTTGTTGGGTCTGAAAAGTGTCAGATCAGCCGGTTTGGTTGGGGTGTTGGGAGGATTTTAATTCTTCTTATTTACTTTCTGTCATCTTCCCAAAACATATTATGTAACATTAACTCATCCCATCTTCTATCTTTTGTAATCAGATCGGCCATAGAGACGTCATGAATAGTTGCTTTCAATGTGATGGGGTTAAACTTGAACGGACGAAGCAGCCACTTATCTTTGAAAGCATCAATTTGTTCCCCATTTCCCAGTCGCCATGTACATTCGATGCACACAAGATCTTTTCTAGAGATCATGATTCTCCAAATATAAGAACACCCTGTCTTTGCTTCTACTTTTGAAACTTCTCCTTCTTTGAAATATTTATGGCGCAAAATTCTAGCATGAAGCTTTTTCGGATGCATTAAGATTCGCCATAGCTGTTTACCAAGCATTGTTGTGTTGAAATGCTTTAGATGATGGAATCCTATGCCCCCTTCTGATTTTGATTGTTTCATTTTTGCCCAGGAAATCCAGGACATTTTCCTTTGGTAAGGAGATGAACCCCACCAAAACCTCGACATTTCAGCTTCGATCTTTGAGCACAGATTTATTGGGAGTTTAAAACATCCCATTGTGTAAGTTGGGATTGCCTCCACAACAGCCTTGAGTAAGATTTCCTTCCCATCCGGGCTTAAAAAAGTTTTCCTTCCAGTTGTTTTAACTTTGAATGAACTCTTTCCTCTATCTCTTTGAAGTTGCTCATTCTATTTCTCCCCATCTCTGTTGGGAGACCCAGGTACTTGTCATGGTCTGAAACCTTTTTAAAAGCAAATCAATATGCAGAGGCGATCTCCTTCAGCATCAAGAACATTTGAGGAAATTACCGCTGATGACTTCTCCACATTGATTCTCTGTCCAGTGTCTATTTCGTAGTGGTGTAATAGGTTTGATACAGCTTGTACTTCTTCAGTAGTAGCTTTTGTAAAAATCATGCAGTCGTCCGAGAAAAAAAGGTGTAAAACTCTAGGACCACCTCGCGACGCAGCAGCCCCTGTAATAACACCACTAGATAATGCATACGTGAGTGCACGAGAGAGAACTTTACCACAAAAAAGAAATAAATATGGTGAGATGGACACCCCTGACGAAGCCCACGCTTGGGCACAATTTCACCCAACATATGTCCCTTAAAAGCAAAGGAAAATTTAGTAGATGAAATGCAGTCATACACGAGGTTTACCCACCTAGGACCAAACCTTAGTTTCTCCATCACTTTGATAATAAACTTCCACTCAACACAGTCATAAGCTTTTCTAATGTCCGTTTCAAAAGCAATCACCCCTTATTTGCCTTTCATTCTATTCTCCATAGAGTGGAGAATTTCAAAAGCTGAAATAATATTATCTGTGATCAATCTGCCAGGGACAAAGCCGATTGATTCTCTGAAATTAGGCTCGGTAAGATGTGTTTGATTCGGTTAGCCATATTTTTAGAGACTAGCTTGTAAATCACAGTACATAGGCTAATAGATCTTAAGTCTGCTGGCGAACGCACCTGTTTCACCTTAGGGATGAGGGCAAGTAAAGTGTGGTTGTATTCAGGCACACTACACTGTCCGTTTAGAATACGTAGGAAACACCCTTCCACCTCTGTCTTTAGATCATCCCAATATTTCTGAAAGAAGATTGTCGGAAATCCACCGATTCCAGGCGCCTTTAGGGGGCGCATTTGCATCAAACTGTCTATTACCTCCTGCAAAGTGTAGGGGGAGTCCAGGAAGTCTTTTTGTGTCGTAGAAATTCCATCTGCTGTATAACTCAAAAGCACATCAATATCAATATCAAAATCAGATGGATTGGATGAAGTGAACAGACCTTCAAAATGGGTTGTTAGGATTCTGATGATATCACCATCCTCCGTGCACCAGATTCCATTTGCATCTTCCAGCCCTTTGATTGTGTTCCTCATCTTCCTCGTAGAGGCCTTACGATGGAAAAAATTGGTGTTCTTGTCGCCACTTTTAAGCCTTTCCACACGGGATCTTTGATGCCAGTGGTCTTCTTCAAGTTGTAGCAGCTTGTTTAGGTCTCTCTTTGTCTTCCGAAAAGATCTCATAACAAAAGCCGTCGGTCTTAACTTCTCCAACCTGGCAATAGTCTTTTTGTGTCCCTGGACCTTCCTCTTAAAGTCTCCAAACTCCTCTTTGCTCCACCGTCGTAGATACTCCGCACAAGACTGGAGTTTTTCTCTAACTGTAATACCATTAGAGTTCCATCCGTCTTGTACTTTGTTGTCACAGTTCTTATCTTGGAGCCATCCTGCTTCAAAATAAAACCTCTTTGTTCCCAGCCGGACCTCACCTTGTTGGGCTTCGTGGACTTTGAGTTCAATAGGATTATGATCCGAGGTAGAGCAAACTAGATGATTTACTCTAGCATTTCCAAAGCGGAATTCTTGATTATTGTTCCAATTGAATGGGTTTCCAATAAAACCAAGATCATAGAGATCACAATCGGCTAGTGATTCGGTGAAGGGGTTTGTTTGGCTTCCCGTTACCCTTCGGCCACCTTCTTTTTCTGCTTGTGTCCCTACTTCGTTGAAATCGCCTACAACACACCAGGGAGCATCCCCCTGTGGTTTTAGACGGCGAAGCAGTGTCCAGGAGTTATGTCTTTCACTCCTGACTGGATCCCCATAGAATCCAGTAAAATACCAAGCTGAATTACATTCTTCAAATTTCACTAGGCAGTGAATGAAGTGAATGTCGTCCGCAAGAACCGTAACTATCATAGCTTCATCCCACAAGAATGCTAGTCCTCCACCACGGCCAATATAGGCAACATAAGAACCGTCTACATACTCCACCTTTTTCTTGTTGGAATTGTGCCCTAGAGGCAATCAATTAATTGTGACATTTATGGGATTTACGATTCGTTATGTTATCGATATAGAGATATTTTAACATGAATGAAGTCCTTAGAATATAAATGTTATATTCTTAAATATCCCTAGTCTATTATAATGATTAATAAGACAATCATCTATAGTATGGGGTTGGATTGATATGGAGATATCATGATTCAACACATGGGTGTGCATTAAGGGTAATGGCGCACTAGATTGACCCATCTCCGAGAAGGCTACATACACGTTAAGTCAAGTCACAAGTGCTTCGTGCAATGATATTGTCATCCTTAGATTGAATTCGCTAGATATTCTAGTTGTGGATTATTGTGATTTTGGTAGCGTCAAACGCTACACCGTAATTGGGTAGCTATAAAGACGTGTACCGGATACAATAAGAAGCAAGCTTAGAGATCGTAGTGGACGTAGATAGAATTTGTCCCTCCACATAACGGGAGCAAATATCCTAGGCCACTCGAGGGATAGTGCTTATAGAATGTCTGGCCAGACTCAAATAAATCAATATAGGATATTGATGTTATTTGCATGAATAAGGCTAATCCCAGGATCGAGAAACTATGGATTGGATATACGAGTGTGACTTGTATGTCTCGTGTCCAATCCGGACATTAGGACAAAGGGATGTGACAATTACTTGCACAAGGTTTTTCATGATGACTATTCTATTTGTTGGCTAGAATGGATGTCTTGCTAGAGGCCGCTCCATATTAGTAAATAGTTACTACCAACTAAATAGAACATATGGGGTCACACGCCATATAGGGGTGAACTAGACTTGGGAATTAATTAATTAATATGATTAATTAATTAGAATGATCAAATCGCAACAACTTGCTAACTTAGTAGGACTAACATGCAAGTTGGACTAATCCATGTATAGACATGATTAGGATTTTCCAAGGTGAACTAATCCATGTATGGACATGATTAGGACTAGTTTGCAAAAAGGAACTAATCCTTATTTAAGTAGGATTAGGAGAGGGGTTTTTTATGTAGTAGGACAAGGAGTTGTTGGACTATATAAAGAACACTCCTAGCTTATTTTCTCTACACACACACATCTATATGATAGAGTAGGAGAGAATAAAGAAAGGAGAGAGAGCAACTCCCAAAGGAAGGGTCGAACCCCCTTTGGGACCGCCCCCTACCCGTCGGCCTAAAAGGAGAGCCGCCCACCTTTGGTGCTCCATTGTTGCGCGATTCCTTCTTCCTCTTCCATTCTTCCTAGCTAGCACAAGGAGTTGGAGGATCTAGATCTCACCTCTAGGCGTGGATCAACCGTAGAGACGTGACACAATTCACGTGACAAGTCATCACAGGAGAAACCCTAGGTGTGTAACTTGATATCTTCCCTTACCATCGTTATGTCTCTTGTCCTGTGATCCTTGGAGGGTATTGAATGGATAAATTATGTTTTTCGCTGTGTATCCATGATCAAAACCCTACATTTCTTACCAGCTCCATCTCATGTGATTTAAATCTTGTTTCCATGAGAAAAACAAAATTTGGACAGCTCTCCTTCACGGTGTCGCGAAGGGATAGAACGTTTCGGGGGTCTCCAAGCCCCCGAACGTTCCAGCTCAAGGTACTCATTGCGCTAGGCAGAGCTGCTTAGCAGACTCTGCCTCCAGTTCAATGCTTATATTTGGTTCGCCGTCTTCTTTTATAATCTCGGTCACCACCGTGGTTCCATTCTCAGGTACGTTTTCAGCATTGACTTCCACACATGGATCTTTTTCTTGGATCGTATTGCACTTGTGTTTCCCTCCTCCCACTATCTTTCCTTGTTCCGAGATTACGATCCCTTGATGTTTCATTTTCCTTTTCGGCCCCACTTCTTCCTCTTCCATCTTTTCCTTCATTTTAGCCCTGTCTTTATCCTTGATGTTGATCTTTTTCCTTTTCATCTTGCTTCTGTTTGACTTGGAAAAGTCACAGTATCCTTTCGCAAAAGGATTCTCTGGGGGCACAGTCAACTCCTTACCCGAATAACAGACAAATCAAGCGGCGGAAAAATTGGAGTAATATACTGATGGTTATCAGTAATCTTCTCAGCATTATCCTTTCCTTTAGTGCTTGATTGAGACTGATTTGATTGCGATCGGGGTTTCCAAAATTTTGGCTTATCCCCAAATTTATTCAAATCTTTACCGAGATTTTGATCCGATTTCCCCTGTTGGGAATTACGGATTTGCCCTTCGCTTCAGCGCCGCTTGTCTGCTTTCGCATCTCCATCGCCGCCCTTCCTCTTGCCGACCGTTTTACCTAACATCCATGGTCCAAACTCCGGTGGGGCTGTGTTCTCCGTTAAGGCTCTCCATATTGGACATTTAATGGTTGTGTGATCAATCACACCACACCCTTCACATACTTTGGGTATTCTCTCGTATTTTAGAGTTACCCAACAGCTTTCACCTTCTTCCGTTCTTATCTTTGCTCTTCGCTGAAGTGGTCTGTAAGTTTTGATCCGGACACGTGCACGAATGCACCTTTTCTTTTCTTCCCCTTCCAGATGGATCGAAACTTTCCCTACCTCTCCGATAGAAGCTGCTACTAGTTCACCGATGTCTTCTTGGATTAGATGGACAGGAAGACCCAGGATCTGGATCCATATCCATCTGTGAAATTGCAGTCAGCAGCCTTGTTTTTGATATTCCACTCTTTTAAAAGCAGAAGTTGCCCATCAAAGTCCAAAGGTCCCCCGAACAGGGCTTTTTACAACGAGAGTTTGTTCCTAAATCTATAGATGAAGGTGTTGTAATTAACATCCATCACCTTTAGATCATCATCTGGACACCATAGTCTTCGGAATAGCTCTCTCACTCCTTGTTTGTCGAAATTTTCGTCCCCAATAAACTTTCCAATCAAGCAAAGTTTCCAATCATCTGCAACTTTCTTGCAGATCTCTTTACTCACCACGATCTCCGTCTTCTCTTCATCGGAAAGCGTGATTATGTCGATCCAGTCGCCGTCGTCCAACTCGGTTACCATGAGAAATGTTTTCTTGAAAATTAATTGGATTAACATTGACAATTTACTATCTTTCTAAAGTGTTCCCCCAATTTGATTACATGCCTAGTGAGTAAATACTCCGAATTTTTCCGTTTAATACATGTCCGTACGTATAAATGAAAAATACTTCCGTATTTCGTACTATAGCTTGACCTAATGAAAAATACTCGAATTTTTGAGCGAAAAAGTTTAATACTCGTATTTAACGTTTTAACGTACAATACATCCGCATAAAACTCTTGAATACAATATTGCAGTGAACAAATTATCATCCAAAATATTATAACTTATAATAATTATTTATTATTAAATATTTTTCTTACTATTTCTATATTTTAAATATTTATTGTTACAAAGATTTACAAGTATTATTATAAAAAATTGTAAATATTAAGTTTAAATAGCTATATATATGTGTGTAGGTATGTGCATGCATCCCGAGTCTTATGTGTTATATTATTAATTATCAAAATAATCATTCTTAATATTAGGAAATGTGTAGTAAGTTTTTTTTTTTTACAGAAGTAACATGAATAGTTTGGCATTATTTTACACAAGTAATTAGTTATGAGTAAATAGTGTAATTACCAGAAATGATAAACAAATGAATACATTCTTTAAGAATTATTTTTAAATATTTGATAACAATATAAAATATGGCAATGTGGGACACAAATAAATCACTAGTATGCTAAAATATTAATAAATGCACCCGTATTTTTAATTCCGAATGAATAACTAGTTTACGAAGTATACGCGTACGTATAGAAAACTCGAATTAATCAAATCGCGTACTTTTATGTCGAATTTTTACTAACGTATTTTTAACATAAAATCATATAATCATGTACGTACCGTACCACGTTTTACTTCCGTGCCGTATTTTACTAACTATGATTACATGTTGAGGTTCATGACTTGGTCAATTTTTACTTAATTTTTCAATCCGTGGTGTCCGTTTGTTCTAATTTTTAAAGACCACCACATATTTGGCCTTGCGGAATTTGGGACATACTATCTTTTGGATCTAGGCGTATTTAATAAAAAAATTATCAGATGTCTCCTTGTAGAGAACGTAGTTGGGTTAAGTACATCTGAACTCATCTGGTTTTGACATTTTAGAACTCCGTGGTTTTATTTCGCAATTTAGTTACACTTGCGTTTAAATTCTCCTTACAATAATCATGGTTGCGAGATGGAACTGAGATTTGCAATGTGAAAATTCTCTCAAGTGAGGGTATGCATCAAGTTATTAAGCCTAAAATTGCTTCGTTCAATCTTTGTGCATAATTACGTCGGTTTATAATTTCCACAAAAATCAAGCGTGATGCCACGTCACTGTATCGCAGTAGCATTCTGTTGCTTGGAAAACGTTACCAAAATCAATTTCTATCTAACTTTGGAATATGCTTTGGACTTGGAGATCTTTTTTTCCGGGGATTACGATTCATAATATGATTATTCCGGTTTTGGTAACAATTCCTATACTATAAACAATACCTTGTATGATTACAAGTTCTTCTAGACACACCCTATAAATACTCTGCCTCTCTAAGGTTACTCTTTATTTCTCATCACCACAAAAACATTCTTTGTTCTCTTGCAATAGTGCGGCTAAGTCTTTCGATCAAATCTAACAATGTCTTGTTCAACTTCGACCGAGAAGAAGATGTTGACTCTAAAAACCTGCGACGGCGAGGAGTTTGAGGTAGAACAGAAGGTTGCTGTGTTGTCCGAAACAATAAAAAACATGGTCGAGGACGACTGCTCCTCTGGGATCATACCCCTCCCTAATGTCTGCGCCCATACCTTGTCTACAGTGCTAGAATACTGCAAGAAACACGCCGAGGAAGACGGAGCGAAGAACGATAAAGAAACAAAAGCCTTCAAGAAGGAATTAAAAGCCTTTGATAAGAAGTTGGTTAACGATCTCGAACTGTATGAGCTTTATGATGCGATGATGGCGGCTAATTACCTTAGCATTAAGGGTTTCTTGGATGTCTTGTGTCAGAAAGTTGCGGATATGATAAAGGGCAAGACTCCGGAGGAGATTCGTCAGACGTTCAACATCAAGAACGATTTCAGCCCCGAGGAACAAGCGGAAGTTAACAAAGAGAATGCTTGGGTTTTGGAGTGAAACATGGGATTGGATCTAGGGCAATGCAGATTTCTTTTTTAACTTTCGCTAGTGAATTCTCTTTAAGTTTTGTTTCCACGTAGGTGAGGAACTATTTTACAATCTTTTTTTTGTTTTAGTTTAACAAGTTAATAATGTTTAGGACGATTGATGGTTTCTTAATTGTTAGAAAACTAAACAATAATGATCGGCGTGTTCTTTCCTTGATTTTGTTTAAGTTGCACTTGTATCGACATGCACGGTCAAAACACATAAACAAATGTTTTGAGGATGAGGTCGCTGATCATTGCAAACTGAAGAGAGGTTGATAGGCGCTAATCGGTTATCGGCCCTACAAAACCCTAATTCAAGACTTGTCACTAGAATAAAAAGAAAGGATTAATTGCATTTTACCCCCCTGTAGTTACGGGTTTGTGCGAAAGACCTCCTTGAGGTCTAAAATGTTGCAAAATACCTCCTTGTAGTTTCATTTTTGTGCTGTAAGGGGGTATTTTTCCGTTAATGATAATAAAAAGACATCATTACCCTTTTATAAATAACATAACCCTTCATTTTTCCATTTCACTTTCTCTCTCTAACTTTTTTCTATTTTTTTTCATGTCTACACTTTCTTCTCCATCTTCTACAGATCTCTTCTCCTTCATTTTCTTTCTCCTCCTTCTTCACTTTCTTCTCCAAACCCATAAGCTCCCGAGTCCCGATCTTCCGCCGCCTTCCACGTGAGTTGCCGTCGCCGTGTTGGTCGGCCTCCTCAGACGCCGTCGCTGTGTTCGTCGGCTTCCTCCTCCGGCGCCGTCGTCGTGTTCAGCCTCCTCCTCTCCCTGCGTCTCCTCCTCCTTCTCTTCCTCCTCCTAATTCTCCTCCTCTTTCTCTTCATCCTCTTCTTCCTCCATCAGATCTGCAATCTTGGTGGACATAGAATCTGATTTGCAGGAGCCGTGCACAGTGTAAACAATCCTCACAAAGATTACTTGTATTGGAAGAATAAAGCTGCTTTATGCTTGTGCAAAGATTGGGAAAGAAAAGCAAGCATCTACCAAATTTTGTTCTAGAATTGTTAATGATGCAGCTCACAAAGTGGCAAAGTAGACTATAGTGAAGATTTTTTTCGGCGTTTTACCTTTCTCTGTTCTAGAGAATGTTCTAGATTGTAATGCTTTTTTTTTACTTAAATTTGTAGCTTATATTAAGAAGAAAGGCTATTACAGCCAATACAAGACCAGAAAAGCATCGGGTAAACATAAACGGAGTGGTACAACCCACCAACTCTGAAGAGAAAGATGTGCCCTAGAAAAGAACAAAAGATAAAAAGGAAAAAATACAATGGACATTCCCAATAGATGAGTACCATCACGCTACCACATGTTGACTTTTGAGATTCCCAAATCAAAGAAGATGAAGCAATCTGACTTTTGCAACCAAACACCGCCGGAAAACATTATCAACCCCAGAGTTTTGCTTTATGCTACAAGGACAGCAAGAAATCGATTTTAACTTCCATGACTCAAATTGTGTCCTTGCCTTTCCACCAGGAGTTATCTTCAACAGAAAGTTCATTGCCTCCCGTATGATATCATTCTTGGACCTCCGTCGGCCAGCCAATGAGCAATTGAAATCACCACCAGAATGGTGATTTTTCCATGAGCACAACCAGATTTGGCGTCATCTTCATCTCGAGATGGACACTGGGTATGAAGAGACCTGAAAATAACAAAGATCTAAAAGAAAAACCCTAAGAAACTACACTAATAAATAGATCTGGGCGAAAAGAAGACGGTGGTCTTGATGGGCGGCATAAGCAGAAAGCACCAACCCCTCAATCAACTGAGAAAATCATCAACCTACGAGAGCCCTCACACGAAGCTTGCGCCCAGATCTGAAAAAAGAAACCCGAAACATAAGAGCAAGGAGGAAGAGGGATCGCCGCCGCCAAGGGAGCGGCGACCGCGACGGCAGTCCAAGCGGTGGCCTCTGAGTCTGGATCTGAAAGGACAGTAGAAGAGAGGGTCAAAAGAAGAAAAACTGAAGAAACTTGCCGGAGCAAGACGGAGGACAAATTCACGGGGAGTACTCTCTCTCTCTCTAACTTTCTCTCTCAAGAGAAGGCAGAGAACTGTTTTGGCGGTGCACGAACATGTGATCTTCTAGATTGTAATGTTGGGATTAATCCTCTCTTTTCTTGAGTTTTGAACATACATCGCTTCATAAAAAAGATCTGCGATCTCAGATCTGTTTTTTTTTTTTTTGAGCCAAGGGGTATAATGGGTATATAGTGTTAAAATTTGACGGATTCCGTTAGTTTTAACGGAACCGCACAAAAACAAAACCACAGGGAGGTGTTTTGCAACATTTCAGACCTCAAGGGGGTCTTTCGCACAAACCCCTAACCACAGGGGGGGTAAAATGCAATTACATTGGATTACATTGGTAAGTTGAAAGTCCGAAAGTGGCTCCGATCCAACCACATTGGTAAGTTTTATTTGGGTAGGTGAACAAATTTAGTTACTGGCAAGACTTTTCAAGGGTGATGCAGTAGAAATTATCGAGCTATGTAAAAATGTCTGCATATATGTCTAGCTTCGGCCCTATCATTCTGGGGTAGAAGACCGTTACCATCCCTGATAATAATTACATAACAGTCCACTACCTTTAAACAAAGATGTTTTTCACTCATTTGACGGAATATTCCTTCAACAGAAACCACCACAATGTTATGTTATGTTAGAAAAGTGGGTTATTAAACTTTTTTGGACCTGTTCAACCTCGAACCGCGAACACTACCTCTTTCGCCAAATTTCTAGATACTTAGCAAATCAAATCGTGACGGTGTTACGAAAAAAACTTTCTCTCTCTAGAAATGCTCTCGGCTCACGTGTTTCATGGATTTTGAATTCAATTCTGTAACTGCTCCTGTGCCGTCGTCTCCGGTGGTGGGGACGGTGGCGATGGACAGCTCCAATTCACTTGGATCAAAACGGCGTTTTGTTCCCTCGAGCTCGATGGATAGATCTGAAGATGGATCTATAGGAAGGAAGTTCTCTGAAGCTCTCGTTAAGCCACCAGTTGGAATCTATGTGGACGACTCTAGCCGGAATTTGTTTGATGATTCTGGCGTTTCATCGGGGTTTTCATCGTCAATTGATGCGGATGGCCGGATTCAGGTACGAATTGAAGGCTCTGCTCTGAAGAGGCTTCATCAGCCATGGAGCAGAGCATTGATTGTGCGTGTTCTCGGTAAGGATCGTGAGTTTGGCTTCGTCTATGATCGTCTAGATGCTCAATGGAAACTGTACCGTGGCTTTGAACTCACTGATATCGGTAATGGATATTACTGTGTGAGGTTTTACTGTAAGGAGGATTACGATCATGTGTTGTTGGATGGGCCATGGATGGTGCGCGGTAACTACCTCACGGTGCAGCGTTGGGTACCTGATTTCGATCCTTCCGGAAATAATTTGGTGGTGACTCCGATTTGGATCCGTCTTAAAGGTATTTCAGTGGAATACTTTGATGAGGATACACTGCTAGGTTTGGGCTCTTTGTTTGGAAAATCAATCCGTGTTGATAAAATTACTCTTGCGGCGGCGCGTGGCAAGTACGCTCGCGTCTGTGTTGAAGTAGATCTGAGTAAAAGCCTTCTTCCGGCGATTTGGGTGAACGGAAGGAAGATACATGTGTAGTATGAGGGTCTGTACATGATTTGCTTTGAATGCGGGACGTATGGTCATCGTCGGGAGTATTGTCCCTCTGTAAAAACTCCGATGACAAATTCGGTTAACGTGGAGGAAGACGGTGGGGTTATGGCTGTGGACAAAGGTGTTTGAGCGGCCGGAACGGGTCTCGGATCTTCAGTTTGGTAAGTGGATGATTGCTCAACGGCGACGCCGGAAACCGGTTGGTAAATCGACGATTACATCGGAGAAGACGACTGATGTGGCTCAAGGGGAGTCATCGGGGCCGGCTGGCACTACCGAATTGGATGGTTCCCTGTTTAACGATTTGGCTACTGATGAGTTGGATGGTACTCCGCATCGCACTGGATTTCACCCTGGGACTACAAATCATGGTGCGGAAACCAATCAGACGTTGCCACGTGGCGGAAATTCCGTCAGAGGTAAAGGCAAGGTTAATCGTGACAGTTACAATGAGAAATTGGGAACGTCTAACCCTAAATTCTCTGGTGCTCGTCCGCCTTTGGCTCCGATTGATTCCAATCGTGTATTCTCCGGTGTGAAGAAATTGACATGAGATGGAGGATCCTCGCGTGCTGGTAAAGCATTTAGTTCTAGGAGAGGTGGTCTTTCCGCTAAGTCTGGAGGGGATGCGCCCGGTTAAGACCCTAGTTGGCCCTCACATCGACTTGGTGGAGTTTTCTCTCCAAAAATTATCCTCAACCCCTTCAGATTGGATGGGGTTCAAGAGATGAGGTTAGCAATACCACTGCGCAGCCTAATGCTGGTTCAGGCGATCTCAGAGATGGCCAGGTCAGGAGCTCTGTCATTGGAGCATGTGAGTTTGGTAAAGGATCCTAATCATTTTCTTTTTCCAATGAAGATACTCACATGGAATTGTCGTGGGGTGGGTAATGGTGATACTGTGAATTCTCTAGTTGAATTGTGTAGAGCTCATACTCCTACTGTTATGGTGTTAGTTGAGCCTAGAGTGGCTAGTTGTCATACTACTCTCATTTGTAGAAGGACATTGTTTGATAGAGTGGAAGTGGTTGAAGCTTAGGGGTTTTCAGGTGGGATATGGTTTTCTGGAAAAGCTCTGAAGTTGAAGTTCAAGTTATTTCTTCTAATAGCCAAGTTTTGACTGGCTTAATTAGGAGAGTTAATCAGCCTTTGTGGCTGTTTTCTACTGTATATGCAAACCCTGTGCCATTTTCTAGAGATAAACTCTGGCATTATCTCATAAAGCTATCTGAGGACATTCCTCTTCCATGGTTAGTGGCTGGAGATTTTAATCAGGTTGCTACTGCTAGTGAAAAAAGGGGTGGCAGGCCAGTTAATTCTAAGAGTTGTGGAAAGATGTTAGATTGTCTTAATGACTGTTCTTTGATGGATATGGGATTCCAGGGTCCAATTTAAACTTGGACAAATTCTCATGGGGTTGGCTCTAGAATCTGCCAAAGAATTGACAGAGCTCTTTGTAACCAACAATGGAGGTTGCTCTTCCCTGAAGCTGTGGTCAAGCATGGTACCAAGGTCAGCTCTGATCATCACCCTTTGATTATTGAATTGGAATGAATGGTGACTGTGAATAAGGAACTTAGACCTATTAGGATGGAGGCTGCTTGGTTCGTAGATGATAGATTTAGAGATTTGGTGTCTGAGAAATGGAATATGATGTTACTTTTACCTGAAGCTGTGAAAGCCATAACTGTTGATGTCAAGATCTGGAATAGCAATGTCTTTGGGAATATTTTTTGGAGGAAGAGGAAGATTCTAGCTAGATTGGATGGGGTTCAAAGAGCTATGGCTGTTAGAGTGCATCCTTTTCTGATTAAGCTGGAAGCTGAGTTGCAAGAAATGCTGAGTGTAGTATTGGCTCAAGAAGAGATTTTCTGGTTTAAGAAATCTAGAGTGAATAAGTTACTTTTGGGAGATAGAAACACTCATTTCTTCCATGTTTCCACCATTAGGAGGAGAAGGACGAATAAGATTTCTCAAGTGAAACTAGACAATGGTAACTGGTGTGATGACTCAGCTGTTCTCAAAGCTGAAGTTACAAAGTATTTCAAACAGCTTTATGATGATGGCTCACAAGAAGGGTCTAATTTTTCATGGCAGGGGGTGTTTTTTTCTTAGGAAGAACTCTCTTCCCTCACTACCCCTATTACTATGCAAGAAGTGAGAAGTGTCCTTTTCTCTATGGTTGCACTTAAAAGTCCTGGAATTGATGGATTTTCTCCTGGTTTCTATCAGAGGTACTGGGATGTTGTTAAGGAGTCTTTGTTTGGTATGGTTCACTTTGCTCTGGCTTCTGGTCATCTCCCTAGTAATATAAATTAGACTATTTTAGCTCTTATTCCTATAGTTGAGTGCCCTATCTCTTTTAGTCAATTAAGACCCATTAGCTTATGCAATGTGTCTTTGAAACTCATTACAAAACTCATCACTCTCAGACTGAGACCCATTATGCAGAGACTTATCCACCCCAATCAGTTCAGTGTTTTACAAGGGAGATTAGCTTGTGATAACTTGATTATTGCTCAAGAAGTGTTGCATAGTCTCAGGACCATGAAAAGCAAGAAGGGGGGGGTTGTCTATCAAAATAGATCTTTCTAAAGCTTATGATAAGGTAAAGTGGGATATGTTACATATTATTTTGCAACAAATTGGTCTTCCTAGCAATTGGACTTCTCTTATTATGGAATCTGTTACCACAACTTCCTTTCAGGTTCTTTGGAATGGGGAGAGATTAGAGGAATTTGTTCCTAAAAGGGGGTTAATACAAGGGGACCATCTCCCCTTTTTGTTTTAACAATGGAGGTCCTTGCTCAGAAAATTCAAGCTGCAGTTGATAGCAGAAAATGGAAAGGGGTGAAATGTTCTAGAGGAGGGCTAGCTGTTACTCATCTTTTCTTTGCAGATGACCTCATTTTATTTGGTGAAGCTACTCCTCAACAAATTAGAATCATGAAGGAGGTGTTAGATGATTTCTGTTTGGTTACTGGTCAAGCTGTTAATTTTGACAAATCCAAGATGTTTGTGGCTGATTGTATTGGGAAGGGTGCTGCAAGAGAGCTTAGTTCTATCTCTGGAATTGGCCTCACAGACGATCTGGGTAAGCATTTGGGAGTGCCTTTGTTACATCATTCTTGCAGATCTTCTAATTTTCAATTTGTGGTGGATAATGTGAGAGTCAAACTTTCTGGTTGGGTGGCTTCTCAACTGTCTTTTGCTGGAAGAACTAATATGGTGAAAACTGTTTTGCAGGTTGTTCCCTGTTATGTGATGCAATCTACCATGTTGCAGGTGGCCACTATTGATGAAATTGACAGAGTTTGCAAACATTTTTTGTAGGGTGGTACCACAGAAAAGTCAAAGATTCATTTGGTTGGCTGGGATAAGATTCTGAAGGACAAATCTTGTGGTGGTTTAGGTTTGAAGAATCTAAAATTATTTAATGCTTCTATGTTGGCTAAGGTGGGCTGGAGAGTGAAGAGTGATCCCTCTTCTTTACTTGCTACTGTTATTTCAAAGAAATATGGGAACAATGCACCTAAATCTTACCATTCCAGAAGTTGGAAAAAATTTCATACTGCCATGAAGATGGTTAAATCAGGGGCTGGTATGGTGATTAAGAGTGGTAATCAAGCTCTGTTTTGGATTGATCAATGGTTAGGTAAGTTCAATTTACTGAGTATGGCTCTGTCTCCAATTAATGATGATGATCTTCTAATTCATGTCAAGCATTATTGGGTGAATGGGGTTGGTTGGAATGTTAGTGTATTAGAAAAGTTGCTTCATGTTCATGTTATGGAACTGTTGCAGCATGTTCAAATTTCTGAGAATATTGATGAGGATGATGCAGATATTTGGTTGGGAGATAAAACTGGGAGTTACTCAGTTGCCTCAGCTTATAAGGAGTTGGTGGGAAATGAAGCTCCTAATTCAAATGGGCCTATGTGGAAACAAATTTGGAAGCTGGAGAGGTACCAGAGGTGGAGGAGTTTCTTATGGCTTCTTTTTCATGACAAATTGTGTACACAGAAGTTGAAATGCCATAAAGGTATTATCTCTGATTCTATCTGCTTACTGTGTTCAAATTATCAAGAATCCTCTCTTCATGCTATTAGGGATTGCTCTTGGGCTAAATCTATATGGAAACAATTAGTGGTTCCTATTCATTGGGAATCTTTCTTTGAGTGCAACTTGCATGACTGGGTGGCTTTGAATCTCAGAAGAAGTGATTTAGGTGTTATCAATAAATTTGAGTGGTCTGTGGTTTTCTTGGCTGCTTCTTCTATAATTTGGATGTGGCATAATAAGTTCATTCATGGAGTGGCCTTTAAGCGTCCTCATAGTCCTGTTCCAGCAATTTTACAACAAGTGAAATTTGTGGAGAAAGCTTCTTTGATTGATCCTGGTAACATGATGCAGAAGCCAATCTTTGTGTGCTGGAACAAACCCAGTTTTGAGCAAATAAAGGTTAATGTTGATTGTGCTTTCTCATAACAGAATATTGTTGCTTATGCTGGAGTGGTGGCAAGAAATCATCTTGGTGATTGGCTTTGGGGTTATAAGTTGAAGGTGGGTGAGACTTCTGTGTTAAATGCAGAGTTATGAGCTATCTGGGAAGGTTTGAAAATCATTGTTGATATGCAGCTTTCCAAAGTTATTGTGGAGACTGATTCCTTAGATGCAGTCAAGATGATCTCTGAAGAAGGGGTGGATAAGCCTCTTTGGCCTATGGTGAAACTAATCAAGAATCTGCTTGCTCTCTCTGATAGTTCTATTATTCATGTTTGGAGAGAACCTAATGCAGTGGCTGATGCATTAGCCAACTCTTGTAGTGGTGCAAATTTCAATAGTATTTTGTTAGAACCTCCTTGTAACTGTCTGAAGCTGCTAGAGCTGGACAGAAGTTGGTAGTATTAGATTTCTGTTTTGAGCTTTGAGCTCCTTTGTAAAAAAAAAAAAAAAAAAAAAAAAAAAAAAAAAAAAAAAAAAACTTTTTCGGACCATACTCTATACGATATTCGTATCAAAGATAGAAATAATAGAGAATTTGACAAATTTAGAGGAGAATTGAGAGAAGACGAGAGTAAGAAATTGATATGAGATAGTAGGAGAGAGAACGTAGGGAGAGATTAGGGTTCAGAGAATTATAATTCTTATTGCTTGAATAATACTGAAAGATTACAGTGCTTCAATAGATAAACTAATAAACGTAACCCTAACCTAACGGGCCTACTCTACGGGCTAACTAAATATATACTAAATAATAATAATTAAATAATCAATAACTCATTAATCTAAAAAATAACTAAATAATATTGATACGTTATCCCGTATCAATATTGCCCCTATGTATTTTTCTGGACTTTTTTTCCCACATTTATCATCAAGTCACAAAGAACATCAAACCAAGAACACCAAAAATTTCTCAATAAATCAAAATACTAGAATGAATTTTTAGCTAGTGAAGAGGCTAAAATCTATAATTGAAATGCAATAGAAGATTGCACCTATCATGGCTGCAACAATAATTGTCCCGTCAGAAAATCAACAATTTATTATCAACTAAATTCAATAAATCAACATTCACCATCGTCTAAGAGAGAGAAAATCAAGAGACACAAACAATCCAAAGCCACGCACCAAATTCAAAACGAACAGAAGTCCAGAAAATATGTTCTTTCTTTGGTAACCACCAAGAAATGTGATGGGTCTCAAACTAGCAAGAACGGTGGAGAGAACCAACAATCCCAAATGAAACACTAACATATTGGGATCCAGCAAGAATCAAGAAACTCTTCAGAAAAGACGAAACCCATCAGATCCAAATTTGAATGGCCTTGATTTGTTTAGTTATGATTCCAAAATAAAAGGGTAAAAGACAAAAACCACCCCTCGAGTATGGGGTATATACAAAAAAACCCCTCGTGTTCGGGGATATACAAAAACCACCCCTGTCGAGACAAAAATCACCCCTGTCAGTGGATGGACGTTAGACGAAAAACACCCTCCTGTTACAATCAAGTAGTATAGGGGAGTAATCTATCTTTTTTGTGACAATTTTGCCCCTACTTGCATTTCTTTTCATGTTCTTGGTGTTCTTGACCACCACCACCACCACCACCACCACCGATTCACCACCAACAACACCACTGCTACCATCACAAACAACAACAATAATGGGGCAAATTCACCTAAGCCAAGTCCAAAACCAACAGACCTATTCACCAGAATCATCTTCCCATAAACCACCACAATTCACCCACCTACTTTTAGCAAACTAAAATTTGACAAATTTGCAACACCACCTGAAACTTACAAGAATTTTAGTCCAAACAAGTTTTTTTAACCAATGATCCGCAAAGAGATTAAAGAGCACCAAATAGGTATCATTGATGCCAGACCAAAAAACACGACTGATGCAGTAAGAAATACCAATTCAAACCACACCGCACCCAGTACAATATAGCAGATAGCAGCATCTTTGACCAATTAAGAACATACTTCAAATCCTGAGAGCTATAGAGGAAAAAACAAATGCCTCGCCAAGACAACAGTGTAGACACGGCAAGCAGAGAGTCAATTGCAAGAGAGAAGGAGAGAGAGAGAGAGCAGATCGGAGCCTTCACATCCAGATCGGAGCCTCGCGTCCAGGGGAGTTCGCGTGTCGTCTTCCACGGCCAGATCGGACATCTCCGGCGCCCGGTGACGGTTGAAGAGGTTCAGGCGGGTGCCGACGAGGGCGGAGGTTGTGTAGGAAGCCTCGAGCGTTCGGATCGGGCGGCGGGCGAGGGATATCGTGAAGGAGAGGGGCTCAGCTGCGGCTTCCGGTGCTGGCGCTCGGCTGCAGCTTCCTCGGCAGAAGAGAGGCCCGCTCCTTAGGCTCGCTTGCAGCTTTCGGTGCCGGTGCTCGTGTTCGTTAATCGGTGAAGGAGTGGGGCTGAGAGAGGGACGGGGATGGAGGATAAGGTTGGTGGAGATGGTTGATGGTTGGTGGAGGTTACAGATGTGAGAGCAGAGAGAGATGAAGAGATAAGATTTGTTTAGGGTTAGGAAGGAGAATGGAAGGAAAAACTATATATAGTGGGATAATTTCTTCAAATTTCAGGGGTATTTTTGACTTGCTCACCCTCCGTTACTCACCGTTAATTGCCGTCTCCTGACAGGGGTGGTTTTTGTATATCCCCGAACACGAGGGGTTTTTTTGTATATACCCCATACCGGGGTTAATCCGATCCGTTTCGATCCGCAAACCGGCGGATCGGATTAACCCAACCTCAATCCGGACCGATCCGATCCGTGTGCACCCCTAACCACCATCCACAGCCACCAACCATCACCACATAATCCCCAACACCACCACCATCCACAACCACCAACCATCACCACCGAATCCCCAACACCACCACCATCCACAGCCACAAACCATCACCACCGAATCCCCAACAACAACACCAACAACTATCACAACAAAAACAAACCTCAAATCAAGCTACCTAAAACAGCGACCTGATTTTGCCAACAAAATCAACAAAACCACAACAACAAATTGTAAGTGATTGGTAGCTTGATTTTGCCGGATTTTGCCGGAGTTTGTGAACAGCGACCTGAAACAACCATCGAACCCCTGAAATCGCCGGATTTTGCCCCCTGATTTATGGGCAAAAACTCGCTGATTTATGTTAACAAAACTCGTTGACTACAAATCACCCGGGTTTGACGGGATGTACGAGGGCGATTTCCGATCGGAGAGATTGATTCTCAGGCACACTGGAGGGCGGCGACATTTGAAGACATCAGAGGTATCTTCACGCCGTAGCAGAACTTCGCCGCCGTCTCGAACGTCTGTGACCCGTCGGCGAATTTCCGGAGCGCGATTTGGCTCTGAACCTCCTCGCCGTTCTCGTCTTCATCTGGATTGGGATGAGACACAGCAAGCACATCGAGAGAGAGAGAGAGAGAGAGAGAGCAGATCGAGAGGATTGGGGGCGGGGGGTCTTCGATTGAGAAGGTAGAGGACGAAGAGGAGAAAGAGATGATGATACTAGGGATAGGTTTCGGGTTTTGCTTCGAGCGAAATCTCATCATCATCCAGTCGGAATCCATGGATGAGGTTGCCGCTGCTTTGAAGGGAGAAGGAGGAGGAGGAGGCGGTGGAGAGTAGGCAGAGGAGAGAGAGAGAGAGAGAAAATAAAATGTATTAGGGTTACAAGAAATGTGGAGGAGGAGAAAATAAAGGCATATATACCTGTGTAATTTTTTTTAATGTAAGGGTAAATATGTCATTTATCCCATTCCGTTAACTCCATCCACTGACAGGGGTGCAAAAAGTATTTTCCCCATAAATCAGGGGGCAAAATGTATTTTCTCCATAAATGGAGGGTGGAAAATGTCTTTTACCCTTTTTTTTGGGTCAAAAAAGATGGTTGTGTTCTGAGTCCTATTTGTCAAAAAAATGGATCGTCTTCTTATCCTCTATTATACATGAGTGTGTTTAAATAAAACGCTTAATTGTTGGCATAATTTCGTGCTCGTGACCAAAGCGCAGTTTAAAAACTATAAATGTTGTTCTTGGCTATGAAAACAATGAAAACAAGTCAGATTCGTTCTAAAACATGGAAGAACTGACAAAAGTCCTACCATATAATTCATCAAGCACCAGTGGTCTAGCGGTTTTAACCTGCCACGGTACAGACCCGGTTCGGTTCCCGGCTGGTGCACCCCCACCGAGCTGTGATGTTATATGCCATTGTGGCGGTAGGGTCTGCCACAATTTGTCTGATCATCTGAAGACTAAATTGGCCCTTCTGAGCTCATTCTTTTGCTTTTCTTCATTTTTTATCAAAATTTAAACAAATAATAATAGCTGAATTTTGTTTGATGTTGGACGCCATCCTTACACCTGCTTCTAAAATTATTAAAATTCTTACTACCTCCCTTTCTTCTCTATCACACCGGTTAAGACTAATTTGACGTTTCTTCTCTATTCACTAAGCCACTTTGACCCGGTGGTGTTGAAGAGTAAAAGTTGCTCTTCAACACGTTGAAAAAAGTATCAAAAAATCGCATTGTTTTTCTATCCAAATCATCCGGTAAAAATAACCCAGATATGAGTCAAAAAGTCAAACCGGTGTGATAGAGAAAAACAGAGATAGTAGGTATATTTTATCACAAGTAAAAACGAATAGCGGGATATCATATAGTACTGGTATGGGCTTGACTTCCCACACAACATAATCAGTGTCTCGGTTAGAGCCCTCTATTGCAGTCTCGGCACGATCCGCGAATTAACAAGTTCGGCTTAAGCTCGAGTTTCTAAACTCATCACGATCGATAGTTACTCTAACATATGCAATGTTTTGCTTCTCTTCCTAAAAAGATGTGATAGGAGATAGCAGCGTTATTCAGCGAATTCCTGGTGGGATGGAAAGATCAATGAAGGAAACAAGATCCGCTGAAAAAGCTGGGATTTGCTCTGTGGTGATAAGACAACCGGGGGACTAGGCTTCAAGGATCTTCACGGTTTCAATCTTACTCTTCTGACGAATAAGCTTGGAGACTCGTGAATGGAGAGTCCTCACTTTACTAGAAAATGTTGAAAGATGATTACTTTGTTGTGTGCTTTTTTCATGGTTGTGGAGGAGTTTAATAGAACATTAATAACAGAATTCATTAAAATGAATGCTCAATCTCAGACTCCTATAAATGGATGGGTTAGAAAAAAAAAGGAACCAGAGTTATGCTTGAACAACCCCGAACAACCGTTTGCTCGTTTCTCATTAGCATATAGCTCAAAACTTTTACAGCATCTGCAGCAAAATTGGTGAGCGCGCAATATTTTCTATCTCAATTCTCAAAGATTGTTCGACGAGAGCTGTTCCTGCATCACAGGTGCTTTTCCTCTTTGCTTCTAGTAATTTATTCAATACATTTTCTTTTCTTTTTCATCTATATATTTATAATCAGGAAAAACTGTAAAAACTCATACGGGTTCCACCGCATGCTTCCAATTAGAGTCCGATGTATTAACTCCAATCGACTCGTAATAAGATTTCTCCGCGTCATCAATCCGTTTTTGGAACATCTTCCACTCACTGTGACACCTATCCTTCACCTGTAAAGTAACAGCAAGAGAAAACAGGAGCATAAGAACGTTTACGCCAAAAACGAATACTCTATATACGCATAAATAATATGGAAGAAACGGAAAAAGAGGCGTTTTGTAAACGGGAGAGGGAGAGAGACGCGTACCCCCATAAATGATGTCCCATTTGCCGTTATGATGCCCTATTGACAAAAAAATTCAATCACATCAAAATCAATATTAAAACACACACACACGAGTAGTTTGCTACTGTGTTGACGAAATGCTTGCTTAATTACCTGGTTTCCGATTGTA
This sequence comes from Linanthus parryae, assembly GCA_023055425.1. Lineage (NCBI taxonomy): Eukaryota > Viridiplantae > Streptophyta > Magnoliopsida > Ericales > Polemoniaceae > Linanthus > Linanthus parryae. Next base: position 71,591,854 of record JALGPY010000002.1, read on the forward strand.
GGAATGCTTTGATGAAGTATCCACTGAGCGTCGACAACTCCAATCTTCTCATGGGCAGGCTGGTTTACAAGGAAAAATAAATAAATAATAACATTTTTATACTTATTTAATTAATTCCGGAGGATGCATGGACCGAGCATCGAATTGAAAAAAGGTTGCTCCTTACATCAACACATTTTCGCAGTGAAAAGTCCAGACCCCATCCATGGATCAAATCATTCTACATTGTCCAAAATCGAATAGATTAGCACAATGATATCTTCATCTTCTACACACAAAAAGTTCAAAAAGGTTACTGGTTTTATTTTCAGTACCTGAATCAAATGCCACACACAGCGCCACGCTTCTCTGGAGAACACAGGAGCCATGATCTCCACAAATCTGCATTCAGAAAATGGATACAACAATAAACATCCGAAAAAATTGAGGGAGTAAATGAACCAAATTACAACTTAAAGCCATGATAATCCGTACGCTGCACAGGGAGGTGCAAGAGGACCGCTGCACCAGGACAGCTTCACCTTCGATTCTCTGGATAAAATAGGAAATTGGCAAAGTCAGTCAAAACCAATGAAACCACGACTTCATCAGCGTACGAAATAAAATAAAATAGTTCGATAATATGTCTAATTGGTCTTACTTGTGAACTTCGAGGCCAGGGATTCTATGTGTCATTGGCCAAGGTGCCCCATTCGCAGGATACAACCCAGGCTGGGAAATCTCTAGCCCGTGCTTCTTCACAAGCCTTATATATCTGATAATTCACACATTAAACAAGCACAAGTCTGAGTCCAGAGACTTTCAAATTTGTCGTAATTGTGCATTTTCTCCATTTAGTTCAGATTACTCACTCTTCAGGATCAAAATTGTCGACTCCAAGGTCTTCGTCCCAGATAAAGATGTAATCATATGGAGCCACGATATCAGGATGCAAAAACCTTTTAGCATACCACCTTCAACAAAACGAAATAGAGTGTTTTTTGGTACAAATTGAGGCTATTGTGTTCATAATTAAAAGAAACAGCAATGTTGTTGAACCGATGGAGTACCATTTTGTTTGCTTTAGGGCGCTGACATGAATCACTCGCTTTGACCACTCAAACTCATCCCATTCAGTAGTCTTTCCATCATAATGGAACAACATTATGGTGAAGTCATCTGAGAACTGCACAGAGGCGTATAAATGTGTCAGAAGGCCGTAATATTCAACGAGAGAGAGAGAGAGAGAGAGAGAGAGAGAGAGAGAGAGAGAGAGAGAGAGAGAGAGAGAGAGAGAGAGAGAGAGAGAGAGAGAGACCTTTCTGACATTAGCGTCGACATTTTTCTTCTGCTTAATACCAACTGTGAATGTAACAAGATACTTGGGTTTTTTAGGCAAGTCCTGCAAATACCATTTCAGGATCAAACACCCAAGTTTCAAACTTCGTAATAACACGACACTTAGAGAAAATTCAAGGCAACGCGCAATTACATCGGTTCATACTGATAGACAACTTACTTGTCATGATTGCATTTTGGTGGTTTCACTGAAAGAGCAAAAGATCAGTGATTGATCTCTATATGCAAACATGGGCAACATTGAATCTTAGAATCAAACAGTCAAGATACAATTGACAAAGTATCAGATATGTGTTTTTCAACTCCATAAGTGACACGAAATCTAAAAGAATCCACAAAGCGACACACAAGTTGACTGCACCCTGCTATTAGACAACTAAACCACATAGTACTCCACGAATGCAGCTGATATCTACCGTTTCAAGAGCACAAAATTGATGATTTCAGGAAAAACATAAAAATTTTGGGACGTCACAATTAAGGAAAACATCATCGTGCTTTTAAGCCGCCAAATTGTTCCGATTTCAAACATCAAAAAGGAGGTTCTGATGGAAAGCACTTACCTCACTGGGATTTCCCCATAATCGGCGGAGATAGAGGTCTGATTCAGCAGCAACAATCGCCGGAGGCAATCTTTCTGCACCTCGAGGATTCGTTGGCACCCAAATCTGGTTTCATCACAGTGATCAACATGTTACTTAGAAAGAACACTAGTATAAAAACTTACAATGTATCTTTTTGTGCAAAGATTTGCATACCTTTGTTATGCTTTTGGGTTTCGAAACTTCTTCCTGAGTGCTGCCGCTACCCACCAAAGTAGACCACAAGTTGAAGAAACCCGTTTGACTGTACCCAAGGTAAGAAATATTGGCTGACGGAACCATATTGGCCGAGATATTCAGCTGCAGAATAAGAATTATCAGATGTTTTAAGGCTCATTCACACCAAGTGCATCAAGCAAACAAACAAGAGCACATAGAGGAAATAGGGATTTTGCAATATTATTTACCCTTGTTACTGTGAGTGCAGGAAAGGAAAGTCCGATCAAGACGCCGAAAACAACTCCCACAAAAGTAGTCACCATAAGCCTCATACTCTCGTTCGGGTTTTTGACGGCAGAACTGCAAAAAATTCAAGAGCAACATGTGATCAAAAGTATCATCAACTGCAGTGAGATGTGACATCTTAGAGTTGGGTCTAGAGCTGTAATTTCGGTGAACCATAACCGGCCCAAGAAACCTTGAATCAATCGGGCTCGGTTTGGTTCAGGCTCGGCTACCGGTTATTCGGTTACGGTTAAGCGGCACGAAAAGTTTCACATACCCTCTAACCGGCCCGGCCCGGCCCGTGTAACCGTAACCCGGTATACCGTTTCGGTCTTGTTCGGGCTCAGGCTGGTTAAAGACATTTTTTTACGGTCACAGCTCAAAATTGGTGGGAAAGGAACCGGAAAATTTCGGTTAACCGAGCGGTTACGGGCCAGGCTCAGTTATCGGTTAGGCCCGGTTTAGACCAGGCCAGTTGGTTCCAGAGAGGTCTGAGAAGGTCAAACCGGCACTAGCCCGAAACTTTTGGGTTTCGGTCATATCGGCCTTGGGCTCAGATTCAGTTACAAGAAACTCGGTTATTCGGGCCGATTTTTCCTGTTAACCGTGGTTAACCGACCTGTTTGACAGCTCTAGTTGGGGGGCCCAACAGGTTGGCACTGACATTGGCCTCAGGGTGCGCTCCCCTGAGGTCATGGGCAGGAATCCCCCAAAGACCAACAATCTTTGGGGCCCCATGGATTCAGTCAAGGCAGATAACACAATTAATAAAAGTTTAAAAAATCCCGAGTTCGAGTCAAGTAGAAATAGGATCACCTGAAACTGTCACACCTTCGACCCATGAACCCCATTTCTGTCTTCTGGTTATACGCAAAACTCGAGCTCCGCTTCATCCTTCTGTAAAGAGACAGTGAGCTTCTGTTTCACTGAAGAAGCAATGTGGATCATGAACAAGAAGCACAATACCAGAGAAATAACATGAAAACCTGATACTACTTGTAAACATCATAATCAAAATAATCAATACATTAACAAGTAAATACCATGAAACAAATTAACAAGATTGTAATAAACCTAGGAAATTCATAATTGAGAGGATCTTTTTGATTAAATCATACATATGAATCATCAAAGAAGGAATCACCTGTAGTACTCTCTCTGATACCAAATACCCAAATCAATTCTTCACAATTGGGCTTTAAAAACCAGACCAGAATTGTGAAAATTGAAAAGCCCAAAGTAACGCCTGTTTTATCTCTAACACTCAAACAAACTCCATGAACAAGCTTCAAAGCAAGCTCTCTCTTTTTTTGTCAAGAAGTCGATATTGCTCTGTATGTATACATAAACTGAGAATAACCCAATTCATTTCTTCAACTGGGTAGCTCCATAAACAAGCCACCGTGTGTGCTTTTTGACCCAGAACCCAATTTTTATTTTATTTTTCACTTTTAATTTAATGCTGTATCGCTTACATCCAACGTTAATAGATTTGACTTGTGCAAAACCCGCATAAAGACACGAATTGAGAGAGAGAGAGAGAGAGAGAGAGAGAACCTGGAGTAGGAAGAGGGAGACTCTGTTTCTGGAGAGAGATAACGCAGAGGGGAGATGAAAACAAAACTCTGTTTTTACAAGAATCGCACTCTGGCGATTGTATCAGAGAATGAAGAACACAGAATTGAGCAGCTTCTAACCTCGGCGAATCAAATTTGTAATTGATGGATGAATATATTCCAATGTAAGAAAGGAAAAAGAGAATAGAGACTGAACTCTCTTTTGCAGAATCTTTAAAAAGAGAGGAAGAGTTTGGGGTCGATCGAAATTGGCTCCGAAAGTTTTAACTTCGACCCAAAATTCAAAACCCACTCTCTCTCCTCCTTCTTCCTCCACTGTTGTTAATGGCTTTTTATTGGGCTGTCTCTGTTTGGCTTTCTCCTTTTGCGAATTGCTTTTGGAATGCCATTTATGATAATTATTTAAGAATAATTGACACATATATTGTTAATTAATTACTCATGATGATTCCACAAGGCTTTCTCCTTAATTGCCTAATAATATTTAGTAATGGGTATTTATTTGCTAACTCAATAAGTTTCTCCCAAATAAATCTTTGAATCTCAATTCACTTTCCTTTCCCAAATTTAGATTATGAAAGTTGTCCACTTTGGTATAACGTTGTTGTATCCATGTGTCTTCAGTTTCCACACATAAACTGACATGTATAGTTATATGGTACTGACTATTGTGTATCTATTTCTTTTGTCTAAATTCATGTAACGAAGTGTGGTGATAGTATATGTACATATGGTCATGTTCATTCGAGGATACATAGCCCATTGACTTTGTTTATTGCATTCAAGTGAAATACTAACAAAACTATTACAGTTATTGAATCGTCTTAAATTCTATGTAAATTGTTGTAGAAGCGGACATAATGGTAAGTATGACCAGTTTCAATGCACTCATTAAAAGCTTCTACTATCATGGAGTTCAATTATCGAGATGCTTGTTCTTAATCTCGAGCGTTGATACATAGACCAATTGAATATGCTACAAACAGTGGCGGAGCCAGGATATTCCCTCTGTTCCTCCAGGTTCTTCAAAATTTTATTTTCTGGACGTTCCCTCTGATTCTTCAAAATTTCCATAAAAAGAAACTTTCTCCTACAAAAGTACCATCATACCCTTAATGAAAAACATCCCTTAAATTCTAGTTGGGTTTAACTAATCACAACTAGTAAACTAACCAGCCCAATATACATAAACCAAACTAATTTATCTAACTAACCCAAATTTTACACAGCTCAAACCCAACTCTTACCTTATCCAAACAACCATCTTAACCCTAGCCACACAAAAAAATCAAATGTTTGTGTTTTTCACTCAACAGCTAGAGAGAGAGGGACGGATGGATGGACTGTGTTCTTCACTCACCAGCTAGAGTGGGAGAGAGAGGGACGAATGGGTGGAAGAAGATCGGCCTCCACTCCATCTCCTCCATCATCTGCCCCATCTCCCCAAGCTCATTTCTCTTCGTCGTCTGCACCAGAGGATCTCCCCAAGCTCGACGCCGCCAGAGACAAGAATAGATCGGTGTAGATCCAACAATGGTGGTGAGATGGTGGTAGCGACAGCGACAGATCTTGTGGCAAAGGTGGATCTGTTGGCAGCTATGGCTTCGACCGGAGAAGATGGCTCCATCCCCATCGTAAGAGTTCTTCTGCTTCATCTTCTTCCACTCTACCGCTATTCTTCTTCTCTTCTGCTAATTCTTCTTCTCTTCTGTGGATTTGTGGTGGATGCAGACCGCCGGGTAACACTCCGTTCCACTATCTCCTCTACTTTCCCTACCTCATATCAGAATTATTCTTCTTGTTTTTTGTCAGGGTTTCTGTCTAGAGGGACTAAAGTGAAAGACAAGACAAATTGATGGCCTATAATTAGGACTGAAGTGCAATCAGTCCTAAACTAATGACTCATAATATGGTGTAGCAGCGATATAAGGAAGGAAGTGATCTGGGCCGTTGATGGAAAAGGGACTGTTGCCTTTGAATGTGTTAAGTGGGACGGCATCGTTTCATGGAGGTGGACTGGAATGGCTTAGCTGGTAGAATGGAGATCAACCATTGGTTCGCGTGAGTCACCGTTAGCTGAGGTGGACTAGTTCGTTAGCAAAAGCTAGTTAATTACAAAACGGCCACTTAATTTCTAGTAATTGTTTTCAAACCCCTTTCTGTGTATAAGTTGTTCTTCATCTTCATTTGGGGATTATGCTTAATGAAATTCTCCGATTTTCCTATCTGATTCTCTCCCATTTCTTCTCTCTCTCGTCGGTAAATCTCCGATTCAGGTCAGGAAATACTCAGTTCCCTGACAAATTGGTATCAGAGCATCTCTTCCCTCTGTGTACTCAGATCTATGGGTCAGCGAAAGCAAAACTCTACAGCTGATGTCGACGCCATTGATGGCATAGTTGGACACTTGCACGCAGTAGATGAGACAATTCTCGAGCTCTGCCATGGCTATGAAGAGCTGAGACAAGGACAGGAGGATCTGATACATGGCCAATACCTGATCCATGGTCAATTGGTGCAACTGAACCAAATTGAAGAGCTAAGGCAAGGTCAGGAAGATCTCAAAGAGGAACTCAAGAAACTCGCAAATTTCCTGAATCTAATGGCCAACCACAAGGAATAAAGAGAGAATGGAGGCTTCTAGCTCTGCAATTAAGTCTCCAGCTAGCTTTTTGGGAAGGAATAAAGCTCCAATACAGTCAAATGGACCTTCATTTCACTCCAAAACTCCAGAGAGGAGCCAGGAACAATACAGTGAGGTACTTAGGGTTTCTCCTCATTTTTCATTACCTATACCTAAGGTTGAGTTTCCAAAGTTCTCTGGATCAGATCCATTAGGTTGGATGTTGAAGGCTAATAGATATTTTCAACTTCATCAATTGACTGATTTGCAAAATCTCATACTAGTATCCTCGAATTTGACTGGTGAAGCTGAGAATTGGTTTGTTGCTGAATTTGAGACATTAGAGAGCATAACGTGGAAGGAATTATGTGAATGTGTATGTGAGGAATTTCTAAAACCAGATCATGAAAATGTTTAGGCTGAGTTGCAGAAACTGGAACAAAAAGGTAGTGTGATGGAATTTCAAACTAAGTTTGACACTCTTAGGCCAAGAGTGAAGGCCTTATTTCCCTGGATTGATGATAAGTATTTCATGAAAACATTTTTGGGTGGATTAAAGCTGGAGATAAGAAGCCAGGTGCAACAATTAGCTCCTAATAGCTTAGCACAAGCCAAGGCAATGGCTAGACTACAAGAAGTATATTGTAATCAGAATCACCAAAATGTTGTGCAAACTGTAAACAGTTTGATTAAAACTAACAAGAATACTACCTTGAAGTCCTATACTCCTTATAATTCTGAGAAAAAGAATCTGATCACGCCTACAATGCCATTCAAGAAGCTCACTCAAGAGGAAATGAGAGACATAAGAGCTAAGAATCTTTGTTATTTTTGTGAAGAAAAGTATGTGCCAGGACATAAATGTAAGAAACCACAGTTATTTTTCATTTCTGGTGATGAAGATCCAAGAGAAGAAGAGTTAGAAGACAGTTTTCAAGAAGGCAACAAGGAAGCTGATAGTGAAACATTAAAGGTACCTGAAATGGAAATTTCCCTTCATGCCATCACTGGTAATAGTGGTGCTCAAACCATTAGACTGCAGAGATTTGTGGGTAAAAAAAGAGTACATGTGCTTATTGATTCAGGAAGCACCCATAATTTCATAGACAAGGATACTGCTTCAAGAATTCATTGTGCACCCATACCTAGACACACCATGAGAGTGACAGTAGCCAATGGTCACCAGATACAAAGTTTTGGGGTCTGTCAAGGTGTGAAGCCGAAGTTGCAAGGACATATCATTGAAGTGGATATGAGAGTGATTCCCTTGGGAGGTTGTGACATGGTGTCACTGTGAATTTGTTAGGAAAGCCATTGCAGTTCAAAGTTGACAATGGTGACTGCCAGTTTAAGGCTGCAAACTACAATGCCATACAGCTATGTTCAAGGAATGAAGGGGTGACAGTAGGATAGCTGTACAGCATTAGTTGAATTGAGCTAAGTGATTTGTCCATATTACCCCTGGAGTTTAAAATTTTGTTAGAACAGTACAAGAAGGTGTTTGAAGAACCCAAGACCCTTCCTCCACAAGGAATCCATGGTCTTCATATTCCTCTAAAAGCAGGAGCACAACCTTTTTGCTTTAGGCCTTATAGGTATCCACATGTTCAAAAGACTGAAATTGAGAATTTAGTGCAAGAAATGTTAGAAAATGGGGTGATTCAGCACAGCTCTAGCTCTTTTTCTTCCCCAGTTCTTTTAGTAAAAAAGAATGATGGATTTTGGAGATTCTGTGTGGATTATAGGGGATTAAATGAGATCACTATTAAGGACAAGTTTCCAATACCCATCATTGATGAATTATTGGATGAATTACATGGTGCTTGTTTCTTTTCTAAGCTGGATTTGAGAGCTGGTTACCATCAGGTTAGGATGGCAGAAGAAGACACTTACAAGACTGCTTTTAGGACACATGAAGGGTTGTATGAATTCAGGGTTATGCCTTTTGGGCTTAATAATGCCCCTGCTACCTTTCAAGGTCTGATGAATAAGGTATTTAAGCCTTATCTCAGGAAGTTTCTTTTGGTATTCTTTGATGATATAGTGGTTTATAGCAGATCAGCAGAAGAGCACCTACAACATTTGAACAGTACATTGGAGGTTTGCCAAGATGTCAAAATGTACATTTCTCCAAAACACCATTGAATACTTAGGACACTTGATTACTGGTGATGGTGTGCAAGCTGATCCAGCAAAAAATTTAGCAATGGTGTCTTAGCCTGTCCCTATAACTATTAAAGGCTTAAGAGGGTTCTTAGGGTTGACTGGTTATTACCGAAGATTTTTGCAGGGCTAAGGGTTGATTGCTAGACCTCTTACAGCTTTACTCAAAAAGGGGGCTTTTGGGTGGAATGATGAAGCTCAGAAAGCTTTTGAAACTCTTAGAGCTGAAATGAGTTCAACACCAGTGTTAGCATTGCCTGATTTCACAAAGATGTTTGTACTATAAACAGATGTCAGCTATAATGGAATTGGTGATGTGCTGATGCAGGAGGGTAGACCATTGGCTTATTTTAGCAAGGCTTTGGCTGACAAACACCTGGGTTACTCTACCTATGAGAAAGAATTGTTAGATGTTGTGCAAGCAATTACTAAATGGAGGTCTTATTTGGAAATCAACAATCAGATCAGAACTGATCATTATTGTTTGAAGTTTTTCTTAGAACAAAAGATCAGCACCTTATTACAACATAAATGGGTTAGTAAGTTAATGCGGTTGGACTATGAGATTGTGTTCAAGAAAGGAAAAGAAAATGTGGTGACTGATGGTCTCTCCAGGGTCATGACTGAGGCTCATTGCAATGCAGTCACTTTGATTGTTCCTAAATGGGTGGAGGAGGTGTTAAAATCTTATGAAAATGATGATTTAGCTGTTTCTTACATGACTAAATTGGTTGTGGATCCTACTTACTGCCGTGGGATTCAGCTCCAAGATGGGATGATCAAGAAGGGAAAGTACATTTATGTTGGTTCAACTACTTCTCTCAGGTCTACCTTGATTTCTGAGATGCACAACAGTGGGGTGGGTGGACACTTAGGTATTAGAGGCACCTATAAGACGTTGGCCACAGTGTTCTTCTGTCCTCAAATGCACACAGAGGTTAAGGACTGGGTCAAGAGTTGTGAAATTTGTCAAAGAATGAAGGGGGAACATGTTCTTTATCCTAGCTTACTGCAGCCCTTACCTGTTCCTAACAAGCCTAGGGTTCACATCAGCTTAGATTTTGTGGAGGGGTTGCCCAAGTCTGAATGAAATAACTCCATTTTAGTGGTGGTTGACAGGTATTCCAAATATGGTCATTTCATTGCACTCACACACCCCTACACTGTAGTTGACATAGCTGAAGTCTTCTTGGATCATATCCATAAGCTTCATGGACTTCCAGAGACCATTGTGAGTGACAGGGATAGCATTTTTTCTCAGCCAATTTTGGAAACCCTTTTCAAAAATTTGGGTACTAAGCTGCATTACTCTACTACCTATCATCCCAGACTGATGGACAAACTGAAAGACTCAACCAGTGCCTGGAAAACTATCTTAGATGTGTTACCTCTGATAGACCTCACAAGTGGTCAAAGTGGTTACCTTTGGTTGAATTTTGGTACAACACTTCTCATCATAGCAGCTTGCAGGTCACTCCATTTGAGGCTCTCTATGGTTACCCACCTGCTATTCCCTCTTCCCATCAGCTTAACAGCAGTGGGGTACCTGAACTGGATCAGTTTTTGGAAGACATGAAGAAAATGATGCTAATCTTGGAGGACAATTTGGTTAAGGCTCAAGAAAGGATGTGCCATTATGCTAATAAACATAGAAGTGAGAGGGAATTTGCTGTGGGTGATCTGGTGTTCCTAAAGCTCCAGCCCTATAGGCAAGGTACTGTGATGCAAAGAAGCAACCAGAAGTTGGCTGCCAAGTTCTTTGGACCCTTCTCTGTGTTGAAAAGGGTGGGTAAAGTGGCTTATCAGCTGGAATTGCCTCCTAATGCTCAGATTCACTCAGTATTTCATGTGTCTCAATTGAAGAAGGCTCAGGGGTTCCTCTTTCCAGTTCTCCTCAGCTGCCTAAGGTGGGTCCTGATGGTTAACTACCGTTAGAACCAGTAGCCATTCTTAACAGAAAGTTGGTAAATAAACACAATGCTCCTGTGGTGATGGCATTGGTCCAATGGGCCAACTCTCTCCCTTCTGAGGCTACTTGGGAGGATTATCTTGCTCTTAAGAGGCCGTTTCCAGATTTAGATTCATGAGGACATGAATTTCAAAAGGGGAATGCTTTTTCAGGGTTTCTGTCTAGAGGGACTAAAGTGAAAGACAAGACAAATTGATGACCTATAATTAGGACTGAAGTGCAATCAGTCCTAAACTAATGACTCGTAATATGGTGTAGCAGCTACCGTTAAGTATAAGGAAGGAAGTGATCTGGGCCGTTGATGGAAAAGGGATCGTTGCCTTTGAATGTGTTAAGTGGGACGACATCGTTTCAAGGAGGTGGACTGGAATGGCTTAGCTGGCAGAATGGAGATCAACCATTGGTCCGCGTGAGTCACCGTTAGCTGAGGTGGACTAGTTCGTTAGCGAAATCTAGTAAATTACAAAACGGCCACTTAATTTCTAGTAATTGTTTTCAAACCCCTTTCTGTGTATAAGTTTTTCTTCATCTTCATTTGGGGATTATGCTTAATGAAATTCTCCGATTTCCCTATCTGATTCTCTCCCATTTCTTCTCTCTCTTGTCGGTAAATCTCCGATTCAGGTCAGGAACTACTATTTTTCTCCAAATTTGGACTAGAGAAGAAACAACAAGAGCTGCAAATCTAGCAAATATAAGCAGAGGAAACGAAAATGGAGAAGCTATGGCCATGGAACTCTTCGTGAAATTCATGATATAGAAAATTATTGAAGATTTCTTTTGTTGTTCATGTTGTTATTGTTTTTGTTGATGTGAATCTGATAGATATTGTTGTTAATGTTGTTCACTTGTTCTCGTTAATGGGTAACCAGAGGAGAGAGGGATTGAGAGAGTATTAAGACCAGGGTGAATGGGTGAGTCACAGGGGTTTTTTTGGCCTTTTCGCTCCTTTCTTAATCCCTGTGCCCCCAGTTTTTTTGAAGGAACTGGGGGAACGGAGGGAGTATGGGTGAAGGCAGGCACGATTTTTTATTTATTTTTTTTTGTGAGGAGAGAGTATAGATTTTAAATGAATAAAAAAATAGGCTGGTGCAATAAATACCATGGTCTTATTGTTTATGTATGAAAAATTAGATGGGCAATTATTTATATTAAATATGTGGCACTTGTTTGTCATGATTCAAACTCAAGTACCAATATTCACAGTAAAAATTCATAACTGCTAGACCACAATACAATTTGTGTTTATTTGAGGGTACACACGTATATATCCTGAACAACACTACTAAAAGAGCTAATAAAATAGGGTTACCATAGCCTAGTATTTCTCGAAATGGTGGGGGGGGGGGGTGTCAGGTGCCCCTACATGGCTCCGCCCCTGGATACAAACCACTTCTCGGGGATTTATATTCTCAATTTGTATGGATTGCGTTCTTGAAACTCGAAGAGAAAATGTTTATCTAATATTCGATAAGTTTATAACGGTTCTCTGTTGGAGGCTTTCTTATACAGCATCCATCAGTTAATTCAAAAATATATAGCACACTTATCTAGCAATGTGCTCCTTTGTTAGCAGCTCAGCAGGATGGAGCCAATTCAGCAGAAGGCAAAGCTCCTTAAGCATGACATTATCTACTGTTTGGTTTGCTTAGAATCTAACCAATTATCTTTCCTTATCCTTGTCGTGTATATAAGGGTAGTTTGACCATCCCTAAGTCTTAAGGACTGGATCCAAGAATTTGGCACGGTGGGAGATAAATTATTTAAATATTTAGATTATATAATTATTTTTTAATGAATAATCTTAAGTATGGGGTTTATTATGTAACTTTCGTGGGGGCTAAAGTGAATATATTTCATAAAATACATAGTGAAATTATAATTTTTAAAAGTTGAGTGGGGCTAGGGTTATAGCCCATTTCTCTCTACTTGGATCCGCCTTGCCATAGTGTATGTGTAGTTTTGGGAATGCTGCAGTTTTAGTGGCTGCAAGTAGGGGTGAGCAAAATTTGCCCTATCCGGCCACTCCAAATCTCCGGACCAAACTAGTCCGCATTTAGCACTCGTTCATGCTACTTGATAATTATTAAATTATAGAATTACAACTGGAACTAACTTTGACGGATTATTATTTCGGAGTTAGCGAAGCCGTTTAAAATCGGACATGTCGGAGTCAAATTTCACATGAAAAATTACATATTTATGTTAGATACACCGTTTACAAATCAAATTTTATAAGTCCGCGTAATTTTGTTAGTTGATTTTCCTCAAAGTATTCGTCTTCCTTAACAGACTATGTTCTATTAAAAGTGTATGCTTACATATCTCTAAATTTTATAACCAAAATCATACTGTCACCAAATTAACTTTCTAAATTTAACATTCCGTTAAACCGGTTCAAATTGTGCCGAGTCGATAACTTAGGTTTGGATTGAGTATCAAAAATAATTGGGTGAGTTTGAATTGAACATTCTCCAACCCGTATCGGGGCAAAACCCGGTCGAACCGGTCCGCACTCACCCCTAAATGCAGCCTGCAAGGTTTTTAGTTAATTGGACGTAGTAATTCTAGGAAGTACTTCTTCTCTTGCTAACTGGCTAGATTCTATTGAAGTTCTTATCTATGTCAGAAAATAAAAGGCTAAATTGCACTGGAGGTACTCAAAGTTTGCCAAAACGAGCAAGTAGGTATCTAAATTTCAAAATCGAGCACCAGAAATCCCAAATTTTGGATTTTCGAGCAAGTAGGTACCTTTCCGTTAACTTTCCGTTAATATTGGACAGAAAATTATAAAAATACTTTTGTACCCCTTATTTTCACCTCCAACTTTTTTTTAAATACAATTTTTACAGTTTATACATATTTTTATAAAGATAATGCAATATATTTTATCAAAATTACATATTTTTACATCAGTTCAAGATATGAAATATGTTTTTATTGACACATATTTGTCAATCTTAAAGCCTTAAACTTTTTTTAACAGTTTGCTTAAAAAAAATCTCAAAACTTCATAATTTCACATGTACTTTTTAACATACAAGTATCTTTGTACATTATATACAATAGTCTCTTTTACATTTGCATAAAAAATACATATTATTACAATAAAAAACTACTCAAGAATGTCTGGTATCAACTCTTGTGTTAAAATGCACAAAGATACTTGTATGTTATTATTTTACTAAAAACAATACATGTGAAATTATGAAGTTTTGATATTTTTTCTAGAAACTGTTAAAAAAAGTTAATGGACTTTAAGATTGACGAATATATGTTAATTAAAACATTTTTTATATCTTGAAATGATGTAAAAATATGTAATTTTGATGAAATATATTGTATTATCTTACACATATCAAATTATTAAATTATTTTTTGACTTTTTTAGATTTTTAGTAAAAATTGTATTTAAAAAAAAAATAGGAGGTGTAAATAAGGGGTACAAAAGTCTTTTTATAATTTTCCGTCCAATGTTAACGGAAAGTTAACGGAAGGGTGCCTACTTGTTCGAAAATCCAAAATTTGAGACCCGTGTTGCTCGATTTTGAAATTTGGGTACCTACTTGCTCGTTTTGGCAAACTTTAGGTACCTCCGGTGCAATTTAGCCAAAATAAAATTCTCCACGAAATTATGTAGAGAAAACATCGCAAGGGGTAACTGAAAGAAAAAACTTTGTCTTGCTTCTTGAACTCACCGCATCTCAATAACTGTAAAGTCTCCGATTTCATAATCTCTGTAAATAACTCCAGTTTCTGGAACTACAATCTCCTGTGTCAAACCCTGCCTCCCTTTCTTGTTCGCTCTGTTTTAACTATACAACTTCCCCCACCAAGCACGCCGGATAAGCTAATCTGGCCCTACTCGGCCTCCGGTGAATATACAACTAAATCAGGTTACCGATTTCTTGAATCGCAACATGCTCCTATCCTCTTTCCCGCTGGTTATTTCCACTCCCTTCCGTCCCCAAATCCTTTGTGGGGGAAATTGTGGGGTCTTAAAATTCCGGAAAAACACAAGATCTTTCTATGGAAATGTCTTCAGGACGGGGCTCTGCCTTGCATGGACAACATCGCGAGAAAAATCCCTTCCATCAGCAATGTCTGCCCCTTATGTCTTGAACATCCAGAAACTGTAGACCACATCTTCCTTGGATGCCGTGTGTCGTCTTCTTTCTTAGACACTCTTCAAATCCCCTATGCGTTGCCGTTTTCGTCTTGGATCAGTGCTGTCATTACGAATTCCCCGAATAACCGTACTCAGGTCTTTGCTTACCTTTGGACTCAGTGGAAAATGAGAAATGCAGCAACATATAATCAGCAGCACTGGACCTTATCCCAAGCCCTGAACCTCTTCAAGCTATCAACTTGGGAAATCCAACGTCATGATGAGGTCGCGAATGATACCTCAAGGAACTCTCCTGCCAATAACTCTGAACGTGGCACCTCAACTGCATTCTACTCCATCAAGCAGCAAAGTACAGTTGCGGATCTGCCTCCAAGCGCGGACTGTATCATTCAAGTAGACGGAGCCTGGCGTCAGCATTCCCAGGACGGAGCTGTTGGCGTGGTCATCCAACCATTGGCGCGGCCCCCTATCTCTTACTACCAACCCCTTGTTGCTGCTTCTCCTCTACAAATGGAACTTCTTGCCATTTTACATGGAATTGTACTAGCTAAGCATTACCATTTTTCTTCTATTATAGTATACACTGACAGTACTATCTCTTTTACTCTCTTACAGGGGATTGAGAAAGGATCGTACAGGGACGCACCCGTTTTGGATATGATAAGGCAGGAAGCTGAAGGTTTAGAAGACTGTTTTGTTACTAAGGTTCATCGTAGCATCGTTTCGGATGCACATCGCCTAGCCAAACATTGTGCTGCGACTTCAGTTTACCCTTGATGCTCCAGCCTTTTGGTTGTATATAGTTTGGCTTGTATATATTGTTTGATGTGCTTTTGTAGTTTGATGTGCTTTTGTAGTTTCAGTTCGGTGATGTAATATGTACTTTTGTGGTGGAAGCTTTGTGGTAGTTGTCACTCCACCGCACGTAGTTGTGTAGGTGCTTGCTTTTCCCTGCCTCCTGCCTTGTGTGGTGTGTCCTTTGTACTCATTCTCCCTGTTATCTTTTTATATATAATCCTTGCCTTCTTGATCAAAAAAAAAGAAAAGAAAAAACTCAAAAATATTTTTTTTTTTTTTTTTTTTACAGATTACCACTAAACTAGCACTCATGCAAAGTCGAAATTGTTTTGAATCTGCTATTGTGGAAAGCAGGTCAATTGTCCACTATATTTCCTTCTTCCGAGTACCTTACACTGTTTTAGATATGTTAAATCGATGACAACATAATTGTGTATTTTGTGAAGTGTTTTTTTTTTTTTTAGGAAAAAGTATTGGATTAAACTAGGACAACTTGGCCCGAAATATCAGTGAAGAAATTATAAACTACCGAGCTTGGAGTATCTCGACGTTGACTTAATGATTGATGGCGTTTAGACTTTAGACTTAGTTACTTAATAGTAGTTAAAACAAGGGTGGACTCACATAGTAATACGCAACGTAGACTTCGTAAAAGAATGAGAAAGGCATGAAAACGGGTACCGACCTATATTGGGAAAGAAGCTGTCAACTTACAAACAACTACGAACAATTTATTTATGCATACAAAAGCAGGGAAGCTGTCAACTTCAACGTATCTCCTAAACTTGGTATCCCCCACCCCAAATTAGAAAACATATATTCGGAGAGAACATATGACATGCGGTCTTTTATCTTACGAATTCCCGTGTTACCTAACAAAAAGATGCTTATTACAAATGCCCTATCTGCTCGTCTTAACCTTAAGGTCAACTCTTATCTTCCGTTTAATCATCTCACAAGTGTTCAGCAAATGAATACCCTTCTCCACAATACACAACATTTCCACTATTATGTATCATCGCTATAAACACTAAACAGCATGCAGTCCCAACAAATTAAATCTACATACAAACAACACTGGAGATATTTACAGAGTGGTTCTCTTACACTTGCTGCGGCAACAATGAAATCTCTACAAATGATTCGTGTTAATGTACAAATGGATCAGTTTAATTCCTGAGCAGGCCCATCATCAGAATAAGAGGGAAACCAGAGCTCAATGCCTGTTCCACCTGCGCCGAGGGTGGCATCCTTTCTGCACGGCGATATAACACGCACAACACAACCTATGTTAACTAGACTCGGGTGCGGGTGTCATGTCGGGTGTGTATCCGAGGATCGGATATGCCTTTTTATTCAAATTTAAGATTCGGGGACTCGGCTGAAAAGTACCCAGAATTTGGACATGGGTGCGGGGATATGTATATTCTTCTATTTTATGTGTATGTCGTTGTGCAAGTTGGGCATCCGTTTTGCTATATTTGGGGAGTTAAACAATATGTTCTGTCATATCGAGGACCATTATGAAATAGAAGTATTATATAAGGAGCTCTTTATAAATAAGAATGTTTCTTGGGCCTAGAAAGTATGAATAAAAAGGTCCCTGGTAAATTGGTAATATATTATTACAGCTGGGCCTTTTTAATAGTAAGAAAAATAAGAAGTCCAACCAATATAATTAATAAACCAGATGAGGCCCAACCCAGTTAACATATAATAGTAACCCAAAATAAATAATTAGGGTTCCTGCAACATAACGACGAAGAGGACGATGCGCAGACACATGGTGGCGATGTGGGTGGAAGTTTGGCGGTTCAAAAACGATGGGCGAGTGAAAGACTATCGTCGTTTGAGATGAGGATTGACAGAGAGCCGCGCCCACGAGGAAGCCTACCGGATCGACACGGATTTCATTCCCGCACCCAGATCGGGTCGTATCGACCCAGGTACTCCGGCGAAACCGACGAGTCCAGGTAACGTAGAACACAACCATAACTTTCCAATATTTCCCGAGCAACAGTCATACACGCCACAAAGTTCCATGTCATGTTGTCTTCGGCCATATCTTTAGAAAATAGACCTACTCCAAATGGTGCCAGCGAGTGCGTCTGGGTCTGCAAGCACAAGAACCAAAGAGGAAATCGTTCATGCCAACAAATAAAAAATATATACTCCCTCTATCTCAAATTGAGAGTTTGGGTGGACTTTTCACGGAGATTAAGAATGTGCATTTGATCGTTAGATTTACTATAATGTATTTTGATTGACTATGTGTTGTGAAGGGGTACCAGCAGAAGCAGAGAATTGATTATTCTGAGATATTTTCACATGCGGTGAAACTTACAACTATCAGGTTGGTGCTGAGTGTGTTTGATCAAGAAGACTTACATCTTGAGCAGTTAGATGTAAAGACTGCATTCTTTCATGGTGACTTGGAGGAAGAATTATATATGCATCAGCCAGAAGGTTTCGAGGTACAGGGAAAGGAGAATCTTGTGTGCAGGTTGAAGAAGAGCTTGTATGGTCTGTAACAAGCTCCTCGGCAGTGGACAAGAAATTTGATAGTTTTATGTGCAGCTTAAAGTACACGAGATGTCATGCAGACCATTGTTGTTATGTTAGACGGTTTAATGGCTCTTACATTATCTTGTTGTTATACGTTGATGATATGCTGATTGCAGAATCTAGTTTGGATGAGATTAACAACTTGAAGAAGAAATTGTCTACACAGTTTGCCATGAAGGACTTGGGCCTTGTAAGTCAGATTCTTAGCATGAGGATAGTCAGAGATAGAGCCAGAGGTACTCTGTATTTTTCTCATGCAGAGTATGTGAAGAAGGTACTAAGCAGATTCAGCATGGATCAGGCTAAGCATGTGAACACTCCGTTGGGGGGTCATTTTAGATTGAGTAAAAATGATTCACCAAAGACAGTTGAAGAACAGGAACACATGGGTAAGACTACATATGCCTCGGCTATTAATTCTTTGATGTATTCTATGGTTTTTACTAGGCCAGATATCTCTCATGCAGTGGGAGTTGTGAGAAGGTACATGAGTAATCCAGGAAAGCAACATTGGAAGACCGTTAAATAGATCTTAAGATACTTGAGAGGTTCTTCGGACACGTGCTTATGTGTCGATGGAGGTGCTTCGAAACTTATGGGTTTTGCTGATGCTGATCTTGCCGGTGATCTTGATAAGAGGAAGAGTACTACAGGGTATGTGTTCACCTTGGGTGGTACGGTAGTGTCATGGGGTTCTAACTTACAAAAGGTTGTTGCTCTTTCAACAACGGGAGTTGAGTATATTGCTATCACGGAAGCTGCGAAGGAGATGGTATGGTTGCAGAGGTTCTTAGGAGAGTTGGGGAAGATACAGAAGAATGGCACGCTTCATAGTGACAGTCAGAGTGCTATTTTTCTTGCTAAAAATCTAGCGTTCCATTCTAAGACCAAATATATTGAGACAAAGTATCATTTCATCCGTGAGTTACTTGATGATGGTCAGGTACAGCTTGAGAAGATTTGTGGAAGTGAGAATCCAGCAGACATGTTCACAAAAGTTGTTACACTTGAGAAACTGAAGTTGTGCGGATTCAGTGGGTCTTCTTTCTTGAAGAAGATGAGTTGAGTTGCAGGGATGGAGCTTGATAATGTTAGGGGATGTGGTTTCGGTACATGATGTTGAACCAGTCTCCAAGTGGGGAGAATTTTTGGGGTGGAGCCCTGGTTCATGGGCGACCGCTTTATGAATCGAACCGGTTCATGTTTTTCTACGACCAAAAAAGGAGACATGATTCGTGGAGCGAAGGCTTGGGCCGCTGCCCCCGAAAAAAAATATTTTAACCCGTTTTTGACCCGTTTGGGCTTGGATCCGGCCCGGTTTGATAGGTCATCTATTTATAGAGTTCTTAGGGTTCGTAGCATGTTATGTTGAGCGTTCTGATTTAGCTTTTAATTCTCCTTGAGACGTTTCGTCTGTTTTTAGAGATAGTGTTTTTGCCTATACCCACTTCAATTCAACGAGAGAGAGAGAGAGAGAGAGAGAGAGAGAGCCTGGAGTAGGAAGAGGGGGACTCTCTTTATGGAGAAAGATAACGCAGAGGGGAGAGAGATGATGAAAAGAACTCTCTTTTTCCACTAGTCGCGCTCTAACGATTGTATCAGAGACGGAAGAACACGAATTGAGCAGCTTCTAACCTCGGCGAATCAAATTTGTAACTGATGGATGAATATATTCCAATGTCGGAAAGTAAAAGAAGAAGAACAGAGACTTAACTCTCTTTTGCAGAATCTTTAGAGAAAGAGTTGGGGTCGGTTCGATCGAAATTGGCTCCGAAAGTTTTAACTTCGTCCCAAAATTCAAAACTCACTCTCTCCTCCTTCCTCTTCCTCTACTGTTGTTAATGGCTTTTTATCGGCCTGCCTCTGTTTGGCTTTCTCCTTTTGCGAATTGCTTTTTGGAATGCCATTTATGATAATTATTTAATAATAATTGACACATGTAACCAATTAATCATGATTCCACAAGACTTTTTTATCCTTAATTGTCTAATAATATTTAGTAATGGGTTTTATTTGCTAACTCAATCAGTTTCTCCCAAATAAATCTTTCAAATTCAAATCACTTTTCTTTCCTAAATTTAAATTATGAAATATGTGCACTTGATATGACAATGACAACGATTTTTGTATACAAGTGTATTCCGTTTCCACGCTGAAACCGACATGTATATTTATATGATACAACACACTATTGTCTATTTACTTCTTTCTCTGTCTAAATTCATGTAACGAAATGTGATGATAGTATATGTTCATCTGGTCATGTTCATTCGACGATACATTGCCCATTGACTTTGTTTATTGCATTTAAGTGAAATACTAACAAAGTATTACAGTTATTGATGCGCAATTTAGCGTGCTTTTCCCAAGTATACGAATCAAGTAATATTGAGAGTTTTTTCAAAATTCGAATTATCGATCCCACTGGGACTTTGCAGGTTTTTCTAGTAATCAGTTTTAACGAACATAGTGTAAAAAGGAAGAATAGCTTGAGATTTTGATTACGAACTAAGTACTGAAAGTAAATTACTGAAAAGTAAATCT
Source organism: Linanthus parryae (assembly GCA_023055425.1). Taxonomy (NCBI): domain Eukaryota; kingdom Viridiplantae; phylum Streptophyta; class Magnoliopsida; order Ericales; family Polemoniaceae; genus Linanthus; species Linanthus parryae. Next base: position 71,612,606 of record JALGPY010000002.1, read on the forward strand.
TTTTGTGAGAATTTTCTGAATAATCTTAAGGTTGTAAAACTAGAGTTTAATATACTAGATTCCAGGATCCCCTAGGGTTTCTTCAGTTTTTCATTCTAGTTCCATATGAAAACACACAGCAGTCTAGTTATCTGTGCCACGTACCAGTTGCGCAGTATCTTTTCTTTTCCTGCACGTTATCACGATTCTGCAGACATTCGGATTCCTGTTAAGCTGCCTAAATTTGCAGTCTCGTTCTAAGGCTGCTAGGGTTTCTAACCTGTCCTGATGGCCCGGGTCAGATTCTCTAACAGTTGGTCTCAACAATTTTAGGCTAGTCCTAACTCCCCTTCGCTAGTCGGCCCATCGGGGTAAGGTGCTTAATTCTATCTTCTCTTCCTAACCCTAACCAGACGTTTTCACCTACCAGCTCGGGTCTGTAGTAATTCTGATTAGCTACTCCGATCATGCATAAACAGTAAAATTCAAGGACAAAATAACTGATAAAAGCTGTTGAATTAAGATAGTACGATCATGAATTCATAGTCAAAACGTAGAACTAATCTCTGAAAATGAAACCCTAGGTTCACCGAGAACCTAGGTAAAATGTTTAGCTACTGTAACTCATAACGTAAATAACAAAGTTTTTGAATAAAGAGAGAAGAGGAGCAAACGAGTGTCTTGAATCTGGATTCGCGCTTCCGTGCTCTCCGGGGATGCTCTGATTTCTCCTTGGGTGTGTTGCTGTCTTTAAAACAAGCCAGGACGAGTCTTTATATAGTGCTGAAGAAGTTTCTGGAAACTGTCTATATTAACGAAACTGCCACCGGCAAAAACTGTCTCGGAATACTTGTTGTGTGCGTATAAAACGCACAGGGTGTGCGTATAATACGCACACAGTGGCCCTGGGTGTCTCCTCTTGTGCGTATTTTTCTTCCTGTGTGCGTATACTAAGTTGTGTGTGTATAATACGCACAGGGTGTACGTATAATACGCACACAGTGCCTTCAGCCACCACTTCTCTTCTTTTCTTTGTGCGTATTTTGACCATGTGTGTGTATAATACGCACACGGTGTGCGTACAATACGCTCACATTGAACCTGCCTGCCAAAAATCACCCCCATCCCTTGTTGTGTGCGTATAATATGCACAAGGTGTGCGTACACACAGTGGGCTTCTCAGCTCTGTTTCGCCTCCTCTGCCTCGGCCTACGTTTTGACCCGAAAATTTGTCAAAATTACCAAAATACCCCTGGGCCAAAATCGCTACAAATTCTGCACAATCCTGAATCTGGTCATAGGAAACCTGCTGACTGAATTTAGGAGACAAAATCGGAACTCAACTCTGGAAACCCGGGCCCGGTGTCAAATTACCAAAATACCCCTGGGTCAGAACCGTCCCGGAAATCATCCTAAACATGAAATAGGTGATCACGACTCCGGAAACCAGGACCCAAGACTCCTACTTGGGTGTGGTCTGTCTCGGACCCACACTTGGCTGGAGGTCAGTTTTTCGGCCGGACTCCTTTTTAGCATTATGACCTGTTTTCGGAAAGCCCTTGACGTCTTCGTTCTTCTGCCCCTGGTTTCATTTTAAAACTCCAAGTAGAGCTCAAGATATTGTCAACCGAGTGCACCCCGGTCATTCTCAGTTTTAGCGTTTTCTACTTTCTCGGTCGGTTTTCACTGCCCGTTTCTCCTCCAGTCTTTCCGTTTTCTGTTCCACTCTCTCTTTTACCAGTCCTGGTCAAATCCTGCTCCGAGCATTTTCTTCACGTTTCCCGAGGCGAACCCGGTTCTGTCTCGGCACGCATCCCAGTGCACTTCTTGAACCTGTTCCTGTAAAGACAACATGAACAAACTCGCGATCATATCTCGAAATGCGCAAAATAAGCATAAATTCATGAAGAGCTTATAAACATCTCGTTCCTAAAACCGAGGCTTTCCAAGGGTGAATTCTGGCTAAAACGTCTTTCCGACACAAACGCACATCAAATCAGGCTAAAAGATAACCCCTATTTCGGCATTATCAAATACCCCCACACTAAGCATTGCTCGTCCCTAGCAACCTCCAGCTATATACTACCAAAGCATACTATCCGGAATCAATCCAGAGTGGTGTAACTGCACTTATTTAAGAACAATAATAGTACTATAAAAACAGTTTATCTTTTTGGTGAGACTGGGCAATCTCTTCAACTCAAAACTGAACACCATTAAGTTCTCATATTCCCCAAGGTTTCAGAAATTGCGGTGATTGGAAGAACTTGCGGCCAGCCTAGGTTAGGAACAAGCACGAACACAACTTACTTCTACTTTTACACGCAAACCGAGCGTATCCCTAACGCACACCTTCCGTGCTTTTACTCCGGGTGTAATGTAAATCTGTCGGCGTTGGGACGGTAGGATATGTCATTTAGAAGCGATGTCCTAAACATCACAGCACACTCACACATACCCCAATCTCACACTCCCTCACCAAGATAACGGAAACTGACCTAAATCACCTAAGATTCTAGAAACTAAATTTCCCCAATCCCGGTGTAACTACCGTTCTCGCAGCCACAACTGTGAATGAATGTGAAACTGTGATAAAAATTGCCAACCTGGCGTTTTGAAATAAAATCAATCAAGCACCTTGAATTTTGCCTTTGATACTCCTTTTCTTTTCTTCCTTTTTGTTTTTTTTCGGATTTTTTTTTCTCGTTTTTTTTAATGCGGGGCAACACAATAAACAACAATAATATAAACCAGGCCAACTCTATGATAATCAAAAAACGTGGGGTCCCCCAACTAATTTCGAACCATGTAGTCAATCTGTAAAATAATCGCGCTTTTCCAATCGATCCTCCTTACTCCAAGGATGTCTAAATCGCACAGCGCTGCGTCCTCCAATCAACCCTGTCAACCCAAGTTCCCCATGTCGTGCAGAAAATTCACGCACTACGGCTCTCCTCCTGTGCTCACGGTGTAATGTCGTGAGTCACCGCCACACCGAAGTGTGCTGCCGTCACTATCTCACCCTTACACACCCTCAAATAAAATATGACGCTCATCCACTATCAAATATGACAAATCTGCTCTACCCCAAAAAATCCCCCTCAACTCCCTCGTGCCATGACGCGTAAGAAGGGTAAAAATACTGTCAATGATGCGAGTATCAAAAACAGCTTCCTAGGTCAACAGGTTACCAAGAAAAAGGGTTAACGGATCAACGGGGCTCACCAGTGGACCTAAGGCACGAGACAGGACGTGAGGTCCCCTATGGCCAATGACTCCACCAAATGATGTGGTGACCGTGATGGCGGGTTGACGACTACCTGGTGATGGTGGTCTAGCAGCTAGTGGGATACATTGCTCGGGAGACAGCTACTTGTTTTTTCTGGAGTGCATTGGCTCTATTAACTCCCCTAGAAAATTCTCGCAGCTCTTCCTCACTTAAGTTCGTCCACTTCGGAAAATATCATATCATTAAGCTCTCTCCAGTTTTAAGCTAAATCCTTCGTCCAGTCTCAAAATTTTCAATTTTTATCAAAAAAAAATTTAAATTTTTCTTATATTTTTTTTTAAATAAAAAGCAATGCAGTTAAAACGTCACCACCCCCACACTGGATGGTGCCATGCTCTCATGGTACTAGTCATCAGGCATATAATCTGGATTGGATGAGCTGGCTTGCCTCATCGAATGGGAACAACTGGCAGCATACGGAGAAAAATAAAGCGAGAGACAGAAATTGAACATGTGCACCCGGAGTCAGTTCTTACAGGTGCTGAATTTTATGAAAATTCCGGCAGAGAAGGACCGCTGACCGATCACCGGAAAATTTCTCGACGGAAGTTGTCAACCTTCTGGGCTCTGTATGCGCTCTTCAACTATGCAATCCCCAAGCACCATTGTGTGTGACAATGTGTTCCCATATGGTCGAGTATACTTTCGTACACCGGGGTCGATTGCTCTATTCTGCAGAAAAACCGTTCCTGAAAATCCCCAACTCGTACGAGTCCCTGTGACGGTCGAGTGTGCCAGAGCGCACCGGGGTCGATTCTTCATGTTTTCGGAAATCTGCCTATTCTCTCTTCTTTCGCCTTTCCTTATACGAAATTTTCTGAATTCACTTCAAACTCCACGGATCTATGGTCTCCCTCAAGAACGCCTCTGGTTGTCTTCCACCCCCAAACTTGGTCGGTACAAGTTTCTGAAAACCGAAGCTAGTGTGATGATCCTCGCGGCGAGAGGATTCCAGAAACGTCTTTCAATTCTTGATTACGAGCACTTTTGGAAAATGTTGTTCTTGAAGCTTGAGAGCAATAGAGGTAGAGAGATAGAAAATGGCCGAAAATGGCTTCCCACCAGTCGGCCATCATATTTAACCTACTTTGCCAAAATTACAAAAATGCCCCTCTCTTAAAATTTAAAAAAAAAATGAATTTTTGTGCGTATTATACTCATACTGTGCGTATTATACGCACACAATGGCATTGGGCTGAAAATTTTCAAAAATATTTACAAGGTAGGGCTGCTGTGTGTGTAAAATACGCACATGATGTGCGTAAAATACGCACACAGCAACTCAACTTTGTATATATGTTTTTTCAAAATTTTGGCAAACTGGGCTGCTGTGTGCGTAAAATACGCACAGTGTGCGTATAATACGCACAAAGCAGCCTAGACATAGATTTTATTTTCTCTCTCTACACAGAGTATTTCTGCTCTGTTTTGTTTTCGTTTTATGCTCTGATGTATTTGCCCATGCTCAATTCAAAGTTAATACCTGACAGCTTGAAAATGGATTAGTCTGGGACATCTTTTTACCATTGGTTTTAACCCTGTGAGAGTTGAGTTTGCCCATTTTCAGCTTATTTTCCACCTGATACGAGGCAGAGATTTATAGAACATGACTGCAAAATTTGAGTAATTTTATGCATACTTTTGTTTGTTGGATATGATCGCGGGTACGTGTTATGATGTGCAGGTAACAGGTGCCGAGAAATGCATGAGATTAACTTGGATGGGAGGCAGCGTGTCAGGAAAGCTGAGTAGAAAAAAAGAGGAAAAAGTCTAAGTTGTGCGTTCAAACGCAGGGCACCTGCGTTCAGACGCACACGATGGGAGCAGCAGGAAAATGGCGGAAAGAAGGCTAAGTCGTGTGTTCAGACGCACGGTGTGCGTTCAAACGCAGGGTTCAAAGTCAGAAGTGCAGAAAAGCTAAGGGGTGCGTTCAGACGCACAACGTGCGTTCAAACGCAGGACTCGACAATCAGAAAAAGAAAAAAGCCAAGGCGTGCGTTCAGACGCAGGCGAGCTGCGTTCAAACGCACGTGTCCGAGAAGTCAGAAGCCAGAGGAAGGAAAAATGGTTAAGGTCTGCGTTCAAACGCAGGATGTGTGCGTTCAGACGCACTGCGTTTGAACGCAGGTGAGTTGCGTTCGAACGCACGGACGGTTTCCAGAAGCTTCCAGGACGGGTCTTTTCGAGGGTAAAACAGGAATTTCGTGCGTCAGTTTTGGAGACTGTGGCAGTATAAAAGGAGGTGTCCCAGCACTGAATTAGGGTTACGCATACATACTCACACATCTATCATCATCATCACAGCAGCCAGTTTCAGAGCCGTCAGGATTGGAGCAAGTCAGGATTGGAGCAGTTTTTCAGTATTCAGCCAATAACTAGTTTGATCTTTTCTCTCTTTTATGAAACGTTGTTTTTCAATAATGCAAGCTAGCTAGACCTTTTGCCTAGGTTCTCGGTGAACCTAGGGTTTATGAATTCAGCAGACTTGGTTGTTTGATTTTAAGATGCATGGCTAGCTAAGCCTTAATACAGGATGGATTGTTTATTATTCTGTCTTTGATTTTATTTACATACATGAATGGCTTGATCACCCAGGAGTGTTATAGACAGGATCTGGTGCACGAGAGTGACCAGTGAGAGTTAGGAAGAAAAGACAGGATTTAGTACTCTGCCTTGATGGACCGAGAGGTGAAAAGAATCAGGGGACTAGCCCAGAAGAATTAGACCAGCTGTTAGACGTTTAGGGGGAGACCGAGAGGAGAACCTGTAACCCTAGCAGACTTAGAACAAACTTGCAGATTGAGGTGGACCGAGAGGACCCGAAAATCTGCAGGGGAGTGACCGGTGCATGAGACCGAGAGGAGATTGTACTGTTGGTATGCTGGCATAAACAAAACCACCGTGTGTTTCTGAAATCAACTATACCATGAAAGCTGGAGAGTAACCCTAGGGGATCCTGGAACCTAGATTCTTAGAATTACTGATTTTTACAACTACAACAATCTCTGCAAAATATTTAAAAGAAAAATAAAATAAGTTTTTCTAAATATTGTTTTATTTACTGCAATTTAGTGAGTAGAATCAAACCCCAAACCCTCCTCCTTTTTACAAACTTTGTGTCTAATTCTAATTCTAATTAGCAACAACTTAAACTGTTCTCAAGGGTTTGACAACCAGAGTCACAATTACATACTCTATATTACTTGATCGTACACTTGCGAAAAAGCAGATAGGTTTACGCTGTCAAGTTTTTGGCGCCGTTGCCGGGGAACGGTTACAGTTTTTGTTAAAAAGACATTAGAATAAGTCTCAGAGTTTTTTCTTTTCTTTTTACGTTTATTTCCTTTTGACTCATTGCTCTTGAATTCTGATTTTCAGGCTATTCTAGTTTATGTCCAGATTGCCTAGCAAACTGGTATCACCACTTGAAGATCCCAAAAAACTTTTCAGAGAGCAAGGTCGCAGACACCGAGCAGCGATGTCTGAGCACGGAGAAGACACCACAACCGAAACAGGAACACCCACAGGACAGCAGCAACGTACTCCAGCTCAGATGGCTCTTTACATTGAAGAGCTGATAGCAGCAGGTTTTGCTGCCAGGAACAATCAGAGGACTTATAACAGGTCTGGAAGGGCGTTAGTCGAAAACTTTGAAGTCCCAACCGGAGGACATCAACCAGCTATCGTAGTGCCACCCATTACAGCAGAGCACTTCGATCTGTAATCATCCACCATTCAGACCGCCCAGACTCATTGTCCTTTTAATGGGAAGGCAGATGAAGATCCAAACGACTTCCTTGGAAAATTTGAAGATTACTGCAACGAGATTAAGTATAGAGGAGTCGAATCGGACACGCTAAAGCTGATTTTATTCCCATACTACTTGTTCGGAACAGCAAAAGATTGGCTGGAGGCAAGACCACCGAGGTCTATCACTACCTGGGATGGGTGTGTTGCTGATTTTTTGGCAAAATTCTACCCCGCATCCCGCGTTATCAAGCTGTAGAGTGAGATTTTATCTTTCAAACAGCAGATGGGGGAGACAGTGGTAGACGCATGGGACAGGTTGATGAGACTCGTTAAAAAATGCCCCAATCACGGCTTCGGGGACGCAAAAATTCTGCAGGTATTCTACCATGCTCTTGACAGGGAGAATGCTGACAGGATTGATAGGGAAGCTGGGGGTAACTTTTTATACCATGTGGATAAGGATGGAGCATACGAACTGATGAAACAATTAGCCAAACAGGATACTCGCCTGTTTGATGACCGCAGGCTCACAGCGGTAGCAGAACCAGTGGTTGATGACAGGATTGACAATCTCACGAAAGTGGTACAGGACTTAGTCAAAAAGGTGTATACAGAGAAGAAGCCTGTGGCATCAGTAGACGAACCTGACTTTGACGCAGCAATTCTGGAGCTTCAGAACGAAGATGCCAACTATGTTCAGCAGCAGTGGGATCCTAGTCGCTACAGACCAGGAACACGTGATCATCCAGGGTTTCGCTACGGAAATCCTAATGCAGCAGTATATGCACCAGGATTCCAGCACAGGCCACAGGCACAACAGACAGCTCCAACTCAGCCTGCACAAGAAGCACCACAGCTAAATTTGTCACAACATTTTGAGTCATATATGGAGAAATTCAATAAGCAGTGGGAAACAAGATTCGCGCAGATGGAGTCACTAACTGCTGATGTAAGCCAGATGAAGATTGCTATCCGCAACTTGGAGGTACAGAATGGTCAGCTTGCACAGAACCAGGCAGAATGAGCCCCAGGGAATTTACCATCAAACACAGTGAACAACCCACGCGCTCAAATCAATGCTATCACAACTCGGAGTGGAATTGCACTGCAGGATCCACCGTATCCCAGTCATGCACGCGCAGAAAAGTCAAAAATTATTGAACAGGAAGTGATTGACCGGGAAGACAGTTCAACCGCTAACCCTCAGAAAAGGGGTTCGATCGAGCAGGAAGCAGCGCAGACTAATGAGGGTAATCCAGAAACAGTGCCAATTTCTAAGGAGGTTCCTTACCCTCTGAAGACACGTAAGAGAGATGACAGCAAAGACTACGCCAGATTTCTGGAGGTATTCAAGCAATTACAGATAAACATACCTTTTGCCGAAGCACTTGCCAAAATGCCTACTTATGCGAAATTTCTTAAAGACATATTGTACGGGAGAAGGCGAATGAGTGACTTCAAAACAGTGAATCTGACGGCAGAAGCGAGCAGTTGTGTAAAAAATGGCCTACCACTGAAAAAGAAAGACCCTGGCAGCTTTGTTATTCCAGTAACCCTGGGCAGTGCATACACAGGAAAAGCCCTATGCGACTTGGGCGCCAGCATCAACCTGATGCCACTGACCATCTTCAAAAGTCTGGGAGTCGGAGAACCACGTCCAAAAAGAATTATGCTTCAAATGGCTGACAGATCTGTGAAACCTGCATATGGAGTAATTGAAGATATCCTGGTGAAAGTGGGAGAGCTTATTTTTCCAGCAGATTTTGTGATACTGGATATGGAGGCCGGAGAGGTCCCGCTAATCCTGGGCAGACCTTTCCTGGCGACTGGTGAAGCCATTATTAACTGAAAAAGTGGAGAGCTGTCCATGCAAATCAATGAAGAAAAAGTGAAATTCAATGTTTTCAAATCTCTCCAGCTTCCTGGCCATTATGGGCATGAAAACTGTTTTGCAGTAGAGGTAATTGACGATCTGGAAAGTGATGAGATAGAAGATTTATGGGAGGAATTTGAGGACATGTATCCAGAGGAAACAGAGGAGCAAAAGAATGAGCAGATCATGGGAACAGAAAGCTGGGTCACGCTATACAGGGATGAAGGAGGCGAGCAGAAAATGACACTGGTCCCGTCACTCCAGGAACCACCAGTCATGGAATTAAAACAATTGCCAGACCACCTCAGGTACGCTTTTATTGGTAAAAATAATACTCTGCCGGTAATTGTTTCTTCTCTTTTATCTCAGGAACAGGAACAAAAGCTGCTGGAGGTACTCCGAGAGCATAAAGAAGCCATCGGATGGACAATTGCAGACCTAAAGGGAATCAGTCCTGATTATTGCATGCACAAAATAAGAATCAAAGAAGGAAAGAAGCCAGTTATCCAGCCTCAAAGGAGGCTAAACCCAATCTTGAAAGATGTGGTACGTAAGGAGGTCATGAAGTGGCTAGAAGCAGGAATTATATACCCCATATCAGACAGCACCTGGGTCAGTCCTGTCCAGTGTGTACCAAAGAAAGGGGGAATTACAGTAGTACAGAATGCTGATCAGGAGCAGATCGCCCAGCGCACTGTCACTGGCTGGCGAATCTGTATGGACTATCGGAAGCTGAACGATGCCACACTGAAAGACCATTTTCCGCTGCCATTCATGGACCAGATGTTGGACAGACTAGCGCACCATGCTTATTACTGCTTTCTTGACGGGAACTCTGGCTACAACCAGATCTATATAAATCCAGAAGACCAAGAAAAGACGACGTTCACCTGCCCGTACGGAACATTCGCCTTTAGACGAATGCCATTTGGATTGTGCAATGCTCCAGCAACATTCCAAAGATGTATGATGGCTATTTTCTCTGATATGATAGAGAAAAATTTGGAAATTTTCATGGACGATTTTTCGTTATTCGGAGACAGCTTTGAAGATTGCTTATACCATCTGGCCAGAGTGCTGATTCGCTGCAGAAAAACAAACCTGGTACTCAACTGGGAAAAATGCCACTTCATGGTTACTGAAGGAATAGTGCTGGGACACAAGATTTCCAGCAAAGGACTGGAAGTAGACAGGGCAAAAATAGAGGTGATCAAGCAGCTGCCATATCCAACCACAGTGAAGGCAATTAAGAGCTTTTTGGGCCACGCAGGATTTTACAGAAGGTTTATTAAAGATTTCTCAAAAATTACAAAGCAACTATGTAATTTGTTGGGAAAAGATGTGCCCTTCGTATTTGATGAAGCCTGCAAAGAAGCATTTGACGTGCTTAAAGAGAGGCTGACAACTGCACCCATAATCACAACGCCAGACTGGACCCTCCCGTTCGAGCTGATGTGCGACGCCAGTGATTACGCAGTGGGCGCGGTACTGGGACAGCGGAAGGACAAGGTGTGCAGTGTCATCTACTATGCCAGCAGGGTCCTGAATGAGGCACAGATTAATTATGGGACTACAGAGAAGGAGCTGCTGGCAGTCGTTTTTGCCCTGGATAAATTCAGATCGTACCTGGTAGGTTCAAAAGTCATCATATTCACAGATCACAGTTCGCTGAAATACTTACTGGAGAAGAAGGACGCAAAGCCAAGGCTGCTGCGTTGGATTCTGCTGATGCAGGAATTTGATGTCGAAATCAGGGATAAAAAGGGAGTTGAAAATGTGGTAGCTGATCATCTATCTCGTCTGGAAAACCTTACAGAAGAATTGGTGCCAATTCAAGAAAATTTTCCGGATGAACATATTATGAAGATCAAGACCAATAGACGGCCCTGGTACTATGCCATAGCCAATTATTTGGTCAATGGAGCACTCCCTGAAGACATCACCCCTTGGCAGAAAAAGAAATTTATTTCAGACTGCAGGCAATATTTCTGGGACGATCCCTATCTGTTCAAGCAAGGGGCAGACAATATTCTCCGTCGATGCATTCCATGCCACGAGATTCTGGAGGTAATTCAGCACTGCCACTCAGCACAATGTGGGGGACACTTCAGCGGACCGAGAACAGCCCACAAAGTACTGCAGTCAGGATTTTTCTGGCCAACAGTCTTCAACGATTGCCATGATTATGCGCAGAGTTGCGATCGCTGCCAACGGACATGAAATATTTCCCAGCGGAATGAAATGCCCATGACACTTTGGCAGGAAGTCGAGCCGTTTGACGTTTGGGGTATCGATTTTATGGGCCCATTCCCTTCATCTTTGGGAAATCCCTACATCTTACTGACAGTGGATTACGTGTCAAAATGGGTAGAAGCAATAGCCTGTCAGAAGAACGATGCGGCAGTCGTGGAAAGATTCCTCTAACGTAACATCTTTACCAGATTCGGAACGCCGAGGGCCATGGTCAGTGATGAAGGTTCTCATTTTATCAATAAAGTCTTTGCCAAGGTTCTAAAGCAGTACGGGGTGTCTATCCATAAGGTATCACTGCCTTATCACCCTCAGGAAAACGGGCAAGCAGATGTGTCCAACAGAGAGATAAAGAGCATACTGGAAAAAACTGTGAATCCTGGACGCAAGGACTGGTCGTTAAAGCTGGATGATGCGCTCTGGGCATACAGAACTGCGTATAAAACCCCACTGGGAATGTCCCCGTACCAGCTGGTGTTTGGAAAAGCATGTCACTTACCAGTAGAATTGGAGCACAAAGCATACTGGGCAATCAAGCAGCTGAATATGGATCACAGTTTAGCGGGAAGCAAATGGAAGATGGCACTCCTTGAACTGGAGGAATTCCGTAAAACTGCATATGAGAGTGCCAAAATTTATAAAGAAAAAACAAAGAAGTGGCATGACAACCGCATTCTACCAAAGAAGATAGAAATCGGACAGAAGGTTCTCCTCTACAACTCAAGGATGAAATTCTATCCAGGGAAGCTGCGCTCAAGATGGTCTGGACCATTTATTGTGAAGGACATTAAATCATGGGGAGTGGTGGAGCTGGAGAACCCGAGGGATAATACAGTTTTCAAGGTGAATGGGAACAGATTCAAGCCATACAGGGATCCTCAGGAGATCATGGAGGTAGAGGCACTCTACCTCGACCTTCCGTGATAACAACAGAGGTAACAAAGTCGGGCTGTCGACTGTAAATCACAAGCGCTGGTTGGGAGGCAACCCAACATAGATTAGTTGTTTTTATATAATTTTTACAATGTTCATAATTTGAGAGAAAAGTGAGAAAGAGGGGTTTAATGTTGAACTCAGTGTTTCAGGAATCAGAGGCGTGCGTTCAAACGCAGGAGACATGCGTTCAAACGCACGAGGGCGTTCAAACGCAGATACCCTGCGTTCAAACGCAGCCCCACCACCAGACAGAAGAAACTGGAAACGGATAACACTTATGCGTTCAAACGCAGAGGAGCTGCGTTCAAACGCAGATCACACAATGAAGTTTTCCAGTCACCAAGTGGTGCGTTCAAACGCACAAGGTGCGTTCAAACGCAAGGAGGAAAAAGATGAACTGGAAAAGTCTAAGGACGTGCGTTTAGACGCAGCCCCTGCGTTCAAACGCAAGACCCAATCAGCAGAGAATTTCTAGAGACAAGGCGTGCGTTTAAACGCAGAGTATGTGCGTTCAAACGCAGCTCATCAGAGACATTGCAGAGGACAAGCATTGCGTTCAAACGCAACTCATGTGCGTTCAAACGCAACTCAACAAACCCAGAAATTTCATGGACCTTCAAGCATTGCGTTCAAACGCACACCATGCGTTCAAACGCAGATCATGAGAATTTCAAAATTTCCAGAAAAATATAAGATGTGCGTTCAAACGCAGGAGCTGCGTTCAAACGCACATTTGAGCGGGATCAAAAATTTCGGAAAAATTTGGAAAAATTTGAAATTTAGGGGCCATTCTGCAATTTCTGAAAATTTGCCTATATATATTGTACGGATGACAGTGACTCATTTTCACCCAAGTCATCCAGTTTTCAACTCTCTCTCTAGAAATTCTCTCTGCCCTAGCAGCCGCCAGAAGTAGTCAGCCGCCAGCAATCTCCGACGACCACTGCAGGACCACCAGAAAGTCAGGAACAGTGTGGGGGTGGTCCAACTCATCAGATTCAAACAACTTCAAATCCACTTCAGAGAGTAATTTTCAGATCTGTACCCGTAAGATTCACTCCGGGTAGCCAGGTTCTATCTTTTCCTTCTCTTTGAATATTTTCATTTTTTTTGTTTGAATCTTGAAATGGATGAGGATAGCCCCTACATGAGGCCTGATAGGGCGATTGCACCTTTGAACATCATAGACTGCAGATTGCTTAGGGTTGACCATTTCTGCGACCATAGGTTTGTTAACATGGAGGCTCACCGTTTCTATCTGCAAGACAAAAAGATTCGGTATGACAAACCTGTTGAGAGGACCTTTCCCCGTGATAGAGTAGCAATGGGGGATGAACTGTTCAACTTTACTGGGCAGGATCATTTTGGGGATTTGTTTACTGGTTTTACCAATCTGCAAGTCAGTTCTGTGCTGGCTAAGGAGATTTACAGCAATCTCCAGCAGTGCATGAACAGTGAAGCCCAGTCAATTGACTGGATTTACTGCAGAAAGAGATGGATTCGAATCACCCCAGAGAGTATCCGAGAGAGTCTGGGTCTGGAATTAGTGTTGGATGACTGTCAGTTTCAGGAACTGAGGCGTCATCCATCTGAACAACTTCGTGAGCAGATCTTGACCACCCTGTGTGCTGGTGTACCAGGCGCTGCTTGGTACTATCCTGAACGGAGTCCTTCCTACCGGAAACTCCCTGCGACTTACCTGATTCGAGAGGCAAGATGGTGGACTGAGTGGGTGAACAACAGAGTTGTGGGTATTAAACACTTTACCCGCATAGATTATAACATTGCCCTTTTGGTGTACTGTCTGATGGCCCGAGAGCCTGTGAGCCTCCCGGAGATTATTTGTGAGTTTTTCCGGGAACGAAGAGAGACTCACAGCAAGAAGGGTTTGGGTCTCCTGGGGATGTTAACAAAAATGGCGCAGGATTATCTGGTAGTTATCCCTGGCGAGCTGAGAGATATTCGACCAGTTCAGGTACGCAAGTACCGAAACATGAGATGTGCGTTACATGAGGCCGTGCACGGGCCTCCAGAATTTGTCCAAGTGGACGATGATGATGATGATGCTCCACCTCAGGGTGGGGGTGTTGGCATGCCACCACCACCTCCTCCCGGTGATGAGGGTTTTCCAGCCTTACCAGGTCCCCTCCGACTGCCACGATCTGCCAGTTCCACTGAACACAGGCAGGCCGACCCCGACTTAGGGCAGTCCAGCAGAGGGGCCAGGCGCAGTTCTTTTGGGCGCCTGGAGAGGACTGAGCATGAGGAATGGGTCAGAAAGAAAATTAAGGCCCAAGAAAAAGTACAGAACTACCTGGTAAGGACGGTCAAGAAAATGGCCAGGGGTCTTGGAAAGTTGTTCAAGACCCAGAAGCATATTTACCACGCTAACACAGCCGCATTGAGAGCTCATGAGGCGGCACTCGCTGAAATTCAGAGCAACATGCGTGGTAAGAGATTTAACTTTCCGGACCGCTATTCGAGTGATAATTGTCCCAGCTGGACAATGGAGGATAGCCGGCCATATGATAGCTTCTCTGGCCATAACCCCACACCGAGCCCTGAACATGTAGACAGTGTAGGTGACCCCGGCAGACCCGGTACCCAGTACCCACCTAGGAGAGAGCATGCAGACCCAGGGGCCAGCAGTGCCCATCCCGGTGCCAGCCACGCTGGTACCGCTGCCGCAGCACGCCATGCTGCGAGGAAACGCGCCAGAGGGCGAACCCCTTCACCATCTCCAGAGCCGACTGACCAGTCTACTCCGGAGAACACAGATTCTAGTTACAGGCCAGATCAGTAGAGTCGCGAGGACGCGCCACCTCTAGTGTGGGGGTGGGGAATCGTGTCCTCCTGCATAGCCATGTCAGCATATTTTTGTCAATTTTATTTTTCATTTTATTTTAATTTTGAGTCAGCACGTTTTTTATGTTGAGTCTACCCACCAACTGTTCTGACCTTGCATAAAAAAAAAAAAAAAAAAAACGGAAAAATATAAATAAAGTAAAATTTTTTTGAGAAAGGGCAACTTAGGACCTGGAAACTTAAGAGAATCCAATGAAAGAGCTTATGAGAGTAGGAAGCACCGTAGTAGGGATACTTCAAATTTTAGTATTTTGTGCGCAATTCTCACGACAGGCTGTCCCGGGTATTCAGGAATGTGGAAAGTAGATAACAGGCATACTTTTGACTTCTCTAGTGTGCTAGGCGGATTTGGTCCTTAGATACTTGAATATTCTGTTTCCCGTGGAAACTGGTGGACTCTTGGAATCTGGGGTGGACCTTCGTGTAGAGTCGGTTTTATGTGGTACAAGTCTTTGGCCTAAGCGAAGTTGGGGAATGTACACCACCATCCCTTAAGGTGGTTCCAAGAGAAAATCCTAAAAAGCCCGCAATCTTAAAGCTCTACTGCACAGTTGTAAAAACAGAGGAGTTTGAAAAAAAAACAATTTGAAAAAATAATAATAATTATTTGTGCTTAAAGGAGAAACAACATAATGTGCTTCCATTCACATGGAAAATTTGGATTCAATCCAATTTAGAGTTTAAGAGGGAAATTAAAGTCAAGCCGTATTACACAGGAGTTGTGTCTCCCAGCAATGGGACAATTTGCAAATCAAACGCAATAACGGCTAAGAGGGTCTGAAAACCTCAAATGACTTGGCGAAGAAAAATTATCTAGTGACTTAAGAAGTCTGGACCCTCTAAGTCAAAAGACGTGCTTTATCTTGGTTGGTTTGGTGGATGTTTGGGGACACCTTAGTGAGTTTGTGAACAGGATCAGTTTATACCATTTCTTGTTGCGCGTTGTGGAATTTCAAAATGAGCTTGTGAGGATTTGATGATTTCAGTTTATGATAGAGAGGTTGCCCAATTTTAAAAAAAAAAAAAAAAAAAAAAAAAAAAGAAAAAAAAAAAAAAAAAGAAGAAGAAATTTTGCTGTGTCTTGAGTCAGTTTGTGTATATTCTGTATCTGAGTCAGTCATCTATTGAGTCTTTTGGTCTGTGACATGAATCTGTGAAAAAGGGGAGTATGCAATTAAAGTGTGCAAAAGATGGGTCTGCAAGGCAGTATGCAAGGGTCTGCTCGGGACGAGCAGAGTTTAATGTGGGGGTATTTTGACAACTTGAAAATGGATTAGTCTGGGACATCTTTTTACCATTGGTTTTAACCCTGTGAGAGTTGAGTTTGCCCATTTTCAGCTTATTTTCCACCTGATACGAGGCAGAGATTTATAGAACATGACTGCAAAATTTGAGTAATTTTATGCATACTTTTGTTTGTTGGATATGATCGCGGGTACGTGTTATGATGTGCAGGTAACAGGTGCCGAGAAATGCATGAGATTAACTTGGATGGGAGGCAGCGTGTCAGGAAAGCTGAGCAGAAAAAAAGAGAAAAAAGTCTAAGTTGTGCGTTCAAACGCAGGGCACCTGCGTTCAGACGCACACGATGGGAGCAGCAGGAAAATGGCGGAAAGAAGGCTAAGTCGTGCGTTCAGACGCACGGTGTGCGTTCAAACGCAGGGTTCAAAGTCAGAAGTGCAGAAAAGCTAAGGGGTGCGTTCAAACGCAGGACTCGACAATCAGAAAAAGAAAAAAGCCAAGGCGTGCGTTCAGACGCAGGCGAGCTGCGTTCAAACGCACGTGTCCGAGAAGTCAGAAGCCAGAGGAAGGAAAAATGGTTAAGGTCTGCGTTCAAACGCAGGATGTGTGCGTTCAGACGCACTGCGTTTGAACGCAGGTGAGTTGCGTTCGAACGCACGGACGGTTTCCAGAAGCTTCCAGGACGGGTTTTTGCGAGGGTAAAACAGGAATTTCGTGCGTCAGTTTTGGAGACTGTGGCAGTATAAAAGGAGGTGTCCCAGCACTGAATTAGGGTTACGCATACATACTCACACATCTATCATCATCATCACAGCAGCCAGTTTCAGAGCCGTCAGGATTGGAGCAAGTCAGGATTGGAGCAGTTTTTCAGTATTCAGCCAATAACTAGTTTGATCTTTTCTCTCTTTTATGAAACGTTGTTTTTCAATAATGCAAGCTAGCTAGACCTTTTGCCTAGGTTCTCGGTAAACCTAGGGTTTATGAATTCAGCAGACTTGGTTGTTTGATTTTCAGATGCATGGCTAGCTAAGCCTTAATACAGGATGGATTGTTTATTATTCTGTCTTTGATTTTATTTACATACATGAATGGCTTGATCACCCAGGAGTGTTATAGACAGGAACTGGTGCACGAGAGTGACCAGTGAGAGTTAGGAAGAAAAGACAGGATTTAGTACTCTGCCTTGATGGACCAAGAGGTGAAAAGAATCAGGGGACTAGCCCAGAAGAATTAGACCAGCTGTTAGACGTTTAGGGGGAGACCGAGAGGAGAACCTGTAACCCTAGCAGACTTAGAACAAACTTGCAGATTGAGGTGGACCGAGAGGACCCGAAAATCTGCAGGGGAGTGACCGGTGCATGAGACCGAGAGGAGATTGTACTGTTGGTATGCTGGCATAAACAAAACCACCGTGTGTTTCTGAAATCAACTATACCATGAAAGCTTGAGAGTAACCCTAGGGGATCCTGGAACCTAGATTCTTGGAATTACTGATTTTTACAACTACAACAATCTCTGCAAAATATTTAAAAGAAAAATAAAATAAGCTTTTCTAAATATTGTTTTATTTACTGCAATTTAGTGAGTAGAATCAAACCCCAAACCCTCCTCCTTTTTACAAACTTTGTGTCTAATTCTAATTCTAATTAGCAACAACTTAAACTGTTCTCGAGGGTTCGACAACCAGAGTCACAATTACATACTCTATATTACTTGATCGTACACTTGCGAAAAAGCAGATAGGTTTACGCTGTCAATACCCACTCATCTTACCCCTCTCAGAATTTCAAAACTTAAAATAAAACTGAAATATTTTAAACTAACTACTACGTTGGGTTGCCTCCCAACCAGCGCTTGTAATTTACGGTCGACGGCCCGACCAAGTTACTTCATGTTTGCTCAAGGGACGTCAAAACAGTCTACCTTGACGTCCGCTTCCAGGCCCAAATATGGCTTGACCCAGTTTCCGCTCACCCTGAAAGTTGACATGTCACGCGGATTCTCCAATTCAACCGCATCCCATGAAAGTACCTCTTTGATGATAAACAGTCCTGACCACCGAGGTCTCAATTTTCCCGTGAAAAACTGCTTCCGAGAATCGCAGAGAAGTACTTCCTGCCCTACTTGAAACTGCTTTGGCTGTGCTGAACTTTGATGGCTCAGGAGCGGTTTCAGCTCCAGGGTCGGTGGCTCTTTGAGTGACGGGACCAGGGCCAATTTTTGCCCACCTATTTCGTCCAGCTGTAAAGTGGTCCGGTTGTCAGCTTGCATGGCCTGCTCCTCCTGGAATCTCTCCTCGTTCTCTCTGTCCACTCTATCAATCTCTGCCCATAGCTCATCCATCTCCTCGTTTTTCCCAGCCTTCTTCGACTACTTCCACAACGAATATGTCTTCATGCTCGTAGTAATTTGGTAGTTGCAGATTTTTGAAAGCGTTAAACTTCACAATGTCTTCATTAATCTGCATTGTCAGTTCTCCGCTTTTGCAGTTTATCATGGCCTCTCCAGTTGCCAGAAACGGTCTGCCCAGAATGAGTGGTACATCTCCTGCCTCCATGTCCAGAACTACAAAATCTGCCAGAAAAATCAATTCTCCGACTTTCACCAGAATATCTTCAATAACTCCGTAAGCCTGCTTCACGGATATGTCCGCCATCTGAAGCTTGATTCTTGTGGGCCTGAGTTCACCGATTTTCAAGGTTTTGAAAATCGATAACGGCATCAGATTGATATTAGCCCCTAGGTCACACAGAGTCTTTCCTGTGTAAGCATTACCTAGGGTCACCAGGATGACAAAACTGCCAGGATCCTCCTCTTCCTCGGTAGCCCATTCTTCACACAGTTGCTCACTTATGTCGTCAGGTTTATAGTCTCAAAATCTCTCATTCGCCTCCTCCCATACAGAATGTCCTTGAGGAATTTGGCGTAAGTGGACATGTTCGCCAAAGCCTCAGCAAAGGGTATGTTGATTTGTAGCTGCTTGAACATCTCGAGAAACCTGGCGTAGTCCTTGCTATCATCCATCTTTCGTGTCTTCAAAGGGTACGACACTTCCTTGGAGACAGGTACAGTTTCTGCTTCCTTTTTATCCTGCACTGCATCCTGCTCAACCGAGCCCTTCGGCTGGGGGCGGTCGGCTGAGCTATTATCCTGGCCAAATACTTCACGCTCAACTTCCTTTGACTTTTCTGCACGTGCATGGCTGGGGTACGGCGGATCCTGTAGTGCTAATCCACTCAGAGTGGTGATGGCATTGATCTGAGCACGTGGATTGTTTACTGTATTCGAGGGCAAGTTTCCTGGCTGTCTCTCCGCTAGCTGCTGTGCTAACTGCCCTACTTGTACCTCCAAAGCGTGCAGTGACGTTTTGGTCGTCTGTACATCGGCTGTCAGGGCGTCCATATGTGCAAACCGGGACTCCATGGTCGGAAACATTGACTCGATTTTCTTCATCTGAGCATCGTACTACTGTGCAGATGGACCTGGCTAAACCTGCGGTGTCGGTGCGGCCTGCTGAGCCGGTGGCCTGTGCTGGATTCCCGGTGCATAAATTGCAGAATTAGGGTTTCCGTACCGGAACCCGGGATGAGCTCTCGCACCCGGTCTGCACTGACTCGAATCCCACTGCTGCTGTACGTAATTGGTATCTTCGGTTCTGAGCTCATCAATGGCTGCGTCCAAATCCGGTTCTCCTACTGCTGCAACAACCTTCTTTTCCGAGTAGAGTTTCTTAACCAAGTCTTGCACGATCTTGGCCAGATTATCTATTCGGTCGTCTTCCGATGGCTCGGCTCGGGCCCTGCGATCGTCAAACAATCGAGTGTCCTGCTTGGTTAACTGCTTCATCAACTCATAGGCACCGTCTTTGTCCACATGGTACAGGAAGTTTCCTCCGGCTTCTCGGTCAATCATGTCAGCACTCTCCCTGTCTAGGGCATGGTAGAATACCTGCAAGATCGTCGCATCTCCAAAACTGTGGTTCGGGCATCTCTTCACCAATCTCATTAACCTGTCCCATGCATCTACCACCGTTTCTCCCATCTTCTGCTTGAATGATAGGATCTCGCTCTGTAGTGGATTACCCGAGAGGCGGGGTAGAACTTCGCCAGAAAATCTGCAACACATCCTTACCAAGTAGTGATGGACTTGGGTGGTCGGGATTCGAGCCAATATTTTGCCACTCCGTATAGGCACTATGGAAAAAAAAATTAGCATGAGTGCCTCGGCTTCAACTCCCTTATAACGGACTTTGTTGCAGTAGTCCTCGAACTTCCCGATGAAGTCGTTTGGATCTTCGTCAGCTTTGCTATGGAATGAGCAGAGGGTCTGAACAGTCTGGATAGTGGTTTTATATCAAAGTGCTCTGCAGTGATCTCGGGCACCACAATGCTGGCTCATGTCCTCCCGTCGGGACCTCAAAATTTTCCACAACCGCCTTCCCAGACCTGTTGTACGTCCTTTGGTTGTTCCTGGCAGCGAAACCAGTTGGGATCAGATCCTCGATGTACCGAGCCATCTGAGCCGGAGTTCGTGTCTCGGGCAGTTCTGGTGTTCCTTTAGTATTGTCGCCCATCCTAAAAAAACAAAGATCTCAAGAGCAGTGAGATAACAGAAAAAATAAAAATAAAAATAAAAACTCTGAAAATTAATTCTAACTACTAAATAAACCCTAAAAAGTCCCCGGCAACGGCGCCAAAAACTTGATGCGCAATTTAGCGTGCTATTCGCAAGTATACGGATCAAGTAATATAGAGAGTATTTTCAACTCGGATTATCGATCCCACAGGGAATTTGCAGGTTTTTCTAGTAATCAGTTTTAACGAACATAGTGTAAAAAGGAGGAATGGCTTGAAATTTTGATTACGAACTAAGTACAGAAAGTAAATTACTGAAAAGTAAATCTTTTTGTGAGAATTTTCTGAATAATCTTAAGGTTGTAAAACTAGGGTTTAAGATACTAGATTCCAGGATCCCCTAGGTTTCTTTAGTTTTTCGTTCTAGTTTTATATGAAAACACACAGGAGTCTAGTTATCCGTGCCACGTACCAGTTGTGCAGTATCTTTTCTTTTCATGCACGTTATCACGATTCTGCAGACATTCGGATTCCTGTTAAGCTGCCTAAATCTGCAGTCTCGTTCTAAGGCTGCTAGGGTTTCTAACCTGTCCTGATGGCCCGGGTCAGATTCTCTAACAGTTGGTCTCAACGGTTTCAGGCTAGTCCTAACTCCCCTTCGCTAGTCGGCCCATCGGGGTAAGGTGCTAAATTCTGTCTTCTCTTCCTAACCCTAACCAGACGTTTTCAACTACCGGCTCAGGTCTGTAGCAATTCTGGTTAGCTACTCCGATCATGCATAAACAGTAAAATTCAAAGACAAAATAACTGATAAAAGCTACTGAATTAAGATAGCACGATCATGAATTCATAGTCAAAACTTAGAACTAATCTCTGAAAACGAAACCCTAGGTTCACCGAGAACCTAGGTTAAAATTTTAGCTACTAGAACTCATAACGTAAATAACAAAGTTTTTGAATAAAGAGAGAAGATGAGCAAACAAGTGTCTTGAATCTAGATTCGCGCTTTCGTGCTCTCCGGGGATGCTCAGATTTCTCCTTGGGTGTGTTGTTTTCTTTAAAACGAGTCTGGACGAGTCTTTATATAGTGCTGAAGAAGTTTCTGGACACTTCCTATATTTATGAAACTGCCACCGACAAAAACTGTCTAAGAATACTTGTTGTGTGTGTATAATACGCACAGGGTGTGCGTATAATAAGCACACAATGGCCATGGGTGTCTCCTCTTATGCGTATTTTTCTTCATGTGTGCGTATACTACGCTGTGTGTGTATAATACGCACACAGTGCCTTCAGCCTCAACTTCTCTTCTTTTCTTTGTGCGTATTTTGACCATGTGTGTGTATAATACGCACAGGGTGTGCGTATAATACGCACAGGGTGAACTTGCCTGCCAAAAATCACCCCCATTCCTTGTTGTGTGCGTATAATACGCACACAGTGGGCTTCTCAACTCTGTTTCGCCTCCTCTGCCTCGGCCTGCATTTTGACCCGAAACTTTGTCAAATTACCGAAATATCCCTGGGTCAAAATCGCTCCAAATTCCGCCCAATCCTGAATCTGGTCATAGGAAAACTGCTGACTGAATTTGGGAGACAAAATATGAACTCAACTCTGGAAACCCGGGCCCGGTGTCAAAATTACCAAAATATCCATGGGTTAGAACTGTCCCGGAAATCATCCTAAACATGAAATAGCTGATCACGACTCCGGACACCGGGACCCGAGACTCCTACTTGGGTGTGGTCTGTCTGGGACCCACACTTGGCTGGAGGTCGGGTTTTCGGCCGGACTCCGTTTTAGCATTATGACCTGTTTTCGGAAAGCCCTTGACGTCTTCGTCTTCTGCCCCTGGTTTCACTTCAAAAATCCAAGTAGAGCTCAAGATATTGTCAACCGAGTGCACCCCGGTCATTCTCGGTTTTAGCATTTTCTCCTTTCTCGGTCAGTTTTCACTGCCCGTTTCTCCTCCAGTCTTTCCGTTTTCTGTTCCACTCTCCCTTTTACCAGTCTCGGTCAAATCCTGCTCCGAGCATTTTCTGCATGTTTCCCGAGGCGAACCTGGTTCTGTCTCGACACGCATCCCAGTACACTTCCCGAACCTGTTCGTGTAAAGACAACATGAACAAACCAGCGATCATATCTCGAAATGCGCAAAATAAGCATAAATTTATGAAGAGCTTATAAACATCTTGTTCCTAAAACCGAGGCTTTCCGAGGGTAAATTCTCGCTAAAACACGGCTTTCCGAAAAATGCACATCAAATCAGGCTAAAGGATAACCCCTATTTTGGCATTATCAGTTATTGAATCATATTAAATTCTATTCAAGTAATTGTTGAAGTTGACATAATGTTAAGTATGAACTGTTTCAACGCACTCATTAAAAGCTTGTAAGTTCATGGAATTCAATTGACGCTTCTTAATCTCGAGCGTTGATACATAGACCGATTGACTATTCTACAAACAAATTCTCAGGGACTTATATTCTCAGTTTGTATGGAGTGCGTTCTTGAAACTCTATGAAAACATGCTCCATGTAATATTCGATAAGTTTGCAACCGTTCTCTGTTGTGGGCTATTTTACACTGCATCCATTGGTTGATTTAAAAAGATATAGCACACTTAAAATTATCAACTAGGAGTGTACTCCTTTGTTAGCAGCTCAGTAGGAAGGAGCCAATGCAGCAGAAGGCAAAGCTCTCCTTAGGCATGACATTATCTAAGCAAAAAATAAAGAACCAAACAAGTATAGAAATGTCAACTCAATTGGGCACTTTTATAATGAAAACATGACGTTTTCATAAAATGACGCACATTTATCTACATAATAAGCTTTTATGGGAAATAAGCTATCTCCCTAAATGTGACATGTGGAATAGCTTATCTCCACCATATTCTAGAAACCAAACACCTTATAAAAAAAATCCAAAACATTTTGAGGACAAATCTTCTTTTTTTTGTCGTGCTCTCTGGCACGGGTTATGCACTAGTAGTAAATAAGTTTAGAAGACGAAGTGTTGGTAATGAAATATGCAAAAACGATGCACAACAAATCACCCAATGGAATTCATATATGGTCAAAAACATGGCAAGGGGTAACTGAAAAAAAGAACTCAAAAAAGTTTTGAATCTCCTATTGTGGAAAGTAGGTCAATTGTCCACTACATTCCATTCTTATAATTTACACAGATATTTCTAGACGTGTTAAATCGGTGAAAAATAATTTGTGCATTGTGAAGTACTAGTATATACAGTAAAGAAATTAAAACTCCGGTCTAAATTCAAACTCAGTAGACGACAAATAATAATAATAATAATAATAATAATAATAATAATAATAATAATAATAATAATAATAATAATAATAATAATAATAATAATAATAATAATAATAATAATAATAATAATGTGCGGCGCTTGGAGCGTCTCCACGTTGACTTAATGATTGATTGACTTTAGACTTTGGACTCAGTTACTTAAAAAATTAAAATAAGAGTTGACTCACATAATACGAAACTTAGACCCGTAAAAGAATGAGAAGGGAATGAAAACGGGGCTAGCGACCTATTGGAAGGAAGCTGACAACTTATAAACAACAAGCAATATCTTTATGCGTACAAAAACAGGGAAGTGTCAACTTCAACGTATCTCCTAAATTTAGTATCCCCTACTCTGAAGCTTCCTAAATTAGAAAACATGCATTGGGAGAGAACAACATGGCTTGTTGGGACTACAAATTATTGCAGTATTTCATCTAAGGAATTCTGGTGTTACCTAACAAAAAATGCTTATTACAAATGCCCTATCTTCTCATCTTAACCTTAAGGTCAACTCCCATCTTAACAATTGTTCAGCAAAGAAATACCCTTCTCCACAATACACGACATTTCCTCTATTATGAATCATCGCTATAAACAGCATACAAGCTCGACAAATTGATTCTACATACAAACAACGCTTGAGATATTTACAAAGTGGTTCTCTTAAACTTGCAGCAGAGACAATGAAATCTGTACAACACTGCCACAATGGAGAACAAGGAATCTTGCAAACTGAACTTTTCTGGATTGATGATTCATGTTAATGCACAAATCTGAAAATATTTGCTTCAATGGTTCATTGTACGTCCTGAGCAGGCCCATCATCAGAAGAAGAAGAGGGAAACCAGAGCTCAATGCGTGTTCCGCCTGCGCCCAAGGCTGCATCCTTTCTGCATGGCGATATAACACGCACAACACAACCGTAACTTTCCAATATTTCCCTAGCAACAGTCATACCCGCAACAAAGTTCCATGTCATGTTATCTTCAACCATATCTTTAGAAAATAGGTCTACTCCAAATGGTGCCAGCGAGTGCATCTGGGTCTGCAACCACAAGAACCAAGAAGGAAATCGTTCATGCTATATATATATATATATATATATATATATATATATATATATATATATATATATATATAGTTTGTTACGAAATTATTCAGAATTTCATCTCCATTGGGAAGGACATGGAAATGCATGTTGGCGGCGGATCCAGAAATTTACCGGTGGACATAGTTGTCAAAATCTTACGATTCACGATTCATATCCTACGATTCGACTCGATTCACCCATGGGACGATGCAAATCTCTTAGTGAATCTTTAATGAAGAAATAATAATTTGAATCCCGATGTGTCCGAATCTTACGATTCAGTTGCTATTCAGACCGATCCTTAATTTCACCTTCGATTCATCTGAAGGTCTAATGGAGTTGCAGTGTTAGTCTGAGAAATAATACTTTCTACATTTACTTCCAACATTTATGTATGTTTTGCAACATGCATTTTTAATTACTAGTGCATCTTTCTCAAGTCCAAGGCTAATAGTTTTATTGTTATTTAAACTCCTTAGCATCTCCACATGCCTATCTATATCTAGATTATTCTTTGTCTTTTAGATGTGTGAAACTCCTAATCACTAGTTACGGATGCGAGTTTCCAATAGTTTAAGCTTTTTTTTGAAAAAATATGAATATTTTGTTCAATAATGTTGTAGCTTTATGATATATTTTATTATATCTACATAAAAATATTGCAAGCTGAATATTTACGATTCACGATTCGATGCGATTTACGATACAGTGAAGGCGAATTTCGATTCACAATCTGAATCCCGATTCGACAACTAAGCCGGTGGAGGGAGACAATTCCTACAAGTTACAAACAACCAAAATATTATACTGTGAAGCCCCCTACGTTATGTAAGAGTATCCAAGGCAGGTCAAACTATATAAATAAGCGACTACCATGAATCTAAGGATCTATTTGTAAATTTTGTTTCCAGACCCGGACTATTTCTTAGCATTTTTAGTAGTCTTTCTGCTTAAACATTTGGCCTTGCCCCCGGTGCGCCCCTACATGGCTCCTCCAGTGCATGTGGACAATTGTCAAGTCTTGAGATTTCACCCCACTTTGGCCCCTTAGAGCAAGTACATCAATGAGAATGTAAACTACCACAGAAACAATCCATATTCAATTCAGTGCTATGGATAGAGTTCTTACCATGTAGTGCATATCCGGCCCATCATCATCGATAATCACGAGAGCACCACCTGCTGGTGCTTCGGTAGACATAATATCAACCTTCCCTCCGACATGTGTTCGCAGTAAAGCTCCTTCAATTAGATTACTCAGAGCCTGACGCAGAGCCGCTTCTTCTACTGCTACTTGCAAATTCGGAGACAGTTCACATAGTTCAACAATGCGCTGTTGCTTAAGAGCCAGAGGTTCGATGGCACCAACTAAATCTGCCAGCACAACAGAAACGTTGCAGGGTCTTCTGACAAGGGGAAAAGGAAAAAAAAACAATCAGCATAAATTATAGATTATCAAATACCAAAACACACTAGACAGAGATCAATGAAATATTATTGCACACCGGAAGTGAAAGAATGCTTAGAAAAACCTAGCCAACGATGTATGCCAAGGCTACCAAATCAACAATATATGCATACTTAAAAGCTGTATCAGCGTTACGACAGTATCCCAGAGAGAGCATGGTTCTTAGAAAGTGTAAAATTTAATCCATTTTAATAGACTCAACTCAATGAAAACAAGTCTTTCTGGAAGAACCAAGTACATAATCAGACTGGAATTCTTCCAGTGTTTTTGTTCCTATCCCAGGGCACAACAAGACAAAAAGGAAAGTTTTCCGCCAAAGGCCACGCGACCATTCATGATAAAAGACTTTACTGGAAGCAAGAGTTTTGCTAGGGAAAAATTAAAGTAAAGCTAAAGAATTCCGGAATAATTTATTTTGCTAACTGAAACAAAATCAGGCAATATTTTTTCAGGCTTTAGCTACTTTGAACTTAATAGAAACTATGATAGTAGTGCTGTTAATGGAATCCCATGGTATCAAATCGCATGCCAAGACCAACAGAATTGAGGAAGGAAAGACAACACAACAATGATAAGTTATGTACAGTTTTCAGTTAGACCAGAACCAAATAGAAAAGAAAATATGAACTCATAATTGAACATTTTTAGCCAGATTTTGCTCCCGTGTATAGTTGTCAAGTTCCAAAGTGACCTAGTACTTGCAAACTATGTTCTGAGAAGAGCTCTTACAAATTATGGATCAAGTGAATGGATAAATAATCTGATGCATGGATAAGGCAATTGATAGAAATACAAAAAGCCTACTTAACAAAATTAGCACAACAAACACAGAAAAGAAGACTCAAGTTAAAGTTAAATGAGCTAAGTTAAAGCCTACCTGACTCCCTTTTGAAGTGGCGCAAGAGCAAGCGGTGGCATTGGTAATTCTAAATCCTTGGATGATGTAGAGGTCGCAGAATATGACTTTGCATTATCCCTAGAAATGCTCGGGGACGAGTGAGGTCTTACTGACTGAGGCTGACAATGAGACGAGCTGTGCATTTTCGTCAGTGTTTCCTCATTATACCGCACAATATTAGCCTGGACAAACCATTCATTGGATGGCCAGATATTAGCGTAACCGGTTAGGCGGTTATCTGCCAACTTAAACATATAGATGAAAGGCGCAAATACGCTTTTATTATCACATTCTACATTACAATGGAATGGAACCCGTAACGACAAGACCATACCGCTATGCTGTCAATTTTAGCTACTAAGTGAGAGATGATAGTTGCATTAAAGATTGGCTTGGATAATGAGGGTGGGTGAAGTGATGGACAACTGTGAAATTGTTCGTAATGGGCTTGGGGTTCACCACTGGTGTGGTTATTCTGGTGTAGGTTCATCAAGCAGAGAGAGCATGAGGGCTGGGACACTGCTTGAAATTGGTCGAAGAAGAGGATTTAGAGGTCAGTATAATTGATGAATTCATTGTGTATTACCCCCCTGTGGTCAGGGGTCTGTGCGAAAGGCCCCCTTTGTCATTTTGTTTATGTGTGCTTCCGTTATAGTTAACGGAATCCGTCAAAAAGTACAAAATAAAATGTCAATTTTACCCTTTACTCTATAATTATTACCAAAAGTAACACTCAAATAAACAAAAAAAAATGAAATAAATATTGGATGAAATGCAGAAGAGGGAGGAAAAAGAATAATTCTTCACCCACCCGAGATCTCGAAACGCCGCATGGGGATCAACCCACTCACAGCCTCGCACTCTCTCCCTGAGTTTGGACCAAAACAACTCGGTTCTATTTACAGATCTATTATTATTGTTCTTATTTCCTATTCAAATTGAATTCGACCCAAAATTGTCCCCGAGTAAAGCTTCAAAATTAAGACTACTATGTGTATTAGAACTGGGTTTTTGCAGGAGAGTGAATTGGTGTTTGTCAAATTTAGGTTTGATAATAACCTAATTGGGGCGTGGCTCTCTATTCCTCCGGGCTGCAATAGGGGTTTGTTGAGAGGTGGCTGCAAGGTTGAGGAAGAACACTGGTTGAGGTAAAAGAGGGGTGCTTACCTTCCAAGGTACAAGACAAGGCCCAAGTTCCATGCAAACACAGATTAATGATGGGAGATACTTGTTGCGAAGAAGTGAAGGCCGCATAAGACAAATCAATAGAAGTGCAAATGAAGTGGCGGACACTTTGGCAAACATGGGAGCAGAGCAAAACAGGGATCTAGTCATGCTTGATGATGCTCCCGAAGCTGTTAAGAGCCTCATCACTGCTGATATTCTGGGGGTTGGAATGTTTATTTAGTTGTTGTTCATTTCCGAAGTAGCAAAAAAAAAAAAAAAAAAAAAAAAGGAATTTTGTATATGTTCTTCTTTGCTATAATTTGGGTTCATCTGGGGTTTTAATTGATTTGGGATCTCAGTGGTGGTGGTTGTTGACTGTTCTGGTGGCTACCGCAGTGTATGGGTGTGATGCTGTGATTGGTGTCGGCAGCGATGGTAGTGACTGTTTTTGCTGGTGGTCGTGGCTGATTTTGCTATTGCTGCTGATGGTTGTCAGTTTCTAGGTGGTGATGGTGATTGTGTTTGTGGTATCAGACTATCAGGTGGTGACGATGGGTCGTCTAACATGGTGTTTCATTCGAGTTTTCAAGGGTTTGAAGTTTAATTTTAGTGATGTTTTGGTGGTTCTTCAGCATGTTCTTCACTCATCCCCATCTTCCACTTTATTTTCATCTCCATCTTTTCCCAGCAGGATAGTTCGGTCATTTCACACCATTTAGAACGGAAAGTTACATTTTCGCACATAAACCAAACAGTGGAGGTAGAAACACATCATTTGAGACCATAGGGCTTTTGAAACACACCCCTAATCACAGGGCGTCTAAAATGCAATTAACCCTTGATGACTTGCTTGAGTGATGAGGGTGAAATGACAGTCCGCTGTGAAATTGTCCGGAAACTGGAGTTCACCAGTGGTAAATCTAGGAGTTAAATTCATCGAACAAAGAGAGCATGAGCGGCATGGGGTCAGGATCACTGTCAGTATTCGGTCAAACTGTTTGTTAGCGACTGATGGTGGGATTTATAAATGGGTAAATGACAGAAACCACTCCTCATGTATGGCATAATACCGAAATATTACCTTGAGGTATTGCAAATACCTGAAACCACCCTTCCGTTAGCCAAAGTAGGTGACAATAACCACCCTTCTGTTAATATCCATCCAAGGGACACATGGATCCCACATCTGATACATCTTTTTGGACATTTTTGCCCCCAAATGTTAAATCGGGGTGTTTACAGTGAGATTTTACACAAATGAACCAAACTACCCCACCTCTTTATCTCCTTCTTCCTCTTTGCAATCTATAACACTTCGAAAAACGACCAGTGCGAGCCACCACAACCAAATCGGAAAATTCCACCACCACAAGCTTTTTACTAGACATATTCTCAATCGGTAGCTACACAACGACATATGCCATCGCTCTCTCCCTCTCCATCTCCCTCTCCCTCTCCCTCTCTCACACGCACCACCCGACCATTAATTACGGTGAGGTGAACACCGTCGCTACCTCAGTTACAGCCGCCATGATCTAAACCGAAACCACCACCATTGACTCTGACCTCAAATCGGACCAACCCATAATCCTCAATCGAATAGCAGATCAACGATATCAATTGCCGGCAAGCTTCGCCACCAAACTGCCGTCGGCTATTAAATTGACTCAAACCCAGAACCCCAACTCTATCAAAACTTAAGGCCAAACAACCACTTACCCAACCGAATCTCATATTTTCCCTCCAAGAGACGACAAGAAGAACAACGACGATTAGCAATTGCAACCCAAAAATTGATCCAATCCAACTCTCTTAATGTTCTTCAACCCTAAAACAGGGATTTAGATAACGTATCGTTCGACGTATCGCTTTCGGTCGTGGATAACGGTATCGGCCCGTATCGGAGAAATCGTAACGGAAATCGGGAACCAAACGCGTGAATATTAACCAAGGGCATCGCCCGAAAACCGAGGGTATCGGAACGTATCGCCCGAAAAACGTACCGTATCGCCCGTTATCTGAGCGAAACAGTCCGTATTGGGCGTTATGTACGTGAATCGGGTTCACATGTACCGTATCTGGTGAACCGGTTTCGGTTCCTACCGATACCGTTCTGCATCGCCCGATACGTTACCGTATGCCCCGTTATTTGAATCATTGCCCTAGACCAAAAAAGTATGAATCTGAACACAAGTTTGTACACTCCCCATCGGATTATGGAATTCAATAGTTGGAAGGCTGAAACGCAAATCGAAGCCCGCAACAGCATCGGATTATGAATTTCAGATCTCGATTCGGTGGGTCAACTCATTTTGAAACTCTTCTAGCGCGATATGTAGTCTGACGTCGAATAAGAGGCGGACGAGTGAGAACCTAAAAGCTCAAAGCGTTTTGTTCTTTGTGGCCACTAGAGGGAGGTCAGGGATGACTGGTCGCTTGGTGGTTGAGTGATTCGATTGGGATGTGGATTGAATTATGTTTTGATTAAAGGTTCTAACTGATGGTGGGATTAGGAGAGAGAGAGAATGTTTCATGGAGATTTGGTTATGCCGCTGGTGGCACAGTGGTTGCACATTGGTGGGTCGAGAGGTATGTGCAAGGAAGACGATGATGAGAGGAGAGAGAGGGTTTTCATGAGTATTTAGTAATTGAGGGGGTAAATAGACATTTGCTTTTTCCTTTAGCTCAGTTAGTTAGCAAGGGTGGTATGAGCCTATGAGGCATTCCCAAACCTCGAGGTACTATCTCGGTATTATGCCATACGTGGGGGGTGGTTTATGTCAGTTACCCTTTATAAACAGTACAGAAACACTAGATAGATGTTTTCTGAAATGTAGGAAAGATGAGCTTTAGGGATGAGAGTAAATCCCATTTAATATGCTAGCTCTTCGTGCTTATTTGATTTGGCGCTTAGGTGGGAGTTTCAAAAGCAGTTAAATTACCGTGCAATTTTAGAGAGAGGGGAAGGGAGGGAAGAACCTTTGTCAAGTAAACAGCATCCTGAAGTTGTTGCAGGGTGTCTATCATATGATCACCTTGAACCAAAATGTCTTCAACAATATCATAAGAGATCTGGATAAAAATATTATGGCAGTAATATCAAAGTCAAATATAAACACTGACATTAAAGTAGGTTTATCTGTTAAGTTCCAACATCATAAAGAACAGACCTCACTTCTTTTCATGTGAAGGGATAACATTTTGCTCAAGGTCCGTATGCTAGCTAGAGGACCGCGAATCTGGGAGAGGAAATTTATTAAAAAAATTGATTTATAAGTGAAACCATTTTTTGATAACAAGTACGACGCCAGAGAAAATCCTTGTTCAACCAAACTACCCATCCTGATATTATTTTGCCATGATGACTGCTGAAGGAACATTGCTTTCTGCAGATAAATATAGGATTTCTCCACGTTTCAAAATAATGAAAGACAATGCACAGAAAATAGTGACTTAGAAACACTAAGTATAGGTTCGTGACAGCGTCAAAATAGTGACTTAGAAACACCAAGTATAATACTATTATTTACCAAAACAAGTACTCCCTCGTATGTTTCAACTCTGCCATCCCTTCACGTTGGCCTCCTTAGAGCATCTCCAATACATTATTCATTTCACGGTTATATTTAAATATAAAGAACTTCAGCAAAATAATGTTTCCAATAACTCTCTAGTTGGCTCTTTATGTTAATGGATATTTATCCCGCTTTCTACATTTAGAGAGCCAAATAGAGATCTTGTTATTTCTACAAGCGAAATGCTAAACGTCACCATTTTTTCTTCACCCTTTAATTTTACCGCATATGTGGATGTTTTTAATTGGTGATGTGATTATAGAAAGATCTTAAAATAAATAGTTACCAGCAATCATATCTTGACACATAGGAGGTAAACTTGAAGGGTGAAGAAAAAACGGTGAAGCATAGCGGCCCTCTTTCTACAAATATGGTCACGACGGTTATGTCATAAATTCCTTAAAGCTCTCTAGCAGGAAATATTGAGAATGTGCCACGTGTTATCTAACTAATCATTTAGCTACCACTATTGGAGCACTCAATAAATTTTTGCAATGGTCAAAATAAAAATGTACGATTTTCGTCAATTTATAAAGTTCACTCCAAATAGGGGACTCGGACAGGGGGATCTTTTGTCCTTGTATTTTTTTGTTCTTTGTGTTGATAAGCTCTCTAGTATGATACAGAATGGAGTGGATGATGGTTCTTGGAAAGGTATTAAAATCTCTCAAAAGGGCCCCTCTATCTCTCATGTTACGCTTGCTGATGACATTTTACTCTTTGCCAAAGCTGATGCTGATAGTTGCAGAGTTGTGATGGGTACCATAATAGATTTCTGTGATATCTCTGGCCAATTTGTGAACTTGCATAAGTCAAAGCTGTTTGTCTCACTCTAACCTAACATTAGTAGAAGCAATGCCAGAAGCCTTAGCAGACAATGTGGGATTCCTCTCACCACAAATCTGGGCATTTATCTTGGTGCTCCTCTCTTGCACAAAAGGAAAATTGTAATGACTTTAAAGGTGTGATGAACAAGCTAAATAAGAAGATGGCTGGTTGGAAAACCAACCATCTCTCCTTATTTGGAAGTCACACTTGTTAAAGCTGCTATGTCTATGTTTCCTGCTTCTGCGTGTAAGAAAATTGATAGAATTAACAGAAATTTTATTTGGGGAGACACCCCTGATAAAAGAAAGATGTGAACTGGGATACTATTTGTAAAAAGGAGTTTGGGGGTTTGTGTGTGAAAAACCAAATTCCTAAACCAATCTTACATGGCTAAGTTATGATGGAGACTTCTTACTGATTCCAGCTCTCTTTGGGTAAAGATTTTTAAGACAAAATATGAAAATACTTGTCTAAAAAGAATCTTTACTCCTGGAAGAAAACCAGCAAAGCCTCAAGCACTTGGAGGAGCATTGTTACAAATAGAAAATGGCTGCAATAGAAAATGGTTCATTCAAAAACATACTAAGTGGAAAACTGGAAATGGCTGCAATATTTCATTTTGGCATGATTGGTGGTGTGGGGATAGCCCCCTTATTGACAATGTTGTGAATGTCAATGCCACAGACAATGCCAATGTCAAAATTTACATGACTGAGGATGGCATCTGGGATCTCACCACTGTTTCTAACAATCTCAACAACATGGAGATTGAGCAAAATAAAAATGTTACTATTCCCATTTACAGCTCTCAAAATGATACTCTTTCTTGGAACTTGAGTGTGAATGGAAACTTCAATCTTTCTTCAGCCTAAAACTGTTTTTGATTCTTATGAGCATGGCTCTTGGAATTGGTTTTGGAAGTTGAAAACATCCCAGAACCTTAAGGGCTTCTTATGGAAAGCTCTTCTGCAGAAACTTCCTACTAATGGGTTGAGAGCCATTGGAGGAATGGATACAAATGGCCTTTGCCCAAGGTGTAATCTTGATTATGAATGCCACAATCATCTGCTGAGAGGCTGCACTTATTCCAAAGAAATTTAGAAATCTCTGAAAAGTGATACCTGGATTGAGAAAGACAGGAATCTAGGAATCGTGATCTCTCTGTCTGGATTGAAAAGAATCTTAAAGATGAGCATCAAAGTTTTCAAGAAACTCTCTGGAAGGATGTGTTTTTAGCCACTTTGTGGATTATTTGGCATCAAAGAAACTCTTAGATTTTTTGAAAACAAAAGCATAACCACACACTCGTGTGGTTTTACAATTCTTAACCTGGCTACTGAAGTACATCATGCTTTTCTGAAAGATGATGCAACTTCAGTCACTCTATCTCTTCCAATTCTAACTGGACTAAACCTGGTGCAGGTCAGTTGAAGCTCAATGTTGATGCCAGCCTTTACCTTGATGCAGGCGGAGCTGGATCTGGGGGGATTCTTAGAGATGAAGAAGGAAATCACAATATCAGCTTCTCTGGTCACTCTTCTGACACCTTCATCACTCAAGCTGAGATCTATGGAATTTACAAGGGTTCAACAATTGCCTACTCAAGCAACCTCAGCAACATTTTGGTGGAAACTGACTCTTTGGATGCTGTCAACTTGTCAAGATGATCAATGATCTGGAGGATAGGAACATTTGCATATGTAACCCCTGAAGTTAGAAATCTTCTCATTCTCTCTAAAAGCTCATTACAGTACACTCCTAGGGAGAACAACACTTGTTCTGATCTGCTGTCCAGAATTGGCTCCTTCCAAGCTCAAGATTTGCTAGTTTACAACACTCCTCATGAGGAAATTCTGCAAGCAATTAGGAATGACAAAGAAAAGGACACTAATGCCTCTGGAAACACTACTGTTGGAAACTAGATGGTGTTACTGCCGGGGCTTCCTTTCTGTTGTTTCTTCTAGTTTTTTTCAGACTTTGTGTTTTAGGTTTGGATGTCTTGAACTCTTCTATTTTTCTGTTCTAGTTCTTGTATGCTTTCTGTAAGAATCCATGGGGTTCCACCTCAAAACCAATTGGCAATGAGGGGAGTAGCCCAAGACACTTATTAATTATTCTTGTTCTTTCTGAATGCCCGATGTGGGACTTCTCAACACGCCCCCTCACGTGTGGCATCCTTTGGCCTACACGTGGATTTTTGTCTGCGGGTGGCGGTGAGCACGTGGGTTGTTAGACCATTCACGTGTGTGAGCCGAGGCTCTGATACCATGTAAGAATCCATGGGGTTCCACCTCAAAACCAATTGGCAATGAGGGGAGTAGCCCAAGACACTTATTAATTGTTCTTCTTCTTTCTGAATGCCCGATGTGAGACTTCTCAACACTTTCTTCCGATGAATCAAAAAAAAAATAACTTTTAGTTATTAGTAAGAGATGCTCTTGCCCCTCGTGGTTTAACTCTTGGATTTGAAAAACCTTGGATTTGAAGCTTCGTGTAAACTAATATGAAAGTGATAAATACTGACACTTTGTTTTACCAACCAAGATGAAGTAGGAGTATTTAGAAAAAGCAATAATCAACTCCTTATGAACACTTGTTAAGCAGTACAACACCAACAGGCTATATTTTCCATCAGAAAATAAACCGTTCTAAGTTGTAAAGAAACAACACATAGAAGCACCACTTTAGTTTCAGCATGAGAATGCCCCCACTCAAATTCCCCAAGCCTCAACCCATGACAGAAATATAAAAGAAACTTTGGAAAAAAAATCACCTGATCCATTACATACGCCATTGCAAGAGAGCGAGTAATGTTAATAGCATTCAATTTCTGATCAGCAGTGAACTTATATGTTCCAAATTGATTTTCTCTGAAAGATTGAATCTCCCACGATTTTGTACCCCAGCGAGGTGCAAAACCACAAGTTCCTTCAGATTCTTGGAGTTCCGTCTTAGGGAGTTCAGCAACCATAAAACCCACCACGAAAGGAGGCTTCACCATAGGAAAAACAACAGCACTGCACTCAGGAATAAATTCAGCCTACAATTAAGACCAATAGCCTTCCTTAATCATCTGAAGAAAGGTGAAGTAGAGCAACGGGATGATGTAGTTGGAGAAAAGTTCATACATGTTGATTTGAAATGGAGGCTTCTGTAGCCCTTAACCCAGTTGAAATGCGGAAATTGCTCAATAATATCACAACATCAGTGGATTTGTCTGTTGGATAGACAGTAACTCGGCGCAGCTCTAACTGGTCCATAATATAACTTCCAGCTGGTCTAACAAAGACCTGCACATGCATTCTTTTGACTACTCAAATAAAGCTATGATCAAACAAATATTTGATTTCTTCAACAAAAGAAATGTTTGAAACAGAACAATCGCAGGAGGAAGTAATACATTAATTACAAGGGTAATTTTTACTTACACCCTCAGTTTTGGTTGATCTTCAGTAACACCCCTTCTAGTTTGGAAAATTTCACTTACACCCCTTATGACCACCAAACATTGTTGTCACTTGCACCCCTACGTGTAGTTACTCTGTTAGTTGGTAGCGTAACGTTCCAAACAGTTATTTTGGACAAAATTTACCCTTGCAAATGCTATAAAGGTCAAATCCACCCTTAATTTTGTAAACTCTATCTCGAGTTAATCCTAATTTTTGCTTGTAGTAGCTGCGCCATATTCAGAAATGCATATGAAATATGTGATAGAATACAAATATTTTGTCCGAAATACTGATTTTGAGAAGTTACCATAAGAACTAGCATAGTGAATGCATAGAGGGGGTGTAAGTGACAACATGCTTGGTATTCATAAGGGGTGTAAGTGATGTTTTCCAAACTAGGATGGGTGTAAGTGAAGATCGACCAAAACTGAGGGGTGGGAGTGAATGTTACCCTAATTACAATCATAATATGCATAAAAACTATGTTTATAGCAACAGCATCCATCAAACCCAATATTCCATATCTGAGAATCAACATCCTTGGTTTTCCTAGAAAGTTATCATTTTTAACCACATGAATAATATTTAGCGTGATCTTTTGTTGAGTATCTTGTTTAGAACAAACAAACAATCCACGACACTCAGTTAAAAGCAAGGAATACTGCCTTGTGGCGTGACATGACTAGGTGTACTGTAACAGTGTCAATCCGTAGCTGTTTGTTTGAGAACTATGGAAAAACATTACACCATGTAACAACCTAAGTGACCCATGCATGGGTGAACTATAAAATGCAGAAAAGAAAAGATACATGATGAAGCTGCAGGCTAAGCGGAGAAAGTTGAATAAACTTGGAGATAGAACAATAGATCACATAGCAACTGCATATTGATGTTCTATGTTAAAGCAGAATCAAAAGAAACTGCTAGCAGCCAGTCTGCTCCAAGTCAAGAGAAATTAATTCAATGTATCAATCACTCCAATTATCCTATGTATCCAACTTAATATGGTCTCTAGATTTATGATCCATGCATCTCGTACTTTTTTGTGGCCATTATATATCATAAATTTCCAATATCATTGACTTTTCCCATCACGAATTATATATACACACTTTACGAAGATTCAAACGTGTACTCTCTCAAGTCCAACATTAATACAATATGCTTCATTGAGATATTGTCATTACAGATAATGTTTCACTGCAGCAAAAGAATGTGTTCAATTTAGACCTTTCTGTGCATTACCATACATGTTCAGGTTCTTACCAGTATAGAGAGACAGTGCCAGGATCCACTGGACTAGAATCAACCCAAATATAATTGCACAAAGAATAAACGAAACAAACTGGAGACAACTCATTTCTCACAAGTAAAATTATTGGTCATGATCTTGCTCATGTAAAATGGAAGACAAATCATGAAGTGGAGATTTATTGGTTAGTTAGTGGCGTCTCATGGTAAATTTTTCAATAGAGTCAAAACTCAAAACAGATATAGGTTACAAGATGCGATTATGGGCCCGGTGAGGAAGCACGTTGTTTCCAGATGGAGTTTCTAACTTCAACATGAAAAAAATGGGTGCTCCAAGACTACAGGGCATAGTTGTCAAAATCTTAAGATTCACGATTCGTATCCTACGATTCGATTCGATTCACCCATGAAACGATGCGAATCCCTTTGTGAATCTTTAATGGACAAAAAGTTATTTGAATCCCGATTCAAGAGTCCGAATCTTACGATTTAGCTGCGATTCAGACCGATTCTACGATTCACCTTCGATTCATCTGAAGGTGTAATGGATTTGAAGCATCAGTCTAAGAAATAATACTTCCTATATTACTTCCTACATTTATGTCTATTTTGCGACATGCATTTATTTTAAATTACTAGTGCATTTTTCTCATGTCCAAGGCTAATAGTTTTCTATTATTTTCGATCGCCATGGCATCCTGTAGTTCCTTGCTCCATATGCCTACTATGTCTAAATTATTATTTATCTTTTAGATGTGTGAAACTCCTAATCACTAGTTATGGATGCGAGTTTCTAACAATTTGAGCTTTATTTTTTCTAAAAATATGAATATATTCTTCAATAATGTTATAACTTTATGAAATATTTCATTATATCTACGTAAAAATATTGCAAGCTGAATCTTTACGATTCACGATTCGATTCACGATTCAGTGGAGGTGAATTTCGATTCACTATTTGAATCCCGATTTGACAACTATGCTACAGGGAAGCTATGCATTTTGAGGAATCAGACGTTGACTTAACAAGAGTAAACCCATGAAGTTGTGTTTAAGATCAGCAATGTTTACCAAGTCAATGAAAGAGATCAAGGAGCTGCAAGCCAAGACATATTTCAGTGTGATGGCTTAGCTATGAACAGAGAAGGGGTAGACAGTAAAACAAGGGCTAACATGGACTATAGTCCACAACAACAGGACGAGCCAAATTAGTTATTCAGCCTGAGAAGCAGTGAAGAAGCCATGGTATGGGGCTATGGACCACCAGAGTGATAGGCTGGGGGAACTATATTATGTCTGCTTCATCAAGAGAGTTGCCTATGGTCAAAACTTTGAAAGGTTGCCTACGCTAACATATATAGACTTTCTATTGCCTTTGGAACTAGTAACTTTTAGGTGCTCAAAGGGCACCATGTCAGCATAGACATGTGGTGCTCTTTACCATTCACATTTATTCACACTACATAGAAGTAGGATGAGTAGGTCAGAGAAAATAACCAAGTAAGAACCTGGACTTTCTATATCCGACATGGTGGTTGGTGTCTTGGTAAACCCCATTACTTCTTTCTCATACTTGTGAGTCAGTAAATGAATGGTAACAAGTACCACATGTCCATGCATGACGCGGCGCTCTTGGAGCAACTAAAATTATCCAAAAAGAAGTGCCAAGTACTTATCACGTCTGTTGGAGATGTACCGACTCCAGATATAACTTTGGATACTTAGACATATGTTGAGTTTGATTCCCTTCGCTCGACTCACATAAGTACATTGAATTGACCCTTACAGAACCACTAGGTATAAACACAACCTTAGGTAGGGGACCTTCTAATAATTATAATTTATAAACCTTCTATTTATCTCTTGTCGATGTCTCAACCTTTACCAGAAGTCTTAGCTCTTTCTTTACTATGACATTGAACATTAAGGCCTTGTTTGGGTAAGGATAGATGAGGGGGATGGGGATAATTTTATACCTGTTGAAGTTTATCCCTTGTTTGAGTGCGGGATAAACTATGGGATAAAATTGTACCCCCTTATCCCCTCCCTCCCATTTTGCCTTCATTTCCCTTCAAGATTGTACTACCTCCCCCAAGGTATAAGGTCCGATAGAATTGAGCATTATTTTTTTGACAAAAATGCCCTCATCAACCTAATCAAATTGAGCTAAACTTCTTTGACAGAAATGCCCTCAACCAAATCAAAATAGATAAGGAACCATGATAATCGGAAAATGGTTGTGGTGGGTTCTTCAATCAAATTGAAGTAAATTGCAGCTCCCTCCTGCTCTTCTTCTTCTTTTTTGTGCACCAATTTGAAGTCCTTCATGTTCTTCGTTTTCTTTTTGTTTCGTTTTTTGCATTTTGTTTTCCTTTTTCTGTTCTGTTCTTGTTTTTTATTTAGTAAACATAATTATCTCCTAATTAAAAAGCTTTATTTAATTAGTACAAGAAAAAATATAAGTTTATGTATAATAGCAGTTGAACATATAATGTGTTAATGAAGTATAACTAAAAATGTTTTAGAAGACAAACAGTTACGGATCCAAATTCAAGACTGTGTGGTCATTTTAACACTAACCCTTCTTCATATCATGTCTCATATCCTGCTCTAACAAAACACACAGAACCAAAAATCACTTATCCTGCCTTATCCCAGTTAATCTCTTATCCCCGTGATTTGTATTTTAACCCAAACGAGGCCCAAGTGTTTGTGCATTTTTAAAATTGTTTTATAAAGCTAAGTGTTTGAGCAATTGAATGGAGACATATATGTCAGTTTTGTTTCCAGTGCTAGGAGAACTAACATTTTGCAGTGGTAACCAAGCCTTTAGTGCATGGAGTTTAGAGAGTGATGAGAAGCAAGTTCCGTGAAATAGTTGTTTCGCTTTTAATATCCCTGGCAACCAGGCCAGCTAGCGTGCATCTGTCTACCACGACTAAATCCACGAGACCTCGGAGTTGATATCCGGATAACCCTAAAGTAGCCCCCATAGGGTCCCAAGATAATGGTCTCCAACATCAGCTACAAGAATGGGTTGATTTGGAAAAAGATTGGTCACTTTGGCACACGATTTTAACAATAAGCATATCAACTCGATTGCAATTCCCATTAATTTTCCCAACAATTTCTTGATCTAGAATCCCAAAATGGTACTTCACTTATTTCCGTCGAAAAACAATTACTACCTCTGTCTCTCTTCTGGATTGTCTTACTTTGACTTTTTGACTCGTAGCTGGGTCACTTTGACTCGGTGATTTTGATAGCCAAACGATATAATTTTTTAGAATATTTTTTCAATTGTATTATAGAGTAAAGTTTACTCTACAAGACCATGCAAAGATTACCAAATTCTTGTATCGTTTTGCTAATCAAATCACTGGATCAAAGTGACCAGTGAATAGTGACAAAAAGTGAGGTAGGCTGAAAGAGAAGAAACAGAGTAGTATTTGGAATGAATTAAATTCTGATTAGCCAGCAACAATGGTTGTAATCATAATCAACCATTTCTCCCTAGAATACCCCCATAACTTAAATAACCG
This sequence comes from Linanthus parryae, assembly GCA_023055425.1. Classification (NCBI taxonomy): domain Eukaryota; kingdom Viridiplantae; phylum Streptophyta; class Magnoliopsida; order Ericales; family Polemoniaceae; genus Linanthus; species Linanthus parryae. Next base: position 71,653,954 of record JALGPY010000002.1, read on the forward strand.
AGACTATCACAATGATGCAAACTTCAAACTACTTGAGGTATTTCCCTGGAATAGCCGAAATTGAAAATACACAAACTACACAGGAACGATTCAAAAACAACAACAAATTAGCAAAACATGACTGACCGAGAGACGCGCATCGGGATGAACTATCCGGCGAAAGAGAACCAATTGCTCCAGGCAGAGCCTCTGAAACTCAGGACTGGGAAGGACCAATCCACCTTTACCCTTCCCGGCCTCGTCAATCCTCTGCTCGAATTCGACCGGCGACGTCGAGGCCTTGCGAATGGCGGAAGCGACGGCCAAGGCCGAAGACACCAGGTCGCCTCCGCCGTCCGATTCATCGACGCAGGTGTAGTGGATAGGGTTAGGGTTAGGGTTTTGGAGGGAGTGGTGCTGCTTCTCGGAGGATGATCCGTTTGCGACGGAGGAGGAGACGGCGAGGAGTGGAAGGAGTAGTTGGCGAGTGGAGGAGAAGACGGAGGTGGTGGTGGTGGTGGTGGTGGTGGGCAGGAGAGGGAGTTTGTGGTTGTAGTTGGGGCAGGAGAGGGAGTTGCAGTGGCAGTTAATGTTGGAGAGAGAAAGTGTGAGCAGCATTGTTGGTGTTGGATCAGAGTGTTTAGAAAATGGATGGACGGTAATGAATAACGGCCCATAGTAGAGACAGGAGGGAGAAGAAGAAGACATTATTATGGATTTGTGGGGTTGTTTTTTTCCACATTCAAATATAGTTATATACGCATTCTAAATTCTTATCACAACAACGACTCTGTGGCCCAATGGATAAGGCGCTGGTCTACGAAACCAGAGATTCTGGGTTCGATCCCCAGCAGAGTCGTACTACAATAACTTGTTTTTTTAAATATTTACGATACAGTATAACTTGTTTTTCAAATATTTTACACGACTGAGAGTGAAATAAAATAGCGTAAAAGACACATTCCACCCGGATCTTAAAATGGATGAAATCCGGACTTGATTCATTCGGATCGAATCACCCGGATTTTGGACCAGATCGAATCGCATTGTCATCCCTACATATTGTACTTACTATGGCTACAAAATAATTTCCTTGCTAACGATTAAATTTAGAAACGAACTAAAAAAACCCAAATACACAAGCTGGAGTTGATATGTTTAGGATTTTCAAATCATGAAATTGAAGTAAGTATTACAACTTGAGTTTACAAGCCCCAAACTAGAAATCATTACCCAAAAAAATATCAATAGTATTCTCATTTCAGGGATACTCTCCGATTGATTGTTTCCGGTTCCGACATAAAACATTACGTAAAGAAGCTGATATAAGACGGTGAGATCAAATACAACATGGGTGCAAGAGTTCACGACTTCAGTATGGGTAAACCAAGATTTTGATTTGGCTACACAGTCCATAACAAAAATTAACGGATGTAAAGCAGTGGATGTACCAGCAACAAAAAGATACAATCACCAAGTTTACCTCGAAATCATTCACCCAACAGTGTATTTGTATACAGAAGTTGGTCGAAGTTGACCAAAAGAACTTGAAACACCATTAAGAGATCATTTTAAACATTCTAGTCATAAACCATAAATAAACAACCATTCCCTGCCCCTTCTCTAAATCAAGCCAAATCGAACATCCACAAACACGAACCAATAGTCCATAGCCACCGATTCATTGCTCTGTTCACACCCAGAGACACCGCCGCCAACTCACTACCGCTGAAATTGATCGTCGACCTAGCGCCACGAATCGAACACTAAGACCGACCTCCGATAAACGACCACGAATCGAGTCGTTTGTTGAATCCATCGCCAGTCAAGCCCTGCAACACCAACTCCCATCGACTGATTGGGGCGGGCGAAGTGAACTCAGACTGAAACACCAAAACCAAAATCCTCCTCAATCAACCGAGAGAGACTGTAAGAAAGAACAATCCATAAATTGTTCTTCACTGATTTAATCGAGGGTAGGGGACCAGGGGTTGAGGTGGGTCTCAGTCCGAACAGTCTTAATTCGATCATATAGTTCCACCCAAAAAAAAAAGAATAGATTTTCCTGCAAAGAAAAAATAGAGAGAGAAACGATATTATTTACTTTTGAGTATTGTGCCGTTTGGTTCACAGGAAATCATGTCCTTGTAAAATATTTTTGTTGTTTTTATAGTGTTTGGTTCGTAGTTTGGGTGGTGAATCTATTGCTCCTTGTAACGTTAAAATAATTTAATTTTAAAATGTGTACGTCATTTTCCAGGCATAAATGGATGGTGACAACGCTCTTAAAATCGACAAGCACTACCCATAACTATTACGGTTGCGCCGCCGCCTCTAATTGGAAGATTTATTTTCTTGAGGAAATAATTGGAATATATCAAAGAGTGTGTATGATGAAACTAAAATTAAATAGAAAAAAATAAATGGTATGCTAAAAGTCCGTCAATCAATTAAAACGGAAATGCATCCTTAGTTTAAAGTGAAAGAAAAATCCATTCATACATGTTTGTTTGGAGCAGAGAGCCAAAACCTTGCAAACTCGTGCGCTACAACATTCGACGAGCGATGGCTACATTGAAAATATATATAATTAAAACGTCTGGAAAGCAACTTAATTACACTGACGAAATCAACGGTTTCATACATATTTGTCTGAATATCAGCCTTATTGTTGAGAGAGTCAATGACCTTCTTTGCATCTGATTCAACCACCACACTCGTCTTTCTCAGCTGGAGGGCAAGTTGCATACCTTCCTGAATTGCCATCGCTTCAGCTTCCAGAGTCGAGGTTGCGGTGGGGAGAGGTGTAGAATGTCCGGCAAGGAAATCTCCGTTGCAGCTCCGAATGAAGGCTCCACCTGCTGCTTCGTGGTCTGATGGAACTCATGAAATCTCCGTTCGGCGGTCTCCAGCATTGATTGCGCTGAACTTGCTCTCGACTGATAGTCCGAGAGCCAACAGCAGCAGCAGTGGGACTGTGATCACTTCCAGCGAGCTTCGAATGCTCGTAACCATTTCTTCAAAGCTTCTCCTCTTTTGAATGATAATTTATTCGTTTCGATGCACCCAAATGCTCCATAATATTGCAAAGAAAATCTCACGTGCTAGCGAGGAAAATGAGAGATGAGGCCCATGCCCGTAGAGCAGGAACAAGCAAGCGCGACTAGTAGGAGAGGAGGAGATTCCACCCTACTCACGATCCACAGCTCCCGATATGCTTCATTGGGAGTCATTGGAAATCCAAACACCAATATCACCAGTCCGTGACTGAAGGATTCCGTTACCCAACATACACTCCCGTATTCGTAAGGAAAAGTGACACTCCATGAATAAATGAGTAGACGTTTCCGGACTATTCTTGCACAACGGACACACGTAAACAAATTATTTGTTGAATTTTTGAATCTTATCACGAGTAAGGAGAGAATTTTTGGATGCCCTCCACACAGTGTATATAATCTTAGATTGTACACTTGTTTTCCAAAAATGTTGTATCCATGCTTTTAAAGGACCACTTGAAGTTTGCTTGGAGGGCCGGTTCTTTGTCGATTCGAGCAGCTCATAACCGGAGGCCACAGTGTAGTTATCGTCCTCGGAGTAGTAGCACAGGAGACTATCATGTATGGGAAGCAGAGGGATGGCTATCTTCGGAATTTCTGTCAACTGGACCATGAATCCTCTTTGTTGTAACAAAGGAATATTCCAAGAACGATCATCTATGATGAAGTCCACGACTAACATAATATGGGATTCGTTTGAGATCACAATAGGACAGAAAGAAGGAGCCCACTTGATCGAAGGGTCATGAAATGTTTTTATGCTTCTCCATCGCCTAGCTTCCAACTAAGGCCACTACGAAGAAGATCTTTTGCGCTAAGGATTGATCGCCCGACAAAGGAACGATTTTGTTGAGCTGAGTCACCGAAAATATCCGAATTCGGGAAATCTTTGTGCTTATAAACTCTGCTAAGCAACGTGTTAGAAGTCAAGATTCTCCAAAACTGTTTTGCGTGGAGCGCGGTATTGAAGTCTTCCAAGTCCTTGAAGCCAATACCACCTTCCTCCTTAAGTCTCTTCAGTGCATCACGCAATCCTATGTCCACCTTTTTGAATTTCTTTTCCCCCAAAAGAAGCGACCAGTGATGGAATCCAGCTTGTAACAAAGAGATGATGGAATCGTCTTCTGCACCGCTCTCTGGAGTTTGTGGGGGAACTGCAATGCGGCGATCTTCAAAGATACAGGCAGGGAGGTTGAAGCTATTGCCGCTTCTATAGCCAACCTCCACTCCCTAAATGACAACAACAAGGGCTCTCAATTTGTTAATGGAAGCTCGCCAGTGACACGACCTGGAGGAGGCACTCAGATTCCCAAGTCTTCCCGTTGGCGGCCACTGGACCAGGGGCTAGTCAAAGTTAATACAGACGCGTCCTGACTGCATAATGAGCTTAAGGCGGTTGGTGGCATAGTGATTTGCAACCACAAAAAGAGCGTTCCTTGCGATTTCAGTGGTTCCACTACCCGCTGCGTCGTCCGCTCTCGAAAAGCAGAAACACAAGCGGCTCGTGAGGGTCTTCGGCTATGTAACACCCCCAAAAATGACTAAGCCGGAGGCCCGGGGAGTGTCACTCCGTACCCGAGACAAAGCCCGGATACAAGGACATCTAAAAGTGGATCCCAAGAAAACTAAATTAAAAGTTAAACATTTAAAACTTTATTACAAATCAAATGCTGCCTCAAACATGGGCGCCCAACAAACTAGTGTATTATTAACTAACCAACGAGTTCTAACTTATTGAAAAGAAATGACTAATTAACTCGGTGATGAATCCCGTCCCCCGCTAAGCCAAATTCTCACCATCTAGACATGTGGTGCATGAAAAGAAAAGGAAACACCACAGTACAAAATCAGCAATAAATACTGGCAAGCAAACACCCAAGCATGTAAAATGATGAAGAGACAAGTTTGCAAAACAGTTGTAGCGTAGTGGTTTAATTAAAACACAGCGGAAGTAAAGTTTGGCTTTTATTTCGAATGTTTTGAATCCAATGGAACTGTTTTTGAGCAATGATCTGTTTGGGAAACTGGAGTTATAAATTGGTGGATTTATGATAAGTTATGTATGCTTTAGGTTAGAGGATTTTGAAGTAAGGTTTTGGGTTTTGTTTGAAGTATGAATTAAGTGGGATGTTAGGTTGGTATTAGAAACCTAAACCATTGACTATCATATGCATGTAGCTAGTATAGCAAGTTTATTGCTAGAATATTGTGTTTAATTAGAATATTGCTACGTGTAGGTGACGAGTTCGTCGACGACGAGTATACATGTAACACCCCCAAATGGCCCAAGCCGGAGACCCGGGGATGTCACTCCGTACCCGAGAGGAGCCCGGATACAAGGAGATTTTATAACATGGTTCGCAAGCACAAACATCCACCATAATAAAGAAAATCCAATTAAAATAATGTATCATCATAGACCTTCGTCCTAGCCACAAACCGGCAAAAACAACTAAAGCGTTTAAACTTACTAAAGAGTTCAATTTCAAATAAAACAATACTACTAATGATGTTCCATGTGATGCGCGTCCCCTTCTATGCCCGATAACCTCCTTCTAAACCTGTGGTGCGGAATGAAAAAGAAACACCACAGTACAAAATCAGCATTGAAATACTGGTAAGCAAACATCCAAACATGTAAAACGATGATGGATAGTTATAAAACAAAGACTCATTTGTAAGTAAGAGTTTTTCGCAAACACATCGGTAATAAAGTTGACTCTTGTATTAAAACATAAGAGTTCCCAATTCCATAGTATATTTCCAAACCAATTTCCATAATATATTTCCAAACCAATTTCCATAATCATTAGGAAAAATCCAAATCCAGTGTTAACTTCATTCCGTTAACAAAACCAAACAAATCCATTATTACTTTTTTGTGACGGGGAAAACCAAATACCACAGCGTGCATGACCTTAAGTGTCGACACCCCCCAAAGACTACGCCGGTCAGAGGAGTGAGTACATGTTACTATCCGGGGACTTGCAACCGGAGTAAAAAGAGACGGGACCGCAGCCAACCGCCCAAAAGAATAATAAAGTCCCGCACAACATCTTCCACTTTACGTTATAGTTCATTCATTATCATTGTGACGTTTTCATCAAAAACATTTAACACGTAGAAATCACGTATTCCAAGTCATGTATCATGTAAACACATTTTGAGACGTAACAAATCAAATATTCGTTTGACACGAAAGAGATAAGCACACTAGGCTTGGCACATTTACTTACCTCAAAGCAAATTCCAACAATAGCAATCAATCAACGTACTCTACGTACTCGTCGTCGACGAACTCGTTACCTACACATAACAATATGCTAATCAAACCAATATTCTAGCAATATACTTGCTATACTAATTACATGCATATGATAGTCCATGGTTTAGGGTTCTAACACTTCCCCAACATCTCATTAAATTCATGCTCCAAAATAAGCTTAAAGCTTTGCTTCAAAATCCCCTAACCTAAAGCATACATAATCCATCATAACTCCACCAAATCTATTACTCCAGTTTCCCAAACAGATCATGGTCTAGAAACAGTTCCATTGGATTCAAAACGTTCGAAATAATAAGTTTAGCCTCAAACGGATCTTAATTTTGATTCCTGAATCAAAAGTTACACTAGTTTCAAGTTTCCAACTTCATTCAAAATATTCATACGGGAATTGTCAATCTTCATGAAACTTTTCCCCCAAGCATCTAGTTCATCCTATAATCATACCAAACCTAATATAACATGATTCCCACATTCAAATCAGATTGTTATCCACCTAATATGATCATTCAAACTCCCAAATCATTCAATCAAACTTCCCTTTCAAACTAGGGTTTCTTCCCAACACCCAAGAACATGATAAACCCTAAAACTTGATAATAAATCTTACGAATCCATGAACAATGATCCTAACAATAATAAACTGAAATTTAAAGATTACATGCAACATACATGAATCATGAACAAGTGATCACAAGATCAAGAGATCAACAAGAGAAAAGAGAAGAAGAAACGAAACAACCCAACCCGCTCAACCCGCCGCCCATGGAGGCGGACGGAGAGAGAGGCGGACGGGGATAGGGAGAAAGAGAGAGAGAAAGAAAAAGAGAAGGAAAGAAAAAGAGAGAGAGAGAGATATTACCTTGCCGGAAAAGAGAGAGAGAGCGGCGGCGGTGGGGTGTGCCGTCGATCACAAGGGAGAGAGAGAGTGAGAGAGGGACGGGTAGAGTAGGGAGAGACGTGAGGGAGAGTTAGAGAAAAATAGGAGAGTGAGGGTTTTTATGAGAGTTAGAATTAAAATTAACTTCATAAGTAGGAAACCCTCTTGGATTAGGAAACTTTTATTGTAGGAAGAAATTTAGGTCAAAAGACACTTATTTCCCCTTAGTTTTGCCAAAAGACAAACACCTCCCCCAAACTCAAGTAAAAGACACTAAAACCTTTGATTAAAGTCACAAAGTTCCCCCCAAACTCTCAAAGCATTATAATTAACTCTCTATAATTACATTAACTTCCCAACACTTATAATAATATCACAAAATACCCATAGTCACAGAACGGGGTATTTCAATACAGTACTTTGAGTGATTGCTATAGGGTGTTACAGGCTAGCTTTGGAGATGGGTAAGCAGAGAATTGTTCTTGAATCGGGTGCGAAGAAGGTAATCGAAGACATAAACAATAACAAAACTTTACTCTTGGATTGATCAGAAAGATGAGATGTTATTAGGGACATCAAATCCCTAACTAGACGATTTGCAACTATCTCTTTCGGATTCAGTTACCGATCGACAATCGGGGTAGCGCACGAGTTTGCTAAAGCTGGGCTCTCTGTTCCACATAAACATGTTTGGTTTGATGTAACCCCAAGTTGGGCTGTTCAGCTTCTTCTTAACGATGTACTAGGGGAACCCCCACCCCTCTAGTTCGTCTTAATAAGAAGTATCATTTTTTCTAAAAAAAGAAATAAACTCATGCCTTTAATAAAAAACGGTGGTATAAAATATTTAAGTAAAGATGAAAAAATGCATTTAGAGAATAATTAAAAAATAACAAACACAAAATTTGATCTCCGACTGGGTTCTATCTTTGCTTGGATGATGATGATGTCGAATGATGATTGATGATTACGCTTGACCCAAAATCCCAGCAACAAATTCATTTTCTACATTAAGGAAACTTGCAGCACTCATGTAGTTGTTTCGAGCAACATATTATGAGAAGTGGGAAGATGAAGAAGAGAAAAACCACGGTTTCGAGAAATTAGAGTAGTGATAAAATGCCTGAAGAAATAATACGTATCGCTACTTAATGAATCTTTATTGTTACGATTCAAGCATCTTTTTTACGAGTCTTTTGTTCACACTCTTTGCATATATCAATTTCAAATAAATGTTTTTTTACGTTAAATCAAAATGTCAACTAACAAATTTATGGATTGACTAGTGTAACAATTTTATCCTATAAATTGTTGTAAATTAGGAAAAATCACCGTGTACGGGTTCAATTCCAGTTACTTAACTAACTAGTGTGGAGCGTTGGAAGCCCCTGCATGAGATCCCGAGTTCAAACCCGACTGACGACAAAATAATTTATCAAAAAACTAACTGGTGTAGAAAAATATAAAAATTGTGGAAAACCAACAACAATATTTTTTCTTCGCCAAATATACCCTGCTTTCTTTGCCTTATTTTATGTGACTTTTTACTTTTTTGTAAGTCATAAAAAAAGTTCAAATCAGGTCATTTTCGTTAAATTTATTTCTGATAATTTTTTTTACCTTATTATAAGACTAAAAAAAGTTAGCTTTTTCTAACTTTAACTTTTTTTTTTTTTATCTTTTTACTCTTTAAAATTACTTTTTAAGAGATAAAATAGAAGTTAAGTAAACAACAATTTTTGCTAAGAAGATAACTGATTTTTTTTAAAAAACTTATTAGGCACAAAATTAAACAACTTTTTATCGTTTTAAAAAAAAGATAAAAAAATTGCCTAAATTTAAATAAAGAAAGTAGGGGGGCTTAAATGTTGGTCGTGGGAGAGAGCTCTTATGCCACAATAATCATAATCCCCTACCCACACAAGGCCATCGGTTAAAAAATCCAACAAGAGAGCAGAAACCATCTAGTATTCTGTATTCTAGTATTCGTACAGTGGACATCATGTCCATTAGTAATAGGTAAATGGACATGAAATGGCTAGGTATAGGCAAATGGACATGAAATGGTAATCTCATTTGGTTACTAACTAACAAAATATGTGGGGCTCACATTAAAAAAAAAAACTACCTACCTCTCTCTCTCTCCTCTCCTTCATGTATTTACGTGGGGTGGGGGATTAAAAGTTTTCTCTCTGTCTCTCTCTCACTCACTTCATTTCTCTCAACTTCATCATTCAACTACCTAGTACAACTGACACTAACTCTCTCACCCTATCAGCCAACAAACAAAAATCACATTTTCTCTATTTATTTCCTGCCACATTGAGCTCGCTCTCTCTCCCTCTCTCTCCATTTCTCTCGACTCCATTTTTGGGTTTTGGCCAAAGCTTGGATTTTTTGTACTCTGAAGTGTTCTGGTTGCATCATGTGCTTAGGTAAGTTCCCTACATACCCAATCTTTTGTTTTTCATCATTTATTGTTGTTAGAAAGATGAAAGTATCAAAATTATATGGTGAAACCCGATATGAACATAGCCCGATGGCATGTACAGAGTCTTAATTACAACCCATCGAACTCAAAATTCAATTTTTCGAACTCATGGTTCGATATGGCAGTTCCTTTAAATTCTGGAACAACACCGTCGAACTTAGAATTCGACATATCGAAATCTTTGTTCAATAGAGTTTTTTCATAATATGAAGGAATATATCCATCGAACTATGAGTTCTACTGTCGAACTATAGGTACGATGGGGGAAGTTGGTTTGTTCCAAAAGAGGTCATCGAACTAAGACTTCAATGTGTCGAGCTAGGAGTTCGATGGGTCTTAGGGTTTAGGGTATAGGTTTTCGAAATAGCAGTACGACCATCGAACTATTAGTTCGACAAGTTTACAACCATCGAACTGTTAGTTTGATTGTTGAACTAACAATTCAATGGCCCAATTATTTGTTTATCGAGATCTTTTTAACTATTGTACTAATTCATTTGGCTTTGATTTCTCTTCTCATTCATGGCAATTCAAATAGTGAGTGTTTCTTGCTAAGGGGAGTGTAAATTGGTGGGAAACATCACACTTACGAGGGGGCTAGGAGAAACACCTTCCCTTGATGAGTTTTTGAATAAGATCAAGCGCAAGTTCCGGTTACATTCCCCTTCCTAAGCCAAGCCTCCTCCATCTAGATCTGCGATGGAAATAAAAACAAGAACTGCAGTTTGAAAGTCAGCAATGAAGTACTAAGTGAGTAACACCCAAGAACGTAAACCGGATACGAGATAATTTTATTAAAATAAAAGATAATTAATGGATGAAGCATGTTTCAAAACCAACATAAGTAAGAATGATCGAAATATGCATTCAAAACCAATTTTATTCGTGTAAAAGATAATGAATGGACGAAGCACTGTTACCATCGTGATCGAAAGAAGCACCGGAGGACTCGAACAGTCCTAGCTTATTTTCTCTAATTCATGTATGGACATGATTAGGACTAGTTTGCAAAAGGGACCAGTCCTTATATGAGTAGGATTAGGAGAGGGGTTCTTTATATAGTAGGACAAGGAGTTGTTGGACTGTATAAAGAACACTCCTAGCTTATTTTCTCTACACAAATCTACTTACTTGGAGTAGGAGAGAATAAAGCAAGGAGAGAGAGCAAGTCCCAAAGGAGGGCCGAACCCCCCTTGGGAACGCCCCCTACCCGTCGGCCACATAAGAGGTGCCGCCCACCTTGTTGCTCCGTGTTGCGTGATTTCTTCTTCATCTTCCATTCTTCCTAGCTAGCACAAGGAGTTGGAGGATCTAGATCTCACCTCTAGGCGTGGATCAGCTGTAGATAGACACAATTCACGTGACAAGTCATCACATAAGACCTCTAAGGTGTGTTACTTGTTTCTTCCCTTACCATCGTTATAATTCTCTTCCTGTGATCCTTGGAGGGTCTTGCATGGATAATTCTTTCTTCCGCGTATCCATGATCAAAACCCTACAAGAAGCACGAGAGACCACATTATAATTGTGTGTGCTAACCCACGTCCGTCTAATGGCCTGTATATAAAGTATCTTTCCCCTTCATAACGAACAACATAGATCAAGACGGACATAGCTACAGTAGCTACCACACTCAGATGAGCCATCACAGTCTCATCTGAGTGTAGGTTTTTCAGGCTATTTGACTTTTTGTATATCTCTTTTGGCGTCGATTCTTCATATGAAGTTGTTGTAAACTCTTATAGGATAAATCAACATATTTCTGATCTTATATTTAATTGAGTCTCTATAGAAAATAATAAAGAATATCAGGAAGAAGTACACCTTTAAGAAATGTGATCGGTCGGGGCAAACCGAGTATTAAATATACTCACACTTTATTACTCGTCCGTACACTTGCGATAACACGTTAATACAACACGGTCAGCTTGATGGACACACTCGGTCAGCTACTCCATCAACCTGCTCATCAACAAAGTATTATATTCAGCCCCGGGACGAGGAGAAATTTTTTCTTCAACAAACGAGTGATAACATCCCAAAAAGAATGGTCATCGAACTGACATTTCGACATATCGAACTATTAGTTAGATGGGTTCCAGGGTTTATAGTTTAGGGAGTAGGTTTTCAATATAAACTTAGCTACCCCCATTGTCAAGACAAATTGTTTACTTAGGATGCGCCTGGCCTATCTCTTCGACCCCCTTCCCAACCCATGTCATCCACCCAAGTATACTGTCTAGGTTCTCTCCTTGAACATCGTGCTTCTCCAATATCTTATTTTGATTTTGGTCATGTTCCCCCATCCCAACTCATCATCTTCGCCTCGAACTCATCCATCCTCTTGGATAGCTCGGTGATCAATCTGTCCTTACAATTTCCTTAAATTTGTGGACTTGGTGAAATGTAGTTCGATGCATCGAATCAGTTCGACAGGTATGGCACAAGAAGTTTAAAAATCCAAGCAACAGACTCCAACGAACTGATAGTTATCGAACTACTAGTTTGAAAGGACTAACTGGTACTTCGAAGGCCTTTGGCTTGTTGCTTGAAGAACCAGGAGTCAAAGTTCGCACATCAAATTCTCAATTAATTTTGTGTCTAGCACTTGGTCAGTTGGTTGTTCAAACATCAAGCCCCATGTAATCGAATTAGAACTATCTATTATATTATCAAACTATTTGTTCAATATACATCGAAATCCTTGTAAAATGGGCATGTTGCCCTAGATCCGATTATATGAACATAATCACGAGATCGGTGGAGATCGATTACAAGTTCGTCCTGGATTTCATCGATTGGCTATTTTTCTTGTTGTTCTTGTTCTCATTGTTGTCTCTGTTGTTGTTGTTGTTGTTGTTGTTGTTGTTGTTGTTGTTGTTGTTGTTGTTGTTGTTGTTGTTGTTGTTGTTGTTGTTGTTGTTGTTGTTGATGATGATGATGATTTTTTTTATCGAACAATTTCTGAATTCGACGAATAAGAATCCAATCTGTAACATCGGTGTCTGAACCTTCTAATTTTGGGTCCAGTTACTCTTCTTCTCCACCTTCTTCCACTTCATGTTCTTCCCGTTATTTTTCTTCATAACTGACTGGAAGTAGGTAGCAACAAAGTAGTGGTAGTGTCGACAAATTAAAGGGGGCAAATCTGCGTTTCGATCTTGGTGCCACCGAAGAAGGGGAGAGGGAGGTCGAAGAAGTTGACGATGGTGGCCGGAGAAGTGTTGCAGCGAGATTTGTACGGGCTGATTCGATAAAGGGTTGATAGATCAAACGAGGGAGAGGAGAGGGAGTGGAAGTTGATTCTTTTTAATTTCCTTGAAAATCTCGTTTAAAGTCAAATTTTAATTAATGAGTCTCATTAAGTTAATCAATTTTGAATAAAAAGTTGGACTTTAATATTGATGTCCATTTGTCAAATGTTTTCTAAAATTATACCTATTATGCAAATCTATATTATAAAATAGCATGGTTTAACTAACTTAGGACTTTTCAGCCGTTAGATTAAATCAATCTCATCCCCACCATTAGATCTCACCTACTTATTACATCTCTAATTACCCACCCTCCTTGGACATCCCTAACTACTCACTCTATTTGGACATTCCTAACTAATAGGAGAGAGGTTTTTCTCAACTACATCCCTAACTATTAAGAGATAGGTTGTGAGTGATTCCCACATTCATTTTATGATGCTCATTTCATACTTAGAAGTTGTTATTTTCTTTTCACCACATTTGTAAATATAATTTTTGGATAACACCTCCAAATTCATTTAAAAAAACACCTGTAACTAATAAAACTATTCAATTTAGGGATAGTGCCCTCGGGCACGGGCAATACTCTAGTTTTCTACATTTTATACCGAGGGTTTAGCAGAGAGAAAGGTTCAAGCTGTTCCAGGAACGAAGCACCAGCACTCTCTGCCTCTGGTGCATGGACGATGGAGACGCCGGCCAGACTCGCCGTGATATTCGAAGATGGCGATATTCTCAGTGAAACCCAGAAATCGCAAGGACTCAATCAGTCCTGGCTTCTCCTTAAACCCCAGCACAAGACCATCTCCGATCTCTCCTCCTACCTCTTCCGCAACTTCGACCTCTCTCGCTCTTGCCCTAGTGGCATCATCCTCTCTGTAAGTCCCTTCTCAATCAGCTCCCAATTAACCCCTAATTTTGACTCCAATGCATGCAACCTAATTTGAAATTTCACCCTCATGAACAATCGACAATAGCCATGTTCTTTTGGCTGGTGTTAACACAAGGGATTGAATCTGAACTGGGTGTTACTTCTTTTTTGCTGAAATGCTAGAGATTGTGGATTAGGATGTTTCCAGGAGATGGGTTTTGAGAGATTGTGGGATTAGGATGTTTCCAGGAGATGGGTTTTGTGGGTTTACATCAGTTGCATGTATTGATGATAGAAACCGAGCTGGGTTTTGCTTAAATTTGCTGAAAAAGCCAGGGATAGTGGGTTGGGATGTGTTTCCTTCAACTTTGGGTGGAGCATTTACAAGTAACAACACCTCCTTATTGATAATTGAGTGACTATGGAGACTCAAGTTCTTTTTGGTTATGCATAAGTAGATTCATTTGTGGTAGTACTTCACCCAGTCCAGTGTGCCGAAAGAGCTCAATTGTTGCTTTCCTTGATCAGTTTCATGCGAACCATTCTTTATTTGTCAGCTGTAATTGTGTAATTACATTTTCTGGTATAACGTCAGATGAATGTACTGGAAATGGAAACTGAACTGGGTATTTCTGCATTATACAGAAAACATACGGATTTTGTTTTTCTTGATTAGGGCATGGTACTAGGAAATTAATGCATTGAGGCCGTACGGTGATTTTGTGTGTGCATGAACTGGGTATTGATAACCTCTTTATCTTATTGTGAATGTAATGGCTAGTGATAACTAGATTCAGTTGTGTTAATACTTAATAATGCATTCCCTCTCGTGTACCGAAAGGGCTCAACTTTGATTTGTTTAAGCGAGTTCATGCTAATATCTCATTTCTCTATCATCCATAGCTAAGTGTTTTTCTTTACTTTCTGGGGTTTAGGTGTAGATGCAAAACTGAGCACTATGTTGATTTTTTGTTCATACAGATGGATGGTTTTGTGTTGCCACCATTTGAGTCGACGACTATTTTTAAGGATAAAGATGTTATCAGGTGAGTTTAGACTCTTCTTCCATGCTCTATTCGGTAAGTGTGTGTGAAGAGCTTAAAGCAGTTTATGTATTTTATGCTGTGCTGTGGGACAGAGTGCAGAGGAGGAGAGGTATTTTAATAGGCCAAGGAGAAACTTCAATTGAGGAGGGTGAAATTGTGGAGAAACAACCAGTGCTCGTGAATGTCCCACTTTTAACGAACGGAGATGTTGAAAACAAGTCAGAAAGAAACATAAGTGAACCTGAAGAGGATGACGGCAACCAAACAAAGGATCACTTCCCCTCAGAAGATGCATCCAGCAGAAAGGTTAAATCCAAGAAAAGGAAAACGTCGAAGAAGCTCCAGAGCCCTAAGTATGTTTGACAATCGTCTATGTAGTCTACAATCTTCATAATAATATCGTGATTTATTTATGCAACCACACAAATAAGAAGCACTGCTGCATTAAAAGTTAACTAATTTCTCTCTTCGGACATATGTATATGCAAATGTACAAACACACCGGGTATGTGAATCATGTATGTGAGTTCTTTTTGTTGATAGTAATCAGTGCCACATGAACCTCTTCCCAAACCCATGATGGAAAACCAACCAACCAACCAAACAAACTTATCAAGTAAGCGGAATAAAGAGCAGTTTGTTCATTGTCTTGTGCACAATCAAATGTGGTCATTGTTTTCTGTCTATCCTTTATGGCGCGGAAGCTCAGAGATATCAGCAGTAAACTACCTCAATAAGAAAGAGAATGTGATATATCAGTTTGTATCTAGTTGCAAAATGATAACATGAGTATAATATCCTCATTGCAGCAAGAAGCTTAACACTAAAGTCCTAATTTTTATGATTGATTGCATATGATGTCATGATCTTAGTAAATTCTGCCCTACTCCTACCTACCGAATATGGGAAATTGAAGAGTAAAATTTGCGAAGCTTTAATCTTGATGTACTTTTTGTAGTGTTCTCTTTCATAAAACTTCTCTTTTACCATGACATCAACTTATTAATCTCTATCTATCGTCTCTGAAGAAGTGGAATACTCCAAATATTTTCCTCAAAAGCATATTAAGACCATACCCTAATCAGCTGAGGAGAAGTATGTGTGCCTTGGTTATGAAACTCCGTTGGTCTGAAGGAATCTTGCCAAGTTTCAGCTTAACGATAATCGCAAATTGATATTTGAAAGATTCTCAACCATCCTCATTTCATCATGTATGTTCTAAGTTCAGACAACTATATATTTTTTTTGGTAAGAACTTTGTTGTTATCTAGTGAGTAATTCTATAGTTTCGGACTTCCAGTCTTCAGTTTGTTCTGTATAATTACTGGGTGATCATTACAGTTGTCAGCTGATTCATATATTGCTTCACAGGAGGAGGGAAGGTCATGTAGATCCTGAAGATGCCGAGAATAATGATGAATCTCATACGGCTCAGGAGAATTGTGGAATTGATCCGGCAACGAGTATTGACAGGAAGAAGAAAAAGAAGAAGAAGAAGCAGAAGAAGAAGGAAGAATCTAAAACTAAGGCATCAAGTAGCCATAATGAACTTGCTGAAAGAGAAGACAATGTTGTTGAACCCTTGTCTAACCGTAAGAGGTAGGTTTGGCAGTGCTGATCTATGTAGCTGAGGCACAAAGGCCAGCTTGATTGCTGTATGAACTTTCTGATTTTGAGTTGATCCTAAACCTATCTTTATTGTTGGATAAGCCTTTAGTTCATTTTGGGTGACTGGACTCATGTAAATGTGGGGTTATGAGTCACTTAAACTTGATTTTTGCCGACAAAATGTAGTTCTATTATTAATTTAGTTTTTCATCTCCGGATGACATGGCAGTCTTACATGATGCATGTTTTCCAGACTTTGTGATGTGGAAATCGCATATGCAAACACAGTGGCTATGTATATACAACTTATTATTATACCAACTACAGAATTTTAGAACTTATATATATATATATATATATATATATATATATATATATATATATATATATATATATATATATATATATACACAATTTGAAAATTACTGACTTCAATATGCCCCATGCAAATTGGTACCTTGTGAGAGGATTGGTCACCCTTTAAGTTATAGGTATTTCTGGCTGTTCTCTCACACGTGCAAGTGTCCAGGGAGATTAAGAGGGGAAGAAGGTGTTAGTTATTTTCATGTTTTATATTCGGATTGTGGGTTATTCCTACATTTGTGTTTAATATCTGATGAGCATCGATTTTTGATCTTGTATTTCTTATCTTCCCTAACAATTCTTATGAATTGACCTTGTAGGTCTCGTCCTATTGAAGAAAATGGAGAAGTTCATGTTGACGAGCCGCCTACCAAGACAAGAAAGGTCTGGAGTATTCTTAAAAAATCTTATCAGCTTTAAGCTTTTGTCAAGTAGTACAATGTTTCAGTGCAAACTAGTCTATGTGCAGTCATTAGGGCATCTTGAGATGCCAAAGCTTTGCCAGACTTTGCTCTATACACGTGAAGCAGTTTTTGGTGACATTCGTGTGCCGTAAAAAGGCATTGTTCACGATGAACAGACTTGCTGAATAATGTGTCTTTTGTGGTAGTACTTTACTCTGACAAATAAAAGGGGAGTAAATGCTATTGGAGCTAGCCTGCTCGTGGTTGGCAATGATCTGCTTTCGCCACATGTGGCGTCCATGAACTTAAAATCCACTTAGTATGGGCACAGTTTCCATTTTTGTATCAAAGCACTTGCTACTAGAAACGAGAAAGGGAAACCAATGATGAGTGTTCGACATATAAGTAATATGAGAAAGAAGAATTTTTATTCATTTGGAAGGGTATTTATCCTATGTTCCACACATTATGTTCACATCCACATGTTTGTCTTATATGCACATATTTGTTACCCTTTAGCATATAATATTTTGCAGTACACTCCCTAAATTTCAAAAACAATCAATCTGCCCTTTAACATAGAATCTAGTATAATTTCATTTCAAAGTTTACATCTGACTAGATTATATACGTGGTTCTAAATTAGGGTAATGTCTGACATAGCGGTTGCAGTGTTATGGTATTGGGCGTATCAGAGACACTGGTATTGTTTGGATGAGCGGAAATAAGTGAGCTTTTGAGCTTAAAAGCTAATTTAATCTGTAGCGTTTGGATGTGGTAGATTAAATATGGGGTAACAATTGTTTTGATTAAAAAATATGATTATTTAATTCATTATTTAGTAATCAGTTGATTAAAAAGTTATTATACCTGCAAAAGTTGAAGGAGGCCTACATCCGGAATTCCCATAGAACATCCGGAATTCCTTGCACAAAAATTTGTTGGCAGTTAGTTTTTTTTTTTTTTTTTTTTTTTTGATTTTTGAGAGAAATTGTTGGCAGTTAGTTTGTCAGATTAATGTGGGAGGATATTTCCTTGGTATTACAAGGGCTGACCAAGACCACCAATAAGAATCTACCATGTGTGGTTGTTGACACAAAGTGGAGTAAATCCGGAAGTCTCAAATTGAATCCGGAATTCCAACTCCAAAATTGGAATTAAATCCGGAATCCTATTTCTATTCCGGAATTCCGGATTTTTTGGTAGAGGTTTGGCTAGTTTTGCTAGATTATTGACTATACTCTACCTCTAGTAATAATCGCATCCAAACAAGCCCACTGTAATGGGAATCTGCAGCCGAACGTCCGAATTTTTTGAAATCGTTGCAAGTGCAGCGGTAGTATAAAAACACACTCAAAACAGTAGAGAATCGGCCGTTCTGGCAGAGAATCGGCTGTTTCTTCTATGAATTTGATTCAATCCGTAAATATCGGCCGTGAAGCGGTAACAGTGTCGGAGGTATTAGATACCGTTGCGTGATTGTGATACGTAACTGTATCAGACCTATTTTAGAACCATGATCATTTGCGGAGTACCAACTCTGCCCCTGAACTGGTAAGAAAAATTGTGAACATGCCAAAACACCATTTTCAGAATTCACACGGAGTATTTTTTGAGGAAGTCGATAGCTTACTTTCTGAAGTTCAGAGGATATATTGAAACGGTACATATTTGAGACTCGAGAGTGACAGAATGAGTGTAACCTTGCTGTAAATTGGGAATTCTTTCCGGAGCTCTTTACTGATTTCAAGTCATTTGTTTTCATTGCTCAGCAGAATGTGCTGTACATGTTTATATTAACTGCATTCATGTCTGCAAGTCTGACACTTTAACCCCTTATTTTCGAATTGGGATCTTCTAGATTTCACATGCGACTCCAGTTGATGCATTGCATTTCCGTCTTACAAATGAATCTATAGGTAAACTAATTGAAACCATTTTTATTTATTTATATCCCAGATCCCTAGTAGAGCAGCTCGGAGGAAGAAACTTAAAAGGAAATTGCTGCGGGAAGCACGAAATGCGAAAAAGAAAGAGGTACTTTGGCTGAATACTAATGAAGCAGTTCTGATTTCAAGTAAAGGTTCTCTTTCCACGCAGACATGTCTCTTTTTTAGTTTTAAGTAGCAAACAATTATTTCCTGCAGCTTGAGGCCCCTAATGTGGACGGACAAATGACACAATTTTCTGAGAAGGATGCAGAAAAGGATGCCGTGGGTATGCAACAAGTACATGGAAATAACACAGCAGATTCTGAGAGAGTCAAAGATGACGACATCGTTCCTATTGTGGTTAGGCCGGGACACATTCGCTTTGAACCCTTGGACGAGGATGAAGGTCTCTCTCTCTCTCTCTCTCTCTCTCTCTCTCTCTCTCTCTCTCTCTCTCTTTAGTCCAAGCATACATGTCTACGTGGTTCTACTCTACTTGTTGTTGGCATGACACAAAAATTGATAATGAGACTTGAGAGAAATCTCTTGTTTCATATGTAGAAATTACATTTTTCATGTGAAATTAAAAGTTTGTTTGATGTCGTTATGGTCAAGTGGAGTCCATAATGAACCTTCATCCATGAATCACCTGAATAATGTTTGATCATCTAATTGCTGAAATGCTGAAAGTCACTCCCAATTTCCCATGATGAACCTGCTAGGTTGAAGTTGAGTGGTATTGAAAAATGCTGAAACACCAAATTTATCAGATTTTCCTAGAATTTTACCCTGGTCCTTTCTGCACCCTGGCTAGTGACTTTTTTTTCCTCTTTAGCGACCTTCGCTGAGTTTGAGTATGGTGTATAGTTGAGAGTTAGGATGTCTGTTGGCTGGCATTTGATCATCTGAATGGATTTATCTTGTATGGAAACTCCCATTGGTCAATGTCAATGTTTACTGGCTGCGTATCAACAGGGCATTCACATACATACTTTTCCAAAAAAGTGTTAATTTTGTTTTCTTGTATGAAGTTAAATAATAAATTGTGACTATTTGAGTAGACTAGCCGATCCTTTGAAGTTCAAAAAATATTATAACTACAATGAATATTGATATTCTGACAAGGCAATACATATATCATGATATTATTCCATGTATTATGACACGGCTTCATATATGAGAGACCTAGCAACTGAAGGGTCGCAGAATATCGGAATCTCTGTTATTGTGATAAAACTCATAAGAGTAAGACTGGGTAAAAACAACTGACAGTCTGAGACTCCATAGTCCAAATGCAGAGTTAGGCAGGCTTTTTGAGTTTTGCCATTTCCAGGAGCTTTCTTGCAAAGCTATATAATGACTCGAGATAAATGAGTATACTAGGGTCGAGGACTCTAGGGCATTCTTGAAACTCAGGATCAGACTACAATGTTTCGGAAGGGAACAACCTTTCCGAGTAAAAGTTGATTGTGTGATTTAATCTTTGTGCATCATTATAAGGGTAATTTACACTTTCTGCCCCTATATTATGGTCAATAGGCAAAAACTACCCTCACTGTTCATGAATTAACACAAGACACCCCTATTTTGTGTCAAAATATTTACATTATGTACCCTTCCGTCAGTCGCCGTTAACTCCCTGTGAACTCGACGTGGGGCCCATCATTAGATGTTTGTTGGATACCAAATTTGCCCTCAAACACCATGAGATGCCTCTTTTGACCTTATGAGTATGAAAGTCTATATATTACTAAATCAAATGTGTGCATCTAACATAACTTTTCTAATTAATTTTTTTTAGCATTACATTAAATTATACGTCTAGCGGGTTCGAACCAAGGACATCATACATGGCTTCAAGAGTATGTTCCATAAAATTCATGTTATGTCCTTGCCCTAAAAAAAATAATGTTATTTCTCTCAACAACAAAAAAAAAATCATGTTATTGGCCTGCTTTCATTACCTAATTTAAGTGACTTTTTAGGAAAAGATTTAAAAAAGTTGCCTACTTTGACATGGTTAAATTTCTAACAAGTTTTAGGTATCTTTTTCAAAAAAAAAAATGTTGTTTACTTATATTCTATTTTATTTCCTAAAAAGTAGATTTTATGAGTAAAAAGTAATAAAATTTGAAGTTAGGAAAAAGTTAATTGTTTTTTAGTCTTTAAAAAGGTTAAAAAAAAGTTACCTAAAATGAGTTGCAACGAAAATGAGCTAAGTACAATGTTTTTTATGATTTTAAAAATATAAAAAATCACATAAATTAGGCAAAAAAACCATAGCCTATGTCTAATATGTCACGGTGTGATAATTTTACGAGTATGAACAAACATATCGAGTTTGAATTTTGGATTAGGACCCATGCTAATACTTTCTCATTTCTTTAGAAACTTTTCAATTTGATTTTTTCATCCGTAATCGGGAAACTAAACTTGACAATTTGTATAGCAAAAGAATGCAAACCGTGTCACTTTGACCTAGTGAATGGTGTATAAAGTCAAAATAAAAAGTTTCCGGCAACGGAAATAAGTATTACTACTCTTTTTTCTTGGGTCTCGAATTCCATTATAAAATTACAGCAAGCAAAGTAGTTTTCTTTGGTTACAAAAAAAAAAAAGAAAATGATTCACCACAACTCTCCCTCTCTCCCCTATCTCTAGCCCTCCCTGTCACTTAACAACAGCAGCAGCAACAGAAGGCAGCGGCCACCACCACCACCGCCGCTGCCGCCGCCGCCGGAGAAACCCGCCGGAAACACACACGACACCACCACCACCATTCCACCCTCCATCTCTCTCTGATTCTCCCCTCACCCTCGGCCAGAAACCAGCAGCAGCAGTAGCAGTGGCTATCTCCAAAAGAAAACGGAGAATTTTAGCATCCGCACGCTTATGGAGGATATACGAAGGGATGGCAACTTATTTACGTTTATTTCCATTAAGTTTGTTAAATGTAATAGGATTCAGCAAGTGCACGATAGAATTTGTGCTATCAATGTTTCCTGTACCAACTTTTAATGAATGCAAGTCGACTTTTCAAAAAAAAAAAAAAATGAAAGGAGAGGGAGACTTCCAGACTTCAGGAGACCACACCAATACATCCATCATCTTAAATTCTTTTCTCTCTGTCTCATCTTCTTCCCCGTTCTTCATGTTCTTCATCGTTGTAAAAAACTCTCACCTATCATCAACGTCTTTTCCGCTGTTCAATTAAATCCTCTTAAATCGAGCCCCAATCTATCTTGAACTGAAACGATATCGAAGCCTTAATCCCTCAGCTCGAACCGAATCTGGGTTTTTCCAGGTTATCACCCAACAAGTTCCGCGGTCGCCGATGACCGGTTATGAGCTGATTTGGGACTGGATTTTGTCTTGGATTAGGGATGTTCGTCATTCCTCGACGTGGGTTTGATTAAAGCATTTAACTTTTTTTTTTCTGAAATTGATTTTTTTTTTTTTTTTTTTTCTTTTTCTTTTGAGAACTGATTTTCGTTTCTTAATCTGTGAGCGGTGGTTTTTGTTGCTGAGAGAGAGGATATTTTGTATGTGAGGAATATTGTTGAATAAAGTACGTGGGTAAAGTAGTAATTTCATCTTTTTCCGTTAGCTTCCGTTACATCACATCCAAAATAAGGGTGTCTCGTGTCAATTCATGAACAGTGAGGATAGATACTGCTTATTTACTATAACACAGGGGTGCAAAGTGTAAATTACCCTCATTATAATATTCGATATCACTGGTTCCGTATTAGTTGCCTGAGACTACAATCATTTTTTGATACACCTTCAAACAACAGGCTAATGTTATTTTCCTACTTGTTGTTCCACTTGCGGTCCCATGGCCACAGTATGTGCTGGATTTATGGCATTATAAAAACCTGTTTTGCAACTGACCGTACTGAACTACTTATTACTTGCTATCTGCTCAAAATATGATTTTCATATTATTGTTAAAGATTTTAACATAGAAATGTTCTCCCGGTTGCAGATGAGGTGCCTCAGCAAAATCATGTGCTCCTGAATGCAGATGATGTGCCTCAGCAAAATAATTTTTCTGTGGTATGTTTTTCATTCACCTATTTCTTTGTTAGTGTGTTTTCTTTTCAACATAGTGCTATTATGTTTTCATCTCAACGGGGTGACAGACACAATTCTCTTTAATTGTGAATTGTGTGACTGGTGATATAAGCTTTGATTAATTTAGCTTTTCCCGTACAAACTACCACAACTAGTGCAATGAGTCAATATCGTTCCCTAACCACCTGTTATAACCATTAACTACAATAAACTACCACAAACTAGCAGTGTCCCTCCTACTTGGGTTTTGTTTCCATTAATTGTATCACTCATATAAGATGACAACTTGTGCACACTGACCACTTTAACCAATTTTCTCTGCAAAAATCTCTACTGAAGTTATATTGGTGGCTTTAAGATTTCTCGAGATAGAGTCGTTATATAGTGAATTTATAGAGTCCTTAGCACGGCTCCTTAACAATTTGGAACCCCTCTCTCTCTCTCTCTCTCTGGGTGCGCGTGCCTATATGTGTGTGTGTGAGCAAAGTTTAGGTTACTGAAGTAGTTCACCATATCAACTTTACTCTTGTCACCTTGATGCATCTGGAAAAGTGCCCAACTTAAAATGTTTCGACTTCTAAGTCTGCTTGCTTGCCAAGGCACACATTCAGAGTATCGTGCTACTCACTTCACTTTTAAGGCTGTAATTGAGGGTGGACTTTCTTAGCAAAATTCTTATAGTTAAATTGTGTTTCAGGACAACTTTCAATGGAACGGAATCACCAGCAAAAAGAAAGGTCAGAAATGGGGCACGGAGAAACTCTCATCACGAAGAAGTGACTATAAAGAGTCGATGGAATGTTCCGAGATGACAACTACCCAAGAAGTGACTCCTGCCGCTGATCCTATTGACTTCCATAAGCTTGAACCATTTGCTGGCTTACCTAAGGTCGGTCAACATTTAATATTTTGTATGTGTGTATAGTTCTGTTTTTGTGTGTGTTCATTGCTCTATGTGGTTACTCGGTTAACATTTAACAATCTGTTTAACTATTTCGTGTTGCTTCATTATTATGCAAAAGCTCTCATTTAAACTAAGCCTTTAATTCTAATACTCAATAATTTAGAAGTTCACAAAACTGGGTTGCTCCAATATTGTAACATAATTCAATGGTGAAATGGAGGAGCTTTGTGACAATGTGGGTGGGGTGTGTATGTGTGGGGAAGTGGTGGTTATTTCAGAAGTACTTCTACCTTCTAAGCTTCTTGACAACTCAAGTGAGCACCCCATCTGAAGAGCTGATGGCTCATTGTATTGCTATTATTTCGCAGGAAGGTGATATGATTGCGTATCGGGTGTTGGAGTTGTCAACTACGTGGTCACCTGAGCTATCCGCTTTCCGAGTACGTTCCCGTTGGAATTATCTTATTCTTAGATGGAGTTCATATTAAGGAAAAGACCGTCCATTTAACAAGTTGTGTTGGTTTTTTAGGTTGGGAAAACATCATGGTATAATCCTGAATCCAATAGAATTCTACTCAAACCAGTCCCAGAATATCCCATTAGCTTTGAGAAACCAGGTAATGACGACGATGATGAATATGAATATGAAGAACCGGCAATGAACTCTCTCTATGGTGATGATGGATCTCTTGAGGTACTCAAACTGGATTCCCTTTCAACTCCTGCTCTTTCTCCTTTATCTTCTGCCTTCAAGAAGCAAATAACTGATTTGTATTTTAAGCAGCGAATCCATAAGGAATTTGAGTCTTTCTTAGATAGGATACGACACTTTTTATTTGTATGAAACTAATTTAGTTTCTCCTTTTCAGATAGATTATTCGTTACTTGTTGGCGTTCGAAAAATCAAGCCTGGTAATTCATATTCTGAAAAGGTTGTAAATGGAAAGGTTCCTGAGATTGAAGCTGTGAAAGAAGTCGCAAGATCCATGGTAAACGGGTCTAGCAGTAGTAATGGAGTTCCTGAGAGTGGATCTGTGAAAGGAAAAGCAAAACCCTATGATGGGTGTAGCAGTAGTACTAAGCAAAAACCTGAAGATACCCCTGGTAAGTGATTACTTGAGCGATTAAGCTCTGTAGAATCTGTTGGTTTTCGATGAATACTTACTTCGCGATTGAAACTCTTGGCAAAAAGTTTAAAATGCTCAGCTAATTCCATACGTCAAACCAAAAAATCCTAAATATGTTTGAATTTCACCGGACTCATTTTACCGTGCAGAGAAAGAAAAGATATTGGATGAACTGATGGAGGCTGTAAATGCCAAGAAAGCAGAATTTGAGCAGGAGAATGGCTGGACAGAGAGTTCCAGTAGAGGTCCATGGTCACGTAGAGCGATGAGAAGCAGCGCACTTGGTCCAACAATGGCTATTCTGAGAGCGAACAATGCCTTGTAAAGACAGTGTTCTGAGGTAGCTGGCAGAGTTACTTCGTTTTAACTTGTTTTCGGAAGTGTGACTGTTCGTTTCGTTCCAACCGTGTAGCAGATGCGAGCGGTTTTGTGTAAAAGCTTGCTTGATCTTGTCGATTGATTATGCTGTATTTAAAATGCGGAGACGGTTGTGTAAAAGTTGGCTTGATCTTATGGATTGATTATGCAGTCTTCATATTTGGTTGACACTTGAAAGAGGTAAACAGGTAATACAGAAGTACCAGTATTACACAGGCAGGTGAAATTGTTCCAGGGATTGACAAAAGGCTGCCTGGGAGATGCTATTTTTTTTCCGGGAGATGCTATATGTACTGATTGAATGATTTCACACCCAGGCATCCACTCAGGCATCCTTGCTTTTTAGAGCATCTCCAAATGGATTATGCAAAAACGTTTTTTAGGCAAAATAAAGAAGTTTATTTAAAGCAGTAGTCAAATGGGTTATGCATCAGCAAAGTACTACATCAGTTTCTTCTCTGACACTGGCTTGACTTTTACAACTATTAACTGTGGCATTTTGACCCGGAGATTTGGATAGCAAAACGAGGCATTTCTTTGATAATTTTTTTATGGTGTTGTAGAGTAAAAGTTGTTCTAAAACATTGTGAAAAAATCATAAAAAGATCGCATCGTTTTACTATTCAAATCACCCAACGTGACCCAGATACAAGTTAAAAAGTCAAACTGATGTCATACAGAAGAAACGGAGGTAGTATAAAATAGGCATTCTTGGCGATGATTATCCCTTGCCATCTACATTTTCTCACACTTTTACATTTTTAACATGGTGATAACTATTTTCCTAAATTTTTCTCTCTCGCTCTCATCCACAATTTTGGAGCGGTGTTAAATACTTGCGTAACTTCTGCATAAGTAGCGTTTTTTTTTTTTTTGGTCAAAATTATATTTCATTAGATAACCAATTCAGCTACATAATGAGACACATTTTCTAAACCAACTACCTTCCTATTTCTACTCATATCACTTGCTAACTTCACAATCTGGTCAGCTACCTTATTTGCTTCCCTAGGAATCCATTTAAAGACTATCTCTATCTTTAGCTGAACCCTTGATGCTATAGCTCTAAGAGTCACACACTTGTTGTTGACAACCTTCATTGCTCAACTACTTTTGATCAAATCTAAACTGTCTCCCATACTTTCTCCTTCCAACCGAGGTTTGGATGGATGATTAGGGGTGCATGGTCAGAACCCAGAATCACCTTCCTTTCAAGAGAAGGATATGGATTATTGATTCCCCATTCAGAGTTAAAGAAAGCTCTGTCAATCATCTCTGTCACATTTCCATTAGACCTTCTGTTCGTCCACGAATAACTTATGCATTGAGCAGTAAGCTCAATCAAGTACTTGAAGAGATGAAACTTCTGAATCTTGCCATTCTCCAATTCTTTTCATTCGCATTTCTTTGTTTGTCACTAGCATCCAGGAAATCATTAAAGTCTCCTATGATCACCACAGGTTCCCTTATTTACCTTATTTAGAGAACATTCAAATTCACTATAAAAAATGCAAGCGAACAATTCTATTATATTTTGCATACAATTTGCCTATTACCATCGGAGATGCTCTTAAATGATGCCGTGCCTAATATGTTTGTCAGCTCGGTTTGGTTGGAGTTTAATGATTCTCCTGTAAAATGTTTTGCCTTATCTCGGTGATTGATTTTAGTAAAATATTTTCACTCAGATGGCATGAAAAGTGTTCAAAATTCGTAAGTCATTTAACAGAAATTGAAGGATCACGATAGCAATACATACTGCCACCTCAGTCACCAAGAACCACGACTACTGCCACCACCACCGCTACTGCTGCCCATCACCAGCTTGACTGCCACCGCCGCTACCACCATCACCAGCCTGACTGCCATCGTTGTCCACCACTATCACCAATGACGTCGTCACCCACTCCCACCGCCAGCACCAACCACGATGCCTACACTGCTATTGCCACTCACCACCAATCACCCTCACTACCTCCACTGTTTCACCACATTCTCCTGCTGCTCCACCACCACCAACTGCCGCCACTCCACTACATCTCCTGCTGCTCCATCGCCACAACCACCACTTAGACCATTAAAAATTAGCATTCATGTTTTAGGACTCAAACCATACCTTAAAACTCAAACTATACATAACCATTCAACCAACTACTTAATTTATTGCAGCAATTTATACAATATCTAATGCACAAGCAAAAATGTATTCCACGTGAAACACTTGGAAAGTTCTACTATCTTCAAACAAATTCCATAGTACAACTTTGCTTGGAAATGCTAGATATCTGTGAGATTTAAGGATTTATTCTTAATATGTAACCGTACCAACTACCAGCACCTCCCAAGTAAACAATTAAAGCAAGAACCGATTCACATTTTAATTATTCAACTGGAAGCAAAATTATTTACTGTAATAAACCCTACTTCCTACTACTACTTGTGTAGCTGGGAGGCTGGTCTTCTGTACATTCTTAAACTCATATATCTTTGCATTCAATTCTCCTCTGCAAACATCACACAGAGCAGAAATGAGGTATTTCCCACTGCCTGCTTGGGATGCCAATTCTCATCTGAGTGCACTGCAATACCTAAAACCACAAGAGCCTTGACGTTTGATGAAGCAGCTTGCAAAAACCAAAAAATTTCTCAACCGTTATCTGCCCAATGAGATAGAGAAACTGTTGAGATGCTTCAAAAATTGCTCTGGCTCTTCACCTTCTTTTACTACCTGATGAGCACCCAAAGGAAATTTATATCAAGACTTCAACCCAATAATATTTTTTCTTCGATATTGTAAATCAATCAAACAAACAAATTCACATTTAGCAGAATCATGGTCTAGGTAACTCAAAACATCATGTATTATCTTCCTAACCTCAATGCCAAGATATCGCCGTATAAACTCAAAGTTGCACAAGGACATACATGCTATGCGTATTCAGAATTCGGACCCCAGTACAATATATTTAAAATCTCGCCTTATAAGTTGCGAAAAGGTCTGGTGAGGGAGCTAAGATTTCTATATCCGGTATATATGATAGAGAGTTCTTTCACATTCGGATTGGATTCTATTCTCTGAGTTCCTATTCTGACATAAAGTATGCACAAGTTGCACAAGGATATCGCTGTATGTACTCAAAAGTTGCACACGGGAACACATGCATGCATATTCAAAATTCGGACCCCTATATACAATTATTTAAAATCTTGCCTCATAAGTTGCGGAAAAGGTCTGTTGAGGTTACTAAATATCCTTAGAGAATTCTTCCACATTCAGATTCTATTCTATGAGTTCCTATTCTGACATATTTTCTCGACTGCTCAACTGGGCACATGACTTTGAATTCCATAAATTTCTCACAAAGCATTGATTGACCATCCTAAAAACGGCATGGTTGATTTTGAGATCATATCTTATATTATATGGATCTGAATATCTGATAGTGCTTGTAGGTGGGTGTCGGATCTTTCAAACTTCGAATCATAAGACTGGAATCTGTTTTCATAAGTCGATTGGCATACTACGAAGTTCTTAATAAATGAACTTATCATACAGTAAGAAATTACTTCAAACTAGAAGAGAAACCGGAGCTTCCTGTCTTAGATGGTTGCAACATTGCAAGTGAGCTTATTTTTTCAAACTTATACTGTAGGAAATACTAAATGACCAGGAACTGGTTATGGGTTTGGCGCCGTGTAGTGGAGGAGAAACCCATAAGTAGTTGAAAACACTTCCTAAAAGTAAACTTAGATCATCACATGTGATGAAAGATGCAAACAAGTACATCAAAAAAACATTTCGAGCAAAGTACACAGAAAGAAACTAAATGTACCTGAACAGGGGAATCTGCAGGAAGACCCATCTGCTTAAGAAAGCTGTTGCCAATCGTCTCCCATTGGAGAGGACTAACTTGACAACTGCCATCAGCATCAACCAGTTCATTCTGGCATTTCCTGCACGAAGACTCACGCCCTAACCAGACGTATACAACACAATCATTTGAGTCCAAGTTCACGCCTGAGATGAGTGCTGCTATATACACACATCTAGAATCTAGCAACGCAGAGCATGAAACCTTGACCTTATCCATAGAAGGCCACTTAAAAAGGACTAATCTAGTTGCTTCTGCTTCTTTGATCATATGCAAAAAGCTACGTGAATCAAACTCTATTCTATCTTCAGTTTGGCACTGTAACTCATTGCCAGCATCAGACATATCAGCATCTAACATCGACTCTTCTCTAGTTGTTGACGCGCACAAAGGTTCTTCCTCATCTTGGCCAATATCCGTCATCACATCGTCCTCAAACTCAGGTAGAGAAAACGAGTACGATCTTACTACCGTCCTTGGAGCGTGAGCTCCATCAGTAACTTTAGGTAACTTCATTAGGGGCGGAGGATTACTTCCTCTGCGCTCTGCAATGGAGGGGCTAATACCTTTACATGGAGACTTCGCTTCACAAAGTACACAAGTGTGTTCTGCCATTGAACCATCTTTGTCTTTGGTAAGATACAGATTTGGAGATGCCCCTCCAGAAGGTGAGGACTGAAAGGAGTCGGACCAATTCGAAGAGGAGGGTGAGAAAGTGAACGAACTGGAGTAATCAGAGGTTGAAGGAGAGAGCGAAGGCGATTTGGAACTGAACTTTGGGCTACTACTGACAAGAAAAGATGAAAAAGAATCTAGAGAAGTGCAACTTGATGTCCTTGACAACAAAAGCTCACCAGGAAGAGGATAGGAGTAATCAACTTCTTTGCAACTATCCTTGATTTTATCCGGGTAGTTTGTGAAAGAACCAGATCTAAATCTTGAAGGTGATTGAAGACTTGAATCTGATTCAACACTAGGTTTAGCGCCACAATTTAATTTGGATGAAGTGATAAACTTTTTCATCAATCCGCTTGCAAACTTCTGCCTCAATTTCCCCCATCCATTCTCTCTAGCAGGAAGACACGTCTCGGATATAGTCCCCGACAGCGGAAGCAACGGAACAACGCCACCAGAAAGCGCCTTGTGAAAAATTTCAAAATCAAGATCATATTTGCATACCTTTCTTTCACCAACATGTACATTTTCATCTGCTGCTATTGACTCTTTATCAACGAGTGCCTCCCAAAATTCAGGAGTCTCTTCACCTTCATTGATGATTAGAACCGGTCCCTGGGCCATTTCATACTTGATTACCTGATAAGCAGCCGTCCTTGCACTATCAGTCATCGCGGAGACACAGTGTATACCAACCCAAACATAAACAGCCGAAGGAGCATGAATAACAAACGATCCCCTAGAATCAAGGCCTTGCGGGCCCGTCTTGCTCAACATCTTCGGCACGAGATGGAGGGGATCGTACGGGGAGTGAGGCGCCATACGATACATCCTCAACACAGAATTAGGGCTCTCTAAGAAAGCAAGCGCCCGATTCTGACACAGCAACAACTGACAGGCGAAACCCATGTTTGGATTAGTCACCCCTCTCGCCGCCTTCACGTATTGGAATGCTTCATCAAACGATTGCCTCTCCTTCCACATGACGTACGCAATGACCAAAGAGGTCGATCTTGATACTCCCTGGTAACAGTGAACGAGAACTCTCCCACCTTGCTCTCTAACATCCTCAAAGTAATCAAAAACATCGTACAATATGCTCGTGATATCCTCGGACGGGCTGTCTTGGAGCCAGAGTGTCTTGTAAACAAGATCATTCTTGAAGTACTCGGGGCAGACGAAACCCACACAATTCAACACATGGGTGATGTTATTCTTGGAAAGAACCTCGCGGTTCTTGGCCACCGCGTCGCTTCCTAAATAGATATGATCAATGATCTTCGAACACTCTTTATCGAAGAAAGCAAGCTTGTCTTTCTTGAAGAGAAACTCTTCCCTTGGAGGGTGTTCGACATTAGGACTAGGGAGGGGCTTGCCTGATGACCCTCTTGGACCAGGAGTTGGAGCTTGAGGCCATATCCCGAGATCATCGGACCCGGCTTTAGGCCACTCCTCAAAGGTGGGCTTTGATATGGAAAGCCTAGGCAATGTTGGGAGGCATAGCCTTGGTTTACTACTTGGAGGTGGCTTTTGATTGGACTTTCTTGGAGACCTGTCACTCCAAGAAACTGAACGTAAGTATGTTTTCCGGTTAAGACCACGGCCACCACCACCACCACCACCACCACCACCACCACCACCACCACCACCACCGGGTGGGCAGTCGTTTTCTTGATCTTGCCCTAACATTTTTTCTCCGCTCAATTTCAGGTTAAAATTTTCAGAAACTGATCAATACCCAATTCAGATACTTCTACGAAACGCCCATAGAATCAATCAATTTTTAGGGTTTTGACGAATACACGCAGAGAGATCAATCATCAATGAATTGGGTATTCAACTACAAGAAAAAAGAGCATTGACCCTCTTTCAACATCCATGATTACCCGTGAGAGGAGAAATCAAATAATGATACGACCGAGTAAAACGTTAAACAGAGCTTTCGTGGGGACATGGATTGAACGGAAACTAGTACCAAATAGAGGAAAAATCAAATCAAAGAGTTGAAAATAATAGATGGGGCTTACTTGCACAAGTTGATTGGTGGTTGGGCATGGGCAGAACACATTTGAAGACCTTGGAAGAGATTTGAATGAATAAGAGTGATAATTAATTATGTGGATTGAAGAAGGTATTCAAAGGAAGACCAGTTGTTTGAATGAAACCAAGTCAGGTAGACCAACAACAACAAACGACAGCAACAGCTATGGTGGTGGGTCGGGTTGGGTAGTTTCTTTCTTTGACCAGAGCAAAGAACGGGTCAGAGCCCACGTCATCCAATTACACGTCATCATCTGGTGAACCTCGAATTTATTATTGTTGCTAAAATGGACTTGTGTGTTTCTAATTTTTAGATTTCTCTAAATCGCGCTCCAAAACATCATTGTTTCTTTTGAGAAGTTATTTTTGTCGTCCCTTGTACCTTACACAGAGACTTTCAACGCTCTACCACTTGAGCTACTACTCTAACTGTCAAAACATAATCATTTGAAGGTTGAGCACCATAGTATAAACGTCGAGCTTTAGAATTGTATCTCGTAGATACATGGTATTAGACGTGCCACGTGGATGTCGAGCTCACATGCATCGTCTTAGGTTCTTTTGTCCCGCGGAAAAACTAAAATCACGAATCTCTATTGTTTACTTAAAATCTTTGTTAAAATGATTATACATCACTAAGAAAATTACATTATGAGCTAAAATTTTATAAACATAAAATAGTGGGGCAATTAGATGAGCTGAAATAAGTAAGAAGTTGAGCTTAAAAACTCATTTAATCCGTAGTGTTTGATTGCAGTGGATTATTTTGGTAAAAAAATAAATTGTTTTTTTGAGAAATAACAAAAATAAAAAAATGTTTGAATAGTGAAACTTGAACTTGAGAACTCATGCAAGGGTTTAAACACTTTACCATTGAGTTAACATACATTTGGATAAAAATATCCTAAGATCACTCTAAAAAGTATAGAATTTTCTAAAGAAATCCTGATTTTCGCCCAAAAATTCAGAAATCCGGCTGAAAATACAGAAATCCGGATTTAAAACCGGAATTCTGGATTTTAGACGGAATTTCAAATTTATTTTGATTTGTAGAAGTTTGACGGATTATATCAGATTTTTGACTTTTCCTTTCCTCCCTACTTCCTCTCATCCAAACAAGACCAGTAACTCATTTGTTATCAAAATATTATGCAGGTGCATTAAATGCTCTACCAAGAAGCTAGCGCTCATTTGCACATCATATATGTATTCAAGTTATTATAATTATTATTATTAAACACATTAAGTGTATTGATATAATTATTTTAAAATACATATTGAAAATAAACTTGTTGTTATGTAATATTCGGCTAGTTTATTGGTGAATATCGACCACATGTTGTAAGCTCATTGTACATTGTTATTAGCCCATTAGCCCACCCTAATGTCTATATAAGGAGGCTTAGGGTTGGAGAATAATACATCTCATACTATTCTCCCTACACATCTTGTCTCTCTTGTATTATCTAGTTCTTGCTTCTCTCTCAAATATCGTTTCACAACACGTTATCAGCTCGATAGCTCTGGAGAAGCTGAAGATCCGAACCACAATGGTATAGTTTTTTTTTTCGGCACACGTACATGAAACGCAAGAAAATTTTGTGATTTCTTATGGCATATCAAATCCTTTTTCTTCCGGACAAGACAAGCAGTTTAGTTTTTTTTTTTTTTTTTTTTTTTTTTTTTTTTTTTTTTTTTTTTTTTTTGCGGAAAGGTCTTTGAATCCTTTGTGTAGAAACCTAGTTGTTCCTAGCCCTTACACATGCACCGTTCTTTTCAATTTCAATTAATATTAGAACACCTTTCTTTATTCCCCTATTGGTCACTTTGGTGAAGTACTGGATCATATGCATCACCAAAATCATATAGGTATGGTAGATTACTCATGTGTTTATTTAATCTAATCTTTGTGATGTGTAAAGAAAAGAAAAAAAAAACCCGTCTGCATTCCCTAAGGTTTTTAACTCTCTCCTTTAGTTAATTGAAGTTTGATGATCGTACAACTCTGGATTATAAGATCATTGTCGGTTCGAAGTTGTTTTGTACTTCCATTTTTTTATTTATTTATTATGTTAATACCATGTATTGGTTTGAGTTGATAATACTCTTACAAAAATTTTAATATTCATACCTGAAGTTATGAATTACACGATGGTTTGTTCGTAACCTGAGTTTACGACACAGTTTTTTTTTATGACCTGGAGTCATAGTATATTATTGTTTCATCTCCTGAAGAGATGTCATGCAGTTTTTCTATAACCTCCGGAAGAGGTCATAATCAGACAGGAACCTCTGGGAGAGGTCGTAACCCATGACCACTACCGTTGGTTTAATATTTTCATACGCTTACAAAATACTGTTTTCACACCTGAAGTTGTGAATTACATGACGGTCGGATCGTAACCTGAAGTTACGACATTTTTTTTATGACCCGAAGTCATAACATACGACTAGATCTCTAGAAGAGATGTAAATTTTGTTATTATTTGAACCTCCTGAAGAGGCATTCGCTCATGATTGATGAGTTGGTTCGAGCTACATGCTTTATACACGGAGTTATGGAATCCGTGAAATTTTGACAGTAACCTGAAGTTACGGCAATTTTAATGACCTGAAGTCATATTCAATTACTAGTTGATCTCTAGAAGAGATGTCTAAAACGCCGCTTGTTATTACCAAGCCTCTTGAAGAGGTAGCGTTATGTGTTCTTTAATTTATGTTACTTTCGTGCACTTTAATTTTCTGCATTCTATTTTTTTTACTTATTATGGATCAAAAAACGAAACTCCATAAGAGGTTTCGTAGTGGCTATTGACACGCATGTCTGGCCATGTAATTTGTTCTTGGAGTAACGAATTACATTACATCAATCATAACCTGTAGTTATGACTTTCATAACCTGAAGTTATGAAATATTATAAATCTCCTGCAGAGATTGCTGCAATTCAAATAATGATCCACCCTCCCGAAGAGGTCGCGATCCGTTCTTTTTCTTTCACTTTACTTTTACATACTTTTTTTGGTACACTCTTGATCTTTATGGATTATTGATCAAAGTAAAATCTCCAGAAGAGGTTTTTAGTCCATTTTTTATGACATAAGGGACATAAGTTTGAATCGTACTTGGAGTTATGATTACATGATGTATTGATCATAACCTGCCGTTATGACACCTCTCCTGAAGAGAGTTGTACAAATTTAATAATTGATCAATCCCCTTCAGAGCATCCAGAAGATGTTCTTAGTCCATGATTATTTATTGGACATACGCTATTTACATGCGTATATAATCGTCTTCATACTAGAAGTTATGAAAGACATGAAGAACTTATGATGTTATAAAGTTATGTCAAAAGATCTCCTTGAAGAGAGAAACTACACTCATCAAACCAGAAGTTTCGATTGCCTATTTTTTCCCCCTGCTAATTTACATTTTTTTGTAGTTTTATTCATATTCTCCTATTGTTGTTTGTTACCTTAAAGGAAGAAAACGAAGATCTCCTGAAGAGACTTGTATACCATACGATGTCAATTAAAAGCAATTGATATTGCTAGAGGGTGTAACAGAAATATTTCACACCAGAAGTTGTGAAAGTTAGTTACAATTGTCAATAACTTGAAGTTATGACATTGTTCATCACCAACTAATTCGACCCCATTCCCTTTAGTGAATGGTAAGTGCATTCCCAGAAGAGAATCACTTGTTATATCCGGTCGAATTCCACATGACTATAGAGGCGGTCATGGTTATGAATGTGAATATCTCTAAAAGAGATTAAATTCGCGAAGAAGATTTTTATTTTGTAGAAAGAACCTCGGGAAGAAGCTCTTAGTCCACATTAATATTTTTTTGGACATATTTAATGACTCATATCATGCAGTTATGAGGTATTTTATGACCCGAAGTCATAAAATTTTGATAGAGTTGAAAAGATATTTTCTCAGAACCATTGAACCCAAAGTTCAATTCAGAAAATAGACACTGCTAGAAAATGCCAGAATCTGATCGTGTACCAGAAGTACAACTCATTCTGTTGCCATAAGCCACTCATATGAAAGGCTCAAGCGATTATGAATGGATGAATATGAGCTTTTTGTTTTTATCATCGTAAAACTGAGTCATCCTCCTTTAAGAGGATTTTTCATTATGGCCTCCTCATGATATGAGTATAAAATCTTTGAATGGTAGACTCTTAAAGCAGTTGATATTGATATATGCAGTATTTCATGCCAGAGGTTGTGAAATACATGTTATGACCAAGAGTTATAGCATATTATCAAATAGAAACTCCAGTAGAGTAATGCGACTTAATGATCAACATTATGAGAAGTTGGTCCCATGTTGAGAAGTGCATTGTAGAGCATTTCCATGACCAAATGTCTGCTCTACTTGTTTTAAAGAAAATATTGACGCATTCTCTAAAGTGAACCAATCTATGGTGTCATAATAATTGGTGCAGTCATGGAATTTGTTGCAATGATATGCACGTTCATTGTCATATACTGAAGTGCATCTTTATGATTTCTCCGAAAGAGAAATACTACATAAAACAGGGGGAGAAAAGTAATGCACCAGTAGTTTCAAAAGAGCATCCCCTATGAACTTAATTGCATTCTGGAGCTTTATTTATTGGGTTATTTGAGAAGCTTCTAGTTGCTTAGCATCTTTAGAGCTATGACTCGATGAACCAAATTTTAAATATTTAGATAAAAGAGAGCATTTCTCTATGAAGATATCATTATGAGGGAACAAATATGGCTTGATGGGTTACATCGTCAAACCAACGCCTAGCTAATGCGTTGTGATTTTGTATCAATTCGCAAGAAAATATTCAAAGTAGTAATCAAGCCCCTGAAGTAGTCTTGATGTTATATTGCAATCATGATGAATATTTGTTAATGACGTATAGTCTCTCAAAATGTCCAACCAAAATTGACCCACATTCTCAGAAGTGAATGTCATTATGTGGTCCAAGTAGTCTACAAGATAGTGGACTAAGTTATGGTTATGGATAGAAATAGTCATTGAAAATATCTAAAAGAGATTGAGCTATATCAATCAACCCCGACAGTGGTTTGGATGTTATCAACCATACATTTAGAAATATCTAAATGTTATATGAAGCATCCCAAAGAGATTTTGTTAGAAGCATTTATGCTTGATGGATAATATAATGATCCAATTTTGAGAGATCTATTGATTGATACTAATCTCATAAAGATTATGGTTTTTGAACTATTTCTACCTATTGCGTTCCCCGGAGAGAACGACCAAATTAGATCATTAGACTTCTTTGAAGGAAGTTAGAATCATAACATATTTCTCAATGAAGAATAACTCGTCTCATGGTAGCAGGGACTAGAGTTTATGAGAATATGAAAGTTGAAACTGTGATATATCATAGAGAACGACCAAGCATCAATGTCCATATTGAATCAGTGTGTGTAAATATACACAAGCTCTGCAGTTAATGCATGGAGCATATTTTGGAAGTACTTTGAAGTACTTTAGATGCCCACAACATCCATGTTCGTATAGAAGAATATATTCAAATGTCCGCACCCTGATGGTTGAATGCGTGAGACAATTGAAAGAGAAATATGCTGTAGTGCAAATGATGCAAAATGACATCAATATTTCTCATGGTTATAATTATAAATATAACCCACAAATCCTCTCTTCGTTAAGAGTGATTGTGATATTTCTTTTAGTCTAGAAGACTACGAATATAAAAGTAACTAGTTACACAAAATGATCGTACGAATCACTTTATGTAAAAATCATGGAGGTTGATACCCATGAAAGATATCTAGTTGCCTGAAGCAACCGAAAGTGTACACTCGCGAGTAGTCTAGGTGCATTTGTATTATGTCACATATCACCTGACATACATACAATCACATGACATGATGACTACTGATAAATAGTTTTTGTTTAATATCTCTACATGGGTCATGTAGTATTGTATATTCACAAATGGCTAGACTTTGTTTTTGTCGTGAATTTATATTACAGGTCCTAAGCCCCCAATGACTTGTGATGGTATACTTCAAAGAAAGCATTGAAGAAAGTGGAATGGAGATAAATTAATTGATGCTCTGAAAAGGGGGGAGTTTTCAAGGTTCAATCCTAAAACTATGAGGTGCTGTACTCTTTTCCTTCGCTGAGGTTTTTATCCCACTGGGTTTTTCCTAGCAAGGTTTTTAATGAGGCACACAGCCAAAAGTGAGTTTATGAAGAATGTCATCTTTAGTGAAAGTCAACAAAGAATCCAGAAGATTCGTTATGACAAGGAGAATGTTTATTTTGGTATGTATTCTTTTTCCTTAGCCAAGGTTTTTGTTCCACTGAGTTTTACTTGGTAAGGTTTTAACGAGGCAGGCTATACAAGTCTTCAAGCACCGATGTACTCTTTTTCCTTCGTGAGAGATTTTGTCCCGCTAGATTTTTCTTGACAAGGTTTTAACGAGGCATACTTATGGTGAATATTCAAGGGGGAGTGTTATGTAATATTGGGCTAGTTTATTGGTGAATATCCACCACATGTTGTAAGCCCATTGTACATTGTTATTAGCCTATTAGCCTACCCTAATGCCTATATAAGGAGACTTAGGGTTGGAGAATAATACATCTCATACTATTATCCCTACACATCTTGTCTCTCTTGTATTATCTAGTTCTTGCTTCTCTCTCAAATATCGTTTCACAACACTTGTCAAATGCAACAGGTACTTTGTATATTATGTAGGAGAATAAATTTATATATATACATATAACAAAAATTATCCACAAATTTGTGGTTAATCGCACTTGGGGGGGGGGGGGGGGTGGTTGAATCCCTCGGCCACATCATGCAGAGAACGTCTAATTTACTGTCGCTATCATCAGCCGATGTCAGATCCTCCGGTGGACAAGTAAGGTTCGTGAAAAGGGTAAAGAGGATTGGAGGTTGGATTACGGTTAGCCCTGGTCCCGTGGACGAATAATTAGAGAAAATGGTGCATGAGGCTCTTGTATCACAAAGAAAACTTCAAAACTTGATGAAGAAGACCAAAAGAGGAAGAATGTGGAGAAATGCACTATTGAAATATATGCAAAAACATGCAAATGGGTGCTAGCTCAATGGTAAAGCGTTTGAACTTTGAAGTCCCTGAATGAGGTTTCCGGTTCGACCTCTGAGTAAGTTCAGCCTGTTTCAAAGGCTTGAAACAGCTCAAGGCCTTGAAACTGCTTTCAAGGGTTTGAAACAAACACTGCATAATCCAGCATGGGCTTAGAGGGAGCTTTTGACTTCATTCCAACTCCTGATCTCCTATGATTGATTATACGTTACTTGATGATGAAAGAAAAATCATTCTACTACTCTAAACTGTGATTAATCTATCTGTTTGACTAAGTTTTGCAGGGAAATACAGTTGCCTATTATGCAGGAATTAGTTCCTAAACTGGAATGTTGCCGAAAAGGAAACTTAGCTGTTGATTTGATTATGTGTTGGCTCAAATATGATCTGGACCTTCCTAACTTACTCCTAAGAAAAGTCAAAACACTATCCTTGAAGATACCGAGTAACTAGCCATTGGAGGAAGCTGTTAGAAGAGTCAGGATTTGAAGCTATTTTTCAGGAAAGTTTGTTGCGAAGATTATGAAGATCTTCAATTAAAACAGACTGCTTAAAAGATGGTATTACTGAAGAATTTTGAAGAAACAATACATAGACACAGAGACATTCAAACACTACAGAGGATTGACAAACAACCAAGAAGCAGATCTACATCACTCAATCCAATCATCTGAAGAACACTGCATTCTCACTGAAGACTTAGTTCTCAGTGTTATTCTCTTCTGATCATCATTTGTATATCATTTAGATAAAACTTATAGATCTTATTATCATGGATTGTTCAAGGTGAACAATAGAGAATTCTTAGTTAATCAGTTAGCTAGAGCACGTACTAGATAAGTTAGTGAGAACCACAAGCTGTAACAGAGTAAGACATCTCTCTGTGCTTGAGATCCAGGGCTTAGCTTTTGATTAATAAGAATTGAGTTGAAAATCCTTCAGTGATTAAGTCCCCGGGGTAGAGACATAGGTCCAAGTGAACTGAACTCCAAATCACTGTGTCTCTTGCATATTCTTTACTGCATTTTAGTTAGCTTATACACTGCTCTAAACAGGTTTCAGTTCAAGGGCTTGAAACTCATTTCAAGGCCTTGAAAACTATCTGCTTTCTATTCACTTCCTGTTTGATTCCAAGGACTTGAAACTCATTCCAAGGCCTTGAAATACTTGCTGCACTTCACACACTTCTTTGAAACCACTCTTTTAGAAAAAAATTCAAAAGTTGCCATACTCTATTCAACCCCCCTTAGAGAGTATTGATCCCGTAGTTATTCCAACATTACTGTCCTTCACTCCGCATATGATGTAATTTTATATACATACATACATACATACATACATACATACATACATACATACATACATACATACATACATACATACATACATACATACATACATACATACATACATACATACATACATACATACATACATACATACACAAAAAAATAAACATATATATGTGTGTGTGTGTGTGTGTGTGTGTGTGTGTGTGTGTGTGCGCGCGTGTGTGTGTGTGTGCAAAAAATTAACATTTGCACCCTTTCTGTGCACATAGCACTATTTGGAAACCAACTAAGATCTCTTAAAGTTGCGCTAGGTTAATAGCTCCGAAGACTTAGGAGGCGATTAGGGTGAAAGCAGGGTTGCAACAGGACTTTGACATCTTCTTCGTTCGCCGGTGATTTCCGAGTTTGTTTGTCGGAGCCTTTCGCACAATGTCAGGGATCGGTTCTGTGCTGGACTTCGGCTAGCTGACAATTGAAGAAGAGGAAGTCGAAGTCTTCGACAGAGAGTATAGTCTGGCAGCTATCAAAGGCAGGGTTCCATGCTTGGTTGGTAGATTTCTTCTCCCTATTCGCTTCAATGTTTGGGCGATGAAACTACTATTCAAGAAGATCTGGCCAGGTGGTGAGGATATTAGTATTCACGAAACAAGTACAAATATGTTTGTCTTTCAATTCCCAAACAAAGAAGCACTGGAAATAGTTTTTTGGAGGACCGTGGATATTCGACGACAATTTATTGGTTTTGAAAACTTGGGATATAGCGGACAAAACTGATAACAATGTTTTTGAAAAAATCGATGTTTGGTTACAAGTTAGGAATCTCCCAATCTATCACCAAATGGATGATGATCTTTGTAAGGTGTTGAATAACATGGGTACCATTATCACTACTGACTCAAAAATTTCCTCTGGTCCAGGATGGGGTTATATGAGGTCTAGGGTTCATGTTGATATTGACGCCCCTATACGCAGATGACGTAATAGTGAAGTTTTGGGGTGGGGGGGGGGGGGGTGAGATGGATTGATTTCAATTATGAAAGAATACCGTGCCTTTGCCAATGGTGTGGGAGAATCAACCACTACGGTGATGATTTCTTAATGCGAACCGATGCGGAGAAGATGCAAAATCAACCGGGGTACGGGGAGTGGTTGTTTTTTAAACCTCCCCCTAAGAAGAGATTGTTTGATACTTTTAGTGAAGGTAAAGATGAACCAACTGGGTTGGACGGTTAAAACAAATCAGGCCAGTTTTCAGACTTTGAGAAGGATGATACGAACACCGACCAATATTCAGGAAGTGTTGCAAGTGACGAAGAGGATGCAGTTGATGATGAGGCGCACCAAGGTGAAGGAGCAGGGGACGGTAAATGCTCTGAAATAAATATTATAAACAACCCATTGGCTCTCGGAGATAAATTAGTTCGGTTTTATTCGAAGGAAAAATCCAAGGGTATTACAGCAAGGCAAAGGCCCCTGGACCCGATGGGTTTCCCGCTGCGTTCTTTCAGCAATTCTGGCACATTGTTGGTGGGGAGGTAGAGGAGTTGTGTTCGAGTATTCTTACAGGAGATGGAAATATAGAGAACTACAATCATACTCTTATCGCCTTGATTCTCAAGGTGAAACAGGTTAGAAAATCGACTGATTTACGTCCTATCAGTTTATGCTCCACTGTTCAATGGTGAACCGGCTAAAGTTAGTTCTTGACTCGGTCATATCTGAAAATCAGTCTGCTTTTGTCCCAGGTAGACTGATTTCAGATAATATTCTCATTGCTTTTGAACTGTTGCATACGGTGAAGAACAGAAAAAAAGGAAGAACATATTTCTGGATCTTAATCTAGACATGAGCAAGGCGTACGATAGAGTGGAGTGGGATTTTTTGCGTGCTACTTGGAAAGGATGGGCTTTGGATTTCGGTGTATAAATTTGGTGATGAATTGTATAACTACACTTACTTATAGTCTTATTGTTAACGGCGAAGTGCAGGGTCAGATCACCTCTGAAAGGAGATTGCGTCAGGGATGTCATCTATCTCCCTATCTATTCTTCCTTGTTAGTGAAACTTTATCTCGTAGTCTAACAGCTGCATTGCAGGAAAGAAGTCTTACTGTTCTCAGTGCATCGCGGGGGGGGGGGGGGGGGGTGCAAAATATCACATCTCTCCTTTGCAGATGATAGTCTTTTCTTCACAAAAGCTACGATAGAAGAAATTGGAGTTCTGAGAGGTATCTTACATGATTATGAGTCAGCTTCGGTTCAAATGTTGAATATGCAAAAGTCGACAGTTGTGTTCCAGACAATGTTGATCAGCATGTTCTGGTCACTCTCACTGAGCTATGTGGACTACAGCTGGAAAACAATCATGATAGTTACTTGGGTCTGCCGACGCTAGTATGAAGAAGCAGAACGGCTACTTTCAGTCCCCTTGTTGAGAAATTTGCATAGAATATGAAGGGATGGAAAGGGGGATCGTTATCTACAGTTGGTGAGGAGGTACTAATAAAGTCAGCCATTCAAGCAATCCCTAATTACACCATGAGTTGTTTTCTTCTACCCGCCAATATCTTTCAGGATCTTGAAAGACTTCTTAGGAAATTTTGGTGGGAAGGTGATGAGCATAAGAGGAAAATTCATTGGGTTGCTTGGTCAAAGATGTTAGAAGACCGTGATAGAGGAGAACTTGGTTTTCGGGATTTTCAAGATTTCAATAAGGCAATGCTAGCTAAGAAAACATGGAGGATTTTGCAACACCCAAACTCTTTGATTAGCCGTGTGTTCCAAGACAAATATTTACGCAATAATACATCTTGAGGTAAAGAAAACTTCTCAATTTTATTTTGCCTTTAGAAGTATCTTAGTCGGTAAAGACTTGCTCACGAGTGGTTTGGTGTGGAAGATCAAGGACGGAAGTAAAATTAAAGTTTTCGGCGATAGGTGGCTGAAGAGCCAAATGTAGGGTTTTGATTCATGGATCGCACAACGGAAGCATAATCAAACATAAACCATGCAAAACCCTCCAAGGATCACAAGTCTAGAGACATAACGATAGTAAAGGTAAGAAATCATAAACACACCTTTGGATTCTCCTTGATGACTTCAAACGCGAATAATGTCACGTTCTCTATAGTTGATCCACGCCTAGAGTTGATCCTAGATCTCCCAAACTCCTTGGTGCTAGCCCGGAATAGGAAGAGGAAGAACGAATCACGCACAACGAGACAAAAAGGGGGTTTCGGCCCCTTTTTGGCCGACGGGGTGAGGGCGGCGGCAAGGGGGTCGGTTCGGCCTCCTTGTTGCTTGCTCTCTCTCCTTTGTTCTCTCCCACTCTTGTTATGTTCACTAATGAGCATAAGTTATGAGGAAGGAAGGAAGGAGGGTCCTTTATATAGTCCAACAACTCCTTGTTAACTACCTAAAGGACTTATTCTAGTCCAACTAGAATTCAATTTAGTCCCTTCCTTGCAAATTAGTCCCTACTAAGTTTGCAAGAGTTTGCAAAGTGATCCTTCTAATTAATTAATCCAATTAATTAATTCCCAAATCTAGTTCAACTCTATATAGCGTGTGACCCCATAGGTTCTATCTAGTTGGTAGCAACTATTTGCTAATATTGAGCGGTTTCTAGCAAAACATCAATTCTAGCCAACTAATAGTATAGTCATCTTGACAACCTTTGTACAAGTAATTGTCTCATCCCTTTGCCTCCATATCCGGATTGGACACGAGACATACAAGTCACACTCGTATATCCAATCCATAGTTTCTCGATCCATGGGAATAGCCTCATTCGTGCAAATAACATCAATATCCTATATATTGATTTATTTGAGTCTGGCCAGACATTCTATAAGCACTATCCCTCGAGTGGCCTAGGATATTTGCTCCCGTTATGTGGGAGGGGCAAATCCTCTCTACGTCCACTACGATCTCTAAGCTTGCTTCTCATTGTATCCAGTACACGCCTTTATAACTACCCAGTCACGGTGTAGCGTTTAACGCTACCAAGATCACAATGATCC
The DNA here is from genome assembly GCA_023055425.1 of Linanthus parryae. NCBI lineage: Eukaryota > Viridiplantae > Streptophyta > Magnoliopsida > Ericales > Polemoniaceae > Linanthus > Linanthus parryae. The sequence continues at coordinate 71,698,634 of JALGPY010000002.1, forward strand.
ACAACTAGAATATCTAGTTACTTCAAGTCTAAGGACAACCACTCTTCGAAAGAGTGATTCCATGTGACATGGGCAAGAATCCCTTCTTGGAATCTTGCATGTTGAACCGTTTCAACACCTTGTCAATATATGTACTTTGACTTAGGCCTAGCAACCTCTTAGATCTATCTCTATAGATCTTTATACCGAGTATATAGGCTGCTTCCCCTAAGTCCTTCATTGAGAAACACTCTCGTAGCCAATCTTTCACAGATTGCAGCATGGGAATGTCGTTTCCGATGAGTAGTATGTCATCCACATACAAGACCAGAACAGCTACAGAGCTCCCACTAACCTTCTTGTAGACACAAGACTCATCTTCGTTTCTGATGAAGCCAAACTCTTTGACCACTTCATCAAAACGTCGATTCCAACTCCTAGAAGCTTGCTTCAATCCATAAATGGATCGTTGCAGCTTACAGGCTTTGTTTGCTTGCTTTGGATCCTCAAAACCCTCCGGCTGTATCATATACACATCCTCGAGGAGATTCCCATAAAGGAATGCTGTTTTGACATCCATCTGCCAAATCTCATAGTCGTGGTATGCTGCAATTGCAAGTAGGATTCGGATGGATTTGGTCATAGTGACTGGTGAAAAGGTTTCATCATAGTCAATACCATGAATCTGTCTGAATCCTTTAGCCACCAATCGGCCCTTATAGTTAATCACATTACCATCCATGTCGATCTTCTTCTTGAAGACCCACTTGCACCCTATGGGCCGCGCCCCATCGGGTGGTTCCACCAAAGTCCATACTTTGTTGGTATACATGGATTCCATCTCGGATCTCATGGCTTCCAGCCACTTCTGAGAGTCTGGGCCACTCATGGCCTCCTCATAGGTAGTAGGCTCATCATCTATGAGCATCGTGTCACCGGAATCGGTTACGAGAAGTCCATACCTCTCGGGTTCCTGGCGCACTCTACTAGATCTACGAAGCTCTTGTGTTACCTGAACAGGTTGATCCACAACTGCTTGTGTTTCCTGTTCATGTTCCATAATCGGTTCAGTGATTTGTGGTTCTTGAATTTCTTAAAGTTCTACATTCCTCCCACTTGATTCTTTAGAGACAAATTCTCTTTCTAGAAACACGCCGGTCCGAGCAGCAAACACTTTGTTCTCGGTTGGATTGTAGAAGTAGTATCCCTTAGTTTCCTTAGGGTACCCCACAAACTTACACTTATCCGATTTAGGCCCTAGCTTGTCTGATTGTAAACGTTTTACATAGACATCGCAGCCCCAAATCCTCATGAACGACAGTGTGGGACGCCTCCCACTCCACATCTCATATGGTGTCTTCATGACTGATTTAGATGGAACACGGTTAATGGTGAAAGCTGCACTTAATAGAGCGTAGCCCCAAAATGATAATGGAAGATCGGTTTGACACATCATAGATCGAACCATATCCAATAGGGTTCGATTCCTCCTCTCGGACACGCCATTCCATTGTGGCGTTCTGGGTGGAGTGAGTTGGGAAACGATCCCACACTCTCTAAGATAGTCGTCAAACTCTTGGCTCAAGTATTCTCCTCCACGATCCGATCGTAGAGCCTTGATACTTTTTCCAAGTTGCTTCTCTAATTCATTCTTGAATTCTTTGAACACTTCAAAGGATTCGGATTTTGCCCTCATAAGGTACACAAATCCATATCTACTGTAATCATCAGTAAATGTAATGAAGTAGACATAACCACCCCTGGCAGGCGTGGCAAATGGCCCACACACATCGGTATGTATGAGCGCCAATTGCTCACTAGTCCTCTCACCTTTTTTATTGAAAGGGGACTTTGTCATTTTTCCCAATAAAAAAGCCTCACATGTCTCATATGATTCAAAATCAAATGAGTCTAGTAATCCATCCTTATGGAGTCTAGATACACGTTTCTCATTTATGTGGCCTAAACGACAATGCCATAAATAAGCAGGATTTAAATCATTTATTTTAATCCGCTTGGTATTAATGTTGTAGACAGGATTGCTTAGATCAAGGACATAAAGTCCATTAAATAATTGCGCACTAAAATAGTGAATATTATTCAAATAAAAGGAACAACAATTGTTCTTTATTGAAATAATAAAACCATCCTTGTCCAAACAAGAAATAGAAATAATGTTTCTGCTCATAGCAGGCACAAAATAGCAATTATTTAATTCTAAAACTAATCCTGAAGGCAGAGATAGCTCGCACACGCCTATGGCCAACGCAGCAACCTTTGCTCCATTCCCAACGCGCAGATCTACCTCCCCTTTAGCCAATCTTTTACTTCTCTTTAGATCCTGCATATTTCGACAAATATGAGATCCACATCCAGTATCTAATATCCATGATGTAGAGACAGTTAAATTGACATCTACAACAAAAATACCTGGTGGTGGTGGAATCACTATTCCAAGCCTCTTGTCCTCCAGATATTTTGGGCAGTTCCTCCTCCAGTGTCCAGGCTGACTGCAGTAGTGACACTCACCCTTAGTCACGGCCTTGGCAATGCCACCAACAGGCTTAAGGGCTGGTTCCTTGGACTTGGCAGCTGACTTGCCTTTGCCCTTGGAGGAAGAGGCAAACCTTTTGCCCTTTCCTTTCTGCACCATCATAATGGCCTTGCCCTTACCCTTGTTGATGCTCTGTTCAGCCGTCCTCAACATGTTGAGCAAATCTGGCAGTGGTTTAACGATCTCGTTCATGTTATAGTTCATAATGAACTGTCCATAACTCTCGGGCAACGATTGCAACACGAGATCGGTTGCCAACTCTTGGCCGACCGGGAACCCCAGTCGGGCGAGATTCTCCAAGTACCCGATCATTCGGAGTACATGGGGTCCCACCGGGTTCCCTTCTGCCAGATGACATTTGAACAGTGCCTTTGAGACCTCATACCTCTCTACCCTCGCCTGCTCTTGGAAGAGCTGCTTTAGATGTTCGATCATATCGACAGCATTCATGTTTTCGTGTTGCTTCTGAAGCTCAGAAGTCATGGTGCAAAGCATAAGGCAGGCCGCATCATTAGCTTCATCAACATGCTTTTGATACGCCTTTAAGGCAGCAGGTGTCTGGTTCTCTGGACCTTCTGGAACATGCTCCTCTATTGCGTACAGTTTCTTCTCTTGCTTGAGAACAATTCTCAAGTTTCTGTACCAATCAAGAAAGTTGGTTCCAGAGAGCTTGTCCTTCTCAAGGACAGATCGTAGGGAATGTTGTGAACTCGATGAGTTGTTTGCCATTTGGAATTCTACAAAAAGGAAAATACGCAAGTTTTAGTATTTGTGAATTTTTGACTATATTTAATAATGGCTAGTTTATTAAATATAGCTCCCACTATTTTTCTACGGATTAATAACCCTCAAGATATTAATGCGGAAAATATCCTTATATTTTCTAGTGGGCCAAGATCCATCTTTCATCTCCTTATGAGCTTGCTTTGGCAAGTCACCCATAATTTGACTACTTTAGGTAGGAACAATTCCAATTGCATCCCATATGCAACTCTTGGTTCAATCGGGCAAATAACTCCTTATTTATCCATCCATATGGATAATCCCAATTGATTGCCTCTAGGTTTCTTAATCAAATTAATAGCCTAGTTGTGTTCAACCTCTTATCTAAACAATTGCACATTGTTACGTGCCATCGCATTCCATCATTATGAATCAAGTCGCCATGCTTTGGCACGCACGAGCTTGGTAAATAATGATGATAATGAGTGTTTAAATAACGAGAAGGCAAGAACACAATATTTGAATTTGAGGGATTTTAAATTCAATTCTTTAATTGTTTTGTTGATCAATATCAACTAATCTATCTATTTGAGTTTGGGCACAACTCCAAATAATAGATCCGGGTTGTCTAATTATCTTATTATCCTAATTGCATGCATCATCCATACACCAACCACACAAATAATAAGACAATAAATAAACAACCACAAAACAGAAATTAAACGTGATGTGGATATGGCCTTTTCTAGACTAAGATAATTCCAAGCCAATGAAATTATCTATGAACCCTAAAGCAAACACATCTCCATGCGTCTTGATCTTTTGGTCCATCCTTCATAGTCTTGTGGATTGCTCCATGCTCCATGCTCCATCTTTTGTGGCTTCTTTGGCTTTGGGCTTCTTTTCTTCAATCTTGGCTAACAATCTACTTAATCTAGCACTAGCTAATATCTATACTAAATAAAATAAATCTCACAAGTTGAGAAAAAAAATGGCACGCAGGCCATAAAACCCTAATTAATTATTACAATTAATTGATCAGCTCGCAGGCCGTAAAACCAAACCACAAAATTAAACATCCACATCAAACCACATCCTAAGGCCATATCCAATCACCATGCGATTTGCACATAAACAGTTAAAATCCAATTTTAACGCGCTTGGTCAATTTTAATTGATTTTAGGATTTCTAGGGTTAAAACGGTCCATGGGCCCAACAATCCAATTGCCCGGGCCCATTAAAGTGAACCACAAGGCCCTAGGGCCGGCCCGGCCCAAAACCCGCAAGCTAGGCCCGCGGGTTAGGGCTGCCCGGCCCCTTAGGGCTCCCAAGCTTGGGCGGCAAGCAAGGGGGCGGTCCCTAGGGGGGCCGAACCCTTCTATGGGAGTTGTTTCCAAAACAACTCCCTTGCTTGGTGCCCAAGTTTGGTTGTTTCCTTGTTTTGGGAGAACTCCTTCTTCCCCAAGGATGCCCAAACCCTAGATCTAAGATCCTAAAATTTCTCAAACTCACCAATTCATGCATCCAATGCAAAAATTGGATCTTGTTATGATTAATTGTTGACAAATTGCATCCCATGCTTGATTTGTCTTGTTTTACGCGATAAACAATCAAATTAAGGTGTAAAACAACAAAACGTAACACATAAACTACGTTTATGCTCTATGACCTGTGGCTCTGATACCACTGTAGGGTTTTGATTCATGGATCGCACAACGGAAGCATAATCAAACATAAACCATGCAAAACCCTCCAAGGATCACAAGTCTAGAGACATAACGATAGTAAAGGTAAGAAATCATAAACACACCTTTGGGTTCTCCTTGATGACTTCAAACGCGAATAATGTCACGTTCTCTATAGTTGATCCACGCCTAGAGTTGATCCTAGATCTCCCAAACTCCTTGGTGCTAGCCCGGAATAGGAAGAGGAAGAACGAATCACGCACAACGAGACAAAAAGGGGGTTTCGGCCCCTTTTTGGCCGACGGGGTGAGGGCGGCGGCAAGGGGGTCGGTTCGGCCTCCTTGTTGCTTGCTCTCTCTCCTTTGTTCTCTCCCACTCTTGTTATGTTCACTAATGAGCATAAGTTATGAGGAAGGAAGGAAGGAGGGTCCTTTATATAGTCCAACAACTCCTTGTTAACTACCTAAAGGACTTATTCTAGTCCAACTAGAATTCAATTTAGTCCCTTCCTTGCAAATTAGTCCCTACTAAGTTTGCAAGAGTTTGCAAAGTGATCCTTCTAATTAATTAATCCAATTAATTAATTCCCAAATCTAGTTCAACTCTATATAGCGTGTGACCCCATAGGGTCTATCTAGTTGGTAGCAACTATTTGCTAATATGGAGCGGTTTCTAGCAAAACATCAATTCTAGCCAACTAATAGAATTGTCATCTTGACAACCTTTGTACAAGTAATTGTCTCATCCCTTTGCCTCCATATCCGGATTGGACACGAGACATACAAGTCACACTCGTATATCCAATCCATAGTTTCTCGATCCATGGGAATAGCCTTATTCGTGCAAATAACATCAATATCCTATATATTGATTTATTTGAGTCTGGCCAGACATTCTATAAGCACTATCCCTCGAGTGGCCTAGGATATTTGCTCCCGTTATGTGGGAGGGGCAAATCCTCTCTACGTCCACTACGATCTCTAAGCTTGCTTCTCATTGTATCCAGTACACGCCTTTATAACTACCCAGTCACGGTGTAGCGTTTAACGCTACCAAGATCACAATGATCCACAACTAGAATATCTAGTGACTTCAAGTCTAAGGATGACAATACCATTGCACCGCGAGAAGCACTTGTGACTCAACATAACATGTATGTAGCCTTCTCGGAGATGGGTCAATCCAGTGCAACATTCCCTAATGCACACCTATGTGTTGGATCGTGATATCTCCATATCAATCCAACCCCATACTAGTCTATAGATGATTGTCCCATTTAATCATTATACTTGACTAGGGATATTTAAGATAAACAACACAATTGTAAATCTAAGGACTTCATTATATTAAATATCCAATAAATAATAAATGAATTTTCTAGCCATATACAAATTCATACTAAACTAGATTGCCTCTAGGGCATCTATTCCAACAGTCTCCCACTTGCACTAGAGCCAATCTGGCGCATCTCGTATGCCCATACTCCTAGTGTGCCCTTCATGCTTCCACTGCGTGAGATGCTTTGTAAGCGGGTCTGACAGATTATCATCTGTAGGAATCTTGCATATCCGAACGTCTCCTCTATCGATAATATCTCGAATCAGATGAAACTTCCTGAGCACGTGCTTGGACTTCTGGTGCGATCTGGGTTCCTTTGATTGCGCGATCGCCCCAGTGTTGTCACAGAACAACTCCACTGGATCCGCAATGCTAGGGACCACACCAAGTTCATAAACAAACTTTCTGATCCAAACAGCCTCCCAAGCTGCCCCATTTGCAGCAATGTACTCAGCCTCTGTTGTAGAATCAGCTACCGTCTCTTGCTTGGAACTCTTCCAGCTCACCGCTGCTCCATTCAGGCAAAACACATATCCCGACTGTGATCTGAAGTCATCTCTGTCAGTTTGGAAGCTTGCATCAGTGTAACCCCTTACACGCAACTCTTCCTCACCGCCAAATATCAAGAAAGCATCCTTAGTTCTTCTTAAGTACTTTAGGATGTTCTTGACAGCAATCCAGTGACTCTCACCTGGATTGGATTGGTATCTGCTTGTCATACTCAAGGCATATGACACATCTGGTCTAGTACATAACATGGCGTACATGATAGATCCTATGGCCGAGGCATAGGGAATCCTACTCATGCGTTCCTTCTCAATCTCATTGGAGGGACAACCACTCTTCGAAAGAGTGATTCCATGTGACATGGGCAAGAATCCCTTCTTGGAATCTTTCATGTTGAACCGTTTCAACACCTTGTCAATATATGTACTTTGACTTAGGCCTAGCAACCTCTTAGATCTATCTCTATAGATCTTTATACCGAGTATATAGGCTGCTTCCCCTAAGTCCTTCATTGAGAAACACTCTCCTAGCCAATCTTTCACAGATTGCAGCATGGGAATGTCGTTTCCAATGAGTAGTATGTCATCCACATACAAGACCAGAAAAGCTACAGAGCTCCCACTAACCTTCTTGTAGACACAAGACTCATCTTCGTTTCTGATGAAGCCAAACTCTTTGACCACTTCATCAAAACGTCGATTCCAACTCCTAGAAGCTTGCTTCAATCCATAAATGGATCGTTGCAGCTTACAGGCTTTGTTGGCTTGCTTTGGATCCTCAAAACCCTCCGGCTGTATCATATACACATCCTCGAGGAGATTCCCATAAAGGAATGCTGTTTTGACATCCATCTGCCAAATCTCATAGTCGTGGTATGCTGCAATTGCAAGTAGGATTCGGATGGATTTGGTCATAGTGACTGGTGAAAAGGTTTCATCATAGTCAATACCATGAATCTGTCTGAATACTTTAGCCACCAATCGGCCCTTATAGGTAATCACATTACCATCCATGTCGATCTTCTTCTTGAAGACCCACTTGCACCCTATGGGCCGCGCCCCATTGGGTGGTTCCACCAAAGTCCATACTTTGTTGGTATACATGGATTCCATCTCGGATCTCATGGCTTCCAGCCACTTCTGAGAGTCTGGGCCACTCATGGCCTCCTCATAGGTAGTAGGCTCATCATCTATGAGCATCGTGTCACCGGAATCGGTTACGAGAAGTCCATACCTCTCGGGTTCCTGGCGCACTCTACTAGATCTACGAAGCTCTTGTGTTACCTGAACAGGTTGATCCACAACTGCTTGTGTTTCCTGTTCATGTTCCATAATCGGTTCAGTGATTTGTGGTTCTTGAATTTCTTAAAGTTCTACATTCCTCCCACTTGATTCTTTAGAGACAAATTCTCTTTCTAGAAACACGCCGGTCCGAGCAACAAACACTTTGTTCTCGGTTGGATTGTAGAAGTAGTATCCCTTAGTTTCCTTAGGGTACCCCACAAACTTACACTTATCCGATTTAGGCCCTAGCTTGTCTGATTGTAAACGTTTTACATAGACATCGCAGCCCCAAATCCTCATGAACGACAGTGTGGGACGCCTCCCACTCCACATCTCATATGGTGTCTTCATGACTGATTTAGATGGAACACGGTTAATGGTGAAAGCTGCACTTAATAGAGCGTAGCCCCAAAATGATAATGGAAGATCGGTTTGACACATCATAGATCGAACCATATCCAATAGGGTTCGATTCCTCCTCTCGGACACGCCATTCCATTGTGGCGTTCCGGGTGGAGTGAGTTGGGAAACGATCCCACACTCTCTAAGATAGTCGTCAAACTCTTGGCTCAAGTATCTCCTCCACGATCCGATCGTAGAGCCTTGATACTTTTGCCAAGTTGCTTCTCTACTTCATTCTTGAATTCTTTGAACACTTCAAAGGATTCGGATTTTGCCCTCATAAGGTACACAAATCCATATCTACTGTAATCATCAGTAAATGTAATGAAGTAGACATAACCATGAGTTGGTGAGGAGGTACAGTTGGTGAGGAGGTACTAATAAAGTCAGCCATTCAAGCAATCCCTAATTACACCATGAGTTGTTTTCTTCTACCCGCCAATATCTGTCAGGATCTTGAAAGACTTGTTAGGCAATTTTGGTGGGGAGGTGATGAGCATAAGAGGAAAATTCATTGGGTTGCTTGGTCAAAGATGTTAGAAGACCGTGATAGAGGAGAACTTGGTTTTCGGGATTTTCAAGATTTCAATAAGGCAATGCTAGCTAAGAAAACATGGAGGATTTTGCAACACCCAAACTCTTTGATTAGCCGTGTGTTCCAAGACAAATATTTACGCAATAATACATCTTGAGGTAAAGAAAACTTCTCAATTTTATTTTGCCTTTAGAAGTATCTTAGTCGGTAAAGACTTGCTCACGAGTGGTTTGGTGTGGAAGATCAAGGACGGAAGTAAAATTAAAGTTTTCGGCGATAGGTGGCTGAAGAGCCAAATGTAGGGTTTTGATTCATGGATCGCACAACGGAAGCATAATCAAACATAAACCATGCAAAACCCTCCAAGGATCACAAGTCTAGAGACATAACGATAGTAAAGGTAAGAAATCATAAACACACCTTTGGGTTCTCCTTGATGACTTCAAACGCGAATAATGTCACGTTCTCTATAGTTGATCCACGCCTAGAGTTGATCCTAGATCTCCCAAACTCCTTGGTGCTAGCCCGGAATAGGAAGAGGAGGAACGAATCACGCACAACGAGACAAAAAGGGGGTTTCGGCCCCTTTTTGGCCGACGGGGTGAGGGCGGCGGCAAGGGGGTCGGTTCGGCCTCCTTGTTGCTTGCTCTCTCTCCTTTGTTCTCTCCCACTCTTGTTATGTTCACTAATGAGCATAAGTTATGAGGAAGGAAGGAAGGAGGGTCCTTTATATAGTCCAACAACTCCTTGTTAACTACCTAAAGGACTTATTCTAGTCCAACTAGAATTCAAATTAGTCCCTTCCTTACAAATTAGTCCCTACTAAGTTTGCAAGAGTTTGCAAAGTGATCCTTCTAATTAATTAATCCAATTAATTAATTCCCAAATCTAGTTCAACTCTATATAGCGTGTGACCCCATAGGTTCTATCTAGTTGGTAGCAACTATTTGCTAATATGGAGCGGTTTCTAGCAAAACATCAATTCTAGCCAACTAATAGAATAGTCATCTTGACAACCTTTGTACAAGTAATTGTCTCATCCCTTTGCCTCCATATCCGGATTGGACACGAGACATACAAGTCACACTCGTATATCCAATCCATAGTTTCTCGATCCATGGGAATAGCCTTATTCGTGCAAATAACATCAATATCCTATATATTGATTTATTTGAGTCTGGCCAGACATTCTATAAGCACTATCCCTCGAGTGGCCTAGGATATTTGCTCCCGTTATGTGGGAGGGGCAAATCCTCTCTACGTCCACTACGATCTCTAAGCTTGCTTCTCATTGTATCCAGTACACGCCTTTATAACTACCCAGTCACGGTGTAGCGTTTAACGCTACCAAGATCACAATGATCCACAACTAGAATATCTAGTGACTTCAAGTCTAAGGATGACAATACCATTGCACCGCGAGAAGCACTTGTGACTCAACATAACATGTATGTAGCCTTCTCGGAGATGGGTCAATCCAGTGCAACATTCCCTAATGCACACCTATGTGTTGGATCGTGATATCTCCATATCAATCCAACCCCATACTAGTCTATAGATGATTGTCCCATTTAATCATTATACTTGACTAGGGATATTTAAGATAAACAACACAATTGTAAATCTAAGGACTTCATTATATTAAATATCCAATAAATAATAAATGAATTTTCTAGCCATATACAAATTCATACTAAACTAGATTGCCTCTAGGGCATCTATTCCAACACCAAATACCTATCGGTTAATCACCACATGCCCAATAATTCTGAGGAGAAGACTGTTAATGAGCTCATAAACGCAGATACTGGAACATGGGATGAAGATAAGGTTCGGCAAACTGTGTGGCCAATAGATGTAGAAGAGGTACTGAAAGTTCCAATTGGTTGTCAAGAAGAAGTCAATTCTTTCTACTAGATACATTTAAAGGACGGCATCTACTCGATAAGTTAGGGCTATAAGGCTCAAAGAAATCTCTCAACTTACACCCTTCTTCCTCGAATAACTGGGATGAGAATGCTTAGTTGAAGAAGCTTTGGAGTTTAAATATCTCTAAGAAGTTTATAATGCCTTGTTGGCGTCTCTTACACTCGTCACTTCCAGTAGCCACAAAGTTGCGCCAGAGAGGAGTCCTAGTGCTGGCACTTTGTAAACTATGTGATCAGGAAGTTGAAACCACTAATCATATATTCGGTAATTGTGCTCATTCCCATTCGGTGTGGAAAGCGATGATGGGAGAAGATTTTAAGGTCTGTCACAGTTATAATTTACATGCAATGACGCGTGATTTCATCGGAAGGGAAGAGAAGAGGAGGTGTGAGCTGTTTGTGACAAAAATCTGGGCAATCTGGACAAATAGGAATGATGCTGTCATCAACGGTAGAGGAAGGGACCCCGACTCGCTGGCAAATAACACTGTTGACTCAAAGACCCTTGAATGTGTTTTGGATGGTAATTGTTTTGAGTGATGAAAGACAAAGACAAAGACATAGGCAGCAAAGCATTTCAAATACTCCAAGGCCTTGAGATACTGATAGAGCTTCAAAGCCTTGAGAGTTATTCTTATTCTGCAGAATTTTCTAACAAGTTTGAGCTGCATATTGGATATCTGATTATGCAGATAAGGGTTTTGCTGAATATATTATTGTTTTACATTATCTACATACCTAACACAATTGAAGATGATCAGAACAGGGAGAATCAAATTTTTCTGGACTTAACTTTGAAAATCTGTGAAGCAGGTTCAGAGCTTCAAGGCCTTGAGATGTGCCTTGAGCTGCTGACAGTTTTACAGAACTAAGTTGATTCTTTCTTGCAGGTTTTGATTCTTATTATTGTGTTTTTTAATGACTTCTAAGAGTCTTAAACTGGTTAATCAAGTTTTGTATGTGTCAGGAGTTAATCAGATTACTGTTCTAATCTTTTAACCAATTTTTATCAGAAACTGGAAAACCAAACAGTCATAGTACTGTTATCTTTTTGGATTTTGTTGTTTCTGTGTTTTAATGTTGTTGCAGGTTGGTTAAATGGGCAAGAGCAATCTCAAAAAACTCCAACGGATATCCACTTAGAGCTGTTTGAATTTCAGTTGAAAACAGAAGGAGGATTTGTAGGAACTGAGATCCTAAAATCTCTCATTTAGTTGCAGCTGGTGGATAAAAGAAACTGGTTTGAATTTTGAAAGTAGAGGCTTGCAGAATTACTCAGAGAAGTGTGACAAATTCGTGGGAGATCATTAATTCAAACACATAGGGATTCAAGCTTCAATTCCAGTTTCCAGAAGATCAAGTCATTCCAATTTCCAGAAGAACACATCCAGGCTTTACTAGCTTATTTCTTCTATTGTGTTCTTCACTTGTTTTGTAATCTTTGTATTTTTTAAATATCTTAAACCTCACTAAACCTAGTGGTTGGTTGTTCAAGTGAACAACAAGAGGTTCTTGTTAGCTCAACAGTTATTAGCTGGAAATAGATAGGTTTCGAACCACAAGTTGTATAGGTGTAAGGAAAATCACTTAGGCTTGAAGATCTAGGGCTGTTTCTATGTGAGTAATAAGAAGTGTTTGCCCAATCATGGTGGGATGAGATCCCTCAGGCAGAGATTAGGTCCATTGGGACTGAACTCTGTAATTTGCTTTGTGTTCTTTACTTTACAGTTTTGTTATTTTCTGCTGCACACAACTCAAATCAAACTAGGGTTTATAAGCTGATTAGAACTGGTAATAGTTCAAGGCCTTGAAGCTTTCTATTTTTGCCTTTGAAAGTTTCAGACAGTTTTCTAAAATCTCAAGGCCTTGAGATTTGAGTTTCAAACAAAGCTAATCTGTTAGAATATGAGTTTTGAAAAAAGTTTCCATACTCTATTCAACTCCCTTCTAGAGTATTTAGGTTCTGTAATTAGATTAAATTACATACTTTCAATTGGTATCAGAGCCTGTGTCACTGATATAGATCTAAGAATCTGGTGACTATGTGTAATGTAGGAAATGGTGGATTCTCACTAGGAAGGGCAGCCAACAGACCTCCATTATTCTGTGGTGATAACTTCATGCACTGGAAGGCATTGATGAAGATGTCCATCATAGATCAATAGTTCAGAATGGTCCTCATGAGTACTATACTACAATTGATGGAGTCAGATGTATCAAGTCAGGGGAAAATCGTTCAGTTACTGAACTGGAAAAGGTATCAAAAAATTACAAGGCTATGAATCTATTATACCGTGCTCTTAATGCAGATGAGTTCAACAGAGTGTCAAATTGAAAGAGTGCCAAAGAAGTATGGGATAAACTGGTGGTGATATATGAAGGAACTAGCCAGGTTAAGCAGACCAAAATCAACATACTTCTTAGGCAATATGAGTTGTTCAAGATGAATTCAGATGAGACCATCAAGGAGATGTTCAAAAGATTCACTGATGTGGTGAATAATGTGGAGTCATTGGGAAAGAAGTTCTCAAATGAGGAGAAGGTCAGGAAAATTCTGAGAAGCTTGCCAAAAGCCAAGTGGGAGCCAAAGACAACAACCATTGAGGAAGCTCAGGGTTTAAGTCTTCTTCAGCTAGATGATCTACAAGGAAAGCTGCTCACTCATGAAATGTCTATGAAGGAGATTTGAGTGAAAACATCAAGAAATTAGCACTTAAGACCAAAGACAGTGAAAAGTCTCAAATCCTTGAGACTGAAGATGAGCATGATGATGAAGAGGCTTTAGCATTGATCTCCAAGGCCTTGGCCAGGATTCTCAAGAAGAAAAGAAACTCTGGTAACAGGGATTACAACAGAGAGAGATCAAGACCTTCAGGCAGCAAGGACTACAAAGGTAAACCTTCATCACAGTCACATAAAACTAAAGTAATGAATTGTTTTGAGTGTGGTGATGCAGATCATTTAGTAAGGGACTGTCCACAAAAGAAGAAGAATAGGAACTTTCAGAAGAAAGATAGTGACAACCAGAAGGAAGAAAGCCATGATGGCTTCCTGGAGTGATTCTGATTCATCAAGTGACTCAGACACAGAAGAGATCAAGCAAACTTATGCTTCATGGCAAAGCATGATGAGGAAAAATCATCAGACAGACATATTGAAGATATGGTAAAAAATCTACTTGCTAGTCCTTCTGATGTGCTTCCTGAAATTCTCAAGAGTATGTTTTTAAATGAGGAAAGTTATATAAATGAGATTTCTGCTTTAAATATTAAGAATCATGAGCAGGTAAAAGAAAACCTGGACCTAGTTTTTACAAACAAAACAGTTGAAGTTCTTAAGACAAAGCTTGAAAAGGACTTCAAGGCCTTGGACAGCAGGTTCAAAGCCTTGAAGGTACATATAAAAGAGGTTGTTGATCAAAACACTCTTTTGACTGAAAGATATGCTGATCTAAAGACTCATTTTGAGAATTTAGAACAACAAATCTGTTCTTTGACTGAGAAACTTCAAGAGTCTAAGAAGGTCCTAGCTAGTTTTATAGGCTCAGAACATAATCTGAATCTCATTCTTGGAGGAAGTCTGAAATCAATGCATAAAAGTGGGATTGGCTATAATCCAAATTTTACAAAGAAAAGCCAAACTACTTTTGTCAAATCTGGAGCAGACATTCTCCAAAATGTCATTACTGTGGAAAAATTGGTCATGTCAGATTAACTTGTCCCTTCAGAAGATCAGAACCTCACATTATGAGGAATACTTATCCTTATCAGCTTAAGGGACAGGTTAGGCAGATTTGGGTTCCAAAAGGAATTAGACCACCAAACATGGCTGATTCTGAGTATGACTCAAAGTTCTGCACTTGGTCTAACAGCCTGTTGAGGCAATGATTTATTTTTGCAGGATGTCACCAAGGCCTTGAAAGATCAGAAATGGATATTAGACAGTGGGTGTTACAGACATATGAGTGGAAAGAAGTCTCTCTTTACTGAGCTTACAGAAATATCTGGAGGAACAATCACTCTTGGTGACAAAGAAAAATGCAATATCATTGGTATATGTAGTATTGGTAATGGTTCTACTAATTCTATCTATGATGTTTATCTGGTAGATGGACTTAAGTATAATATGCTTAGCATCTCTCAGTTATGTGATAAAGGTTATAAATCTATATTTGACAAGGAGAAATGTGTGGTGCAAGATGAGAAATCTGGTGATTGCATACTCACTGCTCCTAGATCATATAATCTATATGCTATGAGTACTAACAGTGTTGCAGGTGACAAGCTAAAATGCCTCAAGGCCTTGAAGGAAGATTCAAAGCTTTGGCACAGAAAGCTTGGGCATATTAGTATACATACCTTGAATAAACTCATCTCAAAGGATTTGGTAAGAGGTTTACCATCACAAAAAAATTCAGATGATGAGGTTTGCAAGGCATGTGTACAAGGTAAGCAAACCAGAAGCTCATTCAAGCCAAAGAACTTTGTAAGTACTTCTAGACCCTTAGAACTGCTTCATATGGGCTTGTGTGGTCCTATGAGAGTTCAGACCCCAAAAGGTAAGAGGTATATGCTTGTTATAATAGATGATTATTCTAGATTTACTTGGGTGATGTTTATTAGAGACAAAACTGAAGCTTTATCTGAATTTTCTTGATTGTGCAAAGAGCTTCAAACTTTAAAAAATTTACCTGTTGCATCTATTAGAAGTGATCATGGTAGGGAGTTTGATCAACTTGACTTTGGTTTGTTTTGTGCAAAGCATGGCATATCACACAACTTTTCTGCACCTAGTACTCCACAGCAAAATGAAGTAGTTGAAAGGAAAAATAGGACACTTGAGGATATGTCTAGAACCATACTTTTTGAAAGTAATTTGCCAAAGTTCTTATGGCCAGAAGTTGTTAATACTGCCAATTATGTGCTGAATAGATGCTTGATTAGACCTATTTTGAAAAAGACCCCTTATGAACTATTTAAAGGTAGAAAGCCTACTGTTTCTTATTTTAAACCTTTTGGTTGTATTTTTTTTGTGCATAATAAGGGTAGAGACAATCTTGGTAAGTTTGATGCTAGAAGTGATGAAGGTGTATTTCTTGGATATTCTGAAACCAGCAAAGCTTATAGAGTTTACAATAGACAAACTAAGATTGTGGAAGAGAGTATTCATGTAATTTTTTATGAAAGTACTAAGGATTCTCTGAGTGAAAGTTTTGCAGATCTAGATTTGAACAAGCATGAATCAGATGGTGATGTTGTGAAAGAAGACAAAGGCAAAACTAATGTGCAGAATCAATCAGCAGAATCTCAAGGCCTTGAACCTCATGCAGAACCAAAATCTCAAAGCCTTGAGACAGAAGCTGAAACTTTCTATGATGCTCCCTCTACTGTTTCAAAAACTCAAAGTCTTGAAGGAGAATATTCCTGGATACCAAGAAAGAAGTTTAAGTACCTTGCAGATCATCCAGCTTATAACATCATATCTGATCCATCAACTGGGATTCAGACAAGAGGACAGTTGAAGAACTTGTGTGCTTTTAGTGCATTTGTATCTTTGATTGAGCCTAAAAATACCAAGGAAACACTAGAAGATGCAGACTGGATCATTGCAATGCAGAGTGAGCTGAATGAATTTGAAAGAAACAAGGTACGGAATCTGGTTCCCATACCTAAAGAGAAATCAGTTATTGGAACCAGATGGGTATTCAGAAACAAGCTTGATGAGAATGACAAAGTGGTAAGAAATAAAGCCAGATTGGTGGCACAAGGATATAATCAGGAAGAAGGTATAGATTATGAGGAGACTTTTTCTCCTGTTTCCAGGTTAGAAGATATTAGAATACTTCTTGCATTTGCATCTCATAATCACATAAAGCTTTATCAAATGGATGTCAAATGTGCTTTTCTGAATGGCTATTTACAAGAAGATGTTTTTGTAGCACAACCTCCTGGTTTTGAAGATGAAAACTTTCCTGATCATGTTTATAAACTAGACAAAGCTCTTTATGGATTAAAACAAGCTCCAAGGGCTTGGTATGATAGACTTTCAAAATTTCTACTTAAAAATAATTTCAAAAGAGGCCTAGTTGATAAAACTCTTTTCATTAAACATAATCAAAGTGATTTGTTAGTAGTTAAGATCTATATAGATGATATTCTATTTGGTGCTACTAATGATGCTCTTTCAAAAGAGTTTTCTAGTCTGATGTGCAGGGAGTTTGAGATGAGCTTAATGGGTGAACTGAATTTCTTTCTTGGACTTCATATCTTACAAATGAAGAAAGGAATTTTTGTACATCAAGGAAAATATACCAAGGACTTATTGAACAAGCACAATATGTCACAGTCCAAGGTGCTTAAAACCCCTATGAGTTCATCACTCTCTTTAGACAAGGATTCAAATGGTAAGAGTGTGAATCAAAAGCAATACAGAGGTATGATTGGCTCACTTTTGTATTTAACTGCTAGTAGACCTGATATTATGTTCAGTGTCTGTATGTGTGCTAGATTCCAAGCAGATCCTAAGGAAAGTCATTTAACTGTAGTCAAAAGAATTTTTAGATATTTGAATGGAACAAGAGACTTGGGGCTTTGGTATCCAAGAAGATCTAATTTTATGTTGAGTGGCTATTCAGATGCAGATTTTGCAGGATATAAAGTAGACAGGAAAATTACTTATGGATGCTGCCAGTTTCTTGGATTTTCATTGATCAGTTGGCATTCCAAAAAGTAAAATTCTGTAGCATTATCAACTGAAGAAGCTGAATATATTGCGGCTGGAGCTTGCTGTTCGCAAGTGTTATGGATTGCTCAGCAACTTAGAAATCTTGGCTAAAATTTTAGAAATGTGCCTATTCATTGTGACAACACAAGTGCTATCTCAATCTCTAAGAATCCAGTCCAGCACTCAAGAACCAAGCACATAGATGTGAGACATCATTTCCTTAGAGATCATGCAGAACAAGGTGATGTTGTTTTAACTTTTATTTCTACCTCTATGCAGATTGCTGATATTTTCACTAAACCTTTGCCAGATGATAGGTTTTCATCTCTAAGGCTTGAATTGGGGATGTTAAATAAGGATGCATTGGTTTAGGGGGAGTATTAGTACTTATATGTGATTATGTGTTGAAATCTCAAAGCCTTGAGATTATACTTTCCAAAGCCTTGAAAGTATAGCTCAAAGATTTGAAGTTTCTCAAACTGCAGAAAATCTCAAGGCCTTGAGATTGTTCTCCAGGTATTGAAAACTTATGTTTTTTTTTTAAATGGATCATAAAATATTATATCTTATCTCTTTATATAACTGTATAATATTTGAATTACTCAGAGAATTTTCTAAAAAATCTAAAAATATTTTTTCAAGATTCTTTTTGCATGTTGATATAGCAGAGTCCTTTTATGACTCATCTCTTTCAACCTACTTAAGCTGAAAGTCAGGGCTTATTCCTCTTCCTCTCCTCACTCTCTCTCAATTTCTCTCAATCACATTCCCTTCTCAAAACCCTAAACCCCAAAATGGAGCGCAAATCAGCCAGAATTCAGCAACAGGGGAAGCCTTCTGGCAGATCCAAGAAGAGGTCAAATAAAAAGGAGAAGATTGTAATTTCTGATTCAGATTCAGAAAAAACCAGAGTTTGCATGAGGATACTCCTCCTGCAAAGAAGTCCAGAACAAAAAAGGGAGATGAAGGCTCAAGCATTAATCCATAGAAGGAGACAGAGACTTAGGGTGGTGATCAACCTAGGTCAGACAAGAAGAAAGGGGGAGAGAAGAAAAAGACTGGAGAAGAGGAAAAGGGGAAATCTGTTCAAGAAAGCAAGAAGAAACCAACTGAAGGACAACAAGAGAAGAGCAAACCCACAGAGAAGAAAACTAGGGTTAAGCAGGTTGCTGCTGCAACAAAAAAAGGCTATCAAGGTAAGAATGCACTTCCTTCAGATTGGTTTGTTAGTTCTGAGGTTAGAACTGTGTGGATGCAAGGTTATGCTTCATCTAAGGTAGCTTTCCAGTAGTATGGTTTCTGAGGAGTTGTTGGACAAATTGGATATTGATTGTATGAGAAAATTAAGAGAAACTGCAGTGTGGAAGGGGTTAAATCCTAGTTCAAAAGCCTATCCTAGGTTAACTAGGTTGTTTAATCTGAATTTGGTTTCTGAAGGTGATGATAAGATGGTATTAACTTCAAAAGTGGCTGGGATAGATTTGAGGTTAGATCATAGGACTTTTGCCAAAGTCTTGGGCATTCCTAGAAAGTATAATGTTGGAGATTACCCTGATAGGAAAGAGTGTATGGAAAAGGCAAAAGAGATGTTTTTCATTGATGGTGTATCCTCTGGTCCAAAGCAGTTGACACACTCTGTGCTCAACTGTGAAGCCAAAATCCTGTTTACAATTTTGATGAGAAGTGTAGTTCCTAGGGAGAACACAATGGAGTTGGTTACTAATAAGGTTCTTATTTTGATGTATCTGATATGTCAAGGGTTTGAGATAGACTTGCCAACAGTTCTCATGGAGCATATGATTTATTGTGCAACCAGAACTAGAAACCATCCTCTTCCATATGCCAACCTGTTACCTCTTTTCTTTGAATATTTTGATGTACCTGTGAAAGGAGAGGAAAATATTACTGGAGGTTTTGGGTTGATTGGTGAGACTGCATTACAGAGGATTGGGGTAGTCCAGACTGGGAAAGGACATTGGAAGTTCTATTCAGATTTGTCAAAGGAGGAACTTGGAGAAAAGGAGTTTGTGAAGCCAAAGGGGGCTACATCAGGGAAAGGACAAGCCAATGAGGATTATTCTTTGTTGGTTGAGAAGTTTCAAGATCAGCAGGTTGAGATTGAAGATCTCAGACAAAGGTTATTTGATCTGTCAGCTGGATTTAACCAGTTCAAGGGCTTGATGAATGTTATGAATGGAAAGCTGGATGTTGTCATCAAGGGTTTGAACTTGGAGAAGATACCTACTGCTACTAGTCATGACACCAGTGTGGATTCAGATGAAAGGCTGGGAGATTTCTTGAAGAAGAAAAATAAGCCAATTATATTGGTGCTTACTTCAAAAGATCTGTATGAACAAACTGATGAAGAAGATGCTGGTGAAGACACATGTGTTGATGCAACTACAGAAAGGGATTCAGTGCAGGTTAAGACGAAGGTGGATGAGATAATTCAAGAAGTTGTTGCAGAAGTGGAAGCTGAAAAAGAAGGAAATCAGTCTGCTGAAGATGCTGGAAGTGAGGAAGAAGTTGGAGAAGGCTCAGAGAAAGGCCAAACATCAATGAAGAATTGAAGATCAGAGAAGACCAAAGTCTTGACCTTCTATCTATTTCTCTTCTTCTTTTCTGTTCTCAAGGCCTTGACTTTCTAGTAATAAATTTTCTTTAAGTTTTTTTTTTAAAAACTCTGAGTAATGATCCAACATTTCTTCATCCTTATTTGATGAAAATCAAAAAGGGGGAGAAATTATGTGTTTTGTGTTACTTGCAGTACTTGAATAATAATAATAATCAGTTGTTTTGGTTAGATCAGTTGTGTTATTATATTACTGTGATTATATGTAAATTTTGCTGATTATATGTGGTTTACTGGTTATCTGTGGTATTATTGTCTTTTGTATCTGCAATATGTGGTTATCTAATTTTTTAAGGAGTGACAGGAATATCTACACAAGGCTGTAGGTTTTGTCTTTCATCAAGGGGGGATTGTTGACTCAAAGACCCTTGAATGTGTTTTGGATGGTAATTGTTTTGAGTTATGAAAGACAAAGCCAAAGACATAGGCAGCAAAGCATTTCAAATACTCCAAGGCCTTGAGATACTGACAGAGCTTCAAAGCCTTGAGAGTTATTCTTATTTTGCTGAATTTTCTAACAAGTTTGTGTTGCAGATTGGATATCTGATTATGCAGATCAGAGTTTTGCTGAATATATTCTTGTTTTACATTATCTACATATCTAACACAATTGCAGATGATCAGAACAGGGAGAATAAAATGTTTCTGGGCTTAACTTTGAAAATCTGTGAAGCATGTTCAGAGCTTCAAGGCCTTGAGATGTGCCTTGAGCTGCTGACAGCTTTACAGAACTAAGTTGATTCTTTCTTGCAGGTTTTGATTCTTATTATTGTGTTTGTTTAATGAATTATAAGAGTCTTAAACTGGTTAATCAAGTTTTGTATGTGTCAGGAGTTAATCAGATTACTGTTCTAATCTTTTAACCAGTTTTTATCAGAAACTGGAAAACCAAACAGTCATAGTACTGTTATCTTTCTGGATTTTGTTGTTGCTGTGTTTTAATGTTGTTGCAGGTTTGTTAAACGTGCAAGAGCAATCTCAACAAACTCCAAGGGATATCCACTTATAGCTGTTTGAATTTCAGTTGAAAACAGAAGGAGAATTTGTAGGAACTGAGATCCTAAAATCTCTCATTCAGTTGCAGCTGGTGGATAAAAGAAACTGGTTTGAATTTTGAAAATAGAGGCTTGCAGAATTACTCAGAGAAGTGTGACAAACTCGTGGGAGATCATTCATTCAAACACACATGGATTCAAACTTCAATTCCAGTTTTCAGAAGATCAAGTCATTCCAGTTTCCAAAAGAACACATCCAGGCTTTACTAGCTTATTTCTTCTACTGTGTTCTTCACTTGTTTTGTAATCTGTGTATTTTTTAAATATCTTAAACCTCACTAAACCTAGTGGTTGGTTGTTCAAGTGAACAACAAGAGGTTCTTGTTAGCTCAATAGTTAGTAGATGGAACTAGATAGGTTTGGAACCACAAGCTGTATAGGTGTACGGAAAATCACTTAGGCTTGAAGATCTAGGGCTGTTTCGATGTGAGTAATAAGAAGTGTTTGCCCATTCCTGGTGGGATTATATCCCGCAGGAAGAGATTAGGTCCATTGGGACTGAACTCTGTAAATTGCTTTGTGTTCTTTACTTTACAGTTTTGTTATTTTCTGCTGCACACAACTCAAATCAAACTAGGGTTTATAAGCTGATTAGAACTGGTAATAGTTCAAGGCCTTGAAGCTTTCTATTTTTGCCTTTGAAAGTTTCAGACAGTTTTCTAAAATCTCAAGGCCTTGAGATTTGAGTTTCACACAAAGCTAATCTGTTAGAATCTGAGTTTTGCAAAAAGTTTCCATACTCTATTCAACCCCCCTTCTAGAGTATTTATGTCCTGTAATTAGTCTACATTACATACATTCAAACACAATACATCTATTGCAATGGTACAAGGAAGCATTAGCATCAGGGCACTTTGAAGATCGCCGGCAAGCGAACGAAGAAAGTAGTGAAAGATGGAGACTACCGAAAGAAGGTTATGTCAAAATAAACTCAGACGCTGCTTGGAGGGAGTATTCACCAGGAACAGGAGTGGGCTCAGTCATAAGAAATGATACCGGTCAATTTGTTGCCGCTCGGCAAAGAAGAATAATCCTGAAACGAACCCCGTTAATGGCGGAGTTAGCAGCCGCCAGCAGTGGGTTATCCATTGCAGCTCAACTGGGCTATAAATCCGTCGAGTTGGAGCTTGACTGTCAAGTAGCAGTGGTGTTGCTGCGCGAAGGAGGTGTCGGAAAAATTAAAGAGCTACATGACATCTCTGATTTGAAGGATATGATGGAGGAAATCAGAAACAAATCGGCTGATCTAAAACATGTGTACCGGGAAGGAAATGATTTCGCTCATTTGTTAGTCTCGAAAGCATTATTACAAGATGATATTTGTTATTTTTTGCAAACGCCAATGTGGGTGCTTAGTGTACAAGACTCGGATCTTTTGGGATTGACTATCTATATTATAAAATAGCATGGTTTAACTAACTTACGTTTTTTCAACCGTTAGATTAAATCAACCACATCCCGACCATTAGATCTCACCTACTTATTACATCTCTAACTACCCACTCTCCTTGGACATCCCTAACTACCCACTCTCCTTGGACATCCCTAACTAATAGGAGAGATGTTTTTCTCTACATCCCTAACTAATATGAGATAGGTTGTGAGTGATTCCACGTCCATTATAATGCTCATCCCATATTTGGAAGTTTTTTTTTTGTCACCACATTTGTAAATTTAATTTTTGGATAACACCTCTAAAATCATTTTAAAAAAAACGCCTCTAAATTAAAAAACTATCCAATTTAGGGATAGTGCCCTCGGGCACGGACAATACTCTAGTCCAGTAATAAAGCACTATTTTTCCTAAAACAAAAAAAAGAAACCAGCTAACCGTAGTTACAATAGAACTGTAGTTAAGCTGCAACCCAACTGTAATTGGCCCTGGTTGGATATCCCGATTTTGTTAACCACTACAAAAAGTTAACCAAAACTTCAACCCAAAATTTGTAGGACCCACATTCCACTCATTTTTCTACTCACATAAAAGTCAAAACCTCAAAAACCAAAACCATTAAATTCAAACATCTACCTAGTTTGGTTAACCAAACAACCCCAACCTTGTTATCCAAACAGGGCCATTAAGACAACTGTATGTATAACTGTTGTTATATGGCCCATATATTTTAGTTATGACAAATTGATCTTACTATTAACTATGGTAAAAGAATGGCAGTCTTTATTTGTTTCAATTGGGTCCTTCTGTCGATTGCTTATATCAGATATTTTTCGTTTTTGAAAGAATTCAGGTTGAGTTATCTAACTATGAAGAAAGCCATTCCTTGGTTAACTGTAAATCCATTTGACGAAGGGCAAAAATATTTAATTGGCTCTTGGTCAAATGATATGGTTAGTCTCAGTTTTTGTCTCACAGTGATAGTGATATCTAACATATTAATATTAAAAAAATTAAAATCTCCTCTAAATCAAATTATATAAAATATGTTTGTTTGAGACCACACTATACATCGCGAGCTACAAAGCCTACAAGTATGTAATCAATTACTGTTGAAATGTCATATACTAATGATGTAGTTGGTCAAAGAAACATAAACAGAAATCTGATTTTCAAAGAAGAATTAGTGGCACTTCAATTCATGGCCAAATTAAGGGTGGGCTAGCTTAGTCCTCATGTCATTTGGTTGACTGATACAGTAACAGTCCCATGTTTACTTAGTGCATGTTTGGTATCCTAGATTGGATTAAAATCGGTCTCTTTTCAACAATCTCGTTTGTTATGCTTGCAGATTTTAATCTGATAATCTGCAGATTAAAATAATCTGTGTGCAATTGTAGAATCTCCAAAATTGGGGATTATGCAGCTTAAAATCTCTAAAAAATTAATTTTGATTTTCCTTTTACATTAGCATGATCACATTTCAGTTACAAATATGTGTATTCAATTATTTGACTTTAGAGCTTTTTAAATTTTGTTAAATTGATCAAGTTAGTGATCTATAATTTCAGCTCATACCAAATAGATTGTGATTCTCAGTTAAGTTGAATTTTCTTTTCAGATTATTTTCAGCTGATTATTGAGATTTTAAGTTGATACCAAACAAGCTCTTAGCTTAACTAGTACGGGTGCAAATGGTTCAGTTTGAGCAAACAAATTCAAACCTCGACAATTCGATTTAATCTCCATTCGGTTGTATCCATCTCGGTTTTAGGTGGGTTTGTTCGGTTTAAATCGGCGATTTACATATTAGTAAATGTTATTACCTAAACTTGATTTTTAGTTTGAAAAATGTAAAACTGTGTAAAAGAAGGTTCAAATATAGAGCGTAAGGTAGACTCAAACAAATCTATAACCCTTACTTGATTTCTAAGAATCTTTTATGAAAAACTCGAGCAAGAATGTAAAAAAAACTTCAACATTTTACATGAGAGAATAATAATACTATGTTTAGGTACAAAAAATATATGCAATGCAGTAAAAGCGGTTTGATGCGATTTAACCGGTTCGATCATATTCGGTTTGTGTTTTTAACTGTTTGTACACGGTTCGGTTTAACTCGATTCGACGCGGTTTGCAGCTTTTTTGGTTTGAACTTGCACCCCTATTAAACTATTAGCTAGTACTTAAAAGATTAGGCCATGTACTTATTTATTTATCTTGCTAATTAGACCCTAATTAGACCCTGAAGTAGAGATCTACCTGGCAATTCGGGTCAACCCGTCGACTTGCGGGTTGAATCGAACCGTGCCGGGTCATACGCAGGTTGACCAGTCCTTGACCCGTTTATTTATGTGTCACTTTTTCGTGGATTCACTTAGACCTGTTGTGGGTTTGTGTCGAACCAACCCGCTAATTTCGTGTCGTCGTGTCGACTTTTTTATTGTTATGATCATGTCTATGATTTTTTTAGAGAATAAATAATGGTGAAAAAAAGTTTATCATTGTCAAAATTACATTTCAATATTATTATATATTTCATTTAAAATAATATATAAATACTACTATAAATAAACAATATATGCTTTGAAAACCTAAGAGTTGGCCCGGGCTGCCCTGAATCGGTCCGTTCGAGAATGTGACCATATGCCTAGTGGCCAGAAACCCTAAAAATAGGCCCAATTTTTTGAGGGCTCAACTCGGGTTTTAGAAGTTAGGCCGGAACACTGCCCAACCAAATAGAAAAATGACCTATATCTATATATATATATATATATATATATATATCAATTACTTATCACGAGTAATAACATAATATGAAAGATCCTTGATTGGTTTCCCACTAATATGTCGCTATTTGTTAAAGTTCTTATTAAAATACTGAGTTGAAAGTTAAAAATGAATACATTTTTCTTTTACTTATTATCACATAATATTTAAAATGACATTAGTATTTCGACAAAAAATAAATAAAGGGCTCGAGTCTTGAACTTTTTACATTTAGCGGACTTGGGCTTTCAAGTCCGGCCCGAAGTATGGGTTTGGCGGTCGGGCTTAGTAAAATTTACCTCGACCCGATGAGGCATGTTTGAACCCTGAAATGGGCACTCTTACACCAGCCCTATGAGCCGAGCTTAGGGTTCTTGACTCTAGGACCGACCTGTTTCCCGACAGTCCTCCTCCAAGGGGTCCAAGCCATGGTCGGTTAAGCCCATTTGACAACTCTATATTATACACCGTGCATAAATTGTTCCAAAACTCTAAATAGAACACAATTAAAAATTTTTAAAACCAAATTTTGATTTTCTTTGTGTTCAAATACTCGTAATTGCATCATGTTTGAAGTATACTTTCATTATGAAACTATTCCTTAAGTAACAGCTCGACGCTAAATTACTGTTGGGATGCCTCGCACATAGTGGCACTTGTACGACAATACATACGTCGCACGCCATATTTTACAAAAGGGGTGGATAAAATAATTTTAGCACTTACCGTAATTTTAAGCTGGGCACTCGTCCTTAAAAGTAGTATATTTTTTTTACCCACGTCGCCTTTATTTTAGTGTAATGGATCAATCTATTAATATTGGTCTTGTAAGCCCAACTCAGTTGTATCCGTTACGAAGTCAGCCCAAGCGGGCATTTGAGTGTGGTATAACTAAGTTATTTTTGGGCAGTTTTTGTTTTCACATTTTTTTTAACCATTTTCCTTTAAGTTCTCCTCTTGACAGACCTTATGTGCTGCTCTCTATGCATATGAACCTGTATCCAGAGGCAATCGAGTATTTTTCGTCATCGGTGTAGTACTAGATTAGCTCGTCTGTCGTCTGATTGGTTGGAATTTATAACTTAAAGATCTCTCCTCGTCCATAAGGTACTGGCTCAGTCTGTCTCTACCCCAATTATGTCTTCCCTCATACAACTTGCTGCCGAGATACATGTTGAGTATTAGGATATAACATGTTTTGTAGTTTGCATGGGTAACCATATCTTTCAATATTTCGATAAGCTCTCCATTACTGAGTTTCTTGAAAGCTCCATTTGATATAAAATATATTCCTGCTAAGAATTCACAAAAACCATAAGAGATAATCTGATTGGACTTTAGTTTAAAATCCAACATACTGGTATTTTGGAAATAATTGGTCTTGTAGACTTTACTAATTAAACTGTCTGGGTTTCTGATGATCCTCCAACCTTATTTTGCGCGAACTGTTGTGTTAAATAATTCGAAGTCCGGAAAGCCGAGACCTCCCTTTTCCTTTCTTACTTTTAGTTTTTCCCAGCCGATCTATTGTAAACCTCATTTTCCTTCACTGCTTCCCCACCAAAAAACACGAGTTAAATGTTCTAGTTGTTGACAAGTCTCTTTTGGCATAAAAAGAATCCCATTGTGTACTTGGAACATGTTTCTGCTATTGCTTTGATGAGGACTTCCTTGCGAGCAGTCGAGAGGGTTTTTACTTTCAATTTGCTGACCACTCTTTTAATTAAATTTTGGAATGTGATCTTCTTCCGCTTTCCTGTTTTTTGTGGGTAATCCCAAGTAATTCTCATGTTTTTTTGCTACAAGTACCCCCACAAAGATGACTAAAGAGATGTTAGTCTATCTCTTTGAAGTTGTCCGAGAACACTGATTTGGACTGCTGTCAATTTATTTGCTGTCCCGAGGCTATGCCATTCTCATGTAAAATTTTTAGGAAAAATGTAATTTCTTTGTTATCTGCCTTTGTAAATAGTAGGCCGCGTCAACAAAAGAGGTGTGACTCTAGGTCCACCTCTTGAGGCAGAAACTCTAGTTACGTACTTACTGTCAAGAGCTTCTGTAAGCCTCCAAGACAACGTTTCGTTCACCAATAAAAAAAGGCAGGGGGGTAACGGAAACCTTGAACCCCTCTCAAGTATGATACTTCCAACTACCTTACTGTTTACTATCAAGCTATAGGATACCGCCGTAACACACAATATAATAAGTTTAATAAACTTGATACTAAAACCATGTGCTCTATACATGCCTTAAAAATTCGACTCCACGTGGTCATAAGCTTTGCCCATGTCAAGCGTTAATGCTAATGACATGGTTCTACCTTTCATTCTATCTTCATTTTGTGTATTAGTTCAAACGTCGTCCGGACATAATCAGTAATTTGTCTACTGGGTACGAATGCACTTTGATTTTTAGAAATCAGACTTGGTAGGAACCTATTCAATTTTTTTGCTAGTCTTTGCCACAACTTTATAAATTTTGCAACACAAGCTAATTGGATAAAAATCAATAGCCTTGCTCACATGTTTAGATTTATGAATTATGGAGATTTGCGAATGGTTCAGGTCCTCGAGCGGAGATTCTTAATTCAAAACTTCTATACACTTTCATTCAACTGCTAATCCCACAATTTCCTAAATTTTATGGTAGTCGTTGTGTCATGGGCTTTATGAGGAGCTAAGCTTTTTCACAATTCGTACTTTCTCTCCTATGGACGGAGCGGCGAGAGCGTTTATCTGCTCCCCCAAAAGTAGCTCCTCCACGCCGGAATCATAGGTTCCATATGTGCCCTAGTAGGGCCATTGGAAATTAATAGATCACATAAAAAGGATTTCAGAATTTGAGTCACCTCCTGATCCTTTGTATGCCAAAAATCCTGGATATCTTCGATTCCCTTTACCCGGTTCTGTTGTTGCAAAATTGATGCCTGACAGCGTAAACCTATCTGCTTTTTCGCAAGTGTACGATCAAGTAATATAGAGTATGTAATTGTGACTCTGGTTGTCGAACCCTCGAGAACAGTTTGAGTTTTTGCTAATCAGAATTAGAATTAGACACAAAGTTTGTAAAAAGGAGGAAGGTTTAGGATTTGACTCTACTAAATTGCAATAAATAAAAACAGTAAAAAGCTTATTTTATTTTTTTCTGTTGAATATTTTGCGGAAATTGTTGTAGTTGTAAAAGTTGATAATTCTAAAAATCTAGATTCCAGGATCCCCTAGGGTTACTCTCCAGCTTTCATGGTATATTTGATTTCAGAAACACACCGTGGTTTTGTTTATGCCAGCATACCAATAGTGCAATCTCCTCTCGGTCTCATGCACCTATCACTCGACTGCAGATTTTCGGGTCCTCTCGGTCCACCTAAATCTGCAGGTTCGTTCTAAGTCTGCTAGGGTTACAGGTTCTCCTCTCGGTCTCCCCCTAAACGTCTAGCAGTTGGTCTAATGCTTCTGGGCTAGTCCCCTGATTCTTTTCACCTCTCGGTCCATCAAGGCAGAGTACTAAATCCTGTCTTTTCTTCCTAACTTTCACTGGTCACTCTCGCGCACCAGATCCTGTCTGTAACACTCCTGGGTGATCAAGCCATTCATGTATGTAAATAAAATCAAAGACAGAATAATAAACAAACCATCCTGTATTAAGGCTTAGCTAACCATGCATCTGAAAATCAAAACAACCAAGTCTGCTGAATTCATAAACCCTAGGTTCACCAAGAACCTAGGCAAAAGGTCTAGCTAGCTTGCATTATTTAAAAACACCGTTTCATAAAGAGAGAAAAGATCAAACTAGTTATTTTTCTGAAAATACTGGAAAACTGCTCCAATCCTGCTCTGCTCCAACTCCTGGCTGCTGTGAAACTGGCTGCTGATGATGATGATAGCTGTGTGAGTATGTATGCGTCCCCCTAATTCAGTGCTGGGACACCTCCTTTTATACTGCCACAGTCTCCAAAACTGATGCACGAAATTCCTGTTTTACCCTCGAAAAGACCCGTCCTGGAAGCTTCTGGAAATCTTCTGTGCGTTCGAACGCACACTTCCTGCGTTCAAACGCAGTGCGTCTGAACGCACACCCTCTGCGTTTGAACGCAGGCCTTAGCCGTTTTTTCCTTTTTCTCTTATGGCTCCTGGACCCATGCGTTTGAACGCAGCTCCTCTGCGTTTGAACGCACCCCTTGGCCTTCTCTTCTCTTGAGTGTTGAGTCCTGCGTTTGAACGCAAGAAGTGCGTTTGAACGCACCCCTTAATTTTTTAGCGCTTCTGCCTCTGACCCCTGCGTTTGAACGCAGACTGCCAGCGTCTTAACGCAGGACTTAGCCAATTTTCTGCCATTTTCCTGCTGCTCCCATCTCGTGCGTCTGAACGCAGATGCCCTGCGTTTGAACGCACCACTTAGCATTTTTTCCTCTTTTTCTGCTCAGCTTTCCTGGCACGCTGCCTCCCATCCAAGTTAATCTCATGCATTTTTCGGCACCTGTTACCTGCACATCATAACACGCACCCGCGATCATATCCAACAAACAAAAGTATGCATAAAATTACTCAAATTGTACAATCATGATCTATAAATCTCTGCCTCGTATCAGGTGGAAAATAAGCTGAAAATGGCCAAACTCAACTCTCACAGGGTTAAAACCAATGGTAAAAAGATGTCTCAGACTAATCCATTTTCAAGCTGTCAAAATACCCCCACACTAACCTCTGCTCGTCCCGAGCAGACCCTTGCATACTGCCTTGCAGACCCATTTTTGCATACTTTAATTGCATACTTCCCCTCTTTCACAGATTCAAAACACAGACCAAAACACTCAATAGACGACTGACTCAGATACAGAATATACACAAACTGACTCAAGACACAGCTATTTTTTTTTATATATATATATTTTCTGAAATTGGGCAACCTCTCTATCATAAACTGAAATCATCAAACCCTCACAAGCTTATTTCGAAATTCCACAACACGCAGCAAGAAATGATATAAACTGATCCTATGCACAAATTCACTAAGGTATCCCCAAACATCCACCAAACCAACCAAGATAAATCACGTCTTTTGACTTAGAGGGTCCAGGCATCTACAGTCAACAGATAATTTTTCTTCGCCAAGTCATTTGAGGTTTTCAGACCCTCTTAGCCGTTATTGCGTTTGATTTGCAAATTGTCCCATTGCTGGGAGACACAACTCCTGTGTAATACGGCTTGACTTTAATTTCCCTCTTAAGCTCTAAATTGGATTGAATCCAAATTTTCCATGTAAATGGGAGCACATTATGTTGTTTCTCCTTTAAGCGCAAATTATTATTTATTTATTTATATTATTTTTTTTTCTTTTCTTTTTTTTTTCTAATCACCTCTGTTTTTACAACTGTGCTGTAGAGCTTTAAGAGTGCGGGCTTTTTAGGATTTTCTCTTGGAACCACCTTAAGGGATGGTGGTGTACATTCTCCAACTTCGCTTAGGCCACAGATTTGTACCACATAAATCCGACTCTACACGAAGGTCCACCCCAGATTCCAAGAGTCCACCAGTTTCCACTGGAAACAGAATATTCAATTATCTAAGGACCAAATCTGCCTAGCACACTAGAGAAGTCAAAAGTATGCCTATTATCTACTTTCCACATTCCTGAATACCCGGGATAGCCTGTCGTGAAAATTGTGCACAAAATACTAAAATTTGAAGTATCCCTGCTACGGTGCTTCCTACTCTCATAAGCTCTTTCATTGGACTCTCTTCAGTTTCTAGGTCCTAAGTTGCCCTTTCTCAAATTTTTTTTTTTCAGAATTATTTATTTATTATTATTTTATTTTATTTTTCATTTTTTTTATATCATGCAAGGTCAGAAAGGTTGGTGGGTAGACTTAACATAAAAAACGTGCTGACTCAAAAAATGAAAATAAAATGAAAAATAAAATTGACAAAAATATGCTGACACGGCTATGCAGGAGGACACGATTCCCCACCCCCACACTAGAGGTGGCGCGTCCTCGCGACTCTACTGATCTGGTCTGTAACTAGAATCTGTGTTCTCCGGAGTAGACTGGTCAGTCGGCTCGGGAGATGGTGAAGGGGTTCGCCCTCTGGCGCGTTTCCTCGCAGCATGGCGTGCTGCGGCAGCGGTACCAGCATGGCTGGCACCGGGATGGGCACTGCTGGCCCCTGGGTCTGCATGCTCTCTCCTAGGTGGGTACTGGGTACCGGGTCTGCCGGGGTCACCTACACTGTCTGCATGTTCAGGGCTCGGTGTGGGGTCATGGCCAGAGAAGCTATCATATGGCCGGCTATCCTCCATTGTCCAGCTGGGACAATTATCACTCGAATAGCGGTCCGGGAAATTAAACCTCTTACCACACATGTTGCTCTGAATTTCAGCGAGTGCCGCCTCATGAGCTCTCATGGCGGCTGTGTGAGCGTGGTAGATATGCTTCTGGGTCTTGAACAATTTGCCAAGACCCCTGGCCATTTTCTTGACCGTCCTTACCAGGTAGTTCTGTACTTTTTCTTGGGCCTTAATTTTCTTTCTGACCCACTCCTCATGCTCAGTCCTCTCCAGGCGCCCAAAAGAACTGCGCCTGGCCCCTCTGCTAGACTGCCCCAAGTCAGGGTCAACCTGCCTGTGTTCACTGGAACTGGCAGATCGGGGCAGTGGGAAGGGACCTGGTAAGGCTGGAAAACCCCCATCACCGGGAGGGGGCGGTGGTGGCATACCAACACTCCCACCCTGAGGTGGAACATCATCATCATCGTCCACTTGGACATATTCAGGAGGCCCATGCACGGCCTCATGCAACGCACATCTCATGTTCTTGTACTTTCGAACCTGAATTGGTCGAATATCTCTCAGGTCGCCAGGAATTACCACCAGATAGTCCTGTGCCATTTTTGTTAACATCCCCAGGAGACCCAAACCCTTCTTGCTGTGAGTCTCTCTCCGCTCCCGGAAAAACTCACAAATAATCTCCGGGAGGCTCACAGGCTCGCGGGCCATCAGACAGTAAACAAGCAGGGCAATATTATAATCAATGTGGGTAAAGTGTTTTATACCCACAACTCTGTTGTTCACCCACTCTGTCCACCATCTCGCCTCTCGAATCAGGTAGGTCGCAGGGAGTTTCCGGTAGGAAGGACTCCTTTCAGGGTGGTACCAAGCAGCGCCGGGTACACCAGCACACAGGGTGGTCAAGATCTGCTCACTCAACTGCTCAGATGGATGACGTCTCAGTTCCTGAAACTGACAGTCATCCAACACTAACTCCAGACCCAGACTCTCTCGGATACTCTCTGGGGTGATTCGAATCCATCTTTTTCTGCAGTAAATCCAGTCAATTGACTGGGCTTCACTGTTCATGCACTGCTGGAGATTGCTGTAAATCTCCTTAGCCAGCACAGAACTGACCTGCAGATTGGTAAACCCAGTAAACAAATCCCCAAAATGATCCTGCCCAGTATAGTTGAACAGTTCATCCCCCATTGCTACTCTATCACGGGGAAAAGTCCTCTCAGCGGGTATGTCATACCGAATCTTTTTGTCTTGCAGAAAGAAACGGTGAGCCTCCATGTTAACAAACCTATGGTCGCAGAAATGGTTAGCCCTAAGCAATCGGCAGTCGATGATATTCAAAGGTGCAATTGCCCTATCCGGCCTCATGTAAGGTTAATCCTCCTCCATTTCAAGATGCAAACAGTAAAAATTGAAAATACTCAAAGAGAATGAAAAGATAGAACCTGGCTACCCGGAGTGAATCTTACGGGTACAGATCTGGAAATATCTCTCTGAAGTGGATCTGTCAGTGTTTGGATCGGATGAGTTAGACCACCCCCACACTGTTCCTGACCTTCTGGTGGTCCTGCGGTGGTCGTCGGAGGCTGCTGGCGGCAGACTGTTCTGGCGGCTGCTAGGGCAGAGAGAATTTTCTAGAGAGAGAGTTGAAAACTGGAAGACTTGTGTGAAAATGAGTCACTGTCATCCGTACAGTATATATAGGCAAACTTTCAGAAATTGCAGAATGGCCCCAAAATTTCAAAATTTTTCAAAATTTTCCGAAATTTTTGATCCCGCTCGAATGTGCGTTTGAACGCAGCTCCTGCGTTTGAACGCACAGCTTAAATTTTTCTGGAAATTTTGAAGAGCTGATGATCTGCGTTTGAACGCACGGTGTGCGTTTGAACGCAGTGCTCGAATGTTCTTGAATTTTCTGGGTCTGATGAGTTGCGTTTGAACGCACATGAGTTGCGTTTGAACGCAATGCTTATCTTCTGCATCTCGGATGAGCTGCGTTTGAACGCACATGAGTTGCGTTTGAACGCATGCCTTTGTCTCTAAAAAATTCTCTGCTGATTGGGTCTGCGTTTGAACGCAGGATCTGCGTCTAAACACACGTCCTTAGATTTTTCCACCTCATCTCTGTCTTCTTGCGTTTGAACGCACATGAGTTGCGTTTAAACGCACCACTTGGTGGCTGGAATTTTTCATGGTGTGATCTGCGTTTGAACGCAGGTCTTCTGCGTTTGAACGCAAAAGTGTTAACCGTTTCCAGTGCTTTTCCTGTCTGTTGGTGGGGCTGCGTTTGAACGCAGGGTCTCTGCGTTTGAACGCACACGTGCGTTTGAACGCATATCTTCTGCGTTTGAACGCACGCCTCTGCTTCCTGAAACACTGAGTTCAACATTAAATCCCTCTTTCTCACTTTTCTCTCGAATTATGAACATTGTAAAAATTATAAAAAAAACAACTAATCTATGTTGGGTTGCCTCCCAACCAGCGCTTGTGATTTACAGTCGACAGCCCGACTTTGTTACCTCTGCTGTAATCACGGAATGTCGAGGTAGAGTGCCTCTACCTCCATGATTTCCTGAGGATCCCTGTATGGCTTGACTCTGTTCCCATTCACCTTGAAAACTGTATTGTCCCTCGGGTTCTCCAGCTCCACCACTCCCCATGATGTAATGTCCTTCACAATAAATGGTCCAGACCATCTTGAGCGCAGCTTCCCTGGATAGAATTTCATCCTTGAATTGTATAGGAGGACCTTCTGCCCGATTTCTATCTTCTTTGGTAGAATGCGGTTGTCATGCCACTTCTTTGTTTTCAATTTATAAATTTTGGCACTATCATACGCAGTTTTACGGAATTCCTCCAGTTCGAGTAGTGCAATCTTCCGTTTATTTCCTGATAAACTGTGATCCATATTGAGCTGCTTGATTGCCCAGTAAGCTTTGTGTTCCAATTCTACTGGTAAGTGACATGCTTTTCCAAACACCAGCTGGTACGGGGACATTCCCAGTGGGGTTTTGTAAGCAGTTCTGTATGCCCAAAGTGCATCATCCAGCTTTAACGACCAGTCCTTGCGTCCTGGATTCACAGTTTTTTCCAGTATGCTCTTTATCTCCCTGTTGGACACCTCTGCTTGCCCGTTTGCCTGAGGGTGATAAGGCAGTGATACCTTATGGATAGACACCCCGTACTGCTTTAGAACCTTGGCAAAGACTTTATTGATAAAATGAGAACCTTCATCACTGACCATGGCCCTCGGTGTTCCAAATCTGGTAAAGATGTTTCGTTTGAGGAACTTTTCCACGACTGACGCATCATTCTTCTGGCAGGCTATTGCTTCCACCCATTTTGACACGTAATCTACTGCCAATAAGATGTAGAGATTTCCCAGAGACGAAGGAAAAGGACCCATAAAATCAATACCCCATACGTCGAAAGGTTCGACTTCCTGCCAAAGTGTCATGGGCATTTCATTCTGCTGGGAGATATTTCCTGTCCTTTGGCAGCGATCACAACTCTGCGCATAATCATGGCAGTCCTTGAAAACTGTTGGCCAGAAAAATCCTGACTGCAGCACCTTGTGAGCTGTTCTCGGTCCGCTGAAGTGTCCCCCACACTGTGCTGAGTGGCAGTGCTGAATTACCTCCAAAATTTCGTGACATGGAATGCATTGTCGGAGAATATTATCTGCCCCTTGCTTGAACAGATAAGGATCGTCCCAGAAATATTGCCTGCAATCTGAAATAAATTTCTTTTTCTGCCAAGGGGTGATGTCTTCAGGGAGTGCTCCATTGACCAAATAATTGGCAATGGCGTAGTACCAGGGTCGTCTGTTGGTCTTGATCTTCATAATATGTTCATCCGGAAAATTTTCTTGAATGGGCATCACTTCTTCTGTAGGCTTTTCCAGACGAGATAGATGATCTGCTACAACATTTTCAACTCCCTTTTTATCCCTGATTTCGACGTCAAATTCCTGCATCAGCAGAATCCAACGCAGCAGCCTTGGCTTTGCATCTTTCTTTTCCAGCAAGTATTTCAGTGCACTGTGATCTGTAAAAATAATGACTTTAGAGCCTACCTGGTACGATCTGAATTTATCCAGGGCAAAAACGACTGCCAGCAGCTCCTTCTCTGTAGTCCCATAATTAATCTGCGCCTCATTTAGTACCCTGCTGGCATAGTAGATGACGCTGCACACCTTGTCCTTCCTCTGTCCCAGTACCGCGTCCACAGCGTAATCACTGGCATCGCACATCAGCTCGAACGGGAGGGTCCAGTCCGGTGTTGTGATAATGGGTGTAGTCGTCAGCCTCTCTTTAAGCATGTCAAAAGCTTCTTTGCAGGCTTCGTCAAATACGAAGGGCACATCTTTTCCCAACAAATTACATAGTGGCTTTGTAATTTTTGAGAAATCTTTAATAAACCTTCTGTAAAATCCTGCGTGGCCCAAAAAGCTCTTGATTGCCTTCACTGTGGTTGGATATGGCAGCTGCTTGATCACCTCTATTTTTGCTCTGTCTACTTCCAGCCCTTTACTGGAAATCCTGTGTCCCAGCACTATTCCTTCAGTAACCATGAAGTGGCATTTTTCCCAGTTGAGTACCAGGTTTGTTTTTCTGCAGCGAATCAGAACTCTGGCCAGATGGTATAAGCAATATTCAAAGCTTTCCCCGAATAATGAAAAATCGTCCATGAAAACTTCCAAATTTTTCTCTTTCTTATCAGAGAAAATAGCCATCATACACCTCTGGAATGTTGCTGGAGCATTGCACAGTCCAAATGGCATTCGTCTAAAGGCGAATGTTCCGTACGGGCAAGTGAACGTCGTCTTTTCTTGGTCTTCTGGATTTATATAGATCTGGTTGTAGCCAGAGTACCCATCAAGAAAGCAGTAATAAGCATGGTGCGCTAGTCTGTCCAACATCTGGTCCATGAATGGCAGCGGAAAGTGGTCTTTCAGTGTGGCATCGTTCAGCTTCCGATAGTCCATACAGATTCGCCAGCCAGTGACAGTTCGCTGGGCGATCTGTTCCTGATCAGCATTCTGCACTACTGTAATACCCCCTTTCTTTGGTACACACTGGACAGGACTCACCCAGGTGCTGTCTGATATGGGGTATATAATTCCTGCTTCTAGCCACTTCATGACCTCCTTACGTACCACATCTTTCATAATTGGGTTTAGTCTTCTTTGAGGCTGGATAACTGGCTTCTTGCCTTCTTCGATTCTTATTTTGTGCATGCAATAATCAGGACTGATTCCCTTCAAGTCTGCAATTTTCCATCCTATGGCTTCTTTATGCTCTCGGAGTACCTCCAGTAACTTTTTTTCCTGTTCCTGAGATAAAAGAGAAGAAACAATTATCGGCAGGGTATTATTTTCACCAATAAAAGCGTACCTGAGGTGTTCTGGCAACTGTTTTAATTCCAGGGCTGGTGGTTCCTGGAGTGACGGGACTAGTGTCATTTTCTGCTCGCCTCCTTCATCTCTGTATAGTTTGACCCAGCTTTCTGTTCCCATGATCTGCTCATCCTGTTGCTCTTCTGTTTCCACTGGAAATATGTCTTCAAATTCCTCCCATAAATCTTCTATCTCATCGCTTTCCAGATCATCAATTACCTCTACTGCAAAACAGTTTTCATGCCCATAATGATCGGGAAGCTGGAGAGATTTGAAAACATTAAATTTTACTTTTTCTTCATTGATTTGCATGGACAGCTCTCCACTTTTGCAGTTAATAATGGCTTCACCAGTCGCCAGGAAAGGTCTGCCCAGGATCAGCGGAACCTCTCCTGCCTCCATATCCAGTATCACAAAATCTGCTGGAAAAATAAGCTTTCCCACTTTTACCAGGATATCTTCAATTACTCCATAGGCAGGTTTCACGGATCTGTCAGCCATTTGAAGCATAATTCTTGTTGGACGTGGTTCTCCGACTCCCAGACTTTTGAAGATGGTCAGTGGCATCAGGTTGATGCTGGCACCCAAGTCGCATAAGGCTTTTCCTGTGTATGCACTGCCCAGGGTTACTGGAATAACAAAGCTGCCAGGGTCTTTCTTTTTCAGTGGTAGACCATTTTTTACACAACTGCTCGCTTCTGCTGTCAGATTCACTGTTTCGAAGTCACTCATTCGCCTTCTACCGTACAAGATGTCTTTGAGAAATTTCGCATAAGTAGGCATTTTGGCAAGTGCTTCAGCAAAGGGTATGTTTATCTGTAATTGCTTGAATACCTCCAGAAATCTGGCGTAGTCTTTGCTGTCATCTCTCTTGCTTGTCTTCAGAGGGTAAGGAACCTCCTTGGAAATTGACACTGTTTCTTGAGTACCCTCATTCGTCTGCTCTGCTTCCTTCTCGACCGAACCCCTTTTCTGAGGGTTAGCGGTTGAACTGTCTTCCCGGTCAATCACTTCCTGTTCAATAATCTTGGACTTTTCTGCGCGTGCATGACTGGGATACGGTGGATCCTGCAGTGCAATTCCACTCCGAGTTGTGATAGCATTGATTTGAGCGCGTGGATTGTTCACTGTGTTAGATGGTAAATTCCCTGGGGCTCGTTCTGCCTGGTTCTGTGCAAGCTGTCCATTCTGTACTTCCAAGTTGCGGATAGCAATCTTCATCTGGCTTACATCAGCAGTTAATGAGTCCATCTGTGCGAATCTAGTTTCCAACTGCTTATTGAATTTCTCCATATAGGACTCAAAATGTTGCTGAGACAGGTTTAGTTGTGGTGCTGCTTGTGCAGGCTGAGCTGGAGCTGTCTGTTGTGCCTGTGGCCTGTGCTGGAATCCTGGTGCATATACTGCTGCATTGGGATTTCTATAGCGAAACCCTGGATGGTCACGCGTACCTGGTCTGTAGCGACTAGGATCCCACTGCTGCTGAACATAGTTGGCATCTTCGGTCTGAAGCTCCAGAATTGCTGCGTCAAAGTCAGGTTCGTCCACTGATGCCACCGGCTTCTTTTCTGTATACACCTTCTTGACTAGGTCCTGTACCACTTTCGTGAGATTGTCAATCCTGTCATCAACCACTGGTTCTGCTGCTGCTGCTAGCCTGCGGTCATCAAACAGGCGAGTATCCTGTTTGGCTAATCGCTTCATCAGTTCGTATGCTCCATCTTTATCCACATGGTATAAAAAGTTACCCCCAGCTTCCCTATCAATCCTGTCTGCATTCTCCCTGTCAAGTGCATGGTAGAATACCTGCAGAATCTTTGCGTCCCCGAAGCCGTGGTTGGGGCATTTTTTAACGAGTCTCATCAACCTGTCCCATGCATCTACCACTGTCTCCCCCATCTGCTGTTTGAAAGATAAGATCTCACTCTGCAGCTTGATAACGCGGGATGCAGGGTAGAATTTTGCCAAGAAATCAGCAACACACCCTTCCCAGGTAGTGATAGACCTCGGTGGTCTTGCCTCCAGCCAATCTTTTGCTGTTCCGAACAAACAGTATGGGAATAAAATCAGCTTTAGCGTGTCCGCTTCGACCCCTCTATACGTAATCTTGTTGCAGTAATCCTCAAATTTTCCAAGGAAGTCGTTTGGATCTTCATCTGCCTTCCCATTAAAAGGACAATGGGTCTGGGCGGTCTGAATGGTGGATGATTTCAGGTCGAAGTGCTCTGCTGTAATGGGAGGCACTACAATGGCTGGTTGATGTCCTCCGGTTGGGACTTCAAAGTTTTCGACCAGTGCCCTTCCAGACCTGTTATAAGTCCTCTGATTGTTCCTGGAAGCAAATCCTGCTGCTATCAGCTCTTCAATGTAAAGAGCCATCTGTGCTGGGGTACGTTGCGGCTGTCCTGTGGGTGTTCCTGTTTCGGTTGTGGTGTCTTCTCCGTGCTCAGACATCGCTGCTCGGTGTCTGCGACTTTGCTCTCTGAAAAGTTTTTCGGGATCTTCGAGTGGTGATACCAGTTTGCTGGGCAATCTGGGCATAAACTAGAATAGCCTGAAAATCAGATTTCAAGAGCAGTAAGTCGAAAGAAAGTAACTGTAAAAATAAAAGAAAAACTCTGAGACTTATTCTAATGTCTCTTTAACAAAAACTGTAACCGTTCCCCGGCAACGACGCCAAAAACTTGACAGCGTAAACCTATCTGCTTTTTCGCAAGTGTACGATCAAGTAATATAGAGTATGTAATTGTGACTCTGGTTGTCGAACCCTCGAGAACAGTTTGAGTTTTTGCTAATCAGAATTAGAATTAGACACAAAGTTTGTAAAAAGGAGGAAGGTTTAGGATTTGACTCTACTAAATTGCAATAAATAAAAACAGTAAAAAGCTTATTTTATTTTTTTCTGTTGAATATTTTGCGGAAATTGTTGTAGTTGTAAAAGTTGATAATTCTAAAAATCTAGATTCCAGGATCCCCTAGGGTTACTCTCCAGCTTTCATGGTATATTTGATTTCAGAAACACACCGTGGTTTTGTTTATGCCAGCATACCAATAGTGCAATCTCCTCTCGGTCTCATGCACCTATCACTCGACTGCAGATTTTCGGGTCCTCTCGGTCCACCTAAATCTGCAGGTTCGTTCTAAGTCTGCTAGGGTTACAGGTTCTCCTCTCGGTCTCCCCCTAAACGTCTAGCAGTTGGTCTAATGCTTCTGGGCTAGTCCCCTGATTCTTTTCACCTCTCGGTCCATCAAGGCAGAGTACTAAATCCTGTCTTTTCTTCCTAACTTTCACTGGTCACTCTCGCGCACCAGATCCTGTCTGTAACACTCCTGGGTGATCAAGCCATTCATGTATGTAAATAAAATCAAAGACAGAATAATAAACAAACCATCCTGTATTAAGGCTTAGCTAACCATGCATCTGAAAATCAAAACAACCAAGTCTGCTGAATTCATAAACCCTAGGTTCACCAAGAACCTAGGCAAAAGGTCTAGCTAGCTTGCATTATTTAAAAACACCGTTTCATAAAGAGAGAAAAGATCAAACTAGTTATTTTTCTGAAAATACTGGAAAACTGCTCCAATCCTGCTCTGC
This sequence comes from Linanthus parryae, assembly GCA_023055425.1. Taxonomy (NCBI): domain Eukaryota; kingdom Viridiplantae; phylum Streptophyta; class Magnoliopsida; order Ericales; family Polemoniaceae; genus Linanthus; species Linanthus parryae. The sequence goes on from JALGPY010000002.1 coordinate 71,739,419, forward strand.
TCCAACTCCTGGCTGCTGTGAAACTGGCTGCTGATGATGATGATAGATGTGTGAGTATGTATGCGTCCCCATAATTCAGTGCTGGGACACCTCCTTTTATACTGCCACAGTCTCCAAAACTGATGCACGAAATTCCTGTATTACCCTCGAAAAGACCCGTCCTGGAAGCTTCTGGAAATCTTCTGTGCGTTCGAACGCACACTTCCTGCGTTCAAACGCAGTGCGTCTGAACGCACACCCTCTGCGTTTGAACGCAGGCCTTAGCCGTTTTTTCCTTTTTCTCTTCTGGCTCCTGGACCCATGCGTTTGAATGCAGCTCCTCTGCGTTTGAACGCACCCCTTGGCCTTCTCTTTTCTTGAGTGTTGAGTCCTGCGTTTGAACGCAAGAAGTGCGTTTGAACGCACCCCTTAATTTTTCAGCGCTTCTGCCTCTGACCCCTGCGTTTGAACGCAGACTGCCAGCGTCTGAACGCAGGACTTAGCCAATTTTCTTCCATTTTCCTGCTGCTCCCATCTCGTGCGTCTGAACGCAGATGCCCTGCGTTTGAACGCACCACTTAGCATTTTTTCCTCTTTTTCTGCTCAGCTTTCCTGGCACGCTGCCTCCCATCCAAGTTAATCTCATGCATTTTTCGGCACCTGTTACCTGCACATCATAACACGCACCCGCGATCATATCCAACAAACAAAAGTATGCATAAAATTACTCAAATTGTACAATCATGATCTATAAATCTCTGCCTCGTATCAGGTGGAAAATAAGCTGAAAATGGCCAAACTCAACTCTCACAGGGTTAAAACCAATGGTAAAAAGATGTCCCAGACTAATCCATTTTCAAGCTGTCAATGCCTTCCTATGAGAAAAACCTATTTTCATGTCTCTTTGTTCCAACCAATTTACTCTTGATCTTTGCCTCTACATGGTTTCTTCACGGTGAAGGATGATTCCAATCGCTTCCTACATGTGTTAGGTACTTTATGTAGGGTTTTGATGCACGTTACACAACTGTAATACAAAAAAATTCTGCTCGAAACCCTCCATGAATCGCATGTGAAGCATTCATAACGTGATAAAGGAGATATGGTTACCTTGTGAATCTGACTGATCACTACGTAGAACTGATGTCCACGCTTCTGCATATATCCACACCGTAGGATGAGTAACTGGATCTTCCTCTACTGTTTGTGCTAGCAGTGTAGGGAATGAAGCAATCAAGAGCTTGATCCAATCAAGCAGTGCATGTAACAATGGATTTGGGAGGTGGCCGCGCGCCTCTCTTGCCGTCGAGTAGTGGGGCGGACTCCTCTCTCTCTCTCTTGCTCTAATTATTTCATCTTATAAAATATTATTGTAATACCCCGTGTTTAACTAAAGGGCAATTTGGTAATTTTAGACGTGTTAATTAAATTTTAGGTTGCGAGTGGTGATATGGGTAATATTTTTTAAAATTTTAATAGACGAGAATCTATGGTGCGAATTTTAATTTTTGCGCGAATTATTCTTTTTTCTAGACATTTCCGCAATATCGACCACCGCGTAAGCCTATACACCCACCACACCCTATCATTCTCTATTAACCATTTATTTAAATAAATGGAAACCCACCTTTTTCTCTGAGTTTTTCCTTCCTTCTTCTTCACGACCAAGCAACAACCACCGCCCCGACACATCACCGCCCTCAACTCACCGCCACCCTCATCACCGCCCTCAACTCCTTCCTATAAAAGCCTCACACACCCCAGCATCCAACTCCACACAACCATCAGCCGCCACCACCACTCCCTTGCAGCTCTCTCTCTCACTTCGGCAAACAACCACGACCACCATTATCAACTTCACCACCATCATCTCCCTCACTGTCTCTCAGTTTCCTCACTCCCTCCACCTCTTTCTCTTCTCTGCTGATCGAGCGAAACACAACAGCAAGCAACACAGTGGCCAAGAACCACCATCGCCGCCGCTTCCACTGCTGGAGAAACCCACTCGAAGTCACCACCACCTCCATCTCTTTCCATCTTGTCTCCGCTCTCGATTACCCCTCTGTTTCGAAATCTGAACCAGAAGAACAGACAAGAACAACAAGTACAACAGTAGCCGAAGAATACCACCAACGCCGGCGAAACTCCATTATTTCCGGCGAGACTTTCGGCCCAGCCATACGAGGAGTACCCAATACTTTCCCTTCGTCTCCCTAGACCCCAGGAGGTCCGAACAGCCTCCAGAAGGTCTTAGACGCGGCCAAGGACCACCAGAACCGCACCGGCGAAGCTCCACCTCCGGCGGCGACTTTCGACGACTCGACCCGTCGCATCCTTCGATCATTTCTCACGCTTCTTGACTTCGGTATGATCTAAACCATCTCCTTGTTCATTATTTACAGTAAAAGTCTGTTCTTGGTAGCTATAATTCACGTTTGAATCTGATTTTGCCGTGCGATCTTGTCTCGGGGGGGGGGGGTTTGCTATTTTCAGTAACTATTTGGGGGGGTCAGTGCTGCTGTCACGCCCGTAAACCGGGGTGAATTTTTTTTTGAAATAAAACTAAAGGAACTGATCGAACAAGAGGTGAACTAAACAACTCAAACTTTTATTACACCAACTGAAATATGTTACAGAGTAGTCAGAGCTACTAGCGGTTCCCAACCCAACTATATTACAAACAAAACGGGTTGCGACTCATCTCAAAAGCTACATATAAGCTAGCACTCCAAACAGCTAAGACAACTCAGGGACTGAACCGTCACCACCACCATAACTTGTACCTGTAAAATGTTAGGGTGAGCTTACTGCAAGCTCAGTAGAGAACATCAAGGCAATAGTCCAAGCACATATTGTTTCATGGTACACGTATCACATCAGCATGCTATCACAGTTCAATATAATCATGTTTATGTCATGCATAAGCCAGTATTTCATCGTTTTATTATCTTCATGGAACCTGGGGTGCTCACATGCGCGGTCGCAGCCCGGAGTGAGTCAGCCGCCCTCCGCATACGTACTCTCAACTGGGAGCGGAGTGCCCCACCTGCCATCAAGCCGACAATGCTTTCTGCACCAGGCCTCGGGTGCAATCAGGGTCTTTGACCCAAGGGATGTACAATCCCTAACCCCGTCCATTTTATCTTTCCACTTTCATATTTAATTTCACATGCAAATCGTGCATGAACATCAACATCGATAATATCATCATGCTAACAGCATATCAACAATCAACACAGTTGATAGCATGTATCCAGCATAGTCACGAATATCAACAGTATATTCGAATAGCAATTTCAGCAGCATCTCTGTATGATTCGGATACTCAAATAACAATTTGACAGCACCTCCATATGAATCATATATCAACTTACAATTTCATAATAATCAGGCATATCATCGACAAATTAATAACAATTCGATAACTATAACAGTTATATCGAAGCAATACAACGACTAGCATATAAACAGGCAACGCAATACGTTTAGGGCTATAACGTTGAGATTCCCTACCTCGATCCGACGAAGCTGCTAATATAATATTATAGAACCTCCAGAACCTCCGAATAATAATCAGGGAATATCCTTCGCTAATCGATCGAACTCTCTCTCTCTCTCTCTCTAGCGTTTGACTGAAATCTGGAACGAGAATTAACTATAACGTCGGGTTCTATTTATAGACGAGGCCAACGAGTAACGTCGCGGCGTGCAGGGGTTGTCGTGTCGAATAACTGGGTTGCTGACGCATCCGTGCTGGACACGTGTCGCCCAAGGGGAAGTGGACCCTACATGACTAAGCATGCATGGACGGTCATGCTTAGCCCCTAACCCTTCACATGAAGCCTTCATGCCTTCCCCACGTGAAGTTCATGAGGGTCACATGGACTCACCCACTAACGAAGCGCCACATCACTCATTTCATGCTCAAGCCATGTAGAGTTCTCTTATTCTTTCTCACGCACAAAACATAGCCATCTTTCTTAGCCATGAGGTAATGTATTCCCCTTTAATTAAACCAATATGAAAACCATACAAGCCCATGTCTATCCCCCCTACATTACTTTGTTAACTATGAAGGTAACTAGGAATTAACCAACAAAGTCTTGGACTTATCCTGACTTGGTTTCTCAACAAAGAGTAAACTACTTATTTTATTTATTTATTTATTTATTTATTTATTTTTATTTCCTTTGTTTGCTAGCTCATTACTTATTTTCCATTACACTTTCTGATGACTAGTCTTCATTGTCGATTAAGAGACTATATAGAGAAATTCCAAAAACTATCATAAACATGCCATATATAAATATTACTTTCTTTTCTTCAAAGCTATAAGCACACCAAGTGAAGTTGATATAGATGTCCCATAAGAGTAGACTACTCTGGTGCCAAAATGAAACACTTAATATTATTAACTTGAGGAAAATTCAAAAATTTACTTTATTAAGATTCATGTAGGAACCCATAGTTTAAACATAAGTCTTCATCTTTCTAGTGATGGACACCTACAGTGGCAAGGGAATGCCTCTCAAATATTTTCATATCTATTTATGATGTTGTTTTTACTGTTCAACAAATGGGTCCATCAAATACTACCAACTATGTATGTCAATTTCTCATCTAAATATAAATATACTAAAATACTCTCATGAATTGTACATGATTAAAAGATAACTTGCGCGCATGCCACAACTAAATTCTTATCGTCATTATAAAAATCATAATCGTAAAAATGTTAAATTTGACGGATATGAACCTATAGAAATACCAATCTCATATTCTATGGGAATAGAGTCATCACATCTCTACCCCCTTAAAAGAAATTTTGTCCACAAAATTTAAAGCGTACCTTTATTTGTAAACAAGTGAGGATAGTTCTCTCGCATCAATGTCTCGCGCTCCCAAGTCATTTCCTCAATACCACCACGACTCCATAAAATTTTCACTAAAGGAATAGCTCGTCCCCTTAGAATCTTCTCTTGGTGATCTAGAACTCGAATCGGTTTCTCTTCAATCAATATGTCATCAGATACGTCTAAATCCTCAAAATGTAAGACATGAGACGGATCAGGTTCATATTTTCTCAGCATAGAAACATGAAATACACTATGAACTCCTGAAAGCTGAGGTGGTAAAGCCAAACGATAAGCTACTTCGCCAACTCTCTCCAGAACCTCAAACGGGCCAATAAAACGTGGCGATAACTTTCCTTTCTTCCCAAATCAAATCAGACCTCTTCTAGGCATAACTTTCAAGAAAATGTGATCACCCACCTCAAAATATAATGGCCTACGTCTCTGATCTGCATAACTCTTTTGACGACTCTGAGCTGTAAGAAGCCTCTGTCTAATAAGCTTGATCTTCTCAGTCGTCTCCATGACAAGCTCTGGTCCTAGAATAGGAGTGTCTCCAACTTCAGCCCAACATAATGGTGATCGACAAGGTCTACCATACAATGCCTCGTAAGGCGCCATCCCAATGCTAGCCTGAAAGCTGTTGTTATAAGCAAACTCAACAAGTGGTAAATGATCCTCCCAACTACCTTTAAGATCCATGACACAAGCTCTAAGCATATCTTCCAATATCTGAATAGTCCTCTCAGACTGGCCATCTGTCTGAGGGTGAAAAGCTGTACTAAAGCATAACTGAGAACCTAGAGCATGCTGCAAACTCTGCCAAAACTGAGAAGTAAATCTAGGGTCTCTGCCAGAAACAATAGATACTGGAACTCCATGTAAACGAACAATCTCTCTGACATACAATCGACTCAAGACGTCTAATGAGTTAGTCATACGAATGGGCAAGAAATGAGCAGACTTAGTTAACCGATCAACAATGACCCAGGTTGAATCATGTCCTCTAGGTGACCTAGGAAACCCAGAAACAAAATCCATAGTAACATGTTCCCACTTCCACTCAGCTATAGGCAAAGGCTGTAATAATCCTGCTGGTCTCTGATGTTCTGCCTTAACCTGTTGACAAGTCAAACATCTAGACACAAACTGGGACACATCCCTCTTCATTCCATTCCAGATGTACTGACGATACAAATCACGATACATCTTAGTTCCACCTGGATGCACTGCTAAACGAGAATAATGGAATTCCTTAAGTACTTCTTCTCTCAACTGATCCACCTTTGGAACGAATACTCTCCCTCTAAGCCTTAAGCTATCATCTGCATGAATAGACCAACCCTCCTTTGCATTTCCCCCTTTAACTTGCTTCTTAATTTCCTCCGATTCAGAATCTAGTCGTTGTGCCTCAATAACTCTAGTAAGAAGAGTAGGTGTAGCAACTAAGCTCCCCAGGAAACACAAGTCATCATGCTCCTTTAAACCCAAGTTATACTCATTGATTGAGCTAATCATATGCCACTCTCTGATCAAAATACTTGCAATAATTCCTCGAGACTTCCGACTTAAAGCATTAGCAACAGTGTTAGCTTTCCCTGGATGATACTCTAAAGTAAAATCATAATCCTCTAAGTACTCCATCCATCTACGTTGTCTCATATTAAGATCTTTCTGAGTGAATATGTACTTCAGACTTTTATGATCAGAAAATACCTCAAAGCATTCGCCGTAAAGATAGTGTCTCCAAGTCTTCAACGCAAAGACAATAGCTGCTAACTCCAAGTCATGTGTAGGGTAATTGACTTCATGACCTTTCAACTGTCGAGATCCATAAGCCACAACTTTCCCTAACTGCATCAATACACATCCCAAACCTTCCTTAGAAGCGTCACAATAAACAGTATAGCCCAAACCTCTTTCTGGAACCACTAAGATTGGAGCACTCGTCAGTCTCTTCTTCAATTCTTGAAATACTCTTTCACAAGAATCATTCCATACAAACTTCTCTCCCTTCCTAGTCAACTTCGTCAATGGGCCTGCAAAACGAGAGAAATTCTCTATGAACTTCCGATAATACCCAGCCAGCCCAAGAAAACTCCGAATTTCAAATACAGTCTTTGGCCTCTCCCAATTCATAACAGCCTCAACCTTGCTAGGATCAACAACAACTCCAGATTCAGACACTACATGCCCAAGAAATTTCACCTCAGTTAGCCAAAACTCACATTTGTTGGCTTTACCGTAAAGTTGGTTATCTCTAAGTAATTGTAAAACCAGCCTCAAGTGTTTCTCATGCTCTTCTTCCGACTGAGAATAGATTAAGATGTCATCTATGAACACAATCACAAACTGGTCTAGATAAGGCCTGAATATACGGTTCATCAAATCCATAAATACCGCCGGTGCATTAGACAACCCAAAAGGCATCACTAAGAACTCATAGTGACCATATCTAGTCCTGAAGGCAGTCTTTGGTATATCTTCCTCTCTAACCCTCAATTGATGATACCCCGAACGAAGATCAATCTTCGAAAAACACTTAGAACCCTTCAACTGGTCAAATAAATCATCAATTCTAGGTAAAGGATACTTATTCTTTATGGTAACCCGATTAAGCTGCCTATAATCAATACACAACCTTAAAGTCCCATCCTTCTTCTTAGCAAATAGCACAGGAGCTCCCCACGGTGAGCAACTAGGTCTAATATACCCCCGATCAGATAAGTCTTGGATTTGGACCTTAAGCTCCTTCAACTCAGCCGGAGCCATACGATAAGGTGTAATAGAGATAGGTTGAGTACCAGGTTGCAAATCAATAAAGAACTCTACTTCCCTGTGAGGAGGTAAACCGGGTGACTCTTTGGGAAATACGTCAGCAAACTCGCTAACGATTCGTGGCAAGGCAATGATTTGTCCATAAATCTGATAAACTGGATAACCACCCATCCCGATGATCACACCACTGAGAGTGTCTCAATGACGAAGGCAATACCTCTCTAAAGTTTCCGGTGAATTGGAAACGAGTGCCATCTGGGGTAACTGCCGTTACCCGCTTCTCGTGACAATCCAACACAACAAAGTGAGCAGACAACCAGTCCATGCCCAAAATGATGTCAAACTCGGCCATGTCTAGAACTCTCAAGTCAAAAGTAACTCGAGCATTAGAAATAACTAGCTCGCAGTCTCTACAGATTTTATCAACTCGAGTCCTCCCACCTAATGGTGAGTTGACTCCCAAAACAGCATATAGAGGTTCCGCAGATAAGCCAAGTAATGAAACACATGATGCAGATATAAAGGAATGCGAAGCGCCAAAATCAAACAAGACATCTACCCATGTATTGTGCAATAAAAATGTACCTCGTATCACTGAGTGATCATATGAGGGTTCCTCAATCGGATAAAGTGCAAAAGCTCTCCCCTGAGACCCTTGACTCTGCCCACCAACCTTCCCTTTACCTCGACCATAGCCCGTCTGCTGGGACCCTCCAGAAGTCTGTGAAACTGGTGGCCTAATAGACTGCTCAGATGGTGCAGGACGAAACTGTGACTGCTGATTCACACTACCTTGCTGAGATCCCCCACCATAACCTGTAGTATACCCACGAGGACACTCACTACGGTAGTGGCCTGACTGGCCACAACCCCAACATGTAATATTCCCCTTCTCCTGAATACCACAACCTTGTGGACGAGGAGGCCTAAAAGATTGGCTTTGGGACTGGGAATAAAACGTCCTTTGCCTCTTGCCAGAATCATTATCCCTTTGGTTAGATTGCCTCCCCTTCTGTTGGTAACCTCAGTTCTGACCTTTATTCTCCCATAATACTTTTGAATCTGCCAACTCTCTCTCAGCAACTAAAGCAGACTCCACAACCTCAGAATAAGACTGCAGGCGCAAAACAGCGATCTTGCCCCGAATAGACGGAACAAGACTCCACTCGAACAACCTAGCCTTCTCGCTATCATCAGAAACCATATTAGGGGCATATCGGGCAAGCTCAGTAAACTTTGCCTCATACTGCATCACAGACATACTACCCTGCTTCAAGTTTAAAAATTCTCGTGCCTTAGCTGCCCGAACCACCTATGGAAAGAACTTCTTAAAAAACATAGTCTTAAAGGTCCTCCACGATATAAGTGATATGTCAAGGTTAGAGGTAACCAAATACCACCACTGATCAGCCTCATCTTCCAACAGGAAAGTTGCTAACCTTACTCTAGTCTCATCTCCCAAGATCCCCATAACAACGAAAGTCTTCTCAATCTGTCTTACCCAATGTTCAGCTGCAACTGGGTCAGGGCTACCTCGAAAAACAGGTGGATTCTGTCTCTTAAAATCCTTAAGTGCCTTCATAGTATCAGGGTTAGCACCCTGATTAGGAACAGAAGCACTACTATCTCCATTCGTCCCATCCCCCAAGTTTGCTGTAGCCATCTACAACAAAAACATCTAAAATGTCATACCTATAAACTTATGAGGTAGGATCAAGTCAAGCACATAAAACACATAACACATAAGATTCCTAAACCATTACCCCAAGCCCGAGGTGTTTCGTATACCTAAGCTCTGATACCAAGCTGTCACGCCCGTAAACCGGGGTGAAATTTATTTTGAAATAAAACTAAAGGAACTGATCGAACAAGAGGTGAACTAAACAACTCAAACTTTTATTACACCAACTGAAATATGTTACAGAGTAGTCAGAGCTACTAGCGGTTCCCAACCCAACTATATTACAAACAAAACGGGTTGCGACTCATCTCAAAAGCTACATATAAGCTAGCACTCCAAACAGCTAAGACAACTCAGGGACTGAACCGTCACCACCACCATAACTTGTACCTGTAAAATGTTAGGGTGAGCTTACTGCAAGCTCAGTAGAGAACATCAAGGCAATAGTCCAAGCACATATTGTTTCATGGTACACGTATCACATCAGCATGCTATCACAGTTCAATATAATCATGTTTATGTCATGCATAAGCCAGTATTTCATCGTTTTATTATCTTCATGGAACCTGGGGTGCTCACATGCGCGGTCGCAGCCCGGAGTGAGTCAGCCGCCCTCCGCATACGTACTCTCAACTGGGAGCGGAGTGCCCCACCTGCCATCAAGCCGGCAGTGCTTTCTGCACCAGGCCTCGGGTGCAATCAGGGTCTTTGACCCAAGGGATGTACAATCCCTAACCCCGTCCATTTTATCTTTCCACTTTCATATTTAATTTCACATGCAAATCGTGCATGAACATCAACATCGATAATATCATCATGCTAACAGCATATCAACAATCAACACAGTTGATAGCATATATCCAGCATAGTCACGAATATCAACAGTATATTCGAACATCAATTTCAGCAGCATCTCTGTATGATTCGGATACTCAAATAACAATTTGACAGCACCTCCATATGAATCATATATCAACTTACAATTTCATAATAATCAGGCATATCATCGACAGATTAATAAGAATTCGATAACTATAACATTTATATCGAAGCAATACAACGACTAGCATATAAACAGGCAACGCAATACGTTTAGGGCTATAACGTTGAGATTCCCTACCTCGATCCGACGAAGCTGCTAATATAATATTATAGAACCTCCAGAACCTCCGAATAATAATCAGGGAATATCCTTCGCTAATCGATCGAACTCTCTCTCTCTCTCTCTCTCTAGCGTTTGACTGAAATCTGGAATGAGAATTAACTATAACGTCAGGTTCTATTTATAGACGAGGCCAACGAGTAACGTCGCGGCGTGCAGGGGTTGTCGTGTTGAATAACTGGGTTGCTGACGCATCCGTGCTGGACACGTGTCGCCCAAGGGGAAGTGGACCCTACATGACTAAGCATGCATGGACGGTCATGCTTAGCCCCTAACCCTTCACATGAAGCCTTCATGCCTTCCCCACGTGAAGTTCATGAGGGTCACATGGACTCACCCACTAACGAAGCGCCACATCACTCATTTCATGCTCAAGCCATGTAGAGTTCTCTTATTCTTTCTCACGCACAAAACATAGCCATCTTTCTTAGCCATGAGGTAATGTATTCCCCTTTAATTAAACCAATATGAAAACCATACAAGCCCATGTCTATCCCCCCTACATTACTTTGTTAACTATGAAGGTAACTAGGAATTAATCAACAAAGTCTTGGACTTATCCTGACTTGGTTTCTCAACAAAGAGTAAACTACTTATTTTATTTATTTATTTATTTATTTTTTTATTTCCTTTGTTTGCTAGCTCATTACTTATTTTCCATTACACTTTCTGATGACTAGTCTTCATTGTCGATTAAGAGACTATATAGAGAAATTCCAAAAACTATCATAAACATGCCATATATAAATATTACTTTCTTTTCTTCAAAGCTATAAGCACACCAAGTGAAGTTGATATAGATGTCCCATAAGAGTAGACTACTCTGGTGCCAAAATGAAACACTTAATATTATTAACTTGAGGAAAATTCAAAAATTTACTTTATTAAGATTCATGTAGGAACCCATAGCTTAAACATAAGTCTTCATCTTTCTAGTGATGGACACCTACAGTGGCAAGGGAATGCCTCTCAAATATTTTCATATCTATTTATGATGTTGTTTTTACTGTTCAACAAATGGGTCCATCAAATACTACCAACTATGTATGTCAATTTCTCATCTAAATATAAATATACCAAAATACTCTCATGAATTGTACATGATTAAAAGATAACTTGCGCGCATGCCACAACTAAATTCTTATCGTCATTATAAAAATCATAATCGTAAAAATGTTAAATTTGACGGATATGAACCTATAGAAATACCAATCTCATATTCTATGGGAATAGAGTCATCACAGCTGCCTTTTATGAAGACTTTGGTGGGGTTATTTGTGCTTTAATATAACTTTAGGGAGTTAGTTATAGTTATGTTTTCATATTCCTATGTTTAATTGTTTAAACACACTATTTCAAGAAAATAAAATAAGTTGTAGCAAATATTTTTACATGAAAAATAAGATAATGGGTTTGTATATATATATATAGAGAGAGAGATAGATATACATATATATATTATTTTGATAAATTGTCAACTATCACCTTAGTTTTACTTAAATAAATAGTAAATATTGTTTTCAATAAATATTACTAGCAAATGAAATATTATTGTTTCAAAAATAGTTTTTAAATATTAATTGTTTGCTTCGAAAAATATTTACAATATTTTGGTCTTAATTATTTAATGTTAAATTTGTTTATGAAATATTTCTTTATAATAATAAGAGTAAAAGTGGAATCGGGAATACATTGGGGTTATTGAAACAAACTTATTTCCGACTTAGAAGAGCACTCTTGCATTTGTTATTTAGGAATAACACTGTTGTGACTAGATATTTCTAAACTTGTAGGCGACCGATTCGTGGACATCGATCATCCTACTTACTAACTGCCAAGTTGAACAAATGTGAGTTTACATGCTTAGCCTAGTGTGCCTAGCTCTTTTCGTGTCATATTTTGATTTCTATTTTCTGTCTCAAAATATACTTGTTATTGTTTCTTTACACTTGTCGAGTATTTGAACTGTTGGCTACTGTTATTGATAACTCTCACGCGATAATTATTAATCCGTTAATAATGCAAAGTGGAAAGAATATCGCATGTACCGGAACCAGTTGTTTTACTTATTACGTACGGGTGATGATTCCCTGGGCTTTGGTCCCTAAAGATTTGGCACCACGTGCACCCCGACTCCTTTCGCCGTAGGCTGGAGTACTGCTTCTAGATACCACTCCTTTGATTGACGCTCTTAGGAGGGTGTTGCAACACTTAAGGTCTAGAATGTCTGATATGGTCACTGGTCTACCCGGGTACTATTAAATGAATAAGTGATGATTCGAGTGCCTGGCTGGCTTTATTATTATTGGGATGCCCTTTGTTGGCAATACTATATTCGGTTAGTCTGCATCACGATTGGATTATTGATTTATGTATTGAGGTGATTCTTAATTGGCATTGTTGTTTATACCGTTGCAACTCGGATAAAGTTTTACTTATTCTCTGTCACTTTTACTCCGTTTGACTTGTGTCCCAGCAGTTTATATTCTCTTTCCTGTTTTACATGCTAAGGTGTATCTCACTCAGTATTTATTGCTGACTTTGAATGTAACAACCCGGGATCTCAGTTCAGGGTTAAAGATACAATCGATAACCAAAAGTAGAATTATGCTATTAAGATTATATTTTGTTTAGTGTATACAACAAATCTTGTCGAAATAAGTCTACAAAAAAAGTAAATAAATAAAAAGTGCGTGATATTCTAAATGATTTAACTTAAGCACGCAGCTTCATCTCGATTCGCGTTCCCATTCCCCAACCTTGATTGATGACCTGCGGTTTTAAAATGGCAAAAGCCGACGCAGTTTTGAAGAAATGATTAGTAAAAACTGAGTAAATACATACTACGACATGTAAAGCAACAAGTGAAACGGAAACATGAGTTGAAACAAATCAGAAGATTTAAACAGTAAAACTATCCTGTTGGAGAATTTGGAACAACTGGAAGTAACTGAGTAACAAAACCTCTCAATTTAAAAACATTGAGAAACCACGAGTAGTTGGTAACATATCCAGGGTAAACAAGTCCATTTAAGAGAATAACTTAGTTCATGATTAGGCAAAGCATTTCAAATCATTTCAATTGATTAGGGCAATCCAGAGCCACAAACAACATTAATAAAGTAGCCAATTTTTAATTTCGAATTCAATCAACAGTTTAATTTAGTTGAGGCATGTCCAGAGCCACCAGCAGGATCGATGTAAACAGAGGGATCACGAAATAATCACTAAGGGTTCCTTCTAGGGTCTACCAAACCCTATTTCACCCGAGCGTTAAGGGATCCCATTCGTCAACCCCGCTCACAACATTAGCTAAAAGGCCTTAAGTGTCGACACCCCTATACCGTAGTGATCCTTACAAGTATAAGTAGAACTCTATAGCTCTATAAACCCCTTGGCCTCAATATCTTGATACATTTCGGCTCATCGGGGGCGGATTTGTGAACATTAACGTTCTATCCAATAATAAGAAGCATTGCTTCAATGGTCTTAGCTATAAGAAAATGGAGGATCACTTGACGCCTCCCATTAATAACAGTACTCTGTACATCGTCCTAAGCCTATTAGAGGTATTTTATTTCTTCTCTTTCACATAACCAGAATCAGAATATCAACATTTCACAAGTAATTTACGAGAGTTCTCAAAGGAGATGAATAATATAGTTTAACAACATTCGATTCTCATAGTTTTTATATAACAAGCATTCATTTGAAACATCAAACTCATACGCACATTTTTATATGAAAAGTTCGTACATATGTACTTACCACTGAAATGAAGCACAATCAAAAGCAAGAAACTAAGCCTTGCACTCCGACGACAACCGCTCTCTCCTACGAGGTCGATGTCTACAATCACATGTATGACGTACTCGTTATAACCAATTTACACATGCATAATAAAAATGAAAACCTACATTTTACGTAGTCCTAAATGTCACTACTGAACATATAATGATGTTTAATTATCAAAATAAGTCAAACAAAACACCTATAAGTTCAAAAATTCAAGTTTTCTAAAAAATGTGAAACTACAATTCGGGACAGAATTGTAGCTCTGACTTTGGATCCATATTACCATATCAAATAATCTCCTAAAATCTTGAAATTAATGTATGATGAACCTATATGTGTCTACTTTCAGAAACATCAAGAAAATCATGCATAGCTATTATAAAACTCAATTTTAAAAAATAACAAACACTGCTATGCAGAGACAAGTTTGGAAGAAAGTTTCAACTTTGAAGAACAATTACTACTACTTGGAGAATAGGAAAAATGCACATATTCTCCAGAATGAATACCTTATATGTCTAGTTTCATCACAAGAATTATTTGGTGCCGTAAGTTTCTGGAAATGAGATTTTTAACAAAAACGGTAAAACTTGTCCAAAAATAGAGTTTCAAAAAACATGAAACTTAGAATGAGCATATCTCCCTAACCAAAAAGGATATGTAGTTGAATTTTCTTTCAAAATGACTCTCTATGAGTCTAGTTTCAGAATATGAAAGATTTAAAAATTTCACAGAGACAAAAATGGGAGATAATGTACGTTTATCACAAACTGGTCGGATTGTAAAAATATGCAATTTTTCCAAAAAATCAACAAGTTTGGTTCAAATGATACATGCAACTTATGGAGACTTGATTTTCACCCAAATAACACCATTTTAGGCATTAACTAATATTTTTACATGCTCTTGACACAAATGATCAAAACCCTCTAGGGTAACAATGCAAAGAAGATGACATTCACAATATGCATGTGGGTTCTAGTGTGGATTTTATGAAATAGAGAACAATCAAGTGTCAAACTCATGATCAAGTCAAGAAAATGGAGAATCAATTTTGGAAATGAATAAATCTAAGATGGATTTTCATAAATCAATTCTAAACATACACATGCAAGCATGAATTGAAGGCTAGAAGAAAACTTTACCAAAAGATTCAACAAGATGGTGCATGAAAGAGTGAAATTGGCCTTGAATTCTTGAGTGGAATGATGAAAGAACTCCCCTCCATGATTTTACTAAGTTTAGACTCAAGTTTTTCATAATTTGGAGCCAAGAAAGTTGAGTTTTGATGAAGTTTTGTGGAGGTCAAGCTCCAAAAACGGAAATGGAGTTTTGGGAGAGAGAATATTGCTTGTATGAGTGTTCTTCAAGAGAGAACATGGAATAAAATGAGAATGAATGAAATTGGATTGATTGTGAAGGTTGATGGTGTTGAATCCCACAAGAGGATTTACATAGAAGATGGTAGGTAGTAGTCATTTAGGGAAATTATTTCATTGGTGTTGACTAATATGATGGTGAGAATACTTAGGGTGAAAATATCAATTACGTGAGTATATGGATGGGGTTGATAGAGATGTTGATGGAGGGAGGATTAAAGTGCTATTACAAGTCTCCCAATAAATTATTTGGGGTGAAAATTGAAATAACAATAAAAGAGGACTGACATGTATTTGTAAAAGTTGAATTGCTAGTTGGGTTAGAAAATATAAGATTGATAAATGAGAGGTTTCTTTGTGAAAAAAAAATGTTGAGGGGTGAAAAGATAATTTCCAATTAATAGTTCACACATATAAGTTAATTTTCATAAATAATAAAATTTCCAGAAAATTTCAAATACACCACTTTGTATATAAATGTTAAAATCAAATTTTAGAAAACTACAAGTATATCTCCAGTATACAAATAAATTTCGTATAGTATCATCCAAGTTTCAAAAATTACAACATAACCCCAAATTAAAATTTATATCATCATTGATGTCAAATAACACCATTATACTTTAAAATTAAGAAAAGTCATTGATAAGTTTGAAATACTAATTTCTCAAAATTTTCACATATTTTCCCGAAATGACCAAACAACCCCTTACTTAAATACGGGGTATTACATTGAAAACTGCGGTTCTTGTTGTTTTCTTCCCACCGCAGGTCTAGGAGCTGTGGAACTTATGGAATAGAAGGGGCGCGAGACTCACTTAGACTAATAACGTCACAATTAATATCTAGTGTTGTTAGGTTATTGTGTAATAATAAGCATCTTTTGTATAAGACTTCAAGTTTAAAGTTTAATATTATAAGTTTACATTGTGGTTTGTATTGCTTTTGATCTCCGCCACTTCTATTAAGCATCGCCCCCCCGGTCTTGTTCCGAGCCGGATAAGGGGACTGTTGCAGGTGGTATCAGAGCAGTTATTTCCACTATAGGGATTAAAACCTGTAGGGTCACTTAAAATGAACATAGGGCAAGATAAAATACGGAAAATCCGGGTATCTTGGGGGGTTATTGTTTACTTCTTCTTGCATGATTAGTTGCTGGTGTTACTGTGTTCCGTGTTGAGGCCCTAATGCCTAGTTGGATTTATGGTTATGAAGTCATACTTCTTTGACATCTATGTGGATTTTCTTACTCTATGTATCTCGTTGAGATATATTGTGTGATTGGATGATATTGTCTACTTATTGGTTGCGACATGTAACCTGTGTTAGCACGTGTGTTACGATAAGATATCTGTTAGGCTACGCAGTCAGCAGGACCACCGCTACGTCTTTGGAAGCAACAATGGAAGGAGAAGAAGCACTACACCCTCAAGTGGCTCAACTGATCAACCACATGTGTCAGTTTGTCCAGGCTATGAACAACAACAACCAGAACCACAACACCAACGTTGTTGTTGAACGAGAACCCGACTGGTCTAAGAAGATAGCTCATCGGAACCCGAGTCTCTTTTTATGGAAAAGAAGATCCTGTGCTGTTGGAGAACTGGATTCGGGACTTCGACAAAATTTTCCAGGCTATGGAGTGCCCAGAAACCCGCAAGGTAAACGAAGCGGCGTTCTACTTCAAAGGAAAAGCTGACAACTGGTGGACTGCCAATCGAGCAAGGTTCATGGCACAAGAGAACTTCAACTAGGAGGCACTGAAACCGGCGATGAGAATTGCCTTTTACCTAGAGCATGTCAAGGAGGAGAAGTACCAGGAATTCATCTCGCTAAAGCAAGGCAACAAATCTGTAACAGACTACTACGACATTTCGTGGAGCTAGCCCGGTTTGCAGAAGACACAGTGCCTACTGAAGGGCGCATGGTGACTCGCTTCATAGGAGGTCTGAGGCTTGAAATCCAGAGGACCATTCTCACAAGGACCTACAGTACCTTATCAGAGGCCTATGGGGTAGCCGCAAATATCTGGAGAGTTGATCAGGTAATAACTCAGCAATTGGGGAAAAGAAAGGTGGAAGGCCAAGGAAGTGGAAACTCTAGCCAAGGAGGAAACAACAATAAAGGATCAGACAAGAGATTCATGACTGGAAATGGAGGAGGAAATCAGAACTGGGTAAATGGGGAAATCAAAACCAGCAACGCAACTTTAACTGCAAGAGGTGTGGACACAATCATCAGGGATACACGTGTGAAGGTGCCGCTTTGACATGTAGGTTCTGTGGTATCAAAGGCCACATAGCTCAGGATTGCAGGAGGAGGATGGCAGCCGAAACTAAGAAAGGTATGAACAACCAAGGACAACGTCAGAATCAGAACGGGAACGTTTACCGACAGAACAATCAAAACGGAGAGAATCAGTTCCGCAATAATAAAAATAACAATGGAGACGGCAACGTGAATGGAGTACAAAACAGGAATGCAGCTAACAACGGAAACAATGATGCTGGAAATAATCGAAACAGGAATAGTGGAAATGCAGCTCAGGGAAACAACCAGAGGCATCCTGGACATATCTTTGTGATGAGTGAAACAGAGGCACGAGCAATAAACAAAAAGGAAGGTAAGTATGCTGATCTTAATCTCTGTGCATCTCGTTTAGGAAACCCCTGAGACTCTAAGAACCTGACCAGCTTCGAGGACGAAGCTTATTCTAAGGGGGGGGGGGGGGGAGGATGTAATACCCCATGTTTAACTAAAGGGCAATTTGGTAATTTTAGAGGTGATAATTAAATTTTAGGCTGCGAGTGGTGATTTGGGTAATATTTTTTAAAATTATAATAGACGAGAATCTAGGGTGCGAATTTTAATTTTTGCGCGAATTATTCTTTTTTCTAGACATTTCCGCGATATCGAACACCGCGTAAGCCTATACACTCACCACACCCTATCATTCTCTATTAACCATTTATTTAAATAAATGAAAACCCACATTTTTATCTGATTTTTTCCTTCCTTCTTTTTCACGACCAAGAAACAATCACCGCCCCAACACATCACCGCCCTCAACTCACCGCCACCCTCATCACCGCCCTCAACTCCTTCCTATAAAAGCCTCACACACCCCAACATCCAACTCCACACAACCATCAGCCGCCACCACCACTCCCTTGCAGCTCTCTCTCTCACTTCGGAAAACAACCACGACCACCATTATCAACTTCACCACCATCAACTCCCTCACTGTCTCTCAGTTTCCTCACTCCCTCCACCTCTTCCTCTTCTCTGCTGATCGAGCGAAACACAGCAGCAAGCAACACAGTGGCCAAGAACCACCATCGCCGCCGCTGCCACTGCCGGAGGAACCCACTCGAAGTCACCACCACCTCCATCTCTTTCCACCTTGTCTACTCTCTCGATTACCCCTCTGTTTCAAAATTGGAACTAGAAGAACAGACAAGAACATCAAGTACAACAATAGCCGAAGAAGACCACCAACGCCGGCGAAACTCCATTATTTTTGGCGAGACTTTCGGCCCAGCCATACGAGGAGTACCCAGTACTTTCCCTTCGTCTCCCTAGACCCCAGGAGGTCCGACCAGCCTCCAGAAGGTCTTAGACGCGGCCAAAGACCACTAGAACCGCACCGGCGAAGCTTCATCTCCGACGGCGACTTTCGACGACTCGACCCGTCGCGTTCTTTGATCATTTCTCACGCTTCTTGACTTCGGTATGATCTAAACCATCTCCTTGTTCATTATTTACAGTAAAAATCTGATCTTGGTAGCTATAATTCACGTTTGAATCCGAGTTTGCCGTGCGATCTTGTCTCGGGGGTGGTTTTTGCTATTTTCAGTAACTATTTGGGGGTCAGTGCTGCCTTTTATGCAGACTTTGGTGGGGTTATTTGTGCTTTAATATAACTTTAGGGGGTTAGTTATAGTTATGTTTTCATATTCCTATGTTTAATTGTTTAAACACACTATTTCAAGAAAATAAAATAAGTTGTAGCAAAAATTTTTACATGAAAAATATGATAATGGGTTTGTATATATATATATATATATATATATATAGAGAGAGAGAGAGAGAGAGAGAGAGAGAGAGAGAGATACATACATATATATATATTATTTTGATAAATTGTCAACTATCACCTTAGTTTTACTTAAATAAATAGTAAATATTGTTATCAATAAATATTACAAGCAAATAAAATATTATTGTTTCAAAAATAGTATTTAAATATTAATTGTTTGCTTCGATAAATATTTACAATATTTTGGCCTTAATTATTTAATGTTAAATTTTTTATGAAATATTTCTTTATAATAATAAGAGTAAAAGTGGAATCGGGAATTCATTGGGGTTATTGAAACAAACTTAGTTCCGACTTAGAAGAGCACTCTTGCATTTGTTAGTTAGGAATAACATTGTTGGGACTAGATATTTCTATAATTGTAGGCGACGGATTCGTGGACATCGGCTTCATCGATCATCCTAGTAACTAACTTCCAAGTTGAATAAATGTGAGTTTACATGCTTAGCCTAGTGTGCCTAGCTCTTTTCATGTCATATTTTGATTTCTATTTTCTAGTCTCAAAATATACTTGTTATTGTTTCTTTACACTTGTCGAATATTTGAACTGTTGGCTACCATTATTGATAACTCTCACGCGATAATTATTAATCCGTTAATAATGCAAAGTGGAAAGAATATCGCATGTACCAGAACCAGTTGTTTTACTTATAACGTACGGGTGATGATTCCTTGGGCTTTAGTCCCTAAAGATGTGGCACTACGTGAACCCCGACTCCTTTCCCCGTAGGCTGATGTGCTGCTTCTAGATACCACTCCTTTGATTCAAGCTCTTAGGAGGGTGTTGCAACACTTAAGGTCTAGAATGTCTGATGTGGTCGATGGTCTACCCGGGTACTGTGAAATGAATAAGTGATGATTCGACTGCCTGGCTGGCTTTATTATTATTGGGATGCCCTTTGTTGGTAATACTATATTTGGTTACTCTGCATCACGATTGGATTATTGATTTCTATATTGAGACGATTCGTAATTGGCATTGTTGTTTATACTGTTGCAACTCGGATAAAGTTTTACTTATTCTCTGTCAGTTTTACTTCATTTGACTTGTGTCCCAGCAGCTTATATTCTCTTTCATGTTTTACATGCTAAGGTGTATCTCACTCAGTATTTATTGCTGATTTTGAAAGCTGCGGTTCTTGTTGTTTTCTTCCCACCGCAGGTCTAGGAGCTGTGGAACTTATGGAATAGAAGGGGCGCGAGACTCACTTAGACTGATAACGTCACAATTAATATCTAGTGTTTTTAGGTTATTGTGTAATAATAAGCATCTTTTGTATAAGACTTCAAGTTTAAAGTTTAATATTATAAGTTTACATTGTGGTTTGTATTGCTTTTGATCTCCGCTACTTCTATTAAGCATCGCCCTCCTGGTCTTGTCCCGAGACGGATAAGGGGGTTGTTGCAGGTGGTATCAGAGCAGTTCTTTCCATTATAGGGATTAAAACCTGTAGGGTCACTTAAAATGAACATAGAGCAAGATAAAATACGGAAAAGCCGGGAATCTTGGGGGGTTATTGTTTACTTCTTCTTGCATGATTAGTTGCTGGTGTTACTGTGTTCCGTGTTGAGGCCCTAATTCCTAGTTGGATTTATGGTTATGAAGTCATACTTCTATGACATTAATGTGAATTTTCTTACTCTGTGTATCTCGTTGAGATATATTGTGTGATTGGATGATATTGTCTACTTACTGGTTGCGACATGCTACCTGTGTTAGCACGTGTGTTACGATAAGATATCATTTAGGCTCTGCAGTCAGCAGGACCACCGCTACGTCTTGGAAGCAACAATGGAAGGAGAAGAAGCACTACACCCTCAAGTGGCTCAACTGATCAACCACATGGGTCAGTTCGTCCAGGCTATGAACAACAACAACCATAACCACAACACCAACGTTGCAGTTGAACGAGAACCTGACTGGTCTAAGAAGATAGCTCATCGGAACCCCTGTATCTTTTATGGAAAAGAAGATCCTGTGCTGTTCGAGAACTGCAGCTTTGTGACACTGCAGGTTTAATCCTTTGGTTTGTGACACTACAGGTTCATATTACGCTGGCAGTAACAGTTACAAACATTGAGCGGTGGCTAGAAACATATCAATGCTACCCAACTAATAGGAATAATCTGTGATCTGACAAACCTCTGTGACCAGTGTCACCGTGTTGTATCGTTCCTTTGACACAATATCCTGATTGGACACGAGGCACATATGTCACACTCGTATATCCAATCCATAGATTCTCGATCCTAAATAGCTTATTTGAACATATAACAACAATATCGTATATTTATTTACCTGAGCCTGTCCAGGTATTTATCAGTACTACCCATCGAGTGGTCGCAAATACATACTCCCTTTATGTGGGAGGGACAAATCCTCTCTACATCACTACCATCTCTCAGCTTGCTTCCTATCACGTCCGATTATCACCTTTATATTATCCAGTTATGGTGTAACGTTTGACGATAGCAAAACATGATAATTCACAACTAGAGTATCTAGTGACTTCAAGCCAAATGACCACAACACCATTGTCACTACGAGCACTTGTGACATTTACATAACTCCCATGTAGGCTTCTCGTGGTGGGTCATATGCCATTACTCCTAATGCATACCCATGTGTTAGACTTGATATCTCCATATCAGTCTACCCACATGCTAGTCTCCATGCATAATGATCCTCCTACTAACCAATATATTTGACTAGGGATAATTTAAGATAAACAACAATTGCAATATAAGAACTTCATAATATTAATATCTCCATATATAATAGGGTAAAAGACACTGACCACCCCTGAGTTTAGGCATAATTCCACGCGGCTACCATGGGTTTTGGATAAAGACACTCTGCACCCATTTGACGGAATATTCCTTGGACATATAGCACCCTTCTGTTAGGTTCCGTTAAAAAGTGTATGATATATTTTTTTCCGGACCATAATACCCCTGTGTTTTTTTTTCCGATTTTGCTCATGTGTATCTTCAAGAATAACAAGAACAACACTAAAAAATATCAAACACAAAACATATTTCATTTTGAATGCAAATGCAAAACATCAAGAAAATCAAGAACATACAAATTTGCAAATTTAATAAAACCAAGGACATAATTTTTCTTACATAGAAATTGAAGTTTCAGGCTATCTCTGCCAATCCAACAACGCTGATGAATCCAGAGAACTCCTGCTGAAGAACGAGGCAATGGGAATGAGGCACTGGGTTCCAAACATGAACCAAAAATTACATATTTTCCCTTTTCACTCCTGAGAATGATACCAACAACAAAATTCAAGACATGAAGAACCACTAAAATAGCTACCAAAACAACCATTACCAACACAAGTACTACTAATTTCACATAGTCAAAACACAAATCAACCAAGCCAAATAAGTGATGAAGCTTTAATCAAAAGAAGAAGAAGAAGAAGAAGAAGAAGAAGAAGAAGAGGAGAGATGTACCCAAAACTCTCTTTCCCCTCACTCCCTGTGCTGAAGCAATCACCGCCATAACAACCACCACCTACTCTATCACACAAGAACAAAGCTCGGTCGTCGAATCTAACAGCGCCGGAGGTTCCAGCCAGAGAAGCCAGGAACTAGTTTTATTGCGCCTGAACGATTCCACCATCACGAGATTTCGAAAAAGCCCTAACTTTTCATCATATCGTAATATTCGTCGGAGTTGAGACAACCCAAAACCTCCGGCGCTGTTAGATTTGTCGGATCTGGGCTCTGTTCGTCCGTTCGTCGGAGCCGAGTTCATCGATTCGTCAGACCTGGGTCCGCCGATTCGTCGGACCTGGGTTTCTCGATTCGTCGGACCTGGGTCGTCGATTCGTCGGACCTGGGTAGTCGATTCGTCGGACCAGGGCTCGGTGCTTTGCTCGGCAACCAAGAAAGAGAGGAGTTCGATAGAGATTGATGGAGAGGGCTGTGAGCGCGAGAGAGATTTGAGGCTTCCCCTTCTCATCTTCTTCCTCGAGAAGGAGGCTGTGTTTTCACAGGTGAGGGGGAAGAGAGAGATAGGGGGAAGAGAGAGGGACTAGGGTTACAAATGAGGTGAGTGAGGGGTTAGGGTTATATATACGAGGTAATTCTATAAAATTTTTTTAGGGTTAAAATGGTCTTTTTCCCCGTGCTGTTAGTCAACCGTTAGCCTCCATCCAAAAAAAGGTGGAGACTGTCTTTATCCAAAACCCAGGGTAGCCGCGTGGAATTATGCCTAAACTCAGGGGTGGTCAGTGTCTTTTACCCTATATAATAAAATAAATATTCTAGCTAAAACAATGTTCACACTAAAATAGATTGACTCTAGGGCATCTGCACCAGCAGTCTCCCATTTGCACTGAGCAAATCTGGTGCATCTCGTATGCCTATCGATCTAGTGTGACCATCATGCTTACGCTGAGCAAGGAGTTTAGTAAGTGGATCTGAATGATTATCATATGTTGGTATCTTGCATATCTTTACATTTTCTCTATTGACAATCTTTCTTCTTGATGAATTATCGACAATCTTTCTTCTTGATGAATTATCGACAATCTCTCGAATGAGCTGGAATCTTTTGAGCAAATAGTTTCAGGTGGTAGCCCGTGTAAATAAAAATAAAGTGGTAGAGAAGAATATTTGGGCCATTTTTACCAAGCATTGGGTTAGACCATGTTAATGGGCTGGTCACAAGACTAACCATTTTGGGCCGAATCACAAACATGCATTAGAAAGCTGTTTTCTGCCACATTCTTTATAGTGTAAACGACACTTTCACCCATGCATGCTTGACACCTAGACACTTTTACCCCTTCTAGTTCGGGAAAGACACTTTCACCTCTTTAATTAGTAAGTCAAATTTCAGAACACTCACCTTTCGTGATTGTATCACCTCATCCTCTACGAGGGTGAATTTGTCCCAAAACTACTACTTGGTGATCGACCCTCTCCCAGATTAATATTGTGGAGTGAATGTGTTCTGAAATTTGGCACACAAAAGAGGTTCAAGTGCTCTTTCTCAAACTGAAAGGAGTCAAAGTGTCTTTGCATTAAACTTGAGGGGCTGTTCTATATATTCTCATTTTTTTTTATCAAAACACTAGTGTAATATCCATTCTAGAAATCTAGACTGCACTATAACAATTCAAATTTCAATAAAAGCTATTCTGAGTAAATGCTTCCAAGTTCATCATTCCTGATGCACATATACGCGATCAACCGATGAAGGATGCTACTAATTTCATAAATCCGACGAAGCTCTAATGTTATTCCTACATAAAGAAAATAAAATCGAAGTAAAAAAAAGTACTACTAGACGCAGAATCAACCACTACGTAACGTGACGACATACATATGTTGGGCATGGTAGCTTTAAAGCACATTTTGCTCATCACACACTCGCAAGAAATCGTGATCTCCAACAGAACTCACCTCTAGTATAACAAACTCCTCCTCACTCATCACCTTTTGCATGCACATTCACGACAAAGCAACGCTATACATGTCACAATTAATATTCTCTTTCTAAAAATAAGAATATTATTTACAAATTGTACTCCACTTTATCCTTATTTTTGGGCTAAAGGATAAAAAAGTTTCGGTCCATTCTTCCTCCCACTGCCACGTGAAAGTTGCTAACGTCGTCATATCAACACATCACAAGTCATTTCTTGTGAAAATTAAGTCACATATATTGATTTTTATCGTGAAATATAACTAAGGTAAGGCAATACAATACCGCATAATAATTCGTAATTTACTTAAATTTGAAGAATTATTTTCAAAATGTTATCATGCTTTATCATCACCTTCAAAATTTTACGGATCATATACTACTGTTAACGTCTGTATACTGTAAATGAAATTATTTTACTCATGAACCTCTATATATATTGCAGTCACGATTCCACATTAAGATCCACACCTACTATTTTCCCCACTCTTCCTTATTTGATTTCCACAATCTTACAACAAATCCTTCCATATGAACAAAGGGAAGATCATCTTGCTAGCTCTTTGTCTAGCCCTCTTTGTAGGGCTAGTCAAGAGCATAGAATTCACAGAGAAGGACTTGGCGACAGAGGATAGCTTGTGGAACTTGTACGAGAGGTGGAGGAGCCACCACACAGTGTCGCGAGACCTAACTGAGAAGAAGAAGCGATTCAACGTGTTCAAAGAGAACGTGAAGCATATCCATAAGGTGAACAACATGGATAAGCCGTATAAGCTGAAGCTGAACGCGTTTGCTGACTTGACCAACCATGAATTTAGAAGTGGCTACAATTCAAAGATTAGGCACTTCAGGATGTTGAGTGGCGGTCGCCGCCAAACCGGTTTCATGCACGAGAGAACTGAGGATTTGCCGCCAGCGATCGATTGGCGGAAGAAGGGAGCTGTCAACCCTGTCAAAAACCAGGGCAGATGTGGTTAGTTTAATGTGTATTTATTTTAGAATATCTTTGTATAATTAAATACTATTTTTATTACTTATTTAGATAAAATAATAATTCCTATTAGATCCCGGGCTAGAATATCAGTAAGAGTCTATGTGAGTTCACTTGAACCCTTCAAAATGTAAGGAAAACTCGGTTTTGAGGCCTCAATCGTGATAAGGCGTATGATGTGATCTCTTTAAATTTGTCTTCAGAGAAAAATAAGATTTTAACTGCAACCTAAACTAGAGGCATCCTTCTTGTTTTGTCAAACAAATAGAGTATCCATGAAAACTGAATATCTAAATTTGTAACATGACAAGGTAAAAAAAAAAAAAAACTCATAATTGAGAACATAAAGAGTACTAATTTGGTAAAAAGTAGACCACCATATTTGATTAATTGTTGATTAATTTGGCAGATAATTGAATGGTTGTCATAAAACTATTTGATACAAATTCAAAAGTTTTGATTTTGCATTGGTGGTGTTACAGGTAGTTGCTGGGCATTTTCAGCTGTTGTAGCAGTTGAGGGTGTGAATCAAATCAAAACAAACCAGCTTGTCGCTTTATCAGAACAAGAACTAGTGGATTGCGAAAAGGATAACGAAGGATGCAACGGAGGATTGATGGAAAACGCATTCGAATACATCAAGAAAAGCGGAGGATTAACAGCTGAAACTACCTATCCTTACAGCGCTAAAGATGAATCATGCGATCCATCAAAAGTACAGTGACAAACTTGTCTTCTTTTGGCTTGCACGGATTTCATTTTCTGTTTCCCCAAAAAAATTAGGTTTACTAAACCGCGATAGCATGAGCACAACCAAAGATAAATCTTACATAAACAACAATATAATCAAATATGGGATCTTTTTATTGAAAACAAAATATGGGATCTTAAAACAGATTAGATTAGATGTTTCTGAAGTAAAAAAAAGCATTACTTATATTAGAGTTTGATGTGGATTTTGTAGGCGAATGCACCTGTGGTGATGATTGATGGGCATGAAATGGTGCCCGAAAACGATGAAAATGCCTTGATGAAAGCGGTAGCAAACCAACCTGTTTCGGTTGCAATAGATGCAAGTGGTTCTGATTTCCAATTCTACTCAGAGGTCAGATCAACATACCTTGGCTGATATCATAATAGAAGAAAACACTTTTTCTATTCAGATTATTTTCAGCTGATTATTTACACTGCTCGCGAATTTTCTATTTCAGGGAGTTTTCACAGGGGATTGCGGAAAAGAGTTAGACCATGGGGTGGCGGTAGTAGGTTACGGAACAACCTTAGATGGAACAAAGTATTGGATAGTGAGGAACTCATGGGGTCCTGATTGGGGAGAACAAGGTTACATTAGGATGCAGCGAATGGTGGATGCTAAAGAGGGACTTTGCGGCATCGCCATGGAAGCTTCTTACCCTATCAAGTTGTCTTCTGAAAACCCTAGCCCTAAAACCATCACTGGCACCTCTTCTTTCTCCAAGAGTACTGAGCTCTAAGTCTACTGTCTTTTTCAGTTTTCTATTTCTAAGAAGCTTTTGCTAGTTGAAGGAATTCATATGTATGATGCTCCTTCCTCAAGCTTGATAAATAAATGTATGTTTATTTTAAATATTTGCTTATGTGAGATATGCAATAATGTAGTTGTGTTTTTCTTATATATTCTTGGGGTACCGGGTTATTCTCTAAAATTATCATGCACACAAATATATTTTCTCCGGAAAGGAAAACGCACGCATATACATTCCCAAGGGAAACAACTGAACATCATAGAAAGAGAAATAAGGTTCACACTGTTGAATCCTGTAAATTAAAAAATATGTAGGATTGATAAGACAAATATTGCTGGTGGCAAGAAGCAAATACATTATTTTAAGGAAACTAGTAAGATACACGTGCGGTGCATGTGAACTATTTCTTGTATGAAACTAAAATGATTGATTCAGCCAACCACAAGGAATAAATTGCTAAAAATATTCACTGAGATTAGTAGAAGGTAAGAATCAATAACTTGTCAGTGCCCGTCGCTACGCAAGCAACACTCAAATTTGTCACCATTTTAGCGTTTTCAAGTAAATTACAAAATTGAAATAGAAACAAAATTAAATCGGATGTTTAAATGTATCGTCGGTCTATGATACTGGTGTACGTGGAAGGTTGCAGCAGGATATAGATCCATATTATTGTCCCAACTAACTATAACAAATTAGTTTGTATTGCAAATATATGTAAGTTGGATAAAAGGGGTCAGTTTGTAAATAGTTGTAACTTCATCTTTTCTATAATTAGTTAGTTGTTGGCGTTAATTGTAGTTAGTATAAAAGCTGTGTAACAACTTCTGTATCCATTCAATGAATTCAATCATTCACATCATTTTCCCTTCCATATTGTTTTGTTGATATGGTATCAGAGCCTCTCGGACGCTAGGGTTTCGTTCCCTTGCGATTATTTTCCGATCTCTTCCCGATCGTCTTCTCCGGTCATCTTATCCGGTCGTCTTCTCCGGCCATCTTCTTTACAGGATCTTTTTCTCTTCGGTTTCGATTCAGGTTCTTTCATTTATCGTTTTTCGATTCGCTTGCTTTGATGATGTCCGACGATGTCATCTCCATTAATTACTTGTTCTCGAGCTTCGCCTCCACGAATCTTCTTGATTTTCGTGGATTTTTTTTGACTCACTAAGTTCTTTCACGAGTTTCTTTACCCGTGTTTTCCGAGTTAATTGAGCCCTGCTCGAGTTACGTACCGAGTTTTGCCGAGTCGTGCCGAGTTCACTGAGTCTTGTTCATCATGCCTGAGCACTCCGATTTTGCTCCACCGGACGTTTCTTAGCCGTTTTTTTCTCAGCACCGTTCTTGTTACGCATACCCTTGTTGGCGACAATTACAATACCTGTAGTAGATATGTTCTTCTAGCTCTTCGTATGATGAACAAAGTCGGCTTCATCGCCGATACGATTGTGGAACCTGCAGAAGATAATTTTCTTCGTGATTGCGGGTACCGTTGCGACAATATGGTTATGTCCTGGCTCATGAATTCTGTTTCTCGTGAAATTGCTGGTAGTATTGTTTACAAACTCACTGCTCGAGATATTTTGATTGATCAGCGAGATCATTTTTCTCAGTGTAATTGCCTCGCATTTTCCAAATCACTCAGTCCATTCCCACTTTAAGGAAAAATGATCTCTTTGTCACTGCATATTAGACCAAACTCCATTCTATGTGGGATGAACTATCTAATTTCAAGCCTATACCTGAGTGTACTTGTGGTGCTTTGAAGAATTGCATATGCAATGTTATTTAGTGGTATCAAGATTCCCACAATGCTGATTGTATTCTTCGGTTCTTAATGGGCCTTAATGACTCTTATTGCTCAGTTAGGGATCAAAATCCTTCTTACTGAACCTTTACCACCCCATGAACAAAGTTTTTAGCAAAGTGATTCAACAAGAAAGGCAATTTGAGATTAGTCTTACTCATCAAAGTATATTGCACAATCCTAATGCTGCTGCTGCTCCTCTAGACACTTATTTTGCTTTTGCCAATCAAGCTTCTGGGATGAAAAGATCTAGGCCTGTGTGCACTTACTGTGGTTGACCTAGTCATGTCAAATACAAGTGTTATAAACTTCATGGCTTTCCCCCTAGTTTCAAGAGCAATAAGAAGCCACATTCTTCTGTTTTTGGTGCACCACCTGCTGCACAACCCTCTTTTGATGGTAATGGGAATTCACATGGTGGTCACACCTACAATTCCTATGGAGGATCTGGAAGCACCCACTCTCTTTCAAACGATGCAATTGGAGATTCTTCTTCTACTATTTCAGGACTACCTCTTACTCATTCTCAGTGTATGCAACTGATGACTATGCTCTCAGAACGGTTTCGAACTTACTGTTTCAGGACTACCTCTTACTCATTCGCAGTGTATGCAAATGAAGACTATGCTCTCAGAACGGTTGCAAACCACTGTTTCCGTGCCAGAAACATTAGCTTCTCCTTCTTTCGGTTCTGGACCTTCAACACCTGGTTAATCTAATCTTGGTGATTCTCCATTCCCTAGTAACTTCAATGCAGGAGCTCTCGGTGAGCATTGTTTTCCTGCTTTTTCATATAGGAGACTTGTTGGAAGACTCATGTATCTTTGCAATACAAGACCTGATCTGTGCTATGTTGTGCTTTCTCAGTACTTCGCTTCACCAAGAATGCCACATTTAAATGCAGCTCACAAATTGTTAGGATAT
Organism: Linanthus parryae; assembly: GCA_023055425.1. Taxonomy (NCBI): domain Eukaryota; kingdom Viridiplantae; phylum Streptophyta; class Magnoliopsida; order Ericales; family Polemoniaceae; genus Linanthus; species Linanthus parryae. The sequence goes on from JALGPY010000002.1 coordinate 71,769,821, forward strand.
TTGAAGAATACACATGATCAATGTAACACCCCGCAATTTCTTAGAAGATGAGAAGGGGAAATCCTGAAAATAGTGGGGTCAAACTGCTATGAATTAAAATATTCAATCAGTTAAGGATTGTCTCCATTAGCAATATATGTTACTCCTAACCTTACAAGAACGTTAGAGAATGACATTGGGAGTTTGGTTGAACCTATTTGGGGTCAATTTGGAATTAATCAAAGATTGGGGAGACAATTTGCAAGAGAGGCCAAAGTTTTGATTTATTTTCACTTCAGAACCCCCTATGTGTCACCCATGCAAGGTTGAGTTATGACAAGTGTCGATCCAACACTAAAAGTAATTGTTGCTGCATCTAGCAAGCTTCGTCAGTCATGCAAGGAGAATTTAAGAGAGAGAGAGAGAGAGGTACTTTGTTCTTCATATTCTTCAAGAACAACCACCAACACCACCACATCTTCACCACTGGAACCATATCAAACGTTTGCCAAATTAAAAACTGTTTATGCTGGAGATAGCCTTGGGCATAGGGAAGAAAAGCCCCCAATCAATTTGAAAATCCATCAAGAGACGAGGGAGATAATCGAGATTGAAGGTGATGAACCCTAGTTTGATTTTGCTCAAATTCTCCTTATTTACAGCGATTTATGAGTTCTAATTAGTATTTTTGTGATCCTGTGGACGAGACGAACCCGTGGGTACCAATGTTGAGAGCTGAATCGAAGAAAAACGGCTGCTGCCGTGATCTACACAGATGTCGTCGCCGGAAAAGCGCCATGGACGGCGAAGCTCGTCAGTTGATGCCGAGAAGCTGCGAAGGAGGCTCTGCATGTCGCCGGAGTTCAAGATACCCGCCGGAAAACTCCATGGCCGACCAAAAGATTGTGTAAGGCTCATTCCTTCATCAAATGTTGAGTTTTATGCACCATTTGCTCCCCAAGACGTCGTGAGTACTCTGATAGGATCAAATCATGCCCAAAATTGCATTTAGATATGATTTGATCCGGTTTTCATCCGGTGTTCATAACATTTACGACGGGTTTTTACGCCCTGATAATGTGGGTCTAGCTCCTTCTTTAGGAGTCCGTTTTGTTTGATTTTTAGCTTTCTGGAAAGCCTGGAGAAAGATCTAAAACTTTCGTGTGAATTCGAATGTGTGATTGTGCCTCTAACTTGCCCAAATTTGGCTTCATAGTCACTGCCTAGCTGTAGCTGAAACTGCTGGTATAAGATTAAATTTCATCCTGCATTTTGCTTCAACTTAGAAGCAATGTATCTCCCTCGCCAATGACTGGTTTTGTGTGTTTTTTTGGCTCTGTGTTTTCCCAATACTTAGTACTACAACTCTCTTGTAGATTTCTTGGACCGAATGAAGCTTTAAACCCTCTGATTTTGGCTCCAAATGTGGCTGCACGTCATTGTTTTTCGTTAACAAAACTCGTAAGTGTTGGATCCGAGATTTTCACCTAGCTTTGACTAGCGATATTTACATGAAAACTTGGAGTTTCTAGGAGTTTAAATATGGTACGGAATATTTGAACAACCGACTACAAGACCCTATTTTTAGTTTCCCCAAATTGTTTCTAATATGATGACAAATCGGGTCTGAAGTTGTCTGTGTGGGCATATTTAACCCAACTTTGACTTTTTAAACTGGTCATCCAAAATGACGTTCTAGCATCGCATTCTTGAGCAAGTAGCTCTAAATATCACCCTGGGTCTATAAGTCAATTTTGAATTTCAGGAAATACATGAATTAAGCAAACAGTGTAAGAGGGGCAAAGTAGTATTTCTCCATAAATGTTGCACTAAGCTAAAATTTGCGATTTGGAGCCACTAACATGACTTATAAGGATAGTGGAAGCCTTAGGATGATAAATTGACTCATGTTGACCCAGTCAACACTTGGGGCCTTTCTGCAACTCTTCTAACCTTCAGGGGGCCAAGTGCAAATAATAAAAGCTTACTAAATTCTGGCTTAGAACCAACAACATGAATTGAAAGGATACTTGCCGCCTTAGAAAGGTATTTACTTGGCTTAGATTGATCGAGGCAGCTACAGGGGCCTTTCTGTAATTTCAGCAAATAAGAGGGGCCTAAATGCAATTAATCCGAACTTTTAATTCACCTCCTTGGGACTCTCTAATGTTGCTAAAACACCTAGAAACCACTAGATTGGTTATATGACGAAGACTTCAGTCCCATCAGGACTTCTCAAATAATGTTAAGACACACCTATCATTCAAACCTAATACTTAGCGTAAACACATATTAGTAACCCTATAAGGTAAGAGACTTCCTCCTTCTGACACCTTGAGTCAAGGTGCCAGGTTGACTGAGTTGACCTCCCTAAAAGAACCTGTTTAGACTGAATTGGGTAAGAAGGGTAGAGTGGTCATCTCACCATCCTTCGATCAACGAACCAAATCATGAGGCTAGTCTTGATCTCCTGCCTATCTAGAAGCTTCTAGAGAATTAGGACCCAACTAAACAATCCTGGACTAGAATAAGAAACATGAGGGTGGATCAGGGACCCTTATGCGATCTAAACCATAGACAAAGGACTTGAGTATAAATAACCATGGATGAGCAGGAGGGTACTAATTGGAACACTGGGAGTCCTAGAACTCATAAGAATTGATAAGTCTACCTTATTATTAAAGGATCTAGATACAACCTGGTCTGCACTAAGAATATTTGGGCACCAGGGCTAGATCAGTGTATTCGAAAAACCTGTCAGTTAACATCAGCATAGGTGTTACTCTTTTATGGTGGATCGAGATGTTGTTGCACATGTTTCTATGTGTTGTTTTCATATAACTATTGTTGTTTATGCATGAATTTTCAATTATTATAGAAGCTGGTGAGTCAGGGGATTTCTCAAATAATCGAGAAAGTGGATTGGCTTATAGGTAAGCACGTAAATGCTTAATAGCTATTAAGGATGGTAAGGTTAGAAACATATATGTGTCTATGAGCAGAAAGAACAAAATCATAGAGTAACTAAAGGGGATGTTTCTATGCACTCAAACATGTGAGTATGTGTTTTAGACGTGCTTGTCTTTGAATATTTGGTTGAGTATGGAGATTATTCATGTTTGTCTCTAAATAATTGATGTTAATTAAAACTTAAATACTCTAGACCATTTTATGATCACTACAGGCTCCGGCCGTCTGCTCTGTTGCGATATCAGACATATGGGTCCCGGTCTACGGGCTTAGCCGGTACATCGCTAGCTCCCGGCTAGACAACTAGGTTCCTTCCTCTGGGTTGCGATCCAGAGGGGGTGTGCACACTTAGGACTAGTCTGTCTTGGAGGATTTGAGGATACTTGCTTGCGGGCAAGCGATTTGGGTTGTACTGAAACTGGATATGGTTTTAAATACAAAATTGAATAACACTGAACTTGGATATTCTAGGATATTGTACAATTATGTTCATGGTAGAACAGTTAATTGGATATTACTTGAGTGTCTATGAATTGAATGTAGGAGGGAGCATATTAAGCGTTCTGGCGCATCTGTAAGAAAGTATTAGCGGTCCTCTTGGACCATAATCGGTTGGGATTCTTAATTAACCTGCATTACTTGCTTCACCTTACTCAGAATTATCTGATTTCCTGTTTCTTGTGCATGCCTATTCCTTGGCAGGTGAGCGCGTGGATTTGGGAAAGGCAGTGTGTTGTTTAGAGTTTACACTGAGGGAAGGTGCACCTTATGCTAGTAAGTTTATTTTAAATTATTGTTTCTTTAATTTCGGCTCGTAACAGAACCAATAGACCAATGACGCTTTGTTGAACACCTTGTGTTTAGCGAAGTGTAGTTCCCGAGAGTTCAGGGGAGCCAAGTGTAGTTCTCCCGAACTCGAGGACGGGATAAGGTAGTTGGACTCCTGGCTAGGCATTTTCGTGCTTAGCGGAGGGCATCTCCGGAGAGTCTAGGGGATCCAAGTGTAATTCTCTAGTACTCTAGGATGGGGGGTGTTACAGATGGTATCAAAGCGTGGTTCTGTGAAGAGACCGAATTAGAAACTTGGTAGGTGGATAGTGTTTTCAAAATTAAAACGTGATAGGAGCAATATTAAAATCAACATGGGGGGTTTTAGGGAGTGTATTGACGCGAGTGTTACGTGCATGACTTGGTCTTATAGGCCTATATGTGTGGAGCCTCGGGTTGAGGCATTAAGTTGTTTATATGCTGCATAACATGACACATTTATGTGATGAATGGAATGGTACATTAATGATCTTTGGTACCGGAGTGATTCCAGACTTGGTGGATGGGTTGTTATGCTTTTTTCCGGTATGGCAATGATTGGGTTTGTGTGAATGGTCGGAAAGGAGCTGATCATGGGCCGTTATGTATAATTGGCTATAGGCCATATTAATAAATCATCTACGGGTAATCCCGTTTAGCAATATGTGGTTTAGGAAGGTTTCATACCCCATAATCCGACAAGGTATGTGCTGGAGTTAATCATGTTTATATATAAGACATAGATTTATCTATAGGGGACGTAGTGGCTTAAATAATGGTAATCCATCTCAAGAAGACAGGGTATGAACCTATAAGAAAATCTAGATCTCCCTTGAGGTGAGTGCAGAGTTAGACTAAGGGCCATCATCGGTCCCTAATGTCATATTATTAAGAAATGACCATGTTTGGACGTATTTGATCCGATCCGAATGTGCATGGAACTATGCAATATGAGATCAGGTGATCCTCTTAAGTTAAGAAAGTAGGAGAGAACGTGACAAGTATGTGTTGGAAGAGAGTGGTGACTCAAGAGGAACTGTCTGCTGCTTTACCCCTTACCCTGCTTGTGAAGGATTGGTGGAATTGGAAAATATAGTAATGTCGCTGATCTTAAGTCAAGATAAGTGCTCATGAAGCACAAAAGGGGGTATCACGTGCACATCACGGTAATCAAGGCCTTGTAAAGAGACAAATCGATGCGCGATTTGGAGTTAGGAGGAGAACGTCTTCACACTGGAGCTTGGAGACACTGACTACATGGGTACACTCGCATGATCTTCGCGAATCCTAAGAAGATGAAAAGAAATTCCCCTTGGAAGGAACTCAATGATGACAATGAATCTAATTTGGATACGATGGTGGCTAAGGAGAGGTAAAACTATTACTAGGAAGTGATAAAGAGACTGGGACACTAGACAAATATCGCGAATAATAACATAAATAGAGGGAGGGGGTGACCACTTGTCAGAAGGACATAGAAGAGTAGAGAATTACCAAAAAAACCCTTGAGAGGATGGAATGAGACTACATCAGGATGGCAAAAGCCTAACCACTGGAGTTAGAATGCACCAGAATTCTGGAAGAGGAACCTGAAGGAACAGAAGGACGTCAGAAGACTGTGTATGATGAAGGTCAAGCATCACGAACACATAATTGGACGTTATGAGAGGGTGTAGACAAAAAGAGTGGCAAAATGTCGTGAGGGGAAGTCAGGGAAAGATACAATCCAAAAGCGTGGTGAAATCTTCGAGGACGAAGATTGTTTTAAGGGGGGTAGAATGTAACACCCCGCAATTTCTTAGAAGATGAGAAGTGGAAATCCTGAAAATAGTGGGGTCAAACTGCTATGAATTAAAATATTCAATCAGTTAAGGATTGTCTCCATTAGCAATATATGTTACTCCTAACCTTACAAGAACGTTAGAGAATGACATTGGGAGTTTGGTTGAACCTATTTGGGGTCAATTTGGAATTAATCAAAGATTGGGGAGGCAATTTGCAAGAGAGGCCCAATTTTTGATTTATTTTCACTTCACAACCCCCTATGTGTCACCCATGAAAGGTTGAGTTATGACAAGTGTCAATCCACCACTAAAAGTAATTGTTGCTGCATCTAGCAAGCTTCGTCAGTCATGCAAGGAGAATTTAAGAGAGAGATAGAGAGAGAGGTACTTTGTTCTTCATATTCTTCAAGAACAACCACCAACACCACCACATCTTCACCACTGGAACCATATCAAACGTTTGCCAAATTAAAAACTGTTTATGCTGGAGATAGCCTTGGGCATAGGGAAGAAAAGCCCCCAATCAATTTGAAAATCCATCAAGAGACGAGGGAGATAATCGAGATTGAAGGTGATGAACCCTAGTTTGATTTTGCTCAAATTATCCTTGTTTACAGCGATTTAGGAGTTCTAATTAGTATTTTTGTGATCCTGTGGACGAGACGAACCCGCGGGTACCAATGTTGAGAGCTGAATCGAAGAAAAACGGCTGCTGCCGTGATCTGCACAGATGTCGTCGCCGGAAAAGCACCATGGACGGCGAAGCTCGTCAGTTGATGCCGAGAAGCTGCGAAGGAGGCTCTGCATGTCGCCGGAGTTCAAGATACCCGCCGGAAAACTCCATGGCCGACCAAAAGATTGTGTAAGGCTCATTCCTTCATCAAATGTTGAGTTTTATGCACCATTTTGCTCCCCAAGACGTCGTGAGTACTCTGATAGGATCAAATCATGCCCAAAATTGCATTTAGATATGATTTGATCCGGTTTTCATCCGGTGTTCATAACATTTACGACGGGTTTTACACCCTGATAATGTGGGTCTAGCTCCTTCTTTAGGAGTCCGTTTTGTTTGATTTTTAGCTTTCTGGAAAGCCTGGAGAAAGATCTAAAACTTTCGTGTGAATTCGAATGTGCGATTGTGCCTCTAACTTGCCCAAATTTGGCTTCAAATTCACTGCCTAGCTGTAGTTGAAACTGCTGGTATAAGATTGAGTTTCATCCTGCATTTTGCTTCAACTTAGAAGCAATGTATCTCCCTCGCCAATGACTGGTTTTGTGTGGATTTTGGCTCTGTGTTTTCCCAATTCTTAGTACTACAACTCTCCAGTAGATTTCTTGGACCGAATGAAGCTTTAAACCCTCTGATTTTGGCTCCAAATGTGGCTGCACGTCATTGTTTTTCGTTAACAAAACTCGTAAGTGTTGGATCCGAGATTTTCACCTAGCTTTGACTAGCGATATTTACATGAAAACTTGGAGTTTTTAGGAGTTTAAATATGGTACGGAATACTTGAACAACCGGCTACAAGACCCTATTGTTAGTTTCCCCAAATTGTTTCTAATCTGATGACAAATCGGGTCTGAAGTTGTCTGTGTGGGCATATTTAACCCAACTTTGACTTTTTAAACTGGTCATCCAAAATGACGTTCTAGCATCGCATTCTTGAGCAAGTAGCTCTAAATATCACCCTGGGTCTATAAGTCAATTTTGAATTTCAGGAAATACATGAATTAAGCAAACAGTGTAAGAGGGGGAAAGTAGTATTTCTCCATAAATGTTGCACTAAGCTAAAATTTGCGATTTGGAGCCACTAACATGACTTATAAGGATAGTGGAAGCCTTAGGATGATAAATTGACTCATGTTGACCCAGTCAACACTTGGGGCCTTTCTGCAACTCTTCTAACCTTCAGGGGGCCAAGTGCAAATAATAAAAGCTTACTAAATTCTGGCTTAGAACCAACAACATGAATTGAAAGGATACTTGCAGCCTTAGAAAGGTATTTACTTGGCTTAGATTGATCGAGGCAGCTACAGGGGCCTTTCTGTAATTTCAGCAAATAAGAGGGGCCTAAATGCAATTAATTCGAACTTTTAATTCACCTCCTTGGGACTCTCTAATGTTGCTAAAACACCTAGAAACCACTAGATTGGTTATATGACGAAGACTTCCGTCCCATCAGGACTTCTCAAATAATGTTAAGACACACCTATCATTCAAACCTAATACTTAGTGTAAACACATATTAGTAACCCTATAAGGTAAGAGTCTTCCTCCTTCTGACACCCCGAGTCAAGGTGCCAGGTTGACTGAGTTGACCTCCCTAAGAGAACCAATTTAGACTGAATTGGGTAAGAAGGGTAGAGTGGTCATCTCACCATCCTTCCATCAACCAACCAAATCATGAGGCTAGTCTTGACCTCCTGCCTATCTAGAAGCTTCTAGAGAATTAGGACCCAACTAAACAATCCTGGACTAGAATAAGAAACATGAGGGTGGATCAGGGACCCTTATGCGATCTAAACCATAGACAAAGGACTTGAGTATAAATAACCATGGATGAGCAGGAGGGTACTAATTGGAACACTGGGAGTCCTAGAACTCATAAGAATTGATAAGTCTACCTTATTATTAAAGGATCTAGATACAACCTGGTCTGCACTAAGAATATTGGGGCACCAGGGCTAGATCAGTGTATTCAAAAAACCTGTCAGTTAACCGCAGCATAGGTGTTACTCTTTTATGGTGGATCGATATGTTGTTGCACATGTTTCTATGTGTTGTTTTCATATAACTATTGTTGTTTATGCATGAATTTTCAATTATTATAGAAGCTGGTGAGTCAGGGGATTTCTCAAATAACCGAGAAAGTGGATTGGCTTATAGGTAAGCACGTAAATGCTTAATAGCTATTAAGGATGGTAAGGTTAGAAACATATATGTGTCTATGAGCAGAAAGAACAAAATCATAGAGTAACTAAAGGGGATGTTTCTATGCACTCAAACATGTGAGTATGTGTTTTAGACGTGCTTGTCTTTGAATATTTGGTTGAGTATGGAGATTATTCATGTTTGTCTCTAAATAATTGATGTTAATTAAAACTTAAATACTTTAGACCACTTTATGGTCACTACAGGCTCCGGCCGTCTGCTCTGCTGCGATATCAGACATATGGGTCCCGGTCTACGGGCTTAGCCGGTACATCGCTAGCTCCCGGCTAGACAACTAGTTTCCTTCCTCTGGGTTGCGATCCAGAGGGGGTGTGCACACTTAGGACTAGTCTGTCTTGGAGGATTTTAGGATACTTGCTTGCGGGTGTAGATACTGCTTTCTGAGCTGACAGATCTTGGCCACGTGGCAGCCATCCAGCACACCATATTGTGCTCCACACACACTGGATCACCAGCCGAGCTGATCCATGTGGGGGCTGCGAGACAGAGCCCTCGCATACCACTGCACGGGACTTGTAGGGACTTGTGGTTTGGAGGCTAGAGTAAGCCCTGTCGCGTGCGAGCCAAGCCCGCACGCGACCTTTAGTAACTGTTTTGAGAGATTTATGGCACGAGCTCCATAAACCCGGTCAATCCGGTCAAACCCGGTCAACCTCGTAACGGTTCCGGTATTCGCGCACCACGTGCTGTAACGGTCCCTATATACTCGGACGAACGTGCCGTTATGGTTAAGCTAATTAAGCCGCCATTAATGGGCGCATTAACCACACTACAACGGTCACGTTCTCCAGTATATATAGATCGTCAACCTTTCCATACAAAGGAGAACACACGATCATACGCGGAAGCTCTGCCAAACCTCTGTCTCTCTCTCAGACATTGCTACTGCCTTATTCTCTCCCTACACACAACCCCACTCTTCCTGTGCGATCCTTGATCCACTACACACGGTGCACACGGAGGTCTCCCCGCCGGAATCTCTTGTGCACATTTTGGTGAACCCGACGTGAACTTACCAACAAAAGCAACCATGTCTCAGGAAGATGATGTCAGCAACCGATCGCCCTCCACCGAAACTCCCTCGGGAGACGAGACCCGCCGTACTCCAACGACTCCCGGCGAGGCACCGACGTTAGAGTCTTTGGATGCCACTGTCCAAAGTCAGGCGAAAGCTCTCAAGGCTCAATCTGCGCAATTAGAACAAATCTTGGCCGTTCCGGGTACCCTTGCGCCAAACCCTTCATCAGCCGCCGCTATCTCTCAGGGAGGAGGAACCCCTACCGCTCCAGGATTGGGAGTGTCAACCGCACCTCCCAACCCTCATCTGTAGACTCCACCGTCGGCTACGCAGCTGCCTTCGGTTCAGGGATCGACGGCACAGATGCTGCCTCCTGCCGCTCACGCTCCTCAGCCCTCGGCTTTGGCGTCCAACCCAACTCTGCAGTACCCTTTACCTCCCCCAACGATGATCTGGGGAAATGCGGGTAGTCAGTATGCTCCCAACCCTCCGGCGGCGTATGTGTCGCCGCCGCCTACGGCAACCCCTCCGACAGCTACCGAGGGGAGCATTCCAGAATGCATGACGTCGTTGCAGAAGCGCGTGGACACTATTCTGGCTCATCAGTCATTCGCGGATACCATTATCCCAAAGTTAGACAACGACCCACCCATTCCACGGGAGATCTATCTCATGCCTAACCCGGCGGGGTACAAGGCTCCTAAATGGGATAAGTTCGAGGATGTCAACGGAAACGCTCATGAGCATGTCATGCGTTTCATTGATGTCATGGGTCCGTACGGAGCTGATCCCAAACTGCTGATGCGAGAGTTCCCAAAGTCTCTTGGGAACGTAGCATACAAATGGTACCGAACATTGGAGGCCGGATCCGTGAAGACTTGGGACGACATGGTCCAGAAGTTCTATACCAAGTTCTTCCAGATGGAAGAAAAGGTGACGATGATCCATCTCTCGCGGATGTACCAGAAGCGCGAAGAGGACGGAATCACTTTCATCAAGAAATTCAGGGCGAAATCCTTGGAGTGCAAAGATCCAATGCCCGAAAGCCGGCTCGTAGAGATATGCCTGCAGTGCATGCGAGATGAATACAAAGGTATGCTAATCAATTTGCAAACACCTACGTTTTCAAAGCTAATCGAATGCACGAAGAATATCGAACCTATAGTCGAGAGACAGAAAAAGAAGAGCGCTCCAGAGCGACCTGCGAGCGGCACTACTTACAAGATCGGGAGGTTTAGCTACAAGCGGGGACGCGAAGCTGAGGTCAATACAGTTTCACCCCAGAAACAAGCGAAGGTTGCGAACTTCGATGTACCGCCTCTGCCATGCTCGGTAGAGGAAGCAAGTGACCTCTGCAGACAGTGGCGCAAGGACGGCGTCCTGCCACCGCTCGAGAAAACACCCTCCAAGGAGATGGTGAGGGACCCTAAGTGGTGCGAGTACCACGGCAAGGTCATGCATCCCACCGCCGAGTGCAAGAAACTCAGGTTCGCATTCGATCAGAAGATGAAGAGCGGCGAGCTCATCGTCAGCAATCACCGGAAGGACGTGCGCAACAACCCGCTTCCCGCGCATGCGGAACCGGGCTCGAAGGGCAAAGAGGTCGCCATGATCTCGATCGTCGACTTGGAAGAAGTCGCCGATGACGGCTTGCCCATCGTCGCCGAGGTCCATGAAGACGAAGACTATAGCATGGACACAGAGGATGAACGTGCCGACCGCATGAAAGGGTCGCATGGCTTCAACAAATTCTTCGACGAGATGAATTTCTCCGAGAAGTGCCGGACTGATATGACGAAAGCGATTTTGAGGATAGCAGAGGACTACGAGGAGGACCTTGTAGTCTCCAAAGGGAAAGTCATCAGGGCATCCCGCTCTACGGAAAAGATTATGACCTTTTCTGCCAGCGACAAGAAGACGGATGCGAGCCACCAGAGACCCCTGTACGTGACCGCCATCATCAATGGCGTCGAGTTCAAACGAGCGTTCGTCGATGGAGGAGCAGAGGTCAACGTCGTTCCGCTCCACACACTGAGGCTAGCAGGGATCCCCGAACATAAGGTAGTCAGCCGTCCATCTCCGCTGGTGGGATTCGGAAGCGACTCTAGAATGACAATCGGATGGATCCGCCTGGGCGTTCAGATTGGCAAAATCAAGTGCTCAGCAAAGTTCTATGTCATAGACGCGAACACCACATACCACATGATTATAGGTCGAGCCTGGATTCATCGCTTCGACGCGGTCCCTTCGACGGCTCACCAGATTATGAAAGCTATCTGGAACGACAGAATAGTCGAGATACCGGCTTCGACAAACCCGTTCAACTTGGACGAAGCACATCTCAGCGAGGCGGTGTGGTTCACTGAGATGGCAGATGAGCAAACACCCGGACCATTCAACCCTACTCCTTTGCCTCTCTGGGAGGACATCAAGGACCAGTCGCCTGCAGGGGTAATGGTGACGAGGGAAGATGCCAAGGAAAAGCCGCCTACACGCAAAGAGGCGCCGCGTATCGCATATCATCGAAAGAACGTGTACACTCTGAAGAGGATCGCAAAGCATGACCCCGAGGGCAAGGAGATAGAGAGCTTCTACGCCAATGGGAAGAAATGCTACCGCATATGAAGGTGCGCGGGGATGTCCTCACGCGGGCATGGGGATATCCCTGGGCAAATCAATCAAATCGAGCAGATTGCGCTGACGGAAGAGCCAACACAGGGCACCCCAGACGAGAAACTCAAAGAAGCGCCTGAATGCATGGAAGACAGGCCAAGACCACAAAAGCAAGAGCTAAAAGAGGTGTTCCTCAGCCCGAACGAGGAAAAGAGAAGGCCAGTCTTCCTGAGCGCAGATCTCACAAGCGAAGAAGAACAAGGGCTGCTACAGCTCCTAACTGAATACAAGGATGTGTTCGCATGGGAGTATGATGAAATGCCAGGTCTGGATACAAGCATCACCATGCACCGTTTAGACATCATCCCCAGGTCTAAACCGGTCAAGCAGAGCACGAGAAGCTTCAGGCCGGAGCTTAACGTGAAGATCAAGCAGGAGATTGTCAAACTCCTAGATGCCAAGTTCATAGAACCGAACCATCATCCCACATGGCTGGCCAACATCGTGCCAGTGGTGAAGAAGAACGGACAGCTCCGCATTTGCGTGGACTTCCGAGATCTCAATCGCTTCTGCCCTAAGGACGATTTCCCACTGCCCAACATCGATTTGCTTATCGATTCAACAGCGGGTCATCGCATGTTCAGTTTCATGGACGGCTTCAGCGGATACAATCAAATCAAGATGGATCCCGAAGATGCGCGGAAAACAGCATTCATCACTCCTGTAGGGGTATTCAACTACACGGTGATGCCGTTCGGTCTTAAGAACGCGGGCGCGACCTATCAGCGGGCCATGATGGCTCTATTCCACGACATGATGCACAAAGAGGTGGAATTCTATGTGGATGACCTGGTGGTTAAATCCAAGCACGAAGCAGACCACCTCGCAGATCTGCGAAAGGTGTTCAATAGATGCAGGCGCTTTCAACTGAAGATGAATCCCATGAAATGCGCGTTCGGGGTGACATCAGGGAAATTCTTGGGATGCGTGGTTCATCGCCAAGGGATCGAGCCCGACCCCGCGAAAGTATCAGCTATCACTAGCATGACGCCACCCCATAATCAGAGTGCATTGAAGACATTTTTAGGAAAGCTATCCTATCTGCGGAGATTCATCCCAGCAATTGCCGAAATCACATGCTGTTTCAGCACTCTTCTCAAGAAGGACGCCGCGTACAACTGGGCTCCGGAGCACGAAGCCGCATTTGGAAAGCTGAAGGATTTACTCACGTCCTCAAAGATAATGATCGCACCTCAACTGGGATCACCGCTTCTGCTATATCTGACATCAACAAGGAGATCTATAGGAGCGCTCTTGGCTCAGGAGTATGAAGGCCAGGAGAGGCCTATCTACTACATTTCTCGCATCGTGCAGCCTGCTGAGTCGAGGTACACAGACATCGAACGTCATTGCCTCGCCTTATTCTTCGTGATAGAGAAGTTGAAACACTATTTTGCATCACACAAAGTAGTAGTGGTCACCAAGAGCGACCCCATAAGATACTTGCTAACTCACACTACTCCGGGAGGGAGACTGGCGAAATGGTACATGACCATTTCCCAATACGATATCACATGCGTACGACCGCGAGCGATCAAGTCGCAGGCGGTAGCGGATCTGTTGGCACAGTTCCCCGACAACAGCCATGAACCCGTGATCGAAGAAGAGCTCGAAGGCCCTGAAATCTACGCAATCGACGTGCCCTATTGGACTCTCCACTTCGACGGTTTGTCGACCCGGAAAGGCGGAGGCATTGGGATAGTCTTGACAAAGCCAGATGGGGAAGTCATACAGATGTCCGCAAAGCTCAACTTCGCAGTCACAAACAACGAAGCGGAATACGAGGCTCTTATTGTGGGGCTCCGTGCGGCGAAAGCTTTGGAAGTGAGCAACCTAACAGTCATGGGAGATTCCAAGCTGATTGTTAAACAAGCCTCGGGCGAATATGGTTTGAAGGAGATCAACCTCCTGTCTTACCGCACCTTAGTACAGAAGCTGATGCAGCAGTTCTGCGATGTGAAGTACGAGCACAAGCCCCGAGCAGACAACAGGCACGCAGACGCTTTAGCAACCTTGGGGTCTAAGGTCATCATAGACAAATGCCCCGCAAGGATTTCCATCGAAGTGAGAACATCGTCGGCATTGACAGAGGATGCGTGCGACGACGAACACATGGATGACACAGACTGGCGGAAACCAATCCTGCAAGCTATTGCGAAGGGCACCAGCAGCGAAAGCTGGGCACTCACAAAAGGATACTGCATCCACGACAACACCCTTTACTACAAGGGTCCTGGGGGAATACTCATGCGTTGCGTCTCCGAGCAAGAGGGACAGCAGCTGTTAGAAAAGATTCACCAACACGCCTGCGGGGAAAGCGAGGTGTCAATCTACAGAAAGGCTCAAAGATATGGTATTCATTGGCCAGACATGTCAATAGCCGCAGCCCTAATACAAGGGAAGTGCGAAAGTTGCGCACTAATCAAAGATTCTCTACTCATCGCCCTAACCGATGACGACACGGACTGGAGGAAGCCGCTATTTGATTTCCTCACTCAGGGCGCCGTACCCGAGTCAAGAAAAGAAGCCGAAAAATTGAAAAGGAAAGCGTCTCGATACGTGGTACAGGAAAACCTGCTTTGGCGAAGAGGTCACGAGGGCAACTTGTTGCGATGTCTAGACGGCAGAGAAGCACAAGAAGTCATGGACCTTTCTCATCAGGTGGAACACCAAGGAGGTGCGAAATTATGCAGGCAGCTCCTCTCAATCGGGTATTTCTGGCCCACAATGGAGCTCGATTGCCGCACCAAAGTACGACGCTGCCAGGAATGCTAATTCAAAGGGAACCTAGTGCACGCTCCCGCTGTGGATCTACATGCGCTAGGGACGCCATGGCCGTTTCACACATGGGCACTGGACTTCATCGGTCCCATTCGACCGACGTCGCACGGGAATCAGTTCATTCTCACCGCAACTGAGCTGTTCACCAAGTGGGTGGAAGCAATACCGCTAAAGACGGCAAATGCGCTGGCTGTGATCAATTTCATCCAGGAAAGCATCATATGCAGGTTCGGAATCCCAAACACCATTCTTTCAGATAACGGTACTCCTTTTGTTAATCGCTAGGTAGCTGCGAAATTAGCGGAGTACAATATCAGGCAGATATGTTCTACCCCTTATTACCCAAAGGGAAACGGACAAGCTGAAGCGACTAACAAAACGCTGTTGAGAATTTTGAGCAAGATGGTCGCAGATGACCACAAGAAGTGGGCCGACTCTCTAAGCATAGCTCTGTGGGCTTACCGAACTTCTCCAAGGACACCCACAGGGGCCTCGCCATTTCTACTATGTTATGGAGCCGAAGCTGTAGTACCTGTGGAGGTTAGAGTCAATTCGGCAAGGCTGGCCTTCCATGCACTCTATGAAAATCAACGCGATCACGACTTAGTATTGCTGGAGGAAAAGCGAGAACAAGCCAAGAGAACCAATAAGCGGTACCAGGAGAGAATCGCTCGCGCCTACAATAAGACGGTCCAGCGAAGAGATTTCGCAGTCGGAGACTTGGTCTTGCGCGCATCTGATCACTGCATGCGAGAAGCGACTCACCCGAAGTTCGCAGCCAACTGGGAAGGACCCTTCGAAGTCACAGAAGTCTTTGACAGTGGCTACTGCAGCATACGAAGGTTGCATGGCACAACCTCTACTCCGAGTTCAGTCAACATGCGCTGGATTAAGAAGTACTATCCCTGACTTCTCTCATTTCATGCGTTTTATTATAACGTTGCTTGATATCTTGTATGGCTACGATTTACACAATCTCCTCCCCCATATGAGAGGATTGTAATTCCATCTCTCCCATATGAGAGCGTTATAATAAAAGAATTCTCCCAAATGAGAAGTTCACATTTCTAGCTGTTTATGTTGCTCTATTCAGTTCGATATTACTGTTAATCATGGTTTATTCGCCGCAATAGTAATCTGTACAAATTGCGATCTTAAGTGATCAACTAAGCCTATCTCTTACGATAGCAATCCGTAACAACCGCGATCTGAATTGATCAACTAAGCCTATCTCTCGCGATAGCAGCCTATGCGATCTTAAGTGATCAACTAAGCCTATCTCTTACGATAGCAGCCTATGCAAATGCGATCTTAAGTGATCAACTAAGCCTATCTCTTACGATAGCAGCCTACGCAAATGCGATCTTAAGTGATCATCTAAGCCTATCTCTCGCGATAGCAGCCTATGCGATCTTAAGTGATCAACTAAGCCTATCTCTTACGATAGCAGCCTATGCAAATGCGATCTTAAGTGATCATCTAAGCCTATCTCTTACGATAGCAGCCTATACAAATGCGATCTTAAGTGATCATTTAAAGCCTATCTCTTACGATAGCAATCTATGCGAATGCGATCTTAAGTGATCAACTAAGCCTATCTCTTACGATAGCAGCCTATGCAAATGCGATCTTAAGTGATCATCTAAGCCTATCTCTTACGATAGCAATATATGCGAATGCGATCTTAATTGATCATATAAGCCTATCTCTTACGATAGCAGCCTGCCTAAATGCGATCCTGATTGATCTTCTAAAGTCTATCAGCCACGATAGCAACACATACAAATGCGGTCTTAATTGATCTTTAAAACCTATCTGTTGTGATAGCAGCCTATGCAAAAATGATCTTAGTTGATCTTCTAAAAGCCTATCTGCAACGATAGCAACTCGCACAATTTAACGATCTTGATTGATCTACTAAAGACTATCTGCCACGATAGCAACTTGCGACATTGTGAAGATGATCTTAAATGATCCACAACGGCCAACCACAAGCCCATCTGCCATGATGGCACAGCTGCGAAAGTATGATCTCGAATGATCTAGCGAAGCATCAGCGAATTAATTTATCGCAAATGCGAAACCATTACATAGCATTATGCAAGGCGAAATATGCCGAAACGCATGCGAAATTGTATTTTGTTGTAAAGAGACAGCAGATAATACAAAAAGCTATTTATCATTACGAGTCAAATGACTTACAATTTATCTGTCTAGATAGCAGCTTACAAGCGAAGAGCTCGAATCTAACTACGCAGCCAACATGGCTTACAATACATTCGAAAAGTGGCTGACAAGCCAGAAACACACTACGGGAATTCCGACTAGAAAAGGATGAACCCACCGGTTTCAACACCGGCTACGCAACACACAGATCTGCGGGTGAACATCTGTAGCAGGGGGGATCTTGCTCTAAAAGAGCCACATGAAGCCATACGCTCAAGATCCCAGTATTCGACAAGACCGTTGTCAGATCTGCACCCCATAACATTTGCCCAAGGAACCACCGGTTCCGGCGATCCACAGGCAAGCAGAAGCTCCAAAGGGCAAGGGCTCCTTGTAGACGGGGATGAACGCGACGATTCGTCACCCCGAGCTCACAAACGTGAAGGTGACGGATTCTTCTCCAGGGATGCTGAAGAAGAATTCCGCCGTTCATTACGAGACGGTAGCACGGTCACTTCGGCGCTGCACCTCACCACGAGGCGGCCAGAAACATGACCTGCACACATAATACACGAAGAAATTTCTTCGAACACACATGAGATATTATCTGCATCTTCTTTATGATGGTTATAAAGAGCAATAAGCCTCATAAAGTGGATCTTGGAAACTATTTCTACAGCACAAAGCGCAAACTCAGGATTCACAACTTGAAGTTGCCATGAATCAACGAAAAATAAGCGTTGAAGCCAGCAGTCGTAAGGACTCACGGCAAAGAACATTTTTGGGGATGAAGAACCCAAATAGCAAAGACAGGGTTTATATAGACCCTGTAGAGACTCTTCAGTTGCCAAAGATGAGTCAGCAGAATTCAAAAAGAGGGTAAGTTCAATCACTTACGCCTTGAAAAGCGGTAACAATCAATTACCCTACTAAAGGCTACGACGATTCAGTTGCGTATCCTAATAAATGACGGATAGTCATGATTCGGATGGACTTCCCAACGAAAGCGTGCTTATCTGCCGAGAAATTAGCGCGAAAATCAAGCAGAGTATCAATTGCTGATGTCATAATTGGATACGCACAGAGATATCCAATCAAATCCCGGAAAAGGGCAAAGCGGGAAAATTCATTGTTGTTGTTAAAAAAAAGGGGGAGAAACCCTAGCAACATTACATTAATGTTCAAGACATTACATTAATGTTTCAGCTATTTTTCTTGCTATTTTTGCAAAATTCGAAAAATCAAAGCAAATTCTTGATTAAGGAGTCTTGGGGCGCGAACTGCTCGCTCAGCTTCTCCACTTGTTCCACTTCTTGCTTCAGTAGCTCGCACCTGGCATTCATCTCATGATACAGCTTCAGAGCTTCATCAACCTTTTGCTTCTGCTGCTCCACCTTCTGCATCTCAGCTGCGAGATTCTGGTGACCAAGCTTCAAAGTTACGGCTGCGCGAATCAGCGTGACTCTGTTCATAAGAAACTTGAAGCCCATTCTGCCTTGGACTTTGGTCACAAGATTTTGGCACATGCCGCATAGCAATTCAGCACTCTGGACCGAAATGGTCGCAGGCGTAGCCGCAGATAGCTGCTCCAAAATCCAGATGGCTTCAGTAAGAAACAGCCTCCTGTCGAAGGGCCCTATCTCCAGCGATCTCACAAACGACTGCGGGTAGGTCAGACGCATTCGAACCACCCAGTCTACATCGGATTGCTTCAAACCTGAGGAGACGTCAAAATAAGTTATGATGTCAAAACTCGCAAGCGAATAATGCGTCGTGCGAACAGTAAAACTCTACTTACCAGTTCCTTCCAAGATCTCATGAAGAGAAGGAATGCGGGCTGCCGGGTTGTTCGAAGATTGCCCTCGCTCCATAGCCCTCCTATCAGCTGCGAGCTCCAATCCCTCGTAGTCAGGAGGAAGAGTGTAGGCCGCACCAGCTGCGACAGCATTCCCAACCTGCGAGCCCCAAATGCTCCACGCAGGAATAGGTGCCTCTGGCTCAGTCATCGCCGGAGGCGAAGGGACAGCCGAAGTCGCTTGGCGAAGGACGCTCTCAGATGCGAGAACATTAGCAGCACTTGTCCTTACTTCCTCAGCACTAGCATGGACATCTTCATCCATCAGCACAGTATCAGCTCCAGCATCGTCGGAAAGCTCGATGATGTCCTCAAGAGGTTCACTCGCGTGTTCAGCAGCTGCGACGGGCTTCTCGGTATGGGAGCTCGGAATTGGAACATAGGACGCAGAGGGCTGACTTCTCTGCTCCAGCTCAGGTTCCTCAGCATAACCTGCGACATTAAATGCGATGACATGAGGTAACTTGCGCTATAAGTTATTTTGCTATCTTTGCTAAAGCTAAGAGAAAGCACCTCCACGCGAAGGTGGGATTGAGGTATCCTCATCATACACTAAGGAAGTGGAACCATGCCCTATCAGTGTGTCCTCACTAAGCAAGTCTTTAAGAGAAGCGTGACCTGGGATGCGAATAAACCAGTCATGATTCTGCCTTAAGTTGCTAAAGCCTAGTACGTGCGTATCACTCAAATAGTTACCTGAGGGTTCTCCGCATTTGCCTACTAACCAACGGCGAATGTCAGCATTTGACACACCATGCTTTAACGCACCCACAATAACATCTCTATAAGTTACTGCGAGATTGAAGATCTCACCTTTATCGCCACCTGTGATCTCTTCGAAGTCTGCTTGGACTTGCTCCAAGGCCGCTGCATCCTCTCCGGGAACCTCATCTTCCTCCTCCGCATGAGGAGCCACTTCTTCGGGAAGCTCGTCTTCCTCGCCAACTGGACGCACTAAGTCGTCAACATGCTGCTCTTCGAGGCTCCGTTGTTTCACACGCTCGAGCTCCTCTTCCTCTCGCCGCCTTCTTCTTTCAGCAGCCTCCGCGGCTGTCTTTCGGGACTCAGCAAGAACGTCCTCGCTTATGGGATCCTCTGGAATACCAGAATGGGCATCTCTCTTTTGTCTCTTGGCCACAAGGCCACCAATGGTTTCATCATCATCATCTGCGAATACACGATTGGTTCAAAGAAAAGAAGTGCAAAGAAGTTACGATAACGGGAAAGGAAATGCGACGGAAGTACCTCCTGATTCTTCCTCGTGCATCACAACTGTTACTTCTTCTTCTTCATCACTTGCTTGGGGCTCCTGCCTCTCTTCCTCTTCCTCTTGGTTGAATGGAATGAAAGTCTCAACGGCGAGATCTTTTCGCACTTTGCTGAGCATGCGACCTTTGCCTTTGTCCTTGATAGAAAGGGACCTCACTGGGGGAGAAGCTGGGGCATTCCTAGGGGAAGAAATCGTAATTCCCTTTTGCCTAGGTCTCTTCACTCTTGGCGCCGCAGTCGCTGGAGGAGACGGGTCATCCCCAGAAGGAGACGGAGCCGGAGGATTGTCTATCAGCGAGTCAGCAAAAGCATTCATGACTGCGCGAATCTTTGTCTCGAGCTCAGGTTCCATCCTCCACGATAGCCGGAACGACTGCCTTTGTCTTCTGGTGGAAACAATGGCGTTAACCAATGACTTGGAGCGATCACCAGATGCGAATCGCCGCACGTGACACTACAACCGTACAGAATAAAGATGTCAGCATAAGGAAATCAAGAAGCTTAAATGCACGCGGAGAAATCGCTTACCTCAGCAAATGCCTTGCTATATCTGACGACATGCGTATCGCCCTTCTTAATTGCGGCGACTTGCTCCTTCAGAATGACATCAGGGCACAAATGGTTCTCACGATCCCACAGTGAGTAGCAACCATACTCAGACTCGCTCAGACTGCAAGTAGGGCGAAACGGAAAAGAGTTCCTTTTGATCAAGGGAGATCTACCTGGCTGCGCGGCCGACTCCGTCTCAATCCTCGTTTGCTGGGCAACCCAGTATGCGAGCCAGTTCTGGGAACAACCACCCTCGCGGGTTCCCGCAGGCTGCTCAAAAGGAAGATTGTTCATGAAAACCGTCTTGCACTCCTTTGTTAGCAAGCGCTTGTAGCATCCTCTGACAATGGACTGGGGCCAGATTGATGGGGCCACCGCATCAAAACCAAACTGAGGAGAAACCCGAGTGGGGTCAACGTCCACGGTAAGCTTTTCATACCTCGGCGCGAGCTCACGAATATGCTCTGCAAGGGCAGGAAGGGAACCTCGCAGACACCAGCAAAAGAACTCGCGGTAGCGCTCATGAAAATGAGGTCTCCCTTCAAAGAGAAGCTCTTCTGAAAAGACCATGCCTTTAGAGGGGTACAGCTTTGGGAACCATCGCACATTCTCAATGCGCGTGGCATAGGGCCTGGCAGTAAACTCCTTCCGTTTGTCGCATATCAAACTCCAAACGCACTTGGTGTTGCCTGTTCCGAACCATCTCGCAGCTCTCCCGCTGTTGCGCGCTTCTGTCTCGCCTGGGGGACACCACTTGTCAAGTTGGAGAGGAGTTGGAGCATAAGACGGCCAGCGCTCGAAAACCCACATTGTCAGAAAGGAAATATTGACAAAAGTCAGTACATCGAGGCGGCCACGCGACTCCCTCATAGCCAGAACCAGCTGATCAAGCCTATAGTACAGCGTTCCCAAGACCAAGGGTCCGAGTGCGACTCTCTGGCCAAGAGCGAGCCTCACAGCAAGAGGCAACACATGGTAGAAGACTCCGTCATGGGGGTGACCATCAATCAGATACCTCGACAGCCAAGCACAGAGAAAAGCACAAAGGGTCAAATGATAGCCTTTGCCCTCTACGTAATTCTCGGCCGCCGGATCTTCACTCAGAAGTTTCTTAGTAATGCTGCTGTTCGCATAGTCTCGAAAGAAGTACTGCAACCATTTGTTCCAGGTATTCTTCGCGGATGTATCAACCAGCTGCCAATTCGGAAGAGGCTTCGTAGTGGTCCACCGAGTGGAGATTTTCTTCACCTCTGCTAGGCATTCCTCCATCTGCGTGTATAAAGCAATCTCCGCAGATGTCCTCAAGGGAATCAAAGGGTCCACTTCGCCCATGGGGGAAAGCTCGTACAGCATTTGAACGTCCTCGAGTGTGGGGGCAGCCTCGAACTCAGCAAAATGGAACGTATGAGTCGCAGGCGAGTAACGGGACAGAAGGTCTAGAAGCATGGACTGATCCAGCTTCACGGCAGCACCCTTCATAGCACGGATAGCAAAGTATACGCCGGCTTCATTAAGAGTCACGGCGTGATGGTCCAACACGTGGTCGATCCTCTCATCCATATAGTCCAATTTCTGGACAAACGCTTGGGTAGAAATCGCAGTATATGGGAAGTGCCCGTTCTCAATTCCCAATCGTACCACATCCTCGGAACCAACCAACTCGAGCAAGGCTGAGTTAACTGGGCGAGTCAGCGTCAGCAATTGCTCAACGGGGACAGGATCAGGCATCCTCTTCGCCTTTACCCTCGCATGGTAGAAATCTTTGCCGCCTAAAAAGGGGGCTTTTCGCCACAAGGCCTGCGGAAGGTCGGGTATCTCTTCATCTTCCTTGACGGGTCTGGTTACTCTTGTCTTGGCCATTCCTGCGGAAGAGCAAGAAAAAGGGGGGAGAAATACCACACTTCAGTTTGAATTTTGAAATTCAAAGATCTATGCAAAGGAAGACGAACAGTTCCGGTATTGATTTCAGAAATTGGGGAGTTGCAAGATCTCGTATTGTTGAAGAATTAAAACAAAGCGGGTTCAAAGATCAAAGCCTCTTCACAAATTTCATGGGTTTACAGATTCAACGCAGTTCAAGGCAAACATTGGTATCTTAAATCAAAAGTAAACGAGGCCAACCTTGTTTTCTTGAAGCCTGCTTGGATATGCACAATTGAAGAATACGATTTACAGTTCTGAACTGGTGATTGATTATCTGGATCTGCTCTCGAAGATCTCCGGGTACCATTCACTTTAAGAGAAAGAAGTGATGCTTTGCAATAATGGGGGATACAAGGTATTTATCCAAAACAATGAAGGGTTGCGTCCTTTCGATAGTCGAATCGCAACCGTCACCGTCGAATCGCGCAATCACAGGACAAGCTGACGTCACGCCTAAAACCCTAAAGGTCAGACGGCACGACTCTAGGGGTTTTAGGTCATAATGACACACACGGGGGCTGAACTTACCCGTATTTGAATTGGTGCGTGGCGGCGACGCGTATGTTGGTTTCCGCGCATGGAAGTCTATACGGCTATGAGTCTTCACGCGCAGAAAGGGGGCTAATGTAGATACTGCTTTCTGAGCTGACAGATCTTGGCCACGTGGCAGCCATCCAGCACACCATATTGTGCTCCACACACACTGGATCACCAGCCGAGCTGATCCATGTGGGGGCTGCGAGACAGAGCCCTCGCATACCACTGCACGGGACTTGTAGGGACTTGTGGTTTGGAGGCTAGAGTAAGCCCTGTCGCGTGCGAGCCAAGCCCGCACGCGACCTTTAGTAACTGTTTTGAGAGATTTATGGCACGAGCTCCATAAACCCGGTCAATCCGGTCAAACCCGGTCAACCTCGTAACGGTTCCGGTATTCGCGCACCACGTGCTATAACGGTCCCTATATACTCGGACGAACGTGCCGTTATGGTTAAGCTAATTAAGCCGCCATTAATGGGCGCATTAACCACACTACAACGGTCACGTTCTCCAGTATATATAGATCGTCTACCTTTCCATACAAAGGAGAACACACGATCATACGCGGAAGCTCTGCCAAACCTCTGTCTCTCTCTCAGACATTGCTACTGCCTTACTCTCTCCCTACACACAACCCCACTCTTCCTGTGCGATCCTTGATCCACTACACACGGTGCACACGGAGGTCTCCCCGCCGGAATCTCTTGTGCACAGCGGGCAAGCGATTTGGGTTGTACTGAAACTGGATATGGTTTTAAATACAAAATTGAATAACACCGAACTTGGATATTCTAGGATATTGTACAATTATGTTCATGGCATAACATTTAATTGGATATTACTTGAGTCTCTATGAATTGAATGTAGGAGGGAGCATATTAAGCGTTCTGGCGCATCTGTAAGAAAGTATTAGCGGTCCTCTTGGACCATAATCGGTTGGGATTCTTAATTAACCTACATTACTTGCTTCACCTTACTCAGAATTATCTGATTTCCTGTTTCTTGTGCATGCCTATTCCTTGGCAGGTGAGCGCGTGGATTTGGGAAAGGCAGTGTGTTGTTTAGAGTTTACACTGAGGGAACGTGCACCTTATACTAGTAAGTTTATTTTAAATTATTGTTTCTTTAATTTCGGCTCGTAATAGAACCAATAGACCAATGACGCTTTGTTGAACACCTTGTGTTAGCGAAGTGTAGTTCCCGAGAGTTCAGGGGACCCAAGTGTAGTTCTCCCGAACTCGAGGACGGGATAAGGTAGTTGGACTCCTGGCTAGGCATTTTCGTGCTTAGCGGAGGGCATCTCCGGAGAGTCTAGGGGATCCAAGTGTAATTCTCTATTACTCTAGGATGGGGGGTGTTACAGATGGTATCAGAGCGTGGTTCTGTGAAGAGACCGAATTAGAAACTTGGTAGGTGGATAGTGTTTTCAAAATTAAAACGTGATAGGAGCAAGATTAAAATCAACATGGGGGGTTTTAGGGAGTGTATTGACGCGATTGTTACGTGCATGACTTGGTCTTATAGGCCTATATATGTGGAGCCTCGGGTTGAGGCATTAAGTTGTTTATATGCTACATAACATGACACGTTTATGTGATGAATGGAATGGTACATTAATGATCTTTGGTACCGGAGTGATTCCAGACTTGGTGGATGGGTTGTTATGCTTTTTTCCGGTATGGCAATGATTGGGTTTGTGTGAATGGTCGGAAAGGAGCTGATCATGGGCCGTTACGTATAATTGGCTATAGGCCATAATAATAAATCGTCTACGGGTAATCCCGTTTAGCAATATGTGTTTTAGGAAGGTTTGATACCCCATAATCCGACAAGGTATGTGCAGGAGTTAATCATGTTTATATATAAGACATAGATTTATCTATAGGGGACGTAGTGGCTTAAATAATGGTAATCCATCTCAAGAAGACAGGGTATGAACCTATAAGAAAATCTAGATCTCCCTTGAGGTGAGTGCAGAGTTTGACTAAGGGCCATCGTCGGTCCCTAATGTCATATTATTAAGAAATGACCATGTTTGGACGTATTTGATCCGATCCGAATGTGCATGGAACTATGCAATATGAGATCAGGTGATCCTCTTAAGTTAAGAAAGTAGGAGAGAACGTGACAAGTATGTGTTGGAAGAGAGTGGTGACTCAAGAGGAACTGTCTGCTGCTTTACCCCTTACCCTGCTTGTGAAGGATTGGAGGAATTGGAAAATATAGTAATGTCGCTGATCTTAAGTCAAGATAAGTGCTCATGAAGCACAAAAGGGGGTATTACGTGCACATCACGGTAACCAAGGCCTTGTAAAGAGACAAATCGATGCGCGATTTGGAGTTAGGAGGAGAACGTCTTCACACTGGAGCTTGGAGACACTGACTACATGGGTACACTCGCATGATCTTCGCGAATCCTAAGAAGATAAAAAGAAATTCCTCTTGGAAGGAACTCAACGATGACAATGAATCTAATTTGGATACGATGGTGGCTAAGGAGAGGTAAAACTATAACTAGGAAGTGATTAAGAGATTGGGACACTAGACAAATCTCGCGAATAATAGCATAAATAGAGGGAGGGGGTGACCACTTGTCAGAAGGACATAGAAGAGTAGAGAATTACTAAAAAAACCCTTGAGAGGATGGAATGAGACTACATCGGGGATGGCAAAAGCCTGACCACTGGAGTTAGAATGCACCAGAATTCTGGAAGAGGAACCTGAAGGAACAGAAGGACATCAGAAGACCGTGTATGATGAAGGTCAAGCATCACGAACACATAATTGGACGTTATGAGAGGGTGTAGACAAAAAGAGTGGCAAAATGTCGTGAGGGGAAGTCAGGGAAAGATGCAATCCAAAAGCGTGGTGAAATCTTCGAGGACGAAGATTGTTTTAAGGGGGGTAGAATGTAACACCCCGCAATTTCTTAGAAGATGAGAAGTGGAAATCCTGAAAATAGTGGGGTCAAACTGCTATGAATTAAAATATTCAATCAGTTACGGATTGTCTCCATTAGCAATATATGTTACTCATAACCTTACAAGAACGTTAGAGAATGACATTGGGAGTTTGGTTGAACCTATTTGGGGTCAATTTGGAATTAATCAAAGATTGGGGAGGCAATTTGCAAGAGAGGCCCAAGTTTTGATTTATTTTCACTTCACAACCCCCTATGTGTCACCCATGAAAGGTTGAGTTATGACAAGTGTCAATCCACCACTAAAAGTAATTGTTGCTGCATCTAGAAAGCTTCGTCAGTCATGCAAGGAGAATTTAAGAGAGAGATAGAGAGAGATGTACTTTGTTCTTCATATTCTTCAAGAACAACCACCAACACCACCACATCTTCACCACTGGAACCATATCAAACGTTTGCCAAATTAAAAACTGTTTATGCTGGAGATAGCCTTGTGCATAGGGAAGAAAAGCCCCCAATCAATTTGAAAATTCATCAAGAGACGAGGGAGATAATCGAGATTGAAGGTGATGAACCCTAGTTTGATTTTGCTCAAATTCTCCTTTTTACAGCGATTTAGGAGTTCTAATTAGTATTTTTGTGATCCTGTGGACGAGACGAACCCGTGGGTACCAATGTTGAGAGCTGAATCGAAGAAAAACGACTGCTGCCGTGATCTGCACAGATGTCGTCGCCGGAAAAGCGCCATGGACGGCGAAGCTCGTCAGTTGATGCCGAGAAGCTGCGAAGGAGGCTCTGCATGTCGCCGGAGTTCAAGATACCCGCCGGAAATCTCCATGGCCGACCAAAAGATTGTGTAAGGCTCATTCCTTCATCAAATGTTGAGTTTTATGCACCATTTTGCTCCCCAAGACGTCGTGAGTACTCTGATAGGATCAAATCATGCCCAGAATTGCATTTAGATATGCTTTGATCCGGTTTTCATCCGGTGTTCATAACATTTACGACGGGTTTTTACTCCCTGATAATGTGGGTCTAGCTCCTTCTTTAGGAGTCCGTTTTGTTTGATTTTTAGCTCTCTGGAAAGCCTGGAGAAAGATCTAAAACTTTCGTGTGAATTTGAATGCGTGATTGTGCCTCTAACTTGCCCAAATTTGGCTTCAAAGTCACTGCCTAGCTGTAGTTGAAACTGCTGGTATAAGATTGAGTTTCATCCTGCATTTTGCTTCAACTTAGAAGCAATGTATCTCCCTCGCCAATGACTGGTTTTGTGTGTTTTTTGGCTCTGTGTTTTCCCAATACTTAGTACTACAACTCTCCAGTAGATTTCTTGGACCGAATGAAGCTTTAAACCCTCTGATTTTGGCTCCAAATGTGGCTGCACGTCATTGTTTTTCGTTAACAAAACTCATAAGTGTTGGATCCGAGATTTTCACCTAGCTTTGACTATCGATATTTACATGAAAACTTGGAGTTTCTAGGAGTTTAAATATGGTACGGAATCCTTGAACAACCGGCTACAAGACCCTATTGTTAGTTTCCCCAAATTGTTTCTAATCTGATGACAAATCGGGTCTGAAGTTGTCTGTGTGGGCATATTTAACCCAACTTTGACTTTTTAAACTGGTCATCCAAAATGACGTTCTAGCATCGCATTCTTGAGCAAGTAGCTCTAAATATCACCCTGGGTCTATAAGTCAATTTTGAATTTCAGGAAATACATGAATTAAGCAAACAGTGTAAGAGGGGCAAAGTAGTATTTCTCCATAAATGTTGCACTAAGCTAAAATTTGCGATTTGGAGCCACTAACATGTCTTATAAGGATAGTGGAAGCCTTAGGATGATAAATTGACTCATGTTGACCCAGTCAACACTTGGGGCCTTTCTGCAATTCTTCTAACCTTCAGGGGGCCAAGTGCAAATTATAAAAGCTTACGAAATTCTGGCTTAGAACCAACAACATGAATTGAAAGGATACTTGCAGCCTTAGAAAGGTATTTACTTGTCTTAGATTGATCGATGCAGCTACAGGGGCCTTTCTGTAATTTCAACAAATAAGAGGGGCCTAAATGCAATTAATTCGAACTTTTAATTCACCTCCTTGGGACTCTCTAATGTTGCTAAAACACCTAGAAACCACTAGATTGGTTATATGACGAAGACTTCAGTCCCATCAGGACTTCTCAAATAATGTTAAGACACACCTATCATTCAAACCTAATACTTAGCGTAAACACATATTAGTAACCCTATAAGGTAAGAGTCTTCCTCCTTCTGACACCCCGAGTCAAGGTGCCAGGTTGACTGAGTTGACCTCCCTAAGAGAACCAGTTTAGACTGAATTGGGTAAGAAGGGTAGAGTGGTCATCTCACCATCCTTCGATCAACCAACCAAATCATGAGGCTAGTTTTGACCTCCTGCCTATCTAGAAGCTTCTAGAGAATTAGGACCCAACTAAACAATCCTGGACTAGAATAAGAAACATGAGGGTGGATCAGGGACCTTATGCGATCTAAACCATAGACAAAGGACTTGAGTATAAATAACCATGGATGAGCAGGAAGTTACTAATTGGAACACTGGGAGTCCTAGAACTCATAAGACTTGATAAGTCTACCTTATTATTAAAGGATCTAGATACAACCTGGTCTGCACTAAGAATATTGAGGCACCAGGGCTAGATCAGTGTATTCGAAAAACTTGTCAGTTAACAGCAGCATAGGTGTTACTCTTTTATGGTGGATCGAGATGTTGTTGCACATGTTTCTATGTGTTGTTTTCATATAACTATTGTTGTTTATGCATGAATTTTCAATTATTATAGAAGCTGGTGAGTCAGGGGATTTCTCAAATAACCGAGAAAGTGGATTGGCTTATAGGTAAGCACGTAAATGCTTAATAGCTATTAAGGATGGTAAGGTTAGAAACATATATGTGTCTATGAGCAGAAAGAACAAAATCATAGAGTAACTAAAGGGGATGTTTCTATGCACTCAAACATGTGAGTATGTGTTTTAGACGTGCTTGTCTTTGAATATTTGGTTGAGTATGGAGATTATTCATGTTTGTCTCTAAATAATTGATGATATTTAAAACTTAAATACTCTAGACCATTTTATGGTCACTACAGGCTCCGGCCGTCTGCTCTGCTGCGATATCAGACATATGGGTCCCGGTCTACGGGCTTAGGCGGTACATCGCTAGCTCCCGGCTAGAAAACTAGGTTCCTTCCTCTGGGTTGCGATCCAGAGGGGGTGTGCACACTTAGGACTAGTCTGTCTTGGAGGATTTGAGGATACTTGCTTGCGGGCAAGCGATTTGGGTTGTACTGAAACTGGATATGGTTTTAAATACAAAATTGAATAACACTGAACTTGGATATTCTAGGATATTGTACAATTATGTTCATGGCATAACTGTTAATTGGATATTACTTGAGTCTCTATGAATTGCATGTAGGAGGGAGCATCTTAAGCGTTCTGGCGCATCTGTAAGAAAGTATTAGCGGTCCTCTTGGACCATAATCGGTTGGGATTCTTAATTAACCTGCATTACTTGCTTCACCTTACTCAGAATTATCTGATTTCCTGTTTCTTGTGCATGCCTATTCCTTGGCAGGTGAGCGCGTGGATTTGGGAAAGGCAGTTTGTTGTTTAGAGTTTACAATGAGGGAACGTGCACCTTATGCTAGTAAGTTTATTTTAAATTATTGTTTATTTGATTTCGGCTCGTAACAGAACCAATAGACCAATGACGCTTTGTTGAACACCTTGTGTTTAGCGAAGTGTAGTTCCCGAGAGTTCAGGGGACCCAAGTGTAGTTCTTCCGAACTCGAGGACGGGATAAGGTATTTGGACTCCTGGCTAGGCATTTTCATGCTTAGCGGAGGGCATCTCCGGAGAGTCTAGGGGATCCAAGTGTAATTCTCTAGTACTCTAGGATGGGGGGTGTTACAATCAAGGCATTTTTCTTCTCCACAAATGCTGAGTTAATAGTCTAGGCCTTTGCAGATGCAAATTAGGCTTCATGTCCATACACAAGAAGACCAACTTCAGGATTTCTGGTATATCTTGGCAGCTCTCTCATTTCATGGAAGTGTAAGAAGCATGATGTAGTAGCAAGAAGTTCTGCTGAGGCAGAGTACATAAGTTTGGCAGCCATTACATGTGAGCTTCAGTGGATTCAATTTTTGCTCTATGATTTGCAGATTGATCTAGTAGATCCTCCAGTGGTGCTTTGTGATATCAAATCTTCTATTCACATAGCCTCCAATCCAGTCTTTCATGAGAGGACTAAGCATATTGAGCTAGATTGTCATTTGATCAGAGACAAACTTCAAGAAGGCAAGCTTAAGTTGCTGCATATAGCCTCCAAACATTAGCTGGCTGATATTCTGACTAAACCCTTGGCTTAAGGTCCCTTTCAGTTTTTATCATCAAAATTGGGGATAGTAATGCATGTAATCCAACTTAAGGGGGCCTATTGCAAATATCTGTAAGTTGGATAAAAGGGATCATTTTGTAAATAGTTGTAACTTCATGCTTTCTCTAATTAGTTAGTTGTTGGTGTTAATTGTAGTTAGTATAAAAGCTGTGTAAGAACTTCTGTATTCATTCAATGAATTGAATCATTCACATCATTTTCCCCTCCATATTGTTTTGTTGATTGTTTGGGAGTCGTAAATGCCAAGTAATCGGCACTTCAAAGCTCAAAGAAGCATATAGAGTATAAAGTATCTTAATAATTTACTTAACTTGCAACCACGTCCGTGGTGAGGACTTGAAGCCCAATTACAGAAAACATCTGTTTCTCGTAAAAACTTCGAGCCTTCAGTGAGCAATATACAAGGTGACAATCCATCAAGAGAATTTGTACACTACGAAGCTAACTTTAATTTGATAGGGTAAGAAGCTTCCATTACATTAGTTTGTGCCACACATCATTACTTTAGTTTCCCTTGCATTACTATGTGTTGCTGACACTCTCATGTAGGTGAAATTTGATAATCCTTGGTTGCTTTGTACAGAAGGAAAGCTACTTTCAAGAGATTTTGAATTTAGGGTACAAATATGCATTATTAAGAGAGAGATGCGAAAGCATGCAAGATCACTTTATTAGTGGAGGATGATAGATATATGACCACATCAAAAGTTTCCTTGGAGAGTAATAACTTTTTTCTGGTTTGCAATGCTTTTCATAAGTGATTTTGAGGAGTTCAGAACTAAATTTCCGAAAGTAGCATCTCTTATACAAGCTGAGCAGAACAGCCATTTCCACAACACATTAGGTCCCCACAATAGATACAACAGGACCAACAAATATTTACCAAATGGTTGTTTACTCTGTGATAGGTCAAAAATTCACTGCAACATCAACCAAAATAGTTCAAGTACTTGGTTTTGTCAAATATGTAATGCTCCCATATTGACTGAAAATATTGTGCCCTCTGCTATCAATGGTAAATCGTTCATTTTTGTTTAAAATTTAAGCTCTAATGTGTCATAAATAGAAGTCCATCAGGAATGTAGTTTGGTACAAAAGTGAAGAAGGCAAAAAGAGAAAGGCTTAGAAGACACGTACGACAACCACGGCCTTTGATTTGAATTCTCTCTACCACATTAGGAAGAATTTAAGCCACTCAGGCTTCAAAGACACTTGCATGAGCTACATGGCGCATGATGATTTCAGGTAGGTATCTCAGCATACGGTGGAGGAACAATCCAACAAATCGTACGGAAACTATGTAAAGTTGGAACTCAAATTTGGAATATTAGTATGCAGTTAGCAACCAAGCTATGGTTACTTAGCAAAACTAGCAACCAAACCAAAGAAACATTTTAGAGATGCAGGTGCGGAACCATTAATAATTTGCAACAATACACATGCTTCTTGCACTCATTTTGTCGAGCTAGCTCTGTTTATCATATTATTTAGAAAAACATCAATGGTTACACAAACCATATCAACCACAGGTTCAGGAAGAAATAGTTCAAATGCACTAGAAACGAAAACACAACCCAACACATGACTAAACGAAATTTATTCCGTCTGTCGAGATATTATTAGAGCAGCAGCGTCAGTCAGTCAATTTGTGCCTGAATGTTTCAATGTATCGACCGAACGTGCAGAGATTTGGGCACGGTATTGCTGCACCACCAAAACGGATGCTCCCGTGAATAAGTCGGGTAATGCCAAGAAGCTGCCCACAGGTCCCAACTCAGGGCACTCACTCCCCGTGCCTATGGAACCGGCTAACTGCCCCTGAGGGGCTCTTCCCACCACAAACAGATGGCAGCGGCTGTGCTCACGGATCACCTGAACCACCTCTGCACCGCTAGTCAATTTCCTCTCTTCGTAGCGCATTGAATCATCACCACTTGAAACTTTCTTTTTAACGATTTCACTGAGAAACTCTTCATCATTTGTTCGGGTGTGAGTGTGATCAACGTCCAGAAGAATCTCACTCTCTCTAGCAGGAGGTTTAACGTCTACCAAGAAGCGAACTACAACTGCTTTGATGCCTGGGTGTTCAGCCATTCGGGCACCGTAAGAGAGGGCTTCCCGGTCATCAGGGCCTCCAAAGAAAAGGACCGTCACCACGTAATCGACCTTGCTGGCCGAAATGTGCGTCGATCCGCCGAAACCGCGGTCCACGAATATAGCTACCGAGCACGGGGCCCGCTCGAGGACGCGGATGTTCACGTTCCGGAGATTGCTCCGCGTCGTCTCGAGCTGCCCGTCAAGGCGTTTGTGGAAAGGTAGGATTATGATCGCGGCCCGCTTCCTCTCCGCGCCAGCGCAAATGTCCTCGTGCATCGTGTTCATCGACGAGATGGCGACGGTCGGTCGGATGTGTACGCGGCTTAGACGGCGGAAAGCCTCGAAGGCAACAACTACTTGACTCGAATTTGGTAGCTGCAGCGCCTTATTCCAGAAGGGAACACCGTTCTTTTTAACCTTTTGGAGCATGAGTATCGCGGAAGACCTTTCTGAGAGCTCCATGAGGTGCATTGCGTAAACGCGTAGCCCTGCCGCCTTCTTCTCGGTAGTCCCGCGAGACGCCTCAATCAGATTAATCAAACTCGGAACGTTCCTCGTGTTGTGGAAGCAAGCCAGCATTCGCAGTTCTGTGTTGGGGTTTTTCCTATGTATCGTCCTGTGCTTATACTCGCCTCTTGCCAGATCTTTAGCAGGCTTGTAGACCGCCATAACTATCGGCGTGGTGATAAACGTCGTGAACAGTGCCATAAGAATCATAATCGCAAACGTTTGATCGTTCAAAACCTGCATGTCCACACACCATAAAACAATAAAAACCGCGGTGAGATATTAGCTCACTAAAACAGGAAGAACAGAGAAGATCTTCGTCAATCTCTGAAAAATAACATGAACTCCTATGGGCAGGGAAATCTTAAAGGAAATTCAAGAACATTTGTTTATGGTATTTAACGTACCCCTCTATCTTTACCAATGTTGAGAACGATAAGCTCAACCAAGCCTTTGGTGTTCATCAAGAACCCCAAAGTGACAGCCTCCGCGAGCGGTACCTTGCACAGCAGCGACACGACCGTCGTTCCCACAATCTTCCCAAAACAAGCTGTGAAAATGACTAAAACGAGAAGCCCCCACGACTGAGGCCCCTGTATGGTGGCGACGTTGGTTTTCAATCCGCTTGAAACAAAGTACAAAGGGAGTAACAGACCCGAGACTAGATCTTCAACTTTCTCGACCAGAGCGCCCGCAATAGGCCCGTCCTTTGGGACGAGAACACCGACAATGAAAGCTCCGAAGAGGGAGTGGATTCCAATAACATCCGTCACGAATCCTGCGGCCAGAATACATACTAAAGTCGCACAAACGTATATCTCGTCTAGAGGCTCGCCCTCTGTACAACGCCGCTCCATCCATTTGAATACCCGAGGGACTACAGCTGCAGATAAAGAAACAAAACCAAAGCCGCACAAGAAAACCCACAGTGAAATGTAGGGAGAATTCCCAGAGCCGGAGAGGGCGATGGCGAGAGCGAGCAGAATCCAAGCAGCGACGTCGTTGACCGCTGCAGCGGACATAGCCAACCGGCCGACATCGGTGGTTAACAGCTTGAGCTCGGCCAGGATACGTGCCAAGACAGGGAAGGCGGTAATAGAAATGGCCACCCCCATGAAAACGATAAAAGGGGCTTCGCTCACGCCTTTGGACACGGTTTGTCTGAGTATAAATGATGAACCGATTCCTAATGCAAAGGGGAGGGTGATTCCAGCGAATGCAATGCTCAAAGTTTTCTTCCCGCTATGCCTGATTGCTGTGAGATCGAGCTCTAGGCCTACCAGGAACATGAAGAAGAGGAGGCCTAGGTTGGCTAGCGTGTCGAGCACTGTGATGCTCTTCGGTGGGAACACATGGTGAAGGTACGTCTGGCTTCGACCCAGAGCCGACGGACCAAGTACAATTCCGCCCTGTAAAATTAAAACCGCTACGTAGTTAAAATCCGAATGACTTTATGAACTAAAAAAAACATACCAACAACCTGCAGAAAACGTAGTTAGATACCATTTGTTAAGAGTATCAGAGTAGAATGAAACTACTGCAACATTGAAAGGGTAGTTAGTTACAAACTATTGTATAAACAAACATTCTCTTCTTTCCATTCTTCTTCGTTTCTCTGAAGAAGAAGCTAGGTGTATTCTTCAACACCATTGTCCGAGGCTAAACACAATCCTAACAAATTACTCAATTTCACAGTCAACTCAACTTTAAAAATGCCACATGTCTAAGCAAAATTGAACGAACCCGCTGGCGGATTCAAGATTTTTCTCTACAGTGTAGCCTAAACTTTTAAAACATAAAATGTTAACGGAAAAAATGTGATAAAGGTTATAATTTAAAATTTTAGTGGTAATGAGGTAAAATTGTAATTTCGCACAAGTTGAGTGACGGTTGTAGTTCCCACAACTCGAAGTGTAGATCCGCCTCTGCATGCAAAAATATTGCACTAGCAAGTATGCGAAATATCCTAGAATTTTGGAGGAGTAGACATATTCTATAAATTTTAATTTTTTTGAGAGTATAAATTTTAAATTAATTGAAGGAGGAAATGACCCGGATAATAATTAAATGAACTTACAATTATTTCAGCGATGACACGGGGCTGCCGCAGCGGCCGGAGGAGAAAGGCGAGGAGTCGGGTGAGCACCACCACCAGACATATTTGCAAAATCGCCAGCGGTAGAGCGAAATCAAGAGGGCTGTCGCCCTGGAACACCCCGTTTGACGTAGCTTTCATCGGCGCCGGACATTTCATCATCGTACCATTTGTTGCTGGCATTTTGGGGTGAGACTCTATACCTGAGCGATAAAAGTACTCCAATGAAACGAAACACACACACAGATCGAATGAGTATTAGACGAAGTTACTCCAATTACTGAAGCATTACACAGATGTAGAGAGAAAGATTGCCAAAGAGTTAGAGGAGCACCATTGAAGCAAATGAGAGAGAGAGGTATAAATCTTACAGGAGATGAAGAAGCGACTACGAGTCTCGGACTAATATTTAAGGATGAGAAGAAGGTATCAGTGTGACCATAATGCCCCTATCGCATTCCATAAATTTAATGGCTTTTCATAAAATCAACGGGGCATTAAATTTAGTTACATCACCGTGATTAAATGAGTTTCTTCGTATTTATCACCATTCATCATTCATTTAATTACAGCATTAGTTTCCCTAAAATATGTTGACCAGTCAATCGTAAAACGACATGTGTAACTTCAGGAGTGCCAAAATGTTATTAACACCAAATGTCGACGGTGGTAGTGGTGGTGGAGCAGCTGTGGTCGTGGTTGTTGGAACGTGGAAGCAATGGTGCTAGAGATGGTTTGTGGTGATTCGCGGCAATTGGTGGTAGTGGAGCAATGGCCGTCGTGGTGTCAAACCCAATACCTCAGGAATTAAAACATTTACTCTTACCACTTGAATTGAGTATTAAGTTCGCTTGGACTACAGTTTCTTGTATTTGGTATAATCCTAATTAACCTATTTCGTTTCATCCTACAGTTATATTGTTGAAACGACTATAAAACTTTGAATTTGTACTTAATATAACTACACATTGAATAAAGCCATTAGTAATGTGCTCACATTAATTGATTCTCGTCTCCTCGTATTTACTTTAAGTTTCTAAAGTTTAGGATATATATTTATTTTTGAATACATGTTTGCGTTAATGCTATCTCAATAAACATAAGCCTTTTCCTCAAAAAAATAAAATAAAATTAAACATAAGCCCGAGCTAATTATGTGAACAATACTTTACATCAAAATACATGACTTATTAAAGACGCAATGTTCCAAGAAATGAACTGCAAAAAACATAAAGTCTTGAATGGGACCAATGATCATTAAGAATGAAGTAATCAACACTTAATTCAAATTATGGTCCCTATAATCAGTATGATATGACATAATTCATACTGGTTATGGGTAAGACTTTTAATTTTCACCAACTTCATTGCTTTTACAGAACATGGATATCTATTGAGTTATTTGAAATCCATTTTAGACAACAGTTCTCTTGTTCTCCTCATTTCCAATATAAAAAATATTTCCATCTTGGGCGTGAGAGAGAACGTATACTTCAACCACAACATCTTTTTTTGTGGATAAGAAAAGAAGATGATAAATTTGAACATATATTATAAAACTGAATAAGCTAACCACTTACCTTTTCGAGATGTAAATTATTTGTTCAATTATTACATTATGGGTCCGTTTGTTATAATTGTTCCTAAAATACTTAAGATTCTTTTTGAGGTAGGAAAAATGTACTAGCCGCAGCATCCTTGAAAAGTAGTATGAATCCATTTCTGGATAGAAAATTAACGTCTCGAGACTAGTGTGAAATATTTCTTTCGAGAGTAAGGATGACATTTCAGTATGAATTGCGCTACTAATTGCTATGCTCTCTGTAAAAGAGATGGACATTTTCATATATAAAGTTTAATAGGACCACTATCTAGAATTTTGGAGTGAACCTTTTGCGGGGTAAAATAGATTGTAAATTAGTAGTGCATCATATTATAAACTATAATTATTACGATTTAAAAGAATGTGCCACGTAAATAATTTTATTCACAATTTTTTGCTACATGATGGTATCAGATTTAATTATCAGTAATATGACATTATGGGAATGTCTTCAAACCTGCACTACATACATAAGACCAGAATTACAAGATGAAGGACATGCCAAGATCAATGTCTGTTATTATTTTTATCAAGATTTGTAAAATTTTTGATTAGTTGATTTATGAGCATTTTATAGGATTGAGTAAAGGCGTCATTGTATTTTGCAGTATTATTATAAAATACTTTTAGAAAATACTTTATTCTACGTGTACATCTAGGTGCATTCCCAAAATTCGGTTAAATGAGATGGCAATGATATTAGAAATTATTTTTATGGGAAAAAAAACATGAGATGGGACAAAAAGATTCCCTGTAAGAGATGTGCATGTGGCTTCCTTCTCCAATCGTTTTCTTTTATCACATTTCTCTTTCTTTTATGAGCTACTGCGATCGAAAAGTTTTTTATTCAATAGACAACGATGTTCTTCATGATATTAAAGACTCGATCAACTATCTTGAATCATGTAGACTCTTATAACATCTCTTTCATCATATAAAAAGTTTACTAGATATCTGTATTGGAACCATCTTTCTAAAAAATCAAGATTACTCAAAACAAAGCTAATCTTTTGACGCGTAGTTCACACTTTTTGCTTTCTATGAACCACTCACTTAACTTTTATGAGAATCAAAATCAACCCATTTAAATTTTGAAGCATGTTTCTCGGTTTAATTTTTTTCATCACATATTCTAGTCGAATCGTAAATCTTAACGGTTGTAGCAAGTAATCATGTAGCGTTTCACCAAATTATCCGCCATGCCTAGCAAGTTTTGTGTTTTCTTTCTATTTTATATGTAGTTCCATATCTTCATAATATATGTAGTTTAATATCATAAGCTCTGTGTAAACAAAGGGTTTAAGGTATCTCCAGAAGCAAGTTACAAAGTTTTTAGGTCATTAATATTCTGAATCTATCTTCTGGATATGGAAAGCATGGTATCACTGCATGTCTT
The DNA here is from genome assembly GCA_023055425.1 of Linanthus parryae. Taxonomy (NCBI): domain Eukaryota; kingdom Viridiplantae; phylum Streptophyta; class Magnoliopsida; order Ericales; family Polemoniaceae; genus Linanthus; species Linanthus parryae. The sequence goes on from JALGPY010000002.1 coordinate 71,808,148, forward strand.
TGAAGAAGTTTCAAGGGTTATTAAAATTGGCTTTTGTTTCTTCTTTTATCCGAAGGGTTTAATCTATAAAATGACACATAAAATAAATTTCTAAAAAAACATAAAAAACAAAAGTTGAAGTGCCTTTACTTTGATAAAGAATTTGAAATAAACTATGTATAGTAATAAAATTTCGTGCTTGTTGGAGAGTGCGCTATATGTACAAAAAAATAATCATCATCATCTGGTTGCCGAAGTATAAATGTAAATAACGACTGGTCATGATCTTTTGAAAATCCCATCACTCAAAGTTTTGGTGATGTGTTAAATTGAAAGATCAAATTAAAAAAGCTTTGAGAGACAACACATGTTTTTTATTTGACTTAGAATGCACTTTTGTTATTCTAAATAAAATACACTTCTTCCCTCAAAAAATAAAATACACTTTGGTAGGCCGATTAGCCGCATGTGTTTTATATTTGGCAAATAAGTAGTTATGTTGGGAAGTGAGTAGTCTTAATTATATTTTTAAAAACATAACTTTGTAATTGTAAATACCATGAATACTAAGTAATTGAAATGTTCATGAATGTGTATAGGTAATTATAAGGTCTTAGTCAAAATTTCAAATGCATGAATTTGTAAATTATTCGACTACATACATCTAAATGAATTCCAACTTGGCATGATTTTATTGATTTACCCGTGCGGTGTGTGCCGTGTGTGCCATGTGTATGTCACATGAAAAAATCATATGACACACGTCAGAGATACTTCTTACATCCTAATGGCACAAAGAGATGCTTATTCCCCCGCAATATATATATATATATATATATATATATAAAGATTATGCTCGGAAGCATTGGAAATATTAAGTTGTTCGTCTCATCTATACTTCTCTTTTCTCTGTAAATGGAAAAATCGAATTAGCTCAATGCCTAATCTCTTCATGTGTCGCAAAAAGTGAAAGCAAAAAAGAGAATAAAGATAATAGATAACTACGACTCATTGATGTATACGTGTAAGGAGCAATACTGGAACAAAAACAACTAGCGTTCATAATATACAAAATTGGAGATTTTATGTAACGTAAGGGAATCCGATATATTTGTTCATGTCTTTGATCTTGTAGCATAGATCCATGAGCGATTGAGATGGGTCAACCGTATTATAATCATTAATTAGCATTATTTATTTATTTATTTAATTAGTTGTCAGTGAATAATTATTTAATTACGTTATTCATTTATTAGGCGAACTGGATTTTCTTGTCGATTCTTTCCCGGCATGTAGAGTCGAACCGTCTAAGTTAGGGTACAGTGTTTTTCTATTTAGACAGTTGTAATCGCACTTTTTTATCGATCAAGAAGAATATCAAGAAAAAATGCATATGATAGATAGTTGAGTGGGTGGCAACCTAGTTGGGATGTACTTACACTAAAGTGATGCAATTTTTTCTAACATTTTCTATTTTGACTAATAATACAACTTATGTTTTTTTGACTAATTTATGTTTTTTTATACTACAAAAATAAAGAAACCAAAAAGAATTAAAAAAAAAATCAACACCCGCCAAAAACCGCCCATAACTGGAACTGATGTACCAGTTTCGGTCCCACAGTTCCGAATCGGTTAGAGATACAGCAAAAATACAGGTTTCAGTTAGATGAACTGAATAATCCAACATGGTCGGTTAACTGAACCAAAACTGGTCGGTTATGAAAAACCGGTTCGGTTCCGGTTAACCGAACATGCAGCTCTAGAGTGTATGCAGCTAGTTTTAAAAAACGGACCGGACCGGCCGGTTCGACCGGTCAGACAGGTGAAGCGGTCTCGGCCTGGTTTGGACGTCAGACAGGCCATGCAAAGAACCGGTCAAGAACCGGCCGGTTTATGGCCCAACCGGTGAACTGGGCGGGTTGAAAACCGACCGGTTCTTATTAATTCCGAAAAATATGTGCCCCATGTGAGAATCGAACTCGAGTCAACCCCAAATGCAACACTCTACTTATCCGCTGGGACAAGTGATGATTTGTGATTACAATTGACATCTATATTATAAAATAGCATGGTTTAACTAACTTATGATTTTTCAACCGTTAGAAGATCTCACCTACTTATTACATATCTAACTACTCACTCTCCTTGGACATCCCTAACTACCCACCCTCTTTGGACATTCCTAACTAATAGGAGAGAGATTTTTCTCAACTACATCCCTAACTAATAGGAGATAGATTGGGAGTGATTCTCACGTCCATTATAATGCTCATCACATACTTGAAGTTGTTTTTTCTTTCACCAAATTTGTAAATATAATTTTTGGATAACACCTCAAAATTTATTTAAAAAAACACCTCTAAATTCAAAAACTATCCAATTTAGGGATAGTGCCCTTGGGCACGGACAATACTCTAGTTTTAATATATATCCTAAATATCAATATTTTATGTTTATTGTTAATTGTAACTTTATTTTGTTTGTCTATTTGTTTATTTTTCTTAAACATGGCTGTAATAGAAATATTGCAATGCTAAATAGTCGTCAAACTGAAACACTCTTATTTTATTGAATCAAATTTATGCAATTATGCTAGCCATTTCAAAAATAAAACAAATTTAATTTACTATATTAGTATGCACAAATATACAAATAATCAACTATCATAACTTATGAAATGTTCTTATTTCGTAACTTGATCAATATGTCTGTCACATTTAGGTATTCATGCTATATTTTATTTAAATATGTTACATACTTATATAAAATTAAATTATTACATATTATAAAAAACGTGCGGTTGAACTGGTTGAACCACCGGACCAACCGGTTGAACCGCAAACCAGTGCTTCACAGGTTCAATGGCCGGTCCGGTTTTTAAAACTTTGGTATGCAATGTGTGAATTGTATGAATGGCCTCAACCGGGCAGGAGTCTCCACCCACACTTCGCAGGGGTCTCGTTGACAATATATGAAATTGAGACGTAAGGGATAAGTAGCTGACATACAGTGGGAGGAATTGACAAGAAGAAGTTGTAAAAATTAGCACCTAAGTATTGCATATTCCTTCTCCTCCACAGTCTTACACAACTGGTCCTTCAACCAAATTATGCGCATATTCGGTTAATAAAGGACCCCAGAATTGAGTATAAAATAACACTGCTTCGCATATAATTTAGCAATTACAGATATCAAAAGACTAAGATAAGATCGAGAAACGCACTTATAGGCAAAAGAATGAAACAATAGATATACCTTAGCTCTCGGCTTGAAAACTGTAACATATTTTGCAGCGTCAGTGTTGGCATAATGAACTTTGTGTATCTTGCTTCTTGTACTGATAGAAAAGTTAGAATGGATACAGGTAGCAATTATTGCATGTACTAAAGTGCAGCTTAGCAAACACTGAATCACAGAAAAAGGCAAAATCTGACAAAGATGGAACCAAGTTGTAGCTGGTCAGAGGGGAACAGTCAGGGGATCGGGTGCTTCCCCTTAGCCATGTGAATCAGATATTATTCTATTTTTCTTTCACTATAGATGTAATGTCAAAAAGCTAAAAAATTTCAAATAACAGCAAACCATCGAACGCCCATTTCAGCACTGAGTTATTTTTTTCTTAAAACAAATGAAATATTAAACGGATCGAATCGGACTTCCCACATTTGGCATGTCTGAAGGGCTTCAAAGACGCAAACTATAGCCCAATTAGCAGGATGAGGCGACTTCAGTAACCCAGGTTAACACAATTCCACAGAAGAATCAGCTGAAGTTGCATAGGGAGCTCCAATGACTCAATAAATTTCACATCAAAGCAGCATAAATCAAAGCAACATTATCCCTAGTTAGAGTTCCAACTGTACCACATTGATCTAGGATCCAGACTAGAACAAGAATAGTTCACAAGGTTTGGACTTACCGGGTCGACTTAGGCAATTGTATCAAAGTTGTACATATGAAAACATGAAACTGAAGGGAAATATAATTAGCTTAAAATTTCCTTCATAGTTGAATACTAAAATTAACAAGATATATAACCGTGTCAGGATAAGTTATTGAGAAAAAATATTAAAAAAACTGTGGGTTTCAGAAAGCATTCCTCCAGGATTAATTTAAAGCGAGTAGACTGCAGAAAACGGAGGCTAACGGGAGGCAAACTTACCAGTTCTCACTTTGAGTGGCGCGTCCTGTAAGTGAGAGGGGATATTTCAGTATAACAACAATGTAATAGAGATATGTCCATCTACATCTGTTCTAAGAGTTAGAAGATGTTGCTTGCAGCTGACATTAAAGTTATCCAATAGCTTAAAGATGATGTAGTATTCTCAATTACCTCCTTAATCATCATTATCATTATGTAAAACCTGCAAAGGACTCAGTGGTGGTGCAAGAAGTTTCACCGTTTGTCCATTTTGGGCAGTTATACCTTGGGTCTAGATCATATATTGGTCGAATTTCCCCTTTCCTTTTGGGCGGCAGTTATACCTTGGGTCTAGATCAGTCATACCTTGGGTCTAGATTGCATATCCCTCTAATACCATAATATAACTGCAAAGAGGCATGGTTCAACTCTTGAAAAGAAATTTCCCCATAAATTTCTCCATAAGGTTAACACTGTTGGGTTGAGGTACTTCGGGTTGGTATCAGTTCAATATCAATTTCAAAATCCAATTAGTGGCATCTTTCCAAAAGCTCTGGGAAATTCTGAGTGTGACTAAACAATGGCACATGCTTACATGAAATATTAAGTTTTTTACATTTTAGGAGTCTAGACTAATACTAGAGCCTGGTAAAGCTTCTTAAATTGTTTTCCTTAGATGGGTGGTGGTGGTGGATTTGCACTCCTTTTTTGGTGAAACAATCCTAGATTTAACGATCAGGGAAAGTAGAATCATACTAATTCCACTTCTTTAGTCTTCAAAGAGAGAGAGAGCTAGACAGAGAAGTACTCCTCACCGGAGTTTTTCTAGTCTTGCTTCATCGCAAGTTCCTCCTCCTTCTTCTTCTTCTCTTCTAAACAGTTCTTCTACAGTTTTCTGCCCTTGGTCGCTTCTAGGGGAATCCGTCGGGCTCGCCGTCGTCGCCTCTCTTTGCGGCGGCGAGCCCTCCTTTTCTTTTGTTTTAGTCTTGTTTTTTTTCTCTTTATTTTACAGATCTGCGTCTAGGTCGTGGTCGGGTGTCCAACCTCTCCCGAATAGTAGCAACGGTCTCTCTCGAGTGATGGTGAAGCCACGGCTTAAAGGGGATTGGGCGCATATTCTCGAGCGGCTGCCATTACCCATGTTTACCCATGTTTTTATGGAAGTACTTGTCCGAGTAACGCGTCTACGAAGGGTGGCATCTTGCCGGATTGAACTTTCCGACGACTCCATGCAAGGAAGATGAACGTTCTAGAGAAATGTTGAAACTCCAAGGCCATCTTCGAGCAGCTTAGCATTGAATGTGTTACTTTGGAATTTGGCTAATGTGGCAGGTTATGCATTGGATGCAGTGTGCATGCTTCTTGCCAGCAACTTTAATTGAGAGTCCCATTTTCTTTTTTCTTTTTCGTTTTTTAGAGGCTTTAATGCTCTTTGTCATTATTGTCTGAAGAGCCTCTTCTTTTCTCAGAATGGGTGAAACTGTCTCTTTGTATTCCCCTTCTGGTCTCATTATTGGACTGTGATAGTCTTGTTCTATTAATGAAAGCTTCAGATTTTGGAAAAAAAAAAAGTCTTCAAAGCAATGCAAGCAGTTTGGAGCTCAGCCCAATAACAAGTTAAGAATTCAACATCTATCAGGTGGGTTCAAGCTTTCATACATATGAATAAAACACATCAAGACCAAAACACACATCCATTCTCAGATATGAAGTAGAACATGCAGCCCAATGAAAACAAAAAAACCACGAGTTCAGACTCTGACCCAGACATGTAGCCTCTTTATGGGGAGGCAGCAATGTCCTAGTTTACTCTAATAAACACTCTTATGTATGTCAATAGACAACATAATCACGTAAATTTCATCATACAGCAAGCATGAAAATAACGCAATCGAAAAGGTATTGGTGCATGTCAAAAATAGGAAAATATGCTATTTCATCGATTAAGCTTCTAGGTCCACACTCCAAATTTTACATGATCTTACTGTGTTTTATCTTCATAATTTAGAACTTACACGATTATTGATGTATTTTACATTTGTGTAATGGTATATATGTGAACATATGATAAATAATATAATATTTAAATTTTAATAAATTCGTCGCACCCACGCCGTACCCGCACCCTTAAATTTTGGAAATTTTCCGAACCCGCACCCAGTTCCCACACCCGCACATGTGCTACGTAGCTCCAAAATAAAACGGTTGGATCAAGTTGATAATACTATACTGTATATTCAAAGCATTGAGCAGTAATGCAGATCATATATCACATCTCCATATCAAAACATCATCGAAGAGTAAAATACTAAAATGTATGATGTGTTCACTTAAAAAATAAAGTATGATTTCTTACCAATCCGTTGCGCCCACTGTGCTATTAACTGAGAAAACACAAGTGCCCAATGTAGGTGCTCCTTTTCCGTTAATCATTCCAAATATCTGCAAAGATGGGTCCCTATAATGTGGATAGACTCTAGTCAATTAAACATGACTTTTTTCGTGTCTATGCTTTTATTTCAAACTAACCAAGCAAGAAAAGATGGAAAGACGATGATAGGCATCGAGGACCACAAACTTACTTCAGAGCGCATGCCATCATAAAATTATAGTAATCTTACACAATGACACATGAGATTGTATATTTTGCTTTCCTTCAAAATATTTGACACAGCAAGAAAGAGTGTCCTCTGGTACTGGATCCTAATATTCCACTCCTTACGAAAATTGTCAACCTTTTTGAAAGACGGTATGACGTATTCAGTGACCTTCCCAGAGACAGCTAGGTCTAGGGCTTCCAAGTAAACAAAGAACCGGCTGTATGGATTCCAAGTAGGTTGTATAAACTAAACATGCTGAAACATACAAAATGCCGATAAAAAAACTATTACAAATTGTCAATAATGGTAATAAATAAATCACAAATTGAAATTACATTTTTAGACACGCAGCCGGCTTGTCACTTGGAGTAATTATTGCTTGCTCCAAGAGTAAATATGACATGGTGCTCTAATCAATACATCACATGACACGTCAGGAACATGTAGGAATCCACTTTCTTTTGTCTGCCACTCATTCTCTTTCCTCCTGACGTGTCCTGTGCTGTATAGTTAGAGGAAATCCACATCATTTGCTCTTAGAGCAAACAAAAATTTCTCTGTCACTTGGCAGTTGAGCAATATTTGTGGAGATAAGCTTTGCCATATGTAAACATTCATCCAAAGTCCGAGTCTTCGTAACAATATGACTGTGAGTTTACACTTGAGATCTGCAGTAAGAAATAATTAAGGCAGATAATGATAACGGACATTACAAGTTCAAAGATCTTCCAGTCAACAGAAGTACATTCAACAAATAGACCAACAAGTGTGGAAAGTATTGAAATCACTAACAGACTGCTGAACAAACCCTAAAACCAGATCTCATGAGGAAGAAGAAGGAATTTTCTCAGAACAAAAACCAGAGAAAAGAGGGAAAGATAAATGTTTGTTACAACGGAGTAGAGAGGAGAAAATCCTCTTATAGTGTTTTGCCAACTCAGCCACAGCTGGCGACAGGTGACCAATAGAAAAAAAGATTAGTAACTAACATAATTACTAAAATGCCACCGTATGACTTATAATGGAGCAACGGCTCAGATTAGATTTTATATCTAATCTAACGGTAGCTCCTGCTCCCTTATTTCATGTCATCACTTTGGCTGTGATTATAATTTAGTCCAAACCAAATTATAATCACTTGCAATTTGATGAACCTACTTATGTCACATTGCCATTGTGAAAGGTCATAGCTCAATACGCCCCCTCAAGTTGAAGGGAGTTGAACACACAACACCTTCAACTTGCACATAAGCTTCTGAAAAAGAGGATGAGCCAAAGGTTTGGTGAGCACGTCTGCAAGCTGCTCAGAACTGGCAAATGTTGCAACGTGATGGTGCCTTCTTGTACCAGATCTCTGATGGTGTGGCAATCCAACTCTATATGGTTAGTCTTATCATGAAAAATGGGATTATGAGCCATTTGAATGGAAGAAGAGCTGTCAGAAAGCAAGAGAGGACTGCTGAGAAGAGGAGAATGTAGTTCTTGTAAGAGGGACATGATCCACTTGACTTCACACACTAAATAAGTCAAGATTCTGTATTCAGCTTCAACATACCACATTTGTTTCTTTGATCTCTAGGAAACTAAGGAAGAACCCAGAAATACCAAATATCCAGAAGTGGATCTTCTAGTGTCAAGACAGCCACCCATTTGCATCTACATAGGATGTAAGAAAAGTTGTAGGAGAAGAAGTAGAAGAGAAAAAGATTCCATATTCTGAGGTCCCTCTCAAATATCTAAGAACATGATGAGCTGCAGTAAGATGATTCCTTGTTGGATGAGCCACAAACTGAGAAAGCTTGATCACTGAATAGGAAATATCAGGCCTTGAGTTTCAGAGATACAGAAGTTTACCAATCATATTTTTATATGCACTATCACACTCTTCATTCAACAGATCTCCAATAGATTGGCTAAGTTTACAAGCTGGCACCATAGGAGAGTGTGCTATCTTACATTGATCATAGCCTGTTTGAGTAAGAATATCCAAGAGAACCTTATGTTGACTCAGAAAATATCCCTCATCCATCTTTTTTACCTCAAACCCAATGAAATAGGAAATCTCTCCTAGATCTTTGAGCTTGAACTGTGCATTTGTACCTCAAACCCAATGAAATAGTCAAAGAATCATGTATTTTTGGCTCATACCCATGTGGAAGTTTCATGTATACCTCTCCATGAAGATCACCATGAAGAAAAGCATTGTTAACATCCAGAAGAATAGTCCAACCTTTTTGAATGTCAAGAGCAAGAAGAACTCTAAAGGTGACCAATTTAGCAACTGGTGAGAAGGTTTCAAAGTAATCTAACCCTTCAGTTTGTGTATATCCCTTCGCCACTAGTCTTGCTTTGTACCTTTCAATAGATCCATCTGCTTTGTATTTAATCTTATAGACCCATTTACACCCTACTGCAGAGTGGTTATGGGTTAAATGAGTAATGAGCCAAGTGTTGTTATATTCTAGAGTTTGTATTTCCAGTTGCATGGCTTTAACCCAGTTTGGATCTTCTGAAGCTCGCTTGTAAGTTGTAGGCTCAGTGAGTGCACATACAATAGCAGTGAGAGCTGAACCACTAACTGTCATGGCTCTGGAGCTTTTCTTGGAAAGAACATAATCTTGTAAATGAGATGGATGCTTTGAGATTTTAGCACTCTGTCTTACAGGCACAAGGTGCAACAAAACTTCTCTAAAGCTTCTAATTATAGATGGCTCAGAAATAGTAGAAGAGACAGTCTCATGTGGTGTTGAAGAAATTGGTTGTGTGTTTCCATCACTAGTGTCAGATACACTTCTTGGCAAACTCAAAGCATCAAAAAGACCATGATCAGTAGAGCCCTTATCAGCAAAAGGAAACACACTTTCATGAAACAGCACATTTCTGGAAACAATAAAACTGTGAGTAGCCAAATCATACACCTTGAATACTTTGACTCCAAAAACATGCCCCACAAAGACCCCTTTGATTATTCTAGGATCAAATTTTGTTCTTGACTGAAGTAAAGTGGAAGCAAAACACAAGAAACCAAAGACTTAACACTGAGAATAGTCTGAAGTTTCTCCAAATAGCAACTCATATTGTGACTTATTCTTAGTTTTGGGAGAGGGTAACCTATACATCAAATAAGCATCATTCAACACACAATCTCCCCAGAATCTCACTGGAACACTTGACTGGAATTTAAGTGCCCTTGCTACATTTAGGAGATGTTGATGCTTTATTTCCACCACTGAGTTCTGCTCAGGTGTCTCCAAACAGCTTAACTCATGAATAATGCCATGTTGTAGGTAAAAGGTAGATAGATGCAACTCTGGTGCATTATCTGTTCTAAATATTTTAATCTTGGCATGAAATTGAGTTTCTCTCATCTTGTAAAATCCAGGAATAATGGTGTCTACCTCAGACTTATGTTTCATAAGATATACCCATGTCATCCTAGTGGCATCATAAAAAATTGTCAAGAAAAACTTGTGTCCTGAATATGTAGGTACCTTGTAAGGACCCCATGTGTCATAGTGGATCAAATCAAAGACATTTTGAGACATGTGTCCATGAGAAGTATAAGAAAGCTTATTTTGCTTTGCTAAAGGACAGATATCACAATGTAAACCTTAATAAGAAAATGGCGTACCTTCAAGATGTTTAGACATCAAAGAGCCTTTCTCAAAGGATGGATGCCCCAGTATTTGATGCCAGAGAAAAGCATTTTCATTTGTGGAAACTGCAAAGCTCATCTTTGAACTCATTTATGGGATTTGCAGAACATATAAACCTCTTATTTTCTTACCAATACCCAAAATCACATTTTCTTTCTTAAGAACACATTCATCCGCCTGACATATACATGTGCAACCAGATACTCTTGTGAACTGAGTGACAGAGATCAGATTGAACAGGAAGTTGGGAATACAAAGCACCCCTTTTAAAATCAAATCATCAGTCAATTTCACAGTACCAACATGAGTAACCTGAACAGCCTTCCCATCTGGCAGGTGAACAACAGTGTTACTAAAACTCATGATTTCACTGAACATATCAACATTACTGCACATATGATATGTAGCCCAACTGTCCAGAATCCAAGAGTTTGGCATAAAACTTTCCTTTTCAGCTAGGGAAGATTGCAGAGAGCAAGAGTTATTAGCTCCTCCCATAAAATGAGCTGAGTCAAAATAAGTTCCAGGGTGATGGATGTAGGGTTTTGATCATGGATACGCATCGGAAAGATAAATTATCCCTTCAAGATCCTCCAAGGATCACAGGAAGAGAATCATAACGATGGTAAAGGAAGAAACATGTTACACACCTTAGGGTTCTCCTGTGATGACTTGAAATGTGAATTGTGTCACATCTCTACGGTTGATCCACGCCTAGAGTTGAGATGTAGATATTCCTTCTCCTTAGTTCTAGATTGGACCGGAGGAAGAGGAAGAAGAAATCACGCAATGGAGATCACAAAGGAAGCTTTCGGCTTCCTCTTGTGGACGACGGCTAGGGGCGGTCGGCCTCTAGCTTGTCTTGCTCTCTCTCCTTTGTTATCTCCCACTCACTTTATGTTATGAGAATTAGTGTGGGAGGAAGCTAGGAGTATCCTTTATATAGTCCAACAACTTCTTGTCAACTACCTAAAGGCCCTTCCTAATCCAACATGAGTTCGGATTAGTCCCTTCCTTGCATATTAGTCCTACTAAGTTTGCAAGGTGTTGCAAAGTGATTCTTATAATTAATTAATCATATTTATTAATTCCCAAATCTAGTTCAACCCTATGTATCGTGTGACCCCATAGGTTCTATCTAGTTGGTAGCAACAATTGCTAATATGGAGCGGTCTCTAGCAAGACATCCATTCTAGCCAACTGATAGAATAGTCTTCCGACAAACCTTGTGCAAGTAATTGTCGCATCCATTTGTCTCTATATCCGGATTGGACACGAGACATACAAGTCACACTCGTATATCCAATCCATAGTTTCTCGATCCTGGGATTAGCCTTATTCGTGCAAATAACATCAATATCCTATATTGATTTATTTGAGTCTGGCTAGACATTCCATAAGCACTATCGTACGAGTGGCCACGGATATTTGCTCCCGTTATGTGGGAGGGACAAATTCTATCTACGTCTACTACGATTTCTAAGCTTGCTTCTTATTATATCCGGTACGCATGTTTATAGCTACCCATTTACGGTGTAGCGTTTGACGCTACCAAAATCACAATAATCCACAACTAGATAATCTAGTGACTTCAAGTCTAAGGATGAAAATACCATTGTCACCACGAGAAGCGCTTGTGACTCAACATAACATGTATGTAGCCTTCTCGGAGATGGGTCAATCCAGTATGCCATTACCCCTAATGCATACCCATGTGTTGGATCATGATATCTTCATATCATTCCAACCCCATACTAGTGTATAGATGATGGTCCCATTTAATCATTATAATGGACTAGGGATATTTAAGATAAACATCACGATTGTAAATCTAAGGACTTCATTATATTATATATCCAATAAATAATACAACGAATATTCTAGCCAAAATAAGTTCATACTAAACTAGATTGCCTCTAGGGCATCTATTCCAACAGTCTCCCACTTTACTAGAGCCAATCTGATACATCTCGTATGCCAATGCTCCTAGTGTGCCCTTCATGCTTGCGCTAAACAATCGGCTTTGTAAGTGGATCTGACAGATTCTCATATGTAGGAATCTTGCATATCCGAACGTCTCCTCTATCAATAATATCTCGAATAAGATGGAACTTTCTGAGCACGTGTTTGGATTTCTAGTGTGACTGGGGCTCCTTTGATTGCGCGATCGCCCCAGTGTTGTCACTGTACAACTCTACTGGATCCGCATTGCTGGGAACCACACCAAGTTCAGAAACAGTTTTTCTAATAAAAACAGCTTCCTTTGCTGACCCATTTGCAGCAATGTACTCAACTTCTTTTGTAGAATCAGCCACCGTCTCTTGATTGGAACTCTTCCAGCTCACCACTGCTCCATCCAGGCAAAATACATATCCCAATTGTGATCTGATATCATCTCTGTCGGTTTGGAAGCTTGCATCCGTGTAACCCTTTACACGCAACTCTTCCTCACCACCAAATATCAAGAAAGCATCATTAGTTCTTCTCAAGTACTTTAGGATGTTCTTGACTGCAATCCAGTGACTCTCACATGGATTGGATTGGTTAATCAAGGCATATGACACATCTGGTCTGGTACATAACATCGCGTACATGATAGATACTGTGGCCGAGGCATAGGGAATCCTACTCATGTGTTCCTTCTCAATCTCATTGGAAGGACAATAACTCTTCGATAGAGTTATTCCATGTGACATGGGCAAGAATTCCTTCTTGGAATCTTGCATGTTGAACCGCTTCAATAAATTGTCAATATATGTACTTTGAATTAGGCCTAGCAGTCTTTTAGATCTATCTCTATAGATCTTTATACCAAGTATATAGGCTGCTTCTCCTAAGTATTTCATTGAGAAACACTTTCCTAGCCAATATTTAACAAATTGCAGCATGGGATTGTCGTTTCCAATGAGTAGTATGTCATCCACATACAAGACCAGAAAAGCTACAGAGCTCCCACTAACCTTCTTGTAGACACAAGACTCATCTTCGTTTCTGATGAAGCCAAACTCTTTGACTACTTCATCAAAACGTCGATTCCAACTCCTAGAAGCTTGCTTCAATCCATAAATTGATCGTTGCAGCTTAAAGACTTTGTTGGCTTGATTTTGATCTTCAAAACCCTCAGGCTGTATCATATACACGTCCTCGAGGAGATTCCCATAGAGGAATGCTGTTTTGACATCCATCTTCCAAATCTCATAGTCGTAGTATGCTGCAGGGGCAAGTAGGATTCAGATGGATTTGGTCATAGCGACTGGTAAAAAGGTTTCATCATAGTCAATACCATGAATTTGTTTGAATACTTTAGCCACCAATCGGCCCTTATAGGTAATAACATTACCATCCATGTCGATCTTGTTCTTGAAGACCCACTTGCACCCTCTGGGCCGCGCCCCTTTGGGTGGTTCCCCCAAAGTCTATACTTTGTTGTTTTACATGGATTCCATCTCGGATCTCATGGTTTCAAGCCACTTCTGAGAGTCCGACCCTTTCATGGCCTCTTCATAACTAGTAGGCTCATCGTCTATGAGCATCGTGTCACCAGAATCAGTCACGGTAAGTCCATAACTCTCTGGCTCCTGGCGCACTCTACTAGATCTACAAAACTCTTGTTTTACTTGAACAGGCTGTTCCACAACTTCTTGTGGTTCCTGCTCATGTTCCATAGTAGGATCAGTGTTTTGTGGCTCTTGAACTTCTTCAAGTTCTACAATCCTCCCACTTGCTTTTTTAGAGACAAATTCTCTTTCTAGAAACACACCGGTCCAAGCAACAAACACTTTGTTCTCAGTTGGATTGTAGAAGTAGTAACCCTTAGTTTCCTTAGGGTACCCCACAAACTTACACTTATCCGACTTTGGCCCTAACTTGTCTGATTGTAAAAGGTTTACATAGACATCGCAACCCCAAATCTTCATGAACGACACTGTGGGACGCCTCCCACTTCACATCTCATGTGGTGTCTTCATGACTGATATAGATGGAACACGGTTAATGGTGAAAGCTGCTCTTAATAGAGCGTAGCCCCATAAAATAATGGAAGATCGGTTTGACACATCATAGATCGAACCATATCCAATAGCGTTTGATTCCTCATCTCGGACACACCATTCCATTGTGGCGTTCCGGGTGGAGAGATTTGGGACACGATCCCACACTCTCTAAGATAGTCGTCAAACTCTTGGCTCAAGTACTCTCCTCCACGATCTAATCGTAGAGACTTGATACTTTTGCCAAGTTGCTTCTCTACTTCACTCTTGAATTCTTTGAACCTTTCAAAGGATTTGAATTTGCCCTTATAAGGTATACAAATCCATATCTACTGAAATCATCAGTAAATGTGATGAAGTAGACGTAATCACCCCTGGAAGGCGTGGCAAATGGCCCACATACATTAGTATGCACGAGCGCCAATTTCTCACTAGTCCTCTCACCTTTCTTATTGAAAGGGGACTTTGTCATTTTTCCCAATAAATAAGCCTCACATGTCTCATATGATTCAAAATCAAATGAGTCTAGAAATCCAACCTTATGAGGCCTAGATACACGTATATCGTTTATGTGGCCTAAACGACAGTGCCACAAGTAAGCAGGATTTAAATAATTAATTTTAATCCTCTTAGTATTAATGTTGTAGACATGATTGCTTAGATCAAGGACATACAATCCATTAAATAATTGCGCACTACAAGAGTGAATATTATTAAAATAAATGGAACAAAAATTGTTCTTTATTGAAATAATAAAACCTTCCTTGTCCAAACAAGATATAGAAATAATGTTTCTGTTCATAGCAGGCACAAAATAGCAATTATTTGATTCTAAAACTAATCATGAAGGCAAAGACAGCTCGTACACGCCTACGGCCAATGCAACAACCTTTGCCCCATACCCAACGCGCAGGTCTATCTCCCATTTAGACAATCTTCTACCTCTCTTTAGATCCTGCACATTTCGAAAAATGTGAGATTCACACAAAGTATCCAATACCCACGATGTAGAGATAGTTAAATTGACATCTATAACAAAAATACCTGGTGGTGGTGGAATCACTATTCAAGCCTCTTGTCCTCCAGATATTTTGGGCAGTTCCTCTTCCAGTGTCCTGGCTGACTGCAATAGTGACACTCACCTTTAGTCACACCTTTGGTGATGCCACCAACAGGTTTAAGGGCAGGTTCCTTGGACTTGGCAAATGCCTTGCTTTTTCCCTTGGAGGATGAGGCAAACTTTTTTCCCTTTCCTTTCTGCACCATCATAATGGCCTTGCCCTTACCCTTGTTGATGCTTTTTTCAGCTGTCCTCAACATATTGAGTAAATCTGGCAGTGGTTTCACGATCTCGTTCATGTTATAGTTCATGATGAACTGTCCATAACTTTCAGGCAACGATTGCAACACGAGATCAGTGCCCAACTCTTGGCCGACCGAGAACCCTAGTCGCGCGAGATTCTCCAAGTATCCGATCATACAGAGTACATGAGGTCCACAGGTTTTCCTTCAGCCAGATGACATTTGAACAATGCCTTAGAAACTTCATACCTCTCAACCCTTGCCTGCTCTTGGAAGAGCTGCTTCAAGTGTTCGATCATATCGACTGCATTCATGTTCTCATGTTGCTTCTGAAGCTCAGAGGTCATGGTGCATAGCATGAGTCAGGCCGCATCACTAGTGTCATCAACACACTTCTGATACGCCTTTAGGGCTGCAGGAGTATTATTTTCTGGACATGCCGGAACTTGCTCCTCTATTGCGTACAGTTTCTTCTCTTGCTTGAGAACGATTCTCAAGTTTCTGTACCAATCTAGAAAATTGGTTCCAGAGAGCTTGTCCTTCTTAAGAACAGATTGTAGGGAATGTTGTGAACTCGATGAGTTGTTTACCATTTGGAATTCTACAAAAGGAAAATACGCAAGTTTTAGTATTTGTGAACTTTTGACTATATTTAATAATGGGTAGGTTATTAAACATAGCTCCCACTGATTAATAATCCTCAAGATATTAATGTGAAAAATATTATTATATTTTCTAGTGGGCCAAGATCCATGTTTCATCTCCTTTTGAGATTGCTTTGGCAAGTCACCCAAAATTTGACTACTTTAGGTAGGAACAATTCCAATTGCATCCCATGCAACTCTTAGTTCAATTGGGCAAATAACTCCTTATTTATCCATCCGCATGGATAATCCCAATTGATTGCCTCTATGTTTTAATCATATTAATAACCCAGCTGTGTCCAACCTCTTATTTAAATAGTTGCGCATTACTTGCTTGTGCCATCACATTGCATAATTATGAACCAAGTCACCTTGCTTTGGCATGCACGAACTTGATAAATCATGAGGACAATGAGTGTTTAATTAACGAGAAGGCAACACACAATATTTGAATTTTTGAGGGATTTTAAAGTTCAAGTTTAATTGTTTTGTTGATCCATATCAACTGATCTATCTATTTTGAGTTTGGGCACAACTCCAAATAATAGATCCGGGTTGTTAATTATCTTATTATCCTAATTGCATGCATCATCTATACACCAATCACAAAATAATAAGACAGAAAAATAAAAAACCATAAAATAAACAAAACGTGATATGGATATGGCCTTTTCTAGACTAAGATATTCCCAAGCCAATGAGAATACCTATCAACCCTAAATAGCAAACACATCTCCATGCGCTTTCATCTTTTGGTCCATCCTTCATAGTCTTGTGGAATGCTCCATGCTCCTTCTTTGGTGACTTCTTTGGCTTCGGGCTTCTTTTCTCCTATCTTGGCTTACAATCTATTCTATCTAGCACTAGCTAGCTGTTGGAATAGATGGCCTAGAGGCAATCTAGTTTAGTATGAATTTATTTTGGCTAGAACATTCATTGTATTATTTATTGGATATTTAATATGATGAAGTCCTTAGATTTACAATTGTGTTGTTTATCTTAAATATCCCTAGTCCAGTATAATGATTAATAGGACAATCATCTATAGACTAGTATGTGGTTGGATTGATATGGAGATATCATGATCCAACACATGGGTGTGCATTAAGGGTAATGGCACACTGGATTGACCCATCTCCGAGAAGGCTACATACATGTTATGTTAAGTCACAAGTGCTTCTCGTGGTGTAATGGTATTGTCATCCTTAGTTTTGAAGTCGCTAGATATTCTAGTTGTGGATTATTGTGATTTTGGTAGCGTTAAACTCTACACCGTAACTGGGTAGTTATAAAAACGTGTACCGGATACAATAAGAAGCAAGCTTAGAAATCGTAGTGGACGTAGATAGAATTTGTCCCTCCCACATAACGGGAGCAAATATCCTAGGCCACTCGAGGGATAGTGCTTATAGAATGTCTGGCCAGACTCAAATAAATCAATATGGGATATTGATATTATTTGCACGAATAAGACTATTCTCATGGATCGAGAAAATATGGATTGGATCGAGAAATTAGTAAGACTAATTTGCAAGGAAGGGACTAAACCGAATTCTAGTAGGACTAGAATGGGTCATTTAGGTAGTTGGCAAGGATTTGTTGGACTATATAAAGGATACTATTTCCTTCCTTCCCGCACTTATGAGCCTTTAGTTCATAACTTGAGTGGGAGAGACCAAAAGGAGAGAGAGCAAGCAAGCAAGAGGGACCCGTCCGCCGCTTGCCGCCGCCCCTTCCCATCGGCCCAAACAAGGAGGCCGCCCCTCCTTGTTTTCCTCGCGTTGTGTGATTTCTTCTTCCTCTTCCTCCATTCCGGGCTAGCACAAAGAAGAATGAAGATCTAGATCTCAACTCTAGGCGTGCATCAACTATAGAGAACATGACACAATTCACGTTACATGTCATCACAGGAGAAACCCTAAGGTGTGTAACTTGATTTCTTCCCTTACCATCGTTATGTCTCTTGTCCTGTGATCCTTGGAGGGTATTGCATGGATAATATTTGTTTTTCCGCTGCGTATCCAAGATAAAAACCTACACTAGCAACTATACTAAATAAAATAAATCTCACAAGTTGAGAAAAAAATCGGCTCGCATGCCGTAAACCCTAATTAATTATTACATCAAATTGATCAGCACGTAGGTCGTAAACCAAACCACAAAATTAAACAATCACACCAAACCACATCCTAAGGCCATATCCAATCACCATGCGATTTGCACATAAATAGTTAAAATCCAATTTTAACGCGCTTGGTCAATTTTTAATTGATTTTAGGATTTCTAGGGTTAAAACGATCCAAGGGGCCCACCATCATATGGCCGAACCACCTTGGATCCGTCGCGGGCCGAGCCTAGGCCGATCGGCCCAACCCGTGGGATTGGCCGACCGCCTAGGCCCTCGGCCTTGGTGGCTTGGGCGGCAAGGAAGGAGAGGGGCGGTCCCTAAGGGCCTAACCTCCTTAGTTGTTTCCAAGACTACTCCTTCCTTGTTCCCCAAGTCCAAAAAAGTTTCCAAATTTGAAACTAGTGTCCAAATTGGTGCCCAAACCCTAGATCTAAGATCCTAAAATTTCTCAAACTCACTAATTCATGCATCCAATGCAAAAAATAGGTCTTTCTTTGTTTGATTATTGAAAAATTGCATCATATGCTTGATTTGTCCGTTTTACGCGACAAAAAACACATTTAAAGTGTAAAACTATCAAAATGTACCACATAAACCACGTCTATGTTCTACGACCTGTGGCTCTAATACCACTGTAGGGTTTTGATCATGGATATGCAGCGGAAAGATAAATTATCCATTCAAGACCCTCCAAGGATCACAGGAAGAGAATCATAACAATGGTAAAGGAAGAAACATGTTCTACACCTTAGGGTTCTCCTGTGATGACTTATAACGAGAATTTTGTCACGTCTATACGGTTGATCCACGCCTAGAGTTGAGATGTAGATATTCCTTCTCCTTATTGCTAGCCTGGACCGGAGGAAGAGGAAGAAAAAATCACGCAACGGAGATCACAAAGGAAGCTTTCGGCTTCCTCTTGTGGCCGACGGGTAGGAGCGGACAGCTAGGGGCGGTCGGCCTCTAGCTTCTCTTGCTCTCTCCTTTGTTCTCTCCCACTCACTTTATGTTATGAGCATTAGTGTGGGAAGGAAGCTAGGAGTATCCTTTATATATTCAAACAACTCCTTGTCAATAACCTAAAGGCCCTTCCTAATCCAACATGAGTTCGGATTAGTCCCTTCCTTGCATATTAGTCCTACTAAGTTTGCAAGGTGTTGCAAAGTGGTCATTCAAATTAATTAATCATATTAATTAATTCCCAAATCTAGTTCAACCCTATGTAGCGTGTGACCCCATAGGTTCTATCTAGTTGGTAGCAACAATTGCTAATATGGAGCGGTCTCTAGCAAGACATTCATTCTAGCCAACTAATAGAATAGTCATCCGACAAACCTTGTGCAAGTAATTGTCGCATCCATTTGTCTCTATATCCGGATTGGACACGAGATATACAAGTCACACTCATATATCCAATCCATAGTTTCTCGATCATGGGATTAGCCATATTCGTGCAAATAACATCAATATCTATATTGATTTATTTGAGTCTGGCCAGACATTCCATAAGCACTATCCCTCGAGTGGCCTCGGATAGTTGCTCCCGTTATGTGGGAGGGACGAATTCTATCTACGTCTACTACGAATTCTAAGCTCGCTTCTTATTGTAAATCTAAGTACTTCATTATATTAAATATCCAATAAATAATACAACGAATATTCTAGCCAAAATAAGTTCATACAAAACTAGATTGCCTCTAGGGCATCTATTCCAACAATGGACTGGTAAATCCACTGAAACTGAAGAGTATGGTGAGACAGAACCTGCATCACTAAATGTGCTCTGAGCTGGACCACCTCTTGTTCCTAAATGAGTGTTCAAAAGTGACGTCAATTGCTGGCATTGATTTTCTGTAAGTGTAACAGTTTTTCCCCCATTTTCATGAGAAGGAGCAGGACTTGAAGTAGAAATTGTATTTGCTGAAGATGGAGATCCCTTCATGACTAATTGTGCACTCTTGGCTTGCTGCTTTTGAAGTTAGGAGAAAATCCATGAAATCTATAGCATTTTTCCTTAACATGACCTTCATTCCCACAATGATGACACATTAGTTTCCCATTAGGACCTCTTCCTCCAAAGTTGTGACCTGATCTTGAACTACTACCAGTTATATTGGTGTCACTTGATTATGATGAGTGTGATAACCTTGTGCTTACATTGCCATAGTGGGAGTAACAGAAGGAACATTCTTTAGCTGCATTTTCCTCTCTTGTTGTATTATCTTTTAAAAAACCACATTGAGAGAAGGCAGTGGTTCTGTGAGCAAAATCCGATCTCTAACATTCATATATTGTTCATTAAGTCCCTTTAATAATTGCGTTACCCTTTCTTCTTCCTGAGGTTGTTTCAAATTAACATTTGTATTACATACACAACCATTGCACACACAGCTAGGCAAAGGTTTGTAGTCACTCAACTCATTCCAGAATGTCTTCAATTTAGTGAAATATGCAGTCACTGACATATAAGATTGTTTCAAACTAGAAATGGCCATAAAAATCTGAAACAATCTAGGAAAGTTTCCCTGAGATAATCTCTCTATAAGGTCAAGCCACACCTACCTAGGACTAGATCTGCCTACAACACTGCAGGCAATCTCCTTAGAAATTTAATTAAACAACCAAGACAAGTGTTCACCATTTCTCCGAAACGGATCTGAATCCACGAGACTCTCATATCCAAACAAGAATTCAACCAGCGATGAAGAACGAAACAATCAGCAGCGTTCCGAACCAGGCTCTGATACCATATTGAAATCACAAACAGACTTCTGAACAAACCCTATAACCAGATCTCATGAGAAAGAAGAAGAAGAAGGAATTTTCTCAAAACAAAAACCAGAGAGAAGAGGGAAAGATAAATGTTTGTTAAAATGAAAAAGAGAGGAGAAAAATATTCTTATAGTGTTTTGCCAACTCAGCCACAGCTGGCAACAAGTGACCAATAGAAAACAGATTAGTAACTAACACAATTACTAAAACGCCACCATATGACTTATAATGGAGCAACGACTCATATTAGATTTTATATCTAATCTAATGGTAGCTGCTGCTCCGTTATTTCATGTCATCACTTTGGATGTGATTGCAATTTAGTCCAAACTAAATTACCATCACTTGCAATTTAATGAACCTACTGCAGTCACATTGCCATTGTGAAATTTCATAGCTCAATAGAAAGGAATACACATCATAAACAGATGGCCAAAGTAGGAGATGATAAGAAACACATAATTTGGAAGTCAGGTTCTGAAGATTCAAACCAACTAACAACAGTGCAGTACATATAGATCGCCAGATTGAACAAAGTGTGATTTTATTTATATGATGTGCTTTTGAAGCTATTTTCCAATGTAAATGTCATCTGAAAACAAAAAGAATCCAGAATCATGTATCAGAAAGTCACTATTGTGAAGGGAACCTTGCATTTCAGGGAAAGAAAAGCAATGCATTGAGGAAGAATTAATTTTGGAGGAAGACATGCTGCTTAAGAACGATTTACTCTCAAATTTCACTATAAGCTGTAATACCATCATCCGTAGAGATAAGGTAGAAGGAGTGTGGTTTAATACCCACGGTTTTATAGGTGTTCTGGATGTTGCACCGATAGAAGGCACATAGAAAATCGTTTGAGGTGGTCTGGTCAAGTATAGTATAAGACCTTGGATGCAAATAAAACTCTCAAAAACAAAATATATAGCCATTTTAAGTTATAGGTAAGCTGATACTCTCCATTCTGTACGAAAAATATGGAAGAACACAGTGATCCAATATGTCAGTTTGGAAAGGTATTATGATAAGATCCTTCTACGGAAGACACACCTAACCATTAAAGAAACTCTATTCACACTATGGCCGTTAAAATTCGAGGATTCTATAAAAAAATACCCTGAATTTTAAAAGCCACCAAATTGGACCCTGATCTTACATGCAGTTGGCGCAACTCTTTCCTGTCTATCCGTTGAGATTCTACGTGTGCAATCAGACGAGACAGTCTTTTCTAGAATTTCAAGAAAGCAGTATGTTACTAAAACATTGGTTGGTATTTGTTAATCATAATCAGTACCTAAAAGCTGCATTGCCGATTGGCACAAAGGTTCAGAATTATCTAGTTACATTTAAACATTAAACAAACATAAAATGATTTGGTGAAAGAAAATATAGATTGAAACCATCCTCTTCTCGCATAACCAAACACAAGGCTTCTCATTTTGGGATTAATCCTCAAAATCCATTTCATTTCTCTACGTACAAGACACATTACCATGCCGACATACAAGCCACTCCGCACACTAACATTTCTGTTTTACAAGACGGAGTTTAACACCCTTTTTTAAAAGATGAGAGAAAGTCGGTCAATATTTGTATCAAAACTGGACATGCATGCAAGTATTTTTACCTACATATTCAATGTTTCCAATCACGAACCAAGTCGAAAATAGTCTCTAGACCATCACCAGATCGCAACTAGTATCGCTACAGAGTTCATGTGTTATGTTGAAATATGGATATGAATAAGGCATTTGTAGGAGAATAAATCACTGTTCATTTGATGAAGAGATTACCAAATGAACAGTTACTCTAGAAGAAGCAGTAGCCGCACTATGGAAAGAGGAGAGTCAGCAGCTGCCGTTAGATATCTTGATCGTTGGTGTTGAGAGATTTGAATTCTTTAAGTCTAACAGTGTCGTTTCTTCCATTATGTTAATTCGCTAAGCAAGACATGTGGAGGCTTCTGATTGGAACCCTTCTAACCGTTTTGCGTAGTCACATTTTTCCTCTTCTTATTTTCTTCCTTTTCAGAAAATGTGATATATACACATTTTTCTCACTTCTGTGAAAAGGATGATTGTCTTATCCATTTTTCTCATGAATGTGAAGAGAGATTTTTCCTCTGGGTTTGTGTTTTGATCTCGTTTTGTAATATGGTATCAGAGCCAGGTTCGGCCATTTCGTGGTGCTGAGGGCTTGATTGGAGAAGAAGAGACAGTGATTTTGCTGTGTTGAAGGTTGTAGGTTCAGATGAGATTCAGATCTGATATTTGCGATGGAAGGAGAATAAGGTGCTCGGAATCGGCTACCGGTGGGTGCAGAGACGTTACCATACTTTCTCGCACATTCAGATAATCCAGGTATGCTTCTAGTCACTGATGTTTTGACTGGAGCTGAGAATTTCAATACTTGGCATCGAGCTATGGTTTTAGCTCTTACAGCAGAAGTTAAAATGGGTTTCGTAAATGGAGAATTGATAGAACCATCATTAGATTGTGATTTGAGTCCTCAATGGCTCAGGTGTGACACTATGATCATGTCATGGTTGCTTAATTTTGTGCCTAAGGTGATTGGAGGTAGTGTAGTGTATAAGAGGACTTCTCGTGAAATTTGGAATGACTTGTTGGAAAGGTATTCTCAACAGAATAGACCTATGCTTTTCCAGCAGAAAATGGCCATAGTAGCCACCAAACAAGGAGATATGTCTGTGACAGCTTACTACACTAAGCTGAGAGCTCTGTTGGATGAGCATACCAATTATAGGCCACCACCTCTTTTCACTTGTTAAGTTATTAGAGGCTGTACATGTGGAGTGTTGAGTACACTAAGAATTACTTATGAAGAAGACTGCACAATGCAGTTTCTAATGGGGTTGAATGAAGGCTATACATCTGTTATAGATCAAAGAACCATTGCCAACTTTCAGTCAAGTTTTTGCTAAGATTGTTTAACAAGAGATGCATACATATTTGGGGAGACATAATCACTCTACTAATTCTATGGTCATGATGACTAAACAGTTTCAAGGGGTCCCACATACACAGATTGCCAATTCAAATGTAGGTCTCAAGAATCAATCTTATTCACATAGTGGTTCATGCAATAGAATTGCTGTTGACAAGTCAAGTATTGTATGTTATCATTGTGGTAACACATGACATATCAAGGCCAAGTGTTGGCAATTGCATGGCTATCCTCATCACATTAAGAATAAGATTAAGGCTCAAGCACATCAAGTTACAAAAGACACCATGGGTATGGGTGATCAGCAAGAGAAGCCACAAGACTCACAGTTAACTACACTGTATATGGCACAACAACAATGTGCCCAATTGATGATTTTGTTTCAGAACCAAATGGCAGTTAAAGTGCTAGCGAAAAAAAGTGTTGGAGAAAAAAATTTTGGTTCCACATCAAGTGCAGGAGATTCTCCTTTGAACATCAAGGGTGCTGATTTTGGGAGGCATTTATGGGAGGAGTGGTCACGAGTTGCTCTTTTACCTCAGTATTGCCTAACTTTTTTGGTTTATGTAGAACTTGGATTCTTGATAGTGGTGCCACAGATCATATGCGGTGTGACATTACCAAGTTCACAGACCATGCTATTTCATATGATACTTATGTACATATTCCTGATGGACACCAAGTGAAAGTCACTCACTTGGTATAGTTGAACTAGGCTGAGGTCTGGTGCTAAGAAAAGTGTTGTGTGTACCAAGTTTCAACTTCAACCTGATTTCCATTAGCATATTGACACAAGACAATTCATGCTATTTTGTATGTGCTGGAAATGAATGCTTTATCAAGACTGTGCAAAAAAGCAAAGTACGGGCCTCAGGAATGAAGAAAAATGGGTTGTATTTTCTTTTTGGGAGCATCTATGAGACACCTGGAATGTTGATGACCAATGCAGCTATCATTAATAAGGCCACAATGGACACTTGGCACAAAATATTGGGTCACTTATCTGACCAAAAGCTCAAATGTATGAAAGCTATTCTAGAGTTGTCTAGTAACAATATTTCGAGAACTTGTTTTACATGTCCTAAGGCCAAACAAGATAGACCTTCCTTTCAAAGTGCCAACCATGTGTCATCTATTCCTTTATGGTTAATTCATATGGTTACTGGGGACCATATAGGGTACCTACATATGATGGATATAAGTATTTTTTGACTCTAGTTGATGACTACACAAGGTCTACATGGGTATATTTGATGGTCCAGAAATCAGAAGCTGAAGTGTTGATACCACAGTTTTGCAAAATGGTGGAGAATCAATATGAAAGGAAAGTTAAAATGATCAGAAGTGATAATGCACCTGAGTTTGGCTTGCAAAGTTTTTATATGGACAATGGCATTGTTAATCGGTTATCCTGTGTTGCTACACCAGAACAAAATGCAGTAGTTGAAAGGAAGCATCAGCATTTGCTAAATATGGCTAGAGCTATTATATTTGAAGCAAATTTACCAATAAGGTTTTGGGGAGATTGCATTCTGACATCAGCCTTCTTGACAAATAGGACCCCTGCTGCCATTTTGAGTTATAAAACTCCTTATGAATTGCTACATCAAAAAGTTCCAGATTATGGAGTCATGAAAGTGTTTGCTTGTTTGTGTTTTGCTTCAACATTGAAGCACATAAGGGTTAAATTTGAACCCAGAGCCAGGGAATGTGTTTTCTTGGGCTATGTATTTGGTATGAAGGGTTATAAGCTGTATGATTTAGCAGAGAAGACTACTTTTCTGTCAAGGGATGTAGTGTTTTATGAATACCAATTTCCATTTCACACATATAATGTTTATGGGAAGCATAAAGATGATTGTGTGTTACCAAGAACATTTCATGAAGAGGTTATCACAAGTGAGGAGATTTTTGATACAAATGGTATGGGTATTACTGAAACTAGTGTCATGAATGACACAAATGGTGCTTGAAAGGGGGGAGTATGCAGATGAATATGCAGCACAAATACTCTAGAAGGGGGGGGGGTTGAATAGAGTATGCCAACTTTTTGCAAAACTAGAGGAGGAAAAAACTTCTAGTTTAAGTGCAAAGGAATTCAAGGACTTGAACAGAAATTCAAGCCTTTGAAATGAAATACAGCTAGTAGTAAAACAAACAAGTCTTTTTCAAGGCCTTGAACAGAGTTTCAAACCCTTGAAAACAGACAAGTTTAAATACTATAAGAACTATGAAAATGACTAAACTGTAAATGTAAGAGACAAAGGATTTATAGAGTTCAGTCCACTTGGACCTACGTCTCTACCTCAGGGATCTTCTCCCTGCAGGATTTTCAACTCAATTCTTATTAATCAAAAGCTAAGCCCTAGATCTCAAGCACAGAGAATTGCCTTACTCTGTTACAGCTTGTGGCTCTCTCTAACCTATCTAGTACCTGCTCTAGCTGACTGATTAACTGAGAATTCTCTATTGTTCACTTTGAAAAATCCTTGAGAATGATGTAGAAGTATTACAGAAATGATATACCAATAAAGTACAGTACAGAAGAACACTAGAATAGAAAACTGCAGTGAAGAATGCAGTGAACTTTCTTTGTGTAGGATTGTGAGAGTGATGTGCTTCTTTGATGCTTGTCAATTCAGAATTGTGTCTCTCTTTTTTCCCCTTGAATGTTGTATCTATTGCCTCAAAAATGAGCTATATTTATACTTCAAAAAGCTCTGCAAATCGTCCCAGATTTTCAGCAACAAATCTCCTATTTTGTAGGCAACAAACTTTGACTCTTTGACATCTTCTCCAACGGTTAGATGATCACAATCTTCAGAGATATTGTTGTGATCTTGCATTTAAACAAGTTTAGAAGCTATCATGCAGGTTTGATTGATCACATAATCATTTTCTCCAACTGTTTCCTTTCCTGCACAAGTAAGATTAGGAAACTATCCCTGCAAACAAGGAAGTAGAATTCCCTGCAAAAACATAGTAAAACAGATGACTTCTTATGTACAAACATGTCGAGTTAATTTGTCTTTCATCATCAAATAATAATAAATCAAGCATAGGGGTGAGAGAGAATAAATCAGATAAGAAGAGTTCACAGAAAACTCCCCTTGAGAATAAGCATACAGGTTATTCAGTTTCAAGGCTTTGAATCCAGTTTCAAGGCCTTGAAAATAGCTATACTATTTTCAAGCCTATGAGAACAGACTCAAGACTTTGAAAGCTGATTTAAGGCCTAGAAATAGTTTTGTTATTTCAAGCCTTGTGAAACCCGTGACCTTACAATCTCCCCCTTGATGAAAGACAAAACCAATATCTGTTTAATTCTTAGTCTCTACAAAAAATACAGATTAGTATACAGTTCAAATAACATAATAGTTCCAAAAGACCCAACTTACTTAATTCAGCAAAATAAAAAGTTTCATCAGATAATTCCTAAGAATAAAAACCTAAAAAACCTAGAATTTCGCCCCCTTTTTGAGTTTCATCAAAAAGTCTAGGAAAATGTTGGATCAAGTGTCTGGAAAAGTTTGAAAATAAGACTTTAAAATTTAAAAGATAAATGGGGAAGAAAGAGTAGGCAGGATTAAGGATTTGGGTCTTCATCTCCATCTTTATCTCCCTCTTCTTCCTCACTGTCAACATCAGTCTTATCCTGTTCTTCCAGTTCCTCTTCATTCTCACCAGCAGTAGTCACTTATTCAGTCTTGTCCTTGGTAGCAGTGTTTGGAGATTTCTTCTTTTTCTTCAAAGTAATCAGCAGATCATCTGAGTCAGGACTGTTTACTTCATCTCCTTCTTGAGCAGCTTGTTCTACCACTTGTTTTCCCTTATCTTTGACTGGAGCAGCCTCTTCCTGGTTGGAATGTTCACTTGGAAAATTCTTGTTAGAAAAACCTTTCTTTGTACCTTCTTCATCCTCAAGAACGTCAAACACAGTTATGCTCATGAAGATGTTTTCCACCATATACTTAACTTGCCCCATATCAGTCTCAAGTCCATAAAAAGTTTCTTTGATCTCTTCCAAATCCAACTCCAAACCATCAAGTCTCTTATTGTCTGTTGGCTGAGAATTCTGACTTGAAGTGGGAGTAAAGGTCTTGGGCTTAAGAAACTTCCTTGCACCCAGTTCTTCTTCAGTCAAATCTGAGTACAACTTCCAAGTCTTTTCTTTAGTCTTTACCACCCCAATTTTCTCAAAGGCTTTCTCATTAAGCATTCCAATGCCAGAAGTGACTGATTCCTCTCCACCAGTTGGAATCTCAAAGTGTTCAAAGAAAAAGGTGAGCAAATTTGCATAGGGCAGAGGATGTTTCCTTTGATTTGTATGGCTAAAGAGCATATGTTCAATCACTAACTTTGGAAGATTAATCTCATAACCATGCATGATCAGATACATGATTTGCAGCATTCTCTCAGTCACCAACTCTTTAGAGTGCTCTCTGGGAAAGATACACCTTACCAAAATAGTGTGAAGGACTTTGGATTCATATTTAACACATAGTGTGTTAATTGTTTGGCTGAGGTGGGAGTGTTTGGTAGGTAGAACTCTTCTCTGGCTAGTTTAAGTACTTCTGTCTTAGGTGGGTGATTGCTTGTGTCATACCTCTTGGGACAGCCTAGTACATTGGCAAATTCAGAGTGATCCAATACAATCTCAATTCCAACAACTCTAGATTGAACTATCAAGTGAGCTGATCTCCTAACTTGTTTCAAGTTCAGATAGAAGAGTCTAGTGAGTCTTGGGTAGGCTAACTCTTTAGGGTTCAACATAAACCACAGAGAACTCTTCTTTAACATAGAGATGCACTTAAGATTCATATGTTCCACCATATGCATGTTGATCGTACTACAGAAAGCAATAGATCTGGAAGAAAGATCATCTAACCACTAACCTTTAGAAGAGTTTGAGATGAACAAAGTTTCATCAGGGGTTGGGTTCTTTGTGTAGATCTACAAGGCCTTCTCCATATGATCTTCAGGATGTTCTTCTGTTACCTTTTCTTTCCCTTTTTCAGCTTGAGTTGCCTTCTTTTTCTTCAAATTCTTGGGGCTAGAAATCTCTGTTTCAGGTTGCTTCTCTACAGGATCTTTCTCTTTCTTCTTCTTCTTATTATTTTCTGAGGAGGGAGTTGCAACCTTCTTGACTTTCTTTTTGGGTGGAGGAAGATCTGCAACTGCCTCTGCACTAGGGGTTCTAGAGCTAGAGTCTCCACTGATCTCTTGAACTTCATCCACTGTTGCCTTTCTTTTCTTCTCTGAACTAGGTTTTGATCCACCAGCCATCTTGATTATTACTGATGCTCTCCTTGTGCTCATTAGGGTTTGGGAGAATAACAGAGAGAGGTAGGAATGATACGGAGAGATAGATAGGATAATAAGATAAATACTGAAAGTATTTGAGTTTCAAAAGGAAACTAGAATATCTCTCTGATCTAAAAAGATCTGTAATGTAAGAGAAATTTCAAATCTTTTAGGCCGTTGGAAATTAAATATTAAAATACTACATTTGGCCAAAAATCAGTTTTGTAAAAGGTAGGGGAAATATTGAGCAAATATCTATAGAGATAGCACCCAATACTGAAAGATGCAAGATTGTTGACTAACTAGTTCAGCAGACTCATTTTCAAGGCTTTGAAAAGGTTTTCAAGGTCTTGAAGAGCTGTAACACTGAAACAAATAAGATCAAAGTTTTGAAAGGATTTTCAAGGCTTTGAAAATCAGTTCAAACCTTTAAAAACCACATAATGACTTACTTTCTTACCTAATGCTCCCCCTAAACCAATGCATATTTATTTAGCATGTCTAATTTCAGTCTTAGAGCTGAAAATCTTTCGTCTGGAAATGGTTTGTGAAGATATCTGCAAGTTTCATGTTAGTAGAAACAAATTCAAGAACAATATCACCTTTCTAAGCATGATCTCTGATGAAATGATGTCTAACATCAATATGCTTGGTTCTTGAATGTTGTACAGGGTTCTTTGTGATAGATTAGTGTTGTCACATTTGATTCTGAAATCAAATCCAAGATCCCTCAACTGTTGAGCAATCCACAACACTTGTGAACAACATGCACCGGCAGATATGTATTCAGCTTCAGCTGTTGATAGAGCAACTGAGTTCTGTTTCTTGGAGTTCCAACTAATCAGAGATGATCCAATAAATTGGCAAGTTCCAGAAGTGCTCTTTCTATCAACTTTGTAACCTGCAAAGTCTGCATCTGAAAATCCATGCAAAGAGAAGTTAGAATGTCTTGGATACCAAAGTCCTAAGTCTTTGGTACCATTGAGATATTTGAATATTCTCTTCACAGCAGTTAAGTGTGATTCCTTTGGATCAGCTTGAAATCTTGCACACATACATACACTGAACATGATATCTGGTCTACTAGCAGTAAGGTATAGTAATGATCCAATCATACCTCTATACTCTTTCGCATTGATACTCTTAACATATTCATCTTTATCTAAATACAGTGTAGAACTCATTGGAGTCTTGATCTCTTTGTATTGAGACATGTTGTACTTATCCAGCAAGTCTCTGGTGTACTTTCTTTGATGCAGAAAGTTTCCCTTCTTCAATTGATGTATTTGAAGTCGAAGGAAGAAGTTCAACTCTCCCATCATGCTCATTTCAAATTCCCTGCTCATAATACTTGAATATTCTTTGCATAGAAGATCATTAGTAGCTCCAAACATAATATCATCAACATAAATCTGAACTACAAGTAGATCTTTCTCATGAGTCTGTATGAAAAGGGTCTTGTCTACCAATCCTCTTTTGAAATCATTTTCAAGCATAAATTTTGACAATCTTTCATACCAAGCTCTAGGAGCTTATTTCAAACCATAAATAGCTTTGTCAAGTTTATAAACATGATATAGAAACTTATCACTTTCAAAACCAGGAGTTTGTGCAACATAAACTTCTTCTTGCAAGTATCCATTCAGAAGAAGCACATTTCACATCCATTTGAAATAGTTTCATGTTTTTGAAAGATGCAAACACAAGCAGAATTCTAATTTCTTCTAACCTGGCAACTGGAGAAAATTTTTTCTCACAATCAATACCTTCTTCTTGATTGTAACCTTGAGCAACTAACCTTGCTTTGTTTCTCACTTTGCCATTCTCATCAAACTTATTTCTGAACACCCATCTGGTACCCGACAAACTGATTTATAGGTGGTGGAACCAGTTTCCAAACCTTATTCCTTTCAAACTCATTGAGAACACTTTGCATAGCATTGATCCAGTCTGCTTCTTGTAGTGCTTCCTTCGCAGTTTTAGGTTCTACAAGAGAGATAAAGGCATCAAAAGCACATAAGTTCTTCAACTGTGATCTAGTTTGTGTACCAGTGGTTGGATCTGAAATGATATTATCAACAGGATGAGATGAGAGATATTTGATCTATTTCTTGGAGACCAAGGTTCAGGTTCTCCATATATCTTTTCTGGTCTTGAAGTAGTGGCTTTGTCACTTGTATCCTTATGATCATCTTATTCAAGGCTTTGAGGCTTGTTTTCAAGGCCTTGAACACTATTTTCAAGGTCTTGAAAATGTATTCTGTTTTCTTCTGAGCATTTCTTGAATCCAATTGAGTTTTCAGCTTGTTCTTCTGATTCATGCTTGTTCAGATTCAAGTCTGAACAACTTTCACTCAAAGAACCATCATAGCTTTCATCAAAGATAACATGAATACTTTCTTCAACCAGCTTGGTTCTTTTATTATAAACTCTATAAGCTTTGCTAGTAAGAGAGTAACCAAGAAATATACCTTCATCACTTCTTGCATCAAACTTACCCAAGTTGTCCTTACCATTGTTGTGGACATAACATGTGCAACCAAAGGGTCTGAAGTATGAGATGATTGGCTTTCTCCCTTTGAAGAGTTCATAGGGGGTTTTCTTCAAGATAGGCCTGATCAAGCACCTGCTCAAAATGTAATTTGCTGTATTCACAGCTTCTGCCCGATAATGTTTTGGCAGCTTATTTTCTAGAAGAATTGTCCTTGACATGTCTTCAAGAGTCATGTTCTTTCTTTCAACAACTCCATTCTGTTCAGGAGTTCTAGGAGCAGAGAAATTGTGAGAGATACCATGCTTAGCACAGAACAAATCAAATTCTAATTGATCAAATTCTCTATCATGATCACTTCTAATTGAATCAATGGGTAGGTTTTTTAAGTTTTGAAGTTCTCTGCAAAGCTTTGAAAATTCAGAGAGGGCTTCAGATTTTTCTTTCAAAAACATAACCTATGTATATCTAGAATAATCATCTACAATAACTAGCATATACTTCTTACCTTTTAGAGTTGGTGTCCTCATAGGACCACACAAATCCATGTGAAGTAATTCAGTAGGTCTAGAGGTACTTACAAACTTCTTTGGTTTGAATGAGCTTCTGGTCTGCTTACCCTGATCACAAGCCTTGCATACATCATCTTCTTTGAACTTGATAGATGGCAATCCTCTTACCAGATCTTTGGAGATTAATTTGTTCAAGGTATGCAAGCAGATGTGACCAAGCTTTATGTGTCAAACCCTTGAATCCTCTTTCAAGGCCTTGAGACACTTTAAGCTTTTACCTGCAACTTTGTTAGTCTGAAAAGTATAAACATTGTTTGATCTAGAGGCTGTGAGGATGAAATCTCATGATTTCTCATTTTGCACCACACATTTCTCTTTATCAAAGATAACCTTGTTGCCATTATCACAAAGTTGAGATACACCAACCAAGTTAAATTTCAAACCATCAACTAGATATACGTCTGAAATAGAATTTTTTGAATTTGTACCAACTTTACCAATACCAAGGATGTTGCATTTTACTTTGTCACCAAGAGTAATTGAACCTTCAGATTGCTCTTTCAATTATGAGAATAGAGATCTCTTTCCATTCATGTGTCTTGAGCAACCACTGTCCATAAACCACTTCTGTTCTTTGATGTTGGTGACAACCTGCAAACACCAATCACTGCCTTACCCAGCTGTTAGACCAAGTGTGGAATTTGAACTCATACTCTGGATCTACCCTGTTAGGTGGTCTGACCCCTTTAGGAACCCAAATCTGTCTGACTTGTCCTTCAAGTTGAAATGGAAAAGTGTTCCTCATTATATGAGGGTCCCTTCTTCTGAAAGGGCAAGTCATCTTCAAATGACCAATCTTGTTGCAAAAATGACACTTAGGAGAAGTTTTGCTCCCAGCTTTCACAAATCTGGTATTGTTGTTTCTTGAAAAATTTGAATTGTATCTAATACCAGTTTTATGAACATACTTTGAACTTCCTCCAAGAATCAAGTTTAACTTAAGTTCTGAGCCTGCAAGCTTGATTTTGACTAATTCAGATTCTAGAAGTTTTTCAGCAAGAGTAGTCTTTTGTTTATCCAATTCATCAACTTGATGTTTCAGATCAACAAGGCTGTTACTCATTAAGGAGTTCTCAGTGACTACTTCCTTGACTTATTTTTTCACGGCTTTGAAACTTGTTTTCAAGTCCTTGAAATCACTGTCAGTTTTCTTCTGAGAGATTTCAAGATTCCGATTTAGACAAACAAGTTGTAAATTCTCTTTTGCTTGCACATGAAATTTTTCTTTCAAAAGTCTGATCTCTTTCAGATAATCTTTAAAAGCATTGTTCTGAGATAATCTGAAAGAGCATCTTTTGGTTTTGAAATTAGACAGTTTACCATTACCTCAATGTTCTTCTCAGAACTTTCATGAAGCATATGTTGGCATGTTCTTCTTCAGATTCAGATTCACTTGAGCTATCTGAATCACTCTATGAAGCTATAATAGCTTTCTTTCTCCTGTCATGGTATTTCTTTTGGAATTTCTTGCTTTTCTTGTGTGGACAGTCCCTTATCAAATGTCCTGCATCACCACACTCAAAGCAGTTCATGAATTTGGATTTATTTTGTGAAGAAGATTTACGTTTGTAGTCCTTGCTACTAGATGATTTGTTTCTTTCTCTGTTGAAGTCTTTGTTTCCAAAGATTTTCTTCATCTTGAGAATTCTGGTCAAGGCTTTGGAAATCAATGCGAAAGGATCTTCATCATCATCTTCAGTTCCAAGGCTTTGAATTTTCTCATTCTCTTTGGCCTTGAGTGCTAAGTTCTTGACACCTTCAGGTGGCTCACCATCAGCTTCATTCATTGATATTTCATGTGTCAT
This sequence comes from Linanthus parryae, assembly GCA_023055425.1. Taxonomy (NCBI): domain Eukaryota; kingdom Viridiplantae; phylum Streptophyta; class Magnoliopsida; order Ericales; family Polemoniaceae; genus Linanthus; species Linanthus parryae. The sequence goes on from JALGPY010000002.1 coordinate 71,842,498, forward strand.
GAGCTTCCCTTGTAGGTCATCAAGTTGCAGTGATGAGAGATCTTCAGCTTCTTCAATGGTTGTTGTCATTGGTTCCCATTTGGCCTTTAGAAGACTTCTCAGTATCTTCTTCACCTTTTATTTATTGGAAATATGTTTTCCCAAAGAATCAAGGTTGTTGACAATGTCTGTGAACCTCTTGAACATCTCTCTGATTGACTCATCTGTATTCATCTTGAACAACTCATATTGTCTGAGATAGATGTTGATCTTGGTTCGCTTGACTTGACTGGTTCTTTCAAATGTCACCACCAGCTTATCCCATATTTCTTTGGCAGTCTTGCAGCCTGAAATCCTGTTGAATTCATCTGTACTCAAAGCACAATATAAGTTGTTAATAGCTTTGTAATTCTTAGAATATTGTTCTAACTCAAGGAGGAGAGTGTGTCTTCATATTTGGGAGTTCTGATCCCATATTTCTATGTAAAGAAGGTGTGAGGTCCATTCTGAATAATGGTCCAAATTTCTATGTCCTGATCAATGATGAAAATCTTCATCACGGCTTTCCAGTGAGCAAAGTTGTCTCCACAAAATAGAGGAGGTCTGTTGGAAGCTCTTCCCTGTGAGAAGCCACCATCACCTGCAGTACACCATATGGTTAAATATTATACAGTGATACAAACTCTGATACCAATTGAAAGAGGGGAGTATGCAGATGAATATGCAACACAAATACTCTAGAAGGGGGGGGGGGGGTTAATAGAGTATGCCAACTTTTCGCAAAACTAGAGGAGTAAAAGAGTTTTAGTTTAAGTTCAAAGGAATTCAAGGCCTTGAACACAAATTCAAGCCTTTGAAATTAAATACAGCTAGTACTAACACAGACAAGTCTTTTTCAAGGACTTGAACAGAGTTTCAAACCCTTGAAAAACAGACAAGTTTGAATACAGTAGGAACTATGAAAATGACTGAACTGTAAATGTAACAGAGGAAGGATTTATAGAGTTCAGTCCACTTGGACCTAGAACTCTACCTCAGGGATCTTCTCCCTGTAGGATTTTCAACTCAATTCATATTAATCAAAAGCTAAGTCCTAGATCTCAAGCACATAGAATTGCCTTACTGTGTTACAGTTTGTGGTTCTCTCAAACCTATCTAGTACCTGCTCTAGCTGACTGATTAATTAAGAATTCTCTATTATTGAATTTGAACAATCCTTGAGAATTATGTAGAAGTATTACAGAAATGATCTACCAATAAAGTACAGTACAGAAGAACACTAGAATAGAAAACTGCAGTGAAGAATGTAGTGAACTTCTGTGTGTTGGATTGTGAGAGTGATGTGCTTCTTTGATGCTTGTCAATTCATAATTGTGTCTCTCTTATTGCCCGTTGAGTTTTTTCTCTATTACTTAAAAAATGAGCTCTATTTATACTTCAAAAAACTCTGCAAATCTTTCCAGATTTTCAGCAAAAATCTCCTATTTTGTAGGCAACAAACTTTGACTCTTTGACATCTTCTCCAACGGTTAAATGATCACAATCTCCAGAGATATTGTTGTGATCTTGAATTTAAAAAAGTTCAGAAGCTGCCATGCAGGTTTGATTGTTCACATAATCATCTTCTCCAACTGTTTCATTTCCTGCACAAGTCAGATCAGGAAACTATCCCTGCAAACAAGGAAGTAGAATTCCCTGCAAAAGCATAGTAAAACAGATGACTTCTTATGTTCAAACATGTCGAGTTAATTTGTCTTTCATCATCAAATAATAATAAATCAAGAATAGGGGTGAGAGAGAATAAATCAGATAAGAAGAGTTCACAAAAAACTCCCCCTGAGAATAAGCATACAAGTTATTCAGTTTCTAGGCTTTGAATCCAGTTTCAAGGCCTGTACTATTTTCAAGCCTATGAGAACAGATTCAAGACTTTCAAAGCTGATTCAAGGCTTTGAAATATTTTTGTTATTTCAAGCCTTGTGCAACCTGTGACCTTACAGTGCTGATTTGTGTCAAAATTAAAAAACTGCCACAAAGAGGGTTTCTGGGAGAACAAAGAAGAAACCTGCTTATTTGAGTGACTATATTACACCAACTTCTCATTGAAGCACTGCTTATGATATAAGTAAGTGTTTATCTACAAAACACCTTTCTCCCAGTTACACTTATTTTGTTTCACAAGTGCCTAGTGTGAAAGAGCCAAATTCCTACAAAGAACATCTTCTGGTTCCAGAATCGAGGGATGCTATGCAACAGGAGTTAGATGCATTGGAGGAGAATCATACATGGGATTTGGTGTTACTACCTGTGGGAGAATCATAACTAAGCGATTCATGCATTTTCAGGAGAGCAAACTACGGAAGCGTGAGCCATATTTTTCTCAGAAACTTTAGATAAGATCCAGCAGATGTTAGCATGAGTGAAGCCAAATCCATCTTCCGATCACTATGCACTCTTGAGCATCGTATAATAGGCGTTTCACTTGTTCATCTATAACCTAACCTGAATGATATATATAAAAAAGACATATGGCACGCTAGAAGATATGTTAACCTATAAGATAAAATACTAACTAGACTTCTGAGGTAATTTTGAGGTCTTTTAGTGGAGAATCCGGTGCCCAACACTTCCCCTCCTTCTCCCGTGCTGGGACTTTGGGTGCAATTTCTGGTATCAATGTGTTCCACTGATTATGCAATCCGACTTTTACCAATATTGCAACCAATAAGGCCAAGTTCTGTAAAAGGAAACACATAGCCAAGTCATAAAACTTGCTAAATTCTCTCAAAAACAATAAAACTTGCTGAATTAGCAACATTTACACCTAAATGTCGGAGAATAGTTATTCTTCGGTGAATTCCTCAAACAAAAATCACAAATTCAACATTCAGAAAATTTGTTAACTTACAAATATGAATTGCACCATGCGAATAGTGAAATCTTTGGTGGCAACATTATAGTTGTAGAAATCGTACAATAGCGGGATCGCGAAAACTTGGTGAACAACCTGAAGAATAAGTATTAAAAACTCAATAACAAGTTTTTTTTGAACAAAAATAACAAGTTAAAATTAGTATTTTTGATTTAATTCTTCTTTTTTGAGGTAAACAAGTTATAAGAAGTTGACAAATAAATCAAATAAGATGTATCTAAACTTATAAATTTAGTGAAAGAGATACTCTGGCTATGCAAATTGATGCTATTGAAATAGTATGCTTTCAGGCATGGTGGGCGAATTAAACAGCGCAATATGAAATTTGATGAGATATGAGGAGGTATGTGATGATGGGAAAATGAAGCTGTGAAATTTTATGTTCTAATAATAATGTTAGGTGCAAGGGATGATGCATCATATGAATTACGTATGTACTATGTTTGCGTACTGCATGATAAGTCGAAAGAGTTATGTGGAAACTATCAGATTACCTTCTAATCATGTTGTGTTTCAATGTATTATTGGCCTAATTCGAATATGTTAAAAAAATTACAAATATGTGCTAGCTCAAGTGGTGTAGCGTTTAAAAGTCCGTGCATCAGGTCCATAAATTCGAACCCAGTAGACGAAGAATAAGTAAGACTCAAAAAAAAAGTTAAAAAATTAATATATATATATATATATACACACACACACACACACACATTTGAGTTGTAATAACATTTTTTTTACATATTTTTTTTCGTCTATTGACTTCAAACCTAAGACCTCATACATGGGCTTTAAATGCTCTGCTACTAAACTACCACTCATTTTGCAATAACAAATCATTTTTCAGTATTAAGAATATGTGACTTAATTTTTTTTAAACTAGTTCTCTATTTTGGAATTTAAGACTACGAAGTTTCTCATAAATACAAAAATTAAGTGAAGTAATACGTAATAAGAGAGAACCTAACGAATCATATAGCTACATCTATGGTCAGAACCTGAACTTTATTGAGAGAGAACCTGCTGACAATGCAAGCCGTGCCCAAAATGCCATGGCAGCCGCTTCGATACACCCCACAAAGTCTACACCACATCTGCTACTTTTCTTTTGATTATTAGTGTTTTGTTTAATAATTATATATTTGTTCTTAAACTAATTAATTTGTTATTTCACTATCAATTTATCATTTTCTTGCGTTTTAAAAAATGTATTAATATAATGTACAAACTCGAATTCTGCTCGAACTCAAATACCGCGCACGTTTATGCTAGGGTTTCATTACTATACCAGCAAGTGCGCTCATGGACCTGACTTAGCCCAGAGTGGGCTTATAAATCTAACGAAAATGATGTATTAGGGCTATCAAGCCCAAGCTAAGAAATGAAATGGGTATTTTCCTTGGCAAAAGAACATGAAAGTTATCGTAGTGACTATTATTATTCTAAAAACAAAGTGGACGATGGATACCGATGGATACCGAACTACAGTGTTTGGGCGACAAATGACACTCAAAAATTAATTACAGTGAGCTTTGAGACATTGTCCATGTTTGGTTAGCCGGATTCCGTTTCGATTAAAATCGGTCATTTTAATTTAATTCCCTCTATAATGAGACAAAAAAATCCAAGTAGGAAATTAGCTGATTAAAATAATCTCAGTGTAATTGCGGAGTCTCCAAAATTGAGAACTATACGGCTAAAAAATTCTAAAAAAATTAAGTTTAACATTATTTTTTGGTCCAAAAGTTTAACGTTATTTAAGTGGATCTAATTACAAAAGTAATCTCCAAATGTAATTGTCGATATATCTCTTTAATTTTTTCTTAAATGACTCAAATTAGTTATCTAGAATTTCTGCTAATACCGAACGGATTTGGACTTTCAGTTTATTTGAATTTTTCACCCATATTTTTTTAGTAGATTTTTCAAAATTTCAGTTGATACCAAACACGATTAAATATCGATCATTTTAAATTAATTCTGGTTGTAATGATACACAATTTTAAGCTAAAGTCTGCAGATTTAAAATATTCTTAATGCAAAGAATTTCTAAAAGTGGAGATTATTCGACTGAAAATCTCAAAAGAATATGTTTACTGAGTTTGATACTAGCATGATCATAATTCATTTATAGGTGGATATATTCAAATAATTAATTATTTACCTCTCTAAATTTTGTCAAATGAGTCGGATTAAAAATTAACAATTTCAACTCATACCAAACATATTTTGATTTTCAATATAAATATTCAAAATCAAGGTTATAATTATAACTTTGATTATTACATCACTGACTTTCTAACAGTACCGACATTTTTTTTTTACCAAACTCATACATCAGTTTTCTTAAACTTTTGTGTCTCTAACTTTTTTCACATCATCTTAAAAGGCGACTTAAAATTCAAAAAGTTCACACCAAACTCATACAAAAGTGATAACCAAAAAGATGGTTGGTTATGCAGAAGTGAGCCATCTAAATTCACGCAGGCTAAAACATAATTTAAATTTTTACATTTAATAAGTAGAGTGACGGCTACATACCAGGTAAGTAGCCCCAGTGTTAAGTGTGTCATGCAGTGTGAAGAAAAAGCTCCCGCAATACTTGAACGATATAGCTACCGCGGTCAGATACGTTGGCTACAAACAAAATCGTTGTCAGTCCTTGTTGAACTTAAGAAGAAAAGCCCGATTTGTTTTAATCAAATAAAAGTTGAAACCATCTGATAAAAAAAAAAAAAAAAAGGTTGAAACCATACTGGGTGTTTGGCCACTTTATTCCAAGTTGACTTTGGGATTGTTTTGACTGACAAATTATATAATGACATGATAAATTTAATGGTAAATTATAAATATGTGACATTTGGGTTCGATTCAGTTGACTCACCGTGGTGTTGAAAAGTTCCACTTAATTAACTTGTGGATTGTTTCGTCTTTTAAATAAGTTTTAGTCCATAAATTCGTTAACAAATATATGTGATAATTGCATCCCCAAAAGTTAAAATTTAGACTCAAGTTGCACCCACCAAAGGTGTTGTTGCATGAAAACATTGCTTGCCAAAAAAATTAATTGTAACCCAAAAACTTGTAACCCTAGAATTTACAGTATTTGCTGTATCAGTTGTATTTTTCAAAAAGATTTAGACTCAAGTTAATCAAATCAGATAATATTGTGTTAACGGTGGTGTAAAAAAGCTAAATAACTCATATTTACAGAATGCAAAGTAGAAGAATGTTACTGATGAAGATGAAGAAATTGATGAAGATGATGTAATTGATGAAGAATGCAAAGAACTTGGAAAACAATATGAAGATTAACCACAATAACCGAGATGAATCATCAACACAACTATCAGTAATACGAGAATTTTTTTAGTGCTCCAAAAGAGCATAAATATGTGCCCACCACTAACAGTTTGTAAAAAAAATCATTAGGTTACAACACCACGATAGCCAACCAACAACACAACAATTCCCTAGTTTGCAGTCGTTTTCAAATCAGATCCACTTCGAGCCAACAAAATCTTTGAGCCCAAATTTATTTAGCAAAACCAACACAAGACCATCAAACCCAAGCTAACACATGGAGCAAATCAAATAAGATGCCAACGAACAGAGGTACCCATTCATGAAAGAGCTCATATTCCCTCAATCTCATACACATAAATAAGTCCCCCAATCAAGCTGAACATGAACCCTAAATAATTCACAGTCCTGCTTAACTTAAAGCTTGAATTGAACAAATCAATTCAAGTTGAAAGTCAGTCACAAATAGAGAGAAATAATTCACAGTCCTGCTTAACTTAAAGCTTGAATTGAACAAATCAATTCAAGTTGAAAGTCAGTCACAAATAGAGAGAGAGAGAGAGAGAGAGAGAGAGAGCACGAACGAAATTGAAGGAGCCTCCGGGGGTCCTCTTCATCATGTTCTTCTAATTCTCGTAACGGATTCCAGGAGACATCGCTGGCGGAGGCGGCACGTCCTTCTATTTCGTTATCCTCCTCCTTTTTCTCTTGTCTTCCCTTCTCTTGTTATTTCTTTTCTTTTTATTTGTTTAGATCGAGAAGATAAAAGGCAAAGAGGGACTAGAGAGAGAAACAGAAAGTGCCTCAGATGGTATGTGTTATAATATGGGTATCAAGCAAGAACGATGAACAAAAGTAAAGAACGAGACACGAAAATTAATGTGGTTCACTAGTTGTGAAAATAGCTAAATCCACGACCCGAAACCCGATATTTATTAGAGAGAAACAACCCGATTACAACGTACACTACACCACACCCAAGTCCACCCATTTTCTACACCCTATATAAAATAAGAGTCCTGACTTGGGGCCAAAGTAATGACAAACTGTTGCATAAACTGATTAGGAAACAACCATAAATTTTCCAGACCCAACACATGTCATGCAAGCTTCGCAGTAGGTCCTATGCCATCCTGGACACAGTTCGTGCGACCTCCTGAACGCTGCAGCTTGTCTTCTTGCTCCTTTACTTGCATGTTTGCCTGAATTTTGCTAGTACTTTAAATCATTCCAACAAATCTTCACCTTGATTCAAACGTCCTAGCCTACTGAATCCTCATTGAGTATTGGTAGCTTCGATTCAAGATAAAGCTCCACCTTGTGTCGAATCCTCTCAACCACCTGAAACCTGACGTTTCTCTCCTCAAACTTAAACCGGATGCGTCTCTCTGAATCAGAAACAAGCATGTCTCTTCCTAAACAATTGAAATTCCAAAAAAACCAGACTCGAATACCTTCACACAGAAACACGACCGGATGTATTCCCGAGGATCTCTAAACAGCGCCAGAACCAGTGCACCATGACAAGTGACAGATGTCATTCAGTCCGGATGTACAAATGACGGGTGCCACAAATTGTCATGTCAGATGCGCCCCGTATGCCTTAGATGCACCTGAAACCCTAGTGCGTGCCAGAAACCTATCGCGCCAGAACCAAATTCGCGTGTCAGAAATAGAACCCACGCTCCAGACCGCTCCATGCCAGGAGTCAGAAAATCCCCCCAAGGGACTCAGAGAAGTAGGTCGTCCTCGGAGGAGGTCCCTCCACCTAGAATCAGATTCATTTGGTTCTTCTTGGGACACTCCCTTTTACCGTGATCTTTTCCTTACAGGAGGAACATACATTCTGTGGTAAGCTGATCTTGCAAACAACTTGTATCCCTTACTTTTTTCCTGCTTTGAGCATCAAACCAGCCGCATAATGGTACCCTGAATCCAATCCTTCAGTCTTGTGCCTCAGATTCTGGGTGTGAAGAGCCGATCTTTCTTCTTCTAGGGTTATCGTATCTTTTCCAACCAATGAGAGATTGCATGAAGCCCTCGTAGGATGGAGGCAGAGACACCAACGTTATTAAGGACGCATCCTCATCACTTACTTTCTCATCACTATTACGCAACTCAAGCATAATAATGTTTAGAACGTCTAAGTAATCACTAACTTGCGTACCTTCGGACATTCGTAGACTGATTAATTTCTCATTCAGCATCAACTTGTTGGTGAGCGACTTTGGTCATGTAGAGGCTCTCCAAATTGACCCATAAAGCAATTGTTATCTCCTGATCTGTGACTCCGGTGATCATGTTGACAGCCAAACACAAAATGGTCGTTGCATGCACCTTCTCCTTCATCTTCAGATACGCCGGGGTGGTTGTGTCCATGTTTCCCTTGTTGGACGACAGAGGAAGCAAAATATCGCCGCATTAAAACAAGGCCTTCATCTTGATCTACCAAATATTGAAGCCAATTCCCCCACTAAACTTCTCGATCTTCATTGAACATGACATCTTTCCTTCTTCATACCCTAACTTGAACTAGACTCGGGTACCAGCTTTTAGTAACTTGGGTATCAAGAAAGAACGATGAACGAAATTAAAGAACGAGACACGAAAATTAAAGTGGTTCACTAGCTACATCCACGACCCGAAATCTGATGTTTATTATAGAGAAACAACCCAATTACGACGCACACTACACCCCAAGTCTATCCACATTCTACAACTTTATATAGACCTAAGAGTCCTAACTTGGGGCCAAATAATGCCAAAACGTTGCCTAAGATGATTGTGGGAAACAAGTAGATATTCGCCTGATCTGACACAGTTCGTGCGACCTGCGCAGTAGCCCGTACGAACTGATGTAAACAGGTCTTGCGACGTCCATGCCAGGTTGTGCGGCCTCCTTAACCTCCTAAATACTGCTGCTTGTTTTCTAGGTCCTCATCTTGCCCGTTTTCCAGTATTTTGCTAGTACTTTGAGTAATTCCAACAAATCTTCACCTTGATTCAAACGTCTTAGCAACCTAAATCTCCGTCTAGTATTAGTTGCTTCACTCGAGATAAATCTCCACCTTGTGTCGAATCCTCTCAACCCAAACCTGACGTTTCTCTCCCGTAACCGTAACCGGACATGTCTCTCTGAATTCGAAACGAGCACGCCTCCACCTAAACAGTTGTACTTCCAAGAACCGAATCAGTTGCTCCAACCATAACCAGGCTTGAATACATTCATTTATAAACAAGACCAAAAATATTCTCGACACGCTCCACACAGCGCAGAACTAGTGCATGATGACAAGTGCTAGATGTCATTCGTAGCTGATGCACCAATGACTAGTTCCACAAATTGTCTTGCCAGATTATACCTCGTATGCCTCAGATGCGTCCAAAACCCTAGGGCGCGCCATAAAACTATCACTGCAGAATCGGATTCGGGTGCTAAAAAAAGATTCCACGCGCCAGAACGCTCCATGCCAGGAGCCGGAAAAGCCCCCAATGGGCTCAGAGAAATAGGTCATCCTAGGACGAGGTCCCTCCACCTAGAACCAGATTCGTTTGGTTCTTTTTTGTACACTCCCTTCCCCAGTGACATTTATGCTTACCGTAGGCACATACATCCTGTGGTAAGCTAGATCATGCAAACTCTTGTATCCCTTACCTCTTCCTCCTTGCCATTAAACTAGCCGCATAATGGTCACCTGAAACCTTGCTTGCAGCTATACCTCAGATTCCTCCTGTGAAGAGTCGATCTTACCTCTTCTAGGATGGAGGTAGCGATCTTTCCCACCAATAAGAGATTGCACAAAGCCCTCGTAGGATGGAGGTAGCGACACCAACATAATTAAGGCCGCATCCTCATCAATTAATTTCTCATCACTGTAATGAAACTCAAGCATAATAGTGTTTAGAACATCTAGTGGATCACTAATTGACGTACCTTCAGACATTCGCAGACTGTACTTGTTGGTGAGCGACTATGTCATGTAGAAGCTCTCCAACTTGACCCATAAAGCAGTTGTCTTCTCCTGATATGCGACTCTGTTGATCATGTCGTCCGTCAAACACAACATGATTGTTGTGTGCGCTTTCTCCTCCATCTTTAGATACACCAAGGTGGTTGTGTCCACATTTTCGTTGTTGGACGCCGGATGCAGCCAAAGATCGTCGCGTTTCAACAAGGCATTTATCTTGATCTTCCACAGACTGAAACTGTTTCTGCCACCAACTTCTCGATCTTTATTCAACCTGACACCGTTCCTTCTTGAAACCCTAACTTGAACCAAGCTCTGATAGCAGCTTGTTATAACTTGGTTATCTAGCAAGAACGGTGAACAAATGTAAAGAACGAGACACAAAAATATGGCTAGGGAATTCATGGTGTAGTTTTGGGGGAGATGTTGTTGGTGGTGGTAGCGGTGACAATGGTGGTAGCTCCTTCTCCTCCATCATTTTCTTCATTCTTTCTCCTCCTCTATTGTCTAACCTGGTTCATCTTCCTCTTTTATATTATTTTCTCTTCTTTATGTTTTCTTCTTATTTAAATTGAGGGTACCATCTTGTAATTTTCAAACACACCCGTGATTACGGGGCTAAATGTATTTAATTTTGTTGTCTGTTACCAGATTGACGGACGAAAAACTTGTGTGAAACATGGAGCAATCCACAAGTTAGTTAAATAATTTTTTTTCTAACCAGGGGTCAGTTAAGCCAACGGTGCACAAACCACATGTCACATATATGTAGTTTATCCTTAAATATATACTTTAATTCTAAGAAAAATCTACAATGCTATGAGAAGATCAATACATTTTCATACTATATCGTTAGCCAAATTTACCGGTCAAAGTGGCCCATAAAGTGAATTGAAAAGAAAGAGGCGAAACAGATCACATACTACAGTTAGTTAAAGACAGTAAGACATACATCTAATTGCTGCATAACAAAGTTGGGCAAATGCATGGATTCGATCTTTAGCATCACGTATCTTTTTGTCCCAACTTCATCAGCCAAATAATTATAAAACCTGCAAGAAATTGAGGTTTGTTGGTATTGATAAAAAAAATTGTCTTTTATTGTAAAATACAACTTTAGATGACCATTCAAAAAAATAAAAATGGTTCACGAATAAAATAGAATAATTCTAAAGGGACATAATTTTCAACATAATTTTAGACATAATTTATACTTTTAGTGATTTTGATTATGTGTCAATGTTTTCTAAGGGTTTAATATATCCAGAGTAGGAATTTATTTTACTACATTTGAAAATTATGTCTATGTCTAAAATTCTGTTCAAGTAGCATTACTCAATAAAATATGTTGCTATTAGAAGACGGGCACGTTGCATTAATCGTACCTATCTAGGGTGCATGAATGTATAAAACTGTTGAGTGTTTTTATGATTGAAAGGGAGAGATACTACATCCGTTTGCCTCTATCACACCGGTTTGACTTTTGTCACTATTCACTGAGTTACTTTGACCCGGTGATTTGTGTAGCAAAACGACACGATTTTTTGATGTTTTTTTTCATAGTGTTGTAGAGGTAAAAGTTTCTCTATAACATGGTGAAAAAATTATCAAAAAATCGCATCGTTTTACTATCCAAATCACCTTGTACGAGTTAAAAGGGCAAACCGGTGTGATAGAGAGGAAACGGAGGTAGTATTATTTATATGAAAAAACAAAAACGAAAAATTTGAATTAGAGCCATAAGTAAGCAAAAGATGAAAAAGAACAATATACCATCAACACCTTAATTTTAATCATCAAGTCAAAACTAATTAAAGTAACAAATGTTGTAATATTCAAACTCGATTACGATTATAATTTCAGGTTGAATATAGATGGCGCATTATCCGGGTTTGAGACTCTCTCATTATGTTTTCACTTTTGAGAGATATATTTACGTGACAATATAAATGAAATTCTTACTGTAGTATGGCGGAGAATAAGAAGTAAGAACCGAAGGCAAATCTAGCTCGAACAGAAGACAAGAACTCCATTGATCACACTCAGGATGATGATTTCGATGAACATGCAGAAGAAAAGCTTTCTTCGCATCAAGCAAAATGTGGTTTTTTCACAGTTTTTGACACAAATATGAGAATATGGGAGCATGCCGTGTGGCACAGCCAGAGATTTTCACGAAAGAGAGATTTAATGGAAATCTGGTTTCTGACTAACTCAACGTGCTCTATGATAATGGCGAGTTTGCTCTAGTTTCTGTGGACATAAAGGAATTTCTATAGTAAGCAAGTTTGGTTTCAAACTTAAAATCTCAATGATTTAATGAAAATAATACATTAACCGTATTCAATAAAAACAAAATTGGCACACTGATGATACATTGAATCAAATACATCTCATTCATTCAAACTACCCTAATTTTGGATAGCACAAATATATAGAAGTTGATAGGTGATCTATAGTGGTATACATGAACTACACAATCGAATTAAGGGAGATGATTCTTACATAGCAAAAAATATTTTTACGAAGTCACTAACTAATTTTACACATAAATTAATTTTTATTTTTCATATAAATTAGTTAGTGGTTTTGTAAGAATTATTTTCAATTGTCACAAAGTACAAAAACATTTGGAGCAGTGCAATATGGAAGGCTGAGTGACAAGTCATTAAAGTGTAATGTGGCAAAATGTAATTCGCATATGAATGCCACTTGGACAAAAAACACATGACATATGCCAATTAATATGGTGTTTCTCATGTCCTAGGTGGCGCGAAGATATGTCAATTATATAGAAAGCCTAATCGTTTTAAGAGTTATTTAGCTAACACTAATTAAATGATTGGCTTTTTTATTAACAATAAACATATTTTTAGCAATCTCTTGGTAAAAAACTTGTTCTCTCATTTATCTATACTAGTTTTGATGCACGTGCGTTGCACGTGAATTTTTATGTCTATTCGCTCACTCGTCGGTAAGAATGGTTAGACTTCTTTGAAATACAAAATGTCCATTCCAGTTAGTTTTGTTTTAGATTGATATCGAGGCTCTCTTTGTATGTTTCATATGTAACATTATATTTTGTTTGAAGTTTTGTAACATGTGAAATACGTTGGATATTCGTTAGGAGGCAAGAGAACACTCAACTTCAATGTGGCCTATTTCTCATCCAACTTACATGTGCAAGAGAGATCAACTAATAGGATGAAAACAAACTTTAACTTGAACTAGTGTCACGACTTTACAGGACAGTCATAAAAAAATAATCAGCCAAAATATTGTGGAGAACATAAATAACGAATGTCAAATTAATCTTATCATTTCGTAATCTACCGAATGCATCAAACTAATTTATTCATCTCTAAGATAAAAAGTTTTTTTACCAATTAATAAGGTGTGCTCCGATAATGTTTATAGGAACGTGATAGGGCATGACGTCGTTCAATAATGTTTCAGTGTATCTCAGTTGTGTCCTAAAAGAGAAGGGAAAATTCTCAATTACTTATTGTTTTCTTATAATTGAAAGTTACAATTAAGGTTATGTCATGCTTCTAATAGATAATAAACATACATAATGGCGCACTATCTCAATCCTCTCAATCCATCATCAAGAAGCAACAAGTAAATAGAAGATCAACCCCATCATCACATCCAAGCAAAGACTGTTCCATGTGAAAATCAGGAAAAAATTTGACTGTTATAAGGTATTTCTTTGATTTTGAATTGATTGCTTTGGATTTGAGAGTGGCGTACTCGGTGGAATCCATGCCTAGGTAAAAAAGGCTTATTGTAATTTCATCCTTTTGAATTTGAATTCTGATTGTGAAAATAGTACGGTTCAGCAAGAACCTTCCAACATGATTTCTCAGACTAAAATTTCCTCACTATTTTGTATGATGGATGTTCCACCTTGTAGAGAACGAAATGTTCTAATGTAAAGAATAATTTAATACAATTTTGAGAAATGCAACTAACAATTACACTGAATTCAAATGAAAATACATAAAAGCATATCTCACTATTGATTAAAAATGGTCTGCATGAGACTAAAAATTTACAATAAAATAGAAATAACGTCACAATGAGACATTTCAGTATTGTCTGAAAGATAATTCATCTAAACTTTATAGTCGTTTCAAGTCACCTCACGACTGAGACATAAATTATGAGCTCCAAAATTCTTCCTTGTCAAGTCACCACACGACTGAAACTGAAAAACGTTATAGTCGTCATCAATTTTTTTTGAATGACCTTCCCAGCACCGAAACCATCAAAAAATTTCCAAAGATATTTATGTTCTTAAAATATAAGAATAAAGTAGACACCTAGAAAAATATAACTGCGTTTGGAAGACTATATTAATGATACCAAATGTAATAGCGTTCAAAGCGCATCTCGACTCGATCGTAACGGCTATTGTAGAATATACTCACTAATATAGGAATATGACTCATATGGTAATCGCACCTTAACGGTTGAATTTTTTTTTTACCTCAAAATTCATTAAAGCTGAGCACAATTTCATGATTCAACACAAATAAATAAAAGGGATGGGACATAAATAAGTACCTTGACCATCACATTACACATCTCATTTTCACCTTATCATACAAGTGCTCATTGATGTCTATTGAGGTAATGTTTTTGATTGCCTGTTTGGAAAAGAAACGGAAAGAAATAGGAGTTAAGGCGTAGAACTTCAAAACACCTAACTGGTGCAATATTTTATTCTAAAGATTAACTCTTCAAACCACAATAAAGTTGTAAGATAAGATTCTCACAAATACCCACTTTCATAACTAATGATCATTTTCAAGTTTAGAGTGGTATATGTAGTCTGATTGTTCTAACATGGCCGTATGAGAGAATTTCACTGGAACAAATAGTATTGCATATGTTCAATATTAATTTACCTCCGAAAAAAGATTGAAATTTTAGTGGAACATATTACGTCCTTTCGGAAATCACTAATTCTCATCAAACTAAATTTATTGAATTTTTTGGCTGAATGTAAGGTGAATAAATTCTCATCTAACCAAAATTAAATTAATGTATTTCTTGTGTACCATGATCTAAAAGTTGAAAAGCTAGAATGCAATGTAGTCTACAAAACAAATTCTAATGAGGGGTCTCAGAGAAGAAGTTGCTAAGTAAAAAATGAAACAGCGGAAGAAAGTAAACACTCATTGAACTTAATCAAAAACTAAAAACAAAACAATTCACAAGTACTTCATAAATTGAAATAATGTGTACTGTACCCCCAATCGATCAGAATGACGATGAATCAGAATCCTGTTTGACCTTTGACGCCATGAAAACTTGGCGAAGAAGCTCACTGCAAATAAGAACACAAATAAGAACACCAATTAAGAAGAATTTTATAAAATTTTATGTTATGGACCAATATCACATCAGTGATGAGAAGCCATAGATTAAAAATCAATCACTTGCACACGTAGAAATTTTACATGACCTACCTCAATATCGAAATTAGTGTCAGCAAACAATTCTCCTGGATGGGTGTGAGAAATTACAATGACAAAGAATAGAAAAAGGCAAGAATATAAAGAGAAAAAAAATAAGGAATACTGAGTGATGGCAGCGACGAACCAAATAAAAATACTCGGCAAGGCAATCCCCTTTACTACAATCAAACAGCACATCTCCATGTTATGCTGAATGTTTTGCAGAAACGATGGCCTCTGCAAAAACGATGGCTGAAGTGCGTGAAGTTTTCTACTGCTATAAAAAGGGGACAAAAGATAACCAATAGATTTTTTGTGTGTGAATAAAGATAACCAAGCGTTATGAAAGATGTAGATAGTGCTTTCTGAGCTGACAGATCTTGGCCACGTGGCAACCATCCAGCACACCATATTGTGCTCCACACACACTGGATCACCAGCCGCGCTGATCCATGTGGGGGCTGCGAGACAGGGCCCTCGCATACCACTGCACGGGACTTGTAGGGACTTAGTGGTTTGGAGGCTAGAGTAAGTCCTGTCGCGTGCGAGCCAAGCCCGCGCGCGACCTTTAGTAACTGCTTTTGAGAGATTTATGGCACGAGCTCCATAAACCCGGTCAATCCGGTCAAACCTGGTCAACCTCATAACGGTTCCGGTATTCGCGCATAACGTGCTGTAACGGTCCCTATATAGGCGGACGAACGTGCCGTTGCGGTTAAGATAATTAAGCCGCCATTGATGGGCGCATTAACCACACTGCAACGGTCACATTCTCCGTTATATATAGGACATTAACCTTTCCATACAAAGGAGGACACATTAACCATACGCGGAAGCTCTGCCAAACCCCTGTCTCTCTCTCAGACATTACTACTGCCTTACTCTTTCCCTACACACAACCCAACTCTTCCTGTGCCATCTCTGATCCTCTACTTACGGTGTACACGGAGGTCTCCCTGCCGGAATCTCTTGTGCACATTTTGGTGAACCCAACGTGAACTTACCATCAAAAGCAACCATGTCTCAGGAGGATGATGTCAGCAACAGATCGCCTTCCACCGAAGCCGCCTCAGGAGAGGAGACCCGCTGTACTCCTACGGCCACCGGTGAGGCCCCGACGCTAGAATCCTTGGATGCCACCATCCAAGGTCAGGCGAAAGCTCTCAAAGCTCAATCTGCGCAGCTAGAACGGATCATGGCTGTCTTGGGGACTCTTGCACCGAACCCGACACAAGCCACCGCCGTTTCTCAGGGAGGAGGAGCCCCTACCGCTCAAGGACTGGGAGTGTCAACCACACCCCCCAACCCTAATCTACAGACTCCGCCAGCAACTACGCAGCTACCCTCGATTCAAGGTTCAACAGCTCAAATGTTGCCCCTCACTGCTCACACCCCTCAGCCTCCGGCCTTGGTACCTAATCCGGCCTCGCAATATCCCTTGCCTCCTCCAACGGCAATCTGGGGTAATGCGAACGCTCAATACGTCCCCAATCCTCCTGCGGCATATGTGTCGCCTCCGACTTCGGCAAACCCTCCACCTGCTACCGAGGGAAACACCCCAGAGTGTATGACGTCTCTGCAGAAGCGCATAGACACCATTCTTGCTCACCAATCGTTCGCGGATACCATCATTCCAAAGCTAGACAACGACCCACCTATCCCGCGAGAGATCTATCTCATGCCTAACCCGGTTGGGTACAAGGCTCCCAGATGGGACAAGTTCGAAGATGTCAATGGAAACGCTCATGAACATGTCATGCGTTTCATCGATGTCATGGGGCCGTATGGAGCTGATCCCAAACTGCTGATGCGAGAATTCCCGAAGTCTTTGGGAAACGTGGCGTACAAGTGGTACAGGACGTTGGAAGCTGGGTCCGTCAAGACTTGGGACGACATGGTCCAAAAGTTCTACACCAAATTCTTTCAGATGGAGGAAAAGGTGACAATGATCCACCTCTCGCGGATGTATCAGAAGCGCGAGGAGGACGGGATAACTTTCATCAAGAAGTTCAGGGCGAAGTCCTTGGAATGCAAAGATCCGATGCTCGAAAGTCGGCTTGTAGAGATATGCCTGCAGTGCATGCGAGATGAATACAAAGGTATGCTCATCAACCTGCAAACGCCCACGTTTTCAAAACTAATCGAATGCACGAAGAACATCGAGCCTATAGTGGAGAGGCAGAAAAAGAAAAACGCTCCGGAGCGATCCTCGAGCGGTACTACCTACAAGATCGGGAGATTCAATTACAAGAGGGGACACGAAGCTGATGTCAATACAGTTTCACCCCAGAAGCAGGCGAAGATTGCGAACTTCGACGCACCACCTCTGCCGTGTTCGGTGGAAGAAGCAAGCGACCTCTGCAGGCAGTGGCGCAAGGACGGTGTCCTACCACAGCTCGAGAGAGCACCCTCCAAGGAGATGGTGAGGGACCCGAAGTGGTGCGAGTACCACGGCAAGGTCATGCATCCCACAGCGGACTGTAAGAAGCTCAGGATTGTATTCAGCCAAAAGATGAAGAATGGCGAACTGATCGTCAGCGATCACAGGAAGGATGTGCGCAACAATCCACTTCCTTACCATGCGGGGCAAGACTCGAAAGGTAAAGAGGTCGCCATGATCTCGATTGTGGATCTGTAAGAGGTCGCAGAGGATGGTCTACCCATCATTGCCGAGGTCCATGATGATGAGGACTACAGCGTAGACACAGAGGACGAACGTGTCGACCGGATGAAGGGGTCGCACGGCTTTAGCAGATTCTTCGACAAGATGAACTTCTCAGAGAAGTGCCGGACAGAAATGACGAAAGCAATCTTGAGGATAGCAGAGGACTACGAGGATGATCTTGTAGTCTCCAATGGGAAAGTCATCAGGGCGTCTCGCTCTACAGAAAAGATTATGACCTTTTCCGCCAGCTACAAAAAGACAGATGCGAGCCACCATAGGCCTCTGTATGTGACGGCCATCATCAATGGCGTCGAGTTCAAAAGAGCATTCGTCGATGGAGAAGGAGCGGTCAACGTCGTTTCGCTCCATACACTGAAGCTAGCAGGGATCCCCGAGTACAAGATTGTCAGGCGTCCATCTCCGCTGATGGGATTTGGGAGCGACTCCAGATTGACGATAGGATGGATCCGCTTGGGCGTCCAGATCGGCAAAATCAAGTGCTCAGCGAAGTTCTACGTCATAGATGCGAATACTACGTATCACATGATCATAGGTCGAGCCTGGATTCATCGCTTTGACGCGGTCCCTTCAACAGCTCACCAAGTCATGAAAGCTATCTGGAATGATAGAATAGTCGAGATACCGGCTTCAACGAATCCATTCAACATGGATGAAGCACATCTCAGCGAGGCGGTGTGGTTCACCGAGATGGCAGACGAGCAAACACCGGGACCATTCAACCCTACTCCTTTACCCCTATGGGAAGATATCAAGGATCAGTCGCCTGCAGGAGTGATGGTGACAAGGGAGGATGCCATGGAAAAGCCGCCCACGCGGGAAGAGGCGCCGCGAATTGCTTACCAACGAAAGAACGTATATACTCTGAAGAGAATAACAAAGCATGACCCTGAAAGCAAAGAGATAGAGAGTTTCTACGCCAACGGGAAGAAATGCTATCGCATATGAAGGTGCGCAGGGATGTCCTCACGCGGGCATGGGGATATCCCTGGGCAAATCAACCAAATCGAGCAGATTGCGGTAACGAAAGAGCCAACGCAGAGTACTCTAGATGAGAAGCTCAAAGAAGCACCCGAATGCATGGAAGACAAACCCAGGCCACAAAAGCAGGAGCTAAAGGAAGTGTTCCTAAGCCCAAACAAAGAAAAAAAGAGGCCAGTCTTTCTAAGTGCGGACCTCACAAGCGAAGAGGAGCAAGGACTATTGCGGCTCCTGACTGAGTACAAAGACGTGTTCGCATGGGAATACGATGAGATGCCCGGACTTGACACAAGCATCACCATGCACCGTTTAGACATCATCCCGGGGTCTAAGCCGGTAAAGCAAAGCACAAGAAGCTTCAGGCCGGAGCTTAACGTGAAGATCAAGCAGGAAATTGTCAAACTCCTGGAGGCCAGGTTCATAGAACCGAATCACCATCCCACATGGCTGGCCAATATTGTGCCAGTGGTAAAGAAGAATGGACAGCTTCGCATCTGCGTGGACTTCCGAGATCTCAATCGCTTCTGCCCCAAGGACGATTTTCCGCTCCCCAACATCGATTTGCTCATCGATTCGACAGCGGGTCATCACATGTTCAGTTTCATGGACGGCTTCAGCGGGTACAATCAGATCAAGATGGACCCTGAAGATGCACGGAAGACTGCATTCATCACCCCAGTGGGAGTGTTCAACTACACGGTGATCCCCTTTGGTCTCAAAAACGCAGGTGCAACATACCAGCGGACCATGATGGCCCTATTCCACGACATGATGCACAAAGAAGTGGAATTTTATGTAGATGACCTCGTGGTTAAATCCAAGCAAGAGGCGGATCACCTGGCAGATTTGCGGAAAGTATTCAACAGGTGCAGACGCTTTCAGCTGAAGATGAACCCTATGAAATGCGCATTTGGGGTAACGTCAGGGAAATTCTTGGGATGCGTGGTACATCGTCAAGGAATCGAGCCTGACCCTGCGAAAGTTTCAGCCATCATCAGCATGACTCCGCCGCATGACCAGAGTGCCTTGAGGACATTCTTGGGGAAGCTATCGTATCTGCGAAGATTCATCCCAGCGATTGCCGAGATTACTTTCTGTTTCAGTAATCTTCTCAAAAAAGAGGCCGCATACAACTGGACTCCGGAGCACGAAGCTGCGTTCGGGAAGCTAAAAGAGCTGCTGACGTCTCCAAAAATAATGATCGCACCTCAGTTGGGATCACCGCTTTTGTTGTATCTGACGTCAACGAGGAAATCCATAGGAGCACTTTTGGCTCAGGAGTACGAGGGTCAAGAAAGGCCCATCTACTACATCTCTCGCATTGTGCAGCCCGCAGAATCAAGGTACACGGACATTGAGCGTCATTGCCTTGCCCTATTCTTCATAATAGAGAAACTGAGACACTACTTTGCGTCGCACAAAGTGGTGGTGGTTACAAAAAGTGATCCCATACGATATCTGCTAACTCACACTACTCCTGGAGGAAGATTGGCAAAATGGTATATGACCATTTACCAGTTTGATATCACATGCGTTCGGCCGCGGGCGATCAAGTCGCAGGCGGTAGCGGATTTGTTGGCGCAGTTCCCCGAAAACAGTCACGAGCCTGTGATCGAAGAAGAATTTGAAGGGCCTGAAATCTATGCAGTTGATGTGCCCTACTGGACGCTTCACTTCGACGGCTCGTCGACAAGGAAATGCGGAGGCATTGGGATAGTCTTGACCAAACCAGATGGAGAGGTCATACAGATGTCCGCCAAGCTTGACTTCGCAGTCACTAACAACGAGGCAGAATATGAAGCCCTCATAGCGGGACTTCGTGCAGCGAAAGCTTTGGAAGTAAGCAATCTGACGGTCATGGGAGACTCCAAGCTAATCGTCAAGCAAGCCTCGGGCGAGTACGGTTTGAAGGAGATAAATCTCCTGTCCTACCGGACTTTAGTACAAAAGCTGGTGCAGCAATTCTGCGACGTTAGGTATGAGCACAAGCCCCGAGCGGACAACAGACATGCAGACGCTTTGGCCACCTTGGGATCCAAGGTTAGCACAGACAAATGTCCCGCAAGAATCTCGATCGAAGTGCGGACATCGTCGGCATTAATAGAAGACGCGTGCGATGATGAACACATGGACGATGCGGACTGGAGAAAGGAAATTTTACGAGCTATCGCAGAAGGCACAAGCAGCGAGAGCTGGGCACTCACAAAGGGGTATTGCATACATGACAACACCCTTTACTACAAGGGCCCTGGCGGAATACTCATGCGATGTGTTTTCGAGCGAGAGGGACAATTGCTGCTAGAGAAGATTCATCAACATGCTTGTGGAGTAAGCGAAGTATCAATCTATCGGAAAGCTCAGAGATATGGCATTCACTGGCCAGACATGTCAACAGCCGCAGCACTAATACAAGGAAAGTGCGAGAGTTGCGCACTGATCAAGGATTCTTTACTCATCGCTCTAACCAATGATGATGCGGATTGGAGGAAACCGCTCTTCGATTTTCTCACCCAGGGCACCATACCCGAATCGAGAAAAGAAGCTGAGAAATTGAAGAGGAAAGCATCCCGATAAATGGTACAAGAAAACCTGCTTTGGCGAAGAGGCCATGAGGGCAACTTGCTGCGATGTCTAGACGGCAGAGAACCACAAGAAGTCATGGACCTTTCTCATCAGGTGGAACACCAGGGAGGTGCGAAATTATGCAGACAACTCCTCTCAATTGGATATTTCTGGCCCACGATGGAGGCTGATTGCCGCACCAAAGTACGACGCTGCCAGGAGTGTCAATTCAAAGGGAACCTAGTGCACGCTCCTGCTGTAGATCTACATGCATTGGGAACGCCATGGCCATTTCACACATGGGCTCTAGATTTCATTGGTCCCATCCGACCAACTTCGCATGGAAATCATTTCATTCTCACCGCGACTGAGCTGTTCACCAAATGGGTGGAGGCGATACCACTGAAGACGGCAAATGCGCTAGCTGTGGTCCATTTCATCCAAGAAAACATCATATGCAGGTTCGGAATACCCAACACCATCCTTTCAGATAATGGTACTCCTTTTGTTAATCGCCAGGTGGCTGCGAAGCTAGCTGAATACAACATCAGGCAGATATGCTCCACCCCCTACTACCCGAAAGGGAATGGGCAGGCCGAAGCGACCAACAAAACGCTGTTGAGGATCTTGAGCAAGATGGTCGCAGATGACTACAAGAAGTGGGCTGATTCTCTAAGCATAGCCCTGTGGGCTTACCGGACTTCTCCAAGGACGCCCACAGGGGTCTCACCGTTCCTCCTATGCTATGGGGCTGAGGCTGTGGTACCTGCGGAGGTGAGAGTTAATTCGGCAAGATTGGCCTTCCACGCATTGTACGACAATCAACGCGATCATGACTTAGTCTTGCTGGAAGAAAAGCGAGAGCAAGCTAAAAGGACCAACAAACGGTATTAGGAAAGGATTGCTCGTGCGTACAATAAAACAGTCCAGCGGAGAGATTTCGCAGTTGGAGATTTGGTCTTGCGCGCATCTGACCATTGCATGCGAGAGGCGGCTCACCCAAAGTTCGCAGCCAATTGGGAAGGACCCTTTGAAGTCACATAAGTCTTTGAAAGTGGCTACTGCAGCATACGGAGGTTCACGGAACGACCTCAACCCCAAGCTCAGTCAACATGCGCTGGATTAAGAAGTACTATCCTCGACTTCTCTCATTTTATGCATTTTATTACAACGTTGCTTTATGCTATGTATAGCTATGATTTGCGCATCATCTCTCCCATATGAGAGAACTGTAATCTCATCTCTCCCACATGAGAGCTCTATAATAAAAGACTTCTCCCAAATGAGAAGAACTTTATACTTCTAGCCGTTTATATTGCTTCATTTGGTTTATTATTACTGTTAGCAAAAGCCTATCCGCCACGATAGCAACCTACTCGAATGCGATCTTAATTGATCTTCTAAGCCTATCTGTCACGATAGCAGCCTATGCAAATGCGATCTTAATTGATCTTCTAAGCCTATCTGTCACGATAGCAGCCTATGCAAATGCGATCTTAATTGATCTTCTAAGCCTATCTGCCACGATAGCAGCCTATGCAAATGCGATCTTAATTGATCTTCTAATCATATTTGTCACGATAGCAGCCTATGAAAATGCGATCTTAATTGATCTTCTAAGCCTATCTGTCACGATAGCAGCCTATGCAAATGCGATCTTAATTGATATTCTAAGCCTATCTGTCACGATAGCAGCCTATGCGAAAATGATCTCAATTGATCTTCTAAGCCTATCTGCCACGATAGCAGCTCATGTGAAAACTATCTTAAGTGATCTTTTAAGCATATC
Source organism: Linanthus parryae (assembly GCA_023055425.1). NCBI lineage: Eukaryota > Viridiplantae > Streptophyta > Magnoliopsida > Ericales > Polemoniaceae > Linanthus > Linanthus parryae. The sequence goes on from JALGPY010000002.1 coordinate 71,866,154, forward strand.
TTCTATGATAGCAGCCCATGCGAACATGATCTTGAATGATCTTTCATGCCTATCTGCCGCGCTAGCAACGCTATAAAAATGCGATTTTAAAATCGTTCTTAAGTCTATCTGCCATGATAGCAGCATTATGCAAAAACGATCTTAAGTGATCTCCAAGGGTCTATCTGAGAAGATGGAACTCGCACTTGAATCTAAGGCAAATCAAAAGCCCATCTGCCAAGATGGCACAGCTGCGCAAACACGATCTCGAACGATCTAAAAACAATACAAAGTGTGTATATAGCATTACACAAGGCGAAATCTGCCGATACGCATGCGAAATTGTATTTTGTTGCAACAAGACATCAGATCATACAAAGTGATTTATCATTATGAGTCGAAAGGACTTACAATTTATCTGTCTAGATAGCAGCTTACAAGCGAAAAAGCTCAAATCTAACTACGCAGCCAACATGGCTTACAATGCATTCAAAAAGTAACTTACAAGCAAGAAGTTACACATCGCGGGAATCCTAGCTGAAAAAGGATGAACCTAACGGTCCTAACACCAGCTATGCGATGCACAGACATGCGACCAAATATCTGTAGCAAGTAGGGCGCTCCTGTGAAGAGATCAGCTCGCCATTCGCTACGTCCCTAGCAACAAGATCTGCGTGACGCTACGTCCAAGATCTCAGGTTCTGACAAGGCCTCTGTCTGATCAAGATATGTACCAGAGGAACCACCTGTTCCGGCGTGTGCAGCCGTGCAAAACAGGGGAGCAGTCATTCCTCTGGCAATGGGCTCCTTGTCCAGATAGACAAGCGCATTGGCTCGCCACCCTGAGTTCAAGAACGAGGAGGCAAGAAATTCTCCTCCAGGGATGCTGGAGGAGAATCCCGCCGTTCATTACGAGTCGGTAGCAAGGTCACTACGGCGCTGCACCTCATCGGGAGGCGGCCGGAAACATGACCTGCAAACATAATAGACGAAGAAAATTCTTCGAACAAATATGAGGTATTATCTGCATATTCTCTATGAAGGTTACAAAGATCAGTAAGCCTCATAAAGCGGATCTTGGAAGCTATTTCTATAGCACAAAGCGCAAACTCAGGTTTCATAACTTGAAGTTGCCATGAATCAACGGAAAATAAGCGTTGAAGCCAGCAGTCGTAAGGACTCACGGCAAAGCACATTTTTGGGATGAAGAACCCAAATGGCAAAAGGCAGGGTTGATATAGACCTTGTGGAGACCCTTCAGTTGCCAAGATGAGTCAGCAGAATTTGAAAAGAGGGTAAGGTCAATCACTTACGCCTTGAAAAGCGGTAACGATCAATTACCCTACTAAAGGCTACGACGATTCAGTTGCGTATCCTAATTAATGACGGATGGTCATGATTCGGATGGACTTCCCAAGGAAAGCGTGCTTATCTAATGAGCAATTAGCGCGAAAATCAAGGCAGAATATCAAATGCTGATGTCATAATTGGATATGCACAGAGATATTCTAGCAAATCCCGCAAAGGACAAAACGGGCATTTCGATTCTTCTTTTTGAAAAAAAAAGGGGGAGAAACCCTAGCAACATTACATTAATGTCTCAGCTATTTATTTGCTACTTTTCAAATTCAAAAAATCAAAGTAAACCCTTGATCAAGGAGTCATGAGGGGTGAACTGACGGCTCAGATTCTCTACCTGCTCCACTTCCTGCTTCAATTGCTCGCACTTGGCATTCATCTCATGATAGAGCTTCATAGCCTCTTCAACCTTCTGCTTTTGCTGCTCTACCTTCTGCTTCTCAGCTGCGAGGTTTTGGTGGCCGAGTTTCAAAGTTACGGCTGCGCGAATCAGGGTAACTCTTTTCATAAGAAACTTGAAACCCAGCCTGCCTTGAACTTTGGCGAGAAGATTTTGGCACATGCCAAAAAGCAATTCGGCACTCTGAGGAGAAATGGTCGCAGGCGTGGCCGCAGACAGCTGCTCCAAAATCCAAATGGCCTCGGTAAGAAACAGCCTCCTGTCAAAGGGCCCTATCTCCAGAGATCTCGCAAATGATTGGGGGTAGGTGAGGCGCATCCGAACTAGCCAGTCCACATCGGCTTGCTTCAAACCTGAAGCAATGTCAAAACCAAGTTATACTATCAAATTCGCGAACGAAGAATGCGAGATGTCAACAGCAAATCATAACATACCAGTTCCTTCAAGGATCTCGTGCAGAGAAGGAATGCGCATTGCTGGAGTAGTTGAAGACTGCCCTCGCTCCATTGCCCTTCTATCAGCTGCGAGCTCTAACTCCTCATAGTTGGGGGGGAAGAGTATAAGCCGCACCAAGTGTGACCGCATCCCCAACCTGCGAGCCCCAAAAGCTCCACGCAGGAAGGGGTGCCGCCGACTCAGTCATCGCTGGAAGCGTAGTAGCAGCCGAAGTTGCTTGGCGAGGGACACTCTCAGATGCGGTAGCATCAACAGCACTTGTTCTCATTTCCTCAGCACTAGCATGGACATCGTCCTCCATTAGCACAGTGTCAGCTTCGGCATCATCAGAAAGTTCAATGACGTCCTCAAGAGGCTCTCCTGCGTATTCAGCAGCTGCGACGGGCTTCTCGGTATGAGAACTCGGAACCGGGACATAGGACGCGGAAGGTTGACTCCTTTGCTCCAACACGGGTTCATCAGCATTGCCTGCGATACAAAATGCGATAGTATGAGGTAACTTGTATCGTATGATATTTTATTTGCTAAGCTAAGAGCGAGCACCTCCACGCGAAGGTGGGATTGCAGTATCCTTGTCATACGCTAAGGACGTGGAACCTTGCCCTATTAATGTGTCTTCATTAAGCATGTCTTTAAGATGAGCGTGACCTGGGGCGCGAAGAAACCAGTCATGATTATGTTTTGAGTTGCTAAGCCTAATTCATGCATATCGTTCAAGTGATTACCTGAGGGTTCACCGCACTTGCCTACTAGCCAACGGCGAATGTCAGCTTTTGACACACCATGCTTTAATGCACCGACAATAACATCTCGATAAGTTACCGCGAGATTAAAAATCTCACCTTCATTGCCGCCTGCGATTTCTTCAAAATCTGCTTGGGCTTGCTCCAAAGCTGCTGCATCCTCTTCTGGAGCCACATCCTCCTCCTCAGCTCGAGGAGCCACCTCTTCAAGAAGCACATCTTCCTTTCAGCAGCTTCCGCAGCTGTCTTCCTGGACTCGGCGAGAACGTCCTCGCTTATGGGTTCGTCAGAAATGCCAGAATGAGCACCCCTCTTCTGCCTCTTGGCCAAAAGGCCACTGATGGTCTCCTCATCATCATCATCTGCGAAGAAATGACTGGTTCAAAATTAAGTTGAAAAAGAGTTACGATAATGAGAAGGGAAACGCGATGGAGATACCTCCTGATTCTTCCTCATGTATCACATTTGCTCTTTCTTCTTCTTCTTCATCTCCTTCTCTTGGCTCCCGCCTCTCCTCTTCTTCCTCCTGGCCGAATGGAATGATGGTCTCTACTGCGAGCTCCTTCCGCGTTTTACTGGGCATGCGACCTTTGCCTTTGTCCTTGGCAGAAAGGGACCTCGCCGGAGGAGAAGTTGGAGCGCTTCTAGGGGAAGAAATTGTAATTCCTCTTTGCCTAGGCCTCTTCGCTCTTGGCGCGGCAGTTGCTGGAGGAGACGGATCATCTCTGGGAGACGGGGCCGGAGCATTGTCTATCAGCGAGTCAGCAAAAGCATTCATGACCTCGCGAATCCAGGTTTCGACCTCAGGATCCATCCTCGATGCTAGCAGGAACGACTGTCCTTGTCTTCTTATGGTAACAATGGTGTTAACCAATGATTTGGAACGGTCGCCAGATGCAAACCTCCGCACATGGCACTACAGCAAGCAGTGTAGAATAAAGATGTCAATATGTGAAAATAAAGAAGCTTAGCGCATGCAAAAGAAGTTGCTTACCTTAGCAAAAGTCTCGCTATATCTGATGACATGCGAGTCGCCTTTCCTAACTGCGGCGATCTTTTCATCCAGAATGAGGGCAGGGCACAAATGGTTCTCATGATCCAACAATGAGTAGCAACCATATTCAGACTCGTCCAGACTGCAGTTGGGACAAAACGGAAAAGAGTTTCTTTTGATCACAGGAGCTCTGCTTGGTTGGGGGGGCGACTGCGTCTCAAATCTTGTCTGCTGGGCGTGCCAGTATGCGAGCCAGTTCTTAGAACAACCACCTTCGCGGTTACCCGCAGGTTGCTCAAAGGAAAGGTTGCTCATGAAGACTGTTTTGCACTCCTTTGTCAACAAACGCTTATAGCAGCCTCTGATAATAGACTGTGGCCAGATTGATGGTGCCACTGCATCAAAGCCGAACTGGGAAGAAACGCGAGTGGGATCAACATCCACGGTAATCCTCTCATACCTCGGCGCGAGCTCACGAATATGTTCTGCGAGAGCAGGAAGGGAACCTCGCAGGCACCAGCAAAAGAATTCGCGATAGCGCTCATGGAAATGCGGTCCATCTTCGAAGAGGAGCTCTTCTGAAAACACAACACCCTTAGAAGGATACAACTTTGGAAACCATCGCACGTTTTCAATACGCATGGCATAGGGCCTGGCTATGAACTCTCGCCGATTTTCGCATATCAGACTCCAAACGCACTTGGTATTGTTTGTTCCGAACCACCTCGCAGCTCTGCCGCTGTTACGCTTCTCCATCGCGCCTGGGGGACACCACTTGTTGGGCTTAGAAGCAGTTGGGGCATAGGAAGGCCATCGCTCAAAGACCCTCATCGTCAAAAAGGCAATGTTAACGAAAGTCAGTATGTCGAGGCGGCCACGCGATTCTTTCATGGCCACAACTAGCTGATCCAGTCTGTAGTAGAGCGTGCCCAAGACCAAGGGTCCGAGTGCGACTTTCTGGCCAAGGGCCAGTTTCACGGCGAGCGGCAGAACGTGATAGAAGACCCCATCGTGCGGGTGACCATCGATTAAGTACCTCGACAGCCAGGCACAGAGGAAAGCACAAAGGGTCAAGTGATAGCCTTTACCCTCCACATAATTCTTGGCCTCTGGGTCTTGACTCAGAAGCTTCTTGGTAATGCTGCTGTTCGCGTAATCACGGAAGAAGTACTGCACCCATTTATTCCAAGTATTCTTCGCAGATGTGTCAACCAACTGCCAGTCAGGAAGGGCTTTTGTAGTGGTCCACCGGGTGGAGATTTTCTTTACCTCTGACAAGCACTCCTCCATCTGCGTGTACAAAGAAATCTCCGCATCCGTCCTCAAGGGACTCAAAGGGTCCACCTCGCCCATGGGAGACAGATCATACAACATGTGCACGTCCTCGAGCGTGGGATCAGCCTCGAACTCAGCAAAATGAAAAGTGTGAGTCGCAGGCGAGTAGCGGGAAAGAAGGTTTAGAAGCATGGATTGGTCCAGCTTCACGGCAGCACCCTTCATAGCACGAACGGCGAAGTATACGCCGGCCTCATTGAGAGTCACAGCATGATTGGTCAACACATGGTCAATCCATTCATCCATGTAGTCCAATTTCTGAACAAAAGCTTGGGTGGAAATCGCGGCATACGGGAAGTACCCATTTTCGATTCCCAATCGAACCACGTCCTCGGAGCCAATTAAATCAAGCAGGGCCGAGTTAACTGGAGGGGTTAATGTTAGCAATCCCTCATTAGGGACAGAAGCAGGCAGTTTCTTTGCCTTAACTCTCGCATGGTAGAAGTCCTTGCCACCCAGGTAGGGGGCTTTTCTCCATAGATCTTGTGGAAGATCAGGTATTTCTTCGTCCTCCTTGGTGGGTCTAGTTCCTTTTGTCTTTGCCATTCCTGCGGAAAAGAAGAAAAAAGGGGGAGAAATATGCCACACTTCAGTTTGAATTTCGAGATTCAAGATCTATGGGAAGAAAGATGAACAGTTTCTGGTATCAATTTCAGAAATTAAGGATTGGAAATCGTTTGCATTATCAGGGATTTCAAAACCCTACATCCGAGGTCCTTATCATTGAAGGATTAAATCAAAATTGGGTTCAAAGATTGGAGCTTCTTCACAAGTTTTCAACAGATAATATGTCATGGGTTTGCAGATCCAACACAGTTCAAAGCATACATCGGTATGGTAAACAAAATTAAACAAGGCCAACCTTGTTTTGGTAAAGCTTGCTTGGATGCGCACAGTTGAAGAAGACGATTGACAAGAGTGAACTGGTGATTGATTATTTGAATCTGCTCTCGAAGACTTCCGGGTATCATTCACTTTAAGAGAAAGAAGTGATGCTTTGAAACAATGGAGAGTACAGAGTATTTATCCAAAAACAATGAAGGGTTGCGTCCTTTCAGTAGTCGAATCGCAACCGTCACCGTCGAATCGCGCAATCACAGGACAAGCTGACGTCACGCCTAAAACCCTAAAGGCCAGACGGCACGACTCTAGGGGTTTAAGGTCATAATGGCACGCACGGGGGCTGAATTTACTTATATTTGAATTGGTGCGTGGCAGCGACGCGTATGTTGGTTTCCGCGCATGGAAGTCTATCCAGCTATGAGTCTTCACGCGCAGAAAGGGGGCTAATGTAGATAGTGCTTTCTGAGCTGAAAGATCTTGGCCACGTGGCAACCATCCAGCACACCATATTGTGCTCCACACACACTGGATCACCAGCCGCGCTGATCCATGTGGGGGCTGCGAGACAGGGCCCTCGCATACCACTGCACGGGACTTGTAGGGACTTAGTGGTTTGGAGGCTAGAGTAAGTCCTGTCGCGTGCGAGCCAAGCCCGCGCGCGACCTTTAGTAACTGCTTTTGAGATATTTATGGCACGAGCTCCATAAACCCGGTCAATCCGGTCAAACCCGGTCAACCTCATAACGGTTCCGGTATTAGCGCATAACGTGCTGTAACGGTCCCTATATAGGCGGACGAACGTGCCGTTGCGGTTAAGATAATTAAGCCGCCATTGATGGGCGCATTAACCACACTGCAACGGTCACATTCTCCGTTATATATAGGACGTTAACCTTTCCATACAAAGGAGGACACATTAACCATACGCGGAAGCTCTGCCAAACCCCTGTCTCTCTCTCAGACATTACTACTGCCTTACTCTCTCCCTACACACAACCCAACTCTTCCTGTGCCATCTCTGATCCTCTACTTACGGTGTACACGGAGTCTCCCTGCCGGAATCTCTTTTGCACAAAAGAGAAACAAATGAAAAACCTTCATAGGAAACGAAGCTGGTTACATATTGTTTTAATTAAAACTGACAAGGTATCCCATTTAATGTTAAGAAAATTTATGATGAATTTAATTATATGAGAAAACTCCAATAAGTTTACTAAAACTTACAAAATTTCTCACTTAAAAAGAAGCTCACAACGGGCCAACTTTAATACCATGCACTTAATTTAGGTTGAATTTATTTTATTAATGACCAACAATAAACTCATTTCGTCCGTTTCATGTAAAAACAATAATGAGGTTTAGGGTTATTTTGGGCGTTTTTGAAAAAGTAGGAAACACCTCAAGTGAAAAAACACTTGAAGTGGTTAAACACTAATAGGTCCTTCACTCTTTTTAGTAGTAGAGATTTGTCTAATGAAGACTTTTAACCCCACTGCAACAAATTCCTGGATCCGCCCCGCCATCAACTATGCTTCTTAATCTGTGGGTTAAACTTTGAGCCACCAAGTTTCAAACAAAACATACACTATATCTCCTAGTCCAAAGTCTGTATCCAGCTCGGAGACTATAACTCAACCACACAAAATTTGACGATCTTCAAATTACAATCATCCAAACTACATCTCACACTTCCTTTTAATATGTGCAGTCAAAATGGTTTTCCTAAGGTCAATATTATCTTTTGATATACAACACATTCTTCATGATATACCATCAGAATGATTCGTTTGCTACCTATCTACTGCCTACATATTGCGCTCCATATCAATAACATGTTCATAACTTGATGCTGGGACATGTACAAGAATCTGACCGGATTAATAAACAGTAAAAGAAAACTTACAAAGCATAGAGAATTGCAGCAGTAAAGAAGAGACGATCTCGTGCATAGACACGATGGCCTTAAGGCTTTATTCGCTCCCAATAGGTACGATTTATCTGGAGCGAAGGCCTCCCAGGATAATCGCCTCTCAGTACCGTCTTGATTTCACCCTTTGAACCTGCTAATTGGTATGATATCTCTCTGTTTGAAGAAGGAAGAGTACTTGTTTCGGAATTGAGAAACAGAAGAAGGTGTCTGCATTTTAAAGAAGATAGACACCCCTTAGGAACACTTTTGAAGGGTTGCAATTGTTCAAAAAGAGCAATTACAAAAACTAACTGATGAAGAATTAATTTCGGCTGAACAATTTATTTAGGAGTTGTTATACGGCCCAAAAAGATTAATTCATTGCATTATCATGCCCAAGCCCACACCATACCACGTCTCGTCCCGGCCCGTGCCCGAACCCGAGACCGAGCCGAGCTGGCCGGACTGACAGCGGCGGGGGGGGGGGCGTCGTGGTTCGGACCATAGCTAGGTCCTCCCTCCAACACAAAATGTGTACCACCCAAAGGGTGTGCCCTATTGTGCAAACTTTAACTATATATGTTGAACAAAGTTTGTTCTTCCCTCCAACGTGGGATGAATTAATTTTCCCACTTGAAGTAGCCTTCTTCACCTCTTGAGACAGCCATCTTCACCCAAGAATTTTTCACTCACCCGAACTTGATTCGGTCGAAATAAAGTAGTAGGACGATCACCTCGACATAATGTTTCCATAACTACTTTCACCTCGACGAATCGATAAACCGATTCTTCACAAATCGGGTCCAAATCCTACCCGAAATTGACATTTTTCCAACAATCCCCACATGAATGATAAAATTGGCTAAGTATCTGGAATATCAAAAGGATTAAGAGAGATATCACGCAACGATAATCGCATCGAGAAGGTAGTCAGTGACTTTGAACGTTCTCTTAGTGAAGTAATAACGGGTATACTGGCTTTTCAGTAGCGTATCGCCTTGAACTGCTTGTCGTGACGTATACCTAGTCATTAGTGCCCACACGGTTATCATTCTTCCATTTACGATTGCCCGTTTTGGCCATGGAACACTTATACACTGGTTTCATGAGTGGTATGAGAGAATTTAGCCTCGTCATTCTCCGAGAACCGGCCCCCAGTTCCCACTCATATAGGTGCGTATCAAAAAGAGTATCTTTCCATACCCCACTTGGCCTTTTACCCAAGATATGAGCTCATTAAAAGCTTCAACGCTTAACCTTGTCCAATGCAAGCATCACTCGGCGTTCACCCTAGGTATATGTTAGGAAAATAAATTTCATCAGTGTAGATAGTGGATTCTGAGCAGACCTACCATGGTCCACATGGCGGTCATTGAGCACATCTAGTGGTACCCCGTATACACCCTATCATATCTCTATAGGAAAGCTTATTCACATGGGCGCTGTGAGACAGGGCCACCCGCGATACCAATCACACGGGACTTCTAGGGACTTAGTGGTTTGGAGGCTAGAGTAAGGAACATCGCGCGAGAGCAACACCCACGCTCGCGCGCGACCCTTAGTAACTGTCCGAGAGATTCAAGGACTACATGTCTTATAAATGCGGTTGATCTCATAACGGTCCCTGCATATGCGGAACTGATGCGTAATGTGCCCTATATATACGGTCGAACGTGCCGTTACGAGGCGGTCACTAAGCCGCCATTAATGGGCGCATTAACCCCTCCACAAACGGTCACTTTCCCACTATATATATGAACACTTGCCTTCTATAGCAACTCTTGAATCCTTTTACTAACTTGATACACTGTCTCTCTCTCTCAAGAACAGTTACAAGTGCTTACTCTCTCCCTAATCACTACCCTTCATCTCTCTGTGTTCTTGTTCTTGTTCTTATCCCCTGCTTGAGGTGTACACTTAGATCTCTCCCTGGGATTTCCTTGTACACATTTGGTGAACTCGACATGAACTCCACCTTCAAAAGCTTCAATAAATCCACCTAGCAGCCATGTCTCTTGAGCCCAACCTTCGTGACGGTGATCAATCTCTCCAAGAGGAAGAAACTCAGAGGGAGGAGGCTCTCTCCAACACCAACACCAATACTCAGACGGCTACTTGGACTAATCCCTCTCTGGGGACTGTCATGTACAAATGGTGCAGGACCCTTGAAGCTGGTTCTGTCAAGACATGGGAACATATGGTGAAAAAGTTCTACACTATGTTTTTCCAGGTCGAGGAGAAGGTCACCAGACTCACCACCATACACCTCTCTCGCAAGCACAAGAAGCACGGTGAAGAAGGGGTGGCATTCATCAAGAAATTCAGGATCAGGTCGCTGGAGTGCGTTGATGAAGTGTCTGAGAAACCTGGTGGAGATCTGTCTCTAAGGTATGCGGGATGAGTATAAAGGTATGCTAATCAATTTGAACATGCCTACTTTTTCCAAATTGATTGGCTGCACCAGGAACATCGAGCCATTGGTGGAGAAGCACAAGAAAAAGTATGTGAATGATCGCGCGCCAGCAAGCTCCAGCTTCAGAATTGGGAGATTCAGTTATAAACGCGGGCGTGAAGTCAAAGTGAGTGCGGTCGCATCTCCGCAAAAGCAGCAACGGCCTATACCCATGGAAGAGCCCCCACTACCATGTTCAATCGAGGATGCAATAACATTGTGCAAGAGGTGGCGGAAAGATGGAATTCTACCGGCATTGGAACATAAGCCCTCTGGGGAGAAATTGTGAGACCCCAGATGGTGCGAATGTCATGGGAAGGTCATGAACCCAACAAGGGAATGCAAGAAGCTAAGATGGTTGGTGGATAGGAAGATCTAGGAGGGGCAGTTGGTCGTCGATGAGCCAGCCAAGGATGTGCGCAGCAATCCCTTGCCGTCCCATGCACAACAGGAGCCTAAGGGAAAAGAGATAGCAATGATCTCAATTTTGGACCTTGAAGAAATCGCGGATGTGGGATTTCCGGTGGTAGCCAAAATCTTCGAGGAGGAAGATTATGGTGAGGATACAGAAGACTCGCGTGCCGAACGGATGAAAGGCTTCAACAAGTTTGAGAAGTTCTTCGGCGATATGAACTTCTCCAGCATTTTCCGGCATGAAATGACAAAGGCAATCTTGAGGGTGGCGGAAGACTATGGAGAAGAGCTCGTAGTCTCAAATGGCAAGGTTATAAGATCTGTGCGGACGGGTGGTCTTATTATGACGTTCGACGAGTCGGACAAGAAGTCAGACGCGAACCACCTGAGGTCGTTGTACGGGGCTGCCATTGTAAATGGCATTGAGTTCAAAAGGGCCTTCGCCGATGGAGGAGAAGCAGTGAATGTGATCCCACTTAGCACTCTCGAACTGGCTGGAATCCCAGAAATCAAAATTGTCAAGAGGCCATCACCATTGATGGGTTTTGGAAGAGACTCAAGAATGACTGTTGGATGGATTCGCCTGGGAATTCAGATCGGCAAATCAAGCGCTCTGCCAAGTTCCATGTCATTGATGCCAATACCACTTACCATATGATCATTGGTCGAGCATGGATCCACCGCTTTGATGCTTTTCCTTCCACGGCCCATCAAGTAATGAAGGCTATTTGATGTTTTTCCTGAGGCGGTTTGGTTCACAGAAATGTCAGATGAAGTAACTCCAACATCGTTTCTGCCAACTCCCTTGCCCAAATGGAAGGATATCAAGGATCAATCACCGGCATGGGTGATGGTCATGCGCGAGGCCCCGAAGGAGAGGCCGTATGCGCAAGAGGAAATGCCAAGGATAACATACCAAAAGAAGAATGTCTACACCTTGAAGAGGGTTGTCAAACTTAATGAGGAAGGCAAAGAAGTAAGCAGCTTCTATGCCAATGGGAAGAAGTGCTATTGCATCTGAAGGTGCGCGGGGTCATCTTCGGCCCCTTTCATCGAAGAGGTCCCTAAGCAAATTTGCGAGCTAACGGAAGCTCCAAACAGGTAAGTGGAGAAGGCACCATTGGAGGAGTTGAAGGAAGCTCCTGAATGCATGGAAGATCGTCCAAAACCCCAGAAATATGAACTGAAGGAGGTGTTCCTGAGCCCAATGGAGGAAAAGAAAAGACCAGTTTCCCTAAGCGTTGATCTTGATGTTGAGGAAGGGCAAGGGTTGTTGGATTTTCTGAAGCGCCACAAAGATGTCATCGGATGGGATTACGATTTGATGCCCGGTTTGGATAAGGAAGTTACCATGCACAGACTGGATGTCATTCCAGGATCAAATCCGGTGAAGCAGAGCTCGAGGATATTTCGCACGGAGGTAAATGTCAAGATAAAGGAGGAGATAGTGAAACTGTTGAACGCCAAGTTCATCGAGCCCAATCACCATCCCATCTGGCTTAACAACATCATGCTTGTTTTAAAGAAGAATGGAAGCCTTCGTGTATGCGTTGATTTCAGGGATTTGAATCGCTTCTGCCCAAAGGTTGATTTCCATTGCCCAATATAGATCTGCTGATTGACTCTACTGCTGTTCATCAGATGTTCAGCTTCATGGATGAATTCAGTGGCTACAATCAGATCATGATGGACCCTGAAAGACAGCCTTCATCACCCCCCGTTGGAGTATTCCATTACACGTTTATGCCGTTTGGTTTGAAGAATGCAGGCGCAACCTACCAGCGCGCGATGATGGCACTCTTCCATGACATGATGCACCAGGAAGTGGAATTCTATGTGGATTATCTCGTCATCAAGTCTAGGAAAAAGGAGGATCATTTGAAGGACTTGAAGAAAGTTTTAGGAGAAAGTTCTAGCTTAAAACGAATCCCATGAAATGTGCATTTGGGGTAACCTCAGGGAAGTTTTTGGGGTGCGTGATACATCGACATGGGATTGAGCCTGAACCCCCGAAGATTCATACCAGCAATAGCAGAAGTCACATTCTGCTTTGGCAATCTTCTTAAGAAGGGCACGACGTATGCTTGGACAGCAAAGCACCAGGTCGCATTTGAGAAATTGAAGCAGTTGTTGACATCTCAACGGGTCATGATTGCACCTCATCTTGGATCTCCACTGCTTATGTACCTTACATCAACAAAGAAGTCTATTGGAGCTCTGTTAGCTCAGGAATTTGAAGGACAAGAGAGGCCAATTTCCTACATCTTGCGTGTGATACAGTCTGCCGAGTCCAGGTACACAGACATTGAACGTCGCTGTCTTGATTTATTCTTTGTCATAGGAAAGTTAAAGCATTACTTTTCCTCCCATAAATTTGTAATCATAACTAAAGGCGATCCCATTCGCTACCTGCTGGGACTTTCTGCTCCCTCCGGGAGATTGGCAAAGTGGTACATGACTGTATCACAGTACGACATAACATGTGCACACCCAAAGGCCATCCAGTCACAGGCAGTGGCGGACCTATTGGCACAATTCCCATATGAGAACTATGAGCCTATGGTGGAGCAAGATCTGGATGGATTAGAAGTGTACGCGATGGAGCCCCATTACTGGAAGCTACACTTCGATGGATCATCCACAAGGTCAGGAGGAGGAACTGGAATTGTACTAAGTAAACCCAATGGAGAAGTCATTCAGATGTCAAACAAACTCCCCGTTGGAGTAAGAAATAATGAAGCTGAATATGAAGCTCTTATTGTTGGTATCCTCGCAACCAAGATCTTGGAAGTGCATTCCCAGTTGATTGTTAAGCAAGCCTCTGGAGAATATGGTGTGAAAGAAGTTAACTTGCTAAGCTATAGGTCAATTGTGCAGAAGCTGGTGCAAAGGTTCGAGTCCATCAAGTATGAGCATACTCCTAGATCAGGCAACCGGCACGTAGACGCCCTGGCTACTTTAGGGTCGAAGATCAGTTCAGATAAATGTCCTGCTAAGATCTCTATCGTAGTCAAAACAGCTCCTTCCTTGATAAGGGAATTATGTGAGGATGAGTTTGTCGAAGCTGAAGACTGGAGAAAACCCATCATGCATGTGATGGCTGAAGGAACAAGTAAAGAAAGTTGGGTGTCCACCAAGGGATCCTGCATACATGAAAATCTGCTCTATTACAAAGGACCTGGAGGAATCCTGATGCGATGCGTCACGGAAGACGAAAGTCAAGCATTGTTAGAAAAGATTCATTAGCATTCTTGTAGAGAAAATGAGGTCTCCATCTATAGAAAGGCGCAAAGGTATGGAATTCACTGGCCACATATGTCATCGCATGCTGCGATCTTACAAGGGAATTGCGAGAAATGTGCTCTGCTAAAAGACTCTTTGGAAATCGTTGCCATCGATGGTGGGGCAGATTGGAGAAAGCCTCTAATAGACTATCTGCAAGACGAAATCCTTCCAAGTGAAAGGAAAGAGATTGAGAAGCTCAAGAGGAAGTTTGCTTGGTACGTGCTGAAGAAAAACTTGATGTGGCGAAAGGGGCATGAGGGAAATTTTCTCAGATGCCTGAACGGTCAGGAAACTCAGGAATTCATGGAAATGTCTCACCAGGTGGTACATCAAGGAGGCTCAAAGTTATGCAGGCAGCTCTTAATTGTTGGTTACTTCTGGCCAATCATGGAGGCCGATTGTCGTGCGAAGGTCAGGAGATGCCAGCAATGTCAATTCCATGGCAACCTAGTTCATGCTCCTGCAGTTGATTTCCATGCATTAGTAACCCCCTAGCCATTTCACACTTGGTCGTTGGATTTCATTGGTCTTATCCGTCCTCCGTCACATGGGAATGAGTTCATCCTTACTGGGACTGAACAATTTACCAAATGGGTTGAGGCAGTCTGACTCAAGACGGAAAATGCATTGGCTGTGGTCAAGTTCATCCGAGAGAACATTATCTACCGTTTTGGGATTCCCAATACTATCTTGTCTAACAAACGTACTCCCTTTGTTAATCGACAAGTAGCTTGAAAGCTGATGGAGTATAATGTGAGGCAAGTATGCTCGACGCCTTATTACCCCAAAGGAAATGAGCAAGCAGAAGCCACGAACAAGACACTTCTCAGAATCTTAAGTAAGATGGTCGCGGATGATCACAAGAAGTGGGCAGATTCTTTGGGTACGGCGTTATGGGCGTATCGCACATCACCAAGGACTGCTATAGGTACCTCTCCATCTTTGCTTTGCTATGGAGCAGAAGCAGTGGTTCTTGCTGAGGTCAAGGTAAAATCTGCAAGATTGGCCTTCAGTTCCTTATATGAGAATGAGCGCGACCACGATCTCATTTTGCTCGAAGAGAAGCGCGAAAAAGGTCAAGAGGGCAAATACAAAGTACAAGGAGAGAATATCGCAAGCCTACAATAAGACTGTTGAGCATCAGGACTTTGCAGTGGGGGATTTGGTCTTACGAGCCTCCGACCACTGCATGCGCGAAGCAGCTTATCCCAAGTTCACTGCCAACTGGGATGGACCTTTTGAAGTAAAATAAGTCTTTGACAGCGGCTATTGAACTATTCTACGTTGCCATGAGACTTCCACAACTTCCACTCCTATCAACATGCGATGGCTTAAAAATTATTATCCCTAGCCTTACTTTTTTTTGCTTTCCACCTACATTATATATTTCTTATATCCTCCCAGATGAGGATTCAATTAATGATAATAACTCTCCCATATGAGATCTCTTTTATCAGCTACTGGTTTCATTTTATTGTTTGCATTGTTTGTTTGGAGACTGATAGTCAATTACTTTGTGAACCAAAAACCTATCTGTCTAGATAGCCCCAATGCAGATATTGTAAGCCTATCTGTCTAGATAACAGTCTTGAGCGAACTAAGCCTATTTGTTTAGATAGCAGCAAAACTAAGCCTATCTGTTTAGATAGGCACAACAAAGCCTATCTGTTTAGATAGCAGCAAAGATAAGCCTATATGTTTAGATAGCAGCAAAACAAAGCCTATCTCTTTAGATAGCAGCAAAGATAAGCCTATCTATTTAGATAGCAGCAAAACAAAGCCTATATGTTTAGATAGCAGCAAAGCTAATCCTATCTGTTTAGAAAGCAGTGAAATCAAGGCCTACCTGTTTTGATAGCAACAATACGCGAGCATAAGCCTATATGTCCAGATAGCATCAATACACAATTCTAAGCCTATCTGTCTAGATAGCAGCCTTCCTAATCAGGACCTGACACGATTTAAACTGCAAGTGTACAGCCGTCGTGTGTAGTAATATCCCGAAATCCGGGTTTATCGAATCCCAAGAGACTTCTTGTAAACTAATTATTTTTCTTAACCTTGTGTGGGCAAAGCGCGTTGATTTTGTTTGCTAAATCCTATTAAAAATAAAAGACAAAGATCTAAATTAATCAGGTGAATGACTTCACGATTAACATAGATTGGTTTATTGCAAGTGATTTAACAAGTGGACAAGTTCAGGATATCTCTACAGGTTCACTAGGGATCTCACACCAATTATGATTTATGTTCAAGCAACACGAATGTGTTCTACTTAGCCAAACGAGCAATTATACTTTGAAGATTCTTCAACCAAATTCTATATTCAAACTCTTGTACCTGATTCCTCTAGCCTACTCAAGTTTAAATACGCATTATGTTCTTGCGATCTACTCTTAGTTCTAGCTCACTAGCAAGATTCCTCAACCCTAGATACGGCTAGTGCTTGATTCAAATTCCGGCAACAACTATTGATTCCTCTAATAATTATTACCTAGACCAATCCTAAATCAAGCATAGCTAAGAAAAAGACATTCAATTAGACTCAAAGCATGAAGCATAATCCATAAATCACCAAACGTGGTGTTCAAACCCTAGCTCCCTATGAGATATCCCAAATTAAGGGTTTAGCTACGATTACACATGATCAAGATACAAAGTTTCATGATCATAAACCAAAAACTAGAGAGAGGGAAGAGAAAGATCAAACACAGCGTCTCCCAAGCTCCCCGTAGCTCCAAGCACTTGTCTCCAGCTCAAAGATACTGAAAAACTATGCCCTAAACCGTTCTAATATGTTTCCATAGTGTTTAGATGAAGTTCCAAGTAATTACACAAAAGCCCAACGTGTCTGCTGCTCGTGCCGATCTCTTCGCACGAAGAGAATTTGTCTTCGTGCGAAGACTGTTCTTCTTCGTGCGAAAGTCTTCCTATTTTGAGACAGCAAGCATGTTCAAGAAGACTTTCTTAATTTTGCTAAGTAAATTCTTCGTGCGAAGACAAATTGTCTTCGTGCGAAGACCACGTAGCTCAATGATTCTTGTTCTTCTTCAACGGTCCATAACTTTTTCGTCCGATGTCCGTTTTAGCTCCGTGACCCGCCGTTAGAAAGCTCTTCGAGTCAACTTTCAATTGCCACCGATCTCACTTCCATGCTCATCGTAGAATCCAAATTATCCTCAAAATAGCCTTAATTTGATCTAAAACATCCTGGAAAGGCAACTAAGCTTTTTGAAAAGCAAATAAGGACCCGGATTTTTATCCCGAACTCCGATGAATGTGATTTTTGCACATTTGGAGTCCTTTCGCAACGTAGACTTTTCTCATGTAGAGAAATTCCCGTTTCCGGACCGTTTTCTCCTTTTTCTCAATTATTGCCCAAATTTAGCGAAAACATCCAAAACCTGCCAAATTCGCCTTTTCTTCTATTCCGAACCTCGTTTCTTCTCTCCAATTGATTCCCGCATGCGTAATTCCTGTCAAACAACAACATGAACACTACCGCGAAGATCAAATGGGATAAATTATCGAAATCATACTCAAAACCATTAAGAAACGCCCGGATTGTACTTTAAAGTTCAAAAACATCCAAATGTGCATTTTCTTCATATTTTGGCTCAAATCTTGTCACTTTGCACCGAAACGCACAAAAATAACAATATAAAGTGTATATAAGATAACACTTATTAAGGAGTTATAAAATACCACCACACTTGCCATTTGCGCGTCCTGAGCAAAGTCTCATCTACTGCAACTAACTGTCTAATAGCCAAACAAACTCAAACGACTCTAACATGACTCAAGACACAAACAATGCATCAAGATGATGCAAATGCAATTCTAGACTCGATCTTAAACACATCAAAACTTTTAAATTCTTTATTTTTGGGAGATCACGCAATTTCAATACACATAGACTAGTGCTCATGGATGCTGAAAAAGTTAGGCAAGAGGTGTGAATCACAACTAAACTCGACAACAAGTAATTCCCCATAGTTAGTATAGTAAGATTAAATTTACTATAAAGAACAACTTACCTCTTCATGTGTGCTGATAAAAATAAGAGGCTAACCAAGGCTAAGCCACATTCATAGTCCGAGCTACTATTCCGCTAATGGTCAAAATATGATGAGGCTTAAGGACAAAAATGATATAACTTGTATGAAGCAAAAATTCTAAAGCGTCACATAAGCTCACCAAACCCCATATCTCACACACCCTCACCCTGATGATAGGAATCCACAACCCGAATCTCACCGACTCAGGCCCACAATCCCCTCAAACTCCGGTACCATGCCAATCCCGTGGCCATCAAAGCAAATAATGTGCAAAACTCATCTTAGTCTTCAATTCGGAACTAAGAACTTTCACCACTCGATTTTCAATAAACACAACTTTATTTCTTTCTCTCCTTTTTTTCTCTCTTTCTTTTTTTTTTCTATAAATTTTTTTCTTTTTTTTTTCTTTCTCTCAATCAAATATCAATACGATCAAATAAATATGTCCTTCAAGAATCAAGCAATAATACTCATGTTATGAGGAGGGAATAGACGATCCGATGAATGAGTATCACGAATAAAATTCATCTCCCCCTAACTCAATAAAATACACGGTGTCACCAAACAAAGCTGCAAGTCAATCAAAGCACGTGTGTGGAGGTGGAGTCGTCAAAAGTACCATATCTCTGTCCGTAGTCAAATTTCGACACCCCCAAACTAGAATATTGTCATGTCCCCCTCTCAAGTTGTCAAACAAGATATGTCATGTGCCTAATCCAAACGAACCTCCTACACGGAAATGATAGAAATCCAGTACCTAGCACATTCCATCAATTAAGTACAACCAACCCATTTGGTGCGGATTAGACGTCACACACTCAGGCTCTCCACTGATGTGTCCATGGTGTAATGACATGGAACACCGCCACACCTTAGTGTGCAAGCCATCTCACTCACCCTCGCATCCCCTCTTAGATATCCAATGAAGCACATGCGATATGCAAAACTCACAAAAATATGTAATGAAGCACTCCCTCAAAAAAACCCCTCAACTACTTCTCCCTCGTGACGCTCTAGAAAGGTGATTCTAAACGATATATGATGAAGGCCAAGAATTGTCTCCCTAAGTCAAAGAGGCTAACAATGAATCCAAGGATCAATTAGGGTTACTAGTGGTCCTACAAGGTAAGATCTAAAAAGCAGTGAGTGCTCTAATACACATCCTCGCACAGCTGTTCTGTGTGCCACTACGAGGCGGGCTGGCGACTACCTAAGACGGACAAAATGCACATTCGACTTGTTTAGCACACACCAAGCTCAACTCTTGTATAGAAAAACAACACACACTTTAGCTTTTAAAATTTAATATTAGTTTACAAAATAGATAGGCATTCCCGTAATGAGATTCTCTCTATACTTACTAGGGAAAACTAAACGTGTCACTCTCGATCAAAATTCACACCCTATGCCTAAAGTTTTCACATCTCACTAAATCAACCAAGTCTATGCTTCTCTCAATTGCCCGTTCTCAAAATTTTCAATTTTTCTCATTTTTTATGAATTTTTATCCTTTTCTCATTTTTTTTTTGTATTTTTCATAATGTCCTAACTCTATATGCAAGGCTCAGACTCGAAAAAATTTGACTCTACACAATTTATTTTTTTGGTAGGTATACTCAATTATTTAAAAGTGCAAACAATATGTAAATCTATCCTACACAATACGACAATATAATTAAAAACTAAACATAAACATCAACATTAACTCACAATACACTATAAGCACATCCTACATGTAACTGGCTATGCAAGACACATTTGGCCAATAGACAGTTAAACCACCCCCACACTGAATGCTTCGTTGTCCTCAACGAATTCAGAGAGTAAACATAGGACTCAGCAATCAATGCGGAAGGCCAGTAGATGAGATGGAGCTATGACATACTTATATAAAATAAACACAAAATTTAGCAAGAGAAAAAAGATACTCACAACCACCTCAAGGGTGGGGAAGAAATCACGCCAAGCAGTCCCCAAGCACAGTAGTGGTGCCACCATGCTCCTATACAGTCAATGTGTACTCGCACACCGGGGTCGACTGCCCTCCTCTACTAAAATTCATGTCTGAAGAATCCCCAACTCGCATGAATGAGTCCCTGTGAAGGTCATGTGTGTCATGGCACACCGGGGTATACTCTCGCATATCCTGCTCAAATATGTCACTTGGAAACAAATGTCAGTCCCTCACTCTCTCATCTCTCCACAATAAAGAAACAAAACACACGCAGCTTTATTAAAAACTAACTCCCTAAATTAACGCAAAAGTAGGTTGGGTTGCCTCCCAACAAGCGCCTTGTAATTTAAGGTCGACGACCCGACCCAGTTACCTCAAACATGATTAAGGCAGCTTTTCTCTCCACTTCTTCTTCTTCCACCATCGCTTCTCTTTTTGTCTCTTCTCAGGCAAGCAAGCATAAGTCAATGGCAAGAAGAAAGAAAAGTTGTTAGCCGCCACATGCCTTGTTTTACCTTTCATCTTCTTTCAATTCTTCAAAACTATATCCGTCGAGGATTGGCCATTTGAATCTAGGATCTCAAGTGGAACGGCTGCAACTCTGAATTCTGCATTTTCTGCTTCCTTCCCTAGCTCTTTTCTCGGAATCACAGGTGGTAAATCATGGATTGCATAAAATTGGGGTCTTTGGTCTTCCTCGTGCGATTTTCCTAGTTTTATAATCTCGAAGAGATATGGATTCGGGTGAGGAACTTCTTGATACATGTCCATGTGAACCTCTCCATGCAATAATTTTTTAGCTTCATGGCTTTGTTCCTTAAAGAAAATATCTTCATTGGGCCATAAGCTTGCGATGTCCACACTCTCACATTCATGCCATGACTCCGGAATTATGCGAGGCACAAGTTGTATAGGCTTCACAATATCATCCCAATCTGAGTCTGAATCTGAGTCTGAAGCAGCCCAAGGATATATTACTTCATGATGAACAATATTATAGACATAGACCTCTAGGGGTCCATCGTCTTCCTCTTCGCACTCCTCAACTAAGTCAGAAATGATGTTGCTTGACCCATCGTCATTATCAGCATATGTCAATGCACTCGAACGTTCTTCCAAGTGTTGTCCCTTTAACTGGAGAGTTTCATCCATCCTATTAATCCCTTCCTCCATTCTGTCCATACTAGCTATCAGAAGCTTCAATATTTCTTTCATCTCCGTATCTTCTTGATTGAAAGGAGGAGGGGTGTACATATCTCCATAGGAGTAGTACGGCTGGTAGTCTGGAGCTTGCCCGTAGAAATTATACCCCCACATGATCACCAAGATACCTGCACAATCATACGCTAGGAAGCAGGTGATATAAACAAATTAATGAACAAAAGAAAAAAATAAAATTCTCTAAAGTTAAGAATAATAACTAATTTAGCCGAAGTCCCCGACAACGGCGCCAGAAACTTGACACGATTTAAACTGCAAGTGTATAGCCGTCGTGTGTAGTAATATCCGGAAATCCAGGTTTATCGAATCCCAAGAGACTTCTTGTAAACTAATTATTTTTCTTAACCTTGTGTGGGTAAAGCGCGTTGATTTTGTTTGCTAAATCCTACTAAAAATAAAAGACAAAGATCTCAATTAATCAGGTGAATGACTTCACGATTAACAAAGATTGGTTTATTGCAAGTGATTTAATAAGTGGACAAGTTCAGGATATCTCTACAGGTTCACTAGGGATCTCACACCAATTATGATTTATGTTCAAGCAACATGAATGTGTTCTACTTAGCCAAACGAGCAATTATACTTTGAAGATTCCTCAACCAAAGTCTATATTCAAACTCTTGTACCTGATTCCTCTAGCCTACTCAAGTTTAAATACGCATTATGTTCTTGCGATCTACTCTTACTTCTAGCTCACTAGCAAGATTCCTCAACCCTAGATACGACTACTGCTTGATTCAAATTCCGGCAACAACTATTGATTCCTCTAATAATTATTACCTAGACCAATCCTAAATCAAGCATAGCTAAGCAAAAGACATTCAATTAGGCTCAAAGCATGAAGCATAATCCATAAATCACCAAACGTGGTGTTCAAACCCTAGCTCCCTATGAGATATCCCAAATTAAGGGTTTAGCTACGATTACACATGATCAAGATACAAAGTTTCATGATCATAAACCAAAAACTAGAGAGAGGGAAGAGAAAGGATCAAACAAAGCGTCTCCCAAGCTCCCCGTAGCTCCAAGCACTTGTCTCCAACTCGAAGATACTGAAAAACTATGACCTAACCCGTTCTAATATGTTTCCATAGTGTTTAGATCAAGTTCCAAGTAATTGCACAAAAGCCCCAACGTTTCTGCTGCTCGTGCCGATCTCTTCGCACGAAGAGAATTTGTCTTCGTGCGAAGACTGTTCTTCTTCGTGCGAAAGTCTTCTTATTTTGAGACAGCAAGCATGTTCAAGAAGACTATCTGAATTTTGGCTAAGTAAAGTCTTCGTGCGAAGAAAAATTGTCTTCGTGCGAAGACCCTGTAGCTCTAGGATTCTTGTTCGTCTTCAACAGTCCATAACTTTTTCGTCCGATGTCTGTTTCAGCTCCGTGACCCGCCGTTAGAAATCTCTTCGAGTCTACTTTCTGTTGCCACCGATCTTACTTCCATCTTCATCGTAGAATCCAAATTATCCTCAAAATATCCTTAATTTTCTCTTAAACATCCTGTAAAGGCAACTAAGCTTTTTGAAAAGCAAATAAGGACCCGAATTTTGATCCCGAACTCTGATGAATGTGATTTTTGCACCTTTGGAGTCCTTTTGCGACGTAGACTTTGCTCATGTAGAGAAATTCCCGTTTCCATGCCGTTTTCTCCTTTTTCTCATTTATTGCCCAAATTTAGCGAAAACATCCAAAACGTGCCAAATTTGCTTTTTCTTCTATTCCGAACCTCGTTTCTTCTCCCCAATGGATTCCCGCATGCGTAATTCCTGTGAAAAAACAACACGAACACTACCGCGAAGATCAAATGTGATAAATTATCGAAATCATACTCAAAACCATTAAGAAACGCCTGGATTGTACTTTAACGTTAAAAAACATCCAAATGTGCATTTTCTTTATATTTTGGCTCAAATCTTGTCCCTTTGCACCGAAACGCACATAAATAACAATATAGAGTGTGTATAAGATAACTCTTATTAAGGAGTTATCAGGCACATTCCTGTATAATGGCAAAATCTAAACATCTTACCTACTCTCATAGAGTGGACCCGCAAGTTTTATATTTATCTGTTAAGATAAAGCTCTTTACACTCGATCTTTTGAAAAATACATTAGCAATACATGATGCCCAAGTTTTTCTAAATGACAACAGATTTAAGATTTTGTTTTATTAAAATAGCATCGTCATGCGATTAAAGCAATACTCAAAGGCACGGGTTAGTCAAAAACGGCAAAATGATGCTTAATGCGTGAAGCAAGAACAAAGGTAAAGTTCGCGGTTGTGATTAAGATGGTGCAAAAACTTACATCGAAAGACATTGTTCTAAATCAATTCAAACTATTACAATGCTAGACCACTAATCTTTGAAATTTTTTTTAGAAGTGAGTCTTCAGCCGAAAGCTTTATGGAGTTAGCAGATAGCAGATCCAAGCGAGCCTTGTCGTTCTTATGATGTTTCACGACCTCTTCAAACTCATTGATGGCTTTATCAAGCATCTCCTTGCGCGCCTTAAGAGTAGCCTTTTCCTTCTTGTAGTTAGTATAGCCGAACTTGAGTTGCGCAGAATTGTTAACCTTAACCAGCCTCTGTATGAGAAAATCAAGGTTTAGCCCACCTGCTGCAACTTGTTGGAGGCCATACGCGCTCGACAGAAGACATTGAGCACTAGCAATGGAGGTGCTTGCCGGAGTTGTTTGGCGTACTCTTTCCAAGAGAGCGGCCATCTCTTTAAGAAGATCCCCCCTGTATCTAGGTGCCAGCTCCAGAACTCTTGCAAACACGGTTGGATTTGAGACGCGCACCTTCATAAGTCATTCCAGACAAGCCTGATATATGCCTGTAGATATGAAAATGAAATAAAAGTACTTAGTGGTGATATGAGATCATATGTTGCGCAAAACGCTTGTACGAAGACTGTCTGACCAGTTCCCTCAACAATTTGCTGAAGTGAGGAAATTGGAGTTACGACTTGGCCACTAGAAGAGGCTGCCTCTGCTAACTTATGGTCTTTCAGAGCTTCACGCGCGAAGTACTCCTCAAGAATTGCATAGTTCCTCTGGGCAAAAATTGGTTCGACAATCTGCGAACCCCACATCGCCCATGTATTTTGGGCAAAGAGCGCGTCGAGATCCAAACCAGAGGAATCAACGACCATGCTAGGAAGTGACAAGTTTTCACAAGGTCCCTTTGAGGATGTATCACTTCTTGAGGTATTTGGCACAGGTGGAGTGATTCTTGCTGGCACCTCAGTCACATCTACTGGAGTAGTGGTCTTTGAGGTTGCGTCTTGATGAGGCTCAGCCATAACTGCGTCTTCATTCCTTCCCGCTTCGACCAAACTTGGTGCAGACTCTGGATTTTCTGGCACATTTTCATGCGCATCGTTAAGTTGCTTTCCAGGAACTACAGCAATATCGACCTCAGGGGTTGGAAGTTGAGAATTTTCCATGTCTTGATCTGGCACATTACTGTTCAAGTTTGACTCACGTTCAGTTCCTCCTTCATTAGACGGCACTGTACCCTCTCGAGCTTCTGGCATATTTTGGGGTGTGGGATTCGCAGTCACCACCACTTGATCAATTCCAGCTCGCTCGATTTCTCCAAGAGGGGCCCCCGTTGGCAACACGACTGCAGGAGCAACACTCGATGGAATCGAAGGAGTAGCAGCTACTTCCCGCTGAGAGATATCTTGGTCACCTGCAGCTGGAGATATTCTACTCGTAGGGGTATTAGCCCTCAGAGAAATCTATTGAGTAGCGCGTGCATCATTTCCCGGGGGAGAAGGGAGTCTATTTTCTTGAACCAAGTCTTGGTTAACATGATCAACATTCTGCTCTCGCTCCTGCTCAAGCTCTTCTTTTTCTTCTTGCTCTTGATCCATTATGAATTCGAGCCTTTCCTCGTCAACTTTAGCTTCACTGTCGATGGCTTGAAACTCTTCAGAGGGTTGCTCAATTGGATCTTCTGTTAAGGCATCACCAGAGGTTCAAGCAGTAGTCTCACAGACACGAACAACAAAACAGCGAAGGCGACGTCGTCTCAGCATCAAAGGTTGCTCTGTCAAAATTACAAGTATCATTGAGTCTGAAAAAAAGCCCATATGACTAGAATTCAAAGGGTTTTATGATAACAAATACCTCCACATTCATATGGGATATTTTCCAATTCTAAGTGGATTGCTTACCTGATGCTTCACCGCATTGGTCTACTAACCAACGAAGAATATCTCCCTTAGATACCCCACGATTTAAAGCTTCATAGATAAGTTCTTGGTGAGATAGGGAAAACAGGTATATAGTACCTTCCTCATCGTCGTCGTCGACAATCTCTTGAAAGTCATGTTGAGCGTTCTCCAGCTGACCTACGGCAGACTGCGAACACTGAGCTTGCTCCTCAAGGTTTTCCTTCTTAGCTTCTGCAATGTCGCGCTCTTCCTGCAGCTGCGCGTCCCTTTCAGTTTTCTTGGTCATGGAGATAGATTATGCGATCACCTCTTCTTCAGTTGGGCCTTCCGGTATTTCCAAGGATTCGTCGCTATCTGCAAAGAATATGCATGTTAACAAAATAAGCTTTTAATTCGAAGACTGAATAGAAGTCTTGGGATTTATTCACCTTCTCGTCTAACCAAGTTTTTTGCAGATGAAGGCTGAGCCCTCCCCTTTGGAACAGGGTTAGCTCTTGAAAGTTATGTTGGTCTAGGTGCCGCCGCGCATGTTTTCAAGTAGAAATTTCTCGCTACGCGATTAATTATAATTGTTCCAAATTGTTCACAACTCTATTATTTATAATTCTTTCAAATCTCTTGATTTATTACAACTTATGTTTGTGTACGACTCAATACTTTACATGTCGTAGTGTGTATTTACTAGTTTTTACTGATCATTTTCTTCAAAAATGCGTCGACTTTTTCCATTTTAAAACCGCAGGTCATCAATCAAGGTGGGGGATGGGAACGCAGATAGAGACGAAGACGTTTAGCTTAAGTTAGATCACATAGTTTTTTTTAACATATAGTACTTGTAAACTTGTCTTCTCAAAGATTGTTTTATTTATTAGCTAAATTGTAATATTGTAAACTTATTCATACTTTTGGTTATCGATTGTATCTTTAACCTCGAACCGAGATCCCGGGTTGTTTCAGGACGCCTCCCAGTTCACATCTCATATAGAGTCTTCATGACTGATTTGGATGAAACACTGTTACGCGTGAAAGCTGCACATAATAAAGTGTGCCCCCAAAATGACAATGGAAGATCAGCTTGACTTATCATAGATCGAACCATGTCCAACAGAGTTCGATTCCTCCTCTCGGACACGCCATTCCACTGTGGCGTTCCGGGTGGAGTGAGTTGGGACGGGATCCCACACTCTCTAAGATAGTTGTCAAACTCTTGTCTTAAGTATTATCCTCCACGATCCTAACGTATAGCGTTAATACTTTTGCCAAGTTTCTTTTCTAATTAATTCTTCAATTCTTTGAAATTTTCAAAGGATTCGGATTTGGCCTTCATAAGGTATACAAATCCATATCTACTGAAATCATCAGTATATGTAATGAAATAAAGATAACCACCTCTCGCAGGTGTGGCAAATGGCCTACATACATCAGTACACGAGAGCCAATTGCTCACTAGTGTTCTCACATTTCTTGTTGATAGGGGACTTTATCATTTTTTCTAATAAACGAGCCTCACAAGTCTCATATGATTCATAATAAAATGAGTCTAGGAATCCATCCTTATGGAGTCTAGAAATGTGTTTCTCGTTTATATGGCTCAAACGATAATGCCATTAATAAGTAGGATTTAAATCTTTAGTTTTAATCCTCTTGGTTTTAATGTTATAAACAGAGTTATCTAGATCAAGGATATACAATTCATTAAATAATAAAGCATTACAATAATGCAAACCTTCAAAATAAATGGAGCAACATTTGTCTTTTATTTTAATAGAACAACCTTTCTTGTCGAAACACGAAGTAGAAATAATGTTTCTGCTCATAGCAGATACAAAATAACAATTGTCTAATTCTAAGATAAATCAAGAAGGTAGAAATAACTCATAAACGCCTACGGCTAATGCAACAACTCTTGCTCCATTCCCCACACGCAAGTCTATCTCCCCTTTAGCCAGTGTTCTACTTCTCTTTAGATCATGCCCATATCGACAAATGTGAGATCCACATCCAGCATCCAATAGCCTAGACGAAGAGAAAGATAGATTGACATCTGTAATAAAAATACCTGGTGGTGGTGGAATCACTATTCCGAGCCTCTTATCTTCCAGATACTTTGGGTAGTTCCTTTTCCAATTTCCAGGCTGACTATAGTAGTGACACTCACCCTTAGTCACCCCCCCCCCAAAGGGCTTCAAGGCAGGCTCCTTAGATTTTGCAACTTTCTTGCTCTTTCTTTTGGAGGTAGAGGTAACTTGCTTTCCCTTTCCTTTACTGACCATCATTATGGCCTTGCCATTCCCTCTTTTGATGCTTTGTTCAGCTGTGCTCAACATATTGAGTAAATATCGCAGAGGCTTACTGATCTCATTCATTTTATAGTTCATGATGAATTGACTATGACTTTCAGGATACGATTGCAAGATGAGATCACTAGCCAAATCTTGACCCACCGGAAAACAAAGTACCCGATCATGCGCAATACATGAGGTCCTACCAAGTTTCCCTCTGATAGATGACACTTGAACAATGCTTGGCCACCTCATACTTCTCATGCCTAGCCTACTCTTGGAAGAGCTGCTTTAAATTTATGATCATATCAAACGCAGCCATGTTCTCGTATTGCTTCTGAAGCTCCGAGTTCATGGTGCAAAGCATAAGGCAAGATACATCATTACCATCGTCAACGCTCTTCTGATGTGCCTTTATGGCCGTAACAGTATTGTTTTCTGGACCTTCATGAACTTGCATTTCTAGAATGTACAATTTCTTTTCTTTCTTGAGAACGATTCTCAAGTTTCTGTACCAGTCCTGAAAGTTAATTCCAGAAAGCTTGTCCTTCTCGAGGACTGATCGTAGGGATTTTGATGAATTCGATGAATTATTTTCCAGTGGAATTTTACGAAATGAGAAACATACAAGTTTCCGTTTTTTTTTTTGAACAAATGACTACATTTAAGAATGGCTAGATTATTAAACCTAACTCCCACTATTTTTCTCAGATTAATAACCTTCTCTATTAATGCGTAAAATATGATATATCTTCTAGTGGGCCATGATCCATATTTCACCTCTTCTTGGGCCTGCTTTGGCACATCACCCAAGAATTAGTTATTTAGACAAGAACCCCTTCCAATTGCATCATATGCAACTCTTGGTTCAATTGGACAAATAACTAGTTATTTATCTATCCCGTAGATAATCCCAATTGCCTTAACTCTAGGCTTTCAATCCTTTTGAAGTAGCCTAATTGTGTCTAACCTCTTACTTCAACAATTTCACATTACTTGCTTGTGCCGTCGCATCATGCCGTAAAGATTCAAATCGCCTTGCTTTGCCAAGCCCGAATTTGATACATTATAGTTTTGACGAGTGTTAAGTAACGAGAAGGCAAAAATGCAATATTTTAATTTGAGGGATTTTCCTTTTGATTTTAATTGCTTTGTTGATCCATATCAACTGATCTACTTATTTGGGTTGGGCAATCCCAAAATAAAAGATCCGGGTTATTAATTATTATCTTGTCACAATTTGCATGCATCATCCATACACCAAAAATAAACAACAAGACAATAATTTAAACAACCATACACAAAAATAAATGTGATGTGGATGTGGCCTCCAAAAACTAAGATATTCCCAATTCAATGAGAATATTTGTAAGCCCTAAAAACAGCAAGCTCATTTCCATGTGCCTCCATCTTTAGTCCATGTGCCTTCAGCTTGTGGAAGGATGCCTTCTTGTGGTGTCTTCAATTCTTTAAGCTTCTTCTCCATGTCTTGACTATCATCTAACTATCTAATACTAGCTAGAATCTATACTAAATAGAAAGACCTCGCAAATTGAGGAGAAGACGACGTGCAAGCCGTAAAACTTAATTAATTACATTGATTACAATAAAACCAAACCACGAAATTAAACATCCACATCTAAGGCCTTATCCAATCACCATGAAAAAGTACATAATACAGTTAAAATCCAATTTTAACGCGGTTGGTCAATTTAATTAATTTTGGGATTTTCTAGGTTAAATACGGTTCAAGGGGCCTACAATACCCTTTGGTCGAACCCACAAAGGACCGCCACAAAGCCTTGGGCCGGTCGGCCCTAGCCTGTGCGGCCAAGCCGCTAGCTAGGCCGGCCCGGGCCGGCCCTTGGCCGTGGCTTTCTAGGCGCGCAAGGAGGGGCGGACGACCCTTGGGTTTCACCCTAGGGATGTTTCTTTCCTTCCATCCCAAGTTTGCATATTTTCAATCTTTAAGAAAAACTCATTTTTCCATAAAAAAATTATGCCCAAACACTATATTTCAAATCCCCAAAAGACATATCATATGTGAACGGAATTCGCTAATTTTTATATGAAGATTCAGATTAGCTCATTTCTTACTGAATCATATTCATTTTTCATCAATATACCAATTTTAGTTTTTACGCCCAAAGTAGTAGAATGATGTAAAAAAAACAATAACACATGAACACATAAACCACGTTATGTGCTATGACATGTGGGTCTTACACCACTGTAGGGTTTTGACACAGATTGCACAGCAGAATAACATAAAATGAACTCCATTCAAAGCCCTCCATGAATCCCAGATAATGCATCATAACGATGGTAAGGGATAAAAGTATCGTGTACCTTGTTTGTCTGAATTCATGACTTCACGTAGAATAATGTCCACGTCTCTATGAATATCCACACCTAGGATTGATTCGGATCTTTCTCATGCCTTTGTGCTAGTAACGGAAGAAGGAGGAAGAAGAAAATCACGCAAAACGAGGCTCCAAGAGTCGTGCGCCACAAGAGGCCGACGGTGATGAGGGGGTGTACGGGTAAGGGATTCGGCCCTTGCTCTGTCTCTCTCTCCTTGCTTTGTTCTCTCTCACTTTTGATAACAATTATGACACACTTATGAGAAAAAGAAGGCCTAAGCTAGGAGTGCCCTTATATTTCGTTAACCTGGTCATTCTTCTATTGTCTTACCTTCTCTTATTATATCTTTTCTTTTTATTTGTTCAGATAGAGAAAGAGAGAAGGCAAAAAGGGAATAGAAAGAGAAACAGAGAGTGCCTCAGGTGGTATGTGTTATAACATGGGTATCAAGCAAGAACGATGAACAGAAGTAAAGAACGAGACACGAAATGCCTTGTTGGAGTTGTGTTTGAGGCACTATGTGAGTGCCAACAAGAAGGATTGGGCGAACCTCTTGTACATAGCCCAGTTGTTGTATAACTTACAGCGGTCATATGCGACATGGAATAGTCCATTAGAACTTGGTAAAAGATAGCAGTAGTTGACGCCGAGCACGCTCGTGACTTCTTATGCATGTTCTAGCCCGAGGTCTTATCGGATGGCCAAGGATTGGCAGGAGCAGCGGGACTTGGCTCATGCCTACCTCCAGAAGGCCGCTAAGAGGATGGATAAATGTGCGGACAAGTAGAGGCGACGAGTGGAGTTCCATGTGGATGACATAGTGTCCGTAAAGTTCTTGCCGCAACAGTTTAAGCACACCCAACTGTTGCATGAGGTTTTGCTAAGGAAGTATGAGGGACCATTCGGGGTAACAAAATTGGCAAGGCGGGTGGAGTTGCTTCCGAATTTTAAGATTTATCCGGTCTTTCACGTGAGCTATCTTATGCCGTATCACGAGGATAAGGAAGACCCGGACCGTGGGGAGTCGAGGCAAGCACCACCGATGATAGCCACTTCTTTCGACAAGGAAGTGGACGAGATTTTGCAAGAGTGGACGATTAGGCGCAAGGGTGTGACGAAGCCGAAGGAGTACTTTGTCAAGTTGAAGGACAAACCCATGGATGAAAGAATGTGGGAAAGCGAGGAATCGTTGTGGCAGTTCAAGGACGAGATTGAGTGACTCCGAGCTGACGGCGCGACGAGGACGCCGCATCATTAGGTGGGGGAGAATGTCATCGGCTGCATTAGTTACTTGATATTTTTCCTTAGTGAATGCATTTAGGCCAGCCCATGACACGCTTGCCCACATGGAGTCAGGCTACTTTGGGCCTTTGAGATGTCCTAGCCCACTCAGCCCACTAGTTAGTCCGTTTTCTAGAAGCTTCTCATGTTGTAAGGAAGGATGAGTGTGTACGAAGCTCTAGAATAGCCAATTGTAAATATCTTATGCTAGATCATGGGGGAAAGTTCTAGGCCTTCGATCCTATCCGTTAGATTATATCTTCTCTAAATCCTTCCAGACTTGTATAAATAGGGAGGGGCTCATTTATCTTAACTCATCAAATCCAAGAGTTCTAATCTCTCTAAAGCAATACAAGTTCCTTTCCTTCATAGCTCTCTTTCAGTTGTTCTTATTCTTCCGCTAACATTCGGCTGAAGTCTAACTTAGTGTTTGCAGAGGGAATTGAAGAAACTAAGTTCCACACGAGAAGGTTGAGAAAAGCAGTTCGTGAGACAAAGCAAAGAAACGAAACTTGCAACAAAGGAACAAGACATTCTCTCACTAGAGAAGCAAAGAAATGGATGATGCAATAATGGATTTGTTGTTGTATGAAGAGAGTGATGGGGATCAGCCCAAAAAAAGTTAGTGAAACCTACCGCCAATAGAAAAAAACTTACAAGAAAAAATGGATAAAAAATTTAAGTAAGATGCACTGAACATACAAAATAAACACTTGCCTTCATTTATTAGGACATTTTCCACATTTTGTTTTTGTTCCCAAATAGTTTTCTTGTTCCCAAAGGCAGGTTCAGTGGTAATTACTATGAAGTTGAGTGGCAAGGATTAGTAGAGGTCCCTTTAAATAAATCATATAATCTAAGGTAACCCAGACTATGTTCATTGGGGACGCATGTATAATTGTTATGTCATTCTAAGCTTGCTTGTTGATGGTGTGGTATATGGGGTCTAGAGAAATGGTTGTAGCTTTAGCGACTCCCATGGTTGGTTGGGGCTTCGAAAATTACTCTAGTAGATCACATATTCAACAACATATTTTTATTGGCTGACCTTTACTTGTTGATATTTTTCTATTCTACCTCTTCGTTGGTTATGTCGAGGGCCGATGACCCTTCTCTTGAAGTACCTCCCCGAGACGTCAAAACTGACATCAGCGTAACAACCAATGTTGTTTCTGGTACAGCTGGTGTATCTGCACCTCCCCTCCCGGTCGAGTCCGACCCCACTTCCCGCAGCAGTCCTAAGATTGGGCACGAGACCGCCGTTGATCCCACCAAGTCCGTTACTGATGGAATTTCTGAGATTGTTGAGGAAACTATCATTGGGTGATGGGTAGTATATGCAAGCAATTTCTTAAGTTTGACTATGAATCAAATTTGTTAATCCTTTGGGTTGACGAAAAAAATGTTTGGGCGGTGCATGGTATCTTTTTGAATATTCACATTTTTTTTGTAGCAAATGGTCAAAGTAACTTGGAATGCATTCCACTACCATATTGGTGTCCTACTCTATATGAAAGGGGCAATTTGTTTTGGTTTGTAATAGTTAGTAGTAACACATGCACACACTGACACAGAGAGCTTTGTGAGTTGAGAGCTTTTTTGGTGCGTGTGCGTTTATGGTTGTATTCGGTTCGGGTTTGTTTCTCTCAATAAATCAGGTTCGGGTTGTGGAGTAGCTTGTATTTAAACTAGCGAACCATGTAAAAATTATGTGTCTTGTTTTATTTTTCTTTTGTCGTTCTTGCTTGATACCCGGATTTATAGCAAATTGGTATCAGAGCTCGGGTCAGGTTAGGGTTTTAAGAAGGAACGATGTCACGTTTAATGAAGATCGAGAAGTTCAGTGGGAGAAACAGTTTAGTCTGTGCCAGATCAAGATAAAGGATGTTGTTGAAACGCGACGATATTTGGCTGCCTCTGGCGTCCAACAAGGTCAACATGGACGCAACCACTTCGTCGTATCTAAAGATGGAGGAGAAGGTAAACGCAACGATCATGTTTCTTCTGACACACGACGTGATCAACGGTGTCGCAGATCAGGAGAAGGCGGCTGCTTTGTGGGTCAAGTTGGAGGATCTCTACATGAAGAAATTTGTGGCAAACAAGTTGATGCTCAAGCAACGGCTATTCGGGTTGCGAATGTCTGGAGGTACACAAATTAGTGATCACTTAGATGTTCTAAACACTATTCTGCTTGAATTGCGTAATAGTGAGGAGAAAATAAGTAATGAGGATGCGGCCTTAATTCTGGTGGTGTCGCTGCCTCCATCGTATGAGGCTTTCGTGCAATCTTTTATTATTGGGAAAGATACGATAATCCTAGAAGAGGTTAGATCTTTTACTATTATCCCGCTTCTTTTACAACTGAAAGAAGAGGGAACAGAGTGGTACACAAGATGAAAACATTTCTTTTACTACTATCTCGTTTCTTTTACGACTGATTTAAGTTGTTTGTTGGTAAACAACCGATTCAATATAAACAATAAATGATGAATTTGCACTAAGTAGACTTGTGTAAAATATTACTCCGGCCGTCCCATAATTTTAGTCTTCTATTCTTTTTGTGGTTGTACCAAATCTTCTGTCCACTTACCTTTTCTTGTAGCTTTCAATATTGTAATTTCTCTGAATTATTCCTAGAAAATAATCCTGACATCATCAGACAGTTAAAAAGTTAAAGTATTCAAGTAAATGACCTGACAAAAAGTTAATGGATTTTTTCCTTATGAAAAAATATATATTAAACAGAGGGGCACAAACCAGCGCAATCAACCGATTGTGCTAAGAAAACTTTACCGGGTAGCTTTGACAGATCCAAAGCACCAGAGATTTTCTCCATTCTACACCATAAGGCTAACTCATGAGCTACTCAATTAAATTTCCTACTAACATGCAAAAAATGAAATTGGAAATAAATTAGGAAGAGTCTTCAAACAGAGAAGTCTATTTCTCCACCTCCACCAGCTGAACAAGGGTCATTGAATGCCATGACAATAGTAGCAGCATCAGTCTCAATAAAGATGTGAACTTGTATCTGAAAGAAGTTGTAGGCTCTCAGAATGGAGCAATTATTTAGTGCTCCAAAAGAGCACCATTTGGTGCTCTACAACCAATAAGCAGCGCCACACTTACACAAATTGTTGGCTACTTCCACTGTTGAAAATTCTCCCTCTTTCAGCAAACATGATTGATCAATTTCTATCCTTAACCACCACTCCTAGGCCAACAGAAGAGTGTTTTACACTAACATCACAATTAATTTTGTAAGTACCTGGGCTTGGAGGTTGCCAATGAAGCACTGAGGTCTCTGTCTGACGTGGTGGTGATTCACCTCACCATAACAACTAGAGAATTCTTCAAAGGCATGATCAATTTTCTGAATAATCATCTTCATATCTCTGATTTTTTGGGTAGTTCACTTTTCATTTCTGATCTTCCAGATCTTATCTGTGATGTTAGTGTAATACTTACACGTCTCCTTGATTAGTTGGAATTCTCAAAGGGGTCCAAAATATTGAGACAGAGGTAATAGTAGAAAGGAGTTGCAAGGATGTTTATGGACCTTGTTTGGATAGAGATGTTTGGTAAACTTCAGCCCAAAGTTAACCAAAATATCTTTCTAAACTTTATAAGACTCACATTTAATTTATTTTTCTACTAACATAAAAGTCAAAATCTCAAAATTCAAAATCTTCATATCCAAATACAACAGAGATTTGATTTTCTAAACCATAAAATCTTGTAATCCAAACAGGACCATGGTCAAATTTGCTGCTAGCTCATGACAAACCATTTTACGTGAAAATACATATCAGTCATCATATAACTAGGCTACAAATGAATAAAATGATTAACGCCTAACATCTTGTGTCCGTGGTTTTATTTGTTTGTTTGTTTGTTGTTGTTGTTGTTGTTGTTGTGTTTTTTTTTTTTTTTTTTTTTTTTTTTTTTTTTTTTTTACAGAAAATGAAACTAAAACTATGAAGTAGTACTATGAAAGAAGGGCTGAAGGAAAACTTTTAGAAGTCGAGGGTGGGGTTAAAATTAAAGAAAACAAAAGGTGATTTATTTATTAAAAACTGCAGTATCACAGTTGTAATATCAAATTGAAAAGTGAGTAATAATAAGAACATATAGAAATAATCCATGGTGTGGTGGCCAACCGTGTGACCTTGATCTCCTCAAAAATAATGCACGCATGCATGCACTACCTACGAAACAAAAACCATTAGGTGCCTTTCACTCTCCCTGATCCAATCTTTGACCACTTACCTTGTTTAGTTAAAACAAGTAGTCCTTCGATACGCAATGAAAAAGAAAACTATATTAGTAAAACAGACATCCTCGATTACTGCTAACCCATTTCCTATAAAAAAAAAGTGTAACTATGAACCGGCACTTCGGAAAGGCCAGAGAATACCTTAAAACAGCTTTTATGCATGTTTGAAGGTTATGGCCTCTTATGGCCTCTCTTCTTTTTTTTTTTTTTTTTTGCAAAAGTGAGAGTAGTTATATCCCTTATTGTGTCATTTTATAATTTAAATATTATTTTTAACTCATAATAAAATATTTTGTTAATCTCTTGTATTTTATAATAATAAAAAATGTATGACCGACCTTTGTCAAATGTGCTATAGCATTGTATTTCCTCTCTTTCCTCCTGCTTGACTTGCATGGTTACTTTGACAAACTAATTTAGCTAACGATATGACACGAGAATGTTAATTTATTTCATAATATTGCAGTGTTAAGTAAGATGTATAATGATATGCAAAGATTAAAACGTTTTTATATCATATCGTTAACTAAATTACTCAGTTAATTAAAATGAACATTAAAATCAAACAAGAAGAAAGAGAGGGAACATATGAAGTCATAAATTGAACTTTGTTTAATATATTTTGGACAATTACTCGAGAAATTTTGAAATCTTGATGGCACAATGCGTGGCATGGTAGCCCAACTGCATGATATAAACTCTGCAGCATAGTAAGTTGGCAAACTGGAAAAAAAGTAGAGGATGTGAGGCATATGTTTGACTTTTTTACAGTCAAACACTTGTGTGAGATCAAAAGTGTCAGCTGTGTTGACACCAACAATACGAGGTTTACAGGTCGTGAGAGATCAAAAGCATAGCGCAAAATCCGGTGGTCCATGTGAATAAAACCCAACCCCAAATAAGTGCTCTTCTTCAAACAACCAGGAAGGAACAAAAACAGTAATGGAAGAGTTGATCTGTGAAGTAATATTTGTTGTTTGTTTGTATACATGCGAGCGAGTGAAGACAAGATCACGAGAATAATTGGAGGAGGACGAAGCATGCAGAGAGATATACATGAAAATGGTACGTACTCACAGGGTGTAAGAGAGACCACCAGCTTTAGAGACGATTGGTCATGAAACTGACAAAGGATTTTGTTTGGTATTCATGTTTTTAAAAAAGATTGTATAATCACTATTTTTTCCGAGACGCATCTCCTAATGTATTTTCAGCTCCATCACCTTAATCAGGTAATTTTGAACATCTCCGACAACTTCTTCTTATTGAGATCTGACATTCTTGAAGATAATATCATTTCTCTTCTTCCAAAGCCTTCAAATTAGCAAGCTCATAACTTCATCTTATTGAGATCTGACATTCTTGAAGATAATTTCATTTCTCTTCTTCCAAAGCCTTCAAATTAGCAAGCTCATAATCTCTCTCTGATTCGCAGCAATAACATTGGAAGGCCACCAGATCTAGAGATGAGGTTGGAAATGATCCACAAAATCACCTCAAAATAACGAGATCCAACAATTTCGAGCGAACTTGCAGTAGAGAAACAGGTGAGACTTTGTTTCTTTGTCGTTTTTTACAAACTACACAAAGAATGTCTACCTCCATACCTCTTTTAATGAGGTTGTCACGGACCGGCAGCCCCTTAAACAGAGCTCTCTAGATTGGAAACATGATTCTTTTCGAGATCTTTTCTTTTCAGAAAAGGGTCCACCAATCTGGGTTTGGGTCCGAACAGTTACCCAATTGAGGGTTTTTGCCTCTATCTTCACGTGATTTAATCAGCCGATATCCTGAATTAACTGAGTAGTTTCCATCAGCTTAGTAATGCCAAATCAAACAGTAAGCTGTTGGGATATCTTGAATAGTAATTCTTATTACCTATGTTGCGTCTTCTTCCCAAAACAGAGTTTTGATGCGATGCTCATCCCGTTATCTGTTTTCTGTAATCTGATCGGCCGCCCTAACCGGCGGTCCATCGGCCGGAGCTGGGGTGAGGGGTTTGAAAGTCTCTTCCCTGTATAGCCAGAGATATGTGAATGCGTTTAGCTGTTCCCTGTTGACCATCCTCCAGCGACATCCACTCAGAACCATATTTTTACTTGAATAATGCTTCTCCATAAAAGAGAACACCCTGCTTTAGCTTCAGCTTTTAACAAACTATATTCTTTGTAGTATTTGTGCCGAAGCACTTTTGCGTGAAACGATTTTGGCTTGGTAAGGGTTCTCCAAAATTGTTTTCCTAACATAACTGTGTTGAAATGCTGCAGGTGGTGACAACCAAGAACCCCCTTGATCTATTGTTTTTTATCCGGTCCAGCTAATCCAGATGATCTTCCTCTTCCTGTCATTTGAACCCCACCAAAACTTGGACATCTCCCTCAAGTCTATCACAGAGGTTTACATGTAGTTTA
Organism: Linanthus parryae; assembly: GCA_023055425.1. Classification (NCBI taxonomy): domain Eukaryota; kingdom Viridiplantae; phylum Streptophyta; class Magnoliopsida; order Ericales; family Polemoniaceae; genus Linanthus; species Linanthus parryae. The sequence continues at coordinate 71,904,357 of JALGPY010000002.1, forward strand.
AAAAACCCATGGCATACTTGGGAATTGCCTCAATAATAGATTTCAGCTGAATTTCTTTCCCCGTTGGATAGAGGTACTTTTCTTTCCAACCATTCATTTTGAATTGTACTTTATCCGATATATTATGAAAATTGATCATGTGTTTTTGACAAATGGTTGATGGCAGGCATATGTGCCGGTCGTGTATCACATCCTTCTTCACCCCACACAGAGCTAAGTTGATCACCAACCTCTTTCGAGACATTATTGGAAAAGACGGTAGAGGACTTATCAAGAATAATTTTCTGACAAGTAGCCTATTCATACACATGTAATAACGTTGATAGGGTATGTACTTCATTTGGCGAAGGTTTAGCAAAAAACATGTTGTCGAAAAAAAGAGGTGCGACACCTTCAGTCCTCCTCGCGATGCAGCCACCCCTGTAATAGTACCACTAAGCATAGATTGCATGACAGCTCGAGAGAGAACTTCACCAAAAAATAAGAACAAATAAGGATGATGGGACATCCCTAACGAAGCCCCCGCTTGGGCACAATGTTACCAACTACTTGTCAGATAAAAGAAAAGGAAAAGATAGTCATAGAAATGCGATCATACACAAGCTTGATCCACTTTGGGCCAAAACCTATTTTGGCGAGAACTTTAGTAAGGAATGACCACTCCACCCGGTCATACGCCTTACTAATATCCATTTTCAGCGCCAAATATAATCCCTTGTTCTTAAATCTCTTCCTCATCGAGTGTAGAATTTCAAAATTCATAATAATATTATCCTTTATCAATTTGCCTGGTACAAATGCACTCTGGCTTTCTGAGATAATATCAGGTAGAATCTTTTTAACCTGTTAGCCATAGTTTTCGAGACTAATTATTAGATAAAAGTACAAAGACTAATAGGCCGGAGATCAGTTGAATTCTAACCGGCTTCACTTTTGGTATGAGAGCCAAAAGTGTGTGGTTGAATTCGGAACAATTTGATTTCCATTAAGAATTAATCTGAAGCACACAATTACCAACATCTTCTTTAAGAGTATTCGAGTATCTTTGAAAAAAGATAGTTGGAAAACCATCAACTTCTGTGGATTTTAGAGGTCCAATTTGCATTAAACTTTCGGTAACCTCCTGGATAGAGTACGGAATCTCTGAAAAAAATCTTTGCTCCAAGCAAATATCGTATGTTACATAATCTAGCATTCTGTCGACATCTTCGACAGATGGATTACAAGAAGCAAAAATATCATTAATATATTTAGACAGAACCTGGATAACATCTTCATCTTTCGTTTTCCAATTACCTTCACTGTCTTCGAGGCCATTAATGGAATTCCGAACTTTACGCGCTGAGGCCTTGCGTTGAAAGAAAGCAGCATTTTTGTCTCCATTTTTAACCACTGAACTTGCGATCTCTACTGCCATATTTTCTCCTCTTAAGCAGTAAATACGAGAGCTCCTTTTTAGCTTTCCGACACTGAGCCGCAATACAATTTGTTTGTTTGTGTCTTTCAAGTCTTGTGATCTTTTTCTTCAACTCCCTAATTTTCCTTTTAACATTTCCAAAACTAGTGTTTGACCAATCCTGTAAATCTTCAACAAACATATCCAGTTTGCTCTTGACTGAGCTTCAGTAGTTGGGCCAAAGAATCTTCATTGTATCATCATAACCGCCATTGTGGACCCAAGCAGATTCAAAGAAGAATCTCCTCGATCCTATAGGTGTTGTCTCAAGATGTTGCACACCAAACAGGAGCTCAATCGGTGTATGATCAGACGTGGCAGTTACCAAGTTGTTAACTCGGCTATTCCCATAGAGGTTTCACCAGTTTAAGTTCGTTACCACCCGATCTAATGTTTCCGGGATATTCTCCTCATCATCTTGGTTGTTGCTCCACGTGTAAGGGTTTCCCATGGACCCTAAGTCTTTTAAATCACAAACTTTAAGGACCGAATAAAAAGTATCAGTTTGGGTTGAAGATATGTTCCTTCCCTCCTCCTTATCTGCTTGAGAAAGAATTTCGTTGAATTCTCCCAAAACGCACAACGGAGCATCTTCGTAAGGTTTTAGGCGACACAAGAGCGTCCACGAATGATGTCTCTCAGATTTTCAAGGATCCCCGACAATCCAATGAAAATCCAATGATCTTCCTATTCAAATTTTATACGACAGTGAATGTAGTTGATCGAACTGGAAATAGGGGTTACCTCAATCTTCTCATCCCAAAGAAGGTCCAGCCCTCCACTACGACCAATATTGTTCACAAACGTACTATTTTCATATCCAACCTTTGCTTTGACAGTCTCCATCTCATGTGAATACAACCTAGTCTCCATGAGAATGACTAGATTGGGGCGACTATCATTCACGATGTCGCAAAGAGAGAGAACATTACGGAGGTTCCCAAGCCCCCGCACGTTCCGTCTTAGGGCACTCATTGTTCTAGGCAGAGCTGCTCTGGATTAGATTTTGGGTGGATGTCTTTGCAAATCATATCTTCTGACGCGCCTTTTTTCCCTCTCATGGATCAGGTTCAGGACTTTCCACAACCTCATCTTTGGTTGAGCTTTTTATGTTGGCATTCGGGTTGCAATACCGTTTGCCTCCGCCTTCCGAAATACCAGATTCAGTGGTGGTAATCACAATTTGCCCCGCTTTTTTTCTTCTCGTAGTGACTCCTTCGTCTTAAACCTTCTCTTTTGCTTTATTCTAGGCTCTATCTTTTATATTGATCATCTTCCTCTTATTAATCAAGTTTTTGATGTGCCAAAGTTGAATTCACGTGGGGTAGCAATCTTAGCCAAACTACCCAAACTAAAATTGAGTTTTTCTCCAACTAGTGGAGTAAATTCGGTTGTTGGGATTGATGATTTACCCCAATCTTTAGTGATCTGATTGGTATGATTGGATAGAGATTGTAATTTTGGTTGCTAGTTTGAGTTGGCTGCCTTATAACTAAATCTTGACTTTCCTTTAGTCCAATAATCGTTTCCCCCTTCCCATTAGGGAATTAAGATTCGACCCCTCCCCGGGGTTTCATTTTTTTCTATGGCTCGCCAAACTGTCCGAACGCTTTTGGCCTCCTTGACGTCTGAGCAACCACTTACCGAACTCCGGATGCTTTTCTTCTTGAATCATATTGTTCCTCTTCTCGCATATGTTAGCATTGTGATGCACGCGGCCGCACCATTCACAGATGTATGGGATTATCTCATATGAGAGATTAACCCAGTATTTGTCTCCTTCTTGGGTTCTTACAAGAGCTCTTCTTCGTAAGGCTTTGTACGTCTTGATACAGGTTCGAGATCTGATACAGCGATCCTTCTCGTCGCCTTCGAGATGGATAGCAATTCTTCTTACCTCCTCCGATTGAAGCCGCCACTAGGGATCCGATATCTTCTATTCTATAAAACATCGTGGTTTGAATTTGAAATATCTTTTCAGCTTTTGGATTAAATCAACCCCAGTCCTTAGATCTCACCTACCAGCCACTTAACTACCCACTACTTAACTACCTACTACTTGAAAATTTACCCTCTCTCTCTCAGATTAATTTACATAACTTATGAGAAGTGTGTAAGAACATGACTTGATGGATATCATATAAAATTGTCGGGGACGCCATTTTCATCTTCTCCGCCAGCAAAATTGATCATAAAACGTGTTTTTTGGGTAGTGACATTGGGCACGGGCAATCCCCTAGTCATGTATAAGATAAAGTGGGAGTCCCCGTATTTGGATCCAGACTCATAAATAATTAATTCTACAGTCCTCGTCTCCTCCATTGATGTCCCATTCTTTATGTAAAAGGAGTTGGTATAGAAGCTCCAAGGGCCTCCAAATCGTGTTTTTTCCATCGATATTCTGTAGTACTGAATCTGAAATGAACTTGTTGTTACCCTCCTCCATCACCTTAAGATCATCATCCGGCCACCAGTCTTCTAAATAGTTACTTCATTCCTTGCACATCAAGTTTATCTTCTTCTATGAACTTACCGATTAAACAAAGCTTCCAATCTGCACAGACCTTGGAACAGCCTTCTTTCCACATCAACGCTTCGGTTTTCTCCTCCTCCGAAAGTGTGATTCGATCCACCCATTCATCATCTTCAAAATCCATACGTGAACAAACCTTCTTTCTAGAGAGAGAAACTCCTTTTTACCTTATTCAATTCATATATTAGAAAATATGTTGACGTTTCACGTAAAATAATATTTGGGTAAATTAACATTGAAAGTTAGTAATATTACTATTTTTTTATTTTATACATGTTTTTTCAGTACATAACAAACAATTTTTTAAAATTTTTAAACATATTTATCCAACATGCTATTTTTCTGTTGTTTCTTTTGTTTTTAAATGAATACCATAGAAGCTCGCATAAAAACAAAACCTTCCAAAAACGAGTGTGGCTCCCGCTCTTAAAACTCGATGCGTTGAAGGTTTAACATCGCTCTGAAGAGGATTTTGTAAACAAATTAGTTTTGAAAAATGATTTACTATGAGCACGTGCCTTGCACGTGGATATTTATTTGTTACAATATTTACATTAAGTTGTGTTATTTATGAATGAATTTCAAAAAATAAGACTAATGAGGAAAACAATTCAAACTTAAGAAAAAATTAAGAGAAGGAGTACATATCTGAAAGTCGATGAGTAATATACTCAACTTAGCAAATAAGTGGTAAATGAAATGTGTGTAAAACAATTTGGCATGCCGAAAACATGCTTAAGACTTATATGCCCATCAACGATGCAATTGAGTTTGGAAAAACGTCTTCGACGATACATGCTTCATTCTCCTCTTAAGTCGCATAGTGCAGTCCACTTAGATATTGCTATGCCTCCAAGGTACGGTCTCAAAAGTGATTACCAAATTTTAGGAAGAAAACAACGAGTACTGTAACATAATGAGGGAGGGAGAGAGTTGACAAGATATTGGGTACTGACTACTCACTACTGACTACTTCCTTTTATAATGATAAAGGTACTAATTCAAAAATGCACAAACTGGATAGTCACATCTACTCAGAAATTAAACGAGCTGAATAGTCACGACTGTTGAGGTTTGAGCTCATCAAAAAAATTATTTTAGATTATATTTCTAATTTCAATAGTCACAACTCTTCGAATTTGGGTTTCTCGTAAATTTGTTGTTTTGTAAGGGCCTAAAAACTGTTAGAACACCAAAACACTAATACACCTTTACAATTTAGAGAGTAATACGTAGCTTATCTTTTGGATATGCAATATGTTTGACTCATACTTGCAAGTAATTTGATAATAGATATGAGTAATATGTATGAGGGTCCGTTTCGTAAAGCGGTTATTTTTTTTTTCACCAAATCGATCAAGAGAGAGAGGGAGCACATCTGTACTCACCTGGGTCGCCTCCGCCACCATCCTCCGTCCGGCTTCCTCACCATCCTCCTTCCGTCCACCTCCTCTACCATCGTGGCCTCTGACTCTGCGAAAAAAGAAGAAGAAGAATTAGAAGAAGAAGAAGAACCGTCAAGAGAGAGAGGGGTGCAGATCTGAAATCTGAACTGACCGAGAGGTGATCCACCTTCTCCGTCGTCCACCCACTCTATCACAGTTGAAGTCACCATGGCCTCCGTTGTCGTCGTTGTCATCGAAGTCTTCTCCCCGTCGTCGCCGTCGAAGTATCCTCCTATCTCTGGCCCGTCGAAGTCTTCCTCTACCATTTTCTCTCGATCTCTCTCCATCTCTTTCTCTCTCTAAGGTATTTCTGTGATTTTTATGTGAGGTGAGAGGATAAGGTTTGAGTGGGTAGGGTTAGGAATGAGAAGAGGCAGGTGGGTATTATTGAGGAGGGTAAAATTGTCATTTCAATTGGTTAAGGTTACCGAAAAAAGAAATGGGAACAAAGAGGAGAGACGTACCAAAATAGAAATTGGGAGCAAAGAGCAGAGACGGAGTGGTAAGAATTTTCTATTCGGTTGCTTATGTTTTTGTTATTGATGTTTCTGATTAAATTACTTATAAAAATGGGGGCACATCAGTCACAAAATGCAAGATCTGCTCAAGTTTCACAGACCGCAGTCACGAAATCTAAGTTATATATGTTAATTGCATAGTAAAAATTGAATATGAAGTACATTTGGTACTAAATTTTCTTTGTGGTATGTTAATAGCATAACCCAAATGCACAAAGCTCTGTTGTTAGAGGGTCAAAAAGGGAATGGAGTGTCTCAGTCACACCCAAATAGGGTATGTTTTAATCTAATGTAAAGTTTGTTTCTGGGTTGTTTAATGTTCAATTGTTGTCTTGCTCAAATTTGGTTGGATGTACTGTGTTTATGTAATTGGTTGACTCAGTATTTGGTTTCAAATATGTGTCAAAGTGAGGATTTTCTGTGTCAAAGTGAGGATTTATTGTGTTTAAGTAAATAATTAACCCAAAAAGGGTATGTTTGAATCTAATGTAAAGTTTGTTTCTAGGTTGTTTAGTATTCAGTTGATGTCTTGCTCAAACTTGGTTGGATGTACTGAGTTTTATTTTCAATTTTGCATTTAGTTCACAGCTACATGTTTAGTACGTGTATTTTTCATTATGTACAAAGAGTGTTATTGGAGTTCATTAACTATTGATTATTCTGCTCATCAGAGATCTTTTTAATTTTTTGTAGGTTAACAACACAACTAGAGGTGGTGCATGATCTTTGAATGATCATGGTAGTGGTACAGGAGGTTCAGGAACTTCATCTTGGAGTCTGTTTTGATGATCTTACCAAGCTGTAATTAACCAAGCAAGAACTTTCATTTTTGTGAACTTAAAATACTAATGGCTTCATGCAAGAACTTGTAGACGATAAAGTTCTACGACGAATCTCAAACAAGCATAGGAACCACGCGAGAACTTGCATTCTTATGAACTTACAATTCTAATGGCTTCAAGCGAGAAAATGTAGATGATAAATGTAACACCCCCAAATGGCCAAACCCGGAAAGCCGAGAGGGTGTCACTCCGTACCCGAGGTTAAACTCGGATACAAGGAGGTTTTATTAATCAGAAGATCCAACGATTAACCATGAAATCCTTAAAATAAATTATTAAAAATGTTGTGCAACAAATTAGGGCATTATCCAAAAGTTAGGAAATTGAAACTATTTAAGAAATGTCTCATAACTAAGCGTGAATCTTCTAACTATTGCGATGTGTCTCGATTTCCCTCAAAAGTCATGCTTCCACCTAAACCTAATGTGCAGAAACAAAAAAGAAACACCGCAGTTTCTAAAATCAGCGGAAAATAATGAGTAAGCAACACCCATACATGTAAACAGATTATGAAGCAGTTTATAAAAATGACACATAAGTTTGAAGAGTATAAATTCGAGTAAGAAGGTATATGTATAAACCAAGTTTTCTTTTTTTACTTTCCTCTTGGGTAAATATTCCCAAATTCTCATCATTTTCCAATCGGGACTTCCTATTCTCAACCAAAAAGGTTCATCCTTTAGAAAACATATTTTACCATGTTGACACGGGGAGAAACCAAACAATTACACAACAAGGTGTGAACCAATAACACACTCTCAACACCATAGGTGTCGACACCCCCTAAGACTTCGTGCGGTCAGAGGAGTAAGTACGAGGAGCAACCCCGGGCTTGTGGCGGCCGAGTAACCAAATAAAACAGTATTGAGTGACCGTAGTCAACAACAACCGATACCAAAATAATAAAGTGTTCCCCAGTACAACTATTCCACTTTACGTCATTACGTCTTATTAATTCTCATGTGATAGTTTGTGATAAAATCACCTTTGTAGAAATCAGTAACTTTTCAAATAAACAGTTCAAGGAGATATTTCAATTTGAGATAATAAATCACAAAAGCAGTATAGACACGAAAGAAGATATGGGCAATAGGCCTGGCATGATTACTTACCTCAACAAAGCAATTACAGCAAATCAGTCATAATATTCGAAGTATCCTTCGTCAGAGAATTCGTTGCCTACAATTTCATAATATTTCTAAACAACACAGTACTAACTTACAAACAAAGTCCTATATGCCATTCATACATTCCCCTTGTATAATTCTCCAGTATTTTCCTAAGTAACAACTCACATTTATTATAAAAATCCTACTCATAAGCTAGCAATAATAGTTATGTAAATACGACTAACTTCTTTCTCTTGTAACGAAAGAAATCAACTAGATCTAACCCAAGATATTATATTACAAGAATTTAAATATAAAACTTCATAACTTATTCTAATATAAGAGATAATAAAGTTCTCAATAGTTGGTACTAACCCTAATTTGTTTTCTTCTTCATAAAGTTATAATAAAAAAATATTATTTTCATTCTTAATCCAACAATGGATTTTCAATTACCCAACAACCCAAGAAAAGAAATAGAAGAAGAATTAAGATTTAGGTTTGATATTTACCGGAAAAAGAATCGGAGAACAACGAAGACGGTGGCGGCTTCGGTGGGTAGCGGCGGCGGCGACAGCAGCGGCGGCGGTAGCGGGCAGCGGCGGCGGCTGCAACCTGGGCGGGTAGGAGAGAGAGAGTGAGCTCGAGAGTTTTGAAAGTTCTTTGATTTGGTGTGAATAAAATATGAGACTAGGGTGGATTTATATAGGCTTGAGAATAAGAGTTTATGGAAAACTAGGATTGTCATAGATTTGACCTAGATTCCTAATTGAAACATAATTATGGAAAAAATTAGATTTCTTGTTGCTAAAAGTTTAGGCTTTTGACTAATTAGTATCTAATAAGAATTGGAATCCAATTCAAACAAGGAAACAAAATAAAGAGAGTGAGAGAGGGAGTGGGAAAATTCGGCCCAGAGAGGAAAGAGAGAGAGGGGCCCGGCCATGGGAGAAAAAAGGAAGGAAATTTATTAGAATTTTGGCTTGACTACACTTTTCCCCCATTATTTTAGTAAAACACAACTACTACCCCCGTGCTTTATTAAAAGACACTAAATAGAGTAAGTAAAAGACGTAAAAACCCCCTAGTTGTCAATAATAATAATAAAACTAACTTATAAATATTACACACGAGCACCCAATACTTTATACTAATATGCTTCTACACCCAATAGTATTATAATATTGCCAAAATACCCAAACATATAAAACGGGGTAATTCATCATTCCCCTCTTAGAGAAAGCTTCGTCCTCGAAGCTAAAACTAGCTTCTTAGCATTACCAAAAGATATAAGTCTTTATACTACGGTATAACTTACGAAATGCAAACCCTAGGTCATGCATAAAGAGTAAAGTTCTATAAGTTCAATAAATATTGCAGTTAAACTTCGAAGGATAACATCCTCTCTCCCTTAGAGAAGTGACGTCCTCGGAACTCAAAATACCTCGTCAAAAAGGTGAGGATACTTCTTCCTCATATCATCATCTGCTTTCCATGTTGCTTCTTCAGTGATTTGGTTCGTCCATAGAACCTTCACAACCTTAACACTCTTGTTGCGGGTTTCTCTTGTCTTGGTGTCTAAAATCTTGACAGAATGTTCTTCATAACTCAACGAAGGATATAACTCTACCGGTTCGTGATCTAATACATGAGAAGGGTCAGGCACGTACTTTTTCAGTTGCGATACATGGAATACATTGTGAAAACGACCCAAGTTCGATGGTAGATCTAACCGATTAGCTACTTCTCCAATCTTTTCTATAACTTCGTAGAGTCCAATGAACTTCGTGCTCAACTTCCCTTTCTAGTTAAACCTCATAACTCCTTTTGTGGGTGAAACCTTAAGAAACGCTTTCTCTCCAATTTCAAACTTCAATGGTATCTTTTTCTGATCAGCGTAGGACTTTAGCCTATCCTGACCTGCCTTCATTCGCTGTTGGATAAGTCTTACCTGATCTGTCATCTCTTCGATTAGCAGTGGGCCAATAACTATTGTCTCGCTTATGTCGCTCCAACACAACGGTGTTCGACACTTCCTTCCATACAATACTTCATGCGGTGCCATGCCAATACTGGCATGGTAACTGTTGTTGTAGGAAAACTCTATCAGATGTAATTTATCAACCCATGAACCTTGAAAGTCCGTGACACAAGATCTCAACATATCCTCCAATGTCTGAATTGTCCTTTCGGTTTGTCCATCCGTTGCAGTGTGGAATGCTCAACTGAACTTCAACTGAGTTCTTAATGCTTCTTGGAGTGCTTTCCAGAATTGAGAGAGAAAATTGGGGTCCTTATCGGACATTATAGAGCTCAGGTGTAACACCCCTAATTCCTGAAAGAGTTCTTAGTGCAATATCAAGACTTTGGGGGAGATTTTGTAAATATTTTTGTCATGGCTTTAAAGTTGGAACTTCGGATTGTTTTCAATATTTGTGAGTCGTTGGGATGAATTTGAAGCACTAGAAATACCCGGGGTGGTAGTGGAATTATTTAAAAGTAAGTAGAAGCTCTATTTCTAGTTGTATCCAAAAGTTTAGAAAATTACACTTCACCACCCCCCCCCTTGCATGTATTCCACTTGTCCAACTCCTTGTGACATCTCAAGAGCTAAAGGAAACTCCACTCTCCCACTTCACCATCTACTGAGAGAGAGAGAGAGAGAGAGAGAGAGAGAGAGAGACATCATATTCTTCTTCAACTCCACCATGAAACCACCACCACCACCAAGGCAGCCACCTCTTTCCCCTACCAAATCAGAATCTGTTACTACCACAGCACCCCCTCAGCACGCTGATCAAAAGGCACAATTCAATATGGAATTCCGTTGAATAACGACTTAGAAAAACGAAGGTGAACTCAAGAACCCTAGCTTGATTTTTTGACAAATTCTCTCTGCATGTTGTACATCAGAGAATCTAACCCTTGTTTTCGAACTCCTGACATCAAGGGGAGTCTAACGCACCCTCCCTCGTCATCTGAATCGCCGGAATTGAGCTCGCCGGCGTCTGGGTTGAAGAACCCGACGGGAACCACCGTTGAACGCCGGAGTTCTGTGTTCTCTCCGTTCCTGGCCAACTCTACCCTCCAAACGGTTTCTCCGAGGTCGCAGATGGTCGTGGACAACCCAGGCAAACCCAGAAGCTCCTGGGTACGCGCGGAATCGACGAAAACCGAGCGACGAGTCGCCAGAATCCGCCATGGCCGCCGGAAAAGCTCAAGCTCGGTACGGCTTCGATTCTTGCTTGTTTTGATCAATTTAAAGCATGAGCAATGTCCTAATCATCTCCTGAACTCATATGCATCGTCGAATCATGACTGTAACAACGAATTTGACAAGTTTAATTCGTGCATGTTGAGTTTTACGATTTGAAAACCTGCCCTGTTCGTCGGCCTGTAACTCTCTCGATACTTGATGTCTTGACCTGATTCTTGTTGCTATGGATTCCCTACATTTAGTACTCCAAATTTCGTGTTGATTTCCTGGTCCAATTCGATCTCTAAACCCCCTGAATTTGTGTTCGAAGTAGCTGCACTTACGTGCTCTTGAGACTCATGCTCTTGATTGCTGCATTTCTTGTCGACTTTGGACACTTGTATCTTCCTCGTTTTTAATCCGTTTGAAGTGATTCTTGAATTTTTGGAAAGCTTAGACTTAGCTCTACAACATCTATTTGAATTCCTTGAGCTAATTTTCCCTCTAACTAGTTTAAATATGAGCCTAAAGTTGAGAAAAAATGTTGTGTTCTTGGGTGGCAAGTGCTCAAAATTTTCTAAGTATTAAATGTCATGGTGAAACACCCATTTTCTAACCCTCATATCTTGTTCAAAACTTACTGAAATGTAGATCTGTTTTCTCCTACGTAAAGATGGTATACAATACTTCATTTTATCCTCTGTGGGTCATGTTCAAATTTGTAACAAATTTCTCACAAAACGAGCCTAAAGTTGCTAGTTTGAATTTTCCTAATTATTGAATCGTAATTTTCAACCAACTTTGACTAGCGATATCTCTTTGAATACTTGGTGTTTTTAGGAGTTCAAATATGTTCTGGAATCCTTGAACTGTCATCTTTAAAACCCTATTTCCAGTTTCTTAAAACTCCTTCTCAATTGATCATAAATTAGTCGCAAAGTTGACTACTTGAAACGACTTTTCGCTATCTTTGATATTCGGTTTTGACCATTTGAATGACATTTCTGGCCTTAGCGTTCTTCATGAAACTTGTTCGTATTCATATTATGAGTCCACATATCAAGTTTGACCAAGTTTGACTTCTCGAAAACCCTAGTTTGACTGAACTGTATAGGAGGGGCAAAATAGTAATTTCACTTAGATTTGAATTGGTGTTCGTTTAGTAACTTGGAGTTTGTCAGCATGAGTTATATGCGTATTTGGAGTACTTGAATGTAATTCTGGGCTAGGGTTGACCAAGTCAAATGTTGGGGGTCTTTTTGCAGTTTTACAAAACTTCGGGCCCTATGTGCATTTAATTAAAACTTCACATTTGAACTACTTGAGACAAAGTTAATGTTTTGAGACCAACAACCTGACTTGGAGGATATTTTAAGTCTCAAGAAGGAAGTATTTGACTCGGGAGTTATCAAATCATTGGTGGGGGTCTTTCTGTAGTTTTATCAAACATTAGGGGCCTAAGTGAAATTTATTGAAAGTTGTAGATTCCAATGCTAAGTTCATGTGGATGAGTTAAGAGTCATTCTTGGATGTTTTTGGGCCAGTATGAGTGTGATTTGGGGTCCAGGCACAGACTGTACTGGACAGTTTCAAAGTATCAGGGACATTTTTGTCAAGTTAGCTTGCATGACCCGCATTTCCATTGCATTCTTGCGTAAAACCTCATATAGAGGATATATGCTGATAGTTTGTATACTTTACTTGTGTATATCCAGCCGTTATTAAGGATCTGTCGAAGTAGACGTACGTATTCGTGTTGCTGCATTTACTGTGAAACTCGGAGACGAGTGTTGTAGGAGTGCTAGCGTTAATTTGTGCCTTTCATGGATCAGAGGAAAGTACATATGTACGACATTTTCATATAAAAATGTGCGTATGTGTTTGATGTTTCAAATGAATGCTTGTTATATGAAAAAGTATGAGAATGCATGTTTTCCACTCGAATGTTGTTAAACTATTTTATTCATCTCCTTTGAGAACTCTCAGAAATTACTTGTGAAATGTTGACATTCTGATTCTGGTTATGTGAAAGAGAAGAAATAAAATTCCTCTAATAGACTTAGGGAGATGTACAGAGTACTGTTATTAATGGGAGGCGTCAAGCGATCCTCCATTTTCTTATGGCTAAGACCATTGAAGCATTGCTTCTTATTATTAGATAGAACGTTAATGTTCACAAATCCGCCCCCGATGAGCCAAAATGTATCAAGATATTGAGGCCAAGGGGTTTATAGAGCTATAGAGTGCTACTTATACTTGTAAGGGTCACTACGGTATAGGGGTGTCGACACTTAAGGCCTTTTAGCTAATGTTGTGAGCGGGGTTGACGAATGAGCTCCCTTAACGCTCGGGTGAAATAGGGTTTGATAGACCCTAGAAGGAACCCTTAGTGATTATTTCGTGATCCCTCTGTCTACATCGATCCTGCTGGTGGCTCTGGACATGCCTCAGCTAAACTTAACGGTTAAATTGGAATTGAAATAAATTTTGATTACTCTATTGATGTTGTTTGTGGCTCAGGTTTGCCCTAATAAATTGAAATGATTTGAAATGCTTTGGCTACTCATGAAATAAGTTATTCTCTTAAATGAACTCGTTTACTCTGGATATATTACCAACTACTCGTGGTTTCTCAATGTTATTAAATTGAGAGGTTTTGTTACTCGGTTACTTCCAGTTGTTCCAAATTCTCGAACATGATAGTTTTACTGTTTAAACCTTCTGATTTGTTTCAAATCATGCTTCCGTGCCACTCGTTGCTTTACATGTCGTAGTATGTATTTACTCAGTTTTTACTGATCATTTCTTCAAAACTGCGTCATCTTTTGCCATTTTAAAACCGCAGGTCATCAATGAAGGTTGGGGAATGGGAACGTGAATCGATACGAAGTTGCGTTCTTAAGTTAGATCATTCAGAATATCCCATACTTTTTATTTATTTACTTTTTTTGTAGACTTATTTCGACAAGATTTGTTGTATACACTAAAAGATATGTAATCTTAATAGCATAATTCTACTTTTGGTTATCGATTGTCTCTTTATCCCTGAACCGAGATCCCCGGTTGTTTCATCGGGACTCCATGGTATCGCACAATTTTCTTCATGTACGCATCAGGCCTTTGCTCTATGTTCCATGTATCCTTCATCGGAATGAACCTTGCAATCTTGGTCACTTTTTCGACCATGACCCATAATTGATTCAATCCATTCTTTGATGCTGGTAAGGCAGTCACAAAGTCCATCGAAAAAGAATCCCACTTCCAAACTAGAACATCCAATGGTTGAACTAAGCCTCCCATTCTTTTATGCTCAAATTTCACCTTCTGACAGGTTAGACATCTTGCCGCAAACTCTGCTACTTCCTTCTTCGTGTTGGGCCACTAAAACGTCTTCTTCAAATCCTTATAGAGTTTGTCGCCTCCTGGATGTACTGAATAGGGTGTGTTGCGTACTTCACGCATCAACTTCTCCATAGTTTCTACACTTATGTGGCACACACCATCACTTTTTATAACGGATACTTCCATCTTCATGTATCTTAAAATCCTTTGTGTGTCCTTCTTCAATCTTTTTATGTATCCTTTCCAGCTTCACATCTCCTGGCTAGTTACTCCTTATCTCTTCCAAGATATCAGGCACAACTGTCATATTCCCAAGAATATTTCTTAATTCGCCTTGCACCACTACTTCAATATCGAGCTTTCAAAACTCATGGCATAGCCAGTCTAGCACAACTAGCATAGCATTCTAGAGTATGGCTCGATTTCGGAGTTAACTCATCAGCTACCACGTTTACCTTTCCTTCATGATACTGGATATGCATGTCATAATACTTTATGAGCTCTAGCCAACGTCTTTGTCTGTTGTTTATCTCCTTCTGCGTGAAGATGTATTTGAGACTGTTGTGGTCCGTATACAATCTACACACTGCGCCATATAGGTGATGTCTCCATATCTTTAGCGCAAAAACTATTGTTGCAAGCTCTAAATCATGCGTAGCATATTTTTCTTCATGAATTTTCAAATGTCTCTATGCATAGGCAATGACTCTTCGTTCTTTCATAAGCACACATCCGCGTCACTGTAAACATCAAATTCGCCAGAATCGTTTGGTAAAGCTAACACAGGTGCTGTAGTCGACTTTTCCTTCAACGTCTAGAATGCTTCTTCACAATCTTTGCTCCACTGATACTTTACCAACTTCTTCGTTAGCATCGTCAGAGGTCTAGCGATCTTTCATAAGTCTTTCACAAAACATCGGTAATAGCCGGCTAATCCCATAAAAGTTCTTATTTTTGAAACATTCGGTATTGACCAGTCTTTAATTGCTGAAATCTTTCCTGGATCCACTGATATCCCTTCCTTTGAGATTATGTGACCCAGAAATGGAACATGATTCAGCCAAAACTCGCACTTTGAGAGTTTAGCATATAGCTTCTCATGTCTCAAAGTTTCCAATACTTCTCTAAGGTGTTCTGGTGTTCTTCCTCGCTTTCTGAGTAAACGAGGATGTCGTCAATAAAGACAAATAAAAACGATCCAGAAACGTTCTCATGACATGATTCATTAGATCCATAAACACTACAGGAGAATTAGTTAAGCGAAAGGGCATAACCGTAAACTCATAATGACCATACCTCGTTCTAAAGGCTGTCTTCGGGATGCCCTTCTCGGTTACCCAAAG
Source organism: Linanthus parryae (assembly GCA_023055425.1). Taxonomy (NCBI): domain Eukaryota; kingdom Viridiplantae; phylum Streptophyta; class Magnoliopsida; order Ericales; family Polemoniaceae; genus Linanthus; species Linanthus parryae. Next base: position 71,920,141 of record JALGPY010000002.1, read on the forward strand.
ATGGTGATACCCTGATCTCAAGTCTATCTTTAAGAAGACACACGCCCCTTTGTAACTGATTGAACAAATCGTCAATTCGGGGTAAAGGGTATTTGTTCTTGATTGTGGCGCTGTTCAACTCTCTATAGTCAATGCACAATCTCAAACTTCCATCCTTCTTCTTCACAAATAGCACCGGTGCTTCCCAAGGTGATGTACTATGCCATATGTATCCTTTCTCTAGGAGTTCTTGCAACTGATCCTTTAGTTCTTTTAATTCCGCTAGTGCCATACGATACGGCGCCTTCGAAATTGGGCCTGTTCTAGGGGCTAAGTCCAAGGTGAACTCAATTTCCCTTGTAGGTGGCATTCCTGGAATTTCTTCCGGAAATACATATGGAAACTCCTTGACTATCGTATCTCTTCTAGCACGTTCTCCTTCCTAGAGATGTCATTAATATAACACAAGTAAGCCTTATCCCTTTCTTTACTAAGCCTTATTCCCTTTCTTTACTTGGTTAACTATGGTCAAAGCTGACACTAGTCGGATAGTTGGTTCCCTCGTGATACCACGGTAAGAAAATTTTTCTCCTTTAGGTCCATTGAGTCTGATTTTATGATCGTGGCAGTCTATGACTGCTCGATACTTGCTCATTAATCCATTCCCCATATGACATCTATCCCTCCAAGGTTAAATTGTATCAGATTTTCTGGCAAGGTACTAGCCAAGATCTTAACTTATACTCCTTCAAAAACGGTGTCCCACACTGTTACGTGACCTGTTGGGGTAACTACAGGGATGGATATTCTGGACGACTTATTATTACTCAACTTATCCACAAATGATGATGTAACAAACGAATATGATGCTCCAGAATCAAATAAAGTAAATGATGGTTGATCATGGCCGAGAAATGTACCAGTGACTACTCCTCCTGCTGCTTCTGCCTCAGTTCTGCTCATCACAGCAATCTGCGCAAAGTTTCCGTGCTGCGTTGTGGTTGCCGCTATACCAGTTCCCCTGTTGTTATTGGCATTAGCTGGAGTATTGCTGGCATTCCTGTTCTGACCTCTATTGCTTCCTCCATTTCCTTGGTAGTTCCTCTATTGTCCTCCATAGTTGTTGCCTCCATTGTTTTAGTTGTTGCGGTTCCCATAGCTCCTGTTGTTTCTATTGTACTGTCGGCTTCCTCCTTGGTTGTTTCCTCCTTGGTTCACTTGTTGGTTCTCATTCAATCGTGAACAACACTCAAAAGCACGATGACCCTTCTTGCCACATTGATGACAAGTAACTGGGGCTCCGGAACAATCTACTCCGGTATGGTCTTTGTGGCATCGCTTAAAGTAGAAATGGCGTGGTGTCTCATCTCCATTGTTCTACCTGTTACCATGGTATTGACTCTGGTTACCTCCCCTATAGTTTGGTTTGATCCTCTTGTCTTGTCAACCAGTTGTTTCTACCATGGTTGTTGCCATTGCTTCCGGCATTTTCAACCTTACGTTTTCCACGATTCTCATCTTGCGCCTCTTGAATGCGCCAGACAGATGCAGCTCTATCATACGCCTCCTGAAAAGTATTATAAGTTCTGCACATTAAGTCTTTCTGCAGATGGAGTTGCAGACCTGACATAAACTTCCTAACCTTTTTTGCCTCATCAGGCATAAGGGTTCCTGAGAATTGGGCTAACTCCATGAACTTTTTGAATTACTCGGTTACTGAACCACTTCCTTTCTTCAAGTTCACGAATTCTATGTACTTCTGATCCTGGATATGAGATGGATAGAAGCGAGTGCGAAGAGGAGTCTGAAGAGCTTCCCAATCGAAGTTGGGTCGAGCTAAGAAAGTTTTACGCGTGTTCCTCCACCAGATTTTGGCATAATTTTTCAGGTAGAAGGTCGCGCAAACTACCTTGCGGTTGGCAAGGCACTCAACAAATTCAAGGATTTTGTCCATCTCATCGATCCAATCTTCGAGTTCTACTGGATCCTCATTGCCAGAGAAACTTCTCGGCTTCATGTCAGCTACTTTCTTTGCCCAGTTGGCCGTATTATGATCTCCATTGTTCATATTTTGAGCCATTTGAGTGAATTGGTCAAAGAATTGCTCCATGCCGTTGTTTTCGTTGGTGTTGGTGTTGGTGTTGGTCGTCATTGGGACTTAACTACTTCTCCTGGTGTAGTATGGGTGTAATCTACTAGCCATAATCCTACGCTATAACCTATTGTTTCATTCACATATTAATATAGAGTACAACTAAAATAAATTGCATGATTCATAATGAGCAATCATGCAAGTAATAAGACGCATTGGTCATCAATCAATCAGTTACACATGTATTTGCACATAGGCTGATCACATCATGCATCTTAGAAATTTAGAAAAGTGATCAATCGGGCAAGCAAAAATTATGAATTTTGGTGCGTAACATCGTCTCCAAGTATTCTTTCATGATCGAGAAGAATATACTCAAGTTATTTATAGAACTCAAGTTATTCAAAGAATAGCACAACTGCTGTCATAATTCATCATAACAGAATATTCAACTTTACCAGGTAATAAACTTACTTTAACTTTCTCAAAATGGGCTAGGCTTTTTCCCAGATACATCCCTATGTGTTAAATCATCACCATAAAAAAATTAGGCTCATCCAAGAGTTGGAATATAGGTAAACATCAAATATCCCACAGATGGTCACTGTGCAATTCTGCTAGTGCATAATCAACTTTGAAAATCCGTATCTACGTCTCTATAACTCATTTGGGTCTGAAATTTTTATGGCAGATTCCTGAACTTGTCTTTTTTCCGGGAAAAAATCAGGGTATAATAATTCAACGTTTAAGCATGTCTGATACACGGAATACTAACTGCTGCACATATTTAAATTTCAAGAATTTTCATGTAAAATACTCCAATTATATAAATCATAACTTTATTGAATTCCAACACGGATTCACAAAAACATGAGTGTTATCACAAAATCATCCTACCAAATCCAAACTGAACAAATCCTAATCGTCCTCTCTTTCTAAGAAATAAAAGGTAAAATAAGATATCATAATGAGTTGGTGGGGTACGAGGTGTGTATTGAGGTGAAGCGGGAGTATATTGGGGTGAGTAGGGACGGTCCGAATTGGATGTGTCCATGTCATTCTCGCCATCATCGTTAATTTTTCCCCATGATTTTTTCACCTTCTTTGCTATCTCCTTCTTGTCCATCCTCTCAAGTTTCCTCAGCACTTGTCCTGCTTTGCGTGTAACTTCCGCATCTATGGTTGCTATCCTTTCTAAGCGTATCAAAAGAGAGTGAGGGTCTATCAGGTAGTCTCAATACAAGTGATGTATGTACTTAGAGGAATGGGGTACTTCTTCATCCCAAGCGTTATAGGTTACTAGATCGCTGAAATCATCATTTATCTCTTTACAAGGTATCACTCTTGGTAATCCATTAAGTATGTAGTGGCTTGTGCTCAACGGGCTAGCGAAAGATCCTCGGTACCTTTTTTCCAAGTGATGCATAGGTTCTCGATGTAGGCACAATACTCCTTTAGGGTTTCTAAACCTGGGTGATAGATCACGTCATGTGGATGTTCGGCTCCACTAAGCTCGTCAGGGTGAGGAATGGGCGGTCTTAATCCGGTATGGGTAGTCAGAGTTGGAATATATTCTTTTCTTCTAGACATGTCTTTCTCTACATGGTCTCCCTTCATCATCTGAGAAATCTTCTCGAATATAGTGAGCTTCTCTAGTAGATACTCGGGTGTGACTAAGTATTTGTCGTTGATCATGTAGACTTCCTTGTTGGGCATTCTTTTTTCCGTCTTTAGTGATGACTAGATCGGAATATTCCTCCTTCACTTCTTTCCATGGCAAAGTATCTGGTAGTCCTCCAACTATGACGTCACATACTATCAATGGATCACGGAAAATTGGGCCTCCATTGATGTAGCTCCATTGGTAGCATCGTTCAGCGATACGATTATAGTAGGTTGTGATGCTTTCCTGTCCTTCGAAGAACTTCAAACGGTAGGGAGAGTGGCTAGGTCCAGTATGACGAAACAGATTCGGATTGGGCAGTCATCTAAGAAGAAAGAAAGAAAGGTCTCAGCATTGTCCTATTCCCCACGTACTTTTCGAACAATTAAAATATTAAGCAATAAAGCACGTACTGAGCAAAAAACAGGAAAGTTTAGGTAAACAACTAAATGCTAACTATCCCAAATCCCGAGCTTGTTCAAAATTTTAATTCTATCCCTATGTCCATTTTTAAATTATCTACATAGATTTTAAATTTCTTTTTGGACAATCTGGCTCTGATACCACCTGTAACACTCCCAAATGGCCAAACCCGGAAAGCCGAGAGGATGTCACTCCCTACCCGAGGTTAAACCCGGATACAAGGAGGTTTTAATAATCAGAAGATCCAACGATTAACCATGAAATCCTTAAAATAAATTATTAAAAACGTTGTGCCACAAATATGGGCATTATCCAAAAGCTAGGATATTAAAACTATTTATGAGATGTCTCATAATTAAGAGTGAATCTTCTAACTATTGTGATGTATCTCGATTTCTCCCAAAATTCATGCTTCCACCTAAACCTGTGGTGCAGAAACAAAAAGAAACACCACAGTTTCTAAACTCAGCGGAAAATACTGAGTAACCAACACCCAGACATGTAAACAGATTATGAAGCATTTTATAAAAAAGACACATAAGTTTGAAGAGTACAAAATCGAGTAAGAGAGTATAAGTATAAACCAAGTTTTCTTTTTTACTCTCCTCCTGGATAAATATTCCCAAATTCTCATCATTGTCCGACCGGGACTTCCAATTCTCAACCATAAAGGTTCATCCTTTAGAAAACATATTTTACCATGTTGACACGGGGAGAAACCAATCAATCACATAACTAGTTGTGAACCAATAACACACTCTCAAGACCATAAGTGTCGACACCCCCTAAGACTTCGTGCGGTCAGAGGAGTAAGTACGAGGAGCCACCCGAGGCTTGTGGCGGCCGAGTAACCAAATAAAAGTGGTTTGATTGACCGTAGTCAACAACAAACGATCCCAAAATAATAAAGTGTTCCCCGGTACAATTGTTCCACTTTAGGTCACTACGTCTTATTAATTCTCATGTGATAGTTTGTGATAAAATCACCTTCGTAGAAATCAGTAACTTTTCAAATAAACACTTCAAGTAGATATTTCAATTTGAGACAATAAATCACAAAAGCAGTTTAGACACGAAAGAAGATATGATCACTAGGCTTGGCATGATTGCTTACCTCAACAAAGCAATTACACCAAATCAGTTGTAACATTCAAAGTATCCTTCGTCAGAGAACTTGTTGCATACAATTTCATAATATTTCTAATCAACACACTACTAGCTTACAAACAAAGTCCTATATGGCATGAAAACAATCCCCTTATATAATTCCCCATTATTTTCCTAATTAACAACTCACTGTTATTATAAAAATCCTACTCGTAAGCTAGCAATAATAGTTATGTAACTACGACTAACTTTGTTCTCTTGTAACGAAAGAAATCAACTAGATCTGACCCAATATATTATCTTAAAAGAATTTAAATATAAAACTTCATAACTTATTCTAATATAAGAGATAATAAACTTCTCAAGAGTTGGTACTAACCCTAATTTGTTTTCTTCTTCATAAAAATATAATAAAAAAATACTATTTTTATTCGTAATCCAACAATAGATTTTCAATTACCCAACAACCCAATAAAAGAAATAGAAGAAGAATTAAGATTTAGGGTTGATATCTACCGGAAACAGAATCGGAGAACAACGACGACGGTGGCGGCGTCGGTGGATAGCATCGGCGGCGCGGTGGCGGCTGCGGCGGCAACCCGGACGGGTAGGAGAGAGAGAGAGAGAGAGAGAGAGAGAGAGAGAGAGAGAGAGAGAGAGAGAGAGAGAGAGAGAGAGAGAGAGAGTTTTGAGAGCTCTTTGATTTGCTGTGAATAGAATATGAGACTAGGGTGGGTTTATATAGGCTTGAGAATATAAGAGTTTATGGAACATATGGATTGCCATAGTTTTGACCTAGATTCCTTATTGGGACATAATTATGGAAGAAATTAAATTTCATGTTGCTAAGTTTTAGGCCTTTGACTAATTAGTATCTAATAGGATTGGAATCAAATTCAAACAAGGAAATAAAATAAAGAGATTGAGAGAGTGAGTGGGAAAATTCGGCCCAAGAGAGGATAGAGATAGGGGCCGGCCATGGGAGAGAAAATGAAGGAAATTTAATAGACTTTTGGCTTAACTATACTTTCCCCCCAATATTTTAGTAAAAGACAACTACTACCCCTTTCTTTATTAAAAGGCACTAAATAGATTAAGTAAAAGACGTAAAAACCCCTAATTGTCAATAATAATAAAACTAACTTATAAATATTACAAACGAGCACCCAATACTTCATACTAATATCCTTCTACACCCAATAGTATTATAATATTACCAAAATACCCAAACTCATAAAACGGGGTATTTCAATAAAGTTCTACGTCGAATTTCAAACAAGCATAGCAACCACGCCGACAAGAATGGAACTGGAAAACATGAACATCATAACAGACTTGTATGAATCCATTTCATTGTCCTTAGCTTCCAACCTCGTCACACAGTTCTCCAACTTCTTGTAATCATTTGGTCCAGCCGATGGCGGTGAGGAAGCACCATCACCAAAGTCCACCGACTTACACCAATTCCACAATTCACACACGTTGTCATAGCACGCATAGTACGTACACACTCCCTTGTTACCGTATGCATTTGATTTCGTAACCTGGATATCAGCAAGTTTTGTTACAATCAAACAACACGTCGTGTAGCTCAGCCTTCGCAAACCCGACATCTGATACCTTGACGACATTCTTTTTCGTGAATTAAAACCTTTGAACCATTGTAAATAAAACACCATTATAACATTTTCCTGCATAAATTGAATTTATTGAGGAATATGGACCAAGTTGGAAAGAAATAAGTTGGAGAGAAAGAAAATAATAATAAATTAAGGAATGTGAGAAAAGAGGAAATAGGAGAGTGAAAACACATACCACATGAAAGCCAATGGAGGGAAAATGGTGTGTGATTGTCCAAGGAAGTGTAGGCTTTTACATGCATGTAGGAAGGGCACAAGTCGTTATATTTAAAGGTTCTGAAGGTTAGAAAACAAATAGTCCTTTTGAGGGCATAAGGGGCATGAAAAGTAAACATACCATGCGTACTCCACTACCACCTCAACCCCATTTAACGGCTGGTACGGAAGGGTACCAGCTGTAAATATTTTGACAAAAATTATGGGTGTTCTATGTCAATTCGTGAACACTGAGGTTAATCTCTGCCTATTTACCAAAACACAGGGGTATAAAGTATAAATTACCCTAAACAAATTTGCTAACATTTCATTGAAAGATCAAGAACTAACAAAATGTACATTTTCTTTTCAAATTAATGGCATTGTGAAATTTAATGAGAATGTAATGATTACATGTCACTTGAAATGTTGGAATTTCCAATGAGACTAAAATAATGACAGATGCACTGTGATATGGGAAATTGGTCAAATGCGTTTCCATCAAATTGAGTTTGTTTTTTAACGACTTATTTCATTATTTGCACAATACTACAATTGATTGTGTTCGTCAACGAGTCAAAATCTTCGTCAACTTGTGTGTTCATTGGATAAAGATTTCGCCAAAACGGAAGTTTATTGTTCGTCAAGGAACTGTTCATTCGTCAGAATTTTCATTTGGGGTTCATTCGTTAACTGTAAGTTCATTCGTCAAAGGGACATCGCTCCCGCTCCCAAACCTCGCTATGGCGCTTTCGAGACCAAACCTCGCTCTAACGGCGCTCTAGAAAATAGAGAGCTCGTTTCGTAGGCGAATTACTTTTTGAAGCCAATTTATCATTAGTTTGGACTATACTTGATGATTAATCTCTACTTATTATGTGTCAGTTTGATAATTCAACTATTTAAACATTATTCTTTCTTATTGAAGCAACTTATTTGACAAATGAATACTGACAACCCCTTTAATAAAATATATTCTCGTGTCTAAAATCACATTATCATATGTAAATATTAGTTTTATTTATAAAATTATAGTAAATAAATATTATATGTAGGCGCTCTCGTGACGCTCTCAAATGCAATTCTTCTGAAATTATACATTTTTCCGCTCCCGCTGCAGTTCGCGATCCCGCTTCGCTTCCGCTCTAGGTGACTTAGGTTATGCGTCACTGTCGTTTCTTCTCCATCTCAGGGCATCCGATCAGGCAGTTTTCAGATCTTTAATTTTAACTGTAGTACCAAAGGCACAATAATTTTCCTATTGAAGGTAAAAGCATGGATATCCGAGACTTCATATAACAAGTTGTCAACCATATTTGCATGAAAAGGAAAGGCAACGCAAATTTAATATGGTATATATCCAATGGGCACTTGGGCGGTTTCATATTTTGTTTATATCCACACATGCAGGTGCTTTAGAGTTTAGACTGAGACTACTGCTAGATTTAACACGTACTGGTAGGCTACCCAGCCTAGCATCTGATCTGATATGATGCTCTTGCGGTCTCTCTCTCTGTGTACAAAAATACGACCCGTCTCAACTCTCAAACATCAGTCAACGCTCAGCCTAGAGCTATATACTATTTTCATTTTTTTAGAGAATAATACTATTTTCATTTCACGTCACCTTTCTTTTAATTTGTATTTTGACCCTATTATTATTTATTGGTCACTTAGACCCGGTGAATTGAATAGTAAATGATGTTATAATTTGATAATATGCTTCAAAGTAAAGTTTTTTGAGAAAAGAAGTAAATTTCACCTTGCGACGCCATAAAAATGGGCTGAATATAGTGTGGGTGAAATCTAAATTTGGTTGGGACGAGTTGAATTAAAAAAATTTAATCATAAGAAATCGGGTTGTCTAAAAATTTATACTCTAATCTAATTTTGATTAAAATTTGCTATTCTAACCATGCACTAAATTGTATTTAAAGTTGACAATAGAGTTCGATTGCAGTAACTAGACGCGGGTTGGAGCATCGCTGGGGGCACACGTTGCAGTATCTTGGCGAAGATGGAGCAACTTGTGAATTTGGGGTTATTGGAGAGAACAGGCTAATTCAAGCACAAGCGGGCGAGAGGATTTAAGGCAATGTGGAGATTTGTTGAGAATCAAAGATGCCTTGAATGTACTTAGGCTTGGTGAGGAGTTGGCGACGAAGCGGGAAAAGAAACGGACCAAACGGGGGTGCTCGAGACGAAGAGAACAACCTGCTGGAGCAGGGTCTTCGTGCAAAGACAAATGTCTTCGTACGAAGACAATTGTCTTCTTACAGGAAGACATCGCTGGAGGCTGCCAGAAAGTTGTTTCCTTGTTCGTTGCTCGATTGTTTGGTGTTTCTTTGGGCAGAAGCCGTATAGTAGGCCTTTACAAAGACTATAGGTCGTGATCTACATTGTGTGGATTGTATTCGTTAGTTTCTCTCAATAAAATCGGGGGTTTTCAGGTCGTGGAGGTAGCTAGCTCATCGCTAGTGAACCACGTTATATCGTGTGTGTTTGTGTGATATTGTTTCGTCCAATTCATCGTTCTCTAACATCCGTCCGGATCATAACAAAATGGTATCAGAGATTTTGGTTGCGGCGTTCCATGATCAATGTGGAGCTATAGGGCTAGGTTTCACAATCCGTAAGGTTCCTAGCTACGGTTTCGCGATCAATGTGAAGCAAGCATTTGACGGTTACAGATAATGGAAAAGGAGCTGCAGAGAAGATTACCGGGGGGATGCCCAAGATCGACAAGTTCACAGGGAGAAACAGCTTTAGCTTATGGCCGATCAAGGTACGTGCTTTATTAAAGCACCAAGGCATGTGGTTGCCGTTGGCGGAAGATAAAGAGGGTACTTCTACAACCACCACCACCACAGATTTGAGTCTCAGCAAGAGGGGATTCGGTAGAGGGCTGCGTATGGGGGTTCAGACAGTTAGAATTCCGGCGCGATGATGGCGGCCAAGGGAAGCTACAGTGACGTTTATTCAAACGGTAGAGAAAAGAGTCACCGATGGACGAAGGATGAACTCATGATCTGCAGGTATGGATGCAGGTGGAGAGTACTTCGGAGGATGTTCTAGTTCTATAGGCCCCCTTGGGGGCAAGGGGAATCTGTTATCTTGACGAGGAGGCGAAGGATGGTTGAATAGGGGAGTCTCTGACTAGAGACATGGAACTTGAAGGGGACACGTGCTTGGGGTTTGTTGTAGGGACTTGGTGGGAGTCAGAACAACAAACAAACTTGTTGTAGGAACTCTGTGGGAGTTGGAACAACAAGCAGGGGATTCAATTGCAGGAACTCGGCTGTAGTTGGAGCATCGATAGGGTTCGATTGCAGGAACTAGACGGGAGTTGGAGCATCCCTAGGGGCACACGTTTCAGGATCTTGGCGAAGATGGAGCAACTTGTGAATTTGGGGTTATTGGAGAGAACCGGCTAATTCAACCGCAAGCGGACGAGAAGATTCAAGGCAATGTGGAGATTTGTTCGGAATCAAAGGTGCCTTGAATGTACTTGGGCTTGGTGAGGAGTTGGCGTCCAAGTGGAAGAAGAAACAGACCAAACGTAGGAGCTCGAGACGAAGAGAACAACCTGCTAGAGCAGGGTCTTCGTTCGAAGACAAATGTATTAGTACGAAGAGTCTTCGTGCGAAGACAATTATCTTCTTGCAGGAAGACATTGCTGGGTGCGGACAGAAAGTTGGTTCCTTGTTCGTAGCCCCATTTTTTGGTATTTCTTTGGGCACAAGCTGAATTGTAGGCATGTATAAAGGTTATAGGCCGTGCTCTACATTGTGTGGGTTGTATACGTGATTTCTCTCAATATAATCAGAATTTTTTAGATCGTGGAAGTAGGTAGCTCATCGCTATTGAACCGCGTTATGTATTGTGTGTACGTGTGATCTTGTTTCGTCCAATTCATCGTTCTATAAGTTCTGACCAGATCATAACACCATGCTTCTCCGTTCCACCCTCCTCTCTCTTTACTTCTTTTAAAAAATCTCTGTTTAATATTCAAATATCATGTGTAGTTGAAGACAATTGCAATTGATGATAGTTCAAATAGCATGTGTAGTTGAAGACAATTGCGATTGATGATAGTTTTCAATAGTTGATAATTGATGATAGTTCGACTGATATTAATTAATCATAATTTCTCCAATTTCGAACAATATTGTACTTAGAATTGGAGTACGAGTTCGATTATGATATTAATTAATCATAATTTCGAACAATATTGTACTTAGAATTGGAGTACGAGTTTGATTATTCTAAGTTCACATAGGTAAGACTAACTTATATTTGTAATATAACAGTCTTTCTCTCCTCTTTGTTCCCAATTTGATTTTTGTTATTATTTTCTGTGTCACTTTAATCCGATGATTTGAATAGCAAACCAATGTAAACCTTTGATAATTTGTTCATGGTGTTGTAGAGTAAAAATTACTTTATAATACGAAAAAAAGTTATCAAAATATCGTATTTTTTGCTATCAAAATCATCCGGTGAAAGTGACCCTAATACGAGTCAAATAAGTCAAATGGAAACAAACATAGAGCAGAGACAGACTGGTACTCTTCAAGTCAATTTAAACCAACCCTTTTTCTACTTTTGAACATGTACCAAACAGATCATATTGTTTGAATGTGAACCCAAATAAGAGAGACATGGCACACAAACACAAAGTAGATGCTTAATGTTCCCGATGCAAATTAAGCCCATACAAATACTTGTCCCCTGTATAAAAGAAATAAAAACAGTAACATGATTTATGATAAAATTTACCTCTAAAAACAACACAAACCCATTTTTTGCTAAAATTACAACAGTTGACCAACTTTAAACAGATGTGGTGACTGGTGAGGAAGAAAGGGAGGCTCGAAGCTCAACAAACACAAGAACCATGCCATTGTCCGTTGGGTTGTTCTAGGTCTGGGTCTTTGCAAGTCATAGCAGCCAGTTGTCATCACTCTAGAAAAGAGAAACAAACAATGCAGAGATACCCAGAATCTCCTTTTCTCAGTTCTCTCCTCTCTCACCACTCACAGTGAGTGAGACACCTATCACCGATTTGCCACTCTTCCTTCATGCAGCAATTAATTTATTTTCTCTTTCATCATTGATCGTCGATTATGTCACACCTCCCACTATCTCCTCCTCCTCCGCCGTCGTTTAGATTACCTACACCACCAGCGCTACTATTACTGCTGTGGCTGCTTTGACAGCTTTGATTGCAATCCCCTCCATCTTCTTCTGAGCACTCCTTTGAACTGACGGTTGGGGTCAAACCCTCTGTGCAGCCTGCTACTGGGATGGGGTCCGTTAGCTGTCTGCCGTCACGCGCCGGGGAGAATACCACCGGTAGATATTCGTCGAAGTCGCAGGGGAACTTGGAACTCTTGAAATGTTCCTTCAATGCCTCCAAACCCTTTATTACGACAAAATTTCAAAAATGTTGTCACAAATGTGAATTTTAGCTAAAAATAATATGAGAAAAAATGAGAATTCCAACACTTTTTGACAAGAGCTTAATAATCTGCTAAATGTGCCTAAACTAGCTTGGAGGGTAATTGGGTGCTTGCGGAAATATTAAATCCGAATTGTAAAATAGTAATAAACATAATTAAATTAAAATTACTAATTTCAATTAGTACAGAATAAAATCAAGGCTACCAAACATGCACTTACACTCCCTCCGTCTCATCTCCGTCCCCGCATTTCAGTAGTCCACATTTGATAATACTACCTCCGTTTCTTCTCTTTCAATGGCGGTGACTTTTTTTACCAATAACTGCATCCCTTTAACTCGATGATTTGAATAGAAGGACGATGTAATTATTTGATAATCTTTTCATAGGGTCAAAGTGACCCAGTGAATAGTGAAATAAGTAGCTAACCAAATCATTGGATCAGTGACCCAGTGAATAATGTCAAAAAGTGAAATAAGCTGAAAGAGAAAAAACAGATATGGTATTTCACTAATCCACATTTCACAATAGTTCACAGTGAGTAGTGTGATCAAAGAATTCAATTTTACATAGTTCATTTTAGAAGATTAATAATTTTCCATTTAGATTGAGATGTTCAAAATAACTTCTTGGGCTGGTTTGGATACATTGGTTGACAAACAATGGTTGACATGATTGGTTAATCGAACTTGAATGGTGTTTGAGTACGATGGTTTGGTTAATAGTACTTCCGGTGGACGCCGATTAGTTATTTGTACACTTTGCACTCTCTCTTCGCTCTCTCTATCTTCTCTCTCTTCCCTCCCTCTCTCAAATAGCCGGGCACCATTTCTATCTCTTCGCTTTCTCAATGAAGAGAGACACCGATAAATGACACGACAACTTTAACACCGGGCCACCAGCCCTCGTAGTTTACGATAAGCGAAACCCAATCAACCAAAAAAGTCTCCAAATTCATGTGAGAAACAAAAGTATAGCATATTGATTAATAAAATGGGACAAAGAGAGTAGATAAGTTAATAATTAGAAGTAGTACTATTTAGATTTTCTCTTTTGAGAAATTATACTATATACCGGGTTCAAACTCGGAACTTTATGCAGGGGCTTCAAACGTTCTACCACTGAGTTAACACTCATTTGCAGTGCTATCACGATTGCTGGGAAACTAAAGAAAACAAAAATAAGTGTTTAAATGTCTGATAAAGGAACATTTTTCTATTGAGGTTTTATTTTCCCACCTATGTCAACAAATTTTACTACCAAGTACCAACATACCCATTCTTGATAAAATTGTTTGGGCATCCAACAAAAAAATCAATTTCCATTGTGATTCTTGCATTGCCACATAATTGAAAATCGGCCATTCACCATTTTTAGTTAAAAATAACTATTCAAGTAAACACTAAATATTAAAATGTTCTTAAAAAGAATCTAAAAACCATTACTTCGTCTGCTTTGCCTGAAACTTTTCGGTTAACTTTTGTAGAGGCTAGAGCATGTGAGTTAGAGATTTAATAATCTACAAATATTATTTTAGAACACCAAAGTATCAAATCGACTAATATTAGAAGTATTCTGGAACACCAAAGTATCAAATCAACTAATATTCAAGCGATGCACAGAGAGTATCATACGTAAAAGTTAGACAATAGATAACCTGGTTACGTTTGACAAAACAAAGTTAAACCATACAAATAAAATACGCTAGAAATAATCAGCTAAAATAATTGAGAAATAAACTAGCAAAATATTAAAAGTATTTCTAAGTTTAAAAACTATTTGGTATGAACTGAAAATCTACAGAAATATGAGAATATGTAAAAAAAAAGGGAGACTGAATAATCTATAATTTATGGTGCAAAACAGATATACTCCAGATAGTAAAACAGTGTAACAGACGGAATTAAATAAAAATTTACCAAATTTAGTGCATGTTTGGGAGCTCAGATTTTAATCCTCTTCCCTTTCAGTTCAAATCCAGTTTTATACGACACAAAATCTAAGCTAGAAATCTGCATATATTTTTTGTTAGGAAAGAAATCTGCATATTAAAATAGTCACAATGCAATTGCAAACTCTCCAAAATTGAGGATTATGTCTGAATATCTCAGGAAAAATAATTTTACTGTTTTTCTGACATTAGCTTGATCAAACTTCATTTACAAGTCTGCATATTCAAGTAATTGATCAGATATTTCATTATATTTTGTCAAATAAACTATATTAATAATCTTCAACATCAGCTCATACCATACGAATTTTCATTTTCGTTTCAGCTGGCTATATTTATCCAGATTTGTTCAGTCAATTTTCTTAATTGGCTACTGATACCAAACAAGGCCTAATTAATTAAAAACATTTTTTTAATCTGTGTTCTTCACCATGCACTTAGTTTTTTTTAGCTTTAAGATTATTTGCAGAGTTCTCTCTAAAAAAAAAAAGGATTGTATGCAGAGAGAATAAACAGAGAAATTAATGAATCTTCTTCAGCAAGAGAAGTTAATGAATGCTCACCTGCAACCTTGCGTAGGTAACTTCACATATCTTCTTGGAATTAAACACCTCCCAATTCTGGTTATGAAATGCCTTGTACAATCTCAATGTTGCTTCCGGAGATGTCATATTCACGAACCCGTATCCCACATTGCACTTGTTCCTAAACCCCCACCAAACCCAAACTCAATCACAAATAAATTGCAATATCACACAATATTGGAAAGAAGAAAAAACTAAAAGGAAATTACACGAAATCAATCGGAAGGTAGACAAAGTCGTAAGCCGACAACGGCTGGTCGTCGTCGCCGCCGGAGATCTGCTCGTTGCAGTGAATGCAGTGGTTGTCCAGCATGTTCAGCAACAGTTTCTGACTGCAAACAACCAAAAAAAAACCCATTAAAAAAACCAAACCACAGAGAAAAAGGGTCAGAAATGGGAAGAGAGAACAGAAGAGGCGTTTACTTGTACTTATTGGGTATGTTCTTGATCATAACAGTGGTCCTTTCGTCTCTGCAACTTGTTTCTGAAACCGAATCATCGTTTATCTGAAACCGAGGGTCCAATTTCTTACCTCTGCCCTTCAATGGATGTCTACTGCTACCACTACCACTACAACCACTACTGTTGTTACTGTTATTATTATTCCTCAGATTCACACTGTTGCTGCTGTTACTGCTACTACTACTCCCACCACCACCACCACCACCACTCAATTCATTATAATAATTCTTTTTAGCCATCTTTTTCACCGTCTTGTTCTTAATACTCAATTTCTCTAATTCAATTTCTACAACATCCGCGTTGGGGATTCGTTTTGGGGATGAGGGGGGATACGGCCGTCTTACGTGGTGCCCGCCGGGGCGGCTGTACTCGATCACGACGGCTCCTCCACCGATTTCTTTTCCGTTTAATTCTACAAGCGCCTTGGCTGCGTCCCGGACGTCGTAAAACTCCACGAATTTTTGGTTACTTTTCGTTGGAGTTCCTCTCAATTCCCTCACGTCACCTGCAAAAACAAACAAAACATACAAAACAACCAAAACCCAGAAAAACCCAGATCAGAAATCGGGTCAATTTGAGAAGGTTTCATGAATTTAGGGCTTGATTTTTTCATTTTTTTTTTAATTTGTTTTTTACCGTGGGCTTCGAAGATGCTTCTGAGGACGGTGGTGGAGACATTGGGGTTCAAATTGAAGACGACGAGAGACCCTTGGTTGAGTCCATCCGGAACGCCGCCTATCCAGGGAACGATGTAGTGGGCCCACACGACGTGACCGGATATAAGTCCCGGCGCCGGCGGTGGAATTGGAACCGGGAGAGGAGGGGCAAAAGGGTAATTACTCGAGCTCTCGAAGTGGTGGCGGAGGCGGCTCTGCTGGTGCATGTGCTGGGCTCGAATCTCGTTCATTGCAGCCTGCGCGTGCCTGATGTCGTAGAAATGGACGGTCACGATCCCTTCCCGTACTCTCCCCATCTGGACCGCCCTGACGTCACCGAAGATCTCCAACTCTCGCCTGACGTCGGATTCGCTGACGTCAGGCGGGACGGAGCTCAGGAGCAGTGTCCTTGTCGGCTTCGACGGTCGCGGAAGGGTCGGCGGCGGGAGAGGCGGTGACGTGGCGGGTGGGAGTACGTTAACGTACGCCGGTGGGAAGGCGTACGGGTTATAACCTGCGCCGTCGTGAAATGGAAAAGGCAGTTGTGGAGGAGGAGGAGTTTGGTAAGGGTTGTAAACCGGAGGGTGAAAATAGGGAATACCAAGAGGCTGGAAAGCCGGTGCTGTTGGGTCACAGCCCACCGGAAACCTCCTGTAACGTGGGTCTCCCATGGCCGGAAGGGGAGGGTGGTTTACAGGCGCAGTAAAAACCGGGTTGTAGTTTCAAGGAAGGTGGTTTACCGATGGGAACTGTTTATATTCCATCGCTTAGCTTACCGAGTAGACGGTACATCTTTCTCTATCACTAGCTGATGTTTTGTTTCTCTCTCTAGCTTTCTTGCCTCAGGTCTTCTTCTATGAAAAAAGACAAATCAGAACAGTTTTTTGCCTTTACAATGCAATCCCTGAGCAACTCATGTATGCTAAAATTGTAAATTCCTAAAAATAAAAATTTTGAGAGGAAAAAGAGAAAAGTTGGATAGGGATTGTACACGTGGCGGTTAGGGAATTGGCTAATTGGATAGACGAGGAGAACTTTTACGTGCTCTAGAAATGGATTTGATGTGGTGCTCTCACTTATTAACAACATGCCACATCATATAATGTAGCGTTATACAAAAATAATTTTCAGAGTAAGGAGAAAGGTCACTGGATGAGGGAGTGTCCTAAGAACCAAGCATCTGCGAGTTTTGCTGTAGGTGAAAGTGGAATGACGTTTAAAGATGAACTGGTTCTCTAGGCCCTCGGGCTGCTTAGGCTCTTGGCTTGGAGTAATTGGCGCGTGAATGACACACAGATTGATTGTGACGCGATTGATTTTCTGACACGCATTGGTCAGGCGCATTGGAGCGGAGTCTTGTGCCGCAATTGGCATGACATTCTTGGGGAACTTGTGTGTTGAGTGCATTAGGAATTGAAAGCAACATTGGGCATTCTGTCATGGTGCATAGGTTTGGCGCTTCTTCGGACGCATCGACTTAGGCGCTTGTTGGGGGCTCATTGGGAATGCATTCGATCCCGCATTAGACAATACATTCGATTTTGGTTATGGGTGGAGCACTTGATTCGATTCTTGGAGGTGCAACCTTTTGGGGAGGCGTGCTCGATTCAGAGACGCATTCGTTTCTAGATTGGGGAGAGAAGCAGCGGGTTTGGTTGCTCTTGCTAGGGTGTTTGAATTAAGATGGAGATTTATTGGGAGGTAATTCAAACCCTAGCTATCAAGATTCAGCAGTTTGGGATGTTCAGGGAGCTCACACGAGCACAAGCAGGATGCGGGTTGGGTTTCTTTTGGTTGTTTCCTTGTTGCATTATGGAAGGTTCCGGGTCTACTTTGGCATCAAGTTTAGTGTTCCTAGGTCTATTTAAGGGTCTAGGATCATGGCTAGTGTGTGGTGTGGCTTGTCATTGCTCTTCTTTATCAATTACTTGTTTTCGTTTAGTCGTGGATGTAGCTATTTTCCCAACTGGTGAATCACATAATTCGTTGTGCGTTCTTGTTGGTTTAATTTACATCTTTCTTCTCGATACACTGGTTATCACAAAGAGTAAAATGACAAAAATCTATGACGAGAATCATTTACTTAAAGATAAATACAAGAATATCTGAATATGTAAGGTTAATGAGCTGTACCAAAATTAATTAGAAGTAGATTTCGAAAAAATATATTCCTTTGCTTTCTAAAAGTTGCGGTTAGACAACAGAAACTATCCAAAATAATAATTATAACAATATAATAATAATTACCAAACGCATTAAAAATGTTTTTATTTCTGAAAAGCAAATTTGATAATAAGTGAAGCATTCCAAAACTAACCCAAAGAGTTTGGAAAAAAAATCGTCCAAACGGTAATCAGGTGCGAGATTAAGGCACATCAATGCTGCAATGTTGATTGATACCCATCCCCACATAGTAATTCCATTGTTATGCTTTACGGTCACGTTTGGTTTTTCAGACTAGCCGAACTAGACTGGACTAGGTCGAATAGGATTGGACTGGATTAAGCCCCGCTTTCTTTACCTAAATATATGTGACTTTTTATCTTTTTTTACGTCATATAAAAAGTTCTAAATAAGTCATTTTCGTTAAAATTTATGCCTGATAACTTTTTTACCTTTTTATAAGACTAAAATAAGTTAGGTTTTTCTAACTTCAATTTTTTTTACATCTTTTTACTCCTTAAAACTACTTTTTAGGAGATAAAATAGAAGTTATGTAAACAACATTTTCTACTAAAAAATTAACTAAAACTTTTTAGAAAATTTATTAGGAACAAAGTAAACAACCTTTTTTATCTTTTTCTAAAAAAAGATAAAAATCGCCTAAATTTAGGTAAAGAAAGCAGGGCCCCGTACAAAGTATTATGAAAAGTTGTTGGTGTAATTAATGTTCAATTCCATCTACACTGAATAGTTCAATACTGTTAATACTGTCCTGCGGGAGGGTATTAAAATAGGGTATTAAACCCATATTTTTCACTATTTAGTACCTGTATTAAATTTAATCCAGAACAAATCAAACAGAATATTAATAATCACAGTACTATAATTAGTCTAATACTAGTTAATACCACTAATACTAGAAAACCAAACATGCCATAAAATCTTTCATTTTTTTTTGTGAAACATTAACATTCATTTCAGTTAAGCAAATTCGAACAACCTAACACACACAAGAGTTCCAAGTACAAAGTACAAAAGCAACAACAACAACAAACTACACAGTACTCCTACATAAAAGCAGAGATTACAAAGGGTGATTATCTAAGATAGCATTTTTGCAGCATGGTGGGCTTTCGCAACCTCAGCACGAAAAACCTTTGCAAGAATACAAAAAACAAGCTGATTAACCGCTCCCTTGATCCTAGAAAAAACAGGAGCATCCTGAATGGCGGGGCTACTCCTCCCCTAAAAAGAGACAAGGCATAAGAGCAGTCAGAATTAATATTGACACAAGGAATATTATGATGAAGCGCAAATTTAACCCCGTGCTCGACTGCTAAACGCTCCGCTTGGAATGCGCTAGAAGCAAAACACTTCTTTCCGGTGATCCATTGAGATTCATCGGCCCCCACAGTATGCAGACCAAATCCAGAGAAAAAATCATTTTCAAACCAAGCACCATCAACGTTAATATTCATGACCCTATGAGATTCCATGTTGTCGTTTCCTTTGATGAAAGCGATATTGTTCTTAGGACTCGAATAACTAGTAGTTCACCCCGAGCTTGTGGACAAAGCTTTCTCAAACCGAATATTTTCATGGTCCATGACTCGCCTAACAGCATCCAGGGATCGAAATTGTTGTTGTTGAAAACTTTATTGCATCTTTCCCTCCAAATGGCCCTGAGCACATGGATAGTTGAAACATTCTTAGATTTAAAACAATCCCACAGGAAGGTATCAAAGGGGGATCCCAACTGAGTAGTGGTGCAGCAAAGGCCGAGAAACCAGACATTCCAAAAAGAGATGATCCTAGGATTCAGATCACTACCGCAGATGGAGCACTGATCAAGGTTTGTATTAAAGTGTTGACGGATGAAGCTTCTGGTAAGAAGCTTTTTGTGAGCACACATAAGAAGAACTTCCACTTCTCAAGAATATTAGGACCCCATATCAAGCCCTATTGTTTATCACCAGTTCCATAAACGAGCGTTGCTGACAAAAAACCCTGCCGGAAGATGAGTCTTTTTACTTCCTCAAAAAGATAATTGTAACCAGATTTTGTCGTGAAATGACCTGATCTTGTAAATGGCCACATAAGTTTGTCACATTCGGAGAGGTCCGGAAGTTGAATTGCGAGGATCTTTCTGGCATTGAAGCTAGGAACATAGTCTAAAATTGCATTCGCATCCAAATTTTGGACTCCCTTAGACACACAAATCCAATTCCTGTGAATAGATTGATAGAGCATAGGCCAATGATATCAGAAAAGGGAAACTGTAATCCCTGGAATCCATCTGCCCTCCAAAATGTTAATGCGCTCACCATTATTAACATGCTATCGAAGACCTTTCTTAAGATGGTCCATTCAATACATAACACTCCTCCACTTCCAGGAAGCATCACTAGGGCATCTAACATCCCAAATGAGCTTAGTCGTGCAATTTTCTACAAAAGAACTTTGGAGACTAGCAAATTCGAATCATCAAGTATACGCTAAGCCTCATTAGGAAGGAGGGCTCTTTAATTAAAATCTTTCTTAATGCATCAAAACTGAGAGTTTCCTCATATTCAACTTGACCCTAGTTGGAATTTTTCTAGCATCTCTTTTTTTAGAATCATATCATATAGCTGGGTTCAATCCCGAGACCTCATGCAAGGAATTCAAACGCTCTACCAATGAGCTAGCACCCATTTGTTAATTTTTCTAGCATCATTAATGAAGTTACAAATGTTAATTGGAAATTTAGCACAGAGATAGTAGAAAATGCTATTATTTGGCAGTTGAGCGCTGGAGATTATAATGTCTTAATTTCCAAAATATTACGTTTTTTAGAATCTTAATGACCATTTTTTTTTTTGAGAAATTGTTTTGTCGTCAATCGGGTTTGAATTCGGGACCTCATGCGGAGACTTCCAACCCTCTAACACTTGAGCTGCCACCCTAGCTGCATCTTAACCACCATTTTAATTACTATTTCAAGTTTTAGCTATCAATTTAACAATAGAAATGCACTAAATAATTAATTCATTAGCTATATAGTCTCTAAACTTGCATTAACCAATATTGAGTAAATAGGCAGCTAGGGTGGTAGCTCAAGTGGTAGAGCGTTGAGAGCCTCTGCATGAGGTCACGGGTTCACACCCCGTTGACGACAAAATAATTTCTCAAAAAAATAAAAAATTGAGTAAGTAGGGATCATGTTTTGATTAATTTTGTAAAATTCCTCTTTGGGATGGAATCCATCATAAGTAAATTATTACATTATGATTTTCTAGAGGAGTGGCCGTAGCTCAAAATTTGTTGAGTTACTTACCATTCTTTAGAAAATTAATTACAGAATAATATTTATTTTGTTGATGACGTGAGAATCTACAACCGCACCATTTAGGTGTAATACCACTCTAGTGCAACGAAAGCGATTTTTATTTAGAATTACATCATATATATGGGTTAGAATACGGAACATCATTTAGGAGTTTCAAAAACGATCTACCACTAGTGCGCTATGGATAATTCCACTCTAGTGCAATGAAAGCGATATTTAATACATTGCAAAAACACGGAATACATTTTAGTTAAAGAGTAGTGCTATTTAATACAATTTTCTAAGAGAAAGGAACATGCAATGCATGAATTAAATTATGCAAGAATGGCAACCCCTTGCTACATTTAGTTAAAGAGTAGTGCTAGTAGATTTGGTCCCCTTGCCAAATTAATTATCCCCATATGACAATATGTGATAATAAGGTACTACCTCCGTTTCTTCTCTATCACACCATTTTGACTTTTGTCACTATTCACCGGGTCACTTTGACCCGGTGATTTGTGTAGCAAAACGATTCGATTTTTTTATAATTTTTTCATGTTGTTATAGAATAGAAGTTGCTCTATAATACGGTGAAAAAATTATCAAAAAATCGCATCGTTTTGCTATCCAAATCACCCGGTCAAAGTGACCCAAATACGAGTCAAAAAGTCAAACCGGTGTGATAGAGAAGAAACGGAGGTAGTACTATGAAATGTATCTGGAAAACGTTGAGAACATGAAGACGAGTACATGGAGGGGTAAATTAGTCATCAATGAGGTTTACAGTAGTTAGATTAGACGATGTTGGTAATAAACTCAAGAACCAAACTAGTCCGTCTCACGTCTTTCACGAAGGGGACCAAACAAAGCTTATGGCAAAAGTAAGACGGATTGGAAGATTTTAGTAAGTTGAACCGACTATCATTTGACATCTTCTCCATGACGTGACTCTTTTCCCTTGTTCTCAATGAACAAAGTTGTCTACACAAGTTAATGCAACAACGTAAAAAGGTTCTTGCAACAACCTGAAAAGGTTCTTGGCAAAATTGGCCATTACGTAAAGAAAGTTACGAGGTACTCAAATTGCCGAATACCAAGTTTGCTGTTTGAAAAGAGTTGGTGTATTTACTAGAAGTTGAAACAATGTATACGCATTAAAAGAACTTACTGGTGCAGAGTCGGACGAATGAAGAGATCAGTTTGAAGAAAGACTCGTTGTTCATTAACGGTTCTTCGTAAATTAATATTTGCCCTCCATCAATGGTGCTTCGTTTTGTTTATCTACAACACTAGCAAACTGCTTTTCATGATGAAAGTCTTCTAATTCTACAAACGAAAGCACGAATCGTCGAACCAAACTATGCTTTAGAGAAGTTTAAAGAGTTTGGTGAGTTTGTTTAATCCGGATGATTAAAAAATATGGAGAAGACTGCTATTTATAGAGAGGGGAATGTGGCAGTTACGAACAGTTACACTTGTTCGAATTTGAAAAGAATAGTTATAACTTCCGGAGAAGTTACAACTATTCGCATAACAGTTTTAATGATTGCAGGTGGATTGAATATGTTTTTAAACTGTTCAGAAAATATTATTCACCGGGCTGGACTGGAGTTAGTTTCTAGCCTAAAAAGATAGGTCCAACCCAAAACCGCGAGCCAGACAGCGGCGGCGCGCGTGTGGTGGTTCGGTTAGGTCCTCCCTTCTAGACAAAATTGATTCGCCCTAAAGGCATGCCCTTTATTGTCAAACTTAGAGTAGATATACTACTATATCTGTCTCCTCAAGTCCAACATATGACTACTTATTTTTCAGACATGTGAAGGAGCTAACTTCAACGTCTTATTTCTCATTCATCCGCGTTAAGAATGCCTTCAATCAAAGTCTCAACGAGATCCGGCAAGAAAACAAGCTAAGAAGCCAAGAGAAAGAGTTACGGACATGTGAAGTAGTTGTACGTTTTGGAGGGGACATAATTTGCAGGAAGAAGGATGTGTTCGCACGAACACGTTAGGAATTCGTGCGAGACAAAAGCAGTTTGCACGAACAGGAAGTGTTCACACGAAGACATGTCATGTTCTCACGAACACATTAGGAATTCGTGCGAAGACAAAAGCAGTTCTCACGAACAGGACGTGTTCTCACGAAGACATGTCATGTTCGCACGAACACCTGCGGGGTCTGGACAGTTTTGGTTGTTCCAAGTTGGTTTGGAAGTGTTCATGGGCGACTTGGGCTGCAAGCTAGGGTTCCTAGGTCTATATAAGAGTCTTAGGTCGTGGTTTAGACTTGTGTACTAGTGTGTTGATGTATCGATCGTTAGTGTCTCTCACATAAATAAACATATTTTCTCGCCGTGGAGGTAACTAACATGATCGCTAGAACCACGTTAAATTTGTGCATCTTTATTGATGATTTCTTGTTCATTCGTTCTTATTTTCCGACGCCCTCGTTATAACGATCCGTTAATGGTTTTCGACGAGCAAGTAAGAATATATAAGTTTTGGTGTGAGCTTGCTATAAACCGGGTAACAAGTAGGGTGTCGTGAACTATTTTTCTACAGAGTTAAGAAAACATGTATGAAAAAGCAAGTTGGTCGGAAAAAAAGGGCATGGCTATTAACAGTAAAGTTACATGTTGTACTCCCTTCAATATTGAATTACCACTGCAACTCATACGTACACTATGTCAATCAATGACAAATGTCAGCAATATACACGGAAAAAAAAGTCACTAAAATACCACTTCACCTATTGTTTCTCTAGAAAGGGCACCGTTACATTACAAGGCTTTACAATCTTCGTATTTTAGTTTCACAGAAGTATCCCTTCGCACTAAATTACACTATTGTAAAGCATATTAATATGTAAAATTTAGGTTAAATGGACAAACATACTGCCTTTATCATATTTCATGTGTATTTTCTCATGATCCGTAGAAATAACTAAAATTATTAGTGGGATCATCAACAATTTGCATCACTTTAAACTTCAATTAACGATAGCTGCCACACAGAGGGGACTGTGGAGGTTTGAATCTTGCTCTCAGCAAGGACTGAGAATTTTGACGCGAGTTACCTTCAGCTTGAACATCCTGTCTGGTTGCACACCCCCATCCCGCTATTGAGAATATGGGTTTTAACCCATACGAGTTTGACTATTGACCAAGTTCACATGCCAGCTGTATGTATGTGGTGTGCCAGCTCTGTGTGTGTGTGTGTGTATACTATTCAATTAATATCCCTTTGTATATACAAAAGACGATGAAGTTGCAGGATTAAGAAATCAAATTCAGTTTTTTTTCTCTTTCAATTCTCTCTCCAGAAATCCAATATGGTATCAGAGCGATTTTCTCCTCGTGGTGATCGTTGCTAGATCTGAAGCTTCTCTGTGGAATTGATTATCGGCTCTCAGTGATTTCCATATTGAGTTCCTTCGTCAATTGTTTCAGTGTTGTTGTGCTATGGCGAATCTAAATCCAGCGGAGAGGACGACTGATAATTCGTTTCTTTCGGATGTTTCTTCCCCATACTTTCTTAGTTCTTCGGACAGTCCAGGTACGGTTTTGGTCTCTCAAGTTTTATCCGGTGAAAACTATAATTGGAGTAGATCGATGTTCGTGGCTCTAAAAGCGAAGAACAAATTAGGTTTTGTGATTGGTACTATTTTACAGCCTGATGAGAGTGAGGCTATGTATGATCAGTGGGGACGATGTGATAACATGGCGATGTCTTGGCTATTGAATTCTGTTTCTAAGGATATAGCTGGTAGTGTTGTGTATCTGTCAACTTCGCGAGAGATTCGACTTGATTTGAAGGAAAGATTTTCACAAAAGAATAGGCCACGAATGCAACAGCCCGTGGATTCCCAAGCCTTCCGTTCCGGACCGGAAAGCCCGGGAGGGGCCGATGCTAAAAGTGACGGCAGGAATCAACAGCATAACATCCCAAAAGTATTTATTTATTACATAACATTAAACGTCACAAAAGTTTCTAGATATTACAAAGCGTTTTCAAAACTACTATATTATTTTGAGCTAGCCACACTAGATCCTATTCGTGACGTGATCCTTCTAGGTGAGTCTCGTACCCGGCTATCCCTTAGTCTCCAGCTCCTAAACCTGCGGTGGGAAGGAAAACAGGAACCGCAGTTTTCAAAGTCAGCATGGAAATACTGAGTAAGTGACACCCAAGCTCGTAAAACAGAATAAGAAGCATAACTTTCTTTTCACAACAAATATATAGAGGAAATAAAAATGTAAGCTTGCAGAGTAAATCAGGAACTCAAATAATAACTGTAAAACTGAACCTGATGCATCCAGTAAGAACACTTATAAAATTCTCTTTCTTTCGATCTTCCTCTCTCAACTTTCAAATGGGGAACATTAGTCCCAATCTCTTTCTTCTTCTCTTTCTTAAATAACCAAATCTCATAGAAACCGTATTATTAACTTTGTTGATACGGGGAAGAATCTACTATTCTATCACTAGCAACCATGACCTTAACTGCCGGCAGCCCCCTAAGACTTCTTGCGGCCAGAGAGGTGAGTACATGGAGCGATAATAACCACGGGCCGAGTCAAGCTCGACGATGATAACCACGGGCCGAGTCAAGCTCGACAATAATAAAATAATAACCACGGGCCGAGACAAGCTCGACAATAATAACCACGGGCCGAGACGAGCTCGACAATAATAATAAAATAACCACAGGCCGCGTGACAGAAGTCAACACGACAATAATAAAGCTTCTCCCGCACAACTCTTTCCACTTTACGTTATTACGCATTATTACTTCTCGTGTGACAGTATCAAATCAAAGCAACTTCTTTAAATTGCAAGAAAATCTCAAATAAAACATTTAAATCGCAAACACATTTTGAGACAGTATTAAAAATCAATTTATGACACGAAAGGAGCTTGGCACGCAAGGCTTGGCATGTTCACTTACCTTACTTCCGTAGCAAAGCACGTCCTAGCCATGGCTCGGGTCTACAAAGACGTCACCTACAAGTCGTATCTTCTACGTCAACAAATATTCAAATAAAATGCTATAAGTCCGAAAGGGTATTTTTCTTTATATCTACCCAAACCCGCTAGCTAAAATTTCCATCGTTTTATTATCTAGACATGATTTTCTATAAACGAAGCAACACATCTATTTTAGAAGACAAGTTCTAATATTATTATTATTATTATTATTATTATTATTATTATTATTTAAAGGTGGCTAATTAGAAAATGTGAGCTAAAGATGAATTTATACTTAAGAACTAATTTGTATTATAACAACAAAAGTGATATTTATCATTATTTATCAAAATAAGCATAATATCACAATGAAAATAGCATTTTCTATATCTATAAATAGTTATTTAATTCTTAATAAAATTTTGATGAGAAATTATCTCAACTCACTATTTACAAAAGTGTCATAATATTTTTATATTCCCCCAAATATCTCTTTTAGCTTATTTTGTTCCAAGAAAAGTAATTTATTACACCCAAAACATATTTTTACTATCAACCCATTTCCACTTAATGTTTATTTGAAATAATATTTAGGAAAATACTCATATATAATCTTTAAACAAAACAATAATGTATATATAATATAAATACTAATGCAGCCCCCCCTATAGGTTTCAGAAAACACAATCAACACCCCACTTTATCATGTTATAAAGTTTCCAAAAAGACACTTTAACCCCCATTTCAACAACACTTCAATTTCATCGATCTAAACTCGGATTGAGAAAGTAAGACATGATTTTGTCTACATAAATCAACTCGCGGCAAAGAGTAGTGCATACCGGAACCAAGAATCGCTCGAAACGGTCGAGTTATGAGTCGGGTCGAAGAGCACTGCGTCGTCGCCGGAGATGGGGCTTCGTGGCTGGGTTTAATGGCTTCCTCCGCCACTTCTGAGCCTCCTACTAAGCTGGTCGGGGTCCAAGGACCTTACTGGAGGCAGCCTAAGGCAGTGGGTGGCGCTGGAGGAGCTTGGCCGGAGCTTTGGCCGGTTTCCATGGTGTTTCCCGTCGGCAGCGGTGGTCTGAGATGGCGACCTGCTACCTCCGATTTCTGTTACTGCTGACGGTCTATTACTAATACAGATTCGAGAGAGAGGAGCTGAGGTGGAGGAGGGAGAGCAGAGAGCTCTCGTGTGGTGTTTTCCGGCAACTCCCGTCGGGAGTGGTGGCGGCAGTGGGTTGGAGCTTGGCTTCTGCACCTAGCTGCTTCTACTACTCCCCTGGGTTTGCTGAAAGAGAGAAGTAGGGAGGTAGAGAGAGAAACAGAGGGTGTAGGTGGTGGGTTTGTTCGGGGTTCCCGCTACAGGTGCTTCGGTGGCAGCCATGGCGGTGGCGGCTAGCTGCTGCTGTGGGCTGATGCTTGCCCGATACAGAGAGGGAGAGAGAGAGATAATACAGTTGGAGAGGGAGTTGGGCAGAGCGTGAAATGATGGAGGTGGTGGTGAAGTTTCCCCGAGCTACAATGGTGGTGGGTTGTTGGTGATGGTGGAGATGGGTTGTTGGTGGCGGCTGTGGTGAGAGGGAGGTGGTGAGAGCCTTAAATAGGCTGAGCTTTCTTGGAGAGGTGAGTTTGCTTGATGGTGATAGAGGCGGTGGTGGGTTTGGAGGCGGTTGAAGAAATTTCCCGAAGCTCATAAGCTTGGAGAGGAAGATGTTGGGAGGAACTATAAAGTGTGGGTGGTGTACCAATGTGCTAGTGGGTTCTAGTGTATTGGGTGCATCACTAGTTTGAGAAATCTAGTGTTCTAGGTGTACGAGTAGCTAGAGTTATGACGTACGACATTATCGTATTCTTTAAACCTAATACACGAATTCCCCCACTAAATCCCAAACTATTACCCGCGCTTAAAATTAAATTTCATTTCTGAAATTATCTATTTGCCATATAATTGATATAATTATCTAAGCAACTCAATTATCAAACCAAATATTATTTAGACTTATAATGACTCGTGTGTGCTAGAGGTTGTCTATTTTCTTTTGGGTAAAATGTAGGGTAAAATCATTATTTAGAACTTAATAGTTATTTAACTTATTAATTTACTATTTTACCCATAATAACTTGACGGGGTATTACATCCTTCCCCCCTTAAGCAAAGCTTCGTCCTCGAAGCTAAAATCAGACAACTACTCAAGACGCTCAATTCATCATCCAAGCAATTTATTATAGCAAGTAATTTCACGTAAGTAATACCATAATCTAATGCAAGCAATGCAACACATAGTCCCATCCAATAAAGGCGTCGTCATGACTATCTACTTAACTATCCACTTAAGTCGTCACTGTCTCATTCGGTTGCTACGTCTCAAGGCTAAGCACGTCTCAAGAGTTTATATTTTCTTAATAATGCACAACTATCAATCCACCAAGTATCACATAGTATGTCACACATAGGAATCTTACATACAGCTTGGCAATCTCAATCAAAACAACATGTCATTTACAATTCACGGCCTGACTTCTATAATTCATACTCAATTATAGGATAATTATCTATCCAACAATCAACCAGTAATGAACACACAAACCAATCCATATCAAAATATGCATCATATAATCATTCTTAGCGACACATATAGCTCATCCTCTCAAACACAATTCAGAATTCAACTTCCACACCTTTATTTCTCCATTACAGGAGTGGTAGTCCTTACTAATTCTCATCAGATAACTCAATACTTCTTCCATAATCCGGAATCTAATCCATATTCCTCAATTTTATCACAGTGATAACATTCATCAATCAAACAAGCAAAGCAATACTAAAGGATAAGGACGGAGATAATCAAGACCTAGGCTACCCATAACCCCAACGGCTTTTCCAATTTTACTTATCTTGACCTATGTTCATTTTAAGTTACCCTACAGGTTTTATACTGGAACGAACGCTCTGATACCACCTGCAACAGCCCGTGGATTCCCAAGCCTTCCGTTCCGGACCGGAAAGCCCGTGAGGGGCCGATGCTAAAAGTGACGACAGGAATCAACAGCATAACATCCCAAAAGTATTTATTTATTACATAACATTAAACGTCACAAAAGTTTCTAGATATTACAAAGCGTTTTCAAAACTACTATATTATTTTGAGCTAGCCACACTAGATCCTATTCG
Organism: Linanthus parryae; assembly: GCA_023055425.1. Taxonomy (NCBI): domain Eukaryota; kingdom Viridiplantae; phylum Streptophyta; class Magnoliopsida; order Ericales; family Polemoniaceae; genus Linanthus; species Linanthus parryae. Next base: position 71,949,970 of record JALGPY010000002.1, read on the forward strand.
TGACGTGATCCTTCTAGGTGAGTCTCGTACCCGGCTATCCCTTAGTCTCCAGCTCCTAAACCTGCGGTGGGAAGGAAAACAGGAACCGCAGTTTTCAAAGTCAGCATGGAAATACTGAGTAAGTGACACCCAAGCTCATAAAACAGAATAAGAAGCATAACTTTCTTTTCACAACAAATATATAGAGGAAATAACTGTAAAACATTAGTCCCAATCTCTTTCTTCTTCTCTTTCTTAAATAACCAAATCTCATAGAAACCGTATTATTAACTTTGTTGATACGGGGAAGAATCTACTATTCTATCACTAGCAACCATGACCTTAACTGCCGGCAGCCCCCTAAGACTTCTTGCGGCCAGAGTGGTGAGTACATGGAGCGATAATAACCACGGGCCGAGTCAAGCTCGACGATGATAACCACGGGCCGAGTCAAGCTCGACAATAATAAAATAATAACCACGGGCCGAGACAAGCTCGACAATAATAACCACGGGCCGAGACGAGCTCGACAATAATAATAAAATAACCACGGGCCGCGTGACAGAAGTCAACACGACAATAATAAAGCTTCTCCCGCACAACTCTTTCCACTTTACGTTATTACGCATTATTAACTTCTCGTGTGACAGTATCAAATCAAAGCAACTTCTTTAAATTGCAAAAATATCTCAAATAAAACATTTAAATCGCAAACACATTTTGAGACAGTATTAAAAATCAATTTATGACACGAAAGGAGCTTGGCACGCAAGGCTTGGCATGTTCACTTACCTTACTTCTGTAGCAAAGCACGTTCTAGCCATGGCTCGGGTCTACAAAGACGTCACCTACAAGTCGTATCTTCTACGTCAACAAATATTCAAATAAAATGCTATAAGTCCGAAAGGGTATTTTCTTTATATCTACCCAAACCCGCTAGCTAAAATTTCCATCGTTTTATTATCTAGACATGATTTTCTAGAAACGAAGCAACACATCTATTTTAGAAGACAAGTTCTAATATTATTATTATTATTATTATTATTATTATTATCATTATTATTATTATTATTTAAAGGTGGCTAATTAGAAAATGTGAGCTAAAGATGAATTTATACTTAAGAACTAATTTGAATTATAACAACAAAAGTGATATTTATCAGTATTTATCAAAATAAGCATAATATCACAATGAAAATAGCATTTTCTATATCTATAAATAGTTATTTAATTCTTAATAAAATTTTGATGAGAAATTATCTCAACTCACTATTTACAAAAGTGTCATAATATTTATATATTCCCCCAAATATCTCTTTTAGCATATTTTGTTCCAAGAAAAGTAATTTATTACACCCAAAACATATTTTTACTACCAACCCATTTCCACTTAATGTTTATTTGAAATAATATTTAGGAAAATACTCATATATAATCTTTAAACAAAACAATAATATATATATAATATAAATACTAATGCAGCCCCCCCCTATAGGTTTCAGAAAACACAATCAACACCCCACTTTATCATGTTATAAAGTTTCCAAAAAGACACTTTAACCCCCATTTCAACAACACTTCAATTTCATCGATTTAAACTCGGATTGAGCAAGTAAGACATGATTTTGTCTACATAAATCAACTCCCGGCAAAGAGTAGTGCATACCGGAACCAAGAATCGCTCGAAACGGTCGAGTTATGAGTCGGGTCGAAGAGCACTGCGTCGTCGCCGAAGATGGGGCTTCGTGGCTGGGTTTAATGGCTTCCTCCGCCACTTTTGAGCCTCCTACTAAGCTGGTCGGGGTCCAAGGACCTTACTGGAGGCAGCCTAAGGCAGTGGGTGGCGCTGGAGGAGCTAGGCCGGAGCTTTGGCCGGTTTCCATGGTGTTTCCCGTCGGCAGCGGTGGTCTGAGATGGCGACCTGCTACCTCCGATTTCTGTTACTGCTGACGGTCTATTACTGATCCAGATTCTAGAGAGAGGAGCTGAGGTGGAGGAGGGAGAGCAGAGAGCTCTCGTGTGGTGTTTTCCGGCAACTCCCGTCGGGAGTGGTGGCGGCAGTGGGTTGGAGCTTGGCTTCTGCATCTAGCTGCTTCTACTACTCCCCTGGGTTTGCTGAAAGAGAGAAGTAGGGAGGTAGAGAGAGAAACAGAGGGTGTAGGTGGTGGGTTTGGAGGCGGTTGAAGAAATTTCCCGAAGCTCATAAGCTTGGAGAGGAAGATGTTGGGAGGAACTATAAAGTGTGGGTGGTGTACCAATGTGCTAGTGGGTTCTAGTGTATTGGGTGCATCACTAGTTTGAGAAATCTAGTGTTCTAGGTGTACGAGTAGCTAGAGTTATGACGTACGACATTATCGTATTCTTTAAAACTAATACACGAATTCCCCCACTAAATCCCAAACTATTACCCGCGCTTAAAATTAAATTTCATTTCTGAAATTATCTATTTGCCATATAATTGATATAATTATCTAAGCAACTCAATTATCAAACCAAATATTATTTGGACTTATAATGGCTCGTGTGTGCTAGAGGTTGTCTATTTTCTTTTGGGTAAAATGTAGGGTAAAATCATTATTTAGAACTTAATAGTTATTTAACTTATTAATTTACTATTTTACCCATAATAACTTGACGGGGTATTACAACGAATCTTTCAATTAACAGAGGCAATTTCTAATCTGAGGCAAGGAGAGATGAATGTCACTGCATATTTCACAAAATTGAAGACATTGTGGGATGAATTGCCAAATATAAGTCCATGCTTGTTTGTACTTGTGGTCAGCTGAAACATTGTACTTGTGATATACTTAAGAAGATACAAGATGATCCTGAAGAAGAACGTGTTATGAAATTCTTGATGGGACTTAATGAAAGCTATGTGCCTGTTAGAGATCAAATTTTACTCAATGAACCTCTTCCTGCTTTGAATAAAGTGTTTGCAAAGGTTGTACAGCAGGAGAGGCAATCCGAGTTAAATCAGAATATGAGATCTGTTGAGAATCATAATTTGGCCATGTATTCAAGGGGCGAATCATTACATTCTTTTCAGCACAAGTTTACTCGTAGTCAGGAGAAGCCACATTCTTTTCAGCAAAAGTTTGCTGGTAATCAAGAGAAGCCGGCCAATGTTCAAAATAATTCTTATCATAAGAGAAACTATGGGGGTCAACGATCTGTTTGTATGTACTGCGGACATGAGGGTTATGTGAAGGACACGTGCTATCGGCTTCATGGTTTCCCTCCGGGATTTCGTCCTAAGCATAGACCACAAGCTCATATTGTTTCAGGAGGGAATGATGTTCAAGTTCCTGGCTCAGTTCAAAAATCAAATTCAGGCACTAGTGCCACTCCTCTCTCATTGACTCAAGAACAATGTGTTCAGTTGCTTGGTGTATTGACAGAGCGATTAGGGCAATACAGTGCTCATTCAGATGGTGTATCTCCAGCTCGAATATCTCAATACAGAGTATCGTAATTTGGAAGCAACAACTTGTGAGCTCACTTGGCTTTCTTATCTTCTTACGGATTTTAGAGTTACTATGAATTCCATACCTGTTGCGTATTGTGACAGCCAGACTGCAAATCAGATTGCATCAAATCATGTATTTTTTGAACGTACAAAGCATATCGAAATTGATTGCCACTTGGTGCGTGATCAAGTTCAAGCTGGAAAATTGAAGTTGCTTCATGTTCCTTCCAAACTTCAGCTCGCTGATATATTAACCAAAGCGCCTCCAGTTTCCACATTCAAGTTCCTTCTATGCAAGCTTGGAGTGAGCAACATTCACTCTCCAGCTTGAGGGAGGGTTTGAGAATATGGATTTTAACCCATACGGGTTTGACTATTGACCAAGTTCATATGCCAGCTGTATAAACTGTATATACAAATGGATATTCAATTAATATCCATTTGTATATACAATTTTTTTTCTCATTCAATTCTCTCTCCAGAAATCAATACACGCTCAGTGATACGGATCAACTATATTGTCATACACCGTGTTATTTATTTATTTACATTATTGTCAGTTAGTATTATTAACTAGTTTGTTTACTTATTTAAGTAGTTTAAATAATTGTTTATTTAATTAGTTAGTAGACCGGACCGATAACCTTAGATTAAATCATCTAATTAGAGTTAATGTTTTTCTATTTAAAATATTAAAATTGTCCAGTTTTATTCATTGAAGAAGAAGAATTAAAGTGTCTGTTTTATTTTGTGTGTATTTTAGTCTCGTGTGTGTGCCCGAGTGTGCTATCACTCAGGCATAGGGTTCAACCTATATGAATTATATGAAGCTCATTGTACTAGTACATGTAATTTGGCTCATTGATATACTGTATACACACACTTATACGACTACATGCTTAAATAATCTACATTATGTTGAATGGTAGTAGCCACATTAGGTGTGTTTTTATGTTTCCCATTGGCATCACACATTTTATGGTCTTTCTTTTTCTCTTTGTGAAGCCATTGTCAAGGTTGCAGAAAGTAAGTGAAAGGGATGTCTCCTACTTTTGCATTCCTCCACATTTTAAGATGGTTTGCTACAAAAGGTTCCCAAGCACACATAGGTGACATTCCATGTGTGGTGGCTTGAGGACCCTCACCCACCTTTTTAGTTTATGAATTACCTTTTTGTTTATATGTGCATGCATGAAAAACTCATCACAACATTGACTCAAACTGGCTTAAGAAAAAAGCAGAATTTTAACTTCACCACCAAGTTCTAGTTCCTATATTTGATAGAGAATATCCACACTATTGAGCTGCAAGCATGAAGCCACTTTGACGAGTAACATTAGCATAAACCCTGGTTTTTCTATTGAGCTGCAAGCATGAAACAACTTTGATGAGTAAACAATAGCGTAAAACCTGATTTTTAGTTTAAAAATATACTATTATATCAACGTGCGGTCTTCGAGATCTGACAACTACGTGTGCGCACTGGTTGTCAGTAAGCCAAAAGTATGCAATAATTTCTGATTACAAATATGTGAATTAGACATTAGGTTTATGGAACCAACCTTAGTATATGTTCTAATGGGCTCCCCCCTTATTACAAGGAAATCTGCCATGCCCTTCCATTCTGGTTTGCTCCCCAACAATGTGTCCTAAAAGGGAAGCTGCCACCACTATCCCAATTAACAACTAGTGCTCCAAATTATAGTAGTATTATACATTAGCCTCTCTCTTAAAAGCTGATAGAATCTCGGGCGCTGCGTTCCCCGATGTGGACCGTGTCGTGTCATATCAATGTGGCGAACGGTGTTTTGAATCGCAACGTGTGCTTAATTTTGGTCTCCTAGGCGAAGTTTGTTGAATTGGAATGAGATTTTAGCAAGGTGGCTTCTTAACTGTACGATTATATATATTTTTACTGTGAAATTAAATGTTATGCTAATGCTTAGGTTATTTTCTTTAAAAAATTTACACTAGGTCCAAGAATGTTTGTGGATAAAACAATGTGGTATGCGCAAGCCCGATGCATTGGAATAGTAACTTCTTCTCTCTATTTTTCAGTCTCCTAGGAATATAAATATGTATGCATACTATATGGTTGTGTTTGATGGGAAATAAGTGAAGAAGAAACATTTGAAGGCATACATGGGAGTATGGTTGTTTATGAAAATGTATACTTTCTTTTCCCTAGTTAGATTTTACTCATATGTTGTTTTAGAGATTTGGTTATCAACAATAAGCTTCCCTAATGTTTCCGAAATTGTGAGTGACATGTTTTCTTCTCCGAAAGTGAGGAGAAATTTTTGTTTGCTCTAGAGCAAATGATGTGGTTTTGCTCTAACCTTACAGCACATGACACGTCAGAAAGAAAGAATAAGTGAGATACAAAAGAAAGTGGATTTCCTACATTTTCCTGACGTGTCGTGTTGTGTATTGATTAGAGCACCATGTCATATTTAGTCTTTGATCAAACAATAAGTACTTGTGAGTGAATGGTGCTGTAAAGATTTAAGGTGTGTTGAATGAGCATGAAATGAAACGAAATTTTATTTTTAAGCGGTAGGTGTTAATGGGATGAGAAGAACATCTTGTTAACAACAGCAAATAATAATCAAATAGTTCCGGAAAAATATTAATAACAAATGCTAAACTGATATATAACCAGTTGGATGTAGACATAACTTGACTAGCCAATCACATAACGTCACCTAGGAAATAAGCTCACAATTTATCATAGATAACTTTGATTTGTTTTGTGTGATCTTTTACCATACTAGACCGGTGGGAGCAAGAAGTAGGTGAAGGCACGTGAAAGTAGACAACATCAAATATCATCTTTCGTTGCGTTAGGAGCATAGGCAAATATGTGACATATAAATCTTCTGCTTTATTATGTGTTTAGATCTATATTTGTATAGATCACCTATGCCCTTCACTATAATATGAATGGTTAAAACAATACTGAAAGAGAACAATGGAAGACGAATTCAACTGGCAATCGGATGAAAAATTACATTTTGTACCAGCGACAAGGGGTGGGGCTGTTGTACGGGTAAGAACTCGTTGGGCTCGTTTCATAAATCATAGAGCAGGAAATCAAATATTAAATGCGAAAAAAAGAACATATGAACCAATGAAAAGCATGCCCAATTAGGATAAAACAAATTTATGTACGTGATTAATAGATAGTATCACATACATGTGGGCATGAAATTTGCTAGGTCAGATCCCTGCAAGCATCATCCTTCATGCAAAGCTTGAAAATTAGGGTTTTTTGTAAGTTGGAGCAGGAAGTCTAATACCTTATGCAACCCAATTAGGAAAAATCATCAATGTACATGATAATATTGAATCGGAAATTACAATTAAGAATGATGAAGAATATACAGATTTCATGTACCCGTGGGCATGAAATTGGTTAGGTGTGATCCTTGGAAGCACAATCCTTAATAAAAAGCTTGGACAATTTTTGGTCTACACGATCTTGCCGTTGTTGTGGCCTGTGGGGCTTTCTGAGAAATTGACGATTATACATTCACCTACTGCCGAGAAATAGACCATGGCAGGATCAATTACAGAAACGATGACCAAGAAAGAAACAATGGTGAGATCTGTTATTAAAATCTCCATGCCCGTAGAAATCTTCTCCTGATCAATAAACAAGTCACTATGGTATTTATTCCGTATGTGGAGTGATTGGTGAAGCAGTGTGTTTGAACAGAAGAGGGGTGCGTTTGACTTATCTCTTTTTTTATTAGGGTTTTAAGTGATTTTTTAGTGATTAAATTAAGACACGAGGGTATTACAGGTACTGTAAAAGTATTAGTGTTTAAAGTCACATCTGTAAATTTTTAAAACACCTCTGTCAACTTTTTAATAGTAAAAATAAAGATACGACTTTTGACGGTTTTTTTGGTAATAAAATTGACACACAAGAGTATTATAGATAGTGTAAACGTATTATTGTCCAAAAAAGACATGTAAACTTTGAAATAGTAACTAGACGATACCTTGCGCTACGCGGGACTACTTCTAATTTTTTGTACCTTCATGTTTTATGAATTAAATTTTTGAATAAATTTCCTTAACCAAATTAATAGATCAAATTAATTTATTACCAAAAAAAAAAAAGTGAAAGGTAAAATGTATTTTGTCATGTCTTTTGGACTATAATTTTGCAACATAACTGGCATAAGAAACCATCTACAACTACATGATTTCATGCACAAAAAATAAATATTTTCAAATTAGGGCATACCATTGCATATCAATTTTACTTTAAATTTCAGTCCATTTAATTTCTAAAACTGTGCGGCAAAATGATTTGTGGGACTCAAGACAAAGTTTTTCAATTTTGTTCCGTTCCACACCTAAAACGTGTGGAATGACCCATTTTGGAACAAAACCGGAATGAATCGGTCCGGAACATTGGAACGCTGAAACACTACGTATCATGATGTATTAGTTTTCAATTTTTTGCTATCCTTTTAGGACTTTCTATTACGTTCGTTAGTGTTTCGGCATTCCAATGTTCCGGAGCGGATCCATTACGATTTTGTTCCAAAATGGGTCGTTCCGCACGTTTAGGTGGGGAACGGAAAAAATTTGAAAACTTCTTCACGTATCCCTTAAATCTTTTTGGTATCCTTTTGAGGACTTTCTATTACGTTCCTTATTACCGACGTCTTCAAAAATATTACCTTCCGACATAATGTGACTCGGAATGCGATACAAAGAATTTCCTTTCATTTTAGTCATAAGACCTATTCAGAAACAATTCTTACATATTTTAATGTTATTATTTTACTTATTCTTTTGAAGAAAGTTGTAATGTTATTTTAGCTAATTATAGAATGAGGAAAATTATTCAACAAACGAAAAATTAAAATATGAAGAAGTAGATGAAAAATCAAAAGATAAAAGATTAAGTTAAAATTAATATTAATAGCTAATGACTTAATTAGGAACAATAATATCATATTATTATCATATTATTGGGGGTATTAATACATTTCGATTTCAGTCTCAAATTCAGTACCTTTCTAGAACTATGTTGCAAAAATAATTGAAGGGATACATGACGAAGTTTTCAAAAAAAAAGTTGTTCCCCACCTTAACTTGCGGAACGACCCATTTTGGAACAAAATGGAATGGAACCGCTCCGGAACATTGGAATGCTGAAACACTACGCATCATTATGTTTTCATTTTCATTATTTGGTATCCTTTTAGGACTTTGTATTACGTTTTTCGTGACTACCGACGTCCTCTTCCAATCCTTTTAGGACTTTGTATTACGTTTCTCGTTACTACCGACGTCCTGTTCAAATTTTTTTACCTTTCCTTTTTATTCATACGACTTATTCAGAAACAATTCTCAAATATATTACTGTTATTTTAACTACTCATAAAATGAGGAAAATCATTCAACAAGTGGATTTTTTTAGAAGCAACAAATAGAAAATTAAAATATGAAGAATAGATGAAAATAAACAAATAAAAAAAGATTAAGTTATTTATTTGCTCATGGATTTTTTAGAAACAATTCTCGCGCATTTTGATGTTATTTTAACTACTTATAGGACAAGCATCAAGAGGGAGTGGACGTCTTTTTCTCTCTCTACATTGAGAGCTCCCATCTCTTTGTGTTCTTCGAGGTTATTGAAGAACTCGACGGTTCAGCAGGAGCCCCTCGAGAACGCCACCTGCAGTTACCATCGCAGACGGCAAAATTGTGAGTGGCCGGAGGGTTGCACGAAGCTAGTGGCTGTAGGTCATCATTGCAGAAAGCCAGGTGAGTTCCACGCCGGCCGCCGGCGTATGAGATTTGTTTGGGTTTTCCAACAGATCTCAAATCCCTCATCCAATCAACCAGAGTTCGGTTGATCTTCTCCAAGTTCTTTCACCAATCTTCTGCGTTTTCTTCTAATCATAACCTGATCTATAATCCATACACCTCTCTCTCTTGATCTCGAGAATGAAATCCTCCAAACCCAAATCCCCGCTTGGTTGTTTAAATACCAGGTTAACTCTAGCCTTTGCCATCACCAAGATCCACATATTCTTCAAAAAAGCTAAACAAAAACCCCCCCTTATACCCCCTTCGTGTTCCTCTCAAAATTCGTTCTCACCTGTGAAAATGTCATCACCACCACCAGAAGACTCCCCACCACCCCCACCAGATCCGTATGATCTTCTATCACCCCTTCCTCCACTCAATTCAAATGAGTCCATGAGGCCATATAATTATGTGCAATCTATTCGAAGAACTCAGGACACCCCAAATCGTCCGATCGACAGCGCGAGACAAGGGGTTGAAATCACCATGCCTGATTTTGTACTTAACCAACAAACACCAACTTACCATCAAAACCTTCTTCTGTTCATTCAAGACTACCGGAGTTTCTCGACTGCCCATGTCATGGAGATGGTTCGCTCGCTTTGGCAACCGGCTTTTGGCATCCAAATAGTCAACAGGTATAATGGATTTTATGTAATTCATTTCGATAACTTTGATGAATTGCTTGCAGTCATTGCGGGAGGGCCATATGCAATGCATGGGGCTCTACTAGTGGTGGAACATTGGAACCCAGATGTTGCCCTGCAGTTTGTGGTTGTTCCGGAGGTTCTTCTCTGGATTCGACTGCATGGTGTCCCTCTCCGTTATTTCAATCAAGCTGCTGGAGGAATGATGGCCTCTCTTCTGGGATTGCCGCAAAGGATTGACACTGATTTTGCGTCATCAAGAGTGAACCGAACACTTAGAGTTCAGGTTTGGGTCCCTCCTGAAGAACCGTTGATGGCAGGTTTTTATCTTCTTGATCACAACCAAGAGCCAGTGTGGATTGATTGCAAGCCGGAGCGGGTCTATCGAATCTGCCGTGCATGTGGCGTCATAGGGCACAAAATGAGGAATTGCAAAGTGAACCCAGTGTTTGCCGCAAGACGAATTGAGGAAAGAATCCGTTATTTAGCAGATCGATTCAATGCTCGAGTTCTGGGGGAGCCAGAAATCAGTATGTATGCCTCAAGGATTCGCCAAACACCAAGGAACCCTAGACCTCGTGCTCCACCAATTGTACTCAGTGACAGAAGGTACCTAATCCACCCTCCTCACCAGACATTGCATGCATTGTTACCATCTGCTTCTCATCAAAATTCTGCTCAATTTCCACCAAACTTTTCAATCACCCCATCAAACTCTCTTCTAGCCTCTGCTCAAACCACAAACACAACCCAGATGGTAACTTCCCCGTCCTCTCAAACACATGATGACTGGGTTGCCTCACATGAACAAGCCTGGGAAAATCCTGATTGGGAATGGGATGATCTTCCAAACCCGTTAAACCCGAACCAAAACCCACATAACAACCCTGACCCGAATCCGAATCAAATCCCGCACCACATTTCAGTCCACAACCCGACCCAAACTAATCAAACGGACCCAGACCCAGTGGCCCGGGTTTCTTCCGACCCAACCCAAGTTTTTGCGGAGGGCCCAATTGATTTAACTGCGGCCCAGTTACATCAACCAGCCCGCCATACAACAACCCAACCTCCTTTGGATTCAGTCAACTGCCCTCAGGCCCAACCCACTACTTCTGCGGTTAGCCCAGCACCCCCCCAATCAGGCCCATCACAGTTACCTTCAAGCCCAGATCCTAATCCCTTCAGTCTGGACACCCTAATGGCGGCTTTTCGATCTGGCCCGTTAGCTCAGATGGATTTCTTTGCGGATCTTCTCAATCCTAATTATGTCCCAACAGCAGAAGAATTAGAGGCACAAAACAGAATGTGGGCAGAATTCATGCACTCTTTTGGTCTCCAAGCTCCACCTCTTATTCAAGAGGATTTGGATCACTTTGCGGCTTTATCGGCAGAATTTGAAGAACTAGCAGAAGCCTTCATTGAAAACAGTCACCAGCAGCAAAATCAGGCAGCCCCCAATGTCCCTCTCAATGCAGCACCACTCCCCCCACTCCGAATTAATGAACCAATTCTGCCGGATCACTCTCAAACAAAAGGTAAAGTTGTGGAAGGTAAAGGAAAAGGGAAAATGCTAACAGAATCTACCAGCTCCCCACATGATAGTGACAGTGATGATGATGAACACCTCCATCCCCCCCCTTTTGATGACAGAATTAGACGGCGATCGTGGAGAGTCTCACAGGAGATAGGCCCCAGCAAGAGGTACCATGGATCTGCTCAGACATCGCCTGTATCACCTGGTTTTAATAAGGACAAGCTTGGCACTCATCCTACCCAAGGCAGTGAGAAGAGGAAAGAATCGCCTGTAGCTTCTTCCAACAGTTTCCTACCTCTAAAGAAAAGAATTCTTCAAGACTTTGTGGCAACAAATTCGTCCTGGACAGAGTTAGAACAGGTTTTGGAAGAAGTTTTTGTTCAAGAACAGAACCAGTGGATCTCGTGGGAAGTCTCGTATGAACTCCAACAGATTTTCTTTTATTGTCAGCTGGAAATTGAAATGTCCCTTTCGAAGGTGGAGGTTGCGGAGCAATCTCCGCCAAAGCAATGAAAATCTTATGTTGGAATTGTCGAGGACTTGGAAATCCCTTGACAATTCAAGCACTTAGAGATCTTTGTTCCGATAATAAGAATGATCTCATCCTTTTGTTAGAAACAAAAAAAAATGTAGTGGACACTACTAGGTTATGTTTCTCGCTTGGTTTTCCTTCGTCTTTTGGATGTAATGCTGAGGGTTCTAAAGGTGGTTTGCTCTCGGCTTGGAATGGAAATGTTTCGATCCGCACAATCTTCGCTTGTTTGTCATTTTTACATTTAGAGGTTGAAGAAGCTCATAGTGAAACATGGGCCCTTTTCCTTTTTTATGGTCATCCAAATGTGGCACATCGCGAAGAAGTCCTTAGTCTTCTTCAAGATCACATCAACGAATGCTCTCTCCCCAAAGTTGTTCTTGGGGATTTTAATCAAGTCTCCCATCCGTCAGAAAAGCTCAGTTACAACAATCAACGGTGTCCGGGAATGGTTGATTTTGACAACTTTCTTATTCACAACTCTTTATTTGAGTTAGACAATCACGGAGTTTTTTTCACTTGGACGAACAATAGGCAAGGCTCACACCGTACTTATGAACGCTTAGATAAAGTTTATGTCGACCAAGCTTGGCTCTCGCTCTTCCCGAACGCTTTATCAACAACACTACCTATTCAACGTTCGGATCACAGCCCAATTATTCTGGATCTTCATGGATTGAAGCAGGGTACAAATCGACCCAAGCGTATGGAATCTCTCTGGTTACAACAACCAGCAGCTCAACAGATTATCCGCAAGGTAATGCAAATTCCTTTTGTAGGTTCACCTATTTTTACGCTTATGCGAAAACAGGAGGCGGTCATGAAGCATTTGGTGAATTGGCACAAGTTAACGGACTGCAATCCTATTAAACAAGTTCGCGAGATTTCCTCGCGCTTGATGACTATTCAATCATGTATTCAATCAGTGGGTACTCATAATTCAGAAGCCTTTCTCACCCTTTCGAAGGAGGATGAGCAGCTTCAACGACAGTTCAATGAGGCCCTTGCAAAACAGGAGTTATATTGGAAACATCGTTCTAAGCAAAAGTGGCTCAGTCTTGGGGATAAAAATTCAAGATTTTTCCACCTAGCAGCAACAATTCGTCAAAATCGGAAATTTATCACGGGAATTCAAACCTCAACTGGGGACTTTTTAACCTCACAGGTCGGTATTATTAGTCACATAAAAAGACATTTTCAAGACTTACTGCAACCACAACAACAACCTCAGATCACTCCCAATCCCCTAAATGAGCTGCACATCCCGAGCCTTATCTCAAAACAACTTCAACCTTCTCAAGCTCTTGATCTGGAACGGGTCTTCAGCGATGAAGAAATTAAGGAAGCGGTGTTCAATTTTGGACGGTTCAAATCCCCCGGACCGGATGGCATAATTATGGAGTTTTACCAGTCTCAATGGGACACAGTAGGTCCGGATGTAATCGCAGCAGTCAAACATACTCTCTCCTCAAAACACCTTCTCAAGGAATGCAATCAGACATTTATCGCTTTGATTCCCAAAATCAGTAATCCTGTTACAGCTTCGGACTTCCGGCCCATCAGTTTATGCAACTCCATCTACAAAATCATCTCTAAGGTCCTTGCCAACAGGTTGAAAACGGTTCTCCCTAGTCTTATTTCGGACAATCAGAATGCCTTCATAAAAGGTCGTCTTATTTCCGACAACATTTTACTTGCGCATGAATTACTTCACTATATCAAAGGCAGGAAATCAAACAAACACTCCTTCTTTGGACTCAAGCTGGATATGAACAAGGCTTTTGACAGGGTCTCCTGGACCTTTATTCGGGACTGTCTCATTCAAATGAATTTTGGAGCTTCGTTCATTCAGATTTTAATGGCATGTATCACAACTGTCTCGTCGGCCATCATAATCAATGGGGAGCCTTCTGACTTCTTCAATCCCACGACGGGTATTCGACAAGGTGACCCTTTATCGCCCTTTATCTTTATCATTGTTCAGGAAGCTTTCTCTAGTTTATTGCAATTCCTGCAAAATGATAAGGGAACTAAAGGAATCAAAATCAGCCCTACGGCTCCAGCTGTCAGTCACCTCTTATTTGCAGACGACACTTTCATTTTCCAACAATTTGAACGGTCCGAAGTTTGGTTGCTAAAATGGGCTCTTGATTCGTTCTGCCTTCAATCAGGCCAGCAAATCAACCTTCGTAAATCAGAAATTCTTGTGAGCCCCAACATGACTGAAATGGATTCGACACATCTTAGTCAGATTTTGGGGATTGTTCTAGTCGATAAACCAGGGAAATACCTTGGTACCATTATGGATTTCCGGCTTTCGAAAAAACAACTTTTTGAAGGAATTATTATGCGCTTCAAATCTCAACTTAAAGCTTGGAAAATTCACTCTCTCTCCTTTGCGGGTAAATGTGTTCTTATCAAGTCTACCCTGTTGGCGATCCCTACTTACATCCTCTCCGTCTTCAAAGCCCCTATCTCCTTCTTCAAAGACATCAAAAGCATCATTACCAAGTTCCTCTGGTCCAACGGTAGTAACAGAGGCATTCGATGGAGAAAATGGACCCTTCTGTGTAAGCCCATTTCAGAAGGAGGTCTAGGTTTCAGAGATTTACAACTCCAGAATCAGGCGCTCTTGGCTAAAACAGCTTTTCGTATCCTCCACAATCAATCAAGCCTTCTTTCCAGAGTTCTTCTCAACAAGTATTGTAAAAACAAATCTTTTCTTCACAGCAAGAGTTCGTCAAGTGCATCATGGGGATGGAAAAGTATTATTTGGGGAAAGTCTCTTCTTCAACAAGAAATGAAATAGACTCTGGGGAATGGTAAAAGCATCAATCCTTTTACGGATAACTGGATCCCGGGTTCCACCTTCCTATTACCTGATTCTCTCAGCAACTATTACCCCGATTTAACTATTGAACGTTTTATCAACTGGGATACAGGCACATGGAAAAAAGACATTATCTATCAATTCTTTGGGCCGCAGGATTCGGAAAAAATCCTTTCTATTTATATTCCGTCTTCAATCCAACAGGACCGGCTGGTTTGGCCTTGGACACCTGATGGACTTTACACGGTTAAGTCGGGCTATCTAGCACTCAAAAAGAGCACAGATTCCAGTGCCCCTTACATGTCTCCTTCAGCCCTCCAATTATGGAAATCCTGCTCCAAGCTTAAACTTCAACCAAAAATCTTATCTTTTTGCTGGAAATTTCTCTCCAATGCCCTTCCAGTACTCCAGGTGCTTAAACATAGGCATTGCCCTGTGGTAACGGATATATGTCCCCGTTGCAACATTCACGAAGAATCCCTCTTTCACTGTTTCTTCCTATGTCCTTCCTCGAGAGCTATTTGGTTTGGTTCTCGCTTGGGCATGATCATTCCAACAGGCCAGTCGCACTCCCTAGCAGATTTTGTTTTAAGTCTCTTCACTTCTTTATCAGGTAAAGAGGACAGGTTGTATTTCCTCCTCACTTTGCGACAAATTTGGCTCCATAGAAATGAAGTGGTAATGAACTCTAACCGAGCCATTACGCCAAAAACTTCATTGGCAGCCCTTGGTCAGATGGTTCATGACATGCAGCAAGTGTATATCAAGAATGACGGCTCCAAAGAAACGACAATCGAAGAAATTTTGCCGCAACCAGAGCCCCGTATGGTCCAGTGGAGATATGGGTTCTCGAGCGAGCCTCCTGAAAACTTTATCATCGATGCCTCATGGACGCCGGACTACTTCTCAGCAGCGGCTTGGATGAGACCGCAACAGACGACAGAAGATGGGTATGTCACATTCAAAGCTGAAACGCCGCTCCACGCAGAAACAAGAGCTCTCTCAGAAGCCATGAGGTGGATGATATCTTTTGGCTACAAGAATGTTGAAATTCTTACTGACTCACTCAACACCGTCACAAGCCTCTTGCAACCGACAAAACACTTTGGAATCATGAATATGATTGAAGACATTCTAAAGCTACAATCAAACTTTGATTCCATTGTAGTCAAATATGTTAGTCGAACCAAGGTTCAACAGGTACATGACAGGATCCGCTGGATCAAAAATCACTGTAATCCTTTCTTCTAAATTAATGTAATTCCGCTTTCAAAAAAAAAAAAAAAAAAAAAAAAAAAAAAAAACTACTTATAGGATGAGGAATATTATTAAACAAAGGGATAATTAAAATATGAAGAATATTGAAAAATCAAAAAATAATAATAAAAGATTAAGTTAAAGGTCATGCGTTGCTTATATTACATCATTTCTCTTCAAGTTACATAACTGAAATCTTAACATTAATATCACTCTTATACGTTACGAAACGTTGTATTATTAATAATCCGTGTAGGATTTTGTAAGTGACGTGGATTCTTTTAATTGGCTATTGTTGACATGTACTTAAAGAGTTGGATGCCAAATGTCGCAATTGATTAGTTGGGTGCCAAATGTCGCAAGAATATGTGACTTTTCTGCTTTTATAAATAATATAGATATAGATATCGATATAGATAATAAAGATATACCGGCCACACCCTTGTATAGATTATTATGTAACACTTCATAAATTACAATTTTAGGGTTTAAATTTGATGGACTAGCTAGGTTTTAGGCAAAATTTAAGGGTTTATTTTCAACTCATAAGATAAGTATATCTCCTAAAGACTATAGTTCACCACTTATGATGTAGATTTCATATCGAGTTTCAGTGTTCTTCATGCACCTAATAATAATTACTTAAAAAATTATGTTAATTGTGATTTACCCTGTTTAGCATGAGTCAATTATCATTAGTGCAAATAAATTACCAAAAAGGAAGCTTGAAACCACATGTCGATGATTTTCCTAGAGAAAATCTTTTGTGATGCTATTCTAACAGCAGTTGATGCTACTATTGATGTAATGTGATGCCAATGGAGTAGTATATTGTTTGGAATTTGCGTTTCCTGCAGGGCAAGTACTAGGAGGCTGAAAGCTAACCATCGGATAAAAGATTCGAGCAACTCAATATAAGGGGATTAACTCATTTGTTTGTTCTTGCGTATGTCTTTTTAATACCTATATATAATGTGTTTATCTGCCAAGGGCAGTTCGATTGTTGACAAGGGAAAACATTGAATGTAAAATGAGGAGATAGATAATTGTTATTAGGAAGTTCACTTGTATTTGTAATCTCCTTAATCATACTTGTATCTCGATTCGTGGATTGAATATCTGTTGAAATCCATACTTTAATATATCTATTTAACTAATTAGTTTCCTCCAAGCTCTTATGATATTAATATCAGACACCGTAATGCTATAAATTACTCATCACTGGTATTTTCTTCTCCATTGGCATTGCTTTCTTAAATTGGTTACTCTGCAATGGTATTGGTGGTTTAATGACTAAAGTCATGCATCATGGCGAGACCATGATTCTACAAGCTCATAAAAATCTCATGAATAGAGGTGTGTCGATCTACACGAAGGGAATGAATATCGATATAAGAAGACTTATGGTGGCGAAAGGGGATGGCGGATACATGTTAGATATATGTATAGAGACCGCGAAGGTGTGGATGGTTGCCTACTGTCTATAGAGTATGTTCAATATTCATTTGAAAGATCCGTGATTGGTTGTCTAAGATGAGTGGTGGTCTAATATCATATAGTTAGAATATTGTATGATTAAATTACTATGATTGGCTCTCATTTGTTGAAACTTTTATAAACACAGAGCAGATGGACTTTTAGTAATATGAGATGCTTCCATGGTCCCCTTATTTAGTGGTTACATATATAGGATAACCAAGTTTATGAATATGCTAAAACTGTAGGTGAAATTCACAAGATGTTGGGAATGTTTCAAAACCTCACTTGGGCAAGTAGTGAAGCAACAAGCAAGCGGATAGGACGAAGGAAGGTTGTTCCTACGGACAAAAAAGTTGTTTGAGGGAAATGTGTGTTAAGCATAGAGGTAGGTATGTGTAGTCTAGCTAATTATGTGTTGCTGTGCCGGGATGTCTTCATGTAAACATTGTGCTACTCCTTGCTCTACCAAGTTACCTGCTACATCTTCCTTCAACTCCTCTCTGTTTGAAGACACTTCTTGGTTTAGAAGCATAGTTGGTGGTCTACAATACTTAACCATTACAAGACCTGATCTTTAGTTTGCAGTTAACTCCATTTGTCAGCACATGCATCAGCCACTTCAATCTCACTTTATTCAGCTTAAAGGGATTCTTAGATATGTTCAAGGGACCTTGACTCATGGATTGCTTTTCAGAAAAAGCTCCTTTCATTTCACTGCATACTCTGATGCAGATTGGGCAGGTGATCCCACGACTAGAAGATCTACCACTGGTTTTTGCATTTTTCTGGGCACAAATCTCATCTCCTGGACATCTAAGAAACAGACACAGTGTCTGTAAGGTTTTGATACATGTTACGCAGTGGAATAACAAAATTAATCCTGCTCAAATCCCTCCAAAGATCACAGGCAAGCCATCATAACATGATAACGGCATAATAGATGTGTACCTTAGTTTGGGAGATCACACGAAGAGTAGTGTCTTCTTCTCTACGAGTATCCACACCTTGGATTCTTGATTGAATTCCTTACCACCGTGTAGTGATAGTAACAGAAGAAGGAGGAACAAATCACGCAAAACGAGGCAAAAGGAAGGGCAGTCCTCCTTTGGTGGCCGACGGGTGAGGGGCGGCAATAGGGGCTTCGGCCTCTATTGTTGCTCTTTCTCTCTCTCTCTCTCTCTCTCTTGCTTTGTTATGTTCTCTCAATGATGACTTGTGTTGAGAAATAACAAGCTAGAGTTCCTTTATATAGTAATAACTCTTTATTAACTACATAAAGGCCCCAATACTAATCACGTCCTTACATGGATTAGTCCACTTGCAAATTAGTCCTACTAAGTTTGTTTGTGGTTGTGTTATGATCTTTTTATTAATTAGTTCATCTATTAATACCTATATCCAATTTAATCCATCCGATGTGTGACCCCATAGGTTTCTACCTAGTTTGTAGTAACCAATTACTAACATGGAGAGGTGTCTAGCAACACATCCATGCCACCCAACTAATAGAAATAAGTCAGTGATCCCGAAAAACCTTGTGCCCAATGTTCATGTATTGTATTATCCCTTTGTCTCCACATCCGAATTGGATACGAGACATATTAGTCACACTCGTATATCCAATCCATAGTTCCTCGATCCTGAGAATATGCTTATGTGAGCAGATAACATCAATATCTCCATATTGGTTTATCTGAGTCTGGCCAGACATTCTATAAGCACCATTGACACGATTCAACCACAAGTGTATGGCCGTCATGTGTAGTAATATCCGAAAATCCGAGTTTATCGAACCCAAGGGACTTCTATGTAAACGAGTTATTAATTTTACACCTTGTGTAGGAAAAGCGCGTTGTTTGAGTTTGCTAATTCAATGAAAAGTGAAAGACAGTTACAAGTTAACCGCTCAGATGACGGTACGATTAACAATAATAATTGCAAAAAGTTACTAATGAGGGATAAATATCGGGAATTCTCTCTAGGTTCACCAGGGATAATATGAACTACGCTTTGATTTATGAAACACTAACTCGTCTATCTCTTGTTAATCAAACAAAATACAACTCGCCGAGTTACCGAACAAGTTGACTATACTTAGAGCCAATTCAAACCGAGTTACCAAGCTTAATTTGATTCTAAGTACGCATTACGATTCGTTATTCTACTTTAAATATCCTAGTTAACACTACCGAGTTACCAAGTAATGATACGACTAGGCGAGAAGTTCAAGTTACCGACTACAATTCACGGAGTTACCACGTCAATCGTAATTGAGATCAATCATACGGTAGCTAAGCGCAAGAAAGATAGAGATTCAAGTATAAACTAATCATAACAAGAGAGAATCGCATTAGTTAAGCCAAAACATGAAGCATAATCTCAAAACGAGATGTTCATACCAAAACCCTAGATATCCAAATGAGAATTCCCGATAAAGAGGGTTTAGCTACTACAATACATGATCAAATTAACAAGTTTATTGATCATGAATCCAAAACTAAAGAAGAGAAAGGCTGTAGAAATCAAACGAAGAATCCAACGAATCCAAGCACACTCCGAAAGCTCCCAAGAGTCGTTCCAAAGCTCCACTATTGTTTCGTACCTCCTAGGGACGGATTCCTAGGTCAAAAACAACTCCAAAGCTTAAACATTTTTAAAAATTACAAAACAGCCCCAAAATAGCCAAATTTATACTTGTGTTCGTACGAACAGTCGGGTTGTTCATACGAACACTTCTGATTTTGAGCTCCAAAATTCTTCTAAGTATAAGTGTTCGTATGAACACTTTTTTGTTCGTATGAACAAGTCTGGAAATCTTCTTCTTTGGCTCTTTTTTCTTGGTTCTTCCTTCTTCGTCTTCAATTCCGAGCATCTCTTGATCAATTCCACTTTCCGAAGTTCACTTCCAATCCAAGATCATCACTCCGAGCTCCCGGTTCCTGAAATCCACAACACTAAAACATACCGGAAGATCAAATGATACAAATATAGCATAAAATACGTGAAAAAGTGTCCGGACTCAACATTTACGATCAAATGCTCAATTATGCTCCAATTATCAAAACTTGGCCTAAAACATATGTAAATGCATCGGAAACTACGCAAAATGACAAGTAATCATATAAAATATAACTCCAAGTATGGAGTTATCAAATATCCCCACACTTACCATTTGCGCGTCCCGAGCAATCTATCAAAACCGGCCACATCTCCAAACTTTCTTCCCCATCAAATCATGGTACGAGTCTAGCTAATTTCATACTTTTGCGAAACACCATTTGCATACAAACCAAGACTAGCCGACTCAACATAAACAACAAATCAATACACGACTCAACGATGCAACAATATGATGCGATGCAATTTAGACTCGATCCTACACAAACACATATATACATAACACAAAACTTTTTATCTTTTTGGACGAGATCGGGCAATCTCAATTAACTCAAAACGGTTCTCATGGAGTGATAAAGAATATGGGGATAAGGCATGAATTGCAACTAAATTCAACAACGAGAATTTCCCCTAGTTAGTATAGAAATCCTAGCTTTACTAAGTGCAAGAATAACCTACCTCTCGCGTGTGCCAACAAATAAGAGGCTACGCTAGGCTAAGCCACGTTCAAGGTCCGAGCTCCTAGTCCACTAATGGTTTAGAATGTTGAGGCTTAAGGACACAAAGGATAATCATGAAGTAACACGTCCTAAAGCGTCCCATTCTCACATTCAAACCCACATCTCACACACCCTCACAACGATGATAGAAATCGCAACTCGAAACTCACCGTATCCGGCTCTCGAACCCCTCAAACCCCGGTACAATAATGATCTCCTTGGCCACCGTTGCGAATCGTGCATGAAATGTAAATTGTCGCCAATGAACCAAAAGCTTCCACCACTCGTTTCTTCGTTAAGCTCAAATTACTCCTTTATTCAGCATCTCCCTTTTTTCTCTCTTCTTTTTTTTTTTATTTTTTTTTTTCTGTTTTTTTTTCTTTTTTATTTTTTTTAATATATCTCTCAAAATCTCCACAACACGTCATACTGTACGAGTGGTCTTCCAAGAGTAGCTAAGCAAATATATAAAGGAGAGGAAGTAAACAAAAAAATGAATATGTATCACAAGTAAGATCCATCTCCCCCTAATCATGATGAAGTGCACGGTGCCACCAAACAAAGCCGCAAACAGGTCCAAGTACATGTATGGGGATGGAGTCGTCAAACGCTCGATCTCTATGTCCGTATTCAAAGTCGACATCCTCACACTAGAATGTAGTCATGTCCCTCTCAAGTAATCAAACAAGGTATGTCACGTGCCTAATCCAACCGAACCTCATACACCAAGATGAAAGAAGTCCAATACCTAGCACAATCCACCAATTAAACTCAACCAACCCCATTTTGTGCGAATTAGACGTCACGCACTCACGGCTCTCCACAACTGTGTCCATGGTGTAATGACATGGAACACCGCCACACCGAAGTGCGCAAGCCTACTCAGTCACCCTCGCATCCCCTCGTAAATATCAAATGAAGTACATGCGATACGTGAAATTCACAAGAATGTATATTGAAGCACTCCCTCATCGAACCCCCTCAACTACGACTCCCTCGTGACGTACTAAAGAGGTAATTCTAAACGATTTGTGATGAAGGCCAAGAACCGTCTCCCTAGGTCAAGAGGATAGCAAATAAAACCAAGGTCCAAATCGGGCTTTCTAGTGGTCCTACAAGGTGAGATCTAACAAGCAGTGAGTTCTCTAATACGCATCCTCGCACATTGTCTCTCTCGGTTTCAAGTCAGCCCTATGCCTAAAGTTCTCACACTCCTCGATTTTACCTAATTTTTCGCTTCTTTGATTGGCCTTTTTCAAATTTTCAATTTTTTTTTAGTTCTACTCTATATGCAAGGGGCGACTCGAAAGAAGACTCGAAACTGACTCAATTTGGGTTGGTGGACTCAATAAATTAAACGTGCACTATAAAAATGCAAACATCACTAATCACGAACACAATACGAACAATATATATAAACATGACACAAACACGACTAACGACTCACTATACGACACAAACGTCCTACATGTAACAGGGTAATGCAGACACGGACTTGGCTAGTCAAGGCTAAAAATTCCCCCCACACCAGAACACTTCGTTGCCCTCAAGGAAAATAGTGATCATGTAAAGGACTCAGCACTTCTAATGCGGGGGATGGTGAATATACTCTGAGTCAGCCGCCTGATCCGCAGCTCCCTCTACTGGATTAGGTGCCTCATAGTCGCTAGACTCATACCACCACTGTTCAGTCTCTGGGTTGGGCTCTAGGGTCACGTTGGCCGCCTTGGCCAACAACATCTGCCATCCTACGATAGTATTAAGGGACGCTCTCATCCTCCTACGACTGCTTCTGTCATGAGCAAACTGCCGCGCATTCTCGGCCTTAGACTCGAGCATAAGCTGATGCATGATCTGCAAGAGGGCGTCGTTAGCAGACGACTCGCCCTGACCGGACCCACTGGCTGAAGCACTCACTTCCCCTCTGCCCTTACTTGACCTAGCCACCTTTGGGGGTTTCTCAATTTTCGTATAAAACCGCTCCGTCTCCTTCACAATATCCAAGTCATCCACCACTACCACTGCATCTCTGGCTAATTTGGTCAACAAGCAGGTGTGACCGGGAGCCATTCTGTTATGCTCATCCTTGCGTGCCATGATGTTGGCCCAAACCATTCGAGGGATATCAATCCTCTTCCCAAGCCACAAGCACATGGCCATACAACAAAGGCGAAGTGTATAATTAGGGTTAGGTGTAACGCCCAAAACCCAATTCTCAAGTAACTCACAAATCCACCTAGCAAGTGGGAGCATCTTGGTCCTATCCACCAACCAACGAGGCAAACCTTTCTTTCGCACCCAACAGTCGACCCCCTCCTCAAAACAGAATGCGGTTACCATAGGTATCACATCATCTCTTCTAATCATGTCATGGTAAGCACATTCTACGGGTCCATCCTCGGAGTGAGCTAAGGCTATGAAGTTCATGGCCTCGCTAATTGACTCGGGGGTTATACGCACCCACTTGCCCCTACAGTACACAAGACGACCATCCTTACTCTAACCCTCATCACTGTACCGCAAATTAACATAAATCTCTCGTGCAACTTGTGAACTAGAAGGCTCACACAACTCAAACCATTTGTGCAATCGCTCACGGTGGTAGAGGTATAAGAGTTCCTTGGGTAAGGGTTTCTTCTTATCAAAGGGAAATTCTCTCTCTGCTTGACCCTGGAGCCTTAAGTAACGGTCGGCGAAAGAGGCACGGTGAGCCTTAAATCTAACGAAACGGTAACTACAAAAATTACCCTTTCTCACATTGTGGTCCGCTATGTCACGCCTAGTTTCCGACCTACCTTGTCTCAAGCGGGGTCTAGGGGGAACAGTTTTTCGAGTATCGTGTGCTCCGGAGATGCCGGCACCATGTACTCTGGTTCTTTGTCAGTCTCCATCTCGGTACCCTCAACTACCCTTTCTTCAATTATGATCATCCTCCCAAACCCCCTGAAACACCGGGTCACTAAGAGACGCAAGATTCCCCATTATGAGTAATCAAACAACGAAGAAACGAAACTAAGTGCACAGCGACAGGATTGTGTGAACTGAAATAACCAATTAAGCACGTAAACACGTATTAGGCAGAACACGGGGCAATTCCTCGCATGTTGCTCGAGGCCTTTGCGTATCGATAAAAATTAAGAACAAAAATTTTCCAACTACGGAGAATTTGTGCCTAATACACGTAAAGAGAAGGATTAGGACGTACCTACGTGCCCGGAGTTAGTCTTACAGGCACAATTTTCAGAAAAATCGGCAAGATGGACTGTTTCGGGTCGCCGAAAGTTTTCCGCTGAAATTTGTAATTGAGTAGTGCACTTTGCTGCTCGCGATGTCCCCGTCACTATCTTCTTCTTACTCAAAGCTTGCTTATCAACCGAAAAGCCCCAATTTCAGATTTTAGTCAAGAACCCTAGGTTCTTATAATCCTCCAATTCGTCTCTCTTCTCTTGAATTCGCCCCATTCACCCATTAGTGATGTTTTTCAGCATCTAATCCGCGCCCAAACCCCACTGGTTTTTGCCGAAATTCAGTTGGGGGGGGGGGTTCGGAGATTTTCGGACGAGAGAGAGAGGGGAGCACGCTGTGGAGGACGGCGGGATGCGCTGTGGAGGGCGGCGGACGGCGGTATTGCTGCGGTGGTGGTCGGCCGGCGCTTGGTGCGATGATGATGGTGTTCGGACGGCGTATGGACGACGATGGCAGCGTGTGGGTGCGGTGATGGAGGAAGGTCCGAAGGGGGTTAAAAGTTTTGAGGAGAACCACTTTTCTTACCCGCTGCTGGGTTATTAGGGGCAAAAAAAAATTAAAAAAATCTCACATAAACGTCACTTGTGCACCTGTCAAGACTAAAAAACAACATTTTAACCCCCGTTTTCAAAGTGTTTGTACGAACACTTTACAAAAAGTGTTCGGAAAACTCAGCATCCCCCTTCCCCGAACAAAATGTGTTCTTGCGCGAACAAGTCTGGCAAAATGTGTTCGTACGAACACAAAGGATGTTCACACGAACACTTTTTCCCTGTGTGTCATTTTCTCCTCCAATTTCTTGCGTGAGTCGTCGTGGCTTGCCGTTATGCATTCCAAACACCCCCATTCGTCCCCGGATCATATTTTCATGTAAAGAATCTCCGTTAATTGCGGGGTTTCCTCCATACTTTCCATCAACACGTTCTAGCTCAAATTCCGCCGCGTATTTCTGTGTATTGTCCGTTTTTCGCGTTCGGACTCCGATGCGCGCACTCCACATATCACCAGAAAGCTCTTGACACCACCATTATGCTCGCATATGTATCACTCCTCGACCTTGAGTGATTTTTCACTTTTTGATCCTTTTTCTTATAACTCAAGTAGCTTCCTCGTTTTTCGTGCATTTTCTCGTACACGCGCGCATCAAGAAAGGGAGTCAAAATCGCGTCTCCACCTATAATCCTGCACATGCTCAATTCAGATGTGAGATCCACTCTCTCTCACCCCTCAGATAGGAAATTGTATTGAAAAACACACACAACAATATTTAAACACACTCTCTACACTAAAGCATAAAAATACGTTTGGTTGCCTCCCAACAAGCGATTTGTAATTTACGGTCGATGGCCCGACGCAGTTACCTCAGAAAGAACCAAATAGCGGGAGTCGCATGGAGCCATTCAATGACTCCAATGAAATTCCCGTCCACATACGGCTTTGCTCTCTGGCCATTTACTTTGAAGCGACCCCCGTTCCATCTTCTACCTCAAGAGAACCCCACGGATAGACTGTAGTGATCGTGTACAAGCCACTCCATCTGGACTTCAGCTTTCCTGGAAATAGCTTCAACCTGGCGTTGAAGATCAGCACCTTCTATCTACTCAGAAATCTCGCGGAATGATGTGCTTGTCATGCCATTGCTTGGTTCTTTCTTTGTAAATCTTGGCACTCTGATATGTCATCAACCGAAATTCTTCCAACTCAAGCAGCGCATGTTTCCTTTGCTCACCCGAGAGCTTAGCGTCCAAGTTGATCCTCTTCAGCGCCCAAAACGCCTTGTGCTCAAGTTCCACCGCGAGATGGCAGGATTCCCCGAAAACTAGTTGGTAAGGAGACATGCCTAAGGGAGTTTCGTAAGCTGTACGGTATGCCCAAAGACTGTCGTCCAAGTGTAGGGACCAATCTTTGCGTCCCGGATTGACCGTCTTCTCTAGAATACCCTTGATCTCTCGGTTAGACACTTCAGCTTGCCCATTAGATTGCAGATGATATACCAATGATATCTTATGAGTCTTCACTTCATTTTCTCAAGACGTTGGCGAAGACTTTATTCACGAAATGCGATCCTTCATCACTGATTATGGCCCTAGGTGCCCCAAACCGCGTGAATATATTCTTGCGCACAAACTTATCAACAGTCGGGTCATCGTTCTTTGGACATGCCAAAGCCTCCACCCACTTGGTAACATAATCAACCACCAAAAGAATGTAGAGATTACCAAGTTAAGAGGGGAATGGCACCATGAAATCAATGCCCCAAACATCAAACGTCTCCACCTCCAACACGAAATTTTGAGGCATCTCATTTCGGTTGGAAAGATTGTCGGTTCGCTGACACCGGTCACACTGCTGACAAATAGGTGAGCGTCCTTATGCAATGTAGGCCAAAAGAAACCAATCTGAAGTACCTTATCCATAGTGCGTGATTTGCCGAAGTGACCTCCACAGTTCAACTCATGGCAGTGTCTGAGAATCTCCAATGTGTCTGGCTCTACTACACACATTTGCATTACATTATCCGCTCCCAGCTTCAACAGATAAGGATCGTCCCAGAAATATTGCCGCGCATCGCCAAAGAATTTCTTCCTTTGGTGGTAAGTCATATCCTTGGGAACAATATTGAGTGCCTTGACATTTTCTAAGTCAGCAAACCAAGGCACATTCGCTACCACTACCATAAGTTGCTCATCCGAAAACTCCTCTCTGATAGGCACCTCCTCATGCTTCACATTCTCTAACTTGGACAAGTGATCCGCCACAACATTCTCTAATCCTTTCTTATCCTTGATCTCTATATCAAATTCTTGCATCAGAAATACCCACCTGATCAACCTTGGCTTTGCATCTTTCTTGGTTAGAAGATACTTGAGAGCGGCATGGTCAGTAAAGATAGTCACCTGAGATCCCACAAGATATGGCCGAAACTTGTCTAATGCAAAGATAATAGCTAGCATTTCTTTCTCAGTGGTAGCATAATTTACCTGAGCATTGTTCAAAGTTCGGCTTGCGTAGTAGATGACATGACCCACCTTTTCTTTTTGCTGCCCCAGCGCTGCTCCCACCGCATAATCACTAGCATCACACAT